>CM060351.1:201037861-204032861 GCA_030545235.1 Helianthus tuberosus | reverse complement strand
ACAGTTTCTTAACCTTGTTTCCTTTGGCACATGCTCGTTTTATGCCGTTCATTAAATCTGATCACTCTCCTATTGTTATCTCGTTGCAGGAAATTCAAAGACCCAAACCAAAACCTTTCCGATTTCATAATTACCTGGTTCACAAGGAAAAGTTCATCCCCTTGATTGTTGAGGCTTGGGCCAAGCCAGTTTCTGGTTGTGCTATGTTCTGTCTTGTATCCAGGCTCAAGGTCTTGAAAACGAGTTTCCAGAAGCTTAACCTCAGTCAAGGTAATCTCTTCGTCAAGGTGAAAAAGCTCAAGACTGAGCTGGAAAGAATCCAATCTGATATTGTCATAGACCCGAGTAATAGTGCCCTTCGGGATGAGGAAGCCTGCTACTTGGAAGCTTATAACTCGGCCGTGCGGGATGAGGAGCTCTTTCTTCAACAAAAGGCCAAAGCCTTGTGGCTTAAAGAAGGTGATCATAACTCAAAATACTTTCACCATATGGTTAAGTCTAATCTGAATAGGAATCGAATCCAGCTCATTGAATATGTGAATGGTGCCTTGTACTCGGGGGTTGATGTTGCTAAACAATTTGTAACCCACTTCCAATTAGTGCTTGGTATCGCTGCAGCCACTGACCCCATTGTGGATCCTCCTTCGTTGTTTACTAAGTGCGTTTCTCAAAATGATGCCATAACTATGGTCCAAGATGTCACGTCTGAGGAAATAAAGGCTGCCATGTTTGGTATAGAGGATTGTAAAGCTCCTGGTCCTGATGGGTATTCTGCAAAGTTTTTCAAAGCAGCCTGGAATGTTGTGGGTAATGATGTGTGCCAATCGATTAAAAGTTTTTTCATGAACGGGAAACTCCTCAAAGAAGTCAATACCACTGTTATTGCTCTTGTCCCTAAAACGGAGTCCCCTAGAAAAGTTACTGACTTCAGACCTATTGCGTGCTGTAATGTGATATATAAGTGCATTAGTAAGATCATCGCCAACAGGATTAAAAACTCTCTGAAATACTTGGTTCATGACAGCCAATGTGCCTTTATTCTGGACCGGCAAATTAGCGACAATATCTTACTTACTCAAGAGCTTATGAGGAATTACCACAGGGATAGGGGAGAACCAAGATGTGCGTTTAAGATAGATATCCAAAAGGCGTACGATATGGTGGAATGGGGGTTCCTAAATTCTTGCCTGGTTCACTTCGTATTTCCCAGTAAAATGATAAACTGGATCATGACTTGTGTCACTTCGACCTCTTTCTCCATAGCGGTCAATGGTGACCACCACGGATTCTTCAAGGGCAAACGGGGTCTTCGTCAGGGGGATCCTATGTCCCCCTATTTGTTCACTCTGGTAATGGAAGTTTTAACTCTTATGATCTGCAGGAGGGTTGAGCAGAATGAGAATTTTCAATACCACTGGCGATGTAAGGAAGTTGGCCTTACCCACCTTTGCTTTGCTGATGACTTAGTGCTATTTTGTCATGGGGATACGAGCTCTGTTTATACCCTTATGGATGCTCTGTATGAATTCAAGTTAGTCTCAGGCCTTGTGCCTAGTATCCCTAAAAGTACTGTGTACTTCGGTAATGTCGACCCGGTTGTGCAGGATGCTATTGAGAACAATATTCAGTTCAAGGTGGGTGAGTTGCCTGTTAGATATTTGGGAGTTCCACTCTTATCTACTTGCCTTCGGAAAAAGGATTGCACCCCTCTGATTGATAAGGTGAAGAGGAAAATTCATGATTGGAAAAACAAAGCTCTGTCGTTTGCTGGCAGGCTTCAGCTTATTTCGTCTGTTCTGAATTCTATCCAAGTGTTTTGGTCGTCTGTTTTTATTCTTCCTGTTGCGGTGTCAAAGGAGATCGAGAAAATTATGCGTGGGTTCCTTTGGTGCCATGGTGAGATTAAACGGGGTAAGGCTAAAGTGAAATGGATGGATGTTTGTGTTCCTATGCGTCATGGAGGGCTTGGCCTTAAATGCCTTCGGACCTGGAATTTAGCTCTGCTGTCTAAACATGTGTGGAATGTAGTGACCAAAAAGGATTCGCTATGGGTGAAATGGATTTATACATACCGCCTTCCGAATTGTAACTTCTGGGAACTTGAATGTAAGAGTGATGTTTGTTGGAGCTGGAGGAAAATTATGGAATGTAGAGCAGTCCTTCGTTCCCATATTATCCATGTTATTGGTGATGGGAGGGCTACTTCAGCATGGTTTGATAACTGGCACAGCATCGGTCCCTTATGCAATATCCTTTCGCATAGAAACATGTGTGAAGGTGATCTATCGAGGCACTGCAATGTGGCGGATATTATTGTTAATGGTGAGTGGAAGTTGCCGGAGGATTGGAGTTCCAGGTCTCCCAGCCTGTTCTCACAACCCCCTAACCCCATCCTATTGAACACTGATGATAAAGTTATGTGGAGATCCTCTAATGGAAAGTTGATCCATTTCTCTGTTAGTGATGTTTGGATGGATATTAGAGAGGTTAGTGTCGAGGTCCCGTGGTACAAGCTTGTATGGTTCAGTCAGAACATCCCTAGACATGCCTTCATATTATGGATGGAGCTGAAAGCCAAACTGCAAACTCATGAAATTACTGGTAGATGGGCTACTGATCCTGATCCTAGATGCTTCCTTTGCAAGAATGTTTCGGACTCTATCCCCCACTTGTTTTTTGAATGCTCGTTTTCTAGAACAATATGGGAGAATTTGAAGGCTCTAACTAAACTAGGAGATGCTCCTAGTAGCTGGCCTCTTGTGGTGAATCATATGTGTCTGCTTCCTGGTACGAGCTCTATCTGGAGTGTTATAAACAGGCTAGCCCTGGGAGCGGCTGTTTATTATATCTGGCAGGAACAGAATCTTAGGATGCATGAACCACATGCTAGACCTGCTGAGGAAGTGCTTAAGTTGATTAAGGATGTTGTCCGTCTCAGGCTCCTGAGCATTAAGTTGGCCAAGTCTGCAGCTACTGTACATGCTGCTCGTGTTTGGGAATTACCTGAAGACCCATGGAACCTGTCGGCTCAATCTACCAGTCCTCTCAAATGATGCTGCCTAGTGTTATTTCTGTTGGGTGGAGCTGGTGGTACTGTGTTAAGACTCTGCTTTACATTGGGGGTATTTTGGTCAACCTGGGCTGGGTCATGAAGACTGTTTTGTTGCTGCTAAAACTGGGTTATCGTACTGTTCTAGTCCAAGGGGCCAAGAGCTGGTTGTATCAGAAACTGTTCAAAAAATGGGCCTGGTCTGTTGTGTTCTGCTGGTTATGCAATTTCTCGCCGGGGCTGCAGCCTACATATCAACTCAAGTTCAGTTGCTGGTGGTATGGTATGTGCAGGGCTAATTGGTGGTGGTGGTTTAACTACATCGTCCGGTTAAATTCTTGTGATAATTCTATGAGAGAGAATTCCTATAGTCATGAGAAAATTTACACACAAAACAGAAAGTCCTTGGTCGTTGTTACCCTCACGGTTCTATCTGTCCTTGTCTGTCTTTTATCGGGTGGGAACAGGATGGGTTGGGCCAAGAGTTCTGATGTTACTGTGGGTGGGGGGATCATCAACTGGGTTGGGCTCTTTGTTGCTGATCAGTGGTTATGGGATGGGCATATGTTGGGTTGGGCTGGAGATATAAGGGGAAGGTGGGTAGTTATAACCTGTAGTTTTTCTCGAAGTAAGCTGGTGGTTTGTTTCTTCCTCTATCTTTGGTCTGTAGGATTTTGTGCTTATTTTTGTCCCTACTTTTGCTCTCATAAAAACTTTAGGCTGTGGTTAAGGGGTCTTTTAAGGAGGATGGTTTTTGGTATGTCGGGGATCGACACGTGCCCGGAAGATATAAGGAAGGACCAGCTAGGGGGACTATCATTTCGGTGTTGCCCCATTTGGATTCCTACCCCTATGCGGGAAACCCGTTTAGGTATTAGAAACCTCCTTATGTTTCCTAATATGTTTGTGGGGATGGGCTGGTATGTGGGTTGGGCCAGAAGTCTATTCAGGATTCTATGGAGGCTTTAACTTTCAACTTACTATGTTGGGGATTTTGTGGTATATCTGGGTTGTGACAATCTCAATATTTTGATGCTGCTGGATCTTGGTGTTCGTATTATGCACTGGGCAGGAAATAAGAGCTGGCTGCATCTAAACAAGACTATTTGGATGGTCAAGCCTACTTTTATCCTGTCAGATCGACCCAGGGGTAGTTTCGTTATTAAGGGGATGGACATATTTTTATCTCATATTTTTTCTGTCTGGAATACTATATATATGTGTTGCAGCCGAAACCTGGGTCAGAAGAACTCCCTTATGCTGCAGGTTGTTAACGTGGTGGGCAGGAGTAAAATGGTCATATTTTTGCAGCTGAAAGGTCAAAACAAACAAGGCAGGGGTAGTGTGCTGTCTCATGGATACTACTGTTTGTTGCTGATATATGAAGTTGCAGCGGCTTTGAAGCGGAAGGCCATTACAGGGGTATATGAGATTTGCCAGAGTAACACCAGGTTGTGTTCGTTGCTTCGGGCTTGCTGTGGTATTTGGCTGGGTTTGATGTGTGGGTTACGAAAAAGTTGTAGGCTTGGTTTGCTGCTCCGAGTATACGGATTTTTCTGTCTGGGTTCGTTGTTTGGTCAGCTGAATGCTTTGTTTAGCTTTCTGAATTTGCCCATCCGAGATCTTGGTCTGTCTATCCGTGAACCAGCTAGCGAGCTTAAAAATCTGGGCCAGTCGGGTTTAATTTGGAGGATCTGGGTTTATGGTATGGTGCCCTGTGATTGGTTTGTGGTCGTCTATAAGGTGCCAAAGTACTGGTTACATCATTTTGGTCCTTGTATGCAGGTGGTATCTGTCCGAGTTCCGTGTAACCAGTGTCTGCTTCTGAGATTGGCCTATGTGTTGTGGTTCCGGGTGTATAGTAGTCCGGGTTTGAGGGGTTGGGATTTTGGCAGTACTGAGCTTGGTCTCCGGGTTTGCTGCTCTCGGGTCTGCATTGCTTGTTTTGCCTCCGAGGGTTGGCTCTGGGTTCATTCCATGGGCAGAATGTTGCTGCTGGGTCAGGTTTTAGCAGCTGAGTGTTGGGTCCGAGTTCGGGTTTTGGGTTTTAAAGATCCTCTCAAGAACCTGGCCTGGTATGATATGTTGGGCCAGGGAATAAACCTGCTGATCAAGACCCTTGTGAAGGATTGGAATGTGATACAACACACCCAAATGACTGGGCTTACTGGTAGAGATCGCGACTACAAAAACATGATTCAATGGGCTTATGTCACTATGATTGACCTGTGGAGGGTTATAAATCTAAAGACCCATTATGTGGGTGTGAAAGTGAAGGCTGCTATGAGGAAGAACGGAGCGTTGTTGTATGACATGGGCCATTGGACTGCTTTTGGGTCTTTGGGCTTTCTTGGCTGCCACGTTGAGCCATATACCCTAGGTTGGTGCTGGCGGTTAAGGACGAAAAGTATACAAGATATCTTGGGTTGGGTTATTCTCAAGTTGAAGTATCAGTTGGGCGCTTATGACATAAATTGGTACAGTCCACATATTATAGGTGTCTCGATGTGCATTTTATGGTGTATAGCTGTTGCGTGTAAAGGGAGTGTGTTCCCGTGTAGATCTAGGTTTTTGTTTATACCTAGTCTTGGTAGTACGGTTTCTTATTTTTGGTCCCCAATGTATGTTTTGGGTGACGTGACGGGGGGTATGCCCCCTTAAATGTTGTATTTCTTTTTTCATGATATATAGTTTGCCGGGCATTGCCCTTTACCCAAAAAACCCTAAACCCTAAACCCTAAACCCTAAACCCTAACCCCTAACCCCTAACCCCTAAACCCCTAACCCCTAACCCCTAAACCCCTAAACCCTAAACCCCTAAACCCCTAAACCCCTAAACCCCTAACCCTAACCCTAACCCCTAAACCCTAACCCCTAAACCCTAACCCCTAACCCTAAACCCTAAACCCTAAACCCTAAACCCTAAGATTTTTCATTTGCTCAATTTTTTTCTCTCTCTAACTTCTCTCTCTAGAAAACTCTCTCTACGGCTTATACCCTCCTTCATGACCGAATCATCTTCAATTGAGGGAGAAATCCCTCAATTCTCTCTGCCTAATCCGCCTATACCACCAGATCCATGCCCTAATCAACCTGCTAAGCAATCGGATGTGAGGAGTGTGGGTATATCCGCTCCTACTGTCGACCCTTGTCTTCAGCCGCCACCTTCCTTAGATGACATCTCGTCTGCGGCTCTTCAAAACCCGTCAAATGTTGGTTACCCCCTCAAGTTAGCAAGGTTTCTTGCTCTAATCAAGATGAGGCTTCAAATTTACAGAAATCGGTGCCCCATAACACTGATTTGGGGAGTAATCGTTCAATTCCAGGTTCGTATAATACCCCTATTGGGTCTCCTTGTTCAGCGTCTCCTATAGTTTCAGTTGCAGAGGGGGTTTCGAATCCCCTACCTGGTGTGAACTCCACCCTTCATCATGTGGTATCGCCTGTTTCTCTCTTAAGGAGCACAGATGCTCCAACGGCTCCATCTATGGTGTCCGAGGAGAATAATAAACCGCCAACTCCAATTAGCAGCCCCCCTAAAAGAGGCTCCAAGTTTGTGAGAGGCAGGGGTGTGATTCAAAGTTCTGGTGACCCAGATTTGGATGCAACTCGTGCAGCGGCTGTCGCCCATGATGCCAAGCTTCAACAGGATTTTGACAGAGCAAAAGGTATTACCCGAAATACTCGGTCTCGTTCTAAACAAAATTCAGTACAAATTGCTGGGTTTGGGGTTGTTAGGAGGCAAAAGAAATCTGTTAAATATAGCCCTATGCTATCGGATTTGAGAGTCAAAGAGTTTGTTTCCAACACGTCGAAAACTGCTAACAATCTACAGCCGGGGTTGGAAGCTTGTGAGACTGCCCTTTGTAATGACAGTGTAAAGACTGTGAATGGTGCTGCAGGGTTATCGCACCAGAACTCTATGTCTTGTGATCCCTTGGTCGTTGAATCAGATTTTGTTATGGGAACTGCGGATATTGGGGCTGTTGTGCTTCAGGGGCAAAATAGGGATATTGATAATCTGCAGGGAGGTACAAAGGCAGATGGAATGCAGGGTATAGCTGGTCAAGCCTCTATGTCTGAATTATTGGAAACCAATACTAAGGGTTTGGAATACGCTGCTGCCCAACAGCCTATTGATGCTGATATGTACCCTCCTTTACAGCCCAATTCAGGTCTGCCATCACAAGGTTCGGTGTGGGATAGACAAAAAACTGGTCCTCTATCATACGGTCAAATGATGCAGCGAAACAGGGAGGAAAATGCTGTTAGAATGGAGTATTACCCCCCCCCCCACAATCACACCAGAGGGAAAGACCAGAATCATTATATCCAAGGAAGATCTGTTGGCTTCGGCTAAGGTATACCCTCTTCATTTGTATGGTTATTTCCTGGGGACTTCCATGGATTTTAGAACGGTGGATAGATGCTTTCGTAGACTTTGGCGTAATTTTGACATTGATGAAATTACTAAAAGTCCAGCGGGTATCTTTTATTTCAAATTCAAGAGTGAAAAGGGGCTTAACGATGTCCTTGAAAATGGCCATTGGATGGTGAACAACATCCCGGTTTTTCTAGACAAATGGGTTCCCGGGTCGTGCTTGGAGAAAATTGAACCGTCGGTTGTTCCTTTATGGGTTACAATTCATAACATTCCCTTGGATCTGTGGACTGATGTGGGAATTAATAAGTTGATGAGTGGTATGGGAGATCCAAAACTCATGGATAAACTAACCTTCGAGAGGTGTAAAAACCAAACGGGTAAGCTTGGTTATGCTCGAGTTCTTGTAGATGTTAAGGCCTCTTGCAATCTTCCTGTCGAGATTGAAGTGGAATACCCTAACAGGCTCACCAAACTTCAAGTGTCCTACCAATGGAAACCTCCGATATGTTCTCACTGTGTAGTTTTTGGCCATACTCTAAAGCAGTGCACTAGATCCCCGAAGCCGAATGTTGATGTCTCTATACATGAGGCTAGTGAATCCCCTAGAGATACTAATGATCAGCCTTCCTGTCCTAGTGATGCTCTAAACACAGAGAATGACAAAGCTAAAGGGAAAATTGTAGATGAAGAGGGATTTGAAACGGTGGTGACTAAGAAATCTGGCACCCATGTCGCTCCTAAACAGATCTATTCAGCTGCTGCATCCTGCTCTTATCAGCCGTCTCCTAAGGCTTCTCAGGTTAATAAGTCGATGTCCAACAATGCCCATAAAGGGGCTTCAAAGAAGCCCCCAGCTGCCCCGAAAAAATCAACAGGGTTTGACTTTAATAGGGCTGTCCAAGGTCCTAAAAAGGCCCAGAATTTCGTTAAACCGAATTCCACCATCAACGCATCCAAACCCCATTCCAAACCCCATTCCAAACCTGTCCCCTACCCGAAAACAAATCCAGCTATACCTACTTTGAATTCTCATCCCACCACCCAAAATAGATTTGCGGTCCTGGACCTGCAGGCTAGTTCTAAAAGTGGTATGCTGGTCGAAGAGTCAGCTGATCTGTACCCGCAAACTTCGTTTAATGAGGAGGTCTTTAAGTGCACTATGAACCAACAGAATGTGATTGACCCGGGTAGGGTTATCCCAGATCGGAGTCGTTTTAGTCCGTCGGAGTCCCTGAACCGGATTTTAGACAAAGACTACGGCATCACAGACGTTCAGAAAAAACAGATTCTTGATGCCCTTCGTGGGGAATCAAAAGCGGTCAAAGCGGAGGATCAAGAAGAATGGGTTGATGGGGAATGGGAGTTTTTTTACGATAAATGCATGGAGCTTGACTTGGATCCTGATTATTGTGTCGAAGATGTTTATGAAGATGAGAGCGGCTCAACTCAATTCTTATCTCAACTTGCGAAAACGGGTAAATACTTTGATCCCGTTCTTGCAAAACCATCTAAACGATAAGTTTTCTGATGAAGCGGCTGTCGTTTTTTGAAGGTTTTCTTGCTGGTTTAGTTTTTTGTGACTTCTTTAGTTTGTGGGTGTCGGGTTGTTCTCGGAAATTGCTTTTGTTTGGTACATTCAGCTTGATCTTATTTGGTCGCTGGATTGCAGTTTATGACAGAAATTTGGGTGTACAGGCTGGATTATGGCTGTGTTGTTGCCAGTCTTTGTGGTATTTTTGTTGGTTGGAAGGCCTCAAGATTGGCGTTTTTGGTTATACTACTTGTTCCGAAGTTATTAACGAATTCGAGCTCATTGTTTGGCCTAGGGATGGTCCGGATTCTCTGTACAATCCCGGGTTTAAGCTGCTGAGTTTGCTGGTCCGGGTCTATAATTTTGTTGCGGGTCCATCGCTCTGTCTATGTTCTGTTTGTCCGAGTCTCTCATTGTGGACCTTTATTTTTGTTGCTGAGATTCCGATGTGTGAGCCCAAATTTCATAGCAGGTCATTTATTTTTGGTTGGGCTTCAACTTCTGTCCGGGTTTGTCCAGGCCAGCTCGCTCAGAAGTTGTTTTATCCGGGTTTTATGTCTAGTGTTTGTTTTGTGGTTGGGCCGCCTAACACTATGGGGCCCTTAACCATTAATTTTGTTTTGGATCAGAAGCTTGGTGTGGCCCAATTTATCGCTGATATTGAGTTTGGTGCTGTTGGGATTTTGCGAGTTCAAGGCCCACCTGTTTTGGTTAGTGAAGGCCCTTCAGGAGGGTTATTATTTTTGCTGCATCATTGGGCCGGATACCCTTCAGGTCCATCCGATTTCTGCTTGTTATTTGTGTTTTGGGGTGTGTGGCCCATTCGTTCTTTGGGGTGTGAGGCCCAGTTATGGCCTATGAAAATTTGGGCTCCGTGCATGTTGGTGCTGCCGCAAAAGTTAGAAGGCCCTCGTGTGGGTTTTTTAATGTATGGAGTGGACTCTTTCCAAGCCAAAATTCGGGTAGCCTTAGCTCGTGCTCCTGTGTTATGGCTTAATCACAAGGATAATGTTAGTGTGATGTTAGTTTGTTATAGATTAGATGTCATTATTAGAAGTTGGAGGTTCGATTGTATTTTGTTAGGAAAAGATATATCGCCTACTAGTTTGTTAAAGGTAGTAGGTGTTGTATGTTTTTCCTTAGTTTGTTTTGTACGATCTCCAAAGCATGTTTTGGTGACACGTAGATAGGTTGGCGGGGGTATGCCCCTTTAAACATGTAACATTTTTTATTTTTATAAAAAGTTTGCCGGGCGAAAGCCCATTTACCCAAAAAAACCCTAAACCCTAAACCCCTAAACCCTAAACCCCTAAAACCCTAAACCCTAAAACCCTAAAACCCTAACCCCTAAACCCCTAAACCATAAACCCTAAACCCTAAACCCTAAAAATGTGTTTAGTGACGGCATCAGATTCCTAATTGATGGAGAAAGGTTTGGTGGCAAGAAAAGCTGCTTCTAGGAGGTTGTCAAGTGTTTTCGCTCGACGATTCCATTCTTGGGTGGTTGGTTTGGCCCTTGTTCCTGTAACTCGAATCCTAACCCGTTATATCCCATTTTAATTTTACACCATTGTGAACCATACGCATTTTTTACTCTCTGATCGAGGTTCTCGGCATTGAAAAATCCTCGTTAACTAAATCACACGTGTATATGTTGACATTTAAGAGATATACAGTCAAGAAAATCAAGGGCAATTATGCGGATTAGACCCCAAAAAAGCACTCAACAAATAGCTACAATTTAATGAATGTGTTTAGTGACGACATCAGATTCCTAATTGATGGAGAAAGGTCCGGTGGCAAGAAAAGCTGCTTCTAGGAGGTTGTCAAGTGTTTTCGCTTGACGATTCCATTCTTGGGTGGTTTTTTTGGCCCTTGTTCCTGTAACTCGAATCCTAGCCCGATATATCCCATTTTAATTTTACACCATTGTGAACCTTACGCCTTTTTTACTCTCTGATCGAGGTTCTCGGCATTGAAAAATCTTCGTAAACAATATCACACGTGTATATGTTGACATTTAAGGGATATACAGTCAAGAAAATCAAGGGCAATGGTGATATATATGCGGATTAGACACCAAAAAAAACATTCAACAAATGGCAACGATTTAAGGAATGTGTTTAGTGACTGCATCAGATTCCTAATTGATGGGGAAGGTCTGGTGGGAAGAAAAGCTGCTTCTAGAAGGTTGTCAAGTGTTTTCGCTCGACAATTCCATTCTTGGGTGGTTTGTTGGGCCCTTGTTCCTGTAACTCGAATCATAGCCCGGTATATCCCATTTTAATTTTACACCATTGTGAACCTTACACCTTTTTTACTCTCTGATCGAGGTTCTCGACATTGAAAAATCTTCGTAAACTAAATCACACGTGTATATGTTGGCATTTAAGAGATATACAATCAAGAAAATCAAGGGCAATGGTGATATATATATGCGGATTAGACACACAAATAAACACTCAATAAATGGCTACAATTTAAGGAATGTGTTTACTGACGGCATCAGATTTCTAATTGATGGAGAAAGGTTTGGTGGGAAGAAAAGCTGCTTCTAGGAGGTTGTCAAGTGTTTTCGCTCAACGATTCCATTCTTGGGTGGTTGGTTTGGCCTTTGTTCCTGTAACTCGAATCCTAGCCCGGTATATCCAATTTTAATTTTACACCATTGTGAACCTTACGCCTTTTTTACTCTCTGATCGAGGTTCTCGGCATTGAAAAATCTTCGTAAACTAAATCACACGTGTATATGTTGACATTTAAGAGATATACAGTCAAGAAAATCAAGGGCAATGGTGATATATATGCGGATTAGACACCAAAAAAACACTTAAAAAATAGCTACAATTTAAGGAATGTGTTTAGTGACGACATCAGATTCCTAATTGATGGAGAAAGGTCTGGTGGCAAGAAAAGCTGCTTCTAGGAGGTTGTCAAGTGTTTTCGCACGACAATTCCATTCTTGGGTGGTTGGTTTGGACCTTGTTCTTGTAACTCGAATCCTACCCCGGTATATCCCATTTTAATTTTACACCATTGTGAACCTTACGCCTTTTTTACTCTCTGATCGAGGTTCTCGGCATTGAAAAATCTTCGTAAACTAAATCACACGTGTATATATTGACATTTAAGAGATATACAGTCAAGAAAATCAAGGGCAATGGTGATATGTATGGGGATTAGACACCAAAAAAAACACTCAACAAATGGCTACAATTTAAGGATTGTGTTTAGTTACGGCATCAGATTCCTAATTGATAGAGAAAGGTCTGGTGGCAAGAAAAGCTTCTTCTAGGAGGTTCTCAAGTGTTTTCGCTCGACGATTCCATTCTTGGGTGGTTGGTTTGGCCCTTGTTCCTGTAACTCGAATCCTAGCCCGGTATATCCCTTTTTAATTTTACACCATTGTGAACCTTACACCTTTTTTACTCTCTGATCGAGGTTCTCAGCATTGAAAAATCTTCGTAAACTAAATCACACGTGTATATGTTGACATTTAAGATATATACAGTCAAGAAAATCAAGGGCAATGGTGATATATATGCGGATTAGACACCAAAAAAAACCACTCAACAAATGGCTACAATTTAAGGAATGTGTTTAGTGACAGCATCAGATTCCTAATTGATGGAGAAAGGTGATCGAAGTTCTCGGCATTGAAAAATCTTTGTAAACTAAATCACACGTGTATATGTTGACATTTAAGAGATATACAGTCGCAATGGTGATATATATGTGGATTAGACACAAAAAAAAACACTCAACAAATGGCTACAATTTAAGGAATGTGTTTAGTGACGGCATCAGATTCCTATTGATGGAGAAAGGTATGGTGGCAAGAAAAGCTGCTTCTAGGAGGTTGTCAAGTGTTTTCGCTCGACGATTCCATTCTTGGGAGGTTGGTTTGGCCCTTGTTCCTGTAACTCGAATCCTAGCCCGGTATATCCCATTTTTATTTTACACCATTGTGAACCTTACGTCTTTTTTACACTCTGATCGAGGTTCTCGGCATTGAAAAATCTTCGTAAACTAAATCACACGTGTATATGTTGACGTTAAGAGATATACAGTCAAGAAAATCAAGGGCAATGGTGATATATATGCGGATTAGACACCAAAAAAAACACTCAACAAATGGCTAGAATTTAAGGAATGTGTTTAGTGACGGCATCAGATTCTTAATTGATGGAGAAAGGTCTGGTGGCAAGAAAAGCTGCTTCTAGGAGGTTGTCAAGTGTTTTCGTCCGACCATTCCATTCTTGGGTGGTTGGTTTGGCCATTTTTCCTGTAACTCGAATCCTAGCCCGGTATATCCCATTTTAATTTTACACCATTGTGAACCTTACGCCATTTTTACTCTCTGATCGAGGTTCTCGGCATTGAAAAATCTTCGTAAACTAAATCACACGTGTATATGTTGACATTTAAGAGATATACAGTCAAGAAAATCAAGGGCAATGGTGATAGATATGTGGATTAGACACCTAAAAAAACACTCAACAAATGGCTACAATTTAAGGAATGTGTTTAGTGACGGCATCAGATTCCTAATTGATGGATAAAGGTGATCGAGGTTCTCGGCATTGAAAAATCTTCGTAAACTAAATCACACGTGTATATGTTGACATTTAAGAGATACACAGTCAAGAAAATCAAGTGCAATGGTGATATATATGTGGATTAGACACCAAAAAAACCACTCAACAAATGGCTACAATTTAAGGAATGTGTTTAGTGACGGCATCAGATTCCTAATTGATGGAGAAAGGTTTGGTGGCAAGAAAAGCTGCTTCTAGGAGGTTGTCAAGTGTTTTCGCTCGACGATTCCATTATTGGGTGGTTGGTTTGGCCCTTGTTTCTGTAACTCGAATCCTAGCCCGGTATATCCCTTTTTAATTTTACACCATTGTGAACCTTACGCCGTTTTTACTCTCTGATCAAGGTTCTCGGCATTGAAAAATCTTCGTAAACTAAATCACACGTTTATATGTTGACATTTAAGAGTTAAACATTCAAGAAAATCAAGGGCAATGGTGATATATATGTGGATTAGGCACCAAAAAAAAAACACTCAACAAATGGCTTCAATTTAAGGAATGTGTTTAGTGACGGCATCAGATTCCTAATTGATGGAGAAAGGTCTAGTGGCAAGAAAAGCTGCTTCTAGGAGGTTGTCAAGTGTTTTCGCTCGACGATTCTATTCTTGGGTGGTTGGTTTGGTCCTTGTTCCTGTAACTCGAATCCTAACCTGGTATATCCCATTTTAATTTTACACCATTGTGAACCTTACGCCTTTTTTACTCTCTGATCGAGGTTCTCAGCATTGAAAAATCCTCGTAAACTAAATCACACCTATATATGTTGACATTTAAGAGATATACAGTCAAGAAAATCAAGGGCAATGGTGATATATATTTGGATTTGACACCAAAAAAAACACTCAACAAATGGCTTCAATTTAAGGAATGTGTTTAGTGACGGCATCAAATTCCTAATTGATGGAGAAAGGTCTAGTGGCAAGAAAAGCTGCTTCTAGGAGGTTTTCAAGTGGTTTCGCTCGACGATTCTATTCTTGGGTGGTTGGTTTGGCCCTTGTTCCTGTAACTCGAATCCTAGCCTGGTATATCCCATTTTAATTTTACACCATTGTGAACCTTACGTCTTTTTTACTCTCTGATCGAGGTTCTCGACATTGAAAAATCTTCGTAAACTAAATCACACGTGTATATGTTGACATTTAAGAGATATACAGTCAAGAAAATCAAGGGCAAAAGTGATATATATGCGGATTAGACACCAAAAAAAACACTCAACAAATGGCTACAATTTAAGTAATGTGTTTAGTGACGGCATCAGATTCCTAATTGATGGAGAAAGGTCTGGTGGCAAGAAAAGCTGCTTCTGGGAGGTTGTCAAGTGTTTTCGCTCGACAATTCCATTCTTGGGTGGTTGGTTTGGCCCTTGTTCCTGTAACTCGAATCCTAGCCCGGTGTGTCCCATTTTTATTTTACACCATTGTGAACCTTACGCCTTTTTTACTCTCTGATCGAGGTTCTCGGCATTGAAAAATCTTCGTAAACTAAATCACACGTGTATATGCTGACATTTAAGAGATATACAGTCAAGAAAATCAAGGGCAATGGTGATATATATGCGGATTAGACACCAAAAAAAACACTCAACAAATGGCTACAATTTAAGGAATGTGTTTAGTGACGGCATCAGATTCCTAATTAATGGAGAAAGGTCTGGTGGCAAGAAAAGCTGCTTCTAGGAGGTTGTCAAGTGTTTTCGCTCGACCATTCCATTTTTGGGTGGTTGGTTTGGCCATTTTTCCTGTAACTCGAATCCTAGCCCGGTATATCCCATTTTAATTTTACACCATTGTGAACCTTACGCCATTTTTACTCTCTGATCGAGGTTCTCGGCATTGAAAAATCTTCGTAAACTAAATCACACATGTATATGTTGACATTTAAGAGATATACAGTCAAGAAAATCAAGGGCAATGGTGATATATATGCGGATTAGACACAAAAAAAACACTCAACAAATGGCTACAATTTAAGGAATGTGTTTAGTGACGGCATCAGATTTCTAATTGACGGAGAAAGGTCTGGTGGCAAGAAAAGCTGCTTCTAGGAGGTTGTCAAGTGTTTTCGCTCGACGATTGCACTCTAGGGTGGTTGGTTTGGCCCTTGTTTCTGTAACTCGAATCCTAGCCCGGTATATCCCTTTTTAATTTTACACCATTGTGAACCTTACGCCGTTTTTACTCTCTGATCGAGGTTCTCGGCATTGAAAAATCTTCGTAAACTAAATCACACGTGTATATGTTGACATTTAAGAGTTATACAGTCAAGAAATTCAAGGGAAATGGTGATAGATATGCGGATTAGACACCAAAAAAAGACAGTCAACAAATGGCTACAATTTAAGGAATGTGTTTAGTGACGGCAACAGATTCCTAATTGATGGAGAAAGGTGATTGAGATTCTCGGCATTGAAAAATCTTCGTAAACTAAATCACACGTTTATATGTTGACATTTAAGAGATATACAGTCAAGAAAATCAAGGGCAATGGTGATATATATGTTGATTAGACACAAAAAAAACACTCAACAAATGGTTACAATTTAAGGAATGTGTTTAGTGACGGCATCAGATTCCTAATTGATGGAGAAAGGTCTGGTGGCAAGAAAAGCTGCTTCTAGGAGGTTGTCAAGTGTTTTCGCTCGACAATTCCATTCTTGGGTGGTTGGTTTGGCCCTTGTTCCTGTAACTCGAATCCTAGCCCGGTATATCCCATTTTAATTTTACACCATTGTGAACCTTACGTCTTTTTTTACCTCTGATCGAGGTTCTCAGCATTGAAAAATCTTCGTAAACTAAATCACATGTGTGTATGTTTACATTTAAGAGATATATAGTCAAGAAAATCAAGGGCAATGGTGATATATATGCGGATTAGACACCAAAAAAACACTTAACAAATGGCTACAATTTAAGGAATGTGTTTAGTGATGGCATCAGATTCCTAAATGATGGGGAAAGGTCTGGTGGCAAGAAAAGCTACCTCTAGGAGGTTGTCAAGTGTTTTCGCTCGAAAATTCCATTCTTGGGTGGTTGGTTTAGCCCTTGTTCTTGTAACTTAAATCCTCCACCGGTATATCCCATTTTAATTTTACACCATTGTGAACCTTACGCATTTTTTACTCTCTGATCGAGGTTCTCGGCATTGAAAAATCTTCGTAAACTAAATCACATGTGTATATGTTGAAATTTAAGAGTTATACAGTCAAGAAAATCAAGGGCAATGGTGATATATATGCGGATTAGACACCAAAAAAACACTCAACAAATGGCTACAATTTAAAGAATGTGTTTAATGACTGCATCAGATTCCTAATTAATGGGGAAAGGTCTGGTGGCAAGAAAAGCTGTTTCTAGGAGGTTGTTAAGTGTTTTCGCTCGACCATTCCATTTTTGGGTGGTTGGTTTGGCCATTTTTCCTGTAACTCGAATCCTAGCCCGGTATATCCCTTTTTAATTTTACACCATTGTGAACCTTACGCCATTTTTACTCTTTGATCGAGGTTCTCGGCATTGAAAAATCTTCGTAAAGTAAATCACACGTGTATATGTTGACATTTAAGAGATATACAGTCAAGAAAATCAAGGGCAACGGTGATATATATGCGGATAAGACACCAAAAAAACCACTCAACAAATGGCTACAATTTAAGGAATGTGTTTAGTGACGGCATCAGATTCCTTATTGATGGAGAAAGGTGATCGAGGTTCTCGGCATTGAAAAATCTTCGTAAACTAAATCACACGTGTATATGTTGACATTTAAGAGATATACAGTCAAGAAAATCAAGGGCAATGGTGATATATATGTGGATTAGACACAAAAAAAAAACACTCAACAAATGGCTACAATTTAAGGAATGTGTTTAGTGATGGCATCAGATTCCTAATTGATGGAGAAAGTTCTGGTGGCAAGAAAAACTGCTTCTAGGAGGTTGTCAAGTGTTTTCGCTTGACGATTCCAATCTTGGGTGATTGGTTTGGCCTTTGTTCCTGTAACTCGAATCCTAGCCCGGAATATCCTATTTTAATTTTACACCATTGTGAACCTTACGTCTTTTTTACTCTCTGATCGAGGTTCTCGGCATTGAAAAATATTCGTAAACTAAATCACACTTGTATATGTTGACATTTAAGAGATATACAGTCAAGAAAATCAAGGGCAATGGTGATATATATGCGGATTAGACACCAAAAAAAAACACTCAACAAATGGCTACAATTTAAGGAATGTGTTTAGTGACGGCATCAGATTCCTAATTAATGGAGAAAGGTCTGGTGGCAAGAAAAGCTGCTTCTAGGAGGTTGTCAAGTGTTTTCGCTTGACCATTCCATTTTTGGGTGGTTGGTTTGGCCATTTTTCCTGTAACTCGAATCCTAGCCCGGTATATCCCATTTTAATTTTACACCATTGTGAACCTTACACCATTTTTACTCTCTGATAGAGGTTCTCGGCATTGAAAAATCTTCGTAAACTAAATCACACATGTATATGTTGACATTTAAGAGATATACAGTCAAGAAAATCAAGGGCAATGGTGATATATATGCGGATTAGACACAAAAAAAACACTCAACAAATGGCTACAATTTAAGGAATGTGTTTAGTGACGGCATCAGATTCCTAATTGATGGAGAAAGGTCTGGTGGCAAGAAAAGCTGCTTCTAGGAGGTTGTCAAGTGTTTTCGCTCGACGATTCCATTATTGGGTGGTTGGTTTGGCCCTTGTTTCTGTAACTCGAATCCTAGCCCGGTATATCCCTTTTTAATTTTACACCATTGTGAACCTTACGCCATTTTTACTCTTTGATCGAGGTTCTCGGCATTGAAAAATCTTCGTAAAGTAAATCACACGTGTATATGTTGACATTTAAGAGATATACAGTCAAGAAAATCAAGGGCAACGGTGATATATATGCGGATAAGACACCAAAAAAACCACTCAACAAATGGCTACAATTTAAGGAATGTGTTTAGTGACGGCATCAGATTCCTTATTGATGGAGAAAGGTGATCGAGGTTCTCGGCATTGAAAAATCTTCGTAAACTAAATCACACGTGTATATGTTGACATTTAAGAGATATACAGTCAAGAAAATCAAGGGCAATGGTGATATATATGTGGATTAGACACAAAAAAAAAACACTCAACAAATGGCTACAATTTAAGGAATGTGTTTAGTGATGGCATCAGATTCCTAATTGATGGAGAAAGTTCTGGTGGCAAGAAAAACTGCTTCTAGGAGGTTGTCAAGTGTTTTCGCTTGACGATTCCAATCTTGGGTGATTGGTTTGGCCTTTGTTCCTGTAACTCGAATCCTAGCCCGGAATATCCTATTTTAATTTTACACCATTGTGAACCTTACGTCTTTTTTACTCTCTGATCGAGGTTCTCGGCATTGAAAAATATTCGTAAACTAAATCACACTTGTATATGTTGACATTTAAGAGATATACAGTCAAGAAAATCAAGGGCAATGGTGATATATATGCGGATTAGACACCAAAAAAAAACACTCAACAAATGGCTACAATTTAAGGAATGTGTTTAGTGACGGCATCAGATTCCTAATTAATGGAGAAAGGTCTGGTGGCAAGAAAAGCTGCTTCTAGGAGGTTGTCAAGTGTTTTCGCTTGACCATTCCATTTTTGGGTGGTTGGTTTGGCCATTTTTCCTGTAACTCGAATCCTAGCCCGGTATATCCCATTTTAATTTTACACCATTGTGAACCTTACACCATTTTTACTCTCTGATAGAGGTTCTCGGCATTGAAAAATCTTCGTAAACTAAATCACACATGTATATGTTGACATTTAAGAGATATACAGTCAAGAAAATCAAGGGCAATGGTGATATATATGCGGATTAGACACAAAAAAAACACTCAACAAATGGCTACAATTTAAGGAATGTGTTTAGTGACGGCATCAGATTCCTAATTGATGGAGAAAGGTCTGGTGGCAAGAAAAGCTGCTTCTAGGAGGTTGTCAAGTGTTTTCGCTCGACGATTCCATTATTGGGTGGTTGGTTTGGCTCTTGTTTCTGTAACTCGAATCCTAGCCCGGTATATCCCTTTTTAATTTTACACCATTGTGAAACTTACGCCGTTTTTACTCTCTGATCAAGGTTCTCGGCATTGAAAAATCTTCGTAAACTAAATCACACGTTTATATGTTGACATTTAAGAGTTATACATTCAAGAAAATCAAGGGCAATGGTGATATATATGTGGATTAGGCACCAAAAAAAAAACACTCAACAAATGGCTTCAATTTAAGGAATGTGTTTAGTGACGGCATCAGATTCCTAATTGATGGAGAAAGGTCTAGTGGCAAGAAAAGCTGCTTCTAGGAGGTTGTCAAGTGTTTTCGCTCGACGATTCTATTCTTGGGTGGTTGGTTTGGTCCTTGTTCCTGTAACTCGAATCCTAACCTGGTATATCCCATTTTAATTTTACACCATTGTGAACCTTACGCCTTTTTTACTCTCTGATCGAGGTTCTCAGCATTGAAAAATCCTCGTAAACTAAATCACACCTATATATGTTGACATTTAAGAGATATACAGTCAAGAAAATCAATGGCAATGGTGATATATATGCGGATTAGACACCAAAAAAAAAACACTCAACAATTGGCTACAATTGAAGGAATGTGTTTAGTGACGACATCAGATTCCTAATTGATGGAGAAAGGTCTGGTGGCAAGAAAAGCTGCTTCTAGGAGGTTGTCAAGTGTTTTCGCTCAACGATTCAATTCTTGGGTGGTTGGTTTAGCCCTTGTTACTGTAACTCAAATCCTAGCCCGGTATATCCCATTTTAATTTTACACCATTGTGAACCTTACGCATTTTTTACTCTCGGATCGAGGTTCTCGGCATTGAAAAATCTTCGTAAACTAAATCACATATGTATATGTTGAAATTTAAGAGTTATACAGTCAAAAAAATCAAGGGCAATGGTGATATATATGCGGATTAGACACCAAAAAAAACACTCAACAAACGGCTACAATTTAAAGAATGTGTTTAGTGACTGCATCAGATTCCTAATTGATGAAGAAAGGTCTGGTGGCAAGAAAAGCTGCTTCTAGGAGGTTGTCAAGTGTTTTCGCCCGACGATTCCATTCTTGGGTGGTTGGTTTGGCCCTTGTTCCTGTAACTCGAATCCTAGACCGGTATATCCCATTTTAATTTTACACCATTGTGAACCTTACGCCTTTTTTACTCTCTGATCGAGATTCTCGGCATTGATAAATCTTCGTGAACTAAATCACACATGTATATGTTGACATTTAAGAGATATACAGTTAAGAAAATAAAGGGCAATGGTGATATATATGCGGATTAGACACAAAAAAAAACACTCAACAAATGGCTACAATTTAAGAAATGTGTTTAACGACGGCATCAGATTCCTAATTGATGGAGAAAGGTCTGGTGGCAAGAAAAGCTGCTTCTAGGAGGTTGTAAAGTTTTTTTCTCTCGACGATTCCATTCTTGAGTGGTTAGTTTGGCCCTTGTTCCTGTAACTCGAATCCTAGCCCGGTATATCCCATTTTAATTTTACACCATTGTGAACCTTACGCCTTTTTTACTCTCTGATCGAGGTTCTCGGCATTGAAAAAATCTTCGTAAACTAAATCACACGTGTATATGTTGACATTTAAGAGATATACAGTCAAGAAAATCAATGGCAATGGAGATATATATGCTGATTAGACACCAAAAAAAAACACTCAACAAATGGCTACAATTTAAGAAATGTGTTTTGTGACGGCATCAGATTCCTAATTGACGGAGAAAAGTCTAGTGGCAAGAAAAGCTGCTTCTAGGAGATTGTCAAGTGTTTTCGCTCGACGATTCCATTCTTGGGTGGTTGGTTTGGCCCTTGTTCCTGTAACTCGAATCCTAGTCCGGTATATCCCATTATAATTTTACACCATTGTGAACTTTACGCCTTTTTTACTCTTTGATCGAGGTTCTCGGCATTGAAAAATCTTCATAAACTAAATCACACGTGTATATGTTGACATTTATGAGGTATACAGTCAAGAAAATCAAGGGCAATGGTGATATATATGCGGATTAGACACCAAAAAAACACTCAACAAATGGCTACAATTTAAGGAATGTGTTTACTGATGGCATCAGATTCCTAATTGATGGAGAAAGGTCTAGTGGCAAGAAATTCTCGGAGGTTGACAAGTGTTTTCGCTCAACGATTCCATTCTTGGATGGTTGGTTTGGCCCTTGTTCCTGTAACTAGAATCCTAGACCGGTATATCCCATTTTAACTTTACACCATTGTGAACCTTTCGCCTTTTTTACTCTCTGATCGAGGTTCTCCGCATTGAAAAATCTTCGTAAACTAAATCACACGTGTATATGTTGACAATTAGAAGATATACAGTCAATAAAATCAAGGGCAACAATGATATATATGCGCATTAGACACCAAAAAAAAAACACTCAACAAATGGCTACAATTTAAGAAATGTGTTTAGAGACGGCATCAGATTCCTAATTGATGGAGAAAGGTCTGGTGGCAAGAAAAGCTACTTCTAAGAGGTTGTCAAGTGTTTTCGCTCGACGATTCCATTCTTGGGTGGTTGGTTTGGCCCTTGTTCCTGTAACTCGAATCCTAGCCCGGTATATCCCATTTTAATTTTACACAATTGTGAACCTTACACCTTTTTACTCTTTGATCGAGGTTCTCGGCATTGAAAAATCTTCGTAAACTAAATTACACGTGTATATGTTGACATTTAAGAGATATACAATCAAGAAAATCAAGGGTAATGGTGATATATATGCGGATTAGACACCAAAAACTAACATTCAACAAATGGCTACAATTTAAGGAATGTGTTTAGTGACGGCATCAGATTCCTAATTGATGGAGAATGGTCTAGTGGCAAGAAAAGCTGCTTCTAGGAGGTTGTCAACTGTTTTCGCTCGACGATTCCATTCTTGGGTGGTTGGTTTGTCCCTTGTTCCTGTAACTCGAATCCTATCCCAGTATATCCCACTGTTTTGATAATCTATGGGTGCCCAAAACAAGCCCATAGAGCTGAAAAACCTTGAAGAAAACCCAGAAACCAGCTGCTGAATGTAGAAAACTAACTTTTGCATGTCTAAGGGGCTCTCGCGCCCCGCTTAGACTCAGTAAGAGTCTTACGCGCCCCGCCACAACTGACGAGATCAGCCAAAGTTTGACAGAATTACAGAAACAGTCCCTGCATGCATTTAAGGCCCTTCTCGACACGTTTAAGGCCCGTTAAGCCATTTTCAAGACTCTAAAATGATGCCTAAACATGTGGAACATAAAACATGCTTGAAAATGTGTCGGATGTCGGTTCGTTTGGTCGTACGATCACGATGTTCGGTTAATTACGACGAAACACGAACGGACGCGAAAAACGATCCAAATTACGCGACGAATGGAATTTTATCATGCCAATCACTAAAATAAAATATTTTAATGATTACATAATTTTTTGGATGTCCGAATATATTCAGAACGTAAGATATGCACGATAATGCAAACTTATGCACTTTTTGACGCTTTTAGTCCCTGTTTGACCAAATAAGTTTATTTTAGCATACCGAACCCCTCAAAGGTTATTTCTAAGCTATGTAATGGATATTTATGGTATGTTTAACTTATGGTCAAGTTCCGAAATGTTCGATACCATACGAATCAACAGACTTTTGCAGTTTGACGCAAATAGTCCCTACGATCGAATAAACTTGATTTCGACACACCAAACCCTCCAAAACTTATTTCTCAGCTATGTAAAGATTATTTAAGGTATGTTAAGCCCATGTCACTGTTCCAGAGTGTTTTTTGCATTAAACTGATTACGTTTACGCATCGCGTATAACTTTCCAGAAAGCGATTTAGAGCTCGAAATCGAACAAGAATTGATATGTTCAAGTGATACACATATTTATACAAATCCCAAGATTGAAACAAAAGATTTCATTGGTTTTGTATTCTTATGATGGCCGTGGAGGCACAGATGTCACGGTCTCCCCTACTTCAGGAAATTTCATCCCGAAATTTATTTAGAGGAAACTTGTGAGAGCTTGAAACATGAAGTCGAAAAGATAAAACAACATTGGTTAGAGTTCTAAAATTCTAGTAACTTTAAATAACATCATGCTTGCAATGTAAGAGGGACAGTTATATACAAGTATATGAAGCGCCATTGGTGCGTCCACCGTACCTCCATTACATTGTTCTCGTTTCGTTATTGTTGCCACTATCGGTTCTTACACATGATAAATCTAACTATGGTTTTCGTGCACTGAACTTCATAAATATGTATGCATCAATAATTACGTAATTCCTTGCATAGTCTACACAGTGCATTTTATAATGTTTAGGGGGAGAAAAACAATGAACGAACCTGTGATGATTGTGACTAGACCACCATAGGATCCTTTAAATTAAATCAATAAATGATCTTTTTAAATAGACCACCAAGGAGTCTTTTCAGCTATATCATCACATGCCATTCGTAACCAGATTCTGAATCAATCTTTTTGACTAGACCACTCAAGGGGTCTCTTTAGAATTGTGGAATGGTACTATATAATCCAAGGGTCTTAACTATTATGTATAAGCCCATTAAGGATTTTAAGGTAGTACCTTTGGATATCCTACTGGGAATCCCTCATATGAAGATATGGAAGTTTCTACGAGGATTTGGATAACGAAAATACAGATTACACAAAAGAAAA
The DNA here is from genome assembly GCA_030545235.1 of Helianthus tuberosus. Taxonomy (NCBI): domain Eukaryota; kingdom Viridiplantae; phylum Streptophyta; class Magnoliopsida; order Asterales; family Asteraceae; genus Helianthus; species Helianthus tuberosus. The sequence goes on along the minus strand of CM060351.1, from coordinate 204,008,556 downwards.
CACATAACACATAACACATAATCACATAATCACATAATCACAAAATTGTTTAACTTGATCTTCAATTTGTTATCATTTTGTTAATTTGTTTGTTAATTGTGCACATGTATTTAAAGCACACCAGGAATCCAATCCGTGGATTTCATTTGGCACTTTAAACATTTTCAAGAATCTAACTATGAAGATAGGAAGATCTTAATAGGAATTCGGCTTTGTACTTATTGAATCGTAATGTACATATTAAGGCATACAAAGAATTCAATTAAGGGCTCCGATTTGAGCGATAATCATCCACAAGGATCTAATTGTGAAGATAAGAAGATCCTATATGGATTTTTGGAAGTTGAATAGCGGGAGACGTTTTAAGGCCTTGCACTAGACGTGCTTAAGTCAAAACATGAGGTAAAATTGTAATGACCATAAATTTAAAATCATTATTCTAGAAATAAAAAAAGAATAATAGTAATTTATAAATTACCCACTAGAAAACCCTAATTAAGACACCCAAGTAATTCTGTACAAACCCTAGAATTTTCATAATTTTCAGAATCAGGATTAGGGCCCCTAAAACTCAGGGGGGGGGGTATTCCCTACTTGATAATTATCTTAATAACTTGCGGACGAAGTTGAAATTTAAAAAACTGTCGACTCAGCTAGGCTAGTCCCACACATGGCAACCCTATGCATAAAATAAGTTGCCACGCGGGCCGCGTAAGGATAGACTTAAGGTTACGCGGGCCGCGACAATGTCAAAATTTCAGTATAAATAGAGGACGTTGGGACTTGATTCTGGGCACAAAAACGACGAAGAAACTCAAAATACTCGCTGAGATATCGTCCAATTACTCTCAAAACACACACGAAACACAAATTAAGGATAGCGGGGTGCTGCAGAACAGGGTAATAACTCGATCGCTATTACGATTCATTGTCCGATCGATCAATGTACTCAATGGATGTTTAAGTGCTGCCCACATTAGGGTGATGCTTTGTCATTAATTGTGATTCCGACTGGATGTTGAGTGCCACCCGAATTCGGGGAATACTCTGTCCTTCGTTGTGAATCCGATGGATGTTTAAGCATAGCACTTTGTCATTCGTTGTGAGGGTTGATCTCGTGAGTTATCGTAAATGCTGTATTAAGTTACTAACCTAGTTGTGTGCATGTTATTAAATTAGGTTAAAAAGACTAATCAGTAGTCTAAACTCTGCCCGTATAAATCTGAAATATTATCATAAGGTAGCATCACTTTGGAATTTTTAAGGTACGGATCCTTACCCCACTTCTTGTTGTTTGATATTCAATTGTTATAAAACCGTTAAGTTCGTATAGCTTTTCAACCTCATCACGTCTTTGATTATCGATTCATTTGACAGTCCGTTTGATTTCTATTCTAATCATAACTTTGGATTTAGCTTTCATGTCATGCGATATAATTATGTTAGTTGTACTCCTTATCGCATGTTCCAATATATGTTACGTCTTGTTATGAAAAATATTTTGATAAGTTATGTAAATAAGACCATTTGTACTCTGATACCCTGAGTATCGCTTCTCGTGGAGTGTCCCACGAGCATGTTGTTGCGGCATCGACATCATGTGCTCCAACCGTGACGGAGAGATCAGTTCACGGCGTCTCTTAAGTACAAGTGTGGTACATAAGGCTATTAGGAGGCGTATGGATCGATCCTAGGATTTAAGTATAAGGAGGTGGATAACAGGTATGCCAATTCGCCATCTCATGTGATAATTATGCAGAAGTAGCTACCTGTGTATTGTCACGTTTTAAGTTTGCTCATGGGTACATCCGTAAGAGATGATTATGAAATTATGTTTTGCATCGTATCATTTTCACAATAAGTTCCATTCAGATAACATTTCTATAAAGCGTTAATTGTTATTTGAGCCTATTATTCCGTACTGAGCATTCGGCTCATTCCGTAAATTTTTGTATATACAGGTCTGCATGTTACTTTGGGCGGGGAAAAGAGAGAAGAATAAAGCCTAGGAATAAATCTGAAGATATTAGTTAATGAAGTCGAATGTTTCCGCTTGTATATTAACCTTAAGTTTCGTTGTTATGTGATTGTATCCTTGTCAAATAAATAAATGGAATTATGACTTTTGTTTATGATATCACTGTTATTGTGACACGTCAGCCCTTCCGGGTTGGGGTGTTGCAGCTATGGTATCAGAGCAAAGGCTCTTTCCTGTAGAAAACTTGAAGATAGTAATTAAAACCTGTGAGGAATGGGTAGATATCTATGATAGGATTCAACTTGGTCTCTTATTTGGTTTAACTCTTATGTCTATTCTTATAGATGCCTCCTCGTCGTCCGCTACGTAGGAGTACTCGTACTAACCCTGTACGTAACAACACTTCTTCAAATGAGACTCCAGTTGATCCAAACATAATTAATGCTATCAACCAGGCTGTTACCGGGTTGCTTCCAAACCTGGTTGCTCAAACAGCTGAGGCCGTTATTCAACAAACTCGTCATCCAGAAGGCACTAACACTAATCCAACCTCTGGTGGTGAAATTCGTGAGAATACCACGAACAATACTACCTATAGTATAGACATATGGATCGCTAAATTCCAAAAACAAAAGCCGAAATCTTTTAGTCACGCTAATAATCCAGTCGAAGCAAGGAACTGGATAGCTCATATTGAAAAGATCTTCGAAGTTCTTGGAGTTCCGGAGCAATACAAAGTTAGATTGGCTACCTACAAATTTGAAGATGACGCACAAACTTGGTGGGAAGGATATAAGCAAGTCAAAGGAGGGGATGATTTCGACGCTAATCTTTCATGGGTCGACTTTCGTAATATCTTTTACAACAAGTATTTTTCGACCGCTGATAAAGAAGCTTATATCAGGGAGTATGCAGTGATTCGACAGGGGAGTGATGAACCAGCCTCTGAGTTCATTACTCGATTTTCAAGGTTGGCTAGTATTGTAGGAGACGTTGCAGGATCAGCAGAAGTCCAGGCAGAAAAATGCAAGTGGGCAGTCAATGATCGAATTCGGAAGTCGATCATGTACATGAAATTTAAGGATATCACCGAAGTTGCTGATGCAATCAAAACTTTTGAATTCGAAAGGAAAGAATTCTTATCTCGAACTGGGGATAATAAGAAGAGAAATAGGGAAGGACAATTTAAGCAGGAAAACGGCCAATCATCCACTACGCCACAGCATCAAGATCGCAAAGTGCAAGGAAATCAAAACTCTGGAAATCAGGCACGTCCATGGCAACCTAGACTGCAAAACCAGAGACCTGCTCAAAACCAGATTCAGTTGTATGCAGAACCTATTAGAACTCAACCACTGAATCAGATTACATATCCTCTATGTAATACTTGTGGTAAGAGACATCCGGGCGTATGTCACCGAAGTACAGGAGCATGCTTTAGATGTGGCCAAACTGGACACATGATTAAGGAGTGTACGAAGAAAGACACTAAGAAGAATAACCAACCCAACGTTGCACCACCCAATGTTGGAGGAAGAGTTTTCGCACTTTCTGCTACTGATGCTGCTAATGTTCCAGGTACTGTATCTGGAACCCTTCAGATTGGTGAACGTAGTATCTATGTGTTATTCGATACAGGAGCGACTCATTCTTTAGTATCCCACTCGTTTACTAAGTACCTTCCGATAAGACCAACTCTCTTAAATCATACTTTAACCATTTCCACTCCCATGGAAAATTCATCCGTAATCACTTACGTATATAAGGATTGTCTGATCCTTATTGAATCTATTGTGTGTAAGGCAGACCTATTTCCAATACATATGTGTGACTTTGATGTTATTCTAGGAATAGATTGGTTGTCTAGACATCGTGTAACTATAGATTGTCATTCTCGCCGTGTTATTTTCGGTGATCTTCATCATCCTGATATTATATATCAGGGAACTCAAGCTCATAAATCCCTTAAAATTATCTCTGCGCTTAAAGCTCGAAAATTCTTATCAAACGGTTGTGCTGGATTCCTAGCATCGATTAAGGATACTTCTGCTAGTGTTAAGAGTATCGATAGCCATTCCGTTGTTCGTGAATATCCTGATGTATTTCCGGATGAACTACCGGGATTACCACCTGACCGTCAGGTAGAATTCACCATCGACTTGATCCCTGGTACCGAACCTATTTCTAAAGCTCCATACCGTATGGCTCCAATGGAACTGAAGGAGTTGAAGGAACAATTGCAAGAATTGTTAGATCTAGGATTCATAAGACCCAGTGTTTCACCTTGGGGTGCTCCGGTCTTATTTGTGAAGAAGAAAGACGGTAGTATGCGCTTATGTATTGACTACCGATAGCTGAACAAGATTACTATTCGTAATCAGTATCCTCTGCCTCGCATTGATGATCTCTTTGATCAACTTCAGGGGGCTCAGTTCTTTTCAAAAATCGACCTGAGGTCCGGGTACCATCAGCTAAAGATCAAGAATGATGATGTTCCCAATACCGCCTTTTGTACTCGTTATGGTCATTACGAATTTTTGGTTATGCCCTTTGGGCTAACTAATGCACCCGCAGTCTTCATGGATTTGATGAATCGCGTATTTCACAAATTCCTAGACAAATTTGTAATTGTTTTTATCGATGACATTCTGGTATATTCCAAGAGTCGTGAAGAGCATGAAGCACATCTACATACAATACTTGGAACCTTGCGACATGAGAAGTTGTACGCTAAGTTTTCCAAATGTGACTTTTGGCTTAGCCAAGTGGCATTTCTAGGTCATGTCATATCAGTAGAGGGAATTATGATAGACCCAACAAAGGTTGAAGCTATTACAAAATGGCCAAGACCTACTTCTGTTACCGAAATACGAAGTTTCTTAGGTCTTGCTGGCTATTACCGAAGATTTGTTGAAAGATTCTCGGTAATTGCTTTACCACTCACAAAACTCCTAAGGAAAGGGGTGAAGTACTCATGGAATGAGGAACAAGAGAAAAGTTTTGAAGAATTGAAGAAGCGACTCGTATCCTCTCCGATACTCGCTCTTCCTTCTGGATCAGGAGGTTACCAAGTCTATAGTGATGCCTCAAATAAAGGATTAGGTGGTGTGCTAATGCAACATGGGAAGGTTATTGCTTATGCCTCCCGTCAGTTAAAGCCTTATGAAGTTAACTACCCTACACATGATTTAGAACTAGCCGCAGTCATCTTTGCACTTAAGATTTGGCGACACTATCTGTATGGTGAAAGATGTGACATTTTTACCGACCATAAGAGCCTCAAGTACATATTTACGCAGAAGGAGCTAAATATGAGGCAAAGAAGGTGGTTAGAACTTTTAAAAGATTACGACGCAAATATTCAATACCATCCAGGAAAAGCCAATGTTGTAGCTGACGCGTTGAGCCGAAAGAATTCCGGGACTATATCTTGCTTACAAATTCAGCCTCGTATTAGGAGGGATCTCGAAAGAATGAACATTTGGCTTCAGGTTAGTAAATCTGATGGATATCTAGCTAGAATGCAGATTGAACCCGACCTCATATCACGGATCAAAGATGCACAGAAACAAGATGGAGAACTTTGGGCAATTGTGCAAAATCTTGAGGTGGGTAAGCAATCTGAATTTAGTATAGACCATCATGGGGTGATTTGGTGTGGCAAAAGACTTTGTGTACCCGATGACTCCACCCTTCGTGAGTCATTGTTAGCCGAAGCTCATAGCTCACCATTTTTAATTCACCCAGGATCTACTAAGATGTATCGAGACTTAAGACAGAACTTCTGGTGGAATGGTATGAAGGAAGACGTTGCTCGATACATAAGTAAATGCCTCACTTGCCAACAAGTGAAAATTGAACACAAACGAGCAAGCGGTCTGTTGCAGCCATTAGATATTCCCATATGGAAGTGGGATGAGATCACAATGGATTTTGTTACCGGTTTGCCTAAGACTTTCAAGAAGAATGATGTTATATGGGTTGTTGTCGATAGATTGTCAAAGTCAGCACATTTTCTACCGATTCAGCAAGGATTTTCGGTTAATAAGTTATCCGAAATATTTCTTCAAGAAATTATTAGACTCCATGGCACACCATCTTCCATTGTTTCCGATAGAGACCCACGTTTCACCTCACGATTTTGGAAAGGTTTTCAGGCAGCTTGGGGTACACGACTGAAGTTTAGTACGGCTTTCCATCCACAAACAGATGGGCAGTCGGAACGCACGATTCAGACCTTGGAAGACATGCTCCGAGCATGTGCACTTGAATGGTCTGGAAACTGGGATGAATATTTATGTCTTGTTGAGTTCGCTTACAACAATAGTTGGCAAGCAAGTATTGGCATGGCACCTTTTGAGCTTTTGTATGGTCGGAAATGTCGAGCACCGATATGCTGGGATGAAGTTGGAGAAAAGATTATTGAAGGGCCAGAACTAGTTCAGATTACAAATGAAAAAGTCACTATGGCACGAGAAAAACTGAAAGAAGCTCAGAGCAGACAAAAGAGCTATGCAGATCAAGATAGACGACCACTCGAATTTAAAATTGGCGACCACGTATTCTTAAAGGTATCACCTTGGTGTGGCGTTCGTAGATTTGGAATTAAAGGGAAGCTTAGTCCCCGTTTCATCGGTCCATTTGAAATCCTTGAAAGAATTGGAGAAGTGTCATATCGACTGGCTTTACCGCCTCAACTCTCTCACGTTCATAACGTTTTTCATGTCTCCTCGTTAAGAGGATATAATTATCATCCACTCCATGTCATTAGTTATCCGTTACTTACAATTCACGAGGATTTGTCCTACGAAGAGGAACCAGAAGCCATTTTAGATCGACAAGAAAGGGTTTTGCGTAGGAAAGTAATTCCGTTTATTAAAGTCCTCTGGAAAAATCACTCTGAACACGAAGCAACATGGGAATCTGAAGAATCAATTCGCTCTCTATACCCTAATCTATTCTAGTAATAGAATTTTAGTCGAGTAATGGTAAATCTTGCTCTTTGATATATGTTCATTTGTTTCTGTTTACGGTCATTTATGCTTTACCTTATGTGGATATATCTTAGCTATGATTAAACATATCTATGTAGGAAATATCAGTACCAATAATCACTCTAGTATCTGTAAGTCTCCATTGACTTTTCGTACGGTAAGATATTTTATTAAGATGCGTTATAGGAGGACCATTAGGGCACATATGTAAGGTAATTGACAATTATAGTCATGACCTTAGTTATGAATTTCAGATACACATGTGTGTTTAGGAGATTCTGGTTATATAAGTGAGTAACTCTGCTATGAAAGTTCCGTTTCTGTTACTTATGCGATAGGTTATATTCTTATTTGAAAATTTTCGAGGACGAAATTTCTTTTAAGGGGGTAATAGTTGTAATGACCATAAATTTAAAATCATTATTCTAGAAATAAAAAAAGAATAATAGTAATTTATAAATTACCCACTAGAAAACCCTAATTAAGACACCCAAGTAATTCTGTACAAACCCTAGAATTTTCAGAATCAGGATTAGGGCCCCTAAAACTCAGCGGGGGTATTCCCTACTTGATAATTATCTTAATAACTTGCGGACGAAGTTGAAATTTAAAAAACTGTCGACTCAGCTAGGCTAGTCCCACACGTGGCAACCCTATGCATAAAATAAGTTGCCACGCGGGCCGCGTAAGGATAGACTTAAGGTTACGCGGGCCGCGACAATGTCAAAATTTCAGTATAAATAGAGGACGTTGGGACTTGATTCTGGGCACAAAAACGACGAAGAAACTCAAAATACTCGCTGAGATATCGTCCAATTACTCTCAAAACACACACGAAACACAAATTAAGGATAGCGGGGTGCTGCAGAACAGGGTAATAACTCGATCGCTATTACGATTCATTGTCCGATCGATCAATGTACTCAATGGATGTTTAAGTGCTGCCCACATTAGGGTGATGCTTTGTCATTAATTGTGATTCCGACTGGATGTTGAGTGCCACCCGAATTCGGGGAATACTCTGTCCTTCGTTGTGAATCCGATGGATGTTTAAGCATAGCACTTTGTCATTCGTTGTGAGGGTTGATCTCGTGAGTTATCGTAAATGCTGTATTAAGTTACTAACCTAGTTGTGTGCATGTTATTAAATTAGGTTAAAAAGACTAATCAGTAGTCTAAACTCTGCCCGTATAAATCTGAAATATTATCATAAGGTAGCATCACTTTGGAATTTTTAAGGTACGGATCCTTACCCCACTTCTTGTTGTTTGATATTCAATTGTTATAAAACCGTTAAGTTCGTATAGCTTTTCAACCTCATCACGTCTTTGATTATCGATTCATTTGACAGTCCGTTTGATTTCTATTCTAATCATAACTTTGGATTTAGCTTTCATGTCATGCGATATAATTATGTTAGTTGTACTCCTTATCGCATGTTCCAATATATGTTACGTCTTGTTATGAAAAATATTTTGATAAGTTATGTAAATAAGACCATTTGTACTCTGATACCCTGAGTATCGCTTCTCGTGGAGTGTCCCACGAGCATGTTGTTGCGGCATCGACATCATGTGCTCCAACCGTGACGGAGAGATCAGTTCACGGCGTCTCTTAAGTACAAGTGTGGTACATAAGGCTATTAGGAGGCGTATGGATCGATCCTAGGATTTAAGTATAAGGAGGTGGATAACGGGTATGCCAATTCGCCATCTCATGTGATAATTATGCAGAAGTAGCTACCTGTGTATTGTCACGTTTTAAGTTTGCTCATGGGTACATCCGTAAGAGATGATTATGAAATTATGTTTTGCATCGTATCATTTTCACAATAAGTTCCATTCAGATAACATTTCTATAAAGCGTTAATTGTTATTTGAGCCTATTATTCCGTACTGAGCATTCGGCTCATTCCGTAAATTTTTGTATATACAGGTCTGCATGTTACTTTGGGCGGGGAAAAGAGAGAAGAATAAAGCCTAGGAATAAATCTGAAGATATTAGTTAATGAAGTCGAATGTTTCCGCTTGTATATTAACCTTAAGTTTCGTTGTTATGTGATTGTATCCTTGTCAAATAAATAAATGGAATTATGACTTTTGTTTAAGATATCACTGTTATTGTGACACGTCAGCCCTTCCGGGTTGGGGTGTTGCAAAAATGCTCATGAAGTTGAGGCGCTAGATATGCCAAGGCGACATATGAAGCAGAATTTGGAGGTTGGGTACTACATATATGAGCAAAATGTTTTTTTTTTTGAAAACTATGCATGGGGTTCTTTAGAAATGTGTTTAATGTTTTTGAAACCGTACGTAATACTTTTTGAAATCATACGGTAGACGTATTAGGTAAATAATGTTTATAAATTTTTTTAAAATCATGTGAGATGAATTTTGTAATCATGTATAAGGTTTTTAAATACATGTGTAATGCTTTTGAAATCATGCACTTGATATATTAAGTAAAAATGTTTTCAACTATATGAAATATTTTGAAATCATGAAGGTTGTTTTTGAAAAGCATATATTATGTATGTTGTTATGAAAACCAGAATGTAATGACACGGGTATGAGATCGAAAAATACCCTTAGTTATCTAACCAAGGATTAAAAGTGACATTTTGAGTAATCGTCTAAAATTGTCACTTATATTATGTACTTTGTTTCTTAGAATGAAACGAGAACTTAGAATTTTTGAGGAAATCATGAGCGATCACATGAAAGGGAGAATCACAAGAGTAGTTTGTTTAAAGAACATAGTTCTTTGGTGTAGGTATCACAGGGGTATGCCATACACACATGTAACAACATTTGTACATCAGAATTGTGAACAACGATTTATTTATAAACCCATCAGATTTTTCCAGAGTTCAAGAAAAACAAAAGAAACAAAAGCAACAGATACATAAGATTCAAATTATTCAAAGCAGCAACATCTTCTAATCAGCCAAATGCTCATCCGTGGGTCAGATTTGCATTGACAGACCTTGGGTATTCGTTCCTGAAATGACTTGTCTCGCCATAGATGTAACATGTACCAGGAGGAAAACGAACTTGTGCTAGATCTGCTTGGAGTTGAATAGGATTATGAAAAGCTAGGTTTAGCACAGTGATTGAATGACAAACTCTTGCCGTATGACCAAAAAGTCCAAAGTTGAAACATTTTCGACATTTGACACTGGCATGGTAATGGAGGTTACACTGATTGCACAAATGGGTTGTTCCTTCGTATGGTGCTCGAGTAGTAGTAGGATCTGCAACAGCTTTGTTTTGGATAGCAAAGCGGCACACGTTAACCACATGTCCCCATCGTCCACAGTAGGTACATTTGTGACAGGGTATCTGATTCGGATGCATTGATTGCACCAAGGAGCAATTCCCAAATATGGCTTCTTGGCTGGTGGTGCTGCCACCTGGCCAGGTTCTGCTTGATTTGGTGCAACCGCTGCGGGATTCTTTGAAGCCTTACGCTTCTTTGATTTTTATGAAGGTTTGGCTTCTGTTTGGTGTTTCTTGGGCGGCTTCATCCTTGAGGCGAGACATGGCGATAGCTAATTCAGCAGTCTTTTGGATTACTACGCCTATTCGTTGGGCAAATTTGGTAGCCTGCTCATACATCTGAGTGTTGCTGCGATGAAGAGACATTCTAGAGGAAATGCAAGACATGGGAGGAAACAAGTGAAATGTTATCGGATAATCAAAACAGAATGATAACGCATAAAAATTGTGATCATTTGTTTGTTACCTAAGGCAAACAAATAAGACGGTGACTAATCAAAGTAAGCGGGTCATATTAACGTATCGTGAAGACATGCTTTAGCCTATAAGTGGACACTCACCCCAAGAGTTCCCAGGTAAGAGTGACTGGTCCGATTATGTGGATTTGTATGAACACTCTAGCCTTAGACAGAAAACTCAGAGTACAGGCATCCACCCTTCTAGATTACATGTGTTCACATTATAAGACCCAACTTTGACGAGATTTTGAAAACTTTGAAGGTTCAAAACCTTATAATAAATCATCCTAGAACAGATGATTGGTTTTCAAAGCGGATTTGAAATTTGCGTTCTTGTTGGGCTTGTCACCTAAATATAAGTGATGGTATTGTTTAAAGATCTAAACACAAGAATCTTGTGTTAGGGTCCTAGGAAGGTTATAGACTAGGTCAAAGTATTACTAATAACCTAATTCCCTATAACCATGAGCTCTGATACCAACTCTTTTGTCACACCCCGACTGCGTAAAACAACAAATCGCGGCGGAATCGTCGGGGAGTGTTGTAACAGAATCATTGTTTCATAACACATGGAAATTTGAAGTTTTGTTTTATTGAATTAAAAGAGGTTACAATGTCTTAAAAACAAAAATACATAACATAATTAACTAGTCTTGCATCTTTTATTGTCACTAAAGCCCAAGTCCTCCTAAGTGTATCTTGATCAATCCTATGCATCAGCTCCTGAAAACACATGTGAAAATAGGTACGTCAGCATAAAAATGCCTGTGAGATACATATGTTTTATTAAAATAGGATTCATGACTTGTAAGTTTAAAGAAAATGTTTAACAAAAGTTAGTCATGAACCTTGTAAAATGTTTTCTTTTATAAATCATACAAAAGGTGATAAGAAATCAGATGATATAATAGAAAGATGCATAGATAAATAAATAACCAAGTAAAAATGAGTTTTTATAAAATATGTTGTTTATAAAACAATGTTTCATGAAGATATGTTATTTGTGTAAAATGTAATATGTCTAACTTGAGATGGTTTAAATAACGCTACGATATATTATATCATAAAAGCACTTATATATAGGAAGTACCAGCGGCGTATCCACCATGCTTTTATCATATTACACACGCCTCGTTATTTAAATCACTTACCCAAACAAACCACCAAAGTAAAAATGTTCATGTATAATCAAATGTTATGTATGGTAAAATAAATAAAAAATATCTATTCTAACCATATGCACAAAACAATGCATTTGAATAAATCAAAAGTTATGTTTTGTAAAAATCCATGCTTTATTAATAAAAACATCTATGCGGTAATGTTAAACGCCTACATTCAAGCCTTGCGACTGTGGCGACAAACCCTTAAACGAAATTAAAGGTTTATCTAAATTCTGTATATCGAATTCGTTCATTCCTTCCACCCAAACAAACCTAGGATTTCAGGAACGGGAGTTGTCAAGTCCTATGGTACCACTACCTACTAACGAACGGCATGATCGGTGTTAATAAATGTATTTATGACCCGTTAAACAAACCAAATGTCATACCAAATGTAAGCATGTTTTATGAGAATGATGTACTTAAATATGCTAAATGAACATATAAAGTATAAATGTAAAACAATGTGTCCATATGTTGGATGAACATATGCAACAAAAATGTAATATATAAAAATCATTGTGCTATCATGTTAATAAAACATACATAGCAAAAAAACATGGAAGAAATCATGTACTATATGTGTACTAATGAACATAGCAAGTATATGAAATAAAAGCATGAAAAGCACGAAAGTAACAAGTAGGCACATGTGTTTCACCCCAAAATATTTGAAAGCAGTAAAAGAGGGGACTATGTACTCACTTGAGGATCCTTAGAAGTCTTGAATAACAACCAAGCAAAGCTAGAGGGATCACGGAATCAAACGGCACCTAATATAGGTAACTACGTTAATAAACCGTACCTAAATCGGAAGATCGGATAGAATGAGGTTTCATAAACCAAATGAGTATAGGAACTCATGTAATATGGTTTAACAAAGCCTACATTCTAAATCGAAACCTATCCTAAGTGCTTACGACCCATTACGACCCGTTTAGGTAGCTTACGCTACTTTAACGCGTCGTTCGCATAAAACACGTTCGGACCGCCTAACTAATCCTATGACAAGTATTATATGCCTTAACATGTCTAATAATATTGCCCAATCAGTTTATATATCAAAATTTAAGTTACATATTCTTAAAATGAAATTATGCGTAAAAGGGCATTTTGGTCATTTTCCTAAGGCATATAAATTACTTATCATACGACTAACTAAACGAAGTGACCATAAGGTATAACCTCGGAAGGTTATTCCCTATACAACTATGGTCACAAAACATGTTTGGTCGGATCCTAATGATTCACCAAACGGGTCGGGTTCGAAAGTCTAAGCGGTTGTTTAGACCGCTTATCTTACGTCCCTATATAAGCACTAAACTAAAAGGGACGAGTTAAACATGTTAAAACATGTTTAACGAAGTTAGAAAACAAGTTTGATATCAAAACAAAGGGTTTTGATAACCAAGAATAGTTTGGTTGCAAAATACGCATGAATACGCATTTTGACCGAAACTATGACTCGTCACTCTACCTAAACAACGTGGTGATCAGTAGGTATAGTCACAAGGGACTATGACCATCGTGATTACGCTCATGTTGCGAAGTTCAAACGAACTTCGTGTTGACCATTGACTGGTCAAAGCAGAAAGTCAAACACTGTTTGACTTTCGTGCTCGAAAACGCATAAAAGAACGAAAGAAACTTACAAGAGGTCCAAGAAATGGAGATTGGATTCAAGTTGCTTAGGTATGAGGTGTGGAAAACCCAACTTAGAGCAGAAATGAATCAAGTGTGAATTGAAATGAAATTGGGGGTGGGTATTTATAGATTTCTCAAAACCGTTAAGATCGATCCTCGATAAACAAGCTTCAATCTGGACCGTACAAGTATTACCCACTGTTTTGATAATCTATGGGTGCCCAAAACAAGCCCATAGAGCTGAAAAACCATGAAGAAAACCCATAAACCAGCTGCTGAATGCAGAAAAATGACTTTTGCAGGTCTGGGGGGATCTCGCGCCCCGCGTAGACTTAGTAAGAGTCTTACGCGCCCCGCCATGACTGACTAGATTGTCACACCCCGATTTCCACGTGTCACCGGTGGGCCCGGTGGGGAGTATCGTGACGTCATGGTTGGCAACATAATAGTCAAACAACACAATATTAATATGCACAGCGGAAGCAATTGAAAATATAATACAACCGAATTTATTATTGTACTATCAAATGTCACAATATTCGGAAGTTTATCCACAGAAGGATCGAACATAAAAATGGAAACAATAGTTCAACAGACTTTAGGCATCTTAAGCTTGCGAGACTTCTATTGATGCTAAGGAGAAATGTCCAGCCAATTACGCATAGTACCTGCATTTAATCTTTTTGGGAAAATACGTCAGTTTACACTGGTAAATACATTCAACTGACTCATTTTGGAAAATGATTGAAAATTGGTTTGGTTGCACATGGCATAAACATTTTTATTTAACTTGGGAGAATTATTTTAATATTATAATCTTGTGAACGAATTACATGTTACTTGTGCGTTCAGTCGCCCGGATCTTGTCCGGGTTAAAGATCAATAGACACACCACATCATAGAGTTATACACTGACAGGTGTACGCCTACACCCCGTGCTCAGGTCGTGGCCATCTCGTAAGATGATGCCATGGATATCCGGGACATGGTCATTAACCCCCCAAAGGCTTTAAGTAAACAAGACTGTTTAAACGAGCCGATCAAATTATTCAACTACCCACTCAACTGTGGAGATTTGATGCTCGATCAAGAGGTATGCTATATACCGTAACCCAAGCCCGTATAGGGAAAATAAGTTAAAAGTATTTACCTGAGCAAAGTATAATTCACAATTAGCAAAATGCACGTAGCTTTTACTGGTACTCCTAATCTGGAACGAAGGTTTATAATAACCCATTAGAATTCTAACAGGTCTTTAATTAAGCTTAAGCTTAGACCGGCTAGTTTCAAAGATACGGTTCGTACGCACGATTAAGCGAAGACCGGATAGAATGTGATTTAGACCCGACAAGTTTGAATACTTGTTTAATATGGGTTTATTATTCACATTCTGGATTTTGAGATAAAACCGTTAAGGTTTGACCCGTTTCGGCTAATTTATGTAAACTTGTTACATAAACCGAACCGTACGCGTAATAAGCGTGACGGGTATTCATGAGAGCTATATACAGGTTTCCTAAGTTAATTATGCCTCAAATATGTTGTGACATTAGTATGATGTCTTTCATTATGCCCGAAACGTGTTTAAACCCAAACTAGGCCCCGTAGGGGTAGTTTGGTCATTTAAAAGATTATAAAAGAGTTTAAATGTTTAACTGAGTTACAGGTCTGATATAATCAGCAAAAATACTTAGTTTACTGATTTATAACAGTAAGGTATTTTAGATATGTGAAATTTATCAATTATAACCAAACTATGCCCCGTAGGGGTATTTTGGTAATTTCACACAAGCCGAAAAGCCCAAAACTGAAGTCTGAGATAACCAACTTTTGCTTACTGTTAAAATGTTATAATTTGACTAAACATCAGTAGGTATCACCCTTGTATGTTTAAAAATAGTATTAGTACATACTATGCGCTAGAACGCTAAATAAGGCGATTAGGAGCCGTTTACGGGTTCAATACCTAAAGCTGATATTTTCATTATTCCAGAAGGTCTAAAATAATTTATTTATCATAACTAATCAGTAGCAAAAAGTTTGGAGTCGTTTTGATATGTAAAACTCATTTTATGGCCCGTAAGGGCAAAACCGACATTTACCGGATTAAGCCTACGACCATGAGTTATGCTCAGCCTAAAATTAAATAAAAATCTTTAAAAATCCTAAAATAATATATTACATCAGTGGGTAAAAGATTTGATATCAAAAAGTATGTTTAAGTAGACTATACGCTAATTACGCCATTTTATTAAAATAAAGCATTCATTTAGCGATAATGAGCATAACTCTTAATCTACAATTCAAACTGATGTCAAACTTTGCATACACCTTTATATATCAGTAATTAAAGTTTCTACTCTTTTACATTTCCAAAAATCACGTTTTAAGGCAATAAGGGCATAATGGTCAACATATGGGCGATTAACGGAATCATGCATATTAATTGGATAACTAATGATCCAAGGTGTATAATCACAGAGGGTTATACTAGCATGTAACCTGGTCCAAATAAGGCTCTAAGGTATTTTTAAAACATACCATAACGGGTCAGAACTGAAGGTCAAAGTGAAAGTCAAACTATGTGACTTTCGGTTCCGAACCGGGTTTAAACAGGAAATTGTCGGGTTGAACATGTTTAGACATGTTCTTACACTTATTACCAAGTTATAACAATGATCAATCAGGTTGTATATGGTCTACATTGCTAGTCATGCATAAATCGCATTTTAAACTTTCTGTTGACTTTTTAAGTACACGTTTGACCCGACTTTTGACCTGGTTAGAGTGGTAATCAGGGGGAACCCTTTTGAGGGTTTATTACCAACATAAATACCAACTTATACCTAATTTTAATTCGAGATATGACTGAGCCATTGTTGACTAATCTCGAAGTCAAACCGTAATTATGACGGTTTGACTTTTAGCTAAATAACTAAGCTAAACTCAATTTAGAAAGGATTAGAACACTTACTGAAGTCCTAAGCTTGATTAGGGAACACTTGAGAGGAAGTTGAGCTCCAGAAGTGATCCACAAATGCAGATGAAGGTGTGAAGAAAGTGTTGAACACTTGTGGCCTTTTATAGTGAATTCAATCACCACAAGGTGTTGACAACAAGGTCTAGCACACACCACAACCTTCCCACATGTGTCCTAGATGTTTAGGGGGTGTTTTAGGGGTCAAGAGATATGGATAAACGAGTTAGAATCGAGCAGATTGCACACAGCAGGCCAAAACTCAAAGAAATCGAAGCTGGGCACCCCTAGCGTGACGCTAGGCCCCCCTCGCGTCGCGCTAGGCCCCTTCTGCACCAAATCCATATTTTAGATTTTTGCGATTTGATCCTTGCCCCTTCAAGACTCGATTAGGCACTTTTTTATTGCATTATGAACCCTCAAAATTGATCTATAAGGGCTTTAAAACATATACCCACTTTGTTAAGTCCCCGGTTAACTTAATTGTTACCCGAAAAGTCCTAACTTTCAACGTTTACGCTTTAACCCCTCGTACACGAATTTGATCATAACATTCTCATACGATAACGAAACTTTATGAAATTTTAATCGTGCATTCTAGTGAGCATAATTAACCGTTACAAAGCTTCGGGTTTGTCAAAAGGTCACTCAGAGGTATAACTTAAACATGTTGACACATTTAGCCCCCGTAGTTTGAAATCTCTCACTTTTAGCTTCGTATGATCCATGATTTATTCGTTTGAAGGTATGAGCACCAAGTAGGGTTAATGTATATTATATTTATTCACTGTTGACATTTAGAATACGTATATTCACATACTTTCCATGATTGTCAACTTTAGTCCTTCTATAATATTTCTTTCACACGTTTAAACATTTGACACGTGTCTACACATTATAGGACGTGAATTTTCGAGGTGTTACATCCTCACCCCCTTAAAATAAATCTCGACCCGAGATTTACTGAAATAAGTAAGGGTACTTTTCTTTCATCGTGGATTCAACTTCCCACGTGTATTCGGGACCTCTTCGGGCATCCCATTTGACCTTTACAATAGGTACGTGCTTCCTTCGAAGCTTCTTTACCTGTCGATCTTCAATCGAGAAAGGTTTTTCCACAAACTTTAAGCTCTCATCTATATGCACATCTGTATGCGGTATAACCAGTGATTCATCAGCGAAGCACTTCTTCAGATTGCAGATGTGGAACACATTGTGAATTCCACTGAGCTCTTCTGGTAAGTTTAACTTATAGGCAACTGACCCGACACGTTCGATAACCTCGAAAGGTCCTATGTATCTTGGGCTTAGCTTGCCTTTCTTACCAAATCGCATCACCCCCTTCCAGGGTGATACCTTAAGCAGCACTTTATCACCTACTTCGAAGTGAAAAGCTTTACGCTTTGGGTCTGCGTAAATCTTCTGCCTATCTCGGGCAGCTTTGAGACGGTCACAAATATGGACAATCTTGTCCGTCGTTTCAAATACTATCTCTGGTCCTGATAATTAGACATCTCCAACTTCTGCCCAACAAACGGGCGATCTACACTTTCTACCGTACAATACCTCAAAAGGCGCAGCCTTAATGCTGGTATGGTAGCTATTATTGTAGGAGAATTCGATTAATGGTAGGTTCTTATCCCAACTACCACCCAAATCGATCGCACATGCGCGTAGCATATCTTCCAACGTTTGAATAGTACGCTCACTCTGACCGTCAGTCTGAGGATGATAGGCTGTACTAAAATTCAAACGTGTGCCCAAAGATTGTTGGAAACTCTTCCAAAAATGTGACGTGTATCTAGTATCTCTGTCAGAGATAATGGCCACAGGTATGCCATGTAGGGCTACAATCTTATCAACGTATAACTGGGCTAACATATCGGAGCTATAAGTCTCCTTGATGGGTAGGAAATGAGCTGACTTAGTCAGTCTGTCAACTATAACCCATATTGTATCATTTCCTTTCCTTGTCTTAGGTAACTTGGTAATAAAATCCATAGTTACCATTTCCCACTCCCATGTAGGAAGTTCAGGCTGTTGTAGCAAGCCTGGCGGCTTTTGCTGCTCGGTTTTGACTTGCGCACAAGTCAAGCATTTAGCTACATAGGTGGCCACAGACTTCTTCAAGCATATCCATCAATAATTTGCCCTTAGATCCTGGTAATTGAACTTACCAATCTATTGCCCCTACAATAGATGTTTATCATTCTATCTTTACAGGGTCTCCAAGGGAGCAGCCTTGATACTTACATATCAACTATCATAGACAAGCTTATCTTAAGGTGAGGTGGTTATTCCAACCACTACTTAACAAATTTTAAGGATTAGTTGATCCTTGTAGTTAGTCGAACAAATCAACGATTCAGAGCAGTTGATGGCAAATTCTTAATTGTTGCCTAGTTAGGGTTGCGGTAATTAATGCATAAGCAAAATGAACCGTCTTTCTTATTTAACAATGTCAAACTTTCGGAATATCAAGTTAGGCTATATGAACCCTCTATTTTAAAACTTAGTAGATCGGGGTTTCGATTCTTCCAATGATGGTACTAGCCGTCATGGAGATTTCATAATAATACAGCCTTAAATGGGATATAAATCTTAATTCTACCTGCCTTCCAGGAGGTAAGCAGGGAAACTTATGAGAAGATAATCAAGATGCAAGGAGGCTACAGAGATTTCCCATATCTCAGGCTCTAGTTCATCCATCATTGCTCGTGTCAAATAAGTGACACCTTTATGTTACTAGTTCACGAATTCCTTAATCGGGAACATTTATTTGGAAAATTCCATTCTGGATATCTTCTTTGAATACTACTAGTCGACTTTAGTACAATATGATCATTAGGATATCTTAGGGGTTCCATGTATTAAACCTCCATGCTGATCAGACATGGAAGTAATCTATGGGACACACTAGGATACGCCAATCCTCATATGGCACTTTTATCAAACATAGTTTGGCATTCGCGGGCGATAGAAAACAATGAGAAAAATAATTAAAATAACATATGTTGTCGTACTCTATGCGAAGAAAGAGTACTCTTAGATTTTTCTGAAGGATTCCTTGCCGATACAAGAAGAATCGGTTACTATGGTTTCCTTGGTAATTTATACCTTGTGGATAATATAAAAGTTTACTAAGCTTATGGTTTATGAAGATTTATTATTGCCTGTATTTAGTCAGGACGCTTAGCAGAAATTATAATTGGTAAATGATAAGGGATGTACTTGATGACATCGTGAACTGCCTCTTGGCATTTATCAGGTGAGTTCAGGCATTTCTTCCTTTAGCCTTTCCAGGCTTAGTCAACATAAGCAAGCCAAGAGTAACTAAAACATAGAGGTAAAATCTTGGATTCTACTACTTAGTCAACATAATGAGGATAAGTAGGTGACTTATAGAAGAAATAAGGAAGTTATTGTACATGTGCTTATATTTAATCAAAATGGAAATTTCACAAACTAGGCACCTAGCTCGGTTGGCTAGGTGCGCGAAAGGGTGTGGCCTAGACCCAGGTTCGATTCCGGGGACGGCCAGTTCCACCATTTTTTGTTGCTTTTTATTAAGCCTGTTCTTGCTCTTTTTCTTAGATTTCTGGGAGTTATCTTCCTCCTTTGGTTCATCCTTCAATACGAAGTGTGAACAAAACTCTTCTCATGAGCAATTGAACATGGTTTTGAATGAAATTCAGAGCGAGGAGCATTCGGCTCTTTGGATTGTTTCATGATCTTTCTATGGTCCTTCCAACTGCTGCGTCAACCACAGTCTGGAGATTAACTCCATTAATATTGAGGTTTACGTTTGTAGTTTTATTAACTTTCGTCGCATTAATAGTATTGCGACTGTCGTCTACCTCCTCCGAGTTTTCCATACTCGAAACTTGGTACTAATCACCAATATTTAACAATTATTAGTCATCATCCTAATGACCTGACTTAATTTAACCACGGTATTCATAAACCGTATGGGCTATTCCGTTCTGAACATTCTTAATGAATGCTTTTTGAATGTATATCTATTACATTTAGCTTAGGTCACAAAAGGACTATCAATGGCATTTAAGGTTTGGAGCGAGTCCAATACCTGCTTGACAGGGGACCATAATGTCACAACTGTCTTTGTCACAAGGACGATTATAAATAGCTCAAAGGCTAGTCTTACAAGACTTTTATTATATATATATATATATATATACATATATGGCATAGAAGCCTGTCTCGATGGACGTAGAAAGATATAGCATAAAGCCCAGTCATGAAGGACATAAATGATTATACGGCACGAAGGCCTTGTCGCAAAGGTCATTTAGATATGGCACAAACGGCCTTGTCATAAGGACATTTATCAAATCTGGCACAAAGGCATGTCACCAGGAATGTTAACATTTAATATGTTAGCGTGTCACGAATGACAAATTATAGCACATAGGCTTGTCATGAATGACTTTAAAACATAACTCGATGGTCTTTCATCAAGGACCTTAATTTATTAGCCGCAATCTTATTAGATTAGGGCTTCAAGGTTTGAATGTGGTTCTTCACCTTTGGACCGGGAGTCATAGACTACAACTGTCATCGTCTTGAAAGATGATTCATTTGGCAGAAAAGTAAGCCAATCAACATCACTAATGGATATTTATATATAACCATCGTATCTAATGATATTAGTCATGATCACATCGATCATATTGACTATTAGGTTTGGGTATAATCACACCATTTTGAACAGGGGATCATAAAGGTCACCACTATCTTTGTCTTACCGATACTAGAATAAGGTATAGCCCGTAGGCATTTCATCACGAGGGATGTTAATATTATGATCATCATACTGATGATACTAGTCAGGATCGCAATGATAGTATAGACTATGGGATTTGAGTATAGCTCACCCCCTTGGGCAAAGAATCACAAAAGATTTCAATTGCCTTGTCTCAATTGGACAATATAATATAGCCCTTAGGCAAAACATCATTAAGGATGTTAAAATCTTTAATCATCATATTGACGATCTTTGTCATGATTGCATTGATCATATAGACTATTAGGCTTGAGCATAGCTCACTACCTCAGACAAGGAATCATAAAGATAACAATGTCAATGTCTCAAATGGACAATATATTATAGCCCGTAGGCAAAACATCACTTAAAGGATGTTAAATAATATTATCATCGTAATAGATGATATTAGTCATGATCGCGTTGATCATATAGACTATTATGTTTGGACATAGTCCAATATTTTAGACAGGAGGTCAAAGACCATCACTGTCGTTGTCTTATCGGACAACAAGTTTAGCCCGTAGGCAATTCATCACTAACGGATGTTTATAATATGATCATTTTATAGGATGATATAAGCCACGATTTCTAAATCACTAGGCTAGATAAGGGAATTGGAATAATCCAATATAAGGATGACTGTTGTGATTTTCTCGAATCACATTTGTCAAGAGTGCTATCACATTCTTAACAAGGATCTGAATCCCTTGAGTAGGTTTCACCATCTTGGCCGCGTAGGCTAGGTTTCACCTTTAAGATTCCCTTTTAAAATGCATACTGACAGGGAAGGAAGGATATTTATTTTATTCATGATTTTTTTTATCATAAATCCTAATTCATAAGTTAATAATAGCACAATTGGCCTAGTCACGTAGACAAGTTAAATTTATAAGCCATGATTTCAGAGAATCGTGGTATTAAGGTTTGAATCAAAGTTCATTACCTTTTCCTGACAGGGAGCTGTAGGCTACCACTGTCTTTAGTCTCAGAGGACATTAACTATAGCCCGTAGGTACTTCCCTTCCAAGGGAAGTTTATTACATTGCCCCTTAGGGAAATTCATTAACCATGGTAACCAGAGACCATATTTGGTTAATTTATTAATCATATTGGTTTAGGATTTCTATTATAATTTATCCTAATTATAAAACATTAACAGTTTTATTAGTGGCACCCAATGGCCTGGTCACATGGACATTTATAAATTATAAGCTTATGATTTCAGAGAATCAAAGCATGAAAGTATATTGGCACAATAGGCCTAGTCACAAGGACAATTATAAATTTTAAGCTATGATTTCAGAGAATCAAAGCATGAAAGTATATTGGCACAATAGGCCTAGTCACAAGGACAATTATAAATTTATATGCTATGATTTCAGAGAACCAAGGCATTTGAGGTTTGAACCTAGTTCATTACCTTTTTCTGACAGGGAGTCATAGCTACCACTGTATTTTGGCTCATGTGGAAATGAGCAAGGTCCGTAGGCACTATATTACCACGTATGGTTAAAATATGATCATCTTAATTGATGATGTAAACCCAGGATTCAGAGATCATTAAACTGGGTTAGGAATCTTTTGAAGAATCCTTAATAAAGCGTGTGATTCCCAACGAATCACATCTGCCGGGAGTGTTAACATGTTTTCAGATGTTAACTGGGATACGAATCTTTTAAACAGGTCTTACCATCTTGGCCAGGTCTTTATAATGACACTCAGGCTAGGTTTCACTCTTAAGATTCTTTTAATATTTATCGCAGAACAATTTCTAAATTGAAATGTTAATAAGGATCTGAATCTAAATTGAGGAACTGCCATCTTGGCCGGTCTTAATATGACCCGAAGCTAGGCCTTGTTCTTTTTAGATTTTGCCATTTTATTATAATGGTAGATCTTGCAAAAGGAAATGTTATTTTCCATTTATTTAATATTCCTTGTTTAGAATGAAAGTTTAAACTTAATCATTCCTCTATATAAAAAAAATAAAAGTATAAAGTTGCCCTAAGCAGGACTTGAAAGGAATAATGTTGTCCTCGTAGGGACTGAAAGATAATTGTGTCCTTATAAGGACTTATTAAGGAAACGATCTTCAACAAGAGGAGTTTCTTCTTTATTTTCTTTCTGAGTATCCTCTCCTTGGATGCTCGTTTCATTCTAGCCGCGGTACGAAGCTCAGCATTTCAAGGCTCCAGATGTGGAGAAGTTTTATTACAGTTTCTTCGCTTGGCGACGTATAAAAAAAATTTGGAAGCAAAAATTTCCAGGTTAGGATTGAGAATATTCCTAAGTTAAGTCTAGACTCAGAAGGTCAAGGAATGTGCTATTGTGTCATTGAGATTAAACACGAAAGACTAGTGTTCAATTCACTCAATGTTGGCTCTGATACCAACCTGTCACACCCCGATTTCCACGTGTCACCGGTGGGCCCGGTGGGGAGTATCGTGACGTCATGGTTGGCAACATAATAGTCAAACAACACAATATTAATATGCACAGCGGAAGCAATTGAAAATATAATACAACCGAATTTATTATTGTACTATCAAATGTCACAATATTCGGAAGTTTATCCACAGAAGGATCGAACATAAAAATGGAAACAATAGTTCAACAGACTTTAGGCATCTTAAGCTTGCGAGACTTCTATTGATGCTAAGGAGAAATGTCCAGCCAATTACGCATAGTACCTGCATTTAATCTTTTTGGGAAAATACGTCAGTTTACACTGGTAAATACATTCAACTGACTCATTTTGGAAAATGATTGAAAATTGGTTTGGTTGCACATGGCATAAACATTTTTATTTAACTTGGGAGAATTATTTTAATATTATAATCTTGTGAACGAATTACATGTTACTTGTGCGTTCAGTCGCCCGGATCTTGTTCGGGTTAAAGATCAATAGACACACCACATCATAGAGTTATACACTGACAGGTGTACGCCTACACCCCGTGCTCAGGTCGTGGCCATCTCGTAAGATGATGCCATGGATATCCGGGACATGGTCATTAACCCCCCAAAGGCTTTAAGTAAACAAGACTGTTTAAATGAGCCGATCAAATTATTCAACTACCCACTCAACTGTGGAGATTTGATGCTCGATCAAGAGGTATGCTATATACCGTAACCCAAGCCCGTATAGGGAAAATAAG
Source organism: Helianthus tuberosus (assembly GCA_030545235.1). Taxonomy (NCBI): domain Eukaryota; kingdom Viridiplantae; phylum Streptophyta; class Magnoliopsida; order Asterales; family Asteraceae; genus Helianthus; species Helianthus tuberosus. The sequence continues at coordinate 203,984,120 of CM060351.1, read as the reverse complement.
TTAAAAGTATTTACCTGAGCAAAGTATAATTCACAATTAGCAAAATGCACGTAGCTTTTACTGGTACTCCTAATCTGGAACGAAGGTTTATAATAACCCATTAGAATTCTAACAGGTCTTTAATTAAGCTTAAGCTTAGACCGGCTAGTTTCAAAGATACGGTTCGTACGCACGATTAAGCGAAGACCGGATAGAATGTGATTTAGACCCGACAAGTTTGAATACTTGTTTAATATGGGTTTATTATTCACATTCTGGATTTTGAGATAAAACCGTTAAGGTTTGACCCGTTTCGGCTAATTTATGTAAACTTGTTACATAAACCGAACCGTACGCGTAATAAGCGTGACGGGTATTCATGAGAGCTATATACAGGTTTCCTAAGTTAATTATGCCTCAAATATGTTGTGACATTAGTATGATGTCTTTCATTATGCCCGAAACGTGTTTAAACCCAAACTAGGCCCCGTAGGGGTAGTTTGGTCATTTAAAAGATTATAAAAGAGTTTAAATGTTTAACTGAGTTACAGGTCTGATATAATCAGCAAAAATACTTAGTTTACTGATTTATAACAGTAAGGTATTTTAGATATGTGAAATTTATCAATTATAACCAAACTATGCCCCGTAGGGGTATTTTGGTAATTTCACACAAGCCGAAAAGCCCAAAACTGAAGTCTGAGATAACCAACTTTTGCTTACTGTTAAAATGTTATAATTTGACTAAACATCAGTAGGTATCACCCTTGTATGTTTAAAAATAGTATTAGTACATACTATGCGCTAGAACGCTAAATAAGGCGATTAGGAGCCGTTTACGGGTTCAATACCTAAAGCTGATATTTTCATTATTCCAGAAGGTCTAAAATAATTTATTTATCATAACTAATCAGTAGCAAAAAGTTTGGAGTCGTTTTGATATGTAAAACTCATTTTATGGCCCGTAAGGGCAAAACCGACATTTACCGGATTAAGCCTACGACCATGAGTTATGCTCAGCCTAAAATTAAATAAAAATCTTTAAAAATCCGAAAATAATATATTACATCAGTGGGTAAAAGATTTGATATCAAAAAGTATGTTTAAGTAGGCTATACGCTAATTACGCCATTTTATTAAAATAAAGCATTCATTTAGCGATAATGAGCATAACTCTTAATCTACAATTCAAACTGATGTCAAACTTTGCATACACCTTTATATATCAGTAATTAAAGTTTCTACTCTTTTACATTTCCAAAAATCACGTTTTAAGGCAATAAGGGCATAATGGTCAACATATGGGCGATTAACGGAATCATGCATATTAATTGGATAACTAATGATCCAAGGTGTATAATCACAGAGGGTTATACTAGCATGTAACCTGGTCCAAATAAGGCTCTAAGGTATTTTTAAAACATACCATAACGGGTCAGAACTGAAGGTCAAAGTGAAAGTCAAACTATGTGACTTTCGGTTCCGAACCGGGTTTAAACAGGAAATTGTCGGGTTGAACATGTTTAGACATGTTCTTACACTTATTACCAAGTTATAACAATGATCAATCAGGTTGTATATGGTCTACATTGCTAGTCATGCATAAATCGCATTTTAAACTTTCTGTTGACTTCTTAAGTACACGTTTGACCCGACTTTTGACCTGGTTAGAGTGGTAATCAGGGGGAACCCTTTTGAGGGTTTATTACCCACATAAATACCAACTTATACCTAATTTTAATTCGAGATATGACTGAGCCATTGTTGACTAATCTCGAAGTCAAACCGTAATTACGACGGTTTGACTTTTAGCTAAATAACTAAGCTAAACTCAATTTAGAAAGGATTAGAACACTTACTGAAGTCCTAAGCTTGATTAGGGAACACTTGAGAGGAAGTTGAGCTCCAGAAGTGATCCACAAATGCAGATGAAGGTGTGAAGAAAGTGTTGAACACTTGTGGCCTTTTATAGTGAATTCAATCACCACAAGGTGTTGACAACAAGGTCTAGCACACACCACAACCTTCCCACATGTGTCCTAGATGTTTAGGGGGTGTTTTAGGGGTCAAGAGATGTGGAGAAACGAGTTAGAATCGAGCAGATTGCACTCAGCAGGCCAAAACTCAAAGAAATCGCAGCTGGGCACCCCTAGCGTGACGCTAGGCCCCCCTCGCGTCGCGCTAGGCCCCTTCTGCACCAAATCCATATTTTAGATTTTTGCGATTTGATCCTTGCCCCTTCAAGACTCGATTAGGCACTTGTTTATTGCATTATGAACCCTCACAATTGATCTATAAGAGGTTTAAAACATATACCCACTTTGTTAAGTCCCCGGTTAACTTAATTGTTACCCGAAAAGTCCTAACTTTCAACGTTTACGCTTTAACCCCTCGTACACGAATTTGATCATAACATTCTCATACGATAACGAAACTTTATGAAATTTTAATCGTGCATTCTAGTGAGCATAATTAACCGTTATAAAGCTTCGGGTTTGTCAAAAGGTCACTCAGAGGTATAACTTAAACATGTTGACACATTTAGCCCACGTAGTTTGAAATCTCTCACTTTTAGCTTCGTATGATCCATGATTTATTCGTTTGAAGGTATGAGCACCAAGTAGGGTTAATGTATATTATATTTATTCACTATTGACATTTAGAATACGTATATTCACATAGTTTCCATGATTGTCAACTTTAGTCCTTCTATAATATTTCTTTCACACGTTTAAACATTTGACACGTGTCTACACATTATAGGACGTGAATTTTTGAGGTGTTACACAGATCAGCCAAAGTTTGACAGAATTACAGAAACAATCCCTGCATGCATTTAAGGCCCTTTTCGACACGTTTAAGGCTCGTTAAGCCATTTTCAAGGCTCTAAAATGATGCCTAAACATAGGGAACATAAAACATGCTTGAAAATGTGTCGGCTGTCGGTTCCTTTGGTCGTACGATCACGATGTTCGGTTAATTACGACGAAACACGAACGGACGTGAAAAACGATCCAAATTACGCGACGAATGGAATTTTATCATGCCAATCACTAAAATAAAAATTTTAATGATTAAATAAATTTTTAGATGTCCGAATATATTCAGAACGTAAGATATGCACGAAAATGCAAACTTATGCACTTTTTGACGCTTTTAGTCCTTGTTTGACCAAATAAGTTTATTTTAGCATATCGAACCCCTCAAAGCTTATTTCTAAGCTATGTAAAGGATATTTATGGTATGTTTAACTTATGGTCAAGTTCCGAAATGTTCGATACCATACGAATCAGCAGACTTTTGCAGTTTGATGCAAATAGTCCCTGCGATCGAATAAACTTGATTTCGACACACCAAACCTTCCAAAACTTATTTCTAAGTTATGTAAAGATTATTTAAGGTATGTTAAGCCCATGTCACTGTTCCGGAGTGTTTTTCGTGTTAAACTGATTACGTTTACGCATCAGTTCGCGTATAACTTTCCAGAAAGCGATTTAGAGCTCGAAATCGAACAAGAATTGATATGTGCAAATGATACACATATTTATACAAATCCCAAGATTGAAACAAAATATTTCATTGGTTTTGTATTCTTATGATGGACGTGGAGGCACAGATGTCACATGGTTGATTGTTTTAAAATTTAAATGGGCAAGCCTTTTATGCCATAGCCAACTATTACCTTTGTTTTCAGTTGAAAATAAGCATAATTGTGGATGCTCAATTTCTTCTCTGAAGTCAAAGTAGTAGATGGAATTTCTAATCCTTTTCCCACTTAAATATATTTTGTTCTCATCCAAACCAACCAACAGACATTTTTCTGGTAAAAAAGTTACTTGAAAGCCTTTGTCACAAAATTGCCCACAACTTAGTAGATTCTATTTTAAACCTTCTACATAGGCAACCTTTTCAATGGTTAAAGCTCCATATTGTATGGTGCCATATCCCATTATTCTTCCCTTCACCCCATTTTCAAAATTAACAAATTTGCCCAGTTTTTCTTGGTAATTATTGAGTAAGCTCCTATCCCCAGTCATGTGCTTGGAGCTTCCAGAGTCGCAGTACCAGATCTGCTGCACATGATGGATCTGAAATTATGAGGTTAGAGATTTTTTGGTACCCAGACTTGCTTGGGTACTTTTGCGGATGAAACTTTAAACATATTATCTTCTTTCTATGAACTTTCATCAGAAAATCTGTTACATGCTGAGCCATGTACAGACTTTTCAATTTTTGTTTGGAGATGGTATTGAACCAGCTTTAGAATGTCAACACACATACAAGTTTCTTTATCAGAAACTTCTAATTTTTATACTTGTGATGGAATGGTTGGATAATTTTGAAATTTGAGTGACTCACTTTTGGAGTTTTTGAAAACTTTTGTTTTGATTCACCCCTTTTTGCTTTTAAGTTGAGTTTTGAGATATCAAAAGAGTTCTCAGAACTTATTGATCTGCATAATTCTGAATCAGATTCTGATGTAAATTTATCAGAAATCTGATGTGTTGCTTTCACAAAGGTGGTGGGTTTAATTTTAGTTGTTTTTACATATCCTAAACCCTCACCTCTGTTTTTGGGTGTAGTTTTGAGAAAGTTAATGAATTCATTTGCTTGTTGAAAACCTTTTACATTAGTTTCTTTATCATGAATTTTCTTGTAAAGTTCTTTCCTTTCTTTTTCATAAAATTCAATTTTCGCTCTGTGATCTAAGCTTTCTTCTATCAGTAACTGGTTTTCAAGTATAACTTTACTCAGGGTTCTTTGCAACTCATCAGATTTTTTACTATATGATTTTTGTTTATCTTGCAGATTTAGAAAATCTGACATGAGTTTGTTTAATTTGTGTTAATGGTCAAGATTGTCTACACTTACCTTTTGTTCTGATATTTCAGGTTGTTCACCAGAAAGTGCCATAAGACAAAAATTTGCCATCTCTTCTTCTTCTTCATCAGAAGAGTCATCTGACAGCCATGTGTCACACCCCGACCACGAAAAATAACAAATCATGGCGGAAACATCGGGGAGTGTTGTAAAAGAATCATTGTTTCATAACACATGGATTGAAGTTCTATTTTATTAAATTAAATGTATTACATTACATTGAAATTAGAAACAAAACATGAACAAATAGACTTTCATTGTTATTAAATCACTAAGGCCTCGTCCGTTCCTATGTGAGCATGCATCAATATCATCAAACATCATCAACTATGGTACCTGAAACACATGTGAAAGTACGTCAGCATAAAAATGCCGGCGAGTACATAGGATTTTATGAGAGTGTCAGATTCATTGCTAGTTTACATGTTGCAATACTTATTTAAAAAAATCTGGTTTTGAAAAGTATAGTATTGCGACATGTTTAACCAACTCAAATCAAGTTGGTTATACTTTTATAAAATCTCATAGCCATGAATCTTAACTCCAAAACATTTGTTTATATAAACCCAAATTGTAAATCGTTTTTGAAATAAAACTCGAATGTTATATATTGTTTAGAAAAACCTTGTAATATAACTTTTGTTTTGATAACCTTGCCCAAGTGATCTAGATAACGCAACGATATATAATGTATTAAAAGCACTTATATATAGGATGTACCAGCGGCGTATCCACCATGCTTTTAACACATTACACCCGCCCCGTTACCTAGTTACTTCCCTAACCCAACGGTTCAAACAATACCAAACGGTTCACATAATCAAACAGTTACAAAGGGTTCATGAAAATCAAACAGTTACAAACGGTACAGACAGATCAACGGTTACAAACGGTTCACATAAATCAAACGGTTACAAACGGTTCATCTAAATCAAACGGTTACAAATGGTTCAAAATGTAAAACAATGTGCTAGCATGTTAAGTGAACATACATAGCAAAACATAATGAAATCATGTACTATATATGTACTAATGAACATAACAAGCATATGATATAAAATCATGAAAAGCACGAAAGTAACAAGTAGGCACATGTGTTTCACCCCAAAATAGTTGAAAATAGTAAAAGAGGGGACTATGTACTCACTTGATGATGCTTAAAAGTCTTGACTAACAACCAAGCAAAGCTAGAGGGATCACGGAAATCAAACGGCACCTAATATAGGTAACTATGTTAATAAACGGACCAAAATCGGAGGATCGGATAAAATGAGGTTTCGTAAACCAAATGAGTGTAGAGACTCATGTAATATGGTTTAACAAAGCCTACATTCTAAAACGAAACCTAACCTAAGTGCTTACGACCCATTACGACTCGTTAAGGTAGCTTACGCCACTTTAACGCGTCGTTCGCGTAAAACACGTTCGGACCGCCTAACTAGTCCTATGACAAGTATTATATGCCTTAACATGTCTAATAATGTTGCCTAATCAGTTTAGATGCCAAAATTTATGTTACATATGCTTAAAATGAATTTATGCGTAAAAAGGGCATTTTGGTCATTTTCCTAAGGCATATATTTTACCTATCATACAACTAACTAAACGTAGTGACCATAAGGTATAACCTTGGAAGGTTATTCCCTATACAACTATGGTCACTAAACATGATTGGTTGGATCGTAAAGATAAACCAAACGGGTCGGGTTCGAAAGCCTAAGCGGTTGTTTAGACCGCTTATCTTACGACCCAACATAAACACTAATCTAAAAGTGACGAGCTAAACATGTTAAAACATGTTTAACGAAGTTTAAAAACAAGTTTGATATCAAGACAAAGGGTCTTGATACCCAAGAATAGTTTGGTTGCAAAATACGCAAGAATGCGCATTTTGACCGAAACTATGACTCGTCACTACGCCTAAATAACTTGGTAATCAGTAGGTATAGTCACAAGAGAATATAACCATCGTGATTACGCTCACGTTACGAAGTTTAAACGAACTTCATGTTGACCAAAGACTGGTCAAAGCAGAAAGTCAAACATTGTTTGACTTTTACGACTAAAAATGCATAAAAGAACGAAAGAAGCTTAAAAAAGGGTCCAAGCTAGGAGGATCTTGATCTAAATACTCAGGTATGAAGCATAAAGCTTCAACTTAGAGCATTAAGATCAGATCATGTGGGAAATGAAATAAAATGGGGTGGGGTATTTATAGTTTTCGGGCCACCGTTAAGATCGTTTCTTGATAAACGAGCCTCAATCTGAACTGTACACATCATACCCACTGATTTGGAATACCTCGGGCACCCAAAACAAGCCCATAGGAAGCTTAAAACCATGTGCAAACCCAAAAACCCAGCTGCTGATTGAAAACAGCTTGTTTTGTAGGTCTGATGGTTTTACGCGGGCCGCGTAAGAATCTATGAAGTCTTACGCGCCCCTCCTGAGCTATCTTTGGCAGATTGTCAGTTTTGGCCCATGCAAGTCCAAAACTTGGTTTTTGATGCATTTTTGACACGTTTAAGCCCCGTTAACCTCATTTCAAGGCTCTAAAATGAAGTTAAAGTATAGAGAACTTAAAATATGCTCAAAAACATCTCGGATATCGGTTTGTTTGGTCGTACGGTTGCGTTATTCGGTTGATTACGACGGAAGTCGTAACGAACGCAAAAACGATCCAAATTGCGCGACGAATGGAATTTTATCATGCCAATCACTAAAATAAAATATTTTAATGATTACATAAATTTTTGGATGCCCGGATATATTCAGAATGTAAGATATGCGCGAAAATGCACACTTATGCACTTTTTGACACTTTTAGTCCCTATTGATCAAGAAAGTTTATTTTTGCGCACCAAAAACCTCAAAGCCTATTTCTAAGCTATGTAAAGGATATTTAGGGCATATTTAACTTATTATCAAGTTCCGGAATGTTTGTTACTGTACGAATCGGCAAACGTTCGCAGTTTGTCGAAATTAGTCCCTGTAAGCGAATAAACTTGATTTCGCCACACCAAACCTTCCAAAAGTTATTTCTAAGTTATGTAAAGGTTATTTAAGGTATGTTAAGACTATGTCACTGTTACGGAGTGTTTGTTGCATTAAACTGGTTATATTTACGCATCAGATCGCGTATAACCTTCTAGAAAGCGATTTAAAGCCCGAAATCGAACAAGAATTGATATGTGCAAACGATACACATATTTTTACAAAACCCAAGTATGAAACACAACATTTCATTAATTTGGTATTTGTTTGATGGTCGCAGTGACACAAGTGTCACACCATGTATCTGTCCCAGCAATTAAACTGACTTTTTGTTGCTTCTTTGCTTCTTCCAGCTTCTTCTCATAGTATGCAACATCCTTCAGTTTCTTGGTTTTGCACTATGATGCATAGTGACCCTTGTGTTTACATTTGTAACACACAACTTCAGCCTTTCCCTTATCCTTTGATCTTCCTTCATCCCTAGATATTCCTTCCATCCTCCCTTTATCACTTTTCTGGTATCTTTGGCCACCTCCCCTTAACCTCTGCTCAAAGGTTTTAGTGAGCAGTGCAATTGCTTCAGCAAAAGCTGAAAAATCTGATGATGTATCCGAATTTTCAATATTTTGACTGTTTGAGGTTTGTGGATCATTGATGGGTGTTCTTCATGAGTTTGAGATTAAAGCTAAAGAACCCCCTCTTTGATTTGTTTCTTCAAAGATTTCTTCTTCTCTAGGGACCAGAATGCTATATAAGTCATGAAGACTCATATTACCTAGTTCTAAGGTTGAGGACAAAGTCATGGTTAGACTTCTCCATTCTCTAGGAAAAGCATCCAGAAATTTGATGTTTCTTTCATCATTTGATTTTGTTATTCCAGATTTCTTTAGCTCGTTCAAAAGTTTAGCAAATCTATGATAAGTTTCATAAAGTTTTTCATTTGGTAAGCTTTTAAACCTCTCATAGGAGGAAACACAGTTTGTTCTTTTGTTTCTTTTCATCCTTTCCCCTCCTTCACAAAGGTTCTCCAACTGATCCCATATTTCTTTAGCTGATGCACATGCATCAACTTGAGAGAATATGTCATTAGGAAGAGCCATTATTAAAAGTGATTTTGCCCTTTCATCTATAGCCATGAGGTCCTTGTCTTCTTGGCTCCAATTAATTTCACTTTTGGGAGCCAAGGAGGCAGGGACTCTTGGTGATGAATCAGTTGGTGGAATAGCTGGTATTTCAGTCGTTGGTACATATGGACCCCTTACAATGGATTGAAACAGAGTTCGGTCATGTCCATTAAGGAAGTTGACCATCCTGATTTTCCATTATGGGTATTCCTCTCTGACCAAGGTCGGAGGTTTCGACATAGAACCAATGTTGAAAGCGTTATTCCATGTTTGAAAGTTTGCCATATTTGGTTTAAGAGTTGGATATCAAAAAAAAAAAAAATAAGCAGTTGATCTTTTGAAAATAATTTATTCAATCTGCTCCGATACCAATTGTTGATCCCAGAAAGAGATACCCAAACTTAATATGGCAAGTGATTTCAATAAATGAGAAAATAATGTGCGGAACTAGAAATCAGACTTTCAAGAAACAAGATATAGAATTTTTCAAGCGTATTAAATGACTTTGTAAATACAAAGTTATTAGATATTACAAAATGAATACTTAAAGAAATCTAAGTGAAGGGAAATGGAGTTTGTAGTGTGTGTATTGAATGCTAAGCACAACTCATTTAACCTTCGGGGTTTGACATCTCTATTTATAGAGAGTTCAGATCTGAATAAACAATTGTTTATTCAGCACTTGCTCTGCACAAAAGGACCTTCTTGACATATTCATTGAATCAGTTATGGCCAACTTGCTCCTTTTTGGGTTTGTATCTGGCCTTATCTTGCAGATAAGTGGGCCTACCATAATTTCTGGTGACCACTTACCAGACTTCTAATGAACAAGTTCATCAGATTTATGGTGATCAGTTGTACCAAATTCTGATGATAAATACCAGATTTATCATCAGTCTTCATCAGAAAAAGTTTTGTCTGGTTGTCTTCTTTGTTTAGATCTTCTCCTGATTCTTAGTTGAAGATGTATCTTTCTTTTCATCTTGTCAAGATATCATTTTGGGACCTTCTTAGTAATACTCCTTGACTGTATCTTCATCTGATGATCAGGAAGATCATCTTTTTTCTTCAATACTTATACTTTAAGGTTTCCTAACATTTTTCAATGCCGAGAACCTCGATCAGAGAGTAAAAAAGGCATAAAGTTCACAATGGTGTAAAACTAAAATGGGATATACCGGGCTAGGATTCGAGTTACAGGAACAAGGGCCAAACCAACCACCCAAGTATGGAATCGTCGAGCGAAAACACTTGACAACCTCCTGGAAGCAGCTTTTTTTGCCACCAGACCCTTCTCCATCAATTAGGAATCTGATGTCGTCACTAAACACATACCTTAAATTGTAGCTATTTTTTGGGTGTTTATTTTTTGGTGTCTAATCCGCATATATATCACCATTGCTCTTGATTTTCTTGACTATATATCTCTTGAATGTCAACATATACACATGTGATTTAGTTTACGAAGATTTTTCAATGCCAAGAACTTTGATCAGAGAGTAAAAAAGTCGTAAGGTTCACAATGGTGTAAAATTAAATAGGATATACGGGGCTAGGATTCGAGTTGCAGAAACAAGGGCAAAACCAACCACCCAAGAATGGAATCATCGAGCGAAAACACTTGACAACCACCTGGAAGCAGCTTTTCTTGCCACCAAACCTTTCTCCATCAATTAGGAATCTGATGCCGTCACTAAACACATACCTTAAATTCTAGCTATTTTTTGAGTGTTTATTTTTTGGTGTCTAATCCGCATATATATCACCATTGCTCTTGATTTTCTTGACTGTATATCTCTTAAATGTCAACATATACACGTGTGATTTAGTTTACGAAGATTTTTCAATGCCGAGAACCTCGATCAGAGAGTAAAAAAGGCGTAAGGTTCACAATGGTGTAAAACTAAAATGGGATATACCGGACTAGGATTCGAGTTACAGGAACAAGGGCTAAACCAACCACCCAAGAATGGAATCGTCGAGCGAAAACACTTGACAACCTCCTGGAAGCCGCTTTTCTTGCCACCAGACCTTTCTCCATCAATTAGGAATCTGATGCCGTCACTAAACACATACCTTAAATTGTAGCTATTTTTTGAGTGTTTATTTTTTGGTGTCTAATCCGCATATATATCACCATTGCTCTTGATTTTCTTGACTGTATATCTCTTAAATGTCAACATATACACGTGTGATTTAGTTTACGAAGATTTTTCAATGCCGAGAATCTCGATCAGAGAGTAAAAAGGCGTAAGGTTCACAATGGCGTAAAAATAAAATGGGATAAACTGGGCTAGGATTCGAGTTACAGGAACAAGGGCCAAACCAACCACCCAAGAATGGATTCGTCGAGCGAAAACACTTGACAACCTCCTGGAAGCAGCTTTTCTTGCCACCAGAACTTTCTCCATCAATTAGGAATCTGATGTCGTTACTAAACATATACCTAAATTTGTAGCTCTTTTTTGAGTGTTTATTTTATGGTGTCTAATCCGCATATATATCACCATTTCTCTTGATTTTCATTGACTGTATATCTCTTAAATGTCAACATATACACGTGTGATATAGTTTACGAAGATTTTTCAATGCTGAGAACCTCGATCAGAGAGTAAAAAAGGCGTAAGGTTCACAATGGTGTAAAACTAAAACGGGATATACCGAGTTAGGATTCGACTTACAGGAACAAGGGACAAACCAACCACCCAAGAATGGAATCGTCGAGTGAAAACACCTGACAACCTCCAGGAAGCAGCTTTTCTTGCCACCAGACCTGTCTCCATCAATTAGGAATCTGATGCCGTCACTAAACACATACCTTAAATTGTAGCTATTTTTATAGTGTTTATTTTTTGGTGTCTAATCCGCATATATATCACCATTGCTCTTGATTTTCTTGACTGGATATCTCTTAAATGTCAACATATACACGTGTGATTTAGTTAACGAAGATTTTTCAATGTCTAGAACCTCGATTAGAAAGTAAAAAAGGCGTAAGATTCACAATGGTGTAAAACTAAAATGGGATATACCGGGCTAGAATTCGAGTTAATGGAACATGGGCCAAACCAACCACACAAGAATGGAATTCTTGAGCGAAAACACTTGACAACCCCATGGAAGCAGCGTTTTTTGCCACCAAACTTTTCTCCATCAATTAGGAATCTGATGCCGTCACTAAACACATACCTTAAATTGTAGCTATTTGTTGGGTGTTTTTTTTGGCGTCTAATCCGCATATATATCACCATTGCTCTTGATTTTCTTGATTCTATATCTCTTAAATGTCAACATATACACGTGTGATTTAGTTTACGAAGATTTTTTAATGCCGAGAACCTCGATTAGAGAGTAAAAAAGGCGTAAGGTTCACAATGGTGTAATACTAAAATGGAATATACCGGGCCAGGATTCGAGATACATGAACAAGGGCCAAACCAACCACCTAAGAATGGAATCGTTGAGCGAAAACACTTGAAAACCTCGTGGAAGCAGCTTTTCTTGCTACCAGACCTTTCTCCATCAATTAGGAATCTGATGCCCTCACTGAACACATACCTTAAATTGTAGCTATTTTTAAGTTGATTTTTTGGTGTCTAATTTGCATATATATCACCATTGCTCATGATTTTCTTGACTGTATATCTCCTAAATGTCAAAATATACACGTGTGATTTAGTTTACGATGATTTTTCAATGCCGAGAACCTCGATCAGAGAATAAAAAAGGCGTAAGGTTCACAATGGTATAAAACTAAAATGGGATATACCGGGCTAGGATTCGAGTTACAGGAACAAGGGCCAAACCAACCACCGAAGAATGGAATCGTCGAGCGAAAACACTTGACAACCTCATGGAAGCAGCTTTTCTTACCACCAGACCTTTCTCCATCGATTAGGAATCTGATGCCGTCACTAAACACATACCTTAAATTGTAGCTATTTTTTGAGTGTTTATTTTTTGGTGTCTAATCCGCATATATATCACCATTGCTCTTGATTTTCTTGACTGTATATCTCTTAAATGTCAACATATACATGTGTGATTTAGTTTACGAAGATTTTTCAGTGCCAAGAACCTCAATCAGAGAGTAAAAAGGCGTAAGGTTCACAATGGCGTAAAACTAAAATGGGATATACCGGGATAGGATTCAAGTTACAGGAACAAAGGCCAAACCAACCACCCAAGAATGGAATCGTCGATCAAAAACACTTGACAACCTCCTGGAAGCAGCTTTTCTTGCCACCACACCTTTCTCCATCAATTTGGAATCTGATGTCGTCACTAAACACATACCTTAAATTGTAGCTATTTTTTGCGTGTTTATTTTTTGGAGTCTAATCTGCATATATATCACCATTGCTCTTGATTTTCTTGACTTTATATCTCTTAAATGTCAGCATATACACGTGTGATTTAGTTTAAGAATATTTTTCAATGCCGAGAACCTCGTTCAGGTAGTAAAAAAGGCGTAAGGTTTCACAATGGTGTAAAACTAAAATGGGATATACCAGACTAGGCTTCGAGTTACCGGAACAAATAAAAACCAACCACCCAAGAATGGAATCGTCGAGCGAAAACACTTGACAACCTCCTGGAAGCTGCTTTTCTTGCCACCAGACCTTTCTCCATCAATTAGGAATCTGATGCCGTCACTAAACACATACATTAAATTGTAGCTATTTTTTGAGTGTGTATTTTTTGGTGTCTAATCCGCATATATATATATATCACTGTTTCTCTTTATTTTCATGAATGTATATCTCTTAAATGTCAACCTATACACGTTGGATTTAGTTTACGAAGATTTTTCAATGCCTAGAACCTCGATCAGAGAGTAAAAAAGGCGTAAGGTTCACAATGGTGTTAGTCTAAAATGGGATATACCGGGCTAGGATTCGAGTTACATGAACAAGGGCCAAACCAACCGCCCAAGAATGGAATCGTCGAGCGAAAACACTTAACAACCTCCTGGAAGCAGCTTTTCTTGCCACCAGACCTTTCTCCATCATTTAGGAATCTGATGTCGTCACTAAACACATACCTTAAACTGAAGCTATTTTTTGAGTGTTTATTTTCTGTTGTCTAATCCGCATATATATCACCATTGCTCTTGATTTTCTTGACTGTATATATCTTTTAAATGTCAACATTTACGCGTGTCATTTAGTTTACCGAGATTTTTCAATGCCGAGAACCTCGATCAGAGAGTAAAAAGGGCGTAAGGTTCACAATGGTGTAAAACTAAAAAGGTATATACCGGCTAGGATTCGAGTTACAGGAACAAGGGCCAAACCAACCACCCAAGAATGGAATCGTCGAGCGAAAACACTTGACAACCTCTTGGAAGCTGCTTTTCTTGCCACCAGAACTTTCTACATCAATTAGGAATCTGATGCCGTCACTAAACACATACCTTAAATTTTAGCTATTTTTTGAGTGTTTATTTTTTGGTGTCTAATCCGCATATATATCACCATTGCTCTTGATTTTCTTGACTGTATATATCTATTAAATGTCAACATTTACACGTGTGATTTAGTTTACGGAGATTTTTCAATGCCGAGAACCTCGATCAGAGAGTAAAAAAGGCGTAAGGTTCACAATGGTCTAAAACTAAAATGGGATATACCGGGCTAGGATTCGAGTTACCGGAACAATGGCCAAACCAACCACCCAAGAATGGAATCGTCGAGCGAAAATACTTGACAACCTCCTGGAAGCAGCTTTTCTTGTCACCAGACCTTTCTCCCTCAATTAGGAATCTGATGCCATCACTAAACACATACCTTAAATTGTAGCTATTTTTTTAGGGTTTATATTTTGGTGTCTAATCCGCATATATATCACCATTGCTCTTGATTTTCTTGACTGTATATCTCTTAAATGTCAACATATAAACGTGTGATTTAGTTAACAAAGATTTTTCAATCCTGAGAACCTCGATTAGAGAGTAAAAAAGGCGTATGGTTCCCAATGGTGTAAAACTAAAATGGGATATACCGAGTTAGGATTCAAGTTACAGGAATAAGGGCCAAACCAACCACCTATGAATGGAATCTCCGAGAGAAAACACTTGACAACCTCCTGGAAGCAGCTTTTCTTGCCACCAGTCGTTTCTCCATCAATTAGGAATCTGATGCCATCACTAAACACATACCTTAAATTGTAGCTATTTTTTGAGTGTTTATTTTTTGGTGTCTAATCTGCATAAATATCACCGTTGCTCTTGATTTTCGTGGATGTATATCTCTTAAAAGTCAACATATACACGTGTGATTTAGTTTACAGAGATTTTTCAATGCCGAGAATCTCGATCAGAGAGTAAAAAAGGCGTAAGGTTCACAAGGGTGTAAAACTAAAATGGGATATACCGAGTTAGGATTCGAGTTACAGGAACAAGGGCCAAACCAACCACCCGAGAATTGAATCGTCGAGCGAAAACACTTGACAACCTCCTGGAAGCATCTTTTCTTACCACCAGACGTTTCTCCATCAATTAGGAATCTGATGCCGTCACTAAACACATACCTTAAATTGTAGCTATTTTTTGAGTGTTTATTTTTTGGTGTCTAATCCGCATATATATCACCATTGCTCTTAGTTTTCTTGATTGTATATCTCTTAAATGTCAACATATATACATGTGATTTAGTTTACGAAGATTTTTCAATGCCGAGAACCTCGATCAGACAATAAAAAAGGCGTAAGGTTCACAATGGTGTAAAACTAAAATGGGATATTCCGGGGTTATGATTCGAGTTACAGGAACAAGGGCCAAACCAACCACCAAAGAATGGAAGCGTCGAGCGAAAACACTTGATAACCTCCTGGAAGCAGCTTTTTTTCCACCAGACCCTTCTTTATTAATTAGGAATCTGATGCCGTCACAAAACACATACCTTAAATTGTTGCTATTTTTTGAGTGTTTATTTTTTGGTGTCTAATCCGCATATATATCACCATTGCTCTAGATTTTCTTGACTGCAAATATCTTAAATGTCAACATATACACGTGTGATCTAGTTTACGAAGATTTTTCAATGCCGAGAACCTCGATCAGAGAATAAAAAAGGCGTAAGGTTCACAATGGTGTAAAACTATAATGGGATATTCTGGGCTAGGATTCGAGTTACAGGAACAAGGGCCAAAACCAACAACCCAAGAATGGAATCGTCGAGCGAAAACACCTGACGACCTCCTTGAAGCAGATTTTCTTGCAACCAGACCTTTCTCCATCAATTAGGAATCTGATGCCGTTCCTAAACACATACCTTAAATTGTAGCTATTTTTTAGTGTTTATTTTTTGGTGACTAACCCGCATATATCCCCACTCCTCTTGATTTTCTTGACTGTAGATCTCTTAAATTTCAACATATACACGTATGATTTAATTTAAGAGGATTTTTCAATGCCGAGAACCTCGATCAGAGATTAAAAAGGCGTAGGGTTCAAAATGGTGTAAAACTAAAATGGGATATACCGGGCTAGGATTCGAGTTACAGGAACAAGGGCCAAACCAACCACACAAGAATGGAATCGTCGATCGAAAACACTTGAGAACCTTCTGGAAGCAGCTTTTCTTGCAACCCGACCTTCCTCCATCAATTAGGAATCTGATGCCCTCACTAAACACATACCTGAAACTGTAGCTTTTTTTGACTGTTTATTTTTTTGTGTCTAATCCGCATATATATCACCATTGCTCTTGATTTTCTTGACTGCATATCTCTTAAATGTCAAGATATACACGGGTGATTTAGTTAACGATGATCTTTCAATGCCGAGAACCTGGATCAGAGAGTAAAAAAGGCGTAAGGTTCACAATGGTGTAAATCTAAAATGGGATATACCGGGCTAGGATTCGAGATACAGGAACAAGGGCCAAACCAACCACCCAAGAATGGAATCTGTTAGGTCCAGAGTTTTACGCTTATCTTTATTACGGTCTTTTATGTTTATTTGGTTTTAAATATATGACTTGGGCTTGGGCTTGGGCTAGGCCATGTGGGCCAATGGGGTAGAGGCTCCTATAAATAGTCTTGTCTAGATTATTAGAGTAGAGCTCTCCATTTTAGAAATCATGTAATCCCCAAATAGAGAGCCTTGTACCAGACAATCCTAGGGATTGTGTGCAAGGTTTTCGAAGATCGTACCAGACGGTTCGTTGAAACCGTGAGCGATCTAAGCAGCGACACTAAGTTATTTAATGAAAAATTTCTTTTTGTTCCTACGGTTTGATCTTATATTCCGCGTTCGATTGAACTGTCGAGTGATGTCACGGGTTTTTCGGGACTAACAAGTGGTATCAGAGCCATTGAAGTCTTTCAAAGGCTCGGTTTTTGATATCACTCGAGGAACAAGATAGAACAAGATGAAGATTTGCACAGTGTCGCCGATTCACTTTGATTTTTGGATTTCCGGAGACGTAAAACGGAGACCAGATCTGTGTGTTATGAGTTGTTTCAGATCTGGGAATTTGTTCTTCATTTAGTTTGTCAAGAAAACACCTAGTTGTGTGTGTTTTGTAGAAAGAGAGCTGAGAAGATAGAGGAAAAAAAAAGTAGCGGCTGGAGCTGGTTGCACACGGTGGTTGGTAACTGTTGAAAACGGTGAAGATGGATGATTCGTTGATCAGATGACAGATGATGATGGGGGTGGCCGCCGGAGTTGGTGATTGAAGAGGTTGCAGGTTGTCGTGATTATTGGTGTTGAGGAGAACGGAGAATAGATGACAAACAGTAACTCGAAGAGTTTCTGTTTTGAATAATGATATGAAGATAATGAGTTGATGATTACTGTGAATGATGAAAGTTGATGAAGGATGTTCGGAGTTCGCATCGGAGAACAAGACCTGGTAGTTGCAGGTTATACGATGATGGTGATTTGAAGGCGGATGTCGTTTTCGATGGAGAAGAACAGTGGAGGTTGATCACGGTGAACGGCGGTGAGAGATGGCGTCCGACAACAAAGATGATGACAGTGATGTGAAATGATGACAGTGGTTGGAGGAGAGATGGAGAAACAGTGGTGATCCAGATGAATATGATGATTATGTTACCGGAGGTTAGTGATGATGGCTGAAAGTGATGACAGCTACAGGTGTAAGAGAATGGTCGTGGAGTTTAGCGGTGATTGGAGACGGTGATGGTGATGACGAACAGAACCGAAGATAGTATGGTCGCCGGTGACGAAGAGGTTGAAGGTGACCGGAGAAAAATGTTTCAGGTCATCGCCGGTTGCAGGTCGTCGCCGGAAAAGTGCGGTGAGTATCGGAGATGGCGACTGAAGAACGATGTTTGAAGATGATGATGTCACTGTATCATCAGCAAATAATGTTGGGAATATTCTAGGCGGCTGCTGCACATGATGTCACTTCAGGGAATTAAAAACCCTATTAATTATGCACCGTCAGATGATTGAAGGGATCAATGATTAGGATTGTTTTGTGAATTTTGTGCAATAATTCTGTGGGGCCAACAAAGCAGCCGAGAAGTTTCTAAAGGTTTGATAAGTTCAATTTGGGTCAAATAGAAAGGAGCCCAGGTATGTAATATTGCAAGTCCAACATCTGGATTTTCTCTATATCAACGCACGATATGATAATTTTGGGCCTGTTATGAAGCCGGCTGTTCAAGCCAAGGCCCAAAGGAAAGTAACGTTTGTTGATATTTCGAAGAAGGGGACGAATGAATTTTTTTTTCATATTTGGGCTGTGTTTTTGCACGACTTGAATACCAGACGGATCACTTTGAATCCGTGTGTTCTTGTGTTCTTGTGTTCTTGTTAGTGAATCAATACATTTGCATCAGAGATAACACGTCTGATCCGACATCATCCGAGACACACTTCAACTTATCTGAGACCTGATCCGAGCTACATCATTTTTCATCTGACATCGTCCGACATCCAAGATACTTGTGTCTCATCCTAAATCGTCTAAACCGTAATAAAGAGAGCATAAAACTAGGGGGAGATTGTTAGGTCCAAAGTTTTACGCTTATCTTTATTACGGTCTTTTATGTTTGTTTGGTTTTAAATATATGACTTGGGCTTGGGCTTGGGCTAGGCCATGTGGGCCAATGGGGTAGAGGCTCCTATAAATAGTCTTGTCTAGATTATTAGAGTAGAGCTCTCCATTTTAGAAATCATGTAATCCCCAAATAGAGAGCCTTGTACCAGACAATCCTAGGGATTGTGTGCAAGGTTTTCGAAGATCGTACCAGACGGTTCGTTGAAACCGTGAGCGATCTAAGCAGCGACACTAAGTTATTTAATGAAAAATTTCTTTTTGTTCCTACGGTTTGATCTTATATTCCGCGTTCGATTGAACTGTCGAGTGATGTCACGGGTTTTTCGGGACTAACAGAATCGTCGAGCGAAAACACATGACAACCTCCTGGAAGCAGCTTTTCTTGCCACCAGACCTTTCTCCATCAATTAGGAATCTAATGTCGTCACTAAACACAAACCTTAAATTGTAGCTATTTTTTGAGTGTTTATTTTTTGGTGTCTAATCGGCATATATATCACCATTGCTCTTGATTTTCTTGACTGTATATCTCTTAAATGTCAACATATACACGTGTGATTTAATTTATGAAGATTTTTCAATGCCAAGAACCTCGATCAGAGTGTAAAAAAGGCGTAAGGTTCACAATGGTGTAAAACTTAAATAGGATATACCGGGCTCGGATTCGAGTTACAGGAACAAGGGCTAAACCAACCACCCAAGATTGGAATCGTCGATCGAAAACACTTGACAACCTCCTGGAAGCAGCTTTTCTTGCAACCAGACCTTTCTCCATCAATTAGGAATCTGATGTCCTCACTAAACACATACCTGAAATTGTAGCTATTTTTTAACTGTTTATTTTTTGGTGTCTAATCCGCATATATATCACCATTCCTCATGATTTTCTTGACTACATATCTCTTAAATGTCAACATATACACGTGTGATTTAGTTTACGAAGATCTTTCAATGCCGAGAACCTGGATCAGAAAGTAAAAAAGGCGTAAGGTTCGCAATGGTGTAAAACTAAAATGGGATATACCGAGCTAGGATTCGAGGTACTAGAACAAGGGCCAAACCAACCACCTAAGAATGGAATCGTCGAGCGAAAACACTTGGCAACCTCCTGGAAGCAGCTTTTCTTGCCACCAGACCTTTCTCCATCAATTAGGAATCTGATGTCGTCACTAAACACATACCTTAAATGGTAGCTATTTTTTGAGTGTTTATTTTTTGGTGTCTAATCCGCATATATATCACCATTGCTCTTGAATTTCTTGACTGTATATCTCTTTGATGTCAACATATACATGTCTGATTTAGTTTACGAAGATTTTTCAATGTCGAGAACCTCGATGAGAGAATAAAAAAGGCGTATGGTTCACAATGGTGTAAACTAAAAAGGGATATACCGGGCTAGGATTCGAGTTACTGGAATAAGGGCCAAACCAACCACCCAAGAATGGAATCGTCGATCAAAAACACTTGACAACCTCCTGGAAGCAGCTTTTCTTGCAACCAGACCTTTCTCTATCAATTAGGAATCTGATGCCGTCACTAAACACATACCTGAAATTGTTGCTATTTTTTGAGTGTTTATTTTTTGGCGTATAATTCGCATATATATCACCATTCCTCTTGATTTTCTTGACTCTATATCTCTTAAATGTCAACATATACACGTGTGATTTAGTTTACGAAGATTTTTCAATGCCGAGAACCACGATCAGAGAGTAAAAAAGGCGTAAGGTTCACAATGGTGTAAAACTAAATTGGGATATACCGGGCTAGGATTCCAGTTATAGGAACAAGGGCCAAACCAACAACCTAAGAATGGAATCGTTGAGCGAAGACACTTGACAACCTCTTGGAAGCAACTTTTCTTGCCACCAGACCTTTCTCCATCAATTAGGAATCTGTTGCCGTCACTAAACACATACCTTAAATTGTAGTTATTTTTTCAGTGTTTATTTTTTGGTGTCTAATCCGCATATATATCACCACTGCTCTTGATTTTCTTGACCGTATAACTCTTATATGTAACATATACACGTGTGATTTAGTTTACGAAGATTTTTCAATGCCAAGAACCTCGATCAGAGAGTAAAAAAGGCGTAAGGTTCACAATGGTGTAAAACATAATGGGATATACCGGGCTAGGATTCGAGTTACAGGAACAAGGGCCACACCAACCACCCAATAATGGAATCGTCGAGTGAAATCAATTGACAACCTCCTGGAAGCTGCTTTTCTTGCCACCAGACCTTTCTTCATCAATTAGGAATCGGATGCCGTCACTAAACACATACCTTAAATTGTAGCTATTTTTTTATTGTTTATTTTTTGTTGTCTAATCCGCATATATATCACCGTTGCTCTTGATTTTCTTGACTGTATATCTCTTAAATGTAACATATACCCGTGTGATTTAGTTTACGAAGATTTTTCAATGCCAAGAACCTCGATCAAAGAATAAAAATGGCATAAGGTTCACAATGGTGTAAAACTAAAATGGGATATACCGGGCTAGGATTCGAGTTACAGGAATAAGGGCCAAACCAACCACCCAAGAACGGAATCGTCGAGCGAAAACACTTGACAACCTCTTGGAAGTAGCTTTTCTTGCCACCAGACCTTTCCCCATCAATTAGGAATCTGATGTTATCACTAAACACATACCTTAAATTGTAGCTATTTTTCGAATGTTTATTTTTTGGTGTCTAATCCGCATATATATCACCATTGCTCATGATTTTATTGAGTGTATATCTCTTGAATGTCAACATATACACGTGTGATTTAGTTTACGAAGATTTTTTCAATGACGAGGACCTTGATCAGAGAGTAAAAAAGGCGTAAGGTTCACAATGGTGTAAAACAAAAATGGAATATATTGGGCTAGGATTCGAGTTACAGGAACAAGGGCCAAACCAACCACCCAAGAATGGAATCGTCGAGTGAAAACACTTGACAACCTCCTGGAGGCAGCTTTTCTTGCCACCAGAACTTTCTCCATCAATTAGGAATCTGATGCCGTCACTAAACACATACCTTAAGTTGTAGCTATTTTTTGAGTGTTTATTTTTTGGTGTCTACTCCACATATATATCACCATTGCTCTTGATTTTCTTGACTATATATCTCTTAAATGTCAACATATACACGTGTGATTTAGTTTACGAAGATTTTTCAATACTGAGAACCTCGATCAGAGAGTAAAAAAGGCGTAAAGTTCACAATGGTGTAAAACTAAAAAGGGATATACCAGGCTAGGATTCGAGTTACAGGAATAAGGGCCAAACCAGCCACCTAAGAATTGAATCGTCGAGCGAAAACAATTGACAACCTCCTGGAAGCAGGTTTTCTTGCCACCAGAACTGTCCCCATCAATTAGGAATCTGATGACGTCACTAAACACATACCTTAAGTTGTAGCTATTTTTCTGATGTTTATTTTTTGGTGTCTAATCCGCATATATATCACCATTGCTCTTGATTTTCTTGACTGTATATCTCTTAAATGTAACTTATACCCGTGTGATTTAGTTTACGAAGATTTTTCAAATCCTAGAACCTCGATCAAAGAGTAAAAAAGGCGTAAGGTTCACAATGGTGTAAAACTAAAATGGGATATACCGGGCTAGGATTCGAGTTACAGGAACAAGGGCCAAACCAACCACCCAAGAATGGAATCGTCGAGCGAAAACACTTGACAACCTCTTGGAAGCAGCTTTTCTTGCCACCAGACCTGTCCCCATCAATTAGGAATCTGATGCCGTCACTAAACACATACCTTAAGTTGTAGCTATTTTTCTGATGTTTATTTTTGGGTGTCTAATCCGCATATATATCACCAATGCTCTTGATTTTCTTGAATGTATATCTCTTAAATGTCAACATATACACGTGTGATTTAGTTTATGAAGATTTTTCAATGCCGAGAACCTCGATCAAAGAGTTAAAAAGGCGTAAGGATCACAACAGTGTGAAACTAAAAAGGGATATATTGGGCTAGGTCACGAGTTATAGGAACAAGGGCCAAACCAACCACCCAAGAATGGAATCGTCGAGTGAAAACACTTGACAACCTCCTGGAAGCAGCTTTTCTTGCCACCAGACCTTTCTCCATCAATTAGGAATTTGTTGCCGTCACTAAACACATACCTTAAATTGTTGCTATTTTTCGAGTGTTTATTTTTTGGTGTCTAATCCGCATATATATCACCATTGCTCTTGATTTTCTTGACTGTATATCTCTTAAATGTAACTTATACACGTGTGATTTAGTTTACGAAGATTTTTCAATGCCGAGAACCTCAATCAAAGAGTAAAAAAGGCGTAAGGTTGACAATGGTGTAAAACTAAAAAGGGATTTACCGGGCTAGGATTCGAGTTACAGGAACAAGGGCCACACCAACCTCCCAAGAACGGAATCATCGAGCGAATACACTTGACAACCTCCTGGAACAGCTTTTCTTGCCACCAGACCTTTCTACATCAATTTGGAATCTGTTTCCGTCACTAAACACATACCTTAAATTGTAGATATTTTTTGTTGTCTAATCCGCATATATATCACCATTGCTCTTGATTTTCTTGACTATATATCTCTTAAATGTCAACATATACACGTGTGATTTAGTTTACGAAGATTTTTCAATGCCGAGACCCTCGATCAGAGAGCAAAAAAGGCGTAAGGTTCACAATGGTGTAAAACTAAAAAGGGATTTAACGGGCTAGGATTCGAGTTACAGGAATTTGTTGCCGTCACTAAACACATACCTTAAATTGTAGCTATTTTTTGAGTGTTTATTTTTTGGTGTCTAATCCACATATATATTACCATTGCTCTTGATTTTCTTGACTATATATCTCTTAAATGTCAACATATACACGTGTGATTTAGTTTACGAAGATTTTTCAATGCCGAGAACCTCGATCAGATAGTAAAACAGGCATAAGGTTCACAATGGTGTAAAACTAAAAAGGGATATACCGGGCTAGGATTCGAGTTACAGGAACAAGGGCCAAACCAACCACCCAAGAATGGAATCGTCGAGCGAAAACACTTGACAACCTCCTGGAAGCAGCTTTTCTTGCCACCAGACCTTTCTCCATCAATTAGGAATTTGATGCCGTCACTAAACACATACCTTAAATTGTAGCTATTTTTTGAATGTTTATTTTTTGGTGTCTAATCCGCATATATATCACCATTGCTCTTGATTTTCTTGACTGTATATCTCTTAAATGTAACATATACACGTGTGATTTAGTATACGAAGATTTTTCAATGCCGAGAACCTCGATCAAAGAGTAAAAAAGGCGTAAGGTTCACAATGGTGTAAAACTAAAATGGGATATACTGGGCTAGGATTCGAGTTACAGGAACACGGGCCAAACCAACCACCCAAGAATGGAATCGTCGACCGAAAACACTTGACAACCTCCTGGTAGCAGCTTTTCTTGCCACCAAACCTTTCACCGTCATTTAGGAATCTGATGTCGTCACTAAACACATACCTTAAATTGTAGCTATTTTTTGAGTGTTTATTTTTTGGTGTCTAATCCGCATATATATCACCATTGCTCTTGATTTTCTTGAATGTATATCTCTAAAATGTCAACGTATACACGTGTGATTTAGTTTACGAAGATTTTTCAAAGCCGAGAACCTGGATCAGAGAGTAAAAAAGGCTTAAGGTTCACAACGGTGTAAAACTAAAAAGGGATATACCAGGCTAGGATTCGAGTTATAGGAACAAGGGCCAAACCAACCACCCAAGAATGGAATCGTCGAGCGAAAACAATTGACAACCTCCTGGAAGCAGCTTTTCTTGCCACCAGAGCTTTCTCCATTAATTAGGAATCTAATGCCGTCACTAAACACATACCATAAATTGAAGCTATTTTTTGAGTGTTTATTTTTTGGTGTCTAATCCGCATATATATCACCATTGCTCTTGACTTTCTTGATTGTATATCTCTTAAATATCAACATATACACGTGTGATTTAGTTTACCAAGATTTTTCAATGCCGAGAACCTCGATCAGAGTGTAAAAAGGCGTAAGGTTCACAATGGTGTAAAACTAAAATGGGATATACTGGGCTAGGATTCGAGTTACAAGAACAAGGGCCAAACCAATCGCCTAAGAAGGGAATCGTCGAGCGAAAACACTTGACAACCTCCTGAAAGCAGCTTTTCTTGACACCGGACATTTCTCCATCAATTAGAAATCTGATGCCGTCACTAAACACATACCTTAAATTATAGCTATTTTTAGAGTGTTTATTTTTTGGTGTCTAATCCGCATATATATCACTATGGGTGCAAACGAGCCGAACTACTCGCGAGCTCGACTCGAAAAAAAGCTCGAACAAGCCTAGCTTAAACGAGCTTGAACTCGAGCCCGAACCTTAAAACAAACTCGTTTACTAAACGAGGCCGAGCTTCGCTTATCGAGCTCGAGCCGGCTCGCGAGCTTAATCGAGCTTTCAGTTTATATATATTTTTATTAATATATTAAACATATATTTATATAATAATAATTACCATTTATATAAATATAAATAAATAACTAAATTATATGTATAATAATAATTATAATTAATATAAATTAATTAATAAATACTAAACGAGTCGAGCCCGAGCCGAGCTCGAGCTTGAAAAATTACCTTCGAGCCGAGCTCGAGCTTCAAAAATAAAGCTCCAATCGAGCCGAGCTCGAGCTCGAGCTTTCATATGTTAAACGAGCTCGATCTCGAGCCTGGTCTAGCTCGGGCTCGGCTCGTTTGCACCCCTATATATCACCATTGCTCTTGATTTTCTTGTCTGTATATCTCTTAAATGTCAACATATACACGTGTGATTTAGTTTACGAAGATTTTTCAATGCCGACAACCTCGACCTGAGAGTAAAAAAGGCGTAAGGTTCACAATGGTGTAAAACAAAAATGGGATATACCGGGCTAGGATTCGAGTTACAGGAACAAGGGCAAAACTAACCACCCAAGAACGGAATCGTCGAGCAAAAACACTTGACAACCTCCTAGAAGCAGCTTTTCTTGCCACCAGACATTTCTCCATCAATTAGGAATCTGATGTCGTCACTAAACACATACATTAAATTGTAGCTATTTTTTGAGTGTTTATTTTTTGGTGTCTAATCCACATGTATATCAACATTGCTCTTGATTTTCTTGACTGTATATCTCTTAAATGACAACATATACACGTGTGATATAGTTTACAAAGATTTTTCAATGCCGAGAACCGCGATCAGAGAGTAAAAAAGGTGTAAGGTTCACAATGGTGTAAAACTAAATTGGGAAATACCGGGCTAGGATTCGAGTTAGATGAACAAGGGCCAAACCAACCACCCAAGAATGGAATCGTCCAGCGAAAACACTTGACAACCTCCTAGAAGCAGTTTTTCTTGCGACCAGACCTTTCTCCATCAATTAGGAATCGGATGCCGTCACTAAACACATACCTTGAATTGTAGCTATTTTTTGAATGTTTATTTTTTGGTGTCTAATCCGCATATATATCACCATTGCTCTTGATTTTCTTGACTGTATATCTCTTAAATGTCAACATATACACGTGTGATTTAGTTTACGAAGATTTTTCAATGCCGAGAACCTCGATCAGAGAGTAAAAATGCGTATGGTTCACAATGGTGTAAAACTAAAATGGGATATACCGGGCTAGGATTCGAGTTACAGGAATAAGGGCCAAACCAACCACCCAAGAATGGAATTGTCGAGCGAAAACACTTGACAACCTCCTGGAAGCAGCTTTTCTTGCCACCAGGCCTTTCTCCATAAATTAGGAATCTGATGCCGTCAATAAACACAAACCTTAAATTGTAGCTATTTTTAAGTGTTTATATTTTGGTGTCTAATCCGCATATATATCACAATTGCTCTTGATTTTCTTGACTATATATCTCTTAAATATCAACATATACACGTGTGATTTAGTTTACGAAAATTTTTCAATGCCGAGAACCTCGATCAGAGAGTAAAAAAGTCATAACGTTCACAATGGTGTAAAACTAAAATGGGATATACCGGGCTAGAATTCGAGTTACAAGAACAAGGGCCAAACCAACCTCCCAAGAATGGAATCGTCGAGCGAAAACACTTGACAACCTCCTGGAAACAGCATTTCTTGCCACAAGACATTTCTTCCTCAATTTGGAATCTGATGTCGTCACTAAATACATACCAAAAATTGTAGCTATTTTTTGATTGTTTACTTTTTGGTGTCTAATCCGCATATATATATCACCATTCCTCTTGATTTTCTTAACTGTATATCTCTTAAATGTCAACATATACACGTGTGATTTAGTTTACCAAGATTTTTCAATGACGAGAACCTCGATCAGAGAGTAAAAAAGGCGTAAGGTTCACAATGGTGTAAAACTAAAATGGGATATACTGGGCTAGGATTCGAGTTACAGGAACAAGGGCCAAACCAACCGCGAAGAATGGAATCGTTGAGCGAAAACACTTGACAACCTCCTGGAAGCAGCTTTTCTTGCCACCAGACCTTTCTCCATCAATTAGAAATCTGATGCCGTCACTAAACACATACCTTAAATTATAGCTATTTTTAGAGTGTTTATTTTTTGGTGTCTAATCCACATATATATCACCATTGCTCTTGATTTACTTGACTGTATATCTCTTAATTGTCAACATATACACGTGTGATTTAGTTTACGAAGATTTTTCAATGCCAAGAACCTCGACCTGAGAGTAAAAAAGGCGTAAGGTTAACAACGGTGTAAAACAAAAATGGGATATAACGGGCTAGGATTCGAGTTACAGGAACAAGGGCAAAACCAACCACCCAATAACGGAATCGTCGAGCGAAAACACTTGACAACCTCCTAGAAGCAGCTTTTCTTGCCACCAGACCTTTCTCCATCAATTAGGAATCTGATGCCGTCACTAAACACATACATTAAATTGTAGCTATTTTTTGAGTGTTTATTCTTTGGTGTCTAATCCACATATATATCACCATTGCTCTTGATTTTCTTGACTGTATATCTCTTAAATGTCAAGATATACACGTGTGATTTAGTTTACAAAGATTTTTCAATGCCGAGAACCTCGATCCGAGAGTAAAAAAGGCATAAGGTTCACAATGGTGTAAAACTAAATTGGGATATACCGGGCTAGGATTTGAGTCAGATGAACAAGGGCCAAACTAACCACCCAAGAATGGAATCGGCGAGCGAAAACACTTGACAACCTACTGGAAGCAGCTTTTCTTGCCACCAGACATTTCTCCATCAATTAGGAATCTGATGCCGTCACTTAACACATACCTTAAATTGTAGCTATTTTTTGAGTGTTTATTTTTTGGTGTCTAATCTGCATATATATCACCATTGCTCTTGATTTTCTTTACTGAATATCTCTTAAATGTCAACATATACACGTGTGATTTAGTTTACGAAGATTTTTTAATGCCGAGAACCTCGATCAGAGAGTAAAAAGGGCGTAAGGTTCACAATGGTGTAAAATTAAAATGGGATATACGGGCTAGGATTCGAGTTATAGGAACAGGGGCCAAACCAACCACCCAAGAATGGAATCGTCGAGCGAAAACACTTGACAACCACCTGGAAGCAGCTTTTCTTGCCACCAGACCTTTCTCCCTCAATTTGGAATCTGATGCCGTCATTAAACACATACCTTAAATTGTAGCTATTTTTTTAGTGTTTATTTTTTGGTGTCTAATCCGCATATATATCACCATTGCTCTTGATTTTCTTGACTGTGTATCTCTTAAATGTCAACATATACACGTGTGATTTTGTTTACGAAGATTTTTCAATGTCGAGAACCTCGACCAGAGAGTAAAAAAGGCGTAAGGTTCACAATGGTGTAAAACTAAAATGGGATCTAACGGGCTAGGATTCGAGTTACAGGAACAAGGGCCAAAGCAACCACCAAAGAATGGAATCGTCGAGCGACAACACTTGACGACCTCCTGGAAGCAGTTTTTCTTACCAACAGACCTTTCTCCATCAATTAGGAATCTGATGCCGTCCCTAAACACATATCTTAAATTGTTGCTATTTTTTTAGTGTTTATTTTTTGGTGTCTAATCCGCATATATATCACCGTTGCTCTTGATTTTCTTGACTGTATATATCTTTTAAATGTCAACATTTACGCGTGTGATTTAGTTTACCGAGATTTTTCAATGCCGAGAACCTCGATCAGAGAGTAAAAAAGGCGTAAGGTTCACAATGGTGTAAAACTAAAAAGGTATATACCGGGCTAGGATTCGAGTTACAGGAACAAGGGCCAAACCAACCACCCAAGAATGGAATCGTCGAGCGAAAACACTTGACAACCTCTTGGAAGCTGCTTTTCTTGCCACCAGACCTTTCTACATCAATTAGGAATCTGATGCCGTCACTAAACACATACCTTAAATTGTAGCTATTTTTTGAGTGTTTATTTTTTGGTGTCTAATCCGCATATATATCACCATTGCTCTTGATTTTCTTGACTGTATATATCTTTTAAATGTCAACATTTACACGTGTGATTTAGTTTACGGAGATTTTTCAATGCCGAGAACCTCGATCAGAGAGTTAAAAAGGCGTAAGGTTCACAATGGTGTAAAACGAAAATGGGATATACCAGGCTAGGATTCGAGTTACAGGAACAAGGGACAAACCAACCACCCAAGAATGGAATCGTCGAGCGAAAACACTTGACAACCTCCTGGAAGCAGCTTTTCTTGCCACCAGACCTTTCTCCATCAATTAGGAATCTGGTGCCGTCACTAAACACATACCTTAAATTGTAGCTATTTTTTGAGTGTTTATTTTTTGGTGTCTAATCCGCGTATATATCACCATTGCTCTTGATTTTCTTGACTAAAAAAGGATCAAAATATGTACGGCGTCTCCTAATAACTCAAGAACACCAAGAACTCCATAATGATAAAACCCAGAAATTCATGTTAAATTAATTAATTTTAAATTATCAAAATACATATAAAAACCTTATCTTCATCATTAACAACACAGGCTAATTTACAATATATAAAAATTAATTCACTAATAAGACTATCTTAATTAACTTGGACCTATTTCCTAAACGATAAGGCTTAACGGAACAGTAACGAGGACCTATTTCCTAAACAAAAAAAATAGTTGATGTGGCATGTATGAAAAGACCAAAATACCCCTGGAAAACCTAACTCCGTTAGGATTTTCTGTTAAAAGTACAAAAGTGTTAACAACGTTAAGTTAAGGGACTTAAAGTGTAAATATGAAGGACACGCAGCATTATCTCAGCCGTCAGATAAAAAAACGCAGACGTGGCTTGCGCACAGCTGTCGGATCGAGGACCCAAACACCCAAGCGCTGCCAATAATTTTATTTATATATGGCAGCCTTTGGGACTTTTAACGGAACTAATTGAACAGTAAAGAGGACCTATTTCCTATACGATAAAACCAAGGACCCAAATGGGGAATCGTTGACTAGTCAACGCCAAATAGGTCTTCTCCTCAGGAAGCTTCCTGTAAGCTTCCTTCCTGCCAAAAGCTCCGCTCTGCCATTAAAGCTCCGCTCTGAGCTTCTCTTTTTTTTCTAAAAACGTCGTAACGAAGAAGACGACCTCGATAATTAATTAAATTAATTATTAAATATTATTAAAAATACGTAATTAATTCATAATTAATTATTAAAATTCATAAAAATTACCAAAAAATCATAAAAATCAAAATAAATTATTAAAAATAATATAAATTATAATTAATTAAAATTAATTGTAAAATTAAAAAACAATTAATTACTTCATAATAAATTAATTAAAATTAAAAAATGCTAATTACACTTAACGACCATACTTAAACCATAATTTAGAACACTTAATGACCCAATTAATCATGATTAATACATACTTAGACAACTCAACTACGTCATTAACATGTAATTAACTAGTAATTAACAACTAAACACTGTTACTAAACGTAATTAACAAGTACTTAACCACTCTTTCTTCTTATAAGTATCTTAAGATCGACTAACGTCTCTTAAGGCACACCCCTTAGCGGGGGCCATTCTTTAATAATGGTAGTATGTGTGTGGTGTTAACTATCTTTGAAACACGTTTAACACTAATTACGCTATGTTAATTACACTTAACTCTGTTAAGTTAACCCTTATTGAAATACTTAATAACCCTAACGACCTCGTTAATCAAGATTAACGCACTACTTAACCCTAAACATCATACTTAACTACTACTTAATAACCCTTAATTACGCTATACGCTCTTAAACAAATCCTTAATGACATACTTAATTACCCTAACGACGTAGTAGTATTATGTTTTAGAGTCACTAATCGGAGGATGGAAATTTTCCGCTTGCAACCCCTGTCGTAGCCATGTAATTTGGTGTTTAGTTTTGATTTAAAGTAGCAGATTTTGATGCGTATGTAACTATTCTACCTTTCAGTAGCTTATGAAAGCGTTAATTTTTGTAGAGATTTGATCTATTTTTGTGTTTTTGTATGAATGTGATTAAGTTCTTAGTGATTTTTTTAATACACGAGTTTTAGGTGTTAATTTAATGGTTTTCTTTGATAATACGCTTCTTTTTAGGAGGTAATTTTGTGGAAATTTGGTGTCATTGTCCATTTGTTAGCTATTGAATCTCAAGTTAGGTCCTTTCGTTCCTAATCAATTTAGGTAATATGTGCTAATTGTTGCTTTTATGTTTGGAAATCATTTTTATTATGTGTTAGTATTGATTTATTTGTTATTAATTCCAGGTTTGTATGAAGAATTGTTGTTGTTAAATATTAAGGAGATACTGACGTTGCTGACGTAATAGTCTAGCTTATGGTATAACCTATTTAAACTAAAAATCGGCTTCTTTGGGGGGGGGGGGGGGGTATGTAACTGAACTGGTTTAGAGGGATGGATGGCCTATGTCTGGGGATGAGCTTGGTACCGGTATCGAAAATACATGTACCAAAAATCACTAAATGTAGGTATTGGTACCGAAAATGTTTGATATGATAGCGGAATTTGTGTGTAAAATTCGATAAAATACTAGTATCGTACCAAAAATACAGGTAACAAAAATCTAGTGATGAAAATCTACTCATACAAATTACAAAAATGGTATATATGAAAAAAATGAAAAATAAAGAGTAAATTACAAGTTTTATCCTTTATGTTTACACCAAATTGCAGACGCTGTCCTTTAGCACAAAAGTTGACAAGTTTTGTACTTAACGTTTCAAAATCTTGCACGTTATATCCTTTAGGCTTAACTCAGTTAGATTTTTCAGTTAAGTTTGGTCATATAGACCCCATATAAGGGTATTGTTGTCTTTTCACATCTTAATATAATAAATAAACCATTTTTCTAGAAAATATATAATAAACCCTTTCCACCCACACTATCCATTCTCTCTCTCTAGAACAACGCAAACATCCTCCCCCCACCCCCTTCTTTCTCTAAAAACCCACCATTAACATTCATCTTATATACCTAAAATATTTAGGGGAATTGGCCTGTAATAATCTCACCTAGACCTTATTGGCCATTAATAATCTCACCTCAGAATATTCCGCACACCAGTCCCACCTTTCACCTATTTCCTACAATGGTCCCTCGTTAAAAAACTTAACGGAGTTAAGTTTTTTTCTAAATTACAAACATATTTTTAGGGATTTTGATCAGAATGATGATATGAGTCCATTGATGTAAAACTTACTTCGAAATGGTGCTCCAAGTGACTTGACT
Source organism: Helianthus tuberosus (assembly GCA_030545235.1). Taxonomy (NCBI): domain Eukaryota; kingdom Viridiplantae; phylum Streptophyta; class Magnoliopsida; order Asterales; family Asteraceae; genus Helianthus; species Helianthus tuberosus. The sequence continues at coordinate 203,951,319 of CM060351.1, read as the reverse complement.
TGATTTTGGTTAATTGGAAATTTAAACACCCGAATTGAAGCGTCGTTTTCATCGTTTGGAGCACTGTTTCGAGGAAAGTTTTACATCAATGGACTCGTATCGTCATTCTAATCAAAAGCCCTAAAAAATTTGTTTGTAATTTGGAAAAAATCTTAACTCCGTTAAGTTTTTATAACGGGGGGCCATTGTAGGAAAAATAGGTGAAAGGTGGGACTAGTGGGGGGAATATTCTGAGGTGGGATTATTAATGGTCAATAAGGTCTAGGTGAGATTATTATAGGCCAATTTCCCAAATATTTATAAAACTGTTTCGTGCAACAATCCCACAAGTTTCTCACCATGATTATTTTGTATAACTATTCTCTTCTTTTCAATCCCTGAAACAATTGCAACTATATTGGATACAAATTCACAAATCTTGTAGTACAGCCTTATAACTTTATTGTCAAAGGGGATTAATCATAAATTCAGAGATTAACCCAAAAAACAAGTGAATTTAGAGTAATATTGAAGTGGGTATACAGAAACATCGCATGAAAAACAAAATTGACCTGGGTTTTGATCGGGATTTGCGGTTGTGGTTGCAGGGGAGGTAGTCAGGTTTGTCGAATTTGAACAGCAAAGGGGTTCGAAAGCCCACCAAGAATGACATGCATAGATCTCCGCTATCGAATCTTGTCTTCAACGCCATGTCCCTAAACCTCAATTAACTTCTACGGTGAATGAAGCTGGTCAAGTTATGGCAGAAGGTAAGCAGAAAGGTGAAGATACGATCCCAGCTCAGCACCTCATCTCCCCTAATCGGAATTCTGAATCACTGATGGAGGTGGATACGACTCATCTGGGTGCACATATGGATCTGGCAGTGGCAAGCTCATTTGATGAAGCTGTTTTTTCATTAAACAACCAAAAGCGCCCACCCAGCAGGTAATTACCCCATCAAAATCTCCCTGTGTGTTGAATGCCTCGTGTTATGTTGTTCCGTCTCCAGTGAAAGTCCTGGATTTTGATATGTGTGCTGAAGATTATGGGGAAGAAAATGTGGAAAATGGGGTTGGGGGTAGTGCAAGATGCTGAACAACAGTTTAATCAGGCCAAAAATCTTGAACATTCTGTTCAAGTGAACTGGTGTACAGGGGTCAGAACTGAGTTTGTATATGCAATTTTTATTTTTTTTATTTTTTAAATAAAATATGTGAAATTACAATAGTACCCTCATGTGCCTTGCACATAACATAACTTGACAGAAAATTCTAACTTGGTTTGGCCTAAAGGACATAACGTGCAAGATTTTGAAAGGTTAAGGACAACGCCTGTAAACGTTTGAAAAAAAGACAACGTCTGCAATTTGGTGTAAACATAAAGGACAAAACTTGTAATTTGCTAAAAAAATAAAATTGTATAAAAAAAATGAGCCGTTAGCGCACATTTCCCGAAATAAAACCACGTATAATATAACGTTAAATCCTCACCTCTCCTTACTCTTTTGTCTCTTCTTCACTCTCACTCACAATCTCTATTATAACTATCTTTCTAGGGTTTCAGATCCCCCCAAAACGATCCCCAAGAGCTTTTTGATCCGACCCATGGAACCACTTGCCAATGACAGTGGCGTGAGGGGTGAGGTTGACACGTCAGCACCGTTTGGGTCGGTTAAAGAGGCCGTGACCCGGTTCGGTGGAGTTGGGTTCTGGAAGCCCCATCAGAAGCAGCAGCAGCAGCATGTTCATCATTCTGAGGTCCCCTCTCTCTCTCTCTCTTTAAAGAACAATTGTTTTGACTTTATTTTATCGGTCAAAATTGTCACTTTTTTATATTATGGTCAAAGTTGAGTCAAGATGATTGAAGCTCTAAATGGGTCGGTCGGTTTATATTTTTCTTAAAGGTTTTAGAATAATTAAAGATGGTTTAATGAATGTAATACATAACTAAGTGTTTTTTCTTAATAAAGGTTTTAGAATAATTAAAGATGGTTTTAGTGGAAATTTTTGTAACCTATCTCATATTCGAATGGCCGTCCTGGATGTTTTGGGTTTCAGCATCCCTAGTTTGAAGCATGGTTGTAAAACAAGGTTTCCAAGGCCGAGTACTCCCCGACTAGTCGCTACAAGGTAGGCTGCCGAGGCGAATTTCTCTAACTCCGCCTAATTACTCGGAATCGATCAAACATGGTCAAACTCGGCCAAAATCAGATCTAGTAGGTCAATTCGGGACGAGTTTGACTTAAAAATAAATAAAACATAATTTATATGACTATCATATTAAATAATGAATATCATTTTCACGTATTTTTGTTATAAATATTAGTAAATTTAAGTTATTAGACATATATTTAATTTTCGAAAACTAATTTCTTTATTATTTAACATGTCCGAGTACTCTCAACCGACTAGGGAGCGCCTAATGACTTTTGCAACCATGGTTTGAAGTAGAAATTTTCCTTTCGAAGAAGATTAGTAGGATTAGTTTCTTTTGCAGGACCTGAACAATTTGAATTTTCTTTAACTGATAAGTAACATTTTAACTTTTAATCATGTGTCGTTCACTTGATTGCAGAATGGAACTGAAGAAGAATTTAATGCTGCTAAAGCTGAAGAGCTGGCTGCGCGGTTAGCAAACGAACTCATGATGAAAGAAAGGGAAACGCTACAAGTCTTGAAAGAACTCGAAGCCACAAAAACCACTGTTGAAGAGTTAAAACTCAAACTACTGAAAGAATCTGCTACAGTCAACGATCACGTACCAAGAGAGGGAAATGACAAGAATACCCTTGACCCCCAATCAGCTGGTGACAACTTGATGTGCCCTTCTTCATCTCCAGGTTTCATCTTGATGGAATTGAAGCAGGCGAAACTCAACTTAACAAGAACAACAAGTGATCTTGCTGACATCAGATCGACTGTTGAAACGTATAACAAATTGATCGAGAAAGAAAGATTGGAACTTGAAAAAACCCGTCAACGATTATCTTCAAATTGTTCAAAAATTTCGTATTTCGAAGAAGACGTTGACTTTCCGAGGGAGATCCATAGGTTGACTTCTGAAACAGAGGAGTTCAAAAGGGTTGGGGAGGTAGCAAAATCACAAGTTTTAAAAGCAATGGATCAAATCAAACAAACAAAAAGAAATATAAAAACAGCCGAAATTCGTCTTCTTGCTGCTAGAAAGTTGAAGGAAGCTGCTAGAGCGAGTGAAGCGCTTGTGCGATCAGAAATAAAGTCAATGTCAAAAAGTCAAACTTTATCCGAACACGAAGGGGTCACTCTTTCGCTTGACGAATACTCATGTTTAAAACAGAAAGCTCGAGAGGCAGATGAGGCTTTAGTTAGAAAAGTCAACGAATCAGTGGTCAAAGTCAACGAATCCGAGTTGTCAAAATCAGAGATGTTGACTAGGGTAGAGAAAGCAGCAGAAGAAGCGAAGAATAGTAAGACGGTTCTAGAAGAAGCTTTGAGTAAAGTAGAAACCGCTAATAAGGAGAAACTAAAAGCTGAAGAAGCTCTAAGGAAATGGCGATCGGATCATGGTCAAAGAAGAAAGTCAACTGTTCAAAACTTGACCAAGTTCAAGAACTCTTCATGCAGGACCAACAGCACTCGTTTGCTGGACGTAAACGGGGTTCATTTGGGAACTAACACGCCTGGCCCGGTTTTGAGGCCAACGATGTCAATCGGGCAGATTTTGAGCCGGAAGTTGCTTTTGACAGAAGAGTATTCCGGCAAAAGCAATACGAAAAGGAAGGTTTCTTTGGCACAAATGTTGGGTAAACCTACTAGTACTAATGACAGCGGTGGTGGTGACGGTGGGAAACGGCGATCAGGAAAGAGAAAGAAGTTCGGGTTCGGTAAGATTTCGTTTCTGGGAGCAAAGCCGAGCAAGAAGAAGAAGAAACATAGCGTAAGTTCGCGACTTTCATGCACCGCCGATTAGAAACATAACGTGTTATAAGATGTGTCTAGGATGTTATTTAATTTGTATAATGAAGTTATAACTTAATCGTCTTTGAATGTTAGTCTCAAAAGTAGATTTTGTACATTGTTTAATGTAGTATAGAGACTTCACTAAGTTAAGTAAAATGCTACTTAATTACTTATTGCTCTAAAACTCAGGGTTTCGTTTTTAATTCAATAGAATATATTTAACTAAACGTTCAAGTTTTGATAAACTTAGCAGTGAAATTATAAACTTTAAGAGCAAATGTTCATCAAAAACCCAAATCGATTTCATTTCTTAACAATCTTAGCAGTATCAAATGTAGGTTCTTCGATAATACTTTTTGGGTAGTTTATTAATACCCGTCAAATTATTTCACAGATTAATATACAATAAAAAGATCATAAACAGTTTTTATTCGGTTTAAAAAAAAAAAGTTTTTATTCAGTATCAAACAGTTTTTTTTTTTTAATCTTAATGTATATTTGACATAGGTAGAGGATCCTGTAAAAAAGGCCTAAAGTGTGAGAAGGGTAAGAAAGAATCTCAGCCATTAGATCTTTTGATCTAATGCTTGAGATCAATAGGGACCAAATTGTAAAATATTTTCATTAATTTGGACTGATTTGAAATATCTAGGGGCAATATAGTCTTTTAAACCCACTAGAAATTAGGTAATGCACATGTAACTTCTCTCCATCTTTTTTAAACGTCAATAACTTTTTATACGTAACTTTTTTTTTTTTTAAATTACACCATAATAACGAGCGTTTTTTTTATCTTTAATATGAGTACCATAATGCTATACTTATATAGAGAAAAAAATATGTTTCGATCAGATGTTTAGTCAATGAATGGTGTTATATACTTACTGAATGGTGTTATATACTTGCTGAATGGTTTATATACTTACTGAATGGTGTTATATACTTGGTGAATGGTGTTATATACTTACTGAATGGTGTTATATATACTTGCTGAATGGTGTTATATACTTACTGAATGGTGTTATATATACTTGCTGAATGGTGTTATATACTTGCTGAATGGTGTTATACTTGCTGAATGGTGTTATATACTTCCCATAATTAAGGTGGCGGTTACTTGCTGAATGGTGTTATATACTTGCTGAATGGTGTTATATACTTGCTGAATGTTGAATGGTGTTATATACTTGCTGAATGGTGTTATATACTTACTGAATGGTGTTATACTTGCTGAATGGTGTTATATACTTCCCATAATTAAGGTGGCGGTTATGGGAAGTTTTTAATTAATTGAATTAATGATAAAATTACTTGTTTACCCTTTTCAGTTAATTTAGATCTAATGGCTGAGATTCTTTCTTACCTTTCTCACACTTTTTGTCTTTTTTACAATAACCTTACCCATTTGACATATATGTTTGTAATTTTTTTAATTGGCGTCCTAATCAAGTACCGCCTACCCTTAAACGAGCCAAAAAGCAAACGAGACCTGCATAGGTTTTGTTTTGAAATAATGATTTAACAAGTTGTTGGCTCCCCGCGTTGCGGTGAGGGGGCGTAAAACCATGCTACCAACATTGTAGGGAGGACGTAAAGCCATGCTAAGAAACAAGCTAACTACGACCAAAACTGGGAAAACGTAAAATAAAAACACGAATTTCTAATATCAAGTGGCTCACGTGACGCAAAACGTATACGAAGTTGAATTTATACCCACATGTATCAGAAAGTTGAGGGGGTAAAAAAAACTTGAAGAAGCAAATGTGACCACTAAACACCGCGCTACGTAGCAATCGAATGACGAACAAATTAGAGAAAAAACATAAAACAAAACAAACGAAAAAATTATTTAACTTTTGTTGCAAAATAAAAAAAAACCAAACTTTTATTACAAAATAAAAACCTTAAATTTGCAAAGAAAAAAAAAACAAAGCAAGAAAAAAAAAACAAATAAAATTCACAAAAAGACAAATACGTCACACTTCATTCTAATGTTATTCTAATGTTATGAATATGATGAACATTTTCCACTTTATTTCTTTCTTCCACACTTTCACTTGTTTGGTGCATTGAACCAAATCACCAATACATGTTTTAAAACTTACTCGTATAATATTTTTTACGAGTAAGTTTTAAATCGAAACATAACGTTGATGAAAATAAGAATGTCGTAACGGTAAAGCTGAAATTTTACAAAACATTGAATAAAATGTCATTTTCGTCCCTTAAGTTTGGACACTTTCGCGACTTCCATCCCTAATTGCTAAGGTGTCATTTTCATCCTAAAAGTTAGAAGTGTTGCTATTTCATTCCTGAGGGCCATTTTTTAAAAGACGAAAGTCGCAATAAATTGTCAACTTTAAGGATGAAAATGAATAAAAAAAAGGATTGGTTAGTTCAAAAATCAAATCCACATTGTCTGCAGTAAGAAAACCTATCGAAATTAAATCCCCATCTGGTGATATACTCACCATTCATGGAAGAACAAACATTATGGATTGCCCGAAGAAGCTTTTATGCTTAAGGTATCCAAGTAATTGAATGGAGGATGTGCCATCCACATGACACAAGTAAATTCTGACGAATTAAATTCGAAAGCTGAAGACCTTTGTGTGGATGGACATGAGAAGTCCGTAGCCACCTAGGAAGCATAATGCTTAGAATGTTCGCAAGCGAGTCGAACATCATAGACCATTTTTGGTCAGCATAATGAACTGGAAAATCCCACATAGATTTGGGAATTGGTAACAATGGATCTAATCTCCAAGTTACCTAAGATAAATCGTGGCAATGACGCGATGTGAATTATAGTCGACAAACTTACTAAGTCGACGCTTCTTGTCAATTAAGGAAAATTTATAATTCCGACAAGTTAAGCTATAGAAGGATAACATCATGGAGTACTGTTGTCTATAGTATCGGATTAAGATACTAAATATACTCTTAACTCTAGAAAATTTCTGGCAAAGTGCTTAGCTGATAAGCACTTGTCATGTTTCGCCATGACATTTAAACGTGAGCTTAAGGTTTATTGAAAAAACTTGTCCATTATGGACCATGGAATTTGAAAGTTCCAAGTTTCCCTCGTAAATGTGAAATGGGATTCCCTTTGTGGCCCAGGATACTCTTGAGAGGTTGAAACCTACTATGATGCGGAACTAACCGTATTACTCTGAACAAATCTCGAGGTCGAGATTTCTTTTAAGGGGGTGAGGATGTAACACCTCGTAAAATCATGTCTAATAATGTATTGACACGTGTCCCTAATCCTAATTATGTCAAAAGTTGGCTAAGAGGGACTATTTTCGTCAAAAATGAAAACTATGTTTACAGAGGGACTAAAAGTGTCAATATGCTGAAACTAAGCCTCTAAGTAACCTTACAAGGTGTCTGTATTCTCAAATGAGCCACTTGTTGCACGAGAGGAGACGTTTGCGTAATTGTTTGAAAGTTTGTGCGACGAAGGGTTAAAAGCGTCAATATGTAAATTCTTACCTCTGAGTGACCATTTAACGAACCGGGACTTCATGATGTGCAATCATACTCTCGGGAATGCCTAATATTGGCCATTTAGGGTTTTGTGCCGTTAAATGATAATATATGCAAGTTTGCAAGTTAAAGGGGTTAAAAGCGTCAACATGTTAATTTATACCTCTGAGTTACCTTTTAACGAACCGGGAGCCTTATGATGTTCGGTTATACTCTCGGGTATGCCTAAAATTGGTCTTAAGGGGTTAAAAGTGCAAATTATGAAAGTTATATTGTGTTTTAGATCATAGGGACTAAAACTGCCAACTTTGGAAACTTATTTGAGGCCGCGGCGGCCCATGAAGGGCTAAGGCTTTTCCGTCGCGGGTAGCCATACCCTCACCAGTTCGAAATTCTTGCTTGGTGGCCACTCCAAGCTGCCACAAACCACCAAAACGAAACCATGGGCTTCCCTGCTGTTTGTGACACGTTAGGGGACACTTGTAGTGATCCCTTGAATCCCCATAACACATGTAATCATCCCAAAGATCCTCTAAACACTATAAATAGGTGCATCCATTCTTTTCCTACTTGCACCATTTCTAAAAATTCTTCTATCTCCTCTTTGGAAGTTCCTGAGCAATTGGGAGCATCCCTTTGAGTTCTATTCAGTCCCTAGGACCACTTGTAAGTGTTCCTTTCGTGACTTGTTCATTTAGTAGGCTTTTAAAGCCGAAAGTCAAGCGTTTTCGGTAAACGCTTTGACTTTCGGTTTAGACCTTATTGGTCCAGCCATTGTTCGCAACGAACATGGCTATGTGATCGTAATTAGGCAGGTGTTAATCGCTCAAAGGGCACCTCCTAAGAATCATGTTTGCTTAGTCAATTGACGAGTCAACATATTAATGTTTTAAAAAGTCAGCGGGTCAGATTTTGAAATAATTATGACCCGAGTTTAAAGATGTTCTAAAATACGTTTAAACACATAAACAACTTGGTAATAATTATTAGAACATGTATAAACATGTTCGGCTCGTCAATTCCAGATTTAAGGTCGGTTCGCAACCGAAAGTCGCGAAGTTTGACTTCTGTTTTGACTTTCGATTATAAACCGAATTAGACTAGTATACTACTGATTTAAGGTTCTGTTATGATCGTAATATGATGTAGCATAACCCTCTAAGGTTATATTACACGATCATACTAGTAAACTGAGTTTTTGCACATGTTCTGTTATTATGCCATACTTTGACCATTATGCCCTTTTAAGAAAAAATAAGGATTTAGACACCGATAAGCTTGCAAATGATTTAGGTACTGATATGTTTACATGTTTAACATATTTTGATGTTAAAAATCTGATCATAAGCTTTGTTTGCCATAACAGGACCCAATAGTCGAGGATAAGAGGAGTCGAAACCAGCCAGAATCAGGACTCGGAACCAAAGGTCTCGAGTCGAAACCAAAGGGTTTCGGCTTACCCCCACTTTCTTGCACATGGTAATTTTTTTAATAGATGTTATATGTTTATACATGCTACACATTTTTACCCAGACACAAGTAATGCACCAAAATTTTAAATTCTAAATTTCAAATAATAGTCTCACGTAATAGCATCGTACAATAAACTAGTGCGGGAAAACCCGAGATGTCACAAAATAACATCAATTTACCACTATCATCCAAGTGTTTATCCTTTTACTCAAAAACTCATATACTACATATATGATAAATCATCAATTCTCTAAGTTATGATACAAAATCACTAAATTCTTATCTAGGACTTGTTCCTAGACTTGTAATCACATCAATTAAGCCATAACATCAAACTTTCATTCAAGAATTTAAATTATGAGAATTCATAACAATTCAAAACATCATCAAAGATCAAAATTTAACATACCTTGTGATCCCCTAACTATAGTGATCACGAATTTAGCTTGAATTTGATTTCAAATGAATTTCTTTCTTTGATTTTGAGAGGTTTTGATGAGATTAGAGTTTATGAAAGGAACTCTCTGTTTCTCTGGGTTTAGTCAATCAGGGAATTACACACACAAGTGTGTGTGTTGAACCTATATCTTGTTTTTAAAAACAATTTCAATTATGTCCAAATTTGGTCCCTCAAATTTTAAGGTTTATACAATGGTTTAGAATCTATTGATTCTTCATCATTTATAATAGATATTTAACTAGGTTAAATATCTCTAGTTTTATTTTCACCATATATAATTTTTATACATATTATTAATTTTACATGTATACACATATATATAGTTTAATATTATCGGGGTGTTACACTTAACGGACCCGGTAGTAACAAACAAGTAGACTCGCGACCCGACCTGACCTGTTGAAGATTGTAGCGGTTAATTGCTTAGTCAGTCCATGCAACCCTACATCCCCATGTTTTGCTTGAAAAAGTCTAGCACCTTTTTTTAGTTTATTTCTTATGCTTTAGTTAATTGTACTTTTAGCTTAAAAAGATAGTACTAGATTTGTTCCTAAGTAGTGGTAGGTTATCATCAGTTTCTTTTCTTTTCTATATGTAATTTGCTATAACACCCATAGTAGTTTTTAACATTTCTATAGCATTAAAGTAAGCATTTTGTATGAAAAATGCCACTTAACAAAAACTTTTACATTATAAGTACTGAAACATGTTTTACAACATCCAAAAGCATAGTCAAAAGTGTTTACATAATCCACTTTTATTAAACAACACAAAATCAAATGCGGAAGCTTCATCGAGAGGAGTGTTCGATTCTTATTCGTCACTTGATCTTCGTCCGGAAAGCCAACATCATCCACCTGTAATCAAAACCAACTCAAACGTTAGTTTTGATCATTAAATAACATGTTCCATCAGTTTCCTTGAGCCGAATAAACAAAACAAACAAAAATTTCAAGTTTTACCCCTGTCGCGTGCCGCGACATGGCTCGCTAAATCCATCGCGTGCCGCGACCGTGTGTTACCATGGCCGTCGCGCAGTGCGACCCCACCCTTTTGACAGAAAGTTATTTATTTTGGAGCTGCAGATTCCCAGCTCTATAACTCAATCCTACTAGACACAAAAACGTGCATATCTTTCGAACTATATATCCGTTTCGCGTGATTCTTTTTTCTACGCGATCATAATTTAATTCTCCATCTTATGGTGTTAAAACATGATATCTAACTTCTCAAAATATTGGATTTCAAGCCCTCGGCTTGAAATTGATTTACTAAGACTTTTGACCCGTTTGAGGGATTTAGCAATTTAGTCTAAAAACTAGCTCTTTTCCTTTCACACTTCGTAATTCCACATCTAAAATATTTACTTATATTCCACCACAACTATTTTTGCAGTGGATTTGGCATAACTAATTTATTATCCCAAACTTACCCTTCGGTTGGTCATTTTACGCAAATGACCCATTTTAGGCATTTGACCCACATATGTGCATGCCTATAACTTTTATTCAATCTACGGATTACATAATCATAATTCAAATTCCTAAACCACCTCTAAGGGTCGTTTGTCCGGTTTTCCCATCAAGGGCTTTTTGGTCAAATTTAGTCCCCCATTTTACGACGAAGGACTTTCGCTACTTATTTGACCAAAAATGTAAATATCACTATTAACAATAACTCTATTTATGCGTACATGGCTCGGGTCAACATTTTGACCCGTTTTAATACCTTGTCTCAAAATTTGCTAATCCATAAGCCGTTTTATCCTGCGAGCGTATGTCTCAACAAACGCTTATTAGTCGTTAAATTGTCAAATGGTATCGACGTTACCATTTGACCCGTTTGGTCTAAACGATCAAATATTTTGTGCTTATAATCTAATGGTATTTATTTACCATTTCATTAAGTATCTCATTTCGGATCTTTCCTTTTTACCAATTTGTTTAAGTTTCGCAAATCCGTTTCTTACGCGTTTACCCAACATGGCTTACGCCATTTGGTGTCGTTTTAAATTTTGACTTTGATTCATTTATTATTTTCTAAATCACCGTTCTACACTTTTTATTCGTTTAGGCTTACTTATAAAGTAGCCGTTCAAAAACTCCCTCTTTTTTTTTTTTTTTTTTTACAATTAGCCTATTCATGGCTAATTTACCATTTTACCTCTTTTCACCATTAAACATGGTTTTTATCATTTATATTAGTTCCGACCCGTATTATTCCGCGACGGAAACCATATCTAGAATATTATCTTTAACGTATTTGTAACTTATAAAATAACCACATATTCTACAAGAAGGTGTAAGTTTCACTTACCTTGCATCCGGTTATGCTCTTTTCCGCGTACTCGATCCGTTTGACCCGCTTCTTTCCCAAGCCTACATCTAGCTTGTCAAGAGTCAAACTATAATCATAATTCGTAAGACGGTTAGATTAGTCATTATCGCATACGACTATTTCCTCTTACGAATTTTATGTCGAAACTACTATTCGACTTCATCATTGGTTAATTTGACTTATAAAAGTCATTTACCCTTAATCATACAAAATGCAAATTTGCATTCAATAACTCATTTAGGCAATCTCATCAATTATCCGGTAGGCATCATAATGATGTTACCGTTTTAAATTATATATATATGTATATATATATATATATATATATCCATGTTGATGCTATTATTAACATCAAGTTAACCTAGCTCCCAATTAACAGAGACACATTATTCATTCATTAGACAAAATCTACGGGTTTTCGTCTATAAATGAAACCCTTTTTATCATGTTATTAGCCATTCCTACGGATACCTAATCAAATCAAATTCTACTTACAACCGAGTAGTCGCGCTATTTCACTTAGGCATTTCAACAAACACCTAATGGGCATAATTTTTACACATTTACAAACTAGTTTATAACTAGTTATTTCTACCAAATTTAACATCATTTTTAAATTCATTATATCTAGCATGCATAACAACACCTAGATTCATGATCAAAATTCTAGTGTTCTTCCCCATCCTACAAAACCCATTTAACATCTAAGTGGGTTAACATGAATTTCATAGTTATGAACACCAATGCATCAATTATTGACTAGGGTTCGTTCCTAACCATGAATTTATCATAATTTCATTCAAACATTAAACATTCAAGTTCAGGTTTCGATTTCATATGTTCATAAAAAATTCAAGATGTAACTAGAAGATGAAATTTGACATACCTTGTGATTCCTTCACTGAGGTGATCACTAATCTGAGCTTGGATTTCGATTTGGATTCAATTTGGCTTCTCAATTTGATCAATTTTTGCAAGTTAGGGTTAAGTTGGAGGAACCCTTGTTCGCCCCTGTGTTTTCTACGACCAGAACACACACCTTGGTGGGTGTTTTGGTGTTTTGTGTTTAATAAATTAAAACCCTTTTTTTCTTTTGACCCTTTTAGTCCCTCAAGTTTCTAGAGTTAACAAAAGGATTATTAACCAAGTTTTCTTTATTGTTTTTAAGGCACATATTTAACTAGGTTGATATTCCTAGTTACTTTGTGGGTTCGGGGAAGTCATAGCCCGTTTTATTTTTAAGTCCCGTTAACTCAAGCCTTTTATAAACTTGTTTCTACAAAAGCTTTTATTCTCTTTATCTAATATTACGTTCATTTATTTAAATCCTAATATTTACCGGGTTAATCTTTACTGCTAATGGTATTTTACCCGCTCTTTAGTATTAACAGGGTTTAATTACCAAACCCGTTTTCGGGGTGTTACAAGTCTACCCCCCTTAAAGAGGTTTCGTCCCCGAAACCTTAATTATTAAACCTTAATTATGTAGTTCCTTTAAGTTTAGACTAAACGAACTTAGTTTCGTTTCCATTCGAGCATTGCTCGTTTTTAGTAATTCCATAATCTTACCGGGAATGTATGGTAATGTCTTTCGGCCTCCAAAGTGGTGTCCGACTCCTTTCTGATGCTCAATTCTTGCATCCTTCTTTTGGTTAACTTCATTGTTCCTCAAGTCAAGGATTATTGTAAGCCACATCGTATGTGCCTTCTATGCATAAGGCCTCGTAGGCCGTTAGTTTCTTCTAATATTCCTTGTTTTTATCACTTTTAATAACGAGTCATCTTTTGGCCACTCGGTTATCTGATGTATTCAATACATTATCCTATGCTAATCTTATTGAGACAAGCACTTTATTAAGTTATAATTACTGTTTTGACCTTAAATGGTCTTCCCGGTTAGACTTACTAGCCGCTGGTTACCTTATATTTCGCCGTTTGGGTATGCTATATGCCATCATCGGCCTTTTGTGCGTTTATGATTTCATATCCTGTAACTCATGTTAAAACGTGGTTATATTCTATATCACTTTTGTGACCGTGATCTCCTCACGTCATGTTTAAGTTTATATCGACCCTTCATTATCGAAAATCTTTCTTTCGAGTGTATCGTTTTTACACCTATCGGTGTTTACATCCTTTAATATTAACCATTTCCAAATTCATCTCATAATATTCATATCTGAAGGATCGTGAGACGACCTAACGAGTCGATTAGAAGAGTGCTCAGACTGAATCAGAGGCGGAATTCATTGATTCAGTCTTTGTTTAGCTTGATTTCACTATTAATTGTCTCTTTTATTGATCTGATGACAATGTACAAGCACTGGAGACGATTCGGCAGGGCTTCGCCGTTACATACAAGACCTTGACTCCACTACTATATGATTTCGCTCATGACACCTATATATAGTGCTGAGATTTCGCCCTAAGAGACACATAATCCACATGAGCGAAATCAGACAGGACCAAATAAGCGAAATCACCTGAAATGACACAATAAGCGAAATCAAGTTGTTGATGATTTCGCTCATATGACCAAGTGTCATTATGAGTGAAATCAACACTAAAACATGTTTTCTTGATTTTCGTGCAATGTACAAACAATCCTAACCTAAGACTCGAACGAAGATGTAGTCGACAGACAACTGCACCAACAGACTCCTCCTTGAATGTTGACGGAATCTTCAGTGAGAGTCTTCAACATGACAATTCTTCAATCTTGATCGGTCTTCTTCAGGAACTCTTCCCTGGAATCATGTACCTGAATCTTTCTCTGGTTCTAACTCTCGTTAGACTCCCCCTTGCACCAAGCTGGGATCGCTGTCTGGAATTTGTTATCACCTTTGAAATCAAATCCTGGCTTTTTCAGTTTAAGCTCTTCTGAGGTTCTGAATCATCTCCTGGCCTTCCGAAGCAACAGGATCAGAACCCTATACAACTCAAACACTCTATTACAACACAAACAATATTGTATTTCAACTTAATGAATCAACTAAACCTTTGAGAATCATTTTCATTAAAAATTGATCAAGAATTTAAAACATTCCAAATACTGATTCAACTTAATGAATCATTTTAAACATTTCAAATCAATTAACCAACCCATCTGTTCATCATGTTTAGCCGTTGAGATTTTGAATATCAGCTTTCCAACATCAGTTGTCGAAAATCTTTTTGGATTTTTCATAATATGAAACATAAAAGCAATGACAGAAATCAAATGCAGAAATGAAATATATACAACATATTTTTGTGAGTTTGCGAAAGAAGATCATATCAGTTTTTGAGACAAATCACTAGCACCGTTAAGCTTTAAACATTGTAAGTTCTAAACGATTCACGTAGATTGACGATATTGTTATCCACTTAAACTCAATCTAAAAACTTTCGAAATGCTTACCGATACGTTTAAGGTATATTAATTTTGCACTAAATTCTTATGGACCCCACGATCTCAGCATATCCCCTCATCATGCAATACACTAGCTCAAGTAATGCCTTTAAACTTTATCAACTGTGATTTGTGCGAAAACAAAGCAGAATGTTTAAACATTAACAATCAGGTCGATACTTCCGTATACGCAGAGAAAGTCCAATGTTTAAACAAAATAAGAAAAATAAAACAAGTTGAAGTTGTTTAGGCTTTAACCACCAGGTCGATACTCCCGTATACGCAGAGGAGGTCCAAAGCTTAAACGAAACACCAAAGAAAATAAAGCAGAACGTTTAGGCAACAACATCCAGGTCGATACTCACGTATACGCAGAGGATGTCCGATGCTTAAACAAAATAAAGAAATAAAACAAGTTTAAGTCTTTGCAAAATAAAATGCACAATCACAGCGATTTTTCAGCAAAGTTGTGAAAGTTCACAAACTTAACCAGTTTTATGTCTTTCGACAATCAGCGATTACTGAGTAGGCACACAATCAAGAAGGACAAAACTAAGTACTATGCTTTCGACCATGTTTCCCACTAGAACTAGGCTTTTTCACTTTAGGTTTGTATTGTTATCGCAAATCTACTAGTCTAGCTGAGCCTACCGTCACATCTTTAGCGATCGTTTATCACATTTTTTCTCTCCATTTCTTTAGCATGCTGTGACAGTCTCACTGATCTACTATCATTTCCTCTTTTTTCAACAAAACTCATTTTGAATTTTTCAATGTTTTTGCCATTTTCAAATTTTCTAATTTTTTTAAAATTTTTACTCCCCCTAAAATCAAAATATGTTTCAATTTTGATTTTCTAGGAAAATTTGAAATAAACTGTACAAACTTGACAACATGATGAGAATCACTTCAACTCTCCATCCTCCTGGCATAAACAATCAGAACTCCCCCTCACAACAAACTATTTTCCTATTATGATTTCAAAACACTTAAGTTTGTTTTAATCAAAATGGTTTTTCCGGAAAAATTAGTTTGTTTACTAATCATTTGTAGATTCAGGGTCACTTCATCACATTGTTTTCTTCGTACACATGACAAATTTTACAATTTCAGTTTTAGATCTCAAACATCACTTGTAGAAAATCAAGTACAACTTAATGTCCCTGATTTACCACATGTAAGGCGAAAAATCACCAGAGTGAAATTTCTCAAGAAATGTGCCGATTCATGTTCCACGCTTACCAACCTGGGAACTCCGACAAGTCAGGTTTTTTTTTATTTAAACAGATTCACCCAAGCCTGACGATCCTTGGGTGATTTTGAATTCTTGTTCAACAATGGTGGAAAGTTTGCATCATCCATTGTTAAACCAGAATTCTCTACTTTTACCTCAACACATGGCTCTTCTGGCTTTACCATACCAGAATCATTGCCTGAATGTGGCTTGTCTGACTTTGATGAGCCAGATTCATTGCCGACATGTGGCTCCTTTGTTTCCGAAGAAACAGATTCATCGCCAGCAACTTTCTCTTTCTTAACTCTCTTCTCTGTCCTCAGATTTGTATCTGATGAGTTCGTTTTGCTTGATTTGTCATTCTTTGGCGAGCAAGACAATTTATCAGAACTTTTATCTGTTTTACCAGTTGTATCCGAGGACAAAATCCTTTCGAGATACTCTCTCGCTTTCTTTCTCTTCTTCCTCAGTCTGTCTTTTTGCCCCTGAGAAAGCTTCACTTTCTTTTCTTGAACTTTAGGTTCTTGAACCTTCTGTTCTTTGGGCTTAACATTGACTGGTTTCTTCACCTGCTTCTGAGATTCAGCCCTCGATCTTCCCTTTGATCTCATTGGGCAATCTCTAGCAATATGGCCAATCATGTTGCAGTTAAAGCATCTTTTTGACTCAAACCTCCAACTCTGGCAGTTAACAGCAATGTGTCCTTGATTGCCGCATCTGTAACACACTCTGTTATCGTACCAATCACCATTTTCAACCCAAACATTCAGATCAAAGCATTGTTTGGCTTGGTGATAATCCTTGCTCCTCTTGTATGCTGGATTTGGCTTTTGAGCACTGTGGTCAAACTTGCCCCACTTATTGCAAACAGTTTTTGAGTTTTCATTTTTCAATTTTTGTGATTTTTTATTTTGATTGGATGATCGATCTGATGAGCTTTTATTATCTTTTTGAACATTTTTCTCATTTTTAATTTTTTGTTTCTGTTCCACTTTCTTCTTCAAAGGTTTTTGCTTAGAGCATTCTCCCTTTTCAGTCGATCGTAGAACAGTTTTCTAAAATTTTTCTTTTAATTTCAAAAACAATTTTTGTTTTTCAATTTTTTCATTTTCATCATCAGATTTCTTATCACAATCTTCAACTTTGACATTGTCAAAGTTTGTGACATTGTCACTTATTGTAACAGAATTGATCGGTTTTGGACATGGATAATCTGGTGTTGATAACGAAGTCTCAAAACCTTTCAATTTCTCTTCAAGCTCTTTGATTTTAATCCGAGCCTTTTCAGCTTCATTTTCAAGTCGAATGATTTTCTGAAGATGAGAATTTATTTTTCAAGATTATTTTTAAAAATAACAGATTTCTCATCTTCTAAAATCTTCATTTGACTTTGAAAATCTTTTTCAAATTTTAATTTTTCATTTTCAAATTCTTTTTCTTTTCCTTTCAAAAACTCAATTTTCTTTCGAGCACAATCAGCTTCTTTTTCAAGTCGAATAATCGTTTGAAGATGAGAATTTATCATTTTTTGCTTTTCAATGTTATTTTTACTAAAAGTATTTCTTCCATCTTCAAGAATTTTTATTTGACTTTGAAATTCCTTTTCAGCTTTTGATTTTTCAATTTCAAAACTTTTAATCTTCTCTTCAAAAACTTTTGCTTTTTCTTTCAACTTCTTGTTTTCTGATGTCAAACTGTTCAAATTACTTAACAGTTTGTCATTTTCAACTTTCAGTTTCTCATAAATTTCCTGAAACATAAGAATCTGTTTAATATCAACTTGCTTCTCATCGTTCAACTTCTTGATCTCCAATGCCAAACTTTCCGCATCTTTCAAGAGTTTGTCATTGTCATCCTTAAAGTTGTCACATTTAGAGCACACAGATTCAGAATTTAAGGATTCATTCTTCACAGATTCTTCATTCTTTGATATTTCCTTTGTCTCTGTCTTGTATGTTCCTGCACAAACAATTTTAACAAAATCAAGGGGATTTAAATTTGCATCAATATAACATCCCCTTTTAAAGTCATATTTCATGTTATGTTTTGCAGCAAAACACATACATATTCTCCTATCAATTTCAGTAATTACATCCAAATTGATTTTATCTAGATTTCCCAAATTCAATTCATCTAGATTCCCTTTGATTTTATTCATCAATATTTTCTTCTTATCAGAATTTTCATAACTATGCTTTTGAAGTTTATTGATGAAATCAGATGGATGTAATTTTGAAAATTTAGGCTCTTGTTTTAATTTCTTTAAAACATCATCCCATTCGGCAGGTAAAGCATCTGCAAACTTTGATATCTTTTCAGTATCTGTCAATTTTATTCCAAACAATTTTAACTTGTCCATCAAGTAATCAAATCTCCTTTCCATCTCTTTCATGGTCTCATCCTTTTGACATGCAAACCTTTCAAGTCTAAGAATCCAAATCTTCTTATCATCTTGTTCATATAAGCTCATTTGATACCAACCATATCTATTTAACCTTTCAATAAACTCATTTTCCTTTTCATCAAACTTTTCTGCCATATTTCAAATAATCCCGACACGTTTCTCTCAAAACAACCTGTCAAGCGAAATTAGACAACTTAAGTGACCTAAGAGCGAAATCCCAGATTATCAGACACACGAGCGAAATCAGGATGATCACAAAAGCGAAACCCCAAATACCCTAAAAGCGAAATCAAGATTTGTGCACTAAAAGCGAAACCACCAATGTTCACAAAAGCGAAATCAAGGTTTTGGATGTCCCTTTGAGCGAAATCAGGTGTCTGAGTTGTCCTATGAGCGAAATCAGGTGTATTGAGGGGACATATGAGCGAAAAACGGTTTCTGAATGATCTTAAGAGCGAAATCAGATGGTTCAAAAAAGCGAAATCATAGAATGTCCGTAAAAGCGAAATTACTTCGCACATCAATTTGGTCCATTTTTACTCCGTATTTCAGTCTTAAACTTTCAAGGATTTGTCTATGTCCAATTGTCTATAATCTGTGAAATTTTGATCCAGTTTTGACTGGTAAATCTCTCTGAAAAAAATAATGAAAGAAGGTGTAGAAATCAGAATTTTTGAGCGAAAATGAACTAAACGGTAAGAACTCTTCCTCCTGAGCTCTGATACCACTTGAAGGATCGTGAGACGACCTAATGAGTCGATCAGAAGAGTGCTCAGACTGAATCAGAGGCGGAATTCATTGATTCAGTCTTTGTTTAGCTTGATTTCACTATTAATTGTCTCTTTTATTGATCTGATGACAATGTACAAGCACTGGAGACGATTCGGCAGGGCTTCGCCGTTACATACAAGACCTTGACTCCACTACTATATGATTTCGCTCATGACACCTATATATAGTGCTGAGATTTCTCCGTAAGAGACACAGAGTCCACATGAGCGAAATCAGACAGGACCAAATAAGCGAAATCACCTGAAATGACACAATAAGCGAAATCAAGTTGTTGATGATTTCGCTCATATGACCAAGTGTCATTATGAGTGAAATCAACACTAAAACATGTTTTCTTGATTTTCGTGCAATGTACAAACAATCCTAACCTAAGACTCGAACGAAGATGTAGTTGACAGACAACTGCACCAACAATATCTGTTAAAACGTCATTTCTTACTAAAACTGAATTTTAGTTTAACGTTTTATCTTTAACTTACGTCAATTACTCATATCAAGGAAATTGACCATCAGTAATTTATTCCTTTCCGTTCTCGTTTTACACGGGGAATAATAACCAGTTCCCTCGCTTTATACTATTGACTCGTAGGTTCTTTCACTTAGCCTCGTAGGCTGTTTCTTTAGATTTTCACCCCCCCCCCTTTTTTACCTTATTAAGGTGAGACCCTAACCGTTCGTTTCTTTATATTTGTGACCCAAGGGTCTTTTTGGTCCCGTAGACCTTAACACTACTTTTAATCCCATAAGTTTTGATGATCCCGTAGATCACCCTTTATTCATGTCTTTATGTAAATGTACATATATGGCATCAAGGTGTCCCTTGTTATGTTTGGAATCATTTATTTTCACTCTTGAACTTTAATTGACCTTAACTGTAGTCTAAGGATTCATTCGTTTACTTTCGGACTAGTCTTCCGATGTTATGACTCTTTACATCATTTACACATCGGTTTGTTCTATGCTCACCCTTTCTCGTTATGTACTTGCACTTCTTAACAACCATTACCCAGGTTCTTTTATCTTAATGTTTTTAACGTCTATAACCCTTTATATCTGTTTATTAATATTTCGCACTTTTATTTATTCGGTTCGCGCTTACTTACATTAGCAAGCGTCATCCTTTATTAAATTAGTTTGACTTGTTCGTGTGAGAATTCATCACTTATGAATGTCAACCTTCATTCTTTGTTCGACCCGCTCAATTTTAAAATAGTTGAACGTAATTTATCAAAATTTCTAATTGCAGTATCTTATCGTCTTTTAGTCATGACTCGAAACCCGAGTCTTTTGACTTTCCTTTCGCGTTCCCGTTTCTCAGTCTACGCATGTGCTTAAATCCTTACCCGCCAACCGGGTGTTTTACCGAAGTCGGTTTCCGGTATGCATTAAGACTTCGCTTCGATTTATTTGGTCGTCTTAGCGAAATCCATCGCTTTTATTCAACCATGTTTTTTATTCTTTATGCGACCATCCTTGACGGCCTTATTGAATCTAAGTGACGATTATCATCGTCATCCTTTCTTTATTACGACCCAAGTTAACAACCTTGATTATCTTTTTCATGTGGGCAATACCTTCGTTTTTATGACCTTGCGGATCATCTATACTTTGGTTTACTTCCTCACTTTGTCGACCATGGCTCTTTCGTCCATAATGACTTATTTTCGGGAATTTTCCTTAGGTTATTCATTTATATCTTCATTACATTAATCTTTTTCCCTTCTCTCGGGCTCATTATTCTTATGTAATACGCTTCCATCATCCGACTTGCGTTTACATTTATTATCAAACATCCTACTTATTTGATTCATTTGGGTACCTTTTTAATTTGTCCCTTTCACCCAATCCTTATCACATCGGACGTAAGTGTTTCCATCATAAGAAGTTCATGGTTTCATGTGTTCACCACTTACTTGGCCAGAGTAAGCGATCAACACCAGAGACACATGACCTTTTTATAATTTTCACATCACGCCCCATGTAAGTAATGCCTCTATTTATTTATTTATTTATTTATTTATTTTTCTTGGAAACAATATCCTGGTGTCACACCCCGATATTTCCACGTATTACTGGTGGGCCCGGTGGGGAGTATCGTGACGTAGTTGATATCATCATAGTCAAATATCACAGTTCAATGCACAGCGGAAGTCTAAAGTAAATATATTACAAACCGATTCGAAAGTAACATCAAATATTACAAACAGATTGTATGATGGATCTACATGCGGATCTTAAAACAAAAATATAAACACTGTTCAACAGACTTTAGACGTTTAGAACTTGCAAGATTCCCTATTAACGCCCTGAGCTCCCAGCCAACTTATGTACAGTACCTGTCACTTATCCTTTTTGGAAAATACGTCAGTTTACACTGGTAAATACAATTAACTGACTCTTTTAAAAATCTTTATGAAAATCATTTTAAATTCACAAGGCACAAATAATCTTTTATAACTTGGGACAATTATTTAAAAAATAATCTTGTATACAGATTTATATGTTTGCCGTCCGTCAGGGCCGGTTAGAAGAGCCGGACAAGATTAACTGACACACCACAGGTATCATGCCCACAAGGAGAACTCCTTATTGTGGATTACCATTTATACATACGCAACTGTCAGGTGTATGCCTACACCCCGTGCTTAAGTCGTGGCCATTTCAATGAATGAGCCGAGGATATCCAGGACATGGTCATTTACCCCCCAAAGGCCATATACCAAACAAAACAGATTAAAATGGGTTGTGTAAATATATTAATCACAATCCGATTTAAATAACTACACACCCGACCAAGCGATGTTATTATAATACCGTATCCCAAGCCCGTATAACGGAAAATAAGTTAAAAGTATTTACCTGAGCTTAAAATGCAATTTATACTTAGCCGTATATTCTAATCAGCAAGCACAAGTACTTCAACTGGGGCTCTCAATCTGGAACGAAGGTTTTATTAACCTATTAGATTCCTAACGGGTCTTTTTTAAGTTGTAACTTAGACCGGTTAGTTTTAAGAAAAGGTTTACGGTTCAAAACGCAAGATTAAGAGAAGACCGGATTAGAATGTGATTTAGACCCAACAAGTATGGATACATGTATAATATGGGTAAACTAAACACATTCTGGATTTTAAGGTGAAAATGATAAGGTTTGGCCCGTTTCGGTTAATTTATGCAAATTAGTTACATAAACCGTACCGAATGCGAAAGATGCATAACGGGTAACCAAAAGAGTCATAAACATGTTTCACAAAATAATATGCCTTAAATATGTTGTGATATCAGTAGGATATCTTCCATTATGCCCAAAACGATTTTAAAATCAAATGAAGCCCCGAAAGGGCATTTTGGTCATTTTAAAGATTATAAAAGAGGTTAAATGACAATATGAAGTTCTGGTCTAAAATGATCAGTAAAAGTATTTATTTTAGTAGGGTATATCAATAAAATATCATATATGTGTGAATTTTATCATTTATGGCCAAACTATGCACCATAGGGGCATTTTGGTCATTTTACATAAGCCTTAAAGGTCAAATTTGGAAATCTGAGTTCAAAACCTTTACTTACTATTAAAGTATAAAAATTTATTCATAACATCAGTAGGTAACAAGCTTTAGGTGCCAAATATGGTTTTAAACCATACTATGCGCCTAAATCGCATAAAAGTCGGTATTTGACGACTTTCGGGTTGATTAAGGAAATCTGAGATTTTGATCAGCCTTTACTATTTAAAATAACTTATTTAATATATAAAATCAGTAGAAAAAGGTTTGGTATGTAAAGGATGTGTAAAACTCATTTTATTAGCGAAAATGGCATTATCGTCAATTACCGAGTCTATGCGAGAACCCTATGTTATGATTAGCTTAAAAATAAATAAAAATCTCCAAAAATCCCAAAATATTATATTATATCAGTGGGTAAAAGGTTTGGTGTCAAAATTTTAGTTTAAATAGGTTTTATGCCGAAATTGCCGTTTAATTAATAAAAAGGCTTTAATTTACGATATTGAGCATAACTCCCATTTTAGACCACGAACTGATGTGAAATTTTAAGAACATGTTTATAAATCAGTAACAAAGGTTTTTTTCCTCTCACATTTTCAAAAATCTCGTTTTAATATCAAAAGGGCATAATAGTCAACTTTAAGCATATAACGGAAACATGAAATGAACTAGGATTTCTATGGAACCATGTTGTATAACCTTGGAAGGTTATACTAACATATAATACGGTCCTAAAGGAATCCTAAGGCATATCTAAACTAAGCTAAATCGGGTCAGAACTGAAAGTCAAAGCAAAAGTCAACTTTTGAGACTTTCGGTTGCGAACCGAGCCTAAACTTAGAATTGTCGGTTGAACATGCCTAGACATGTTCAATTAATATTTACCAAGTTATTAGAGTGACAAAATTGATTTTATTGCCTTTACATCATTAGTTATGAATTTTATTTAAAAACCGACTCGTTTGACTTTTATTTTAATTACCTTGACCCGACAATTAACTAAGCAAACGTGGTAATTAGGAGGTTCCCTTTTGAGGGTTTAATACCTACCTAATTACGCTCACGTAGCCATGTTCGTTGCGAACAATGGCTCGATCGTTTAAAAGTCAAAGCGTTTATCGCAAACGCTTGACTTTTCGGCTTTAAGAGCCAAACAATTGAACTAAGCACGAAAGGAACACTTACGAGTAGTCCTTAGGACTGAAGGAGGTTCCCAAGTTGGCTAGGATCCTCTCAAATCAGAGAGCAAGAGCAGAAATGCAATGAAGTGTGAAGTGAAAGCCAAAACAAGTGGGTTTATATAGGATTTTGAGAACCGTTCGGATCGTTTCTCGTAACCCGTGATTCAATCTGGACCGTACAAGTATTACCCATTGTTTTTGTAATCTATGGGTGCCCAAAACTGCCCCTAGATTGTTTAAAAACCAAGTGCTAAACCAGTTTCAACAAAAACCAGCAACAAAACAATTCTGGCTGCATCTGCTGATGGGTCGCGGCCCGCGTAAGCCGGCCCATCAGGCTACGCGGCCCGCCTAAAAGTTCAGTCCAGCCAAAACTTTGGCAGAATTACATAATCAACCCCTGAATATGTTAAATGCTATTTCTGACATATTTAAGGCCCGTTAAGCCATGTTTAAGGCTCTACAATGATGCCTAAACATAGGGAACATAAAACATGCTCAAAAATATGCTGGATGTCGGTTCGTTTGGTCGAACGGTTGCGTTGTTCGATTAATTACGACGAAACACGAACGGACGCGAGAAACGATCCAAATTACGCGATGAATGGAATTTTATCACGCCAAACACTAAAATAAAATATTTTAATGATTATATAAATTTTTGGATGTCCGGATATATTCAGAACGCAAGATATGCGCGAAAATGCAAACTTATGCACTTTTTGACGCTTTTAGTCCCTGTTTGACTTAAAAGTTTAGTTTTTCACGCCGGACCCCTCCAAGCCTATTTCTAAGCTATGTAAAGGATATTTAGGGCATGTTTAACTTATGATCATATTCCGGAAGGTTCGACACCATACGAATCGGTATACTTTTGCAGTTTGACGCAAATAGTCCTTTAATCGCACAAAGTAGCACGAAATGTCGTTTAATGATATCCAAGCCTTCCATGGCCCATAATGCGTGTTCCCAAGCATGTTTTTAAATATTACTACACTCTCGTTCGCTTAAATGGTCACCGAAAGGCGTAGATTCAAAAGTTGACGCTTTTGGTCATTCTAATGCGCAAACTTGCGCATATCATCGTTTAATAGCATTGAAGCCTTATCTAATCCATGTTAGGCATTCTTGAGAGTATTATTAAACATCACGATGCTTCGGGTTCGTAAAAAGGTCATTCAGAGGTATAATTAAAATATTGACGCTTTTAACCCCTTAAACTTGCGAAGTTGCGCGTAACGTCACTTAAAGGCATAAAAGCCTTAAACGGCCAATAATTGGCATTCCCGGGAGTATAATCAAATATCATGAAGCTCTCGGCTTGTTAAAAGGTCACTCAGAGGTTAGAATTAACATGTTGACGCTTTTAACCCTTCATTGCGCAAACTTTCAATTAATTACGCAAACGGCTACACTTGATCAACAAGTGGCTCATTTGTGAATATGATTGCCGTATAACTTCATTCAAAGGCTTATACTAAGCACGTTGACACTTTTAGTCCTTTCGCATTCAAAGTTTTCGATTTTTCAAAAAATTAGTCCCTTAAATTCAATGTTTGACTTTATTAGGGTTTATTACACGTGTCAAAACATCATTGGACGTGATTTTACGAGGTGTCACACTTGGATAGGTATTCTGTTCAGGTTTTTCCAAGTTTTTAATCTACATATGCAACAGTCAGTCTCTACATATTTGTTGCATATTACTATTCGTGCAATAAAATTAAAACGTGCACCTGGTAACTGCTTGCCCTTACGGGCTTTCCTTGCCATTAACTTATTCGCGATCGTTACGTGATTTAGGTCCTTGATGAGCATGCTCTGCTTGTCATACTTTGGACCGTTCCTTCGTCTGATCCACAATTTATTAAACTCCCGCTATCTTCAGATATGAGTGTCCTTCAACTACAACATTTATAAAAATTAGTAATTTCGACATTAATGAACGCCCGTATTATAATACAAGGCTTTCCCACTATACGTGTCGACACATGTAATTTTGTTGACTAAATTGATCTTTTATCGATTTAATTTGGGTAACGTGTATTACACGATGACCCTATGTGTTGTTTACAATACTTTAATCATACCAAACTATTAATATACATGTACTTACCGGATTTGCGATCAAGCCTCAAACCGAACACACTTTACTATTTAACCATGAGCTCTGATTACCAACTTATAACACCCATAGTAGTTTTTAACATTTCTATAGCATTAAAGTAAACATTTTATATGAAAAATGCCACTTAACAAAAACTTTTACATTATAAGTACTGAAACATGTTTTACAACATCCAAAAGCATAGTCAAAAGTGTTTACATAATCCACTTTTATTAAACAAAACAAAATCAAATGCGGAAGCTTCATCGAGAAGAGTGTTCGGTTCTTATTCGTCACTTGATCTTCGTCCGGAAAGCCAACATCATCCACCTGTAATCAAAACCAACTCAAATGTTAGTTTTGATCATTAAATAACATGTTCCATCAGTTTCCTTGAGCCGATAAACAAAACAAACAAATATTTCAGGTTTTACCCCTGTCGCGTGCCGCGGCAGGGCTTGCTAAATCCGTCGCGTGCCGCGACCGTGTGTTACCATGGCTGTCGCGCAGCGCGACCCCACCCTTTCGACAGAAAGTTATTTATTTTGGAGCTGCAGATTCCCATCTCTATAACTCAATCCTACTAGACACAAAAGCGTGCATATCTTTCGAACTATATATCCGTTTCGCGTGATTCTTTTTCCTACGCGATAGTAATTTAATTCTCCATCTTATGGTGTTAAAACTTGATATCTAACTTCTCAAAATATAGGATTTCAATCCCTCGGCTTGAAATTGATTTACTAAGACTTTTGACCAGTTTAGGGATTTAGCAATTTAGTCTAAAAACTAGCTCTTATCCTTTCACACTTCATAATTCCACATCTAAAATATTTACTTATATTCCACCATAACTATTTTTGTGGTGGATTTGGCATAACTAATTTATTATCCCAAACTTACCTTTTGGTTGGTCATTTTACGCAAATGACCCATTTTAGGCATTTGACCCACATATGTGCATGCCTATAACTTTTATTCAATCTACGGATTACATAATCATAATTCAAATTCCTAAACTACCTCTAAGGGTCATTTGTCCGGTTTACCCATCAAGGGCTTTTTGGTCAAATTTAGTCCCCCGTTTTACGACGAATGACTTTCGCTACTTATTTGACCAAAAATGTAAATATCACTATTAACAATAACTCTATTTATGCGTACCTAGATCGGGTCAACATTTTGACCGGTTTTAATACCTTGTCTCAAAATTTACTAATCTATAGCATCACTAATCCATTAGCCGTTTTATCCTGCGAGCGTGTGTCTCAACAAACGCTTATTAGTCGTTAAATTGGCAAATGGTATCGACGTTACCATTTGACCCGTTTGGTCTAAACGATCAAATATTTTGTGCTTATAATATAATGGTATTTATTTACCATTTCATTAAGTATCTCATTTCGGATCTTTCATTTTTACCAATTTGTTTAGGTTTCGCAAATCCGTTTCTTACGCGTTTATCCAACATGGCTTACGCCATTTGGTTTTGTTTTAAATTCTAACTTTGATTCATTTATTATTTTCTAAATCACCGTTCTACACTTTTTATTCGTTTAGGCTTACTTATAAAGTAGCCGTTCAAAAACTCCCTCTTTTTTTTTTACAATTAGCCTATTCATGGCTAATTTACCGTTTTACCTCTTTTCACCATTAAACATGGTTTTTATCATTTATATTAGTTCCGACCCGTATTATTCCGCGACGGAAACCATATCTAGAATATTATCTTTTACGTATTTGTAACTTATAAAATAACCACATATTCTACAAGAAGGTGTAAGTTTCACTTATCTTGCATCCGGTTATGCTCTTTTCCGCGTACTTGATCTGTTTGACCCGCTTCTTTCCCAAGCTTCCTTCTAGCTTGTCAAGAGTCAAACTATCATCATAATTCGTAAGACGGTTAGATTAGTCATTATCGCATACGACTATTTCCTCTTATGAATTTTATGTCGAAACTACTATTCGACTTCATCATTGGTTAATTTGACTTATAAAAGTCATTTACCCTTAATCATACAAAATGCAAATTTGCATTCAATAACTCATTTAGGCAATCTCATCAATTACCCGCTAGGCATCATAATGATGCTACTGATGTGTGTAAAATGCAACATATAAATTACATCAAATGAGGCCTAAAACTAACCCTTTTTTAGTACTAATATTGGAAAAAGAGTGTTTTTGTCTTCCTTTTGTATTTTCAGGATTAAATGAGCTCAAAAACGCAAAAGAAGCAAAAAGACAGCTATATCCAACATAAATACATGAAAAGGAACATTAGTGGACTGCCCGAACCCTCAACGGCACCTTCCAAAGCAAAAAGGAGAAAACAGAAGGCTGAACACGCCCCGTGCTCAGCCAGCACGGGGCCGTGCCCAAGAAGCAGCAGAAAAGACAAACCTATAGAAGCTTCTATTGCCCACCACGGGCCGTGCCCAGCGGACACGGGGGCGTGTCGAAAGTACAACAGGCGCATTTATTGTAATTGCGAATTATAATTAATGAGGAGAGAGAGTGTCAGACGGGCACGGGGCCGTGTCCAGCGGACACGGGGCCGTGTCCAGCTCTCTGTTCAGCCTATAAATAGGAGTGCTTGGATTCATTTCATCTCATCCCTTGGCACACCACCTCTCTCACACTTCATCCACCACCCACCACCATCACAACACCATCATCCACCACCATCATCCATTGTCCATCGTAGAGTGTGTGAGTCGTCTCGGGATCCAAGATTGATCGTAAGAGTTCTTGACAATCAAGGCCATGTTTGTCTAAGTCTCTTACATCACTTGGTGAAGACAAAGTGTCTAGTATAATACTTTTTATTTCTAATCTTTTGCACTTTTTATTTGGTTTTGTATTAATGACTTTAATAACTAGTTACTTATGTTGAAGGTGATCTTTCCTTATCGTTTGTCCGTGGTGTCTTGGCATTATTTTACTGTCTATATAAAATAAAGGATTTTCACCATTCATATCTCCACGGTCTATATGGAGGTATGTTGGCTACCTGGTAGGGGGTTAAGGGAACGGTTTGGTAAAGGTCTTGCCATTGTTCAGCGTTTAGAGGTCCTGCAATGGACCTGGGTCAAATTTAGTAGGACCTCCTTCAATACTTCACGGTATTGGATGGCGGGGGTCCAAACTCTTTGATCCCCTCATAAGTTAACTACTATTAATACTATAACCCGGCTATTTAGGACTGTATCCCTGCTGACTCAGACTACTTAGCCGAGGGTAACGTCACCGCCAAAAGCGGGGCCTACCACAATACTGCATTAATAACTTAATTCATTATCTTCCAATAATCCACCCTTTTAGGATTGTATCCCTGCTGACTCAAACTACTGGGGTGAGGGTAACGTCGCCTTCAAAAGAGGGGCCTACTACAATAACTAAGATAATCTCTTAATTATGTGCAAAAGTGCGGAAATAATCAAAGGTTATACTAGATACGAGTCGGAACCAAGTGATTCATCTTGTCTATCTGTTTTTATTTTATTTTTATTTTCAGCATTTTAGTTAGTTTTTATTTTTCTTAGTTTAAAACATTTTTCTAAACTTTTATTTTTGGTTAGACGTTGAGGATAAACCGGTACTAAAAGCTCTTGTGTCCTTGGACGACCTCGGTATCTTACCAACACTATACTACACTCAACGATGGGTGCACTTGCCCATATGTGTGTTTAGTGTCAGTGAAATATCGTGTTTTATAAATTTAAAACTTGGCTAAAATAAGTGTTAAAAAGGGCTTAAAATATACACCTAAAATAAGTAACACTTCGCACGCATCACTACCGTTTTAGATTTTATATATATATATATATATATATATATAAGCGGGATCAGGAGAAAACGTTCAAAAGTGTGATAACGGTTAGAACGCTTCCTGGCCTAACACGTGTCACGCCGGTTAGAGAAAGGCGGAGGGGCTTTTTTGTCCTTTCATATTTCTTTTTTATTAACGGGTGTCCCTTCATCTTTCCATTTTTTTGGCGTTTATTAAATACGCGGCGTTTTTATTGTTTTTAGATCAGAACTATAGTAAATATTTTGGCGTTTTAAGTATTTGTTTTGGCGTTTTTATTGATTTTTAGATTAGCATGCAGGCTTTTAATTTAAAAAACATCAGTAATTTTCTTGATTTTATTATATCAAGTGTTTTGTCATTTAGGATACAGGCCTATAATGTGACAGGCAATTATGGCGTTTTGAAAAGATAAATAATTTTCAATTTTCCATGTAGTGGCATTAATATAACTATAATGTTTTTGGCAATAAATGATACCGTTTCTTTATTTTACTGTTTCTTTTCAATTTTTATCTGTCAATTTGTGTTGATTTTTCCAGTAATACTTTGTTTGCGTTTTTGGCGTTTTATATAGCAAGCTCGTACTTTGGTAGCATTGGTTCTCACAGTTTTCAAACTATCAGGCGTTTTGGTGTTTGTAGATTTTGGCGTTTTATACTCAATTTTTTAAAAATAGTAGAGAATTAGATGATAAACAACAAAGAATTACATAACAAACAATAGAAAATGAAAAAAAAAATTACAATCTAATTTCTCATTCAAATCATCACTGTCTCAGCCTCCTCTACTTTAACTTTTTTGGCGTTTTGAACCTGTTTTTGAATGCCTTATGTAGATCCTTATTTTCCTACATAACGGCCGTCTTTAGAAGATGCTTATTTTTTGTGGCATCCTTTATGGTGGGTTGATATATACTTGTTTGATGACATGTTGAAGACCAACGCCTGCTCTAATGTATTGATCCCTTCATGCCATCAATATATCCATCAAGAACAAAGTGACATGATGTCATATCAGTGTCATCAGTCTCTTTGTCTTGAATATTTGTCCGTCTCATTCAGCAAAAGATTATAGAGATACCCAACTCAGAGAAGAATCCATTCAGTGAAACTTCATTCAGATCAATACTCAATATAGCAGAATCGAGGTTCTGCATCTGTGGCTTTTTTAAGTATTTTTTTGGCGTTTTTAAAGTGAATGGTTTCTAGGGAATATGGCGTTTGTTTCTGGTTTTGTGATAAGTTGTTTGTGCCGAGAAGTCTCTCTTTATAGGATGTTTTTGACGCGTAGTTTAGGCGGGATTTTATTTATAATAAATGATATTAATAAAGTAGCCGTCTTTTCAGTTTTACTGTGTATTTTTACTGTTTTTTTGTTCAGCTTTTTCAGGTTTGGCGTTTTTGAATGGGTTTAAGTAGTTTTGGCGTTTTTTTTTCATTTTTAGCTTTTTTTAATTAACACTTCTGCAAGTTACTTTCATTATAGTTTGGTAGTTTTTGGCATTTTTACTCCATTTATGGTGTTTTCATATGCATTATGACTGTTTGGCGTTTAATTAAGATAATGTATTTTTTTTATTATAAGTTGAAAAATACATAGCAAACAACAGAAAAAGAAAATTAAAAAAATAAAAATAAAAACAATTCATCTTCCAAATCTTCACTGTCATCAGTCTCTTTCTTCTTTGAATCATGTTTGGATGGTGGTTTGGCTTAGCCATGCTTGTGTTTTTGTGGCCGTTTGGAAAGACTAAATGACATGAGTTTTTTTTTTTTTTTTTGAATATGTATCTTCAAACAACTCAGTAGTGTCATTTGTCTTTTCATGCCATTAAAATATTCATCAAGAACAAAACACAGAAAATGACATAAGTCTGACCCCAGCACTTTTTGTTTATGATTTGTCCATCTCATGCAGCAAAAAATTATTTGAGTCACAACACCACATGGAAGAATGCATTATCCGACACTTTGGCGTAGAACAATATTTTGAATATACAAGAAACGATATTTGGCATTTTTGGCATTTTACTGAGGAAATAGTGTATCTGAAAGAACCGTCGATCTTTTGGAATCTTTTGATGTTTGAGTGTTTTTGGCGTTTTCTAAGATGAATGGTATATAGTAGAAAATATGGCGTTTTTGAGTAGTTGTGTTTGATGTTTTGGGAATTTTGGCGTTTGTAAGTTGAATGGTATATAGTAGAAAATATGGCATTTCAGGTTCTGGGGGATGTGTTTTTATGTCTTGGATGTTTTTTGTTTATATAGCGATGTGATTTGGTCCGTATTGGCGTTTTATTCATCATTATGGCGTTTTGGTATAGAGGTGTAAAGACGCTTTTACCCTTAATGAGGCGCGTCCACGTAATAAAACTGATGTTATTTACGAAAACGCCACCGCGCCAATATAGTCCATAGATTGTTTTAATCGGACGATCCATAAGCGTTCTCACCGTTCTCACACTTTCTATCGTTTTCTCCAAATCCCGACCCTATATATATATATATCAAGTTAACCTAGCTCCCAATTAACAAAGACACTTTATTCATTCATTAGACAAAATCTACGGGTTTTCATCTATAAATGAAACCCTTTTTATCATGTTATTAGGCATTCCTATGGATACCTAATCAAATCAAATTCTACTTACAATCGAGTAGTCGCGCGATTTCACTTAGACATTTCAACAAATACCTAGTGGGCATAATTTTTACACATTTACAAACTAGTTTATAACTAGTTATTTCTACCAAGTTTAACATCATTTTCAAATTCATTATATCTAGCATGCATAACAACACCTAGATTCATGATCAAAATTCTAGTGTTCTTCCCCATCCTACAAAACCCATTTAACATCTAAGTGGGTTAACATGAATTTCATAGTTATAAACACCAATGCATCAAATTATTGACTAGGGTTCGTTCCTAACCATGAATTTATCATAATTTCATTCAAACATCAAACATTCAAGTTCAGATTTCGATTTCATATGTTCCTCAAAAATTCAAGATGTAACTAGAAGATGAAATTTGACATACCTTGTGATCCCTTCACTGAGGTGATCACTAATCTGAGCTTGGATTTTGATTTGGATTCAATTTGGCTTCTCAGTTTGATCAATTTTTGCAAGTTAGGGTTAAGTTGGAGGAACCCTTGTTCGCCCCTGTGTTTTCTACGACCAGAACACACACCTTGGTGTGTGTTTTGGTGTTTCGTGTTTAATAAATTAAAACCCTTTTTTTTCTTTCAACCCTTTTAGTCCCTCAAGTTTCTAGAGTTAACAAAAGGATTATTAACCAAGTTTACTTTATTGTTTTTAAGGCACATATTTAACTAAGTTGATATTCCTAGTTACTTTGTGGGTTCGGGGAAGTCATAACCCGTTTTATTTTTAAGTCTCGTTAACTCGGGCCTTTTATAAACTTGTTTCTACAAAAGCTTTTATTCTCTTTATCTAATATTAGGTTCATTTATTTAAATCCTAATATGTCACACCCCAACCGATGGTGGAATCATCGGGGCGCGGCACTGAGCGAAACAGATTGTCCAGAAGTTTCCATAACAACTATTTTTACCAAATATTTTAAGCAACATGTCCCATACCATGTCATATAAGATAATACAATTATTACAGAAAAGATCTAGTCAAATTGTTCTGTTCCAACAACTCAGATTCTTATTACAGACAATTGTTTATTGTTGACCTAGGTCTTTCCAAGCCACGATTTCACAGCAAAGAAGGAAAATAAGCATCCTAAGCACCTTTCACATACGTTAAAAAAGTAAAAGTCAATACACGTAGTGTAAAGGCGAGCATACAAGTTTGATAGATATAATAGAGTTCGGAATCATTACGCATAACCAGCACGTACACAGTGTAAAATGAGGCATGTTAGTTATCGACATGAACATATTGATACCAATGACTGCGGGTTGACTTCCCAAGGCAGTTCGCGATACACACTCACCACTATGAGCCATGTAACTAATTGTCCTTAACAACCCCTGAGTGAACAGGTGCTGAGTCCAAAATATAGTACTATCATTGCTAAGGCAGGTAGACAGCATTCCATGTGTAAACATAACAGACAAGCATTCATTAAGTCATGTATAACAAGCAGTAACAGTTAGCGTTAAAATAGTGTTGCATTGTGTGATCGATGTGATTTGAATATAGGTAACGTATGTAACACCCAAAAGTGCGAAAGCAGAAAGGGTTCGAGTATACTCACAGCGATGATGGATTGAAGGGAGCGCTTAGAGAGGAATTAGCCTGAACAAATTGATAGTATAACGATAAGCAACGCATAAAACGAAACAAGTGATAGTGGGTCATTCAGTAGTTCGATCGGATGGTAGTCCGATCGGACAGCTGATCGTGCGAGTGACAATCCACTCGGATGGTCATCCGATCGGGTGGCCTTTCGAGTGGATTGTTACTTCCCTTGTGAAGGATGTGTTTGTGTATGATGGTTTGACTTTTGAAGTTTTTGTTGTAGCATTTGAAAACACAGAAGTGTTTTTATCCTTCAGGTCGATTGATCGAACGGTCGTTCGGTCGGGCGACAATCCGGTAGGTTAAACACTTAGTGAGAACAAGTTCACAGCAGTTGTCACTCGATTGGACTGTAGTTCGATCGGGTGGCAAACCATTGTATTTGAACATGCTGTAATTTGTTTAAGTGTTGAGGTCAAAACATCGCATGGTCAAGGTGGCAGTCCGATCGGATGATAGGTCGATCGGATAGCATCTCGTTTGATGTTCCGAACTCTTGAAGTTTGAAATAAAGTTAAGTGTGGGACCCCAAGGTGCAAGTCGATCGGATGGTCAGTCGTTCGGGCGGCTGTCCGTTCGGACGGTAGTCCGATCGGACGGCATTCCGTCCTGGTCATTCTGTTCATCTTACCCTTGGTTGTTTTGATAGTTTGTTGTCTTATCGAGATAATTTGATGACAGATTAGACAATAGAAACCTCGTTTCGACTCCATAGCCTGATCGGACAGGAATCACCCAAATCCGGCCAGTTAACTGTTCGGGACGATGTCCATGTTTAACCCAAAATCAGTATTCTCATGGATAGAATCCAGATCTTGAACTAACACAACACCAAGATAGTGTAGGAGGCTAGGACAAGGCCTGATTCTATCGGTTTTGAGTGCATTGAGTGTAAAAGAGTTGAAAGAAAGTTAAAACCATCTTTCAATCCTTTTTCACCGTGAATTTGTTTAGATCTACGAGAGATCTTTGTTTATTTATGTGGAAGTCGGTTAGATCTAAGTTGTTCTCGGTGGATTGAGGCCAAAACATGGAGTTCTCAAGAACACCATGATGACATCATCATAAAACACCTCAAATCTAGTGATTTCATGGTTAAAAGCTAAGATTCAAAGGTGTAGGAGTGCGTGTAGATTAAGGAAGTACAAGATTTAGGATGAGATCTTACCGGAATAGCGAGAAATCGGAGAAAAAGCAAGGTTAGAGCGCTGGTCGGACGTCAGAGAGCAAAAGTGGAAAGTTTGATATTGACATGGGGTATTTATAGGGTTACCCAAAGTGGAAAGGGGCTGGTCGATCAGCTGGCAGCCCGATCGAGCAGCTGGTCGCCTGGTCGATCAGTCGTCTGGTTTGAATGTTCGGTGCGACGAATGATGCAGTTTTGAGCTATGCGATGTGATGCGATAGAGTTTCCTATTCAAATTACTTTTAATCCCAACTACTATATCTAACATACAATCATTAGTGAAATAGGATGATTCTATCCTGCGTTTAGTGTTTGCGATTCGATTGCGATTGAGTTTCGATTGCGTTTTGATTGATTACCACAACATAACATAAATAAACATGCACAAGTAACACATAAAAGGCACACACACATAAAACAATATTCAGAACACATAATTCGAGTTGCGAGCGCGATAGCGATAAGCGATAAACATCGATAAATAGCGAATAAACTTCGATTTTTTTTGAACGGCAAATTTGAATCACTGACGGACCACTGGAGTATTATCGTGCCACCAGCAGAACCACTCGATCATATCCATCTCCACTAGGCAATAATGCCTGTACACCAATTCAGGAGGAAACCCAATAAATTTGGGAAAAACCCCCTTTGTGGGAATCGAACCTATGACCAATGGTCATAAGCCTTATCCCACCACCAAGATACCACTAGGCTATAATGCCATGGGTATAAACTTCGATTATTAATAGATACTCCACATAATACAACTAACGTAATTGATTAATCAGACTAATTATAAGTCAAAGAAGTCAAAATAGGATTCGAGCAAGGGGTGACAGATTGCAATTAGCAATCTTTTCTTCCTTTGACTTCAATCTTGACTTTGACTTTGACTTTTGAAACACGGGGTGTTACAGCCTCCCCTTGTTTAGGGAATTTCGTCCCGAAATTAAGCTTCAGCCGTAACAAACAACTGCGGGTACTTCGCCTTCATGACGCTTTCGAGTTCCCAAGTGAACTCTGCGCCTCGTTTGCCTTCCCATCAAACCTTCACAATGGGAATACGCGAGCGTCTGAGCTGCTTGGTTTGGCGGTCCATGATTTCGACAGGCTTCTCCACGAAGTGTAGTGTTTCGTTTATTTGGAGATCCTCGAGAGGAACTTGAATATCATGCTCAGCAAGGCATTTTCGGAGGTTAGACACATGGAAAGTTGGGTGAACGTTGTTGAGTTCCTCTGGTAGTTCGAGTCTGTAGGCCACTTTTCCAATCCTTTCCAGGATTTTAAAGGGTCCAAGAAATCGAGGCGCGAGCTTTCCTTTCTTCCCGAATCTGACCACACCCGTCCAAGGTGACACCTTTAGGAGTACGCGGTTGCAAATGGCAAATTCAAGGGGCTTGCGTCGTCTATCGGCGTAACTTTTCTGACGACTCCGAGCTTTCAGCAAGTTGTCTCTTATTTGGAGGATATTGTCAGTTGTTTCTTGCAACAGCTCAGGACCGGTTAATTGCGAGTGACCGATCTCGTGCCATACAATAGGCGACCGACATCTTCTTCCGTATAAGGCCTAGAATGGTGCCATTTGAATGCTGGAATGATAGTTGTTATTATACGAGAATTTGACCAACGGCAGGTAAGTGTCCCAATTACCACCGAAATCTATGACACATGAGCGAAGCATGTCTTCCAAAGTACGAATCGTTCTTTCAGTCTGACCATCGGTTTGTGGATGGAATGTGGTACTCAGATTAAGCTCAGTACCGAGTGCAGCTTGAAACGTTTCCCACAGACGCGAGGTAAACCGACCATCACGGTCAGAGATGATGTCGCGAGGCGTACCGTGTCAACAGATAACTTCGTATTTGTAGATTCGGGCTAATTTTTCTACCTTGTAGTCTTCTCGTATTGGCAGGAAATGAGCTGATTTGGTCAAACGATCAACGATAACCCAAATGCTATCGTGACCTGCGGCTGTACATGGGAGTTTGGTTATGAAGTCCATAGCTATACTCTCCCACTTCCATATAGCGATAGGGGGTTGTTCGAGTAAGCCAGAGGGTCTTTGGTGTTCAGCCTTAACCTTCGAGCAAGTTAGGCACTTTCCAACGTAAAGAGCGATATCCCTTTTCATACCCGGCCACCAGTACTTGTAACGAAGGTCCTGGTACATTTTGTCGGCACCGGGATGAATAGAATACCGAGATTTATGGGCTTCGTTCATCAAAATATTTCACAAATTGTTCCGCTTAGGGATCCAAATTCGGTCCAGATAATGAAATATCCCATTTGATTTACTCACTAGTTGGGCTCCATCGTGATGAATTTTTTCCTTCTTCAAAGTACGCTCGGTAAAACATGCATGCTGGGCTTCGCGAATGAGAGACTCGAGATGATGTTGGGCTGGAATGTTTTGAATGCTATGCAGATAGCTTCGTCTGCTGAGAGCATCGGCAACAACATTCGCTTTGCCAGGGTGATAACGAATCTCACAGTCATAATTATTGAGAAGTTCTACCCATCGGCGTTGACGCATATTAAGTTCTTTCTGGTTAAATATGTGTTATAGGCTCCTGTGGTCGGTGAAGACCGTACACTTTGTACCATAGAGGTAGTGTCGCCAAATCTTTAACGCAAAAACAACTACGCCTAGCTCGAGATCATAGGTTGTATAGTTCTTCTCGTGGATTTTGAGCTGACGAGACGCGTAAGCGATAACCTTGTTCCGTTGAATAAGAACACATCCAAGACCAAGGTTCGAGGCATCGCAATAGACAATAAAGTCATCGTTTTCGTCAGGCAGAGCGAGGACGGGAGAATTGCAAAGCATGTGCTTGAGGGTTTGGAAGGCAGTCTCTTGTTCAGTTCCCCAAATAAAAGGTATGTCCTTGTGCGTGAGGGCGGTAAGCGGCACAACGACTTTAGAGAATCCTTCGATAAATCGGCGGTAATAGCCCGCTAGTCCGAGAAAAGAACGGACTCAGACAGGTTCTTAGGCGTAACCCAACTCTTAACTACTTCAATCTTCGTGGGATCGACATAAATACCTTGAGTATTGACAATGTGACCAAGGAATTGAACCTCCTCTAACCAGAATTCACACTTGGAGAACTTGGCATAGAGTCGATTTCCTTGGAATAGCTCGAGAACCAAACGTAGATGTTGCGCGTGTTCGGCTTTCGACTTGGAATAGATCAGGATATCATCGATGAACACGATGACGAAGCGGTCTAGAAATGGTTTACACACGCGATTCATCAGATCCATGAAAACCATGGGTGCGTTGGTTAGACCAAAAGGCATAACAACGAACTCATAGTGGCTGTATCGAGTGTGAAAAGCGGTTTTGGGTATATCTTCCTCTTGGATGCGAAGTTGGTGATAGCCTGAGCGTAAATCGATCTTAGAGAAACACGAGGCACCTTGCTACTGATCAAATAAATCATCGATTCAGGGCAGGGGATAGCGATTCTTGATGGTCAACTTATTCAACTCCTGATAGTCGATGCACATCCTGAACGACCCATCCTTCTTTTTGATGAAAAGGACTGGCGCGCCCCATGGAGAGGTGCTCGGGCGAATAAAGCCTTTATCAAGTAATTCTTGGAGTTGGCTTGAGAGTTCACGCATTTCGGAGGGAGCGAGATGATAAGGCGCTTTAGCAACAGGGTTGACTCCAGGAATAAGGTCGATGATAAAGTCGATATCACGACTTGGCGGTAATCCAGGGAGATCTTCAGGGAACACATTAGGAAATTCACACACCACGGGGACGTTGTTTACTTTTGTCTTCCCTTTCTTTTCCTCCTCCGCTACTACAATGTTGGCCAAGAAAGCTTTGTATTCCTTGCGGAGACACTTGCTAGCTTGGACGCATGACATAAGCTTGAGATTCTTCGAAGCAGTTTCGCCATAAACACATAACAAATCACCATTTGCGAGCGAGAATCGAATCATCTTGTCGAAGCATAAAACTTCAGCATGGTTTTCCCGAAGGAAGTCCATACCTACTATGACGTCAAAACTTCCGAGCTGCATTGGAATGAGATCAATAGGGAAAACGTGATTGTTGAGCTCGAGAGTACAATCACGAATAACAGAATTAACGGCGCCAGTTCTTCCTGTGGAGACTTCGACATCGAACGTTGAGGGGAGATGGGAGCGCTTTCGATTAAGGAGCTTTTTGAATTCGATCGACACAAAACAATTATCGGCTCCAGTATCAAATAAACACGATGCATATATACCATTCACAAGGAACGTACCATTGACCACGTTGTTGTCAGCCTGGGCCTGGCGCACATTGATGTTGAAAGTTCTAGCGCGGGCGGCTTGTTGCTGTTGCTGCTGGGGCTGCTGCTGCTGCTGAGGCTCTTGTTTCACAACCCTGTTCGGGCACATGTTTGCGAAGTGGTTGGGATCACCACACACAAAGCAAACTCTGGCATTGATCGCGGGTGCCTGAGCCGCTTGTTGGCCTTGAGGAGCGGTGAGAAGAGCTTGTTGAGCAGGAGCGGGAGCTGCGGTGTTGCGGGGACCGGTTCGACAGTTGGCGGTGAAGTGGCCATACATATTGCAGTGAATGCAATACCTACAGGCAATAGCCGCCGAGTAATGATAAGAGCATGTCAGGCAGGCGGGATGAGGACCGGTATACGCGCGCTTTGCAGGCGGCGCGTAGGTCACTGGAGCAGCTTGGCGGTGTTGTTGTTGAGGTTGAGGAGCTGGAACTGCTTGAAGAGGAGTTGCGGTAGTGATGGCACAGTTCTTGTTGTTGGAGCTATTGTTGTTGTTCTTCCTCTTGCGACGAGAGGACTTAGAAGACTGGGGAGCAGCGGTGGTGTCAGCGGTTGGTGCGGCGGTGGTAGCTTGATGCAGGGACTTTGAAGCTTTATCCCAGAAACCAGCTTTTACTCGCTTGTCATTGATTTCGGTGGCAAGCAAGTAAGTTTCTTCGATCGTTGCTGGCTTCGCGGCATGCACAAAATCTGCAACACAGTCTGGCAGAGCTCGAATGTACTTCTTGATCGTCATGTCGGTAGTCTTGACCTGATCGAGACAGATGATACTAAGCTGCTTAAAGCGAGCAATCAGAGCTGCGTTCTCTCCATCCTTCTGCTTGATATGCCAGAATTCGTCCTCCAGCTTTTGGTGTTCATGGGGAGGGCTGAATTCATCCATCATAATGGCCTTGAGCTCTTCCCATGTCAGCTCATAGGCTGCGTCATTTCCACGTTTGTTTTTCTCGGCCGTCCACCAGTCTAGTGCGCGGGACTGGAAGACGCCGGTAGCGTTTAGAGTACGGAGATTTTCAGGACATCCACTCTGGCGCAGAGTGACTTCGACGGAATCAAACCATTGAAACATAGTTGTTGGGCCATCTTCGCCAGAAAATTCCTTGGGACCACAAGCTTTGAACTGCTTGAAGCTGAAAGCAGTCTTAGGAGCAGCTTTAGGAGCTTCGGTCCTGGACTCCTCGGATGTTTTCCTCACATTCTCATAGATTTCACTCACGATCTGAGGAACCACTTTTGCTACTTGCTTTGCGACGAGAGCAGCAAGGCGTTTGTCTCTCTGTTCTTGGCGAGTGATTCGTGGGTGACGAGGTCCGGATGATGGTCCAGTCGACATTGTCTGCAACAGACATCGTCTTGGATCTCAGACATAGTATAATCGATTCTCACCTCACACGTCTTAATATTACTAAAGCTCAGGAACATGTATAATCACGTAACA
This sequence comes from Helianthus tuberosus, assembly GCA_030545235.1. Lineage (NCBI taxonomy): Eukaryota > Viridiplantae > Streptophyta > Magnoliopsida > Asterales > Asteraceae > Helianthus > Helianthus tuberosus. The sequence goes on along the minus strand of CM060351.1, from coordinate 203,910,002 downwards.
CATAGGCACATAATCACAGATTCACATAAGCACGTAAGCACGTAAGGCACAGAATCACAGAAGCACATAGTTCTCCTAGAAGCACACAGAGGCAGTCAGAATACAGAAACCTTTCATTCAAAGTCGCGCGAGCGCTCGAATTTAGCGATTGCGATTAAATAGCGTATAGTATAGCGTAAGCGATCATCGATTCGAGATAGATGTGTAGCGTAGTTTGTGTGTGTCGATTGAAGCGAGAAGCGAATAAATCACCAAATTCGAAGTATATAGACAACAAAAACACATAAAACACGCATAAAGTCAGCAAATATCAGAGCCAGCAGTTGCGGGCTCAGAATCGAAACACATAAAAATCGACGAAATTGCGGTATCGAAATCGAGTGTAGATTGTCTTAGGCTCGATAGACATTGACAACCCAAGGTGATTCGACTATTCACAATGACCCTTAGTACACGCTTTGGCCTTCAGGACTGTGCTCTTGCCTCGAATCCGGGCGAATGACACGCATCCTTCTAGTTGAAGCGCGAATTCAAGTCGTTGGAGTCCGTCGAGACTTTGGTGAGAGTTTTGTAAAACAAAGTTGAGCGGAATAAGTCGTCAAGGTTTGGGTTTCACCCCTAGCTTGACAGCTTTGTCCCTGTTTTGATAAGAAAGTAGAGACGAAAATCCGCGTTAAAGTATGGATTTCACTCCTGGTTCAACGCAAATTCTCGGGTTTTATAGATAAATACAGATCAAATGAGCAATTTAATCGAGAGTTTGCGGCTTTCACACCTACTCTCGATCAAATTACTCGTTTATTTTCGAATAATTGTGTAGTGATAGTGTAGTGCAAGCGAGAATAGCGAGATATAGCACGTAAGCTCGTACCAAACCCCCTAAGGGTTCGTATAAGTCGGTCTGTTGGTACTTAAACTATAACCTAGGTCGTTCTAAGACATCGACCCGGACTAGGTCGAGTCTGGCCTAATTCCCTATAGTTATGGATCTGATACCAATCTGTCACACCCCAACCGATGGCGGAATCATCGGGGCGCGGCACTGAGCGAAACAGATTGTCCAGAAGTTTCCATAACAACTATTTTTACCAAATATTTTAAGCAACATGTCCCACACCATGTCATATAAGATAATACAATTATTACAGAAAAGATCTAGTCAAATTGTTCTGTTCCGACAACTCAGATTCTTATTACAGACAATTGTTTATTGTTGACCTAGGTCTTTCCTAGCCTCGATTTCACAGCAAAGAAGGCAAATAAGCATCCTAAGCACCTGTCACATACGTTAAAGTAAAAGTCAATACACATAGTGTAAAGGCGAGCATACAAGTTTGATAGATATAATAGAGTTCGGAATCGTTACGCATAACCAGCACGTACATAGTGTAAAATGAGGCATGTTAGTTATAGACATGAACCTATCGATACCAATGACTGCGGGTTGACTGCCCAAGGCAGTTCGCGATACACACTCACCAATGTGAGCCATGTAACTAATTGTCCTTAACAACCCCTGAGTGAACAGGTGCTGAGTCCAAACTATAGTACTATCATTGCTAAGGTAGGTAGACAGCATTCCATGTGTAAACATAACAGACAAGCATTCATTAAGTCACGTATAACATGCAGTAATGGTCAGCGTTAAAATAGTGTTGCGTTGTGTGATCGATGTGATTTGAATATAGGTAACGTATGTAACACCTAAAAGTGCGAAAGCAGAAAGGGTTCGAGTATACTCACAGCGATGATGGATTGAAGGGAGCGCTTAGAGAGGAATTAGCCTGAACAGATTGATAGTATAACGATAAGCGACGCGTAAAACGAAACAAGTGATAGTGGGTCGTTCAGTAGTTCGATCGGATGGTAGTCCGATCGGACAGCTGATCGTGCGAGTGACAGTCCGCTCGGATGGTCATCCGATCGGGTGGCCTTTCGAGTGGATTGTTTCTTCCCTTGTGAAGGATGTGTTTGTGTATGATGGTTTGACTTTTGAAGTTTTTGTTGTAGCATTTGAAAACACAAAAGTGTTTCTATCCTTCAGGTCGATTGATCGAACGGTCGTTCGGTCGGGCGACAATCCGGTAGGTTACACACTTAGTGAGAACAAGTTCACAGTAGTTATCACTCGATCGGACTGTAGTTCGATCGGGTGGCAAACCATTGTATTTGAACATGTTGGAATTTGTTTAACTGTTGAGGTCAAAACATCACATGGTCAAGGTGGCAGTCCGATCGGATGATAGGTCGATCGGATAGCATCTCGTTCGATGTTCTGAACTCTTGATGTTTGAAATAAAGTTAAGTGTGGGACCCCAAGGTGCAAGTCGATCGGATGGTCAGTCGTTCGGTCGGCTGTCCATTCGGACGGTAGTCCGATCGGACGGCATTCCGTCCTGGTCGTTCCGTTCATCTTACCCTTGGTTGTTTTGATAGTTTGTTGTCTTATCGAGATAATTTGAAGACATATTAGACCACAGAAACCTCGTTTCGACTCCATAGCCTGATCGGACAGGAATCACCCAAATCCGGCCAGTTAACTGTTAAGGACGATGTTCCATGTTTAACTCGAAATCGGTATTCTCTTGGATATAATCCAGATCTTGAACTAACACAACACCAAGATAGTGTAGGAGGCTAGGACAAGGCCCGATTCTATCGGTTTTGAGTGCATTGAGTGTAAAAGAGTTGAAAGAAAGTTAAAACCATCTTTCAATCCTTTTTCATCGTGAATATGTTTAGATCTACGAGAGATCCTTGTTTATTTATATGGAATTTGGTTAGATCTAAGTTGTTCTCGGTGGATTGAGGCCAAAACATGGAGTTCTCAACAACACCATGATGACATCATCCTAGAACACCTCAAATCTAGTGATTTCATGGTTAAAAGCTAAGATTCAAAAGATAGAAAGGTGTAGGAGTGCATGTAGATTAAGGAAGTACAAGATTTAGGACGAGATCTTACCGGAATAGCGAGAAATCGGAGAAAAAGCAAGGTTAGAGCGCTGGTCGGACGTCAGAGAGCAAAAGTGGAAAGTTTGATGGTGACATGGGGTATTTATAGGGTTACCCAAAGTGGAAAGGGGCTGGTCGATCGGCTGGCAGCCCGATCGAGCAGCTGGCCGATCGAGCGGCAGCTCGATCGATCGGCTGGTCGCCTGGTTGATCAGTCATCTGGTTTGAATGTTCGGTGCAACGAATGATGCAGTTTTGAGCGATGTGATGCGATAGAGTTTCCTATTCAAATTAGTTTTAATCCCATTTACTATATCTAACATACAATCATTGGTGAAATAGGATGATTATATCCTGCGTTTAGCGTTTGCGATTCGATTGCGATTGAGTTTCGATTGCGTTTTGATTGATTACCACAACATCACATAAATAAACATGCACAAGTAACACATAAAAGGCACACACACGTAAAACAATATTCAGAACACATAATTCGAGTTGCGAGCGCGATTGCGATAAGCGATAAACATCGATAAATAGCGAATAAACTTCGATTATTAATAGATACTCCACATAATACAACTAACGTAATTGGTTAATTAGACTAATTATAAGTCAAAGAAGTCAAAACAGGATTCGAGCAAGGAGTGACAGATTGCAGTTAACAATCTTTTCTTCCTTTGACTTCAATCTTGACTTTGACTTTGACTTTGACTTTCGAAACACGGGGGGTTACATAATATTTACCGGGTTAATCTTTACTGCTAACGGTATTTTACCCGCTCTTTAATATTAACCAGGTTTAATTACCAAACCCGTTTTCGGGGTGTTACATTTGCAAAGCATAATAATGACGGTAGTGAGTTTTGAGTAAGAAATTTATTTTGGTTAATTTTTTCTCAATGGATTTTGAGGTAAGTTAATTGTTCCATTCCTATCACAAATTTGGCATATTTGTGTGGTGTTCTTTGGAAGCTAAACTTGAAACATGTGGTGATTTATGTATCCCGATTCATGTTTGGATCGCCCTATGGTTTGTGTCGGTGGTGAATCTGTATTCGAAAGCGAGCCGTTAATCTATCTTAAGTAGTCTGTTTCGTTTGAATTTTAGTTATCTTACCCGTTCCTTGTTTGATTACTATCATACCACCTTTGCAAAAGTCAGCGAGAACAAACAGTTTGATATCATCCGCCTTCTACAAAGATTCAGCTTATGAAATCACAATATCTTACTAATATCGAAATCTTGTATACATGTTCAAGTTTCTTACTAATATCGAAAATCTTCTCAATGATTCCAAAGTAGAGTACTACCTCATATGTTTCACCGTTCTTGAAAGTGTCTAATTATTGAATCCCCCAGGGGTAGATTGGTCAAAATCACTTCACCTGCCCATCCTCTCGGCTCTAGCTTCCATGTTTGCTCCCAATCTTATCAACGGTTTCCTGATAAAATAAATATAATATTAGAAAATATTGTAGTTGAACTATTTATGAATTTATATAAAGTCAAACAAATACCCATATGCCATATGTATATCAAATGTCAGTTAAGTGATTACTTTGGCAAATTTAGAAAGAAATGATTTTAAAAACATTAGATCCCCATAACCAACAAGCTCAAACCACAAGTTAACATATGCACTTAGTTTCAAAAAGCGTGAGGCGTTTAGGTCTCCAAAGCAAGCACCATACATAGCTCTATATACAACCAAATACGCTTTATGTACAACCAAACATACAGGCTTTTAAACATAAAAAGTTAGGCATCATTGAGTTTAATCTGTAGGAAGGTTTACCTTGTTGCATCAGAAGTTTAATATGTTCCCTTGTGCGTTCTACTTTTTCTTCTAATTTTATAAACTCGTCAATAACTACTCTATGCTCACTCATCAACTGACTCATACATTCCAACTCGTCTCCATGCAACGGTATCTACTTTCGGATTCTCCAAAAATCGACTAATCCCTCCAACTGAAGTCCGTTAACAAGCTCTTCAATTCTATACAACTTGTTTCACATTTGTTTTAAATCTTCTTTCATACCCTCGAAATATTCAATCAAATTTTCATGCCTGTTCGTGTGTTTTCTCAAATTTTCTTCAACCCCCAATTTCGTTAAATCTTCAATAGCACGGCTGAGATTTGGTGGTGTTGAAGATCCAATATTGAGGCCAATTTCCTCAACTCTAGATTTTATTCCTCCAAATTCGTTACGAGTCAATTTTAAAGCTTTATGTGAAAGCACCGGACCGATGACGAACATCAACATTGCACTTGATTCCAGACATGAAGAACAATCATAAACATAAAAGATAGAACGATGTAGAAGATGAATTTCTTTATTAACGAATAAGTCATCACATACTACAAACTGAAAGAGTAGACATCATCTACAAGCTGGTTTAGATCACAAAGATCTAAACCGAGCTTTCTCTCACTAACACATGGTCACTCTCTCTCTCTCTAGAAATGTGCACACACTGTCGAGGAATAGCTAGGGTTTGTGAGATGTTGCACAAAGCTGATCACCCAGATCCATTCTCACTAAGATAAATGAATGTGATGGATAGATGTCCAATTCTAACCTGTAAACCCATATATATAGGCTAGGGCAAAACCCTAAATTCTGAGCATCCATGTCCACAAGTTCGGATAACACAGTATATAACTTTATCCGAATTTATCAACACATAAGTTCGGACCCTTTAGACTCACTTCCATCTAAATTTAATCAATAATGTTGACTTGGGCTTTGACTTTCTTACACAGAACTGATAAAGCACATTTACCAGCAGGAGCTGCACTTACAGACTCCCCCTTAACTCTTGCTATCAGTTCTGTTTGGCATCGATAATCTTCAGTCACCGGATACTGCCCTTACAGGATTAATCTCACAAGTTACGGATTTATCCACGGGCCCATTTATTTATTAATTTAAACTAAAATAGTTATATTTATACAATCTGAAAAGAGAATGTCCGTGCGATATCGGAACAAGTTCGAGCTGGGTCGAGCTCAGGCTTTGGGTTTTACGCCCGAGCCGAGCTTGAGCTCAAATAAATAGGCTCGAACCAAGCCGAGCTCGAGCTTGGTGTCACGGAGTTAGTTCTTCAACTAGCATGCGACCTTAGATAACCGTCTAAGTAAGCCTTGTCGTCTTAGTTTCATTGGGTTTTGGTTAGGGGTGTGCAACAAACCGATTTAATTGACTCATAACCTGATTAACCAACAAAATTGAACCGAAAAAATCAAACCAAATAAAAAACCGGTGGGTCGGTTATGTTTATTAATGTTTTCATACCCACCATAATCGAACTGAACTGGCTTGTAGTAAAATCTTTGTTTGATTTAGGACATTTCACCGTTTTTTTAATATTTGATGTTTTTGGTTGAACGCTTTTAGTATTTACGGGTTATTTCTTATCCTTTGGTTGAATGTTTATTTGAATTTATGGACTGTATCATATCATTTTTTGAATATTTGGTAATAAACGTTATTAATATATAAATTTATGTATTTTTTAATACGATGTAATATACTAATATATATATAAATATGTAATAACAATTTATCTAGTGTTAAAAAAAGTTTGAGCTATTTTTTAACTAGGCCTAAATTAACGGTTAACCACTAATAACCGATCCACTGTAACCTTCAAAACCAATTAACCAAAACTGTCATAACTGATCGGTTGTGGTTATGGTTATTCATTAACCGACATCACGATTATGGTTTAAACCGACCAAATCCACCCATACACACCCCTAGTTTTGGTTATGGAAGCCTTGGAAGGGAACGTTGAATCGCAAGTGGGTCGTTTGTAATACTTGAACACAAGTATACAAGTGAAAAGCTTTATATTGCACATAGGAGGTTTACAAGAGAGAGTTGGGTTTACAAGTTGCTAGGGATGTCTCAAATGAGACCCCAACATCCCTATTTATACTAGTTGCAAGCCTATCTAGAGTGTTCTAACTCTAGAACACTCTTTACAAAAGATCTAGCATAGTTTCTAGAGAATTCTTTACAAATATTATGATATTATTGAATTCTAGAGGGTTCTTGTGGCAGATTTTTATGCAGCCATTTCCAACATTTTCTAGGCCATTCTTGGCTTGAAATTAGTCTTTCTAATGCCCCTAAGTTTCTAGAAAAAATATGAGTTGTTTCGAAGTTATCCATGCAGCTCTTGTAGGTTGTAGCGACAATATGGTTGCGAAAAGTTCTAGAATGCTGAATTTTTTGTGTGTGCTGAATTCATGTGGGGTGCGACATTGATCTTCATAAAAACATGATAATCCAAGCTCGAGCCTAGTCGGGCTCAGGCTCGGCCTGGCTTGTTTACACCCCTAGTTTTGCTGATGCACGGCTTGATAAACGATGTGTAGCGGGCTTGACCATGATAGATTTACTTGTTAAAACATGTTAAAGCTCTTATATCCTAGCTTGTTAAGAGTAGATGAATATTTTGTCAAGGTAAGTTGTATTCAAAGATATTGAGCTTCTTGTTTGCTCTGTTGAAAGGGACAATTTTGGCTATTTCGCACTGATTTATGAATGGGTTAATCTGGGTTATGTTTTTATTATAACGAGCAATCTGGGTCATAATGTATATCCTAAAACGCAATGGGTAAAATGGGCCTAAATATTTGCTTTTGTTGATATAGTATGTCTAATTCCTGCGTCTTTAGTTGTGTCAGTTAATGTTTAGGGAGCATAATAGTTTGTTTTTAAGTGTTTGAGTTGTAATGTGAACACTTATATGCACGTATTAGTCATACGTGCGTATGAGGTTGTTCATCTGTGCGCATGAGTCCATGCGCATGAGAGTTGCCTATATATAGGTGACTCATGCGCATGGAAGATAAGGTTTTTGGATTTGGAGCTTTTTAGAAAGATTTGATTATGTACTGTTATGCTGCCCAAATTTATATGAAAACTGAGATTATGAAACAAGTGTCATACAAGATCATCTCATGGATTCCGCACGTGTTTTGATCCGGTAGATATCTACGTATTGTGGTTTTTCTGGTTTTATCTAGCTTCTAGCCATGAAAACGATCCTACAAGTGGTATCAGAGTTGGATTGAAGATTTCTAACAATCCTACAAGTGGTATCAGAACCGACTATCATAGTCGAAGAGGAGAAGAGATTCCGTATATCTTAAGAAGAAATTTTTAAATCTATATTTCCTCCTGATTTTGTCGAAAATTTTACAGGTTTATTCTCGAATAATGCAACTTTCGGAGCTATAAAATTTGATGACGAGGAAGAAGAAACTGAAGATATAATCAATCTGACAGAGATAACTTCATAGTCAATGGAAGAAATGGCGCAAAAAGCGATGATGGCTTAACTCAAAGAGGTAACCAGTGAAACATCTGAATCTGAGGTGGATTCAGAAATTGAGTGTGAATCTAAACCTGTTAAAATTGAGCCGATATCTGAAGATATTAAGACTGAGAGTAAAAACTGAACAACCAAAAGTTTTCAATGTCAAAATTGTTTACTTTATTGTTCAAAATGTGAGGAAAAAGATGCAGATTATGTTAGGTTGAGAAGTTATTGTGAAAGCATGCTCATTGATTTGAAAGCTTTCAGATAGGAGATAACAAATTGCAGAAAACTGAAAGAAGTTTTTATTGAGCAAAACAAGAAAGATAATAAAACTATTGGCAATGACATGCTTAAAGCTACAGTTTTAGATAAGCAAAAAGCTATTGATCATTATCTTGATAGAAGCTATTCAGTTGCATAACATGTCCTTGATCACATAATTCCATAGCCAACGAGTATAGATGAGGAGACTCCTGAACTCGTTTATGGTTATGGGAATCGAGGAATCGGTCCACCACTGATGAAACACAGGTTAACACCAAGGTTAGTCTGTGGGGGTATTCCTTCGGTGGGTTCAATCTCCTTTCCTACTCGTTTGAATGACCTGGGTCCTGCAAAACAGCAACACCGTTAGTCTCGTTAAGAGGGGAATATGGGGGTTTCTCTCTTAACCAGGCTCCGGCGTGAGAATAAGTACTGTTCTGATGGAGAATAATCAGTGTGTGTTTAGTGTGAGGGTGTGGAGAGCCAGATGATTTAACCTGGATGATGAAGGGTCCTATTTATAGCCGGAGGGTGAGAGAGGGAAGAGCAGCGATGCCAGTTGTGGTTGCGCGCCAGCTGTCCGACCAAGGGGAATATCCACTTGGTCTCCTCTGCTGTGGTCAGTGTAGTGGTACACGTGGCGCGCTCACATTTGCCCATCTTGGAGACGTCGTACTGGTGTTGTCGGGCTGCTCTTTGATTTGTTACAGGCCTACCTGGCGCCTGGTGACTGGTGGCACGTGTTCTCCTTTATGTCGGATGGAGCATCTTTGGTGCCACCTAGATATTTTTCAGAAGCTTCTAGAAGCTTCTGGATGGCCTCGTTGATGTCAGCGTCACATAGGATGGAAAAGTGGTGTGGTCCTTGTCATGTGGGCAAGGAATTGGGACCATACCTCTTCAACTACCGATCTGGAATAATTTCACCAATTATCCAGAAGGTGTGGAGAAGGCTATTAATGTGGTAGTAAAAATTCCACTTGTGACTGATCCAAAGGATATCTTACCTGATACCATCGATGTTTCTTATGAGAAATCTGATAAAGGATTGGACAATTATAATGACAGTGTGTGCATATCTGTTGTGAAGATAATTTTTGATCAGGATATGGTGATTGTAGAGGATATCTCAGATAGTGATAATGAGGGAGTGGTTGTCAAGAACAAGAATATCCCCCTGTAAAATCATATTTTGTGCAACCCTGATAGATTTTTTAAAGTTTATAAATATAAAATAATAATAAAAAGTGTGTGTCACGTGTCACCCTTTCACGCCACGTCTCACTCCTCCTGTTTTTGAACCACGCCAATTATGTAATCTTTTTTTTATTAATGTTATTTATTATATTAGATTTTTTTTGAACGACAAGGAATGACGTGCCAATCACCGTGACACCGGGCTCTGTGGCCAAGGTCGACTACTCGACCGCCGCCAGCCCCTTGGCTCTCTCAGATGCGGGTAAACCCGACCTCCACCCGCCTGAAGGCACGACAGTGAAAAAAATGGTAAATCCTTGCCTCCCATTCAAGACGAACCAAGCCACCCGTATTCGCCCTTCACCTGGATGCCGCAGAAAATAATGAGGAGAGTGTGAGTCGAACCTGGGTAACAAGGAACACCAAGTTTTTCTCAAACACTCTACCACTACCTCATTGGCTTATTTATTATATTAGTATTAATGATTCTTTTTAAAATTTAATAGATTTTTTAAAGTTTATAAATATAAAATAATAATAAAAAGTGTGTGTCACGTGTTGATTACGTCATCCTTTCACGATCCGTCTCACTCCTGTTTTTGAACCACCCCAATTTCTGATGCGTGTTGACGTAGCTTCCACATGTTGCATAACGCAAAAAATCCCTACACTAGTGTTAGACAAACAAGAGTATCTAATTCCATCTTTTGGACATATATATAATGGCACCTATCCAAAAAAAAAAAAAAAAGTTGAAAACGATTTTGAACCACCAATGTACCATTCATCAGGAATCAAAGAAACTAGATGGAATCATATAAACAATTCACTATAAACCTATTAAATAATATAACATAAAAACAAAACTATTTGCAAGTAAATTATTATATACTTCCAATTAAAAAATTGAATTTTGTATATCGACAAAACATCATGGCGTGAGAAGGTGCCAAGAAGAACCAATCAAGCAAACGCCAATAATTGAATATAACTCGCGACTCGTGACTCATGACTCATCAAGAACCGGCCGGTCCGGTTTTATATAACAAATTATTATTTAAGAAACCCGGTCTAATTTTATCTTTCCATATACGTTTACTGGGCCCCACTTCACTTTCTCTCACCCTAACTTCCACCACCACCAGCTGTTCCGTCAACCGTTTTAACTCTACAACCATTGCGAAATTACATTTGTACCCTCCAACAACCTTCACACACCACTGCTTCCGTACAACCACCGTCAAACCCTCCCCCTCCGCCACCGCCACCACCGTCTCAACTATCTTCTCCGGCGACTCCTCCGACAGAAACCGCTCACCGTCCTCTTGCTCATCAAACAATCCAGACAGCTTATAACCGGAAGAAAACGAAATTATATCAAACGCATTCATTATTTTCAAATTATCTCCGCCGGAGGATAATTCCGATCCTTCGGATGATGAATCGTTAGCATCAGCAACGGCATCATCATCGTCATCGTCGTCTTTCAATTCGAAGTAATCGTGATGAAATTTGACCTCCGTGTAACCGATTCTGAACCACGGATCGTTAACGATTTCATCTACGGTTATTCGCGTTTTCGGATTTGTGTCCAACAGCCGAAAGAGCAGCCGTTTCAAATCCGGCGAGGTCCACCGCGGCACACGAAATTCGCCGGAGCAAATCTTCTTATACATCACCATGAGATTTGGATCGTTGAACGGAAGATAACCGGAATTCAACACGAACAGAATGATTCCGCATGACCAGATGTCCACCTTAGCTCCGTCGTAACCGTTTTTCAATAATATCTCCGGTGCCACGTAAGCAGGCGTTCCACACAGCGTGTGTAAGAGTCCGTCGGGTCGGATCTGATCCGTGACAGCAGATAATCCGAAGTCGGTAACTTTTAAATTCCAGTTTTCATCCAAGAGTAAGTTTTCAGGCTTCAAATCCCGGTGAAAAACTCCGCGTGAGTGACAATAACCAACGGCTGAGATCAACTGTTGGAAATATCTACGGCTGAGATCTTCGCTGAACCGTGATTTCGCCACTTTGTTAAACAACTCGCCGCCTTTAGCGAATTCTAAAACAAAAAATATCTTTTTTTTGTTGGCCAATACTTCTAACAGGCGCACGATATTCGGGTGGCGCAAACGGCGCATGATAGAAATCTCCCTCTTAACATTCGCTGCGAGTCCGCCTTTAATAATTCTTTGTTTGTTGATAGCTTTAATCGCAAAACTTTGCTCTGTGTGTACATCACGCGCGTGATAGACTTTAGCAAACGCGCCGTAGCCCAGGAGGCGGCCGACCTCGTACTTTCCGAAGAGGGTTTTTTCCGACGTGGATTCGTCGCCGGCGTGTTGGATTTCCGGCATTAGGTAACATGAAAAGGGTTATGGATCTGAGAGATGATGAGAGAGGGGGAGAGAGAGAGATTTTATAAGGTTATATAAATAAAAATAAATAAAGGGAACATGTTTGGATGTTGAGAGTTGGGTATTTATTGGGTTACTTAATTTTCAAGAAACTCTACTTATCAACATTGATAAGGGTACACAATTTGTGTGCTTGGTCTGGTGGTATACATAGCAGGCAGCGTAACGCTTTGGTGATATTTGAATCTTTAGATGTGTTGGACACGGTTACGTGAAGCAAAATGCATGTGAGACTATATGTCACATGTTTTTCAATGGATTTTTTTTTATCTTTGAAAGTATTTGTTATAATCCAAACTTTCTATATTATCTATACTATATAATAAAAGAAACCAATGTAGGGACACTTGTCATTATTCTAGACCATTCTTAATTGTAGATAATTATTATTTAATTTAAATTATTAAATATTAATTAAATTAATATAAATCTTATCAACTCTAAATTATTGGCATAAACTTAATATTTAATGAATAAAAACTAAATGAATAAACTAAATCTGAGATATTCGTTTACACACTCAAAATATAATTTAATCACACAAACACATAAATTCTAAATTTAAGTGATGTCCACTTATTAATTATTAAAAAAATAAAACATAATATAAGTAAACGGAAATTTGAAGGTGAAAGCAAATTGAAATCCTTTAGTATAGATTATATTAAATTAGATTTATCATATTGTTCTAAACATTAAACCCACATATAGTATATTAGTTTTAGACTATATTAATTTTAGATCATATGTGGGAGGGCATAAAGAGGGTAATAAGCGTCATGTGTTTGCCACATAGTAAGGGAGCGTGGTAAAAAAACACAAGGTGGTGTTGGCGTGAAAGTGACGTTTTTATTCAAAAAAAACATCAATTAATTAAAACTAACTCAAACAACACTCACCAATCAAAATCCGCCACCTCGCACTGCACAATCCCTCCACCCCGGTGAAAATCTTCTGCCCTCTTCCCCCCGCCGCTCCTTACGCCACCCACGGGCCGGTGTGCCTGGCGTGGAGAGGCTTCCACACCACTTTTCCAAGCCTACTCCGTATGATCTTACAAGCTCAAGTGTGGTTAATTTAAGAATCCTAAGTTTATACAAATAATTATAGTATAACAAAAATAAGGCTAATGTTATCTTACAAAGTATCCTAAAAATGAGAAGGGAACAAAGACACAATGAATCACAAAATATAACACAATGATATAAATATAGAAAACACACCATGTTAAATAAAAAGACACGTAGATCTAAACAAAAAATCTAATATCTACAAGTTAAAAAACCAAAAAGCGAAAATTCACAATCTCATATCGTAGAATTACGGTTCAATTCCAATGTCGCTCAAATGAGATCAGTCGGAGTCCGTTTGATACTCTTCCCATGACTTCTTATTTTTAGGAGACTATGTATTTGATTCTAACGCAACAAAATAAATTTTTACTAATATAAACTTTATTTTGTTTTATTAATATAAACTTTATTTTGAAAACCTAATTTAAAAAATAATTAAAAAATCCATTTTGATTTAGAAAGATTTTTTTAACAATAGATAAACCCGTATAATACACATGGTTTTAAAGATATAACATTTTTTTATTATTTGCTATTTAAAGTTAGATTTATTCAAGCCATACAATACACAAAGTTTTTTTAAAATATAACTTTTTTTATTATTCAGTGTATAAAATTACATTTCTTCCACCCGTGAATACACATGGTCTTTTTTAAAATATAATTTTTTTATTGTTTGGTATACAAAATTACATTTATTCAAACCGCAAATAAATGAGGTTTTTAAAGATATATTTTTTATTATTTAATATACAAAATTATATTTACTTAATACATGTAATAAATGAGGTTTTTAAAAGTATATTGTTTTTTATTTAGTATATAAAATTACATTTATTCAACCCGTGTAATACACGGGTTTCTAACCTAGTTATTATATATATCAATTACTATCGTTGGATTGCGCCAGGAATTTTATAGACTTTTGGGTTTTTGCCACTGAGGTTTATTTTCTTTGATTTTTTCCCTCAGCACATAGACCCATCTCTCTTTTACTGAAGTAAGCGAGAGAATAAGACAGACCCGGTAGATAAAGAAGATGGAGGCGGGCTCGGTGTACCACCGGCGGAGCTCTGCGGCTGATAACACAGAAGGCGGTGGTGGTCGTTTTCCCTGGTCACTTGAAACCAGACCTGCCGGCTGTGGCTTCTAGAATAGAGCCGGTTGAATCCATGCCTCCGACAGCAGCGGCTGGCGGAGATAGCGATGTTTTGGAGTAGAATAGGCAGTGATGAAGGTTATGGTTGCATGATCGGCGTATCAAGGAATGTCTTTCCAAACGAAGTCGGCTAGGGTTCCGGCGAGATTCCGGTAACCCGATTCAGGTTCGTATATTATTTTGGTGTAAATATCATAATTAAAAGCTAATAATTATGTTTATGAAGATTTTCTTTGAAATCAAGTTATATGAATTTTTGGATTCAGTTCTGTGTGTCCAGCACCCTACTATCTTAAGAAAATATAGCGTTTGAATATGTATATGCCTGATTAGATGACGTTTTACCATTGGTCAATTCTATAGTTTGAATGTGAAATGTCAAAATCCGGTTACAAGTAACTAATTTGATTCATCTTTCCCCCATTCAATATGCTGATGAAGCCTAAATTTATGCAGCAAATTGTCAAGTAAGAACATTAATGGGACTGGTGGTTTTACCATTAGATTTTTGAAAATTTGAAAGGGTTAAGACCAATTATATTTTAATTCAGTGGGTGCTATCTATGGTAGTTTTGCATTGAACTAAACCGAATTAAAAGCGCAGTGGAATGTTTTGATGGAAGCTTCAAAATTCGTTTTCCGTTACTGTACGGATTAGCCACTAACAAAAGATCATTGGTAGTGGAACTGGAATGTTACAAAAAATGTGATAATGGTGTCATTTGGGATTGTGGGATTGGGGTTGGGTTAGAGTGCCTGGTAATATAGAGGAAAGAATGGAAACGACAAGTTTGAACATGGTTCTAGCGCAACAAGTCATAAAAGACAAGAATGATGTATAGTATTGGAAGAACAAGAAGAATGAAGATATATCCATGAAGTTGGTAAGGAAAGAGTTGTGGAACCGATTAGATCTGAACCAACCAGCAAGCAAGCGAGTTCAAATGAAATAAAATTGCGACTCCAAAAGTAAATATGTTTGCATAGAGAGCGATACACGGGAAGATTCCTATTGCGAAAGCTTTGGCAAACAGAGGCATACCAATTCAGAATTCATTATGTACGTGATGTGGAGCAGTTGATGAGTCGGCAGACCATGTGCTTGTCATATGCACGTTCGCAGACATGGTCTGGCAGAAGCTATTCTGGTGGATGAAAGTTCCGACTGGCAGCAGGTTTGACTCGGTGGGTGTGTAGCTACAAAGTGTGAATGGGTTGGGTTTTTCCTCACGCAAGGGGAAAGTTATACATGCAGTGTATCTATTAGCGCTTTGGAGGTATGGTTTTGGAGAATTCAGAAGAAATTCGAGGACAGAAAATACATAGGTTTACAAGGTTGTTGAAGAAATAAAGCAAACAACGTTCGATTGGTTAACGCATGGATCAAGATTCTCAAGCATAACATGGGAGGAATGGAGAAGATTTGATGTGATTCTATAGATTATAGTGTGGAATGTAATGTTATGATGTTGCAGTACAGTTTGGCTACTATAGCAACTTACTATAGTAGCATGTTTGGGTTATATTTGAATGAAATCTCCATTGCCTTTCCAAAAAAAAGGCATAGGCTTACATTTCTACGAGGTCCCATCATTTATGAGAGTGTCATTTTTTCTATTTCTTTTAATTTTAAGTATTTCTGTATTTTAAAATATATTTAATGTTATCGGGTTCTTATATGCGGTTTAACCGATAGCGTACAAATGCCCGTTGCAAAGCACGGGTGCATCCACTAGTTGAATAGCAAATATAATTGGTTAAACTTATCAAGTAGAGATGTAGAGTAGAGACATGTTATATGTGAGATATAATCTGGTTTTCACAGTTACCAAATGGGTGTGGATAAATGCACCTCCACTTTTACTGTTTATACCTACATTTTCAAAAATATCAGTTTTATAATTTTTTAAATTCCACCCTTGTATTTTCTATTTTTTGAAAATAAATCCTTATGTTCTTTGTTTAATCCTTTTTCTATTTTCTTACACCTATAGCTAGCCGTTGATCATACTTTTTGCTGAACAAGTGGACAAAGTTACAAAAGTCCTTTTAAGTTTAACTTATTAGTTAACGAATCGCTTTAAGATCCTATAGAGTTATATACTTATATGCTATGCATTGTAAACTATATCTATCATAAATATTTTGTTTAGTTTCGTTTCAGCATTTAAATGAGAATCTTTTGGTCGGGTTTTTTTTTTTTTTTTGCGAATTTTCATGATTTTTAGATGTTCTTTAAGTACATGTTCAATACATGTTCAATGTTGCTAATCAAGGTAAGGATTCCTTGTTTGTGCCTGTAACACCCCAAAAATATTTATTAAGAGAATAAGTTAAATTGAATTAAAAATTTAACTTAGTTGGTAAAATGTGTTAAGTAACTAGCTAAGTGATGATAGATGCCTAAATAAAACAAATGCACAACTAGAGAGGGTAATTATGTAAAAATGTTAAATTGAAGGTATTAATAAAAATAAAACCAAAAAATCACACATTCTGGTGTGTTGGGTTCGACCAGAGCAGGGGGAAACAAGGGAAACCCTTGTTCTTGCAAAATTCATTCAATTGACAAGGAAATTCAAGGCTAATCAGTTGCATGACTTCAATTTTTCGATCATCTTAACATACTTAATAAAGTGGTAAGTCAAATTTCTTGATTTAGTGAATTGTAGGAAATGGGTTTCACCCCATCATGAGTTTATGTAAAACTTTTGTGTGATTGGAAGTCAAAATTACGAAATAGGACATGAATGATGTTCGATTTTGGTGATTTGATAAGATTGTAGCAAAAACCCACTTGATAGAAGTTAGTATAAGTAGGATGATCAAGTAGAATCATACATGTGAAATCTAGATGTATAAGCTTGTTTGTGATACATGAATGATAAGTAAATTGATGTAGGATAAAAGAATTATGTAAACTAGAATGATTGTTGATGTTATGTGAAGATGAACTAGTAAAGACATGGTTTATATACTTGTACCTTATCCTTTAATTACGATGCCTACCAAGTGTTCGATGAAATGCTTATGAGAAGAATATATGTGTAATATAGAAAATGATGGAATGAAATTGGTTGAACTAAATGAATGAACGAATATGTTGATGTAGGCGTGAAGGAAGAAGGTTCAAATACCAGGAAAAACGGAAGACGCACAAGATCGAGGTATGTTGTTTATGCTTACAAAATTTCATTCGTAAATTGTCGTTTGTGCTAAAACCATAATTATGATAGTTTGTGATAGTTAAGTAGTATATGGTTTGATTCGTTATGAACGAATTGCATGAACCGAATGAAAGTTATATTACGAATGTTATTATCCGTTACTAACGGCATAGTTATGAATGAATGAAATCTACTCGATCCGTCACTCACGGGTTTGAGTCTATGTATACGAATGAAAGGAATGTATTCGTTCGTTATAAACGAACCGAATGAAGGTTTATGTACGAATGATCATGCCCGTTACACGGGATAAGAATGACATGTTATATCTCAATTTTGAGATAGTATGTTTTGACCTGATTCATCGGGTAAGAAGATGCACGTATGAGATGAATGTATGAAATGGATTAATTTTTGATTTACTAGTCTAGGAGTAACATAACTAATGAGTTTAAAATTTTGATGCTTGATGTAGGTAAATCCGCAACTTAGATGTGATGGCGAACTTGGAACGAACACACGCGTGAAACTTGTCTACATGCGCTTCCGCTATTTTTGTAATGATGTTTATGGTCAAAAATTACTTTTGTTGTAACTAGCTTTTGTTTAGTAACTAGCCTTTTAAAGTTTAACCTGTTAAATCTTTAAAAAAATAAATTTTGTTGTTGGTAGATGTTTAAACGTAATGCCATGGCGTTGTATGTCTTTTGAAAGTGTCTTTCAATTGCTTGAAATAAAGATTGCTAAAACAGGGGTTTGCTCTTGTTACGGACGGGTCATGTCCGAATTTTATTAAAATTTGCATAATGTTATCTTATTTGAATATGGAAGGAATGGGCGTTTCAAGTTGGTATCAGAGCTGAGGTTTGAGGGATTCGAGCACAAGTTATAGTGCTCGAACTCAAACTAGCGGCTCAATCGAAAGTGTGTTCGCTCCAAGATCGCGCATGAGGTAAAAATTTAGTTTTCGGTGGATATAAGCATGTATGATGCGTTAACGATATAAACTTTAAGTGTCGTTTGCCGGGGAGTCAGAATGGGGTGATACGAGAAGTTCCGGGACCCGTATGGTTGGAAAATGGGCTCGGGAAACAACAAAAACAGCTAAAAACAAATCTGTAGTGAGGCGACACCAGACAGGTCGTCGCCGACGCCGGTCTGGTGCGTCGCCGACGGAAGCATTTGAGCCGACGCCCTAACCCCCTGCCTACGGGAGTTATTTCATGACATAAATCTAGTAAATATCATGTTTATAAAAACTTTGGATTTTGGGGCGTTACAAAAAAAAATTGAAAAAGATTGTTCATTTTTGTTAACTTAACTCTTTAAACTATTTTTTTTTTATAAAAATCATTTTTTTAAATCTTCCTTTTTAAGCCACTCATTTGTTTAAAATTGTTTGTTTTTAAATTGTTCATTTTTTGAAGTTTTTTTCTCTACTGATTATAAGTAAATTATAGAATACAAAATTTAATAAATGAATGATTTACAAAAACGGTTCTAAAAGGCTCGGTTTAAAAATAAACGATTTTAAAAATGAACAACTTAAAAAACAAATTGTTTAAAAAAATGATTTAAAAATGAACGCTTTTAAAAAAAGATGGACGGTTTTAGAAAGGGTTAAAAAAACAAATGATTTAAAAAAAACGTTTATAAAAAACAAATTGGTATATTTAAAACATGTGTTATTAAATAATAATCGTGAAAATATCGAAATAATATAAAAACTTAAATAATTACACACACATATATATATAGTCCCTTTAATCTTCAAAGAACTTTGTAATTTACATAAACAACCCCTTATGTATAAAAGGACCAAAATACCCTTAGACTTAACTTGACAAAAGTAACAAAGTTAGTGCTAGGGGCCAAAACCATTACAAAATACAACCATAGGGTCTGATATGTCAAAAGATTCCTTTTTGGCTGAAAAGGGGTAAACCTCCTAAACCACAGGGGCCAAAGTAGTAATTCACTCTAAAAGTAAATATTTTAAAAGGGAAAATCTCCAAAATAGCCAAGACTTGGTCAACATTTCAAAAATAGCCAACTGAAACCCCTCAATGAGGGGTTTCACGAATTCCCACGCGTCTCAAACCAAAAGTTAAGACGTTTCCTCATCAGCCATCCACCGAATGCCACGTGTCCAAACACTGCCTATCACTCCATCTACCCCACCTTTTGGAAGCATATAATTATTTAAGTGTGGAGGAGTCAAAAAGGCAATCACTACATCTACTACCTTAAGACGTTTCCACCCACCCCTCCCCTTTCTCTCTCTACAACCCCACTCCCACCCCACTCCCTTTCTCTCTCTACAACCCCCTTCACAACCAACAATCCGCCCCTGTTTGCACTGGATCAAGTCGCCGGAATCTCAAGCTAACGCCACCGTGTTTCTCGCCAAGTTCTACGGTCGCACAACCGCCGGAATCTCAAGTCGCCGGAATCTCAAGTTATACGGCCGCCACCGTGTTTCTCGCTGTGTTTCTCAAACCTGCAGCATCTCTCTCTCTCTCTAACAGTCTCTCTCTTCTTTTCCTCGCCGGTCTTATGAACCTCATCAACGCCGGCCCTGGTATTGATATGTACCGGAGAGGATTGCCGGAAAACGAGCGAAACAGAAAATGAGACGTTTCACCTGAGACGTTTCAGGTTCTGAGACGTTTCAACACTTGTGGACACGTGGCATTCGATGGATGGCTGTTGAGGAAACGTCTTAACTTTTGGTTTGAGACGCGTGGGAATTCGTGAAACCCCTCTTTGAGGGGTTTCAGTTGGCTATTTTTGAAATGTTGACCAAGTCTTGGCTATTTTGGAGATTTTCCCATTTTAAAATAAGCAATGTTTCTGTTTTATGATATTAACCCGATTTAAAAAATAATAAAAAATCAATTTTGAATAAAAATAATTTTTTGGCAGATGATATAGTGTTGACACGTGACATTTTTAGAATCATTTGGGTTCATTTCAAAACTCCAAAAAAATTTAAAACTAATTTTATTTACTTGCTTTATGTATTTAATACTATTTAAGGGTAGTTTTTTCATTCAACGTAGACGATTTTTTATTATATTTTGTTTGAACGGCAGAAAGATTCTATGATATATAGAACATGGCCAACATAGATGTAAAACCCGACAAGGAACAAGAAGGAAAAAGACAATAAAACAGAAACAAAACAACAAATGACGCAAC
Source organism: Helianthus tuberosus (assembly GCA_030545235.1). Classification (NCBI taxonomy): domain Eukaryota; kingdom Viridiplantae; phylum Streptophyta; class Magnoliopsida; order Asterales; family Asteraceae; genus Helianthus; species Helianthus tuberosus. Next base: position 203,889,225 of record CM060351.1, on the reverse strand, counting down.
TTATGTGATTACATCTCTAATATTAAAATCCCGCCATCTCTCCCAAACTATATTTTTTTTATCTTTGATCGATCATTTAGCCACATAAATGAGCTCGCCATAAGTTCTTCCATCAGATTGCTAACTTGAATGTCCCGATTATTAAATTCTTTATAATTTCGCACCTTCCATATGTGCCAATTTGTTGAAGTGTAAACAATACTCATATTCTTTTTCCAGGCCTTTGATCCATTATAACCATCTACCAGATTCAACATATCCCTAAAGTTGCTTGTGTTGATATCCACTGTAAGCTTGAGTCATTTCCACACAGCCTACCAAACCCTCCTCGCATCTCTGCACTGCACTAATAAATGGGTTGAGGATTCATCTTCAAGCCCACACTTCGAGCATGTAACATTTATGCCCAATAAGCCCCTCTTTTATAGTTCCGTTTTTACCAGAATTTTGTTTTGAGCTGCACGCCAGCAGAGACAATTCACTTTTGATGGTACCTAGTTATTCCACAATCCCATTCTTCCTCAGCCTCCCAAATTATAACTTTACTAATATCCATCCTGACCTCAGCAACTTTAAAGCCCCCTTCTTTTTTTTTTATTACATACCAGGTTATAACCCCGTGTATTACACATGTTGAATAAATAAATTTTATATACTAACAAATAAAAAAATATATCTTTAAAAACCTCTTTTATTGCATGGGTTGAATAAATATATTTTTAAATATTAAATAATAAAAAGTTATATCTATAAGAACCATATTGTATGGGTTGAATAAATGTAATTTTATATACCAAATAAAAAAGTTATATATTTAAAACCATGTGTATTACATGGGTTGAATAAATGTAATATTTTTTAATAAATAATAAAATAATACATCTTAACAAAACCCCATTTATTACACGGGTTGAATAAATGTGATTTTATATACCAAATAATAAAAAAATTACATCTTAAAAAATATGTGTATTACACGGTTTGAATAAATGTAATTTTTTGTACTAAATAATAAAGAAATATATATCCTTAAAAAACCCCGTGTATTGTACGAATTGAATAAATCTAACTTTATATATCAAATAATAAAAAGTTATATCTTAAAACACCTCATGCATTACAAATCTAATGTTGTATAGTGAAAATAAAAATATTTAATATATTAATACAAAGTTTGGTTTTCATGATAAAAATAGATTCTGTTGTTGCAAAATTTGTTAACGAAGTCTCAATAAATGTAACCCTTTATTTAAAACTCCGTAAATATATAAATGGTAAATAATATTAGTTAATTTTATTTCAAGTTTCATAAAATCTATTTGATACCCAACTAAACAAAACGTTCAAATATATAGTTAAGATCAAATTAGATAACTAAGTTTGAATTTTAAGTAAATAGATAAATATAAAAGTAATAATTAATTGAGTTAATTACTGTTTTCGTCCCTGTGGTTTGTCAAAAATCACTATTTCAGTCCATTAGTTTAAAATTTGTGATTTCAGTCCCTGTGGTTTCACTTTCGTAACTATTACTGTCCCTATGGTTTCAATTTCGTAACAATTTCAATCCATTATTCTGTTAATTACAGGGACTGAAATGGTTACGACGTGGACTGCAATAGTTAGGAAAGTGAAACCATAGGGACTGAAATCGTAATTTTTAATCTAATTGACTGAATAATGATTTTTGACAAATCACAGGGACGAAAACAGTAATTAACTCTAATTAATTCAAATAAATAATATTATAAATGAGAAGAAGATTAAACTAAATAATAATTATCTATAAGTTATTAAACTAAATCTTTCTATACTAATAAACAAAAATCCTTTTTGGACACGTGTCGTTCTCTGTGATTTCTCACCCTTATTTTTTATTTATCTCTTTTATTAAATAATAATAATAATAATAATGATAATATTAAACATCAATTTAACTAAATCTGTTTATCTCTTTTGTTTAATTTATTTCTTTTTTAACTCTAAAGTTTCAATCTTTGGCAATTTAAGTCTAAAGCTTCAATCTTTGGTAATTTAATCCCTTTGATTAATATGATTTTTCACTTCTATTTCAAAAGTTTTCATCTTTTGCAATTTAACCCCTTTATTTTTTTTTTACTTTCAAATCAAAGCTTTTCATCTTTTGCAATTTAATCTCAACATTTTTTTTTTACTTTCAACGTTAGTCTCTTATATACTTTCATCTTTCATAAGTTCTCTGTTTAACGTGTCGTTTTAAATTTCCGACTTAACACGACGCAACGTGCGTGTGGGGTTCAAGGTTTTTTTTCATCTATTTTTTTCCTGTTTGACATGTCCGTCGCAGCGCGTCTATTTTTTCCCGTTTGATAGGTTTGTCGCAACGTGCGAGTCAGAGATCGACTTAGTTATTTTTTTCTCGGTTTTACACACAGGCTCGTGGTCATGTAAGAAACATTTGTCTTTCATCTAACATGATATATAACTATTGAATCCCTCGTCACATTGCGGCGGGTGGTAATTCAAGTTCAAGTATACTAATAAATACAAATCTTTTTTGTACACATGTCACTTCCTGGTGCTACCTTATTTTCTTATTTATCTCCCATATTAAATAATAATAATAATAATTTTAAACAAAAATATTAGATAAGAATAAATATTTAGATAAGGATAAACATTTGTTTTATCATGATCATATTAGATAATAATAATAATAATAATAATTTTAAACGAAAAATTAGATAAGAATATAAACGTTTATTTTTATTATGATCATATTAAATAATAATAATAATAATAATAATTTTAAACAAAAAATTAGTTAAGAATACATATTTAACAAAGTGAAATGTTATAATAAGTAAATAGTACATTAAAGTTTATTTTTAAAAGATAAATCTTAGCGACTGTATGTGTTAAATATGACATTATATTTTATTAAACACGTTTAATATACGAGTTTTTTAAAGATATATATTTTTTTATTATTTATCATATAAAATTACATTTATGCAAAATAAAAAAAAACAAAGTAAAATGTTATAATAAGTAAATAGTATATCAATGTTCATTTTAAAAAGATAAATCGTGATGACTGTTTGTATTAACATATGACATTATATTTTATTTAACACGTGCAATATACGATTTTTTTAAATATATATTTTATTATTTATTATATAAAATTATATTTATGCAACCCGTGTAATACACGGGGTTTTAAACTAGTAATAGTTAATAGAAGGATTATCTATAATTAATTAGAAGAGATTAAACTAAAATAATAATTATCTATAAGAGATGATCTAACTTGATGACAAGTGTCCCCAAAGTGGTTTCTTTTATTATATAGTATAGATTTGTAATCACAAAATTACATACACATAATAATCGAATTACTTATATGTTTAATAACCAATTTACAAATACGCTAAAACCTATATACATATGTAATCAAAAAATTACTTCTCAAACCTGCAGCATCTCTCTCTCTCTCTAACAGTCTCTCTCTTCTTTTCCTCGCCGGTCTTATGAACCTCATCAACGCCGGCCCTGGTATTGATATGTACCGGAGAGGATTGCCGGAAAACGAGCGAAACAGAAAATGAGACGTTTCACCTGAGACGTTTCAGGTTCTGAGACGTTTCAACACTTGTGGACACGTGGCATTCGATGGATGGCTGTTGAGGAAACGTCTTAACTTTTGGTTTGAGACGCGTGGGAATTCGTGAAACCCCTCTTTGAGGGGTTTCAGTTGGCTATTTTTGAAATGTTGACCAAGTCTTGGCTATTTTGGAGATTTTCCCATTTTAAAATAAGCAATGTTTCTGTTTTATGATATTAACCCGATTTAAAAAATAATAAAAAATCAATTTTGAATAAAAATAATTTTTTGGCAGATGATATAGTGTTGACACGTGACATTTTTAGAATCATTTGGGTTCATTTCAAAACTCCAAAAAAATTTAAAACTAATTTTATTTACTTGCTTTATGTATTTAATACTATTTAAGGGTAGTTTTTTCATTCAACGTAGACGATTTTTTATTATATTTTGTTTGAACGGCAGAAAGATTCTATGATATATAGAACATGGCCAACATAGATGTAAAACCCGACAAGGAACAAGAAGGAAAAAGACAATAAAACAGAAACAAAACAACAAATGACGCAACTTATGTGATTACATCTCTAATATTAAAATCCCGCCATCTCTCCCAAACTATATTTTTTTTATCTTTGATCGATCATTTAGCCACATAAATGAGCTCGCCATAAGTTCTTCCATCAGATTGCTAACTTGAATGTCCCGATTATTAAATTCTTTATAATTTCGCACCTTCCATATGTGCCAATTTGTTGAAGTGTAAACAATACTCATAGTCTTTTTCCAGGCCTTTGATCCATTATAACCATCTACCAGATTCAACATATCCCTAAAGTTGCTTGTGTTGATATCCACTGTAAGCTTGAGTCATTTCCACACAGCCTACCAAACCCTCCTCGCATCTCTGCACTGCACTAATAAATGGGTTGAGGATTCATCTTCAAGCCCACACTTCGAGCATGTAACATTTATGCCCAATAAGCCCCTCTTTTATAGTTCCGTTTTTACCAGAATTTTGTTTTGAGCTGCACGCCAGCAGAGACAATTCACTTTTGATGGTACCTAGTTATTCCACAATCCCATTCTTCCTCAGCCTCCCAAATTATAACTTTACTAATATCCATCCTGACCTCAGCAACTTTAAAGCCCCCTTCTTTTTTTTATTACATACCAGGTTATAACCCCGTGTATTACACATGTTGAATAAATAAATTTTATATACTAAATAATAAAAAAACATATCTTTAAAAACCTCTTTTATTGCATGGGTTGAATAAATATATTTTTAAATATTAAATAATAAAAAGTTATATCTATAAGAACCATATTGTATGGGTTGAATAAATGTAATTTTATATACCAAATAAAAAAGTTATATATTTAAAACCATGTGTATTACATGGGTTGAATAAATGTAATATTTTTTAATAAATAATAAAATAATACATCTTAACAAAACCCCATTTATTACACGGGTTGAATAAATGTGATTTTATATACCAAATAATAAAAAAATTACATCTTAAAAAATATGTGTATTACACGGTTTGAATAAATGTAATTTTTTGTACTAAATAATAAAAAAATATATATCCTTAAAAAACCCCGTGTATTGTACGAATTGAATAAATCTAACTTTATATATCAAATAATAAAAAGTTATATCTTAAAACACCTCATGCATTACAAATCTAATGTTGTATAGTGAAAATAAAAATATTTAATATATTAATACAAAGTTTGGTTTTCATGATAAAAATAGATTCTGTTGTTGCAAAATTTGTTAACGAAGTCTCAATAAATGTAACCCTTTATTTAAAACTCCGTAAATATATAAATGGTAAATAATATTAGTTAATTTTATTTCAAGTTTCATAAAATCTATTTGATACCCAACTAAACAAAACGTTCAAATATATAGTTAAGATCAAATTAGATAACTAAGTTTGAATTTTAAGTAAATAGATAAATATAAAAGTAATAATTAATTGAGTTAATTACTGTTTTCGTCCCTGTGGTTTGTCAAAAATCACTATTTCAGTCCATTAGTTTAAAATTTGTGATTTCAGTCCCTGTGGTTTCACTTTCGTAACTATTACTGTCCCTATGGTTTCAATTTCGTAACAATTTCAATCCATTATTCTGTTAATTACAGGGACTGAAATGGTTACGACGTGGACTGCAATAGTTAGGAAAGTGAAACCATAGGGACTGAAATCGTAATTTTTAATCTAATTGACTGAATAATGATTTTTGACAAATCACAGGGACGAAAACAGTAATTAACTCTAATTAATTCAAATAAATAATATTATAAATGAGAAGAAGATTAAACTAAATAATAATTATCTATAAGTTATTAAACTAAATCTTTCTATACTAATAAACAAAAATCCTTTTTGGACACGTGTCGTTCTCTGTGATTTCTCACCCTTATTTTTTATTTATCTCTTTTATTAAATAATAATAATAATAATAATGATAATATTAAACATCAATTTAACTAAATCTGTTTATCTCTTTTGTTTAATTTATTTCTTTTTTAACTCTAAAGTTTCAATCTTTGGCAATTTAAGTCTAAAGCTTCAATCTTTGGTAATTTAATCCCTTTGATTAATATGATTTTTCACTTCTATTTCAAAAGTTTTCATCTTTTGCAATTTAACCCCTTTATTTTTTTTTTACTTTCAAATCAAAGCTTTTCATCTTTTGCAATTTAATCTCAACATTTTTTTTTACTTTCAACGTTAGTCTCTTATATACTTTCATCTTTCATAAGTTCTCTGTTTAACGTGTCGTTTTAAATTTCCGACTTAACACGACGCAACGTGCGTGTGGGGTTCAAGGTTTTTTTTCATCTATTTTTTTCCTGTTTGACATGTCCGTCGCAGCGCGTCTATTTTTTCCCGTTTGATAGGTTTGTCGCAACGTGCGAGTCAGAGATCGACTTAGTTATTTTTTTCTCGGTTTTACACACAGGCTCGTGGTCATGTAAGAAACATTTGCCTTTCATCTAACATGATATATAACTATTGAATCCCTCGTCACATTGCGGCGGGTGGTAATTCAAGTTCAAGTATACTAATAAATACAAATCTTTTTTGTACACATGTCACTTCCTGGTGCTACCTTATTTTCTTATTTATCTCCCATATTAAATAATAATAATAATAATTTTAAACAAAAATATTAGATAAGAATAAATATTTAGATAAGGATAAACATTTGTTTTATCATGATCATATTAGATAATAATAATAATAATAATAATTTTAAACGAAAAATTAGATAAGAATATAAACGTTTATTTTTATTATGATCATATTAAATAATAATAATAATAATAATAATAATAATAATAATAATTTTAAACAAAAAATTAATTAAGAATACATATTTAACAAAGTGAAATGTTATAATAAGTAAATAGTACATTAAAGTTTATTTTTAAAAGATAAATCTTAGCGACTGTATGTGTTAAATATGACATTATATTTTATTAAACACGTTTAATATACGAGTTTTTTAAAGATATATATTTTTTTATTATTTATCATATAAAATTACATTTATGCAAAATAAAAAAAAACAAAGTAAAATGTTATAATAAGTAAATAGTATATCAATGTTCATTTTAAAAAGATAAATCGTGATGACTGTTTGTATTAACATATGACATTATATTTTATTTAACACGTGCAATATACGATTTTTTTAAATATATATTTTATTATTTATTATATAAAATTATATTTATGCAACCCGTGTAATACACGGGGTTTTAAACTAGTAATAGTTAATAGAAGGATTATCTATAATTAATTAGAAGAGATTAAACTAAAATAATAATTATCTATAAGAGATGATCTAACTTGATGACAAGTGTCCCCAAAGTGGTTTCTTTTATTATATAGTATAGATTTGTAATCACAAAATTACATACACATAATAACCGAATTACGTATATGTTTAATAACCAATTTACAAATACGCTAAAACCTATATACAAATGTAATCAAAAAATTACTTCTAAGAATAGTAGAACTACCCTTAAATAATACTAAACAAAAAAATAGGAATATTGGATTTTAATAATCTTAACTATTCGTCGTTGCCCGCCAATAGTCCCAACTTCAAGGTAACCACCGATAGTCTCAACTATTGACATATTGGCCATCAATGTACCCTGACTAACACAACCCTACTGCTGTTAGTCTACGGTCGCCAAAAAAACTATTTTGGCTAGAAAAAGGTTTGTAAAGATCCGATCTAAGGTTACAAAAAGGTTTGGGACGAGAATGTTAAGTTTTTCTGCCAAAAAGTTGGGGCTTTTACTAGAAAAAGGTCCCTATAGGTTCGTAATAAGGTTACAAAGAGATTTGGGACGAAAATTTTGAGTTTTCCAGCCAAAAACGTTTTTCCGGCGACCGGAGACTAATAGCGTTAGGGTTCTGTTAGTCAGGGTCCATTGGAGGCCAATATGTTAATAGTTGGAACTGTCAGTGATTATTTTTGAAGTTAAGACTGTTGGCGGCCAATGACGAATAGTTTGGATTATTAAAATCCAATATTCCAAAACAATAAATAAGAAAATTATTAATTGTTAGGATTTCTCAAAGCTCTTTAAATTTTTTGAGTTCTTAAATGATCTTATATAAAAGTGTTCACGAGAAAAGTTGATCATCTGAGAAAAAAACGTGGCGAAACCTATATCTAATTATTAATTAATTTAAGTGTATATTTTTTCTCCATAAGGGTTTAGTTTAATCCTGTCGTATATGGGACTTTAACCCAAAACCTAGGTGTTCCTGAAATCTTTGTCTTTGCTAATGGGCCATGGTTAAATTGAGTTTTCGCAAGTTTTTTCAATTAAATGAATTTTAATATACATATACTAGGTTAGAACCCCGTGTGTTACACGGGTTAAATAAATATAGTTTTATATATTAAGTGATAAAAATTTATTTCTTAAAAAAACTTGTATGTTGCACTGGTTGAATAAAACTTTGTATTATAATGATTGAATAAAACTGTGAATAACACAAGTTGAATAAAATGTAATCTAATCGATTAACCCATACAATCATCAAAATGTGTCTTAAAAAATGAATGTTGATGCACTGTTTATTATTTATAACATTTTACTTTGTTCTGTTTATTTATTATTAGGTTAAAACACATGTATTGCACGTGGTTGGATCAATAAAATATTAAATTAAGTATCTTTTAATAAGCGGCAATAATTGCACAACAGGAAAAAAAGTATGAAAGTAGTAAATGAGATAAGTCCTTAAGGGGATAGTCTGGTGATATGGTGTATTCTCCAACCAAATGGTTAGGGGTGAGCAGAAAACCGAAAAAACGAACCGTAACCGACAAAACCGAACAAAAAAAAAAAACCGAACCGAAACGAAAACCGACGGTTCGGTTTTCGGATTTTTAAAAACCGAAAATTTTGGTTCGGTTCTCGGATAACCATTTTCAATAACCGAAAATAACCGAACCGAAACGAAACGAAAAAAAAATATTTATTTTTATGTTTAAGTTGTTAAAGTGTTTAACCCATACTATTAGAAATTATTAGTTTTATTCTTTAATATTAAGTATTTATAATAAAAACATCAACATGTTTATTTATAATTAAGATGATTTATTTATTGCATACATTCTTTTAATTACATGGCAATGTTTATCAACAAACACAATTAATTCAAAAAAATTATCTATAAGATTGTTATGGTTTGTTTCAAAATCTACGAATGTAATACTTTAATTAATATTAATGTTTTAAATTTGTTATTTCCTCTATCTTATCACTAATTATGTGATATACTGACTACTTTTAATTATAAATTATAGAAAATAAATATTTATAATTAAATAAGAGAGAGCGCTCAAATGAATGACACGTGTCCCTTTAGAGGTTTCTTTTATTATATAGTATAGACTAGGTTATATACCCGTGAGCTTCACGGGTTATGAGTTATTTTTAAAAAATTATATTTGCAAAATAATTTTTTTATATGATTTCTTATAAGTGGATAACCATTCATGTTTGGCAAACATTACAAAAAAAAATTAACAGTTGTAGTTGAGATAAATTTTAACGTAACTGACAAAATCTGTAAAAAAAACACATATTAAACAATGTTTATTGACATAATAAACGGAAACCTATAATATATTGGAATACCAACGGAGACATAATATACAAGCCTAAAAGTACACCAAACAAAATAACAAATTATCCAAAATCTAGACCAGAGAAGAGAACGATGCCCAACTCGTTATATCGGCACCAGAGATATTTTCGAAGCATCCACCAAAGAGTATTCTCCTTTATATCTTGGAACATTCTTGATTGAGATGTGTTCGTACATTTAAAAACAACATGAATAACCTTTTTCTTTTTGGCTTGCACGTCTAGACTTAGGCTGAAATCGAGGATTTGCTTTAGTGATTCAAAAGGGTTGTCATTGGAAGGTTGAGCCATATGCAAATCTGCCACCACAAACTATCTTTCAGGAACTAATCCCTATCAAGTTGGTTGTTGTAGGTTGTGTTGTACATATTATTGAGATCCATGATTATAAACTTTACATAGACCAATGCTCTGCGTAGACCTTTAAGGAAATATCAAACAAACAAAAAAGTTAGTACTTTTTTGTTCATTATTGTTAATAGAAAAAAAATACTCGGTTCGTAAATATAAATTGACCACAAAGCTGGCAAAATGGGTGGGTTGAATGGGTTGTAACGCCGAAAAAGGGTTCTGGTACTCTTTTACACAAAATGAGAAACCCTTATATTGCTAATTTTCCTAAATTACTACACAACAGGCCAATGTTGACTTTCAAGGTAAATATGGCTACATAAAGTAAACTATCTCAAATACAGAATATTGCATGAATGTATATGTGAAAAAAAAAGTGAAAATAGCTTAAAAAGGGTTAGACAAACCACATTTCTTTCTTTCTCGAGCTCAACGTAAAGCGCTGATCGTGCAGCCTCTGATTCTTTTAATCCGCGCGTTAATAAAACAACCATCTTATCTTTATCAGCTTCAGTAACCGGAATCATTTTCTAGGGATCACCAAACACAATACCTTCATATCTGCTATCCGATTTCACTGGACTCTCCGCTTCATCTAAAACCAACCAAACAGCAAATTAGGGCTCATCTAACATTGCGTTATCTGGATTACTATACTATAAAAAATAATAGAAATTAGAGCCTACAAATAGCTCTGCTATAAATGGGATCATACTAAATACATTAATGCGTTTATGCATTGTGTTATAAAAACTCACAATTTCCATTGTTAGCACCAGAAACAATCGAGCTGCCATCCGGCCAACCGCCATCGTTATCATTTCTACTCTGCTGATCAACACATATAAATCAATTCGGCGAAGAGGATACATGCATTTAAATAACATATGATCCCAAATACATAACATATGAATAAAGTTAACTACCAAATACAAATGTTAACTAAACAAATTGGGCATGCGCTGTTACCAATACGAACCTCCTGCAAACAGGAGACATGTAGTTATTCAAGTTGACCAATTTTGACAGCTGGCTTCCATTAACCTAGTGACCCGCACCTGGACCAAGGTTTTCCAAAGCATGATCTCTGCTGATCAACACACATAAATGAATTCGGCGAAGAGGTACATGCATTTAAATAAACATATAATGCCAAATACATAACACATGAATACTAAGTTAACTACCAAATACAAATGTTATAACTAAACGAATTGGGCATGCGCTGTTACCAATACGAAACTCCTGCAAAACGGGAGACGTGTAGTTATTCAAGTTGACCAATGTTGACAGTTGACTTCCATTAACCTGGTGACCCGCACCTGGACCAAGGTTTGCCAAAGCATGATCTTTGTTGACCTTCTATGACTATCCTTGACTGGACCAAATAAACCCAACTATCCAACACTCCAACAGTCCCTTATCTAGGTACATGCATTTAAAAAGGACAAACCTTTTAGCTCCAATTTCTTTCATTTCTGCATCAATCTCTTTTCTAGGAAGATATTGTTGCAAACTTGAAGGATCACAAGCATCTGGACATGTGGTCTAGCTGTAAAGAACTAAAAAATTAAATGTTACATAAATCCATCAACAACAGAAATAATAAAGTCTACATTTTATTTAATATTAAAAAAAGATAGTTGTCTCATCCTTCAAAGCGATGGCTGCACTTCCTCTTTGTTCAGGATACATGCACAAGGTGAGGAAAGGGCCCCAACTGAGATCAGCCTAACAATACTGGTTGTCAATATAAGTATGCTGATGTTCGTTTATTGTAAAATAATAATATTTGATTAAAAATACTGATCGTTCATGATTACATTCTGTTTATGAAAACTCTTTATCTGTTTATGATTTTTGAAAGTAATTAATAGCAGAAACAGATTAATGTTTGTATAGTGATTCTGTTCATACTTTAGGTATTTCCTTGCTAAATTGACTTTCAACTGTTTTGGCCCATTAGATTGTTACACATTTATTATAGCTTTTACTATATTTTATACCTGCCAAACTGGCGGGTCAGGTCGGGTGTAATGGGTCAGAATGGGTTCCGGTGAGAACGGGTCGCTTTGAAAAAAGGGTCATTTTTCTTTGGGTCAAGATGTGTTTGGGTCAGAATGGGTCGTTAAAAAGGGTCGTTTGGGTTCGGGTCAAACAGGTGGATTTGAAAAAAGGGCCATTTTGGTTCGGGTGAAAACGAATCTTGACAAAACTAATAGTATGGGTTGTTCATGGTTGTATCTTGCACTTACATGCTTGTATCCCCTTGACAGTTGTCAATTTTTTTATTATTTTTTATTTTTTAGTTTATTTTTTTAATTTTTTTATTATTTTTTCATCTCATCTTTACCCAAACCTATCCTAACTTAAACCCATCCTAACCCAAACCCATCTTGACCCATTACCCATCCGACCTTTTTTTTAATATACACATCCTGACCTATACTCATCCTAACCTAAACCCATTTTGACCTATTACCCAAACCCACCCGACTTGCCCACTTTGCCACCACTAATTACGACAAAAGAATACTAATGAAGACCATGTCCCAGCGAAACTTCACTTTTTGTTCCTTGCAAGTTGAAAGTTGTAACCAGGTCCAATCTTTAATTTAAAGAGATGGAGTATTCTGTTGAGTATAGCTAGCTAAATAAAGTATCAATTTTAATTATTTTTATATAATAAACAAATGTCAATATTTTTATATTTTCACTGGTAATAGATGTTATCAAATTGTGAAACCATTTTTCAGTAAATTTACTTTTATAAATGATGCGGAAAAGAATATTCTTTAGCAAGAACTCACCAATACTTAGATGAATAAGAGGAAACTACCATTTATAAATGATGCATTTGAATGGGGTTTATACGATAGAGTTCAAGTAGAAGAATAAGAGAAAACTACCATTAAGTAACGGGTCAAACAGGTTATGCTTATTTCGCAATTCTGGTTTCTTTTTCTTTTTAACAGGTTATGTTATTTCTAATGGGTCAGTGGAAAAGAAAAACTAAAAATGAAACCTCGTTTTACCTGTTTATTTTTGGCATCCTTGACCACTATGGCATTCCATTTCCCCCACTCAATAAATTCTTGGATCCGTCACAGGTGGTGGTGTTGGTGCGTTCCCAATAAGATGCATCTTCCTTTGAAATTTCTTTTCGTTCGAAGGCCTAAGCCTCACTGCGACAATAATCATCTAATCTTGTGCAGTTGACTCTTGTCCATTACTTAGTACAAACTCGTCTCCCAGAATCGACTTCATATCTTCTAAATAAACAAAGAAATGTATGATAATTTTTGAAAACATTGAGAAACCATCATTTTTTGTAAACCACAATCTGAAACCAACTTTGCCTAATTAAAACGAAATGTATGCAGGGCTATGCAGGGCTTGACTCAACATGCTTATGAACCCTAACCCATGAAAGGCGTTAGAAATTTTTTAAAGACTCGGATCTATCTATTGAGGTTACTCAACAAACTTATGAAACCCTAACCTAAGAAAGGCATCACCGATATTTTTACCCTCTTTGATTACCCTTTTTTACTTGATATAATGCAAAATCATAACATAAATGTGTAGTTCAAAAAAAAAAAAAAAAAAAAAAAAACCTGAATCATAGCCCTAAAAAAGCAAATAAATCAACATGGGTTAACTTTTTGTAACTGGATCAAAAATTGCATCCAAATCTATGGAAAGTACATAAATAATCCAAACCTGGAAGAGATTTAGGGCAGCGTCGAGGAAGAAAGACATACGGGGAGAACCAGCAACGTTGATCAGGGCTTCAATTGTTAGAGAAGCAACAACTTTGATTAGAGCTTCAATTATTATCTGCGATGGGAAAAAGGCGATGATGCAAGAAACCCTAAAAGTTATCTCCTTTGTTTTTGTTAGCGTGTTTGAGGAAACCGACAGGATTCAAAATTTGAATATTCTCTATGAAAGTCAATTGGTCGCCCATTTTCCTTGGTAGTGATTCAATCAGATATTTAGACAGGGATAGGTGTCAGCTTTAACCTTCTTCTTTAGCATAAAGTTTAATTAAAAATAAAAAATCTACGAAAATTACACCTAGGATGGGAAGGCTTGAAAAATTGACACTTAGGATTGGATCAAGGGGGAGGCTTAAAAAATTGACACCTAGGATTGGATACTCTTCCTTTATTATATAGGAAGATGTGAAGGTCGATATACACATTTAATTTACTTTAATTGTCATTTTATCCTTTATATAATAAATAATAATATACGTCTTTTAGCCCATTTAATATTCATTAATTAGTGGTCGATAACTTAAATACAAACAACATACCCAATTGTGTTTAGTTTCTTTTCCTAGACATTCGATATAAATTTTGTAGAGAGTTTTATTCAAAGTATAATATTATTTTTCTAGATATTCCGGAAAAGCGAATCGACTCCGACCGAACATTAGCATCGCTATCACTATATTGGAGCCGACACGTGTCACGTAGAGTATTCAGTAGTTTTTTTTGAAAATTAAACTTCATCAAAACAACCTCCGACCCAAACGGGCAAAAGGCCAATAAAACAACAACCCCGACCCAAACGGGCAAATGGCCAAATTACAAAATATACATATCATATTTACACCATTCTTTCCAACTAATATATTTATATGACGATCTATTCTTAAGCCACCCAAAACCTCTCGACTTAATCTCTACCAAAATATCTTGCGGGCTTCTTCTAATCTGATTAAATATCAAATCGTTCCTGCTTTGAGTATTAAGTAGTTACCAAATTAATGTTTTTAAAAGGCAAAAAGTTACAAATTAGGGGATACGGAGTGGTGCAGTAAGGGTGAGCGGCAAGGGGTTTGCTGCGCGGGAACACCTCCGCCGACCCCCCTTTGCCGCTCTGTTTCAATCTTGATCGGTGACCAAATGCCGCTGCGGTGAAGGGAGGAATGAGAGAGAGGGTGTGTGTGGTGGGGTCCATGTCATCTCTCAACAAATCATATATTTTTCCTTTTTTTTTTAAAGTTTACCACTTCACCAAGTGTCTAACACTTTTCAGCATAGTTTAAACACTTTTCACTGATTGACGTGCCGTACTCTGATTAGTTGATTTATTAGTTTGCCACTCTCAAGTGTCTAACCAATCCTTATACCCTTATAATTCATGGTCTGTTTTGCCGACAGGAATACGAAACGGTGTCGTATACATTTAGAAGTCTTGTCAATTGATACAAAGAAAGCACTTGTCAAAAGAAAACCAATGAATGATTAACGCGTATGCGCGTATGGGTTTATATCATACGACAACATGTATGATCTTGAAATCTCGATCTTTCTTCAACGAAAATATTATTATATTTTGAATTATTGTTGCATGCAATTCATGGTGATATATAATATCTGGTTGGAAGTGTCAAATTCATATCTACCAATTATAATATTTTGTCATCATTGGAGCGACATCATACAGCATACAAAATACTAATCTTCCTCATTTTTCATGCCTGCTAATACATATGCTCTCTTGGCAATGAGGTGGTGGTGGAGTGGTAAGGGAAAGACTTGGTGTTCTAAGGGACTCGAGTTCGATTCATGTCCTCCACATTATTTTCTGCGGCACCTAGTGATGATGGGAGACTAGGCGAATAGGTGGATATCGCTAGTTCGATCCTTGAACTGAGCGGGTTTTACCTCACCGCACTTTCGTGCCTTCGGGCGAGTGTTCACGGGCTTCGGCCCTAGGTGAGGGTTTCCCCAGTTCGGAGGCGAGTGTATCTCGATGTGGTGAATTTCGTCAGTAGCCCAGTTAGAGGATTCGTTGGCCGTTAAAAAAAAAAATACATATGCTCTCTTAAAAATCATTATTTACATATGCATAAAAAAGTACATCCATGCGTGTACATACAAAATACGTCACCCCTACTGTGTTTACATGAATTAAGGGGGGACGAAATGCCTTGGTAATCGGCATGACCCAAAGTTCATCCCTAGCAACATGGACATCCCAAGCTCCATCATGTTTTTTTTTGGAACGGAAAATTTCATTAAGACACACCCCTAGCAAGACGCTAGGAATGGGCCAACAAACGAAATCAAACATCGAAAGAGCCATTTTTTCTAATCCATACAATCGACTTTAAATCTATTTCTAATCCATAAGAAACTTAACGATTTAACATCCCCAATAATCATCTCCACTCTCACTTTCACCTCCTCGAAGATAAGTTTGTTCCTTGCATTCCATATAGACCAACACGCCACCAACATGATGGTGTGTAAAAGTTTTCTTCTCCGGATTGATCCAGTACCTTGTTTATGGATGCTAAGAATATCCTTTGCTGAGAACACAAAAAGCGGAGGAATATTGCAACACACACTAATTTGCTGCCACACTATAGAAACAACATAACAAGATGTGAATAAGTGCTCAATAGATTCTATACCTTTATCGCACAATTTGCACTCCGACATAGACGACATGACGTCGCTTTTGAACAACATGTCAGCCGTTGAAAGTCTACCTAGAAGCATACGCCAACCGAAAACAATGACCTTTAAAGGAGCCCATTCCACTCGAACACCGCTGAAAAAAGATTGTAACTTGTGTATTAAATTTGTATCTAAGGTATTCCTTTACTTTTCATTTTTATTGTTTTTAAATAAAAAATATTTACTTATTGTTTATTTTGTATTAACATTTTTTATGTTATTAAGATATTTATTTATATTTGTTTGTACTAAAAGCTTGTATTTTGCTTATTAAAAACATGTACTTGTCACTTGGATTGTGGGTAGGATGAAAAAAAAAAAAAAAAAAAAAAAAAAAAAAAAAAAAACAATTGAGACTGACTGGTACATTTGAAACCCGAAGCACTTGGGATGAGTATACCTAATACTAAACGGGTATGAAATTGGAAAATAAATATTTTGCGAGTTTGTGATTAGGTGACACCCGGTCCGGTTACCCAAAACTATATACCCGTTTACCTAACTATAAACTTGAAAATAAAAATATACCTGAACACTTTTAACTTTCATTTTTATTTTCCGTTAACTAGTGTTTAGTATTGTTTCATTTTAGTAGCTTCTTTACATGAAATTTAACTTTTCATTTGAAATATATATATTAAAGACATTATTTAGAATTATAGTAGACTAATTTTTTTTTTCAGGCAACTCCCTTTTTCCGGCAACTTGAAGAGTTTTTGGTGGATTCGACCGCGTTTTCATAACATCAGACTGTCCGGATTATTCCCTACTTCGGATCTCTCTTCCCTTAATTTAAGTTAATAATAATAATAATAATAATAATAATAATAATAATAATAATAATACCAATAATAATAATAATAATAACACACATTATAGAATTTATTTTGTGGGTTCTTTGTGGCTTATCATAGGCTTTCTCGTACTCATTGTGTGATACGTGTTTCTTATTACAATTGTGTGCTACGTGTGACGTATTGATATTGTGTGTTAAGTGTTATTTATTGTCATTGTATGCTTGTTGTTGCTTGTTGTATAGTTTGACCCATTGTGTGCTTTGTGTCGCCCTTTTTGTTATCTTGTGGTTAGTTGCAATCATAGATAATAGACGTCATGACTTTTACTTGAGATCATGTCCAAGGACGTAAAGTGCATGTAAGGGTATAGGTAGAGGGTATAGTTTACGTGTGGCATTTTCGAATATAAGAACGCTTAGTAGTATATTGGTGGAAGTGACAGACGCACTTAAAAGACATAGGGTACATATAGTGTGCCTTCCGGAGACTAGGTGGGAAGGACATAGAGTAAGAAGAGTGCAGTGGGTATAAGTAGTTGTATTCGGGGTTTGATGAAACCAATAACGGAGTAGGATATTTCGTAGCTATCGAATAGCACAAGAATGTGATTGAGGTGATACGACACAGTGATGGAATTATGGTGTTGAGGTTAGTATTTGGTGAGCAAGTAGTGACAATGTTTTACGTTTATGTACCACAAGTGGGACTGGGAGATCAAGAGAAAAGAGAGTTTTGAGATTGTTTAGATGTAGTAGTGAGGGCCATATCCAGGGAGGATAAATTTTTTATAGGTAGAGATTTTAATGGTCATATCGGTAAGGATAGGGATGGCTTTAAGTCAGTACATGGAGGTTTTAGTTTTGACGACAGGAATGAACCTGGTAGAGATCTTTTAGACTTTGCGGTGGCTTACGACCTAGGTGTTATAAATTTGTTCTTAGGAAGAGGGAATCGAATTTAATCCCTTTTAGTAGCGGAGGACGTACACACAAATCGACAATCTTATGATGAGGCGGGAAGATCGACGGATGTGGAGGGACTGCAAGGTTATACCAAGGGTGACGACAACTTCTCAACACCATTTTCCGGTAAGATATAGCCCTAAAAGTAAGGCTAACTGAGGGGGAGAGGAAAACCCGACCTAGGATCTGTTGGGGAAACTTGAAGAGAGAGAGGATTATGATGCTTAGAGACGACAAAGTTAACTCGATGACATCAGCTCAACTAGGTGAGGAAGCAAACCAGATGTGGGAGGCTGTGGCGACGACAATCACTCTAGTAGCGAATGAAACTCTAGGGGTCACAATAAGAAAAACTATTGGGCATAAGAAATCATGGTGGTACAATGAAGACGTGCATACCAAAATAAAGGCCAAGCATCAGAGTTTTAGAGATCTTTTGTGGTGCATAGGCGAGGAAGTGCGATTGAGGGTGAGCGAGATCTACAAGAAAGTAAAAAAAGGAAATGAAAAAGGCGGTGACGGAGGCAAAAAACACACCCTATAAACAAATGTATGAACGTTTGGAAATGAAAGAGGCAGAGCATGATATGTTCAAGATTTTTGAAGCTAGGGAGCGAAGAAGACAAGATCTAGGAGTAGTAAAGTTTATCAAATGAGAGGATGAACGTGTTTTGGTCAAGGCACAAAAGATTAAGGTCTACTTCCACAATCTTTTCAATGACGAAAGGGCATACCAACAAGTTAGCGACAACCTCAAGACTCAAAGGTGACAACATAATAATTGTTACTATAGGAGGATTGCATAGGAAGAAGTGAGGACAACAATTAGGAAGTTGGAAAGAGATAAAGTAGTGGGTTTGGACAACATACCGATTGAAGTGTGGAAGTGTTTGGGAGATGAAGGAGTCCGTTGGTTAACATTTTTGTTCAATCGTATTTTCAAGACTTGAAAAAATCCAGAAAATGGAGGAGTAGTGTCGTGGTGCCTTTATACAAGAATAAAGGACACACCCAATGGTGTGGAAATTACAGAGGAAAAAAGCTGCTAAGCCACACTATGAAGCTTTGGGAGAGGGTAATTGAAACTAGAATTAGAAGAGAAACTCATGGTTCAGTAAACCAATTTATATTCATGGTAGGGAGGTTGTTGATGTCAACAGCTGATTGTAGCTGAATCTATCCAAAGACCAAAAGACTGCAAGATGTTTGAAGACGAAGTTGACCAATGAAACTATTATCAAAGGGGAGTCTGATGGTGCATATTATGTAATAAAGTTTAATAGATAGGTCTTTGGATATCTTGTAAGGGGATTATCAAAATTAGTGTATTAGTAGATAAAATAGGTTAGCGGGTTTAGTATTGTGTTAGTGAGTTTAGAGCCGAAGTGGGCTTACTAATAGGCCTAGCCCAATTCGCATGGCATGTAGTATATAAATATGTTCATGCATTAGGGATAAGGTTAGATACTTGGGGAGTATACAGAGAGAGAAATATATTTCTAGTTTAAGAGAGAGTTTGTGAGTTCGTCTTGAATTGATTGGAAACCTGGTGTTCGATAATCAAAAGAAGGTCGTTTTTGTTGTTAGTGCATGCATCTGTCAACTTCGTCTTGTATCGAGTCTTGTACTGTAATAGTTAGATCAGAGCACGAAAAACGAGATAGTGGTTTTTAGAGGTGATTCCACTCGAAATGACACTTTGTCATTTCGTGGGAAATCACATAAGTTTCTGATTCCACTCGAAATGTAACATGCTGATTCCACTCGAAAGTTAAATTCTAATTCCGCTCCAAATGACACTATGTCATTTCGTGGGGAATCAGAAGTACTATAAATAGGCTAGTGTTATGTCATTTCGGGGTGAATCAGAATATTGTACCGAAGTGCAGCCGGTGTGTTTCCTGATTGTATTTGTTATAATATTAATCAGAAGAGTGTTTAAAGTGAAGAACAAGCTGTATCTACTTTCGTTTCTTGTTATTCCGCACCTGAAACGTAGTTGAACGCCTCTGAACGACTCATTTGGGTTGAAACACGATCCTACAAGTGGTATCAGAGCTCAGGAGGAGGAGTTCTGCAGAAATTAGCTGGATTTCTTTGATATTTCTATCTTCTACACCTTCTTTCATCAGTTCAACAAGTTCTAACGGTCAAAATCGGTTCAAATTTTCACAAATTGTATAAAAGTGACTATTAACAAATCCTTGAAAGTTTCATTGCTAAAATCGACTTAAAAATGGGTAAAAATGATGTCCGAGTTGATTTCGCTCGTAATGGATATTCCTGATTTCGCTCGTGAAAATCTGATTCCACTCCTAAACTTGATGTTGATTCCGCCCCAGGAAGCCAAACTGTTGATTCCGCTCCATTGTAATTGTTGATTCCGCTCCTGGATGACAAACATTTGATTCCGCTCCTTTGAACAGTCTGATTCCGCTCATGATTGTTTGACACTTGATTGTTGAGAGATTGAAGATTTTGTCAGATTTTACATGTGAAATTGGTATTTGGCCCAATCAGATTTAATGGATAATTAAAGTTTGCCGGCCATTATATTGATTCTATAAAATGCTAGTCACATGTGTTGTTTGTCGGATCATTAAATGATTAGCTCACTATAGTATGTTGGTCCAATGAAAATCGAGTGATAATAAAAATTGTCTGTCAACATTAATTGAAGAATCAGATCCAAGTTAATTCAGTGGTCCAATGGTTTTGTTTTGGTAAAAATTGTCGGAAATTGTAATTTTTAAATCAGATTACATGTGAAGGATCCGGCCCATGTGACTTTGTTTCTTGTGGCCCAATCATTGTTAAAAGGTGTTGGTCTTTTTCTAAAAGGATAAATAGATATTGAGGTGCAATTAAATTGAATGTGTTGTGTTGTTGCCGATACAAGAATTTTATCCAAAGTGATCAGGTGATATTTGTCATCGTTTGAAGGTCCAATCAGGTTCAAGTTCACTTTGTACAAAGTCCGAATTTTCTATCCGAAAAGTTTAGAGTTCAAAGGTTTCAAAGGGTCTGGTCGGTTGTTTTTGATCCGGGTCATAGCAGTTCGCACGTTTTGACATCAAATTCAGTTCACACAAATTCAGTCCGCACAAAATATTCATCAGTCCGAGTATCAGTTTGTTTCAGTTGTTTAATAGTGTTTAAACTGATAAGTGGTTGTTTGTTTGTTTTAAGGCGATAAAGGTGTGTTACGAGGAGAACCAGTTTGTTTGAAAGCTAACATGGATAACGATTTCTACAACGCGTTCGCTACATCTTCGTCTACTCCGGCTTCCATTGCTCAGAACATGAATTTGGAAAATGAGATGGGAACCACCCAAAAGCCCCCGAAATTGATGAGTATCGAAGAATACTACAGGTGGAAAGACAGATTCGAGAACTGGGTTCAGGCAAACCATCTTAGGTCGTGGGAATGTATTCTAAAGAAATATGTTTTGCCACAGACTGATTTGAAAGTTGACAAAAAGATATCTGAATTTAGTAATGAAGAACGTGATATGTATAGAGCTGAAAAGATGATGATAGTCTACTTCAGCAAGCCATCAAAGAAGACATTTTCATTCTGCTACAGCATGACAAAACTGGAAAGTCAATCTGGGATGCACTTAAAGTCAAATTTGAGGGTAGCGAGAAAATGATTAAAAGCAAGAAGGCACTGTTAAAGAAAGAGTTTGATCTGTTCAGCAGTCTACCGGGTGAAGACACAAAGAAGCTGATTGAAAGATACTGTCACCTTGAGCGATCTATGTCAATGCTTAGTATAAAAAAGGAGTCTGAAGTGTGGGTAGACAAACTAGCTGATGCGTTACCGCAAAAAGAGTGGGGGACTTATTTGATGATACTGAAAAACACAGGGGTTTATGATGGGTTATCAATTTGTGAGTTTATCGAAAAGATTGAGGGTCAAGATTTGGAACAGCAAAAGATCGCGAGGATGAACAGTCCAAGTGGTCAACAGGACATGAAGATGTACTACAAAGGTAGTATTCCGGTTCCAGAAGCTGAGAGAAGTCCGAAAATTCAGACTGCGTATAGTGCTGGGGATTCTACAGAAAAGATTGATCAAAGTTCAAACAAAAGCAGCAGGGGTTTCTCATTATATCCAAGTGTCAATCCAAAGAGTTCATCAGAAAGTTTTCAGTCTCAGAGCACAAAGACAGGAAATGGATATGTTATTCAGTGTAACATAGCTCTAAATCTTCCAGAAGGTCAAAGTTTTTCAGAAGACACTGCTAAAGACCACATGGCTCTACTTGGTTCCGTATTGTTATCTTATGAGGGTCTAGTGGCTGGTCGGATCGGAAATCCCATGCTCACCAAAGAGGATTACGATCAAATAGATGCAGAAGAGATGGAACTGATGGATATCAAATGGTGTCTTGCGAGTGTTCTTAGACGTGCTGAAAAGTTCAAAACGATTATCGGGAGAAATGACTTTCTTGATGCTCATGTATCTACTTTAGGTTTTGATAAATCTAAAGTTACTTGTTTTCGTTGCAGGGAGAAAGGTCATTTCAAGCGGGAGTGCAAGAACAGAGAAGCTAGTGGCGCTCAGAATCCGTTCGGAAAAGACGATTACTACCAAAAAGCCATTTATCAGCAAGTTGGTCAGTCACAAGACTCACAAACGGCTCATGGTAGAAAGATTGAGGATTCAAAGAGAGGATGTTTGGTAGATTTCAACTGGAGCAACTATATATCTCCTGATAGCAAAGCATGCATAGTCGATCAAGATGATGAGAGGCTACCTGAAGGTTTCAGCTGGGATATGTTTGTTGATGAAAAGGGTGATTTCAAAGCTTTTATTGCAAAGATTGTTAGAGAACCAGACATGTTCGCCACATGGATGAAATCTATTGGTGAGACAGTGAATAGTGTGAAGGAACAGTCTGTTACATCTGAAGAAAGCTCAGAAAGTGTTGATGAAGATTCACTAAGTGCAGATGAGAGTGTGCAAAATGATGTTACTTCAGAAAAAGAAGTTGTATTTGATCAAACACCGTCTGATTCTGGTGTATCAGATGCTGATTCTGAAAAATCTGTACAGTTTGATCAGTCACCAGTTGATAGTAGCAGTGATGATGAGGAAGAGAAACATATAAATGTTGCAAAATCTCATCTTTCTCCTGAAAGTTTTCATTTCTATTTTGCAGATCGCATGGAGAAACTGAAAGAGAAACGAGCTGCTAAAGAACAACAACTAAAGAAATCTGAAGATGTTGTTCAGAAAGAGAATGTAGAAGGTGTTGCTGATGAAATAGTTGAAACTGAGCAAGAGAAGGTGATTGAAGAAGAAAAAGTGATTGAAGTGATAAAGACAATTGAGATTGAGAAGATTGTTGAAGTTGTCAAGCCTTGCGAGAAGTGTTTGGAAGCATGCAAGGGTTGTGCAGTAAAAGACGAGATAATTGCTGAATATGAAAAGAAAAAGGAGCAGTTACTGTTCAACCTCAACTATGTAATAGAATCATATGATGTCTTGAACAAAACAGTGACTGGTCTCCAAAAGACAAACTCAGAGAGAGAACAAGCACTAACGATGATGAATGCTGTGATGATGACAAAGCAAAAAGCCATCAACTTTTACATCGAAGAAAGTGCTAAGTGGAAGCAAGAGTTGGAGACAGAGAAGATTGAGAATGAGAGAATTAGACGGTTATTGCAAAGTTATTCTAGTTCTGATTATCTCATTGATCGTATTTACCCAACTGTTGCAGGTATGGAAGTTTTTCAAGACGAGAAGCCAAAGAAAAAGAAAGATAGTGGTAAGAAACCGACTGTTAGCTATAACAAGTGTCCGCCTCCAATTTGGGAAGGGTATTCACCTAGAAAACCAAACGAGGAGCAACTTGAAAAAACAGTCAATATAAAGCTAAAAACTGACACAACCGACGTTTTACCAGATAACATTGATGTCACGTTTACCTCGTCCGATACTGATCATGAGTCTGAGTTAATAAAAAAGGTGGTCGATCAAGTGTTGGATACTGAGGAGGAGTCTGAGTCAAAGTCTGAGTCTGGAGGGTCAAATTCGTCTGTCAACAGTCCAAAGTCGTCGGTTAAAAGGTCTTATAGTAAAGAATTTTTGTTATCGAAAGCAAATTTGGATGATGAAACATTTGAAGTCACATACACTTTAAATGATTCGGACAAATTGTACTCTGACAAAGAGTTTCCAATAAGAAGTGTTCATTTTGACATGATCAAAAAGGTTTTCAAAATGACAGAAATTAATATTTCTGAAATAAAAGATTTAAATCTTACTGGAAAACCTAAAAAGTATACTTCAAGAGTCAAACAACGTCTAAACAAGAAAAAGGGTTACAATTCTGGTTCTGGTTTTCAAAAGAAACCAAACCAAAATCGTAGCTACAAAAAGAAAGGTCTTGGATTTATTCCACCAGAAAATCATAAAAATTTGAAAAATTCTAAAACAAAAACAGAATTTGTGTCAGGTGGACTTGCAGAAGAGGAACAGAAGAAACCATTCTGGAGACAGTCAAATCAAGAGTTTCTTGCTGAAAAGAAGAAGAATGGAACTGAAATGTCTCATCTAAAGGAAACTCGAACCTGTTACAAGTGCAATGAAGCTGGTCACATTGCATGGAACTGTTCGAAAAATGTCACAACAAAACAGGGAGTTTCTAAGAAATTGAAAGAAAAGGTTGTTGATATTGAACCATCAATCGAAAAATTTAAAATTTTTGAAAACTCAACTTATGAGATTGGTGAGTGTTCTAAAAAGAATTTTTATAAAAAGAAAGAGAATGACAACCAAGTGTGGGTTGTTAAGAAAGTTGATGTGAATGTCGGCGATGAATCTGGTTCCACAAAACCAGAAGAGCCACAGATTGAGGTAAAAATTTCAGTGAATGATGATGAGTTTCCATCACTGAAGTTTGAAGAGGTTAAACAAAAAGTGGGTAAGGTTGAGATCTCGAATCAGTTTTACAACGAGAATACTAAATTTGATGTCGAGAAAACATTCAATGGGAGTGTTAAGAAAATTTTTGGAAAAATGTTGAATGGGAAAGCAAAGGGGGTTAAAGATTTTTATGCAACTAAAAAGGCAACTTATAACCCTACTGCGCAAGAACTGAAAGCCATCAAGTCTGAGAAGACTTGGATGGAAGTTTGTTTCCCTTGAAGTCTTAGGACTACGCCGGAGATCCCAAGTTTGTAATTGCGGATCAGGAATCGGCATCTTTCTTGATAATTGTTTTTGTAATTAAATTTTAAAAATGTTTAAATTGTTACAGGATAAGTGTGAATTGCCGGAGCTTCCAGGTTGGTAAGTGCGAAGCAGGAATCAGCATCTTTGTTGGTAAAATAGTTTGTGTAGATGTTTTATTCCTACATGTGGTTATATGTTTTGGATATACTTACAAGTGGTAAGAGGTTGATTCTGACAAAGTGATTACTCAAGGTCATTAGGTTGAACTTGATGTAATCCACATACAAGAGATTGAATGGACAATATGATGAACCAAACCCCTAACTTTACAAGTGGTAAAACTAACAAAACTTATTTTCCGGAAAAATCATTTTGGTTAAAACAAACTTAAGTGTTTTGAAATCATAATGAGAAAATAGTTTTGTGAAAGGGGGAGTTCTGATTGTTTATGCCTAGTGGATGGCGATTTGAAGCGATTTGATATCGGTTGTCAAGTTTGTTGTATAGTTTGTTTTCAAATTTCCTTTAATATGTTTGCATTTTAGGGGGAGTAGAAATTTCAGAAAATCCAAAAACATTAGAAAATTTGAAAAAGGCAAAAACATGATAAAATACAAAAATGAGTTTTGTTGTATAGAAGAGGAAATGATAGTACATCAGTAGACAGTTACAGTATGCTAAAGAATTGTATTGATTAAATAGCGTTAAACAGTCTCACTGATGATATGCCGATAGGTTTTTACACATTTAGTAAGCTTTTTCGGGATATAAACTTAAATTCAAACTTGCTTATTTCGTGGGGAATACTACTTGGATATATAGGTAACCCCTGAAATCTCGTTTGAAAGGTCCCTCTTTCTGAGATACTAGGTCTTTATACTCAGTGATATCTGGGGTATTATCCCGGGACTTCTGCTGAATGGAAGTTCTGACCTAGTCCCCGGATAATGCTTTCTGCAAATGCTTGAAACATAGCATCGCCCTCAGCAAGCTGATGAAACAATAAAATTGATAGTCGCTGCTATTGTAATGCAAAAGATCCTCTAAAGGGGACATACCCAAAAAGTCGAGTCATGATCTCTCTGCTGAACGGTAGTTCTGACCTGAGCTCTCATGATTCTTCATAATTTATTAACCCCTTACAGATATCATCTGTGGTATACTCACCTATAAGACTGAATATTGGGATCTGGATACGGGAGTATATTCAAGAGGTGGGACACATGAATAAGTTTAAGTCCTTAACACACCTAACTCATATCCTGAATCAGTTGAAATTTGTGTGAAAATTTAAGTGGATCAGTATATCGGCAATCTAAGTGAATTGTTTAATTCTTAATGTGTAATTAAGCTCAACGGTACTTGTGACTTGTCAAAAACTGATATGATCCTCTTACACAAAACTCACAAAAATATTGTCTGTAAATATTTCTTTACTGCATTTCTTTAAATTCAAAAATACAAAAAGATTTTCAGTGTGTTTTAGCATAAATTTTTGAAAAATCCAAAAAGATTTTCGACAACTGATGTTGGAGAGCTGATTGTCAAAATTCCAAGTGCTAGACATGATGAACAAATGGTTTGGGAAAATGTGTTTTGAAAAGAAAAAATGATCAAATTTTAAAATGATTCATCAAGTTTATTGAGTTATTTTTGAAGGAGAGTCAGTATTAGTGCATACATTGAATTGTTAAATGTGTGAAATTTACTTTTAGGTAGAGTGAGTTTGTGTAGGTTTAAGTATGAGCTGGATTGATGATTCTAAGCTGGATGAGACCCAGATTACGATCTTGGAACAATCTCAGAAAAAGACAGCCAGATTACGATCCTGAAGCAGATGATGCTGAAGAACTAACGGAATGCCAGCACATTGCAAGGGGGAGTCTGTTAATTTTGAGAGAAAGAATGAAGCTCAGAGACTGATCAAGACTGAAGATGCGAAGACTCGACACGTGAGACTCGTCAACATCTGAGGGGGAGTCTGTTAGTGCATGCATCTGTCAACTTCGTCTTGTATCGAGTCTTGTACTGTAATAGTTAGATCAGAGCACGAAAAACGAGATAGTGGTTTTTAGAGGTGATTCCACTCGAAATGACACTTTGTCATTTCGTGGGAAATCACATAAGTTTCTGATTCCACTCGAAATGTAACATGCTGATTCCACTCGAAAGTTAAATTCTAATTCCGCTCCAAATGACACTATGTCATTTCGTGGGGAATCAGAAGTACTATAAGTAGGCTAGTGTTATGTCATTTCAGGGTGAATCATAATATTGTACCGAAGTGCTGCCGGTGTGTTTCCTGATTGTATTTGTTATAATATCAATCAGAAGAGTGTTTAAAGTGAAGAACAAGCTGTATCTACCTTCGTTTCTTGTTATTTCGCACCTGAAACATAGTTGAACGCCTCTGAACGACTCATTTGGGTTGAAACACGATCCTACATTTGTTGAGTTGTGTTTGCAGTGTTCTACTAGTTTCTGTGTTTGTCTGATCAAGTGGATTCCGTATTATTGATTAGATTATCAGTCTTGTCAAGATCCACAGCGAAACGGACCTATGGTATCATAGTAATACGCTCTTGATTGTTTGGTTCGAGCTTGAGATAATAACACAAGTATTTTTCTTGTTATTGCTTGTGCAAGTTTTGAAAATTTTGTCGAAGAACACCAAGAACAATGGTAATCTTTAAAGAAATTGGTGATTTGATCTTGCGTTTTCGAAATTAGTATGGTGTTTGCAAAATTTGTGGGAATTTAGCTTCAACTAAATCTTGCAGACTTTTGGAGATTAGGTTTCCATAAATTGTTCCAAGAATAATGGATATTGATTTATTATCAAATGGTTTTGATCTCCTTGTATTTTCGAGAATCATATATAGAAAACAAAATATATCGATATAAAAAAGTTTAATGATTAGGTGTTCACGGTTTTAGAGATAAAGGTCTTCATGAGATTCATGGTACATGGGAATGCAAGGCATTCTGGAGGAAGTTCTATTTTCGAGAACAAGTAATCAAGGTTGTTTACGAAAAATAGTGTTCTTGGAAAATAAGAGTTCATAGGTTTGAGGAGTTCACTAGTTTTTGAGTTCACTAGATTTCGGAGTTCACTAGTTTGGAGTTTACTGGATTGGAGTTCACCAGTTTTGGCGTTTACTAGATTGTGGTATTTTTGGTTCTCGTTAACTAGTGTTCTCGACTTTAGGAGTTCTCGTGAATTAGGTGTTTTAAAAAAAAGAGGCATTTTTTGTTTACAATAACGAGACGGGTGTATACAAACATTTGGGTGACAGTGTTTTTCAAAAATTTTGTTTGGTTTAAAGAACCGGGACCTTAATATAAAACTCTGAAAGGGTCGGTAGAAAAATTAGGCTTGGATTTTGAGTCGGGTTTACCAAAATCCATTTGAAACTTTTTAGTTGCATGTCTAAAATGGATAATGAAAATGAGACTGCTAATAAACTACCAAAACTGATGAAAGTTTCACAATATGGTGAGCGGAAGGGAAAGTTTGAGTTATTTATTCAGCATCAAGATACTAGTATGTGGAGTTGTATCATGGATGGTTACATTACTCCTACACGTGAAGTTGATGGGAGAGTTCGAGTGAATGCTTACGTGGAGATGCAAGAATCTGATAAACGGATGTATTAGGCAGAGAATAAAGCTTTAGCAACAATTAACAAGTCCTTTCCACTTGAAATTAAACTCATTTTTATAGGTATGGGACTTCAAGAGAGTTGTGGGAAACAATGGAAAACCGTTGTCAGAGTTCTTCGAGACAGAGTTCAGGCAATCATGCTTCTATTGGGTCAAGTGAGCAAAAACTTATGTGTTGGTGCATGTTATGTGACAACAACTTTGGTTTGGTCTTTGGATATTTTAATCAAGACTTGGATAATATGAAGACTTCAAGAGATTCCGAGTTTATGAAATAGTGAAGTGAATTCCGAGTTTATGAAGAATTGAAGCTCCGAATTTATGAAGATATCAAGTCTGAGTTTATAAACAACATGTGAATTCTGAGTTTGTCAAGTTAGTCTGAGTTTATATCTTTATTATTTAATTCCGAATTTGTGTTTATTATGTAAGTGAGCCTAGGCCAGTTTGCATGGCTATGTTATATAAACAGTTCATGTATTAGGGTTTTAGGTTAGACACCAGAGAGCAGTTAGAGAGTTTGTGAGAGAAAACACAGAGTATTGGCTGTGAGTTCTTGTGATCTTGAGTGACTGTAAAACTTGTGTTTGATAATCAAAGAAGATCAGTTTGAAGTATTCTGTGTGTTCTTCATCTTAACTTGTTTCTGTGTTCGTGTGATTAATTAAGGGGATTCCGAACCCTTGGTTGATTAGTCAATTTTTTATCGATCCACATGTGATAGGGACCTCCATTATGGACGAGTTTACTATTATGGACGATGAAAAAGTAGATGATGTGGTAGAAGAAAAGAAGGAAACTAGCACACCCCGACCCATGGTAGATTATTGGTCGGAGCGAGATGATTGTCCAAAGCTTATGGCAACTATTAAAAGTTTCATAATTGAACATGTTATAAATTTAAATTGTCACACATTACAAGTAGTTCAATTAATCCAACATTAATCAAAGGAATTAATGTTAGGCCCCTAGAGTGTGAGACCGATGCATCAAATTAACACAACAGGCTATGGTTACGAACTGGGCCTTACCGGGTTAGTTTATATTAGGTTTTGGACCTTTATAGGTCATTTGGGCCAAGCTTTAGGCCATGGGCTTTACTAGGTATATAAACAAGTTTTTAACTTGTTTTAGGGTTAGACCTCATAAGTTACAGCATAGAGAAATCGAAGGAGGCTCTAGGGTTTATGTACTTGACTTGGAAATAAAGACAAGTGTGCATTGAAACTATTAGATCGTGTGTTTGTGTGTTCTTGAATCATCACTTTCATTTGATTCCGCTATTTGATTGTGATTAATTGATATCATATTGTTAAAGATCCGTCACGAACTTACAATTAGTACCAGAGCCATAGAACCTACTTCTAGGCTCTGTTTCGATATCAAGGATTCAAGAACTAGGTTGTTGAATTTTTTTTCTTGATCTGATTTTTAAAAAAAAATTGGATTGTTTTTGAGTTTGTTAAAGGGTTTTCGAAGTTCTACGGATTCTTTTGAAAGTTACAAAATTGGTTTAGGCGACCTTGGAGATTAGAATTGTATTTTTAAATCTTGTCTTGCAGATTCTTTGGTCAAAATTGCTGGAAACTTGAAGAAAATTTTGAAAAACATCAAGAACATTCTTGGTGTTCTTCGAGATTGGTTTTAAATCTACTATATGTTCCTGTTTGTTTGAAGATCAATACTGTTTTTTTTTGGAAAAAAGGGATAAAATAAATCTCTACAAAATTTAAAAGATTCACTGATCTTTAAAAGTTTTTTCAAAAGGTAAAGCAAATCCTATTTTTAGGAAATATTGTTTGCAACTTAAAATAAAATAAAGAAAATATAACTTTGGGAATTTTGTTTGCAACTGTTTGGTTCTCGTGTTGGGTTCTCCAATCACCGTTCTAAAAGAAATAGTTTTCGAGAATACGTGTGTCGAGTCCCTGAATCCTGGTGGAAAGTCAATGAGGCTCGTCAACGTTGCAACGGATATATGTCGTCTTCCTATAAAAAAGAACACCGTTAGCCTCACCACGGAGGACCCCGGAGGGGGAATCCATGACCAAGCTCCAGCGTGAGAATAAGTAACCGTGCCGGAGAACGAAGAGCTTATTCCGATAAGTATAAGATCGCCGGAATATCTCCGATGGTGTGAAATCTAGGCTCGGAGCCTTAAATGTGATCCAAAGGAATGTTTGGAGTAAATGAAGCGTGTGTATTCAATGAGAGACATTATTCAATGAGAGTGGGTATTAATGCATACCTCAAGCAATGTTGAACCTTCCTTATATAAGGAAGTCAGCTTATTTCCTCGAAAAGCACCTCCAGCCCCATCTAACGGTTTTCTGGGACCTTTAGGAGACTCAGACACGTGTCTGATCCCAAACGGTCCGATGTTCCGGTCATTAATGAAGCCAGCTGCCCCACTGTACTATTTTCGGTGATAAGTTCTCATGGCCTTTCAGGAAATTAATGTTTATCAGAGAGACAAGATGTCTTCTTTCCCGCTCATTCTAATAGGTTATTTCCGGAAGAGACAGAACTCCTTTTATTGGGTATGTTCGGGAGCCCAGTAGAGAAAGGAGCCCAAGACAAGACCACAAAACATTAAGTGGGCCTCGTCGTTAAGTTATCTCTAGCCCCAGGTCACAGGACCCGGGACTTGTGGGCTTGGGCTGAAGCACAATAGTTTCTCAACTGAAGAGGTGGGGCCCTTTGATGATGACGATTCCCATCCTTCCCCAGTACCGATAAAGTTGCCTTGATCCGACGGTTGGGGTTTTTGGTTGTGGCACACGTGCCCCAAATTAGAAATTGGTTTTTTAAAACCTTGATTAGACGGTTACCGCCTTGTTCAGAGGCTCTATTTAAAACCCTGAGTGACTTTCCCTTTCACCATAATTGTCTCTCTTTCTTCCTTCATCATCTTCTCCGTTTACTCCCCTGGTATTCTGACAATGAGCAAGAAGGGACGATCTCTAATCCGTTCCATTCTTACCAAGGAGGACCTTGAATCGTTCGTTGCTACATACAAGATCCCTTCAGAGTTTTCTCCAAGTTTACCTGGTCCAGATGACCTGGCCGATTGTACGCCGGAGAGGATCGTTGTCTACACCCTATCTTTCTCTTTCTGTGGTGTTCATTATCCTTTGTCACCGTTCAAGATGGCACTCTTGAAACATTACGGTATCCATTTTTCACAACTGCACCCCTTGCTTTGATGAGGATCGTTCATTTTGAACTTTCTTGTGCTGCCTTTGCTAGTGAGCCATCTTTTTCTCTTTTCCGTATGTTATACGGGCTTCAATCGGACGGAGATTGGTTCACTTTTGCGAAGAGAAAGGATAGTGTTTCTTTGCCTTGTTACTTCTTCATGCCGATGTCTACTTATCCGAAGGAGTGGATGTAACACCTCGAAAATTCACGTCCTATAATGTATTGACACGTGTCATAAGCTTTGAATGTGTGAAAGAATACTCTGGAAGGACTAAAGTTGAAAAACAAGGAAAGTATGCGAATATAAGGTTTCAAAATGTCAACAATGGATAAATATACTTTACAATAACCCTACATGATGTTTATACCCTTAAACGAATGAATCATGGATCATACGAAGCTAATTGTGAAAGAAAGTGAGAGGTTACAAACTACAGGGGCTAAATGTGTCAACATGTTTAAAGTATACCTCTGAGTGACCTTTTTGCAAACCCGAAGCTTTGTAACAATAAATATGCTCACTAGAATGCATGATAAAAATTTCACCAAGTTTCGTTATCATATGAGAAAGTTACGATAAAATTCGTATACGAAGGGTTAAAAGCGTCGACATGTTAATACATACCTCTGAGCGACCTATGTGTAAATCCCAAACCTCAACCTATGTTGTAAACCTCTTATAAGCATCCTAATCCGGTTAATGCTTGCAATAATCGATTCAAATTATAAAGATGGGATCTTATGAAATTGTGTTTGACGAATCTTCGTTTATGGCCTTTCAAAAAGAATCCAAGACAATTCTACAACATGGCAAGGTGGTCATAACTGTTGAAGTATGAACTAAAGATCCCATACTGATAATTCAAGCCCCAAAATCGTAATACTTAAATTGCCCTTTCAAAAGCTTGAAAGGTCACAAGTTTTTGCCTTCTGGTAAAGGCTTACGGACCGTAAGACCCTCCGCTTAGGGTCCGTAAGGCGGCCCCAGTAACAGAAAATGTAACAACAGCCTATTTAACGAGTTTAACCGACTTACTTTGCCATTTTTCACCACCATGTGCAGCACAAACTAGTTTTTAGGCTTTAGGGACACTTGTTAATGATCAGGGTTCAATACTAGAATTGTTTGTCATGATCTTGAACAATCAAAAGCACTATATAAAGCCCCACTTTGTGGCAAATTTGATCATTCACTCACAACTCATCTTCTGATCATTTCTGGAGCTCAAGAGCCTTCTCTAAGCATTACTAATCATGCATAGGACTTTGGTAAGTATCCTTAACCTTCCTTAATCGTGTTTTACTTAGTTAATTAGCTTAAAGTTAAACCGTCATAATTAAGGTTTGACTTATCGATTAATCACTAAGGGTTCAGTGTTTAGTCAAACTTAAGGAAGTTATAAGTTGGTAATTATGTGGGCATTAAACCCTTACAAAGGCACCCTCTGATTCCCTCTCTAACTAGATCATTTGTCGGGTCAAAGTTGTTTATAAAAAGTCAACAGGAACTTAATTTTCGAATTAACGCATATTTAACAATGTAGAAGGCATGCAACCTATTTTATCACTCATATAACTTGTTAATTAGTATAAGAACTGGTCTAAGCTTGTTTGATCCGACAATCTTCTGTTTAGGCTCGGTTCGGAACCGAAAGTCGCAAAACTTTGACTTTTGCTTTGACTTCAGTTCTGACCCGATTTAGATGGGTTTGGAAATGCTTTAGAGCTCCGTTAGGGCCAGCTAGTATGATAGTATAACCCTCTGCGTTTATACTACTTGACTCGTTGATTGTCCGATTCATTTACACGTTCCCGTTAATTGCCTAATGTTGACCAATATGCCCTTTTGACCATAAAACGAGAATTTTGGAAATGTGAAAGGACAATAATCTTTATTACTGATTTATAAACATGTCCCTAAATTTTCAGATCAATTGGAGGTCTAGATTAGGAGTTATGCTTAATAGCGTAATTAGAACGCTTCTTATGAATTAAAAGGCGTAATTAGCATAAAGCCTATATAAACCCAATTTTTGACATCAAACCTTTTACCCTCTGATGTAATATAATATTTTGGGATTTTTGAGGATTTTTAATTATTTTTAACCTGCTCATAACCTAAGGTTATGGTCTTGATTCAGTAAATACCGATTATACCCTTTTTGTGTATAAAATGAGTTTTACATAATATTTTGACACCAATTCAATTGCTACTGATTTTATATAATAAATGAAGTTTTTGAACTTTATAACCTGTTCAGAAAACTCAGATTTCCTGTATAACCCGGAAATCGCTTAAAATGGCTTTTTACGCGTGTTAAACACCTAGTTTGAGTTTAAAACCATTTTGTCACATAAGACTTATCACCAACTGATATAACCTATTAAAGTAAGTTGTTTTACTGATTATTTCATAACCGAATCTCAGCATTATAAATAATCTCTTTTATAATCTTTTAAATGACCAAAATATCCCTACAGGGCGTAATTTGAGATTAAACTCGTTTTGGGCATAATGGAAGGTATCCTACTGATATCACAACATATTTAAGGCATATTGACTTAGTAAACCTGTATAGGACTCTTTCGGTTACCCGTTATGCGTTATTCGCGTTCGGTTTATGTAACTAGTTTGCATAAATTAGCCGAAACGGGTCAAACCTTATCGTTTTTATCTCGAAATCCAGAATGTGTTTAGTTTACCCATATTATACAAGTCTTCAAACTTGTCGGGACTAAATCACATTCTAATCCGGTCTTCACTTAATCCTGCGTTCGAACCGTATCTTCCTTAAAAACTAACCGGTCTAAGTTTAGGCTTAATTAAAGACCCGTTAGGATTCTAATAGGTTATTATAAACATTCGTTCCAGAATAGGAGACTCGGTAAAAGCTACGTGCACTTGCTTATTGTGAACATTACTTGCAAAGGTAAATACTTTTAACTTATTTTCCCTATACGGGCTTGGGGTATGGTATATAAAATACCGCTTGGTCGGGCATTGAATCTTTAATCGAATAGAGGTTAATTCATTGAGATGTCCCGTTTGGAAATGTTTTGTTTGCTTAAAGCCTTTGGGGGGTTAATGATCATGTCCCAGATATCCTTGGCATCATCTTACGAGATGGCCACGACCTGAGCACGGGGTGTAGGCGTACACCCGTCAGTGCATAAATAAATAATGTGGTGTGTCTATTGATCTTTAACCCGGTCTACGGATCGGGCTACTGAACGCATAAGGAACATGTAATTCTTTTACAAGATTATATTCAAATAATTATCCCAAGTTATAAAAAGTTTGTGCCACGTGCATTCAGATCAATTTTATTAAACCTTTTCAAAATAAGTCAGTTAATTGTATTTACCAGTCTAAACTGACGTATTTTCTCAAAAAGGTTAAGTGCAGGTACTACTCGAAATAGGCTGGCTTTCTCCTAGCGTCCGCAATAAGTCTCGCAAGCTTGGATGCCATAAAACTGTTGAACAATGTTTCCATTTTATTTTTGATCCACCTGTGGATTATTTTTCAACTGTTTGTGATACTTGATATTACAATTTATTAAAGTTGAAATATATCTATCTTTTGCTTCCGATGTGCATTTAAATATTGTGTTGTTTGACTATGATAATATCAACTACGTCACGATACTCCCCACGGGGCCCACCGGTAATACGTGGAAATATCGGGGTGTGACAGGTTAGTATCAGAGCCAACATTGAGTGAATTAAACACTAGCCTTTTGTGTTTAATCTCAATGACACAATTGCACATTCCTAAATTATTGAGTCTAGAAAAAGAACTTAGGACAAATCCAAATTTGTTTTTAATCTTAACTTTGTCCTATATATTTCTTGTTGTATATTTTATTTGTGTTGACAGGTTTAACAATGCCGCCAAGATTCCGAAGAGGTAAGGGGCCAATCAGCGCCCCCAACGATCACGAAGCCGGGCCCTCACACCGGCGGACTCCTTCTAATACTATGAGTGCCGATCCTCAGGGAAACTGGAGGACCCACGTGGAGCCCGCTAGACGATCTATCTCACATAGTTCAACACCTCCTTATCGTCACTCCTTTGGGCCGCAGTCAGAAAACGAGCCCGATAACTCACGCCACTCCTTCTTACCATTGCAGCGATCCGTTTCGCACCGTTCCTTTGGCGACCCCACTCCCGTCTTTCAGGGCCGGTTCAACCCGGCAAACAATATCGAAGAACCAGTGGGTTTTAACCCACTAGGACCTGAAGACCATTTCACAGGAGACCATGCAATGGACATGCACGAGGAGACGGATCCCGTCGAGCCTGTAACCGGGACTCCCAACCATCCCATCGAGATCTCTGATGGATCATCTTTCCACGGGTCACCCTACAGTGGTCCAGACAGTTACCAATCTAGGTTTAACCAGTATGAGTGGTATTTTACACCCTCTCATAACCCACAGCAGCAACAGCAGGATCCATCCGAGGATTCGCGATTCGTGGCAGTCACGCCACCGCCACCACCGCCGCCAGTTCATCAAGCACCTCCAGAACCACCAAAACGTAGGAGAACTGGCGTACGAATATCCGCGCGAGGAGGGGATTTTCACTTTAGCACCCCTCAACAATCCAGTGGCAGTCACTACCCGCCACTGCATGAAGACCCACAAATGGGTGGGCCCTCAAACCCAGTTCCAGAGGTGAATTCTGCACCAGTTGCACCTGTCACACCCCCAAAGTCCACACGCGGAGTATCACCGTTTGGGAGCGTGACTGACCAGGATCAAGCCACCAATCATATAGAACAATGTAATAGTAACAGTAATTGTAACCAAACCAATCCATATGAAAGGTGTTCAAAACATAAGTATAAATTCAACGTTTAGCGGAAGCATATGAGTAAAAGCCCAACATAAATAAAGTGTGTAATGACATAATGTCTAATCAAGCATTCACGATCCCTGTCCACAACGAACGCGCCTCCCAGTGCAAGCTCCATGAATACCTAACGACCTGCAAGGCATGTAACAGAGAGTCAACAACTAGTTGAGCGAGTTCACAGTAAGTAAGTTCGTAATAGTAAGTTTGTTTCGTAACATGTGGCGCTACTAGGCCGATAGTATGTTCTATTAGTAGGGGCTTCCCATGTTTGCATTTACACTAGACTATTCGTAACCATAAGTGTTCTTCTTACCGAGAACAGTAGTACGTACAAAGTTTACGTAGGTTTTACGTAAGTGTCCTTCACAACCGAGGACAGGGGTACGCGGGGGTTTACGTAGGTTTTACGTAAGTGTCCTTCCTGACTCCGGAAGACAGTAGCATGTTCTTGTTTACGTAGGTTTTACGTAAGTGCCTGACACAACCGAGGCAGTAGTGAGTATAAGTTCACGTAGGTTTTACGTGAGTGTCCTTCGCAACCTGAGGACAGTGATGAGTACCAGTATACGTAGGTTTTACGTATGTCTCCTGCGCATCCGAGGACGATGGTAGATAGTCTAGTAACAGTGTAAGTACGAGTATCTATTCAAATCTCATTCCTTAAATCCCCATTCCCATACCCTGGGAATCCCATGCCTTAGTAAAAGTGTGAACTCACCTTGGTTTGCTCGGTATGCTAAAGTATGTGCTCGCAAATAATCAATCACGTCCTAAGGTACGCATGTGTACAGAATCAGTTTGTATTCACAAAGTTCACGTATAAGCACATTCATAGTGGATACTGAATCAATGTTCATCACATAGTACTAAGCACGTATACAAACTTGTACAAGTTATGTTTAACCTTTAACGGCAGTTAGTTAGTTCAGTTAACACTTAACAGAAAATAAATAAGTTACTGTGCCGATTACCCATTTGGCGAAACACCCCTGTTTCGCCATATACCCCTTCGACGAAACACTTACGTTTCGTCATGTTTGTTTCATCGTGAATGGTCTCGGCAAATCATAGTTCTGTTTCGTCATACCCGATTCGGCAGGTTATGTGTTTCGTAAACAAATGTCAGTTACGTCGATCTAATCAGTTACAACATTAACACATAAAACCCTAGTCATTGCTAACAGCCGTCATCAACATCATCGATCATCATCATCAACAAAACATGAGTATCACGTCAATCATACAGAGCCAAACATTAATCTTAACAATCCATTCAAACATTAATGGAAATTGTTGCTAGTTTCATGTAGGTATATTTAAATAGGATCTATAGGAATCATCATGAGAAATCGGCGGCTCATATATTCTACAGATTCGAACATCAATGTATTCATCACCATTAATTTAATTAATCATCATCTCATCACACATTGCCCATAACATGCTTACTGACAACATTGTTAAAAAAAACATCAATATTGTTTGAGGAGATCATCACATGGGCCGCCCCTATTTTGTTCAATGTTACCAGCTTTAACACTTAACAGGCCACATGCTTTCCATTCCATTTGACCAATATAACTATTTCCTAACAATGCATGTGCAAATAACGACAATAGTAGGCGCCAATTTACATGTATACATAATGAAATTTTCATGCAATTCAACATAGTGGCCGACAATAAGGTAATGACAACACATGCAACATTTATTATATCAAGGTAAATCATCATCACTATACATATATATGCAAGAATAAAACTAACCGAGTAATGCAAATGAATTCAAGCACCGCTATAGGCTCTAAGGGTTTCGAATAGGGGAGGAGCCGCCTGCTGTTTGCAAGATCGAGAAAGAAAAGAGGGGGTTTCTGCTGCCGTTTGCAAGTTTGAGAGAGGTAGGGTTTGTTTTATTATAAAACAATAAGTCATGTGGGCCGAGAAGTAGAACTGGGCCGAAGCTCTTCCTGTTTTCGCCGGTCATTAATTGGACGAAAACACTTAGATGTTTTCGTGAGGAGGGTGTTTTTGGCAGGCTCACCATCTTGTTTTTCAATTATACAATCAAACAATCCATACCATATATATATAACATCTATACACACATCAAGTATACTACAATCCACAAACAACACATGTATTGCACATAAGGTAGTTATAAGAACCCACTTGCAATTAAGTAATAAGTTAAGTAGAAAAGACACCTTGAAAACTCGGGTTGTCACATTATCCCCAACTTGAAAGAAATTTCGTCCCGAAATTTAGCATGCGGTTACTGAGGAAGCTAGTTAAGTTGCGTGGTGTTACTGGTTTTCCTGGGGTGTCACATCATCCCCCCGTTGATTTGGAATTTCGTCCCGAAATTCTGTAGTAGCTTCAGCCTCAGTAGTGGTTGCACTGTCTCCAAATAACTGGGGATATTTGAGTTTCATTTGATCTTCGCGTTCCCAGGTGAACTCTGTGCCACGACGGGAGTTCCAACGAACTCGAACAAGAGGTATTCTGGTGTTCTTGAAGACCTTAACATCCCGGTCCGTGATTTCAACTGGTTCCTCGACGAATTGCAGCTGTTCGTCGATAGTGAGCTCCTTTAAAGGAACTATGAGGGTCTCATCTGACAGACACTTCTTCAGATTCGACACGTGGAAGACGTTGTGAACTGCACTGAGTTCAGCTGGTAAGTTTAGTCTGTAGGCCACTTTGCCTATTTTTTTTTCAATGATTTCGAAAGGTCCAACGTATCATGGATTGAGTTTGCCTCGTTTTCCAAAACGAACAACACCCTTCCAGGGTGAAACTTTGAGTAGCACTCGATCCCCAACCTGGAACTCGAGTGGTTTCCTGTCTTTATCGGCGTATGCTTTCTGACGGTCACGAGCTGCCGCCATGCGTTGTCGTATTTGAGCAATCTTTTCTGTGGTATCAACTACCATTTCTGGACCTGTGATTTGACTATCACCCACCTCTGCCCAACAAAGAGGTGACCGGCATTTACGCCCGTACAATGCCTCGAATGGAGCAGCTTTAATGCTTGTGTGGTAGCTGTTGTTGTACGAAAATTCCACAAGTGGCAGATGTTTTTCCCCACCATTGCCAAAGTCAATTACGCACGCCCGAAGCATGTCTTCTAGAGTTTGAATAGTGCGCTCAGACTGCCCATCCGTCTGAGGATGATAAGCTGTGCTCATGTCTAAACGAGAGCCAAAAGATTTGTGCATTGCTTGCCACAGTTCTGAAGTGAAACGTGCGTCACGATCAGAGATAATAGAGGTTGGCACCCCGTGCCTTGAAACCACTTCTTTAAGATAGATGTCTGCTAGAGTAGAGAACTTGTCTGTTTCCTTAATAGCCAGGAAGTGAGCAGACTTTGTGAGTCGTTCCACGATCACCTAAATAGTATCATTCCCACGTTGAGATCTAGGTAGGCCAATAACAAAATCCATGGAAATTTGTTCCCATTTCCATTGTGGTATCTCAGGTTGTTGGAGTGGGCCTGATGGTTTCTGATATTCCGCTTTAACTCTCGCACAAGTCAAGCACTTGCTAACGTAAGTTGCTATGTGAGCTTTCATGCTAGGCCACCAATATGTAGTTTTGATATCGTGGTACATTTTATCCGAACCAGGATGTACCGAGTAGCGAGACTTGTGTGCCTCATCCATTACAAGCTCGCGTAAGTTGCCATAGAGTGGGACCCAGATGCGTCCTGTTACATAGTAGGCTCCGTCTGCCTTTTGTTCTAACCGTCGCCTTGAGCCGCGTAGGGCTTCAGCCCTGACGTTTTCTGGTTTCAATGCTTCTACCTGAGCATCTCGTATCTGTGAAGGAAGACTAGACTGAATAGTGAGTTGCAACGCTCGTACACGCCTAGGTGTAGTATCCTTTCGACTGAGGGCGTCGGCCACCACATTGGCTTTGCCCGGATGGTACTTTATAGCACATTCGTAATCATTCAGTAGTTCGACCCATCTACGTTGTCGCATCTTCAATTCTTTCTGCTTGAATATGTGCTCGAGACTCCTGTGATCGGTGTAGATGGTGCATTTAGTGCCATACTGGTAATGTCGCCATATCTTGAGCGCAAAAACAACAGCTCCCAGCTCTAAATCATGTGTGGTGTAATTCCGTTCATGAATCTTAAGTTGGCGCGAAGCATAAGCAATGACTTTATCCCGCTGCATCAACACACATCCAAGACCCTGGATAGACGCGTCGCAGTAGACTACAAAATCGTCCGTGCCATCAGGCAATGAAAGGATAGGTGCGCTACAAAGTCTATCCTTTAAGTGCTGAAATGCTGTTTCCTGTGTATTACCCCAACGATAAACAACACCTTTCTGTGTCAGTAATGTGAGCGGCTGTGCAATCTTTGAGAAGTCTTTGATGAACCGTCTATAATAACCCGCCAAACCCAAGAATTGGCGTATTTCGGTTGGTGTGCGAGGTGCAGGCCAGTTCTTGATCGAATCTACCTTGGATGGATCAACATGAATCCCATCCTTGTTAACCACGTGGCCTAGGAAGTGGACTTCGCGAAGCCAGAAGTCGCATTTTGAAAACTTAGCGTATAGTTGTTCCGTTCGTAGGAGTTCCAAAATAAGTCGTAAGTGCTGCTCGTGTTCCTCCCGATTCTTCGAGTAGATCAGGATGTCATCAATGAAGACAATAACAAACTTGTCAAGATAAGGTTTGCACACCCTGTTCATAAGGTCCATGAAAACCGCAGGCGCGTTCGTTAACCCGAATGGCATGACCAGAAATTCGTAGTGACCGTAGCGTGTTCTGAACGCTGTTTTGGAGACGTCCTCATCCCGGACTCTCAGTTGATGATAACCTGACCTCAGATCAATCTTCGAGTAATAGATCGACCCTTGCAATTGGTCGAATAAGTCGTCGATGCGCGAAAGAGGATAGCGATTCTTCACAGTCACCTTGTTCAGTTCGCGGTAGTCTATACACATGCGGAAGGTGCCGTCCTTCTTCTTTACGAATAGTACTGGAGCTCCCCAGGGCGAAGAACTAGGACGAATGAAACCCTTTTCCAAGAGTTCTTGCAATTGCTTAGATAGTTCTTCCAGTTCAGTTGGAGCTAAGCGATAAGGTGCTCGAGCTATAGGTGCTGCTCCTGGAGCTAGCTCGATCTGAAATTCGACCTGGCGATGAGGCGGTAACCCAGGTAACTCTTCAGGAAACACTTGAGGAAAGTCGCGTACAACAGGAATATCCTCTAACTTCTTCTCTTTCGCCGATGTATCTGTAACGAGTGCTAAAATAGCTGTGTGGCCCTTTCGCAAACACTTCTGTGCCTTCAAGAAGGAGATGATGCCACTCACGACACCACTCTTGTCGCCTTGAACTTCGAGAGATTCTTTTCCAGTACGGGGAAATTCGTATGATCTTCTCCTTGCATAGGATCTCTGCTTGTTGTTGGGATAACCAATCCATACCAATGATGATGTCGAAACCATCACAACGTTGGGGTCATTTCTAGCATCACCCTGACCAATCATGAACACTCGACCCCTGGCACCATTGCCGTCGTTATTACCCCCGTTGTTATTCCCGTTACCCCGAGTATTGTTGTTGCTGGTTCTGCGGTGCTTGCTGTTGCTACTGATGATTCTGATGTGCAGGTTGTGAACTCCTGAAATCTTTGGCTTCATGATCAATCTTGAGACACCTCTGACAACAAACCTTGTTGCACTGACCACTGTGGTGTCTGTTGCATCTGTTGCATTTTGGGTGATTTCCTCGATATCCACCCTGCCCTTGACTACCAGAAGACTGCTGACTGGGGCTCTGGTAATCATCAATCTTTCGCTGCTGTGCCTGGGACTGAACTGAAGTCGAACCCTTGCTGGGAGTTCCGTCCCACTTTCGTTTGTTGTCACTGGGAGTAGCAGAAGTAGTAATAGTAGTAGCACCAATACATTCAGGCAGCTTGTTTTGTTCCACTGCTTGGTCTGTGAGATGATGAGCAAGACGAGTAACATCCTGGATGGTAGCAAGGTTGGAAGAAGTCACATGACTTTGAATCTCTGGTACTAAGCCTTTGAGGTACAGCTCAATGCGTTTGATGGGAGGGTCCACCATAGTTGGACACAACACTGCCAGTTCCTTAAAAATCATTCCATGGGGTGGCATTAGCAGCCGCCAGCCCCAGCATCTGAACTTGCGCGTTCTACCAAGTTAGCGCAGTGCCTTCGAGAGTACCAGTGGCATACTTCACCCTACGAGCCTCAGGGCATCCGCACATCTCAAAGACGGACTCGAGCTTTTCAAACCAATGGAGGAGTCCAACTGCTCCTTCCGTGCCACTGAATGTGCTAGGACGACAGTCCATGAAAGTCTTGAAACGTGCACACAGGTGGCTGAGCGTGTTGACCTGTCATGTGCGTAAGAGTAAACATACTTGAGCACGAGTGTTGGTTTACGAGAGTAGGATCTAAAGATCCTAGAGTGAGTGGTGATGGCAGGTTACACCTCCTGCCTGAGCAGCTGCGAGTGCTGCAGTAACTTGTTCAATGATCGAAGCCGCCAACTGGGCTTGAGTTAGGATAACGCGTCCACTCATGATCTTGATATCAAGGAGAACATGTGTGTGAGAGGTTCGCGAAAGTGTAATGACAGAAGAGGGTGAGCACACAAGTATTCTCAAGCAATAGTTGTTACATTAATCTAAGCATACCATGAGCAAAGTTCTATGCAATT
This sequence comes from Helianthus tuberosus, assembly GCA_030545235.1. Lineage (NCBI taxonomy): Eukaryota > Viridiplantae > Streptophyta > Magnoliopsida > Asterales > Asteraceae > Helianthus > Helianthus tuberosus. The sequence goes on along the minus strand of CM060351.1, from coordinate 203,845,221 downwards.
CTAGCAAGTAGGCAATAAAACATGTACCATATTACCTAGGATGTTGAGTCTTGCACGTGGAGCGAAGCGTCGTTGTGGATCGTTGAGAGCACTGTTCTGGTTATAGTCTGGTTTTAATAAAAACGTTTTTCCCATATTAAAACCAAGTTCTCTATAACCAATGGCTCTGATACCAATCTGTCACACCCCCAAAGTCCACACGCGGAGTATCACCGTTTGGGAGCGTGACTGACCAGGATCAAGCCACCAATCATATAGAACAATGTAATAGTAACAGTAATTGTAACCAAACCAATCCATATGAAAGGTGTTCAAAACATAAGTATAAATTCAACGTTTAGCGGAAGCATATGAGTAAAAGCCCAACATAAATAAAGTGTGTAATGACATAATGTCTAATCAAGCATTCACGATCCTTGTCCACAACGAACGCGCCTCCCAGTGCAAGCTCCATGAATACCTAACGACCTGCAAGGCATGTAACAGAGAGTCAACAACTAGTTGAGCGAGTTCACAGTAAGTAAGTTCGTAATAGTAAGTTTGTTTCGTAACATGTGGCGCTACTAGGCCGATAGTATGTTCTATTAGTGGGGGCTTCCCATGTTTGCATTTACACTAGACTATTCGTAACCACAAGTGTTCTTCTTACCGAGAACAGTAGTACGTACAAATTTTACGTAGGTTTTACGTAAGTGTCCTTCACAACCGAGGACAGGGGTACGCGGGGGTTTACGTAGGTTTTACATAAGTGTCCTTCCTGACTCCGGAAGACAGTAGCATGTTCTTGTTTACGTAGGTTTTACGTAAGTGCCTGACACAACCGAGGCAGTAGTGAGTATAAGTTCACGTAGGTTTTACGTGAGTGTCCTTCGCAACCTGAGGACAGTGATGAGTACCAGTATACGTAGGTTTTACGTATGTATCCTGCGCATCCGAGGACGATGGTAGATAGTCTAGTAACAGTGTAAGTACGAGTATCTATTCAAATCTCATTCCTTCAATCCCCATACCCATACCCTGGGAATCCCATGCCTTAGTAAAAGTGTGAACTCACCTTGGTATGCTCGGTATGCTAAAGTATGTGCTCGCAAATAATCAATCACGTCCTAAGGTTCGCATGTGTACAGAATCAGTTTGTATTCACAAAGTTCACGTATAAGCACATTCATAGTGGATACTGAATCAATGTTCATCACATAGTACTAAGCACGTATACAAACTTGTACAAGTTATGTTTAACCTTTAACGGCAGTTAGTTAGTTCAGTTAACACTTAACAGAAAATAAATAAGTTACTGTGCCGATTACCCATTTGGCGAAACACCCCTGTTTCGCCATATACCCCTTCGACGAAACACTTACGTTTCGTCATGTTTGTTTCATCGTGAATGGTCTCGGCGAATCATAGTTCTGTTTCGTCATACCCGATTCGGCAGGTTATGTGTTTCGTAAACAAATGTCAGTTACGTCGATCTAATCAGTTACAACATTAACACAGAAAACCCTAGTCATTGCTAACAGCCGTCATCAACATCATCGATCATCATCATCAACAAAACATGAGTATCACGTCAATCATACAGAGCCAAACATTAATCTTAACAATCTATTCAAACATTAATGGAAATTGTTGCTAGTTTCATGTAGGTATATTTAAATAGGATCTATAGGAATCATCATGAGAATTCGGCGGCTCATATATTCTACAGATTCGAACATCAATGTATTCATCACCATTAATTTAATTAATCATCATCTCATCATACATTGCCCATAACATGCTTACTGACAACATTGTTAAAAAAAAACATCAATATTGTTTGAGGAGATCATCACATGGGCCGCCCCTATTTTGTTCAATGTTACCAGCTTTAACACTTAACAGGCCACATGCTTTCCATTCCATTTGACCAATATAACTATTTCCTAACAATGCATGTGCAAATAACGACAATAGTAGGTGCCAATTTACATGTATACATAATGAAATTTTCATGCAATTCAACATAGTGGCCGACAATAAGGTAATGACAACACATGCAACATTTATTATATCAAGGTAAATCATCATCACTATACATATATATGCAAGAATAAAACTAACCGAGTAATGCAAATGAATTCAAGCACCGCTATAGGCTCTAAGGGTTTCGAATAGGGGAGGAGCCGCCTGCTGTTTGCAAGATCGAGAAAGAAAAGAGGGGGTTTCTGCTGCCGTTTGCAAGTTTGAGAGAGGTAGGGTTTGTTTTATTATAAAACAATAAGTCATGTGGGCCGAGAAGTAGAACTGGGCCGAAGCCCTTCCTGTTTTTGCCGGTCATTAATTAGACGAAAACACTTAGATGTTTTCGTGAGGAGGGTGTTTTTGGCAGGCTCACCATCTTGTTTTTCAATTATACAATCAAACAATCCATACCATATATATATAACATCCATACACACATCAAGTATACTACAATCCACAAACAACACATGTATTGCACATAAGGTAGTTATAAGAACCCACTTGCAATTAAGTAATAAGTTAAGTAGAAAAGACACCTTGAAAACTCGGGTTGTCACATTATCCCCAACTTGAAAGAAATTTCGTCCCGAAATTTAGCATGCGGTTACTGAGGAAGCTAGTTAAGTTGCGTGGTTTTACTGGTTTTCCTGGGGTGTCACAGCACCACCGCCACCACCATTGATTCCTGCATACGCTGGTTCAACGGCGTACAATCCGTTTGAGCAGCCGGCTCACACTCATTATAACTATGCTGAAGCCGACCCGTACCTTGTAGCGGCAAACTACAACGCCCTTCATCCCGAAGGACCATATGGAGCCCCTTGGGGAGTAGGATATCCAACTCATGGGTATCAAATACCTGCTCGACCTCCGATTTGGCAGCAGTCGCAGCCACCACGATTTTCCCCACCGGAACAGGAGGAAATCCTCCAAAGACTAAGTCGGGTAGAACATGAATTCCAAGAAGAACATAGGAACAACAGGGGATTCCTCAAGGGTCTAGCGAGCTTGTTAAAGGGGAAGAAGAAGAGGGATCAATAAATCCCTATATGCACTGTTGCATTTCCTTGTTTCAATCCAGTCCCTGCGTGGACATTTATCTATGTATTCAGTCCCTGCGAGGACTTGCATTTTAGTCCCTGCGTGGACATTTATTTTAGTGGTTGGTCCCTGCGTGGACTTGTATCTCAGTTTAGCCCCTGCGTGGGCAAGTTGTTCTGTTAAAAGTCCCGTTTAGGGCAATGTGTACTCCTTTTAATATTTAATGGCATGTTAAGTTTTGAAAATTTCATTTTGTCATATATGCATAATTATATTATACATGAAATAAATAAAACAAAGATCATTCCTTTTAAAAATAATCTACCTATTAAATATTAAATAAGAATCTTAAAGGTATAACCTAGCCTGTATGTTATTATAAGACTTGGCCAAGATGGTAAGACCTGTCTAAAAGATTCAAATCCCTGTTAACATCTGAAAACATGTTAACGCACCTGGCAGACGTGATTCGTTAAAATCACACACGTCATTCTTATAACAGGATTCTTCAAAAGATTCATATCCTAACCTGATGATCTATAAATCATGGGTTTAAATCATCAATTAAGATGATCATATATTAACCATCCATTGGTGATGTAGTGCCTATGGGCGATACTCATTGTCATATAAGACAAAAGACAGTAGTAGCCAATGACTTCCTGTCAGAAAAAAGGTAAAGAACTATGTTCAAACCTTCATGCTTTGATTCTCTGAAATCATGGCTTATGATTTAAAATGTCCCTGTGACTAGGCCTTTTGTGCCACTAATAATACTGTTATTGATTTATAATTAGAATAAATTAAAATAAAAATCCTAAATAATTATGATTAACAAATTAACCAAATATGGTCTATGTTTACCATGGTTAATGAATTGCCATAGAAGACAATTCCGTAATAAACCATTGTCAATATCTGATGTAATTGTTCTAACTACATGGCTGACTCGGATGAGATCAACAGTCACCCCAGGGAGGATCATGATAATACCCGAATTAACATAGCGGGTGCAGAACTGCAAGCATTGATAGACAATGTTGTTACGAAAGCCATAGAGCGGCAGTATCAGGAATATAGCGGGACTCGGAGTAGGACCCTATCCGCACCGCATTCCAAGCCTAAGACTCATTCTGAGGCTCACAGCAAGCCACCCTCTAAGAAGGAAGAGCCAAAGAAAAACGATGACGATCGTCACTCTTCTAATCAGCAAAGTGTCCCATCTCAAAGGATCGTACTGAATCAAGGACCCCGTGATAAGGGTTGCTCCTACAAGTATTTTGTTTCCTGCAAACCCAGGGATTTCACTGGGGAAAAAGGAGCTATAGACTGCATGTCATGGTTGGATGAGATGGACACCGTGGTTGGTATCAGCAGGTGTACTGATAAGGATGTGGTAAAGTTCGTGTCTCAGTCATTCAAGGGGGAGGCATTAGCTTGGTGGAGGTCTTTGATCCAAGCTAACGGAAAAATCCCATTGTACAATCTGACATGGGATCAGTTTGTGGCATTGATTAGAGAAAATTACTGCCCTCAGCATGAGGTAGAAAAGATTGAATCTGATTTCTTATCCTTGGTTATGAAGAACCTGGATTGCCAAGCCTACCTTACCAGCTTCAATACCATGTCAAGGTTGGTTCCTTATCTGGTGACACCTGAACCCAAGAGGATAACTCGTTTCATCGGGGGTTTAGCCCCAGAAATCAAGGCCAGTGTGAAGGCCTCTAGACCAGCTACTTTTCGGTCTGCAGCTGATATATCATTGTCCCTTACTCTGGACGCGGTCAGGCAGAGATCGCTAAGAAACACTGACGCTGAGAAAAGGAAGTGTGAGGATGATAACTCACGACGATCGGATAAGAGACATAGGGGAAACGATGACCACAAAAAGAGTTCTGGATCTAAGAAAGATAGTCATCAGTCGGGTGATAAGCCCAAATGTAAAATCTGTAAGAAGCACCATTTCGGGAAGTGCAGACTTGAGTCGAAATCCCAGTCACAGCCAAGGGCATGTGGGATCTGCAAGTCTTCGGAGCACATGACCTTAGACTGTAAGAAAATCAAGGATGCTATGTGCTACAGCTGCAACGAAAAAGGGTACATCAAATCCAATTGCCCAAAGATCACTAAGAAAGCTGAGGATGGGAAAAAGACCAATGCTAGGGTCTTTAGAGTGGATGCAAAGGAAGCTGTCCAGGATGACAATGTTATCACAGGTACCTTCCTCATAAATGATGTTTATGCAAGAGTACTTTTTGATTCAGGCGCTGATAAGTCATTCGTAGATAATAAGTTTTGTGAATTGTTGAAATTGCCTGTTAAAACCTTAAGTGTGAAATATGAGGTGGAATTAGCTGATGGAACCATAGAAACCGCCTCAACCGTGCTAGATGGATGTGTTATATCCATTAAGAACCACTCTTTTCCTTTGTCTTTACTTCCTTTGAAATTAGCCGGTTTTGATATAGTAATAGGCATGGATTGGTTGTCTCGCAACCAAGCCCAGATCGTTTGTGCTAAGAAGCAAGTAGTTGTCAGGACTCCACGTGGCGAGCCTTTGACAATCCAAGGAGACACTAAGTATGGAATGCCTGAGCAAGTGTCCATGCTCAAGGCATCAAGGTGTTTGACGAAGGGTTGTGTTATCTACATGGCACAAGTGACTATTGATGAACCAAAGCCTAAGATCAAAGACATACCCATTATCTCTGAATATCCAGAAGTATTCCCTGAAGAACTACCTGGTTTACCCCCGGATAGGCAAGTGGAGTTCAGGATTGACATTATTCCTGGCGCAGAACCTGTTGCAAGAGCACCTTACCGATTGGCGCCAACAAAGACGAAAGAGTTAAGAACTCAACTGGATGATTTGTTAAGCAAGGGATTTATTAGACCTAGCTCATCTCCTTGGGGAGCACCAATCCTCTTTGTGAAAAAGAAAGATGGCTCGATGCGTCTGTGCATCGATTATCGCGAACTTAACAAAGTCACTGTCAAGAATCGGTATCCATTGCCAAGGATCGACGACTTGTTCGATCTGCTTCAAGGAGCGAGTTACTTTTCCAAGATCGACTTAAGGTCAGGATATCATCAACTGAAGATCAAGGATGAAGATGTACAAAAGACTGCATTTAGGACTCGTTATGGTCACTACGAGTTCTTAGTGATACCTTTTGGGCTCACTAATGCACCAGCCGCATTCATGGATCTCATGAACCGCGTCTGCAAGCCCTACATGGATAAATTTGTCATCGTCTTCATCGTTGATATTCTTATTTACTCGAAGAATCAAGCTGACCATGAGAAGCACCTCCATTGCATTTTGAAACTGCTTCATCGAGAAAAGCTCTACGCCAAATTCTCCAAGTGTGTGGCTTCGCGAAGTCCAATTTCTTGGACACGTGGTTAGTGAATGCAGAATTCAGGTAGATCCCGCTAAGGTTGAAGCTGTCATGAATTGGCAAGAGCCGAAGACGCCCACAGAAATTCGCAGTTTCTTGGGATTGGCAGGATACTACAGGAGCTTTATTGAAAATTTTTCAAGGATTGCTGCACCCCTAACTTCTTTGACTAGGAAGGATGTTAAGTTTAACTGGGGTCCTAAGCAGCAGGAGTCTTTTGATATCCTTAAGCAGAAGCTAAGCAATGTACCTGTGCTGACATTGCCTGATGGAATAGAAGAGTTTGTGGTATACTGTGATGCATCACACACCGGTATGGGGTGTGTGCTTATGCAAAAAGGCAAGGTTATTGCCTATGCTTCTCGACAGTTAAAGGTGCACAAAAAGAACTACACCACCCATGACTTGGAGTTGGGTGCCGTTGTATTTGCACTAAAACTTTGGAGGCACTATTTATACGGTATCAAGTGTGTGATCTATTCTGATCACAAGAGCCTCCAGCACCTGTTTAACCAAAAGGATTTGAACATGAGGCAACGAAGTTGGATGGAAACTTTGAATGATTATGATTGTGAGATAAGATACCATCCTGGCAAGGCGAATGTAGTCGCCGATGCCTTGAGTCGAAAGGAAAGGGTGAAGCCTATAAGAATCAATGCCAAGAGCATTGAGATAAAGAATAGTTTGAATGAAAGGTTTTTAGCTGCACAGAAGGAAGCTGTGCTGGAAGCTAACTATCCTGATGAAAAATTAGGAGTAACCGAAGAATAGTTATCCTATGGAAAGGACGAAATTCTGAGGTTAAATGGACGGATATGGGTTCCAGTTTATGGAGGACTTCAAGATGTCATCCTCCAGGAAGCCCACAGTTCTAAACATTCCGTTCATCCTGGAGCTAATAAGATGTACCAGGATCTAAAAGCAAATTTTTGGTGGATAGGCTTGAAGAAGTCTATAGCTACCTATGTAGCTAAATGTTTGACGTGTGCGCAAGTCAAAGCGGAACATCAGAAGCCGTCAGGTTTGCTACAACAGCCTGAACTACCCACGTGGAAGTGGGAAATGGTGACGATGGATTTCATCACCAAGTTGCCAAAGACAAGGAAAGGAAATGATACCATATGGGTGATAGTTGATAGATTGACTAAGTCAGCACATTTCCTACCCATTAAGGAGACCTATAGCTCCGACATGTTAGCCCAATTGTACGTAGATAAGATTGTATCTCTACATGGCGTACTAGTGTCTATTATCTCTGACAGAGATACTAGATACACATCACATTTTTGGAAAAGTTTCCAACAGTCTTTGGGCACGCGCTTAAATTTTAGTACGGCTTACCATCCTCAGACGGACGGACAGAGTGAGCGTACCATCCAAACCTTGGAAGACATGCTTCGTGCATGTGTGATTGACTTAGGTGATAGTTGGAATAACCACCTGCCATTAATCGAGTTCTCGTATAACAATAGCTATCATACGAGCATCAGGTTGCGCCTTTCGAGGCCTTGTACGGTAGAAAGTGCAGAACTCCCGTCTGTTGGGCGGAAGTTGGAGATGTCCAATTGACAGGACCTGAAATAGTCTTTGAAACGACGGACAATATTGTCTAGATTCGTGACCGCCTGAAAGCTGCCCTAGATAGGCAGAAAAGCTACGCAGATTTAAAGCGTAAACCTTTTAAATTCGAGGTAGGTGACAAAGTGTTGCTTAAAGTATCACCCTGGAAGGGAGTGATGCGATTTGGTAAGAAAGGTAAGTTAAGCCCGAGGTACATAGGACCATTCGAGATCATCGAATGTGTTTGATCGGTTGCTTATAAGCTAAAATTACCTGAAGAGCTCAGTGGTATTCATAATGTATTCCACATCTGCAATCTGAAGAAATGTCTAGCTGATGAATCGCTAGTCATACCACATACAGATGTGCACATAAATGAGAGCCTGAAATTTGTGGAAAAACCTGAGTCGATTGAAGATCGACAGGTTAAGAAGCTTCGAAGGAAGCATGTGCCAATTGTAAAGGTTAAATGGGATGCCCGAAGAGGTCCCGAGTACACGTGGGAGGTAGAGTCCACAATGAAAGAAAAGTACCCTCATTTTTTTCAATAAATCTTGAGGTCAAGATTTCTCTTAAGGGGGTGAGGATGTAACACCTCAAAAATTCACGTCCTATAATGTATTGACACGTGTCATAAGCTTTGAACGTGTGAAAGAATACTCTGGAAGGACTAAAGTTGACAAACAAGGAAAGTATGTGAATATAAGGGTTCAAAATGTCAACAATGGATAAATATACTTTACAATAAGCCTACATGATGTTTATACCCTTAAACGAATGAATCATGGATCATACGAAGCTAATTGTGAAAGAAAGTGAGGTTACAAACTACAGGGGCTAAATGTGTCAACATGTTTAAAGTATACCTCTGAGTGACCTTTTAGCAAACCCGAAGCTTTGTAACAATTAAATATGCTCACTAGAATGCATGATAAAAATTTCACCAAGTTTCGTTATCATATGAGAAAGTTACGATAAAATTCGTATACGAAGGGTTAAAAGCGTCGACATGTTAATACATACCTCTGAGCGACCTATGTGTAAATCCCAAACCTTAACCTATGTTGTAAACCTCTGATAAGCATCCTAATCTGGTTAATTCTTGCAATAATCGATTCAAATTATAAAGATGGGATCTTATGAAATCGTGTTTGACGAATCTTCGTTTATGGCCTTTCAAAAAGAATCCAAGACAATTATACAACATGGCAAGGTGGTCATAACTGTTCAAGCATGAACTAAAGGTCCCATACTGATAATCCAAGCCCCAAAATCATAATACCTAAGTTGCCCTTTCAAAAGCTTGAAAGGTCACAAGTTTTTGCCTTCTGGTAAAGGCTTACGGACTGTAAAGGTCTTGCCTTACGGTCCGTAAGAGGTCTTACGGACCGTAAGACCCTCCGCTTACGGTCCGTAAGGCGGCCCCAGTAACAGAAAACGTAACAGCAGCCTGTTTAACGAGTTTAACCGACTTACTTTGTCGTTTTTCTCCACCATGTGCAACACAAACTAGTTCTTAGGCCTTAGGGACACTTGTTAATGATCAGGGTTCAATACTAGAGTTGTTTGTCATGATCTTGAACAATCAAAAGCACTATATAAAGCCCCACTTTGTGGCAAATTTGATCATTCACTCACAACTCATCTTCTGATCATTTCTGGAGCTCAAGAGCCTTCTCCAAGCATTACTAGTCATGCATAGGACTTTGGTAAGTATCCTTAACCTTCCTTAATCGTGTTTTACTTAGTTAATTAGCTTAAAGTCAAACCGTCGTAATTAAGGTTTGACTTATCGACTAATCACTAAGGGTTCAGTGTTTAGTCAAACTTAAGGTAGTTATAAGTTGGTAATTATGTGGGCATTAAACCCTTACAAGGGCACCCTCTGATTCCCGCTCTAACTAGATCATTTATCGGGTCAAAGTTGTTTATAAAAAGTCAACATGAACTTAATTTTCGAATTAACGCATAATTAACAATGTAGAAGGCGTGCAACCTATTTTATCACTCATATAACTTGTTAATTAGTATAAGAACTGGTCTAAGCTTGTTTGATTCGACAATCTTCTGTTTAGGCTCGGTTCGGAACCGAAAGTCGCAAAACTTTGACTTTTGCTTTGACTTCAGTTCTGACCTGATTTAGATGGGTTTGGAAATGCTTTAGAGCTCCGTTAGGACCAGCTAGTATGATAGTATAACCCTCTGCGTTTATACTACTTGACTCGTTGATTGTCCGATTCATTTACACGTTCCCGTTAATTACCTAATGTTGACCAATATGCCCTTTTGACCATAAAACGAGAATTTTGGAAATCTGAAAGGACAATAATCTTTATTACTGATTTATAAACATGTCCCTAAATTTTCACATCAGTTGGAGGTCTAGATTAGGAGTTATGCTTAATAGCGTAATTAGAACGCTTCTTATGAATTAAAAGGCGTAATTTGCATAAAGCATATCTAAACCCAATTTTTGACATCAAACCTTTTACCCCCTGATGTAATATAATATTTTGGGATTTTTGAGGATTTTTAATTATTTTTAACCTGATCATAACCTAAGGTTATGGTCTTGATTCGGTAAATACCGATTATACCCTTTTTGTGTATAAAATGAGTTTTACATAATATTTTGACACCAATTCAATTGCTACTGATTTTATATAATAAATGAAGTGTTTTGAACTTTATAACCTGTTCAGAAAACTCAGATTTCCTGTATAACCCGGAAATCGCTTAAAATGGCTTTTTACGCGTGTTAAACACCTAGTTTGAGTTTTAAACCATTTTGTCACATAAGACTTATCACCAACTGATATAACCTATTAAAGTAAGTTGTTTTATTGATTATTTCAGAACTGAATCTCAGCATTATAAATAATCTCTTTTATAACCTTTTAAATGACCAAAATACCCCTACGGGGCGTAATTTGAGATTAAACTCGTTTTGGGCATAATGGAAGGTATCCTACTGATATCACAACATATTTAAGGCATATTGACTTAGGAAACTTGTATAGGACTCTTTCGGTTACCCGTTATGCGTTATTCACGTTCGGTTCGGTTTATGTAAGTAGTTTGCATAAATTAGCCGAAACCGGTCAAACCTTATCATTTTTATCTCGAAATCCAGAATGTGTTTTGTTTACCCATATTATACAAGTCTTCAAACTTGTCGGGACTAAATCACATTCTAATCCGGTCTTCGCTTAATCCTGCGTTCGAACCGTATCTTCCTTAAAAACTAACCGGCCTAAGTTTAGGCTTAATTAAAGACCCGTTAGGATTCTAGTAGGTTATTATAAACCTTTGTTCCAGAATAGGAGACCCGGTAAAAGCTACGTGCACTTGCTTATTGTGAACATTACTTGCAAAGGTAAATACTTTTAACTTATTTTCCCTATACGGGCTTGGGGTATGGTATATAAAATACCGCTTGGTCGGGCATTGAATCTTTAATCGAATAGAGGTTAATTCATTGAGATGTCCCGTTTGGAAATGTTTTGTTTGCTTAAAGCCTTTGGGGGGTTAATGACCATGTCCCGGATATCCTTGGCATCATCTTACGAGATGGCCACACCTGAGGACGGGGTGTAGGCGTACACCCATCAGTGCATAAATAAATAATGTGGTGTGTCTATTGATCTTTAACCCTTTCTACGGATCGGGCTACTGAACGCATAAGGAACATGTAATTCTTTTACAAGATTATATTCAAATAATTATCCCAAGTTATAAAAAGTTTGTTCCACGTGCATTCAGATCAATTTTATTAAACCTTTTCAAAATGAGTTAGTTAATTGTATTTACCAGTGTAAACTGACGTATTTTCTCAAAAAGGTTAAGTGTAGGTACTACTCGAAATAGGCTGGCTTTCTCCTAGCGTCCACAATAAGTCTCGCAAGCTTGGATGCCATAAAACTGTTGAACAATGTTTCCATTTTATTTTTGATCCACCTGTGGATTATTTTTCAACTGTTTGTGATACTTGATATTACAATTTATTAAAGTTGAAATATATCTATCTTTTGCTTCCGCTGTGCATTTAAATATTGTGTTGTTTGACTATGATAATATCAACTACGTCACGATACTCCCCACCGGACCCACCGGTAATACGTGGAAATATCGGGGTGTGACAGTGGAAAAATAGGTTCATCTTCGTTTCAGCCTCAATGATTCCTAAATCCTCTCCCTCGAGGGATCCAAAGGCAGTTATTGATCATAGTGTCCCTGCCTTTTCAGCGGCTGAAACCGTTTTGTGGAAGAAAATGTACGAATATCCCACTAGAGCCTTCAACTTCCCAGAGGGAATTCTGGCCATGGGGGGGTCTGATCCCTCTGTATCCTGTTCGTCCTAAAGCTTATCATGAGAAGAAAGGTAAGCCCTTTGCCCTTGCGAAGACATTGATCATGCCTTGATTTATGGCCCTTGTTTTTGCTTTATCCAGTCATCTCTAGTGTTTGTTTATTTTTGCAGAGATGTCTTTATGGAGTTTGTTGCAGGCAGATTGTAAAGGAGTGTTGTTTGTGGTTGGTGGTATTGTAAACCTGGATATGGGGAATGTTCTTGAAAGGAAGACTCCTGACATTGGGAATTCTGCTGTTGCCGGGGAAGCGGAGGGGACCCCTTCCACCAAGGAGGGTTCCTCGGAAAGGACTGAGGGTTCCGAGAACTAACCCTGTGAAGAACGTCAGTAGCGGGGACGAGGATCTGGCCACTCGCTTATCCTGGAAGCGTAAAACAGGTCCTGAAGCTAGTACCAAGGTTGCCATCCCTGAGCCCCAAAATATTCGCCTAAGGCTCAGAAGTGCAAGTGGTCAAAAGTCTCTACCGGCATCCCGGGCTGCTTCCGAGATTCCCCCAGCTAATGCTAAAGGTTCATTGTCTAAACACCTGAAGACCTTGAGGCCATCCTCAGGTCTTGTCAGTGAACCTCTTCTTGTGAGTTCATTATGTTTTCTCTTTTAGTTCTTTCTTTGCATACTTTGGTTCTTTACCCTTTCTTACTTCTATATCATGTTTTCATCCTTCCTCTTTTTTTTGTGTGAAGTTGGGGAGTTCCAGAGCCCCTATCGTGATCCCTGCGGCTCCCGCTTCGTGCTGGGCTAAGGGTAAGGCTTCGGAAATCAGTGCTGCTCCTACCGATCCTGTTTTTGAAGCTTCTCCTGCTCAGGCCACTGGCACCAGCAAGTTTAAGTTGCCAAAATGTTTTCGCCCTCGTTCCCCCTTGGCGCCCCTATTTTTCGAAGGGCTCCATGTTGCATATGTTCCTAAATGGAGGATTACTCTCTCCACAGTTGTGGATACCCCCGAGGTTGCCCGAGATTTTATGGCTCATGCCCTGCCCCCTTCACATAGTTTTATGAACTTTTCGTTGGACCCATAAATTTTTGATAATCAATACAGTATGTCCGTCTTTGAAGGTTTCTTTAGGAGTGCCAGCATGTTGCAAAGGGTTAATGCCTTGAGGGACGTAAACGAGGGCCTGATGAGCGAGCTGAAAACCTCCCAAACTGTTGCTGCCGAACTTAGGTGTCGGGTGGTTGATGCTGAAAGGAAGCTCTTGGAGAGGGAGGTAATGTCTCTTTTCCTTCCTCTCCCTTCCTTCCTTTTTTTATATGAATCCCTTCCCCCTTTTCTTTTTCATAATGTTGGGGCATTGCTGGAGCAAAATGAGAGGGCTTGGCGAGATGAGAAGGAATGTTTGCTTGCAGACGTGAAGTATTATAGGGAAGCTGCCTCTGTGTCCATCGTGGACGTCGACATTTTGTATGCTGACTTGGGGATTGCTCAAGATGATAGCCAGAAGTTAGCTGTTGAACGTTATTGGCTGCAATCTCAAGGTTTTGGGCTTTTCCTCTCTGCCTTTTCTCAGTCTGAGGATTTCAAAGGCAGTCTTGAGAGGATTTACAGGGCATACAGGGACGTAGGTTATCAGTCGGGTCTGAAGGATGGGTACTCTTATTCCTCTCAAGGTTTAAAGAGGAAAGAGACCCCACTACAATTCTAAGGCTAAGAAACATTTGGCCAAATTAGATGAAGAATTTGGTGGGAAGACCCCTCCTCTCCTTGCCAAAATAACTGATAACCCGTTGATGTTCTTGGACGAGCTCAAATCATTGCTTGCACCTGCTGGCGCTTCTTCCCCCAAGTCCTTGACAGGAGATGATTCTCCATAGTTATCTTAAACAATTATCTTCGATATGGTTGTACTTAACACCAAACTTGTTGCACCCTGAACACTTAACTTTTGGACCAGAGGCCTTCGTGTTGGGGCCTCCTTGTGTTTATGTTTAGCTACGTTGATGTTTGTGATCCTTGATTTTTTTTTGTTTCTGGGGTGTTTGTGCATCCCTTTTGCTTGTTGTTTGCTCTTTATTTTTTTTTGTAGGGGTTGTTCGCAACTGTGGCCCAGTTTTAATGCCTCGAGAGGAGTTGATCGTTGCAGTTTCCTTGGGCCTTTTGTCCTTAGGACCGCATCTTGCCAGGAGTTGCCATGAAAGAGCAGTTGTTCAAATGTAGTTTATTTTACAAATCTTTGCTTAGGGTGTGTGTTTGCATGCACCTTGTTTGTAGTTTGTTTACATAATCTCTAGTGTGCTTATGCACACTTGATCTGTAGCTTATTTATATATCTGTAATGTTTGTAAGGAAGCAGTTTGAACGAGTTTGTGATTGCCGTTTGTAGCAATAAACTGTTGTTTATCTCCCTTGGACGAGTCGACTTCTTCCTGCCCCACGACCGGGCTTTTTAATTAGCATGTTTGTTATGCTTATGTACACGTGTGTATATTATTTTTCTTATTTATTGGGGTTTGCAGTCATTAGGCACGTCTGCCTTAGTGCATTACCCCATCATTGGATTGTGTTCTTTAATAGTCCGGAGGTGTTTGAATAATTTCTAAAAGAAACCATTCATTACCAAAAGTGTTGGGGGATCCCCCAGTACATATTCTTGTAAAAGAAAGAGAGAACTTAGTTATAAGTTGTATTACAAAAGTGGCCCTCGGGCCTTCTCTCCTCTTTTTCTTCATGGGGGTCGGTCTTCACACAAAATACTTTCGGAGTTGCATTAGATTCCAAGTCCTTGGGATCTCTTTCCCTTGGAGTGTTTCTAGCTTGCATGCTCCTTTGCCATTGGCCCATACGACCCTGTATGGTCCCTCCTACTTGGGTCCAAACTTTCCAGTGTTTTTCTGCAGACTGGCTTCATTGGCCCCCAGGACCAGGTCCCCGAGGACCAGGTTTAGCTTCTTCATTTGTGCATTGTAGTATTTTTCTATTTGCTTTTTGTACCTGGCCTCCTTTACCGCATCAATTTCCATTCTTTCCTCTAAGAGGCTGAGGTTCATTCGTAGGTCCTATTCCTTCTCGGCATCCCGTAGCTTCATTCTTGCTGTGGGTGAACCTATCTCAACAGGAATGGCCGCCTCCGTCCCATAAGTTAGGCTAAAAGGTGTTTCCCCATTGCTGACCTTGGGGGTTGTCCTATAAGCCCCGAGGAAGAATGGTAACTCTTCCAACTTTTTGTTTCCGCCCTAACCTTCCTTTCATTCCCCTTATCACACTCTGGTTGGCCCTTTCTACTAACCCGTTGGTTTGAGCATGGGTGACCGACGTGAAAACGTGTCGTATGTGCATCTGCTCACACCAAGGTTTGAAAGGTTTACCTACAAATTGAACACCATTGTTGCTAACCAGTTCCAATGGTATTTCAAACTGGTAGATGATGTTGTCTAAGACGAATCTTTTCATTTGTTCTCCCGTAATTTTTGCCAAGGGCTTGGCCTCAACCCATTTGGTGAAGTAATTGATAGCCACCCCGAAAAACTTTACCCCACCCGGGCCTTCCGGGAACGGTCCGATGATGTCTATGGCCCACTTTTGGAATGGCCAAGATGTTGAGACCAGGACCATGGGATGCTTGTGGCAATGAGTCATGGGGGCATGAATTTGACAGTTCTCACACTTTCTGATTTCTTCCATAACAGTCTCGTACATTCGATGCCAGTAGAACCCAACATTCATGGCCTTGGCTACGACCGTCCTCGGCCCTGAGTGCATCCCGCAAATCCCCTCGTGTATTTCCTGTATCACATAGTTTGCTTCTTCCTCATCTACACACTTTAGGGAGGGCCCCAGGTACGACCTTCGGTGGAGTTCTCAGTCAATAAGCTCATAATGGAGAGCTTTTACTCTTATCTTTCGAGCTGGCCATTCATCTTCTAGGAGGATCCCGTCCCTTAGGAATTTTATGATGGGGGTTATCCAGGATTCCCCAGTTTTGTCAATTGCTGCTAGGGCTGTAAACGAACCGAACGTTCAGCGAACAGTTCGTGAACCGTTCAGCGGGAAGTTCGTTTATGTTCGTTCGATAAGCTTAACGAACGAACACGAACAAAAAATTTGGTTCGATAAGCTTAACGAACGAACACGAACAAATGTCTCGTTCGTTGGACTGCGTTCGTGAACGTTCGGTAATATGTCCATTTATGTTCGTTCGTGTTCGTTCGTTTATGTATGTTCGTGTTCGGTTTTTTATGTTTATTTTTCTAAAAGTTTTTAATGTTTTATTAATTTTTTACTTTCCCCATATGTATTATTTCCCTCTCTCTGACCCTCTCCCTCTTTTGATATCACGCTCCTTCATTCAGCTTATCTCCAATCGATTGAACTCAATATTATCCATCCCTTCAATCTTTAAATGGTTATATTTAACTACTTTCATTGTGTACAATGTTTAAGATTAACGGTGCCTTTTTTTAATTTTCAAAATTAAAGTTCATTTGTGTTCGTTTGCATTCGTGGTTAGTGTTCACGAAATGTTCGCGAACAACCAAAATTCCTTAACGAACGAACACGAACACAAAATTCTGTCCATCATGTGTTCGCGAACAGTTCACGAACATCCAAATTTCCTTAACGAATGAACACGAACATAACCTTGTTCGTGTTCGTTCGGTTCGTTTACAGCCCTAATTGCTGCTACTTCCTCATATGCGATGGAAGGAGAGGTTAGGACCTCCACTTTTACCTCCTTGGCCAGGTGATCAAACGCTACCGAGGCCAATTTGCTGAAAGCATCAGCCTTTTTGTTTTCCTCGGGGGACGTATTCCAGTCGGAAGCTATTGAAGGTCCCGGTTAGTTCCTTTACTTTGGTCACATATTGAGCCATGGAGCTGTCTTTCGCATTGTATTCCCCGTTGTATTGTTTAACCACCAATTGGGAGTCTGTGTTAGCTTCTACGTGCTTTGCTTTCATCTTCCTAGCCAATCTTAACCCTGCCAGGAGTGCCTCGTACTCGGCTGTGTTGTTAGTGTTGTCGAAGTCTAACCGGATGGCATAGGTTAATTCAATCCCTTCGGGACTCACAAGAGTGATCCCTGCTCCATTCCCTTCCTCGCTTGAAGCTCCATCAGTGTACAGCTTCCACACTGCCTCCTCATCTTTTCTTTTCTCCTCATCCATTTCTTTCCATTTAAGGAGTTCCTTTTCTTCCTCCTTCGGGACCTCTGCTAAGAAATCCGCCAAGACTTGACCCTTACCGAAGTTCTTGCTCTGTATTCTAAAGCATGTTCTCCCAGTTCTATGGCCCATTTGGCCAGGCATCCGGAGAGCTCAGGTCTCCTTAGCACTTTCTGAAGGGGTAGGTCTGTTAGTAAGACGGTCTTATGCACTTGGAAGTACCGCCTAAGTCTCCTAGAAGCAAACACTAGCGCTAAAGTCAGCTTCTCTGGGGGCAGGTACCGTTCCTCCGGACCTTTGAGCGTCTTGCATGAAAGGCAGGGTCCTGTCTGCAACTTTCGATAAAAAACGATTGAGTGCTATCAACCTGCCATTCAACTTGTTGATGCATATTCTGTGACAAAAGCTTAATAGTTTGATTATTTAGTCTTTGGATATTTTGTAATGGGCTTAGCATATTGGTTAGTGAGTTAATTGTTATAATGGGCTTGGAAAATGGCCTAGCCCAGTTAGAAGCCCAGTTCACATATATGTGTTATATAAACATGTTTTGTGATTAGGGTTTTAGAGTTCTTCGAAAAAATAGAGAGCGAATTCATAGAGAGAGAGTGGGAAACGAATTTGTGTGTGAGACAAGATCATAGAGAGAGGCTGTGAGGTTGTGTGAGTCTTGAATTGATTGTAAAACTGCAAGTTTGGATAATCAATAGAATACTGTTTAATTTTGAATTTTGTTTCTACTATTTTCTATAACAATCTGATCAAGAGGATTCCGCGCTCTAGGTTAGATAGACGATTCTGTAAAAGATCCATAGGATTCAGGGACCTATAATTGGTATCAGAGCATTAGGCTCTTGATTGGCTCGGTCCAGAATTGGTTGCTGCAGAAAAGGGTTGAATTTTGAAGGGATTTTCGAAAATTTTGAAGTTTTTGGAGTGTTTGATCTTTTGGCGTATTTAAATTATGTGTTTTTAGTGTTTTGGTTGTAGGAAATTTGAAAATTTTGAAGAAAAACTTGAAGATTTGAAAATTTGTTCGTCGTGTTCTTCATTGTGTTCTTCAGATTTTTATCAAAATTTTGCTGATTTTGGTTGTTTGATTTTGCAGGAAAGTGTTAAAAAGATTTGGAGAATTTGGATAAAATCTTTTCAAATGTTGAAAAGATTGGATTTTTAGCATTTTCCAGCGTATTTGTTGACTGACTTGCTGAACAAGTTGTTCCGGCGTATTTGTTGACTGACCAGCGTATTTAACAATTATGCCGACTAACCAGCGTATTTAAATCCAAAGGCGAGTTTGGTAACTGTGGTAATAGTCCTCAGCGACAATATCACGGTGATCGGCGAATTTGCTAGTCGTCGTAACACTGAACTGATCAGCTAGTGTAATTAACCGGCGTATTTAATCCTCAGCATATTTAATCCCCAGCTTAGTTGGATC
Source organism: Helianthus tuberosus (assembly GCA_030545235.1). Lineage (NCBI taxonomy): Eukaryota > Viridiplantae > Streptophyta > Magnoliopsida > Asterales > Asteraceae > Helianthus > Helianthus tuberosus. The sequence continues at coordinate 203,826,303 of CM060351.1, read as the reverse complement.
TCAGCGATTGTAACCAGCCAACGTATTTAATCAGCAACTTTGCCTGCCAGCGTATTTGATTTTGCCAGCGTATTTGATCCACCAGCGTATTTGACTTGCCAACGCATTTAGTGGAGTATTTAAAAAAAGGTGGAGTATTTAATTTTTGGGAGTATTTAGCTGCGTATAGAGTATTTAACGTTTTCGAGAATAGAAAATCATATGTAAACAATCTTAGCAAACCGTTTGCACGGTTAGACTCGGTTGATTTTTAGGACAAAAAAAGGCACGGAAATCCCGAAATAGGTTTTGGACATTATATATCATTGGATTCGTAATCTAGAGACGAATCTACCAGTATAATTTGGTAAAAACAGTTTTCAGAAAAGTTTTGAATGTTTCTAACAGTACGGTTACGGTAAAAACTCGACAAGCACCAGTAGAGAAGTTAGATTTAGATTTTGACACAAGTTACCAAAATCCATTTAAACTTTTAAGCTGCGTGATGGCCAGAATGGACAATGTCAGTGAGAATGTTAAAAATTGGCCAAAGCTGATAAACGTTAAACAATATGCTGTCTAGAAGGAGTTTAAAACGTCTATTCAAAGTGAAGATGCGAGAATGTGGAGTTGTATGATTGATGGATACATTGCTCCTACATATGAAGTTGATGGGAGATTTAAGGTGACTTCGTATGAGAAAATGCAAGAATCTTATAAACGAATGTATGATGCTGAGAAGAAAGCTTTAGCAGTGATAAAGATATCTTTGCCACTTGGAATAAAACATACGTTTAATAGGTATGGTTCTTCTAGAGAGCTGTGGGAAGCTTTAGAAAAACGTTATCAGATTTCTTCAAAACAGAGTACATGCAATCAAGCTTGTGTAGCTGATATTGAAGCTGTGAAGATTGGAGTAGTAGCTGCTGAGGTAGAAGAGAAGAAGGAAGCTGCTGAAGAGACTGTAGAGAAGAAGGATGCAGAAGTTTCAAAGTGCTTAAAAGTGTGAATGAACTTACAACAGAGGTGAAGGTAAAATCAGAATCTGTAAGTCATACATGTCATAATTACACTGAACTACAAGGTAAAGTTAACAGACTATCAGAGCAAAACAAAACTATGTTAGCTTTTTTAGAAAAGTTAAAAGAGTCAAATGTTCTTTTGATTAAAAGAGAGTCAAATTGTTTAAATAAACTCAAATCAAATGAACAAAAAATCAGCAGTTTGACAAGCAAAGTCAATGAACTATTGCAGGTCATTGATTTGGCTCGTGAAACTGTGAAGGATAAAACTAATGAATTTTCTAAAAAGTGCAGGGAATTGGCCATTGCACAAGAGCAAATTGTTAAACTTAATGGAAAGTTAGACAAATTTGGAAAATCTTCATTAGTTAGGACTCAAATTCAAAAATGGCTGAAAAAGAGTAATGATAAAACGGGAGTGGAGTTTAGTAAAGCTTCACCTTCTAAGGATCAAGACTACTCTTTTTTACCTGATGAGAATGAGTTATCTGATTTTGTGCCTACTACACAAGCTGTAGTGGATCCGGTAACTGTGGACTTGCCAAATAGTCCAGTTTCTTTGAAATAATATGTTGGGTCTAACAGCACACCTCATAAATTGGATGAGGATACTGAAGACGAAAAGACGAAAAGAAGAAAACATTTAAAAAAAGATTTAACAAAAAGAGAGTTTATAAGAAAAAATCTTGTTTTAAATGTCACAACAAAGGACATGGGGCAAGTTGTTGTCCTTTGAAGGAAGGTAAGCAAAAAGTTGATGAAGTTAAGGATGGGAATTGGGTTGGTTTGAATAATAATGTGCAACAACATTGTCAAAGTATTCAACCAAGATTTCAATCAAAGACTTCAACATCGAGAAGATCTGATAGACCAAGAAGTATTTCTCCACAATTTAGTCATTATAATGGTAAATTAAATCGGTTTCAAAGTTAAAATAGAAATTTTGGATATCAAAATCGATACCAAACTTCTGGTAATCGAAATTTTCAACAAAAAAATGGATATAGGAGTTTTGGTAACTCAAATATTCAACAAAATCTAAAATTTTTTCAAAGTTCAAGTTTTGGTAATGGGAGAAGAAAGTTTCGAGATAATGATTTTCAAAGGTCGGAAAATCCGAGAGTTTATTGGAACTCTTGCAATCAAAGACCTAGTGGAAATTATAAATCTTGTTCAACAACGGGAAAGACATTCAAGACACCAGTAGGGTGTGATGGATATTGGTTAGAAGCATCTTATGCGGATTTTTATGGTCAACCCAAAACCGGTAAGGTTTGGGTTCTCAAGTCTAACTAAGTTGTTGAGTGTGTGTAGGATGACCAAGAAGGACTGTTGATGTGTTCAGTAGTGGTTATTCTTGTAAAGTGACTGAGATTGCTAACGAACTATTTACTTTAGTGTTTGTTATGATAATTCTAAACTTGAACTTTGAAAAACGTATTGTCAGGTTAAAGTGGGAGTCTGTTTGTGTTGAATTTCTGTTTTTGAAACTTTATCCATAAAACAAAATTTTGGGGGAGAAATTTCCCTAAGTCAAAAAGAGTTTAGATAGTGAGTGAGTTTAGGGGGAGTTAGTTGGTAAGTTTAAAAAAAAAAATACAAAAACATTAAAAAATGAAAAACATAAAAAATGAAAAATTGAAAAAAGAGATTTCATAGTGTGAAAAGAAGAAATGATAGTACATCAGTAAATTAGATTGTCACACTGAAACTGAACTTAAATTGCTTATGTGTGATAGCAGCTTCATCATATGATGTACTAGTAGGGAAAAAGCATGAAATGATCAACTTACCAATGTGATATAAACCTAACGAACTACGTATGAGTGGGGAACACATCAGTGGCGTATGGTTTTATAACCTTAAATCTTGAGTTGATAGATTGCCAAATTCTGAGGTTTTAGGTCTTTATACTGTTATTTTATCCGGGTATATCAACGTTGTCCTTCTGCTGCATCTAGATACATGCTAACCTAGGCACAACTGGGATATCTTAAAAGAGCTAAAAATGGCAAAAACCCAGAAATTGAAGAAGCTCTCAGAGAGAGTCATTCAAATGTGCAAAATGCATAAATCGTACCAAACTTTGGTATCTGTCTTAGCCCTCGTTAGATATTAGTCTCTTTGCTATACGGAAGTACTAACCTGATCACCGATTATCTAACGTTGTAAAACAAAACGGATGAATTCGGTATACTCACCTACTACGATGAAAGTTTGTGCATACCTTGATCGCGGGGATATGTCCTGAAGTGGGACACACTAATACATCAGAATAATATTACCTTAACGTATCACTAGGTAAAAGTACTTGAAATGTTCATGTGTTTTGTTTAAGTGGACAAACAATACTGGTAATCGTCTTGAACCGCTTTTCGCGAAAATTATATAAAGAATTATCTAATAGTGTGAAAATAGTTTGATTTTGTTGATGTGATCTTCTTGCACATGATTCTCACAAAAAGATGTATTGTAAATATTTTTGAGTTTTGTTTAGTTGTTTTATCTTAAAAAAATCAATACTTCTTTCTACAAACTTCTCGACCAACCCTTAACCAAACTTCAACAAGCTTGTCTGGTAGAGACAACAAATAGAGATTCCATTAAGATAAGTGAAATCTTATAGGGAGCAAGAATAGAAATTTTGAATCATAACTTTTCAGCTAACCTTTACACAATGAATCTAGCCAGATTCGATGTTGTATTAGGAATGGATTGGTTGGTAGCCAACCGTGCCAGTATTTTATGTGATCAAAAGTCAGTACAAGTAAATACACCAATTAAAGGAGATAAGCCAACCAGGTCGACAAAATTCATCTCTGTGATGAAAGCTGCAAGTTATGAAAGGAAAGGAGGGATAGTATATATGATTTCTGTAATCTTCAATACTAAGGGAAAAGAATTAAAAGATATACTTGTCATATCTAAATTCTCAGATGTCTTTCCAGAAGAGTTACCTGGATTACCGGGATTCACCTAATACCAGGAACGGCACCGATTGCCAAAGCACCATATCGATTAGCACCAACGGAGATGCACAAACTGAAGAAACAATTGGATGAACTTCTTGACAAACGTTTTATACAACCAAGTTCATCACCGTGGGGAGCACCGGTGTTGTTTGTTAAAAAGAAAGACGGATCGATGCGTATGTGCATTGATTACCGAGAATTGAACAAGGTTACGAATAAAAATCGGTACCCACTACCGAGAATCGTGATCTGTTCTATCAACTTCAAGGAGCTCGATTCTTTTCTAAGATCAATTTACGCTCAGGATATCATCAACTAAAAGTACAGGAAGATGACATTCCTAAAACTGCTTTCAGAAGAAGGTACGGTCATTATGAATTTACCGTCATGCCATTTGGTCTAACCAATGCCCCAACCTGCATTTATGGACATGATAAACAGGATATGTAAACCATACCTGGATAAATTCATAATTGTCTTTATAGATGATATTCTCATTTACTCTAAGAGTAAAGAGGAACATGTAGTGCATCTGCATACACTTCTGACATTATTGAGAAAATAGAAGCTTTATGCTAAATTCTCAAAATGTGAATTTTGGCTACAAGAAGTGCAATTCCTTGGACATCTGGTTAATCCTGAAGGAATTCATGTGGATCCCACAAAGATCGAGGCGATTACCAAATGGAAAGTCCCTGAGTCACCATCAGAAGTAAGAAGTTTTCTTGGACGGGCAGGATATTATAGATGTTTTATTCAAGATTTTTCTAGAATAACCATTCCACTAACCAAACTGACCTACAAATGAATTAAGTTTGAATGGGGACCAAAACAGGAAGAAGCCTTTAAGATTCTTAAGCAAAGGTTAACCAACGCACCCATACTCGCATTACAAAAGGGAACTGAAGACTTTATAGTCTATTGTGATGCGTCTAAGTTAGGATATGGATGTATGTTGATGCAACGTCAAAAGGTTATGGCATATGCCTCTAGACAACCTAAGAAACATGAAGAGAATTATACAACCCATGATCTAGAGTTAGGAGCCATAGTTTTTGCCCTTAAGATTTGGAGACACTATTTATATGGAAATAAATTTGTTGTCTTCACAGATTATAAGAGTTTAAGGTATATTTTTGGGCAAAAAGAATTAAATATGAGACAGAGACGCTGGATGGAAGTTCTTAGTGATTATGATTGTGATATTTAGTACCATGCTGGGAAAGCTAATATAGTAGCTGATGCTTTAAGTCGAAAGTATCATGAAAAGCCAAAACGAGTACGCTCTCTCAGATTAAATCTACAAGTAGATTTAAATGATCAAATTAGAGAGATACAGGAAATAGCAATCAAGGACGATGCTGAAAGTTTAAAAGGAATGATTAAAGAATTAGAACAAGGATCAGATGGAATTTGGAAGTTCCATAAGAAAAGGATCTGGATACCTAAACAAGGAAACCTACGCCACAAAATTCTAGAAAAGGCTCATAAGTCTAAGTATACAATACATCCTGGAAGTGATAAGATGTATCAAGATCTAAGAAAGAATTTCTGGTGCATAGGAATGAAAAAGGATATAGCAAGCTACGTTGCTAAATGTCTAACATTTTCACAGGTTAAAGCTGAACATTAGAAACCTTCAGGATTATTGCAACAATTAGAGATGCCAATATGGAAATGAGAATTGATAACAATGGACTTTGTTACCAAATTACCCAAGAAAGAAAAGGAAATGATACAATCTGGGTGATTGTAGACAGATTGACCAAATCTGCTCATTTCTTACCAATGAAGGAAACTTTTACTGTGGAACAGTTAGCCAAGCTATACGTAAATGAAATAGTTTCATTACATGGAATTCCTTTATCTATTGTATCCGATAGAGATAGCCGTTTTACTTCTCATTTTTGGACAAGTTTCCAAAAAGCAATGGGAACCAGGTTAAATCTAAGCACAGCTTATCATCCACAAATGGACGGATAAAGCGAAAGGACAACACAAACAATGGAAGATATGCTTAGAGCCTGTGTGATTGATTTCGGAGGAAATTGGGATGACCATTTACCATTAATAGAATTTTCCTACAATAACAGTTATCATACTAGCATTAATGTTGCACCTTTTGAAGCACTTTCTGGACGAAAGTGCATAACTCCACTCTGTTGGGCAGAAATTGGAGAAAAGCAACTATCTCGACCAGAGATAGTGCAAGAAACAAAAGATAAGATAATGCAAGTCAATGAAAGACTAAAAGCAGCACGAGATCGTTAAAAGAGTTATGCAGATAATAGACGGAATCGTTAAAAGAGGAAAGCTAAGCCCCAGGTATGTTGGACCTTTTGAGATTATTAAAAGAATAGGACCCGTAGCCTATCAGCTACAACTGCCAGAGGAAATGGCAGGAATACATGCTGTGTTTCATGTTTGCAATCTCAAAAAGTGCTTAGCAGACGAATCATTAGTGATACCTCTTAAGGACATAGAGGTAAATGAGAAACTTAAGTTTATCGAGAAACCCATTCAGATTGAAGATAGAAAGATCAAGAATCTCAAACACAAGAGACTAGTTCTAGTCAAAGTAAAATGGGATTCCAAGAGAGGACCAGAATACACTTGGGAACTCGAAGCAGAGATGAAGAAGAAATACCCACACCTGTTCCAGTAGAGCTCGAGGACGAGATCTAAAACAAGGTGGGGAGGATATAACAACCCTCCTAGAACCCTTAAACGTGACCCTAAACGTTCCTAATATACCCCGTATGCGAGAAACGACCCGAAATACCTTTATATTTATAAAAACCAAGAAAAACAAAGTCTGGGAGCTACTCGCGGGGCGCGACTCCCTTAGCCATTACTCTCACGGGCCGTGACTGGCCTGGATTGCCGAACAAGGCATTGCACCACGTGTCCTTACATGTGTCGAGGCTAGTGTGATGACCGGACAAGGCTAGAGCCTAACCTACTTATCTCGAGGGCCGCGTAAGGGACGGAGGTGTGCTTCGTGGGCCGCGAGCCGCCTTCCGTCAAGCCTATAAATAGAGGCTTCAGGCTTTATTTGCAATTCGTTCAAAATCTGAATTCTCTCTCAAACTTTCTGTAGGCAATTATTATACTCGGGTATTGCACCCCGATAAAGCGAAGCTCTGCCTCGTTGTAAGTATTATAACCCTGCTGTTACCCTACACGATCGATTTAGGGCTCCGTAACGCATGTCAAGGCTCTGCCTGACTCAGTCGTTGGAGTTCTGTCTCGTGTTACACCCGATTGATCTAGGACTCCGTAATGCATGTCAAGGCTCTGCCTGACTCAGTCATTGGAGTTCTGTCTCGAGTTGTACGGTTAATGTGATTTATGTTATTTTACTAACACATGTGCATTGTTTAATTTTAATAGATAATAACCAGGAGAATCACCAGGAAGCTATAGTAGTATCACCTAAGTCAACAATGTGAGTACATTCTCCTTTTGTAAATCTTTTTGTGAGTCAAAATGTTTTACCAAAACCTCAAATGTTTTAAGATTATAATTAACAGTGATTGAGTCTATGTATTCTACAATTACTGCATGTATGTTGGGGTTTTGTATACAAAATGTGAAAGACATTACCATTGGATAAAGAATTAGCCAATGAGTAATATGACCCACAAGTCAGGTGTTGACAGTACTGAATGAGTAACTGTGTAGATATAAACATTGTAATTGCTCTCAATACTGTGAAGTTGTAAAACTGTTTTGATTAACTGGGATGCACTCGCCAGTATTTCTTGCTGATAAAACCTTTTTAAAACGCGTTTCAGGTAACAAAATGTGAAAGCCAATAGAAGCCAGCTGGAGAGCACTGAAAGATTGGAAAAATGGCTATAAAAGTTACCTAAATAAAAAGGAGTTTTTGTTTTCAATAATTAGGGTTTATCCCTACAAATGTATTGTCAAATAAACTTGGGTTTTACCCCAATGATTTGTTATAAAACGTTTGGTGTTTAACTCTGATAAAAATATTTCCTAACTACGGTCCCGATGTATTCCGCTGCCAAATTAATAAACACCGATACCACCAGATCTGAGCGCTCTCGCGGCACCCGCCTCCTTGGGCAGGGAGTCGGGGGCTGTGACAAAGAGTGATGTGAGCACTCTCGACGAGCTTCCCTATAGTTAGCCATGAAAGCATTCACAGCCTTGCCAACTTCAGCGGCAATCATAGCTTCGAGATTAACTCCATCATTGTTGCGGTTTACATTCGCATCATCATTATTGTTGCGACCGCTGTTGGCTTCGTCAGAATTTGCCATATTCGTAAGCTTGGTACTAAACACCAAAAATAATTTATTGCTCAGTTGTAATATAATAGTTAGTCATCAATTTTGATGACTTAAAATGCATTAGCCATGGTACCATTAAACCATATAGGCTATAAGGTTTGGATATATAAATCCTTTGCCTTTTTTTGGACCAGTGTGCACAACGTCACAACTTCCAAGTTTTAACATTTCAAATGAATGTTTAAATCAAAATAAATCAAGTAATTAGCCATGGTCTTGAATGACCATCAAGGGCATTTGAAGTTAGGACATAGTCCATTACTTATTGGATAGAGGATCATAAAGTTACAACTGTCACTGTTACATTGACACTAATAGATAGCTCATAGGCTCGTCTCGAAGGACATTAAAATATGGCACATTGGCCTATCAAGAAGGACACTAAAATATGGCACACTGGCCTGCCACGAAGGACATTAAAATATAACACATTGGCTTGTCACGAAGAACATTAAAATATATATAAGTCGCGATCTCATTTGATCAAGGGGGTTTAAGGCTTGAACATTGTTCACCACCTTTGGACAGGGAGTGATAAGACCACAGGTGTCATTGTCATAATTGACAATATAATATGGCCCGTAGGCAAATCATCACTAAGGATGTTAAAATATGATCATCGCATTGATGAAATTAGCCATGATCTAACTCGATCATATAGGCTATAAGGTTTAGACGTAGTCCACCACCTTGACGGCAAGTATGGTTCCTCAGGTCACACTGCCAGGAGTATTAACATTACTTGAATGTTAACATAGAATAATTGTCTTAATGGTTGAATAATAAAAGCCATGGTTGCATTTGATCACAAAGGCTTTGAGGCTTGAACATAGTTCACCACCTCCGGATAGAAGGGCTATTCTTCCTTAACTATCATGATAGAAGGGCTATTCATCCTTAACTATCATTTATAATTGCCAAATAATATAGACACTGCCAATGGGCTGGTCAAAACCATTAAGAAAATCTTTTGGAATTATTGAGCGGATCGATAAAGTTCGAATTAAAATCGAGACGATCGCTTGAAAAGGATATAACGAATACATATAATAAAATAATTCCAAAATTTTCATTAAATGATAGAAAATTACAGTACTTGTCTTAAATAGGACTTTGACATAAGTTAAACTAATTCTCTACGCATGGACTAAAAATAAATACTTGTCCACGCAGGGACTAAAAGAAATACTTGTCCATGCAGGGACTAAAAGAAATACTTGTCCACGCAAGGACTAAAAGAGATACAATGATAAAATAAAGAAAGTCTTCACTTGTCTTTCTTTCCCTTGATTAGCTTGGTAAGTTTCTTGAAGAACTTACTAGTCTTCTTCTCATTCTTTTCAGCTTGTCGCTGGACCTGTTCCGCCCTTTCCAAGGCCTGATTAATGGCCTCTAATTATGGTGGTGGCAATGGTTGTGGCCGAGGCACAGCAGAATACTAGTATCCATAATTTGGATATCTAGTAGATGGGTAAGTAGGCGGAAAGGAAGACGGGTAATAAGCATTTTGTGCCACCGCTTGCATATAAGGGTCGTACGGTGGCGCCTCACAGCACTTTTCCTTCTCTTCATAGTAAATCACCTAAAACGCGTTTTAAAAACATTTTATCAGCGAGAAATATTGGTGAGTTCATTTAAATTTATAAAAAGATAAAGTGTTATAATTACAACATTAAGGGTTTTTACATTTGTTTATATCTTACAATTACTCAAATCAATATTTGTCACTCGGTGGCAGTTCTTGTGACTATTGTCATATCACTCATTGGCTAACCCGTTGTATACAAAACCCCACATACCAACAGTAATTTAAGAATACAAAAACTTAATCACTGTAAATACAACTTCGTAAACATTTAGGGTTTTGCGAATCACTTGAGTAAAAGAGAATGACTCACATTGCAGAATTAGGGTTTTTAGTAAACGCCCCATGGTCTAAGTCCTGGGTTCCAAATTAAACACATAATGCAACCACGTATTAGTGTATTAACCCAATTCAAACGTTAACGATAATCACGAGATCAAAACCTCAACGTAGATGACAAAGTATAGCCTTATTCAGGCAGCACTTTAACATCTTTTGTTGATTTGGTTTTAGATCGATCGGACAGGGTATCGTACCAGTGATTAGGGTTACTACATATAGTACGCTGACTATGGAGCAGAGTTTCGAGGTTTCGGGGCTTCGGGTATTCAGACAGTAGAACGAGAGAGAAGGAGTATCGATTTTAAATCGAATTGGTGCAACTGAACTACGTCCACGGCTGCCTTTATATAGCCCACCTGGGTTTCCCCTGCGCGTCATAAGAGATCACAGGGTCTGCCCGGCATGGCGCGTCAGCTACCCTCTAGGGATAGGTCAGCCTAGTCATGAGTATAGGCTTGCCACTTGTCGCGAAATGGTGCCATGTGGCCTGGTACTCCCCCGCACATCGCGGGAGATGTAGGGGTATCCCCTGTGTGGCGCTTGGGATGCCAGGTTTTGGATTCTTCGTTTTTCGTGCTGGGTCTCGTCGTGCATGTCTGGGTTTCGATTACGGTTCTTTCTAGGGTATTATTGGAGTTTTCAAAATAATCCCCCAACACCGCCCCTTGGACGTTTATAGAAAAGTAATGATTGAAAGGGCATTAAGGGCTGCTAACTATTACACTTTTTAAAGGGGTGTTGTTGTGCTGATGTAGCGAAAAACCCCCCTAAGGGGCATTAACCATTACGGATGGTCTCATAGGGGTATGATAACGCCCCTAACACCATCCCCCTGGGCATTATAGGGGCATCAAGGAGGATCATTTCTAATATAACGTCCAATGGAGAGAAAACAAAACAGAAAGTAATGATTGATAGGTCACTAAGGGACGCCAACCATTACACGTTTTTTAAAGCGGCATTATGATACAGACGTGGCAGAAAATACCCCTGCCATTAACCATTACGGATGGTCTTATAAATCAAGTTAGGTTTTACTTAAAATCATTAATTATACGTTTAAATTCTTCATTTTAATGGAACAATTAATTGTGTTGACTATAATGTTAAGTTAATATCAGTTATTGTTATTGACTTAGTATTGTTCAAATGCCATAAATTGAGAAGAACTACGGATGGTCTTATAAGAGCTTGATAACGCCTCAACACCATCCCCTAGCAATATAGGGGCATGAAGAAGGAGAGATATTTCTAGTATAACGCCCATTTGAGAGAAATCAAAACAAAAAGTAATTATTAAAAGGTCATTAAAGGCGCCAACCATTACGGATTTTTAAAGTGGCGTTATGATGCAGACGTGGCAGAAAATGCCCTTGCCATTAACGAGTACGGATGGTCTTATAAATCAAGTTAGGTTTTGCTTAACATCATTAATTATACATGTAAATTCTTCGTTTGAATGGAAGAATTAATTTGGGTTGACTATAATGTTAAGCTAATATCAGATATTATTATTGAATTAGTATTTGTTCAAATGCCATAAATTACGGATGGTCTTATAAGGACTTGATAACGCCCCAACACCGTCCCCTAGTATTATAGGACCATGAAGAAGGATGAGCATTTAAAGTATAACGTCCATTTGAGAGAAATCAAAACGGAAAGTAATGATTAAAAGGTCATTAAGGGACGCCAACCATTACGCATTTTTAAAGCGGCGTTATGTTACAGACGTGGCAAAAAATACCCCTGTCATTAACCATTACGGATGGTCTTTATAAATCAAGTTAGATTTTGCTTAACATCATTAATTATACATGTAAATTCTTTGTTTTAATGGAACAATTAATTTTTGTTGACTATATTGTTAAGTTAGTATCAGTTATTGTTATTGAATTAGTATTCGTTCAAATGTCATAAATTACGAAGAACTACGGATGGTCTTATAAGGGCTTGATAACTCCCAAACACCATCCCCTATCATTATAGGGGTATAAATAATGAGGAGCATTTCTAGTATAACATCCAATGGAGAGAAATCAAAACGGTAAATAATAATAAAAAGATCATTAAGGGACGTCAACTATTACACATTTTTTAAAGCGGCGTTATGATGCAGACGTGGCGAAAAGGGCCCCTGCCATTAATCATTATGGATAGTCTTATAAAACAAGTTAGGTTTTGCTTAACATCATTAATTATACCCTTAAATTCTTCGTTTTAATGGAACAATTAATTTTTGTTGACTATAATTAATATAAGTTATTATTATTGAATTAGTATTTGTTCAAATGCCATAAATTGCGTAGCTTATTTTTTTTGAACGGCAAATTTCTTTAGTCCTGTCGTCTGTGGAACTCGAACCCAAGACTTCCCCTCCCAAAAAGTTTAAAGGCATTGTCTTTGCCAATGAACCACCACCCCGTTGGTCATAAATTGCGTAGCTAATATCAAATTCAAGATTTATTTTCGGAAAATATGAGTTTATAATATTTTTAAGGTAAAAACATTTTTTACTAAGTGACACACAATACATATATTATCTTATTTTATTTCTAAATTACTATATATATACAATTCATGAATGGCTTAGGAACAGTAGCCAAACTTTTTCTTTTAATTTTGCCACCAAAGTTTAGCAGGTTCTAGCTAGAATAGTGTTATATTTAAGGTTTTTATTTTTCCTTTCTTTTTTTACATGAAAAAACGTTACTTTTTATTATTGGTTATTATTCTATTATAATAATTAATTATAGAAATATTTTTTTTTCTTTTATAACTTTTAAGCATTATAAAGTTACAAGTAGGTTGTTGTGACATGCCTATATTTATCTACGTTTCGATAAAAGATTTGTTTATAATCAAACGAGTCAAATATCTTTGAACTTTCTGTTCTTTACCATGACGAACCGACATCAATACAGGTACTGATATTTGTTTTTATGATTTTTCTAGACGTTCCTACTGATATTATCCAAACAGGTACTGATATCGTTATTACAAACTGAAACTGATGTTCATTTTTTTGGTTTTCGATTGATGTAAAATGTGTGTCAATATCCTTTTGGACATATTTCTTTATATTTATATACCAAGTACCGGTATCATACAACGATTATGACGAATCAAATCCATATTTACACAAAATAAATACGTGAATTCTGTAGGTTATGTTGAGTTCAGTCGGATACATCGAAATACGACACAATGTTTAGACTAATCAATTCGACGTTTGCGATTTACCCGCGCCGCAACGCGCGCGGGCCTTTTTACTAGTTATAAATAAATGATTTCAAAGAATATGACTTGTAAACACCATATAATTCCTAAAAAAGAATTAACCAAAAAATATTTGTTTTAGTATTTTTATATGAGATTAATATAATAGAATGACAACATCGTTTATTATAAAATCATAACCTTACCGAACTTACTTCAAATATATATTTAAGTTGACCAATACTTTTTGCTAAATTAGATTTGCTAGATTAAGGATCATGTAAAAAGGGATAATACTTTGAGAAGAGTAGGAAATAATATGATGTTTTAATGTGTCCTTCAATTTAATTATTTGAATCATCAGTTCGTATAAAACAATATATGAATTCCTGAAAACACCACAACTTGAACCGTAATACAGCCATGGTGTTCTAACATCTGGAACGATTTTTGTTATTTTTGAAGGTATAAAACACCATACAAATTCCAAAAACACCATGAATTGAACCATAATTCCATTGTCGTGTTTGTTGTGTGTGATCACTTTCGGAGTTGTGAGCAATATGGGTATGGTCAATCGGAGCAAGTAATATGGTCCTGGTCAATCGGAGCAGTAGTTCAGGTGGAATTTCAAAAATTCATGATAATATTCACCAAGAATTTAAATAGTCTTCCCTAATTTTAATTATCAAAAAACAAATTCATGTGAATATTCCCCAAATTTCTAACCATCAACAATCAACCAGAAAAGTATAAACTACCAAAATGAGCAAAAAATTAAAAAAAAATTCCAACAAAAACAAACTCAAATCACCAAAATATGCATACCCTCTTATCATCAACGGACACCAAAAGTTGCATTGAGTTAATTGTGCCCCTTCAACCGAAAAGCCCTTATTGCATTCTGAGGAACAAAAACAATAATCAACCAACAATGTTAATCAAATCAAACCAAATAGCATTACACTTCAACCATTTGAAATTAAAAAAAAATGTTGAAGAAAAACAAACCTGATAGAGGTTCATTGTAGGGTTGAAGAGCGATAATGGATCTGAATTGTTTATGTGTTCATCTTCTCATCCGACCAACATTATTCCGTGCGAATTGGTTTCAGGGATTGATTTTAGATGAAAATAATTTTGGGGAAGCACCATCGTAATACCATCACTTATCCTCCCCGTAACTTCACCATTACCACCGTGTTTACCACCAAGGACCATATAACAACCCTCCTAAAACATCCTAAACGCCCTAATTAAACCCCGTATACACGTAAACGAACCCGAATAACCTTTAATTTAATAAAAATCAAATAAAACAAGTTTCTAAAGCCTGTGGCGGCCCGCGACGGACTCCTCTTATAGGTGTCGCGGGGTGCGACGACCTTTGTTTACCGGACACTCTATTGCGCCACGTGTCCCCCTCCGTGTCAAGTCTACTCGATGACTTACCAACCCTAGACCTAGCTACGAATGGCTGGCGGTGGCCTAAGGGCGTCGCGGGGCGCGACGGACTTCGAAAACACCTATAAATAAGGCAGGGGTGGCACAGTTCACCTCCGCTCAATTCTCTTTCACTCTCAACACATATAGTGCGAAAATTTCGAGTATAATACCCCCTAAAAAGTGAAGCTTTGCCTCATTGTAAGTATTATAACCCCCGGTTACGTATTAGTTACTATACCCGATTGATATAGGGCTCCGTAACGCATGTCAAGGCTCAGCCTGACTCAGTCGTTGGAGTTCTGTCTCGTGGGTATGGCTAATGTAAATTGGGTTATCTTACTAACACGTGTGCATTGTTTAATTTTAATAGATTATAACCAGGAAGTCACCAGAAAGCAGTAGTATTATCTAAAACAGCAATGTGAGTACATTCACTTTTTCTCACTATTTGTGAGTACATCTTATTTTTGTAAACTGTTTTTACAAAACCTCGATTGTTTTAAAGTATAATTAACAGTGATTGAGTCTATGTATTCTACAATTACTGTCGGTATGTTGGGGTTTTGTATACATTACTTGTTACTACACTGTGAGTAGTAGCAAGACCACAAGTCAGGATTGACAGTACCGTGGGTGGTAATTAGGTAGATAAAAACATTGTAATCGCTTGTAATATTATAAAAGTTTGTTTTGATTAAACTGGGATGCACTCGCTAGTATTTCTTGCTGATAAAACTTTTTAAAAAACGTGTTTCAGGTAACTTAATGTGAAGCTAATAGAAGCCAGCTGGAGAGCACTGAAGGCTTGGAAAGGTGGCTATAAAAGTTACCTAATTAAGCAAGAAGTTTTATTTCAATAAATTAGGGTTTATCCCTATAAACATACTTGTAATGGAAACTTGGGTTTTTCCCATGTATTTGTTATTTATAAAAGTGTGGTATTTTAACTCTGATAAACTATTTCCTAACTACGGTCCTGATGTTAATTTCCGCTGCCAAATTAATAAACACCAATACCACTGATCCCGGGGTAGGGGTCGGGGGCTGCGACAGAGAGTGGTATCAGAGCTATAGCCACTGGTTTAAGCCACAGAAGTGTTCTGCTGACACCAAGATTTTACCGGTTATGTTATGAATTAATCTATGTGATTATGCGTATACATGTATATTATTGTTTTGTGTTATTTGACAATCTGTTAGTTTACAGTATGAGTGAGCAAGCTACGTCTGACGTCTATCGTCATCTAGTTAGTTCTCCCAATAGTGAAGGAACTTCATCACAGCCTACTCCTTCGGGGTATTCTGCTGATACAGAAGAAGGAATCTTCATCTTTAAGGCGTAATATGAGGAACCATTCCCTTCGAAAAAGAGAAGATGGTTTAGTCGGGGAGCACATGAGAGCAGAAAGCGAATGAGAAACTTGCAACAACAAAGAGCGTTAGTAGCAGCCAACAGGGAAGTAAACGCCCAAACCCAAGAGGCAGTTAATAGGCAGTTGGCAAACTTTCATATGCTAGCCACCACTGCAGCAGACCTAAACCTTGACCAGATAATTGCACCACAACCATTGCCTTTATTTCCAACTCAACCAATGGAGAGAGAACTTACCCAAGGAAACCAAATTCCCATACCAGCATTTGACCCAAACGAGATACCTAGAATTCCAGCACCTAATCCTCTAGCGTATGATCCATGGGAAAATGACCATAGGGAATATCATGAACTCTATCCACAAGGAGAACCGATGCCAGATCCCATAGCACAGTATACCAACCTTAATCCTTTAGATCCGTTTTGGAATAACGACCCGTATTTTCAGAGTTTGTTAGGAGATTCGTACCCATATGGAGAGCCTATACCTCAATATCCTAACCCAGTACCCGCACCACTACCATCCATGAGTGAAGAGAATGTGCAGGAACTTCGCACATATGGTGAGGAATTAGTGGAAGAAGGAGAGAGGATAAAACAGATAGGAGAAAAGCTTGTGTGGAAATACGACGAGCGAGAAATGCAATTCTGGATGAACAACCCCTAGTAATAATAATAATAATAATAATAATAATATCTATATATATAAATGTGTGTAGTTTGAAAAAAATATATATATAAAAAATTAACTAAAATAGATAACCTAATACCTATCGATGCATAACTAATAGTATGTTTAAATTTCAGTTGTAGATTGTAATAGATGTATATATATATATATATATATATATATATATATATATATAATGGACCGCTACTCCAATTACCTATTCCATAACGGAGAAGAACCATGTCCTATGGTTGTTCTTACAAAGAATTTTGGTCTTGCAAACCAATAGAATTCTTTGGCAATGAAGGAGCCATTGCAGCTCTGCGTTGGATAGAAAAGACAGAAGCAGTCTTAAAAATAAGTAAATGTGCAGAGGAAGATAACATTTTGTTTGCTTCTAATCTTTTTAAGAATGCAGCCTTAGAATGGTGGAATACTGTTCTCCAGTCTAGAGGAAGTGATAAAATCTATAATATGGAATGGACTGACTTTAAGAACATAGTTAAAAGGAAATTTTGTCCTCTTCATGAAAAAGAACAAATAGCTAATAAGTTCTTAAATCTTAAAATGACTAGGATAGACTGCAAGGGTTACACTACTATATTCTTCGAATATGCTAGAATAGTGCCAACCCTAGCTTCACTAGAACCAGTATTAATCTCCCGTTACATCTGGGGATTAATTAGTGAAATCAGACACGTAGTCAAGGCTGCTAGACCACAAACCATAGAAGAAGCCGTAGAACTAGCCAATACCTTGACTGATGAATTAGTACGTACGCAAGAAGAAAACCAGAGAAAGAACCTAGCCCAAAAGCTTACCCAGGAATTCCGCTACGGTAATTCCAACCGTGGGAAAAATACAGGTTCTACTTTTGCACCTTACTGTAAGTACTGCAAGAAGAAGCATTCAGGAATATGTTCAAGATACTGCAACTTCTGCAAAATGTCTGGACACAAGGAGGAAGACTGTAGAAAGAAACCTAGCAATAAGCTATGCTTCAACTCTGGAGAGACTGGGCACATCAAACCGAACTGTCCGAAACTAGCTCTAGCAACAAACAACAAAACTACCAAGAATGCCAGAGCATTTGTTCTGACAGCCGAAGAAGCCAAGATGATTCCGGATGTGATTGCCGGTACGTTTTTAGTTAATGATATTTTTGCTAAAGTATTATTTCACTTTGGTGCAAACCAAAGTTTTATTAATACTTCGTTCTACAAACTTCTCAATCAACCATTAACTAAACTTCAACAAGCATGTCTGGTAGAAACAGCAAATGGAGAATCCATTAAGATTACTGAAATCTTGCAGGGAGCAAGAATAGAAATTTTAAACCATAATTTTATTGCTGACCTTTACCCAATGAATCTGGCTGGATTTGATATCGTATTAGGAATGGATTGGTTAGTAGCCAACCAAGCCAGCATTCTATGTGATCAAAAGTCAATACAAGTAAAGTCACCAATGGGTGAAAATATCACAATTAAAGGAGATAAGCCAACCAGGCCCACAAAATTCATCTTTGTGATGAAAACATCGAGCTATGCAAGGAAATGATCACTAGTGTATATGATTTCTATAATCATTAACACTAAAGAAAAAAGAATTGAAAGATATTCCCATAGTATCTCAATTCTTAGATGTTTTTCCAGAAGAATTACCTGGATTACCGCCAGATAGAGAGGATGAATTTAGAATTCACCTAATACCGGGGACAACACTGATTGCCAAGGCACCCTACCGTTTAGCACCAGCAGAGATGCAGGAACTGAAGAAACAGTTGGACGAACTTCTAGAGAAAGGTTTCATACAGCCTAGTTCATTGCTATGGGGAGCACCAATCTTGTTTGTCAAGAAGAAGGACGGATCAATGCGTATGTGCATTGATTACCGAGAATTGAACAAGGTCACGATTAAAAATCGGTACCCACTACCAAGGAACGATGATCTGTTCGATCAACTTCAAGGAGCTCGATTCTTTTCTAAGATCGATTTACGCTCAGGATGTCATCAATTGAAAGTACAGGAAGATGACATTCCTAAAACTGCTTTTAGAACAAGGTACGATCATTATGAATTTACAGTCATGCCATTTGTTTTAACCAATGCCCCAGCCGCATTTATGGACATGATGAACAGAATATGTAAACCATATCTGGATAAATTCATAATCGTCTTTATAGATGATATTCTTATTTACACTAAGAGTAAAGAAGATCATGCATAGCATCTGCATATACTTCTGACATTGTTGAGAAAAGAAAAGCTTTATGATAAATTCTCAAAATGTGAATTTTGGTTACAAGAAGTACAATTCCTTGGACATCTGGTTAATCATAAAGGAATTCATGTGGATCCCACAAAAATCGAGGCAATTACTAAGTGGAAAATCCCTGAATCACTGACGGAGGTGAGAAGTTTTCTTGGACTAGCAGGTTATTATAGACGTTTTATTAAAGATTTTTCTAGAATAGCCATTCCCTTAACGAAACTGACTTGCAAATCCGTTAAATTTGAATGGGGACCAAAACATGAAGAAGCTTTTAGAATTCTTAAGCAAAAGTTAACCAACGCATCTATATTCGCGTTACCAAAAGGAACTAAAGACTTTATAGTCTATTGTGATGCTTCTAAGTTAGGTTATGGATGTGTGTTGATGCAACGTCAAAAGGTTATAACCTATGCCTCTAGACAACTTAAGAATCATGAAGAGAATTATACGACCCATGATCTAGAGTTAGGAGCCATAATTTTTGCCCTTAAAATTTGGAGACACTACCTGTATGGTAGCAAGTTTACTGTTTTCACCGATCATAAGAGTCTAAGATATGTTTTTGGGCAAAACGAATTAAATATGAGACAAAGACATTGGACGGAAATTCTCAGTGATTATGATTGTGATATCCAGTATCATGCAGGAAAGGCTAATGTAGTAGCTGATGCTTTAAGTCGAAAGTATCATGAAAACCCAAGAAGAGTAAGTTCTCTCAAATTAAATCTGCAGATAGATTTAAATGAGCAAATTAAAGAAATACAGGAAACAGTAATCAAGGACAATACTGAAAAATTAAAAGGAATGATTAAGGAATTAGAACAAGGAATAGATGGAATTTGGAGATTCCATAAGAAAAGAATCTGGATACCTAAACAGGGAAACCTACGCCACCGAATTTTAGAAGACGCCCATAAGTCTAAGTATACGATACATCCCGGGAGTGATAAAATGTATCAAGATCTAAGAAAGAATTTCTGGTGGATATGAATGAAAAAGGATATAGCAACCTATGTTGCCAAGTGTCTAACGTGTTCACAAGTTAAAGCTGAACATCAGAAACCCTCCGGTTTGTTGTAGCAACTAGAAATGCCTATATGGAAATGGGAATTGATAACAATGGACTTTGTTACTAAATTACCCAAGACACGAAAAGGTAACGATACAATATGGGTGATTGTAGACAGATTAACCAAATATGCTCATTTCTTACCTATGAAGGAAACTTTCAGTATGGAACAATTAGCCAAGTTATATGAAAATGAAATAGTTTCATTACATGGAATTCCTTTATCTATTGTTTCTGATAGAGATAGCCGTTTTACTTCTCATTTTTGGACTAGTTTCCCAAAAGTAATGGGAACCAAGTTAAATCTAAGCACTGCTTATCATCCTCAAACGGACGGACAAAGCGAAAGGACAATTCAGACAATGGAGGATATGCTTAGAGCTTGTGTAATTGATTTCAGAGGAAATTGGGACGATCATTTACCATTAATAGAGTTTTCCTACAATAATAGCTATCATACCAGTATCAATGCTGCACCATTTGAAGCACTTTATGGACGAAAGTGCCGAACTCCAGTCTGTTGGGCAGAAATTGGAGAAAAGCAACTGTCTGGACCAGAGATAGTACAAGAAACAACAGACAAGATTATTCAAGTCAAGGAAAGTCTAAAAGCAGCACACGATAGTCAAAAGAGTTATGCTCATAACAGACGAAAACCATTGGAATTTCAAGTAGGAGATGAGGTATTATTAAAGTTTCTCCATGGAAAGGAGTGGTCAGATTCATAAAAAGGGGAAAGCTAAGGCCCAGGTATGTTGGACCTTTTGAGATTATTAGAAGAATAGGACCAGTAGCTTACCAGCTACAATTGCCAGAGGAAATGGCTGGAATACATGATGTATTTCATGTATGTAATCTCAAGTAGGGGTGTAAACAAGCCTAGAGGCTCGAGAGCTACTCGTGATCGGCTCGGTTAAAAGCTCGAACGAGCCGAGCCTTAACGAGCCCGAGCTCGAGCCTAAAATAGAGCTCGTTTTGTTATCGAGCCCGAGCTCGAGCCTGAAATACAAAGCTTGTTTAGGCTCGCGAGCCTAAACGAGCCCATACAAAATTTTAATATTTTTATATATAATATATTAATAATGATGATAACATTGATGAGCCGAGCTAGAGCCGAGCTTTGGCTCGTTTAAGCGATGTTGAAGTGAGCTCGAGCCGAGCTTTCAGCTCATTTAAGGTTGTTCTCAAAATAGTTCGAGCCGAGCTCGAGCTTTGGGTTTTACTCGCGAGCCGAGCACGAGCTCAAAGAAGTAGGCTCGAACCGAGCCGAGCTCGAGCTCGAGCTTCATAAAAACCTAACTAGCTGAGCTCGAGCCTGGCCGAGCTCGGGCTCGGCCCGGCTCGTTTACACCCCTAATCTCAAGAAATGCTTAGCATATGAATCATTAATGGTACTTCTTAAAGACATGAAGATCAAGAATCTCAAACACAAGAGAATAGTTCTGATAAAAGTGAAATGGGATTCCAAGAGAGGACCAGAATACACTTGGGAGCTTGAATCAGAGATGCAAAGGAAATATCCACACCTGTTCTAGTAGACATCGAGGACAAGATCTAAAACAAGGTAGGGAGGATATAAAAACCCTCCTAAAACATCCTAAACGCCCTAATTAGACCCCGTATATACGTAAACGAACCCGAATAACCTTTAATTTAATAAAAATCAAATAAAACAAGTTTCCAAAGCCTGTGGCGGGCCGCGATGGACTCCCCTTATAGGTGTCGCAGGGCGCGACGGCCTTTGTTTGCCGGACACTCCATTGTGCCGCGTGTCCCCCTCCGTGTCAAGTCTACTCGATGACTTGCCAACCCTAGACCTAGCTACGAATGGCTGGCGGCCCGCGACAAGCATGGCCCTGGGGCGTCGCGGGGCGCGACGGACTTTGAAAACACCTATAAATAGGGCAGGGGTGGCACAGTTCACCTCCGCTCAATTTTCTTTCTCTTTCAACACATATAGTGCGAAAATCTCGAGGATAAGCCCCCCTAAAAAGCGAAGCTCTGCCTCGTTGTAAGTATTATAACCCCCGGTTACGTATTAGTTACTATACCCGATTGATCTAGGGCTCCGTAACGCATGTCAAGGCCCTGCCTGACTCAGTCGTTGGAGTTCTGTCTCGGGGGTATGGCTAATGTATATTGGGTTATCTTACTAACACGTGTGCATTGTTTAATTTTAATAGATTATAACCAGGAATTCACCAGAAAGCAATAGTATTATCTAAAACAGCAATGTGAGTACATTCACTTTTTCTCACTATTTGTGAGTATATCTTATTTTTGTAAACTGTTTTTACAAAACCTCAATTGTTTTAAAGTATAATTAACAGTGATTGAGTCTATGTATTCTACAATTACTGTCGGTATGTTGGGGTTTTGTATACATTACTTGTTACTACACTGTGAGTAGTAGCATGACCACAAGTCAGGATTAACAGTACCGTGGGTGGTAATTGGGTAGATAAAAACATTGTAATCGCTCTCAATACTGTAATATTATAAAAGCTTGTTTTGATTAAACTGGGATGCACTCGCCAGTATTTCTTGCTTGCTGATAAAACTTTTTAAAAACGCGTTTCAGGTAACTTAATGTGAAGCTAATAGAAGCCAGCTAGAGAGCACTGAAGGCTTGGAAAAGTGGCTATAAAAGTTACATAATTAAGCAAGAAGTTTTATTTCAATAAATTAGGGTTTATCCCTATAAACATATTTATAATGGAAACTTGGGTTTTTCCCATGTATTTATTATTTATAAAAGTGTGGTATTTTAACTCTGATAAACTATTTCCTAACTACGGTCCTGATGTTAATTTCCGCCGCCAAATTAATAAACACCGATACCACTGATACTGTCCTCGCGGCCCCCGCTCTCGGGGTAGGGGTCGGGGGCTGCGACAGACCATCACTACCGAAGACCACTGTACCGCCACTTGTCTCCACAGTATACATAATAGTAACATTATCAATTTTCAGAATTCAACTATCCTCACCTCCGATAGTCGTTTACCCCTACCTCTTAAAACTTCATCTCTACAATTCTTCGCAAAGAAGGCGACGGAGAAGAAGACGATTAACAAAATCAAGAAATTAAAGATCTAGATACATATATGATACCGTAAATCTGGATTATACAGATATATGAAACATGAATCATGAAATAAAAACTTACCTTGTTGAGATTAGAGATGGAAGGAAAGGGTTTTGTAATTTAGGAAACTCTGATTTCATGAAAGAATAGGAGCGTGTGATTGATTGCAGACGAGAGAAAGAGTGTAGAACAAATTGCCGCTCAAAATCGATCATTAAGGAGTATCACATTGCCACGTGGCAATACTTGGCTTAAGTGTATGACAAGTGGCACTAAAATGTTTTGTTTTAATATACTTCATAGATGGCCACACCTTTTCAATTTGGAGACGAATAAGTCTTGTAGAGTGGCAGATAGGATTTTTCAGGATCAAGGGAGTCGTGGGTACAACTGGGACTGGGTCAGAGCGTCGGAGTCAGTAATTGAGTTACATGAATGGAAGGAGTGCCAAGTTACGGTTGCGCTGGTGGTTTTGTCTAGCGAAAGTGACTCATGGAAGTGGTTGGGAGAGGAATCGGGTATAAAAAAACTCAAGTGTGAAGATAGGGAGGTGATTCAATTGCCAAAGTTTATATGGTGCAAATGGGTCCCCCCCCCCCCCACAAATATAATATTATGGCATGGAGAGCCAACCTGGATAGATAAACAACTATGAAGAATTTCAGAAGAAGAAATGTGAATATTTCTTCATATGTGTGCCCGTTCTGTGAGGATTTTGAGGAATCGGTGGATCACATTTTTACGGCTTGTATGACGGCAAACAGGGTTTGGATGGGTTTTCGTGAGTGGTGTAACATTCTGCCGCTCTTCGCTTTCGGGGTCAGAAGCTCGCAAATTTTTACACTTGGGAAAGAAAGTTAAGAAGATCATCTATGGCCTTATTATAATCACATGCTAGAGCATATGGAAAGGAAGGAACGAGACGGTTTTTCACAACAGTAAGTGCAGGTTCCAGAAGATTTTAGGGGAAGTCAAATCTAGAGGTATTGTATGGTTAAAGAATAGGTCTTCCTTAAGAAATCTTCAATGGGAGGACTGGTGTGCATATCCGTTGTACATGTTGTAGTTTGTTTGCCTTTTGCCCGTTTGGGTTGGAAGCGTTTTTTGTTTGTATGTATGTCTTCTTGCCCGTTTGGGTCGGAAGTGTGTTTTATTGAAGTTTACTTTTCAAAAAAAAAAAAAACTAAACCGTTAAACCATAATCCATTACGTCTAAATTCATATACCGTATCGTAGCTCGTTTGTCTCGCTTATTAAACCGTTAATCGGAAAGTAACGTCAGAAATTCAGGATGTTACACTTGGTTACTCTCACACCTAAAAAAGGGCGTCAGTTCTATAGCTCTTTTTTCAATTATATTTTACTATTGCCGTTTCAACTTTTCATGAGCCATGCCCCTATTTTCCAGCTTCTCCCACTATTGTTCCTTGCGATTTAACATTCCAACTCACCTTCTATTTTACTCACCTAAAAAAGGTGAAGATCATTCTTATATGATCATCCTTTGATTTTAATTAGAAGCTTGGTATTGTTAGAAAAAAAAGGAATGATTTTACGGGATCAGTCAAGATAGCAACATCATCTCCCCAAATTAGAAGATTTGTCCAGCTCATTGACAGCCTAGTGTCCAGCCAGGACTTTTGTTATTTCCTTTTTTATGGGTCTGTATCATCTTATAAATACCTGTACTTTCAGTCAATGTAATCACAATCGAATACAACCAATACAATCAATTCTTTATTCCCTTCTCTCTGTTACTTGTTAAGATGGTATCAGAGCAGGTTTTTTAATTTGCTCATCATCTACCCAGTATCAGAGCAGTTTTTTGCTCATCATCTACCACAACCTAGCCACAACCACGTCACCATGTCCGGAGAAAAC
This sequence comes from Helianthus tuberosus, assembly GCA_030545235.1. Taxonomy (NCBI): domain Eukaryota; kingdom Viridiplantae; phylum Streptophyta; class Magnoliopsida; order Asterales; family Asteraceae; genus Helianthus; species Helianthus tuberosus. Next base: position 203,801,064 of record CM060351.1, on the reverse strand, counting down.
AACTCCGGTGATGACCTTTCTTTACAACTAGCCAACCTTCTTAAAAATTCCCAACCGAAAAGCCCAAAACTGTCGGATAGTTTACAGATAAATCTGAAACTAAACGGCCCAAATTATGCTCTGTGGACCCGGATGATTCGGGTCGCCATAGGCGGCAGATCGAAAAACCTATTGAAACATTTAACCTCAAATCCTCCAGACCAAAAGCATGAAACATACGAACAGTGGGAGCAAGACGACCTTGTCGTTTTTTCATGGCTGATTCAAAATATTGAACCGGTCCTTGCGGGTAACCTTACCGAGTTTCCCACAGCAAAATCGTTGTGGGATGCCCTGGTAGTTACTTATAGCAGTGGATGCGATAAGCTTCAAACTTTCAACCTACATGTCAAGGCGAATGACATCAAACAGAACAATCTCTCTCTTGAAGAATTATGGATTATACTCCAAGGAGTATGGGGAGAGATTGATCGGATTGACCCAAACCCGATGACCTGCCCAACCGATATTCAAGCATACTCCAAAATCAGAAGTGAACAGAAATTGTTTCAGTTTTTGAACGCTCTTGACCGGAAATATGACCCTATAAAAAGGGAAATACTCCGGCTAGAGCCCCTTCCTACGTCAGAAGCCGCATACGCCACTGTCCGCAAGGAGGCCGCTCACCAGAATATTCTGGGAACACCTCTCAATGACACACAGGGCATCGCAGCGGGTCTAATAGCCACAGAGACTGAAGGGTTAGGGCTCGTGTCAAAAGGATACCGACGGGTCGATGGGAAGAAGACCGGATCAGGTAACAGAGATGATAAATCTCACCTCAAATGCGACCACTGCGGCATGATGAAGCACACCAAGGATCAATGTTTCCGGCTTGTCGGATATCCCGAGTGGTGGTCCGATGGTCACAAGAAGGGCACAAAGGCCACTGTTCAAGAAAAAGGGAAAACACCTAACACTACCGGCAACCGTGATGTTACCGGAGAAGGAAGTCGGAACAGTAGTGGTTTCGGAGGGATGGCAGCAGCGGCGGCTTCAACAAACACAGAGGAAGAAGAGAACTTCTTTATGAGCACATGTATTGGGGTTGAGAGAAGTAATATCTCGAAAACCCCATTATGTTTAAAGAAAAATTGCAAAACAGCCCCTCTACAAATATTAAGTAGTAACCTGGTAGACTTTATAATTGAAAGTTATAAAAATTGCAAAAAGGGCCCAAATTATGGTGGGAATGCAAGTGTGGCTCGAAATTATGGAAAGGAACAAGATCAGTCATGGATATTTGACTGTGGGGCAACCGATACCATGACTTATGATTTTGCCAATCTCACCTCCTTGTCTAAACCCAGAAAATCATATATACAAACGGCAAATGGTGAAAAAATGGATGTAAAAACCGGAGGAACAATTGAGATCTCTTCAACACTGAGACTCTGTAATTGTTTATATGTGCCGTCGCTATCACATAAACTTCTTTCAATAAGCCACGTTACGAAAGAACTTAATTGCTCGGTTCTTATGCAACCTACCTTTTGTCTCTTACAGGATATTAGGACGGGACGGATCATTGGGCGTGGCACTGAAAGACAAGGATTATATTATGTGGATGAGGTGACTCAAAGTGGTACTGTGACGTTGGCTCATGGAATAGTAGAACGAGAAGCCTGGTTATGGCACAGAAGATTGGGACATCCATCTACCGGTTATTTACATATTCTATTTCCTAAAATTTTTCCTTCTAGTAGTAAGTCTCCTTGTGAAACATGTGTATTGGCTAAAAGTCATAGACAAACATTTAAACCAAATAACACAAGGGTTGATGTGCCTTTTTCGTTAATTCATTCAGATGTTTGGGGTCCCGCTCCCATCATTGGGGGGCAAAACTTCCGTTTTTTCGTAATATTTGTGGATGATTGTACTCGAATGACTTGGGTTTATTTCTTAAAAAATAAATCTGAAGTCATTGATAAATTCATCATCTTTCATGCTATGATCCAAACTCAATTTCAAACAAACAACCAAATTTTTCGATCCGATAATGGGGGGGAATTCGTTAACACACAAATGAGACAATTCTTTCAGTCAAAAGGGATTGTTCATCAAACTACTTGCCCCCACACTCCAGAACAAAATGGTGTGGCTGAGCGAAAAAACCGTATTCTATTAGAAATGACAAGAGCCCTTCTTATTAAATCACACGTTCCCAAAAGTTTTTGGCCTGAAGCCCTCTCTACAGCCACCTATCTTATTAATCGTCTTCCAACCAAGATCCTCAATCTCAAAACCCCCCTACAAACCTTGGAAGAATTCACCAAACTTCCTCCTGTCCTTACTCTTGAACCCAAAATCTTTGGTTGTACAGCCTTTGTCCACATACCCAAATCTTATCGAAGTAAACTTGATGCATGTGCCGAAAGATGTGTCTTTGTTGGCTATGGAGTTAACCAAAAGGGGTATAGGTGTTATAACCCTAAGACACGTCACATGTACACCACCATAAAGTGTGACTTTCTCGAGACCAAGTATTATTATTCCTCCCAACACAGTGGTCAGGGGGAGGAAGAGGCTGACACACTCAGTTGGTTGAAATATGTCCTAACACCAGAAGGAAATTGTAATAATCACAGTACTAACAGCGAATCACCTGAAAGTCCTACACAATCTAATCCGAACTTGAGTGCCACCGAAATGACTCCTCCCAACCTGACACCTGAGGTAAGTGACTCTCCTTTGCCTGAATCTGTTTTTACTGAACCTACTGATGATATGAGTACTTCTGGTCAAGAAGAAACAGAACAAAATGTTGAAGTTTTACAGGAGAGTGAAGAGTCCCCACTAGAAGGAGTTTCTGAAACATATGTGTTACCACAGAGAGCTAACAGGGGAGTTCTGCCAAAAAGATATTCTCCAGAAAAGGAGTCCAAACGCTCAAAGTACCCTATGGCCAACATAGCTCAAGGAAACTTATCTGAGGAAGCAAAGGCATTTGCTGCAACTATATGTTCTAAAGATACCCCTTCTAATGTAGAGCAAGCCATGAAATCACAAAACTGGAAGAATGCAATGGAAATCGAAATAGAAGCCTTGGTGAAGAATGGAACATGGGAAAAATGTACTCTGCCACAAGGAAAGAAACCGGTAGGATGTCGATGGGTCTATACAGTAAAGTATAAACCAAACGGTATGATAGAAAGATATAAAGCCCGACTCGTTGCTAAAGGCTACACTCAGACATATGGGATCGATTATTCTGAGACATTCTCTCCAGTTGAAAAACTTGACACAATCAGGGTTCTCTTCTCCATAGCTGCAAACGAAGGGTGACCACTTTATCAGTTTGACGTTAAAAATGCCTTCCTACATGGGGAACTAAAAGAAGAAGTTTATATGGAAGCCCCACCCGGATTCTCCCATAACTTTGAAAGTGGTGAAGTCTGTCGTCTGAAAAAGTCATTGTATGGGCTAAAACAATCTCCCCGAGCATGGTTTGGGAGGTTCACCATAGCAATGAGAAAATATGGATTTAAACAGAGTAACTCAGATCATACCTTGTTTCTTAAACGAAGGGGAGATTTGATAACCTGTTTAATAATCTATGTTGACGATATGATTATTACAGGAAACGATAAAGAGGAAATGGCAAAGTTGAAGGAGGGCTTATTTACAGAGTTCGAGATGAAAGACCTAGGAAGACTTAAATACTTTCTTGGAATTGAAGTATTAAGGTCAAAACAAGGGATTTTCATCTGTCAGAAAAAATATATCTTGGATCTATTGGCAGAAACTGGGATGATTGATTGCAAACCAGCTGAAACCCCTATGATGGTAAATCAAAAACTTTATATGGAAGAAGGAGCAGAGTTGGCTGACAGAAATAGGTACCAACGAATAGTGGGCAAGCTAATCTATCTCTCACACACTCGTCCAGATATAGCATATGCAGTAGGAGTGATAAGCCAATTCATGCACCAGCCACAAGTTACTCATATGGAGGCAGCCTCAAGGATTATCAGATACCTCAAAGGAACTGTTGGTCATGGAGTACTCTTCAAATCAAATGGTCATCTAAACACTCAAGTGTTTACTGACGCAGATTGGGCGGGAGATAAAGGAAACCGAAGATCAACATTAGGATACTTCACCCTAGTTGGTGGAAATCTGGTCACTTGGAGAAGTAAAAAACAAAAAGTTGTTGCCCTATCAAGTGCTGAAGCCGAGTTCAGAGGAATAGCAAGGGGATTGGCAGAAGTTTTATGGATACGAAAACTCCTAACTGAGATTGGATTCCCTCCAAAAGAGACAAGCAAGATCATATGTGACAATGAAGCCGCAATTCAAATCTCAGAGAATCCTGTTCAACACGATCGAACTAAACATATAGAGGTAGACAGACATTTCATCAAAGAGAAACTTGAAGCTAATATTATTGAGCTACCATTTGTCCGATCTGAAGACCAACTGGCGGACATTCTAACCAAAGCTGTTGGAAGCAGAATTCTAAACAATTGTTTGGACAAGTTGAATTTTAGAAATCCCACTATTCAACTTGAGGGGGAGTGTTAGAAAAAAAAAGGAATGATTTTACGGGATCAGTCAAGATAGCAACATCATCTCCCCAAATTAGAAGATTTGTCCAGCTCATTGACAGCCTAGTGTCCAGCCAGGACTTTTGTTATTTCCTTTTTTATGGGTCTGTATCATCTTATAAATACCTGTACTTTCAGTCAATGTAATCACAATCGAATACAACCAATACAATCAATTCTTTATTCCCTTCTCTCTGTTACTTGTTAAGAGGTATGTAGTTATGAATTGATTGGCCGTGTAAAAGTACTTGTGAATTGATCAAAGCTTTTTTTTTTTTTTTTTGTCAAAATTGATCTATTTATATATTTTGCAAGTCCTTAAATGAATATAAGGTGGGAATATGTATTTCAATATCCATTGTGCTTATAAGTTGATGAATATGGAACTGAGTATATAAAATGTACAATCTGTATCATTTCATTAATAAGATAATAATGTGATAATCCTGTTTATAGATTTAATCTGAACAACGTAATTTACAGCTGATGAGGTTGTTTTTTAGTGATTTTTTGCTGGTTTTATTCGATAGGTGTATGTTATACAATTAAGTTTTACATAATCATAATGCCTTACATAAGCTTCAAGTTTAAGTAAGTGTTGATAAAGATTAAGTGCTCAGGAATCAGGATAAAACACCAATAACACATACTGAAGTTGGATTCATATTTTGCAAAGGTGGCAAAGGTTGTATTCGCTAGTAATGGTTTTAAAATAATGAAACTAGATCATAATGCTCTGTAAGCGTATAATGATGGCACTTTTAGGTTGAAGTTAAGTTATAACGTTGGTAACAGATTTGTTTTTTGTTGCCTTAGTGGAGATTTCTCAGGAGGTCATCCATCATGATATTAATCCTACATGAATAAGCTTAACTGTGGAGTTTTCGTCTACTCCACAGCCAATGCGTGTTTTGCTTGGCAAGTTATTTGTTCGACCGAAACAAAACCGTGAGTTCATGGATGGGCAACGCATTGGGGCTAAAGAAGACACTATCATTGCACAGTTTACTTAGGTTTAATGCTAGTGGATGAAGGATAAGTCTATAGTTAAACATGCTCATATGAAAGTAGTATCAGGATACTGACTTTCCTAGAAATCTCCACTTGGGTAATCAAAAGCAAATAGGTGAGCTATTCATAGGCATAGCGTACAATATTAGTAGTATGAGAAGCTAAATCTTACAATTTTATAAATAAAATGATCTGCTCTAAACTATACATATTTTTATATAAATATTCCTACATTTTTAGTAGCTTTAGGGTTATTTTTATTAAATTCTATTCGTAACTGTTTCACATCTAAAGTTTGGTTATTTAAAGTGAAAACGAGCTAAATGATTACTATACGGGCAAATTTCATATTATTTGTTGGGAAAATCTGGCATTGATAGCTGAAAGACAAAATGGTACATGCACTAATCGGTCTTTGTCCCGATTGTTGAGTGTTATGTGCCTTGTGTCCAAGACTTGATGCAAAACTACTATCGAGCCGGGGGTCTCACTGGAAGCAGCCTCTCTATTCCTACGGGGTAGAGGTAAGGCTTTCTACATCTTACCCTCCTTAGACCCTACATTTGCTTTGTTATTGCTGGGATTTACTGAGTATGATGATGATGATGTCGGGAAAATCCCATATTATTTGTTTATAGTATTAATCTTGGTTTTAATTGATGTAGATTTAAACAAGAAGAAAAAAAGGTTGATAACTATTGGGAAATTGGCCTATAATAATCTCAACTAGACGTCATTGGTCATTGTCAGTTCAACCTTTGAATATTCCCCATGCAAGTCCAACATTTCACTTATTTTTCCACCACCGGTCCTCAGTTAAAAAAACTAAACGGAGTTAAGTTTTTTTCTGAAGTACGAGCTGACGTTTTAGGGTTTTTGATCAGAACGAGGATACGAGTCGAATGATGTAACACTTACCTTGAAACTGTACTCCAAACGATAAAATGGTGCTTCAATTCGGGTGTTTAAACTTCCAATTAACAAAAATCAAGTCGTTTGGAGCACCGTTTCGAGGTAAGTTTTACATCAATAGACTCGTATATCATTCTGATCCTAAGCCCTAATACGTCAGTTTGTAATTCAGAAAAAAAAACTTAACTCCGTTAAGTTTTTTTTAACTGAGGACCGGTGAAGTAAAAATAGGTGAAAGGTGGGACTAACATGGGGAATATTCAAAAGTAGGGCTAAGAATGAACAATGACGTCTAGTTGAGATTATTACAGACCAATTCCCCTTAATTATTATCTTTTTGTTGGGTGTCTATATTTTAGTAACATGGCCAATTTATATGAGTTGTTGATGGATTTATTATTTTGACAGCTGAAGGAAGCCCAAAAGAATGATGCATGATAAACTAAATGGAGATGGGCCACAAAATAAATGAAGGAATTAAAAAAAGCTTGGATGGTGAAATGGAATTTGAGGAGGGTACGAAATCGTGTCGAACAAGAATTTTAGTCAAACAAAAACACATTTAATATATATATATATATATATATATATATATATACTAGGTTTTTTACCCGCCGCGCGTTGCGGCGGCGTCGACTCGTTTTCGAACTAAATTTACGTTGAAGCGTAGAGCAATCCAAATTCATACCGTTGAATGAAAAATGTATTATATCTGACTCGATTTGTTTCCAAACAAAATTTACGACAAAACAAAGTGCAAATCAAAACGTATATAAAAACAAAACTTTATATTGTTGACTCGCCTTGCTTCCAAACAAAAATTACATTAAAGTGTATTCAACAAAAACCTTTTCAAATACATCAGATTCTGAAAACAAAAAAAAATAAAAAACATGTAATCACCAGAAACACACATGTTTCTTGCATTAGAAAAAAAAGGCAGTTAAAAATCTAAGTAAGCTTCAATTAATTGCATATAGTAAGTTAATAGAGTATAAATGTATACTATAGATTCAATAAAATCTAGTTATTACTTTTGTTAAATAGTTTTTAATTTACGGTATTTATGATTAGTTTGGTATTAGAGTTGTTACTATTTAAATTTGAAGATAGAAAAGATCGGTTTATATTTGTTGAATTTGCGTGAAACATTATAGAACCTGACAATCCCTTTAAAATGAAATATATCATACAATGTAGACGGAAACTGACAATGAGATAAGGGACCAAAGCAAAAAGAAGTGAAACATGAAGGTCCAAAGTGAAAATAAGCAAAGGACATAACATGTAAAATGCACCAACCTTTCTCTTTAACATATATAATAATATATAGGGGATGGTTCAAATGAAAACCACTTTTATTGTGAAAACTCGAAAACTAACTAAAAAAAGCCTAAAAACACACCAAAATTTTTTTTTTCAACTTTTTATAAAAATCGCAGGTTTTTTTATATAAAAAAAAAACTTTTTTCAAAAAAAAAAATTGTAGAACACATGTGTAGTACACATTAGGGGTGTTCACGGTTCGGTTCAGTTCGGTTTTTGGGTAAAATCAAAACCGAAACCGAAATATCGGTTTTCGAGTTTTAAAAACCGTTCGGTTTTGGTTTTTAGGTTTTTACGTCGGTTCGGTTTTTCGGTTATTTCGGTTTTTGGAACAAAATTATGTAAGATTCAAAAAATAAAAAATATAATTTATATTATAACAATCTTTTTATATGTTTACATTTAAGTTATTATAGTTAACCTCTTTAGTTAATGTTGTTTACGTATAACCTTCTAATCTATTTTTATGTTTCTTCAAAATTTTTATTAAATTTAATTTTTATATTAAATTTTGTTATATCTTATAGGTAATAATAAATTATTTCAGTTATAATGTTTTTATTATAAACACTTAACATTCAAGAATAAAATTAACATTTTTTACTAGCATTGGGTTAAACACTTAAACAATTTAATTAACATTTTCTACTAGCATTGGGTTAAACACTTAAACAATTTAAACTTAAACATAAAAATATATGGATTGTAACTTATCGGTTTGGTTCGGTTTTTTTCGGTTATTGAAAAAGTTTATCCGAAAACCGAACCGAAATTTTCGGTTATTAAAAATCCGAAAACCGAACCGTCGGTTTTTGTTTCGGTTCGGTTATTCGGTTACGGTTCGGTTATTTCGTTTTTCTTGCTCACCCCTAGTACACATACACATATGTAGTATTACACATGTGCACTACAAATTTTTTTTTTTTTTTTTGACATTTTTTATATATAAAAAATGGCGAAAATTGGTATGCAAAAAAAAATTTGGTATGTTTTTTGGCTTTTTTAATTAGTTTTCGAGTTTTCACAATAACTAGTAGTTTTCATTTGAACCTTCCCCTATATATATATATATATAGGGGAAGGTTCATTTGAGAAGAAAATTTTATTGAGAAGAAAAAGAATAAAAGGGTATAAATGTAAAACATTAAATAGTTTTTTTTCTCATCTCATTTATTATTATGTTTGACTAATTAATTAGTCATTAAGACTATAATCCTCCACACTAAATATTTTTGCCTACACACATCAAAAGTTATCCTACACATTTCGAAATTTATCCTACACATATTGAAATTTATCCTACACAACTCGTAATTTATCCCACACCCCTAGTATTTATCCTACACTTTAAATGAATTTTTATTTTTATTTTTTGTGAAAAATATATATCTTAAAAATAAGTTACAAATTTAATATAGTTAATTATTAAAGATGAAACTAACAATTAATGATGTATGTAAGTTTACTAATATACCCTTATAGTTACATTAAGTACAAATATTAAATGAAGTCTAATGAAGCATTCATATTGGTTGAAATTTCTTCTTTTTTCTTCTTACAAAGAATTTCTTCTCATTTGAACCCTCCACTATATATATATATATATATATATATATATATATATATATATATATATATATATGGCTCGGTTCAAACGAGAACTATCACGAGTTGTGAGAACTTTTCCATCTGATGCGAGTCGGGCCAAATTTTTTTTGCAAAAACGTAGATGAAAATATTACAAACGCATCTGTAAAAAAAATTATCGTGTCGGTAGTTTTGACTGATACAAGTTTTTTACGCGATGGTGTAAATTTTGTAAGAAGAAAAATATTTTTTTTGCGCCTCGTGTAAATGTGGGTATGCGGCATTTTTTTTTTTTTGCTGAAACAACTGATTTTTTATGACTTTTGAGAAAAAAAAATCGAAAAAACCTTTTGGATAGACTAGTTCTCACGGTTCTCACAACTCAAAGTGGTTCTCATTCTAACCCACCCCTATATATATATATATATATATAAGGGAGAAGATCATGCGAAAACCACCTCTTATTGCGAGAACCGCGAGAACCAATGTGAACACAACAAAAAATGCCTAAAAATCACACAAATTTTTTTTTTTAATATTTTTTATATAAAAATCGCTACTTTTCGAAGCAAAAAATTTTTTTAAAAAAATTTTTTTTTGCCACTAAAAGTAGCTATTTGAGCATAAAAAATATTAAAAAAAAATTTTAGATTTTTTTTTTATTTTTTTAGATTTTTTGGGGGTTTAGTTTTTAGCATGTTAGCTTAAGGGGGGGGGGGGGGGGGGTTTAGGTTTTTGGGGGGTGGGGGAGGGGGGGTTTAGGTTTTTTTTTTTTTGGGGGGGGGGGGGGGTTAGGTTTTTTTTTACGTTTTTTGGGGGTTTTAGTTTTTAGCATTTAGCTTGGGTGGGGGGGGGGGGGGGGGTTAGGTTTTTTTTGGGGGGGTGGGGGTTTAGGTTTTTTTTTTTTTTGGGGGGGGGGGGGGTGGGGGTTAGGTTTTTTAGCTATTTTAGGTTGTGTTCACGTTGGTTCTCGCGGTTCTCGCAATAAATGGAGTTCTCGCATGAGCCCCTCCCTATATATATATATATAGTATTAGATTCAAATGTGAACAACTTCTCCAAAGTGAACTGTATGAACTGATCTGGACCGTTGATTTTTATGATCTTAAGATTTAAATGAGTGGCAGATGGTAATTATTTGGTTAATTTTTTCCATTTAATTAAATACAAAAAGTGTATATCCGTAATTACACAATCAAAATAATTCAAAAAAGAAAACTTAATTCTTTCCATTATATTAAAAAATCTAATCACACAAATCTCCAAACACACAAACAAACACAATGTGCATATCTAGAGAGAGGGTCGTAGAGAGAGAGAAAAAGAGGACCGTCGGCCATGGTGGTGGTCGACGACGGCAATGGCGGCGCGTGGCGGTCAACAGCGGTAACAACAACGACGCACCAGGGAACCGGCGACCGGAGGTCTCTCCGGCGACGGCTGAGTTAGATCGGTGATGAAGTGCGGCGGTGGTCATGGCACCGGCTACGTGGAGATCGGTGATGATAATGCCGGAGATGACAACGAAGGTGGCGGTTCTGAACCACGACAGCCGTGGTTCGGAGTTCTTTCTCGGTAATCGTCTCTGTCCTTCCTTCTTCTTCATCTTTTAGATCTGTTTAGATCCACTTTTCTCCGAATCGTTGCGTGATGTTTCAAGAAGTGATGAAGTGTGGTGGTGGTCGTGGCACCGGCTAAGTGGAGATCGGTGATGATAAACGATGGTTGTCGGAGATTGGTGAAGATTGATGAAAGTGTTTTGAAGAGATGAATGGAGATGATGATCGGAGACGATGACCGGAGTGGATGGAGACGATGCTAAATATGTTAGGCTTTATTTTCGTGTTTCAGGTCGGTGTACACATGTGTACTCAGTTTATGCAAATGGGTTTACACCTGTGTATAGTAGTAGTTATGTGTTTCAGGTAGGTGTACACATGTGTACTCTGCTTATGCAAATGGGTATACACTGTGTATACACCTGTGTAAATTGGGTGTACACCTGCGTATATGTCTATACATAGGTCTATTAAATTTAAATACATAGGTGTACTTCGGGATTCATGCATGTGTGTACGTAATCGAAATCTGGGTTTTTTTATCGATGAAGAAAAAATACATGATGATGAAGAACTGCTCGTTTGAAAAAAAAAATCTGGATTGTTTGAATGGTGATTATGATATAGATCTTGTTTAGATTTAAAAGATATTTGGGTAATCACAAAAAAAATAGGAAAGTGTAACTTCCATATATTAATTAAAATAAATAATTAATAATAACTTAATGTACAATTACAATGCTATCTTTTTCAACAAAAAAGATAATAAAGGGCTATGATCAGTTCACACAGTTCACTTTTGGGAGGTTGTTCACTCTAGAACTCTACCCTATATAAGTATATTGTACAAAATGGCTTAACGTACGCTACGTACGCGATGTGAAATCGCATGATATAAAATAGCATGGATGAAATCGCATGTGAAAATTTTGATGAAATCGCATGTTGGTTTTTTGTAACAATTTCGCTTTATGTTGGTTTTTTGTAACAATTTCGCATGTGGTAATTTTGATGAAATCGCATGTTAAAAAACCAACATGCGAAATTGTTACAAAAAACCAACATTCGATTTCAATGTGGGATGAAGATCTGACGGCTGAGATGATCGCGTACGTAATGTAGGATAAGGGCTCTTGTACGTTAACCTAACTCTCTCTCTCTCTCTCTCTCTATATATATATATAGGGAAGGATCACGCTAAAATGAGAACCACCTCGAGTTGTAAGAACCGCGAGAACTTTTTGATCCGGGCCTTGGTGGACCAATTTTTTTTTTCAGAAACGTAGATGCATGTATAAAAAGCAACATTTGTAAAAAAAATAAAAAAAAATGTCGTGGGTGTAGTTTTGAGCAACACAAGTTTGTGTTTACGGGACCCGTAAATTTTCCGACTAGATTTACGGGTCCCGTAAACACAAACTTGTGGCGCTCAAAACTACACACACGACATTTTTTTTTTGAATTTTTTTTTACAAATGGTGTTTATATACATGCATCTACGTCTATGAAAAAAAAATTTGGTCCACCGCGCCCCCTACGGTGTAGTTCTCACGGTTCTTACAACTCGAGGGGGTTCTCATTTTAGCATTCCCCTATATAGGGAGCCGCTAGAATAAGAACCACCTCCAGTTATGAGAACCATGAGAACCACTCTCAACCAATAACACTTTGCCAACTAAAAGGGCATTTTGGTCTTTTTACCCCAAATGTCAATTCCTATTATCTCTCTTCATTTATTAAAGTCAGACCACCTTCATTTATACCCTCTCTCTCCTCTCACCTCTGGTTATTTTTGTTCCTCATTTTTGTGTTACCATCTTCATCTTCAAAAGAGAAAGAAGGGGATCCGGCGATTCTTTACCTGCATCCAACCCCCCCCCTACCGTCTCTGCAGTAACACACCACCGTCTTCATCTCTTCTGACCTACCTCAAACACCCCCTCCCCTCCGGTGAATGCCTGCCAACAACCTGAAACAAATCCGACCACCACCACCACCGCACCCATTTCTTTGTCTCTCTGCCGGCGACGGTGGTGGTGGGTTAGTGGCTTAGAGGCCGGTGGTTGGTCGGCGGCGGTGGATGAAGGCGCTGTGACGGCGACGGTGGGTCACCCATACCTAGTGACGGCGACGGTGCTGGTGGGTCAGCCACACCTTGTTGGTATTGATCTGTTGGTATTTCTTGTTGTTGGTATTTCTTTGATATTTTTTGGTTTAGATCTGTTGATATTTTTTTGATTTGGTTTGAATGATGCTACTGTTCCTTCTGGGTGAAACATGTTCCTGTTCTTTCTGGTTTGAATGATCTGGTTTGAAACATGTTCATGTTCCTTCTGGTTTGAATGATCTGGTTTGAATCTGATGGTGGTATGTTGGGGGTTTCATTTGGGTGTTCTACTGTTCTTTGAATCTGATGGTGTTATGTTGGGGGTTTAATCTTGAATCTGATATGTGGGTTTAATCTTTGAATCTGGGTTTTTAATTCTGTTGAATCTTGGTTGATTTCTGTGGAAACTGTTTGAATATGTTTGAATGATGTTCTTGGTCCTTTTTGAATGTTTAAATCGGTTGAATATGGTGCCTTTATTTGAATCGGCTGTGATGATGAAAAAAAAATGATTTTGATGACGATGGCGCGGCAAAGACGGCGGAGGGTAGGTTTTTTGAACCTGCAACCCCATTTTGCAGCCTTTTTTATTATCGGAAAATCTGAGCCAAACCCTTTTTTTTCGAGATATGCTTTGTTTTGATGTTGTTGGCTTTTTATATTATTTTTTCCCTAGTCGATGACGATAACAATCTATCTGAGACACCTACCGAGTTTGCGTTTTCTGGGTGCGTTCGTGTTGCGTAAAAAAGTTTTTGTAAAAAAAAAACTTGTTAAACCGTAAAAATTTTAACGTAAAACATAAAAAGTTTTACGTAAAAACGTAAAACGTAAAAAGTTTTACGTAAAACGTAAAAAGTTTTTTGTAAAGCGTAAAAGTTTTAGGCAAAACGTAAAACGTAAATTTTTTTTAGTAAAACGTAAAGAGTTTTACGTATAACGTAAAAAAACGTTAACGTAAAAAAACGTAAAAAGTTTTTTGTAAAGCGTAAAAAGTTTTAGGTAAAACGCAAAACGTAAATTTTTTTTAGTAAAATGTAAAGAGTTTTACGTATAACGTAAAACGTAAAAATTTTAACGTAAAACGTAAAAAACCGACGCGTAAAACGTTAACGTAAGAAACCGGCGCGTAAAACGTAAAAAACGTTAACGTAAAAACGGCGCGTTGAAAAAACGACGCGTGAAAAAGTCGGGCGTAAGACGGGTCGTAAAAAACGGGTCGTAAAACGGCGTGAAAAACGGAGCGTAAAAAAAACAGATTTTAGAAAAAAAAAATTGATTTTAGAAAAAAAAACAGATTTTAGAAAAAAAAAAACTGATGTTTGTTTAATATAAAAAAAACTGATTTAAGAAAAAAAACATTTAATATAATAGGACAAAATTGTAATAAAAAACAATAAACTTAATAAGACAAAAAAAAACAAAATTACTTAAATACCCTTTTGGATTATAATATTAAAGACATAATAAGACAAAAACCATTTAATATTAATTTTTGTTACTTTTAATCTAATCCATCCATCAAGTTGATCTAAGGGCTAATAAGTGGTTCTCATAACTAGAGGTGCGGTCCCCTATATATATATATAGGGCAAGGCTATATAGAAAACCCTATCTATATAAAAAACCCTAGAAAACCCAACCTCCCGACATTTTTTTTTTAAAAAAAATAACACATGTAATATACATGTTTTTAAGAGTTTTGGGCCAAGAAAATCAAAAAAACGCCGAAGGGATAATTTAAAAAAAAAAATTCAGCAATTTCTGTCTTTTGTGCCTAACACATGTTAGGCGACCGGACATTGCTGAAATTTGTTTATTTTTTTTTTTAAAAAATCCTTTCGGCGCTTTTTTGATTTTTTTGGCCCAAAACACTCTAAAACATGTATATTACATGTGTTATTTTTTTCAAAAAAAAAAATGTCGGGAAGTTGGGTAAAAATGGTGGGAGATTTGGGTTTCCAGAGTTTTCTACCAAAATGAGGGTTTTCTATCTAGCCTTCCCTTATATATATATATATATATATATAGGATTAAGTTAAAATGAGAACCACCTCGAGTTGTAAGAACCGCGAGAACTTTTTGATCCGGGCCTTGGTGGACCAAATTTTTTTTTTCAGAAACGTAGATGAATGTATAAAAACAACATCTGTAAAAAAAATTCAAAAAAAAATGTCGTGAGTGTAGTTTTGAGCAACACAAGTTTGTGTTTACGGGACCCGTAAATCAGATTTACGGGTCCCGTAAACACAAACTTGTGACGCTCAAAACTACCCACATGACATTTTTTTTTACAAATGGTGTTTTTATACATGAATCTACGTTTATTAAAAAAAAATTTGTCCACCGCGCCCCACACGGTATATATATATGTATCATTTTCGCAAGAAATTTAGTTCATTTATTTATAGTTTTAGAACATATTTTTTCTTTGATTACAAACGGATTTAATTAATTTTAAATATTCTTATGACATAACTAAAGCCGGGTTTCACTATTTTTTATAACTTCAAACATCGCGAAAAAATTATATTTAATTAATTTTGTTTTGTTATTTCAATATTTGTGACAAAATTATTATAAATAATATTTGAAGGAAGGGAGCCAATGTCACTTAAGTGTTTTATTTTTATTATGTGTTTTAGTTGTGTTTGTTTTCTTCTTTCATCTTAACTCCTTAGCTTTTATCACTTATATTTTTATCCGCTTAACTTTTTTAAAATTTTATAAATGATATTTTGACCCCTCTCAAGTTTTATGTACTTATTTTTTATGTACGTGGTAAAATATATTACGTGCTCAACTTTTTAAAAACTTTTTAAATGTCATTTTGACCCGCTTATCTTTCTATGTAAGTTTTCCGTTTGTCTACGTTTTATCTTGGTGGTAAAAATTCTAGTTACTTGACGCCGCCACAATGCGTGGAACCGGTATTTAACTTAAAAAATACTCTTTTCTTACGTGTTGATTTTTATGTACGTTTCGTATAAATCATAGTTAGTTTTTGTTTCACTGTAAATTTTTTCGTATTATAAGTTTTCGTGCTTATTTTTTGTGTGTTTTCAGTTGGTTTACGTTTTAACATAAGTTTTGTTCTAAAACAAGTCGGTCAAATATTTGACGGTATAAATTCGAGTTATTATAAGTTTCGACGCTGCCGTCATAGCAACTCATCCTTCTGATCCGACCAATAATGAATAATAAATATACAATATGAAGTAGGATAGGACACCGTCGAAAAGAAGAGAAAAGGACGTGTTACGAACCTCATATTTATATGGAAATTGGCTCTAAGTCTATATAAAACCGACAAACTCATAAAATCTATATTCCTAAAGTAATCAAGCCCCGATGCTTTTTGCTCGTTAATGCGCCTCTCTTGTTCAAAATATGTCATAATTGTTCTTCTAATAATAATTTTATATTAACTGATAAAAATACTACTTTTAATTAAAATATTACTTATTTAAAAGAAGAAAGTTTATGGACCAAAATAAACGTAATCAATTATATTTGTTGACTACTAACCGACAGAAAACAAATCTTTAAGTGAAAACGATTTAAAAATAACAGTGTTATTTTTTTCTTAGCTAAAACTTGAATGAAAGGTTATACCCTTTTCCTTTGAAGAACTAATAGGACCACCCAATGTACTAGATTCAGTTATTCATTATCTATTTAAAATTGGCACACTAAAATCTTAAATACCGAGTTTGATTACTCACCAGCATATCTAACAACCCAAAGAGCCACAAGTTACCCTCACGTTCATTTAACAACTTCTTTTGAATTAGTTGAGATCGAACTTTTAGCGTGAAGACTCGATTAGGGTCAAGTGACCAAACCCAACAATTCTGACGAGAAGGAATCATGGCAAGTCAGTGGACCAGAACACATCCAAAAGCCTGAAGAGCTCTTCAACCACCCATGCCGAGAAACTGATCTCCATCGCCATCGACGATTCCAAACATCACCTACATCTTGATAAACGATAATCCACATTGATGATCCAATTCTTATAATGATATGTTGATGGCTTTAATATGATAAATTTATATTTTAATTAAACACTCCTTTGTGAATCATAAGCGTTAACCGGTTAGTGTGCCCATTTTGCAAGTTTGCAACTTCATTTACATACAAACGTGTACTTCTATGTTTATTGCGTAAAGTTTTTTTTTGTCTTATATTTAAAGAGGTTATTATATATATATATACAAGGATCCGTTAGGAACTACCTTTTATTGCGAGAACCGCGTTAACCATTGTGAACACAACTAAAAATACCTAAAAATATCTAAAAAAACACAATTTTTTTTAATATTTTTTATAAGAAAATCGCTACTTTTAGTAGCCCAAAAAAAAAATTTTAAATTTTTTTTTGCTAATAAAAGTAGCGATTTTAACTTAAAAAATATTAAAAAAAATTTGTGTGTTTTTTTTATTTTTTTAGATTTTTTTTTTAGATTTTTTAAGGTTTTTTGGGGGTTTAGTTTTTAGCATTTTAGCTTGGGGGGGGGGGGGGGGGGGGGGGTTTTGAGGGGTGGGGGAAGGGGGGGGGGGGTTAGGTTTTTTTTAGGTTTTTTTGGGGGTTTTAGTTTTTAGCATTTAGCTTGGGGGTTAGGTTTTTTTAGCTATTTTAGGTTGTGTATACATTGGTTCTCGCGGTTCTAGCAATAAAGGTGGTTCTCGCATGAACCTTACCCTATATATATATGGACCGCTAAAATGAGAACCACCTCCAGTTGTAAGAACCGTGAGAACTTTTTGATCCGGGGCGAGTTGGACCAAATTTTTTTTCATAAACGTAGATGCTTTTATTATAAACACATTTGTAAAAAAAAAATTCAAAAAACAAATGTCGTGTGTGTAGTTTTGAACACCACAAGTTTGTGTTTACGGGTACCGTAAACGCAAACTTTGGGTGCTCAAAACTACACACCAGACATTTTTTTTTGAAATTTTTTTTACAAATGTGGTTATAATACATGCATCTACGTTTATGAAAAAAAATTTGGTCCACCTCGCCCCGTACGGTGTAGTTCTCACGGTTCTTACAACTGGATGTGGTTTAGCGGTCCCATATATATATATATATATAGGATAAGGATCATGTGAGAAGTAGTAGGCTAAATGAGAAACTTGAGAAGCATTCTGGACCACACATTTTCCCTAAGCAAAAAAATGCAAAAAAAAAGTGAAAAAATGCAAAAAAAAATTTGTTTTTTTGGAAAAATCGCAGCTTTTTCTTTAAGAAATAATTTTTTAAAAATTTTTTTTTTTGGATTTATACACATGTGTATATTGTTAATCTTTTAACTATACATATATGTATATTGTCAATTATACATATATGTATATACATGTTTAAAATTGAAAAATAAGTGTTATTTAGGGTTTAGCATTAGTATTTAGGGTTTAGCATTAGGGTTTAGGGTTTAGCTTTAGGGTTTAACATTAGGGTTTAGCATTAGGGTTTAGCAATAGTATTGTTTAGCTTTTGGGTTTAGCTTTAGCTTTTGGGTTTAGCTTTATCTTTAGGGTTTGTATTAGGGTTTAGCTTTAGTGTTTACTTTTAGCTTTTGGGTTTAGCATTAGGATTTAGATTTAGGGTTTAGAATTAGGGTTTAGCTTTAGGGTTTAGCATTAAGGTTTAACTTTAGTGTTTATGGTTTAAGATTAACAATATACACATTTTTTCAATTTTAAACATGTATATACGTATATGTATAATTGACAATATACATATATATATAGTTAAAAGATTAACAATATACACATGTGTATAAATCCAAAATTTTTTTTTATTTTTTTTTAATCCTTAAAGAAAAACCTGCTATTTTTGAAAAAAAAAAAAAAAAAATTGCATTTTTTTCACCTTTTTTTTGCATTTTTTTCTTAGGGAAAATGTGTGGTTCAGATTGCTTCTCAAGTTTCTCAAATAGGGTGGACTTCTCTTAGGATCCCTACCCTATATAAATATATATATATATAAGGATCATTACAGAACACTAATTATTGCGAGAACAAAAAGAACAACTCTAAATCACTAAATTTTGGGATTTATGGTTCATATTTCTTAAGTTTATATTCCGTACATTCATATGTGTATTATATATACATAAAAAAATAATATATTTTTCCTCGCATAGTGTAACACCCCGAAAACGGGTTTGGTAATCAAACCGCATTAATACTAAAAGACGGGTAAAGTACCGTTAGTAGTAAAATTAACCCGATGAATATTAGGATTTAAATAAATAAACGTGATGTTAATTAAAAGAAGGATAAATACTTTGAGGAAAACAAAGTATATAAAAGGCCCGAGTTGACGGGACTTAAAATATAACGGGTAGGGAAACACCCCAAAAATGTATAGGTTTCGTATATATATTAAATATCGGTTATGAACAAGATAAAATAACTAGGAAGTAAATAACCTAGTTAAATCACAAGTCTTGTAGCAATAAAGAAATTGGTTAAAATACACTCAATGTAACTTGGGTGAATTAGAGGGGCCATAAGGGACAAACTAGAAACAAGTTTTAATTTAATAAAACTCTCTACACCAAAACACACACCTTGAGTGTGTGTTCTGGTCGATGTTTTCCACAGGAGCAAAGGAATTCCTTTGTTCAACCCTAACTTGCCTAAATCCAAGAAATTGAGAGGCCAAATCAGTCCCAAATCGAAATCCAAGCTCGTATTCATGAACACCTAGTTGAAAGGGTTACAAGGTATGTGAAATTTGGTGCTAATTCTCTGTTTGAAATTCTCATGAATTTGGGAAAAACTGAAATTCAGGGTTGCATGTTTGTTTTATGATGAATTAGGAACCATATAGTGTCTAGGGACAAACCCTAGACAAATACAAGTTGAAATCATGTGAAATTTTAGTGAAACCTATGAACACCATTGTAGGTGATTAGTGGGTTATGTGTAAATTGGTGAACACTAGGATTTTGATAGTTGTACTAGTGTAAATTGAATTCTATAAAGCAATTTCAAATTTGTTGATGTTAAAATTTGTGTGGAATTTGCCAAATTGATGTTAACTATGGTAAAGATAACTAGTTATGAACTAGTTAGTAAATATGTAAAATTATGCACACTAGGTGTTTGATAAAATGCCTAAGTGAAAACTAAAGTGTTGAAAGTAGAGCAAAAACGCGCGTTTGAATGATATGGTGATTTCGCGTAATATGAAGTGAGAAGGGTTCTAAATATTTTGTTGATTTAGACTTAATGTTGTAAACCTTGTGATTTAAAGTAGTTAACTTTAATAAGCTAAGTTAACTAATCATGAAGTCGAATAGTAGTTTCGACTTAAGAAATAAGTGAGATGGAATAGTCGTGAATAATTATGACTAATCTAACCATCTTACAATTTACAATGATAGTTTGACGATTAACAAGCTAGGTGAAAGCTTGGGAACGAAGCGGGTCAAACGAAGAAAGAACGACGGAAAGGCATAATTTGGAAGTAAGGTAAGTGAAGCTTACACCTTTTGTAGAATATTTAGTTATTCTAAATGTTTTGATTTCGATAAAAACAATATTGGGAAATATGGATTTCCGACGCAATTGACACGAGTCGGGACATACGCAAAATTTGGTAAGAACCATGATGAAGGGTAAACTTGGGTAAATGGTAACATAGCCGTAAATGACAAGCATACAATGAATCTGGAAATGTTACCGTATGGGGTAACTCATAATAAGGATAGGGATAAAATGGTAATTTAGTCGCGTGCCGACAAATATAAGTAAAAGTTATAAGACACCCTACGGCGTAAGCCGAATTGGGTTTAATAACGAGATGGTATATATAAGTGTATATATATACCATTCTAAATTCAAATGCAAAATGTTTGGTCGTTTAGACCAAACGGGTCAAAGGGTGACTTGTAGTGCCATTTGACAAATGGCAACTAATAAGTATGTGTCAAGTCTTATGCTTACAGGATAATAATGGTTTATGGATTAAAATGCTACGAATTAGCATATTATAGAGGCAAGGTATCGAAACGGGTCAATAAGTTGACCCGAGCCAGGTACGTGTAAATATAGTTGTGGATAATATACTTTTTAGCCATATATGTAGCGAAAGCCCTTCGTAGTAAAGGAAGGGCTAATGTTGACTAAATTGCCCTTGAAGGGTAAATTGGGCAAACAACCCATAAAGGTTGTTTAGAAACTTATATTATGATTTTGTAACCTTTAGACGCGTATGAAAATAGTAGGCATAAACTATCAAGGGTTAAATGCCTTAAAATGCATATTGTCGCAAAATAGCATATTTGAGGAGTAATAACCCGTGATTTGAACCTTGTGCACTAGGAAATAATCATAATAATTTGTTTACACTAGAAACAAGGGCCACAAACAAGTTTGTTAGATGAAATCACGAACGGGTCAAAATTTGGTAAAAAGGGTAATAAGCCGAAGACTTAGAAGTCTTAAATTTTGTTAATCCGGATGTTGAATTTTAACCCCATTTGATGGGGGATCAAATTAAAACACGTAGGAAGAAACGGTAGGTCAAACGGATAAGCGGTTTGGAAGATACGGAAGTTTTCGTGTCAAATAACGGCAAAATGGAAAGGCTGGATGCAGGGGCCACCGTAACTTACGGTGTCACCGTAAGTTACGGTGGAGCTGATATAATTACGGTGGTTTCTCCCTGGTTTACGGTGGGGAGATTCTCAACAGAGACCACCGTAACTTACGGTGTCACCGTAAGTTACGGTGGAGGCCAAGTGTGGTTATTGTTTTTGGATCAAGAGATTTACATTGTGATTTCTTTCCATTATCATTTATCTTGTCTTGTACCGTTATTTAAATTGTCAAAACTAACTTTTAAGTTGGTTTTGAACACATGTGTATATCGAGAGCCCGGATGAAGATCAAGCGTCGAGCAAGAACCGAACACGTGTTAAATAAAGCTTCCGCAAAATTGTTCCGTCGTTATTCTAAAGCGGCGAATTAATTCATAATATGTTATATCACTTTAAATTGTAAAATTTTTTAATAAACCCGTATTTTTATAGCATGTGTAGTCTTAACTATACATCTAATCTTTGGTATTTACATGTAAAACTGTTAATTAGTAACTAGGGTGTTACAAGTTGGTATCAGAGCCTTGGTTTAAGAGATTCAAGTATGGTGGGAAAACTATGCTTGGACTTAAACCTTATGCTCTTAAAAAGGATTAGTGTTCGGTTCGAGGCTTGATCGCAAATCCGGTAAGTACATGTATATTAATGGTTTGGTATGTGTTGAAATGTTGTGAACAACACATAGGGTTATCGTGTGATACACGTTACCTCAATTAAATGATAAATATAGTTGACAAAAATACGCGCGTTGACGCGTATAGTAGAAAAAGCCTTGTATTATAATACAGGCGATTATTGAAGTTCATATTACTAACTTTTGTGAATATCTTGATTGAAGGACACTTGCATTTAAAGATGACAAGAGTTGAACAAATTAAGGATATGATAGAGGAACGGTCCGAAGTATGACGATAGGAGCATGCTCACTAAGGACTAAATCGCGTAACGACCGCGAACAAGGTTAATGGCAAGAAACGCCCGTCGGGGCAAGCATTACCAGGTGCGTGTTTTTAAATATAATCGCACAATTAGCAATATGCAACAAACATGTAGAGAATGATCGTTGCATAGGTAAATTAGAAACTTGGAAAACCTGAACAGAAATACATATCCAGGATATAATTTCCAAGAAAACTGAATAGAGGTGTTACTTACATAGGGCGTGATGTGAAAACTATAAAAAGGTCGTGTATGTCATGTGTTAAATCACTTACTCTGGCCAAGTAAGTAGTGGCATATGATACCATGAGTTTCTTATAGCGGACACATTTACATCCGATGTAGTAAGGGCGGAGTGAATGGGACTAACTAAAAAGTACCCAAATGAATCAGATAAGCAAAATATTTGATAATAATGTAAACGCACAACCGAGTGACGGAAGCGTATTACATCAGGATAATGAGCCCGAGTGAAGGGACAAAGAAGCATGTAAAATGATTTAGACAAGTATTGGGAGGGAGTGTACTTACACTCGAACCCAGAAAACGCAAGCATGTAAAATGATTTAGACAAGTATTGGGAGGGAGTGTACTTACACTCGAACCCAGAAAACGCAAGCATGTAAAATGATTTAGACAAGTATTGGGAGGGAGTGTACTTACACTCGAACCCAGAAAACGCAAACATGTAAAATGATTTAGACAAGCTTTGGGAGGGAGTGTACTTACACTCGAACCCGGAAAATGAAAATATGTCCCTTAACGGGTCGTTTTTGGTAAAACGTTAAACTTAAAGACAAAGTCGGAATATAAAAATGAAGCGAGGTCTTAATGCATACCGGGAGGGTTGCAATAATAACGACTTCGGTAAAACACCCGGTTGATGGGTAAGAATTAAACACATGCGTAAACCAAGAGACGTGAACGCGGGTTAAAAAAAAAATCAAAGGACTTGGATTACGAATGATGACTATAAAATCTCGTATATAGAAATTGTGAGTAAATATGTTCAACTATTTGAAGTCGAATGGGTTGAATAAAGAATAAAGTTGATTGTTTATAAGTGATGGATTTCACATTAATAGGTCAAACATGTTGAATACAATATAACGCCGAATGGCACAAATGAGCGCTAGCCAGATAAAGGTAGCGTTAAATGGAAGAGAATAATGAGCCCGATAATGGGATATAACCAAATAAGAATAAATTATGGACTGTCAATATCCTGGTATGGATAATTGACAATAGTTAAAGAGAAGATCCTAAAACTAAAACTTCGGTTTTAGTAAGAAATAATGTTTTTACAAACATAAATTCTGATAGGAATTTAAATAGTAAGCATGAAGGATACAAGTTTTGACACTAATAAGCGCAAGAAGATATATTCGAAAAAGTGATGATTTCGAAAATAAAATGTTGATATGAATTAAACATGATGTGACACGATCACGGTCAAGAAATGCAATATGAGATAGAATCACATTATAACCAGGCGAGCGGTAAAAAGTAACTGGACTAATAAGTCTAATTAGTGAGACCGTCAAGGTCATTTAACTAAATTTGGTTTGCTTGTAAGCGGTAGGTTCGGTATGACTGAACCGAATAAATAAATTTGAAGACAAAAGAAATTGCTGCTAAAAGTGAAAGATTTCACGAAAGACCTTTAAACGGGTCAAAATAACGGATTCATAAAGAATTCGGTAGTATATGAAAGCGATGGATATCACTAAGTTAACTAAACTAGTGGAAATAACGAGATTACGTTATTTTAAGTTGCACTATGTCGTATGAGATACGTAGACAATTAGTGACCAAAAAGATGTTACCATACTTATCTGGTAATACTAACAATTGGTTAAAAGTATAAGTAATGTTTAAAAGATTTCTCGGATTAAACACATTGAGTTTAAACTCAATGAATTATGTAAGAAAAGGTTTCGAGGACGAAACCTCTTTAAGGGGGGTAGACTTGTAACACCCCGAAAACGGGTTTGGTAATCAAACCGCATTAATACTAAAAGACGGGTAAAGTACCGTTAGTAGTAAAATTAACCCGATGAATATTAGGATTTAAATAAATAAACGTGATGTTAATTAAAAGAAGGATAAATACTTTGAGGAAAACAAAGTATATAAAAGGCCCGAGTTGACGGGACTTAAAATATAACGGGTAGCGAAACACCCCAAAAATGTATAGGTTTCGTATATATATTAAATATCGGTTATGAACAAGATAAAATAACTAGGAAGTAAATAACCTAGTTAAATCACAAGTCTTGTAGCAATAAAGAAATTGGTTAAAATACACTCAATGTAACTTGGGTGAATTAGAGGGGCCATAAGGGACAAACTAGAAACAAGTTTTAATTTAATAAAACTCTCTACACCAAAACACACACCTTGAGTGTGTGTTCTGGTCGATGTTTTCCACAGGAGCAAAGGAATTCCTTTGTTCAACCCTAACTTGCCTAAATCCAAGAAATTGAGAGGCCAAATCAGTCCCAAATCGAAATCCAAGCTCGTATTCATGAACACCTAGTTGAAAGGGTTACAAGGTATGTGAAATTTGGTGCTAATTCTCTGTTTGAAATTCTCATGAATTTGGGAAAAACTGAAATTCAGGGTTGCATGTTTGTTTTATGATGAATTAGGAACCATATAGTGTCTAGGGACAAACCCTAGACAAATACAAGTTGAAATCATGTGAAATTTTAGTGAAACCTATGAACACCATTGTAGGTGATTAGTGGGTTATGTGTAAATTGGTGAACACTAGGATTTTGATAGTTGTACTAGTGTAAATTGAATTCTATAAAGCAATTTCAAATTTGTTGATGTTAAAATTTGTGTGGAATTTGCCAAATTGATGTTAACTATGGTAAAGATAACTAGTTATGAACTAGTTAGTAAATATGTAAAATTATGCATACTAGGTGTTTGATAAAATGCCTAAGTGAAAACTAAAGTGTTGAAAGTAGAGCGAAAACGCGCGTTTGAATGATATGGTGATTTCGCGTAATATGAAGTGAGAAGGGTTCTAAATATTTTGTTGATTTAGGCTTAATGTTGTAAACCTTGTGATTTAAAGTAGTTAACTTTAATAAGCTAAGTTAACTAATCATGAAGTCGAATAGTAGTTTCGACTTAAGAAATAAGTGAGATGGAATAGTCGTGAATAATTATGACTAATCTAACCATCTTACAATTTACAATGATAGTTTGACGATTAACAAGCTAGGTGAAAGCTTGGGAACGAAGCGGGTCAAACGAAGAAAGAACGACGGAAAGGCATAATTTGGAAGTAAGGTAAGTGAAGCTTACACCTTTTGTAGAATATTTAGTTATTCTAAAAGTTTTGATTTCGATAAAAACAATATTGGGAAATATGGATTTCCGACGCAATTGACACGAGTCGGGACATACGCAAAATTTGGTAAGAACCATGATGAAGGGTAAACTTGGGTAAATGGTAACATAGCCGTAAATGACAAGCATACAATGAATCTGGAAATGTTACCGTATGGGGTAACTCATAATAAGGATAGGGATAAAATGGTAATTTAGTCGCGTGCCGACAAATATAAGTAAAAGTTATAAGACACCCTACGGCGTAAGCCGAATTGGGTTTAATAACGAGATGGTATATATAAGTGTATATATATACCATTCTAAATTCAAATGCAAAATGTTTGGTCGTTTAGACCAAACGGGTCAAAGGGTGACTTGTAGTGCCATTTGACAAATGGCAACTAATAAGTATGTGTCAAGTCTTATGCTTACAGGATAATAATGGTTTATGGATTAAAATGCTACGAATTAGCATATTATAGAGGCAAGGTATCGAAACGGGTCAATAAGTTGACCCGAGCCAGGTACGTGTAAATATAGTTGTGGATAATATACTTTTTAGCCATATATGTAGCGAAAGCCCTTCATAGTAAAGGAAGGGCTAATGTTGACTAAATTGCCCTTGAAGGGTAAATTGGGCAAACAACCCATAAAGGTTGTTTAGAAACTTATATTATGATTTTGTAACCTTTAGACGCGTATGAAAATAGTAGGCATAAACTATCAAGGGTTAAATGCCTTAAAATGCATATTGTCGCAAAATAGCATATTTGAGGAGTAATAACCCGTGATTTGAACCTTGTGCACTAGGAAATAATCATAATAATTTGTTTACAATAGAAACAAGGGCCACAAACAAGTTTGTTAGATGAAATCACGAACGGGTCAAAATTTGGTAAAAAGGGTAATAAGCCGAAGACTTAGAAGTCTTAAATTTTGTTAATCCGGATGTTGAATTTTAACCCCATTTGATGGGGGATCAAATTACAACACGTAGGAAGAAACGGTAGGTCAAACGGATAAGCGGTTTGGAAGATACGGAAGTTTTCGTGTCAAATAACGGCAAAATGGAAAGGCTGGATGCAGGGGCCACCGTAACTTACGGTGTCACCGTAAGTTACGGTGGAGCTGATATAATTACGGTGGTTTCTCCCTGGTTTACGGTGGGGAGATTCTCAACAGAGACCACCGTAACTTACGGTGTCACCGTAAGTTACAGTGGAGGCCAAGTGTTGTTATTGTTTTTGGATCAAGAGATTTACATTGTGATTTCTTTCCATTATCATTTATCTTGTCTTGTACCGTTATTTAAATTGTCAAAACTAACTTTTAAGTTGGTTTTGAACACATGTGTATATCGAGAGCGCGGATGAAGATCAAGCGTCGAGCAAGAACCGAACACGTGTTAAATAAAGCTTCCGCAAAATTGTTCCGTCGTTATTCTAAAGCGGCGAATTAATTCATAATATGTTATATCACTTTAAATTGTAAAAAATTTTAATAAACCCGTATTTTTATAGCATGTGTAGTCTTAACTATACATCTAATCTTTGGTATTTACATGTAAAACTGTTAATTAGTAACTAGGGTGTTACACATAGTCTCTTTCTCTCTCTCTCTCTCTCTCTCTTTCTCTCTCTCTCATTTTTAATTATTTCTCTATCATTTCTTTATCCATAGATTTTGTTTTAATTTTAGCTTTAATATTGTTTTTCTTTTATTATTTATATATATATATATATCATAATATATTGTTTTTAACTTTTTATAATTTTCAATAAATATTGAAAATATTCTCTAAGATTGAAATTGTAATTATTTTTGGGGATTAACTCTTTTTTTTGAATATGTGATGAAGTTATTTATATTTGCATACATGTGATATGTTTCGTTTTCATTAATTTCATAATTTTTATATGAATCTACTCGTGCGCATGCATAATATACTATGTGTTGTTAATATATACATATGTAACCATTTTTTAATATAATACACAGATGTATAAAAGACTGTACACATGTGTATAAACTAACAACTGTGTATCTTATATAACCTGATAGTTAGCGAGACTGTACACATGCATATAAACTAATAGTTGTGTATCTTGTATAAACTGATAGTTAGCGAGACTGTACACATGTTTATAAACTAAAATCTGTGTATTTTGTATAAACTAATACTAGCGAGACTGTACACATGTGTATACACTAACAGCTGTGTATCTTGTATATACGGAAACTAGCGAGATTTTAGGGATTTTGATTATATTGTTTAATAAATGCAATTTACAAAAGACGCAAATACCCTTTTATCAATTAATTTAAAGAGAGATTACAACATTATAATTACAATCTTGCTATTGTTTAAAAATATGTAGATGATGTAATCCAACGGCCCAGATTAGTTCACACAATTCACTCTCAACCTAGTGTTCACTCTAGAACCCCACCCTATATATATATATATATATAGGGAGCCGCTAGAATAAGAACCACCTCCAGTTGTAAGAACCGCGAGAACCAATCTCAACCAATTAGATTATGACACCCCAAAGGGTATTATGGTCATTTACTTCAAATGTCATTTCTCACCCTCTCTCCTCATTAATAGTTGTCAGTAGTCTCTCTCCTCCACCATTTTAAAACTCCATTTCCTCACCTCAACCTACTTGACTCCTTCACTTCCTAAAATCTAAAGAAACCACTTGCCCCTTCCGTTTCCCCTTTGCCGGCGACCACCACTGTTTAATCAGTTGAAGATGATGATGATGATGATTGTTGGTGGGGGTGAAACCGTCGCCCACCACTGTTTCTCTCTCTCCCACCCTCGTTCATCGGAGTTAAAACCTTGGTCGCCGCCGCCGCCGTCTCCTCCGCCACCGTCACCGTCTCCTCCTCCACCGTTCAGCACCGTTCATCGGAGATAAAACATCAGAGATAAAACATTGGAGTGTCGATGTCGGAGGCGGTGGGTGCTCGATGGCAGGTGGTGGGTGTTCGAATCTGGATTTGAATCTTTGTGTTTTAATTTTGTTGAATCTGGTGGTGGGTGTTCGAATCTGGGGTTTATTTTTGTTGAATCTGGGTTTGAATTTTGTTGAATCTGGGTTTTAATTTTTGTTGAATCTAGTGGTGGGTGTTCGAATCTGGGTTTGAATCTTTGTGTTTTTGCTGCAGGTTTGATTCTGTTGAATATGGTTTTGAATCTTGGGGGTTTGACTTTCTGGGTTTGATTCTGTTGAATCTGGGTTTGAATGTTGTTCATGTTGAATCTGGGTTTGAATGATGTTATTGGGACCTTTTTTGATCCTGTTGAATCTGGGTTTGAATGATATTCTGTTTTTGAATGATGTTCATGTTGAATCTGGGTTTGAATGATGTTCATGTTGAATCTGGGTTTGAATGATGTTCTGTTTTTGGGACCTTTTTGATTCTGTTGAATCTGGGTTTGAATGATGTTCATGTTCCTTTTGAATGTTTAAACCGGTTGAATCTGGTGGCTTTTTGAATCGGCGGTGATGATGCAAAAAAAAGGACGATGGCGCGGCAAGGATGGTGGAGGGTAGGTTTTTGAACCCGCAACCCCACTTTGAAGCCTCTGATGTTCGGAAAATCTGAGCCAAAACTTCTTTTTTTTTTCAAGAATCCACTCGTTCTTTTTGATTTTTGTTTGTTGGGTTTTTTATATTTTTTTTGAGGCGTCGATGATGATAGCAAACTATCTGAGACACCTACCGAGTAACGATTTTCTGGGTGCGTTCGTTTTTGTGTAAAAAAGTTTTTGTAAAAGAAAAAAAACTTAAACAGTAAACTTTTTAAAGTAAACCGTAAACTTTTTTAGGTAAAACGTAAAACGTAAAAAGTTTTACGTAAAACGTAAAACGTAAAAATTTTAACGTAAAACGTAAAAAACCGACGCGTAAAACGTAGAAAAACGTTAACGTAAGAAACCAGCGCGTAAAACGTAAAAAACGTTAACGTAAAAACGGCGCGTTGAAAAAAAGACGCGTGAAAAAGTCGGGCGTAAAACGGGTCGTAAAACGGCGTGAAAAAACGGATCGTAAAACGGGTCGTAAAAAACGCGCGTAAAAAACGGGTCGTAAAAAACGCACGTAAATTTTTTTTATCAAAAAATCTGATTTCAATTTGTTTGTTTAATAAAAAAATGATTTTAGAAAAAAAAAACATTTAATGCAATAGGGACAAAAATGTATTAAAAAACAATAAAACTAATAAGACAAAAAAAACAAAATTACTTAAATACCCTTTTTGATTAAAATATTAAAGACATAATAAGACAAAAAACTTTTAATATTAATATTAACTACTTTTAATCTCATCTATCCATCTAGTTGATCTAAGGGCTAAAAAGTGGTTCCCATGGTTCTTACAACTAGAGGTGGTTTTCATTTTAGCGATCCCCTATATATATATATATAGGGTGGGGTTCTAGAGTGAACACTAATGTATTTGCGAGCTTAGTGAACAAATCTTGGCCATTGATTTACACACGTGGATGGCTAGGATTTCATCATCAAATCATAAAATACACTAATGTATTTCATCATCAAATCATGTCCATTGATCTACACACATGTATGGCCAGGATTAGTTCGCTCAGTTCGCAAATTACACTAGTGTTCACTCTTGAACCTAATCCTATATATATATATATAGGGATCGGTTCAAATAAAAACCACCACAGGGGTTTTGGGGCATTTCATTCTTGGATGAGATGTTGCCGGTACGTTGGAAAGCATCGCAAGTCTTAACAAATTCTTGAGCATCCTCGAATACCGTGGCCAAAAGAAACCACAATCGTAGACTTTTTGTGCGGTAGTGTTTGCACCATTATGACCTCCCGTCAACCCCTCATGCACATGCCTAAGAATATCTAAGCCCTCTTCCTTGCTAACGCACCTCCTAAGAATACGGTCACCTCCTATCCTAAAAAGGTAAGGATCATCCCATATGTACTTTCTAGCATCCCTAATCAACTTCCTCTTTTGTTGGGCATTCATATCTTGCATCACATCCCCATTTGCAAGATAATTTGCTAGATCATTATACCACGGCAACCCCTCATTCTCTGCCATAACAAAATATATAGACTCATGAGGGAATATATCTCCTATCGCTTCCTCACGAATCTCTTCCCTATTCGGATTCCTCTAAACGCGAAAGGTGATCCGCCGCTACATTTTCCGCTCCTTTCTTATCCCTAATCTCTATGTCAAACTCGGAAAGGAGTAGAATCCAACGGATGAGACAGGGCTTAGCATCTTTCTTTTGGAAAAGATAGCGCAAAGCCGCATGGTCAGTGAAAACTATGGTCTTGGAAAGCAAAAGGTATGATCGAAACTTATTGAAAGCAAAGACAACGGATAAAAGTTCCTTCTCGGTAGTAGTGTAATTCTCTTGAGCGTCATTGAGGGTTTTACTCGCATAGTAGATCGGGTGAAAGTGATTCTCCCGTCTTTAACCCAAGACCGCCCCGACCGCGTAGTCGCTCGCGTTGCACATGAGCTCAAACGGTAAGCTCCAATCGGGGGATACAAGAATGGGTGCACTCATGAGTTTCTCTTTAAGGAAATCGAACGCTTTAAGACACTCCTCATCAAAGACGAATGGGACATCCTTCTCAAGGAGTCGAGTCATGGGGCGAGTAATTTGGGAAAAATCCTTAATAAAGCGCCTATAAAAGCCCGCATGACCTAAGAAACTACGGATGGACTTGACACTAGTCGGTGGAGGGAGCCTACGAATAGTATCTATCTTTGCTCTATCTACCTCTATCCCGGCTCTAGAAATCTTATGCCCTAAGACTATCCCCTCCGTAACCAAGAAGTGACACTTTTCCCAATTAAGCATCAACTTTGTCTCAACACACCTCTTCATCATTCTTGCTAAATTACCTAAGCAATTATCAAACAAATCGACGTATACCGATAAATCATCCATAAAGACCTCCATAGAACTCTCAACCATGTCTTGAAAGATAGCTATCATGCACCGTTGGAATGTAGCCGGAGCGTTACATAGCCCAAAAGGCATGCGTCGGTACGCATATGTGACGTATGGACATGTAAACGTCGTCTTCTCTTGGTCTTCTGACGAGATAGGGATTTGGAAATAGCCGGAAAAACCATCAAGGAAACAATAGAATTGTTGCCCTGCGAGACGCTCTAGCATTTGATAGATAAATGGGAGTGGGAAGGGGTCTTTTTGGGTGGCGTCATTGAGCTTGTGGTAGTCGATACACACACGCCAACCGGTGATCGTACGAGAAGGGATGAGCTCGTTTTTCTCGTTCACGACAACAGTCATCCCCCCTTCTTGGGGACAACTTGAGTAGGGCTCACCCATGAAGAATCGGATATGGGATAAATCAAACCGGCTTCCATAAGCTTCATCACTTCTTTTCTAACAACCTCTTTCATGTTAGGATTTAAACGCCTTTGAGGTTGCACCGCCGGTTTAAATTCATCCTCTAAAAGAATACGATGGGTACAAAAAGTGGGGCTAATCCCCTGAATATCGGACAACTTCCAAGCTATCACTTCCTTGTGCTCCCTTAGCACCTCAACTAACTTTCCCTTCTCCTCCTCCGTCAATCTCGAAGAGATAATGACCAGCATGCTAGAATTTTCCCCTAAGAAGACGTACTCTAGGTCGGACGGGAGAACCTTAAGTTCTAGGGGTGGAATATCTACGGGTTTGCTCTCACTCTCCTCCCTAATCTCACAAAGCTCTAAGGTCTTGGGGACCGAAGACGAATCTACCTCCTCACCCTTATCAACAAACTCATCCTCAACTACTCCCTCACTAACTAGATCGGCTCCACTAACGAACTCCATGCACCTATCAACGCACGAGATGAACGAATCTAGGAAGTAAACGGAATGACATGGACCGCTAGAATCATCGCTACCACTAGGATGTTGCATGGCTCTATCTATCTCAAAGGTAACTATCTCATCGCCCGCATGAAGTGAAATCTTACCGTCAAAGACGACCTTTGCGGTTCGAAGGAAAGGACGACCAAGAATTATCGGGACCCTCTCATCGGCCTCCATGTCTAAAACCACGAAGTCTATGGGAAACACAAACTTATCTACCTTAACAAGAAAATTCTCTATGACTCCACGAGGATACTTGACCGATCGATCGACCAAGGACAATGACATACGCGTGGTTTGTCACACCCCGATTTCCACGTGTCACCGGTGGGCCCGGTGGGGTCAAACAACACAATATTTAATATGCACAGCGGAAGCAAAAGAAAGATATAATTCAACCGAATATAATATTGTAATATCAAATATCACAACTATCGATTGTTTATCCACAGACGGATCGAAAATAAGAAAGAGTAGTTCAACAGACTTTAGGCATCTTAAGCTTGCGAGACTTCTATTGATGCTAAGGAGAGATCCCAGCCAATTACGCTTAGTACCTGCATTTAATCTTTTTGGGAAAATACGTCAGTTTACACTGGTAAATACAATCAACTGACTCATTTTAAAAATGATTAAAAATTTATTTGGATGCACATGGCATAAACATTTTATAACTTGGGATAATTATTTAAATATATAATCTTGTGAATGAATTACATGTTCCTTATGCGTTCAGTAGCCTGGACGTACCGGGTTAAAGATCAATAGACACACCACATCAACTATTTATGCACTGACGAGTGTACGCCTACACTCCGCGCTTAGGTCGTGGCCATTTCGTAAAATGATGCCAAGGATATCCGGGACATGGTCATTAACCCCCCAGAGGCTTTAAGTAAACAAGACTATTTAAACGAGCCGATCAAATTATTCAATTAACCACCAAACGATGGAAGATTTGATGCCCGACCAAGCGGTATTTTATATACCGTAACCCAAGCCCGTATAGGGAAAATAAGTTAAAAGTATTTACCTGAGCAATGTAATAATCACAATAAGCAAATTGCAAGTAGCTTTTACTGGTACTCCTAATCTGGAACGAAGGTTTATAATAACCTATTAGAATCCTAACGGGTCTTTAATTAAGCTTAAGCTTAGACCGGTCAGTTTCAATGATACGGTTCGTACGCACTATTAAGCGAAGACCGGATAGAATGTGATTTAGACTCGACAAGTTTGGAGACTTGCTTAATATGGGTATTTCATACACACTCTGGATTTTGAGATAAAACCGATAAGGTTTGACCCGTTTCGGCTAATTTATGTAAACTAGTTACATAAACCGAACCGAACGCGTAATAAGCGTAACGGGTGTCCGAAAGAGCCATATACAGGTTTCCTAAGTTAATATGCTCCAAATATGTTGTGAAATCAGTAAGATGTCTTTCATTATGCCCGAAACGTATT
This sequence comes from Helianthus tuberosus, assembly GCA_030545235.1. Lineage (NCBI taxonomy): Eukaryota > Viridiplantae > Streptophyta > Magnoliopsida > Asterales > Asteraceae > Helianthus > Helianthus tuberosus. The sequence goes on along the minus strand of CM060351.1, from coordinate 203,766,705 downwards.
TAAACACAAACTAGGCCCCGTAGGGGTAGTTTGGTCATTTATAAGGTGATAAAAGAGTTTAAGTAGTATCCTGAGTTACAGGTCTGATGTAATCAGCAAAAATAATCAATTTGCTTAGTTATAACAGTAGGGTAAAGTATATATGTGAAATTTATCAATTCTAACCAAACTATGCACCGTAGGGGCATTTTGGTAATTTCACATAAGCCGTAAAGCTCAAAACTGAATTCTGAGTTAAACAACTTTTGATTACTTGTTAAAATATTATAATTTGCCTAAAATATCAGTAGATGTCACCCTTGTATGTTTAAAAATAGTCTTAGTACATACTATGCGCTAAAAACGCTTAAGAAGGCGATTAGAAGCCGTTTCCGGGTTCTATACATAAAGCTGATATTTTTACTATTCCAAAAGGCTTAAAATAATTTATTTATCATATCTAATCAGTAGCAAAAGGTTTGGAGTCGATTAGATATGTAAAACTCATTTTATAGCCCGTAAGGGCAAAACCGACAATTACCGGATTAAGCCTACGACTATAAGTTATGCTCAGCCTAAAATTAATTAAAAATCTTCAAAAATACCAAAATAATATATTACATCAGTGGGTAATAAGTTTGATATCAAAAAGTGAGTTTAAATAGGTTATACGCTAATTACGTCGTTTAATCGCTAAAGAAGCTTCTAATTACGCTAATGAGCATAACTCTCAATCTACACCTCAAACTGATGTCAAATTTTGGGTGCAAGTTTATATATCAATAATTAAAGTTTCTACTCTTTTACATTTCCAAAAATCACGTTTTATGGTAATAAGGGCATAATGGTCAACATATGAGCAATTAACGGAATCATGCGTATTAATCGGTTAACTAATGAACCATGGTGTATAATCACAGAGGGTTATACTAGCATGTAACCTGGTCCAAATGAAGCTCTAAGGTATTTCTAAAACATACCAAAACGGGTCAGAACTGAAGTTAAAGCAAAAGTCAAAGCTTTGCGACTTTCGGTTCTGAACCGGATCTAAACAGGAAGTTGTCAGGTGGAACATGTTTAGACATGTTCTTACACTAACCACCAAGTTATATTAATGATCAAACAGGTTGTATGTGTTCTACATTGCTAATTATGCATAAATTAGAATTTAAGTATCCTGTTGACTTTTTATTAGTAAGTTTGACCCGACATTAGACCTAGTTAGAGTGGGAATCAGGGGGAACCCTTTTGAGGGTTTATTACCCACATAATTACCAACTTATAACTACTTTTAATTCGAGATTTAACTGAGCCATTATTAATTAATCTCGAAGTCAAACCGTAATTACGACGGTTTGACTTTTAGCTAAATAACTAAGCTAAACTCAATTAAAGAAGGTTAAGCAAACTTACAAGTGTCTAATGATCGATTAGGAAGGCCTGGAAGGTGCTCTTGTGCTCCAAAATTGATCAGAAGTTGTTTGAGGAATGAATGAACAAAGTGTTGCACTTAGGAGCTTTATATAGTGACCAAGACTCCACAAAGTGTTGACAAATAAGTCTACTACTGACCATAACATACCCACAAGTGTCCCTAGATGTTTAGGGGTTGTTTAGGGGTCAAGAAAGATGTGAAAAATCAGATAAAAGTCAGTTCCATGCGTTTAAACAGCAAACAGCCGAAAATATTGGAGCTGGGCACTGCTTGCGCACCGTAAGGAGTATGCTTGCGGTGCGCAAGCCTTCATCAGCAGCCAAAAGTTGTTGTTCTTTCAGGCATTCGAAGGGGCAACCATATTCCGAATTTGGGACATTATTTTACAGTAAGGGACCTCTAAAATGTGCCTTGAACAGTTACATACCCTACCACTTTGTGATGTTTGCTTGGATCCTTTTCAAAAGTGCCGAACAAGAAGGTTTACCGTAGAAATTTCCGTAGGATCCTATCTTGCACTTTGAATTCAATTATTGTGGGCATTTACCAGATATTAATCAGATGTTTATAATAAATATTAGGGTCTTGGGATCTATATGAGGTCGTTCAGAGGTTTAAATCAACATGACGACACTTTTAAATCCTGTCATACATCAGAAAAATTGGATCCGGGTTTATAATACTTTTTGTCTTACATGACACGTTTCGTTAATTCATTGAACACGAATTTTCGAGGTGTTACATCCTCACCCCCTTAAAAGAAATCTCGACCTCGAGATTTACTGGAATAAATAAGGGTACTTTTCTTTCATCGTGGACTCAACCTCCCACGTCTATTCGGGACCTCTACGGGCATCCCATTTGACCTTTACAATAGGTACATGTTTCCTTCAAAGCTTCTTAACCTGTCGATCTTCAATCGACAATGGTTTTCCACAAATTTCAAGCTCTCATCAATATGCACATCTGTATGTGGTATTACCAGTGATTCATCAGCGAAGCACTTCTTCAGATTGCAGATGTGGAACACATTGTGAATTCCACTGAGCTCTTCAGGTAAGTTTAACTTATAGGCAACTGACCCGACACGTTCGATAACCTCGAAAGGTCCTATGTATCTCGGGCTTAGCTTGCCTTTCTTACCAAATCGCATCACCCCCTTCCAGGGTGATACTTTAAGCAATACCTTGTCACCTACTTCGAAGTGAAAGGATTTACGTTTTGGATCTGCGTAGCTCTTCTGCCTATCTCGGGCAGCTTTGAGACGGTCACGAATCTGGACAATCTTGTCCGTCGTTTCAAAGGCTATCTCTGGTCCTGATAATTGGACATCTCCAACTTCCGCCCAACAAACGGGCGTTCTACACTTTCTATCATATAAGGCCTCAAAAGGCGCAGCCTTTATGCTGGTGTGGTAGCTATTGTTGTAGGAGAATTCAATCAAAGGTAGGTGGTTATCCCAACTACCACCTAAATCAATTACACATGCACGTAGCATGTCTTCCAAAGTTTGAATAGTACGCGCACTCTGACCGTCTGTCTGAGGATGGTAAGCCGTACTAAAATTCAAACGCGTGCCCAAAGATTGTTGGAAGCTTTTCCAAAAATGTGACGGGTATCTAGTATCTCTGTCAGAGATAATAGACACAGGTATGCCATCTAAGGCTACAATCTTATCCACGTATAACTGGGCTAACATGTCGGAGCTATAAGTCTCCTTGATGGGTAAGAAATGTGCTGACTTAGTCAGTCTATCAACTATAACCCATATTGTGTCATTTCCTTTCCTTGTCTTAGGTAACTTGGTGATAAAATCCATAGTTACCATTTCCCACTTCCACGTAGGAAGTTCAGGCTGTTGTAGCAAGCCTGATGGCTTTTGATGTTCTGCTTTGTCTTGCGCACAAGTCAAGCACTTAGCTACATAGGCAGCTACAGACTTTTTCAAGCCTATCCACCAATAGTTTGCCCTTAGATCCTGGTACATCTTATCAGCTCCAGGATGAATGGAATATTTAGAACTATGGGCTTCCTGAAGGATAACATCTCGAAGTCCTCCATAAATTGGAATCCATATTCGTCCATTCAATCTCAGAATTCCGTCTTTGCCAAGAGATAACTGCTCCTCAGTTACTCCTAGCTTTTCATTAGGATAGTTAGCTTCCAACACAGCTTCCTTCTGTGCAGCTAACAACCTTTCAATCAAACTGTTCTTTATCTCCATGCGCTTGGCATTGATTCGGATGGGTTTCACCCTTTCCTTCCGACTCAAGGCATCAGCGACTACATTCGCCTTACCGGGATGATAGCTGATTTCACAATCATAATCATTTAAAGTCTCCATCCACCGGCGTTGCCTCATGTTGATGGTAGCCTGACCTTAAGTCAATCTTCGAGAAATAACTTGCCCCTTGCAATTGATCGAACAAATCGTCGATTCTGGGCAAAGGATACCTATTCTTTATCGTGACTTTATTAAGCTCACGATAATCGATGCACAGACGCATCGATCCATCCTTCTTCTTGACAAACAAAACTGGTGCTCCCCAAGGAGACAAACTAGGTTTAATGAAACCTTTAGCTAGCAATTCATCCAGTTGTGTCCTCAACTCCTTCATTTCGGTGGGTGCTAACCTGTAAGGTGCTCTAGCAACCGGTGCTGCTCCAGGGATGATGTCAATTCTGAATTCCACTTGTCTATCTGGTGGTAAACTAGGTAGTTCTTCAGGAAAAACTTCTGGGTATTCAGAAATGACGGGGATGTCTTCTATCTTCGGTTTAGGCTCATCAATAATCACTTGTGTCATGTAGATGACACAACCCTTCTTTAAACACTTGGAAGCCTTGAGCATAGTCACTTTCTCAGGCAGTCCATACTGGGTATCTCCCCGAATGGTAAGTGATTCATCAGACGAAGTCTTAATCACCACTTGCTTTCTGTTGCAGAAAATTTGGGCCTGGTTATGAGATAACCAGTCCATACCCAAAACTATGTCAAAACCGGCTAACTTAAATGGAAGTAGGGACAGAGGAAAAGAGTGGTTCTTAATGGATATAACACATCCATCTAACACAGTTGAGACGGTTTCTATGGTGCCATCTGCTAACTCTACCTCATAATTCACATTTAAGGTTTTGACAGGCAAATTCAATAATTTGCAAAACTTATGATCTATGAAAGACTTATCAGTGCCTGAATCAAAAAGTACTCTTGCATAGACATCATTTACAAGGAAAGTACCTGTGATTACGTTGTCGTCTAGAACTGCTTCCTTTGCATCCATTCTGAAGACCCTAGCATTGGTCTTCTTGGCCTCTTCAGGCTTCTTGGCGTATTTAGGGCAGTTGGTTTTAATGTGCCCTTTCTCATTACAGCTGTAGCAAGTTGCATCCTTCAGCTTTTTGCAATCCAAGGTCTTGTGTTCCTTGGACTTGCATATCCCGCAAGCAAAAGTTTTTGACTGAGTATGCGAGTTTGATTCGAGTCTGCACTTTCCAAAGTGCTGTTTCTTGCAAATCTTGCACTTGGGCTTCTCACCAGACTGATGCCCATCTTTCCTTGACTCAGATCCCTTCTTGTTGTCACCGTTTCCACGGTGCTTCTTGCTCGACCTCCGTGAATTATCATCTTCACGTTTTCTCTTCTCAGCATCTTTGTTCCTCAGCGATCTTTGCCTGACCGCATCCAGAGTGAGGGACAAAGATATGTCAGCTACAGATCTAAAAGTAGCTGGCCGCGAGGCCTTCACGCTTGCCTTAATTTCCGGGGCTAAACCACCGATAAAACGAGTTATTCTTTTTGGTTCCGGGGTTACCAGATACGGAACCAACCGGGAGATCGTGTTGAAGCTCGTGAGGTAAGCTTGACAGTCAAGGTTTGTCATCACCAATGATAGAAAATCAGATTCTATCTTCTCCACCTCATGCTGAGGGCAGTAATTTTCCTTGATGAGGGCAACGAATTGTTCCCATGACATATTGTACAATGGGATCTTCCCGGTGGCTTGAATCAGTGATCTCCACCAGGCTAAGCCTTCGCCTTTAAAAGATTGCGACACAAACTTGACCACATCCCTCTCAGCGCATCCGCTGATATCCACAACTATGTCCATCTCATCTAACCACGTCATGCAGTCAATCGCCCCCTTTTCCCCAGTAAAATCCCTGTGCTTACATGAAACAAAGTATTTATAGGAGCAACCCTTGTTACGGGGTTCTTGATTCACAATAATCTTTTGAGATGGATCACTATGATGATTTGAGGAGCGACGATCGCCATCTCCCTTCTTGGGTTCATCCTTCTTGGGAGGTGGCTTGCTGTGAACCTCAGAGTGTGTTTTAGGCTTCGAATGCGGCGTAGATAGGGTCCTACTCCGAGTCCCACTATATTCTTCATACTGCCGCCCTAAGGCCTTTGTAACAGCGTCGTCTACCAACGCTTTCAATTCAGCACCCGTTAAATGAATTCGGGCGTTATCAATATTCTCCACTGGATGGCTATTAATTTCGTCTGAGTTAGCCATTTTAATTGAACTGTTACAGAAAACAAGGACAATAATTTATTTGGGAGTTTATTATGGAATTGCCCCTTAGGGTAATTCATTAACCATAGTAAACAGAGACCATATTTGGTTAATTTATTAATCACGTTTATTTAGGATTTCAATTATAATTTATCCTATTTATAAACAATAACAATATATGTTGATGCAACAAATACAAGACCAACGGTAGTAGCTGGGCTGGTTAGGCAAAAGGGTTGAAGAGTTCAACTTTGCCTAACGCAGGTCGTGGGGTCCCCCCACGTTTGCAAAACGCGGAAGGAGGTTCACTAGCTTGTTTTTGTTATTTGCTGGAGATCCTTCTCTGAATTGTATCCAGATTCGGATGTGGGAGCAAATAGAATGTGTGTGGTATGTGTGAAAAGGAGTGACTCGCTTGTAAGCAAGTACTCAATGTGAATGACCAGAGATTGGAGAATCAGAGCTGGCCAGGAGATGTTTCTTGAAGTAAATGAAGTGTCAATTTATAGGAGAAGACATTTCCCGAAGTAGAATTCATTTGACTAGTGATCCTTCTTGCAGTGAGGGGCTTACCCTTTCGGGGGTCGAAGCCTTTTGTCCCCTGGATAATAGCGTGCATTCCTGCATTGCTTTTGCGGCTGTGGGTTGGTGAAGCAATCCCTGGATGTGACTGGCTACTGTTTCCGTGTTGCTTTTCCCTTCCTCACAGCTTTTTAAGCCCTGAACCCTTTAACCCTTTAAGCATATACGCAATTAGCCATTTTATTCCATCTTGGGCTACCCCCGTCATCAGCCCCCCAAGTCAGAGGTTTTTGGGGGATGAGAAAGACGTCTGACTTTTATACGCGTGTTTTACTGCCTAAAAGTTTCAAGGGTTCGATGCTTGAAGGCTTGAAGGGTTGTGATCAGTTAATATTTGAATTTTAAATAACTGACAGTTGATGTGATTGATGTATGGCGGTTCGTAGGGTGGCAGTTACTATTTGCCATTATTACCCCTATTGTAGGTTATTTTATATTTTCATATTTCATTTATTTACACAATTTGCTTTGGATAAACATCACTTTCCTTCCCTTTCCCCCTTTTCATTCGAAAATCAGGTCAGTTCCATTTCTCTTATTCTCTCTTTAATTGTTCATAGTTATGGGTGCTCGGAAGGATTTGGCAAAATCCTTCTCTCGACTGACCCAAGAGGAAGTCGATTTATTTTGTGTGGAATGGGGAATAGGGACAAAGTATAGACCGGTTGCACCGGCTTGCGATAAATCTGGCAATGCTTGTCCTTCTGGTATGATTGCCTTGTATTGTCGTCATTTTGAGTTCTCAAATCTCCGTTATCCGTTTTCAAACTTTGTGTTGAATGTATTGGAATATTATCGAGTGTCTTTTGGTCAAGTTCATCCCCTAGGTATGGCTAGGGTTTTACATATCGAAATTCTCTGCCGGGCTTGTGGGTATGACCCCACTCTTTTAGCATTCCGTCGTTTTTTCCGACTTGCTAAAAATGGTGATTGGTTCACCTTCGAAACCAGTCAAGTTGATACTTGTTTGATTTCGTCCATGGTTTCTACACTTGGGGTTTGGAAAGATCGGTTTTTCTGGGTGTCGGAGGAAATTGTTCCTTTCAAACTTGTTTGGAGACACCCGGATGATGTTCTGAACGAGCCGGAGCCCTCTGATTCCGAGATAAATACCCGTTTTTTAGAAATTCTTAGGGAGTGCCCTTCGAGGCTTCGTCCCTTCCCTGAGCATCTGTTGGTGTTATTGGGTATAAGTAAACTGTGGGAAAATGCTAACCGGGACCCGGTGCTTATTAGAGATGGGAAGGGTATGCCTTTATTCCTTTCTTGCTTTTTATTTGTCTGCTTATGTCCTTTTATATTTTGTATTGTAGTTATGTCTGCCTTGGATTTTATTAAGAGTGATGATACCTCTGACGTTGTTTTTGATGATGCTGCTGCTACCCCTGGTGAGAATGCGGTTGTTAAGGGTGCTGACTATAGGTTTGAGGGTTCTGGTTATGTCAATGTTCCGAATGTCAAAGGGTTCACCAAGGTTACTGTGTCCAAAGGTTCTACTCGTCGTTCTCAACGTCATCTGAAGGGTGTTGAGCAGCCTTCTGGCTCAGAGCCTATTGACGTTAGTGATGATATCGAGGCATCCAAGGATCAAGCTGTGGATGTTGGTAAAGGCAAGGAAAAGGAGTTGATTGTTTCGAGCAAGAAGAAGAAATTGGTTAAGAGGGGTACTATTTCTGCTATTGAAGGTTCGTCGGCCAAAAGTGTTGAAAGCTTCGAGGGTTCAGAGGACATTTATGTGCCCAATTGGAAGGTTAAGGTTGGTGACAATTTTAAGGATCCTACTGTGTGTGCTGAAGCTTTGGCTCATTTTGCTCCTCCCGGTGTTCGAGATGCCATATCTGAGATGGAGGGTGATCATCTTATCTCTAGGATGATGCTCAGTTCCTGCAACCTTTCTGCCCTTTTGGCTGAAGGTGTCACCCGCTTTGCTAAAGGGATGCGGGAATATGAAGAAACTTCCAAGAAGAAGGAGAAAATGAAGGCTTCCATTGCTGCCATGAAGAAAGAAATTGAGAGCTTTTCTGAGAAGGAGTTGGCTTGGAACAAGAAGATTGAGGAGTTAACTAAGAGGCACGATATTGAGATGGGTGATCTTAGGAAAAGCTTTGAAGCTAACTTATTGAAACTGAAGGCTGACCGGGAGACCTTGGCTGTGCAAAAGAAAGCCTTTGATAAGGAGAAGGATGGTTTGAAAGCTTTGGTTGCCCAAACTACCGGGGATAACCAATGGCTCATTGAACATGGTTTTCATCAGGTGGTTACCTATCTCTTGCACTTTAAGGAATTTAACTCCGCTCTTGGTGATGTCTACACTAAGATGCTCAATCTGGGAAAACACCAAGGCCTTATTGCGGGTTATAAGCTTCACGAGTCTGGCAACCCTTTGGAGAAGTCTCCTCTGTACCGTCCCGAAGCTTCTGACGTCTTTAAGAGTTCCGTGGAGCAAATGGAGAGGTTATCCTACCCGTATGTAAGTCAAGTTGCCTCTTGTTATGGTAAGCCTCTCTCTGCTTTACAGGAACTGAAGCCGGATGGTTTGAATGAAAAGTTATGTGCTGAACTGCTTGGCTCCCCTTCGAGGAAACGTTCCTTTTCGGGGGATAGTGAGGATACTTTTCCTGGGGAGGCCGATGCTCCGAAGGATGCTAGTTTGGAAGTTTCGGCTGTTGATGATCAAGGTCCGAAGGCTAAGAAGGTTAAGAAGACTAAGAAGGCCAAGGGTAGCATTTCTGGGGCTACTAAGCCTTCTGTTGATGCCTAAAATTCGTAGCTTTCTTAGCACTTTGTTAAAACAATTCATGGTTTGTAACCCTTAAACAATATTAGGTTTTCAGGGACCCTTAAGGTTCCTTTTGGTTATGTTGAAGGCCTGTACGGCCGTTTGGACAATGATTAGACTTGCAAGTTACTAGGACTTGCCTTAACTTATGTTTGGAAGTCTTTTAGGACTTTCTTTGACGTGGTACGATGTTTTAACTTTCTACTTTATGTTATGTTTTTAGACTTGTGCCTGCTTTTGTTAAGGTAGTCTGTTTGGCTTTAACCTTCCAAGCCTTTTGGCTGTTTGTTAATAGGTTGAAGCCTTTAGGGTTTCGAGTTGTTATTCGGGTGGCTTGAAGCCTTGAAGGCTTCTTGGTCTTGTGCCCTGACTTGGTTTGTATCTTTGTGATTTTTGTCCAATTGACTTTGTTCTTTTAGATTTGCTTTGTTCTTTTGTAACTTTGTCTTTGTTGGGTTTGTGTTGCCCTTATGTTTTTTATACCTAAAAGGGTTCAGTGCTGCAGACACTTAGCCTTGGAATTTTTAACAAGAAGAGATAGCACCTATCCTTTTTATTATTTCTTTGGTTTTCACTTGACTTTTTCAAGCCTGTTTGCAGATTATATTTTTAAGGCTTAGGGAACATTTGGTGTGGGCTGTTCACACCCGTCTATGAGACAATTTTATGTTTTCTTAACAAGTCTCATGGAGTTGTATTGATTTAGGAACTCACCCCTTATATAGGTTCTTCTTAACCCTTGAACCTATTGAGCGATGTGGCCTGGGAGCTCATCCCCTTACATGGCCCTTGCCATGGAGTTTTTTGCTAGGTTCTCAACCTGGTCTTAGGATAGAAAGACAAGTTTGATAAAACAACTTCATTCATTCAAGCAATACTTGCTTTTTACAAAAGGTATTCATAGTGTTGTTCAAAATACATTTTGCTACAAACCAAACTTTTTTAAACATGGAACCTTTTTAGGGTTTTGCCGTTCCAATGCCTTGGCAGCCTTTTGCCTTCTGAATCTGCCAACTTGTAGGATCCACCCTTGTGTGCTTCAAGGATTGTGTACGGACCCTCCTATTTTGGGCCAAGCTTTCCTTGATTTTCTTTCTTGCTGGCTTCGTTGTTTCTGAGGACCAGGTCCCCTGGCTTGAAACGTTCGTGCTTGACTTTTTTGTTGTAGTAAGCCTCCATTTATTGCTTGTATTTTGCCTCTTGAATTGCGGCTTGATCTCTTGCTTCCTCTAGGAGTTGTAAATTCAACATGGTCTCTTTTTGGTTTGTTTCGGGATCCATGTTGACAATTCTTTAGGTTACAACTCCTATCTCAGCGGGGATCACAGCTTCGGATCCGAATACCAGGCTATAAGGTGTTTTCTTATGGCTTGTTTTTTCGGTTGTTCTAATTGCCCATAGGACACTAGGCAATTCTTCAAGCCAGTTGCTTTCGTATCTTCCCAATCTTGTCTTGATGCCTTCTACTATGCTTCTATTTGTTCTTTCAACCTGACCGTTCGATTGCGGGTAAGCCACTGAGCTAAAAACCTGATCGATTTGGCAAATGATGTTCTCCCAGACAAAGTCAATGACTTGCTTTCCTGTGATCTTAGCAAGTGGTTTGACCTCAGGCCACTTGGTGAAATAATCTACTGCCACCAACAAGAATTTTACCCCTCCTTTGCTTGGGGGAAATGGACCAACAATGTCCATTCCCCATTTATGGAATTGCCCTGTCGAGGTTATCGGGACTAAATCATGCTTGGGACTTTTTGGGATCGGTGCATGGATCTGGCAAGCATCACATTTCTTCAATTCTTCGGCTGTATCGCGATGCATTGAAGGCCAGAAATATCCGAGGTTCATGAGCTTTGCAACTACCGACCTAGCTCCAAAGTGAGCTCCGCATACACCTTCATGAATTTCCTTGATCAAATACTTACTTTGCTCGGGACCGACACATCTTAGCAAGGGAGCAAGGTAACCCTTTTTGTAAAGGGTTTCTCCTTGTAGTATGTTTTGCCTTGCCTTGATTTCAACCCTTTTAGCTTCCATTTGATCATTGGGTAATTCACCATTTTTGAGGAACTTTTTTATGGGAGTCATCCAGTTTGGATCTTCTTCGGTAACCACGTCTTGAACCTCCAATTCATTAATGGATGGGGCCTTCAACACTTCTACCAGTACCTTCTTGGTGAGGTGGGAAAAAGTGAGAGATGCAAGCTTACTTAGGGCATCGGCCTTTTTGTTTTGAGATCGGGGGATCTGTTTGATGTTACACGCTTGGAAGGTACTCATCAGTTCCTTGGATTTTTCTCTGTATTTTTTCATGTTGGGCTCTTTAGCTATGTAGCTGTCATTCACTTGGCTTGAGACCAGCAACGAATCCGTGAACACTTCAAGCTTTTCAACCTTCATTTCTTTGGCCAGCCTTAGGCCGGCTATTAGTGCTTCATATTCAGCCTCGTTATTGGTGGTCTGAAAATCAAAGCGGAGAGCATATGTGAATTCCAAACCTTTTGGGTTGATCAAAATTAACCCAGCCCCTGACCCTTCAACGCTTGAAGCCCCGTCGGTAAAAAGCTTCCAGGCTTCAGGGTTGGAAGGTTCAGTGGTGGTAGTGTTTACTTCAGTGGCTGTTTGGTTTGGGACTTCCACAATGAAATCAGCCAAGACTTGGGCCTTGATAGCTTTTCTTGGGACATAGGTGATGTTATGTTCACCCAGTTCTATGGCCCATTTGGCTAATAGCCCCGAGTTTTCAGGTTTTTCAAGCACACTCTTAATAGGTTGGTCGGTGACCACTTGTATGGGGTGTGCTTGGAAGTACCTTCGAAGCCTCCTAGCTGTTTGAACTAGGGCTAGGGCAAGTTTTTCAAGGGGAGGATATTTCATTTCAGCTAATTTTAAAGTTTTGCTGAAAAAATAAACGGGTACTTGGGCCTTGTCTCGCTCAATGGTGAGGACTGCACTGATGGCCTCGTCCGTGATTGAGAGGTACACCGATATTAACTCCCCGGTTTTTGGTGCCGCAATATCTGGTAGGGAAGCTAGATGTTGCTTCATCTGGTTGAAAGCTTCTTCAGCTTCTTCAGTCCATTTGAAATCCTTCTTATCTGAGCAGTTCTTGAGCATTTTGTAGAAGGGCAGAGATCTTTCGGCCAACTTTGAGGTAAAACGCTTCAAGGCTGCAAGCTTCCCGTTCAAGCTTTCAACCTCCTTCTTGGTCTTCGGTGGCTTGGTTTCAAGGACGGTTTCACTTTGTTAGGGTTGGCCTTGATGCTTTGTTTTCCAACAATGTGACCCAAGAATTTTCCCTCCGCGAATCCAAATGAACACTTTTCCGGATTAAGCTTCATGTTAACCTTTCTGAGGTTCTTGAAAGTTTCTTGAATATCATCGAGCATTTGATATTCCGTCTTGCTTTTAATAACCAAGTCATCGACATATGCCTCCATGTTTTTGCCAATTTGGCTTTCGAAGGCTTTGTCAACGAGCCGTTGATAGGTTGCTCCGGCATTTTTGAGGCCGAAAGGCATCTTTTGATAACAAAAGATCCCTTTGTCCGTGTGAAAGGCTGTCTTTTCCTCGTTCTCTTTCTTCATGAGGATTTGGTGATAACCTTTGTATGCATCAAGAAAGCATTTGAACGAGTAACCTGTGAGGGAGTCAACCTTGAGATCAATTTCCGGTAGTGGATAGCAATCCTTAGGACAAGCTTTGTTAAGATCCTTAAAGTCTATGCACATCCTCCAAGAGTTGTCTGGCTTCTTGACCATAACCGGGTTTGCAACCCATGACTGGTACTTGACTTCTCAGAGAATACCGGCCGACACAAGCTTTTCAACCTCTTGGCAGGCTGCCAGACTTCTCTCAGGTGCCAAGCTTCTTTTCTTTTGGACCACAGGCTTGACATCCGGTGGTATTCTCAACTCATGCTCGGCAATGTCCCTAGGGATCCCGGTCATATCTTCTGGACACCAAGCGAATACATCGCTGTAGTGCGTTAGCAATTTTTCAAGGTATGAAAGGGTCTCTTGAGAAAGGTCTGGATTGACCCTTATTCTTTGTTCAGGGTACTTAGGGTTTATGACCAACCTTTGCCTGTCTTCTTCACTGTTTGAGCTTTCACCTTCAACCATGTAGGCTTCCTGAGAGGGTTGAAGGGTTGCTATGCCCCTCTCGGTAGGAAATTTGACTGTGCCATGGCCAACAGACACGGCCATGTAAAATGCACACTGTCCTGGTCTTCCAATGATCACATCATAGCTTGAGGGGATGTTGATAACCACAAAGGTGAGTGGTTGGGTTCTTTCTTTTAAACCTTCATTGAAACGAACATTAAGTGTCAGTTGCCCTAAAGGCTTGAGGGGTATGTCGGCGATATCTTTTATAGAGGTTCCAGAGGGTTGAAGCCTTGAACGTTCTTCATTGCTCAAACGGTTGAAGAATTTTTCGAACATGATTTCAGTGGCTGCCCCCGTGTCTATGTATGCCCTATATGTTTGCAATGTTCCCACGGTAGCTTCTACCACAAGAGGGTTAGAGAGATGGTCTTTCTCCGTTGGGGGGAAGCAAACACACTGAAGCTCCCAAGCTTCCAACCGCTGTCTTTTATGAGGAACCCTTCCATCGAAATCCACCATATTGACTTCCTTACCATTTCCTTCAGCCATTTTGTCCTGGACTCCCTTTACCAAATGAGCGAGTTCTCCGGACTTAACAGCCTCTTCTATTCTTTTCTTGAGTTGGAAGCAATCATTGGTGTGGTGACCTTTTTCTTCGTGAAACTCGCAGTATTGGGTGGAGTTCTCGTTCTTCCTGCTCTTGGGGAGAGGCCTAGGAGGCCGAAAGTTTTGTTTAACTTCTTCTGTTGCAAGGATTTCTTGAGGGGTCTTTGTGAGGGGTGTGAAACTTATGCCTTTTTCCCTGCTTGAAGGGTTCCGACCTTCAGACCTTCGAGGGTATGAACCCTTTGACCGCCTGTCATAGGAGTTGAAGTTCCCCCTTTTTCTAGCTGGGCTACTGCTTCGCCAGCCGGATCCCCTTTTTCTTTGTTCTTTAATGTCTAGTGCCTCCTCTCCCCGGATGTGAGCTTCAGCCCTTTCGAGAGCCTCTTCCAGGGTCTTGGGCAGGGATTTGTTGAAATCTCTTGTGAGATATTTGGAGGTGATGGCGTTCATGAAACCGGCCACTCTCATTTTCTCGTCTGCCCCTACATAAGTCAGACCTTCCTTCTTGTATCGTTGAATGAACGCACGAAGGCTTTCATCATCACGTTGTTTTATTTGGAAAATCACTGTTGCGTCTTTGACATATCGCCTTTGTTGGGAGAAATTGGCCAGGAAACCCTTGCTAAGGTCGTCAAAGCTTCGAACGCTTTGAGCAGGTAAGTCGTTGAACCAGATCCTGGCGGATCCAACAAGAGTTTGCATGAACATTAGACAACATTCAGCGTTTGACCATTTCTCTATCCGGGCTGCACCGGTGAAGATCTGAAGATGGTCCTCAGGATCTTCGGTCCCATCATACATCCTGATGTGGGACGGCATCTTAATCTTTGATTGGAAATCATAATCGGCGATCTGCCTTGAAAAGCATGAAAGGTTGCTGGGCTTGTATGGTTTAGCCAAGTCTTCTTCAGCCCTTGCATCCATATTGTTGCCATTGCCGTCATTTCCCTGGGTGGCTAGCACTTGATTAATGAAGTGTTGCCACGGGAAGTTGGCCATCATCTGGGTCATCATATTGGGCATGAGGTTGAAACCTGGAAGGCTTCCTGGGCCAACTGAGCAGTTTATTCCGAGGGGAGCGCTCATAACAGCACTTCGTGCTAAAGGGAGCACGGGCAGAGCTTGCTCCCACGTGGTTGTTATAGATGCCGGATAGCTTGTTACTGGGGACTGTAGGAGCTGGTCAAGGGTTAGCTCATGTCCCAAAGGAGCACCACTAGTAATTGGTTGGGAAGAGAAGATAGGATGCACCGTAGGATTTGTCATAGTGGACAGATAAGGGTGAGGGTTTGAATGATTACTGGGACCAGCCTCACTTCTTGTCGTAAAAGGAGGGGGAGGTGGTCCGGGAGACAACGTCGGTTCAAGTTCATCATAGTCTAAACGAATCCTCACTCCTTTTTCTCTTTCTCTACTCACGTGTTGGTTGAGAAGGGACCTCAACTCAAGGAAGTTGTTGGCAACCCCTTCGGGGGTGAGTTCAACACGTGCTGGGGCGTCAGAGACACCGATATTGGGAGATGGAACCCCGGATCTGGACGGTGTTGGTGTGTTGAAGGTGAGGAACTCGGGTGTGCTCCCCGGAGTTGAGAAAGAAGTTGGTATAGCCACGTGAGCTTGGCTACTACCCGGAGTAGAAGTGTTTGGAATCTGATTTACTTCTTCTGGGGATCCACTTTCAGACATGGTGGTTTTAAGTGAAGAGAGCTACACTACTAGGTCTTTTTGAGGAGAAATAGCGGCGTAGCCCCACGGTGGGCGCCAACTTGTTGATGCAACAAATACAAGACCAACGGTAGTAGCTGGGCTGGTTAGGCAAAAGGGTTGAAGGGTTCAACTTTGCCTAACACAGGTCGTGGGGTCCCCCCACGTTTGCAAAACGCGGAAGGAGGTTCACTAGCTTGTTTTTGTTATTTGCTGGAGATCCTTCTCTGAATTGTATCCAGATTCGGATGTGGAAGCAAATAGAATGTGTGTGGTATGTGTGAAAAGGAGTGACTCGCTTGTAAGCAAGTACTCAATGTGAATGACCAGAGATTGGAGAATCAGAGCTGGCCAGGAGATGTTTCTTGAAGTAAATGAAGTGTCAATTTATAGGAGAAGACATTTCCCGAAGTAGAATTCATTTGACTAGTGATCCTTCTTGCAGTGAGGGGCTTACCCTTTCGGGGGTCGAAGCCTTTTGTCCCCCGGATAATAGCGTGCATTCCTGCAGACCTGCAATGCTTTTGCGGCTGTGGGTTGGTGAAGCAATCCCTGGATGTGACTGGCTACTGTTTCCGTGTTGCTTTTCCCTTCCTCACAGCTTTTTAAGCCCTGAACCCTTTAACCCTTTAAGCATTTACGCAATTAGCCATTTTATTCCATCTTGGGCTACCCCCGTCATCAATATATATTAGCACATAAGGCCCAGTCACAAGGACATTTATAAATTATAAGCTATGATTTCAGAGAATCAAGGCTTTTAAGGTTTGAACATAGTTTATTACCTTTTTCGGACAGGGAGTCATCACTACCACTGTCTTTTGGCTCATGTAGAAATGAGCAAGGCCCGTAGGCACCATATTACCACGTATGGTCAAAATATGATCATCTTAATTGATGATTTAAACCCATGATTCAGAGATCATTAAATTGGGTAAGGAATCTTTTGAAGAATCCTTATATAAGAATGACGTGTGTGATTTTAATGAATCACGTTTGCCAGGAGCGTTAACATGCTTACAGCTGTTAACAGGGATTTGAATCTTTTAAACAGGTCTTACCATCATGGCCAGGTCTTCATAATGACACTCAGGCTAGGTTTCACTCTTAAGATTCTTATTCAATAGGCAGATTATTATCAAAAGGAATGATTTTGATTTATTTATTTCATATATATATTTATGCAGATCATAGCAAAAATGAAATTTATAAACTTACATTCCATTAATTTATTAAAAGGTTACACGTCGCCCTAAACGGGACTTTTTAAATAAACAAACTTACCCACGCAGGGGTTTAAACAAGGACTTACCCACGCAGGGGCTTAACAACAAACATCATAATAGTCCACGCAGGGACTTACACAAATAACATAATAGTCCACGCAGGGACTTTAACAATAACATACCCTCGTAGGGGTTAACAGAAAGATAGACCCACGCAGGGGTCAAAACAAACAAACATACATACCCACGCAGGGGCTAATATAGCAAGACAGGCCCATGCAGGGGCTCAACAACAATTGGAAGGATTCAGTGGTCCTTCTTGCTCTTCCCTTTGATCAAGCTTGTCAATCCTTGGAAGAAGCTTTGTCTCTCCCGGCGGTCGCGGTGAAAGTCTCGCTCTACTTGATCCAGTCTCTGAAGAATTTCCTCCCGTTCTGGGGGAGAAAACCGTGGCGGCTGCGATTGCGTCCGTATGATAGGTCTGGCAGGTATCTGGTACCCATGAGTTGGGGTTGGGTATCCTGCTCCCCAAGGAGCTCCATACGGTCCTTCAGGGTTAAAGGTGTTGTAATTGGACGCTACCATGTATGGGTCGGCTTCAGTGTAACCGTAGTTAGTGTGGGTCGGCGGCCCAAACGGGTTGTACATCATAGAACCCGTGTATGCTGGTATCGGGTTATCAAAACCCATCGGTGGTGGTTGCTGTGCAACTGGGTTCGAAGGTCCACCCATTTGTGGATCCTCTTGAAGTGGCGGATAATGGCTGCCACTTGATTGACGAGGAGAACTAAAATGAAAGTCTCCCGCTCGAGCAGACATCCGTGCTCCGGTTCTCCTACGCCTCGGCGGTTGTGGAGGTGCCGGCTGAACTGGTAGCGGAGGAGGTGGTGGCGTGACTGCCACAAAACGTGGATCCTCTGAGGGATCTTGCTGCTGCTGTTGTTGCTGTTGGTAAGGTGATGAATGGTGCGAGGGTGTGAAGTACCACTCGTGCTGAGTAAACCTCGCCTGAAAGCTGTCTGGACCACCGTAGGGTGATCCGTGAAAAGAAGAGCCATCCGAAATCTCAATGGGATGGTTCGGTGTACCACTGGCAGGTTCGACGGGATCCGTGTCCTCGTCCATATCCTCCGCATGATCGCCAGAGAAATGATCCTCTGGCCCCAATGGGTTAAAACCCACTGGCTCTTGTATGTAATTGGCCGGGTTGAACCGGCCCCTGAAGACAGGTGTGGGGTCTCCAAAAGAATTGTGCGATAAGGATCGCTGTAAAGGTATGTAGGAAGGTTGAGGGTTATTGGGCTCATTTTCCGAATGTGGCCCATAAGAGTTGTGAATAGGAGGCGTCGAACTGTGCGAAACCGACCGTCTAGCCGGCTCGAAAAGGTTCCTCCGGTTCTGTCGAGGATCGTCACTCTCGGTGGTAGAAGGAGCTCGCATATGCGATGGTCCTGCCTCGTCGTCATTGGGGGCGGTGATTGGCCCCTTGCCTCGTCCTCTACGTCTAAAGAATCTTGGCGGCATTTTTAGTCCTGTCAATATAACATAAGATAACGACAAGCATATATGAAATAAAAGACAAAAATAAACCGAAACAAATTTGGATTGTTCCTATGTTCTTTGTCTAGACTCGAAAATTTTTGAAATGTGCAATTGTGTAACTAAGATTAAACATAAAAGGCTAGTGTTAAATTCACTCAGTGTTGGCTCTGATACCAACCTGTCACACCCCGATTTCCACGTGTCACCGGTGGGCCCGGTGGGGAGTATCGTGACGTGGTTGGCAACATAATAGTCAAACAACACAATATTTAATATGCACAGCGGAAGCAAAAGAAAGATATAATTCAACCGAATATAATATTATAATATCAAATATCACAATTGTCGATTGTTTATCCGCAGACGGATCGAAAATAAGAAACAGTAGTTCAACAGACTTTAGGCATCTTAAGCTTGCGAGACTTCTATTGATGCTAAGGAGAGATCCCAGCCAATTACGCTTAGTACCTGCATTTAATCTTTTTGGGAAAATACGTCAGTTTACACTGGTAAATACAATCAACTGACTCATTTTAAAAATGATTAAAATTTTATTTGGATGCACATTGCATAAACATTTTATAACTTGGGATAATTATTTAAATATATAATCTTGTGAATGAATTACATATTCCTTATGCGTTCAGTAGCCCGGACGTACCGGGTTAAAGATCAATAGACACACCACATCAACTATTTATGCACTGACGAGTGTACGCCTACACTCCGCGCTTAGGTCGTGGCCATTTCGTAAAATGATGCCAAGGATATCCGGGACATGGTCATTAACCCCCCAAAGGCTTTAAGTAAACAAGACTATTTAAACGAGCCGATCAAATTATTCAATTAACCACCAAACGATGGAAGATTTGATGCCCGACCAAGCGGTATTTTATATACCGTAACCCAAGCCCGTATAGGGAAAATAAGTTAAAAGTATTTACCTGAGCAATGTAATAACCACAATAAGCAAATTGCAAGTAGCTTTTACTGGTACTCATAATCTGGAACGAAGGTTTATAATAACCTATTAGAATCCTAACGGGTCTTTAATTAAGCTTAAGCTTAGACCGGTCAGTTTCAATGATACGGTTCGTACGCACTATTAAGCGAAGACCGGATAGAATGTGATTTAGACTCGACAAGTTTGGAGACTTGCTTAATATGGGTATTTCATACACACTCTGGATTTTGAGATAAAACCGATAAGGTTTGACCCGTTTCGGCTAATTTATGTAAACTAGTTACATAAACCGAACCGAACGCGTAATAAGCGTAACGGGTGTCCGAAAGAGCCATATACAGGTTTCCTAAGTTAATATGCTCCAAATATGTTGTGAAATCAGTAAGATGTCTTTCATTATGCCCGAAACGTATTTAAACACAAACTAGGCCCCGTAGGGGTAGTTTGGTCATTTATAAGGTGATAAAAGAGTTTAAGTAGTATCCTGAGTTACAGGTCTGATGTAATCAGCAAAAATAATCAATTTGCTTAGTTATAACAGTAGGGTAAAGTATATATGTGAAATTTATCAATTCTAACCAAACTATGCACCGTAGGGGCATTTTGGTAATTTCACATAAGCCGTAAAGCTCAAAACTGAAGTCTGAGTTAAACAACTTTTGATTACTTGTTAAAATATTATAATTTGCCTAAAATATCAGTAGATGTCACCCTTGTATGTTTAAAAATAGTCTTAGTACATACTATGCGCTAAAAACGCTTAATAAGGCGATTAGAAGCCGTTTCCGGGTTCTATACATAAAGCTGATATTTTTACTATTCCGAAAGGCTTAAAATAATTTATTTATCATATCTAATCAGTAGCAAAAGGTTTGGAGTCGATTAGATATGTAAAACTCATTTTATAGCCCGTAAGGGCAAAACCGACAATTACCGGATTAAGCCTACGACTATAAGTTATGCTCAGCCTAAAATTAATTAAAAATCTTCAAAAATCCCAAAATAATATATTACATCAGTGGGTAATAAGTTTGATATCAAAAAGTGAGTTTAAATAGGGTATACGATAATTACGCCGTTTAATCGCTAAAGAAGCTTCTAATTACGCTAATGAGCATAACTCTCAATCTACACCTCAAACTGATATCAAATTTTGGGTGCAAGTTTATATATCAATAATTAAAGTTTCTACTCTTTTACATTTCCAAAAATCACGTTTTATGGTAATAAGGGCATAATGGTCAACATATGAGCAATTAACGGAATCATGCGTATTAATCGGATAACTAATGAACCATGGTGTATAATCACAGAGGGTTATACTAGCATGTAACTTGGTCCAAATGAAGCTCTAAGGTATTTCTAAAACATACCAAAACGGGTCAGAACTGAAGTCAAAGCAAAAGTCAAAGCTTTGCGACTTTCGGTTCCGAACCGGGTCTAAACAGGAAGTTGTCGGGTGGAACATGTTTAGACATGTTCTTACACTAACTACCAAGTTATATTAATGATCAAACAGGTTGTATGTGTTCTACATTTCTAATTATGCATAAATTAGAATTTAAGTATCATGTTGACTTTTTATTAGTAAGTTTGACCCGACATTAGACCTAGTTAGAGTGGGAATCAGGGGGAACCCTTTTGAGGGTTTATTACCCACATAATTACCAACTTATAACTACTTTTAATTTGAGATTTGACTGAGCCATTATTAATTAATCTCGAATTCAAACCGTAATTACGACGGTTTGACTTTTAGCTAAATAACTAAGCTAAATTCAATTAAAGAAGGTTAAGCAAACTTACAAGTGTCTAATGATCGATTAGGAAGGCCTGGAAGGTGCTCTTGTGCTCCACAATTGATCAGAAGTTGTTTGAGGAATGAATGATCAAAGTGTTGCACTTAGGAGCTTTATATAGTGACCAAGACTCCACAAAGTGTTGACAAATAAGTCTACTACTGACCATAACATACCCACAAGTGTCCCTAGATGTTTAGGGGTTGTTTAGGGGTCAAGAAAGATGTGAAAAATAGGATAAAATTCAGTTCCATGCGTTTAAACAGCAAACAGCCGAAAATATTGGAGCTGGGCACTGCTTGCGCACCGTAAGGAGTATGCTTGCGGTGCGCAAGCCTTCATCAGCAGCCAAAAGTTGTTGTTCTTTCAGGCATTCGAAGGGGCAACCATATATTCCGAATTTGGGACATTATTTTACAGTAAGGGACCTCTAAAATGTGCCTTGAACAGTTACATACCCTACCACTTTGTGATGTTTGCTTGGATCCTTTTCAAAAGTGCCGAACAAGAAGGTTTACCGTAGAAATTTCTGTAGGATCCTGTCTTGCACTTTGAATTCAATTATTGTGGGTATTTACCGGATATTAATCAGATGTTTATAATAAATATTAGGGTCTTGGGATCTATATGAGGTCGTTCAGAGGTTTAAATCAACATGACGACACTTTTAAATCCTGCCATACATCAGAAAAATTGGATCCGGGTTTATAATACTTTTGTCTTACATGACACGTGTCGTTAATTCATTGAACACGAATTTTCGAGGTGTTACATTCTCACCCCCTTAAAAGAAATCTCGACCTCGAGATTTACTGGAATAAATAAGGGTACTTTTCTTTCATCGTGGGCTCAACCTCCCACATGTATTCGGGACCTCTACGGGCATCCCATTTGACCTTTACAATAGGTACATGCTTCCTTCGAAGCTTCTTAACCTGTCGATCTTCAATAGACAATGGTTTTTCCACAAATTTCAAGCTCTCATCAATATGCACATCTGTATGTGGTATTACCAGTGATTCATCAGCGAAGCACTTCTTCAGATCGCAGATGTGGAACACATTGTGAATTCCACTGAGCTCTTTAGGTAAGTTTAACTTATAGGCAACTGACCCGACACGTTCGATAACCTTGAAAGGTCCTATGTATCTCGGGCTTAGCTTGCCTTTCTTACCAAATCGCATCACCCCCTTCCAGGGTGATACTTTAAGCAATACCTTGTCACCTACTTCGAAGTGAAAGGATTTACGCTTTGGATCTGAGTAGCTCTTCTGCCTAACTAGGGCAGCTTTGAGACGGTCACGAATCTGGACAATCTTGTCCGTCGTTTCAAAGACTATCTCTGGTCCTGATAATTGGACAACTCCAACTTCCGCCCAACAAACGGGTGTTCTACACTTTCTACCATATAAGGCCTCAAAAGGCCCAGCCTTTATGCTGGTGTGGTAGCTATTGTTGTAGGATAATTCAATCAAAGGTAGGTGGTTATCCCAACTACCACCTAAATCAATTACACATGCACGTAGCATGTCTTCCAAAGTTTGAATAGTACGCTCACTCTGACCGTCTGTCTGAGGATGGTAAGCCGTACTAAAATTCAAACGCGTGCCCAAAGATTGTTGGAAGCTTTTCCAAAAATGTGACGTGTATCTAGTATCTCTGACAGAGATAATAGACACAGGTATGCCATGTAAGGCTACAATATTATCCACGTATAACTGGGCTAACATGTCGGAGCTATAAGTCTCCTTGATGGGTAAGAAATGTGCTGACTTAGTCAGTCTATCAACTATAACCCATATTGTATCATTTCCTTTACTTGTCTTAGGTAACTTGGTGATAAAATCCATAGTTACCATTTCCCACTTCCACGTAGGAAGTTCAGGCTGTTGTAGCAAGCCTGACGGCTTTTGATGTTCTGCTTTGACTTGCGCACAAGTCAAGCACTTAGCTACATAGGCAGCTACAGACTTTTTCAAGCCTATCTACCAATAGTTTGCCCTTAGATCCTGGTACATCTTATCAGCTCCAGGATGAACGGAATATTTAGAACTATGGGCTTCCTGAAGGATAACATCTCGAAGTCCTCCATAAATTGGAACCCATATTCGTCCATTCAATCTCAGAATTCCGTCTTTGCCAAGAGATAACTGCTCCTCAGTTACTCCTAGCTTTTCATTAGGATAGTTAGCTTCCAACACAGCTTCCTTCTGTGCAGCTAACAACCTTTCAATCAAACTGTTCTTTATCTCTATGCGCTTGGCATTGATTTGGATGGGTTTCATCCTTTCCTTCTGACTCAAGGCATCAGCGACTACATTCGCCTTGCCGGGATGATAGCTGATTTCACAATCATAATCATTTAAAGTCTCCATCCACCGGCGTTGCCTCATGTTTAAATCCTTCTGGTTAAACAGATGTTGAAGGCTCTTCTGATCATAATAGATCACACACTTGATACCATACAAATAATGCCTCCACAGTTTTAGTGCGAATACAACGGCACCCAACTCCAAGTCGTGGGTGGTGTAATTCTTTTCATGCACTTTTAACTGTCGTGATGCATAGGCAATAACTTTGCCTTTCTGCATAAGCACACACCCCATGCCAGTGTGCAATGCATCGCAGTAAACCACAAAATCTTCTATTCCTTCTGGCAATGTCAGTACTGGGGCGTTGCTCAGCTTTTGTTTTAGGATATCAAAGGATTCTTGCTGTTTAGGGCCCCAAACAAACTTAACCTTCTTCTTAGTTAAGGAGGTTAGGGGTGCAGCAATCCTTGAAAAATTTTCAATGAAACGCCTGTAATATCCTGCCAATCCCAGGAAGCTACGAATCTCTGTAGGCGTCTTTGGCTCTTGCCAGTTCATAACTGCTTCAACCTTAGCGGGATCCACTTGGATACCACGCTCACTAACCACGTGTCCAAGGAATTGGACTTCTCGAAGCCAGAATTCACACTTAGAGAATTTGGCATAGAGTTTCTCATGATGTAGGAGTTTGAGAATACATCGAAGGTGTTTCTCATGGTCAGCATGGTTCTTCGAATAGATAAGAATGTCGTCGATGAAAACGATGACGAATTTATCTAAGTAAGGCTTGCAGACGCGATTCATGAGATCCATGAACGCGGCCGGTGCATTAGTGAGCCCAAAAGGCCTCACTAGGAACTCGTAATGTCCATAACGAGTCCTAAATGCAGTTTTGTGTACGTCTTCATCTCTAACCTTCAGTTGATGGTAGCCTGACCTTAAGTCAATCTTCGAGAAATAACTCGCCCCTTGCAATTGATCGAACAAATCGTCGATTCTGGGCAAAGGATACCTATTCTTTATCGTGACTCTATTAAGCTCACGATAATCGATGCACAGACGCATCGATCCATCCTTCTTCTTGACAAACAAAACTGGTGCTCCCCAAGGAGACGAACTAGGTTTAATGAAACCTTTAGCTAGCAATTCATCCAGTTGTGCCCTCAACTCCTTCATTTCGGTGGGTGCTAACCTGTAAGGTGCTCTAGCAACCGGTGCTGCTCCAGGGATGATGTCATTTCTGAATTCCACTTGTCTATCTGGTGGTAAACCAGGTAGTTCTTCAGGAAAAACTTCTGGGTATTCAGAAATGACGGGGATGTCTTCTATCTTCGGTTTAGGCTCATCAATAATCACTTGTGCCATGTAGATGACACAACCCTTCTTTAAACACTTGGAAGCCTTGAGCATAGTCACTTGCTCAGGCAGTCCATACTGGGTATCTCCCCGAATGGTAAGTGATTCATCAGACGGAGTCTTAATCACCACTTGCTTTCTGTTGCAGACAATTTGGGCCTGGTTATGAGATAACCAGTCCATACCCAAAACTATGTCAAAACCGGCTAACTTAAATGGAAGTAGGGACAGAGGAAAAGAGTGGTTCTTAATGGATATAACACATCCATCTAACACAGTTGAGACGGTTTCTATGGTGCCATATGCTAACTCTACCTCATAATTCACATTTAAGGTTTTGACAGGTAAATTCAGTAATTTGCAAAACTTATAATCTACAAAAGACTTATCAGCGCCTGAATCAAAAAGTACTCTTGCATAGACATCATTTACAAGGAAAGTACCTGTGATTACGTTGTCGTCTAGAACTGCTTCCTTTGCATCCATTCTGAAGACCCTAGCATTGGTCTTCTTGGCCTCTTCAGGCTTCTTGGCGTATTTAGGGCAGTTGGTTTTAATGTGCCCTTTCTCATTACAGCTGTAGCAAGTTGCATCCTTCAGCTTTTTGCAATCCAAGGTCTTGTATTCCTTGGACTTGCATATCCCGCAAGCAAAAGTTTTTGACTGAGTATGCGAGTTCGATTCGAGTCTGCACTTTCCAAAGTGTTGTTTCTTGCAAATCTTGCACTTGGGCTTCTCACTAGACTGATGCCCATCTTTCCTTGACTCAGATCCCTTCTTGTTGTCACTGTTTCCACGGTGCTTCTTGCTCGACCTCCGTGAATTATCATCTTCACGTTTTCTCTTCTCAGCATCTTTGTTCCTCAGCGATCTTTGCCTGACCGCATCCAGAGTGAGGGACAAAGATATGTCAGCTACAGATCTAAAAGTAGCTGGCCGCGAGGCCTTCACGCTTGCCTTAATTTCCGGGGCTAAACCACCGATAAAACGAGCTATTCTTTTTGGTTCCGGGGTTACCAGATACGGAACCAACCGGGACATCGTGTTGAAGCTCGTGAGGTAAGCTTGACAGTCAAGGTTTGTCATCACCAATGATAGAAAATCAGATTCTATCTTCTCCACCTCATGCTGAGGGCAGTAATTTTCCTTGATGAGGGCAACGAATTGTTCCCATGACATATTGTACAATGGGATCTTCCCGGTGGCTTGAATCAGTGATCTCCACCAGGCTAAGGCTTCGCCTTTAAAAGATTGCGACACAAACTTAACCACATCCCTCTCAGCGCATCCGCTGATATCCACAACTGTGTCCATCTCATCTAACCACGTCATGCAGTCAATCGCCCCCTTTTCTCCAATAAAATCCCTGGGCTTGCATGAAACAAAGTATTTATAGGAGCAACCCTTGTTACGGGGTTCTTGATTCACAATAATCTTTTGAGATGGATCACTATGATGATTTGAGGAGCGACGATCGTCATCTCCCTTCTTGGGTTCATCCTTCTTGGGAGGTGGCTTGCTGTGAGCCTCAGAGTGTGTTTTAGGCTTCGAATGCGGCGTAGATAGGGTCCTACTCCGAGTCCCACTATATTCTTCGTACTGCCGCTCCAAGGCCTTTGTAACAGCGTCTACTGCCAACGCTTTCAATTCAGCACCCGTTAAATGAATTCGGGCGTTATCAATATTCTCCACTGGATGGCTATTAATTTCGTCTGAGTTAACCATTTTAATTGAACTGTTACAGAAAACAAGGACAATAATTTATTTGGGAGTTTATTATGGAATTGCCCCTTAGGGTAATTCATTAACCATGGTAAACAGAGACCATATTTGGTTAATTTATTAATCACGTTTATTTAGGATTTCAATTATAATTTATCCTATTTATAAACAATAACAATATATATTAGCACATAAGGCCCAGTCACAAGGACATTTATAAATTTTAAGCTATGATTTCAGAGAATCAAGGCTTTTAAGGTTTGAACATAGTTTATTACCTTTTTCGGACAGGGAGTCATCACTACCACTGTCTTTTGGCTCATGTAGAAATGAGCAAGGCCCGTAGGCACCATATTACCACATTTGGTCAAAATATGATCATCTTAATTGATGATTTAAACCCATGATTCAGAGATCATTAAATTGGGTTAGGAATCTTTTGAAGAATCCTTATATAAGAATGACGTGTGTGATTTTAATGAATCACGTTTGCCAGGAGCGTTAACATGCTTACAGCTGTTAACAAGGATTTGAATCTTTTAAACAGGTCTTACCATCATGGCCAGGTCTTCATAATGACACTCAGGCTAGGTTTCACTCTTAAGATTCTTATTCAATAGGCAGATTATTATCAAAAGGAATGATTTTGATTTATTTATTTCATATATATATTTATGCAGATAATAGCAAAAATGAAATTTATAAACTTACATTCCATTAATTTATTAAAAGGTTACACGCCGCCCTAAACGGGACTTTTTAAATAAACAAACTTACCCACGCAGGGGTTTAAACAAGGACTTACCCACGCAGGGGCTTAACAACAAACATCATAATAGTCCACGCATGGACTTACAAAAATAACATAATAGTCCACGCAGGGACTTTAACAATAACATACCCTCGTAGGGGTTAACAGAAAGATAGACCCACGCAGGGGTCAAAACAAACAAACATACATACCCACGCAGGGGCTAATATAGCAAGACAGGCCCATGCAGGGGCTCAACAACAATTGGAAGGATTCAGTGGTCCTTCTTGCTCTTCCCTTTGATCAAGCTTGTCAATCCTTGGAAGAAGCTTTGTCTCTCCCGGCGGTCGCGGTGAAAGTCTCGCTCTACTTGATCCAGTCTCTGAAGAATTTCCTCCCGTTCTGGGGGAGAAAACCGTGGCGGCTGCGATTGCGTCCGTATGATAGGTCTGGCAGGTATCTGGTACCCATGAGTTGGGGTTGGGTATCCTGCTCCCCAAGGAGCTCCATACGGTCCTTCAGGGTTAAAGGTGTTGTAATTGGACGCTACCATGTATGGGTCGGCTTCAGCGTAACCGTAGTTAGTGTGGGTCGGCGGCCCAAACGGGTTGTACATCATAGAACCCGTGTATGCTGGTATCGGGTTATCAAAACCCATCGGTGGTGGTTGCTGTGCAACTGGGTTCGAAGGTCCACCCATTTGTGGATCCTCTTGAAGTGGCGGATAATGGCTGCCACTTGATTGACGAGGAGAACTAAAATGAAAGTCTCCCGCTCGAGCAGACATCCGTGCTCCGGTTCTCCTACGCCTCGGCGGTTGTGGAGGTGCCGGCTGAACTGGTAGCGGAGGAGGTGGTGGCGTGACTGCCACAAAACGTGGATCCTCTGAGGGATCTTGCTGCTGCTGTTGTTGCTGTTGGTAAGGTGATGAATGGTGCGAGGGTGTGAAGTACCACTCGTGCTGAGTAAACCTCGCCGGAAAGCTGTCTGGACCACCGTAGGGTGATCCGTGAAAAGAAGAGCCATCCGAAATCTCAATGGGATGGTTCGGTGTACCACTGGCAGGTTCGACGGGATCCGTGTCCTCGTCCATATCCTCCGCATGATCGCCAGAGAAATGATCCTCTGGCCCCAATGGGTTAAAACCCACTGGCTCTTGTATGTAATTGGCCGGGTTGAACCGGCCCCTGAAGACAGGTGTGGGGTCTCCAAAAGAATTGTGCGATAAGGATCGCTGTAAAGGTATGTAGGAAGGTTGAGGGTTATTGGGCTCATTTTCCGAATGTGGCCCATAAGAGTTGTGAATAGGAGGCGTCGAACTGTGCGAAACCGACCGTCTAGCCGGCTCGAAAAGGTTCCTCCGGTTCTGTCGAGGATCGTCACTCTCGGTGGTAGAAGGAGCTCGCATATGCGATGGTCCTGCCTCGTCGTCATTGGGGGCGGTGATTGGCCCCTTGCCTCGTCCTCTACGTCTAAAGAATCTTGGCGGCATTTTTAGTCCTGTCAATATAACATAAGATAACGACAAGCATATATGAAATAAAAGACAAAAATAAACCGAAACAAATTTGGATTGTTCCTATGTTCTTTGTCTAGACTCGAAAATTTTTGAAATGTGCAATTGTGTAACTAAGATTAAACACAAAAGGCTAGTGTTTAATTCACTCAGTGTTGGCTCTGATACCAACCTGTCACACCCAGATTTCCACGTGTCACCGGTGGGCCCGGTGGGGAGTATCGTGACGTGGTTGGCAACATAATAGTCAAACAACACAATATTTAATATGCACAGTGGAAGCAAAAGAAAGATATAATTCAACCGAATATAATATTGTAATATCAAATATCACAACTGTCGATTGTTTATCCACAGACGGATCGAAAATAAGAAACAGTAGTTCAACAGACTTTAGGCATCTTAAGCTTGCGAGACTTCTATTGATGCTAAGGAGAGATCCAAGCCAATTACGCTTAGTACCTGCATTTAATCTTTTTGGGAAAATACGTCAGTTTACCCTGGTAAATACAATCAACTGACTCATTTTAAAAATGATTAAAAATTTATTTGGATGCACATGGCATAAACCTTTTATAACTTGGGATAATTATTTAAATATATAATCTTGTGAATGAATTACATGTTCCTTATGCGTTCAGTAGCCCGGACGTACCGGGTTAAAGATCAATAGACACACCACATCAACTATTTATGCACTGACGAGTGTACGCCTACACTCCGCGCTTAGGTCGTGGCCATTTCGTAAAATGATGCCAAGGATATACGGGACATGGTCATTAACCCCCCAAAGGCTTTAAGTAAACAAGACTATTTAAACGAGTCGATCAAATTATTCAATTAACCACCAAACGATGGAAGATTTGATACCCGACCAAGCGGTATTTTATATACCGTAACCCAAGCCCGTATAGGGAAAATAAGTTAAAAGTATTTACCTGAGCAATGTAATAATCACAATAAGCAAATTGCAAGTAGCTTTTACTGGTACTCCTAATCTGGAACGAAGGTTTATAATAACCTATTAGAATCCGAACGGGTCTTTAATTAAGCTTAAGCTTAGACCGGTCAGTTTCAATGATACGGTTCGTACGCACTATTAAGCGAAGACCGGATAGAATGTGATTTAGACCCGACAAGTTCGGAGACTTGCTTAATATGGGTATTTCATACACACTCTGGATTTTGAGATAAAACCGATAAGGTTTGACCCGTTTCGGCTAATTTATGTAAACTAGTTACATAAACCGAACCGAACGCATAATAAGCGTAACGGGTGTCCGAAAGAGCCATATACAGGTTTCCTAAGTTAATATGCTCCAAATATGTTGTGACATCAGTAAGATGTCTTTCATTATGCCCGAAACGTATTTAAACACAAACTAGGCCCCGTAGGGGTAGTTTGGTCATTTATAAGGTGATAAAAGAGTTTAAGTAGTATCCTGAGTTACAGGTCTGATGTAATCAGCAAAGATAATCAATTTGCTAAGTTTTAACAGTAGGGTAAAGTATATATGTGAAATTTATCAATTCTAACCAAACTATGCACCGTAGGGGCATTTTGGTAATTTCACATAAGCCGTAAAGCTCAAAACTGAAGTCTGAGTTAAACAACTTTTGCTTACTTGTTAAAATATTATAATTTGCCTAAAATATCAGTAGATGTCACCCTTGTATGTTTAAAAATAGTCTTAGTACATACTATGCGCTAAAAACGCTTAATAAGGCGATTAGAAGCCGTTTCCGGGTTCTATACATAAAGCTAATATTTTTACTATTCCAAAAGGCTTAAAATAATTTATTTATCATATCTAATCAGTAGCAAAAGGTTTGGAGTCGATTAGATATGTAAAACTCATTTTATACCCCGTAAGGGCAAAACCGACAATTACCGGATTAAGCCTACGACTATAAGTTATGCTCATCCTAAAATTAATTAAAAATCTTCAAAAATCCCAAAATAATATATTACATCAGTGGGTAATAAGTTTGATATCAAAAAGTGAGTTTAAATAGGCTATACGCTAATTACGCCGTTTAATCGCTAAAGAAGCTTCTAATTACGCTAATGAGCATAACTCTCAATCTACACCTCAAACTGATGTCAAATTTTGGGTGCAAGTTTATATATCAATAATTAAAGTTTCTAATCTTTTACATTTCCAAAAATCACTTTTTATGGTAATAAGGGCATAATGGTCAACATATGAGCAATTAACGGAATCATGCGTATTAATCGGTTAACTAATGAACCATGGTGTATAATCACAGAGGGTTATACTATCATGTAACCTGGTCCAAATGAAGCTCTAAGGTATTTCTAAAACATACCAAAACGGGTCAGAACTGAAGTCAAAGCTTTGCGACTTTCGGTTCCGAACCGGGTCTAAACAGGAAGTTGTCGGGTGGAACATGTTTAGACATGTTCTTACACTAACTACCAAGTTATATTAATGATCAAACAGGTTGTATGTGTTCTACATTGCTAATTATGCATAAATTAGAATTTAAGTATCCTGTTGACTTTTTATTAGTAAGTTTGACCCGACATTAGACCTAGTTAGAGTGGGAATCAGGGGGAACCCTTTTGAGGGTTTATTACCCACATAATTACCAACTTATAACTACTTTTAATTCGAGATTTGATTGAGCCATTATTAATTAATCTCGAAGTCAAACCGTAATTACGACGGTTTGACTTTTAGCTAAATAACTAAACTAAACTCAATTAAAGAAGGTTAAGCAAACTTACAAGTGTCTAATGATCGATTAGGAAGGCCTGGAAGGTGCTCTTGTGCTCCACAATTGATCAGAAGTTGTTTGAGGAATGAATGATCAAAGTGTTGCACTTAGGAGCTTTATATAGTGACCAAGACTCCACAAAGTGTTGACAAATAAGTCTACTACTGACCATAACATACCCACAAGTGTCCCTAGATGTTTAGGGGTTGTTTAGGGGTCAAGAAAGATGTGAAAAATCGGATAAAAGTCAGTTCCATGCGTTTAAACAGCAAACAACCGAAAATATTGGAGCTGGGCACTGCTTGCGCACCGTAAGGAGTATGCTTGCGGTGCGCAAGCCTTCATCAGCAGCCAAAAGTTGTTGTTCTTTCAGGCATTCGAAGGGGCAACCATATATTTCGAATTTGGGACATTATTTTACAGTAAGGGACCTCTAAAATGTGCCTTGAACAGTTACATACCCTACCACTTTGTGATGTTTGCTTGGATCCTTTTCAAAAGTGCCGAACAAGAAGGTTTACCGTAGAAATTTCCGTAGGATCCTATCTTGCACTTTGAATTCAATTATTGTGGGTATTTACCGGATATTAATCAGATGTTTATAATAAATATTAGGGTCTTGGGATCTATATGAGGTCGTTCAGAGGTTTAAATCAACATGACGACACTTTTAAATCCTGCCATACATCAGAAAAATTGGATCCGGGTTTATAATACTTTTGTCTTACATGACACGTGTCGTTAATTCATTGAACACGAATTTTCGAGGTGTTCTCTTGTAATTGTGTGGCTAAACCACCTACTGTCCTCTGAAGGTCTAAAAGTGCGGATTGTTGATTTTTAAGCTGAAGCTCCTGATTTTGTTTATTTGCTCTTGATTTTAAGCGAAATTACCAAATTCAGTTAAAGTTTTCTGTGTAGCCTGATATCTCACCATCAACTGAGCAAACATCTCTTCAATCCTACTTAGACTACCCTCTGAACCCTTACCACCAGCCTGACCCTCTTGATTTGACCCCCCACTAGCAAATTGACCCCCTGAACCACTAAACTGACCTCCCTGACCTAAACCTCCACTAGTATATAGACCGGGCCCCCTATTTTGATACTGACCAGATAGAAAACCAGGAGGATTACCGGAAGAGCGGAAACCACTATTATTGCCACTACCATGCCAGTTGGAGTTATAATTAGAATTATTATTATTAAACGGACCCCTAGACTGACCGGCTATAAACTCTACCTGTTCGAGTGTAAGTGGGGGACAATATATCGTATCATGGCCTCCCCTACAAACCTCACACCTATCAACCTTTTTCTTTGTGACAACTGTCACTTTTCCGTACATTTCGTACAATAATTAAACAGTAATCTGTGTTTAAGAACCGTGCATGGTATAATTTACAAGACAAATGAGTTTCTGATTACTGTTATATACATACAATGGCATTTCATGTTGCGAGACTTTTATCATTACTACATGCAACACGATATAATTCTAATAATGCACAGAACAGAATTGGCACCATTATCAGACAAACTAAAAGCACTGACGGGAGTTCAGTACATAAACAGACAAAGTTTTGAGGCCCAGTATGAGCCAGAGACTAAGTACTACACTAGTATAGTGTGCAGGGAAGTAAGGACCCCAAAACTGCATGCCTAAGTGATAGTTTAAGTGTCGGGAAGTGCCTAAAACTCACCCAAAGTGCTGAATTCAGCATATTTCAGCAAAAATCAGCTTTTAAATAGCTAGTAACATGCAAAAATATGACTAAATGGTCCTGAATGCTTTCCTAAGTGTTGGGAATTAAAAATGATACAAAAGGATACATAAAGATCACTAAACGGTATAGTTTGACACTTTAACGAACCGGTATCTAACCGAACAACCGGACACTACCCGAAACACCAAAATTATACTAGAAGCATTGTTTTATTGTTTCTGAGCTAGTTATGATCCCCGAACACCCTAACACACTATATAACACATTATATGCATAACACCTAAACATTATACTTAGAATTCTAACTAATCACCTAACTTATCATTCAAAACCAACCAAGACCCCCCCCCTTTGTTGGGACGGTTACAAGTGGCCCCACCCATGATCCTTCTTGATCCTACATAATCTTCCTTGATTCACTTAGATTGCATAAAGATTATGTAGTGTACTAGATGGGACATAATACCCATTGGTTAAACCTTAAACATGGTTATAAGTAAACCATCATTCTCATTCTCACACACACTACACACACCATCATTCTTCCTTCCTCCTTCCCTCTCTTCGGCCGAGAATCAACAACAACACCACCACCACTTTCATCTAATGATCATCCATTCCATATACAACCTAAGGTGTTAGAAGGTATCTAATGAAGCTTGGTGATCTTGGATCTTGAAGGACCTCTTTCAATAGCTTTTATCCAACACATTTGTCATCTTCTTCATCAAGTGTTCTTCCCTAGCCTTTGTGCTAGTAGTAAGCTTCATATCACTTGTCTTTACTTCATATTTTGAGGGTTAAAAGATGTTGTACATTGTTAATCTTGATGAACACTAAAGAACTTGATCTAGAAACTTTAACATAAGCTATTTAACATATGAATACTTGTTGATTAGTGATGATTTGCTTCTTGATGATTGATTCCTTGTGTTAGTGATGTTAGATACCATAAGAAACCTACTAGATTGTGATTAAACACATGATCTAGTAAGTTAAGGTGATGATCTTGTGAAAGACCAAGATCATCATGCTTTATGTTTCATGAACTTGAGAAATGAAAATGATTTTTTTTTTGTGAATGATGTATTATGTAACATGTTTACTAGACATGAACTTGGATGATTTCAAAAATAGTTTTCCAAAGGAACCAAGTTAAATCACAAGATTTACATAGACTTGGTTTTTACATAAACATACACTATTTTTAAGGGTTGAACAGGTGTAGAAACACTTGTGAAACAAGAAGATGTCATAAAGAAATGTTTTTGTAAAACATGTTTACAAGTTGTAAACACCTAAATATTCCAAGAATGAGATTTTTAAAGAAGTGAACACACTTTAAAGGGTAACTAAACCTACTAAACACACTACCAAGTTACTACGAGTTTTTATAAAAGTTCAAGTTCATGATATTTATGTAGATAACATTGTTTTTGGCACTCGGTAAGTGTAGATTGATTGTTGATTGTTTGAGATGATATTGAAAAGAAAATTATATCCTTTGATAGCATGGACACCTCCATTTTTAGGGGAAACTATGGCAAAATTTTCTAAAAATATAAACACTTAGAAAAATATTTTCTAAACAAACACTTACAAGTGAGTTTTAACCATGGTTTTCAATATAAACTTTGCCATAGACTTTGTTACAAAAATATAAGTATTGGAGGTTGGTTTTTATAAATAAAAATGGATAAATATGTATTTAGAATATATATTTACCTTAAAGACACACTGTGTGTGATTATTTACTATGTGTATTAGTTATATTATTTTAGGAATTAAAATAATATAACTTAACAAATACCAAGAAATTTACTATCCAAAATAATACCAAAAATCACAAGGAATACATATATAAGTTACACTCATAATATTGTGAAACCGAACTCAAGAACGTAACTTACAAAATATTCCGGAAAATGCTGTTATAAATATAGTTTTGGTAAATGATATTTTGGACACAAGAAATGAAAATATGATTTTTATTATTATTACAAAGTATATCATATTTTCGACAAAGAGAAAATATATTATTATTGGGAAGTTAAAATATATTTTCTTGGAATATTTAGAAGATATATGATTTTTGGGAAAAAAAAAAAATATTTTCATAAAATACATTATTTTTGGACAAAATAAGTTTATATATTTTCTAAGTGAGACTTGAAAATATATTACTTCGGAACTACAAATACAAGAATACGAAAATACATGTATGAAATACCCCCCATCCTTGGGAAGGAAATACGAAAATAAATACTTGAGAAGTATTGTCACAAAAATATTGTTAAACAATTATTCCAAAATTAAATATAATTTAAAGTTAAAATAATTATTATTTTAACAAGTAATTATAACTTGGAATAATATTGAGGACATAAAAGAAACGTAACTCAAAAACGTGAATACTAAGGCAAGGCACGGCCCGTTCGTCTAATTGACACTAGCACATTGTAGGTAGTCGTGTTTGCTGACGAGATTTGAGTTACGAGTACCGAAGACGCAAAACAGTGAGTTCATGCTCCCCCTTTTCTTTAACTGTTTTCGGTTTTATAACTCTCGGGGGTGGAATATATGTTACGAATGTTTAAACGGTATGAATTGACTATGAAATGAACTATTAGATCATGTGAGCATAGACTAAATTTGAAATGCCATTAATTCTTAATTAGGGACGATGGATTAGATCTAACGGGTACGGCCGAACCCCACTCATGGTACTTGCGACCACTTGAGTGCTTCGGTGTCCCAGTCGAGGTGAATCGACATAGTCAAGGTGAATTGACATACTCAATGTAAATTGACATAGTCAAGTTAAATTGACATAGTCAAGGTGAATTGACATAGTCGAATGGGAATTTGACATAGTCGAGGGAAAGCGACAAGGGTATAAGCCTACTCATTGCAAGTGCTCCCTATGTCCTCACATGCCTTAATGTCCTTGTAAAACATTTATTCGATATGTTCATAAATGCTTTTCATACCTGTTTTCAAAGGAGTCTCTCAAAGGTTTACAAGTTTGCCAGTACTCACACAAAACGCATGAACTCGCTCAACTTTTGTTGATGTTTTCCAAAATTACATGTATTTCAGGTAACAAGTTTGATCTTGAGTGCGGGTGTTGTTTCTAGAAGTAAATTCCAAGTTTAAGATGCCATCCACTTATGTTGAATTGTATCTTAGTCGAAGGTCATGTTGTTCGAAACTTAAATAACTGGTATTTGTAACACTTTTACTTAACGAATGGATGAACATCGTTTTGATCATATAGTTGTTTATTATGATTGAATGCAATGATATTAAACCAGTCACACATCATACGCTTCCGCAAAAGTCAGGGTGTGACAGTTTGGTATCAGAGTTTCGATTGTAGTGAACTAGGATTCCTTCATGAGTCTAGACTACAATCACTAGGACTCTCTCACAAAAACATTTTTACAAAAAGGTTTTTCATTACATTCACGTAAGCGTCAAGATCCATGAGTCAAACATTTTTCAAAGAAAAGACACGGCAAGGACATTGGTAGGGAGAAGAATACCCCAAATCAAGGTGCCAAGTAAGGCATAGTCTATGTGGGATAGACTTGCCAAAGACAAAATGACCCCCCCCCCCAAAGGATAAACGAGAGTTATATGTGATATGATGCAACGAATTGCCTGTTTATGCTAAGTAGCATATTTTGTTTATCGATATATACATACGAATAAGTGTAGGAAATGATTATTGACGTGAATAAGATACCTTCGACTCCGAATCCTATTATTGTTCTTACTCGCACGATGAAGCTATCGGCCTCGCGGCTGGAGTGATTACCAAACGAGATTCTGAGCTTGCTTCCATAGGAGATGGCTGCTCTTCCCTCTCGATCGTGAAGGTGCCTGACTACGGTAGTGACGGAGAGGCAGAGGCGGCAACCTTGAACCACTTCTTAATCAGCGGGACGCGGTCCCTGTGGCTTTGGTGAAGCAAAATTGACGACACACTTGACCAGACAAGGAAGATGAAGTATTCATCTTGAAGGTGACCCTTCAACTACTAGGAATTCTCCTTATTCCTATTTCGTTTAATCATCGTGCCTGTTCGCGTTTAACGATAACGAGTGTTAGTGCGTGGACCACCGCAATGGTCCTTTCCATGTCAGAGGTATAAGGACCGTAGTGTCCCCTCCTTGGTTGATCATCTGCTTGGACGAGGAAAAATTGGGGTAACTGTGCAAGACAATTTATTATTATGGGGGCCCACGTAATAACGACTTGTAGTGCATGGAAATCCTGGTGGACTCTGCGGGTCAGGCTAATGATCACCATCCCTCCAAAAATAATCTATAGGTGTTCACACCTCCATCTGGTAGAACAACGCATAGACAATTGCTTTAGCACTTTATAAAGTAGGAAACCTGTCTTTGCCTACTTCGTGCCTGACACTTCTACCCGTGTACGAGACGTTTGAGAACCGATATTTAAGCAAGTGGAGATGGATAACATTCGGAAAGATTCAGTGACGGTACACTCTCTATCACCCCTACATGAACAACCCCCATCTCAGGGAAAGTATACCCGTCTTGTAAAGCTATGTAGAAGGAAAACAACTACCACTTCATGAAACTTGTAAGACCGAGGCGATGTAGCCTCGAGTTCATTTTATTTTTCCCATTACAAACAATAAGCCAAGTTACCAAGCCTATGTGAAGGTTCAGTAATTTCTTCCTCGCTCATACATTGTTGAGTATATATGCATGTGATATTGGGTGATTACATGTTGGCTTATGGTGCTATGTGCCTCATAGACAATTATGGAATGTTGTCTAACCTACCTCATACCTTTTGACAGAAGAGAATGCCGCCCAGACGAGGCACAGACACCAGTATGTTACCAAGGACAGAAGCCGAGCTTCAAGAACGCATCTCACAGGTTGCACGACATGAAGCCCTCCGCTCTAAACATAACGGTGGCACTTCCGGAAATAACCCTCCAATTGGCTGCACCTATAAACAGTTCCTGGACTGCAAGCCATTGAATTTTGATGGCACAGGAGGTGCCGTTGCGTTTGTCCGTTGGGTAGAAAAGACTGACTCCGTTCTAAGAATGAGTAACTGTTCACCCCAGCGGAGTCTTACCTTTATCTCAGGGTTGTTTTTAGATGGCGCACTCTCCTGGTGGAACCTTCAGGTTCAGACCCTTGGTGAAGATGCTGCTTATGCACTGAGCTGGGACGAGCTCAAGGAAATGATGGAGAAGAAATACTGTATTAGGGCCGAAATCCAGAAGCTTGAGGTGGAGTTCTGGAATTTGAAAATGGACGGGCCGAAGATCATCGAGTACGTCCAACGCTTTCATGACTTGTCTAGGGTCGTTCCCTACTTAGCCAAGCCGAAATTCAAAAGGATTGAGCGATTCATTTGGGGACTTGCACCTCAAATTAGGAGCATGGTTACTACCTCAAAGCCCCCAACCATCGCAGAGGCTATCGATTTGAGTGTCACTCTTACTGAAGAAGCTCTACGCATGGGAAAATTTTCGGAATCTGAGGATAACAAGAACGAGACTCATGTGGAGTCATCAGGCAACAAGAAAAGGAAGTCTTCAAACCTAAAGATAGGCACCCAAATCAGCTATGGAAGCTCTAAAGCAAACAAAAGAAAGGAAGTGAACCCGTCGCGTGACAGGAAAGCTTATGGAGCCACTAATAAGGCTGGTGGTAAGGTTTACTTGGGGACTAAGCCGAGGTGCGAGGAATGCAATTTTTACCATGAAGGTCGATGTCTGAGGCCTAAGTGTGGAAAGGAAGGGCACAGCAAGGATGCCTGTTGGGCAAAGGATCCAGACGAAAGTGATAATGGGAAAATTCCAGTCTGCTACAGGTGTGGTGAAGTAGGGCATTTTAGGAAAGATTGCCCTAGGAAGAACCAAGCAAGGAAGGGTCTTCACGATCGGAGCTCGTGAAGCACGCCAGGATCCAGATTCGGTTACGGGTACGTTCCCTATTAACCAACCTTATGCATCTATTTTTTATTAATACTGGCACCAACTTTAACCTTGCATGCGTAGAACTTAAGAAACTGCTTGGCCTAGTTTCGAGTAGAATAGACGTCCCGTATTCTTTAGAGATGGGCATATAGAAGGCTAGTTTAAGCAGAAGAAGCGATTAAGGATTATATTTTGGGGACTCAGAAGGCTGGAACCTTCTGTTACCATTGACTTGGGAAGTCATGATATGATAGTCAGCATGGATTGGATATCCAAGTATAGAGCTGAAGTCGTTCGATATAAGGAAAATCAGTCGCATCCCGCTTGCGAATGATGAAACATTTATAGTACACAACCTTCTTGCAATAGGTGCAAGGGTACTAGACCGTGGGTCTGCTACATCTCTCATTGGTCGAAGAGACACAGAAGTGCCTCCGAGTAGACTGCATAGCCTTCCTAGCTCATGTTGCCGATAAGGAGACCTAGGAGCTGAAGCTAGAAGACAACCCCGTGGTGGGGGAATTCCCAGAAGCCTTTCCTGAAGACTTGCCAGGAATACCTCCACAGCAACAAGAGGAGTTTAGGATGGACCTCGTGCCAGGAGCGGCACCAGTGACAAGATAACGCCTTACCAACTAGTTTCGTCCGAGATACAAGAGCCTCTGATGCAGCTGTGGGAGTTACTAGACAGAGGAAATCTACCAGGCCGAGTTTCTCACCTTGGGAAGCCCCAGTGTTATTCGTTAGGAAACAGGACAATAGTTTTTACACCCGTACATAGCCTAATCTGAGAGGAACTCAGAGGGAATAATGAGGGAGAAAAGTATTACGCATGGGTTACAGGGGGATAGAAAACTAACCAACAAGAATCGGTATCCCTTACCGAGAACCGATGACTTGTCAACCAACTACAAGGTCCCAGCTACTACTCCAAGATGAAATTAAGGATATAGTGTCCTTAGTTAATGGGCACGAGAAGAAAGTCGACGGTTTCCACATTGCATAAATTTCAGAGAATTAGATACCAAGGATCGGTATCCTTTGCCAAGGATTGATGACATGAACCGACAAATCGTAAGGTTCTAGTTACCACTCAAAGATCGACTTAAGGACAGGATGTCCTCAACTGCGAATACAAGAAGGAAATATCCCTAAAACGGCCTTTAGGACTCGCTTCGAGCATTACGAGTTCCTTGTCGTACCATTTGGCTTAACACATGCATCGACAGTATTCATGGACCTCATGAATCGAATGTGTAAGCCATACCTGGATAGATCATGATTATATTTATTGCCTACATTCTTATATGCCCAACGACCAAGGAAGGTCGTGAGCAACATCTGCAAGTTACCTTGCGACTCTTAGAGAAAGAACAGTTATGTGCTAGGATGTCGAAGGGCGGATTTCGAATTCGCGAGATAAGAACTTTAGGATACATGGTGGATAAGAATGAGATTCATGCCAACCCTGCAAACAAGAGCTAAGGAGTTAGAATTGCAGTTATGTGACGCTTCTCGACAAAGTCTCGATTGCGCGTCGATGCAACGAGACCACTGCATTGCATACGCGTCAAGTTGATTAAGGAATCATGAGAAGAAACCTTAATCTAGATACAGTAATTGCGCGCCACAAAATTTGACGTCATTACCTGTAAGAAAATGCTGCACGACCTTTACTGATCACAATGGTGGCAGCACACCGTTGATCGTAAGAACTTAAATATTAATGAAGATAAACTGAGCTACTGAACGATGCAGACTGTACGGACATGTTACGTGCTTGTGTGATAAACTTTGATGAAAAGTTGGAACACTCATTTGCCCTTAGGGGAGTTTTCCCTACAACAGTATTTATTACACCGCTGTTTAAACCGCTTCGTGTGAAGCTTTAGATGGAACATAACAAGTCGATCCCCGTTGTGTTGAACGGAGACCGGAGATAAACAATCTACTGGCCCGAGTGGGTTCAAGAAAAATTAGAAGCAAAATCGTTCAGATATGTGATCATATCAAGACAGCCCGCGGAATACAGAAAGATTGCGCCTAAGAAGTATGGCTTTAATGGGAGCCTCACCTTGGGAAGGCGTGATGCGATTTAGAAAACGTGGAAGGTTGGACCCCCGGTATATTAGACCTTTCGAGATCCTGGTAGGGATCGGGACCATTGCTCACAAGCTGAAACTTCCAGAAAAGATCAGTAGTGATCGCGACACATTCCAC
This sequence comes from Helianthus tuberosus, assembly GCA_030545235.1. NCBI lineage: Eukaryota > Viridiplantae > Streptophyta > Magnoliopsida > Asterales > Asteraceae > Helianthus > Helianthus tuberosus. Next base: position 203,725,137 of record CM060351.1, on the reverse strand, counting down.
GTGTCTAGTCTTTAGAGGAGTCTGACTCAAGGAACAGTCGTTATTCCCACAAACAAGATTCACGTCAACGAAAAACTCTAATTTACTATAGAACCTGTTAAGGTTGCGGACTGAGAGTCCACAAAACACGGAGAAGACGTAATTGATTATTGTGAGTACGTTGGAACTCATATCATGGCCCAGAGTTACTTGGGAACATGAAGACCAATTTAAAACTTAAGTGACCACCTTTGATTCACAACTCCCTAGCGACCGATGGCATCGCTTGAATTTCGGGACGAAATTCTTTTAACGGGGGGAGAATGTGACAACTGTCACTTTTCCGTACATTCCGTACAATAATTAAACAGTAATCTGTGTTTAAGAACCGTGCATGGTATAGTTTACAAGACAAATGAGTTTCTGCTTACTGTTATATACATACAATGGCATTTCATGTTGCGAGACTTTTATCATTACTACATGCAACACGATATAATTCTAATAATGCACAGAACAGAATTGGCACCATTATCAGACAAACTAAAAGCACTGACGGGAGTTCAGTACATAAACAGACAGAGTTTTGAGGCCCAGTATGAGCCAGAGACTAAGTACTACACTAGTATAGTGTGCAGGGAAGTAAGGACCCCAAGACTGCATGCCTAAGTGATAGTTTAAGTGCCTGGAAGTGCCTAAAGTGCTGAATTCAGAATATTTCAGCAAAAATCAGCTTTTAACAAGCAAGTAACATGCAAAAATATGACTAAATGGTCCTGAATGTTTTCCTAAGTGTTGGGAATTAAAAATTTTACAAAAGGATACATAAAGATCACTAAATGGTATAGTTTGACACTTTAACGAACCGGTATCTAACCGAACAACCGGACACTACCCGAAACACCAAAATTATACTAGAAGCATTGTTTTATTGTTTCTGAGCTAGTTATGATCCCCGAACACCCTAACACACTATATAACACATTATATGCATAACACCTAAACATTATACTTAGAATTCTAACTACTCACCTAACTTATCATTCAAAACCAACCAAGACCCCTCCCCCCCCCCCCTTTGTTGGGACGGTTACAAGTGGCCCCACCCATGATCCTTCTTGATCCTACATAATCTTCCTTGATTCACTTAGATTGCATAAAGATTATGTAGTGTACTAAATGGGACATAATACCCATTGGTTAAACCTTAAACATGGTTATAAGTAAACCATCATTCTCATTCTCACACACACTACACACACCATCATTCTTCCTTCCTCCTTCCCTCTCTTCGCCCAAGAATCAACAACAACACCACCACCACTTTCATCCATTGATCATCCATTTGATATACATCCTAAGGTGTTAGAAGGTATCTAAAGAAGCTTGGTGATCTTGGATCTTGAAGGACCTCTTTCAATAGCATTTATCCAACACATTTGTCATCTTCTTCATCAAGTGTTCTTCCCTAGCCTTTGTGCTAGTAGTAAGCTTCATATCACTTGTCTTTACTTTATATTTTGAGGGTTAAAAGATGTTGTACATTGTTAATCTTGATGAACACTAAAGAACTTGATCATGAAACTTTAACATAAGCTATTTAACATATGAATACTTGTTGATTAGTGATGATTTGCTTCTTGATGATTGATTACTTGTGTTAGTGATGTTAGACACCATAAGAAACCTACTAGATTGTGATTAAACACATGATCTAGTAAGTTAAGGTGATGATCTTGTGAAAGACCAAGATCATCATGCTTTATGTTTCATGAACTTGAGAAATGAAAATGATTTTTTTTGTGAATGATGTAGTATGTAACATGTTTACTAGACATGAACTTGGATGATTTCAAAAATAGTTTTCCAAAGGAACCAAGTTAAATCAAAAGATTTACATGGACTTGGTTTTTACATAAACATACACTATTTTTAAGGGTTGAACAAGTGTAGAAACACTTGTGAAATAAGAAGATGTCATAAAGAAATGTTTTTGTAAAACATGTTTACAAGTTGTAAACGCCTAAATCTTCCAAGAATGAGATTTTGAAAGAAGTGAACACACTTTAAAGGGTAACTAAACCTACTAAACACACTACCAAGTTACTACGAGTTTTTATGAAAGTTCAAGTTCATGATATTTATGTAGATAGCATTGTTTTTTGGCACTTCGTAAGTGTAGATTGATTGTTGATTGTTTGAGATGAATTTGAAAAGAAAATGATATGCTTTGTTAGCATGGACACCTCCATTTTTAGGGGAAACTATGGCAAAATTTTCTAAAACTATAAACACTTAGAAAAATATTTTCTAAACAAACACTTACAAGTGAGTTTTAACCATGGTTTTCAATATAAACTTTGCCATAGACTTTGTTACAAAAATACAAGTATTGGAGGTTGGTTTTTATAAATAAAAATGGATAAATATGTATTTAGAATATATATTTACCTTAAAGACAAACTGTGTGTGATTATTTACTATTTGTATTAGTTATATTATTTTAGGAATTAAAATAATATAACTTAACAAATACCAAGAAATTTACTATCCAAAATAATACCAAAAATCACAGGGAATACATATATAAGTTACACTCATAATATTGTGAAACCGAACGCAAGAACGTAACTTACAAAATATTCCGGAAAATGTCGTTATAAATATATTTTTGGTAAATGATATTTTGAACACAAGAAATGAAAATATGATTTTTATTATTATTACAAAGTATGTCATATTTTCGACAAGGAGAAAATATATTATTATTGGGAAGTTAAAATATATTTTCTTGTAATATTTAGAAGATATATGATTTTTGAGAAAAAAAATATATATATTTTCATGAAATACATTATTTTTGGACAAAATAAGTTTATATATTTTCTAAGTGAGACTTGAAAATATATTACTTCGGAACTACAAATACAAGAATATGAAAAAACATGTATGAAATACCCCATCCTTGGGAAGGAAATACGAAAACAAATACTTGAGAAGTATTGTCACAAAAATATTGTTAAACAATTATTCCAAAATTAAATATAATATAAAGTTAAAATAATTATTATTTTAACAAGTAATTATAACTTGGAATAATATTGAGGACATAAAAGAAACGTAACTCAAAAACGTGAATACTAAGGCAAGGCACGGCCCGTTCGTCTAATAGACACTAGCACATTGTAGGTAGTCGTGTTTGCTGACGAGATTTGAGTTACGAGTACCGAAGACGCAAAACAGTGAGTTCATGCTCCCCCTTTTCTTTAACTGTTTTCGGTTTTATAACTCTCGAGGTGGAATATATGTTACGAATGTTTAAACGGTATGAATTGACTATGAAATGAACTATTAGATCATGTGAGCATAGACTAAATTTGAAATGCCATTAATTCTTAATTTGGGACGAAGGATTAGATCTAACGGGTACGGCCGAACCCCACTCATGGTATTTGCGACCACTTGAGTGCTTCGGTGTCCCTGTCGAGGTGAATCGACATAGTCAAGGTGAATTGACATAGTCGAAGGGGAATTCGACATAGTCGAGGGAAATCGACAAGGCTATAAGCCTACTCATTGCGAGTGCTCCCTATGTCCTCACATGCCTTAATGTCCTTGTAAAACATTTATTCGATATGTTCATAAATGCTTTTCATACCTGTTTTCAAAGGAGTCTCTCAAAGGTTTACAAGTTTGCCAGTACTCACACAAAACACATGAACTCGCTCAACTTTTGTTGATGTTTTCCAAAATTACATGTATTTCAGGTAACAAGTTGGATCTTGAGCGCGGGTGTTGTTTCTAGAAGTAAATTCCAAGTTTAAGATGTCATCCACTTATGTTGAATTGTATCTTAGTCGAAGGTCGTGTTGTTCGAAACTTAAATAACTGGTATTTCTAACACTTTTACTTAATGAATGGATGAACATCTTTTTGATCATATAGTTGTTTATTATGATTGAGTGCAATGATATTAAACCAGTCACACATCATACGCTTCCGAAAAAGTCAGGGTGTGACATTCTTAATCTCATTCAACTCCTGTTTAAAAGATTTCTCCATTCTCTCTAGAGCAGCAGCTACCGATGAATCCAAGCCAACTTGGTTTACCCCTCGACTGGCCGAGGAGGTAGTAACAGGAATGGAAGTCCTACTGGTAGTGCTATAGTCCATGTCTGAATGGGCGAAACTCTCTAACAAATTATTGCACTCATTAACTGTCTTCTTACACATGAGTTACCCTCCAGCAAAAGTATCAAACCAGGATTTGATCTCGGGGGTGAGACCATTGTAGAACTTTTCTATGAGTGCCCAATCCGACAAACCATGATGAGAACAACGAGAAATCAGAGTTTGGAATCTCTCCCAATCCAGGTGATAAGGCTCATCAGGCTCCATCTGGAACGAATGGATCTGATTGCGTAGGCGAGATGCTTTGGCGGGTGGGAAATATTTAGCTAAGAAAGCATCTCGTAAACCTGCCCAAGTGGTGAAAGTTCCCGCTGGCTGCGAATCGAACCAGACGGCTGTGCGACTAGCGAGAGAAAATGGGAAAACCTGAAGGTACCAGGCATCTAGATTAACACCCTCAATAGAGAAGGTGCTGCAAATGCGGGTGATTCGGTTAATGTGGGCGGGAGCATCCTCATCATCACGGCCGTGGAATTGACACGAATTAGTGATGGCCATCATGATGTAGGATGGGATCTGCCATGACCTATAATTAGCAATGTTGGGAAGGGTGATGGGTGAATTAGCACCGGTAAAGCCGGTGGTGGCTTGTTCGTAAACGGTTCTATTGGCCATTTGGTTATTGGATGTAGGACTAGGTGTACGGTAACGGGAAAGTGGTGGGGAGTTGTGGGGTGACGACTTCGGGGTGAAGTCAAAGGCTGGTGGTTTAGATTGGAGTGTAGAGTTAGAAGGGGCGAAAGATGAAGTGGAAGATTTTCTAACCTGTGAACTAGATGTCGAGAAGGCAGACTTGTCAATCGGCGGCTTCGGTGGTCCCTGAGAACGTGTATGGGGAATTCACTGCAAAACCGAAAATAAACAAGTAAGACGACTCTAACAAAAGACTCTAAAATAAAAACAAAAGACAATAGGACTATTTAGACTCCTACGACTCAAAAACACACAAATAGCACGTAATGATATCAGATGAAGTCCAAACAAGTAATCAACGCAATTGCCAAGGATCCCCGGCAACGGCGCCAAAAACTTGATGTGCTAAAAATAGTTTAATAAAAACAACTCAAATTAACCTAATTCTAGACTCTAAGTAATACTCTAGACTCACTAAGACACACTAAACTACTAACCGGCAAGTGTACCAATCGACTCTAGCTATGTAAGTCCGGATATCGAACCCATGAGACTCTAATTAATTACGCTAATTACTTTATCTAGACTGACTCTGACGCGAAACTTAACTATTTTTTATGTTTTAAGGGGGGGGGGGGGTTTCTAAAAAGCCTAAGAATGTAATTAAAACTAAATTAATTAACTAAGCTAACTAAACGAATTGTTGTGGACTTTTCTCAGATAACGAAAACACTACCTAGACTGGAATCCTGATTGCTTTTAGTTAAGATTATATTTGGAACTTGTCTACTATGGAACCGGGATCTTAAAATTCTCACCTCTCGGGAAATCTAAAGGACCCCTAACCCTTCTCAAGAGCACACTATGATCCCCTAAAGGTTGTTAAATTACCGGTTATTAGACTCCTTTGCAAGACATCTAATGGATTTATAAAAGTATCCTACGAGGCTCACTCCCTATTGAGATCTAAACCAAGGATAGACTTGTTTTCTCAGTTAGACTTGCTAGACAGCAGCTAAAAGGTTTACTTCCTAAGAAGGACTCACCTTACGGTTTAATCGCTTAGACCTAGCAATAATCTCGCACCTTGCAGTTATTGATGATTAGTAGAACACTTGATTTTATGAGATTACCGAATATTGCTTCTAAGGTTAGTTGCGCAATTTCACCCTAAAGAGTTAAGATTTATTACGTGATATAGACACTCACCAAAATCTAAAACCCTAGCACGACTCTATATGTGATAAAGACCGTCACCAAGAATCATAAGAAGCAATAATCAATATTCAAATAACATCAAGCATGCATATACATCTAACCGATTAAGCAAGTCGTTTACAATTCATAAATATCCATAGTTTTCATAAATCCATAACATAATCAAAACATAAGCAATCATTCATCCATGTCTAGGTAGTTCAAAAGATTTATCCAAGAATAGTCATGAAAAAACATCAAACACAAAGTATTACGAGAATACAAAACATAACGGTGAAAGAAAGACGAAAGTAAAGACACCCGAATGGCAAATATGCAACCGGAATGATTCCCGTACTTCTTATGTTCAACCGGTAGCTTCTCGAACTCGAAAACGCTCCAAAAGAACTCTGAAATTCGTCCACAACTTGCTTGATTCGTAATTAGGGTTTTTAGAATGAATATGATCAATTTATATTAATCCCTGGTCTCATAACGAAGAATTGCCGCCATATAGACCCGTCGCGCGACGCGACGGGTATCATCCCTCACAGTCGCGTAGCGCAACAGATATAAATAACAAAATATTAATTTTTAAATGGTAGTGGGGCATGACAGGTAAAGGAAATCATTGTGGCGCGACGCGAGACCCCACTTTTCACAAACTTCTCCGTTTTTCAACCAGCTTCAGCATCCCAAAAATCCAGAATTTATTCTAACTCCCAAACTCAGCTAATTCTTCTTCGTTTTGCGACATTTTCAGCACCAACGACCTGGAAAACAAGAATTGATCAAAGTAACGAAATTCTAACTAAATCTAAACTAAACGAATACGAAATACGCACAAACTTTTCATGATAAATGGATGTATTTTGCAATACATCACAACCATCTCCATTTATCTCTGCCAGGAATGAGAGAAACTGTTGAAAACTTACCCGAAAGCGAAGCAAGCTCCCCTAGCTCCATATCCGTTTCTGGGTCATGTCTCCACAACCACAAACCGCCATCTTCCAATCTATCCTTAACCGAACATAATTTCACAACTTCCAAGCGAAACAACTCAAGAAAAACTTCTTTCAAAAGGACATCCTCCAGCCACGGATCGAACCAAAAAAGGATATTACTCCCCGACCCAACCTCACCTATGAAAAAGCACCGAATCGGCTTGTTCTCGATAACTGGTTTATTAAGACAATTGCAAATATTTAACCAAGCTCCCCTGATAGCTCTATTACCCGAAAGAAACGACCACCCCGAACTACTCGAGTGTATGGCCTTAATCACTTTAACCCATAAACTATTGATTTCACACTTAAACCTCCAACCCCATTTGCTAAGTAATGCCAAATTGATATCCGAAAGTTTACATAAGCCCAACCCCCCCTGCTTTCTTGGTAGTGGTCACCCTATTACACAATAAAAACAATCATGCACATGATGCTACATATTCAACGTTTCCTACACCATAAAACAATGTTTCCTACACCATAAAAACAATGTTGTGGTGTAACGTACATAATGTGTAGGACCCCAACACTTTTAAATAATTTTGCGACTAATACTAAAATATGTATAGGACACAACACTTTTAAATAATTTGGTCACTTCTAATAAAATTGGTGTAAGACCAACACATTAATGGTAGTGAAGTAGGAAATTATGGTGCCATTGATAAGACTTGAGTAACCCTTTATAATATTTATTAGTATTCTACATCAAAATGTCTATTCTACCCTTATTAATTAAATTAGACAAAAATTATATCTTAATTCACAACCATTGATCAAAAAACTATAGGGCCTAGATTAAGTTATTTTTCTTCTTGCAAGAAGATTCTTCTCAAATGAACCTCCCCCTATATATATACATAAGATAGTTAAACGATTGAAAATGCATTTAATTAGGGATATGTGGATAGGCCCAGCCAATAGAAAATCTCCTTAGGATTGATATAATATACCTAATTGTTATGATGCTTATGGGTTCTTGCCTCAGGAGCTATAATGAAACTGAAATCATTGAAAGTATAAGAGGTACTGTTATTGTCACACCCCAACCGATGGCGGAAACATCGGGGCGGAAACATCGGGGCGTGCCACTGAGCGAAACAGATTGTTCAAAAGAATCCATAACAACTATTAAGTGACAGTATATTTAACGTTAATGTCCCATACCATTAACATATAAAGCATAAACAGTCATTACAAATAATTGCCTCATAAACAAAATACTGTTCCTAAAACTCAGATTTATTTAGTTTGTTTCTAGACTTCCTACTTGGTTCATCACAGCAAGCTTAGCATCCTATCAACCTGTCACATACGTTAAAATAAAGTCAATACACATAGTGTAAAGGTGAGTACACAAGTTTGATTAGCATATAGTATAAAAGTCGTTACGCATAACCAGGATGTATCACGTAATGGGCAATGCAAGTAACTATCAGAACTATGTTCACACTTAATCACCAGACTACATTGTAGTGTATGCACGACATGTGAAGTAAAGTAACGTGATCCCTAGAAACCCACGTCCACGACAGGTGCTGAGTCCAAACTATAGTACTATCGTTGCTAGAGGCGATACCGTGTAACACTGCCTAAGCATAGTAACGAGCATTCATAGATCATGTATAACATGAGGGAGCGGTTAGCGTTAAAAGTGTTTGCGTTGTGTGTTGTTGTGTTTTGATAGCGGACGTATGTAACACACAAAGTGCGATAAAAGAAAATGGGTTCGAGTATACTCACAGTATGTGTTTAATAAATAAACACATCCTTAGATTGAATGGAGAGCGTTGGAGATTAGCCTAAGTATAGAACAGTAGCGTAAGCATTGAACAGCGCAGAACAGAGTGTCGGGTGCTGAGGATAACCCATTCAATTGGATGGTCATCCGGAGGGATGGTCATCCGGACAGATGACCATTCGAATGGGTAGCCATTCGAATGAGTGTGAGTGTTTGTAAAATGTTTTGAAACTTTTGAAATATTTGTTGTAGCATAGATGCTAAGTCATCTGGTCGGATGGTCATCCGGACGGATGGCCATTCGATCGGATGGCTATTCGATTGAGAAGTTGGTATTTTGAAGTTTAATTCGTTTTTAACAAGAAATATTATAAGGGACAAGTCACCTATCGAATGGTCATTCAATCGGATGGTTATCCGATCGGATGGCCACTCGAGTGGCGATCTGATCATTTGGAAAACTTGCAAAATTTCTAAGTAAAACTGTGAGTTCAACGAAGACGGCGTGACGACGTGTCAAACAATGGGAAACCACACCAAGTCCAGCTCATTCGATCGGATTGGAATCACCCCAGTAGATTGTAATCACTGTTCTTTTGATGAAGTTTCTTGTTCTGTAACACCTCGTAAAATCACGACCAATATAATAAAGACACGTGTCATGGACTTTAAACGTGTAATGGATTAATCTTGAGGGACTAAAGTTGTCAAACAATATAAATGTGCAAGTAAAAGGATCAAATGTGTCATTATGCCAAACTCGTGCCTCTGAATGACCTCATAAGATGTTCGTATTCTTTAAATGAATAATTTAACGAACATAGAAAGTCGTTTATGCTTAAATTGAGAATTTTACGAAGCGTAGGGATTAAAAGTGTCAACATGTTAAAAGTTACCTCTGAGTGACCTTTTAACGATCCCGAAAGCATTGTAATAACTGTATATTTTGCTCTCAAGAATATTGGATATTAATTTTATGGAGTTTCGTTGAAAACAAGACTTTTAGGGTGATCTTACAACTAACCGGGAGCTTAACGGAGTTAAATAATGACCCAAGGCCCTTAATAGTTAACTATGGGGGTTCTAAGTGCAATAAATGGAAGATAAATAAACTTAAAATGGACCAGGGACTGAAATTGCAAAGTTGCGAAACTTTTTACCGGATCAGAAGGTTCTCGCGGCCCGCGTAGACTCTCTAAGAGTCTTACACGGCCCGCGAGAGAAGCACCAGCGACCAAAAAATGCACAGCTGCATGTTGCAGCCTGTTCCACCGCCTTTGCATGGATTCTGAGCAATACCTGGGGCATGTACATGGTTTTTACTGCCCTAGGGACACCTGTGATCATTTGGTAGCAACATAGGGACAAATGCAATGATCTTGAAGCACCAAAGTTCCTATATAAGGCCCTTGATTGTTCTTGCATTCTTGCACATTTGAGTTTCCACTTCAAAACTCTTTCTCTGGAGCTTCCTGGAGTTCAAGAGAGTTTTTCTTCTGTTCTAATCTTTATTAGTTTAATGACCAAAAGTCAAAGCCATCGTAATTAAGCTTTGACTTAGTGATTAATCACTAATGGTCCAGCCATTATTCGAATTGAAAGTGGCTATGAGTTGGTAATTATGTAGGTAGTAAACCCTTAAAAGGGCACCTACTGATTATCACTCTAACTTGGTCAATTGTCGGGTCAAACTTATTAATAAAAAGTCAATAGAAGCAATTTTTACAAACAAATTCATAACTGATAATAAAAAGGTTATGGAAGATGTTTTAACACTAAAATAACTTGGTAAATAATATAAGAACATGTTTAGGCATGTTTAACCCGACAATTCTGAGTTTAGGCTCGGTTCGCAAACGAAAGTCGCAAAAGTAGACTTTTGCTTTGACTTTCAATTCTGACCCGATTTAGCTTGTTTTAGATATGCCTTAAGGTTCCTTTAGGACCATATTTCATGATAGTATAACCCTCTGAGATTATACTATATGGTTCCTTAATAATCCGATTCATTTGCATGTTTCCGCTAATTGCTTAAATGTTGACCATTATGCCCTTTTGACATAAAAACAAGATTTTTGAAAATGTTAGTGGACAAAAACCTTTATTACTGATATTTAAATATGTCCTAAAAATTTGACATCAGTTTATGGTAAAAAATGAGAGTTATGCACAATATCGTAAATGAAAGCCTTTTATTAATTAAATGGCATTTTTGATATAAATCCTATTTAAAATCAAATTTTGACACCAAACCTTTTACCCACTGATGTATTATAATATTTTGGGATTTTTGAAAATTTTTATTAAATTTTAAATTGATCATAACATAGAGTTTTTGCATAAACTCGGTAATTGACGATAATGCCCTTTTTGCTAATAAAATGAGTTTTACACATCCTTTACATATCAAACCTTTTTCTACTGATTTTATATATTAAATAAGTTATTTTAAACAGTAAAGGCTGATCAAAATCTCAGATTTCCTTAATCAACCCGAATATCGTCAAATACCGACTTTTATGCGATTTAGGCGCATAGTATGGTTTAAAACCATATTTAGCACCTAAAGCTTGTTACCTGCTGATGTTATGGACAAATTTTTATACTTTAACAGTAAGTAAGAGTTTTGAACTCAGATTTCCAAATTGGACCTTTATAACATATGTGAAATGACCAAAATGCCCCTACGGTGCATAGTTTGTTCATAAATGATAAATTTCACATATATGTGATATCTTACTGATATAACTTATTAAAATAAATATTTTTACTGATTGTTTTAGACCAGAACCTCAGATTTCTATTTAACCTCTTTTATGAACTTTAAAATGACCAAAATACCCCTACGGGGCATAAATTGTTTTTAAATTCGTTTTGGGCATAATGGAAGGTATCCTACTGATATCATAACATATTTTAAGCATATTAACTTGTGAAACCTGTTCATGACTCATTTGGTTACCCGTTATGCATATTCGCGTTCGGTACGGTTTATGTAACTAGTTTGCATAAATTAACCGAAACGGGTCAAACCTTATCATTTTTACTTCAAAATCAAGAATGTGTTTAGTTACCCATTTTATACAAGTCTTCGTACTTGTCGGGTCTAAATCACATTTTAATCCGGTCTTCGCTTAATCTTACGTTTTGAACCGTAAACATTTCATTAGAACTAACCGGTCTAAGTTAAGACTTAAATAAGACCCGTTAGGAATCTAATAGGTTACTAAAACCTTCATTCCAGATTAGGAGCTCAGTAAAAGCTACCTGTGTTTGCTGATTGATATACGGCTGAGATTAAAATTTATAATTTTGCTCAGGTAAATACTTTTAACTTATTTTCAGTTATACGGGCTTGAGATACGGTATTATAATAATACCGCCTGGTCGGGTATGAAATCGTACAATCGGAATGTGATTAAAAAGATGCATAACCCGTTTTAATCTGTTTTGTTTGATGCAATGCCTTTGGGGGGTTAATGACCATGTCCTGGATATCCTCGGCTCATTCATTAGAAATGGCCACGACTTAAGCACGGGGTGTAGGCATACACCTGACAGTTGCGTATGTAAAAAGGTACCCCAACTCATAAGGAAACTTCTTATGGGTATTAATACAAGTGGTGTGTCTATTAATCTTAACCGGCTCTTCTAACCGGGTCCTAAATGGACGACAAACATGTAAAATTGTATACAAGATTATTTTTAAATAGTTGTCCCAAGTTAATAAAGAATATTTGTGCCTTGTGCATTTAAATCAATTTTTATAAACATTTTTCAAAAGAGCCAGTTAATTGTATTTACCAGTGTAAACTGACGTATTTTTCAAAAGGTTAAGTGCAGGTACTACTCGTAATAGGCTAGCTACTCCTAGTATCAAATAAAGAGTCTTGCAAGCTTTTGATGCTTAAATCTGTTGAACAATGTTTCTTTTTATTTTAGATCTGCCTGTGGATCCACTTACAATCAGTTGTGTAATATTTTATGTTACTTTCAACTCGGTTTGTATAATAATTTACTTTTAGACTTCTGATGTGCATTGAACTGTGATTATTGACCATGATGATATCAACTACGTCACGATGCTCCCCACCGGGCCCACCGGTAATACGTGGAAATATCTGGGTTTGACATGTTCAACCAGGTAATCGCTCATCTCTCCGGTGGAAATCCATTTTCAAGCCGGCTCTCACTAGAGAATGAGTGGAGAGTCTGATTGATCGAGGATTCCATCGATTTTGTGTGAAATGTTGAAGAAAAGTAGAAATCAGTTGGAAAATGTTGAAATATAGTTGAGATTTGTGTTAAAATATGTGGAAATCCTTTAGATCGAAATGATTCTTGACGAGATGACGTCACACAACCGATTACATAAGCAACTGTGATGATGTCACCTCCAAGGGGTCTAAATCAGGTGATTTCAAGATGAAAACGAGTGAGTTCAGTGGAGAAGATGATGTAGAAGTGTGTAGTGATGATGGAAGTACAAGATTTAGGGAGAAATACTTACGAAATAGCCTTGAATAGAGAGAAAAGTGCTTGAGAATGACTTAGGAGCGAGTTGGGTCGGATAGAGCTGTCACATCAGTGAACAGTGGTGTGTACGGACTCTATTTATAGGGTGGAAGAGAGATAAGGCGGTGGAGTAATGGTGTCGGATGGCCAGTCGATTGGATTGCCATCTGATCGGATGGTCATCCGGATGGATGTCCATCCGACCGATTGTTCATTCGATCGGCCAAGTTGCGTTTTGTTAGTTTCTGACTTCCGTTTCGTGCATTAAGCGTTGCGTTGATAACCACAATAGATTTAAACTAATAATCACCTAATCTAACACATAAATGCGTAAAAGTAAATCCGTGTTTTGATTTTGAGTTGAGATTGCGTTGCGATTGTGTTTGCGAATAACATCCCAAAACATATATAAGGCACACACAAGTAAAGCACATAATAATACACATATAGAACAATACCAATAACTGCGTTTCGAGTTTGTGTTGCGTTGCGTTGTGATAGCGTGAAGTAATAATACGATAATGTAACACCCCGAAATTTATAAAACTATATATTAGAAATTTATAAAGTACAAATAAACGAGAATGAAATAACTAGGAAATAAACAACCTAGTTAGTTAGTTGACTAGTTTTAAAGCATGAATGAATTTAAAATGCCAAAATATAAACTAAATAAAAGTGGAGGGACCTAGGTTGTATAACTTGAAACTTAATTCAATTAAAACAAAATTAAAACATACCAAACACACAAGAAGTGTGTCTGGTCGACCAGGAAACGCAGGGGGGGCGACATAAGCTCCTCATCAAACCCTAGCTTCCACAAAATTGATCAATTGAAGGTCATAATCAAGTCCAAATCGATTTTCAAGCACAAATTAATGAACACCTAGTTGAAGGGATCATAAGGTATGTAAAATCTTGATGTTTTGGTTTATCTCGAATTCTAGGTTAATTGTGGAGAACTGAAATTGAGCTTGATTATGTCTTGCATGGGTGAAATTAGAAGTAATATGGTGTCTAGGGATAAACCCTAGATGATTTCTTATCAAAATCTTGCATGAGGCTTGTAAGGTTTATAATCACCAATGTAGGTGACTAATAAGTTTGTAGAAACTTGATGAACACTAGGATTGTGATTCTTGTTCTAGTGTAACCTGAGTTCCAAGAGGTAAATTCTGAAATATAGAAGTTAAAACATGTGTAAATACGCCTAATTAAAGTTGGTTTAGATAAAAATTACAAGTCATGAACTTGGTTATGATTATGTAAAAATCTGACCCGCTAGGTGTTTGATAAAACGCCTAAGTGAGGATTAAAATGTAAAAAGTTGGATGAAAACGCAGATTCGAGTATTATAGAGAATTGTGCGTTAAGGCATATAAAAGGGGTTCTAAATTTATTTTGAATTGAACTCTTTAGGCAAGGAATCCGGATCGTCAAGCAGACACGCCGGAGGGTATACACGTTTGAAAGGTGTGCACTAAAGGTACGCAACTTATAGTTCGCTACATTATGCTTAATTGTTAGTCTTACTTTGTCATATTGAAATTTAATAAATAAGGAAAACCGTTAAGTCATGGAAATGACAAAGTGTCCTAGACAAGTAAAACGTTGCTCGGGAACGGGAGATCGAATTGAGAAAGCAGATTGAACGGGGTGAACGAAGGGCTCATAATGTCAATCCGAGCCCTACCAAGAAGGCGCGAACAAATGAAACAATGAAGAAATCGGACGCGAAAGGCGGGTCACCAAATTGCAAAATCTGTGGAAAGGGTCATAGGGGCGAATGTCGCTTCAAGGATAAGCCTTGCCCCATATGTCGGAAAACGGGGCATATGGCTTCATCATGCCCGGAAAAAGTGACGGTTTGCTACAGTTGTTATCGACCGGGTCACAAGAAATCAGAACTGGTGGGAAAGAAAGATGGGCAAGACACGAAAGGTGAAGCCCCGAAGGCAAAGGCTAGATCTTTCCACTTGACTGCCGCAGAAGCAAAGGTTGAACCCGAAGTGGTTTCAGGTATATTTGCTGTAAACTCGATTCATGCGCGTATATTATTTGATACGGGTGTGAATAAATCCTTTATTTCATATGGGTTTATTCGACATCCTTCATTTGTTCTAACGAAATTACATATGCCTTTAGAAGTAGAGATAGGTAACAACAAGAGTTTTATCGTTTGTGATGTATGTGAAAATTGTAAATTGAGCATTGACGACGAAGAATACACAATAGACTTGATCCCAATGTCAATGGGAGAATTTCAAGTGATCGTGGGTATGGATTGGTTGTCCCGATACCATGCAAAGGTGGCATGTTTCCGAAAGGAAATAAAACTGACATCTCCTAGCGGAAAGCACGTTACAATATACGGTGAAAAAGGGGGTAACCCGGTGTTATGCACGATGCTAGAAGCTCACAAACTCATGAAACATGGATTCAAGGCATATATGGTATACGCAAATGAATCAGAGAAAGAATCCTTCAAAGTCGGAGATGTGCCAGTGGTATGCGATTATGAAAATGTGTTTCCGGAAGATTTACCGGGAATACCACCAGAACGGGAAGTAGAGACACCCATTCGGCATCCAAACGGGTCAAAACAAGTTGTGTTACGATCATAGAAATTAATAACCATCATTTGTGATTGGTTATGTATCAAGCGTAGGTCGTGTAACGGACACGCAAATCCGTTGCAAAAGAATGAACCCTTGTAGAGGGATTGTAGTTCGGAACATTCGCTTGTCAAATGATTCCGAGAGACATGGGTAAATTCTTGGAAATAAGCATGATGGTTATTGCATAAGCAACCCTCGGGAGGGGAGCACAAGCTCATATTTGGTAAATACAGAAACGGGTGCATTGGCTTAAAGTTTATGATGATAACAATACATGTTGTGGAACTTGTAGACAAATGGGTCAAATAAACAAGGGATGAATTATAGGACAACTATTTTTTAAATGATATTTTATGCAAATCGTGTTGATAAACATGTCCGTAATTAAATTACGGTCACATAGGAAAAAGAATCGGCTAAAACGGACGCCCGAGTCAAAAGTTATGATGATTTGAAGTTTATAATCGGTAAAAACGGTGCTGGGCTGAGATACAGCTCCAAACGACAACTTTCTGCTGAAATGATCCCGTGGCGCTGCGCGACGGCAGAACCTCACCCCCGTCGCGCGACGCCAGCACCTCAGCTCCGAATTTTTTTTTTGATACTATTGAGTATGGAACTTGTTTATTCTTGATTGTTAAAGAGTCAAAACTAATAATTTCCATGGTTTTGACCGTAGGTGAAGATGGTTCGAACCCGGATGGCGATCAAGCATACATCAATAATTGAACGCACTAAATGAAGCTTCCGCATTTTATCTATTTTGTTTTACAAATATGTAAACGCTTGAAACTAAGTTTTAAAGGTTAACTAGTAGTATGATGACTTGAATATTATGACCTTGTAAGGTTTTAAAACCATGAAAGTTTTTGTAAACTCCTAAATAATTGTACTAAATGCAAGTTTTTGTATCACTAAACTAGTTATATTTAGTCGGGTCTTACAGATAAAGTGCGTTTAAATGTGGTAACTGCATTTTGAATAAGCGTTGTAAATGCGTTGTAGAACATATTTATAAAATATCGTTCAAAATAGTTAACCCTTTTGCGATAATCGAAATCTCGAGAGTACAAGTTAATTAAGCAAAATATGACAGATCTACGTAATGACACAACTTTGACTTTCCGGGAAGTCGGGTTGTTA
Source organism: Helianthus tuberosus (assembly GCA_030545235.1). Taxonomy (NCBI): domain Eukaryota; kingdom Viridiplantae; phylum Streptophyta; class Magnoliopsida; order Asterales; family Asteraceae; genus Helianthus; species Helianthus tuberosus. The sequence goes on along the minus strand of CM060351.1, from coordinate 203,708,110 downwards.
CAACCTCCCCTACTTTAGGGAATTTCGTCCTGAAATTAAGGGGCAGGCGCAACGAAGAGATGTGGATATTTATCTTTCATATCACTTTCGAGTTTCCAAGTGAACTCGGCGCCGCGTTTGCCTTCCCAGCGAATATTCACTATAGGAATGCGAGAGCGTCGGAGTTTCTTGGTTTCTCGATCCATGATTTCTACTGGCTTTTCCACGAAGTGTAGAGTTTCATTAACTTGCAAATCCTCGAGAGGGACATGCAGGTTTTCTTCGGCTAGGCATTTCTTGTGGTTAGAAAGGTGGAAAGTTGGGTGTACGTTGCTGAGTTCCTCTGGTAATTCGAGTCGGTAGGCCACTTTGCCAATTCTTTCCACAATTTTTAAGAGACCAACGTACCGAGGCGCTAGCTTTCCTTTCTTGCCGAATCGGATCACCCCCTTCCAAGGTGAAACCTTTAGGAGTACGTGATCGCCAACTTCGAACTCAAGGGGCTTGCGGCGTTTATCGGCGTAATTCTTTTGATGACTCTGCCCTTTCAAAAGATTGTCTCGTATCTGGAGGATCTTGTCAGTCGTTTCTTGCAATAACTCAGGACCGGTAATTTGCGTTTCTCCAATCTCGTGCCATACAATAGGAGATCGACATTTTCTTCCATATAATGCCTCAAAGGGTGCCATTTGAATGCTAGAGTGATAACTATTGTTGTACGAGAATTCGACTAAAGGTAAATGCGAATCCCAATTACCACCAAAATCTATAACGCACGAACGAAGCATGTCTTCAAGGGTGCGAATCGTGCGTTCAGTCTGACCGTCGATCTGGGGATGGAATCTGGTACTGAGATTAAGAGTATTACCGTGGGCAGATTGAAAAGTTTCCCAAAGGCGCGAGGTAAATCGACCATCGAGGTCAGAGATGATGTCAGGAGTTGTCCCATGTCGACAAATGACATCGTCGGTATAGATTCGTGCTAATCGTTCAACCTTATAGTCTTCTTGTATCGGCAGAAAGTGGGCGGATTTCGTAAGACGATCAACGATAACCCAAATGCTATCATGACCTGATGGCATGCGCGGAAGTTTCGTAATGAAGTCCATAGCTATACTCTCCCATTTCCACATCGGGATCTCGGGTTGTTCGAGTAAGCCAGAGGGTCGTTGATGCTCAGCCTTGACCTTAGAACAAGTCAGGCATTTCGAAACGTAGTGGGCGATATCCTTCTTCATTCCTGGCCAGCAATACCTAGCACGGAGGTCTTGGTACATCTTGTCGGCACCTGGATGAATGGAATATCGAGATTTGTGGGCTTTAGTCAGCAATATCTCCTGAAGGTTATTGCGACTGGGGATCCAAATGCGATCGAGATAGTGAAAGATACCATTAGGTTTATTCACTAGTTGGTTTTCGGTTTCAAGATATCTTTCTTCCTTCAATGTGCGTTCGGTAAAACAGGCGTGTTGAGCGTCGTGAATAAGAGCTTCCAGGTCGTGTTGGGTTTGGATATTACGAATGCTATGTAAATAGCTTCGTCGACTAATAGCGTCGGCAATGACATTTGCTATGCCTGGGTGGTAGCGTATCTCACAGTCGTAGTCGTTGAGAAGTTCAACCCATCTGCTTTGGCGCATATTCAGTTCTTTCTGGTTCAAGATGTGTTATAGGCTCTTTTGGTCGGTGAAGACCGTACATTTAGTACCATAAAGGTAGTGTCGCCATATCTTTAATGCAAAAACGACTGCTCCGAATTTGAGATCGTGGGTTGTGTAGTTCTTCTCATGGATTTTGAGCTGACGAGACACGTACGCGATATCCTTGTCCCTTTGCATAAGAACACAACCAATACCTAGGTTAGAGGCATCACAATAAACCACAAAGTCGTCATTTCCATCGGGTAGCGTGAGTACGGGAGCGTTGCAAAGCATAAGCTTAAGTGTTTGAAAGGCATCCTCTTGTTCGGTTCCCCAAACAAAAGTCTTGTCTTTATGCGTAAGAGAGGCGCGAGGAACGGCGATTTTAGAGAAATCAGCGATAAATCAACGGTAGTAACCCGCCAATCCAAGAAAAGAACGAACTTCAGACGGGGTTTTTGGCGTAATCCAACTTTTAACTGCTTCAATCTTCGCGGGATCGACATGAATACCTTGACTATTGACGATGTGACCGAGGAATTGAACCTCCTCGAGCCAAAATTCACATTTGGAGAACTTGGCGTAGAGGTGATTCCTTTGGAGAAGCTCGAGAACCAAACGGAGATGCTGCGCGTGTTCGGCTTTCGACTTCGAATAGATAAGGATGTCATCGATAAACACGATGACGAAGCGGTCGAGAAAAGGTTGTTTACACACGCAATTCATCAAATCCATGAAAACCGCGGGTGTGTTTGTAAGACTGAAGGGCATAACGACAAATTCATAATGGCCATAGCGGGTTCGAAAAGCGGTTTTTGGAATATCTTCCTCCTGGATTCACAGTTGATGATAACCAGAGCGTAGATCAATCTTAGAAAAACACGTACCGCCTTGCAATTGATCAAACAAATCATCGATTCGGGGTAGAGGGTAGCGATTCTTGATAGTAAGCTTGTTGAGTTCCCTATAATCGATGCACATCCGGAACAATCCATCCTTCTTTTTCACGAAAAGGACAGGTGCGCGCCATGGAGATGTGCTAGGGCATATGAAGCCTTTATCAAGTAATTCTTGGAGTTGACTAAAGAGTTCACGCATTTCGGAGGGTGTGAGGCGATAAGGGGCTTTGGCGACAGGGTTAGCTCCAGGAATGAGGTCGATACGAAAATCAATATCACGAGGCGGTAAACCAGGTAAATCGTCAGGAAAGACATTAGGAAAATCACAAACCACGAGTACCTTTTCCATTGCTTTCTTTTCCTTCTCCGTTACTACGATGTGAGCCATGAAAGCCATGTTTTCCTTTCGGAGATACTTGCTTGCTTGAATGAACGACATGAGTTTCAGTTACTTCGAAGATACTTCACCATAAACACAGAGTTGATCACCATTAGCAAGGGAAAAACGAATCATCTTTTTGAAGCAGACGACTTCAGTACGATTTTCACGAAAAAATCGATGCCTACTATGATATCGAAGCTACCAATTTGCATCGGGATGAGATCGATCGGGAAAACGTGATTGTTGAGTTCAAGAGTACAATCACGGAGAACAGAACTAACGGTGACGGTTCTTCCAGTGGCAATTTCTACGTCGAACGTCGTTGGGAGGTTAGCATGTTTATGGTTTAGGAGCTTTTCGAATTCAAACGACACAAAACAGTTATCGTATCCAGTATCAAATAAACACGAAGCATAAATACCGTTAACAAGGAACGTACCATTGACAACATTGTTGTCAGTCTGAGCCTGGCAAACGTTGATGTTGAAAGTTCTTCCGCGGGCTGCCGGTTGTGGTTGTTGCTGCTGTTGTTGTTGTTGCTACGGTGGTTGCTGCTGTGGTTCTTGTTTCACAACTCGATTTGGGCAGACATTAGCAAAGTGATTAGGGTCACCACAAGAGTAGCAGGCTCATGCATGAGCAGCGGGAGCAGGAGCTGCTTGGTTACCCTGGATAGCTAGTGGTTGAGCTGGGGGTGCGGGTGGAGCTTGGGCTTGTTGACATGGGCCTGAACGGTAGTGAGCGGTGTAGTGCGCATAGGTATTGCAGTTTGCACAAAAAATAGCAATTAACCCCAGCTGGGTGATGGTAAGTGCAAGTTCGACACAGAGGATGTAAACCAGTATACGCACGCTTAGCTAGCGGTGCATTGGTGTTAGGAGCTTGGCGATTCTGGTTCTGATTGTTGTTGGGTTGGATAGGAACAGCGTTGAGAGGAGCAACGGTAGTAGCGTAGTTCTTGTTGTTGTTACCCTTGCGCTTGCGATTCTGACGTGATGACTTTGAAACTTGTGATGCTGCAGTTTCGATAGCAGGAGTAGCAGTGACTTGGTTAAGATTCTTGGTTGAGGTCTTGAAATAACCAGCCAAAACTCGCTTATCATTAATCTCAGCGGCGAGTTGATAAGTCTCCTCAATGGTAGCAGGTTTAGCGGCTTGAACAAATTCAGCTACACAATCGGGTAGAGCTCGAATGTACTTTTTGATCGTGATATCCGGAGTTGTCACTTGACCAGGACAGATGATACTGAGCTGCTTGAAGCGAGCGGTTAGACCAGCGTTGTCACCTCCTTCTTGTTTGATACCCCAGAACTCGTTTTCCAGCTTCTGGAGTTCATGCGGGGGACAAAAATATTTCATCATGACTTCCTTCAGTTCCTCCCATGACAAACTATAGGCTACATTATTTCCGCGCCTGTTGCGCTCTGCAGTCCACCAATCCAGTGCCCTAGACTGGAAGACTCCGGTAGCATTCACAGTGTGGAGTTCATCTGGGCATCCGCTTTGACGGAGAGTGACTTCGATGGAGTCAAACCATTGAAACATAGCACTGGGTCCATCTTCACCAGTGAAGACTTTAGGACCACAAGCTTTGAATTGCTTGAAGCTGAATGGAGTTTTGGGTGCGTTACTCTTCGACTCGACAGACGATTTGCTGCTGACCTCGTTGATCTCACTGATGATCTGAGGTATGACTTTAGCCATTTCCTTGGCTACGAGAGAAGCGATACGCTTATCAGCATGATTACCGCGAGCTGCACGTGAAGTGTGGGATCCAAATGACGACATTGTCTGCAGCAGACATCGTCATAGGATTCAGACGAGATTCGATTAATCGGGTTTTTGAAAAGTTTAGTGTTTTAACATCCTCTTTTATGTAAAGCTCAGGAACACGTAGGCACATAAACACATAGGCACATAAGCACATAGTCCACGTAAGCACAGAAGCACATAAGCACGTAGGCACATAGGAGCACATAATCCATGTAAGCACATATTTTGCACGTATTCACCTACATATTTTGCACGTATTCACCTATCTTTCCAGTCCGCGATTCGTGTTTGAGAGTTGCGAGCGTTAGCGAGTAGCGATAGCGAGTAGCGTAAACAGAAATAGCGTTTCGACTAGTATAGTGTACGAGAGTTCATAGTTCGTCTGCGATTAGTTTTAGACTGCGAAGCGGTGCGTGTTGTGCGCGTTTTAGTAAAATGATGAGTGAAAAGCGAATAAATCTCCAAAATTGAAGCATATAACATGATAACATATAAAACACACATAAAATCGATCATACGAATCAGCGGTTGCGGGCTCAGAATCAAAATGGAACGCCTTGGGTTTTAGACATCGACTACCCAAAGTGATTCGACTATCCACAACGACCTAAAGTACATGCTTTAGCCTTCTAGACTGTGCCCTCGCCGCAATTAGGGCGAACGACACGCATCCTTCCAGTTACTACGTGAATCGAGTCCTTGGAATCCATCGAGACTTTGGTGAGAGTTTTGTAAAATACCAATAGAGAATGAAACCAGTCATCAAGATACGGGTTTCACCTCTGACTTAGCAACTTCGTTCCTGCAAGTGTGGGAAATTCACGAGATGGAGATGGAGAATTTTGTCGAGATATGCATCTCACTCCTGACTCAATGAGGATTCTCGTGCTGAAAGTGAAAATACGCGTAGAGTGAGTAATCGTCTCGAGAGTTCCTTGTTTTCACACCTAATCCTGATCCGGTCACTTGATTGAGTTATGTGAGTGTTTTTGAAAACGTGTGTGTTATGTCAGCCTTAAGAAAGGAAAATAGTATTCCAGCCTTAGGAAAAGCTGTTTGTTTCAAGGTCGCATTATCTTTCGTACAAAGACATCCTTTAAGTCGAAATGAGAGTGAGCGGGTAAGTTCGTACGAATCCCCTATTGGGTTTGTACGAAGCGGTCTGTTGGTACTTAGACTATAGACTTGGTCAATTCTAAGACATCGAACCCAGACTAGGTCGTGTCTTTCCTAATTCCATATAGTTATGGCTCTGATACCAATCTGTCACACCCCAACCGATGGCAGAAACATCGGGGTGTGGCACTGAGCGAAACAGATTGTTCAGGAGAATCCATAACAACTATTAAGTGACAATATGTTTAACATTAATGTCCCATACCATTAACATATAAACCATAAACATCCATTACAGATAATTGCCTTATAAACAAAATACTGTTCCGACAACTCAGATTTATTTAGTTTGTTTCTAGACTTCCTACTTGGTTCATCACAGCAAGCTTAGCATCCTATCAACCTGTCACATACGTTAAAATAAAGTCAATACACATCGTGTAAAGGTGAGTACACAGGTTTGATTAGCATATAGTATAAAAGCGTTTACGCATAACCCGCATGTATCACATAACAGGCAATGCAAGTAACTATCAGAACTATGTTCACACTTAATCACGAGACTGCGTTGTAGTGTATGCGTGAAACATATCCAGCGGACACGTGAAGTAAAGTAATGTGATCCCTAGCAACCCCCGTCCACGACAGGTGCTGAGTCACCAAACTATAGTACTATCGTTGCTAGAGGCGATACTATGTAACACTGTCTAAGCATAGTAACAAGCATTCATAGATCACGTATAACATGCGGGAACGGTTAGCATTAAAAGCGTTTGCGTTGTGTGTTGTTTTGTTTTGTTTTGATAGCGAATGTATGTAACACACAAAGTGTGATAAAAGAAAATGGGTTCGAGTATACTCACAATATGTGTTTAATAAATAAACACAGCCTTGGATTGAAGGGAGCGCGTTGGAGATTAGCCTGAGCATAGAACAGTAGCATAAGCATTGAACAGTGCGTAACAGAGTGTCGGGTGCTGAGGATAACCCATTCGATCGGATGGTCATCCGAACGGATGGTCATCAGGACAGATGACCATTCGAACGGGTAGCCATTCGAATGAGTATGAGTGTTTGTAAAATGTTTTGAAACTTTTGAAGTTTTTGTTGTAGCATAGATGCTAAGTCATCCGGTCGGATGGTCATCCGGATGGATGGCCATTCGATCGGATGGCTATTCGATTGAGAAGTTGGTATTTTGAAGTTTAATTCGTTTTGAACAAGAAATATTATAAGGGACAAGTCACCTGTCGAATGGTCATTCGATCGGATGGTTATCCGATCAGATGGCTACTCGAGTGGCGATCTGATCGTTTGGAAAACTTGTAAAATTTCTAAGTAAAACTGCGAGTTCAACGGAGACGGCGTGACGACGTGTCAAACAACGGGAAACCACACCAACTCCAGCTCAGTCGATCGGATGGGAATCACCCCAGTCGATTGTACTCACTGTTCTTTTGATGAAGTTTCTTGTTCAACCCGTTAATCGGTCATCTCTCCGGTGGAAATCCGTTTTCAAGCCGGCTCTCACTAGAGAATGAGTGGAGAATCTGAATGATAGAGGATTCCATCGGTTTTGTGTGAAATGTTGAAGAAAAGTAGAAATCAGTTGGAAAATGTTGAAATATAGTTGAGATTTGTGTTAAAATATGTGGAAATCCTTTAGATCTAAACGATTCTTGACGAGATGACGTCACACAACCGATTGCATAAGCAACCGCGATGATGTCACCTTCAAGGGGTCTAAATCAGGTGATTTCAAGACGAAAACGAGTGATTTCAGTAGAGAAGATGATGTAGAAGTGTGTAGTGATGATGGAAGTACAAGATTTAGGGAGAAATACTTACGAAATAGCCTTGAATCGAGAGAAAAGTGCTTGAGAATGACTTGGGAGTGAGTTGGGTCGGATAGAGCTGTCACATAAGTGAACAGTGGTGTGAACGGGCTCTATTTATAGGGTGGAAGAGAGATAAGGCGGTGGAGTAGTGGTGTCGGATGGCCAGTCGATCGGATGGTCATCCGGACGGATGTCCATCCGACCGATTGTCCATTCGATCGGCCGAGTTGCGTTTTGTTAGTTTCCGACTTCCGTTTCATGCATTAAGCGTTGCGTTGATAACCACAATACATTTAAACTAATAATCACCTAATCTAACACATAAATGCGTAAAAGTAAATCCGTGTTTTGAGTTTGCGTTGATATTGTGTTGCGATAGAATTGCGATTGCGTTTGCGAATAACATCCCAAAACATATATAAGGCACACACATGTAAAGCACATAATAATACACATATAGAACAATATCAATAACTGCGTTTCGAGTTTGTGTTACATTGTGATAGCGTGAAGTAACAATGCGATAAAGTACATTTAAATGTGTTAGTTGCGTTTTGAATAAGCGTTGTAAATGCGTTGTAGAACATAGTTATAAAATATCGTTCAAAATAGTTAACCTTTTTGCGATAATCGAAATCTCGAGAGTACAAGTTAATTAAGCAAAATATGACAGATCTACGTAATGACACAACTTTGACTTTCCAGGAAGTCGGGTTGTTACAGTTATAAGTAAAAACCTATAAGTATTTCAATTAAATGCCACACAATTGTGAAGCCCATAAAAATATATTCCACTCATCCACCAAATGAGCTAGATGTGTATAATTAAAGCCTATGTGTTACCTTCCGGGATAGTGACTCGTTTGTTATGCCTCTAGGTCAAGTTATGAAAAAACAGAGAAGAAATGTTGAAGCCCTTGGTATTACCCTCTTGGATAGTGACCTTGTTGAAATACCCTTGAGTTAAGCATTAGCAAAAATACATGTAAGCTCATAACCTTCATCCATCATCCGTCAAAGTTTAATTGGAATTACATCAAGGGCTATATGTAAAATGGTAGATAATTAATCTTTTACCTTATAAACTTGAGTGTGAGACCCATAGATGATTGATCTATTTGAATTTAGTGAACATGAATAGGGCTTGGAAATCGGTGTTTGGGTTTCAATGGACATTATAACTGCAATCGTAGTTAATGTGTGGTTAGATTTAATAAATAAGTAATTGAATAAATTGAAAGCTAGTTATCTGATTGTGATCCATTGCAGATAAATTTTTCAGGACAGAAAAAGTTAAGTGTAGGGATATGATGTGTTGTGTTGGTAACAACACGTTGTAATTGTAATAGTTTTGTACATGTCTTAGTGTTTTTTCTCGTTATTTTGTATCTGTTTATTGTACTTATGATGTGTTAGGTTTTGTAGGTTTAATGGGTGCTAAATGATGAAAAATGAGTTTGAATGAAGAAGCTTGGAGTGCAAGGGTTAAACGGTGACCTGAAAACATTCTGCTGAAAAATTGTCTCCCTCGTGCCACACGAGGGAGGGTGTGGTGTTTTCAGCGATGCACAGAAGGAAGAAAAGTGGGTCCGCCTTAAGTTGTTGTCTCGCGCCACGCGAGAGAAAGAGAAGACTCCCCCGCGATGCGCGAGGGGAAAGTTGAATCAGGAAAAAAAAACGTTTTTTTGACCTAATATAGGCTGGTTGACTAAGCTATTTGAGATTAGACTTCTTTTTACGAACCATAGTTGCATATAGGTTATTTTTCGGCGTCTTTCATCCAGAATTTCATATTTCTTCATGTTTGTTTGTTCCAAATCATGCTTTGAAGATGTGAAGACGAACATATAAAGCTAAACTCTTCGTGACTTCCACCAGGTGAACGCTTGTTAGGTTTTTGCATGAGTACTTTGTTTTTCTGACTTTTATAACTGATATATCTTGATCACCCGTGTTTGGATTTGATAAACGTTTTTTTATATTTGAATTGCTTGTCTTTTATCAAACGTATTGGCGGTTTCTTACATCGTTAGCGGGTTGGTAATTAGGTGGATAGTTGGAATATATGAACGAATCATTAGGTCGTACCGTTGTTGTTAAAAACTATCCTTAATTGTTATTCAAATTCATAAATTCTGAGGCCATGTCTATGTGGTGTTTAAGTCATCGAAACAGAGTTTTACATTAAGCTTAATCTGATAAAACTTTCTCAATTACTTTTATAAGTTCTTTCAACCAATCAAACTCCCTAGCTAATTTAATAGTTAATTTGCCTAATAATGACCACAAATTTTCTGTGGATACGACCTTAGTTAGCTATATTATTTGAGGTATATAAGTTACAAAATAGTTGTTTTTACTTAGCCCACGATAGCTATATCGCCAAATTGCTAAAGTTAAACCATAACATCTAAAAATTAAACTCTAAACCCTATTATTAAACCATATAAAAAATTCAACACAAATATCAATTGTTTGATAGATTTTTCTTGAGTTTTCTCATGATCCTTATATATATATATATATATATGTATATGTATATGTATGTATATGTATATGTATATGTATGTATATGTATGTGTGTATGTGTGTGTGCGCGCGCGTGTGTGTGTATGTATATATTAACAATTATCAACTTCTTTGTGCATTGTTGTGTTGTACTAGTGCGTTGTTTATGTTTTCTGTTTACATCATTCATGTTTAGCACCTCAACTTTGGTAATAATATGTTTAGCCACTTAACTCTAGTAAGTGCTTTTTTTATCTTCATTATTTACCCTTACACTTTATTATAATTGATTTAGCCTCTTAATTTTAGCAATGACATATTTAACCCCTTAACATTAATAAATTTTTTAATTGTCATTATTTACCCTTACATTTATTATAATTATTTTTTAGACCATCAACTTACTTTTTTTTCCCTTACATTTTACTGTATTTACTATTTCGATTCTAAACTTTAAGTTATTTTTACTTTTACTTTTATTTTATTTTTTATTTTTATTTTTTATTTTTTTTTACTTTTTTGCTGTTTTATTTTCAATTTTTGAATTTCTCAACCAATGTTTTCCTAAATTCCGTATGTAGCGTCGTAAGTAGGTTATTTTATTTTTGTTCCGAACCCGTTGAGCGCATTCGTCATTATAGCTATAACGAGTGCCGATACCATGCTTAACTGAACCGATAACATTTCCATGACTTTCGACTTAGCGTCACCACGTGGTTTTCTATCGTCAAGTAGAATGTCCCATCGCGGTTTGCTTATTATTAACTACGTTTCAAATCCGTCACGAAACGCGGGTAGTAATATACTAGTTATTTTTCAATTATCATAAAGTTGACTTTGTATTAGCAAAGTAAAGATGGCAATTTCCAACATAACCCGAAATACGATAAAAGCGTGACATGATAATCAACTTTTTGGATCTGTTATCTTCTTTTTTGTGAAAATTATCTGTTATCTAACCTGATTAAAAAACGGGTCATGTACGAAATGACCTGTTCAATTATACGGGTTGTGTTCGGGCTTACATGCTTTACCTGTTTAATTAAATAAGACGACTTGCTAACCCACTTTTGACCTATTAACCAATCTTTTACAACCTACCAACCAGATTAGTACGGTTACAACTTTATTATTACCCATCACCCCGTTTGACATGTTTAGATAAATCAATTAAATAAGTCAAGTTTGGGTTACATGATTTTAGTTGTGTGCAGATCATGGTTATTTTGACACTAATAGAAATATGATAGTGTTTTATTGAACACTTGTTAATTCTAACACGTAAACTTTTCTACTTGTACACTCGTTAATTCTAACACGATTAACACCCAAAAATTCAGAGGGGTTAAAGAGTCAATTTTTAAAAGAAGTGGTATACTATTCAAGTAATTTATTTAAAATTCGTTTATCTTTACCCTAAATCCAAGTTTTCTCATACAGACATCACCTAATAATAACGTGTTGACTAATCGAAATTGGGCTATTCTTAAATAATAAAAGTTGGAATGAAATTATTGGATGGTTCCAGACAATGAAAAAATGTTTGCTTGATGGTAATAAAATTATTAATATTAACGTATCATGAACTAATTGGCGATCTTTTAGTTATTTTATTTTTCTAAAAGCTAACTACCATAATATCTAAGTTTACTCTTTAAATTTACACCAATATTTACCAACTATTTTGATGTAAATTCATAACACCACCAACCCAAATTGTCAAAAAGATCACCTACATTTAAATACAGAAGCATACAAGAACATGAAACTAAAATAATATTTAGAGTAAATTACAAAGTTCGTCCTTTATGTATGTCATTTATTACAAAGTATGTCTTTTATCTTTAATAATCTCAGAAAACATACTTAATGTTTGAAAAACCATTCAGGTTATGTCCTTTACCCTAAACCTAGTTTGTTTTCCCAGTTAAGTCAGGTCACGTGAGAAGCACATGAGGGCATTAATGTCATTCTACCTACCAATTAATGTGCCCTGTTATAAAAACCCTAAACAAATTTATTATATACTAACACCCCCTCCCCTCTGCTCCGACTCTCTCTGTACGTACCACTGGCACAACCACCAAATCCGGCCAAGAAAAATCGAACAACCAAATCCACCACCACCTTCATCTGGTTAAATCCACCAACCAACAAGCAAATCCAACAACCTACAGTTATCTCTATCTCCATCGCAAATATGTATGACGAAAAATCAAATCTAAATCCACGACCCCTGTTTCTCTCTACTCCAAATCTACCTCCCCAGTTTCTCTATCTACTATCTCACACACAGTTGTGTGCGTGACGAAAAACAGATGTGAAGATGATGAACGAAGACCGAACCCGAATTTCAAAATCAAAGGATGATAATCTGATATTTTTAATTTCTTTGCTTCAAAATCGGAAAGCGAATTCGAAACATCTGATTTTGAGCATCATCGATTTCTTCATCACCTTCCATCTTCATCCGATTGAAGTTACAACACCCTAACTGACCAAAATTGGGGCTTTTGCGTTTATTGAATCGAAATCTAATCAATAATCGAAGATCAGTACATCTCCAATGAAGAAAACCTAATATTTGATGTGTGATTGAAGTTACCAGAGAGTTATATGTTGGTTTGTGACAAGCTCCTGTTGTTGTTCATCATGAAAAAGAAAGGCAACGATTTGTTGTTGTTCATTGTGAAAGAGAAAGGCTGTTGGATCTTCATTGTGTGTGAAAATCAGTTTCTCTGCTTTTGTTGTTGTTCATTCTGTGCAGCTGATTGAAAGATGGAGAAGATGATGGTGGGGTTTAGGGTTTTTATAACAGGGCACATTAATTGGTAGGTAGAATGACATTAATGCCCTCATGTGCTTCTCACGTGACCTGACTTAACTGGGAAAACAAACTAGGTTTAGGGTAAAAGACATAACCTGAATGGTTTTTCAAACATTAAGTATGTTTTCTGAGCTTATTAAAGATAAATGACATACTTTGTAATAAATGACATACATAAAGGACGAACTTTGTAATTTACTCTAATATTTATCATGTGATTAGAATCCTCATCCACAAATCACTTTAGTAGAAACTAGAAACACATTTTCAACACATCTTGTTGAAGCAAAGTCTTTTTCACACAACAAAATATCAAAACTGCCTATTTTTTATTAATCATAAATATGCAAGTAATCACTAGCTTTGTAATAATTAATCATGATTTTCTTTCATAATGTTTATTTGAGGTTTTTTAATTATAATTTTTTACCATGGGAAAAAAATTATGTATAACTTTTACCTATAGCAAAGTTTAATAAAGCATTCTTCATCAGCAGCAAAAATAAAAAGACAACCATTGTTTTATGTTGAGTAAATTGCCAAAATTGTCTTTTAGATTTAGGTATATTTATCAGTTTTATCCAAAACAACTTTTTTATATCAAATTGTCCTTCACTTTTTGGATTTTTTGTCATTTTTATCCAAATGTCTAATTCGCTTTATTTTTTTTATCAAACATTTAGATGGAAATGCCAGAAAATCTAAAATCCCATGGACGACTTTAGTAAAAAAGTTAGATGTTTGGATGAAAATGACAAAAAATCTCAAAAGTAAAGGGCAAAATGATATAAAAAAAGTTGTTTTAGTTGAAACTGTCAAACATGCTCATACCTTAAGAACGATTTTGACAATTTATTCTTGAGTAAATTACAAGTTTTGTCCTTTATGTTTACATCAAATTACAGGCGTTGTCCTTTAGGCCAAAAGTTTACAGGCGGTGTCCTTTACCTTTCAAAATCTTGCACGTTTTGTCCTTTAGGCCAAACCTGACTAGAAATCTCAGTTAATTCTCGTCATGTGCAATGCACATAAGAATAAAATGGTCTTTTTCCCTTTCAACCATTTCTATTCCCCCATTTACCCACCACCAAATATTAAAACCCATCCAAGATTTGAACAAATCTTCACCCAGAATTATTTCGATAGCACAACCAAACACCCTCAAATCTGGTTATTTTGACTTCACATTCTATGCACATACACGTCTCAACTACATTTATACAAATAATCATAAGCATAATATTTTAATCATAACTAACAATAAAAGCATTGATCAAAACCAAGATGTAGGACAGAAACACAAACTTTCTTAAAATAGCAACTGTGTTAGAATCAGGCCCAACCAAAGCCACACCCTTATCTAGGGTGTGCAATAATCGAACCGTTAACCGAACCGAAAACCGACAAAATCGAACCGAAATTAACCGAAAGTCGGTTAACGGATTTTTTTTACCATCGGTTATCCGAAATTAACCGAACCGAATCATTTATTCTTTTATATATTTCTAGCTTTTATACCTGTATTTCATGTATTTCATGTTTTATACTTTCATTTCATTTATTTATACCTTCATTTCATTTTTATACCTCCATTTTATGTATTTAAACATATATTCATGCATTTATACCTCCATTTCATTTATTTATACATCCATTTCATGTATTTATACATCTATTTCATGTATTTATACCACCTTTACATGTATTTCTAAGCAAAAAAATTAGCCCTTGTTTGAATTGGCTATTAACCGAAAATTAACCGAACCAAACCAAAAACCGACAAATTAACCGAATTAACCGAACCGATTAACCGATGACTTCAGTTACTGTTACGGATAATGCTAATAACCGAATCGAACCAAACCGAACCGTGCACACCCCTACCCTTATCTCCACCAATCCTCTCTTTAGTTTGATCATCAATAGCCAACACAATAGGCAAAGACATATTCACTCTACACCCATCAATCCTCAAAGAACCAAAATGCAAACTCTGCAAATACTCATAAACCCCTTCAAAGGACTAGCCCACCCGTCGTTAGACGCCTTCTTAGCACTGGTGCATCTCGAAAACGACATCGTAGGGTTATTAAAAACCCTATCCATCGTTCGTAATTCCGACGAGTCGGGGTCAAACTTACCGTCAACGGTGGTCTTATGCTTTAAGGTGTTGTACCTTCTGCTTTATCGATCCAAAATTCTTCTTGATTACTGCACATGTTCTAGTAAGTTATGGCTGTTGCTTCAAAACCCTTCAATTTTCGGTCATTTTAATGATCTGAATCAAGAAATTTCCACCCTTTTAGATGTTCTTCCGATGCATGAATTCAACTGTTTGATTAATAACGATGTTAGAGAACAGATAGATCAACTTCAAAAGCAATCCGTTAGAGATAAGTTGGGGGTTTTTGATTCTAGGGCTTGTAGTGTTGAAATTGAGTTTTTGGAAGAAAAAATTGTCAGCCATGAGAGTGATCTGGAGCCGTGTGTGTCTGTTCTTGGTGGGTTTATTGCTATGATTAGGTATTGTAGGGTTAAGAGGGAAAAAATAACCATTTTACCCTCATGTGCATTGCACATGACAAAAATTAACTGAGATTTCTAACCAGGTTTGGCCTAAAGAATAAAACGTGCAACATTTTGAAAGGTAAAGGACACCGCCTGTCAACTTTTGACCAAAAGGACAGCGCCTGCAATTTAATGTAAACATAAAGGACAAAACTTGTAATATACTCTTTATTCTTTTATGTTTTTTTTAGGCATGCCGTGATATAATATTCATATTAATTCAAAAGTAAAAGGGGGTGAAAAAATAGTGTCATTTTTCAAGATAAAATATTATAATCATTTCATACTTTATTAAATAAATCAATTTTGAAGAAAAAAACAAAACGGTGAATATATTATGTTGAGTACCTATAAAATGTTTTTATATTTCAATTGACTCATATATATTAATTGACGACATTTACATTTTCCCTGTTGGAGAATAGTTTTCTTTTCTGGTTGGCCAAAATGGCCACAACCAACAAGTTTTTTTGTTTTTTTTTTTTTTTAGGTTAGCATGTAATAGTTAAAATTACGAATTTGTTCCCCGGTTCAAAATAAAATTTTGGTTTTGCCTCTAGCTTAAAATTACAATCTTGCCCTCAAGTAAAAATTACGATTTTGGCCCCTGTTTAAAATAAAATTATGGTTTTGCCCCCAGCTATGGTCCTGCCAGATTACAATTTTATCCCCTATTTAAATTACGATTTCGCCCCATTTCGAAATAAAATTTTGGTTTTGCCCACAACTTAAAGTTACGATTTTGCCATCAGTTAAAATTTACGATTTTGCCCCTAGTTCAAAATAAAATTATAGTTTTGCCCTTAGTTCAAACTATGATTTTGCCTCCATTTCAAAATTACGGTTTTATCTCAGTTCAAAATTGCAATATTGCCATCGTTTTCTTTGAACAAAACTATGGTAGTGTTTTATTTTACTTGGTTGACTCAGTGTAGCTTTTATTCGTGCCAAACAGCTGCCTAGCACTCGCTAATTGGTCCTAACAAATTATTGTTTTGCCCCCAGCTCTAAATTACATGATTGCCATCATTTTAGTTATTTTTTTGGCAAAACTATCGTAGTGTTTTGGTTTAATTGGTTTACTCGATGTATCTTTTTTTTTAAATTGTGTTATAAGTAGCATGTATAAGTGACCGAAATAAAGGCGTACATGTTATTAAACTATGAAATATTTGGTTTAGCGCCCCGCAACGCGGGCGGCGCATAACACTAGTTAACTCTATTACATTTATCAAGACGGATGAATAGTGCAATAATATTATTTTTTTCCTTGTTTTTTTGACTTTATTGCCTTTTTGGGCTATATCAATTTACGATTTTGTCCTGCTTTAAAATTACGATTTTGCCATCAGTTTAAAATACGTTTTTATCACCAGTTCAAAATAAAATTATGTTTTTGCCCCCGATAAAAAAAATACATTTTTGCCATCGGTTCAAAATTACGAATTTACCCCGTTTAAATTTATAGTTTCGCCATTAGTTCTGTTTTCTTCCTCTCAGGTAAATTACGATTTTACCCTTAATTTAAATTTACATTTTTTTCATCGTTTTTGTTTGCTTTCCCATACAAATTACGCTTTTTCCCCCAGTGTATAACTAGTATAACTACAGACAGAAGATGGAGGAGTAGTGCCAGGCAGCTGCCTGGAACTCTCCCATTTGCCCAACCAATTTACGATTTTATCACCGCTTTAAAATTACGATTTTGCCACCAGTTCAAAATTACGTTTTTACCCTCAGTTGAAAATAAAATTATGTTTTTGCCCCGTTTAAATTTACAGTTTTGCCATTATTTTTGTTTTTTTTCCCTCCAAGCAAAATTACGATTTGGCCCTCAATTTAAATTTACATTTTTGGCATCGTTTTTCTTTGCTTTCCCAGTCAAATTACGATTTTGTCCCCAGTGTAAAATTACAGTCATGCCATCGTTTTAGTTTTTTTTTTCTTTGAGAAAATTGTTGTAGTACTTTATTTTAATTGTTTGACTCGGTGTAATTTTTATTCGTGTCAGGCGACTTCCTGACACACGCTCATTTATCCTGAAAAATTACAATTTTACCCCCAGTTTAAAATTATAGTTTTTCTGTCGTTTTTGTTTTTCTTAAGCAAAAGTATGATAGTGTTTTAATTTATTTGGTTGACTCAGTATAATTTTTTTTGAGATCGTGTTATAAGCAGTATCTACATGTAACCAAAACATGGACGTACATGTTATGATAGAGAAATATTCGGCTTAGTGCCCCGCAACGCGGGCGGGGCAAACCTGTAGTTTGCAACATAAAAACGTTTTTCTATATTTACCATTATAATACAAAGTCAATTCAAATATTTGTTTAACCATAATTTCACAAACTAAATATAAGAATACATATTATACCTAAAAAAAGTACTCAATGATAAATAAATTCATAACGGACCATTCATCCGATCTTTGTTTAATCGGTTTATTTCTTTCTGAATTTACAGAATCAACAAAATATAAAATTTAAATTAAACACCAAAAATATAGTTTATTACATAAATCGATAATATTTTCTTAAATTAAACACTAAATCTAACTTATAGAATGAACAAATTTTCGGTTTGTCAGGCCATGTGGTGTGAAACAGGTAGAGGTCGGGCATGACAAAACACCCCCCCCCCCCCCCCCCCCCCCCAAAAAAAAAAAAAAAAACTTGGGCACCCTTAGTGATTTCTCTACGTGCTCCCTGATACACTTCTCTCTATCTATCTCTTCTATTTCCCCCTCTCTCTTGTTCAGTGAAGGGAAGGCTCCATCCCGTCGATGGGATGAAGAGGAAGGTGGTGTGAGGTGAGATCATGTGGCAGATAGGAGTGATCGGGAAGGATGATACTACACCCCATAGCCTTAGTTTAACCAGCTGCACACTTATTAGATGAACATGAATAGTCAACTAGACTAGTTATCTAGTTAATACCCGATCCAACTTGCGAGTTCTCTAAATAATCCACATACCTTAATTTAAAAGATAAATCTTTTTATTCAGAGTAAACTATCCAAATGGTTCCTTAGGTTTGGTTACTTTTACCACTTTAGTCCAAAAATCAAACCTTTTGAATCTAAGTCCTTTTGGTTTCAATTTTATTGTCATTTTTATTTAAAATCAAAATCTGGTTACAGTTTTAGTTAACATTTAGGTTTTTTGTCATTTCTTTGAATGCAAGATAAAATGGTGTTTTAACGTTTTATTATAAAAAATTAAAAAAACCTTAACATTTTGCTCTTGATTAAAAGGGACCATTTTGGCCGTTTACTCTTTTATCACATCAAATAATACTACTTTGAATACAAATATCAAATGCAATATTATATCTATATTTCACAACTTTATATATTCCGTTAAACCTTCCGTCTCAGCCAATCACTATTAATGACGATTTAGCGTTAAAAGCATCTTTATTAGCACCCACTATGGGGCCCACCTGGTTTTGTTTTCTTGTGTGACTTTTTTGCCCTTGTTGTCCCCACATGTCTTCTTCATTTCTATTTATCTTTCTCATTACTCTTCACTCTCAAACTCTGAACCAACCTGTCTGCCTGCAATTACTACCATTTCTCCTGCATCCCTTTTGTTCATTTGCGATGGGCAACTACAGGTTCAGATTCTCAAACATCATACCAAACTCATGGTTTTACACTTCTCATAACAACAAAATTACCAAAACACAACCCATCACAACTTCATCTTCTTCATCATCATCTGTATCATCACAACCCGCAATACACCACAGAAAATCCTATTATTTCACTAGAGAGTTAAGTGTACCCGACCCGACGACCACCCCTATTCACGATCGGTCACCTCCCGAACCGCGGAGAAAGTCATCCAAGAAAAAAAGACCTACTACCCCCAAGAAACCAATTCGGCGAAAATTGATTTCTCCTCCGGCAACTGCACGATGCAGCTACCAGGAGTCTGTTAAAACGGACTCCATAGAAATTTTCTCGGATAACGAAGTTTTGTTGCCTGAACAACCAAGACCTGTTGGTTGTTCGTGCACAACAAATTCGTTGAACGAGGAGGTTTATGCGAGAGTTGACCTCCCGCGGATAATAACCAAACCGGTCAAACAGGACGAATTCGGGTCGGGTAAATGGGTGCTTAATGGAGGAAGTCGGATGGGTAGTCCGGTTAGAAAAGCGAAAGGAAACGGTTACTCACCGCGGTTAGGGAACCGGGTTAAGGTAAATGGGATAAGGAGGAGGAACGGGAAGGGGCGGAGCTTGTCCGAAAGTTTGGCGGTTGTGAAAACATCGGCGGATCCCGGGAGGGATTTTAAGGAATCAATGGTTGAGATGATAATGGAGAATAATATTAAGAGTTCAAAAGATTTGGAAGATCTTCTTGCATGTTATCTTGCATTGAATTCTGATGAGTATCATGACTTGATCATCAAGGTATTCAAGCAGATTTGGTTCGAGTGTACTGATATTAGACTGTAGATGCTCTGTCACTATGTCAAATCTTGTTTGCTCATGTACATTATAAAGTCGTAATTTTATAAATAACTAATTACATAATTGCCTTACAATGAGATAAATATGATTTTCATCGTTGTATTGTTACTTAGACATACTTATGTAATTGGAGTTAAACATCTTTGATACAAAACCAATTTTATAATTACCTGAAAAATCGGAATGATTTATGTATACGCATTGCTTTAAAAATATATATATATATATTAAGAAATAGAAAAAACTGTAAGCTAAGCAGTTATATATACCATGCTTATAATAATAGACACAAACTGATTTATATGGTTTATTATATGATTCTTACTGTTCTTTATTGAACACTTTTTTAGTGAAACTCCTTAGAAATAGAACTTTACAACCAAAAATAGCTTCATGAAAATGATTAGCAGGTTTAGTCCGCGGGTCCGGCAGGTTGGGTAAGTTAATGGATCTAACATGTTTTCCTTATCTTTTTTTTTTCTTTCAGTATAAGGATTGATGTTTAAAGAAGTTAGAACATTCATATCTTAAGAGCATGCACATCCATTCCACCAAATGTTATGAGTGTTGTTTTTATAATATAAAGAGTATAAAAAGTGGTTGTGAGTGAAGGAGAGAAAATGTTACTGTTTACCCCCCTATAATTTTTTAATATATTTTGAAAGTGGTTGTGAGTGGATGAGAGAGAAAAGGTACTGATAAAGGTATAAAAATATTATTTAATTGAAAAAGATAGAGAAAATATAGTGTTTTTTAGTGTAATTTAAGGTGAAAATATTGTTGAATTGATGTGAATGCTATTATATCTTAAGCATTCACATCCATTCCATTAAATTGTGTGACTTTAGTTTTTATAATATTATAAAGATTATAAAAAGTGGTTGTTAGCGAATAAGAGAAAAAATGTTATTGTTCATCTGTATATTTGAGAGGACATTGTTCATCCCCTTATAATTTTTTGATATAATTAAAAGTGTTTGTGAGTGAATGAGAAAGAAAAAATAACGATAAAGATATAAAATAATATTATTTAATTGAAAGTGAGAGAGAAAATATGGTTCTTTAGTACAATTTAAAGTGAGAACTGATGGAATAGATGTAAATGCCCTTATCCCCATTTCATCTTCCATTTTTAATTTAAGAGAAAAAAAAAACAAGGAAAACATTATAGAATTCACCTTTACATCCCATCGCCACATCTACATTTCTATCCCTCATATGAAAACAAATCAATCCCTTAAATTTCTTTCTCACATGTTTTATTATTAAAACTAGGATTGCGACCCGCCGCAATGCGGCGGGGATTCTTTAGTTATAACTAAGTCGATCTAGGACCCGCACGTTATGTTAAACTTGTCAAACGGGGAAAAAAATACACGATGTAAAAACTTTCACCCACACACGCACGTTGCGTCGTGTTAACTCGCAAAATTTAGAACGAAACGTAAAAACGTTAAACCAAAGACGCACGTTGCGATGTGTTAAGTCACAAAATTTAGAACCAAGCATAAAGCGAAAAAATTTGCGGAAAATGAAAACTATAAAGGACCAAAGTTGAAAGTAAAAAAAGTTATGAGGATAGATTGTCAAAGATAAAAAGTTTTGGGTTAAAAGTAAAAAAAACAAATAGTTTTGGGTTAAAAGTAATTTATGAACTATCTTTGGATGGAATGTAAAAAAAATCAATTTTTTTTTGGAAAACCCTCAAAGCCAAGGTTACAACAACCATATGCATAACCATTTTTTCTTTGAAACCCCCCCCCCCCCCTAAAGCACACCCCGTGTTGCGGTGGGGTGTAAAACGATGTCAAATAGTACTAATGCCAACACTGACTCGACCTAGGATCTGCGTGTTGCGACGAACCTGTCAAACGTGAAAAAATAGAGGTAAAAACGTTCAAACACACATGCACGTTGCCCCGTGTTAACTTGCAAAATTTGAAACAAAACATAAAAAAGTTGAACCACAGTCGTACGTTGCGTCGTATTAACTCGAAAAATTTAGAACTATACATAAAACGAAAATTTGCGAAAGATGAAAACTATAAGTGACAAAAGTTGTGAAGTTAAATTGCAAATAATGAAAAGTTCTGTGTTAAAGTTAAAAAAACAAATTATGTAGGGTTAAATTTGCAAAAGGTAAAAACCTTTGGATTAAAAGTAAAAATTCAAGTTTTTTTTTTTTTTTGAAAAACTCATAAAGCACAATGTACAAGTTCGATTGCATGTTTTTGTTGCTTATTTATAATAATAAAATAACATTAAAGTCAAATTTGTAAGTGAGGTGGTGTGACTATTCAATTTGTATAACAAAAATAGTATAGAAAGCAATTATGAGAGTTGATTACGAGCAATGTTGTAGAAGGCGCTAGGCGCTAGTCGGGCGGTGAGGTACAGCCTAGGGATTAATCGGGATTAATCAGGATTAATCGGGATTAATCGGAATGGGATTTTTATATGTATTTTTTCAAAATTATATATATATACCCAATAATATAAAAATAATACTTCAAAATTCACATAAATACTTCAAGTTTCAGATAGTATGGTTCGATTTTGACCGATTTTGACCAATTTTGACCGCCTAGGACCGCCTAGAACCGCCTAGGACCGATTTTGATCGATTTTGACCGACTAATATTGTCCGATTAATCCGATTTTTGACCGCCTAGGACCGATTTTGACCGCCTAGGACCGATTTTTGACCATGACCGATTAATTGACCGTCTAGCTCAAAATTAGGCAGTAGATGACCGCCTAGCGCCTAGGCGCCGATTAATCGGCCGCCTAGGCCGATTTCTGCAACCATGATTACGAGTAAAACCCTTGATCCTTGGGATCTTCGGCATAATACCTCGGGAGGTGACTAAAATCACGCTGCCTCTTGTTTTCTTTTATTCAATATGGAACAAAATACAGCTCAAGAACAAATGATGATCGTAGCTAAGTGTTACAGATCAAATGTAAGTGTGTAATGCAGTGAAGGGTTCGTGAAGTAGTAAAGTAGTGACTAATTACGACAATCATTGCCTCATTATATAGAAAAGAGTTAATTACTGTTTTCGTCACTGTGGTTTATCAAAAATCACTATTTCAGTCCATTAGTTTAAAAATTGCGATTTCAGTCCCTATGGTTTCACTTTCGTAACCATTTCAGTCCATGTGGTTTCACTTTCGTAACCACTTCAATCCATTTATTATGTAAGTACAGGGACTGAAATGGTTGCAAGGTGGACTGAAATGGTTGCGAAAGTGAAACCACAAGGATTGAAATCGCAATTTTTAAACTAATGGACTAAAATAGTGATTTTTGACAAAACATAGGGACGAAAACAGTAATTAACTCTATAGAAAATGAAAGTAACAAATGTCCTGATAAATCATGGGAATATATCGTCTTCATTCTTGACCATTGTAGACTTTTCCAACACGTTTTCTTCAACCACATGTGCAATTCTTTAGTGTAGAGACCAAGTTGTTAACTATCACTTGCGAAATCAAGTCAAGAACAGAAGAGAAATATCGGTTAGTATCACTCGTATATTCTGGATTCTGAACATACGCGGGATCCAGGATTCTAGATCATAAATTCACCCGCCTAGGTAAACTCCTTTTTCTCTCTCGTATATTTAGTCTTCATTTTACATTTTACATTTTGGAATCATTTAATCATTGGAAAGAAAATGACACGTTCGGCTACTTCCATCACTGATGACTTCGGTGGGATTTCATCACTCAGAACCCGCAGGAACATTCGAGCAGGAATGTTCCTTTTCCGATCATGAAATCGCTCTTCTAAAAGCTAGTAAGTCACCCCCCCCCCCCCAAAAAAAAAACTGTTTTTAGAACTTTTGATTCCAAAACCAAATCCGACTTTGCTTTGAAAATATAGGTTTGCTTCATTGCCTATCCTTTTACTCTTGGTTCGTGTAACGCCAGAAACATTAAAAACCAATATTAAAATACTTTGCGGAAAATAGGCCTAGATATTTTTTCCCCGGCATTACGTAATAAAGGATAATATTCCCAAAATGTATGAATCCACATAACTGGATTAATAAAACATTTGCAAACAAGCATTTAGAAAAAAAATCGCCATGACCCATTTGCAAAACGACCAATCCTTACAAAAACAAAACCTGCTTAACAACCAAAGTTTTTATAAAACAAACAAAACCCATTACCACAATGACATACTAGCATTTCGCTAAAGTAAATGTTGGACTTAAACTCCAAAATACAAACAGTTAAGTCTAAATGGCCCAATAAGGAAACCCATATACTTAGTGAACAAAATATCTCTAAATCCTCCTACCGTTGACCGCTTCCAAGACTTGATCACTTTCACCTTTCTACCACCCCAATTTGTCATATAACATTACCATATCATTAGTGTCGACCGAGAAATTACGGTAAGCATAATAATAACTGTAACAACCCTCATTAAAAATTTACTAATTCTTATGATCTATTGTTCAATAGGAAACCCTAATTGAGACCCCCAAGTGATCCTGCATAAACCCTAAAATTTTCAGAACAATCAGAATCAGGATCAGGGCCCCTAAAACTTAAGGGGGGGGGGGGGTATTCCCTATTGACGATTATCCACATAATTTGCTGTCAAAATCGAATTTTGACATTCCGTCAACTCAGCTAAGCTAGTTAGGGACGTGGCTACCCTATGGTAGAGTGTGACCCCTCGCGTCACGCGACGCACCCACATGACCCCTCGCGTCACGCGAGGGTCCCAAATTTTCAGTATAAATAGAGGGCATTGGCACTTAGATTTCTGCGTTGGTTCGACGTTAAAATTCGCTTTACACTTCGAGATATCACCTGTTTACTACAAAAACACACACGACACGAAACGCTGCCGCAAAATAGGGTAATAACTCGATCGCTGCTACGATTCAATGTCCGATCGATTGAAACTATCCAATGGATGTTTAAGTGCTGCCCACATTAGGGTTATGCTTTGTCATTCGTCGTGAACTCGATGGATGTTTAAGTATCGCACTTTGTCATTCATTGTGAGGGTTTAATCTCGTGAGTTATCGTAAATGCTGTATTAGTTACTGACCTAGTTTCGTGTGCATTATTGTTAAATTAGGTTAACAGGCTTATCAGTAGGATAAACTCTGCCCGAATAAATCTGCAATGTGAGTCATTCTCTTTTTATCAAATTTGATTTCAAAATCATGTTTGCTTTCAAAGTTATAATTACAGGGATTAAGTCTTTGTAGTCTCCAAATTACAGCCGGTATGTGGGGTTTTGTATACAATACTTGATAACCGTCACCATTGGACAACGAGTTAGCCAAGGGGTGATATGACCATAATCACAGACACCATTGGACAACGAGATAGCCAATAGGTGGTCGAGTGATAAATACCGTGGGTAAATGGTTGATATGTATAAACATTGTAATCGCTCTTAATACTGTAAATTATAACAACGCGTCGTTTTTAGTAAAAAGAATGATTCACCAGTATTTCCCTGCTGACAAAACCTTTTTCAAACATGTTTCAGGTGATCTGTTGTGATCCAGGAAAAGTACCGCGAAGCACTACAAGCTTAAGGAAGTGGCTCAATATAAATAAAGAAACATGTTTTGTAAAATAAATATTTCCCAGTGAAATCACCTTATTGTAAACTACCAGGGTTTTATCCCGAATTATGAAATAAAATAATCGGGCATTTTCAGTTTTAAAAAGATCCTACTAAAATCTTCCGCTGTCAACTCAATTAAATAAATACCACGGGATTTTCTGTCCCGCGGCTCCTGAACCGGGTCAAACCGGGCCGGGGGCCGTGACAGAAAAAGGTGGTATCAGAGCCACTGATTTAAGCCAATTAAGTATTTGGAAAATACTTAATTTTACTGATTGCCATTTTTGTGATTACGTGTTTTATTACTTGAATATTTGTTCACAGTATGGGTAAGCAAAGACTTTCGGATATCTACCATAAATTAGATACTTCACCGAAAGAAAAAGGAACTTCATCCTCAAAATACCCAACAGATTTCGAGGAAGGAATATTTGTTAGAAAGGCACAATATGAGGAACCACTTTCTCCTAATAAAAGAAGTTTGATTATTAGGAAAAGTCAAGAGAAAATAAAGAAATCACAACCAAAAGAATTGAGGAGTAATCAGGAAATCCAGAAACTAGGCAGTAATCCACCATGGGAAGACGAATTAGATGAAAAATGGGCAGATCTCTATATGTTAGCTACGGTAACAGTAAATGCTAACATTTAAATACCCTGACCCAGTCCTAGCACCCATATCACCTACAAGCCAGAAACTTTACCCAGTAAATAAATAAGTTTACAATAAACCCTAGTATGTTTTAATTGTCAGTTATCCTTTGTACTAAATTAGTCACACGGTATGCAATAATACTTGAATGTTTATCTGTGAAATTTTGTTATAAAATCTTAACTTAGCATTTGTGTACATTTTTGCATATATGCTAAACAACATGAATGAGTTATCTGAAGCCCTTCAGAATCTCAATCTCTATCCGGTGAACGTAGAAGTTTCCAAAGACTTTACTGGTTACATACCCGATGTGGAAGAACCTATGGAATTCCACGCTCCACCTCTGGAGAAACCAAAGCCTAAGAAAAGGAGAAGATTCGTAGGCTGGAGATGTGTACGCAGGAGGAAACCAGCAACTAGAAAGGTTCCCAAAATAGAGAATCCCATAGATAAAGGAAAAGGAATTGCGTTCGGAGAAGGTTCTAGGCAAGTAGAAATGGAAATTGGGGAAAGTTCTAAACAAGTCGAGGAGTTGCCATTACAAGAAGAGTTGGATCGCATATTGGCAAGCTGTGATATCATTAGACCTATCAATACCAACCTCTACCCTTATCCTACCAAAACTCAACTTCCAATAAATTTGGAACCAGCCATCCCAGAACCTTTAATCCATACTCAACCTTTAGGAGAAATGGACGAATGGTAGACCAACGACTGGCAGTTTCAAAACCTTCTCAATAATCCTTATACTTTTTTCCCTCAGTTCGATCCAGAACCTATACCAAACCCATCAATGAGCAATGAAAATTTAGCTGAACTCCGCCATTTTGGCGAGGAGCTGATAGGTGCAGGAAATAGAATCCGGGAGGTGGGAGAGCAAATCTCCTGGAAGTACGACGAGAGGGAGCGTCGTTTCTGAAATACCAGCAGAAGGGATGGTGTGAGAACGTAGCTGTGATTATATAATAATAATAATAGTAATAAAAATATAATCTTGTAAAATAAAAATAAAACTTTGTAAAATAACAAGTGTGTACGGATGCATGATATGATATATAAAGAGGGAAATCGAGGAATCGATAATTTTGGATATATATATGTGTGTTGTGAAACTTGTATGATTGTTTTGTGTATAATTGCTAATTACTCTATACTAATAAATTTATATATATTAAATACCAGATGGAAAACGCTAATAATGAACCAGTTAACGAGATTAACCAATCTGAGCAACACCATGAGGATCAATTTATGACTAGGCAAGATATAGAGAATTTCGTTGCTCAAGGAATAGCCAATGCTATTCCAGCAATCCTTGCTGCTGCCCAGAAACCTGTTGAACCTCAATAAATCATTCCTAGTAAACGTACCCAAGAAGATAACTTCAGTAATAGTGTAAATGGAGGCGGCAACCATACTAATCACGATAATGATCCCCAGCAGGCCCCACTCCCTAAGAAAATGAAAGCCGCAACGCCTGGTTGCACTTACAAAGAATTCCTTGCCTGTAAACCTGCTGAGTTCGCAGGCAACGAAGGGGCGACTGCGGCACTGCGTTGGTTGGAGAAAACTAAAGCAGTAATCATGATAAGTAAATGTGCTGAGGAAGACAAGGTTATGTATGCGTCACATCTTTTTAAAGAAGGGGCGCTAGAATGGTGGAATACGGTACTTCAAGCCAAAGGAAGAAATACGGCCTATGCAATGAGTTGGGAAGAATTTAAGCAACTAATAGAAAGAAAATTCTGCCCCGATTATGAAAAGGAACAAATGGCAAATAAATTCCTAAACCATCGAATGATTGGTATAGATTGTCGAGGATATACTTTGACATTCTTCGAATATGCTAGAGTGGTACCAACACTGGCTTCGCCATAACCGGTGCTTATTTCTCGCTATATTTGGGGATTGATTGGTGAAATCCGTAATATCGTTAAAGCTGCGAGACCTCGCACTATTGACGATGCGGTAGAATTAGCTAACACCCTAACTGACGAGTTGGTACGTACAAGAGATGAAAACCGGAAGAAGGAATTAGCTCAGAAAATTACCCAGGGATTTCGCGTGGATAATAATAGCAACTTCAAGAAGAAAGGAACCGGGCAATCCTCAACTCCGCCGTTCTGCAGGAATTGCAGAAAGAAACATATTGGAAAATGCAATGTAACCTGCAGAAAGAAAACAAGGGTCTGCTATAACTGTGGAGAAACTGGGCATTTCAAACCAGAATGCCCTAAGTTAATCAAACTAGCAGATAATAAAGCCAAAACGACCGACGGAGCTACCAAGAAGAATGTTCGAGCATTCCAATTAACTACTCAGGAGGCAGAACTCATTCCAGATGTGATAGCTGGTACGTTCCTAGTTCACAACGTTTACGCAAAAGTATTATTTGACTCTGGTGCAAACCAAAGTTTTATAAATACTTCATTCTGTCAAGCTTTTAACTTACCCTTAACCAACCTTAGGCAGATTTTTACAGTCGACACGACAGATGGGAATTCTATTAACATAGATAAGGTTTTGCAAAAAGAAAATATAGAACTTTCAGGTCATAAATTTCATGCAAACCTATTACCAATGAATTTAGCTGGGTTCGATGTTGTGTTAGGAATGGATTGGTTAGTAGCCAACCATGCTCGAATCCTTTGTGATAAGAACTCTATAGAGATTCGGGCACCCACCGGAGAAGTGATCGTGATTACAGGAGATAAGCCACGTAAACCCATGAAGTTCATTTCAGTAATGAAAGTTGCTAGTTATGAACGAAAGCAAGGAATAGTATATATGATTTCAGTAATCATTAGTACTAAGGATAAAGAACTTAAGGAGATTCCTGTAGTCTCAGAATACCCAGATATATTCCCAGAAGAACTCCCGGGATTACCACCCAACAGGGAAGTAGAATTTAGGATTCATCTAATTCTCGGAACTACACCGATAGCCAAGGCACCTTATCGGTTAGCACCCACAGAAATGTTAGAACTGAAAAAGCAATTAGATGAATTATTAAGTAAAGGTTTTATACAACCTAGTTCATCCCCATGGGTAGCACCAGTGTTGTTTGTAAAAAAGAAAGATGGGTCAATGAGAATGTGTATTGATTATAGAGAATTGAATAAGGTTACAATTAAGAATCGATACCCATTACCTAGGATTGATGATCTTTTCGATCAACTTCAAGGAGCTAGATACTTTTCTAAGATCGACTTACGCTCCGGATACCATCAATTAAAGGTACAAGAAGAAGACATACCTAAAACTGCTTTCAGAACTAGGTATGGTCATTACGAGTTTACAATCATGCCCTTCGGATTAACGAATGCACCCGCAGCATTCATGGGCATGATGAATAGAATATGTAAACCGTATTTGGATAAATTTGTAATTGTCTTCATCGACGATATACTTATTTATTCCAAAAGTCAGGATGAACATTGTGAGCACTTGCATGTACTCTTAACTTTGTTAATAAAAGAAAAGCTTTACGCCAAATTCTCGAAGTGTGAATTTTGGTTACAGGAAGTGCAATTTTTAGGACACATGGTGAACCATGAAGGTATTCACGTAGATCCCTCTAAAATAGAAGCAATTACTAAATGGAAGGTCCCACAGTCAGCCATGGAATTTAGAAGCTTTTTAGGATTAGCTGGATACTATAGGCGCTTTATTAAAGATTTTTCTAAAATAGCAGTGCCATTAACTAAGCTAACCTGTAAAGCGGTTAAGTTTGAATGGGGACCTAGGCAAGAAGAGGCTTTTAGAATTTTGAAGCAAAAGTTAACCAATGCCCCAATTCTAGCCTTACCAGAAGGAACAGAAGATTTTGAAGTTTATTGCGATGCTTCTAAGCTAGGATTAGGATGTGTGCTAATGCAACGCAAGAAGGTAATTGCGTATGCCTCCAGACAAATGAAAAAGCACGAGGAAAACTATACGACTCATGACTTAGAATTAGGAGCCATAATTTTTACCCTTAAAATTTGGAGACATTATCTGTATGGAAGTAAGTTTACTGTCTATACGGATCATAAAAGTTTAAGGTACATATTTGGGCAAAAAGAATTAAACATGAGACAAAGGAGACGGATGGAAATACTAAGTGACTACGACTGTGATATTCGGTATCACGAAGGAAAGGCAAATGTAGTTGCAGATGCCTTAAGTCGTAAGTATCATGAGAAACAACGACGGGTTCGTGCTCTTAGATTAAATCTACAGTTAGATTTAATGGAACAACTAAAGAATGTTCAAGAAACTGCAATCAAGGACGATGCTGAAAGAATGAAAGGACGAATAAAAGAGTTAGAGCAAGGAAATGATGGAATTTGGAGATTCCATAAGAAAAGGATTTGGGTACCTAAACAAGGAGAATTAAGAGATAAAATTTTAGAAGAAGCTCATAAATCTAGGTATACCATGCATCCAGGAAACAATAAAATGTACCAAGATTTAAGAAATAATTTCTGGTGGATAGGAATGAAAAAGGACATAGCTAGATATGTTTCTAAGTGTCTTACTTGTTCACAAGTTAAAGTAGAACACCAGAAACCTTCGGGTCTACTTCAACAATTAGAAATGCCTATATGGAAATGGGAGCTCATAACAATGGACTTTGTTACTAAGTTACCCAAAACCAGAAAAGGTAATGATACGATTTGGGTAATTGTGGATCGATTAACCAAGTCAGCTCATTTTCTACCTATGAAAGAACCCTTTAGCATGGAAAGGTTAGCAAAGTTGTACGTAGACGAAGTAGTAACCTTACATGGAGTTCCACTCTCCATTGTATCTGATAGGGATAGTCGTTTCACTTCCCATTTCTGGAAAAGTTTCCAGGAAGCCATGGGAACCCGACTAAATTTAAGTACGGCATATCATCCTCAGACAGACGGACAAAGTGAAAGGACGATCCAAACCCTGGAAGACATGCTTAGAGCATGTGTAATAGATTTTGGTGGAAATTGGGATGATCACCTACCTTTGATCGAATTCTCCTATAATAATAGTTATCATGCAAGCATTGAAGCTGCCCCATTCGAAGCACTGTATGGACGAAAGTGTAGAACTCCAGTTTGTTGGGCAGAAATAGGAGAAAGTCAATTATCAGGTCCTGAAATTGTGCAAGAGACCACCGACAAGATCACTCAGATCAAGGAAAGACTGAAAACTGCTCGAGATCGTCAAAAGAGTTATGCCGATAATCGACGCAAGCCACTAGAATTTCAAGTCGGAGATAGAGTACTCTTGAAAGTTTCTCCTTGGAAATGAGTAGTTCGGTTCGGTAAGAAAGGGAAGCTAAGTCCAAGATAAGTAGGACCATTTCCAGTAATCCAACGTATAGGACCAGTTGCCTATCGTTTACAACTACCAGAAGAACTAGCTGGAGTACATAACGTGTTTCATGTATCCAATCTCAAGAAATATCTATCAGACGAATCTCTGGTAGTACCTCTTCAAGATGTAGAGGTAAATGAAAAGTTAAAATTTGTTGAGAAGCCACTGCAGATAGAAGACAGAAAGATCAAGTTTCTCAGGCACAAACGATTAGTGCTGGTCAAATTCAAATGGAATTCAAAGAGAGGACCTGAATATACTTGGGAGCTAGAATCAGAAATGAAACAGATGTATCCTCACTTATTCCAGTAAATCTCGAGGACGAGATTTTTTATTAAGGTGGGGAGGATGTAACAACCCTCATTAAAAATTTACTAATTCTTATGATCTATTGTTCAATAGGAAACCCTAATTAAGACCCCCAAGTGATCCTGCATAAACCCTAAAATTTTCAGAACAATCAAAATCAGGATCAGGGCCCCTAAAACTCAAGGGGGGGGGGGTATTCCCTATTGACGATTATCCACATAATTTGCTGTCAAAATCGAATTTTGACATTCCGTCAACTCAGCTAAGCTAGCTAGGGACGTGGCTACCCTATGGTAGAGTGTGACCCATCGCGTCACGCGACGCACCCACATGACCCCTCGCGTCACGCGAGGGTCCCAAATTTTCAGTATAAATAGAGGGCATTGGCAATTAGATTTCTGCGTTGGTTCGATGTTAAAATTTGCTTTACACTTCGAGATATCACCTGTTTACTACAAAACACACACACAGCACGAAACGCTGCCGCAAAACAGGGTAATAACTCGATCGCTGCTAAGATTCAATGTCCGATCGATTGAAACTATCCAATGGATGTGTAGGTCCCCTTGATGTATGGATCTTTCACAGAATTGTCAATCCAATCAAGAGTGCGGAATCCTCTTGATCAGAATATCACAGAAACAAGTAGAAACAGAAAACAGGAAATCACTTTCAAACCGGGTTTACTATTGATTATCAAACCAAAGTATTACAATCAATCTAAACCCTAAACTAACACTCAAATTCGTCCAAGACAAGTCTCTCACGAATTCTAATGCCTCTCAAATTCTGTTTTGGCTGATTAACCTAAACCCTAAAGCCTAACCATGTTTATATAACACAAGGTTGCAACATTAGGCTAAGGTTAAACATCATGGACTGCGAATTGGACAAGCCCAATTCGCCTCCATCACCCTAATTGGGTTTTGTTTAGCCCAAACTCTATTAACTCACTAATACAAAGCTAAACCCGCTAACTGTTTATCGTTTAACTAATTACAAGATATCCAAAGACCAAATCTAAGCTGTTGTCACAAACATGCACCAACAAACTCCCCCTTGACAATAGCTTCATAAAATAACTTTGTCTTCAGTCGTCTTGCAATCTTCATGTAATCTTGCACTGTCTTTGATCTTTGGATAGCTTCAGCTTCAACAGCTTCTGTCAGCAACAGACTCCCCCTAAGCTGATGCATCCAATCACCAAATCTTCAAAAACTTTAGCGTTTGAGGAAACTCCAGTTCAGCATATGTATAGCAATCTTCAAACTCTTCATCTTTGTCTGCAATGTAGAAAGGAGGTTCTACCATGCATCCAATCAAACTCTCATCTTCACAGCAACTCAGCAACACAGCAACACAGCAACTTCTCAGCAACACAGTAACTTCTCAGCAACATACTGCTTCAATCTGTTTACTATAAAACAAACATCTCGAGAAACCATAAGAATTTTTCAACATAAGTTAAACAAATTATTATTATTCAAGAGATAGTTAAACTGTATCACAGATTAAGCATTTTCAATTTTTCACCAACACGCAAAACTTTTTAATCACACACCCTATAACCCGCATGATTTAAAATTTTGAACTCACTTTCCCACACCGTCTCCCCCTTTCAGTAACAATTCCTCCAAAAATAACAGTTTTCCGTACATTAAGAATTTTAAACAAAAAAAAAACACTATTTTTGGATTTTTATATTTTTCTGAAAGCAAATAAATACGAGAAGCAATAAACACTCTATTTTTGTGAGAATCACTGGTAAGAAGATCATATCAACACAATCAAACTGTTTCACACAATTAGATAATTCTTTATTTAATTTTTCATGAAAAGCAGTCCAAGACGATTACCAGTATGTTTATCCACTTAAACAAAATGCATGAACATTTCAAGTACCATTACCGTATGATACGTTAAGGTAATTTTATTATACTGATATACTAGTGTGTCCCACTTCAGGATATACCCCCGCGATCAAGGTATACACAAAAATTCATCGTAGTAGGTGAGTATACTGATGTCATCCTTTAAGATATCCTGACAGTGTCTAGGTCTGCATATAATCTGTTTTATCATGTTTTGATTGCTTAACAATGAACACCCAAATCAAATCCTGGAAATATAAACAACACACTCTATCATGCAAGTATCTTCCCTACCACATATTTCACAAGTCCAATCCAGATTTCTGAAATCTTAACTGGGAATAGGTTGAGAAGAGAACAGAATAGATCTTTAGCAGAGATGGTATAATATACAGATCAAATGAGTTTTTCTCAGTTTGATATAGGTTTCTTGGGTTTCTTTTGGGCACTTGAGGGCCTCTTTCGGGTGTATTAGATCTATAGCGCGACAACGTACAACTAGGTCAACATGTATCTGGATGCAGCAGAAGCTGTCGTTGCCTAGCACCTCCAGGTCAGCATATATCTGGATGCAGCAGAGGAGGTACACGACTTTTTTCAGAGAAGATTTCAGAATCAGATCAAAATTGTGTGTATCGGGACAACATACAGACATTCAAATAGAAATGAGCTAATTCCAAGTGACTTTCTTTCCTGGGGTCATGTACAATTTTAGTTCTAAACAGAAATGTGACAACTCGAGTTTTCAAGATTTCCATCTTGAATTTATTGCACGTTATTTTTTTTGTTGTTTGTTACTCGACTTGTTTGTTTCACAACGCTTACATTTGAAAAACGTTAAATCGTATTGCGATGATATTTTATATTTGGAGTGCATATTATATTTGAGTATATGATAATAGTGTAATTTGTGTTAATTGGGATTGTATAGTTTATTATGGATGTTTGGCCTAGCACCCCTGCTAATATGAAAACACCACCCCCTTATGAAATCACCTAACTCATGAAAACACCTTGTGTGTTTTCGTCCACTGGTGACCAACGAAAACAACAAATGGGCTTTAGGCCCAGTGGGGTATTATATATATTTATTTTATCACAATCTTCTCGGAGAAGTTTCTCACTTGTCAAACCGTATCTTATCACATTGTTTCTCTCTCTACCTCTGAAACCCAACAAACAGAATTCTTCATTTGAAGCCAAAACCCCTGTTTAATCTACGGTTAGTGATTTACATGTTAAGATGATATCTTATATTGACTGCTACTGTGAGATATTATGATCTTATGATCTGATTTTGATTGATGATTTAATGTTTAGATCGTTGTTTTCTGTTAATGGTGATTGTTAATCTTCGAGATAAAGTGATCGTAGATAGTCAGTTGATAAATGCATAACTAGATCTCCTGTTAAATGTTAAAAACTATGATGTTGTTGGATGTTAATCCTGATTATTTAGATGAGTAAGTATCTAAATGAATGTTTTAGCTTCTGTTGGATTGATTGTTCCTACAAATGGTTGAATCTGTTATGTGATGATTATAGTTGCTGGGTTTTGTTAACTGCTGTTGTTGAAGATTATGATCCCAACGAAAACACCCCCACCATTTTAAAATGGACGAAATCACTTAAGTGATTTCGGCCCATATAGTGAATTCGGCCCAGATGTGTTTCGGCCCACTTAAGTGATTTCGGCAACATAAGGGATTTCGGCCAAGGGGATTTCGAACATAAGTGTTTTCGGCTCTAAAGGGTTTTCGGCCATAGGGTGTTTTCGGCACTTATGTGTTTTTGGCAACATGTTAACTGTTATTATTAATGTTATTAATTATGTTATTTAACTTAACTAACCATTGGAATAACTCAGTTAGTTTATTTAACTTTGTTAAAGATGTAATTTGATAACTTCATTGTTTAAGTAACTCTGTTAGATGACAATTCTGTTAAGTTGTTAACTGGGTTAACTGACTTACTCTGTTTATTTATTATTCCAATGAAGTGGATTAATTATGATTATTCCATGAAATCTGTTAACTTTATTCACTCAGTTAACTTGCTAGTTCTGCTAGATGCCAACTCTGTTAAATGTATGGATGCAATTAACTGCTTATGTTGCATGATATGAACTGACAAACACTCCATGATATTACTGTGACACTAGTTCCATGTGAAACTTTACAAACAATGTGAACTGATTGAGTATACGTGCACTATAGGACTTGACTGATTTATTGTGAGCATTTAACTTAGTATACCGAGCAAACTAAGGTGAGTTCACACTTCTACCAAGGCATGGGATTCCCGGGGTTGGGAATGGGTTGATTGATTATTTATGCTTAAGAGTTATCGGAATTACATACCATAGGCCTCGGGAGAGGAAGGTCAATGGTAGATACTACTAGACTAGTGATACATATACTTCTCTTCGCACACATGCCGGGATCGGCCGCGATACTAGAACAATCTTCGCAAACATGCCTGGAATGGCCGCGAACTATACTTTAATCTTCGCAAACATGCCTGGAGGGCCGCGATACAAATATACCTAGTCTAGAGAACATATGGGAAACCCCCACTAAACTTCGCAAACATGCCTAGAGGGCCGCGATACCATTACATACGATACATGATTACTAAACAAGCATACGATTTACGATGTGAACATTATATTTAAATAACCAACTGTGAACTCGCTCAACTAGTTGTTGACTCTCTGTTACATGCCTTGCAGGACCTTAGGTACTTTTGGAGCTTGCACGGGAGGCACGGTCGTTGTGGACATGGATCGTGAATGTGATTGTTAAACATTATGACATTTTGTACTTAAACTTATGTTGGGTCTTACATTATTGCTTCCGCTACACACTTGTTTATGTTTAGTTTTGAAAGCACCTATCGTATCGATGAATGACTTTTACTATTTACTTATATGTTCAATATGATTGGTGGCTTGATCCTGGTCAGTCACGCCTCCAAGCGGTGGTACTCCGCGTGTGGATTTTGGGGGTGTGACAGATTGGTATCAGAGCCATTGGTTATATAGAACTCGGTTTTAATAAGGGGAAAACGTTTTTTTTATTAAAACCAGACTATAACCGAAACAGTGCTCAACGATCCACAACGACGCCTCGCTCCACGTGCAAGACTCAACATCCTAGGTAACATGGTACATGTTTTATTGCCTACTTGCTAGAATTGCATAGAACTTTGCTCAGGGTATGCTTAGATTAACGTAACACTATTGCATGAGAACACTTCTATGCTTACTCTCTCCTATCATCGCACTATTCGCGAACCTCTCTCACTTATGTTATCTTTGCTATGAAGATCATGTCTGGACGTATCAACATGACGCAAGCCCAATTGACGGCTCTCATTAACGAGCGAGTTGCTGCGGCACTTGCAGCCGCACAAGCAGGAGGTATACCCTGCAGTTGTAACTCACACTAGGATCTTTAGATCCTACACTCCTAAACCAACTCTTGTGTTTAATCTTGTCCTGGATTCTTATACACAACAGGTCAGCACGCTCAGCCACCTGTTTGCACCTTCAAGACTTTCATGGACTGTCGTCCTACTACATTCAGTGGTACAGAAGGAGCAGTTGGACTCCTCCATTGGTTTGAAAAGCTTGAGTCAGTATTTGAGATGTGTGAATGCCCTGAGGCTCGCAGGGTGAAGTACGCCACTGGTACTCTAGAAGGCATTACGCTGACTTGGTGGAATGCGCAAGTTCAGATATTAGGGTTGGCTGTTGCTAACGCCACACCCTGGAATGATTTCAAGGAGTTGATCAAAGAGGAATACTGTAGCCGTGATGATATTCATAAGCTGGAGGTAGAGTTTTACCACTTGAAAATGACGGGGTCAGAAATTGAAGCGTACACCAGAAGATCGAATGAGTTGGCTATTCTGTGTCCTACTATGGTAGACCCTCCCATTAAGCGTATCGAACTGTATCTTAATGGACTGGTGCCGGAGATTCAAAGTCACGTAACCTCAGCAAATCTTGGCACCATTCAACAGATTGTCAAGTTAGCTCATCGCCTCACCGATCAGGCAGTCGAACAGAACAGGTTGCCTAAACGTATCAGCGCTACTACTACCGCTACCACTCCAGCTACTCCTGCTAATCCCAGTGATAACAAGCGGAAATGGGAAGGGGATTCCAGCAGGGGTTCAGCTACTGTACAGTCTCAAGCACAGCAGCAGCGCAAGACTAGTGATTACCAGAGTCCGAGTCAGCAATCGTCTGGCGGTCAGGGGCAGAGTGGATATCGGGGAATTTATCCACTGTGTAAAAGGTGCAACAAACACCACAGTGGTCAGTGTCGTAAAGGCCGCTGTCAGAGATGTCTACGGGTAGGTCATGAGGCTAAAGATTGCAGGAGCTCAAGGCCTGCGAATCAGAACCAGCAACGACAGCCACCCGTTCCACGAAACCAGCCACAGCAACAACAGCAAGGAAATAAGGCATGCTTTCAGTGTGGGGCTGAAGGTCACTTCAAGCGGAACTGCCCCCAGTTAAATCAGAATCAGAACAACAACAACAATAATCAGGGCAATGGGAACAACAATGGGGGAAACAACAACGACAATGGTGCTAGGGGTCGTGCATTTGTGATTGGTCAGGGTGATGCAAGGAACGATCCTAATGTGGTTATGGGTAAGTTTCTTCTTGACGACTTTTATGTTACTGTATTATTTGATTCGGGTGCGGATACCAGTTATATGTCTCTGAAAGTTAGTCAAATGCTTAAACGCGCACCAACGTTTTTAAACACCAAACATGTCGTAGAGTTAGCTAACGGTAAAAGTCTAGAAGCCACACACATAGTTCAGGGTTGTAATCTTATCCTCGCTGGTCAGACTTTCTCTATCGATCTCATTCCTATAACTCTGAGTAGTTTTGATATCGTCATTGGTATGGATTGGTTATCCCAACAGCAAGCAGAGATCTTATGCAAGGAGAAGATCATTCGTATTCCCCGTACTGGAAAAGAACCTCTCGAAGTTCAAGGCGACAAGAGTGGTGTCGTGAGTGGCATCATCTCCTTCTTGAAGGCTCAGAAGTGTTTACGAAAGGGCCACACCGCTGTTTTAGCACTCGTTACTGATACATCGGAGAAAGAGAAAAAGATCGAGGATATTCCTGTAGTACGCGATTTTCCTCAAGTGTTTACTGAAGAGTTACCTGGGCTACCGCCTCATCGTTAGGTCGAATTTCAGATCGAGCTAGCTCCAGGAGCAGCACCCATAGCTCGAGCACCTTATCGCTTAGCTCCAAATGAACTGGAAGAACTGTCTAAGAAATTGCAAGAACTCTTGGAAAAGGGTTTCATACGTCCTAGCTCTTCGTCCTGGGGAGCTCCAGTATTATTTGTGAAGAAGAAAGACGGTACCTTCCGCATGTGCATAGATTACCGCGAACTAAACAAGGTGACTGTGAAGAATCGTTATCCTCTTCCACGCATCGATGACTTATTCGACCAGTTGCAAGGGTCGAGCTATTACTCGAAGATTGATCTGAGGTCAGGTTACCATCAACTGAGAGTCCGGGATGAGGACGTCTCCAAAACAGCGTTCAGAACACGCTACGGTCATTACGAGTTTTTGGTCATGCCATTCGGGCTAACGAACGCGCCTGCAGTTTTCATGGATCTTATGAACAGGGTGTGCAAACCTTATCTTGACAAGTTTGTTATTGTTTTCATCGACGACATCCTGATTTACTCGAAGAATCGGGAGGAACACGAGCAGCACTTACGACTTATTCTGGAACTCCTTCGGACGGAACAGCTGTACGCTAAGTTTTCAAAATGCGACTTCTGGCTTCATGAAGTCCACTTCTTAGGCCACGTGGTAAACAAGGATGGGATTCATGTCGATCCATCCAAGGTAGATTCGATCAAGAACTGGCCTGCACCTCGCACACCAACCGAAATACGCCAATTCTTGGGTTTGGCGGGTTATTATAGACGGTTCATCAAAGACTTCTCAAAGATTGCACAGCCGCTTACATTACTGACACAGAAAGGTGTTGCTTACCGTTGGAGTGATACACAGGAAACAGCGTTTCAGCACTTAAAGGATAGACTTTGTAGCGCACCTATCCTCTCATTGCCTGAAGGCACGGATGATTTTGTAGTCTACTGCGACGCATCCATCCAAGGTCTTGGATGTGTGTTGATGCAACGGGATAAAGTTATTGCTTATGCTTCACGCCAACTTAAGATTCACGAACGGAATTACACTACGCACGATTTAGAGCTGGGAGCTGTTGTTTTTGCGCTCAAGATATGGCGACATTACCTGTATGGCACCAAGTGCACCATCTACACCGATCACAGGAGTCTTGAGCATATCTTCAAGCAGAAAGAATTGAACATGCGACAACGTCGATGGGTCGAGTTACTGAACGATTACGAATGTGCTATAAAGTACCATCCGGGCAAAGCCAATGTGGTGGCCGATGCCCTCAGTCGAAAGGATACTACACCTAGGCGTGTACGAGCGTTGCAACTCACTATTCAGTCCAGTCTTCCTTCACAGATACGAGATGCTCAGGTAGAAGCATTGAAACCGGAAAACGTCATGTCTGAAGCCCTACGCGGCACAAGACAACGGTTAGAACAAAAGGCAGACGGCGCCTACTATGTAACAGGACGCATCTGGGTCCCACTCTATGGTAATTTACGCGAGCTTGTAATGGATGAAGCTCATAAGTCTCGCTACTCAGTACATCCTGGTTCGGATAAGATGTACCACGACCTCAGAACTACATATTGGTGGCCTAGCATGAAGGCCCACATAGCAACTTACGTTAGCAAGTGTTTGACTTGTGCGAGAGTCAAAGCGGAATATCAGAAACCATCAGGCCCACTCCAGCAACCTGAGATACCACAATGGAAATGGGAACAAATTTCCATGGATTTTGTTACTGGCCTACCTAGATCTCAACGTGGGAATGATACTATTTGGGTGATCGTGGATCGACTCACAAAGTCTGCTCACTTCTTGGCTATCAAGGAAACGGATAAGTTCTCCACTCTAGCAGACGTATACCTTAAGGAAGTTGTCTCGAGGCACGGGGTGCCCACCTCTATTATCTCTGATCGTGACGCACGTTTTACTTCAGAACTGTGGCAAGCAATGCACAAATCTTTTGGCTCTCGATTAGACATGAGCACAGCCTATCACCCTCAGACAGATGGGCAATCTGAGCGCACTATTCAAACTCTAGAAGACATGCTTAGGGCGTGCGTAATTGACTTTGGCAATGCCTGGGAAAAACATCTGCCACTCGTGGAATTTTCGTACAACAACAGCTACCACACCAGCATAAAAGCTGCTCCGTTTGAGGCATTGTACGGGCGTAAATGCCGATCACCTCTTTGCTGGGCAGAGGTGGGTG
The DNA here is from genome assembly GCA_030545235.1 of Helianthus tuberosus. NCBI lineage: Eukaryota > Viridiplantae > Streptophyta > Magnoliopsida > Asterales > Asteraceae > Helianthus > Helianthus tuberosus. The sequence continues at coordinate 203,666,903 of CM060351.1, read as the reverse complement.
ACAGTCAGATCACAGGTCCAGAAATGGTAGTTGATACTACTGAAAAGATTGCTCAAATACGACAACGCATGGCGGCAGCTCATGACCGTCAGAAAGCATACGCCGATAAAGACAGGAAACTACTCGAGTTCCAGGTTGGGGATCGAGCACTACTCAAAGTTTCACCCTGGAAGGGTGTTGTTCGTTTTGACAAAAGGGGCAAACTCAATCCACGATACGTTGGACCATTTGAAGTCATAGAGAAGATAGGCAAAGTGGCCTACAGACTGAACTTACCAGCTGAACTCAGTGCAGTTCACAACGTCTTTCACGTGTCGAATCTGAAGAAGTGTCTGTCAGATGAGACTTTCATAGTTCCTTTGAAGGAGCTCACTATCGACGAACGGTTGCATTTCGTCGAAGAACCAGTTGAAATCACGGACCGGGATGTTAAGGTCCTCAAGAACACCAGAATACCTCTTGTTCGAGTTCGTTGGAACTCCCGTCGTGGCCCAGAGTATACCTGGGAACGAGAAGACCAAATGGAACTCAAATATCCCCAGTTGTTCGAAAACAATGCAACTACTACTGAGGCTGAAGCTACTACAAAATTTCGGGATGAAATTCCAAATCAACGGGGGGATGATGTGACACCCCAGGAAAACCAGTAAACGATACAACTTACCTAGCTTCCTCAGTAACCGCATGCTAAATTTCGGGACGAAATTTCTTTCAAGTTGGGGATAATGTGACAACTCGAGTTTTCAAGATTTCCATCTTGAATTTATTGCACGTTATTTTTTTTTTGTTGTTTGTTACTCGACTTGTTTGTTTCACAACGCTTACATTTGAAAAACGTTAAATCGTATTGCGATGATATTTTATATTTGGAGTGCATATTATATTTGAGTATATGATAATAGTGTAATTTGTGTTAATTGGGATTGTATAGTTTATTATGGATGTTTGGCCTAGCACCCCTGCTAATATGAAAACACCACCCCCTTATGAAATCACCTAACTCATGAAAACACCTTGTGTGTTTTCGTCCACTGGTGACCAACGAAAACAACAAATGGGCTTTAGGCCTAGTGGGGTATTATATATATTTATTTTATCACAATCTTCTCGGAGAAGTTTCTCACTTGTCAAACCTTATCTTATCACATTGTTTCTCTCTCTACCTCTGAAACCCAACAAACAGAATTCTTCATTTGAAGCCAAAACCCCTGTTTAATCTACGGTTAGTGATTTACATGTTAAGATGATATCTTATATTGACTGCTACTGTGAGATATTATGATCTTATGATCTGATTTTGATTGATAATTTAATGTTTAGATCGTTGTTTTCTGTTAATGGTGATTGTTAATCTTCGAGATAAAGTGATCGTAGATAGTCAGTTGATAAAATGTTAAAAACTATGATGTTGTTGGATGTTAATCCTGATTATTTAGATGAGTAAGTATCTAAATGAATCTTTTAGCTTCTGTTGGATTGATTGTTCCTACAAATGGTTGAATCTGTTATGTGATGATTATAGTTGCTGGGTTTTGTTAACTGCTGTTGTTGAAGATGATGATCCCAACGAAAACACCCCCACCATTTTAAAATGGACAAAATCACTTAAGTGATTTCGGCCCATATAGTGAATTCGGCCCAGATGTGTTTCGGCCCACTTAAGTGATTTCGGAAACATAAGGGATTTCGGCCAAGGGGATTTCGAACATAAGTGTTTTCGGCTCTAAAGGGTTTTCGGCCATAGGGTGTTTTCGGCACTTATGTGTTTTTGGCAACATGTTAACTGTTATTATTAATGTTATTAATTATGTTATTTAACTTAACTAACCATTGGAATAACTCAGTTAGTTTATTTAACTTTGTTAAATATGTAATTTGATAACTTCATTGTTTAAGTAACTCTGTTAGATGACAATTCTGTTAAGTTGTTAACTGGGTTAACTGACTTACTCTGTTTATTTATTATTCCAATGAAGTGGATTAATTATGATTATTCCATGAAATCTGTTAACTTTATTCACTCAGTTAACTTGCTAGTTCTGCTAGATGCCAACTCTGTTAAATGTATGGATGCAATTAACTGCTTATGTTGCATGATATGAACTGTCAAACACTCCATGATATTACTGTGACACTAGTTCCATGTGAAACTTTACAAACAATGTGAACTGATTGAGTATACGTGCACTATAGGACTTGACTGATTTATTGTGAGCATTTAACTTAGCATACCGAGCAAACTAAGGTGAGTTCACACTTCTACCAAGGCATGGGATTCCCGGGGTTGGGAATGGGTTGATTGATTATTTATGCTTAAGAGTTATCGGAATTACATACCATAGGCCTCGGGAGAGGAAGGTCAATGGTAGATACTACTAGACTAGTGATACATATACTTCTCTTCGCACACATGCCGGGATCGGCCGCGATACTAGAACAATCTTCGCAAACATGCCTGGAATGGCCGCGAACTATACTTTAATCTTCGCAAACATGCCTGGAGGGCCGCGATACAAATATACCTAGTCTAGAGAACATATGGGAAACCCCCACTAAACTTCGCAAACATGCCTAGAGGGCCGCGATACCATTACATACGATACATGATTACTAAACAAGCATACGATTTACGATGCGAACATTATATTTAAATAACCAACTGTGAACTCGCTCAACTAGTTGTTGACTCTCTGTTACATGCCTTGCAGGACCTTAGGTACTTTTGGAGCTTGCACGGGAGGCACGGTCGTTGTGGACATGGATCGTGAATGTGATTGTTAAACATTATGACATTTTGTACTTAAACTTATGTTGGGTCTTACATTATTGCTTCCGCTACACACTTGTTTATGTTTGGTTTTGAAAGCACCTATCGTATCGATGAATGACTTTTACTATTTACTTATATGTTCAATATGATTGGTGGCTTGATCCTGGTCAGTCACGCCTCCAAGCGGTGGTACTCCGCGTGTGGATTTTGGGGGTGTGACAAGAAAGATAGCCAAGATATCCCCAGATGAAATAACAGTATAAAGACCCAAAACTTCAGATTTTGGCAATCTATCAACGCAAGATTTAAGGTCATTAAACCATACACCACTGATGTGTTCCCCACTCATACTCAGTTGTATTTAAGTTTATATCACATTGGTAAGTTGATTATTTCATGCTTTTTGCCTACTGGTACATCATATGATGAAGCTGCTATCACACTTAAGCAATTTAATTTATTTTCAGTGTGACAGTCTAACTTGCCGATGTACTATCATTTCTCCTTTTTCACACAGTGATAACTCATTTTTTATTTTTTATGTTTTTGATTTTTCAAATTTTTTTTTATTTTTGATTTTTAAGAAAAGCAGTAAACTATTTACAAAATTCTTATGAAAAACCAGTTATTCAGGATTCCTCATCCCGTTGAGTTCGACTAAATGTTCAAAGCGAGCCCTGTCAAAAGCTTTAGTATATAGATCTGCCAGGTTATCTAGTGTGTCAACTCAATACTTTGAACTTCAATTTAAATCAATTAAAATATATATAAACAATCATCTCACATCCCCCTTCATGTGCCTGAAGCAGCTACTATCAACATAAGTTGATAATCCTCCTTAGCAGCTCCTGCACACACCAACTAAGAAATTAGTTAGATTGGGGGACCCAAGCCTTAATGGTCTTGGGTCGTCCAAATTCACCAACCACTGGAACATCCATCCAATATCCATTACTCCTAACTGGAGTCTTGGATCTTAGACCTGTTGATGGAATTTGATTTTGATTTCCATAAGGTCTCTGGTCCTGAGGGTTCCTATATGTGTTTGACCTTTGGAAATTTTGATTTGGGTATCTTGAATTTTGATTCCAAGAAGCATTATTGTTGTAATTTCTAAAGCCATTGTTATAAAAAGTTCGACCACCATTATTTTGGTATCGATTTTGATATTGACCTTGACTTCTGAAATTATTTGAATTTCCATTAAAATTGTTCATTCTAGGTGAACTGCTTCTAGGTCTCTCGTATCTGCCTGGTGGAGATCTAGGCTGAAATCTTGGTTGATTTCTTTGAAAACGTGGAACCTGTGAAGTTCCTGTTCCAGCCTTATCTACACCAACAACAGCAACATTCTCTGGTTGCTTAGGAGCAGATTTCTTTGGAGAATTTGAGCCTTTCTCCTCACTATCACCTTCCTTCACTGGTAATTTCCCTCTCTGTTTTTCACTAAGTTGTGCTTCACTCTTTTTGTTAGGACATCAGCTTGCTACATGTCCCTTGACATGACATTTGAAGCACGATCTCTTTTTCGAAGACTTCTTAGCTGGAGTCTCTGAGGTAGATCCCTTATCAGATGGTGATGATCCCTTGGATGAACCTTGTTCAGTTTGCTTGGGTTCAGACTTTTCTTTGTTTTTATTTTTAGCAAACTCTACATTTGATTCATTTTCAATAACAGTTGTTTCATTTTTCATATCACTGCCTTGAACAAAATTAATCTTTTTAATAAAAGCTTGATTTTTATTCTTAGGCGGTGAATTTTTATTTTTCAAAGGTTCACTGTTATTGTTCTTCTTAGCATCATCACTCTCTGATCCATCACCTTGACTTGATGTGGATGCGAAACTACTTGGTGCAGATGCCATAAAGTTTGCTAGCTCATCTTCACTAGGCAGGAATGAATAGTCATGACTAAGAGGAGGTGGAACTTCATTAAAGCCCTGGAAGCCCACACTGGTCTTGTCATTACTCTTCTTTAACCCACCCATCATGTGTTTCATTACAAAAGACGAATCTCTGAATTGACTCAATTTCTTTTAAAGTTCAACAATTTTGAGTTGTGCATCTGACAACTCATTGCATTTTTCAGAAATCTCTTTTGTTTTCTCAGCCATCATGTCATGAGCTAAGTCTATGACTTGAAGTTTTTCATTCAATTTGCAAGTTAAAGCTTCAATTTCAGCTTCATAACCTCTTATCTTCTTCAAGTATGTAGATTCATTTCTTTTAGTAAAAAAGTTTGACTCTTTTACGTTCGACATCTCGCTTACCAGACTTTGGTTTTGTGTTCTCAACCTGTCAATCTCACCCTGTAGTTCACGACATCTTAAACACACAGAATTAGATTGTACCTTTTCCTCATGAACTTCTGAGGTTTCATCAGCAACAACCTGTTCAGCTTCACTCTTCTTCTCTATTTCAGCATCCACTTTTGCTTCAGCATTCTCCACTTGAGCTTCAGCATTTTTCACTTCAGATTCAGCATCACTCACAGTAGTTTCAGCCTCATCAATTTGCACTATCTCTGCCATGAATGCCTGAGTGGCACTCTCATTTCCCTGATATCGCTTTTGTAATGCATCCCACATATCCTTTGAATTATTGTACTTTGTGAAGGTATGCTTGATGCTATCAGGTAAAGACATCTTTATCGCAGCCAAGGCTCTCTTTTCAGCCTCATACATCTTTTTATCATCCTCTTGCATGTTCACATAGTCTGTTCTTCGTGGTCTGCCCTCATAATCGTGTGTTGGGTTTATGTACCCATCTTCAATGCAGATCCACATGCGTGCATCCTGAGATTTAATGAATGATTTGAAGTTGTCCTTCCATGTAAGATAATTCTCCACCTTCATCATCTTAGGTGCTTTCAAATTCATCATGTTTGACATTTTAACGTAACAGACTGTTAAAACCGTACAAAATATCTCCGAAAACAGTGGTTACCAAATTACAACTTTAGAATCGTCCCGAAAAGACAAATCCAATGATATATAATGTCAAAAACCGTATTCGGGATTTTCCTAAAAATACACGAGCTACTGGTCGTTTTTTTTTGCCCTAAAAATACAAGGAATCTAACGGTCCAAACAGTTCTGCCAAACGAGCTACGGATCACTTTTTATTTTCAAAACAGTCAAATTTTCTCGACGCTTGCCAACGAAAATTCCACCACAACTATGCTACTAATTTCGCTGGTTATGCTGTTAATTTCGCTAGTGTTGCTGTTAATTTCGCTGGTCTGTTTAAATTCGCTGGTCAACTGGTTAAATTCGCTGCTAATTATGCTGGTTAAGTTCGTTGGTTATTTCGCTCCTTAACTTCGCAATTACAACGACCAGTAGATTCGTCGAAACCGTGATAATTTCGCTGTGGACAACCACACGGTTACCAAAGTCGCCTTTGGATTTTAAATTCGCCGGTTACCGAGATATAAGTCCCAAGTTCGCTGATCAGTTTAATTATGCTGGATCAGTCTGCGAAATTATTAAATTCGCCAGCCAGTAAAAAGGAAATTCAATCTTTTTCAAATTTCTGAGATTTTCCAGATTCTCTCCAACACAAATCTGCAAAATCATAAAACCAAATCAGCAAAAAAATTTCGAAAATTATGAAGAACACAAAGAAACAGTCTTCGAATCTTCAATTCTTTCAGCCAGAATTCCTCAAACAATCAACCAAAAACTATCCTGAAAACCCTAAAACCTGCAAAAACAGCAATCAAACAAACCAGAAGATCAAAACAGCCAAACAAATTCGAAACTTTTATCAAGCCAACAAGAAATTTCGAAACCCTAATTTTTCGGGTTTCAAAATTTTCGAAAATCTCCCTGTTTCTCCAAGAACAATTCTGAACCGAGCCTTCAAGAGCCTAATGCTCTGATACCAATTGTAGGTCCCCTTGATGTATGGATCTTTCACAGAATTGTTAATCCAATCAAGAGTGCGGAATCCTCTTGATCAGAATATCACAGAAACAAGTAGAAACAGAAAACAGCAAATCACTTTCAAACCGGGTTTACTATTGATTATCAAACCAAAGTATTACAATCAATCTAAACCCTAAACTAACACTCAAATTCGTCCAAGACAAGTCTCTCACGAATTCTAATGCCTCTCAAATTCTGTTTTGGCTGATTAACCTAAACCCTAAAGCCTAACCTTGTTTATATAACATAAGGTTGCAACATTAGGCTAAGGTTAAACATCATGGACTGCGAATTGGACAAGCCCAATTCGCCTCCATCACCCTAATTGGGTTTTGTTTAGCCCAAACTCTATTAACTCACTAATACAAAGCTAAACCCGCTAACTGTTTATCGTTTAACTAATTACAAGATATCCAAAGACCAAATCTAAGCTGTTGTCACAAACATGCACCAACAAACTCCCCCTTGACAATAGCTTCATAAAATAACTTTGTCTTCAGTCGTCTTGCAATCTTCATGTAATCTTGCACTGTCTTTGGTCTTTGGATAGCTTCAGCTTCAACAGCTTCTGTCAGCAACAGACTCCCCCTAAGCTGATGCATCCAATCACCAAATCTTCAAAAACTTTAGCGTTTGAGGAAACTCCAGTTCAGCATATGTATAGCAATCTTCAAACTCTTCATCTTTGTCTGCAATGTAGAAAGGAGGTTCTACCATGCATCCAATCAAACTCTCATCTTCACAGCAACTCAGCAACACAACAACTTCTCAGCAACACAGCAACTTCTCAGCAACATACTGCTTCAATCTGTTTACTATAAAACAAACATCTCGAGAAACCATAAGAATTTTTCAACATAAGTTAAACAAATTATTATTATTCAAGAGATAGTTAAACTGTATCACAGATTAAGCATTTTCAATTTTTCACCAACACGCAAAACTTTTTAATCACACACCCTATAACCCGCATGATTTAAAATTTTGAACTCACTTTCCCACACCGTCTCCCCCTGTCAGTAACAATTCCTCCAAAAATAACAGTTTTCCGTACATTAAGAATTTTAAACCAAAAAAAAAAACACTTTTTTTGGATTTTTATATTTTTCTGAAAGCAAATAAATACGAAAAGCAATAAACACTCTATTTTTGTGAGAATCACTGGTAAGAAGATCATATCAACACAATCAAACTGTTTCACACAATTAGATAATTCTTTATTTAATTTTTCATGAAAAGCAGTCCAAGACGATTACCAGTATGTTTGTCCACTTAAACAAAATGCATGAACATTTCAAGTACCATTACCGTATGATACGTTAAGGTAATTTTATTATACTGATATACTAGTGTGTCCCACTTCAGGATATACCCCCGCGATCAAGGTATACACAAAAATTCATCGTAGTAGGTGAGTATACTGATGTCATCCTTTAAGATATCCTGACAGTGTCTAGGTCTGCATATAATCTGTTTTATCATGTTTTGATTGCTTAACAATGAACACCCAAATCAAATCCTGGAAATATAAACAACACACTCTATCATGCAAGTATCTTCCCTACCACATATTTCACAAGTCCAATCCAGATTTCTGAAATCTTAACTGGGAATAGGTTGAGAAGAGAACAGAATAGATCTTTAGCAGAGATGGTATAATATACAGATCAAATGATTTTTTCTCAGTTTGATATAGGTTTCTTGGGTTTCTTTTGGGCACTTGAGGGCCTCTTTCGGGTGTATTAGATCTATAGCGCGACAACGTACAGCTAGGTCAGCATGTATCTGGATGCAGCAGAAGCTGTCGTTGCCTAGCACCTCCAGGTCAGCATATATCTGGATGCAGCAGAGGAGGTACACGACTTTTTTCAGAGAAGATTTCAGAATCTGATCAAAATTGTGTGTATCGGGACAACATACAGACATTCAAATAGAAATGAGCTAATTCCAAGTGACTTTCTTTCCTGGGGTCATGTACAATTTTAGTTCTGAACAGAAAGACAGCCAAGATATCCCCATATGAAATAACAGTATAAAGACCCAAAACTTCAGATTTTGGCAATCTATCAACGCAAGATTTAAGGTCATTAAACCATACACCACTGATGTGTTCCCCACTCATACACAGTTGTATTTAGGTTTATATCACATTGGTAAGTTGATTATTTCATGCTTTTGCCTACTGGTACATCATATAATGAAGCTGCTATCACACTTAAGCAATTTAATTTCATTTTCAGTGTGACAGTCTAACATGCTGATGTACTATCATTTCTTCTTTTTCACACAGTGATAACTCATTTTTGATTTTCTATTTTTTTATGTTTTTGATTTTTCAAATTTTTTTTTTATTTTTTATTTTCAAGAAAAGCAGTAAACTATTTACAAAAATTCTTATGAAAAACCAGTTATTCAGGATTCCTCATCCCGTTGAGTTCAACTAAATGTTCAAAGCGAGCCCTGTCAAAAGCTTTAGTATAAAGATCTGCCAGGTTATCTTCTGTGTCAACTCGATGTAATTCAATTAGTCGTTTTTCAGCACAATCCCGTATAAAATGATGACGAATGTCAATATGTTTTGTGCGACTGTGTTTCACGGGATTATTAGTTATAGAAATTGTGGCATTATTGTCTATCATAATAGGAGTACGAGTGAAATCCAAACGTAATCGCGCATCTGCTGTTGAATCCAGAGAACCTGAGAGCAGCAGCTACCCGCAGCAATATATTCAGCTTCACACGTAGATGTAGACACACAGGATTGCTTCTTGCATTGCCAAGACACGATCCTGCCTCCTAAGAACTGACAACCACCTGTTGTAGACTTCCTGTTCGACTTGCATCCTCCAAAGTATGAGTCAGTGTAAGCGACAAAATTCAAATCACTATCAGCTGGATACCACAACCCAAGTTTAGGTTTCCCCTTCAAGTAACGAAGAATCCGCTTCACTGCTTTCATGTGTGACTCTTTTGGATTCGCCTGATATCTAGCACACAAGCATACGGCAAACATGATGTCAGGTCTTGAAGCAGTCAAGTACATCAGAGAACCAATCATTGCCTTTGTTTGATGAATAAACATCCCATCCTCCTTCTGTTCAACTTGTAATCCCAGAAAGTAAGACAGCTCACCCATAGCGCTCATTTCAAACTTGCTCTTCATTACCTGCTCGAACTCTTTACACATGCTCTCATCTGATGACCCAAATATGATGTCATCCACGTACACCTGTACCAGCAGAAAATCTTCCTTCTTCCTCTTGATGAACAGTGTACTGTCAATCTGACCTCTTTCAAAACCATTTTTGATCAGATGTGTAGACAGTGTCTCGTACCACGCCCTGGGAGCTTGATGTAATCCATACAAAGCCTTATCAAGTTTGTACACCCGATCTGGATAATCTGGATCAACGAACCCATCTGGTTGTGAGACATACACCACTTCTTGGACTTTCCCGTAAAGAAATGTACTCTTCACGTCTAGTTGATAAACTTTGAAGCCCTTGAATGTTGCGAAAGCTAGAAACAACCGAATTGCCTCCAACCTTGCCACTGGTGCAAACACTTCATTATAATCAATCCCTTCTTGCTGATTGAAACCTTTAACCACCAATCGAGCCTTGTTTCGCGTCACTATCCCTCTGTCATCTTTCTTGCACTTAAACACCCACTTAGTGCCTATCTCTCTTTCACCTTTAGGAAGGTCAACCAACTCCCAAACCTTCAACTTTGCAAACTGGGCCAATTCCTCTTGCATAGCTTCAACCCATGAATTGTCTTTAAGAGCCATGTGAATGTTTTTAGGCTCCTCTTGGGAAATAAAGCAACTATACAAGCATTCGTTCACAATCCCAGTCTTCTCAATCGACACAAATAAACCAGAATTCGCTGCTATGCTTCTTCTTGTCTGAACACCTGCAGTAGGATCCCCAATAATCATGTCAACTGGATGATCTCTATTTGCTCGTGTAGTAGCAACGGTATCTACTTCAAGATTATCACCCAGGTTTGATCCAACCTCCCGCTGAACATTCTGATTTGCAAACGGATTAATGAAATCCTCCCCCTCAATGGGTTCAGAGTCACTATCGCTTGAATTAGGATTAGCAGCACCTTGGGAAGTTTCTGGAGCATCTGTCATATCAACATTCGATCTAGGCATGAACTCGCCTTCATCGTCTCCACCAATTATTGTCTGAATCAACTGAGAATCATCTGCATTTGGAAACTCAGGAATTTTAAATGATTTAAAAGTGCTTTCATAATCATATAATATAGCAGGACCACTCGTTGATTGTTGAGGTTTGTATGAAGTAATTTCCACATTAAAGACAACCTCAATTTTACCAGTTTTTAGATTAAAAACCCTTTTATTCGGTGTGCCAGGCACATAGCCTAGAAAGTAGCCATCGTCAGCCACCTCACCGAATTTTTGTTTATCTTTATTTCGCACAATGGTGCAGGGTAATCCAAATGGTTCAAAGCCTTCTAAGTTTGGTTTCTTGTTAAACTTTAATTCATGACAAGTTTTATTAAAACGTTTAACAGTCAAAACTTTGTTTAGGACGTAGCAAGCTGTATTCACAGCTTCTCCCCAGAAAAGAACTGGTAGCTTTGAATCTGAAAGCATCGTCCTAGCGGCTTCAATCAACGTCCTGTTTTTCCTCTCAGCAACTCCATTTTGTTGAGGTGTATAAGGAGCGGAATATTGATGTTCAATTCCCTTGCGAAGACAATAGAGATCCAGAATGCGATTCTTGAACTCCGTGCCATTATCACTCCTTATCCTCTTGATCCTAGCATCATGAACGTTTTCCAATTTCGTAAAAAGATCTATCAGCATCTCTGCCGTCTCATCTTTTGTACCTAAAAAGAAAACCCATGAATATCGTGAATAATCATCAGTGACAACTAAACAATAGTACTTTCCACCTATGCTCCTCACGTTCACTGGACCAAATAAATCCATGCGAAGTAATTCATAAGGGGCATCTATGGAATTTACTGTTTTAGATTTGTGAGGTTTCTTATGTTGTTTTCCCTTTTGACATGGAAGACATTTATCTTCCACGTGAAACCTCTGCATTGGAACCCCTTTCACTAGCTCATTTTTAACAAGGTAATTCATTTTTCGATAGTGAATATGGGCCATGCGTCTGTGCCACAACATCGATTCAGCTTCAGATGCTTTTGATAGTAAACACACCACCACTGCAGTTGGATCCTTAGCACCCATGTCCATGACATAAGTGTCATTTCTCCTTGGCGCTCGCATCACTTTATGATACCAATTGTAGGTCCCCTTGATGTATGGATCTTTCACAGAATTGTCAATCCAATCAAGAGTGCGGAATCCTCTTGATCAGAATATCACAGAAACAAGTAGAAACAGAAAACAGCAAATCACTTTCAAACCGGGTTTACTATTGATTATCAAACCAAAGTATTACAATCAATCTAAACCCTAAACTAACACTCAAATTCGTCCAAGACAAGTCTCTCACGAATTCTAATGCCTCTCAAATTCTGTTTTGGCTGATTAACCTAAACCCTAAAGCCTAACCTTGTTTATATAACACAAGGTTGCAACATTAGGCTAAGGTTAAACATCATGGACTGCGAATTGGACAAGCCCAATTCGCCTCCATCACCCTAATTGGGTTTTGTTTAGCCCAAACTCTATTAACTCACTAATACAAAGCTAAACCCGCTAACTGTTTATCGTTTAACTAATTACAAGATATCCAAAGACCAAATCTAAGCTGTTGTCACAAACATGCACCAACAGGATGTTTAAGTGCTGCCCACATTAGGGTTATGCTTTGTCATTCGTCGTGAACTCGATGGATGTTTAAGTATCGCACTTTTTCATTCATTGTGAGGGTTTAATCTCGTGAGTTATCGTAAATGTTGTATTAGTTACTGACCTAGTTTCGTGTGCATTATTGTTAAATTAGGTTAACAGGCTTATCAGTAGGCTAAACTCTGCCCGAATAAATCTGCAATGTGAGTCATTCTCTTTTTATCAAATTTGATTTCAAAATCGTGTTTGCTTTCAAAGTTATAATTACAGGGATTAAGTCTTTGTAATCTCCAAATTACAGCCGGTATGTGGGGTTTTGTATACAATACTTGATAACCGTCACCATTAGACAACGGGTTAGCCAAGGGGTGATATGACCATAATCACAGACACCATTGGACAACGAGATAGCCAATAGGTGGTCAAGTGATAAATACCGTGGGTAGATGGTTGATATGTATAAACATTGTAATCGCTCTTAATACTGTAAATTATAACAACGCGTCGTTTTTAGTAAAAAGAATGATTCACCAGTATTTCCCCGCTGACAAAACCCTTTTCAAACATGTTTCAGGTGATCTGTTGTGATCCAGGAAAAGTGCCGCGAAGCACTACAAGCTTAAGGAAGTGGCTAATATAAATAAAGAAACATGTTTTGTAAAATAAAGATTTCCCAGTGAAATCACCTTATTGTAAACTACCAGGGTTTTATCCCGAATTATGAAATAAAATAATCGGGCATTTTCAGTTTTAAAAAGATCCTACTAAAATCTTCCGCTGTCAACTCAATTAAATAAATACCACGGGATTTTCTGTCCCGCGGCTCCTGAACCGGGTCAAACCGGCCGGGGGCCGTGACAATAACTAATACATTGATTGAACCGAATTATTTGTGTACGATTTGTGAGCTCTTTTCTTCTTTCATGATTCTGGTTCAAGCCACCCCGTTGATTTTCACGAGTTATTACCTACATTGAAAACACCAAAAAAATAGCTTTTGCTAAGTGAGGACTCATAATATGATGTTATATCAAACATAACGGAGTATTCAATGCTCATAACGCCCAATGAAACAATATCGAGCCACCACTTCATTATCTCGAGTCATGCATTTCGTGACTTTCTATATTCTAATATGGGCGCCTTTTTTTCATATCTCATGTATATCAAGGAAACTTCAAAGTAAACCATTATCAAACCGCTTCAGTCAATATAAATAAAATGGTAAACCGCCAGATAATTATGTTGTAATTCATTAGACAACATATACGATTATCAACAATCATTATTACCTAGCATACTCTTAATAAGTCACACATGTATTCATTACATACTCAAATAGGTTATATAGTTTTAACGACACAAGTGTCATTCATTCATAAGCACTATTAAATGAACACATGTTTTTGCACATGCAGGTTACAACACCCATGACTTTTTAATTAGCATACGCATCCATATTCAAGGAATCACTCACTTCAACTCATGCAAATATATATAAATACATTGAGGTTTAAAACAACAACATAATCACATCCGGTTGGTTCCTTATAAATTTCCTAAGATTATGCAAGTACTACAAAATTTATGTTTTTCACTCAGCTTCACGTAGTTGTAGTAATTCAGTATTTTCCCTTCTTTATATTTAGTATTTCACTTCAAATGAAAATTCTTATTAACGGTGACTCCGAGGCCTTTAGGTGGATATAAAATACGCCCCGAACGAACATTCGGTTGATTTTCTACGAATTTTTAAAGACTAGCAAAAATATGGAAATATGCTGAATTTTCAGCATTTGGGTATCTCGACCATTAACATTTTGTACTCTTTCTTGATGGGTTAAAACCCCCAAAACATCACTTGTAGTGTTTTCAATCAACAGTAATAAGAAAAATAATTTGAACAGCAGGAAATTGTAGCGTTATTACTCAAATAGGGCTAAGAAAGGGAATGGAAAAAAGGAACCAGAGAGGAGATGAGAAAACAAGGATCTAACAAACTCACAACATACCTACCTTAAAACACCCCTCATGCACCTTATTATACTAATTTGTTACAAAATATTCCTGCTGACGTATCCCATTCACTCCTTCAAATTGGCTGGCACTTTCTTGAGTCTTTAACTCTTTCTCTTAGGCCTCTGGATCATTGGTTTGTTTTCTGTTGTTGGAGTGGACTGGCCCATTGGATTCATAACATTTCTCCCCCCATCAACAACCACCTTGTCCACAAGGTGCAACAAGGGAAAAGACATAACAAACGAGGACTTGTCTTCTTACGTGGCCTTTTTAGCTGGGAGCCCAACCCATTGAATGAGTAGTTGTTCGATAGATTAATCACCACGCAACACAGTCCTTGTGTCTAAAACAGCAACAGGCTGTAAGATTAGTGTAGGGGAAGTGTCCACCAAGTCGATTGGAGTAACCTGCTGCTCCGGAAATCCTCACACACTTCCAAAGGACAGAAACATTAAATACATTATGAATATTGGCCGTGTCGGGAAGGGCGAGTTTATAAACAACTTGGCCAATTTTTCAAAGGATCTGATAAGGGCCGAAGTACCTACGACCCAATTTATATTGCCTTTGCAAGCGGATGAAACCTTGGCGGTAAGGCTGAAGTTTTACATAAACCCACTCGCCTACTTGAAACGATACATTTCGGCGGTGTTTGTCTACTGCATATTTCATGCGAGATTGAGCTTTGGCCAAATTCCCTTTTAACAGTGATAGAATCTCATCTCGTGCAGTCAAAGTAGCAGCCACCAAAGCATTGCCGGTGGTATCTCGTGCATAGCGGCTAAGTGTTGGAGGGGGACGACCATAGAGGGCTTCAAATGGTGTCATGCGGGCACTGGTCCGGTAAGCCGTGTTATACTAGAATTCTGCCCAAGGCAGAAAACGAATCCACTCCTTAGGAACATCCGAAACGTAACAATGCAAATATAACTCAAGACACTTGTTTAAAGACTCACTTTTCCCATCAGATTGCGGGTGATAAGCAACAGTATAAGAGAGAGTAGTGCCCTAAAGTTGGTGTAATTCGCGCCAAAATTCAGACATGAAACGGGGATCTCGGTCTGTAACAATATCGATGGGTATACCATGTAGGCGAACGATTTCTGAAACAAAGACAACAGCCACACTAGAGCTAGTGAATGTGGTTTAAACTTTAGATTTCTATCCTTCTCAAATAAAACTAAGATGCAAGATTCTGACGATATTAATGCTACATTAGCTCTAATGGTGTTGCAAGATACACTCCATCAACTGTAATTGAAGCCAGAATAGATTCACATGTGGTAAGTTTTCATTATTCATTTGGTTCACTTTAGTGTCTCACTCGTGTGACTTTTTTCTTTCATGTGTTCATGTTATGTGGATGATTAATATAACAACCCTCTAATAAGGCCCATAAAAATTCATAATCGAGACTCCAAATGCGTACGATGGAAAGAAGCACGAAAAATGAAGAAACTCCGATTTAGGTCTCGTCGCGCTATGCGACGAGGATAGGAATGTATGGTCGCGTGACATGACGGCTCTTTGACGTCTGTTGATGCAACAAATACAAGACCAACGGTGGTAGCTGGACTGGCTAGGCAGAACGGTTGAAGGGTTCAACCTTGCCTAACGCAGGTCGTGGGGTCCCCCCACGTTTGCGAGACGTGGAAGGAGGTTTACTAATTTATTGTTGTTCTTTGCTATAGATCCTCCTATGAATTGTATCCAGATTTGGAAGTGGTAGCAAAGGGAATGTGTGTGTTGGATGTGAAAGGGAATGACTTGTGCGAGACAAGCATTCGATGTGAATGACCAGAGATTGAAGAATCAGAGCTGGTCCAGATGTCCCCCTGAAGTAAATGAAGTGTCATTTTATAAGGGAAGGCATCTCCAGAAGTGGAATGGATTAGACTAGCAACCTCGCTTGCAGTGGAGGGTTTCCCCTTTTGGGGGTTGAAGGCTTTTGTCCCTCGGATAATAGCGTGCATTGTGCAGACCTGCATTGCCTTTGCGGCTGTGGGTTGGTGAAGTGATCTCCAGATGTGACTGGCTACTGTTTCTGTATTGCTTTTTCCAACGCCCAGCTTTTCAACCGTTGAACCGTTTAACCTTTTGAGCGCTTACATATTTAATCATTTTATTTAGTCTTGAGCTACCCCCGTCATCAGCCCCCCAAGTCAGAGGCTTTTGGGTGATAAGCTTAAAGACTTCTGACTTTTATGTACGTATTTTATTGCTTGAAGGTTTCGAGGGTTCGTTGCTTGAAGGCTTGAAAGGTTGAAGGCAGTTAATGTTTTGAATTTGAATTTCAAATAACTGACAATTGATTTGATTGATGTATGGCAGTTGATAGGGTGGCGGTTTTCGCAGGGGTTACTGTTTTGCCATTATTACCCCTATTGTAGACTTATATTTATTTTATTTTTCCAAACTTATCCATTTATTTCACAATTTATTCCAAGTTTCTTCCATTTTCTCTCCTTCTCTAAGGTAAGTCCCTGTTTCCTTTTCATCTTTCATTCTGCATTTTCCGTTTTCAAAAAAAATGGGTGCTCGTAAGGACTTAGCAAAATCTTTTTCCCGGTTAACACAAGAGGAGGTAGATTTATTTTGTATGGAGTATGGTATTGATAGGAAGTTTGATCCCACTGCCCGGGCATGTAATGTTCCCGTTGATAAACCACCTTCTGGTTCGATTGCCCTTTATTGTAGTCATTTTGAGTTCTCAAATCTTCGATATCCCTTTTCGTTTTTTGTTTTGAACTTGTTGGAGTATTATCGGGTTTCTTTTGGGCAAGTTCATCCAAAGGGGATGGCTAGGGTTTTGCATTTTGAGGTTTTGTGTCGTGCTCTTGGGTATGATCCTTCCCTTTTACTCTTTCGTCGGTTTTTTCGTTTGGCTAAGAATGGCGATTGGTTTACTTTTGAAACAACCAAAGTTGATACCTGCCTTATTTCGTCGATGGTTACTACGCTTGGGGCTTGGAAAGACCGCTTTTTCTGGGTTTCCGATACTATTCTCCCATTTAAAATGGTGTGGAGGAATCCGGATGCTGTTCTCAATGATCCGGAACCTTCCGAGTCTGAATTGAATGCTGTTTTTCTTAATGCCATCCGGGGGTGCCCTTCGAGGGTTCGTCCCTTTCCTGAACACTTACTTGTTCTATTAGGGGTTAGTAAAATTTGGGGGAATGTTGATCGGGATCCGGTTCTTATGAGGAGTGGCATGGGTATGCATTTTCCTTTTTTGGTCCTTTTTATGTTTTTCTTAATCTATGACTTATGTGTTGTTGTTTTTTGCAGTCATGTCTGCTTTGGACTTTATTAAGAGTGACGATACTTCTGATGTTGTTTTGGAGGATGCTCCATCCGTTCCTGGTGAGAATGTTGTTGTTAGGACTGCTGATCAAAGGTTTGAGGGCTCAGGCTATGTTAGTGCTGCTACTGCCAAGGGTTTTTCTAAGTCTAATGTTCCTAAATCTTCAACCCGCCTATCTTCTCGTCGGTTGTTGAAAGCTGGCCCTCAATCCACTTCTACTGAACCAGTGGACTTGAGTGACGATATTGAAGTTTCGGAAGATGTTGAAGCAGGTGCTGAGAAAGCTAAGGAATTGGTTGTTCATGGCAAAAAGGTTTCAAGCAAGAAGGTTGTTGCCACTCCTGTTCAGGAGTCTTCGAGCAGGGACGTTGAAGGGTTGGACCCGGAAGGGATTTATATGCCTACTTGGTCGGTGAAGAATGATGATAGTTTCAAAGATGCTGCTGTTTGTGAGGATGCTCTGAGTCATATTGCTCCTCCCTCTGTGCACGAGACTATTGCTGGGATGGATGATGACATGATGCTGTCCCGTATGATTTTGAGTACTTGCAACCTTGCTGCTATGCTTCCTCAAGGCATTGCCCGTTTTCGTCAGAGAATGCGGGAATATGAAGAATTCTCCAAGAAGAAGGATAAAATGAAATCCTCCATGGCTGGGATGAAAAAGGAGATAGCTGGTTTTGCCGAGAAGGAAGCAGCATGGGAGAAGAAGGTTAGTGATCTGAAAAGGACGCATGAGATTGAGATGGGTGATTTGAAAAAGAGCTTCGAGGCTGATAGGTTGAAACTTAGGGCTGACCGGGAAGCTTTATTTGTTCAGCAACAGGCTTTTGGTAAGGAGAAAGAAGGGTTGAAGGCTTCAGTTGCTCAGGCTACTGGTGATAACCAATGGCTCATTGAGCAGGGTTTCCATCAAGTGGTTACCTATCTGCTGCACTCCAAAGAGTTTAATTCTGCCCTTGGCGATGTTTATACTAAGCTGCTCAATTTGGGAAAACACCAAGGTCTTATTGCAGGTTATAAGCTCCATGAGTCCGGTCATCCTTTGGAGAAGTCACCTCTGTTTCGGCCCGAGGCATCTGATGTTTTTAAAGGCTCCGTTGAGTAAATGGAGAAGCTGACTTATCCTTACATCCACCAAGTTTCTGGTTGCTTTGGTAAGCCTCTTGCTGTGTTGCAAGGTTTGAAGCCGGAGGGCTTGAATGAGAAGGTCTGTGCTGAAGTCCTGGGATCTCTCTCAAGGAAGAGGTCTTATTCAGGTGATAGTGACGATACCCTTTCAGGTCAGCCGGATGTTCCTAAGGATGCAAGCTTGGAGGCTTCGGCGGTTGGTGGTGATGGATGTGTGAAGACTAAAAAGTTGAAGAAAACAAAGAAGGCCAAGGGCGAAGGTTCTGGAGTTTCCAAGTCCGTTGATGCTTGATTCGTAGCTTTCTTAGCACTGAAACAATTTATGTTTTGTAATGTTGACTTGAACAATATTAGGTTATTAGGAACCCTTAAGGTTCCTGTTGGTTGTGTTTTAAGGCCTTTGTGGCCGCTGGAACAGTAGTTTAAGCTTGCAAGTTACTAGGACTTGCTTCTAACTTATGTTTGAAAGTCTTTTTTGGGCTTTCTTTTATATGATGTTATGTTTTAACTATTCTTCTTTTATTATGGCTTTATGCTTGTGCCTCTTTGGTCAAGGCTGTCCATTTGGTTTTTAACCGTCCAAGCCTTTTGGCTGTCTGTCAATAGGTTGAAGCCTTTAAGGTTTCGGGGTATTGTCCGGGTGGCTTGAAGCCTTGAAGACTTCTTGGTTCTGCGTCCTGGTTTGGTTTGTACCTTTGTGATTTTTGTCCAACTGACTTTGTTCTTTTTGTAACTTTGTCTTTGTCGGGTTTGTGCTGCCCTTATGCTTTTTATACCTAAAAGGGTTCAGTGCTGCAGACACTTAGCCTTGGCATTTTTAACAAGAAGAGATGGAACCTATCCTTGTAATCATTTCTTTTGGTTTTTTAGCCTTTTTGTAGACTGTATTTCTAAAACTTAGGGAACATTTGGTGTAGGCTGCTTATACCCGTCTATGAGACAATTTTATTTTTTCTCGACAAGTCTCATGGAGTTGTACTGATTTAGGAACTCACCCCTTATATAGGCTCATTCAACCCTTGAAGCTATTGAGCGATGTGGCCTGGGAGCTCATCCCCTTACATGGCACTTGCCATGGAGTTTTTTGCTAGGTTCTCAACCTGATTTTAGGATAGAAAGACAAGTTTGATAAAAACAACTTCATTCATTAAAGCAATACTTGCTTTTTACAAAAGGTATTCATAATCCTGATTGAAATACATTTTGATACAAACCAAACTTTCCGTTTAAACATGGAACCTTTTCAATGTTTTGTCATTCCAATGCCTTGGAAGCCTTTTGCCTTCTGAATCAGCCAGCTTGTAGGATCCACCTTTGTGTGGTTCAAGGATGGTGTATGGACCCTCCCACTTTGGGCCAAGCTTTCCTTGATTTTCTTTCTTGCTGGCTTCGTTGTTTCTGAGGACTAGGTCCCCTGGCTTGAAACGTTCGTTTTTGACTTTTTTGTTGTAGTAAGCTTCCATCTGTTGCTTGTATTTGGCTTCTTGAATTGCGGCTTGATCTCTTGCTTCCTCTAGGAGTTGTAAATTCAACATGGTCTCTTTTTGGTTTGCTTCGGGATCCATGTTGACAATTCTTTGGGTTACAACTCCTATTTCGGCAGGGATCACAGCTTCGGATCCAAATACCAAGCTGTACGGTGTTTTCTTATGGCTTGTTTTTTCCGTTGTTCTAATTGCCCATAGAACACTAGGCAATTCTTCAAGCCAGTTGCTTTTATATCTTCCCAATCTTGTCTTGATTCCTTCCACTATACTTCTATTTGTTCTCTCAACCTGCCCGTTTGATTGTGGATAAGCCACTGAGCTGAAAACCTGATCGATTTTGTATTCTTTGCACCAAACGCTAAAAGGCTTCTCAGCAAATTGCCTTCCATTGTCGGTGACAAGTACTCCTGGCAATCCATAACGGCAAATGATGTTTTCCCAGACAAAGTCAATGACTTGCTTTCCTGTGATCTTGGCAAGTGGTTTGACCTCGGGCCACTTGGTGAAATAGTCTACCGCCACCAGTAGGAATTTCACTCCCCCTTTGCTTGGGGGAAATGGACCAACGATGTCCATTCCCCACTTATGGAATGGCCAAGCCGAGGTTATTGGGACTAAATCATGCTTGGGACTTTTTGGGATTGGTGCATGGATCTGGCAGGCATCACATTTCTTCAATTCTTCGGCTGTGTCGCGATGCATTGAAGGCCAGAAATATCCGAGGTTCATGAGTTTTGCAACTACCGACCTAGCTCCAAAGTGAGCTCCACACACTCCTTCATGAATTTCCTTGATCAAATACTTACTTTGCTCGGGGCCGACACACCTTAGCAAGGGAGCAAGGTAACCCTTTTTGTAAAGGGTTTCTCCTTGCAGCATGTATTGTCTTGCCTTGATTTCAACCCTTTTAGCTTCCACTTGATCATTGGGTAATTCACCATTTTTGAGGAACTTTCTTATGGGAGTCATCCAGTTTGGTTCTTCTTCGGTAACCACATCTTGAACCTCCAATTCATTAATGGATGGGGCCTTCAATACTTCTACCAGTACCTTCTTGGTGAGGTGGGCAAAAGTGAGAGATGCAAGCTTACTTAGGGCATCGCCCTTTTTGTTTTGAGATCTGGGGATTTGTTTGATGTTGCATGCTTGGAAGGTACTCATTAGTTCCTTTGATTTTTCTCTGTATTTTTTCATGTTGGGCTCTTTAGCTATGTAGCTATCATTCACTTGGCTTGAGACCAGCAACGAATCCGTGAACACTTCAAGCTTTTCAACCTTCATCTCTTTGGCCAGCCTTAGGCCGGCTATTAGTGCTTCGTATTCAGCCTCGTTATTGGTGGTCTGAAAATCAAATCGAAGAGCATATGTGAACTCCAAACCTTTTGGGTTAATCAAAATTAATCCAGCCCCTGACCCTTCAACGCTTGAAGCCCCATCGGTAAAAAGCTTCCAGGCATCAGGGTTGGAAGGTTCAGTGGTGGCAGTGTTTACTTCAGTAAGTGTTTGGTTTGGGACTTCCACAATGAAATCGGCCAAGACTTGAGCCTTGATAGCTTTCCTTGGGACATAGGTGATGTTATGTTCACCCAGTTCTATGGCCCATTTGGCTAATCGGCCCGAGTTTTCAGGTTTTTCAAGCACACTCTTAATAGGTTGGTCGGTGACCACTTGTATGGGGTGTGCTTGGAAATACCTTCGAAGCCTTCTAGCTGTTTGAACTAAAGCTAGGGCAAGTTTTTCAAGGGGAGGGTATTTTGTTTCAGCTAATTTTAAAGTTTTGCTGAAAAAATAAACGGGTACCTGGGCCTTGTCTCGCTCAATGGTGAGGACTGCACTGATGGCCTCGTCCGTGATTGAGAGGTACACCGATATTAACTCCTCGGTTTTTGGTGCTGCTATGTCTGGTAGGGAAGCTAAATGTTGCTTCATCTGGTTGAAAGCTTCCTCAGCTTCTTCAGTCCATTTGAAATCCTTCTTATCTGAGCAGTTCTTGAGCGTTTTGTAGAAGGGCAGGGATCTTTCGGCTAACTTGGAGGTGAAACGCTTCAAGGCTGCAAGCTTCCCATTCAAGCTTTCAACCTCCTTCTTGGTCTTTGGTGGCTTGGTTTCAAGGACGGCTTTTACTTTGTTAGGGTTGGCTTTGATGCTTTGTTTTCCAACAATGTGGCCCAAAAATTTTCCTTCCTCGAATCCAAATGAACACTTTTCTGGATTAAGCTTCATGTTAACCTTTCTGAGGTTCTTGAAAGTTTCTTGAATATCATCGAGCATTTGGTATTCCGTTTTGCTTTTAATAACCAATTCATCGACATATGCCTCCAAGTTTTTGCCAATTTGGCTTTCGAAGGCTTTGTCAACGAGCCGTTGATAGGTTGCTCCTGCATTTTTGAGGCCGAAAGGCATCTTTTGATAGCAAAAGATTCCTTTGTCCATGTGAAAGGCTGTTTTTCCTCATCTTCTTCCTTCATGAGGATTTGGTGATAACCTTTGTATGTATCAAGAAAGCATTTGAACGAGTATCCGGTGAGGGAGTCAACTTTGAGGTCAATTTCTGGTAGTGGATAGCAATCCTTAGGACAAGCTTTGTTAAGATCCTTGAAGTCTATGCACATCCTCCAAGAGTTGTCTGGTTTCTTGACCATAACTGGGTTTGCAACCCATGACTGGTACTTGACTTCTCGGAGGATGCCGGCTGACACAAGCTTTTCAACCTCTTGGCAGGCTGCCAGACTTCTTTCAGGTGCCAAGCTTCTTTTCTTCTGGACCACAGGCTTGACCTCTGGTGGTATTCTCAACTCATGCTCGGCAATATCCCGGGGGATCCCAGTCATATATTCAGGACACCAAGCGAATACATCACTGTAGTGTGTTAGCAATTTTTCAAGGTATGAAAGGGTCTCTTGAGAAAGGTCAGGGTTGACCCTTATCCTTTGTTCAGGGTATTTATGGTTTATGACCAACCTTTTCCTGTCTTCTTCACTGTTTGAACTTTCACCTTCAACCATGTAGGCTTCCTGTGAGGGTTGAAGGGTTGCTATGCCCCTTTCGGTGGGAAATTTGACTGTGCCATGGCCAACAGACACGGCCATGTAAAATGCACACTGTCCTGGTCTTCCGATGATCACATCATAGCTTGGGGGGATGTTGATAACCACAAAGGTGAGTGGTTGGGTTCTTTCTTTTGATCCTTCACTAAAACGAACATTAAGTGTTAGTTGCCCTAAAGGCTTAAGGGGTATGTCAGCGATACCTTTTATGGAGGTCCCAGAGGGTTGAAGCCTTGAACGTTCTTCATTGCTCAATTGATTGAAGAATTTTTCGAACATAATTTCGGTGGCTGCCCCCGTGTCTATGTATGCCTTGCATGTTTGCAACGTTCCCACGGTTGCTTCTACCACGAGAGGGCTAGGGAGAGGGTCATTCTCCGTAGGGGGAAACAGACACACTGAAGCTCCCAAGCTTCCAACCTCTGCCTCTTGTGAGGAACCTTTCCATCGAAATCTACCATGTTGACTTCCTTACTCTTTCCTTCAGCCATTTTGTCCCGGACTCCCTTTACCAAATGAGCGAGTTCTCCGGACTTAACAGCTTCTTCTATTCTTTTCTTGAGCTGGAAGCAATCATTGGTGTGGTGACCTTTTTCTTCATGATACTCGCAGTATTGGGTGGAGTTTTCGTTTTTCCTGCTTTTGGGGAGAGGTCTAGGAGGCCGAAAGTTTTGTTTAACTTCTTCTGTTGCAAGGATTTCTTGAGGGGTTTTTGTGAGGGGTGTGAAACTTATGCCTTTTTCCCTGCTTGAAAGGTTCCGACCTTCAGACCTTCGAGGGTTTGAACCCTTTGACCGCCTGTCATAGGAGTTGAAGTTCCCTCTTTTTCTGGCTGGACTGTTGCTTCTCCAGCCGGACCCTCTTTTCCTTTGCTCCTTAATGTCTACTGCCTCCTCTCCTCGGATGTGGGCTTCAGCCCTTTCAAGAGCTTCTTCTAAGGTTTTGGGTAGAGATTTGTTGAAATCCCTGGTAAGGTACTTAGAGGTGATGGCATTCATGAAGCCAGCCACCCTCATTTTCTCATCGGCACCTACATAAGTTAGACCTTCCTTCTTGTATCGTTCGATGAAAGCACGGAGGCTTTCATCATCACGTTGTTTTATCTGAAAGATCACTGTTGCGTCTTTGACATATCGTCTTTGTTGGGAGAAATTGGCCAGGAAACCCTTACTGAGATCGTCAAAGCTTCGAACGCTTTGAGCAGGTAAATCGTTGAACCAGATCCTGGCAGATCCAACAAGAGTTTGCATGAACATTAGGCAACACTCAGCGTTGGACCATTTCTCTATCCGAGCTGCACCGGTGAAGATCTGAAGATGGTCCTCAGGATCTTCAGTTCCATCATATGTCCTGATGTGGGCCGGCATTTTGATCTTCGACTGGAAATCATAGTCGGCTATCTGTCTTGAGAAGCATGAAAGGTTACTTGGCTTGTATGGTTTAGCCAAGTCTTCTTCAGTCCTTGCATCCACATTACTGCCATTGCCATTGTTTCCCTGAGTGGCAAGCACTTGATTGATGAAGTGTTGCCATGGGAAGTTGGCCATCATCTGGGTCATCATGTTGGGCATAGGGTTGAAGCCTTGAAGGCTTCCTGGGCCAGTGGAGCAGTTTATCCCGAGGGGAGCACTCATAACAGCACTACGTGCTAAGGGAAGCACGGACAGGGCTTGCTCCCATGTAGTTGTGGTAGATGCTGGATAGCTTGTCACTGGGGATTGAAGGAGCTGGTCAAGAGTCAGCTCATGCCCCAAAGGAGCACCACTAGTAATTGGTTGGGAAGAGAAGATAGGATGCACCGTAGGATTTGTCATAGAGGACAGATAAGGGTGAGGGTTTGAAAGGTTACTGGGACCAGCCTCACTTCTTGTTGCAAAAAGAGGAGGGGGTGGTCCAGGATACAATGTTAGCTCAGGTTCGTCATAGTCTAAACGAATCCTCACCCCCCTTTTCTCTTTCTTTGTTCACATGCTGGTTGAGAAGAGTCCTTAGTACAAGGAAATTCTTAGCAACCCCTTCAGGGGTGAGTTCAACACACGACGGGGCATCAGAGACACCGATATTGGGAGATGGAACTCCGGATCTGGACGGAGTTGGTGTGTTGAAATTGAGGAACTCGGGTGTGCTCCCCGGAGTTGAAAAAGAAGTCGGTATAGCCACGTGAGCTTGGCTACTACCTGGAGTAGAAGCGTTTGGGATTTGGTTTACTTCTTCCGGGGATCCACTTTCAGACATGGTGATTTTAAGTGAATAGAGCTACACTACTAGGTCTTTTGGAGAAGAAATAGCGGCGTAGCCCCACGGTGGGTGCCAACTTGTTGATGCAACAAATACAAGACCAACGGTGGTAGCTGGACTGGCTAGGCAGAACGGTTGAAGGGTTCAACCTTGCCTAACGCAGGTCGTGGGGTCCCCCCACGTTTGCGAGACGTGGAAGGAGGTTTACTAGTTTATTGTTGTTCTTTGCTATAGATCCTCCTCTGAATTGTATCCAGATTTGGAAGTGGTAGCAAAGGGAATGTGTGTGTTGGATGTGAAAGGGAATGACTTGTGCGAGACAAGCATTCGATGTGAATGACCAGAGATTGAAGAATCAGAGCTGGTCCAGATGTCCCCCTGAAGTAAATGAAGTGTCATTTTATAAGGGAAGGCATCTCCAGAAGTGGAATGGATTAGACTAGCAACCTCGCTTGCAGTGGAGGGTTTCCCCTTTTGGGGGTTGAAGGCTTTTGTCCCTCGGATAATAGCGTGCATTGTGCAGACCTGCATTGCCTTTGCGGCTGTGGGTTGGTGAAGTGATCTCCAGATGTGACTGGCTACTGTTTCTGTATTGCTTTTTCCAACGCCCAGCTTTTCAACCGTTGAACCGTTTAACCTTTTGAGCGCTTACATATTTAATCATTTTATTTAGTCTTGAGCTACCCCCGTCATCAACGTCTATAAGACACATAGCACCACGTGGCAGCCACGTGGTATGCCTGCGTGGTGACTCGTGCCACCTATGCCCTAGCTACCCCCTTCGCGCTACGCGAAGGTGAACCAGAAAATCGGTCACTCGACGCGACGAGGTTGTTCTATAATTTGGTCTAGCACTAGACATTCACACTCGCTCAATCTATTTTCTTTTCCTCTCGTAGTACTGCTATAATACCCGAAGCCCTAAAAACTCTGCTCCGTAATCAACGTGCTAACCCGGATCACTGGTACGATACCCTGTCCGATCGATCTGAAACCAAATCAACGGATGTTTAACTGCTGCCTGAATAAGGCTATACTTTGTCATCTACGTTGTGGTTTTGATTTCGTGGTTATCGTTAAAGTTGAATTGGGTTAATACACTAATACGTGTTGCATTGTGTGCTTAATTAGGAACCCAAGACTTAGACTAGAAGGCTATTACTAGAAACCCTAAATCTACAAAGTGAGTCATTCTCGTTTATCAAAATGCTTTCAAAACCCTAAATGTTTTCTAGTTGTATTTACAGTGATTAAGTCTTGTATTCTGAAATTACAGCCGGTATGTGGGGTTTTGTATACATTACTTGATAAGCTTTACTATTGGACAAAGGGTTAGCCAATAGTAATATGACCACAGTCACCGAAATGGGCGAGTGACAAGTACTTTAGGTAATTGAAAGATATAAACAAATGTAAAAACTCTTAATGTTGTAACTACAATACTATGTCTTTTTATACAAATTAATGAATTCACCAGCATTTCCTGCTGATAAAATGATTTTAAACATGTTTCAGGTGATTATAGTAAATCTGAATAAGAGTTGTGATACAACAAGGCTTAAAGAAATGGCTTATTTTATTAATTAAATTAAATTAAGAAACTTTGTTTTTATCCCATATTAAAGCTACCTTTGTAAAACATGGGTTTAATCCCATCTGTTTAAGAAATAAAATCCGGTGTTTCAAAACTCTGATATTTTTCCTAACTGACGGTCCTGATTAAAATTTCCGCTGCAATATTTTCGAAATAACCACCGGTACCACTTGACTGTTCACGGATTCCGTCCAGGGTGTGATCGGGGGTTATGACAATTAATTAGGGTTTGGTTACTAATATGGAGTTTTATAAATTGAGCATGTATATTATAGTACAGTAAAAGAACTAAGAACAGGGTAAACAATGTGAGGAGATAACTATAACAACCCT
Organism: Helianthus tuberosus; assembly: GCA_030545235.1. Classification (NCBI taxonomy): domain Eukaryota; kingdom Viridiplantae; phylum Streptophyta; class Magnoliopsida; order Asterales; family Asteraceae; genus Helianthus; species Helianthus tuberosus. The sequence continues at coordinate 203,639,248 of CM060351.1, read as the reverse complement.
CGAAAAACACTCCTAAATGTTCCGTAATCGGAAAACCTAACCCATGTAACATTGATTTTTAATAAAAAAATGAAAAATCAAGGAAAAAGCACCTGTCGCGGGCCGCGACAGGTTGAGGGTAGGCTGGTCGCGGGGCGCGACGACCTGTTGCTTGCAAAGTGAGTCATTCTCTTTTTCTCACAGTATGTGAGTCCTTATTTTAAATGTTTTCCAAAACCCTAAATGTTTATCAGTTATAATTACAGTGATTAAGTCTTTGTATTCTACAATTGCTGTCAGTATTATGGGGTTTGTATACAGTACTTGATAACCTCACAATTGGGCACGGGTATCCAATGTGTGATATGACCATAGTCACCGATCCATCGAATGACAAGTACTGAACGAGTACTTGGGTAGATATAAACATTGTAATCGCTCTTAATACTGTAAAGTTATAACCACTGATGTTTTTACAAATTGGAGTTTACTCGCCAGTATTTCTTGCTGATAAAATGTTTTAAAACGTGTTTTAGGTAACTTAATGTGAAGCTATAAGAAGCCAGCTATGAATCACTGAAGGCTTAAAGAAAGTGGCTATAAAGTTACCTAAATAAAAGCTTATGTTTTCAGCAACTAGGGTTTATCCCTATAAAGATGTTATGAACAAAACATGGGTTTTATCCCATTTGTTTATTATAAAAGTTTGGTGTTTTGAAACTTTGAAATTTATTTCCTAACTACGATCCTGATGTCTCATTTCCACTGCCAAATTAATAAACACCGGTACCACCAGCTGTTGCCCGCGGCTCCCGCTCTCGAGGTGTGGTCGGGGGATGCGACAGAAGGTGGTATCAGAGCCACTGGTTTAAGCCGTTTAGGTGTTGTTTTAATACCTAAATTTTTAACCAATCATGTTAGGAAATAACTTACGTGTTATTCCGGGTAAATATGTATTGTTATTTTATATTTTGACAATTTTCTAGTTCACAGTATGAGTGATCAAGGTACTTCTGACGCTTACTGTCACCTATCTCATTCTCTCAAGGATGAAGGAACATCCCAGCCAACCCCAGGATACACCGCCGATTCTGAGGATATCTTTGTTTTCAAAGCCAAATCCAAAAAACCTTTTCCCCCTAAAAAGAGATGTTGGTTTAGTAGAGCTAAATCGGAAAGGAGAAAAAAAATGAGAAATTTCCAACAACAATGAATAGTGAATAGAGAGAGAAATACCCAAAATCCAGAAGTTAGACCTTTAAGGGAGGAAGAATTGGATAGGAAACTAGCAAACTTTCACATGTTAGAAAATGCAGCAGCAGAACTTGATCTCAACCAAATAGCAGACCCACAACTTCTACCTTTATTCCCTAACCAACCCATGGATCTAGAACAAAACCAGGAAAACCACCTTCCAATCCTAGCCTTTGATCCAAATGAGATACCTAGAATTTCAGCACCGAACCCTTTAGATCAGTATCCAGCACTGAACCCTTTAGATCCGTGGTGGGACGACAACCGATCAATTCAGGAAATATTAAATAACCCGTATCCTTACGAAGAACCAATACCACATTACCCTGAACCAGTGCCAGCCCCAATGCCACCAATGAGCCATGAGAATGTAGCAGAACTTCGCCATTACGGTGAAGACTTAGTTGAAGAAGGAAATCGAATCCGCCAAATCGGAGAAAAGCTCGTCTTGAAGTATGACGAGAACGAGATGTTATACTAAGGAACAGGTCGCCTAATATATACATATATGTGTGTAATTTTGTTACTTTAATAAAAAATCAACTAAAATAGATAAACTAATATATATATATAGGGAACCGCTAAAATGAAAACCACCCCCAGTTGTATGAACCGCGAAAACCACTATCCACCAATCAGAGCAAGGGTTAATTTGGTCATTTGATCCAAATGTCTTATCCCACTCTCTCTCTTCATTTATATCTATCAGACTTGTCTCTTTCTCATTTGTATGTCTCTCTCTTCTCTTCTAAAAAAAAACAGAGATTCATCATTCATCATCTCCGATCCTCTAATGTAAACCCCCAACAACCCCTGTTCTCGATTTAACGGCCGGCCACTACCGTTTGGTGGTGGCGTACGGCGGCGACAACAAGAGATATAGAATCTGAATCCGTGAAGAATGGGTATAAGTTTATGTGTGGCCGCCTTGGTGGTGCTCAATGACCTCCACCGTCACCTCTTCCGCCGCCATGGTGGTGCAAGGCGACCTCCACCGTCACCCCTTCCGCCGCCACCTGTGACCTCCACTCCTTCCGCCGCCACCTATTCAGGTCACCTACACCCACCTGTGATTGATTTATGTTGTTGATATTGGGGGGGTTTTTGCTGATGCTTTTTAATGTTTGTTTTTGGTTGGTTTTTCTGGTGCTTTTTTGCTTATGCTTTTGAATGTTTGGGGGGGTTTCGCTGGTGCTTTTTTGTGATGAAGGTGGGCGACGGTTGTTGGTGGTGCTGAACATTTGCAGAGGTGTGCGACAGGTGTTGGTGGTGGTGGCGTTGGGGTTGGTGGCGGTCGGGGTTTTTTGGTCGTTTTGGGGGTGGTGATTTGGGGGTTTCGAGTGAAGGGAGATTGGGGTTGATTTGTTGGGGGGTTGATTTGAATTCTTTGATTCTGTTCATTTGAATTCTTGATCTGTTTGTGATAACTGCACTTGTTTGAATGTTTTTTGAATGGATACAGGTTGCTTAAATGATGCATTTGTATTCTTTGATTATGTGGGTTTTGATCGGTTTGGATTTGGGGGGCGATGAAGCAAAAAAAAAAAAAAAAAAACGTTGATTTTGATGACGAAGGCGCGGCAAGGACGGCGGAGGGTAGGTTTTTTGAACCTGCAACCCCATTTTGCAGCCTTTTTTATTATCAGAAAATCTGAGCCAAACCCCGTTTTTTTTTCGAGATGCGCTTTGTTTTGATGTTGTTGGCTTTTTATAATTTTTTCCATAGTCGATGACGATAACAATCTATCTGAGACACCTACCGAGTTTGCGTTTTCTGGGTGTGTTCGTGTTGCGTAAAAATGTTTTTGTAAAAAAAAATGTTAAACCGTAAACTTTTTAACTTAAAACGTAAAAAGTTTTAAAGTAAAACACAAAAACTAAAAACTTTTACCGTAAAAAGTAAAAAGTTTTACGTAAAACGTAAAACGTAAAAACTAAAAAGTTTTAACGTAAAACGCAAAACGTAAAAAGTTTTACGTAAAACGTAAAACGTATAAATTTTTAACGTAAAACGTATAAATTTTTAACGTAAAACGTAAAAGGTACAACGTAAAAGGTACAACGTACAACGTAAAACGTAAAAAAAGTAAAACGTAAAACTTAAATCGTAAAAAATTGAGCTAAAAAATCTTATCCCGTAAACCGTAAAAAAAATTTTGGAAAAAAAAAAACGGGCCGTAAAATACGGAACGTAAAAAACGGCGCGAAAATAACGGGGCTAAACGGGGCGTAAAAAAATTGGGCAAAACGGGGCGTAAAAAAAATTGGGCGTATAAAAAAAACGTGTAAAAAAAACGGGGCGTATAAAAACGGCGCGCAAAAAAACGTGTAAAAAACTGCACGTTAAAACGACGTGTAAAAACTTGTAAAAAACGGCGTGTAAATAACGGCGCGTTAAAAAAACATGTAAAAAACGGCGTGTAAAAAAACGGCGAGTAAAAAACAAGAGGCGTGAATTCGGCGCATAAAAACGCCGCCAAAAAAAAACGGGATGTAAAAAACGTCGCGGTAAAACGGGACGCAAAAAACCGGTGCGCAAAGAAAATTCGCTTTGCTAAAAAAATCTGAATTTAAAAAATGGGTTTAATAAAAAAATTATCCTTGAAAAATAAAAAGTAATATATTAAAACTAAAAAGTAATAAAAAATAATAAAGACAAAAAGACAAAATAGAGTACTTTTACTATACTACCCTTTTGAATTAAAATATTAAAGACATAATAAGACAAAATCTATTTAATATTAATTTTTTTTATTTTCAATCTCATACATCCATCTTTTTCATCTAAAGGCTAGAAAGTGGTTCTCTTAGTTCTTACAACTAGAAGTGGTTTACATTTTAGCGGTCCCCTATATATATATATATATATATATCGATGCATAGTTACTAGTGTTTAAATTCCAGTTATAGTTGTAATAGATGCATGTATGAATATGAAAAGAGTAAAGTCGCAATGATCGACGTTTTTTGATAAATATGCTTGAGTAATTGTTTGTATAATTCTGTGATATTAATACCTGATAATGTTTACAATTCAGATGTCAAACGAAGTAAATCAGGAAATCCAGAATAACAACAATAACGGGAACCAAGTAGATAAAAGTGCTATCGAACATATAGTAGCTCAAGGAATCATAGATGCCATGCCATATATTATCAACACTATTAAAAAAGCAGAAAATAATTCCGTAATAGGCAGTAAACGTGCACCCACTAAACTAAGTCACAGTGTGAATGGAAATCACGGACCACTTATTCAAGCCCCAATTCCAAAAAGAAGAAGGACCATCTCATATGGTTGTTCTTATAAAGAATTCTTAGCCTGTAAACCGATAGAATTCTCCGGCAATGAAGGAGCCATTTCAGCCTTGCGCTGGACAGAAAAGACAGAAACAATTTTAAAGATAAGCAAATGTGTAGATGAAGATAATATCATGTATGCTTCTAATCATTTTAAGAATGTTGCTTTAGAATGGTGGAATACTATTCTTCAATCCAGAGGAAATGACAGAGTTTATAACACGGAATGGAACAACTTTAAGGAGATAGTTGAAAGGAAATTTGTCCTCCTCATGAAAAAGAACAGATTGCCAATAAGTTTCTGAATCATAGAATGAGTGGAGTAGATTGCAGGGACTATACTACCATATTCTTTGAATATGCAAGGATAGTACCAACACTAACCTCACCAGAACCAGTGTTAATCTCCCATTACATCTGGGGATTAATCAGTGAGATCAGACATGTAGTCAAATCAGCCAGACCCCAAACCAAAGAAGAAGAGTGGAACTTGCTAACACTCTGACAGATGAATTGGTACGTACGCAAGAGGAAAACCAGAAAAAGAACCTAGCTCAAAAGATTACCCAGGAACTACGTTACGGTAATTCCTATCGCGGAAAAGGAACAGGTTCTTCCTCTGCACCCTACTGCAAGTATTGTAAGAAGAACTCGGGAAAGTGTGTTGTGTCCTGCAACTACTGCAAGTTCCCAAGATATAAGGAAGAACATTGCAGGGAGAAAGCTAGTGCCAGAGTATGCTACAACTGCGGAGAAGCTGGTCATATCAAACCGACCTGTCCGAAACTAGCTCTAGCGACAAACAAAGAAAAGGCAACAGAAGGACCCAAGAAGAATGCCAGAGCCTTAGTTCTGACAGCTGAGGAAGCCAAGATGATCCCAGATGTGATTGCCGGTACTTTTTTAGTTAACGATGTTTATGCTAAAGTATTATTTGACTCTGGTGCAAACCAAAGTTTTATCAATACTTCTTTTTGCAAACTTCTCAATCAACCATTAACCAAATTTCAACAAAACTGTCTGGTGGAAACGACAAATGGAAGCTCCATTAAGATAAGCGAAATCCTGCAGGAAGCAAGGTGAGAAATTTTAAACCATAACTTTACCGCTAATCTTTTACCAATGAATCTAGCCGGATTTGACATCGTAATAAGAATGGATTGGTTGGTAGCCAATAAGGCATGTATATTATGTGATCAAAAGTCTATACAAATAAGTGCGCCAAATGGTGAAAAGATCACAACTAAAGGAGATAAGCCAACAAGGTCAACAAAGTTCATCTCTGTGATGAAAGCTGCAAGTTATGCATAGAAATGAGGAATGGTGTATATGATTTCAGTAATAATTAACACTAAAGGAAAAGAATTAAAAGATATTCCCGTAGTATCTAAATTCTCAGATGTCTTTCCAGAAGAGTTACCTGGATTATCGCTAGATCGAGATATTGAATTTAGAATTCACCTAATACCAGGAACGACATCGATTGCCAAAGCACCCTATCGACTAGCGCCAATGGAGATGCAAGAATTGAAGAAACAGCTTGACAAATTACTAGAGAAAGGTTTCATACAGCCTAGTTCATCGCCATGGGGAGCACCGGTGTTATTTGTCAAGAAGAAAGACGGATCAATGCGTATGTGCATTGATTATCGATAGCTGAATAAGGATACGATTAAAAATCGGTACCCACTACCGAGAATAGATGATCTATTCGATCAATTTCAAGGAGCTCGATTCTTTTCTAAGATCGATTTACGCTCAGGATATCATCAATTGAAAGTACAGGAAGATGACATTCCTAAAACTGCTTTTAGAACAAGGTACGGTCATTATGAATTTACAGTTATGCCATTTGGTTTAACCAATGCCCCAGCCGCATTTATAAACATGATGAACATAATATGTAAACCATACCTTGATAAATTCATAATCGTCTTTATAGATGATATTCTAATTTACTCTAAGAGTAAGGAGGGACATGCAGAACATTTGCATACACTTCTGACATTGTTGAGAAAAAAATCTTTACGCTAAATTCTCAAAATGAGAATTCTGGTTACAAGAAGTGCAATTCCTTGGACATCTGGTTAATCATGAAGGAATTCATATGGATCCCACAAAGATCGAGGCAATTAACAAATGGAAAGTCCCTGAGTCCCCAACGAAAATAAGAAGTTTTCTTGGATTGACAGGATATTATAGATGTTTTATTCAAAATTTCTATAGAATAGCCATTCCATGAACCAAACTGACTTGCAAATCAGTTAAGTTTGAATGGGGACCAAAACAAAAGGAAGCATTTAGGATTTTGAAACAAAGGTTAACCGACGCACCCATACTCGCGTTGCTTGAAGGAACTGAAGACTTTGTAGTCTATTGTGACGCGTCTAAATTAGGATATGGATGTGTGCTGATGCAACCTCAAAAGGTAATTACTTATGCCTCTAGACAGCTTAAGAAACATGAAGAGAATTATACAACCCATGATCTAGAGTTAGGAGCAATAATTAAGATTTGGAGACACTATCTTTACGGTAGTAAGTTTGTTATTTTCACAGATCATAAAAGTTTAAGATATGTTTTTGGACAAAAGGAATTAAATATGAGACAGAGACGTTGGATGAAAATTATTAGTGATTATGATTGTGATATCCAGTATCATGCAGGAAAGGGTAACGTAGTAGCTGATGCCTTAAGTTGAAAATATCATGAAAAGCCAAAAAGAGTACGCTCTCTTAGACTAAACCCGCGGATAGATTTAAATGAACAAGTGAAACAGATACAGGAAATGGCAATCAAGGATGATGCTGAAGATTTGAAAGGAATGATTAAGGAATTATAAAAAGGAGCAGATGGAATTTGGAGATTCCATAAGAAAAGAATCTGGATACCTATTCAAGGGAACCTACGAAACCGAATTTTAGAAGAAGCCCATAAGTCTGAGTATACGATACATCCCGGTAGTGACAAAATGCATCAAGACTTAAGAAAGAATTTCTAGTGGATACGAATGAAAAAGGATATAGCAATTTACGTTGCTAACTATTTAACCTATTCCCAGGTTAACGCTGAACATCAGAAACCTTCAGGGTTACTACATCAATTGGAAATGCCAATTTGGAAATGAGAATTGATAACAATGGACTTTATTACCAAATTACCTAAGACACAGAAAGGTAATGATACAATCTGGGTGACTGTAGACAGATTAACCAAATCTGCTCATTTATTACCAATGAAGGAAATTTTCAGTTGGAACAGATAGCCAAGCTATATGTAAATGAAATAGTTTCATTGAATGGAATTCCTTTATCTATTGTGTCTGACAGAGACATCCATTTTACTTCTCACTTTTGGACAAGTTTCCAAAAAGCAATGGGAACTAGACTAAATGCAAGCACCGCTTATCACCCTCAAACGGACGGACAAAGTGAAAGGACAATCCAAACGATGGAAGATATGCTTAGAGCCTGTGTAATTGATTTTGGAGGAAATTGGGACAATCATTTACCATTAATAGAATTTTCCTACAACAACAGCTATCATACCAGCATCAATGCTGCTCCGTTTGAAGCCCTCTATGGACGAAAATGCCGAACTCTAGTCTGTTGGGCAAAGATTGGAGAAAAGAAACTATCAGGACCCGAGATTGTGCTTGAAACAACTGACAAAATTATTCAAGTCAAGGAAAGACTGAAAGCAGCACGAGATCGTCAAAAGCACTATGCTGATAACAGACGAAAACCGTTGGAATTTCAAGTTGGAGACGAGGTACTGTTAAAAGTTTCTCCATGGAAAGGCATTGTCAGATTCGGTAAAAGAGGAAAGCTAAGCCCAAGGTGTGGCACCTGGGGAAAATCCACAGTAATCCTGATCAAACACCTTGCTGCTTTGGATTGCTTATCAAATTTCGGGACGAAATTTCTTTCAAGTTGGGGATGATGTGACAACCCGAGATTTCAAGGTTCTTTCCTACGAATCACTTGTTTCAAGATCTGTTTTTACAATTTGTTTATGTGATGACATGTGTAGTTTATTTGAATGATTATAGTATGGTTATGCTTACTAGTTTAATGTTTAATGTTAATGTGTGATGGAAACCCAAGGTGACGAAGAATGGTTATTCGTCACCATCAATCTCAACGAAGATGGTTCTTCGTCGCGAACCTTCCTTGGCGAAGATGGACCTTCGTCATCAACCCTTTGGACGAAGTATGGTCCTTCGCCGAAGTGTTGTTCGCCAAAAAGGGGCCTTCGGCCCAGGTATTTCGAGGCCCAGAACCTTATGCGTATAACTTTCTGTAAATCAAACGTAACCGCAGAAATCACAAAAACCCTAAAAGTCCTCTCACTATCTTTTGAGCGTCGGCAACCTTGTTTCCTTCGAGCTCTCTATTGTTCGGGCATAGCTCTCTTGTCCTCAAGCCTCCTCGTGTTATCTTGCATACCGGTTAGTGTTTATATTGTTTATTTGGTTGATGATCGATACATGATGCATGAGATTGACTATGATTTAGAGTTTTGCTAGAAATCATGTACCGATATTGGATTGACTATGTAAATACTGATTCAGTGAATAGGTATGCACAATGAACATATTTTCCGGTGATCTTCTTATGTTAACAAATGGTTAGATTTGGTCGGGTAAAATATTAGCATAGATCGATGAACTGAGGTTACATGTTGTGATTATGTTAATGATTCTATTCATCTTGATGTTCACTGCTTTTGGCTAGATTGATGATCACATGATTAGAGCATGATTAAGGTTATGTGAATCGATGATCATGTTGTGGTTATACTAGTTTTGAAGAATGACGGCAATTAGGGTTCGCGTGAATGTGAATAATTGTCGTGAAAGTATGTCATTTGATCTGATTGGAATGTGTCTGTGTGTTTACTGGAATCATAGGAAGTTGTTACTGTATATTGAAACCGTAGTACAACGACGAAGAATCTTTCCCCCACGAAGCATCAATGTCGACGAAGGTTTGATTCTTCGTCGACAAGCTTGTGACGAACAATCGAGGTATTTCGTTGCAGTCATGTTCGGCGAAGTATGATTCTTCACCATGAGGGGATCTTCGTCATCTTGATTCTTCGCCATGAGAGCATCCCATGAAGAATTGATTCTTCGTGGAGATGCTGGTAGTGGACAATCAGAACAGTTGTAAAAATTTATACAGATTATAATGTGTATGAGATTTGAGAAAATTGCTATGTGTTAATCTGTGATCCTTGCGGCTAATGCCATCTGTGATAATACGTGACTTGGTTGATTATGAAACTGATCTTGATTGGTAACCACGGTAGGGTTTGGTTGATTAACTTGAATGGGTAACTTAATATACCGAGCAAATCTAAGGTGAGTTCACTGCTCTTTTTCTAAGCATGCGTTCCGGGGAGGGACATCTGGTAAACATTCCGGGGAGGAATGTCGGGTAAATGGGTTTGACTGGAATGTTAAACCTGGGATGTTGGTTAATACACTCATATCTATCATTTAAGTCCCATCATATACCGAGTTAGTTGCCAGGGAGGCAACGGGGTTATTAGTTGATAGCGCTATTAGGTTTGGCACCCTGACACCGTACCGGCGAGGACGTGCTCGAACTAATTACCTTAACCACTCGACCAATGTTTGATAGAGCATTGGGGAAGGGCAAATAATCTGGAGCCATCTAGCGGTACTCGAGTTATTAACAACATTGAATCTCTGAATTGTTTTAAACTTATACTTGGTAACTAAACGCGATAACAAACTATGAACTCACCAACGTCGTCTGACACACTTGTCTGCATGCTTGCAGGTCATTAGATTCATGGTTATGGAACTTGCTATCTGGGAGTGCTGGAGTGGTCATGGGTCGAGTCTCTGGATACATGTTCATTGGTTTCGTACATTTGATTTGAAACATTTGAATCACAATTTACATTATGCTTCCGCTGAACGTATTGCTTTTAAGTTGTGATTTGAAAATTACTTTATGAAGTAAATGGAAACTTTTATTTAATATCTTGTTATAGTTCAACGTGATTGGTGGCTGGATCCTGGTACGTCACACGTCCCGCGGTGTCTCCGCATGGGGTAATTTGGGGGTGTGACACAAGGTATGTTCGACCTTTTGAGATTATCAAAAGAATAGGACCAGTAGCTTATCAGTTACAGTTGCCAAAGGAAATAGCAGGAATACATGATGTATTTCATATATGTAACCTCAAGAAATGCTTAGCAGACGAATCATTGGTAGTACCTCTTCAGGACATAGAGGTAAATGAGAAACTTAAGTTTGTAGAGAAACCACTTCAAATTAAAGATAGAAAGATCAAGAATCGCAAAAAAAAGAGATTAGTTCTGGACAAAGTGAAATGGGATTCGAAGAGAGGATTATAATACACATGGGAACTCGAGTCAGAAATGCAAAGGAAATATCCACACCTAATCCAGTGAATCTCGACGACGAGATTTAAAACAAGGTGGGGAGGATATAATAACCCTCGAAAAACACCCCTAAACATTTCCGTAATCAGAAAACCTAACCCATGTAACGTTAATTTTTAATAAAAAAATGAAAAATCAATGAAAAAGCACCCATCGCGGGCCGCGATAGGTTGAGGGTAGGCTGGTCGCAGGGCGTGACGGCCTGTTGCTTGCCGGCACTTGTTTCGCTATGTGTCGAGCCTATAGGTATAATAGCCCTCCTAGAACCCTTAACGTGACCCCTAACGTTCCTTATATACCCCGTATACGAGAAACGAGCCCGAAATACCCTTATATTTATAAAAATCAAACAAAACAAGCAACAGGAGTTGCTCGCGGGCCGCGACCCGGTCCCCTGGGTCCATCTTGGGGTACGACTGACTTGGTGGGCCTGACAAGGCATTGCGCCACGTGTCTAGTGACTCAACAAACCTACACCTTGACTCGACCAAGCTATAGTTGCCACGAAGGCTCTCGCGGGCCGCGAGAATGTTCGCGAAAAGCTTCGTTGGGCCGCGACTCGCTGTCCGTCACGCCTATATAAAGAGCCTCAGGCCATTTGAATGTCGCTCATTTCTTTTCTTTCTCTCAAAACCTCTGACAGCTAAAAATCTCGGGAAATAATACCCCTATAAAGTGAAGCTCTGCCTTATTGTAAGTATTATAACCCTATTAGTTACCCTACACGATCGATCTAGGGCTCCGTAACGCATGTCAAGGCTCTGCCTGACTCAGTCGTTGGAGTTCTGTCTCGTGTTACACCCGATTGATCTAGGACTCCGTAATGCATGTCAAGGGTCTACCTGACTCAGTCATTGGATATCTGTCTCGAGTTGTACGGTTAACATGATTTGGGTTATTTTACTAACACGTGTGCATCGTTTAAATTTAATAGACAATAACCAGAAGAAACACCATGAAGCTTTAGTTTTACCTAAGTAAACAATGTGAGTACATCTACTTTTTGCCATCTTTTTGTAAATTACTTTTGTGAGTCAAAATGCTTTATCAAAACCTCAAATGTTTTAAGTTACACTTAACAGTAATTGAGTACTTGTTATTCTACAATTACTGCCGGTATGTTGGGGTTTTATATACATTACTGAAAGACGTTACCATTGGACAAAGAGTTAGCCAATGAGTAATATGACCCATAAGTCAGGTGTTGATAGTACTGAATGAGTAAGATATAAACAACTATAATTGCGGATGCCCTCAATACTGTAAAAGTTGTAAAACTGTTTTGATTAAACTGGGATGCACTCGCCTGTATTTCTTGCTGATAAAACCTTATAAAACGCGTTTCAGGTAACTTAATGTGAAGCTAATAGAAGCCAGCTGGAGAGCACTGAAGGCTTGGAAAAGTGGCTATAAAAGTTACCTAAATAAAAAGGAGTTTTGTTTTCAATAAACTAGTGTTTATCCCTATAAATTGTATTGTAAATAGAAACTTGGGTTTATCCCATTTATTTGTTTATTATAAAAGTTTTGTGTTTTAACTCTAATAAAATATTTTCTAGCTACGGTCCTGATGTCTTATTTCCACTGCCAAATTAATAAACACCGATACCGTCTGACTGGCTCGCGGCGCCCGCTCTAGGGGCAGGGGGTAGGGGGCTGCGATAGAAGGTGGTATCAGAGCTACAGCCACTGGTTTAAGCCAATGAAGTGTTCTGCTGACACTTAAATTCTGTGTTAGGAAATAATTTATGTGATTATGTGTTTTGTATTATTTAACAATTTGTTAGTTTACAGTATGAGTGAGCAAGGTACATCTGACGATTATCGTCACTTAGCTAGTTCACCAAATGATGAAGGAACCTCATCTCAGCCAAATCCCTAAGGATACTCAGTAGATACTGAGGAAGTAATATTTATTTTTAAGGAACAGTCTAAGGAACCTTTTACTTCTAAAAAGAGAGGATGGTTTAATAGGGGAGCACATGAGAGAAGAAATAGGATGAAGAAATTACAACAACAAAGAGCGATAGTAAAAGCCAATAGGGAAGTGAATGCCCAAACCTGGGAAACAGTCAATAGACCACCGTGGGAAGAGGAATTAGATAGACAGTTGGCAAATTTCCATATGGTAGCGACTACAGTAGTACGCTCTAACCTAAACCAAATAGTCGAACCACCACTATTACCCTTATTTCCAGATCAACAAATGCTAGAACCCAACCAGGAAGACCAGTTTCCTATCCAAGATGTTGATCCCAATGAGATTCCTAGAATTCCCCCACCAAACCCCATAGCTCAGTACACCGAGCTTAACCCTTTAGACCCATTTTGGAACAGCGACTGGTGGAAGCAGAGTGTAATAAGAAACCCATACCCTTACGAACACCCCATACCTCGATACCCTGATCCAGAACCCGTACCATTACCTCCCATGAGTGAAGAAAATATGCAGGAACTTCGCCAATGGGGCGATGAGTTAGTTGATGAAGGAGATAGAATTCGTCAAATAGGAGAAAAGCTTATGTGGAAGCATGTCGAGCGTGATATACATGATTGGATACACGATACCTAGAATAATACATAGATATCTGTGTAATTTTGTATTTTGAATATATATATATATATATAGGGATAGACTAAAATAGATATCATATATATATGTATATATATATATATATGTATCATACTCAGTAAATCCCACCAATAGCAAAGATAAGGTAGGGACTGAGGAGGGTAGATGTAGATAGCCTTACCTCTACCCCGTAGAAATAGAGAGGTTGCTTCCAGTGAGACCCCCGGCTCGATTATAGTTTTATATATATATATATATATATATATATATATATATATATATATATATATATATATATATGAAAAGAGTAAAAGTCGCAATGTTCGAGGATTTTGATCAATCTGTTTATGTGTCTGTTTGTATTAAATCTTATTCTGTGATAATTAATACCTGATAAATGTTTACAATTCAGATGTCAAACGAAGTAAATCAGGAAAACCAGAACAATGAGAGTAACGACAACCAAATAGATAACAGTGCCATCCAACATATAGTAGCACAAGGAATTATAGATGCTATGCCTTATATTATCAAGACTGTTAAAGAAGCAGAAAATAATAAATTTGCAAATGGAAGTAAACGCCAACATACTGAACCAAGTCATAGTGTGAACGATAATAACGGACCTATAATCCAAGCTCCTATTCCTAAAAGAAGAAGAACCGTCTCTTACGGTTGTTCGTCTCTTACGGTTGTTCTTATAAAGAATTCTTGGCCTACAAACCAATAGAATTCTCAGGCAATGAAGGATCCATTTCAGCCTTGTGCTGGATAGAAAAGACAGAAGCAGTCATAAAAAATAAGTAAATGTGCAGATGAAGATAAGATTATGTTTGCTTCTAATCTTTTAAAAAATGCAGCCTTAGAATGGTGGAATACCATTCTCCAGTCTAGGGAAAGTGACAGAGTTTATAGAATGGAATGGTCTAATTTTAGAGAAATAGTCGAAAGAAAATTTTGTCCTCCTCATGAAAAGGAACAAATCGCCAATAAGTTCCTAAATCTTAAAATGACTGGAATAGACTGCAAAGGTTACACTGCCATATTCTTTGAATATGCTAGAATAGTGCTAACCTTAGCCTCACCTGAGCCAGTATTAATCTCTCGTTACGTTTGGGGATTAATTACTGAGATTAGACATGTAGTCATGGCAGCTAGGCCGCAAACGAAAGAAGAAGCAATAGAACTAGCCAACACCCTGACTGATGAGTTGGTACACACACAAGAGGAAAACCAGAGAAAGAACCTAGCTCAGAAGCTTACCCAAGAATTTCATTACCATGGAAAAGGTATAGGTTCTTCCTCTACACCCTACTGTAAATATTGCAAAAGAAAGCACTTTGGAAGGTGCTCCATATACTGAAACTTTTGCAAAATGTTTGGACATAAGGAAGAAAACTGTAGAAAGAAACCTAGTAATAGGATATGCTTCAATTGTGGAGAAACTGGACACATCAAACCGAACTGTCCGAAACTAGCTCTAGCAGCAACCAACAAAGCTAAGACAGCTGAAGGACCTAAGAAAAATGCCAGAGCATTCGTTCTAACAGCTTAAGAAGCTAAGATAATTCTAGATATGATTGCTAGCACGTGTTTAGTTAAAGTATTATTTGACTCTGGTGCAAACCAAATGTAATTGCGGATGCCCTCAATACTGTAAAAGTTGTAAAATTGTTTTGATTAAACTGGGATGCACTTGCCATTATTTCTTGCTGATAAAACCTTTTTAAAACGCGTTTCAGGTAACTTAATGTGAAGCTAATAGAAGCCAGCTGGAGAGCAATGAAGGCTTGGAAAAATGGCTATAAAAGTTACCTAAATAAAAAGGAGTTTTATTTTCAATAAACTAGGCTTTATCCGTATAAATTGTATTGTAAATGGAAACTTGGGTTTATCCCATTTATTTGTTTATTATAAAAGTTTTGTGTTTTAACGCTGATAAAATATTTCCTAACTACGGTCCTGATGTCTCATTTCCACTGCCAAATTAATAAGCACCGATACCATCTGCCTGGCTCGTGGCGCCCGCTCCCGGGGCAGGGGGTCGGGGGCTACGACAGAAGGTGGTATCAGAGCTACAGTCACTGGTTTAAGCCAATGAAGTGTTATGCTGACACTTAAATTCTGTGTTAGGAAATAATTTATGTGATTATGTGTTTTATGTTATTTGACAATTTGTTAGTTTACAGTATGAGTGAGCAAGGTACATCTGACGTTTATTGTCACTTAGCTAGTTCACTAAAAGATGAAGGAACCTCATCTCAGCCAAATCCCTCAGGATACTCAGCAGATACTGAGGATGGAATATTTATTTTTAAGGCACAGTCTGAGGAACCTTTTACTTCTAAAAAGAGAGGATGGTTTAATAGGGGAGCACAAGAGAGAAGAAAGAGGATGAAGAAATTACAACAACTAAGAGCGATAGTAAAAGCTAATAGGGAAGTGAATGCCCAAACCCAGGAAACAGTCAATAGACCACCATGGGAAGAGGAACTAGATAGACAGTTGGCAGATTTTCATATGTTAGCCACTACAGCAGTAGACTCTAACCTAAACCAAATAGCTGAACCACCACTATTACCCTTATTTCCAGATAAATAAATGCTAGAACCCAACCAGGAAGACCAGTTTCCTATCCCAGATGTTGACCCCTATGAGATTCCTAAAATTTCCCTACCAAACCCCATAGCTCAGTACACCGACCTTAACCCTTTAGACCCATTTTGGAACAGCGACTGGTGGAAGCAGAGTGTAATAAGAAACCCATACCCTTACGGACACCCCATACCTCGATACCCTGACCCAGATCCCGTACCATTACCTCCCATGAGTGAAGAAAATATGCAGGAACTTCGCCAATGGGGCGATGAGTTAGTTGAAGAAGGAGATAGAATTCGTCAAATAGGAGAAAAGCTTATCTGGAAGCATGTCGAGCGTGATATACATGATTGGATACACGATACATAGAATAATACCTAGATATATGTGTAATTTTGTATTTTGAATATATATATATATATGTATGTATATATATATATATAGGGTTAGAATCGTGTGAGAAGCACTAGTCTAATTGAGAAACTTGAGAGCATTCTGGACCACACATTTTTCCTAAGCTTTTCGTAATATACACATATGTATAGTTTAAAATTGACTATATACATATGTGTATAATTCACGATTTGACAATATACATATATGTATATAGTCAGTTTTAAACTATACATATGTGTATATTACGAAAAGCTTAGGGAAATATGTGGTCCAGAATGCTTCTCAAATTTCACAAATAGGGTGGACTTCTCTTAGGATCCCTACCCTATATATATATATATATATATATATATATATATATATATAGACTAAAATAGATATCGATGCATAACTATTAGTGTGTTTAATTTCCAGTTGTAGTTATATATATATATATATATATATATATATATATATGAAAAGAGTAAAAGACGCAATGTTCGACGATTTTGATCAATCTGTTTATGTGACTGTTTGTATTAGATCTTATTCTGTGATAATTAATACCTGATAAATGTTTACAATTCAGATGTCAAACGAAGTAAATCAGGAAAACCAGAATAATGAGAATAACGGCAACCAAATAGATAACAGTGTCATCCAACAGATAGTAGCAAAAGGAATTATAGATGCTATGCCTTATATTATCAAGACTGTTAAAGAAGCTAAAAATAATAAATCTGCAAATGGAAGTAAACGGCAACACACTGAACCAAGTCACAGTGTGAACGATAATAACGGACCTATAATCCAAGCTCCTATTCCTAAAAAAAAAGAAGAATCATCTCTTACGGTTGTTCTTATAAAGAATTCTTGGCCTGCAAACCAATAGAATTATGAGGCAATGAATGAGCCATTTCAGCCGTGCGTTGGATAGAAAAGACAGAAGCAGTCATAAATAGGAAAGGGGAGGGGGGCGTCGCGGGGCGCGAGAGCCTCCAAATTCACCTATAAATTGAGCAGAGGCTGCACATTTCAAATTCGTTCATTTCTCTTTCACTCTCAACTTCTATATGCGAAAATTATAGCCAAATATACCCCTAAACAAGAAGCTCTGCCCCGTTGTATGTATTTTAACCCCTGATCACTAATTCGTTACCCTACCCGATTGATTTAGGACCCACCAATGCATGTAGAGGCTCTGCCTGACTAAGTTCATTGGGGTTCTGTCTCGTGTTGTATGGCTAAAGTGACTTGGGTTATTTTACTAACACGTGTGCATTGTATGTTTTTATTAGAAACTCAAGAAAATAATCAAGAAATATTATCAGGAAGCCCGTAGAGATACCTAAGTTTGCAAAGTGAGTCATTCTCTTTTTCTCACAGTTTGTGAGTCCTTATTTAAATGTTTTCCAAAACTCTAAATGTTTATCAGTTATAATTACAATGATTAAGTCTTTGTATTCTACAATTGCTGCCAGTATTATGGGGTTTGTATACAATACTTGATAACCTTCATAATTGGGCACTGGTATCCAATGTGTGATATGACCATAGTCACAGATCCATCGAGTGACAAGTACTGAATGAGTAATTGGGTAGATATAAATATTGTAATCACTCTTAATACTATAAAGTTATAACCACTGATGTTTTTACAAATTGGAGTATACTCTCCAGTATTTCTTGCTGACAAAATGTTTTTAAAACGCGTTTTAGGTAACTTAATGTGAAGCTATAAGAAGCCAACTATGGAGCACTGAAGGCTTAAAGAAAGTGGCTATAAAGTTACCTAAATTAAAGCTTATGTTTTCAGCAACTAGGGTTTATTCCTATAAAGATGTTATGAATAAAATATGGGTTTTATTCCATTTGTTTATTATAAAAGTTTGGTGTTTTGAAACTCTGAAATTTATTTCTTAACTACGATCCTGATGTCTCATTTCTGCTGCCAAATGAATAAACACCGATACCACCAGCTATTGCCCGTGGCTCCCGCTCCCAAGGTGGGGTCGGGGATTGCGACAATAACAATGTTATAAAGTGTGTGGGATCGATTATGATTTATGAAAATTTAAAACTAGGGTAAATTACACTTTTCATCCTTTATGTTTGTATCGAATTGCAATGGATAGCCTTTAACTTCAATAATTACAGTCACAATCATTTATTTAAGAAACCCAATATACCTTTCGTCCTTTAGCACTAACCAAGTTAAAATTTTAAGTTAAGTTTGATCATGTGCCTTGCACATGAGGATAGATTGGAAATTTTATTTATTTGTTTACAAAACTATAAAATCCTATCTTTTCTATTAGCTATATCTCTCTCCCCCTTTCTCTCTCTCTCTCTCTTCACCACCCCCACAACCACTACCAAATCAGTAACCGAATTCAGACATCACCGTCTGAGCCACCACCACCGTATTCCAAGAAGAAAATGGCAGAAAAAATTCCCAAATTCAAAATCAAAATCTAGTGAATAATATATATTCAAGCCAAAGCAACAATCATGAGCACATGCGCTACCCTTTGATCAATCCCTGCTCCTATAAATCACAAAAACCCCTGATGATGGGGGTAGCCCAAATCTCAATAAAATGACTAATATACATAACAGCTTAAAATGTTAAAAGGTTGAGAGGTTCAATACACGCGAACTCAGGTGAACAGTAAAAAGGACACACACAGTGTCCGGTCACATCAACACTTAACGTGTGAACCATTTCTGCACAGACAGAACATGTGCACAGAGAACAACCTTTTATCCGCAGGTCTAAAGCCTCCAACCCCCAAACGGGTAATTCCTCCACTGTAGCCTTGGATCCATGGTCACGAGATTCCTCTTATAGAATATATCTTATCTATAAGTACCAGCTCCAACAACCATATCAGGGACACCAGATCAGTGGAGCTAACACTTACTCTCTGATCTTCTCTCTTCTCTTGAGAACAAGTTTCATACTTGCTTCTCTTCTTCACGCCAAACAGCATTGCTTTGCTAACAACTTCATTCCGGCTTGAATTCCCTTCAAGCTGGAATCAAAAGCGATCAATAAACAAGTGATCCAACCCCACGTGCTACAAACGTGGGAGGACCCCACGACCTGCGTTAGGCTAATCAAAACCCTTGAACCCTTTTACCCGGAGGTATCACTACAGGCATTGGTCTTGTATTTGTTGTAGCAACAAGTTGGCGCCCACCGTGGGGCTACGCCGCTTACTTTATGTTAAAGACCAGTTGTGTAGCTCCATTTTCTCTTTACATCATGTCTGAAAGCGAGTCTCTCGGTCAGGTAAATCAGGTGCCTAACAACACCGATTTAACACCAAATTCGGGTCGGATCTCACCGGTCCTATCTACACCTCTTTCTACTCCCGGAAGTACTCCACCGGGATATGTTCCCGGAGTTCACTTCTTTTCAGACACAAATCCATCTCGGTCAGGGGTTGCACCAACTCAAATCGATGTAATGCATACACCGGAACGCATAGATCTAACACCCGAGGGAGTAGCTATAAATTTCTTACAACTGAGATTTCTTCTCAACTAGCATGTGAGCTTAGAAAGGGAAAAAAGGGTGAGAATAAGACTAAATTATGAGGAGTCTGAACCCTCATTATCACATGGCCCTCCATCTCTTCCTTTTAGCAGCTCACGTTCAGCCACATCTCACCTTGAAGCTAGTCCTAGTGTGACAGACCAACCACTCAAGCTCTTTAGCTTTTCGGGAGGCCAAGTCCAACCGCTTTTCCCTTCTTTACCTCCGAACCCGTTACAACCGGTGCACCTATGGGGCATAAAACCACTCTTGATCAATTATGGCAGTCACCAGCTTCAAGTGTTCCCCCTCCCATTGCTACTTCATGAAAACAAGCCATGGCCACCCTGCCTTTGGCTCGAGGTGCGGTCATGAGCACATCCATGGGAATGCCTTATACAGTAAACCTTTAAGGCTTTAACCTTATGACACAGATAATGGCATCTTTTATTAGTACTATCAGAAAGCCTTTAAGGATTTAACCTTATGCCCTAGCTGATGACACAAATGATGGCACAATTTCCTTTGCAGCACGTGAAAGTTGGACGATGACACAGAAAGCCTTCAAGGCTTTATGATGTGTTCAAAATGTAACATATAAATTTCATTAAATGAATCATAAAACTAACCCTTTTTTAGTACTAATGTTGGAAAAAGTGTGCTTTTGTCTTCCTTTTGTATTTTTAGGATTAAATGAGCTCAAATTAACAAAAGAAGCAAAAAGACATCAAAATCTAACATAAATACAAGAAAAGGAACAAAACGAGACATGCCCGACCCCACAACAACATCTTCCCAAGCAAAACAAGAGATCAGAAGACTGAACACGCCCCGTGCTCAGCCAGCACGGGGGTGTGCCCAAGTGTCAGCAGAAAAGACAAAGTGGTAGAAGCTTCTATTGCCCACCACGGGGCCGTGCTCAGCGGACACGGGGCCGTGGTCAACTATAAGATTCACACAATCCAGCAAATCTGCATAGTGCAAAGATTCTTCTGCACCACGGGGTCGTGCTCAGCGGACACGGGGGCGTGGTCAACTAATAAGACAAAGCTGCATTAAATGAAGAAAGAGAAGGATGTGGACACGGGGCCATGCCCACTGGACACGGGGCCGTGCCCGAGCTTCTGTTCAGCCTATAAATAGAAGTGCTTGGCTCAAGCTCAAACCATCCCTTGGCACACCACCTCTCTCACACTTCACCCACCACCCACCACCACCATAACACCATCATCCACCACCATCATCCATTGTCCATCGTAGAGTGTGTGAGTCGTCTCGGGATCCAAGATTGATTGTAAGATTTCTTGACAATCAAGGCCATGTTTGCCTAAGTCTCTTACATCACTTGGTGAAGACAAAGTGTCTAGTGTAATACTTTTTATTTCTAATCTTTTGCACTTTTTATTTGGTTTTGTATTAATGACTTTAATAACTAGTTGCTTATGTTGAAGGTGCTCTTTCCTTATCGTTTGTCCGTGGTGTCTTGAAATTATTTTACTGTCTACATAAAATAAAAGATTTTCACCATTCATATCTCCACGGTCTATATGGAGGTATGTTGGCTACCTGGTCGGGGGTTAAGGGAACGGTTTGGTAAAGGTCTTGCCATTATTCAGCGTTTAGAGGTCCTGCAATGGACCTGGGTCAAATTTAGTAGGACCTCCTTCAATACTTCACGGCTATTTAACTACTATTAATACTATAACCCGGCTATTTAGGACTGTATCCCTGCTGACTCAGACTACTTAGCCGAGGGTAACGTCACCTCCAAAAGAGGGGCCTACCATAATATTGCATTAATAACTTAATTCATTATCTTCCAATAATCCACCCTTTTAGGATTGTATCCTTGCTGACTCAAACTACTGGGGTGAGGGTAACGTCACCTTCAAAAGAGGGGCCTACTACAATAACTAAGATAATCTCTTAATTATGTGCAAAAGTGCGGAAATAATCAAAGGTTACACTAGATACGAGTCGGAACCAAGTGATTCATCTTGTCTATCTGTTTTTCTTTTATTTTTATTTTCAGCATTTTAGTTAGTTTTTATTTTTCTTAGTTTAAAACATTTTTCTAAACTTTTTAATTTGATTAGACGTTGAGGATAAACCGGTACTAAAAGCTCTTGTGTCCTTGGACGACCTCGGTATCTTACCAACGCTATACTACGCTCACGATGGGTGCACTTGCCCATATGTGTGTTTAGTGTTAGTAAAATATCGTGTTTTATAAATTTAAAACTTGGCTAAAAATAAGTGTTAAAGGGGCTTAAAATATACACCTAATATATATAACACTTCACACGCATCAAGTTTTTGGCGCCGTTGCCGGGGACATAAGGATTTTAAGAAAGTTAGGAATCAACGGCCTAATCGTTTTTCTTGTTTTTTATTTTTTTTTTAGGATTTTATTAGATTTTTTTTCAGCTTCTGCAGAACTCAGCACGGGCCGTGCCCGCTGAACACGCCCCGTGCCCAATCATTGGAACTGGCATTCTTGTTTTAAGTCAGACAGTAAGCTGAACACGGGGCCGTGCCCACTCAACACGCCCCCGTGCCCAAGTTTCAGTTACTGAAAACAGAACCGTAAGATCCCGACGGTTGGTAATTTCTGACACAAACATGAGTGATACTGATACTTTTTACTTTCGGCACTCTTATGGTACTATGTGGTGTCAATTATGTGGTGGTAACCATAAAGAATTAGAATGTTTTTTTCTAAATTATAAACCCCACTATATAGACCCATCATTTCCTTGTATCCTTAAGAGGGGCGAAAGTAAAAATAATCCCTATCGCTCCCTCGAATGCGCCCAACCGGATATTCTAGGAGAAATGCTTCTCGACGAATTATTTCAACTAGAAGATCTGATTTTTAATTGGTTAGAAGAACTTAGGGGAGACCTCAAAAATCTTCTCCAAGACGATAACCAAGAAGAAAGGTTGGAAACGCATTCAAACAACTTCATTGTTTCCAATGATACTTCTAACTCTAGTGAGGACTTGAGCGATAGTCGTCCCTGTGTCGATTGTGCCGTGAAGGACTCCCCATCAACTTCGTTTGATGCATACATAGACCTGAGCGATTCGACATACACCTTCTTTAACGAGAGCCCGGGAAAGGGTTGGACTTGTCCACCTACATATAGCTTAGGAATCACACTCACCGACAACCTCTTGCGTTCTCGTCTTAATCTAGATCAATTAAGGTATCTTAGGCACTTTGGGGTTGTTCCATCCAGTAAGGAACCGCCCGATCCGGAAAAGTTCCTTAAAAATAGACGAACTTCATAAAACAGCCTTCCGACACGGGGCCGTGCCCAGGTCAACACGCCCCGTGTCCACCAAAAGATTCCCTTCTGACTTTTGTCAGAATACGGACAAAACGTGTCAGGATCTTGTCTGCACACGGGGCCGTATCCAGCACGCTGTCGTTTTCTATAAATGCAGCCAAGAACCCTGCACATTTGGACCATCCAGGGACAGAGATTTGGAGGGATTTTCTGACTTACCATCCTAGGTATGTTCTAAAAGAAGGTTCCTACAAGCATCTTGTCCTTTCCTCTTTTATCTATTGCCTTCTTCTTCATCTTTCTTGCACCAAGAACTCCATTAAAGCTTGATTTCAAGCTTTGTTGTGATGTTTATTGAATTTCTATTCAAGGAATCTTGTTAAAAATAAGTTACACAACATTGTTTTAAGTTATTTCTGCTCAAAAATGCTTCATAAGTTAAGAAAATAATTTGAAACCCCAAGATTCCTTGTTCTAGAAATCTGCAGAAAGTTGAACACGGGGCCGTGTTCATTGAGCACGGGGCCGTGCCCGTGGTACTGTTTCATTAAAACGAACTGTTTTTGGTTTGTTTTCGTAGAATGTCTAGCCAAAACAGCGGAACCTCTTCTGCGCACTCAAGAAACAGCCGACGGGAAAGGAGGCCATCGATTGAAGCAACTCTCGTAAGATACGTAATGGCGCTACGTGAAGCACTTGACGAGATGACTTCAGTGGAGGAGGTCCTCATTGACCGTATAAACTATCTCTCGGTGGGGTTGGAAAACAGTTTCCGGGAAATAAACCTCTTGCACCAGAGGTTAAACATTCTGGTAACACCTCCTATGGAACCAATCCTCCCTCAAGAGGATTGGAACCTCGCACTTGGAATTCAAAATCCTACCGGTTGGGACGACATTCCGGCAGAACCTCCTCTTGAAGAACTCCAAGAAATTCCGGTGGAAGTTACACCTCCTCAACCCGATGCTCATGAGCCCGCTTTTCTTCTCCCTAGGGAGATCGAAGAGTGGCTCGCCGATGTATGAGGAGCCCATACCCGTAGGGAGAAGTTATCAAGCCACTTTTAACCGAGAGATCTATCTTTTCGGAAATTTTGCTAAGTAGAATAAATAGTAGGCTAGAAACTTCTTGGATTTCTTGTGTTTCTTTGACCTAACTAGCTAGTATTTTAATTTTTAGGACTATTATGTAATTCTCTCTATGATTATTGAATGATGGTTTTAGTTAAAATTGGTGTTTTGGATGGTGTTGAAATGAATAAAACACACTTAAGATGGCAAAGGATGCAAGGGAAACTTGAACCAGCACTCCATGCAGGAAAACAGAACCATCCGACAAATTTCTTCGTTTACAGTAAGCTCGGCACGGGCCGTGTCCACCCAACACGGCCCCGTGCTGCATAGTCTGCAGAAAAAGAACCAGTTCAGGTAACTGGACACGGGCCGTGTTCACCCAACACGCCCCCGTGTCCAGACTTCTGTTTCTCTTGTTTTAATTTTGTTACTGGCACTTGAACACGGGGCCGTGCCCGGATCACACGGGGCCGTGTTCAGCGCCCAGTAACACAAAATTTTTGCTTTTTACACCTTTTTACACATTCAATCAACCTAAAAACTTATTTTTGGGACACATTGAGGACAATGTGTAATTTAAGTGTGGGGGGGATGCTAAAACCTTGAATCTTGCAAGTCCTAAATACAAGCCTTACACAAAACTCTATTGGAACCGCTAATCACCCCAAATTTTTTTCAAAAATTTTCATTTTTTTTACTTGTCTAAGTTTAATTCGGGAAATTCAAGTTCTTAAAAAGGTTATATTTTTACGAATTTACAACCGATAGCGTCGTGATAAAAAGAACCAACATAAGAAAATTATGAAAAGGCATGGCAAGTTTAGTTAAAATTTGATTATATATACTTGATCACATAAAAACCCATTACCACAAAAGTGAGTTTTGAGCCTTTATTGAGCATACAATTACATATCATTAGAACTAAATGCTCATTTTCGTTTCTTGTGTGAATAGCCGCTTGGTTCTTACGACTCTAGAACTTGCCATGACGATACATTCCCGGTCCTTACCAACTTAAACCCGAGTAAGTAAATGATGGAGGCATTAGGACCAACCCTTTTTATTTCTACACCATTATTTTTCTTTTTTTTTTACCACCTACCCAAAATCCCCCTAGTTAGCCCCTTTGTGCCTAAACCTTTTCATTTCATAACCAAACCAAACACCCTTTTTACCCACCAAAACCTTTTTCAATTTTAACCCTTTGTTTTAGTAACAAGTTCGGTTCTTCATATGACTTTTCAAAAAAAAAAAAAAACACAATTGTGTTGATGATGAAGCAAAAGAAAATAAACAAACAAGTTCATCAAAAATAACTTTGTTTGAATAAATAGCTTCATCAAAATAAAAGTTACAAAAATAAAAAGTCATACGAAAACCGACACTTGTTACGCTTTTCGCCCTTTTTTTTACTAACCACTAACCACCAACCCAACCACCTACTTTTAACCCAAGCCTAACCCTTAACCCACAAAGTCCTCTTGATATTTACAAAGGTATATAAGTTAAAAAGGAGGAGGATTGATTGCTTGGCAAGCCTATGGTAGGAGTAAGTTCCATGCCGCTCTCGAGTGATCCACAAAAATACATTTTTGGCCGAGTGTTGAGTGATCCCCGTGAGGTATGTGAACTTGTATATAAATAGAATTTTACAAAGGCATGTTATGCCCTAATAAGTA
Organism: Helianthus tuberosus; assembly: GCA_030545235.1. Classification (NCBI taxonomy): domain Eukaryota; kingdom Viridiplantae; phylum Streptophyta; class Magnoliopsida; order Asterales; family Asteraceae; genus Helianthus; species Helianthus tuberosus. Next base: position 203,613,142 of record CM060351.1, on the reverse strand, counting down.
ATTTACCTTATGAAAAGTTTTAAATAAATCATGACGAATAGGATTGTAAATAAATAAAAATAAAATTAAATAAAGAATCTTGGAAATCCCGACACTCTACGACAAGCCCAAAACCTTCTTCTCTACCCATTCCATTTGGGAGTGTAAATAGCCACGTATTAAAGAGTTTTGCTTGAGGACAAGCAAAGATTCAAGTGTGGGGGTATTTGATGTGTTCAAAATGTAACATATAAATTTCATCAAATGAAGCATAAAACTAACCTTTTTTTAGTACTAATGTTGGAAAAAGTGTGCTTTTGTCTTCCTTTTGTATTTTCAGGATTAAATGAGCTCAAATTAACAAAAGAAGCAAAAAGACATCAAAATCTAACATAAATACAAGAAAAGGAACAAAAGGAGACATGCCCGACCCCACAACAACATCTTCCCAAGCAAAACAAGAGATCAGAAGACTGAACACGCCCCGTGCTCAGCCAGCACGGGGGCGTGCCCAAGTGTCAGCAGAAAAGACAAAGTGGTAGAAGCTTCTATTGCCCACCACGGGGCCGTGCTTAGTGGACACGGGGCCGTGGTCAACTATAAGATTCGCACAATCCAGCAAATCTGCATAGTACAAAGATTCTTCTGCACCACAGGGTCGTGCTCAGCGGACACGGGGGCGTGGTCAACTAATAAGACAAAGCTGCATTAAATGAAGAAAGAGAAGGATGTGGACACGGGGTCGTGCCCACTGGACACGGGGCCGTGCCCGAGCTTCTGTTCAGCCTATAAATAGAAGTGCTTGGCTCAAGCTCAAACCATCCCTTGGCACACCACCTCTCTCACACTTCACCCACCACCCACCACCACCATAACACCATCATCCACCACCATCATCCATTGTCCATCGTAGAGTGTGTGAGTCGTCTCGGGATCCAAGATTGATCGTAAGAGTTCTTGACAATCAAGGCCATGTTTGCCTAAGTCTCTTATATCACTTGGTGAAGACAAAGTGTCTAGTGTAATACTTTTTATTTCTAATCTTTTGCACTTTTTATTTGGTTTTGTATTAATGACTTTAATAACTAGTTGCTTATGTTGAAGGTGCTCTTTCCTTATTGTTTGTCCGTGGTGTCTTGAAATTATTTTACTGTCTATTTAAAATAAAAGATTTTCACCATTCATATCTCCACGGTCTATATGGAGGCATGTTGGCTACCTGGTCGGGGGTTAAGGGAACGGTTTGGTAAAGGTCTTGCCATTGTTCAGCGTTTAGAGGTCCTGCAATGGACCTGGGTCAAATTTAGTAGGACCTCCTTCAATACTTCACGGTATTGGATGGCGGGGGTCCAAACTCTTTGATCCCCTCATAAGTTAACTACTATTAATACTATAACCCGGCTATTTAGGACTGTATCCCTGCTGACTCAGACTACTTAGCCGAGGGTAACGTCACCTCCAAAAGAGGGGCCTACCATAATATTGCATTAATAACTTAATTCATTATCTTCCAATAATCCACCCTTTTAGGATTGTATCCTTGCTGACTCAAACTACTGGGGTGATGGTAACGTCACCTTCAAAAGAGGGGCCTACTACAATAACTAAGATAATCTCTTAATTATGTGCAAAAGTGCGGAAATAATCAAAGGTTACACTAGATACGAGTCGGAACCAAGTGATTCATCTTGTCTATCTGTTTTTCTTTTATTTTTATTTTCAGCATTTTAGTTAGTTTTTATTTTTCTTTGTTTAAAACATTTTTCTAAACTTTTTATTTTGATTAGACGTTGAGGATAAACCGGTACTAAAAGCTCTTGTGTCCTTGGACGACCTCGGTATCTTACCAACGCTATACTACGCTCACGATGGGTGCACTTGCCCATATGTGTGTTTAGTGTTAGTAAAATATCGTGTTTTATAAATTTAAAACTTGGCTAAAAATAAGTGTTAAAGGGGCTTAAAATATACACCTAATATATATAACACTTCACACGCATCACTTTAGCTTTAAGTTCATCAACCAAGTACCAACCACTCACCAGGGTACCTCAAACGGTAACCCAGCTTCAAGGGTAGTAGAAGACCTCTCAAAACCCTACAAGCCCAACAAACTTGTCTTACTTCTCCCAACAAATCGTTGATTACAAGTTTCAAACCCAGATAAAGATGCCATCACGGTACTAAAGACTACCTCCAAATCTTCGCCAGGACTGCAAGAATTGAAAAATGACCCAACTCCGAATGTTGTCTCATGTGCATGCAAACCCTTGAAGGGTCTTCACACATATGGTTCAATGACCTTCCTGGACGAAGCGTTCAGACCTTTGACGATCTTGGCAAAAGTTTCCTATAACAACAGAGGCATGTCAATGACGCCACGGTAATCTTCTAGACCAAACAACGTGATGCTGAAAGTCTCAGAGACTTCATCGAAAGTTACAAGAAGGAAGGTTTAACTTACGCCAATGAAAAGATTAGGGTTGCAGCGTTCATGAATGCTATAAATTCCAAATATCTCGCAAGAGACTTCAATAAATGCCTGCCCAAAACCCTTGAAGAAACACTCGAAAGGGCTAAAGCCCACATTCGAGGAGAATAAGCTGTAGAGGTCAAAGAAAAAAAAAGAGAGAAATCTTAACTGGAGCTTCCAGTATGGCTCTTATGACAAACGGTTCAAAGGTTCAGATTCCAGAAGGCCTGAAGACCGGAACCCTCCAAGCCGAGAAAAAACCATAAACTTTACAGTCTTAACCAAGACTCCGCAAGAGATCTTGGCAACCGAAGAGGTAAAACACAGCTTCCACCCTCCTCAGCCTTTGCCAAAAAACAAAAGATCGGAAAAATCAAGCCAATATGGTGAGTTTCACGAATAGAAAGGTCACCATACCAATGATTTCTTCCAACCCAAAAAGAGGATCGAAGAAACCGTCAAGTCCGAACTGGCTCACTTGGTTAAAGGGGTCAAGGACAAGATGGTTGAAAAAAAATAGTGAACATGGTCAACCTTGAAAACAAAGCTTCCCACAAACGCCATCATTTCGAGGCATGGGAACATCAACATAAGGAGAGTTGCTTTCAAACCATCTGGTGATGGAATCCAACATAGGAACCATCAAGACACAAAAGGCTTACATTGACACCGGTGCAACCACCAAAATCATGTTTGAGAAATGCTTTGACCCTCTCAGCGACAATGAACGTTCAAAGCTTCAACAGTCTGAATCCTCCATCGAAGGTATCACAGACATACCTATCAAGCCTTTAGGCCAAATAACCCATAATGTTTGTTCAACAAGAAACCAAAGGGACGAACCGAACAACTCACTTTTATGGTGATCAATATCCCTTCCAACTATGATATTATCATAGGAAGGCCAGGGCAAAGTCTGTTCGGAATGGCAGTTTCAGTTGGTCAAGGTACTGTGAAGATTCCCACTGAAAAAGGGATAGCAACCCTTCAACCTACCCAAGAAGCTTTTGTGGTTGAAGGGAAAAGCTCAAGAAAAGACGAAGACGATGAACAAGGGTTGGACATAAACCCAAAATATCCTCAACAGGGGATAAGGGTAAACACTAACCTTTCCAAGGAAACCCTCTCATACCTTGAAAAGCTGCTCTTGCACTGTGTTTTTGCTTGGTGTTCGGAAGATATGACCGACATCCCTCGTAGCATTGTTGAACATGAGTTATGGATGCCACCTGATATTAAGCCCATTATACAAAAGAAACGGAATCAAGCCCCTGAAAGAAGCCTCGAAGAGTGCCAAGAGATGGAAAAACTTGTCCTAGCCGGAATCCTTCGAGAGGTCAAGTATCAATCATGGGTGGCCAATCCCGTAATGGTTCGAAAACCCGAAAAGTCTTGGAGAATGTATATCGATTTTAAAGACTTGAACAAAGCATGCCCAAAGGATTGCTACCTGCTGCCCCAGATAGACCTCAAGGATAACTTGCTCACAGGCTTCCCGTTCAAGTGTTTTCTTGACGCCTAAAAGGGTTACCATCAGATCCTAATGAAAAAGAAGATGAAGAAAAAACCACATTCCACACTGATAAAGGTATATCTTGCTATCAAAAAATGCCTTTTGGTTTAAGAAATGCAGGTGCCACTTATCAACGTCTGGTTGACAAAGCGTTTGCCGGACAAATCGCCAAGAACATTAAAGCTTATGTTGATGGTTTGGTGATCAAGAGCAAAACAGAATACCAAATGCTCGGTGACATACAAGAAACCTTACAAAACACGAGAAAGATCAACATGAAACTTAATCCAGTCAAGTGCTTGTTTCTAGGGCACATCATGGGGAAACAAAACATAAAAGCCAACCCTCAAGTGATGTGCTAACAAGAAGGACTTTCGATGGAAAGCTTACAGCTTTGAAGCGTTTTACCTCAAAAGGAAGCCTTCAACCAAATGAAGCAACACTTGGCTTCACTCCCAGCCATTTTGGCTACGAAAACAGGAGGAACAGCCTCTATCTACCTTTCGATTGCTGAAAAGACCATAAGTACGGCTCTGATAATTGAACGAAACAAAGTTCAGATACCCGTTTACTTTTTCAAAACTTCAAAATTAGCAGAAATCAAATATTCTTCTTCGGAAAAACTTGCTCTAGCCCTAGTCCAAATGGCTAGAAGGCTTCGAAGGTACTTTTAGTCACACCTGATACAAGTGGTCACTGACTAACCTATTAAGAATGTGCTTGAAAAACAAGAAAATTCTGGACAATTAGCCAAATGGGTTGTGAAAACTAGGTGAACACAAAATCACCTATGTCCCGAGAAAAGCTATTAAAGCCCAAGTCCCAGCTGACTTCATCATAGAAGTCCCTAAAGAAGTCACAACGGAAGTCAATACAGCCTCCACTGAACCCTCCGACCCCCATACCTGGAAGCTCTTTACCGACGAAGCTTCCAGCATTGAAGGGTCAGGAGCAGGGCTAGTTCTAATTGATCCTAACGAATTGGAATTCACGTATGCCCTTCGTCTTGAATTTCAGAATACAAACAACGAAGCTGAGTATGAAGCTTTGATTGCTGGGCTCAAGCTTGCAAAAATATGGGTGTCAAAAGGCTTCAAGTCTTCACAGACTCATTCCTTGTTTCAAACCAAGTAAGTGACAACTACATAGCCAAAGAAATGGGGTTCAAAAGCTTTAAGTCCTCACAAACTCTCTCAAGCAAAGACAATTACACCTACATAGCAAAAGAACCCAACATGTATTAGTACCGAGAGAAATCAAAGGAATTGATGAACACATTTCAAATATGTTCCATCAAAAAAGTTCCAAGATCTCAAAACAAGAGAACTGATACACTAAGCAAGCTTGTATCTCTTACGTTTGCCCACCTCACCAAGAAGGTACTAATTGAGGTATTAAAAACCCCATCCATCCAAAAAACTTGAGGTTCAAGATGTGATCACTAAAGAAGGGCCAAATTGGATGACTCCCATTGAAAAGTTCCTCAAAAATGGTGAATTACCTAATAACCAGACTAAAGCTAAAAGGGTTCGTATCAAGTCAAGGCAGTATGTGTTACAAGGAGATATCCTTTACAAAAAGGATACCTTGCACCACTACTACGATGCGTTAACCCAGAACAAAGCCAATATCTGATTAAAGAGGTTCACGAAAGGATATGTGGGGCTCATTGTGGCCCAAGATCGGTAGTGTCAAAGTTGATGAACCTCGGATACTTTTGGCCTTCCATGCATCGAGATACCTTCGAACAACTACGAAAATGTGAAGCTTGACAGTTACATGCTCCGGTACCCAAAAGAACCAAACATGACCCCATTCCCACCTCCTCGACTTGACCATTTCGTAAGTGGAGAATGGACATTGTTGGACCATTCCCACCAGCCAAAGGAGGAGTCAAGTTCTTATTGTTAGCCGTGGGCTACTTCACCAAGTGGTCAAAAGTAAAACTATTGGCAAAAATCTCAGGGAAACAGGTCATTGATTTCGTTTACGAAAACATAATCTGTCGTTTTGGGCTCCAGGGGTACTAGTCACGGATAACGGGAAGTAGTTTGCCGAGAAGCCTTCTAGCTCCTGGTGTAAGGAGTTCAGAATAACCCAATTATTTAGCTCGGTAGCTCACCCACAATCCAATGGCCAAGTTAATAGGACAAATAACAACATTGTTGAAAGGATTAAATCTCGATTGGGAAGATACAACAACAACTGGCTCGAATAACTTCACAATGTGCTATTGGAAATTCGAACAACCGAGAAAACGAGTCACAAAAAAAAACACCCTACAGCCTAGTGTTTGGATCAAAGGCTGTAATCGCAGCTGAAATCGGAGTAACAACACAAAGAACATTTAAATCGACCTCGAGTCAAATAAGAAAGAAACGATGTTGAATTTGGAACTCCTCGAATAGGCTCGTGACCAAGCAGCCATACAAAAAGCAAGTTACAAGCAAAACATGGAATTGTATTACAATACACGGGTGAAGCATGAACGCTTCAAGCCTGGGGACCTTGTGCTTCGAAATAATGTGGCCTGCAAGAAAGAAAGCCAAGGAAAGCTTGGCCCTAAATAGGAAGGGCCATACACTATCCTTAAAGCCCACAAAGGGGAATCATACAAGCTGGCAGGTCCGCAAGGCAAAAAGCTTCCCCGCCATTGGAATGGCAAAAACCTTAAAAGGTTCCATGTTTAACCAAAATGTATTACAAATAGTTCCCAAAAGTTGTTCTATTCCCGTAGTAATCAAAGTACTTTGAAATGAATGAACGATGAATCAAAATTTGTCTTTCTATCCTATAATCAGGTTGAGAACCTAGCAAGAAACTCCATGGCAAGGGCCATGTAAGGGGATGAGCTCCCAGGCCACATCGCTCAATAGGTTCAAGGGTTGAATGGACCTATATAAGGGGTGAGTTCCTAAATCAATACAACTCCATGAGACTAAGAGAAATCTTGAAAATCATGTCTCATAGACGGGTTTGAACAGCCTACACCAAATGTTCCTAAAGCCCCAACATTGGCTTACGAACCAAAAAGACTCTAAGTGAATGTCATACATAGGATAGAGGTTGTATCTTCTTGTTAAAAATATCCTAAGGCTAAGTGACTACAGCACTGAACCCCTTAAGGTATAAATAACATAAGATGCACCACCCAAAACAAAGACAACATGCAAAATCAATGAAAACGCAAGGGAATAAATAGAACAACATAGCAAGATAAGTTAAATATAGCAAGGGCCATACTGGCCACCAAACATAAAACATTGTCCACAAGCCTTCAAGGCTTTAACCACCAAGGGATCTAGAAGATTCCTTTAAAATAAAAAGATGTTCAAACAAACAACCCATAACATTGTTCGACATGCTAAGAAAGCTATGAATTAAGGTTTCTTCTTCACTTAGCAACATCATGGATGGTAGACTTTGATGCATCACCCTTCTTCGAACCTCCATCATCTTGGGTCTTTTTAGCCTTCCTCTTTTCCTCCCTGCTGCACCCGCTGCCTCGGAGGCTTCAAGGTTTGAACCCTTTGAGCCCTCACCACCTTCAGAACATGTTTCCTTGCTATCTCCGAAGCAAGGACGTTTCTTCGAGAGGGACTTCAACACTTCGTTACAAACAGCCTCATTAAGGCCCTTGGGTTTTAGCTCCTGCAAGACAGGCAAAGGTTTACGAAAACACTTGGAGACTTCACCCACATAAGGGTAAATAATATGCCCTACCTTCAAAACAGTTTCCTTGAAGACTTCGAAGGCTTTGGGTTGAAAAAGATAAGACTTTTCCTGAGGCTCCCCAGGCTCACAAAGCTTTGTAACCAGCAAACAAACCTTGGTGTCTCCCATGAGCAAGAAGCTCGGTGTACACATCACCCAAGACCTTTTTGAACTCCGATGAATGGAGAAGATAGTTAACCACTTGCTGGAATCCATTCTCAATTAGCCATTTATTATCACTAGTTGCATGGGCAAGTGAAGCCTTTAACCCTTCTTTCTCCTCTAATAAGGCCTTTTTCTGAACCTCCAAGGCAACCTTATCGATCCTGACTTAAACCCTGTCAGCTTCCAAGCGTTTTTCCAACTCAACCACCTCAGTCTTGTGTTGGGAAGAAAGCTCATCAATCCTCAACATCAGCTTTTCTCCCTCCCAGCATAACCCTCTGCCTCCTTCTTTAGAGTAGCTAGTGAAGCCTTCATCTCATCCCTCTTCTTCGAGAAGACATCATATTCTCGCATCCTCTTGCGAAATCGGGATACACCCTCTGGAAGCAAGGTTACAAGCACCCATTACCATTTTTTGAAATCATTAGGTCATCATCCATAGATGAGTAAGAACCTCGAACAACAGGAGAATCAAAGTGGGTAAGAACATCCTCACAAACGGATGAAGGCTTGAAGCTGTCACCAACTGTGACCTTCCAATCCGGCACATAAGCCTCCCCTGGATTAACATTGGTGGAACCTTCACCACCCTTCCCGGAACCCTTCAAGCTCACAACCTTTTTACCCGTCAAACCACCAAGGGCCGTCCCTTGTCTTTTTTTTATTTTCCCCAACCCCAACTTCTAAATCATCTGAAGCCTCTATGTCATTACTTAGTTCCTCCGGCTCAGAAGCCGATGGTTGGTCAGCAGTCTTTATCAAACAACAGCTCGAACGAAGAGTAGAGACTTTGGAAGCAACAACTTTGGTGAAGCCCTTGACATTGGGAAAGTTCACATAGCCTGAACCCTCGAACCTATGTCCAGTGCCCCTAACAACAACATCTTCGCCGGATGTAGCCTCGGCATCTCCAAACACAACATCAGATGTGTCATCGCTCTTGATAAAGTCTAAGGCAAACATAACTGCAACAAATAAAATATAACATAAGCAGAAAATACAAAATATCATACCTTGATCATCTCTCACGAGCACAGGGTCACGATCCGACTTGTCCCACAACTTGCTAACATCCATCAACACTAAAAGATGTTCGGGAAAGGGACAAAGCCTGGAAGGACACCCCCTAATAAACTTCAACAACCATCTATCTCGTGTTTGAAATGTTCAAGCTCATTCAAAACAGCATAAGGATGCCTCCAAACAAGCCTGAAAGGAACAATGGACTCAGAAATCCAGGAAAATCGGTCCTTCCAAGAACCAAGGGTAGTAACCATAGACGAAATTAAACACACATCAACCTGAGATGTTTCAAAGGTAAAACAATCACCGTTATTGGCTAACTGGAAGAAACAGCGGAACAACAACAACGATGGGTCATACCCTATCGCTGGACACAAAACATCAAAGTGTAAAACCCTAGCAAGACCTTAAGGGTGTAACTGACCAAACGACACACGATAATACTCTAAAACATTCAGAACAAAGACCGAAAACGGATGACGCAAGTTGGAAAACTCAGCAATAAAGAGTAATCGAACCAACGGGACACTAATCGATCGATTTGCCAAAACCCAGAGCCACCGGATTAAAATTTAGATCGATCCCCCATTCTTTACAAAAAGCCTCAACTTCCTCTTGAGTGAGACAAGTTGAAGCCTTTAAGCCTTCAAGCCTTAAAGCCTTCAAGCCTTAAAACCTTAAAGCCTATCACATCTACTATCATTCCGAAATTCAAATCTCAAAACTCAAACGCCTTAAAGCCTTGAAGCCTTTAAGCAATAAAAAGTAATGTGTAAAAGTCAGAAGCATTTGAGCTTACATCTCAAACACCTCTGACTTGGGGGGCTGATGACGGGGGTAGCCCAAATCTCAATAAAATGACTAATATACATAACAGCTTAAAAGGTTAAAAGGTTGAGAGGTTCAATACACGCGAACTCAGGTGAACAGTAAAAAGGACACGCACAGTGTCCGGTCACATCAACACTTAACGTGTGAACCATTTCTGCACAGACAGAACATGTGCAAAGAGAACAACCTTTTATCCGCAGGTCTAAAGCCTCCAACCCCCAAACGGGTAATTCCTCCACTGTAGCCTTGGATCCATGGTCACGAGATTCCTCTTATAGAATACATCTTATCTATAAGTACCAGCTCCAACAACCATATCAGGGACACCGGATCAGTGGAGCTAACACATACTCTCTGATCTTCTCTCTTTTCTTGAGAACAAGTTTCATACTTCAAACAGCATTGCTTCGCTAACAACTTCATTCCGGCTTGAATTCCCTTCAAGCTGGAATCAAAAGCGATCAATAAACAAGTGATCCAACCCCACGTGCTACAAACGTGGGAGGACCCCTCGACCTGCGTTAGGCTAATCAAAACCCTTGAACCCTTTTACCCGGAGGTATCGCTACAGGCATTGGTCTTGTATTTGTTGTAGCAACAACCCCAAAATCAATCATCAATTTCACTCTATAAAACCCTAGCTACTCAATCAGTCAATCATGCTCATATAAATCATAAAAAACCCCAAAATCGAACCTCTTTGTTCTGTTTTCTTACACCTCCAAATCCAGCTAGTAGTTACGGTGGCCAGAAGTGTTTCAAGGAGTGCAAATGCTAGAGTCACGGTGATGCAATTTCAGGAGGGGTGTGGGTTTAGGTGTTTCAGGTGGCCAGTAGTTATGGTGGCCGGAAGTGTTTTAATAGATTTGGAGGAGGATGAAGACCAGTTGGCGTAACACTCGTGTAACTCAAAATTGTTGTTGAGATCTGTCGGTTTTTGTGGAAGTGTGGGGAAGAGGAAGGTTGGAGAAGAAGATAAGGAGGATAACGGTGAGTGAGATATGGCAGCGACGATGTTGGTTGGTGCCGGCTGACAGCTGGGAGGGAGCCAGGGTGAGAGATAGAAAAGTGTGTGGGTTTAACAGTGGTGGTGGTTCTTATGGCAGTGATTATGGTGGTGGAACGTGGTGGGTGGTGGTGGAAGTTGGTGGCGGTGGCTAGGATACAGAGGGTGAGAGAGAGAGACTTTAGAAAGAGAAAGAGTAGTTTAGGGGAGAGAGAGAAAGTCTTTAAATAATTAGACAAGTAAAATTACCAATGTACCCTCATGTGCAAGTCACATGCCATACGTAACCAAAAATTTTAACCTAGCTAGTGCTAAAGGACGTAAGGTGTAATGAGTTTTTAAAATAAATGATTGTGATTGTAATTATTGAAGTTAAAGGCTATCATTGTAATTTGATACAAACATAAATGACGAAAAGTATAATTTACCCTTAAAATTAAAAGTTCGATGTATGTGATAAGGAAAGAGAATTTAATTTGAGTAGTTGACTTGGTTAACTATATCATTCTCTTATACATAATGTTGGATATTTTAGTGTAATTTGAGATTGCGTGTGACATACAAATAAGAGTGCACGCTTATTTGTATGTCATCGGGACTAACGGGGGATCCAAGGGGGCAGCGCCCCCTTGGCGGGGGTTCGGGGGCAGCGCCCCCGAGAGAAGCGGGGTCCAAGGGGCGGCAGCCCCTGGCGGGGTCCAAGGGGGGCTGGGGTCGAGCTGGAAAATTTTTTATTTTGGACAAAAGTCCTTTATCAAAAATGCATCAGAAATTAAATTTCGGGCTAAATATGCACTTTTGAAACATGAGGGACTAAAGATGGTTTTTGTTCATAAATGGAAACTGCAAGCAATTGTGGAAACTGCAAATACGCTCTCAAACGGTTTTTGGCAAACCCTAGACGAATTTGCAGTTCGTCAAAATCTCTCAAAATTCTCTCAACCAAATTCTCATACAGAAATCTAGAATCAATCTGATTTTATCCGATCAAAGATTGGTAGCCACTCCAATTGTTTGATCTGAAAGTGATTACACGACTTCAGATTTATCCAAGCAATTTCGAATTTTTCCCAACACATAAATCCATGTTTAATTCATTTGAATAAAAAATCCCCGCGAAATAACTCTTCAGGAACTTTTGGTGAAAGTTGGCTTTGTTAGAGATGATCCTGGGTTTTGTGTAATCTGGTTCCACTTCCATTGTTCTTTTTTTTTAACGACTAATGTCTTTAATCCCCTGTCGTCTGTGGGACTTGAACCCAAGACCTTCCCCTTCACAACCTAGATGTTTTTTAAAGGCTTTGCCTTTGCCAATGGACCACCACCCCATTGGTCCACTTCCATTGTTCTTCTCCACGTTTTTTTGGTAACATACACGTTAGTGTCTTTATTTGTTGAAATTTTTTTATTTGTTTATTTAATGTTTTCCGTCTTAATATACCTTAATTTAATCTTTTGGTTTGTATCATAAAGAAATGAGCATTTTACATGATTATGTCAATGTGTTTTTTATGGTTAGTAATGGAAGAACTTAATAAATTTGCTTTTTTAGGGGAAATTAGATACATCGATGTTGATAACAAACATTTCAACTGGTCCATTTTTATCGGCATTCTACTGCTGGTAACCTTTTTTTGGGAGAGCCACAAAATGCCATGGAAGAATACCAGACACAAATCGCATCTTTTGTGAAAGAAAACGAGTATTCGAAGATTAGTTGTCGACTTTTACCCATACTTAGTATAGTTTATAAATTTTTTATAAAATCATATTCTGATTGACCAACGGAGATGCTTTGTGGTTATAAACGTATATGAGTCTACTTTATTTACGTTTAAAACATAAAAAATGAATACGCATTGTATTTTGGTCAAAACTGTGTAATACAATATGCTATATTTGTTGGATGAAATGTGGCATGGATGACTTCGGTATCACGGTATGGTATTGTTGTTACAACAAATACGAGACCGAGAGTAGTGGACAGACTGGTTAGGCAAAAGACTTCAAGGGTTGAGGTTTGCCTAACGCAGGTCTTGGGGTCCCCCTACGTTTGCTAGACGTAGGAGGAGGTTCACTAGTTATGTTATTATTCAATTGAGATCTTTGGCTGAAAAAAGCTAAACCTCAGATGTTTCGAGTTAATGAAGTTATGTTAAGTGAAGAAGAGACACATGCATGAAGAAAGTTCTCGAGAGGGAAGAGAGAAAATCAGAGATCCAGGAAGATCCAGACTCCCCGGAATGAATGTCATGTATTGTCATTTATAGAGAAGGTTTCCTCCCAAAGGGCAAACCTTTGACTAGTGAACCTCTGCTGCAGTAGGGGACTTACCCATTTAGGGGTTGAAGGCTTCGGACCTGCGGGTAAAAGGGTGTTCTCTTTTGCACACGTCTCTTTTGCGGCTGAGGGAAGAGTTGGTGGGTTATCAGTGATGTGACTGATTACTGTGCTTGTTCTTTTCTGCTCACAATGGCTCATGGGTTTTGAACCTTTTAACCATTTAACCTTTTGGGCTGTTATGTGTTGTAGTCATATTATTAAGGCTTGAGCTACCCCCGTCATCAGCCCCCCAAGTCAGAGGTCTTTGGGGTGTATGCTCAAATGACTCTGACTTTACACCTTATTTTTTATTGCTTAAAGGCTTCAAGGCTTCAGGGGTTCCGAGCAGTTGAGATTTTGAATTTTGAAATGACAACTGATGTGATGGGTGGCAGTTTTTCTCGGGCGGCGGTTGTAATTACACAACGGGTAATTATAACATCCTCTTTTATTTCTCATTTATTTACTCTTGATAACTTTTTCACTTATCTTCTCCAAGCGTTCCGTTGATTACTTCCGTCGTTCAGGTTAGTCATCATCTTGTCTTCTTCATTTTTTTTGTTCTTCGTTTTAATCATGGATGCTCGTAAGGACCTTTCGGTCAGTTATTATCGCCTTACTCAAGAGGAAGTAGAGGCGTTTTGTATGGAGTGGGGCATTGGTTTGAAATACAATCTGGTTGCACCGGGTTGTGACAAATCCATTGATCAATGCCCTTCTGGGTCGATTGCCTTGTACTGTCGACATTTTGAGTTCTCTAATTGTAGGATCGTTTTATCGACCAAACGAGTTGTTCAGAAGAGTTTTTGCTCAATACGAGAGGCGGAAACAAACGTATCGAGTTAATTCAGCTTGCAATTCACTTTAAACTGTCTTTTGATTGATTTGACAAAGAATTACAGCGAGTAGACACTTCGGCAGCAGTTCGACACTGAAACCGGAAAGTTTAAACTGTTACAAACGAAATCAGAAGGCACCTATATATAGGCAAGCTAATTTCGCACGGACCTCTTCACACAAAATCACTTTCACACGAAATAGCTATTTTGTGCGAAATAACCAATCTGGTTTCGTGCGAAATTACAGTTTGTAATTTCGTGCGAAATTACCTTCCAACCTATTTTTGACATATTTCTCGTACTACATGCCCTGATCTATCTAAACACAAACAAGACTCGATACAAGACGAAGTCGACAGACATATGCACCAACAGACTCCCCCTCGGATGTTGACGAAGTCTTCGGCGTCGAGTCTTCAATCTTCAGTCTTTATCAGTGTTCTCGAACTTTTCCGAAATATCTAACAATGTAAAGTATCCTCAATCTTATCTTTCTCTTTCTTCCAGAATCGCAACCTGGCTTTATACTCCTCTTGATCAGGTCTCTTGATTCCTTAAGATCATCAGCATTAGCAGCTTCAGACTCCCCCTTTTGATAAGCTGGGATCGCAATCTGGAATTCACTTCTCACAGGTTTTAAGATCGTGACCTGGTTCTTATCCAACTCAGGTATCGGAACCTGGCTAACCTGCACATTCTCTACCTCAAAATAAATTTTCACAAATTTAAAAAATTTATCAAATTTATATCACTATCATGTATTATTCAAAATGATTTAACATTTTTAAAAAAATTTCTGATGACCACTTGTAGAAATACCATTTTTCTTTTCAAACAACACTCTCCCAAACCTGTTCATCATGTTTAGCACTTGGAATTTTGAAAATCAGTTTTTCACCATCAGTTGTCGAAAATCTTTTTGGATTTTTCAAAATTTTATGCTAAAACACATTCTTCTGGGTTTTTTCGAAGATTTTCAGTGTGTTAAAATGAAATAAAGAAATATTTACATACAATATTTTTGTGAGTTTGTTTAAGAGGATCATATCAGTTTTTGAGACAAATCACCAGCACCGTTAAGCTTTAAACATTTTAAGTTCTAAACGATTCACGTAGATTGTCAGTATACTGATCCACTTAAATTTTCACACAAATTTCAACTGTTTCGAGATACAAGATTAATGTTTTAGAGACTTAAACTTATACATGTGTCCCACCTCAGAATATACTCTCGTATCCAGATCCCAATATTCAGTCTTACAGGTGAGTATACCTAGATGATATCTGTAAAGGGTTAAATGCGAGGGCCGTGAGAGCTCAGGCTATTGCTTCCGCAAAATCAGAGAGATGACGGCTTCGACTTTTGGTGTGTTCCCTTTAGAGAATCTTTTCTTCAACAGCACATGATTAGCATTTTTCAATGTATCATCATTTTTTATGCTGAGGGGGGTGCTATATTTCAAGCAAGCAGAAAGTATTATACGGGGACTAGGTCATCGCTTCCACAAAATCAGAAGTCCCGGGATAATACCCCAGATATCACTAAGCATAAAGACCTAGTATCTCAGAAAGAGGGGCCTTTCAAACAAGATTTCGGGGGTTACCCATATATCCGAGAGATGTTCCCCATGATATAAGTAAGTTTGAAATTTAGGTTTATATCTAGACACAATCTACTAAATGTGCAAAAACCTACTGGCACATCATCAGTGAGACCGTTTATCACATTTTTACTTTCCAATTCTTTAGCATGCTGTGATTGTCTACTGATGTACTATCATTTCCTCTTTTTTTACAACAAAACTCATTTTTGAATTTTTCAATGTTTTTGGATTTTCAAATTTTCAAAATTTCCTAAATTTTTACTCCCCCTAAAATCAAAATATGTTTCAATTTTGATTTTGTGGAAAAAATTTGAAAACAAACTGTACAAATAAAATGACAACTGATATCGAATCACTTCAATTCGCCACCCTTTTGGCATAAACAATCAGAACTCCCCCTGACAACAAACTATTTTCCCATTGTGATTTCAAAACACTTAGAGTCTGTTTGGTATGGGGTAATGGAATGGATGAAGGAATGGAATGGACGAGGTAATGGAATGGACGAGGGAATGCAATGGATCATTACCATTCCATGTCTTGATTGGTTACCATGTGAATGGAATGAATTATTATTGTGTATTGTTCAGTAGGCATGAAAAAACAGAGTAATAAAATTAGCGGTGAGTGGTGGTGGTGGTCGGTGGTAGTGATTGTGGGTGGTGGTGGTGGGTGGCGGCGGCGGCGGCGATGGGTGGTGGTGGTGGCGGCGAGTGGCCGTGCGGCGGTGACGACGAGTGGTGGTGGCGACAAGGTGGACGTTGGTGGTGGGTGGCAGTAAAGGTGGCGGTTGGTAGCGGCGGCGGCGGCGGTTGGTGGTGGCGGTGGCGGTGGCGGTGGCGTCGACATTGTTGGTGGGCGGCGGCGGCGAGTGGCGTTGGCAGTTGGTCGCAGCTGTGGGTGATAACGGTGGCGAGTGGGTGGCGGCGGCGGCGGTGGCTGTCGGGGTGAAGTGGTGGCGGGTGGTGGCGATGGCGTCGGCGGTGGGTGGTGGTAGTGGTGGGTTATGGCGAAGGTCGTGGGTTGTGGTGTTGTTGATGTATAGTGCAAGAGGGGATGGAATGAAAAAAAACATGGGGGGTGGAAGGAATGATTTTGAGGGAATGGAATACTTTTTGGAATGGGTGATTCCATTCCATTGACCAACCAAACACTCTTTTCTTCATTCCCTCGTAATCACTCATTCCATTCCACCTCTCATTCCTGCATACCAAACACTACCTTAATTTTGTTTTAATCAAAATGGTTTTTCTAGAAAATAAGTTTTGTTGATTTTACCACTTGTAAGTTATGGGATAAACTCATCACATTGTTTTCCAATTATTTGAAAGAAAGTTAAATCAAGTTCAGCTTAATGACCTTGATTAACCACTTGTAGATAAAACCTATTCTTTTCCAACCACATGTTGGTTTGCTTACCAACCATTACCACTTGTAAGTTGAAATCTCAAGACGCCGATTCCTACTCCACACTTACCAACCTAGGAGTTCCGGCAAGTCATACCAGTGAAAAATTTTCAATTTTAAAAAACAATTTTTCAAGAATGATGCCGATTCATGCTCCGCGATTACCAACTTGAGAGCTCCGGCAAGTCAGGTTTTTTCAGTTAGAGAGATTCTCCCAAGCCTGACAGACCTTGGGAGATTCCGAGTTATCAACACTCGGTTTCTTACCTTTCATTTTCTTCTCATAAAATTCCTTAACCCCTTTGACATTCCCGTCAATCATTTTTCCAAAAATATTATGAACTGTGGGATTAAAGGCTTTTTCAACATCGAATTCTTTCTTTTCACAAAAAAATTGATTTGAAATCTCAATTTTGCCAACTTTTGATTTTAAATTCTCAGCCCGCAATGGTGGAAAATTTGCATCATCCAAGGGCGGCACTGAATTCTTTTCTTTTATAAAAATTTGTGGCTCATCTGACTTTGTGGAATTAGATTCATCGCCTGAAGATAGCTCCTCTGATTTTGACGAATCAGAATCATTGCTAGAACTATCAACAGATTTCTTAACAACCCACTTGTGATTGTCAAGATTCACTTTTCTTTTGTAAAAACTCTTTGAACATTCACCAACCTCAAATGTTAAATTTTTGAAAATTTTAAATTGTTTGGTTGGTGATTCATTTTCAACCATCTTTTTTTTCTGATTTTCAGAAACTCCCTGTTTTGTTTGGATTGCCTTTGGACAATTTCTGGCAATATGACCAACTGTTTTGCATTGAAAACAGGTTCTCGTTTCTGTCTTTTGAGCAACTTCCTTCTTCATCTCTTCTTGCTTTTTAGCAAGGAATTCTTTGTTTGTCTGCTTTTTGAACAATTGCTCTTTTTCTTCTTCAGATGATATTCCTGAAACAAACACAGTTTTTGTTTTATAAGTTTTCTCATTTTTATAACCAGAACCTTTTCTTTTGAAATTACCGTTATGGTTTGGTTTCTTTTGAAAACCAGAACCAGAACTGTAACCCTTTTTCTTGTTTAAACGTTGTTGAACTCTTGAGGTGTAATGTTTAGGTTTTTTCAGAAAGATTTACATCATTTATTTCTGAAATATTAATTTCTGTTAGTTTGAAAACCTTTTTTTATCATTTCTGGTTTAACACCTCTTATTGGAAATTCTTCATCAGAATATAATTTGTCAGAATCATTCAAAGTATAAACTACTTTGAATATTTCGTCATTCAAATTAGACTTTGATAACAGAAATTCTTTATTGTAAACCCGTTTGTCCTTTTTGACTGTTGAATTTGACTTGCCAGACTTTGACTCTGAGTTTGACTCCGACTTTGACTTCTCAGTTTCATCGTTATCCAACACCTGATCAACCACTTTCTTTATTAATTCGGACTCATGATCAGTGTCAGACGATGTGAAAGTAACATCAATGTTGTCTGGCAAATTTTCTGTAGACTCAGACTCCCATTGTAAATTGGTTGCCTTTCTGACTCTTTCTGAATTTGGATTTCTTGGAGAATATCCATTTTCAAGCGGGGGTGGACACTTGTTGTAACTGGCATCTTGTTTCTTACCAGAAATCTTCATTTCAGTATCCTTCTTCTTTTCAAAAGTCTTGTCTTCAGATACTTCCTTTTCGTCAAATGCCTTCATGCCTTCAATAGTTGGATAAATCTTGTCAATAACATAAGAAGTACATGAGTAACTTTTTAACAATCTATTAACTCTTTCTGTTTCAATTCTTTGTGTTTCTAGTTTTTGTTCCAGAACAGCACACTTTTCGATGTAATTGTTGACGACTCTTTGCTTTGTCATGAAAGCTCCTTGAAGTGTTTTCATGGCTGTTGCTTGTTCACTGCTTAATTGGTTGTACTGATTCATTGCTTTATTTAGAACATCATAGGATTCTTTCAATCTGTTCATGTTATGAATCAAAGTACTTTTTTGCTTCTTCACTGCTTCACAATTTTCACATTTGACAGGAATCTTTTGTGCATCAGCTTCTGCTTCGACTTTAAAAACTGGAATGTCTTTTATTTTCTTCCTTATCACAGGAACTTCTTCATCATCACTGCTGACAGGTTTTTTAACTTTCTTCTTTTTCTTTTTAGCTTTTCCATCATCACTATCACTTTCTTCTAGCATTCTCAAGTGCTCTTGCATTCTTTTAGCATAATAATCATCATCATTATCACTATCTTCAGCAACACGAGCAACAAATGCTTTATGATTTGACTTCTTGTTAGGATCATAATCATCCCAACTGAAATTTGCCCAGCTAAATCCTTCTGGTAATTTTTCATCATCTTAATCTATTATTTTGCTCATCAAATAAGCTTTCTTTGATGATTCTTCAATCTCCTTCCTGGCATGAGCAGTTTGTGGTTGTTGTTGATGTGGTTGTTGAGAAACTTGATGATAAATTGCTTTTCGATAATAATCATTGTTGTTGAACAGATTTTGAGCTCCACTTGCTTCGCGATTTGTGCACTCCCTCTTGAAGTGTCCTTTTTCCCTGCAACGAAAACAAGAAACTTTATATTTATCAAAACCTAAAGTAGAAACATTAGCATCACGGAAGTCATCTCTTCATGTGATCTGTTTGAATTTTCAGCTCTTCTCAAGACACTCGCTAAACACCACTTTATGTCCATTAATTCCATCTCTTCAGCATGGATTTGATCGTAATCCTCTTTTGTCAACATTGGATTCCCGATCCGACCTGCCACTAAACTCTCATATGACTTTAACACAGTCACCAACAAAGACATGTGACTTTTTGCAACCTCCTTAGTGTAATTTTGACCATTTTCAAGATCTAATACCATGTTGCATTGTAACTTCTTTCCATTCTTTGTTGTTGAAAAGTTTGGATCATATGATGAATATGAAGAAAATTCAGTTTTGCTGTTTGATCCTTTAGATGACCCTCCTGATGAACTTTTAGCATTGAAAGCAGTTTCAACCTTTGGTGACATGTTGGTCTTGTCACTGATACCTCCTTTGTAATAAAGACCGATATCTTGTTCACCATCAAAATCCTTCATTCTCGAGATCTTCCTTTATTCCATCTCCTGAGCTTCAAGTTTCTCAATGAACTTGCTAAGTGTTAGGTTGCTAAAATCTTTCTTATTTCTCAACATCATCAGATATGTGCCCCAAGTTTCATGCGGCAATGCATCAGCCAACTTCTTAATTAATTCTTCATTGTCCTTTGTGATGCTCACCTTCTTCATGTTAACTAATAAATTGCAATATCTTTCGATGATCTGCTTAGTACTTTCAGTTCTCAAACCACGAAATAGATCAAATTCTTTCTTCAGAAGCGATTTTTTGTTCTTGATCATTTCTTTACTTCCAACAAACTTCGATTTTAATGCTTTCCAAATTGAATATGCACTTCCATTGTGTTGCAGTAAGACCAAGAAATCTTCTTTAACTGCTTGATGCAATAGACTAATCATCATTTTTTCATTTTTGTATTTCTTTCTATCATCAACACTTAGGTCTTTAATAGCAATCTCCTCTTCATCATCATTCAATGGTCTAACATATTTTGTTTCAACACATTCCCAAGCACCCAAGTAATTTTCTTGTACCCAATTCTTAAATCGTTCTTCCCATCCTTTATACTCCTCGATATTCATAAGTTTTGGCGGTTTTTGCATGGTGCCCGTCTCATTTTCTAACATTGTGTTATGAACCATACTAATCGGAGTAGCAAAGGCGTTATAAAATTCCTCTTCCATCTCTCGGTTTTCAAGAAATTCACAAAATTGTATTTCAAACGAAATAAACCAATCCTGTGCGAAATCACTGTTTCAAACGAAATCAACCTGCAAGACAACTTCAAGCGAAATCAGTTAACACGAAATTAGAATTTTCACACGAAATATGTGATTTCGTGCGAAATAACCCAACGAAATACGTTTTCAAGCGAAATTAACGAAATTTCATGTGGAACACTCAAACGAAATGACAAACTGGTGCGAAATAAGGTAATTTCGTGCGAAATCAAAACCTTATTTCGTGTGAAATACTGCTGATGTCATCATCTCAAGCTGTTTTTGTCAAAATTGATCAGGTTTTAAGCCGTTTTAAGATCTGAAACTTTCAAGGGTTTGTTAAAATACTGTTTCGCACATTATGTGTAAAATTCAAGTCATTTTGTCCGTGAAAACTTGTTAATTGTGAAAAAGAAGGTGTAGAAATCAGATTTTGCAGCTGAATTGGTATGAACTCTTCTTCCTGAGCTCTGATACCACTTGTAGGATCGTTTTATCGACCAAACGAGTCGTTCAGAAGAGTTTTTGCTCAATACGAGAGGCGGAAACAAACGTATCGAGTTAATTCAACTTGCAATTCCCTTTAAATTGTCTTTTGATTGATTTGACAAAGAATTACAGCAAGTAGACACTTCGGCAGCAGTTCGACACTGAAACCGGAAAGTTTGAACTGTTACAAACGAAATCAGAAGGCACCTATATATAGGCATTCTAATTTCGCACGGACCTGTTCACACAAAATCACTTTCACACGAAATAGCTATTTCGTGCGAAATTACCTTCCAACCTATTTTTGACATATTTCTCGTACTACGTGCCCTGATCTATCTAAACACAAACAAGACTCGATACAAGACGAAGTCGACAGACGGATGCTCCAACACTAATCTTCGTCATCCGTTCTCAATCTTTGTATTGAATGTTTTGGAATATTACCGAGTTTCGTTTGGTCAGATCCATCCTCAAGGTTTGGCTAGGGTTTTACATTTTGAGTTTTTGTGCCGGGCCTCCGGTTATGATCCTACCTTGTTGTCATTCCGCCGGTTCTTCTGTTTGGCGAAGAACGGTGATTGGTTTACCTTTGAAACTTCTAAAGTCGATACTTGTTTGGTTTTATCTATGGTTACCACCCTTGGGCATGGAAGGACCGGTTCTTCTGGGTTTCGGAGTCAATCGTTCCTTTTAAAATGATTTAGAGACACCCAGACGTTGTTCTCAATGAACCGGAACCCTCTGAGTCTGATTAGAATAGTTGTTTTCTTAAGGCCATCCGGGAATGTCCTTCAAGGGTTCGGCCTTTTCCTGAACGTTTGTTAGTTTTGTTGGGTATTAGAAAATTGTGGGGTAAGCCTGATCGGGATCCGGTTCTTGTGAGGAGTGGTCAGGGTATGCATTTCACCTGTTTTGCTTTTTTACATTCCTTTTGATTGTTTGCTTATATTTTGTTTCTTATAAATTTTGCAGTCATGTCTGCATTGGATTTTGTGAAGAGTGACGACACGTCAGATGTTGCTTTTACGGATGCTGAGGCTGCAGCGGGTGATGATGCAGTTGCTAGGGGCTCTGAACAAAAGTTTGAGGATGTGGGGTATGTTAGTGTTCCAAATGTGAAGGGTTTTACCAGGACTGCTGCTCCTAAGGCTTTGACCTGTCGTTCTACTCGACGTATGTTGAAAAGTGCTCCTCAATCCACTTCTTCTGATCCTGTGGAATTGAGTGACGATATCGAGGTTTCTGGGGATCAAGGTCTTAGTGTTGATGCTGAAAAAGAGAAGGATTTGGTTGTTGTCGGTAAGAAGAAGTCTGCTGGGAAGAAGACCATGATGACTCATGTTCAAGGTTCATCGGGGAAAGATGTTGAGGGTTTGGGTGAAGAAGAGATTTATGTTCCAAATTGGGGTGTTATGGTTAGGGATATTTTTATGGATGCCAACATTTGTGCTAATGTGTTGGCTAACTTTGCTCCCCCCGGTGTTCGAGGTTCTATATCAGAGTTGGAAGGTGATACCATACTTTCGAGGTTGATCTTGAGCTCCTGCAACCTTTCTGCCCTAGTGGCTGAAGGTGTTACCCATTTTCGTAAGGGTATGCAGGAGTATGAGGAGTTTTCAAAGAAGAAGGAAAAGATGAAGGCTTCTATGGCTGCCATGAAGAAGGATGTTGATAGTTTTTCGAAGAAGGAGGAAGCTTGGGTTAAGAAGGTTGGTGAGCTGACCCGTAGGCATGAGATCGAGATTGGGGATTTGAAGAAGAGTTTTGAGGTGGATAAATTAAAGCTGAAGGCTGATAGGGAAGCCTTGGATGTTCAGAAGAAGGCCTTTGCAGAGGAGAAGGAAGGGTTAAAGGCTTCTGTGGCTCAAGCTACTGGTGATAACCAGTGGCTTATCGAGCAAGGCTTTCAGCAGGTTGTCACTTATCTTCTTCATTCTAATGAATTAAACTCTGCCCTTGGGGATGTTTACACGAAATTGTTGAACTATGGGAAGCATTTGGGCTTGGTTGCTGGTTTCAAACTTCATGAGTCTGGTCAAGCTTTAGAACAGTCTCCTCTGTTTCACCCTGAAGCTTCTTAAATCTTCAAGGAGTCTGTTCATAAGATGGAAAGGCTGACCTATCCTTATGTAAGTGATGTTTCTTCTTGCTTCGGTAAACCTCTTTCCGTGTTACAGGAACTGAAACCAGCTGGGCATAATGAGAAAGTTTGTGCTGAAGTGCTTGATTCCTTGTCCAAGAAGCGTTCCCGTTCAGGTGATAGTGAAGAGACTTTCTCGGTGGATGCAGATGTTTCCAAGGAAGCAAGCCTTTAAGGCTCAGCGGTTGCAGGTGTGGTGGCCCCAAGGCCAAGAAGGCGAAGAAGGCCAAGAAGGGTAAGGGTGATGGTTCTGGGGCTTCAAAGCCTTCTTCTAATGTTTAAACAATCTATTCGTAGCTTTCTTAGCACTTAAAACAACTTCATGTTTTGTATGTTTTAAACTTTTCACTTGGAAGGGAACCGTTTAGGTCCGTATGATGGTTTAAGCCTTAAAGGCTTTGTTTGAACAATTATGTAGGTTTAAGGCCCTTAAGGCCCTTTTATGCTATGCTTTAACTTTCTAGTGTTTGTGCTATGTTGTGATTTTTTATGCTGCCTTGGTTTTATATTGTGCATCTTTTAAAGGAGTTGTTTAAGCTATTTGTAGCTTGGAGCCTTCGAGGCTTCCAGGTGCTGTTTGATGCTTGTGGCCTGGTGCCTTACTCAGTGTTTTTCATTCTATGTTTTACGTGGGTTTTTGTTTTTGTGTTGTTGTTTTTGTTCCTTTCCTTGTACTTTTGTTTGTTTCGTTGTCTTTGTTGGTTGTGTGTTTTCCTTTTGTTACTTATACCTTGAAGGGTTCAGTGCTACAGTCACTTAGCCTTGGTATTTTTAACAGGAAGACATAACACTTATCCTATTTATCATTTTTACTCAATTTGTTTTTGATTTGTAAGCCTGTTGACTTATTTTTTGAAAAAAAATTCTAAGGCTTAAGGAACATTTGGTGACGGCTGCTCAGACCCGTCTATGAGACATTTCTCTTGAAAAATTTATAAGTCTCATGGAGTTGTAATGATATAGGAACTCACCCCTTATATAGGTCTATTCAACCCTTGAACCTATTGAGCAATGTGGCATGGGAGCTCATCCCCTTACATGACCCCTGTCATGGAGTTTTTTGCTAGGTGCTCAACCTGATTATAGGATAAAAAGACAAGTTTTAACAAGAACCTCATTGTTCATTCATCAAAGTTTGTAGATTACATGGGAACAAAAACAACACTTTGCTAACTTTTTCTAATACATGTTTCTACACGTGGAACCTTTTAAGGTTTTTGCCGTTCCAATGCCTGGGAAGCTTTTTGCCATTTGAGTCAGCTAGTTTGTAGGATCCTCCCTTGTGAGCTTCGAGGATGGCATATGGCCCCTCCCATTTGGGACCAAGTTTTCCCTGGCTTTCCTTTTTGCTTGCCTTGTTGTTTCTAAGGACTAGGTCTCCATGCTTGAATCATTCATGTTTTACTCGGGCATTGTAGTAAGATTCCATCTTTTGTTTGTATCTTGCTTCTTGAATGGCTGCTTGATACTGTGTTTCTTCTAGGAGTTCCAAGTTCAACATCGTCTCTTGCTTGTTTGCTTCTAGATCAATGTTGAACGTTCTCTTTGTTGTAACTCCTATCTCTGTTGGGATTACAGCTTCAGATCCGAACACCAAGCTATAAGGTGTTTTCTTATGACTTGTTTTTTCAGTGGTTCTGATTGCCCATAACACGTTTGGGAGTTCTTCAAGCCAGTTGGTGTCATGCTTTCCCAATCGTGTTTTTATGCCCTCCACAATGCTTCGATTTGTTCTTTCAACTTGACCGTTGGACTGAGGGTAGGCTACTGAGCTGAAAACTTGTGTTATCCGAAACTCTTTGCACCATAAGCTGAAAGGCTTTTCAGCAAATTGTTTTCCGTTGTCTGTAAAAAATACTCCTGGCAGCCCAAATCGGCAGATGATGCTTTCCCATACAAAGTCAATGACCTGCGTCCCTATTGTTCTTGCCAATGGTTTCACCTCCGGCCATTTAGTGAAGTAGTCTATAGCTACTAGGAGGAATTTAACTCCTCCTTTAGCCTGGGGAAATGTGCCGACAATATCCATTCCCCATTTGTGGAATGGCCATGCAGAAGTGATGGGAACCAAGTCATGCTTTGGGCTTTTTGGCACAAGGACATGTATTTGACAGGCTTCACATTTTTTTAGCTGCTCATTTGCATCTCGGTGCATTGTAGGCTAGAAATATCCGAGGTTCGTCAATTTTGACACTACTGATCTTGGCCGAAATGAGCTCCAAAAATTCCCTCATGGACTTCCTTGATCAAGTATTGACTTTGTTCTGGGCCAATACAGCGAAGCAATGGTGCAAGGTATCCTTTTTTATAAAGGATATTTTCCTGCACCACATATTGTCTTGACGTTATTTGAACCCTTTCGGCTTCTACTTGATCACTTGGCAGCTCACCATTTATGAGGAATTTGATCAAAGGGGTCATCCAATTCGGGCCTTCCTCGGTGTGACATCCTATACTTCAAGCTCTTGAATTGATGATTGCTTCGACACTTCAACCAATACCTTCTTGGTAAGATGGGCAAAGGTCAACGAATCGAGTTTGCTTAGTGCATCAACTTTTTTGTTTTGTGTTCTGGGGACTTGTTTGATTATGCATGTTTCAAATGCACTCATAAGCTCCTTTGCTTTTTCACAGTACTTCTTCATGTTTGGTTCTTTGGTCATGTAATTGTTGCTTACTTGGTTTGAGACAAGCAACGAGTCCGTGAAGACTTGAAGCTTTTTGACACCCATCTCTCTTGCAAGTTTGAGTCCCCCAATCAATGCTTCGTACTCGACTTCATTATTTGTAGTCTGAAATTAAAACCGAAGAGCATACGTGAGTTCCAAATGGTTAGGATCGATTAGAACTAGCCCTGCTCCTGACCCTTCAATGCTGGAAGCTCCGTCAGCGAAGAGCTTCCAGGTGTGGGGGTCAGAAGGTTCAGTGGAAGCTGTATTGACTTCTGTTGTCATTGCATTGGGTATTTCCAAAATGAAGTCTGCCAAGACTTGTGCTTTCACAGCTTTTCTTGGAACATAGGTGATATTGTGTTCTCCTAGTTCCACAGCCCATTTGGGTAGACATCCAGAAGTTTCGGGTTTTTCAAGCACATTTTTTATTGGTTAGTCCGTGACCAACTGTATGGGGTGTGCTTGAATGTATCTCCGAAGCCTTCTGGCTATCTTAACTAATGCAGGAGCAAGTTTTTCCAGGGGGAATATTTAGTCTCTGCTAACTTTATGGTTTTACTGAAGAAGTAAACAGGTACCTGAGCCTTGTTTCTTTCGATGGTCAGGACTGCACTGATTGCTTCCTCAGCGACTGATAAGTAGACAAAGATCAGCTCCCCTGTTTCAGGAGCGGCGAGGTCTGGTAATGAAGCCAGGTGCTGTTTCATTTGGTTGAAAGCTTCTTCTGCTTCCTCTGTCCACCTGACGTCCCTTTTGTTTGTACACCCTTGAAGGGTTTTGAAAAAGGGAAGAGACTTTTCTGCCAACTTGGAGGTAAAACGCTTCAAGGCTGCCAGTTTACCATTTAAGCTTTCAACCTCTTTTTTACTTTTTGGGGATTTTGTATCCAGAATAACTTTGACCTTTTTGAGGTTGGCTTTTATGTTTTGCTTGCAAACAATGTGTCCCAGGAACTTGCTCTCTTCGAAACCGAATGAACATTTCACGGGATTTAACTTTATGTTTATCTTCCTCAGGTTTCGGAATGTTTCCTGAATATCGTCAAGCATTTGACCTTCTGTCTTGCTTTTGATTACCAAGTCATCCACATAGGCTTCCATGTTTTTACCTATCTGTTCCGCAAACGCCTTATCCACCAATCGTTGATATGTTGCCCCTGCATTCTTTAGGCCAAAAGGCACTTTTTGGTAACAAAAATGCCTTTGTCTGTATGAAAGGCCGTCTTTTCCTCATCTTCCTTTTTCATTTGGATTTGGTGGTAGCCTTTATAGGCATCAAGAAAGCACTTGAATGGGAAGCCTGTGAGTGAGTCTACCTTTAGATCAATTTCTGGCAAAGGATAGCAATCCTTTGGACAGGCCTTGTTCAAGTCTTTGAAATCTATGCACATTCTCCACGATCCATCAGGCTTCTTGACCATTACAGGGTTGGCTATCCAAGAGTGGTATTTGACTTCTCGGAGTATGCCAGCTTGCACCAACCCTTCAACCTCTTTACATGCTAATAAGCTTCGATCAGGGGCGAGGCTTCTTTTTTGTTGAATAATGGGCTTCACATTTGGTGGAATTTTAAGCTCGTGCTTGGCAATATCCCTAGGGATGCCGGTCATGTCATCAGGACTCTATGCAAAGATGTTCATGTTGTGGGTGAGCAACTTCTTGAGGTATGAAAGAGTTTCTTGAGTGAGGTTGGTGTTTACCCCTTATCCTTTGTTCGGGATACTTAGGGTTAATGGCCCAACCTTGTTCTTCGCTTTCATTTTTTCCTGAGCTTTCCCCCTCAACCAGGAAGGCTTCCTGGGTAGGTTGAAGGGTTGCAATTCCTTTATTGGTGGTGAACTTGACAATGCCTTGGCCAACAGAGACAACCATGCTAAACTCGCTTTGGCCTGGCCTTCCTATGATAACGTCATAGGTGGAGGACATACTAATTACGATGAAGGTGAGTGGCTTAGTTCATTCCATTTCACCCTTCTTGAAGCAAACGTCAAGTGTCAGTTGGCCTAAAGGCTTGATGGGGATGTCAGTGATGCCTTTGATGGAAGACTCAGCTGGCTGAAGCCTTGAACGCTCCAGGTCGCTGAGTTGGTTGAAGTATTTTTCAAACATTATCTCTGTTGTTGCACCCGTGTCAATATTGCTTTGTTTTTTTCAACGTTCCCACTATAGCTTCAACTACTAAAGGGTTTGAACAGAGCCCCTTTGTGGTGGTGGGAAGCACAAGCACTGAAGCTCCCAAGCTTCTAAGTGATGTCGCTTAGTGGGGGTTTCTTCAATGACATTTACCATGTTTACTTCCTTGTTTTTTCCATCACCCATTTTATCTTTTACTCCCTTAACGAGGTGAGCGAGTTCTCCAGATTTGATGGCTTCCTCAATTCTCTTTTTGAGTTGGAAGCAATCATTAGTGTGATGCCCCTTTTCTTCATGGAATTCGCAGAACTGTGTAGAATTTTCATTTCTTTTGCTTTTGGGCAGGGGTCTCGGCGGTTGGAAGCTGTGTTTAACTTCTTTAGTGGCAAGTATTTCCTGAGGGGTTTTGGTCAAGGCTGTAAAGTTCACAGCCTTGTCCCTGCTCAAAGGGTTCCGACCTTCAGTCCTTCGAGGGTCTGAGCTCCGGGAACGTCTATCAAAAGAGCCATAGTTGCTCTTCTTCCGGCTGGTGCTTTTGTTCCTCCAGTTGGGACCCCTCTTTCTTTGCTCTGTGATGTCAACCGTCTCTTCTCCCCTAATGTGAACTTCAGCCCTTTCATGGGCTTCTTCTAAGGTCATGGGCAGGCACTTGTTAAAGTCCCTAGTGAGATACTTAGAGGTGATTGCATTCATGAAGCCAGCAACCCTCATCTTCTCGTCAGCTCCCACATACGTCAAACCTTCTTTTTTGTATCTCTCAATGAAATCCATGAGTCTTTCATCGTCCTTTTGTTTAATTTGGAAGATCACAATGGCATCCTTCACGTATCTCCTTTGTTGAGAGAAATTAGCCAAGAAACCCTTGCTTAGATCATCGAAGGTTCGAATGCTTCAAGCTGGCAGGTCATTGAACCAGATTCTTGCAGTCCCTACGAGGGTTTGCATGAACATTAGACAACATTCAGCATTGGACCATTTCTCCATCCTTGTTGCCCCGGTGAAGTTCTGGAGGTGATCTTCTAGATCTTACGTTCCATCGTATGTTCTTATGTGAGAAGGCATTTTTATCCTGGTTTGGAAATCATAATCAGCAATTTGCTGAGAGAAACATGACAAATTGCTTGCCTTGTATGGTTTGGCCAAATCCTCTTCTGTTCTCGTGCCTGGGTTGTTGTTAGTATTCCCTTGAGTTGCGACAACTGTCATTTTTCCGTACATTCCGTACACTAATTCAACAGTAATATGTGCTTAAATAATTGTGCATGATCTAGTTTACAAGATAAATGAATTTTTGATTACTGTTATATACATACAATGGCATTTCACATTACAAGACTTTATTCGTTGCTACATGCAACACGAGATAGTTCAAATGATACACAGAACAGCATTGGCACCATTACCAGACAAACTAAAAATGCTGACGAAGTTCAGTACATAGACATACAATATTTTGAGGACAAGTATGAGCTAGAGATGACGTATTACACTAGTATAGTGTGTAGGGAAGTAAGGACCACAAAACTGCATGCCTAAGCGATAGACAAAGTGCCGGAAAGTGCCTAAAACCCACATAAAGTGCAGAATTCTGCACAAATCAGCAAAAATTCAGGATTTAACAAGATTATTACATGCAAAAATATGACTAAATGGTCCTGAATGCTTCCCTAAGTGCCGGGAATTAAAAGTATCACAAAAAGTTACATAAAGGACACCATACGGAATAACTTAGCACTTTAACGGATCGGTATCTAACCGAACAACCGGACATTACCCGGAACACCAAAATACTGCTAAAAGCATTGTTTTTTTTTTTGAGCTAGTTATGGTTCCCGAACACTTTAACATATTATATAATGCAAGAAACACTTGAAACACTAAACTTTACAAGCAACCTTCCACTAATTATCTTATTTACCATCAACTTACAATTTACCCCCCCCATATACAATTTACGGCTCACATATGGCCCCACCCCAAAGATTTTATAATCTTTCCTAAATCCCCATGTAATCTTCTCAAGGAGTGTGATAGATCTTGTATTGTACTTGTCCAACATAAAACCCAAGGGATAAAAGATCAAGATTGGTTATAAGAGGACTAGAGATCATCTTCATCACCAACACACTTCATACTCTCTTGCCCTCTCCCTCTCTCGGCCGTGATTTCCCCCACCACCACCATTCTTTTGTTTCAAGCTTCATCAATTCTAAGTGAGATACAAGGTGCTAGAAGGTCATTAACGAAGCTCGGTGTTCACGGATCTTGAAGGACCTCTCTTGTGTGCTTTTATCCATCACATTTTCAACCTTGTTCTTCCCTAGCTCTAAGCTAGTTGTAAGATTCTTGAACACTCTTGTTTACTTCATATTTATGGTGGTTAAAAGATATAACATGTTGAAATAACAAGAACTTGAAATAATATGATTTTCTTGAAAAGTAATAAACAAAGTGGGTTAATAATTTTGTAGATCCAAGACTTGTGAATGATTTTCCAAGAAAACGAAGTTTAAAAAGATAATTTTTGAAAGATCATGATTTTTATTAAACCCACAC
The DNA here is from genome assembly GCA_030545235.1 of Helianthus tuberosus. Taxonomy (NCBI): domain Eukaryota; kingdom Viridiplantae; phylum Streptophyta; class Magnoliopsida; order Asterales; family Asteraceae; genus Helianthus; species Helianthus tuberosus. The sequence continues at coordinate 203,582,438 of CM060351.1, read as the reverse complement.
TATTTTTAGTGACAAAATAAGTGTAGGAATACTTTTGAAACAAGAAGATTTAATAAATAAACATTTTTGTAAAATATGTTTACAAGTTGTAAACATCTAAAATCTTCAAGAATGAAGTTTACCAAGTAGTAAATATATTTTGGAGGGTAACTATGGCTACTAAACACTTTACCAAGTTACTACGCGTTTTTGTGAAAGATCGAGTTCATGTTATTATGTAAGTTGTATAGTCTTTGCACTTGGTAAGTGTAAGATGATTAGTGAATTGTTGTTGATTGTTTGGATGATTTTTGAAAAGAAAATGATATGCTTAATAGCATGGACACCTCCATTTACAAAGGAAACTATGGCGAAATTTCGTAAAAATTCCAACACTTAGAAAATATTTTCTAAACAAGTGTTTACAAGTATGATTTTAACTTTGGTTTTCCCATATAAACCTTTCCATAGATTTCATTACAAAATACAAACATTGGAGGTTGGTTTTTGTAAATAAAAATGGGTAAACATATATTTAGAGTATATATTTTACATTAAAGACACTTGTGTGAATATGTGTATACCTTGTGTATAGTTATATTATTTTTGGATTTAAAATAATATGACTTAACAAAAATACCAAGAACTTACAATCCAAAACAATACCAAAAATTACAAGGAATAAAGTATATAAGTTACACACTTAAATATTGGCAAACCAAACAAGAACGTAACTTATAAAATATTCCGGAAAATACCATTACAAGTATATTTTTGGCAAATATTGTTTTGGATACAAGAAATGAAATATGATTTTGAAAATATTACAAGAGTAATATTGTATTTTCGACCAAGAGAAAATATATTATAATTGGAAGTAAAAATATATTTTCAAGAAAATTTAGAAGATATATGATTTTTAGAAAAATATATATTTTCTTGACAATACATTATTTTTGGACAAAACAAGTCAATATATTTTCTAAGTGAAACTTGAAAATATATTATTTTGGAAACTACAATTACGAGAATACAAATACACATGTATGAAATACTCCCATCCTTGGGAAGGAAATACGAAAATAAATACTTGAGAAGTATTATAACTTCGGATAATATTTGAGACATAAAAGAAACGTAACTCAAAACATGAATACTAAGGCAAGGCATGGCCCGCTCGTCTAATAGACCCAGGCACATTGTAGGTAGTCGTGTTTGCCGACGAGATTTGAGTTACGAGTACTGAAGACGCAAAACAGTGCGTTCATGCTCCCCCTTTTCTTTAACTGTTTTCGGTTTTATAACTCTCGGGGGTGAAATACATGTTACAAATGCTTAAACGGTATGAAATGCCTATGAAATACTAGATCATGTGAGCATAGACTAGATATTGAAATGCCATTAATACTTAATTAGGGACGAGGGTTAGATCTAACGGGTACGGCCGAACCCCACTCATGGTCACAACTAGTACCTAGTAGTGCTTTGGAGTTCCAGTCGAGGGTAATCGACACAGTCGAGGTTAATCGACACAGTCGAGGGTAATCGACACAGTCAAGGTAAATTGACACAGTCGAGGTTAATCGACACAGTCGAGGACAATCGACAAGGGTATAAGCCATTACGAGTGCTCCCTATGTCCTCACATGCCTTAAAGTCCTTGTAAAATAATTATGTTCATACACGCTTTTCATACCTGTTTACAAAGGAGTCTCTCAAAGATTTACAAGAATTACAGTACACAAACAAGACGCATAAACTCGCTCAACTTTTGTTGATGTTTTCTAAAATTACATGTATTTCAGGTAACAGGATGGATCTTGGGCGCGGGTGTCGTAACTAGAAGTAGACTTCAAGTTTAGATGTCATCCACTTTGTTGGTTTGTAACCTAGTTGAAGGTTGTGTTTTAAAAACTTGAATAATCAGTGTTTGTAATACTCAAATTTTATGAATGGATGAACATCGTTTTGATCATGTAGTTGTTTATTACGATTGAATGCAATGATATTAAACCAGTCACACATCATACGCTTCCGCAAAAGTCAGGGTGTGACAGTTTGGTATCAGAGCTTCGATTGTAGTGAACTAGGATTCCTTCTCGAGTCTAGACTACAATTGTTGGTGCACTACATCTGTCGACTTCGTCTTGTATCGAGTCTTACTTTAGATAGATTTAGATCAGGGCTCGTAGAACGAGAGAATGAGAGAGAGTTAGCAAGATTTCGCTTGAAGGTTTGTATATGTAAAGGATTTCGCTTGAAGCAGCTCAAGCGAAATCAACATGTTAAGATTTCGCTTGAGTCATGCTGAAGCGAAATCCCAATCTCTATATATAGGAGGACTAGGTCAAGCGAAATCATAGGTATCATTTGAGAGATTTCCATACGGAGGTGCTGCCGGTGTGAGAACTGATTGTATTTGTTTTCATATCAATACAAATCAGTGTTAAAGTGAAGATTCAGCTGTGTTTAAGTCAAATACTTGTTTTCCGCACCTGTATTTGATAGAATTCCTCTGAACCGACTCGTTCGGGTCGCGAACCGATCCTACAATTGGTATCAGAGCCAGTTGAGGAGTTCTACAGGATTTCAGCTGAAATTGACATCGTTTTCTTACTTCTACATCTTCTTTTAACAGTTCAGAAAATTTTCACGGTCAAAATCAATTTAATTTTTCACGGATTGGTTAAAAGTACTAGATAACAAACTCTTGAAAGTTTTACGGCAAAATTCGACCTAAAATTGATCAAAATCTACATTTGAATGGATTTCGCTTGAAGAACAAAGTGTGTGTTGGACGATTTCGCTTGAACTTTCAAGCGACACTTATCAGTTCGCTTCAAAGTTTATCTGTTTTCGCTTCAGGGTTCTTATTCACTTCAAGTGTTTCGCTTCAGGATTTCGCTTCAGAAAGTGTTTACTTGAAAGTTTCGCTTGAACTATTTCGCTTCAAAGGTCTCGCTTCAACAAATTTGACAGATTATTTCGCTTGAAGGGTACCGCTTGAAAGATACTATTTCGCTTGAAAGAAATTGAAACATGGATAACGATTTCCACAACGCATTTGCAACATCGCCTAGTTCATCTTCCATTGCTCAGAACATGAATTCAGAAAATGAAACGGGGACTACTCAGAAACCCCCGAAGCTAATGTGTATTGAGGAATACTATGGATGGAAAGATCGTTTCGAAAATTGGGTGCAAGCAAATCATTTGAGATCATGGGAATGTATTCTGAAAAAGTATATGTTACCACGTTCTGAAATGGAGACAGTAAAACAGATTTCAGAGTTTGGTAATGAAGAACGGGAAATGTATCGAGCTGAAAAAATGATGATCAGTTTGCTTCAACAAGCTATCAAAGAAGACATTTTTATACTACTTCAACATGACAAAACATCAAAGTCAATCTGGGATGCTTTGAAAGTCAAAGTTGAAGGTAGTGCAAACATGATTAAAAGCAAAAAGGCATTGCTTAAAAAGGAGTTTGACTTGTTCACAAGCTTACCTGGAGAAGATACAAAGAAACTTATTGAACGTTATTGTCATTTAGTTCGAACAATGTCAATGATGAACATCAACAAAGAAGATGAGGAATGGGTGGATAAGCTAGCTGATGCTTTACCTCAGAAAGAGTGGGGAACATATTTGATGATACTGAAAAATACCGGAGTTTATGAAGGGTTGTCAATCTCTCAGTTCATTGAAAAGATTGAAAGTCAGGATTTAGAACAGCAGAAGATCGCAAGGATGAATAATCCAAGTGGTCAACAAGATGTAAAGATGTATTACAAGGGTAGTGTTCCGACTTCAGAAGCTGAGAGAAGTCCAAAAATTCAGACTGCTTATAGTGTTGGAGATTATACAGAAAAGACTGATCAAAACTCAAACAAAAGCCACAGTGGTTTCTCATTGTATCCGAGTGTTAATCCGAAAAGCTCATCAGAAAGTTTTCAGTCTCAAAGCACAAAGATGGGAAATGGTTGTGTGATTCAATGCAACATAGCTCTAAATCTTCCAGAAGGTCAAAGTTTTTCTGAAGACATTGCGAAAGATCATATGGCATTACTTGGTTCCGTGCTTATCTCATATGAAGGTTTAGTGGCTGGTCGAATTGGAAATCCTATGCTTACTAAAGAGGATTACGACCAAATAGATGCTGAAGAGATGGAACTAATGGATATCAAATGGTGTCTTGCAAGTGTTCTTAGACGTGCTGAAAAGTTCAAGACAATTACCGGGAGAAATGATTTTCTTGATGCTTGTGTTTCTACTTTAGGTTTTGATAAATCTAAAGTTACTTGTTTCAGGTGCAGGGAAAAAGGTCATTTTAAGCGGGAATGCAAGAATAGAGAAGTTAGTGGTGCTCAGAATCCATTTGGAAAAGATGACTACTACCGGAAAGCCATTTATCAGCAAGTTGGTCAGACACAAGAATTACAGACGGCTCATGGTAGAAAAATTGAAGATTCAAAGAAAGGATGTTTGGTAGATTTCAACTGGAGCAACTACATTTCTTCTAACAGTACAGCATGTATAGTGAACCAAATTGATGAACAACTACCTGAAGGATTTAGCTGGGATATGTTTGTTGATGAAAAAGGAGATTTCAAAGCTTTCATTGCAAAGATTGTTAGAGAACCAGATTTGTTTGCCACTTGGATGAGATCAATTGGTGAAAAAGTGAAAAATCAATCGAGTACATCTGAAGAAAGTTTAGAAAGTGCTGATGATGAGTCATTAAGTACAAACGATAGTATGGAAAATGAGGATACTTCAGAAAAAGAAGTTGTTTTTGATCAAACACTATCTGATTCTGGTGTTTCAGATGCTGAGTCTAAAAAATCTGTAGAATTTGATCAAACACCGATGGAGAGTAGCAGTGATGATGAAGAAGAAAAACATATTAATATTGCTAAAAATCATCTTTCTTCTGAAAGTTTTCATTTTTATTTTGCAGATCGCATGGAGAAACTGAAGGAGAAACAAGCTGCAAAAGAACAACAACAGAATGAGGAAGTTAAAGTAGTTGTTGAAGAAAAGGTGACTGAAGCTGAGAAGGTAACTGATGAAGAAAAAGTAATTGAAGTGGTAAAAACAATTGAAATTGAGAAAATTGTTGAAGTTGAAAAGCCTTGCAAGAAATGTTTGGAAATGTGTAAGAGTTGTGAAGAAAAAGATGTGATTTTGTTTGATAGAGAAAGACTGATTGAAAAGTTATTATCTGACATCAGCTATGTGAAAGAATCGTATAGCGTGTTGAACAGAACAGTGACAGGTCTTCAAACAACGAATTCTGAAAGAGAAAAGGCTTTAACGATGACGAATGCTACATTGATGACAAAGCAAAAGGCAATTAATCATTACATCGAAGAAAATGCTAGTCTAAAGCAAGAGTTGGAGAAAGAAAAAATTGAGAATGAAAGGATCAGAAGGTTATTACTGAGTTATTCTTGTTCTGATTATGTTATTGATCGAGTTTATCCTACTGTTGCAGGTTTTGAAGCATTTCAGGATGAGAAGCAAAAGAATGAGACTGGTAAGAAATCGACTGTTAAATATAACAAGTGTCCGCCTCCTATCTGGGAAGGGTATTCTCCTAGAAAACCAAATGAGGAGCAAGTCGAAAAAGCAGTCAATATAAAGTTAAAATCCGAGACAACTGACGTTTTACCAGATAACATTGATATCACATTTACCTCGTCTGATACTGATCATGAGTCCGAGTTAATCAAAAAGGTGGTCGATCAGGTGTTGGATACTGAGGAGGTGTCTGAGTCAAAGTCTGAGTCTGGGTGTTCAAGTTCGTCAGTCAAAAGTTCGAGTTCATCGGTCACAAATTCCAAATCATCGGAAAAACGGTTTTATAGTAAAGAATTTTTATTATCAAAGGCAAATTTGGATGATGAAACATTTGAAGTTGCATATACTTTAAATGATTCGGACAAATTATATTCTGACAAAGAGTTTCCGATTAGAAGTGTTCGTTTTGACATGATTAAAAAGGTTTTCAAAATGACGGAAATTAGTTTTTCTGAAATTAAGGATTTAAAATCTATTGAAAAACCTAAAAAATACACTTCTAGAATTCAACAAAGGTTAAACAAGAAAAAGGGAAAAAAGAATTACAATTCTGATTCTAGTTTTCAAAGGAAAACAAATCAAAATTGTAGTTACAAAAGGAAAGGTCTTGGTTTTACTCCACCTGAAAATCGTAAAAATGAAAAATATGTTAGAGATTTTAAATCAAAAATGACATATGTTGCAGGAAAAAGCTATGAAGAGGAGTCAAATAGCTTATCTTTGGAAAAATCAAATCAAGAGTTCCTTGCTGAAAAGAAAAGGATAGGAACTGGAGTTTTTCATCCAACCGGAGTTTTTCAAACCGGAGACACAAGAACTTGTTTTCAATGTCAAGTTGTTGGACACATTGCTCACAATTGTCCAAACAAAGTCAACAAAAAACAGGGAGTCTCTGAAAAAATTAAAGAAAAAGTGGTTGAAAAGAATGATTCACTAACTACAAACTTCAAAAATTTTGAAAACTCAAAGAATGAAGTTGGTGAAAATTCTAAAAGATTGTACAAAAAGAAGGCAAAAGACAATCAAAAATGGATTGTTAAAAAATCAGATGTACAATCTGGCGATGATTCTGATTCCACAAAATCAGAGGAGTCACAAGATGAGATCAAAGATTTGATGAATGATGTTGATATTAAATCATTGAGTGTAGAAGAAATCAAACAAATGGTTGATAAAGTTGAAAGCTCAGATTTTGATATTGAAAAAACATTCAATGAAAATGTTAAGAAAATTTTCAAGAAAATGCTTGATGGGAAAGTAAAGGGGGTTAAAGATTTTTATGCAACTAAAAAGGCAACTTACAACCCTACTGCCCAAGAATTGGAAGCCACCAAGTCTAAGAAGACTTGGGTGGAAGTTTGCTTTCCTTAAAAGTCTTAGGACTTGCCGGAGATCCCAAGTTTATATCGTGGATCAGGAATCGGCATCTTTCTAATATTTGAAGTTTTTGGTTGAAAGTTTTTGATAGTGTTTGGATGTTTACAGGTTGTATGACTACGCCGGAGCTTCCAGGTTGGTAAGTGCGAAGCAGGAATCGGCATTTTGATTGGTAAAATGGTGATGTAGATGTAATATTCCTACAAGTGGTATTTCTACATGTGGTAATTTTGACTTTTGGTATAGTAGGTGCTTACATGAAAAAGGTTAATCAAGGTCATTAAGTTGAACTTGATTGGACCATACTTACAATTGGTATTTCGAATAGACAATGTGATGAACCACACTCCGAATCTACAAATGATTATATCATAAAAACTTATTTTCCGGAAAAATCATTTTGATTAAAACAAACTTAAGTGTTTTGAAATCTAAATGAGAAAATAGTTTTGTGATAGGGGGAGTTCTGATTGTTTATGCCGAGTGAATGGCGATTTGATGCGATTCGATATTAGTTGTCACTTTATTGTACAGTTTATTTTCAAATTTCCTAAAATGTGTTTGCATTTTAGGGGGAGTAAAATTTTTTTCAGAAAATCCAAAAACATTTGAAAATTTGAAAAAGACAAAAACATGATAAAATTCAAAAATGAGTTTTTGTTGCATATAGAGGAAATGATAGTACATCAGTGGACTATCACAACATGCTAAAGAAATGTAAAGTAAAAATGTGATAAACAATCTTACTGTGGATATGTCAGTAGGTTTTTGCACATTTAGTAGATTGTGACGAGATATAAACCTAAATTTCAAACTTGTTTGTTTTGTGGGTTAACACAAACTTGGATATATAGGTAACCCCTGAAATCTTGTTTGAAAGGTCCCTTATTCTGAGATACTAGGTCTTTATGCTCAGTGATATCTAGGGTATTATCCCAGGACTTCTGCTGAAAGAAATTTCTGACCTAGTCCCCGGATAATGCTTTCTGCAAATGCTTGAAACATAGCATCGCCCTCAGCAAGCTGATGAAACAATAAAATTGATAGTCGCTGCTGTTGTAATGCAAAAAGATCCTCTAAAGGGGACACACCAAAAAGTCGAAGCCGTCATCTCTCTGCGTATCGAAAGATCGACCTGAGCTCTCACGGCCCTCGTACTATAATTTATTCCCCTGACAGATATCATCTGTGGTATACTCACCTGTAAGACTGAATATTGGGATCTGGATACGGGAGTATATTCAAGTAGTGGGACACACGGATAAGTTTAAGTTTCTTAAAACATTAACATCGTATCTCAGATCAATTGAACTTTGTGTGAAAATTTAAATGGACAAACATACTGACAATCTAGGTAAATTGTTTAGAACTTAATATGAAATGAAGCTTAACGGTGTTAGTGATTGGTCTCAGAAACTGATATGATCCTCTTGCACAAACTCACAAAAATATTGTTTGTAAATATTTCTTTATTGTATTCCTTTACAATCAAAAATTACAAAAAGATTTTAGTGTGTTTTAGCATAAATTCTTGAAAAATTCAAAAAGATTTTCGACAACTGATATTGGATAGCTGATTGTCAAAATTTCAAGTGCTAAACATGATGACGTGGTTGTGAGGGGGAGTGAATCTTAAAATGTCAAAAAGGTTTGTTAAAATCCTACAATTGGTATTTTTAAAACCTACATTTGGTTCATTATTAATTTGTGATATGAGAGAGAATTATCTGATTATATCAGATTGTTGGTGCATTTAACTTGTTAAATTTAGAAAATTTATTTCTGGGTTAAGATTGTTACAGGTGAGCCAGGTTAGTTCATTCAAAGTTTACAAAAGTCAGACTCTGATCATGAATCTAAAAGTTTGCTAGCTGCTGATGCTGATGAACTTAAGGAATCAAGAGATCTGATCAAGAGAATTAGATAAAAGCCAGGCAATGATCTTGTAAACAACATTTGAGTCAGACATCGATCCAAAAACAGATGTTGCTGAAGAACAAATGAATACCAGCAAATCGTGAGGGGGAGTCTGATAGAGCCAGGAGATTCTGGAAAAGAAGATAGAGAGAGAAAAGCCCAGAGACTGATCAAGAATGAAGATGTGAAGACATAGCATTGGTGTGACTCGATAGTCGACTCGTCAACATCTGAGGGGGAGTCTGTTGGTGCACTACATCTGTCGACTTTGTCTTGTATCGAGTCTTACTTTAGATAGATTTAGATCAGGGCTCGTAGAACGAGAGAATGAGAGAGAGTTAGCAAGATTTCGCTTGAAGGTTTGTATATGTAAAGGATTTCGCTTGAAGCAGCTCAAGCGAAATCAACATGTTAAGATTTCGCTTGAGTCATGCTGAAGCGAAATCCCAATCTCTATATATAGGAGGACTAGGTCAAGCGAAATCATAGGTATCATTTGAGAGATTTCCATACCGAGGTGCTGCCGGTGTGAGAACTGATTGTATTTGTTTTCATATCAATACAAATCAGTGTTAAAGTGAAGATTCAGCTGTGTTTAAGTCAAATACTTGTTTTCCGCACCTGTATTTGATAGAATTCCTCTGAACCGACTCGTTCGGGTCGCGAACCGATCCTACAACAATCACTAGAGTTCTCTCACAAAAACATTTTACAAAAAGGTTTTCATTGCATTCATGTAAGCGTCAAGATCCATGAGCCAAACAATTTTCAAAGAAGAGACAAGGCAAGGACATTAGTAGGGAATACCCTCAAGATAAGGTGCCAACTAAGGTATAGTCTACACGAGTTAGACTTGCCAAAGATAGAATACACCCTTGGTGATAACTAGTACCAAGTAGTGTTTTTGTGTCTCAGTCGTGAATCGACAACTAGAAAAATGACCCCCCAAAAACGAGAGTTATATGTGATATGATGCATCGAAATGCCTGTTTATGCTAAATAACATATTTGATTATCGATACATACATACGAATAAGTGTACGGAATAAATATTGACGTGAATACATACAAGTAAGTGTACGGAATGATTATTGACGTGAACAAGATACTTTCGACTCCGACTCCTATTATTGTACGTAACTCGCACGATGAAGCTATCGACCTCGCGTTCATTGCAAAGCTCATAGCTAGAGTGATTACCAAACAAGATTCTGAGCTTGCTGCCGTAGGAGATGGCTGCTCTTCCCTCTCGATCATGAAGGTGCCTGACTACGGTGATGATGACGAGGCAGAGGCGGCAACCTTGAACGAGTTCTAATTAGTGGGACGAGATCCCTGCGACTTTTGTGAAGCAAGATTGACGACACACTTGACCAGAAAAGGAAGATGAAGTATTCATCTTGAAGGTGCCCCTCCAACTACTGGGAATTCTCTTTATTCCTACTTTATCTAATCATCGTGCCTATTCACGCGTAACGATAACGAGTGTTAGCGCGTGGACCACCGCAATGGTCTTTTCCATGACAGAGGTATAAGGACAGTAGTGTCCCCTCCTAGATTGATCATCTGCTTGGACGAGAGAAAATTGGGGTAACTGTGCAAGACAATTTATTATTACGGGGGCCCACGTAATAACAACTTGTAGTGCATGGAAATCCTGGTGGACTCTGCGGGCCAAGCCAACGATTACTACACAAAAAAAACTCTAGGTGTTCACACCTTCAAATGGTAGGACAATACCTAGATCAGTGCTTTAGCACTTTATAAAGTAGGAAACCTGTCTTGCCTACTTCATGTCTACCCGTGTACGAGACGTTGGAGAAACGATATTTAAGCAAGAGAAGAGGAATAACATTCAGAAAGATTCAGTGACGTTCGCTCTACCACTTTATGAAACTTGTATGACCAGGGCGATGTAGCCTCGAATACATTATTACAAACAATAGGCCAAGTTGCCAAGCCTATATGAAGGCTCAGTAGTTGTTTCCTCGCTAGTACATTGTTGATTCTATATGCATGTGATATTGGAAGATTACATGATGCTTGTGGTACTATGTGCCTCATAGACAATTATGTAATATTGTCTAACCTAACGCATATCTTTTGATAGAAAAGAATGCCGCCCAGACGCGACACAGACACCAGTACGTTACCAAGAACAGAAGCTGAGCTTCAAGAACGAATCTCACAGGCAATTGCACGACATGAAGCCCTCCGCTCTGAACACAGCGGTGGCACTTCCGGAAATAACCCTCCAACTTCTGCACCTGTAAACAATTCCTGGACTGCAAGCCATTGAATTTTGATGGCACAGGAGGTGCCGTTGCATTTATCCGTTGGGCAGAAAAGACTGACTCCGTTCTAAGAATGAGTAATTGTTCACCCCAGCAGAGGGTTACCTTTATCTCAGGGTTGTTTTTGGATGGCGCACTCTCCTGGTGGAACCTTCAGGTTCAGACCCTTGGTGCGGATGCTGCTTATGCACTAAGCTGGGACGAGCTCAAGGAAATGATGGAAAAGAAATACTGTTCTAGGGCTGAAATCCAGAAGCTTGAGGTGGAGTTTTGGAATCTGAAAATGGACGGACCGAAGATTCCTGAATATGTCCAGCGATTTCACGACTTGTCTAGGGTCGTCCCCTACTTAGTCAAACCGGAATTCAAAAGGGTTGAACGATTCATTTAGGGACTTGCACCTCAGATCAGGAGCATGGTTACTACCTCAAAGCCCTCAACCATTGCAGAGGCTATCGATTTGAGTGTCACTCTTACTGAAGAAGCGCTACGCATGGGAAAATTTTCGGAATCTGAGGATAACAAGAAAGAGACTCGTGTGGAGTCATCAGGCAACAAGAAAAGGAAGTCTTCAAACCTAAAGATGGGCACCCAAGTCAGCTATGGAAGCTCTAAAGCAAACAAAAGAAAGAAAGTGAATCCGCCGCATGGCAGGAAAACTGATGGAGCCACTAATAAGGCTGGTGGTAAAGTTTACTCGGGGACAAAGCCGAGGTGCGGGGAATGCAATTTTCACCATGAAGGTCGATGTCTGAGGCCTAAGTGCGGAAAGTGTGGAAAGGAAGGACACAGCAAGGATGCTTGTTGGGCGAAGGATCCAGACAAAAGAAATAAAAGTAGAGTACCAGGTTGCTACAAATGTGGTGAAGCATGGCACTTTAGGAAAGATTGCCCTAGGAAGAACCAAGCAAGGAAGAGTCTTCATGATCGAAATTCGTGAAACACGCCAGGATCCAGATGCGGTTACGGGTACGTTCCCTATTAACCAACCTTATTCATCTATTTTTGATTAATGTTGGCATCAACTTTAACCTTGCATGCTTAGGACTTAAGAAACTGCTTGGCCTAGTTTCGAGTTAAATAGACGTCCTGTATTCTTTAGTGATGGGCATATAGAAGACTAGTTTAAGCAGACGAAGCAATTAAGGATTATATTTTGGGGAGTCAGAAGGCCGGAACCTTCTTTTACCATTGACTTGGGCATATGGAGTTGAAGTCATTCGATATAAGGAAAATCAGTCGCATCCCTCTTGCCAATGATGAAACATTTATAGCGCACAACCTTCTTGCAATAAGTGCAAGGGTGCTAGACCCCACAAGGCAGCGGATCTGCGACATCTCTCATTGGTCGAAGAGACACAGAAACGCCTCCGAGTAGACTGCAGAGCCTGAGAACGCCCCTGTGACGGAATAAGTTCCAGTAGCCTTTTCTGAAGACTTGCCAGGAATACCTCCACAGAGTCAAGAGGAGTCTAGGATAAATCTCGTGCCAGGAACGGCACCAATGCCGAATGACACCTTACCGACTAGCTTCGTTCGCGAAGCATGAACTTCCGATATAACTGCAAGAGCTGCTAGACAGAAGGAATTTAAGGACATGACATCCTTAGTTAAGGACACAAGAAAAAAGTGGGCAATTTCCACTTTGCATCAATCCCCGAGAACTGGATATCAAGGGTTGGTATCCTTTGCCAAGGATTGATGACATGAACATACCAATCGTCAGGTTATAGTTACCACTCAAAGATCAACTTAAGGACAGGATATTCTCGACTGTGAACACAAGAAGGAAATATCCCTAAAACGACCTTTAGGACTCGCTTCGAGCGTTACGAGTTCCTTGTCGTACCGTTTGGCTTAACACATGCATCGACAGTATTCATGGACCTCATGAATCGAACGTGTAAGCCATACCTAGATAAAACATGATTACATTTAATGACTACATTCTTATATGGCCAACGACCAAGGAAGGTCGTGAACAACATCTGCAATTTATCTTGCAACTCTTAGAGAAAGAACAGTTAAGTGCTATGATGATGAAAAGTGGATTTCGAGTTCGCGAAGTGAGAACTTTAAGATACATGGTGGATAAGAACGAAATTCATGCCAACCCTGCAACCAAGAGCTAAGGAGCTAGAGTTGCAATTATGTGACACTTCTCGACAAAGTCTCGATTGCACGTTGATGCAATGAGACCACAACATTGCATACGCGGCACATTGAATAAGGAATCATAAGAAGAAACCTTGATCTAGATACAGTAATTGCGCGCCGCAAATTTAACGTCATTACCTGAAAGAAAACGCTGCACGACCTTGAATAATCACAAGGGTTGCAGCACATCGTTGATCGTAAATATTAACGAAGATGGACCGAGCTACTGAACAATGCAGACTGTATGGACATGATACGTTCTAAACTTTGATGAAAAATTGGAATACTCACTTGCCCTTAGTGGAGTTTCCTATAACAATATTTATCACACCACCGTTTAAACCGCTTCGTGTGAAGCTTTAGATAGAACATAATACGTCGATCCTCGTCGTGTTGAACGGAGACCAGAGATAAAAAAATCTACTGGCCCGAGTTGGCCCAGTAAAAACTAGAGGCAAGATCGTTCAGATATGTGATCATATCTAGACAGCCCGCGGAATACAGAAAGATTGCGCCGATGAACGGCGGATATCGTAAGAACTTGAAATAAGAAGTATGGCTTAAATGGGAGCCTCGCCTAGAGAAGGCGTAGTGTGATTTGGAAAACGAAAAGGTTGAATCCCCGGTGTAGGGATCGGAACCATTTCTCACAAGATGAAACTTCCAGAAAAAGATCAGTAGTGATCGCGACAAATTCCATGTGTCTAGAGGAGTCTGACTCAAGGAACAGTCGTGTTCCCACAAATAAGATTCACATCAATAACAAAACGATAAAATTACTATAGAAACCTGTTAAGGTTACGGACCAAGAGTCCACAAGATACAGAAAAGACATAATTGATTTACTTGAGTACGATAGAATTCATAACATAACCCAGAGCACATGGGAACATGAAGACAAATTTTAAGCATAAGTGACCACATTTGATTCACAACTCCCCTGCGACCGATGGCATCGCTTGAATTTCGGGATGAAATTCTTTTAACGGGGGGAGAATGTGAAAAATGTCACTTTTCCGTACATTCCGTACACTAATTGAACAGTAATCTGTGCTTAAATAATTGTGCATGATCTAGTTTACAAGATAAATGAATTTTTGATTACTGTTATATACATACAATGGCATTTCACGTTACAAGACTTTATTCGTTGCTGCATGAAACACGAGATAGTTCAAATGATACACAGAACATAATTGGCACCATTACCAGATAAACTAAAAATGCTGACGAAGTTCAGTACATAGACAGACAATATTTTGAGGCCGAGTATGAGCCAGAGATGACGTATTACACGAGTATAGTGTGTAGGGAAGTAAGGACCACAAAACTGCATGCCTAAGTGATAGACAAAGTGCCGGAAAGTGCCTAAAACCCACATAAAGTGCAGAATTCTGCACAAATCAGCAAAAATTCAGCATTTAACAAGATTATTACATGCAAAAATATGACTAAATGGTCCTGAATGTTTCCCTAAGTGCCAGGAATTAAAAGTATCACAAAAAGTTACATAAAGGACACTATACGGAATAACTTAGCACTTTAATGGATCAGTATCTAACCGAACAACCGGACATTACCCGTAACACCAAAATATTGCTAAAAGCATTGTTTTTGTTTTGTTTTTGTTTTTTTTAAGCTAGTTATGGTTCCCGAACACTTTAACATATTATATAATGCAAGAAACACTTGAAACACTAAACTTTACAAGCAACCTTCCACTAATTATCTTAGTTACCATCAACTTACAATTTACCCCCCCCCCCCCATATACAATTTACGGCTCACATATGGCCCCACCCCAAAGATTTTATAATCTTTCCTAAATCCCCATGTAATCTTCTCAAGGATTGTGATAGATCTTGTATTGTACTTGTCCAACATAAAACCCAAGGGATAAAAGATCAAGATTGGTTATAAGAGGACTAGAGATCATCTTCATCACCAACACACTTCATACTCTCTTGCCCTCTCCCTCTCTCGGCCGTGATTTCCCCCACCACCACCATTCTTTTGTTTCAAGCTTCATCAATTCTAAGTGAGATACAAGGTGCTAGAAGGTCATTAACGAAGCTCGGTGTTCACGGATCTTGAAGGACCTCTCTTGTGTGCTTTTATCCACCACATTTTCAACCTTGTTCTTCCCTAGCTCTAAGCTAGTCGTAAGATTCTTGAACACTCTTGTTTACTTCATATTTATGGTGGTTAAAAGATATAACATGTTGAAATAACAAGAACACTAAAAGAACATGCACTTGAATCTTGAAACATAAAGATGAAATATGATGAAATATTGTTAGTATGATGTTGTTTTGTATATGTTGATGATTGCTTGATGATTTCTTGGTAATATGATGATTGATCATCATATGGGACTTGTTAGATTATGATTAAAAACATGATTTAGCAAGTTAGGAAATGATTATGTGTTACATGAAATAATCATCTTCTTGATTAAACATGAACTTGAAAGTAAAATGATTTTCTTGAAAACTAATAAACAAAGTGGGTTAATAATTTTGTAGATCCAAGACTTGTGAATGATTTTCCAAGAAAACCAAGTTTAAAAAGATGATTTTTGAAAGATCATGATTTTTATTAAATGCACACTATTTTTAGTGACAAAATAAGTGTAGAAATACTTTTGAAACAAGAAGATTTAATAAATAAACATTTTTGTAAAATATGTTTACAAGTTGTAAACATCTAAAATCTTCAAGAATGAAGTTTACCAAGTAGTAAATATATTTTGGAGGGTAACTAAGGCTACTAAACACTTTACCAAGTTACTACGCGTTTTTGTGAAAGATCGAGTTCATGTTATTATGTAAGTTGTATAGTCTTTGCACTTGGTAAGTGTAAGATGATTAGTGAATTGTTGTTGATTGTTTGGATGATTTTTGAAAAGAAAATGATATGCTTAATAGCATGGACACCTCCATTTACAAAGGAAACTATGGCGAAATTTCCTAAAAATTCCAACACTTAGAAAATATTTTCTAAACAAGTGTTAACAAGTATGATTTTAACTTTGGTTTTCCCATATAAACCTTTCCATAGATTTCATTACAAAATACAAACATTAGAGGTTGGTTTTTGTAAATAAAAATGGGTAAACATATATTTAGAGTATATATTTTACATTAAAGACACTTGTGTGAATATGTGTATACCTTGTGTATAGTTATATTATTTTTGGATTTAAAATAATATGACTTAACAAAAATACCAAGAACTTACAATTCAAAACAATACCAAAAATTACAAGGAATAAAGTATATAAGTTACACACTTAAATATTGGCAAACCAAACAAGAACGTAACTTATAAAATATTCCGGAAAATACCATTACAAGTATATTTTTGGCAAATATTGTTTTGGATACAAGAAATGAAAATATGATTTTGAAAATATTACAAGAGTAATATTGTATTTTCGACCAAGAGAAAATATATTATAATTGGAAGTAAAAATATATTTTCAAGAAAATTTAGAAGATATATGATTTTGAGAAAAATATATATTTTCTTGACAATACATTATTTTTAGACAAAACAAGTCAATATATTTTCTAAGTGAAACTTGAAAATATATTATTTTGGAAACTACAAATACGAGAATACAAATACACATGTATGAAATACTTCCATCCTTGGGAAGGAAATACGAAAATAAATACTTGAGAAGTATTATAACTTCGGATAATATTTGAGACATAAAAGAAACGTAACTCAAAACATGAATACTAAGGCGAGGCACGGCCCGCTCGTCTAATAGACCCTAGAACATTGTAGGTAGTCGTGTTTGCCGACGAGATTTGAGTTACGAGTACTGAAGACGCAAAACAGTGAGTTCATGCTCCCCCTTTTCTTTAATTATTTTCGGTTTTATAACTCTCGGGGGTGAAATACATGTTACAAATGCTTAAACGGAATGAAATGCCTATGAAATACTAGATCATGTGAGCATAGACTAGATATTGAAATGTCATTAATACTTAATTAGGGACGAGGGTTAGATCTAACGGGTACGGCCGAACCCCACTCATGGTCACAACTAGTACCTAGTAGTGCTTCGGAGTCCCAGTCGAGGGTAATCGACACAGTTGAGGTTAATCGACACAGTCGAGGGTAATCGACACAGTCAAGGTAAATTGACACAGTAGAGGAAAATCGACAAGGGTATAAGCCATTACGAGTGCTCCCTATGTCCTCACATGCCTTAAAGTCCTTGTAAAACAATTATGTTCGTACACGTTTTTCATACCTGTTTACAAAGGAGTCTCTCAAAGATTTACAAGAATTACAGTACACAAACAAGACGTATGAACTCGCTCAAATTTTGTTGATGTTTTCCAAAATTACATGTATTTCAGGTAACAGGATGGATCTTGGGCGCGGGTGTCGTAACTAGAAGTAGACTTCAAGTTTAGATGTCATCCACTTTGTTGGTTTGTAACCTAGTTGAAGGTTATGTTTTAAAAACTTGAATAATCAGTGTTTGTAATACTCAAATTTTATGAATGGATGAACATCGTTTTGATCATGTAGTTTTTTATTACGATTGAATGCAATGATATTAAACCAGTCACACATCATACGCTTCCGCAAAAGTCAGGGTGTGACATGAGTGGCCAGCACCTGGTTGATGAAGTGCTGCCAAGGGAAGTTTGCCATCATTTGGGCCATCATTTGTGGCATGAAGCTGAAACCTTGAAGGCTTTCAGGTGCGGCTGCATAGTTAATCCCCATAGGAGCACTCATGACGGCACTTCGTGCCAAGGGAAGGACAAATAAGGCCTGCTCCCATGTAATGGTTGTTAGAGGAGGAAGGCTTGCAACGGGAGATTGCAACAACTGATCCAAAGTTAACTCGTACCCCAATGGTGCACCGATGGCCGTCGGTTGAGAAGAAAATAAAGGAAAAGATGTTGAATCTGGCCTTGTAAATGTATATGGACTGGGATTCGAAGGTGGACGGATAGGACCAGCTTCATTTCTAGACACGGCTGGCTGTGAGCTTGTGAAAGGAAGAGCCGGTGGTCCAGGTGACAACGACGGCTCTCGTTCATCATAGTCTAATCGGATCCTTACCCCTTTATCCTTTTCCCTGTTCACATGCTGGTTAAGGAGAGACCTTAACTGCAGGAAATTGTTTGCGACCCCTCCGGTGTGAGCTCGATACGTGTGGGAGTGTTGGACGCACTGACATTCGGAGATGGGACTCCTGAATGAGACGGGGTCGGTGTCTGGATGGAGAGGAACTCAGGGTATGTTGCTCCTGTCGAAGTGCTCCCGGGAGTTGAAAATGAAGTAGGTATAGCCACGGGAGTTTGGCTAGTGCTGGGAGTTGAGGTACGTGGAATTTAATTTACCTCTCCCGGAGACTCTCCTTCGGACATGATGATTTTAGAGAGAATGGAGCTACACTACTGGTCTTTTTAAGAAAAATAAGCGGCGTAGCCCCACGGTGGGCGCCAACTTGTTGTTACAACGAATATGAGACCGAGAGTAGTGGACATGCTGGTTAGGCAAAAGGCTTCAAGGGTTGAGGTTTGCCTAACGCAGGTCATGGGGTCCCCCTACGTTTGCTAGACGTAGGATGAGGTTCACTAGTTATGCTGTTATTCACTTGAGATCTTTGGCTGAAAGAAGCTCAACCTCAGATCTTTCGAGTTAGTGAAGTTATGTTAGTTGAAGTGAAGAAGAGACGCATGCATGAAGCAAGTTCTCGAGAGGGAAGAGAGAAAATCAGAGATCCAGGAAGATCCAGACTCCCCGGAATGAATGTCATGTATTGTCATTTATAGAGAAGGTTTCCTCCCAAAGGGGAAACCTTTGACTAGTGAACCTTTGCTGCAGTTGGGGACTTACCCATTTAGGGGTTGAAGGTTTCGGACATGCGGGTAAAAGGGTGTTCTCTTTTGCACACGCCTCTTTTGCGGCTCAGAGAAGAGTTGGTGGGTTATCAGTGATGTGACTGATTACTGTGCTTGTTCTTTTTTGCTCACAATGGCTTATGGGTTTTGAACCTTTTAACCATTTAACCTTTTAGGCTGTTATGTGTTGTAGTTATATTATTAAGGCTTGAGCTACCCCCGTGATCAGGTATTGTTGTAGAACCTTAAACAATTTTCATTTTGGGATATCATTGTGAATCACGTCAGTTTCTTGAAAATTCTCAATCTAAATTTTATACAGATTCATACATTTTTATGAAAGGGAGGACGAGCCATGTGTGTTGGAGCTTGGCTTGGGTATGAAGTGATTCTTGTTAACCATTGAATCGTTTTTACTTTTTTAAGCTGCTGGTTGTGTTTCTTTGGTGTTTAAGGTTAGCCAATGAGACTTTATTTAAAAGATTTCTTGAACATTGTTATTGACAATGAAATATGTTGGCATAAGGGTTAATACTGCAATCTTTCATAATTAGTTATAAATTTGAGCTTAATTTAGTTGTTATAACTCGAATTTGTTTACAGAGGTTCAATATGTTGAATGCACAAGTGTATGGGTGCCACACAACTTGCTATTGGATTTATACAAGCTGAAAGAGATCAAAGCCAAGATGAAGAACGGTGTGCTAAAATTAGTTCTGGCTCCGAAGGTGAAGACAGAGTAGTGTAAGGGTGTGTGGGAGGTCCAAGTGAAGTGAATACTTCATATGCAATTGAGAGCTGATTGGTGAGGTCGTGAGGATTGACATTAGAGATGTAGAGTTAAATTTGCAAATAAATCCGATTTATGAGTATATCTTAGGTTAGAAAAGTGATGAATTTTCAATCTAAAGTCAACTTTTATGATTCAGTAGAGTAGATTTATGTTATACATCGTTTCACATGGTACTATTGCAAAAATACATCCTTTGCACAATGCACCTTTAACATTTAACACATGGTACAATTGCAGAAATACATCGTTTCACTAATGCAACGCCCGTTGATGAAAAATACTAGTAACATTTAATATCATGTGAGTTACTTTGAATTTTAGGGTCATGTAACATTTAAAATATAACAAAAATAGTCGTTTCCTTGAAAGTGTTATACACTTGTATTATATTGTTAAGTTATTCTATACAATCTTTGAAATTTAGGAAGGGTGTACAATGAATCACAAAGTATAACACAATGTCAAGAAAAAGAACACAATTACGAAAAAAACAATGTCAAATAAAAAGACACAATCATTTATAACAAAAGTTAAAATCGACAAGCTAAATCTATAAAAGTAATAACCTAAAATCTAAGACGGTTCCAATGTCACTAAAATGAATTCAATCGAAGTCCGTTTAATACCTTTTCTACGACTTCCTAATTTTAGAAGACTATATATTTGAACTCTATATATAAAAAAATATATATTAGGTCATGTTTAGTCACGTGATGCATGATTTTATGATCTTCTAATATTTGTTGTCATGTACTCATTTAATCAATTTATTTTCATTAACACATACGTTTATGCAAAAACATGCAAGTACACAAACTAATTAATTCATACGGGGTACAATTCTGACGCTCGAATTAGAGTCAGTGTATCCCACGCAAATGATTGTTCGACTTTAATTATATGATATTGATAGATTGGTTTTCTTGGTTAAAATTTATTATGTTGATTGACGCTGACACGGCAAGCTTTGGATTATTAAAGAAAAAAACATTCTAATCACCAAAATTGATTGATTATATCCGATTAGCAGAAAAATCTATATCTATACTATATAATAAAAGAAAACAACTTTGAGACACATGTCATTCATTGGAGCCATCTATTTTTTAGTTTTCTCATCTCTATCTCCTACTTAATTATAGATAATTAATATTAATTAAAAGATTAATAATAATAAGGACGAAGAGGGTAATTTTGAAAGTTTCATTAGGGGTTCAAAAGCTTATATATAATACGTTGCTTCCAACGTTCACTTTGAGGGGAACATAGTAACCGAGTTTATTATTTATATTAGTTATAATTATTTGATTTATCAATTATTTTAAGTTTGTTTCTTAATCTTCTATATCTATCTATACTATATAATAAAATAAACCAATAAGAGAACACATGTCATTCATTGAATGTATTCTCAAATCTATAATAAAATATTAAATCTTATCGTACTTTAATAAAATATTATCCTCAAATCTAAATTGTTAATTTAATATATTTTTAAACTAAATACATCTCTTTCCTACTTATCTTATACTAAATATAAAAATAATAAATTAATATTAAATATTATCCTAATTTATCAAAAAAAATATTTTTTTTTTATTATTTGGTATACAAAATTATATTTATTCAACTCGTGTAAAACGTGGGGTTTCTAAAAATATATTTTTTTTATTATTTACTATACAAAGTTACATTTATATAACCCGTGTAATACACGAAGTTTTTAAGTATATAACTTTTTTTATCATTTGCTATGTAAAATAAGATTTATTCAACACGTGTAATACACAGGGTTTTTTAAGGATATATATATTTTTTTTATTATTTGGTAGATTTTCAACTCGACTATACATGAGTTTTTTAAAGATATGATGTTTTTAGTATTTAATATACAAAATTACATTTATTTAATCTGTGTATAGACATGGTTTTTAAAGATATAACTCTTTTTAGATCTATTCAACACGTGTAATATATGGATTTTTTAAGGATGTAATTTTTTATTATTTGGTAGATTTACTCAACCCGATTATACATGGGTTTTTATAAAGATACGACGTTTTTAGTATTTAGTATACAAAATTACATTTATTTAATCTGTGTAATACACATGGTTTTCAAAGATATAACTTTTTTTATTATTTGATATATAAAATTACATTTATTTAACCCGTACAATATACGGGGTTTATAAAGATATAACTTTTTATTATTTAATATAAAAAATTACATTTATTTAACCCGTGTAATACACGGGGTTCTAACCTAGTATTTAATATATGCATCACAAAATCATCTTATTTATTATATAGACAATATAATTACACGTTCAATATATAACCTATTTCTAGTAGAAAATTGAAACACATAATTAAACATTTATATATAATGCTTGATACGCATAATGAGGGTTGGAAATAGAGTAGAAGCAATAATGAGGAGACAAGGAGGATTAGAGAGATATCTTGGATAAGGGTGGTGCCCTTGGAGCTTTGTGGTGTGTCCATGGAAAGGATAAGAGAGGTGTGGGGTGTGGATTGATTGGCCGGTCACCTTAGGCTAGGCGGAGCGAGCTTGAGGTAGAAGCCCTTACAACCTCAGCTGATGTTTGATATCTAATTTGAAAAAGTAAAAGAGTTACAAGTACGTAGCATTTCTCGATTTTTTCTTTTCATAGTTTTGTATTAAACGCCTATCTATAACGTCGAACATGCATATTGTAGGTTCACGAACCCTAACCTTTGCCCGTACTTGAATACTGAATACTAAGCCAAATGTGAGTATTCCCGGTCAAGGTGAGCAAATTAACCACCATAACTCATAACCAAATCATAACTGGCACAAACAAACCAGTATTCACAGATAACCGACATAACCGATGTTTATTGTTATGAAGCTTTGTTTTTTTTTTTTTTTTTTAATAACAAACATATTTTATTTATATATAAACAACTGGCCGAGTTACATCAATATCGCAGGTAAGCGAGCAACAAGCTGCGCCGCTACCCCTTTCTGAATAGCAAACCCTAGCATATTAAAGACAAACCTCTGCCCCCTGTTGATGAGCAACTGCTGTAGACAACCTTTTGGACCCTAGTCAACAAACGGATAGCTTCTGGAGCTAGGGAGCCAAAGGTGTCGAAGGCGAAGGGGACAAATACATGTTGGTTATCAGCACATGCTTTAACGTGTTTATCCACCTTTTTAGATTCCGCTTTCCTTATAGTCTGTCCTGCTACAAACCCGCTTTCCCTTAAACCAGCTAAGGGGGAGACTCCTGTGAGATCCACACAGGAAGCTTTGTTTAACCGACAATCGGTTTTGGTTACGTTTACAAAGCTTTGCTTAACCGATGTAACCAAGACCGAACCAAACTTGTAATGTTAATATTTATGTTTTACAATAACCATGTAGAGATTTTTTTACTAAAATAAAAGTATGTTAGTAATAAAATGTTGTTGATTAGATGCTCTTTGTTATAATGAGGAATTGAGGTGTTATAATCGTATGAATTTTTAGTATAACATTAAGTGCATAATTAATTTATTTTAGTTGCTGGTTTAACAAAATTCAATCAATGAGAATCACTTTTAATGCATTTGCATATGAATATATATTCAAGGTCGGGAAACTAGAAAATTCTGCTGTCTAACATCGAAGGCTTAAGTAACTTGTTTTTGTTGAGAATTACTTTATTGAAAGGAATACCATATCGACAGTTTAATCAAAAAGTGTAGCCTTTGTCGTCTTTTAAAAAATTGGCCAATTTAAGTCTAAACGGTGCACACCTCTAAATTACACATCCCTATTTATTTCAAACCATGCTTGGTTAATTAACCAAAGTTAACCAACAAAACCATAACTGGTTAATTGTAAATGAAGTTTGGTTATGGTTGATGGAATCCCATAACCGAAGCTCTTGGTTACAGCTAATGGTGAAAACCAAACCTACCAATGCACACCCCTAATTCTCAGTGCTCGCACATACTTCTAGTACATGTAGATTCAAATTTGTGAGAACTTACCTTCTTCTTTACCAAGAAACCCTAAGGTCACTTCTATTTACCAAGTTACATCATGAATATTTTTACATGGCATCTTAAAGTTACACGTGTGAATATTATAGGCATGTGAGCACAAGGTCACTTCTTTTTACCAAGTTACTGGGTAAAAAGCAATGTAGATTGCATGGACCCCATGATCACCAAAACTCGGTATCGTAATGAAAGGTTCACCTAGTAGTTCATTGCCGAGTATCATCATTCAAGGTTTGTTTATTTTTGTTAGCTTGTAGTGGTCATGAATGGTTACAATGACTTATGTTGAATTGCGTTATATTTAGTTAAACGAGTTTAAATTTCATTTTTCATGGAATGAATCACAATGTGTGAATGACTTGTATGTGGTTATACTAAAGGGTCTTAATGGGTAGTATTTGGCTGTTATGAGTCAAAGTCGGTATACATGGATCACATTTGTGAGTGTTGCCATAAATTTAGTAATATCTGGTTGTAATGGATCATATATGACTAGGGTTGTAAACGAACTGAACGTTCAGCTAACAGTTCGTGAACCGTTTGGCGGGAAGTTCGTTTATGTTCGTTCGTTTAATAAATAAACGAACACGAACAAGGAATTTCGTTCGATTAGTTAAATGAACGAACATGAACAAAGGTCTCGTTCGTTCAATTGTGTTCGTGAACGTTCGGTAAGGTTTTCGTGAACATTCGTTCATTTGCGTTCGTTTATGTTCGCATGTTTGTGTTTTAGTGAAAGATTTTTGTACTTTCATATATTTTATCTATACTTTTTAAATAATTAAACTTATATTTATTTTATTACCCTATGAATTAAACTAGAAAACCCTATTACACCTTGTTTATGCACAATTTCCCTTTCATTTCTTATTATTTACATCGACGAATACGATCGAACTCCGTTCCACAATAAGGAATTCAAGTTCTAGTGCTACTCTTTGGGACATCCACCTTTATCCTTCGTCGCATTTGCCAAATTTATTTGTGTTCGTGAACCGTTCGTGACCACGCTCATTTTCTTAATGAACGAACACGAACATAAAATCTCGTTCGGTAAATGTTCATGAACCGTTCGTGAACACATTTATTTCCTTAACGAACGAACACGAACAAGGCCTTGTTTATGTTCGTTCGGTTCGTTTACAGCCCTATATATGACTGTGATGATTAATATTTGGGTTATATTTAATTGAAACAAGATAATACGTTGTTTTTGCTTTTAATAGTCATAACTGATGTTAACGGGCCATTCTAAGGACTTTGGGTGTACTAATTTAACTCATCCGACTTTTCTCCCTCATTTCACTCAGCATCACTTCAAGGAGATGGTTTAATCAAGTTAACTTTATCTGACCCTATTTTTTTAGTGATTTTTGGTTTAAAAGAGAAAAAATAATTAATTCAATCTCTTAACATCCGGTTAACATGTTAACATATAACCCCTTTAATGTCTCTTAACACAAGGATGGAGTGATGTGCAATGTCAGTTAACATGCAATGTCACCGTTAACATCTCAAATATTAGAGTACACCCCATGACCTCCCATGACCTAAGTGAAGTGGCATTTATTTAGTTGTATTTCTTGTAGTTTGTTATAATTTGTGTTTATGGATAATATTTGATTGCAACAGGTCGTAATATGGGTGACATTCATATCTAATTTGTATAAATGTTGTTTTAGTGAGTATACGAAGAATGAAAATTTTTATTGAAATTATTTAATGTGATTACATGCAGAAATGGTGTTAATCTATTTCTTGCCTTGGCTCAGACATCTATAGCGATTACCTATAAAGAACTAATCTTGTCGATTCTCGAAGTTGGTAATTAAACAATGTACTACAATACGGATTTAAAACATTGTCTTTGCTCATATTATATCGTGTAAATGTATCAAGTTATATTAATATTTAAGGGTATGTGTTAGCAGTGGTGAAGGGGGAGCGAGCGTGAGCAAGTTGACGGGGGGTGAAGAAGAAGAAAGGTGTTTAATCAATCACATTATTTTTTTCTTTACAAAGTTTTTTAATTTATTTAAATTAAATATTATTTTAATAGTTGGGGGATAGTAATTACAAGCGAGTGATGTCTCGTAATTACGTAATAGTAGTGTGGTACTCACCATTTGACGTGGCAGTTAAAACGGATGAGATCGTTATACATAGCCTAACGTAATGAGTTTTGAATATGTTTTCAACGTGATTAGGTTGACTTTTGTCTATGTATTGATGAATTAGTATTTGTATCTAACGTGGTTGATCCGGTTAACAGAATGGTTTGAATCACGGTACTATTTGTTTGGATGTATTTAATCAAATGATTTGACCTGATGAAGAAAACTCGATGGATTCATCATTAGAATATTTGAACTCCCTTTCAACCAATGGATGAATAAGAGTTGTTTGATTAAATATATGTAAACAGAAAAATTAACTTATTCTTTCTAACACTGTAAACCAATCACTTCATGATTTTACATCACACATATATTGCTATAAAGGCCGAAAGGTAATATAAGTTTTACTTAATGTTACATGTTGTAACAGTGATTGAGAAGACTTTTGACACTTTGTTATTTTCCGTTTATGGATGTAAATTATGAAGATTTCATGGTTGTTGGGAACAAGTTATCAATAATTGCTTGTGTTCAAATGGTTTGATTTGAACATTTAGTTTTTAATAAAAAAAATCATTTGTTAGTGAGAAAAATTGAACATGCTCCACTTAAATAATTAACCACTTCTAACAATTATGTTATTCTAAATGTTGTAAAACAAAGTTTAGAGGCCGAGTACTCAACGAGTAATTGCTACAAAGTAGGCTTTTGAAACGATTTTCTTCAACACCGTGTCATTACTCGAAATCAATCAGAAGCAATCAACCACGGTCAAAATCGGATCTAGTTGGTCAATTTAGATTGAGTTTGACTTAAAAAAATAAAACATAATTCCTATGTCTATCATACTAAAGAATAATTATCATTTTTCAAGGAATGAATATCAGTTTTTGAAACACTCTATTATTTGAACATGTATTTTTTTATTTATGTTGATATTTACGTATTTTTTTCTAAATATTAATAACCTTATGATATCTAATATATATATAAAAGGAAGGTTAACGTACATTATGGCTTAACGTACATCACGTACGACAGGTAATTACACACGTTCATTTTAAAATCACGCACGTTATAACTCAAAAATCCAAAATCACGCATGTTGGAAACATTAATCACGCATGTTATAGAACAAATCACGCACGTTGTTGTACGTGAAGTACGTTAAGCCGTAATGTACGATATACTTTATATATATATATATATATATATATATATATAGAGAGAGAGAGAGAGAGAAAGTTTAAAATACAAAAGTCTTTAACGTGCGAAGCGTACACGAGTAATCATAACGTGTGTAATGATGAATATAACATGCGTGATTAGGGTTTACTCATGCGTGATTTTGTTGCTTTTTCGGTGAGCATATGTGTACTTATGGTTTTTGTTCATGCGTGATTATGGTTTTTTGTTCATGCGTTATTAGAGTTTGAGTTTTATAACATGCGTAATTTACTCACGTACGCTTCACACGTTAAGGACTATTGTACGTTAACCATCCTCTCTCCCTGTCTCTCTCTCTCTCTCTCTCTCTCTGTATATATATAACTAGGTGATGCCCCGCCCGCGTTGCGGGACGATGGCCGAATAATTCTCAATCAATTAAAAAAACACTACTATAATTTTGCTAGAAAAAAAAAACTAAAATGATGTTAAGACCGTATTTTCGGCTTTGGGCAAAACTACAATTTTTCAGGACTAATGAGCAAGTGTTAGGCAGCTCCTGACACGGGAAAAAATTTAATCGGGTCAACCAATAAAAAAAAGTTTTCTACTTTTGCGAAAAAAAACTAAAACGATTGGAAAACGTAATTTTGAGCTGAGGGAGAAATTATAATTTTTATTCAGGGATAAAATCGTAAACTAAATGGAACAATGGGGGAGTGCCAGGCAGCTGCCGGCATGACTGTAAGTTTACACTTGGGGAAAATTGTAATTTAACTAGGAAAACAAACAAAAACGATGGAGAAAATGTAAATTTAATTTGAGGGCAAAATCGTAACGTGGCTGTGAGAAAAAAAAAACTAATGACAAAACTGTAAATTTAAACGAGGCAAAATCGTAATTTTTAACCAATGGCAAAATTGAAACTTTTTGCTGGGAGCGAAAACGTAAATTTATTTTTAAGTGGGGGTAAAAACATATTTTTAACTGATGGCGAAATCGTAATTTTAAGGGGAAAAACTAATGGCAAAACTGTAAATTTAAACGGGGCAAAGTCATAATTTTGAACTCAGGGCAAAATCGAATTTTTTTAGCTAGGAGCAAAAGCGTAAATTTGTTTTTAAGTGGGGGTAAAAACATAACATTAAACTGATGACAAAATCGTAATTTTAAAACGGGATAAAATCGTAAATTTATTAGACCAATAGGGGAGTGTCAGGCAGGTGCCGGCCAATCACAAAACAAAACTATTTAGAAAGAAAAAAAAAGTTGGCCGCCCATTTGAGCCAATCATTGGAAAACACTATTACCCATCTTGAGATTGTAGATGTAGTAAATTACCTGAAAGCTAATTTCTTTATAAATTATCATGTTCGGTTATTCTCCAGTTACTCTCCGTCTAGGCCGAATACGTGCAACTTCCAATCGACCGATCTGAAAACGCCTAGGGACTTCTGCAACCATGATTATTGTACGATCAATAAGAGAGTACTCAACGTCAACAACTACACCACTATAACATTACCATAAATTTCCGTTTCATGTATGATAAAAAGAAATTAATAATTGTCACTTATATATTAATTAAATATGTGTCCTCATTTATATTTTTACACTCCTTATACCACAAATAATATATGTCTTTAATCTAATAGTTTTATTATACTCTTATAGCTTCCGTTTCTTAGTTTTTTTTTTTTTTTTACAAAAATTAAATACACGATTACATTTGTTTTTTTGACCTTCCAATTTAAGTTTTATTGAAAATGGAGTTGTATTCGAAATAGGAATACGGTGACAAACCAAGTGGTACCCACCAAACTGTTATACATATGTTCGTATTTGTTTTTATAGTTTTGATTAATGTAAAACACAACTTATATTTTGAGTTACATCATACAACTTTTATGTAATAAAACAATTGTAAATAAAACTTTCTTTTAGCATCGAAACCTAGCCTTATAAATTTTAACATTTTCGATGCAACACATAAGTTTCACCCATCACTATATGTATAAAGATTACAATATCTTATTATTATCATTGTTATTATTATTAGTAATAATAATGTAATATCAATACTAATAATAACATTAAGACAACAAAAATAAAATAGAAAACATAATAAGTCATTGATTTTACATATACAAAGTGAAAAAAGATTGGAGGTATACATGATTATTTCAAGTAAAATATGTTAAAAAGAAACATCTTTAATATGATAAGTGGGTTAGAAGATTAAGTTTAGCAATCACCAATCACCAATCACTCTTAATTCACAAAATAATGTGTCATGATAGAAA
Organism: Helianthus tuberosus; assembly: GCA_030545235.1. NCBI lineage: Eukaryota > Viridiplantae > Streptophyta > Magnoliopsida > Asterales > Asteraceae > Helianthus > Helianthus tuberosus. Next base: position 203,552,835 of record CM060351.1, on the reverse strand, counting down.
TGAACTTGAGGTGGTATTTATTATTATTATTATTATTATTTTTATTTTTTTTTGAAAAACCTTAAGTCTCACATTCAATTAGGTAGAGGAAGAGTTTGTTTTCTTTTATAAAGTAAATAGATAACTTATGAAAATAAGAAAAATACGATTAGTTAAAGACTATAATATATATATATATATATATATATATATATATATATATATATATTGAAAGTGTAAAATACAATATTGCTTAATGTACGGGCATACACTGTAAAATTACGCACGTTGTAAAATTCAAACCCTAACCATGCATGTTGAAAACACACAATCACGCATGTTATAATTATGTAATTAAGCATGTTATTATTATGTAATGAAACATGTTATATAAATCTAGTAATAATGTGTTTTGCTAATCACGCATGTTATAATTATGTAATGAAGCATGTTATAATTATGTAAAGAAGCATGTTATATAAATAATGCATGATTTTGTCTTTTCAACATGCGTGATTATGGTTTTTCAACATGCATATGAGGGTTTTGAGTTTTACAACGTGCGTAATTTCACAGCGTACGCTCGTACGTTAAGGATATTGTACGTTAACCGGCCTATATATATATTATGGACATAAAGAAAGATAGAGAAGAGGTGGTGAGATTCAAATGGGAGCTCATATATTATGTAAAAATCGCAAAAACTTTGTTAAAAATATACAAATTCAAGTTTTCTTTTACACTTATCATTATTATTAAAAAAAGAAAAAGAAAATGTGTGTTTACATTTACATGTATTCAAAAACAAATATAATTTATGCATCTATAAGTTTACCATTTACACATGTAAAAGTTTTTATTGTTTAAACATGTTTAAAAAGTTTGTTGAGAGGGGAGATGAATTAATTGAAGGGAAAATTCTTTTTTTATTATTGTATTTTAATAATAACTAGAATTAAGCACCCCCGTATTGCGGCGGGGGCCTAAAACTATGCCAAATAACATCAATGCCACACCACTGGTAGTGACCACCAACACTGAAGTTGCGGCGTGTTAATGCGGAAATATAAGACCGAAACATATAACATGAAAAAAATAACTATGTCGATTTAGGACACACGCGTTGCGACGAACTTGTTACATGGAAAAAATAGACGTAAAACGTTGAACCACACACGCACGTTGCGCCGTGTTAACTCGCAAAATAACGCAGAAAAGAATAACTAAGTCAATGTAGGATCCGCCCGTTGTAGCGAACTTGCCAAAGGGGGAAAATAGACACATTGCGACATACCTGTCAAATGTGAAAAAATAGACGAAAAACGTTGAACCACACACGCACGTTGGGACGTATTAGCTCGCAAAATTTAGAACGGAACGAAAAACGAAAAACTTGCGAAAGATAAAAAGTATGAGGACCAAAATTGAAAATAAAAAAGTTTAGGGTTAAATTACAAAAGATGAAAAGTTTTGGGTTAAAACTAAACAAATTAAAAGTGTTAAAATACAAATGATTAACACTTTTGGGTTAAAAATGAAAAATCACAATTTTTCTTTTTGAAAAAACCCCCTGCTTGGGGTACAACACATAATGCAACAATTTGTTGCAAATTTATATTATGGAAATAATAATAATAAAAGTATAAAAAATGGTTTTGATTAGGTTTTTTTTTTAGATTTCTCGCGACACTCACAACATTTAGAGTTTTTAAGATAACTCTCCCATATATATATATATATATATATATATATATATATAGGGTAAGGTTATTGTAAAAAAGATCAAAAGTGTGAGAAAAGTAAGAAAGAATCTCAGCTATTAGATCTAAATTAATTGAAAAGGGTAAACAAGTAATTTTATCATTAATTCAATTAATTAAAAACTTTCCATAACCGCCACCTTAATTATAGAAAGTATATAACACCATTCAGCAAGTATATAACACCATTCTGTAAGTATATAACACCATTCAGCAAGTATATAACACCATCATTCAGCAAGTATATAACACCATTCAGCAAGTATATAAACCATTCAGCAAGTATATAAACCATTCAGCATGTATATAACACCATTCACTGACTAAACATCTGATCGAAACATATTTTTTTCTCCATATAAGTATAGCAATATGATACTCATATTAAAGATAAAAAACGCTCGTTATTATGGTGTAATTTATTTTAAAAAAAAAAGTTACGTATAAAAAATTATTGACGTTTACAAAAGACTGGGGGAAGTTACATGTGCATTACCTCATTTCTAGTGGGTTTAAAAGACTATATTGCCCCTAGATATTTCAAATCAGTCCAAATTAATGAAAATATTTTATAATTTGGTCCATATTGATCTCAACCATTAGATCAAAAGATCTAATGGCTGAATTTCTTTCTTACCCTTCTCACACTTTAGGCCTTTTTTTACAGGATCCTCTACCTATATATATATATATATATGAAAACCACCACTTGTTGTGAGAATCGTGAGAACTTTTTAATCCCGCACGAGTTGGGCCAAATGTTTTTTGCACAAATGTAAATGAAAATATTAGAAACACATCTGTAAAAAAAGTAAAAAAAAAGTTGTCGAGGTGCTAGTTTCGACTAATGCAACTTTTTTTTACGCGCTGTGATCATGGCGTAAAAAAAACTTGCATCAGTCAAAACTAACGCATCGACAATTTTTTTAGTGGACAAATATGTCGCATATGTTCTATTACTTCCTTTTTTTTATAAAGATTAGAAATATACGTTAAATTTTATCAATCAATGTAAAATAGTTGCTCACTTTATGCCTTAACGTTCAAAAAGCGAAAATTGTTGGAAAAATCAATAAAAAAATCTCTAAAGCATGACTAATTTTCTCAAATACTAAACTTGTATTTGTAGTCTTTTAGAACTTAATCTTTCCAAATATGGTAAATCTAAAATTTCACGTACAAAAATTATATGAAATAGTCTTAAGCCCTCCGCGTTGCGGAGCGGAGGACATAAAACCATGCTAAGTAGCAACAAAACGGCCACTAAAATTGGGAAAAGCGGTAAACAAAATCACGAATTTCTAACAGCAAGTGACTTACGTAAAATAAAATTTAGACACAGTCTAATTTATACCGACACGTATTAGAAAGTCGAGGGGGTCAAAGTAATATATTATATAGTTTTTAGAAAGGCGGTGACATGACGAAAAGTTGGTTTGTTTGGTTCGGTTCATTATTGTATCGACCCACAAAAGAAAACTCAAAAAATAAAGTCGTTATATGACCAAAACGATATGACATGTTTCCGGTTCATTGTAGACACTCAATTACGCACAACGAAAACGTATTATATTTGACCTGACTCAATTTCGCAAAAAGTTTACGTTGAAACGTAAACCATCTTGAATTTATATCGACACAACAAAATTTACATCTAAACATAGATCAACTGATAACGTACATAAAATAAACATAAAAACGTATTATATTTGACCCTACTTATTTCGAAAAAAGAAAATTACGTCGAAACGTAAAACAACTTGAATTTATAGCGACACTCAGATATAATAAGCAACATAAAACGTGAGGGATAAAAATAACATTTTATATTTTTTTTAAAAAGTTAAGAAAGTAAGTTTGAATGGTAAAAAATAAAAGGGTCAAAAAGAAAACAAAGTATAGGAAAAAAACCAAGTTACTTCTCAAATGTTATGAATTAATAATATATTAATGTATTAAATCAGTAAGTTAGAAACCCGTATAATACATACCAATTTGGATAAATAAAATATTAAATAGTAATTAATAAGTGTAAAAGACAAAGAAAATAGGTAAAACAGAAATGAGATATGTGAAATTATGATTAAACTATTATTTAACTAGTATTAAGCACCCCGCGTTTCGATGGGGGCGAACATCAATGCCACACTACTACCAACTACCACTAACATTGAAGTTGCGGCGTATTAATGCGAAGAAATTAAACCGAAACGTAAAACATATAAAAGAATAACTGTTTCGATCTAGGACCCGTGCGTTACGATGAACCTGTCAAACGGAAAACAAATTGACAACGTACAAACATTTAACCACACACGCACGTTGCGCCATGTTAACTCCCAAAATTTAGAACGGAACGTAAAACGAAAATTTTATGAAAAATGAAAAGTTTTAGGGTTAAAGTAAAAAAATCAAATAGTTTTGGGTTAAAAGTAAAGATGAAAAGTTTTGGTGTTAAAACAAATAGTTTTGAGTTAAAGGTATAGAATCAAATAGTTTTGGGTTAAAAATAAAAAAAATCAATTTAAAAAAAAAAAAACTCTCAAACCATAATGTACAAGACCTCTATAAATAAAAATGATATAAATTATAGTATTTGGTAATAGTGGGAAAAATTATATTATACTACATATTAAATTTTGAACGCTTTGAACAGTACACGGGGTATCTTCGTAATTTCATTTGCCTACAAAGATGAGAACGTCGGCATAAGGTTAGACAGAGAGAGCGACAGAAGGGGGAGAGACGGTGGTTCCAGGCGTGACAGTAGGGGGTGGAGACGGTGGTTCCATTGTGTATGCTTCGCCACTGCGCCGTCTCGCGAGGAACTCTCCGGTGATGCCGGTAACTGTCCGGCGAACCTAGGGTTCCGCCATGACCTCATATGGCGGCGGCGTTGATGGTGTTCTGATTAATGAGCACCGATGGTTAACAGATTCAACGGAAATGAAGACGACTGCCATACGAGTTAGTTCCGACATATTTTCCGGTGAGTCTTCGGTAAGCCTCTTTTCTTTTGCATGTCGTTTTTTAACCAAGATCGGTGTTTTTGAAGGCGTTTAAGCGGCGGAGAGAAGATGCTAGGGTTCCGTTGAAGGTCCGGAAAAGTTCCGGTACCTTGATTTAGATGTGCGTCTTCTAACTACAGTTAGGTCGGGGTCACATGGCTCTTAAACTGATGATATGTGTTGATTCGGTAACCGTAGGTGCTCCGCTCACCGATTTAGAGTCTCTGGCGAGTTCCACACCAGTGTAGATCGATAACCACAAAGGTTAGTTTTTTTGGGCTCTTTACTCATTTTCGTTGTTTCAAGTTACTGATGACGATTCCGACAATTATTCGAGTATAGTTGTCAAATTTGTTGGATTGTGGATTTGGAATGATTGATTTTGGGATTAAAGAGGGATAGATATGATGCATGCCTTTTTCAATATTGTTATTGAAACTGAAATTGTAGGGCTCCATTCACAGAATCCTTTAAACATGATTCATCCATTATGTTACCTTTTTAAAAGAATCAATAAATAAGTTATTGACAATGCAAACATCAAGTGAGAAAGTTGGATTGTTGATATCAAGAGTCCAAAGGAATTATTTAAATTAGATGGGTCAAACGGGTCGAAAGCATCAGAAAATTATAAGATGTCAGTTATAAAGCTGGTTTTGTTGCAAATTAGTTGTGATTTATGAAAATATATTTTGCCCAATATTAGGCTGGAAAAAAAATCGACTGTTTCTTTTTAAACTTTGAAGTCTCAGAAGGGCATCAAGCAACAACGCTCAACACTACTCCGCTCTCAAACTTGACGCCCTCGACACAACCACAACCAACTCGAAGGCTTTCGTTAGGCGATTACGACTCCAGCAGGTATGCTTTGACAATTTAGGTTACTATTTTACGATGATGCGCTATGTATGTAAGGTATTCAAGAAAATGCTTTGATGGGTTTTTTTTATTTAAACCTCTGTTATGGTTAATGTTATTTATCACCATTTTGTGGCAAATTTTGTCTGTTTCGTTTTGATTTTGATTGGTGATAACCGTAGTTGTCTCCGATCTTGATATTTAGAGATACTTTCTTTCACATTTTTATTTTTCAGTAAATTTCGTGATTTATGTAGGGCTTATGGTTTCAAGTTATTTCATTTAAACAATTTCTTTTGTACAACAATAGGAGGTTCGAAATTGTGATGTAAAGATGCATGCAGTTACCAAGCTTGCTACCAACCTTCTGAGGATTCCTTTTTCTAATACCAGTAATCAGATGCCCAAGTGTGTGGTATTATATGGCAGGTATGTACAGAACTACAGATACAAAATTGCATTTTTAAGTGATTTTTTTTTTCATTTTTGATTCATCCAGATTTGAATGAATGAATGATCGTTCGTAATGCATCTTGGTAGTCATATCCAATATCCATCAAACTTTATTTAGAAAAATTGGATTGATAAGCATGCTGCGCATATTTAATTAGGGTTGACATCCTTTTGACTTAAAAGGTTAATGAAAGATGGCTAAAAGTTTGGATTTCTTATTAAATCTGCTCATGGATTTACCCTTATATAAGCCGATTACCCGGCTTATCTGATGTATTAAAATTCAATAAAAAATAAGCCCATGAGCAGTTTTAAACAAGCAATCCCAAATATTATGGTTTCTATTAATAACGATTCTCATATTGTGAGAACATGTATATGGTAGGAAGAGGACTTAAGCTTTGATTGTGGGTTTTATTTACTTGATAAATTACTCCTACAGCTTCATGTTAATTCTTTTGCAATATATTTAATTGTTGGTTTGAAGCTCACTGAAGTTTTATGAGTTTTAGCAATTTTTCTTTGCAGTATTTTTAATTAAGGGTTGGATTGGAGCTGACTAATTAAGGGTTGGATTGGAGCTCACTTAAGATTTATGAGCTTCAAGCAATTTTTCTTTAACTGTATGAACTGCACTTTGTTGGCGACTTGGCGGGTTATTATGTAAAAATATGTAAGCAAAGGTAATATTGTCTTTATATATGGGGTTTAGGTGATTGAGAAGTGGTAGGTATGAATGGCTGGGAAATCAAGCATAGGGCTGCGAATGCTGCCGACTTGGCGGGTTATTATGTAAAACTATGTAAGCAAAGATAATATTGTCTCAGTTCGAACTTTAATCTTGGGTGTCAAATCGCAATCGAATTACTTAGGTTTTTACACAGTTTTTACGCCGCCGCAACGCGCGGCGGGTAAAAAATCTAGTTATGATTAAATATTAGAGTAAATTTCAAAGTTCGTCCTTTATGTATGTCTAATATATCAAAGTATGTCCTTTATCTTTAATATCTTCAAGAAACATACTTAATGTTTGCAAATCCTTACATGTTACGTCCTTTAGTCCTAATCCAGTTACTTTTCATGGTTAAAGTTGACTAAGTCAACCCCACATAAGGGTATTTTAGTCATTTTATCCTAAATATTATAATAAATAATCATAAACCCAATAAATAAAATAATTTTAGAATTATATATGTGTATATATATATTTCAAAGCAAGACTGCTCCATTTTACCCTGTTTGAACTCAGAAGTGAAGAAAGTACCTGCCACCGCCACCGATCTGCCACCACCGCCACCCGACCACCGCCACTCGATCTGCCACCACCACCACCGATCTGCCACAACCACCACCACGACCCATACTTCTCTCTGTTCTACAAAACCACCACCCGACCACCGCCACTCGACCACCACCATCACCCGGGCACCGCCACTCTCAGATCTGTGAGATCTTGGCAACCTGCAAGAAACGAAAACCCTAATTTATTCCAATCTCAGGTACGTTGTTTGTAATCGCAAATCAGAGGCGGTGGTGTTGGCTGTAGTTGGGTGATGGTGGCGGGTTGGTTTTGTTTTTGTCGTCGCCGCCGGTGCCTGTGGCGGTTTTGACGCTTGCTTTGAAGGCACTCCTTGTCCTTCCAATCTCCTAACCTAGAAATTCAGTTTTCAAAGTAACCAAACCCTAGAATTTGGGGCAAAATCAAACCTAATTCATTTCATGAAATTGAAAACAGGAAAGAGGCTTACAAGTGCAAGCGTATCAACAAGGAACAAGCGTTTGCCATTGGATTGAACAAGTTGAGAAATCTGCCTGCAATCAAATCTGGTATAACAATAAGATGAAGATGACGATTGTGAAGGTGTTAGGGTTGATGTAGGAACAATGCGATTGAAAAGCGATGAATTGACGGTGTGAATGGATCGGAGTTTGGTTCCGGCCCGGATACAGGCGGCCATTAATGGAGGATCTTAGACGGAACTGATAGCGATCTTCGAATAATAATCGATCAAGTATTGAACAGAAACTGATTAAAGGGATGTGGATTGCACAGAATGAAGAAAATGGATTTTGTTTGTCTAAAGGAATCGTGGGGAATTGGATTAATAAGGGTTTGGTATTTAGACGTTTCTACAGGTGTTTGCTTGATTAAGACTCCATCCGTACACGTTTTTTGGTACGCGGTTAGACGACGCAGGGACAAAAAGAAAAAGTAGAACGCCCACCGTGGGGCTCGATCGGTGGTGGCTTGCGACGGAAGTTTAGAGAGAGAGATTTGGTTATAATGTCTTGATTTCTGCTTCTGGGTTTCAATTCCTGATTATGGATTTTGGCTTTAATGTTTTGATATCTGGATTTGGTTAGAATGGTGGCTGGTGGGGGTGTCTGGCGGTGGTCGTGGTGGTGGCTGGTGGGGGTGTCTGGTGGAGGTAATGGTGGTGGCTGGTGGAGGTGATGGCAGAGAGAGAGAGAGAGTGTTTGTGTCTGGTGGAGGAGAGGAGGTATATTGTTTTATATAAATAAATGGTAAAATGTCCAAAATACCCTTATGTAGGATACACTTTGTCTGATTTAACCATGAAAAGTAACTGGATTAGGACTAAAGGACGTAACATGTAAGGATTTGCAAACATTAAGTATGTTTCTTGAAGATATTAAAGATAAAGGACATACTTTGATATATTAGACATACATAAAGGACGAACTTTGAAATTTACTCTAAATATTATTGTTTAATAGGAGAAAAACAAAAAAGAAATAAAAAAATAAAGATAAGGAAATATTAGAAACCATGTCCTTTCAAGATTTTTATTTCTCATAGAACCATAGAGCATTCACATCCAATCCATTAAATTATACATACATTTCACTAAAAAACAACTCCTATATCAATATATTTCCACTAAAAACAAATATTTTTTCTCTCTCCTTTCAATTAAATAATATTATCATTACATTTTTCTCTCACTTCCACTCACAACCACTTTCAAAATATATTAAAAAATTATAACGGGTGAACAGTGTCCCCCCAAATATACAGATGAACAGTAACATTTTCTCTCTGCTCTACTCACAACCACTTTTTATACCCTTTATAATATAAAAACCCCTCCTCACATAATTTGATGGTTAGGATGTGAATGCTCTAAAAGTATAGATATAGATTTGATGCTGCAAGATACAAAGAAAGATCCTCAAGTTTTATCTTGAATTTATATCAAAATAAAATTTCTTTTAAATTTTATAGCTTTGACAAGTAGTCTGTTTTTAATACTACCGCAAGATTAATAATAATATAAAAAACCACAGGTACTCTTCTCTTCTCCACCAAAAGTTAATTAGAATAATAATATAAAAAAGCATTGGTTATAACATCCGACATTTAACGTCAAAATATCTAATAAAATCTTAACAAACGCGTAGAAAATATATGAAAGTGAAATTTGATAGCAATGGGATCATTCAAAGTTAAACTATTGTCTATTATGATCTCAGCTGTATAGATTCATACACTAAGTTAACTAGTTTAAATAATCATGTATATACAAAGTTTAATTAATATTAAATTAAATTATTATGAATAAGAACAAATAATAAAAAAATAGTAGTTATAAATATTAAATAAAAGAAAATATTCATAAGTAAATATTAATAAAGAAAATAATTAGTAGTTGAGATTACGAAAAAAAGTGTGAAAGCTTTCAAACATCTATAAAAAATCTTCGGCACAAAAAACTATGACAAGTATCGCAACCAATTACTTATTTATTAGCCATAGCATAGCATCAAATATGAGTAAAAATTATATTACTTTGATTATAAAATAAAAATCTAAATATATTTGTCTGCATTAAATTTAAACTTAGAAGACTTTCAACCGATCCCTCTTCTCATTTTTAACTACTTTTATTTAATTTTTAATCGTTTGACACGCTAGAGATAAAATATAACCCAAATCGACATGTTTACAATAAAATGGGTTGAAGTTTCCACATCTACCAAACATATATAAGCGTAAGAGCTAAAATAAGTCATAACATAAATGGAAATAGGAATAAAATAAAAAAATACTTTAATACTTTTGACTATAATAATATGACAAAAAAATAAATAGAGTTTAACAAATCATACAAACATTAGATCATTAATAATATAAATATATGATTTAGGGGCTGTTTGGTAGCCTCTTAATGACCATTCAGAGGCTACCTCTTAATGGTTTAAAACCTCTAAATGAATAAGAGGTAACTTTAAGTCTGAATGGTTAAGAGGTAACCTCTGAATGGTAAATCATCACATATCACATTCTTCTACTTTCTCATTTGTAAAATTCTTAATGGTTCCATTAAGAGGTAGCCTCTTAATGACCATTCAGAGGCTACCAAACAGCCCCTTAATGTTTTTAGCTGGATCGTAAATAACTATAAGACTATAAGTAGATGTACTACGATTTTAGTGGGACAAACAACGAGTACACTAATATTACCATTGATGGTCATATGGTTTCAAAAGTAACTAAGTTCAAGTACTTAGGATCCTTTGTTCAAAGGGATAGAGAGATAGAGAGTGATGTAGCATATTGTATACAGACTGGATGGTGTAGGTGGAGAGAAGACACTGTGGTATTGTGCGACAATAATTTCCAAACTAAATTAAAGGGAACATTTTATAGAGTTGCAGTTAGACCTGATATTTTATATAGGACATACTGTTTGGCCATCAAAAAGACATAGACACATAAGATGAAGTTAGCAGAGATGAGGATATTAAGGTGGATGTGTAGACACACGAAGTTAGACCAGATAAGAAATGAGATATTTAGGATAAGGTTAGAAGTAGCTATTATATCTGATAAGATAAATGAGGGGAGATTGAGATGGTTTAGACATGTGTAAAGGCGACATATGTCGGCGATAGTTAGAATAGTGGAAACCTTCATTGTGGAGTGGGGACGAGTAGGGGTAGGCCAAAATTGACTTGGGATGAACGGATTAGGTAGGATTTGCTAGAGTTGCACTTTGTTAAGGACATAGACCAGGTTAGGAGTATGTGGAGACGTAGGATTAATGCTAAAGATGTCTAGATGAGGGTATTTTTGGGTCTTAGTTTTGTTATTAGAGGTGTAGATTTATTTATTTATTATTTTTTTTCTACACTTTTAGGGGACTTTTCTCTTGGTTGTCTTCTTGTTTTTATGTCTATACGTTGTTGTAAGTGGTCTTATATGTCTTTATTTTTCTATGTTACTATTTCACTATTTCTTGCACTATTTGGTATCTGTCTATTTATATATTTATAGTGTATTTTTTGTGGAGCCGGAGGTCTTTCTGGAAGCGGCTTCTTTATCTCTAGGGATAGGTGTAAGATTTGCCTACATCTCACCCTACCAAAACCCTATCAATTGCATCTCTATTGGTAGGATTTATTGGGTGCGATTGTTATTGTTGTTGTAAATAACTTTAAAATTGTTTTCGGTTTGTAGAAATTCATTAAAATATGATTGAACAATTTAATAGATAAAAAACAAATTCTTGAATTCATATTTTATCTATAAATTTAAAACTTTAAATTTTAAAAATATTTATAATTAAATTTATATTGAATATCTGAATATACATTCTTTTAATTTTAATATGATTATTTAACAGGAGAGAGCAGACATAAAATTATTATTTATTATTATTGTTTAATATGGGAGAGAGGTGGAAAAACAAGGGTGAGGAAACACCAGAGACTGACACGCATTCGGAAACGTTTTCATTTATTATATAGTATTTATAGATAAATATATATTTAGTTTGTATCAAACAAATTATTGCTTACTTAGGGGGATCGGGCCATTTGACGATGTCCAATCGGGTAGCCCCTACCTGACGGTCAACAATCTTTTATCCCAAAAATATATCTTAAGCTCTTATGATCTGTAATTATAAAGAACTTACTACCATATAAATAATGTCTCCAGATTTACTTATTGGCTTGGGTAACAGGATGGCTATCAAGAATAAGTCTAAAATGTTGATAGTATCCTGAGCATAGATTGAAAAATAACGAGCTCCTCGAATAAGTCTTCAATTCTTAGTAATGGGTATCGATTCTTAATTGTGACCTTATTCAATTTCCGATAATCGATACTCATACGCATTTGTTCGTCTTTCTTCTTAACAAATGATACAGGTGTATAACAATCGGTGTTGTTCCTAGTATCGGGTGAATTCTGAGTTCCTCCTCGCGAATCGGGTAATAGTCCAAGTAGATCCTCTGAAAAAAACGTCGGAGTATTCCGATATTGCCGAAATTTCTTTCAGTTCCTTGCCTCTAGTATTAGTGATCACCGAGACCATATACACTATACCTTACTTTCATGCATAACTTGCAGCTTTCATCACAAAGATGAACTTTGTTGGCTTGTCTGTCTTGTCTCCTTGTGAGCACTTCTCCTGTTGGCTTGCAAATCTCAACTTAATTTAGCAATCACCTCAGGAATCATTGTTTCCCTTTGCTCCTTTTTATGAAGAAGACGTAATTTTCTTTCTGTCAGTTCTTTTCATTCTTTCCATTTAATGGCATATGTCTTGATCATGTGTTTCGAAGACCATGTCTCACCATCTTAATGCCTTATTTTTGAAGCATACATTACTTCATTCTTCTCGGCGTAATAGTGTATATACTAATGGTTAGGACAACTTTAGTCCTTTCAGCCCATGTATTGTTGTAACAATCCCTTTATTACTGTTAATCTTAGTAGGATTATATGTGAAGAAAGTCTTTGTAAGTGCATCTAGTCGTGGTTACTCTAATCTTCTCCATAGTTTTTAAAGAAAGTATAATTACTCTTATTAGCGTAGGTTTTCAAATGTTTTGTTCCTAGCACAAGTTTTAGTTACAGGTTTCCTAATGCGTCAATAATCTAAGGTAACGCATGGGGAATTTTTATACTTTCGATGACGTCCCAACTTAAAGGATTCCTATCATTCATCTTGTTGCACGAGTTACGAGATAGATGATCAAATGGAATAGTGTTCGATATCGGAATTATAGATGTATACGAGAGATTCATGAGGAAAAAATCTATAATTATCGTTGACACACATGTTCGTAACTCATCCTAATTGTCAATCATTATGGCCTTTAGCTTTCCTTATAGATATACATATCTATACAATCATATGATTCATATACTGTAATATACATACCATTCATAAGGTCAATGTATTTAACAGGTTCATATTTCCAAAAACAGGTCAGACATCAGGTCATGGTACTATTTAGAGAATGCTGTCACTTTTTGACCTAACATATACCCCATCTTACCCGGTCTCGCCGGAGAGGTAACCCAATCTTACCCGGACAAGCTCGAGAGTCTACCACACCATACCAAGTCTTGCCGGAGAGGTAATTATTATTGTATTTCCCATAAATAGAATTTCTCAAATCATGATTTTAAAGGTGCATCTTTTACTAAGGCTTACATCAAGGAACAAGGATATTAGTATTCACATGACGAATCATATTCCAGAACCAAGTAGTACCAATAAACAAGAAATAACAGTGGCCAAGTGTTATCGCTTATTTATAGTACTTGCATTGTTTTAGTTATCATCCTCACGGCTTACCAATACCCATCACATTATACCTATACACATAATTAGCTCACCTCAAAGATTATATTAAGACATCTTTCTTAAGTTCAAGTCTAAACACTGTCATGTGTGCTACCAGTTGATAGCAATTTCCTAACTCTTTTGTTTAAGCTTAGGTATTATTCAACACCTATTTGCTTAAACCAGTGGCTCTGATACCACCTCTATCACGACCCCCGACCACACCTTGGATGGGAGCCGTGAACAGTCAAGTGGTATCGGTGGTTATTTTCAAAATATTGCAGTGGAAATTTTCATCAGGACCGTGAGTTAGGAAAAATATCAGAGTTTAGAAACACCGGATTTATTTATTAAACAGATGGGAATAAACCCATGTTTACAAACGTAGCTTTAATATGGGATAAACCCGAATACATAAAACAACGTTTCTTAATTTAATTTAACTGATAAAATAAGCCACTTCTTTAAACCTTTCAGTGCCGTATCACAATTCTTTTATGGTCTACTTTAATCACCTGAACCGTTTTTAAAAACATTTGATCAATAAAAAATACTGGTGAGTTCATTCAGTTTGTACAAAAATACATTTGTTATAATTTACAGCATTAAGGATTTTTACATTTGTTTATATCTATCAATTACCCCAAATAGGTATTTGTCACTCGACCAGATCTGTCATTATGGTTATATCACTCATTGGCTAACCCGTTGTCCAATGGTGAAGCTTATCTAGTAATGTATACAAAACCCCACCTATCGGCAGTAATTGCAGAATACAAAAACTTAATCACTGTAAATACAACTTGTAAAGTAAATAGGGTTTTGAAAGCATTTAATAAAAATAGAATGACTCACCTTGTTAGCATATAGTCTTGATTTAACGTGCCTCTTGGTTCTAAGCCTTCTGATAACTAAGCATCTACTTTATACTTCTGAATCTTCTGATGATTAAACATCTTGTTTGATAGTAAGTTTAGGGATTGGAGTTTTCTGATAGTTAAACATTTAGCTTAACAGAGTGGAATTCGTATTAGTGTAAAACCAAATCAAACCTGATGATGGTCACGAGATCAGAACCATAACGTAAGTCAACAAAGTATAGTCTTATTCAGACAGCACTTTAGCATTGGTTAGTTGGTTCCCGGATTGATCGGACAGAATATCATATCGATGATTATTGGTTAGAACACCAACGTATAGAGAGAAGAAGAAAAGGAATGAGCAAAGAAAAATGAATCCTTGGCTTCCTATTTATAGGTAAGGAATACTTCTTACCCCATATAGATCTTCCCGAGTTGTTATCTACCCATATACATCTTCCCCAGATAAACCTTCCCTAGTTAAATCTTCCTTAGATAAATCTTCCTTAGATATTACTTCCTTATATATTATCTACCCCATATATACCTATTTAGATGTTATCTACCTCATGTATATCTATTTAGATGTTAAGTTATTAAACCGTTTGTTGTTAAACTTAGTTATTTAACTAATAATTTAGTTTAACTTATTAACTTACTAAGCTGTTAAGTTTCCTTAGCTATTAAGTTTTCTTACCTATTAAGTTTTCTTAACCGCTAAGTTTTCTTAACCGCTAAGTTTACTTAACCGCTAAGTTTACTTAACCATTAAGTTTACTTAACTACTAAGTTTTCTTGTTTAGCAGTCCCCAGGTTATGAATTCTAATTTCTAGATACAATGGAACTCGTATTAGTGTGTTAACTCAATTCAACTTAACGATAATCATGAGATCAAAACCTCAACGTGATGACAAAGTATAGCACTTAAACATCCGTTGATTTGGTTTCAGATCAATTGGATAGGGTATCGTACCAGTGATCAGGGTTAACACACTTTCTACGGAGTGGAGTTTCGAGGTTTAGGAGTTTTGACATTAGAATGACAGAACGAGAGAGAGCGAGAGAAAGAAATAGAAACTGAGCAACTTGAAATGCCTAGGTTCTGCTCATTATATAGGCGAAATTTGAAGGCGTCGCATCGCGTGACCATCTTCTCAATTAACCATCGCGTAACGCGATGGGGTAGATTAGGATATAAGTGTGCTTAGTCACCACGTAGGCTTGCCACGTAGCTGCCACGTGGCAACACGTATATTCAGGCGAAAACTGAAGCGCTGCGTTGCGCAAAGGTTTACTACAATTGGCGTCGCGTAGCGCGACGTCGATTAAAACTGGATTTTATCGTTTTTCGTGCTGGTTCTCGTTGCGTGCGTTTGGGGTTTCGATTACGAATGTTTATGGGGCTTTTTGAGGGTTGTAGCAACAAGAGTGTCCGAGTTTGTAGGTTATGTTATTGGTCCGAGTTTATCACACCATGTAATGTCCGAGCTTGCATAGCCACCTAGTGTCCGAGTTTACTTAGCCACTTGGTGTCCGAGTTTATCACTCACAAGGAGTTCGAGTTTATTACTCATGTAAGATCCTTACAAAACTTTGAATATTTCATATAATATATTGTGCATTTAAAATGCCGTTTTTCATAAACATCGCTATAACGATTTTTACTTAGAGTTCAAAACATTCGAACTATATTTACACAAGTTTAACACATTCTCAAGATGTGTACAAAAGTTCTACAACAAGTTTTATAACAAAAGAGACCAATATAGTAGCGGAAGCTTCATTCGTTTGTGTGTTCAGTTCGCGTGCAAGCTTGATCGTAAATCCGAAAGTCCATAGTAGTTACCTATAATCAAAACGGTCAAAAATATGAGAGTTTAAAATATGTTTAAACAAGTCCGTAAGCTGAAAACAAACAACCAGCAACATTTTTTCAGCCTTTTGAGCTGTCGCGGTGCGCGACAAGAATGAACTCGTGCTGTCGCGGGGCGCGAGAGCCTTCACGTGGCACGACGGTTTTTATCTCCGGCCGTCGGGTGACGCGACACCCTTTATTCGATAGAAAGTTTCTAAATCAGACCTGCATGTTTCCAGCCTAACTAGTTCTTACACAAATGATCATAACTTGCTGAATTTTGATCCGATTTACTATCCGTTTCTTCCTACGTGATAGTAATTCGATTCTCAATCATGTGGAGTCAAAATCCTACATTTGGATTAACAAAATTCTTGATTTTTTTAGCTTTCGGCATTATTTTTACACTTAAATTGTTTGACCCGTTCATGTTTTAAACAACACTTGTCAAACTACTTATGCTTTCATGCCTACATCCTAACCAGGAATGGTTCCTAATGCTCGGGGCTTAAATCATGAGATTTATGTGCCCGTTATAAATCATGTGTCATGCTTATTTGACCCATTTGACTACAACTAGTCGAACTTTCTTAACAAAATTCTCATTTACGGAATTGTGCATTTCTAATCATACTCAACCTGAGTTTTTGACTTTAATATGCATTTCCTATTCTCGGATAATGCATATAATGACTTTTTACCTATTACAGGGGTATTATTTTGGAGTCATTTAATATGCAACCTTTCCGGTTTACATCAAGACTCACATTTGACACATCTAGTCTCTTTAGCGACGTCCATCGCTTTTATACAACCAAAGTATTATTACTTTAGTTATTTTGACCTGTTTGGTTTTTATTAGCGAAGTCCATCGCTTTCATACTACCAAACCTTCATCATTTGAGTCATTTTGACCTGTTTGAATAGTATAGTGAAATCCATTACTTTTAAATTATAATTTATCGCTAGACTCTAGTTAATCCGTTCGGTTTATTCATACGGAAATCCTCCGTTTTAGTATTAACCGAACTTCATAACATTTCATTTGTCATTCAACATAAATAGACATAAAAATACTAACAAAAATTTACAAAGCATATAGCCGCGTACCTTTAAAGCTTTCCCTTTAAGCGGTTATTCGTTCCGCCTTGACCACCCGATGATTCTCCCAATTTGCCTATAGAGTTCAATTCGAATATATCGCTTAGAACTCACGTTTCAATATTTAACACTAAATGTGTCTATCTAATCAATTAAGCGATCCTTTCATATTTTTCAATATTTCAAGATCATTTAGACATTTTGTCGAACATTTTATGGGCGAGATTATTTTACTAACATTATCAAGTTCATAGTTAATTATTTAACCATGCTAAATCATCATTTTCATAATCATATGTCTAGTATGTATAAACAACACCTAGAGTTGTATCATAAAAATCAAATAACACCAATTCATCATTATAATTCAAGTGGTCATTCATTTATTCATAAAACCCATATAGCACATATAAGATAAATCATCAATTCACTAAGTTATAACACAAAATCACTAAATTCTTATCTAGGGTTGGTTCCTAGACTTGTAATCATATCAATTTTACCATAACTTCAATCATTCATTCAAGAATTTCATTTATGATAGTTCATGACAATTCAAAACATCACCCAAGATCAAAATTGAACATACCTTGTGATCTCCTAAGTATAGTGATCACGAATCTAACTTGGAATTGATTTCAATTTTGTTCCTTTATTTGATTTTGAGAAGATTTGGTGAGTTTAGGGTTTTAAGAGATGAACTCTCTGTGGTTTTGGGTTTAGGTCGAACAGAACACACACACAGTGTGTGTTTTTTAGCTTATCTCTTGTTTTATAAAATCAAATTCAAGTATGTCCATTTTGGTCCCTCTAGTGTTAAGATTTGTAAAATGGGTTAGAATCCCTTGATTCTTCATTATTCATAACATAAAACTAACTAGGTTAAACATCCCTAGTTTTATTTTTCTAAATTTATTATCAATATTATTAATTATACATGTATACACATATATATAAGTTAATATTTTTGGGGTGTTACAAGTCTATCCCCCTTAAAGAGGATTTCGTCCTCGAAATTGTAACATGTACCTAATAAGGAAGGGCATAGGCATCTCATTTCTTCTTCGGACTCCCAAGTGGTGTCCGATCCCTTCTGATGTTCCCATTTGACTTTTACTTGATCGATTTCTTTATTTCTTAAGCTTTTAACCTTTCGATCAAGAATTGTGATAGGCTTCACGACATAGTTTAGTTTATCGTCTACTTCAATGTCGGCGTAGCTTACATAAGCCGTTTCATTAGCTAAGCACTTTTGAAAAAAAAATGAATTATGGAAAGTGCTGTATATACTGCTCAATTCTTCTGGCAGTTCGAGTTGGTAAGCTACCTTACCTACACGTTCCATGATTTGAATGGCCCAATAATCTTTGACTCAATTTCTCCCAATCGGATAACCCCTTTTCACGGGGATACTTTGAATGTAATTATATCACCAACACGAAACTCGATTGGTCTTCGTCTTTTATCTGCATAAGACTTTGTCGATCTTGGGCAGCTTTTAAATGAGCCCGGATCACTTCAATCTTTTCATTAGTGATCCTGACTACATCTTTATAATCTAATTCTCACAACCCCATTTCATCCCAACATATTGGGGTTCGGCATTTTCTGCCTTAAAGCATTTCGTACGGGGTCATTCTGATACTGGAATGATAACTGTTGTCATATGAAAATTCAACTAGTGGTAGATAAACATCCCGACTATCGCTAAAATCAATAATACATGCTTGTAGCATGTCAAATAATTCTTTCTCTTTGCCTGTCAGCCTACGGATGATATGCGGTACTAATGAACAACTTAGTACCCATCTGCTCTTGGAAATCACGCCAAAAAGTTGAAGTGAACCGTGTATCTCTATCTGATACAATAGACACTGGCACTTCATGGCGAGATATAATTTCATTTGTATATACTTCCAATATCTTCTCAGAAGTGTATATCTCACAAATCAGAATAAAATGAGCACTTTTGGTTAATTTATCAACTACTACCCATATGACATCATATCCACGTTTTATTCCTGGTAGTTTAGTTAACAGATCTATAGTGATGTGTTCCCATTTCTACACCGGAATGTCTAACGGCCAAAGTTTATCGTAATGCTTATGGTGTTCTGTTTTTACTTGTATACAACTTAAGCATTTTTCTACATATTTAATTATGTCTCGTTTCATTCCGGGCCACCAATAATTTTGTTTCAAATATTGGTACATTTTGGTAGCTCCCGGATGAATATAATAACGAGAATTATGGGCTTCATCAAGAAGAAGAGTTTTAACATTACACGTGTTTGAAACCTAGATTCGATCGAACCGGGTTTTTAATCCATTACTAGTATCCTTCAAGTCTTTGAGCTAGCCCACAATTCTTTCACCGTCTCTAACCAATGTCTTTGTCTCATATCCAACTCCTTTTGTTCAAAAAGTATTTGAGACTTTTATGGTAAGTGAAAATTATACATTTCACACCATACTGGTAATGCCTCCATATCTTTAAGGAAAAAACCATTGCCGCAAATTCACGATCATGGGTCGGATATTTCCTTTCATGAATCTTTAATTATCTTGAAGCATACAAGATCACTTTTCCTTGTTGCATAAATACACCCCCGAGACTAAGCTGGGATGCGTCAGAATAGATGACCATGTCTTCAGCCCCATCTGGT
The DNA here is from genome assembly GCA_030545235.1 of Helianthus tuberosus. Taxonomy (NCBI): domain Eukaryota; kingdom Viridiplantae; phylum Streptophyta; class Magnoliopsida; order Asterales; family Asteraceae; genus Helianthus; species Helianthus tuberosus. The sequence goes on along the minus strand of CM060351.1, from coordinate 203,532,690 downwards.
AACGTTAATACCGGAGCACAGGTTAAATTTTCTTTAGGAATTTGAAAGGCAACTTCTTGTGAGCTTCCCCATAAAATTTTCTCATCTTTACGGTTTCATTTGGTTAATGGCGTTGCGATTTTGGAGATATCTTGTATAAATCTCCGGTAATAACCTCCAAGACCTAGGAAACTCCTAATCTCTAATGGATTCTTTGGAAGTTTCCATTTAGACACAACTTTGATTTTGGACGGATACACCGACACTCCATCGATACTGATAACATGTCTTAGAAACTGTACCTCACGTAGCCAAAAGGCACATTTCGAAAACTTCGCGTAAAGTCTTTCACGCCCTAGCGTTTCAAGTACTTCACGCAAGTGACACCCGTGATCCGTTTCGCTCTTCGAATACACGAGAATATCATCGATGAATACTATCGCCGACTTGTCTTGCATTGGTTTGCAAACGCGGTTCATGAACCCCGTTGAAGCCGCAGGTGCATAGGTTAATCCAAAAGACATCACTAAGAATTTGTAATGTTTATAATATGTTTTAAACGTCGTTTTCGGTGTGTTGTCTTCTCTTAACTTCAACTAATGATAATCCCGATCTTAAGTCGATCTTTGAAAACTAATTCGCACCTTGCAGCTGATCGAAAAAGTCGTCGATCCTAGGAAGCGGGTATCGATTCTTTATCGCGAGTTTATTTAACTCCCGGTAAGAAATACACCTTCGCATACTTCCGTCTTTCTCCTTTATGAATAATACAGGCGCTCTTCACGAAGAAACGCTCGACCGTATAATCCCTTATCGAGACGATCTGGTAACTGCGATAAAAATTCTTGTAGTTCCGATGGCGCTAATCAATACGGAGCTTTGGCCACCGATTTCGCGTCCGGAACTAATTCGATGCCAAACTCCACTTCGCGTTCAGGTGGTATCCCCGGTATATCTTCCGGGAAAACATCTTCAACTCCTGTACGACTGGTACGTCTTTAATTTTTTTTGAAGAATCTTTAGTTGAATTATGTATGTAAGCCAAAAATGCCTTACATCCATGTTGGACAAGCTTATAAGCTTAAATAAATAAGCAAATTAAGGAACTACAACTTTTCTTCCCATAAATAGTAACATATTTTCTGCTTGGAGACATCAGTTATATTCTTATGGTTGCATATTAATTTTTGCGTGATATCGAGTTAGCCTATATATTCCGATTACCACTTGGATTTCTCCCATTGACATGGGAATTAGATCGACGAAGTATTCTTCATCGTCCATACTAAATTTGCAGTTTCAACACATATTACAACAATAAAACTTTTTATTATTACCTATTTCTACTTCTAGAAGCATAGGTAATTTCGTTAACGGAATGTAGGGTGTTGAATAAATCGTTGTGAAACAAAAGATTTATTTGCACCCGTAACAATTAAATTTCGTGCTAGAATTGAATTTACAAGAATATACCTGAAACCACATTAGGTTCAGCTTTAGCCTCTTCGGCAGTTATGTAGAACGACCTAGCCCTCGATTTCTGGGCATCAGACTTTGTATCAGTTGTTTCTTTGGTTCCAACCAGCTCCAGACATTCAGACTTCTTATGTCCCAGCTTATAGCATTTATAACACACTGGCACCTTTCCCGGGCAATTTGCAACTATACGTCCCACTTTTCCACAAGTAGGACATAATTTGTTTCTAAAGTAGCATTTGCCCTTGTGAATCTTTCCACATATTTTACACTGAGTTAGCCCCCTTTTTGTAACTCCTTTCTTGGGAGCTTTATTAGACTTTGATTTCCTTACGGAACTTGGATTCACATCCAACACCCTCCTTTCATCTCTTTCTTGTAAGAGACTGTCTTTCAATTCAGTCATCATGTCGTCCACCACCAGCAAAATTGTGGTTTGTAATCTATCGATAAAATGCGATAGACTATTTTCTAAAGCCTTTCCTTTCCTACTTCCTCGGAAATCTTAGCTTTCATTTGTTCAGTTAAGTGAGATGTCGCATCACCTCCAGTTATTCCAGACATTTCTTTAACTGAAATTTTCATAATAGTTAATCAATAACTATTCAATTCATTTCCATCTTATTATATGGAAATTTATATCACACATACTTAATCATAAGTAATGTGTTATTCTTTTTCAGTTTGGTCAAGTATATAACTTGCCTTCCCTTTCTTGCTTAGTGTATTTCCCGGGTTCGAGCGTAATAATACCCTCCTCCCATACACTTTTCATATATTTTGCATCATTTAAATCTAGACTCATTTATAAGTAACTCTTACCGGATGTCTTGATCAGGCTTTGAACCGAACACACTTTGTCTTAACGAGGCTCTGATTACCAACTTGGAAGATCCTTACAAAACTTTGAATATTTCATATAATATATTATGCATTTAAAATGCCATTTTTCATAAACATCGCTATAACGATGTTTACTTAGAGTTCAAAACATTCAAACTATATTTACACAAGTTTAACACATTCTAAAGATGTGTAGAAAAAGTTCTACAACAAGTTTTATAACAAACGAGACCGATATAGTAGCGGAAGCTTCATTAGTTTATGTGTTCAGTTCACGTGCAAGCATGATAGTAAATCTGAAAGTCCATAGTAGTTACCTATAATCAAAACGGTCATAAACGTCAGTAGTGAGAGTTTAAAATATGTTTAAACATGTCTGTAAGCTGAAACAAACAACCAGCAACATTTTTTTCAGCCTTTTGAGCTGTCACGGGGCGCGACAAGAAAGAACTCGTGCCGTCGCGGGGCGCGAGAGCCTTCGGGTGGTGTGACGGTTTTTATCTCCTGCCGTCGCGTGATGCGACACCCTTTATTCGACAGAAAGTTTCTAAATCAGACCTGCATGTTTCCAACCCAACTAGTTCTTACATAACTGATCATAAGTTGCTGAATTTTGATCCGATTTACTATCCGTTTCTTCCTACGTGATCTTAATTTAATTCTTCAGCATGTGGAGTCAAAATCCTACTTTGGATTAACAAAATTCTTGATTTTTTTAGCTTTCGGCTTTATTTTTACACTTAACTTGTTTGACCCGTTCATGTTTTAAACAACACTTGTCAAACAACTTATGGTTTCATGCCTACACCCTAACCAGGAATGGTTCCTAATGCTCGGGGCTTAAATCATGAGATTTATGCGCCCGTTATCAATTATGTGTCATGCTTATTTGACCCATTCGACTACAACTAGTCGAACTTTCTTAACAAAATTCTCATTTACGGAATTGTGCATTTCTAATCATACTCAACCTGAGTTTTTGACTTTAATCTACATTTCCGATTCAAGGATAATGCATATAATGACTTTCTACCCATTACCGGGTATTATTTCGGAGTCATTTAATATGCAACCTTTCCGGTTTACATCAAGACTCACATTTGACCCATCCGGTCTTTTTATCGACGCCCATCGCTTTTATACAACCAAAGTATTATTACTTTAGTTATTTTGACCTGTTTGGTTTTTATTAGAGAAGTCCATCGCTTTCATACTACCAAACCTTCATCATTTGAGTCATTTTGACCCGTTTGAATGTTATAGTGAAATCCATCACTTTTACATTATAATTTATCGCTAGACTCTAGTTAATCCGTTCGGTTTATTCATACGGAAATCCTCCATTTAAGTATTAACCGAACTTCATAACGCTTCATTTGTCATTCAACATAAATAGACATAAAAATACTAACAAAAATTTACGAAGCATATAGTCGCATACCTTTAAAGCTTTCCCTTTAAGCGGTTATTCGTTCCACCTTGACCACCCAATGATTCTCCCAATTTGCCTATAGAGTTCAATTCGAATATATCGCTTAGAACTAATGTTTCAATATTTAACACTAAATGTGTCTATCTAATCAATTAAGCGACCCTTTCATATTTTTCAATATTTCAAGATCATTTAGACATTTTGTCGAACATTTTATGGGCGAGATTATTTTACTAACATTATCAAGTTCATAGTTAATTATTTAACCATGCTAAATCATCATTTTCATAATCATATGTCTAGTATGTATAAACAACACCTAGAGTTGTATCTTAACAAACAAATAACACCAATTCATCATTATAATTCAAGTGCTCATTCATTTATTCATAAAACCCATATAGCACATATAAGATAAATCATCAATTCACTAAGTTATAACACAAAATCACTAAATTCTTATCTAGGGTTGGTTCCTAGACTTGTAATCATATCAATTTTGCCATAACTTCAATCATTCATTCAAGAATTTCATTTATGATAGTTCATGACAATTCAAAACATCACCCAAGATCAAAATTGAACATACCTTGTGATCTCCTATGTATAGTTATCACGAATCTAGCTTGGAATTGATTTCAATTTTGTTCCTTTCTCTGATTTTGAGAAGATTTGGTGCGTTTAGGGTTTTAAGAGATGAACTCTCTGTGGTTCTAGGTTCAGGTCGAACAGAGCACACACACACAATGTGTGTTTTTGAGCTTATCTCTTGTTTTATAAAATCAAATTCAAGTATGTCCATTTTGGTCCCTATAGTGTTAAGATTTGTAAAATGGGTTAGAATCCCTTGATTCTTCATTATTCATAACATAAAATAACTAGGTTTAATATCCCTAGTTTTATTTTTCGAAATTTATTATCAATATTATTAATTATACATGTATACACACATATATATAAGTTAATAGTTTTGGGGTGTTACAACTCACAAGGAGTCCGAGTTTATTACTCACAAGAAGTCCGAGTTTATTAAGGGGTGTCCGGGTTCATGTGACAATTTACGCAGGGGTCCGGGTTTAATAACAGCTGGTCCGAGTTTATGTAAGTTTGGAGGTTGGTTCCCAGTTCAAGAGTGTGCGGGTTGCTAGGGATTTTGTCCGAGTTTATTTGTATATAGTGTGCGGTTTAACTTGAAGGTGTGTGGCTAGATTTTTATAATTACTAATTTCATATAATAACAACATCTCCCAACATTAACATATAAACATATCAGATTAAATAGCGTTTATCAAGCAAAGTGGGACGTGAAGGGAAATGATATGAGTTTAAAGTTCACAAGATTAGTCAATGCTAACCTTGAAAGTATGTGTTGTCATATCATCCCTAAGTTGAAAGAAATTTCGTCCTAAAATTTAGCATGCAAACGCTGAATAAGCTAGTGTTGTTGCGCGTTTTCGCGGGGTGTCTCAGCAGCAACCAGCTGTTTGCTGTCTGCAAGTCCCTTACGGACCATAAGCCTCAAGCCTTACGGTCCGTAAGGACCTAAGGCGGTGTAATTTGACTTATCCAGCACTCCTTCTTACGGACCGTATGCCAATGTGTCTTACGATCCGTAAGACCTCCTGGTGCGCGACATTTAAATGCCTTACGGTCGGTAAGCCATGAAGCCTTACGGTCCGTAAGGACTTCAAGAATATAGATTTTGCACAATTGACCCTTGGGTAAAATATATATTAATATTTGCATTATTAGTCCCTATCCTTCCTCTCAGTGGGGGTTAGTTGGATATCCGGGACACGTTTTAGTTAACGCATAATAATAGTCCCTCTCCATCGCAGAGTAGGGATCAGTCGGAGATTCGGGACACGTTACTGTGAACGTGCAGTGTGGGTCCTTGCTCCCTCCACAAAGTTGGGATTACCTAGAGGTTTCTCCCTCTACGTAGTCGGGATTAGTTGGAGAATTGGACTCGTGTCGTCACGCAATTGGACGAAATTTTCGGGGTGTTACACAACCAGATCCTCAAACATTTTTCATGATACTTGAGAACTCTTCAGATGCAGGAGGTTTGATTTCATGTTCGCCTTCTTGATGAGAAACATATTAAGCAATGAAGGATGTTTCAGCTTGTGGAGTTGGAAATGGAAAGGATGTCTCAATTCAAGGAGTGGGTGATGGAAATGAGGTTTCAGTTTCAGGAACATCTTCAATCATCTTCTTTTGGCCTTTGATGATCATATTCAACTTTTCATTGCTAGCATCAACATACATGGTTTTAGCATGATCACCTACTTCAAAAAAAAGCATATGAGATAATTCTTCATTGTGGCTCTTCATCAACATTTGAACTGCTATTCCCATAGTCCTTTGATTGGTTTTCATCATCTTCTTTGACTTCAGAAGGACCAGCACATTCTACATCCTTTGTGGGTTTGGATCTAGAGGATGAACCCACACAACATCATCTCCTACTTAATTATCATCATCATCGTCATCATCATTGTCTTTGTCAGTTGTTGGTTTATTGTCTACATCATCTTCCTCCTCCTCATCATCCTCTTCATCGTCATCAACTTCAGATATTTCTCAGGACGCTTTCTCTTTCGACTTTCTGCTCCCTTTGATGAGCTGGGTTCATTTTTCATTTCTACATCGACATCGACAACTTCTCCTCTTGGTATGAGAATTGCTTGAAGCTTGGGAATGTCATCACATTTAACAAACATGTCTTGAAAATTTATCAATTCACCCAAATTCAGGTGCTGATTTGATTCTACAATGTAACACCTCGAAAATTCACGTCCTATAATGTGTTGACACGTGTCATATGTTTGAACGTATGAAAGAATGTTCTGAAAGGACTAAAGTTGACAATCATGGAAAGTATGTGAATATACGGGTTCTAAATGTCAACAGTGAATAAATATAATGTACATTAACCCTACATGATGCTCATACCTTCAAACGAATAAATCATGGATCATACGAAGCTAAAAGTGAGAGATTACAAACTACAGGGGTTAAATGTGTCAACATGTTTAAAATATACCTCTGAGTGACCTTTTGACAAACCCGATAATTTGTAACGGTTAATTATGCTCACTAGAATGCACGATATAAATTTCATAAAGTTTCGTTATCGTATGACAAAGTTATGATCAAATTCGTGTGCGAAGGGTTAAAGCGTAAACATTGAAAGTTAGGACTTTTCGGGTGACAATAACGTTAACCGAGGACTAAACAAAATGGGTAGATGTCTTAAAGCCCTTAAACATCAATTTGGAGGGTTCATAATGCCAGAAATAAAGTCGTAGCAAAGTCTCGAAGAGCCAAGGATCAAAACACAAGAATCAAAAGTTGAAGATCTTGTCAGAAGAGGCCTCGCGCCACGCGAAGCCCCAGGGGGGGTCTTCGCGCCACGCGAGGGGCCTTCTGGTCCGATTTTAATGGGTCCTTGCCTGCCACAGCCCTTGCAATCGATTTTTATCCGATTTTCCACATCTTTCTTGGCCCCTAGGCACCCCCTAAACACTTAGGGACATGTGTTGATGATTCATGGTCCATGTTAGACTTGTGTGTCAACATTTTGTGGTGATTAAACCACTATATAAAGGCCTCTAAGTTGCAAACATGCTTCACACATTCATTCTTGCAAATCTGACCATGTGTGGAGCACAAGAGCACCTTCCAAGCCTTCATAGTCGACCATTAGTCACTTGTAAGTATGCTTAACCTTCTTTAATTGAGTTTAGCTTAGTTATTTAGCTAAAAGTCAAACCGTCGTAATTAACGGTTGACTTTAAGATTAATCACTAATGGCTCAGTGATTAGTTGAATTGAAAGTAGTTATAAGTTGGTAATTATGTGGGTAATAAACCCTTAAAAGGGTTCCCCCTGATTCCCACTCTAACTAGGTCAAATGTCGAGTCAAACTTGTCATTAAAAAGTCAACAGGATACGTAGTTTCTAATTTATGCATGATTAGCAATGTAGAACACATACAACCTGTTTGATCATTAATATAACTTGGTAATTAGTGTAAGAACATGTCTAAACATGTTCAACCCGACAATTTACTGTTTAAACCCGGTTCAGAACCGAAAGTCGCAAAGCTTTGACTTTTGCTTTGACTTCAGTTCTGACCCGTTATGGTATGTTTTAGAAATACCTTAGAGCTTCATTTGGACCAGGTTACATGCTAGTATAACCCTCTGTGATTATACACCATGGTTCATTAGTTAACCAATTAATACGCATGATTCCGTTAATTGCTCATATGTTGACCATTATGCCCTTTTCACCTTAAAACGTGATTTTTGAAAATGTAAAAGAGTAGAAACCTTAGTCACTGATATATAAACTTGTACCCAAAGTTTGACATCAGTTTGAGGTGTAGAATGAGAGTTATGCTCATTAGCGTAAATTGAAAGCTTTATGTTAATTAAACGGCGTAATTAACGTATCGCCTATTTAAACATACTTTTCGATATCAAACTTATTACCCACTGATGTAATATATTATTTTGGGATTTTTGAAGATTTTTAATTAATTTTAGGCTGAGCATAACTTATAGTCGTAGGCTTAATCCGGTAATTGTCGGTTTTGCCCTTACGGGCTATAAAATGAGTTTTACATATCTAATTGACTCCAAACCTTTTGCTACTGATCCTATATGATAAATAAATTATTTTAAGCCTTCTGGAATAATAAAAATAACAGGTTTATGTATAGAACCCGGAAATGGCTTCTAATCGCCTTTTTAAGCGTTTTTAACGCATAGTATGTACTAGAACTATTTTAAACATACAAGGGTTGATACCTACTGATATTTTGGGCAAATTATAATATTTTAACAGTAAGCAAAAGTTGTTTAACTCAGACTTCAGTTTTGAGCTTTACGGCTTATGTGAAATTACCAAAATGCCCCTACGGTGCATAGTTTGGTTATAATTGATAAATTTCACATATATACTTTACCCTGTTGTTATAACTTTGTAAACTAAGTATTTTTGCTGATTATATCAGACCTGTAACTCAGGTTAATACATAGACTCTTTTATAACCTTGAAAATGACCAAACTACCCCTACGAGGCATAGTTTGTGTTTAAATTCGTTTCGGGCATAATAAAAGACATTTTACTGATGTCACAACATATTTGAAGCATATTAACTTAGGAAACCTGTATATGGCTCTTATGAATACCAGTTACGCTTATTGCGCGTACGGTTCGGCTTATGTGACTAGATTACATAAATTAGCCGAAACGGGTCAAACCTTATCGGTTTTACCCCAAAATTCAGAATGTGCCTAGATTACCCATATAAGGCAAGTCTTCAATATTTTCGGGTCTTAATCACATTCTAAAACGGTCTTCGCCCTATCGTGCGTTTGAACCGTATCTTTCTTCAAAACTAACCGGTCTAAGCTTAGGCTTAATTAAAGACCCGTTAGCATTCTAATTGGTTATTTATACCATCATTCCAGACTAGAGCCTTCCGGTAAATTGTACCTACGCTTACTTAAGTGAATACGGCTGAGTTATTATAATTCTTGCTATTTAAGACAGGAGCTAGCTCAGGTAAATACCCTTAACTTATTTTCCCTATTACGGGCTTGGGATACGGTAATATAAATACCGCATGGTCAGGTATGGGATTCAAAGACCATTGAGTCGGAAATCCAAATAACCTGTTTTAACTCGTATTGCTTGACTGAAACATTGGGGGTTAATGCGACCGTGTCCTGGATATCATTGACTCATTAAATGCAATGGCCACGACTTAAGCACGGGGTGTAGGCATACACTTGACAGATGCTATATGCTAATTAATTAATTATACCCAATAAGGGATTCCCAATAAGGGAATAGTGGTGTGTCGGTTAATCATGAACCGGCATAGAACCGGGCCCCGTATGTAGAGCAAGTTATGTAAAACTGATAACATGAAATATAGTTTGTCCCAAGTGAAAAAGATTAATTTTTCCTCTGTGCATTTTAATCAAGTATAAAAGATTAATTTTTCCTTGTGAATTTTAATCAAAGTGTCGAAATATTTTCGTGCCTTGTGCACCTAAACCAATTTTCATAAACATTTTCAAATGAGTCAGCTGAGTGTATTTACCAGTGAAAACTGACGTATTTTCAAAAGTCTAAGTGACAGGTACAAGTACGTAATAGGCTGGAAGCTGCTCAGGACGTTAATAAGGAATCTTGCAAGTTCTAGGCGTCTAAAGTCTGTTGAACAATATTTATGTTTTTAAGATCCGCCTGTGGATCCTTTACTTTCCGTTGTAATACTTGATATTACTTTATATTTGGATTGTAATAAAATTTATCTTTTGCTTCCGCTGTGCATTCATATATTGTGTTGTTTGACTATGATGATATCAACTACGTCACGATACTCCCCACCGGGCCCACCGGTGACACGTGGAAATCTGGGTGTGACAGGTTGGTATCAGAGCCAACACTGAGTGAATTAAACACTAGCCTTTTGTGTTTAATCTCAGTTACACAATTGCACATTCTTGAGTCTAGACAAGAACATAGGACAAATTCTAATTCGTTTTATTTGTCCTTATTTGGTTCCTTTGTTATTTTCTGATTAGCTCTTGCATGGGCAAATCATTTTTGTAGAAGTCCCGTTTAGGGCAACCATACACTTGTTTAAATTTTAAAGGAACGATTATATTAAAAATATCATTCCTATATTATAAAATCTACCATTATAATAAAATGGTAATATCTAAAAAGGACAAGACCTAGCTCATGTGTCATTTTAAAACAGGGCCAAGACGGTAGTTCCACAATTAGATTTAGATCCTTGTTAACATTTCAATTTAGGATTATTCTGCGTTAAATATTAAAGGAATCTTAAAGGTAAAACCTAGCCTAAATGTCAATGCAGACATGGCCAAAAATGGTAAAACCTAGCCTAAATGTCAATGCAGACATGGCCAAGATGGTAAAACCTAGCCTAAATGTCGTTGCAGACATGGCCAAGACGGTAAAACCTATCCAAAAGATTCCAATCCTTGTTAACATCTATAAGTATGTTAACATTTTTGGAAAACTGTGAATCGTTAAAGTCACACAGGTCATCTTTTAAAAAGAAAAAAAAAGAGGGTTAATCTAAATTCCCTTATTTGAAATAAACATCCCTTAAGGATGAAGTGCCTAAAGGCTATAATAAATGTCCTCTAAGACTAAAGACAGTAGTAGTCTTTGACTCTCTGTCCAGAAAAGGTAATGAACTTTGATTCAAACCTTAATGCCTCGATTCTCTGAAATCATGGCTTATATCATCCTATAAGATGATCATATTATAAACATCCCTTAGAAGGGAAATGCCTACGAGCTATAGTTAATGTCCTCTGAGACTAGAGATGGTGGTAGCCTACAACTCCCTGTCAAGAAAAGGTAACGAACTTTGATTTAAACCTTAATGCCTCGATTCTCTGAAATCATGGCTTATAAATTAAACTTGTCTACGCGACTAGGCCATTTGTGCTATTATTAACTTGTAAATTAGGATTTATGATAAAAAATTCTGAATAAAATAAATATCCTTCCTTCCCTGCCAGTATACATATGAATAAGAATCTTAAGAGTGAAACTTATCCTGAGTGTTATTATAAAGACCTGGCCAAGATGGTAAGACCTATTTAAAAGATTCGTATCCCTGTTAACATCTAAAAATATGTTAACACTCCTGACAGACGCGATTCATTAAAATCACACATGTCATTCTTATTATTGGATTCTTCAAAAGATTCCTAACCCAGTTTAATGATCTCTGAATCATGGGTTTAGATCATCAATTGAAATGATCATATTTTGACCATACGTGGTAATATAGCGCCTACGGGCCCTGCTCATTTCCATATGAGCCAAAGGACAGTGGTAGCGATGACTCCCTGTCAGATAAAGGTAATGAACTAGATTCAAACCTTCATGCTTTGATTCTCTGAAATCATAGCTTATAATTTAAAATGTCCTTGTGACTAGGACTTTTGTGCCCCAAATAAAACTGTTATTGTTTTATAATTAGGATAAATTATAATAGAAATTCTAAATAAATATGATTAATAAATTAACCAAATATGGTCTCTGTTTACCATGGTTAATGAATTACCCTAAGGGGCAATCCCATAATAAACTCCCAAATAAACCATTGTCCTTGTTTTCTGTAACAGTTCAATTAAAATGGCTAACTCAGACGAAATTAATAGCCATCCAGTGGAGAATATTGATAACGCCCGAATTAATTTAACGGGTGCTGAATTGAAAGCGTTGGTAGACGACGCAGTTACAAAGGCCTTAGAACGTCAGTATGAAGATTATAGTGGGACTCGAAGTAGGACCCTATCAACACCACATACAAAGCCACCCCCCAAGAAGGAGGAACCCAAGAAGGAAGATGACGAGCGTCACTCTTCTAATCCTCACAGTGATCCGTCTCAACAGATCATACTGAATCAAGGACCCCTTGATAAGGGTGGCTCCTACAAGTACTTTGTTTCATGTAAACCCCGGGATTTCACTGGGGAGGAAGGAGCTGTAGATTGTATGACGTGGTTAGATGAGATGGATACAGTTGTGGATATCAGCGGATGCGCTGAGAGGGATGTGGTCAAGTTTGTGTCGCAATCATTTAAGGGTGAGGCCTTAGCCTGGTGGAGATCGTTGATTTAAGCCACCGGGAAGATCCCTTTGTACAACATGACTTGGGATCAGTTCGTTGCTCTTATCAAAGAAAATTACCTTCCTCAACATGAAGTTGAGAAGATTGAGACTGAATTCTTGACATTAGTCATGGAGAACTTAGATTGTCAAGCATACCTTACAAGTTTCAATACCAAGTCTCGATTGGTTCCTTATTTGATCACACCGGAACCAAAGCGAATAGCTCGCTTTATTGGGGGTCTAGCCCCAGAAATAAAGGCAAGTGTGAAAGCATCGAGACCTACTACATTCAGGTCAGCGGCAGATCTGTCGCTATCTCTCACACTCGATGTGGTAAGAAACAAGGCTGCCAAGGCCTCTGATGATGGGAAGCGTAAAAGGGAGGAAGATAACTCCCAGAATCCTAAGAAGAACAAATCTGAGCTCAACAATAACCAACAGGATTCCAACAAGAAACCTACATGCAAAACCTGCAAAAGAAGACACTGGGGACAGTGTCGATCAAACCAAAAGATAAAGCAATGTGGCATCTGCAAAAGAGCTGGTCACCAGTCCCACGAATGTAGGGACATAAAGAATGCAAACTGTTTCAGCTGTGGCGAAAAGGGCCACATCAGTACTAATTGCCCTGAGGCCGCCAAGGAAGGAGCAGCTAAGTCTGGGAAGGATAAGAAAGGAAACGCCTGAATTACCGATTTAATGACAGAGACAATACATATCAATTATAGCATCAGGTACGTCCCGTACCATTTAGCATTGATAGTTTCTGCTCAGTATTTTACGTTAATGCAAAGGATAATAAACCTTTAGTAAACCATAAGCCGGGTAAACTCTTGATTACATTCATAAGAACTTCAAATATTAATAATGAGATATAATTTACCAATGGAATCTTTAATGACCCTCTCTCCCATCCTCGGAGATAATCCTTTCATAAGAATCTGGAGTACTCTCCCCAAAAAGAGTACGACAATATATATTATTTATTTTATTATTTTCTCATTATTTTATATCGCCTGCGAATGCCAAACTATGTTTGATAAGAGTACCATATGAGGATTGGCGTATCCTAGTGTGTCCCATAGATTACTTCCATGCCTGATCAGTATGGAGGTTTAATGCATGGAACCCCTGAGATATCCCAATGGTCATATTGTACTAAAGTCGACTAGTAGTATTCAAAGAAGATATCCAATATAAAATGTCCTTATAAGTATCTCTACTTAGGGCATCCTTGCATTTGTAAAGAGAATGTGTCATTTATCTGACACCGACATCGATAGATGAACCAAAGCCTGAAAATACAGACATCTCTAACATCTCTGTGTGTCATAATTATCTTCTTTATAAGAATTACCATGTTTGCCTTCTGAGAGGCAAGTGGATGTTAGAACAAACATTCCGCTTAGGGATGCAATTATTGTAAAATCCTTATATCTGTTAGTACCAACGGAATAGGAAGAACTAAGAGCCAAATCGATAAGTTTTTAGAGGAGATTTCATAAAGCCAAAATCCGGAGTTCTAAGAACTCCGATTTATATAAATGAGAAAGACGGATCATCTTGCTTATGCATTGATTACCGCAACCCTATTTAAGCAACAATTCAGAATCGCTATTACCTGCCCAGGATCGTCGATTAGTTCGACCAGCTGTAAGGATTAGCTATTCTTTGAGATTAGTTAAGCAGTGGTTGGAATAACCATCTCACCATAAAATAAGTTTTTCTATAGCAATTATTATGTAAGTATCAAGGCTACTCCTTTGGAGACCTTGTATAGATGGAATGTTAAACATCTATTGTTAAATAGAGAATTGGTAAGTCCAATTTTCAGGACCTGAAAGTTGCCTGGGAAACAACAAATAGGATCATACAAATCCATAATCGATTGTAAGTTGCCAGTATACGGCAGGAAATCAAGGATTTATGAAAATAAGCAACCCTCCTAAGTTCTGGTTAAAGAATAAGATTCAACAAAAGAAATCACCCAGGAAGGGCGTGCCAAATTGTTAACCGCCTTACCATCCAGACATTGGAGGACATGCTACGTGCAATGTATAATTAATTTAGATAGTAGTTGGAATAACCACCTACCATTGTTTGAGTTCTCATATAACAATAGCTACCATACCAGCATCAAGGCTGCGCCTTTCAAGGCTTTATACGGTAGAAAGTGTAGAACGCCCGTTTGTTGGGCAAAAGTTGGAGATGTCCAACTGTCAGGACCAGAGATAGTCTTTGAAACGACGGACAAGATTGTCCAGACTCGTGACAGTCTCAAAGCTGCCCGAGATAGGCAGAAGAGCTACGCAAATCCAAAGCATAAATCTTTTCACTCCGAAGTAGGTGACAAAGTGTTGCTTAAAGTATCACCCTGGAAAGGAGTGATGCGATTTGGTAAGAGAGGCAAGCTAAGCCCAAGATACATAGGACCTTCGAGGTTATCAAACGTGTCGGGTCAGTTGCCTATAAGTTAAACTTACCTGAAGAGCTCAGTGGAATTCACAATGTGTTCCACATCTGCAATCTGAAGAAGTGTTTCGCTGATGAATCACTGGTCATACCACATACAGATATGCATATAGATGAGAGCTTGAAGTTTGTGGAAAAACCATTGTCAATTGAAAATCAACAGGTTAAAAAGCTTCAAAGGAAGCATGTACCTATTGTAAAGGTCAAATGGGATGCCCGTGGAGGTCCCGAATATACGTGGGAGGTTGAGTCCACGATGAAAGAAAAGTACCCTTATTTATTTCGGTAAATCTCGGGTCGAGATTTATTTTAAGGGGGTGAGGATGTAACACCTCGAAAATTCACGTCCTATAATGTTTTGACACGTGTTATATGTTTGAACGTATGAAAGAATGTTCTGAAAGGACTAAAGTTGACAATCATGGAAAGTATGTGAATATACGGGTTCTAAATGTCAACAGTGAATAAATATAATGTACATTAACCCTACATGATGATCATACCTTCAAACGAATAAATCATGGATCATACGAAGCTAAAAGTGAGAGATTACAAACTACAGGGGTTAAATGTGTCAACATGTTTAAAATATACCTCTGAGTGACCTTTTGACAAACCTGAGAATTTGTAACAGTTAATTATGCTCACTAGAATGCACGATATAAATTTCATAAAGTTTCGTTATCGTATGAGAAAGTTATGATTAAATTCGTGTGCGAAGGGTTAAAGCGTAAACATTGAAAGTTAGGACTTTTCGGGTGACAATAACGTTAACCGAGGACTAAAATAAATGGGTAGATGTCTTGAAGCCCTTAAACATCAATTTGGAGGGTTCATAATGCAAGAAATAAAGTCATAGCAAAGTCTCGAAGAGCCAAGGATCAAAACACAAGAATCAAAAGTTGAAGATCTTGTCAGAAGAGGCCTCGCGCCACGCGAAGCCCCAGGGGGGGTCTTCGCGCCACGCGAGGGGCCTTCTGGTCCGATTTTAATGGGTCCTTGCCTGCCACAGCCCTTGCAATCGATATTTATCCGATTTTCCACATCTTTCTTGGCCCCTAGGCACCCCTTAAACACTTAGGGACATGTGTTGATGATTCATGGTCCATGTTAGACTTGTGTGTCAACATTTTGTGGTGATTAAACCACTATATAAAGGCCTCTAAGTTGCAAACATGCTTCACACATTCATTCTTGCAAATCTGACCATTTGTGGAGCACAAGAGCACCTTCCAAGCCTTCATAGTCGACCATTAGTCACTTGTAAGTATGCTTAACCTTCTTTAATTGAGTTTAGCTTAGTTATTTAGCTAAAAGTCAAACCGTCGCAATTAACGGTTGACTTTAAGATTAATCACTAATGGCTCAGTGATTAGTCGAATTGAAAGTAGTTATAAGTTGGTAATTATGTGGGTAATAAACCCTTAAAAGGGTTCCCCCTGATACCCACTCTAACTAGGTCAAATGTCGGGTCAAACTTGTCATTAAAACGTCAACAGGATACGTAGTTTCTAATTTATGCATGATTAGCAATGTAGAACACATACAACCTGTTTGATCATTAATATAACTTGGTAATTAGTGTAAGAACATGTCTAAACATGTTCAACCCGACAATTTACTGTTTAAACCCGGTTCGGAACCGAAAGTCGCAAAGCTTTGACTTTTGCTTTGACTTCAGTTCTGACCCGTTATGGTATGTTTTAGAAATACCTTAGAGCTTCATTTGGACCAGGTTACATGCTAGTATAACCCTCTGTGATTATACACCATGGTTTATTATTTAACCAATTAATACGCATGATTCCGTTAATTGCTCATATGTTGACCATTATGCCCTTTTCACCTTAAAACGTGATTTTTGACAATGTAAAAGAGTAGAAACCTTAGTCACTAATATATAAACTTGTACCCAAAGTTTGACATCATTTTGAGGTGTAGAATGAGAGTTATGCTCATTAGCGTAAATTGAAAGCTTTATGTTAATTAAACGGCGTAATTAACGTATCGCCTATTTAAACATACTTTTCGATATCAAACTTATTACCCACTGATGTAATATATTATTTTGGGATTTTTGAAGATTTTTAATTAATTTTAGGCTGAGCATAACTTATAGTCGTAGGCTTAATCCGGTAATTGTCGGTTTTGCCCATACGGGCTATAAAATGAGTTTTACATATCTAATTGACTCCAAACCTTTTGCTACTGATCCTATATGATAAATAAATTATTTTAAGCCTTCTGGAATAATAAAAATATCAGCTTTATGTATAGAACCCGGAAATGGCTTCTAATCGCCTTTTAAGCGTTTTTAACGCATAGTATGTACTAGAACTATTTTAAACATACAAGGGTTGATACCTATTGATATTTTGGGAAAATTATAATATTTTAATAGTAATCAAAAGTTGTTTATCTCAGACTTCAGTTTTGAGCTTTACGGCTTATGTGAAATTACCAAAATGCCCCTACGGTGCATAGTTTGGTTATAATTGATAAATTTCACATATATACTTTACCCTACTGTTATAACTTAGTAAACTAAGTATTTTTGCTGATTATATCAGACCTGTAACTCAGGTTAATACTTAGACTCTTTTATAACCTTGAAAATGACCAAACTACCCCTACGAGGCATAGTTTGTGTTTAAATTCGTTTCGGGCATAATAAAAGACATTTTACTGATGTCACAACATATTTGAAGCATATTAACTTAGGAAACCTGTATATGGCTCTTATGAATACCCGTTACGCTTATTGCGCGTACGGTTCAGCTTATGTGACTAGATTACATAAATTAGCCGAAACGGGTCAAACCTTATCGGTTTTACCCCAAAATTCAGAATGTGCCTAGATTACCCATATAAGGCAAGTCTTCAATCTTGTCGGGTCTTAATCACATTCTAAAACGGTCTTCGCCCTATCGTGCGTTTGAACCGTATCTTTCTTCAAAACTAACCGGTCTAAGCTTAGGCTTAATTAAAGACCCGTTAGCATTCTAATTGGTTATTTATACCATCATTCCAGACTAGAGCCTTCCGGTAAATTGTACCTACGCTTACTTAAGTGAATACGGCTGAGTTATTATAATTCTTGCTATTTAAGACAGGAGCTAGCTCAGGTAAATACCCTTAACTTATTTTCCCTATTACGGGCTTGGGATACGGTAATATAAATACCGCATGGTCAGGCATGGGATTCAAAGACCAATGAGTCGGAAATCCAAATAACCTGTTTTAACTCGTATTGCTTGACTGAAACATTGGGGGTTAATGCGACCGTGTCCTGGATATCCTTGACTCATTAAATGCAATGGCCACGACTTAAGCACGGGGTGTAGGCATACACCTGACAGATGCTATATGCTAATTAATTAATTATACCCAATAAGGGATTCCCAATAAGGGAATAGTGGTGTGTCGGTTAATCATGAACCGGCATAGAACCGGGCCCCGTATGTAGAGCAAGTTATGTAAAACTGATAACATGAAATATAGTTTGTCCCAAGTGAAAAAGATTAATTTTGCCTCTGTGCATTTTAATCAAGTATAAAAGATTAATTTTGCCTTGTGCATTTTAATCAAAGTGTCGAAATATTTTCATGCCTTGTGCACCTAAACCAATTTTCATAAACATTTTCAAATGAGTCAGCTGAGTGTATTTACCAGTGAAAACTGACGTATTTTCAAAAGTCTAAGTGACAGGTACAAGTACGTAATAGGCTGGAAGCTGCTCAGGACGTTAATAAGGAATCTTGCAAGTTCTAGGCGTCTAAAGTCTGTTGAACAATATTTATGTTTTTAAGATCCGCCTGTGGATCCTTTACTTTCCGTTGTAATACTTGATATTACTTTATATTCGGATTGTAATAAAATTTATCTTTTGCTTCCGCTGTGCATTCATATATTGTGTTGTTTGACTATGATGATATCAACTACGTCACGATACTCCCCACCGGGCCCACCGGTGACACGTGGAAATCGGGGTGTGACATACAACAACTTTGTGTATAAAGAATAGTGCTCCATAAATTGCATTCTTTTCAGCTTTCAACTTTCTTTCCAACTTTCTTTTCAACTTCTTGCTTGTTTTCTATTATTCATTCGACAGTTTGGCTAACTCAATTGTTGCTTCTCTAAGCTCAACTGCTTCATTCTTATGATGTTCTCCTCTTTCTAGCAATCTGTTAACATTGTTTTTGAGTTCAAAGAGTTGTTTGCACTGTTTTCACCAGCTTCTAGAACTATAATGTCTCTGATGTGCGTAAGTGTGTATAGCTTTTAATGTATATTTTAAGCCCTTTTACACGTTAGTCAAGTTTTAAATTTATAAAACACGATATTATACTAACACCAAACACACATATGGGCAAGTGCACCCATCGTGAGCGTAGTATAGTGTTGGTAAGATACCGAGGTCGTCCAAGGACACAAGAGCTTTTAATACCGGTTTATCCTCAACGTCTAATCAAATCAAAAGTTTAGAAAAAAAGGTTTTAAACTAGGAAAATAAAAACTAACTAAAATGCTGAAAAATAAAATAAAAATAAAAACAGATAGACAAGATGAATCACTTGGATCCGACTCGTGTGTAGTGTAACCTTTGATTATTTCCGCACTTTTGCACTTTTTATGAGATTATCTTAGTTATTGTAGTAGCCCCCTCTTTTGAAGGTGACGTTACCCTCAACCCAGTAGTTTGAGTCAGCAAGGATACAATCCTAAAGGGTCGGATTATTGAAAGATAATTAATTAAGTTATTAATGCATAATGTGGTAGGCCCCTCTTTTGAAGGTGACGTTACCCTCGGCTAAGTAGTATGAATCAGCAGGGATACAATCCTAAGTAGCCGGGTTAAAGTATTAATAGTAGCTTACATATGAGGGGATCAAAGAGTTTGGACCCCCGCCATCCAATACCGGTGGGTATTGAAGGAGGTCCTACTAAATTTGACCCAGGTCCTTGCAGGATCTATACACTGAACAAGGCAAGACTCTTACTAAACCGTTCCCTTAACCCCCGACCAGGTAGCCAACATATCTCCATATAGACCGTGTAGATATGAATGGTGAAAATCTTTTATTTTATATAGACAGTAAAATAATACCAAGACACCACGGACAAACGATAAGGAAGAATCACCTTCAACATAAGAAACTAGTTATTAAAGTCATTAATACATAACCAAATAAAAAGTGCGAAAAGATTAAAAATAAAAAGTATTACACTAGACACTTGTCTTCACCAAGTGATGTAAGAGACTTAGGCAAACATGGCCTTTGATTGTCAAGAACTCTTACGATCAATATTGGATCCCGAGACGACTCACACACTCTATGATGGATGATGGATGATGGATGATGGTGGTGGATGATGGAGTTGTGATGGTGGTGGGTGGTGGGTGAAGTTTGAGAGAGGTGGTGTGCCAAGGGATGGTTTGCAAATGAGCCAAGCACCCCTATTTAGAGCCTGAACAGCAGCTCGGGCACGGCCCCGTGTCCATCCTCCATCTCTTTCTTCATTAATTGCAGTTTGTCTGCATTAGTTGACCATGCCCCCGTGTCCGCTAGGCACGACCCCGTGTGCAGAAGCGTATCCGTACTATCAAAATTTCCCCAGATTCTACGAATCTTAGAGTTGACCACGGCCCCGTGTCCGGTGGGCACGCCCCCGTGGTGGGTGATAGAAGCTTCTACAGCTTTGTCTTTTCTGCAGACACTTGGGCACGCCCCCGTGTTCACTGAGCACGGGGCGTGTTCAGTCTTCTGTTCTCTTGTTTTTGCTTGGGAAGATGCTGTCGGGGGGTCGGGCATGCCACGTTTGATCCCTTTCTTGTATTTATGTTAGATTTAGCTGCCTTTTTGCTTCTTTTGTTCATATGAGCTCATTTAATCCTGAAAATACAAAAGGAAGACAAAAGCATACTCTTTCCAACATTAGTACTAAAAAAGGGTTAGTTTTATGCCACATTTGATGTAATTTATATGTTGCATTTTGCACACATCAAATACCCCCACACTTGAATCTTTGCTTGTCCTCAAGCAAAACTCTTTATAATGTGGCTTTACACTCCCAAATGGAATGGGTAGAAGAGAAGGTTTTTGGGCTTGTCATAGAGTGTCGGGATTTCCAAGATTCTTTATTAAGTTTTATTTTTATTTATATACAATCCTATTCGTCATGGTTTATTTAAAACATTACATAAGATAAACTACTTATTAGGGCATAACATGCCTTTTTAAAATTCCATTTATATACAAGTTCACATACCTCACGGGGATCACTCAACACTCGGCCGAAGATGTATTTTAGTGAATCACTCGAGAGCGGCATGGAACTTACTCCTACCATAGTCTTGCCAAGAAATCAATCCTCATCCTTTTTGACTATACACCTTTGTAAATATCAAGAGGACTTTTGGGTGTAGGGTTAGGCTTGGGTTAAAGGTAGGTGGTTGGGTTAGTGGTTAGTAAAAGGGCGAAAGGCGTAAAAAGCGTCGGTTTTCGTAAGACTTTTTATTTTTGTATTTTTTTTATTTGGATGAAGCTATTATTCAAACAAAGTTATTTTTGATAAACTTGTTTGTTTATTTCTTTTTGCTTCATCATCATAGTAAATATTTTTTTTTGAAAGTCATAAGAAAAACCGAGCTTGTTACTAAAACAAAGGGTTAAAAATAAAAAGGTTTTGGTGGGTAAAAGGGTGTTTGTTTTTGGGTTAAGAAATGACAAGGTTTAGGCTCAAAGGGGTTAACTAGGGGGATTTTGGGTAGATGGTAAAAAAGAAAAATAATGGTGTAGAAATAAAAAGGGTTAGTCCTAATGCCTCCGTCATTTACTTACTCGGGTTCAAGTTGGTAAGGACCGGGAATGTATCGTCGTGGCAAGTTCTAGAGTCGTAAGAACCAAGCGGCTATTCACACAAGAAATGAAAAATGAGCATTTAGTTTAAAGATATGTATTGTATGCTCAATAAAGGCTCAAAACTCACTTTTTGTGGGAATGGGTTTTTATGTGATCAAGTATATATGATCAAATTTTAACTAAACTTGTCATGCCGTTTCATAATTTTCTTATGTTGGTTCTTTTTTGTCACGACGCTATCTGTTGTAAATTTGTAAAAATATAACCTTTTTAGAACTTGAAATTCCCAAGTTAAACCTAGATAAGTAAAAAAATGAAAAATTTTTGAAAAAATTTGGGGTGATTAGCGGTTCCAATAGAGTTTTGTGTAAGGCTTGTAATTAATACTTGCAAGATTCAAGGTTTTAGCATCCCCCAACACTTAAATTACACATTATCCTCAATGTGTCCCAAAAGTAAGTTTTTAGGTTGATGGAATGTGTAAAAAGGTGTGAAAAAGCAAAAATTTGTGTTACAGGGCGTCTGGACACGGCCCCATGGTGTCCAGGCACGGCCCCGTGTTCAGATCGCCAGTAACAAAATGAGTAAAAAGAAACAGAAGCCTGGGCACGGGGGCGTGTTCAATGAGCACGCCCCGTGTCCAGTTACCTGAACTGGGCATTTTCTGCAGATAGTTGGGCACGGGGCATGTTGGGCGAGCACGGCCCCGTGCTGATCTTGCTATAATGAAGAAAAATTTGTCGGGTGGCCCTGTTTTTGTGCATGGTGTGCTGGTTTAAGTTTCCCTTGATTTCCTTCACCATCCCGAGTGTGATTTATTCCTGCAAATTAAGACTAAACTAGAAAACATAAAAATTAATCTAAACTAAGCTAAGGATAGTTCCGCGGATTGCCTCCGTGGTGCACCACGTTTATAAGGGTCCTTGGCTAGACCCAAAGCCTGGTCATATGTTACCCAAGTGGGATGTTTTGCATCCCATGCTACACCGTCGGGGAGCATCATCCAAACTTGAGTCAATGACCTTCATGTAATTGACCGGGTCGTCGTCTTTTACTCTTTTTCCAACTCCAAACTTCATTTCCTCGTCCCCAATCTTCAACGTTAGTGTTCCATCATTCATATCTACCACTTCTTGGGCCGTAGCTAGGAATGGCCTCCCTAGGATGAGTGGTACTTCGGCATCTTCCTCCATATCTAGTATAACAAAGCCGGCCGGAAAGACAAATTCGCCGACTTTGACCAATAGATTTTCAGCGACACCTTGTTGATATTTGACGGATCTATCGACGAGTTGTATGCTTATTTTTGGAGGGCTTGTTTTCCCTAAGCCGAGTCGGTTGAACATTGATAAAGGCATGAGGTTGATGCTTGCCCCGAGATCGGCTAGTGCATTACGAATGGGGGATTCCCCAATCGAGCAAGGAATTGTGAAGCTTCCGGGGTCAAGTGTAACAACCCTCATTAAAAGTCCTATTTATTTTATTATCTTATCCAATAGGAAACCCTAATTGAGACACCCAAGTGATTCTACGCAAACCCTATAAATTTCAGAATAATCAGAATCAGGATCCGGGCCCCTAAAACTCAGGGGGGGTATTTCCTACTCAACGATTATCCTTATAAGTTGTTATAAAAATCGAATTTATTCATTTCGTCGACTCTGCAGGCCTAGTCCCACACGGGGCAACTCTATAAATAAAACGTGTCCCTTACGGACCGTAAGGGAAGAGTCTTATGGTCCGTAAGCTAGACCAAATTCGTGTATAAATAGCAGCGTCTGGGACTTGATTTCTGGTTTCATTACGACGTTCAAATTCGATCTGTACGTCGAGTTATAGTCGAAACAGTCACAAAATCACTAATTAGTAGGGGGGTGCTGCTACGATACAGGGTGATAACTCGATCGCTATTACGATTCATTTTCCGATCGATCAATGTACTCAATGGATGTTTAAGTGCTGCCCACATTAGGGTGATGCTTTGTCATTAGTCGTTAATTCGATGGGTGTTTAAGCATAGCACTTTGTCATTCGTTGTGAGGGTTGATCTCGTGAGTTATCGTAATTGCTGTATTAAGTTACCTACCTAGTTCGTGTGCACTAGGTTACAAGGCTAAATCAATAGGCTAAGCTCTGCCTGTATAAATCTGCAATATATCAAGGCTTATCTGTAGACTAAACTTTGCCGTATGAATCTGCATGATTATAATGTAAGTCATTCTCTTTTTTATCAAATTACTTTTGAAATCATGTTTATTATCAAAGGTTATAAATTACAGGGATTAAGTTTATGTAATCACCATATTACAGCCAGTATGTGGGGTTTTGTATACATTACTTGATAATCTTCACCATTGGACAACGAGTTAGCCAAGGGGTGATATGACCATAATCACAGACACCATTGGACGAATGGGCCAATGGGTAGAGTGATAAAGTACTGTGGGTAGTTGGTTGATATCAGAAACATTGTAATCTTCCTTAATACTGTGAATTATAACAAATGTGTCGTTTTAATAAATAGAATGATTCACTCAGTATTTTCCGCTGACATAACCTTTTTAAAACGCGTTTCAGGTAATTACAATAGATTGGAGTAAAAGACGGATACGACACTGAAAGGCATCAAGAAGTGGCTTATTTTATTAATTAAACCAAATTAAGAAATATTGTTTTATGTAATCAAATTTATCTTTATTAAAGCTACCCTTGTAAAATACGGGTTTATCCTATCTATTTAAATTCGGTGTTTTCTAAACTCTGATATTTTTCCTAACTCACGGTCCTGATGAAATTTCCGCTGCAATGTTTTTAAAATAATCACCGGTACCACTGAGCTGTTCGCGACTCCCGATTCCGTCCAGGGTGGGTTGGGGGCCGTGACAGAAGGTGGTATCAGAGCCACTGCTTGAAGCCAATAAGTGTTGTAATAATAATACCTAAATTTATATAAAAGAGTTAGGAGATTGCTGTTAACTGGTAGCACACATGATATCATTTAGACTTGAACTTAAGAAAAGATGCCTTAGTATCAGCTTCAAGATAAGCTAAGTACTTATGTGAATAAATTATGATGTGTTTTGATATACCATAAGAATGGTAATTAGAATATTGCAAGATATGATAAATAAGCAGGAATTAATAAGTAATTATTGCTTATTGATATTAATTGGTCTAGAATAACATATGTTATGGGAATACAAGTTTCCTTGATTCTGGATAAAAGCCCTAATAAAAGAGGCACTTTTGAAAAGATACTATTTATGGGAAATAGAAAAATTTCTCCGACAAGACTGGGTATGATGTAGCAGACTCTCCAGTTTGTCCGAATATACTGAGGTTACCGCTCCGGCGCGAATCGGATAAGACGGGATATATAATATGTCAAACAAGTGACAAGATTTCCCTAAATAAGTATCATGACCTGATATCTGACTTGTTTTTGGAAATATAAATCTGTTAAATACATTGACCTGATAGATAGTATGTTTATTTCAGCATGTGAAATATGTGATTATATAGATATGTATATCTATAAGAAATTCCAAAAAGTCAAATAGGAATAAAGCACAAGCATATGTGTCTAGATTTCTTTATTAGGAATCTCTTTTTCAAACATTATTTCGTTTGATCATCTGCCTTGTAACTCGAGCAATAATAATAACAATAGAAACCCATTAAGTTGGGATACCATCAAAAGTGTAAAAATTTCCAAATGCGTTACCATAAATTATTAACGCAAGTAAGAAGCATGTAAAGTCGTGTTAGTGCACAAAGAAAACACATGAAAATTAAACGTTCACAGACATTAAAGTATATCACACACGATTTTCAAGGCAAGACCTTTGGAAAATATAAATTAGGCACGATGACACCAATGTTAATTCCGTCAGTAGAAGAACGACTAATCAAAAAGAAGCACTTTACCACATAATCCTACAAAATGAATATCGCTGAAGTACGTTGTAACAAGATTTCACAACCATCGCTGCACAGTCTAATCAGAGTCATAATTATTATCACTGCAAAAGAAGTTACATACTTTTGCAAAGTTCCTATTTCATTTTATTCACATTCCCTGGTAATGTCACTTAATAACAGTTATTACACGAAATTCCAGATAAAAGTTCTTATATTTCTTTCGTTGAAATTCTGACTTTTGCATATAATAAATTAACTTTTGTGTTTTTACTTCCCCTAATAGTCATCATACCATGAGGATTTCTTTCATAATAGCGAATATTGATCTATTTTATTTCTTGGTAAATTCCCACGTTACACATGCATTGTTTATTATGCATTTGGTTCATTTGAATTATAAAAGACCACTGGAGGGCTTCATTCCGATTTGTTATTTTATCCAAACTCAAATATCATTCCGTTTTTTTTGGTACTGTAAACCGCATTTTTGCAAAACGATAACTCTTTGATATCGAGTCAATGAATTTCTTGAAAAACTCAATTTTCTTTGGCATACATAATTTCTGTTGCAACCATGTTCGAATTTTTTTTTATTTAAACTCGTTTTGTTTAAATCAAGTTTAATTATTTAAATTTGCTCGCAGTACGTAATCAATTCAAAGTCCCTTATGATAAATCGAAGCCATCATATTCAAAATAATCCCAACAATCACTTCACTTCTCTTAAAACATAACATGCTTAATTGGTCTTTGACTTCATTGAATCGTTTCTTTGAGTACGATCACCTTGTGATGACGTTTTCACAAAATCTGAAGATTGCTCTATATATCGGATTTGATTATTTGTTTATTTATATTGAATCCGCTTTGTTGATTTATTCTATAAAAGCAATCTTAAAACAATTGTGTGCTAAGATAATAATATACAAAGTTATGTCATATTTTAGTATATCTCTTAATGGTTCTTACAGCATTAATCGAGCCTTTCGTGATAAATTTAATTGATTATATATACATAAGTAATTACCTAAATTACAATATAGTATTACTATATTTAAAATTCTTGTTAAACCATTGAGGTGAAGAATTTATATTTTTATAAAAGTATGAATAAGATATACTCTCATTTAAATTTATGTTTAAGTTATTTATTTTATTATTAGTAATAAATTAAAAACAGAAGTGTTAATATTATTTTTAAGTACTAAGGTTATTATCAGGGGCAGATATTGAATAGCCTAGCCTTAGTTAGGCATGGACTGGCCACCTATGCTTAAACAAGGCAACACTAACCAATATCCAACCATGATAATGACTAGTTAATATATATAAATTAAGTTATCATAATTAAATTAGTAAATTTTAATTATATGTAGAAATATTTTATATATACTTTGTACTGTAAGGAGAAGACATATTTTCATAAAACAATACAAGAATTAGAGACACGAATAAAATTATCTAAATAACTGTCTAAGTATTCATGAACAAGACATTTATACTTATATTTAATTATTCATCTTGTTTAAATATTCTACAATACTTTTATAAATATATGCATTTTAATATATATTTTACTCAAGCTAATATTTAAATATGCTTGATATTAAAATAAACATTTACTATTTTACTTTTATGATTTAAAATATATTATTTAAAAAAATATATAATCAAATAGAATCGACCTATTAAGTGTTATATATTTATAAAATATTTTACAAATACTTTTGTACAATAAATATTTTTACACCTTTATTTACAACTTTTATTTAACGTTATAAATAATAAGTGATTTCTTTTACAAAATAATAATATTAAAATATTTGTAAAGAAATAACTTCAATGCAGTATCTTGTAATATATATTACATAGTAAATATAAGTTGTTTTACACAGTATAGTAAAATACTAAAATAATATTTATTTAAAAATAGTGACCATTTACATATAGTAAAAATGTGTAACAAATAATATATATTACATAGTATTTATATTTGATATGTAAGATATGATTCAGATAGGAACACCAATAATATATATTATATTTGCTTTACAAAAAAATAATATAATGGTTGGTCATGCCAAAACAACTTGTGCTTTTTATATTTCGATCTCTAGGATATAGTATGAAAAATATGGTCACTAATAATATACTATTACATTGTTTCGCAATTAAAAATAACTTGGAATTCTAAACAATGATACACTAACTCTATTGTCTTTTGATGTATCTTTGCAATTCACTCTTCTCAACACTTTGATTTTGTCATATCATAAATATTTGACAAATCATTTTTCATACTTTTATTTTATTTTGAACCTGTCAATTCTAAGTTTTCCTCAGTTACCAATCAAAGTAAGTTTTCTCTTTTTGACAAAGAATTTTATTAAATTCTAAAAGTCATTCACATTCATTCTAAATATCTATTGATTATATATCTTTTGGCTTGAACCAAGTCACTTTGGAAATTTATATCATTTCATCTCATTCATTTGTCATCGATTTCTTGAACTAATTCAGTTGAACCATTGAATCCTACTTATGATACAACTCGTATTCACAAAATTCGATATTTTAAATCTGTGTCATCTACCCTAATATTATTTTTATTAACTAAAATGTGACATAAGTCTAAAAGAAATATCATAACCCAAATACACTTGGGAGCTGGAATCTGAGATGAATAAAAAGTATCCTCAATTATTCCAGTAAATCTCGAGGACGAGATTTTTATTAAGGTGGGGAGAATGTAACAACCCTCATTAAAAGTCCTATTTATTTTATTATCTTATCCAATAGGAAACCCTAATTGAGACACCCAAGTGATTCTACGCAAACCCTATAAATTTCAGAATAATCAGAATCAGGATCAGGGCCCCTAAAACTCAGGGGGGGGGGGGGTATTTCCTACTCAACGATTATCCTTATAAGTTGTAATAAAAATCGAATTTATTCATTTCGTCGACTCAGCAGGCCTAGTCCCACACGGGGCAACTCTATAAATAAAACGGGTCCTTTACGGACCGTAAGGGAAGAGTCTTACGGTCCGTAAGCTAGACCAAATTCGTGTATAAATAGCAGCGTCTGGGACTTGATTTCTGGTTTCATTACGACGTTCAAATTCGATCTGTACGTCGAGTTATAGTCGAAACAGTCACAAAATCACTAATTAGTAGGGGGTGCTGCTACGATACAGGGTAATAACTCGATCGCTATTACGATTCATTTTCCGATCGATCAATGTACTCAATGGATGTTTTAGTGCTGCCCACATTAGGGTGATGCTTTGTCATTAGTCGTTAATTCGATGGATGTTTAAGCATATCACTTTGTCATTCGTTGTGAGGGTTGATCTCGTGAGTTATCGTAATTGCTGTATTAAGTTACCTACCTAGTTCGTGTGGACTAGGTTACAAGGCTAAATCAATAGGCTAAGCTCTGCCTGTATAAATCTGCAATATATCAAGGCTTATCTGTAGACTAAACTTTGCCGTATGAATCTGCATGATTATAATGTGAGTCATTCTCTTTTTTATCAAATTACTTTTGAAATCATGTTTATTATCAAAGGTTATAAATTACAGGGATTAAGTTTATGTAATCACCATATTACAGCCAGTATGTGGGGTTTTGTATACATTACTTGATAATCTTCACCATTGGACAACGAGTTAGCCAAGGGGTGATATGACCATAATCACAGACACCATTGGACGAATGGGCCAATTGGTCGAGTGATAAAGTACTGTGGGTAGTTGGTTGATATCAGAAACATTGTAATCTTCCTTAATACTGTAAATTATAACAAATGTGTCGTTTTAATAAATAGAATGATTCACTCAGTATTTTCCGCTGAAAAAACCTTTTTAAAACGCGTTTCAGGTAATTACAGTAGATTGGAGTAAAAGATGGATACGTCACTGAAAGGCATCAAGAAGTGGCTTATTTTATTAATTAAACCAAATTAAGAAATATTGTTTTATGTAATCAAATTTATCTTTATTAAAGCTACCATTGTAAAATACGGGTTTATCCCATCTATTTAAATCCGGTGTTTTCTAAACTCTGATATTTTTCCTAACTCACGGTCCTGATGAAATTTCCGCTGCAATGTTTTTAAAATAATCACCGGTACCACTGAGCTGTTCGCGACTCCCGATTCCGTCCAGGGTGGGTCGGGGGCCGTGACATCAAGCTTCTTTTGCGGGAGTTTGTTGAGTAGTAAGGTGGAGCATTCTTCGCCTAAGTTAACTAATTGCAATGATTCAATTTTCCTTTTATGAGTGAGGAAGTCCCTCATGAATTTTAAATATTTAGGCATTTGAGTCAGGACTTCGATAAATGGAATATTAACATGCAATTGCTTTAGTTGATTTCCGAACTTTGCGAATTGCTCATCGGTCTTTTGACGAATTAACCGACCGGGGTATGGGACCGGAGGAGTCTTAGTAGGCTCTTGAATTGGTGGAGAAACCTTCTCTTGTTGGGGCGTGGGTGGAGTTGTGGAATGGCTGGATTGGCTTCCTTCAGTTGGCGGTAATGGAGCCTCTTCGAGTCCCACGGTACGGTTTCTCAATGTCATGAGATGTACTTGTGCCTTTGGGTTGGTTTCGGTATTACTTGGTAACGCGCCTTGTGGTCTCTCAGAGAAATTCTAAGCTATTTGATTTAATTGCTTTTCAATGTTATGTATGCTAGCTTGTTGATTTCTAAAATTCGATTCCAATTGTTGAAATCGATCCGAGTTTTTCTTTTCGGTGTCGGAGATGAGGCGAGATACAGTATCTTCAAGCCTTTCTCGTCCACCTTGTTGTTGAGAGAAATTTTGTGACTCGATTCTTGGTTGTTGAAAGTTTGTTCGTTGGTTTAGATTTTGTTGGTTACTACTATTGCCGGGTTCTCTCCAACCAAGGTTAGGGTGGTTACGTCATCCTTGGTTGTAGGTACCCGTTGGAGGACCCGACGGCCTAGGTCTATTATCAATGTAGTTTACCGTTTCCGTTTTATCATCTAATTCTTTCATACAACTCCAATTTTCATGTGGCCCACCACACCCCTCACAAGCCATAACCGAGACCGTTTTTGCCATTTCTAACTTTTTGATTTTTGAAGAAAGGGCCTCGATTTGGGCTTGTAAAGATATGCTTTCATCAACCTTATGGGCGCCCGGGGCAATAGATTTATTGCCTCGGGGAGTGTGCCAGTAAATATTGGTTTGAGCAATTTCCTCAATTTGATTATATATTTCATTTGGGCGACGATTACCTAAAAGTCCCCCGGAGCTAGAGTCAAGTGTTTGTCTTGTGTGTGGCAACAACCCATTGTAGAAAGCGGATACTTGCTGGCATACCGCATGACCGTGATGAGGACACTTTCTTAGTAGCTCCTTGAACGTTTCCCAAGTTTCATATAAGGATTCCCCGTCCTCTTGTGAATATGTATTAATTTCAGTCATTAGTTTAGCCGTTTTAGCAGGAGGGAAATACTTTATATAGAAACTTTTGGGCTAGTTCATCCCAGGTGTTTACCGAGCCAACTGGGAGGGTATTAAGCCAAGCCTTAGCTCGGTCTTTTAGTGAAAATGGAAACATCTGAAGGCGGATGTCGTCGTTTGATGCTCCATTGGTCCGAAAGGTATCACATATTTCTAAGAAATTAGTAATATGTAGATGCGGATCCTCGTCCGCAAGCCCATGGAAGGTTGCGGAATTTTGAAGCATTTGTATCAAATGCGGTCGAAGTTCGAAGTTGTTGGCTTCGACATTCGGTGCATTGATAGCGGCGCCGAGATTACCCATGGTGGGTCGTAGGTAATCCATGAGGGTACGTTGGTCCGCCATTGGAAGTGGGTCCCCCGAAACTTTCTCTTGGTTTTTAGCTTTAAGTCTTTTTCTGAGAAAGCGTTCGGGTTCTTCTAGAGGTTCTTTTATGTCTCTACTAGAACTGGAGCTCATACACTACGTAGAAAGTTCAGATGTGGCGCCTGGGTTCCAAGTCCTGCAATAAAAACAGAAAAGAACGTTGGTCAGAAGGTTCACCACGGCCCCGTGCTCAGATGAACACGGCCTGTGGTCGGAGATACAGTGATTTTTTTCCGGATCCCTGTTACTGGGGAGTTTGACACGGCCCCGTGTTGCACCGACACGGCCTCGTGCTCAACTCTCTGTAACTTGGAAAATAAAAATTGCTAGTAACAATGCTGGGCACTGCCCGTGTCCGACCAGGCACGACCCGTGCTGAGCTCTGCAGAAAACTGAAAAATTAAGAAAATCCAAAAAAAAAAAAACAGAAAATTAGAAAAAAACGATTAGGCCGTTGATTCCTAACTTTCTTAAAATACTTGTGTCCCCGGCAACGGCGCCAAAAACTTGATGTGAGTAAGTGTGTATAGTTTTTAATGTATATTTTAAGCCCTTTTTACACGTTAGTCAAGTTTTAAATTTATAAAACACGATATTATACTAACACCAAACACAAATATGGGCAAGTGCACCCATCGTGAGCGTAGTATAGTGTTGGTAAGATACCGAGGTCGTCCAAGGACACAAGAGCTTTTAATACCGGTTTATCCTCAACGTCTAATCAAATCAAAAGTTTAGAAAAAAGGTTTTAAACTAGGAAAATAAAAGCTAACTAAAATGCTGAAAAATAAAATAAAAATAAAAACAGATAGACAAGATGAATCACTTGGATCCGACTCGTGTTTAGTGTAACCATTGAATATTTCCGCACTTTTGCACTTTTTAAGAGATTATCTTAGTTATTGTAGTAGGCCCCTCTTTTGAAGGTGACATTACCCTCAACCCAGTAGTTTGAGTCAGCAAGGATACAATCCTAAAGGGTCGGATTATTGAAAGATAATTAATTAAGTTATTAATGCATAATGTGGTAGGCCCCTCTTTTAAAGGTGACGTTACCATCGGCTAAGTAGTCTGAGTCAGCAGGGATACAGTCCTAAGTAACCGGGTTAAAGTATTAATAGTAGCTTACATATGAGGGGATCAAAGAGTTTGGACCCCCGCCATCCAATACCGGTGGGTATTGAAGGAGGTCCTACTAAATTTGACCCAGGTCCTTGCAGGATCTATACACTGAATAAGGCAAGACTCTTACCAAACCATTCCCTTAACCCCCAACCAGGTAGCCAACATATCTCCATATAGACCATGGAGATATGAATGGTGAAAATCTTTTATTTTATATAGACAGTAAAATAATGCCAAGACACCATGGACAAACGATAAGGAAGAATCACCTTCAACATAAGAAACTATTTATTAAAGTCATTAATACATAACCAAATAAAAAGTGCGAAAAGATTAAAAATAAAAAGTATTACACTAGACACTTGTCTTCACCAAGTGATGTAAGAGACTTAGGCAAACATGGCCTTTGATTGTCAAGAACTCTTACGATCAATCTTAGATCCCGAGACGACTCACACACTCTATGATGGATGATGGTGGTGGATGATGGTGTTGTGATGGTGGTGGGTGGTGGGTGAAGTGTGAGAGAGGTGGTGTGCCAAGGGATGGTTTGCAAATGAGCCAAGCACCCCTATTTATAGCCTGAATAGCAGCTCGGGCACGGCCCCGTGTCCATTGGGCACGGCCCCGTGTCCATCCTCCTTCTCTTTCTTCATTAATTGCAGTTTGTCTGCATTAGTTGACCACGCCCCCGTGTCCGCTGGGCACAACCCCGTGTGCAGAAGCGTATCTGTACTATCAAGATTTCCCCAGATTCTGCGAATCTTAGAGTTGACCACGGCCCCGTGTCCGGTGGGCACGCCCCTTGGTGGGTGATAGAAGCTTCTACAACTTTGTCTTTTCTGCAGACACTTGGGCACGCCCCCGTGTTCACTGAGCACGGGGCGTGTTCAGTCTTCTGTTCTCTTGTTTTTGCATGGGAAGATGCTGTCGTGGGGTCGGGTATGCCACGTTTGATCCCTTTCTTGTATTTATGTTAGATGTAGCTGCCTTTTTGCTTCTTTTTTTCATTTGAGCTCATTTAATCCTGAAAATACAAAAGGAAGACAAAAACATACTTTTTCCAACATTAGTACTAAAAAGGGTTAGTTTTATGCCACATTTGATGTAATTTATATGTTACGTTTTGCACACATCAGTCTCTTATCCTCTTATTCACCTCCCTGATACGTTTCAGTTCTTCGTTATCCTTTTCTTGCTTAGCTTTGGAGGTTGGACTTAAGGAATGAGGACGTCTTCTTACTAAAGGTCTGGATGAGCTGGGTTCTTGAGCAGGTGTAGTTTGTTTAGAAGGAGCCTTTCGTGGAGCAGGTTTAGATCTTGGAGGTCTAATATTAACATCGGGTAATTCAGGCTCTTCAGTTATAACATTCGAACGGTTTCTTCAACTTCAGTTTTCGATTGATAGCAGAAGGAATGCCACTAAATCCTTGATAATAACATTCGAACGGTTTCTTCAACTTGTTTGTCATCTGGTGAGATCTTAGCGGGTTCGGGTGTTTTTTCTCTTGCTTCTTTCTTTTGAGGTCGGGAAGATTCTCCACGACCTTGATCACTAGCACGTTTAGCCATGTTCTCTCTATCTATACTAATTTCTTCATTCACTTCTACCCCATCTTCAACTGCCTTTAGAATTTGATAAACTCTTCTTGCAACACCCCAATGTTGAGCTTGATACATCTTCTTATAAAGAAGTCAAATGTGACCATCACATCCAAGCCCTGGCTTCATATAACTAGTGAAAACCCTAGTAGTCATTTGAGATAAGTTTATAGTTTCTCCTTCCGTTGGAAGATCCTTAAGCATGGCATTTATGATTATTGGAAGGAAACGAGGATAAAGGAGATTTTTGTTGCCAAAGAAGTTTGCATTTTGCATCAGTTTGTTGAATATGATTCTAGATATATTTACGGGTCTGTCTTCACAGAGAGCAAGCATGCAACCTGCCGAGGATAGACTGAGACCGTCATAGCCACTGCGACGGTGAGAGAGATAGAGTGTGAGAGAGAGAGAGATGGGACA
Organism: Helianthus tuberosus; assembly: GCA_030545235.1. Lineage (NCBI taxonomy): Eukaryota > Viridiplantae > Streptophyta > Magnoliopsida > Asterales > Asteraceae > Helianthus > Helianthus tuberosus. The sequence continues at coordinate 203,498,004 of CM060351.1, read as the reverse complement.
TGAAACAGGTAGTGATAAATCTCCAATGCCTGATAACACTTAACTTCTTCATTTCTGTAATAACCATAAATTTAAAAATCATTATTCTAGAAATAAAAGAATAATAATAATTTATAATAAACTAAACATTTATCTTATAATCCATCTTTCTGTATATCAACCAAAACTATTATTTTTATTTATAAATTATCCAATAGGAAACCCTAATTAAGACACCCAAGTGATTCTGCACAAACCCTAAAATTTCCAGAACAATCCGAATCAGGATCAGGGCCCCTAAAACTCAGGGGGGGGGGGTATTCCCTATTGACGATTATCCATTTATCTCAATGTCTAAATTGAATATTCTCGAAATGTCGACTCAGCTAGGCTAGTCCCACGCGTGGTAACCCTATAGTGCTTTGGTGTCCCTTACGGACCGTAACAATATGAGGCTTATGGTCCGTAAGCACCCTTACGGACCGCAACATTGTTAGGCTTACGGTCCGTAAGCAAAGTGAAATTTTGACTATAAATAGCAGACATTGGCACTTGATTCTGGGCGCCAAAACGACGAAAGAATTCGTAATATACTTCGAGTTATCGTCTGTTTACTACAATTAACACACACGAAAACACTAATTAGTATAGCGGGGTGCTGCAGAACAGGGTATTAACTCAATCGCTGATACGATTCAATGTTCGATTGATTGAAATCAATCCAATGGATGTTTAAGTGCTGCTCAAATTGGGTTTATGCTTTGTCATTAGTCGTGATTCCGATGGATGTTTAAGTAATTTCACTTTGTCATTAATTGTGATTCCGATGGATGTTTAAGTGTTTACACTTTGTCATTCGTTGTGAATCCGATGGATGTTTAAGTGATTTCACTTTGTCATTAATTGTGAATCCGATGGATGTTTAAGTATCGCACTTTGTCATTCGTTGTGAGGATTTTAATCTCGTGAGTTATCGTAAATGCTGTATTAAGTTACTAACCTAGTTTGTGTGCATATTATTTAAATTAGGTTAAAAGACTAATCAGTAGTCTAAACTCTGCCCGTATAAATCTGAAATATTATCACAAGGTAGCATCACTTTGGAATTATTAAGGTACGGATCCTTACCCCCACTCCTTATTGCTTCATATTCAAATTGTTATAACCCATTAAATTCATATATCTTTTTAAAACTCCTCACGTCTTTGATTATCGATTCATTTGACAGTCCGTTGAATTTCTATTCAAATCATAAACCTTGAATTTAGCTTTCATGTCATGCGATAGTATTATGTTGTTGTACTCATTATCGCATGTTCCAATATATGTTACGTCTTGTTATGAAAATAAGTTTTATAAGTTATGTGAATAAGTCCATTTGTACTCTGATACCCTGAGTATCGCTTCTCGTGGAGTGTCCCACGAGCATGTTGTTGCGGCATCGACATCATGTGCTCCTCCCGTGACGGAGAGATCAGTTCACGGCGTCTCTTAAGTACAAGTGTGGTACATATAAGCTATTCGGAGGCGTATGGATCGATCCTAGGATTTAAGTATAAGGAGGTGGATAACGGGTATGCCAACTCGCCATCTCATGTGATAATTATGCAGGAGTAGCTACCTGTGTGTTGTCACGTTTTAAGTTTGCTCATGGGTACATCCGTAAGATATGATTATGAAATTATGTTCTTGCATCGTATCATTTTCGCATAAAGTTTCCTCCGAATAACATTTCATATAAAGCGTTATTTGTTCTTTGAGCCTATAATTCCGTACTGAGCATTCGGCTCATTCCGTAAATTTTTGTATATACAGGTCCACAGGTTACTTTGGGCAGGGAAAAGAGAGAAGAATAAAGCCTAGGAATAAATCTGATGATGTTAGTAAATCAAGTCGAATGTCTCCACTTGAATATTAACCTTAAGTTTAGTAGTCGTGTGGTTGTATCCTTGTCAAATAAATAAATGGAATTATGACTTTTGTTTATAATCCTATTATTGTGACACGTCATCCCTTCCGGGTTGGGGTGTTACAGCTATGGTATCAGAGCAAAGGCTCTTTCCTGTAGAAAACTTGAAGATAGTAATTAAAACCTGTGAGGAATGGGTAGATATCTATGATAGGATTCAACTTGGTCTCTTATTTGGTTTAACTCCTATGTCTATTCGTATAGATGCCTCCTCATCGTCCGCTACGTAGGAGTACTCGTACTAACCATGAACGTAACGACACTTCTTCGAATGAGACTCCAGTTGATCCAAACGTAATTAATGCTATCAACCAGGCTGTTGCCGGGTTGCTTCCAAACCTTGTTGCTCAAACAGCTGAGGCCGTTATTCAACAAACTCGTCATCCAGAACGTAATAACACGAATCCAATCTCTGGTGAAGAAATTCGTGAGAATACCACGAACCATACTACTTATAGTATAGACATATGGATCGCTAAATTCCAAAAAGAAAAGCCAAAATCCTTTAGTCACGCTACTAATCCAGTCGAAGCCAGAAACTGGATAGCTCATGTTGAAAAGATCTTCGGAGTTCTTGGAGTTCCGGAGCAATACAAAGTTAGATTGGCTACTTACAAACTTGAAGATGACGCACAAACTTGGTGGGAAGGATATAAGCTAGTCAAAGGAGGGGATGATTTCAACGCTAATCTTTCATGGGTCGACTTTCGTACCATCTTTTACGACAAGTATTTTTCTACCGCTGATAAAGAAGCTTATATCAGGGAGTATGCAGTGATTCGACAGGGAAGTGATGAACCAGCCTCTGAGTTCATTACTAGATTTTCAAGGTTATCTAGTATTGTAGGAGACGTTGCAGGATCGGCAGAAGCCCAGGCAGAGAAATGCAAGTGGGCAGTCAATGATCGAATTCGGAAGTCGATCATGTACATGAAATTTAAGGATATCACCGAAGTTGCCGATGCAATCAAAACTTTTGAGTTCGAGAGGAAAGAATTTTTATCTCGAACTGAGGATAATAAGAAGAGAAACGGACAAGTTAAGCAGTCAGTCGGCCAATCATCCACTACGCCACAACATCAAGACCATAAAGTGCAAGGAAATCAAAACTCTGGAAAAATCACTCTGAACGCGAAGCAACATGGGAATCTGAAGAATCAATTCGCTCTCTATACCCTAATCTATTCTAACAATAGAATTTTAGTCAAAGTAACGGTAAATCTTGCTCTTTGATATATGTTCAATTGCTTCTGTTTACGGTCATTCATGCTTGCCTTATGTGAATATATCTTAGTTATGATTAAGCATATTTAAGTAGGAGATGTCAGTACCAATAGTAACTCTGCTATAAAAGTTTCCGTTACTTATGCGATATGTTATATTCTTATTTGAAAAATTTCAAGGACGAAATTTCTTTTAAGGGGGTAATAGTTGTAATAACCATAAATTTAAAAATCATTATTCTAGAAATAAAAGAATAATAATAATTTATAATAAACTAAACATTTATCTTATAATCCATCTTTCTGTATATCAACCAAAACTATTATTTTTATTTATAAATTATCCAATAGGAAACCCTAATTAAGACACCCAAGTGATTCTGCACAAACCCTAAAATTTTCAGAACAATCCGAATCAGGATCAGGGCCCCTAAAACTCAGGGGGGGGGGGTATTCCCTATTGACGATTATCCATTTATCTCACTGTCTAAATTGAATATTCTCGAAATGTCGACTCAGTTAGGCTAGTCCCACGCGTGGTAACCCTATAGTGCTTTGGTGTCCCTTACGGACCGTAACAATATGAGGCTTACGGTCCGTAAGCACCCTTACGGACCGCAACATTGTTAGGCTTACGGCCCGTAAGCAAAGTGAAATTTCGACTATAAATAGCAGACATTGGCACTTGATTCTGGGCGCTGAAACGACGAAAGAATTCGTAATATACTTCGAGTTATCGTCTGTTTACTACAATTAACACACACGAAAACACTAATTAGTATAGCGGGGTGCTGCAGAACAGGGTGTTAACTCAATCGCTGATACGATTCAATGTTCGATTGATTGAAATCAATCCAATGGATGTTTAAGTGCTGCTCAAATTGGGTTTATGCTTTGTCATTAGTCGTGATTCCGATGAATGTTTAAGTAATTTCACTTTGTCATTAATTGTGATTCCGATGGATGTTTAAGTGTTTACACTTTGTCATTCGTTGTGAATCCGATGGATGTTTAAGTGATTTCACGTTGTCATTAATTGTGAATCCGATGGATGTTTAAGTATCGCACTTTGTCATTCGTTGTGAGGATTTTAATCTCGTGAGTTATCGTAAATGCTGTATTAAGTTACTAACCTAGTTTGTGTGCATATTATTTAAATTAGGTTAAAAGACTAATCAGTAGTCTAAACTCTGCCCGTATAAATCTGAAATATTATCACAAGGTAGCATCACTTTGGAATTATTAAGGTACGGATCCTTACCCCCACTCCTTATTGCTTCATATTCAAATTGTTATAACCCATTAAATTCATATATCTTTTTAAAACTCCTCACGTCTTTGATTATCGATTCATTTGACAGTCCGTTGAATTCCTATTCAAATCATAAACCTTGAATTTAGCTTTCATGTCATGCGATAGTATTATGTTGTTGTACTCATTATCGCATGTTCCAATATATGTTACGTCTTGTTATGAAAATAAGTTTTATAAGTTATGTGAATAAGTCCATTTGTACTCTGATACCCTGAGTATCGCTTCTCGTGGAGTGTCCCACGAGCATGTTGTTGCGGCATCGACATCATGTGCTCCTCCCGTGACGGAGAGATCAGTTCACGGCGTCTCTTAAGTACAAGTGTGGTACATATAAGCTATTAGGAGGCGTATGGATCGATCCTAGGATTTAAGTATAAGGAGGTGGATAACGGGTATGCCAACTCACCATCTCATGTGATAATTATGCAGGAGTAGCTACCTGTGTGTTGTCACGTTTTAAGTTTGCTCATGGGTACATCCGTAAGATATGATTATGAAATTATGTTCTTGCATCGTATCATTTTCGCATAAAGTTTCCTCCGAATAACATTTCATATAAAGCGTTATTTGTTCTTTGAGCCTATAATTCCGTACTGAGCATTCGGCTCATTCCGTAAATTTTTGTATATACAGGTCCACAAGTTACTTTGGGCAGGGAAAAGAGAGAAGAATAAAGCCTAGGAATAAATCTGATGATGTTAGTAAATCAAGTCGAATGTCTCCACTTGAATATTAACCTTAAGTTTAGTAGTCGTGTGGTTGTATCCTTGTCAAATAAATAAATGGAATTATGACTTTTGTTTATAATCCTATTATTGTGACACGTCAGCCCTTCCGGGTTGGGGTGTTACAATTTCGGTCTTGGCAAAAAGACCTTCATAACCGATTTCTCTTAAAAGGGGCTTCACAACATCTTCTTTGAATTATGTGGAATGACTCACCATACCTTTGAGTTTAAGATGAGTGTATATATTTCTCCATGATTGTGATGCGTTTCTTGGCTACTACAGCTGAGATTCCAGGTGGATTCGAAATGTACTTTGCTGATCTCCAAAATTCATCAATTTGCTTGCGAATAATCATAAGTAAGTTAGAGCAAAGTGAATTCTCAATTGTTGTATCCATCAGACAATGTCAACGAAGTCAGGATCTATTTCCCCAGCATAATGGCTTGATTATGTCTCGCATCAGGCTTTAAATCCATCAGCATCGTACCTACAAGAAACACACCTCAGTGAGTTCAATTTTATAGAGATCAGGTGACACCTGATAGATCTTAGGCGTCACTCAAGTAACGCTTAGGTGAAACACTGAAATAAGATCAAGACCAGGTGATGCCAATTTTCGAGTGACACCTGAAAATGGGCAGCATTTCGACTTATACCATTCCTTAGGCGTCACTGTCGGTTGCTCATCAAGTGACGACTATGTCAAATACCTAAGTCATAAGAGTTGGGTTACCTAAACGTTGTGTTTAGGGTTTACTGGCGTCACTTCAGGCAATAGAGGAGTGTTATCACACTCAAAATATGCTAAGAACATGATGATGTCATGTTTATCAAGAAACCCTTACCGAAACACCTTTAGTTGATCATCTAAGCACAAGTTATTATGAAACAACAAACTGATTTAGCCCTAATCAGAACACAGTCAAATTCCACATGTTTTGAACAAAACCACATTGAACAATACCTATAAACAAGATCACATAGATGAAAAGGTTGAGTTTTAGAATCTTGTGGGAAAAACTCAAGTGACGCCGACACAACAAATATAGACCATATTAAACTCGAGTGTCGCCAAAACTAGAACAAAATCGTTATTGCTTTGAGTTTTAACTTGTTTTTGTTGCGAACTGAGAACCGTGCCCTTTATCTATTAAACCTTATTTTGAAAATGACCCTTTTGGGGAAGAAAATACAAAAAAAAAAAAAAAAAATTGAAAATCGGAGGAGCAAAAGCAAGATACTTCAAACCTGCTGCGTGATCATCTTTGATAAGCTAACCTTGAACACCTCAATTCTCCTTTGGACAGCCGGAGCTTATGATTGGGTATATTTGTCCATCTAAACTCATGCCACTAACTTTCAAGATCACTCAAAGATATCTTATCATGTTTTAGAGTATATTTTTCAAGAATACTTGTGGACTCCAAGCTTGCCAGTCAATGAACTTTTCAGATCTCATGACCTTTTTTAGATGTATACAAGCAAATATATAATGAAATAAACAATATATGCAATAAAGGATGAGAGCCTCAGATCTATGTTTCCATAAGAAGAGAGGATGATCAACTGTTGTCAAAGGATGATAGCCTCAGATATGTGTTTCTACAAGCATAGAAAATGATCGAATGGTAATAAGAGCTTGTTTACTATATGATATATTTTAGACCTATAGCTACACTAACATTGCAAGTCTTTTTGGATCTTTTTGGAAAGGGTAGCACATATTGGTGATCCTTTAGTTTGTTCATATCTAGGAGTCTTTTCATAGTATGTATATATGCAAAACATTGTGTGTCCTTTGAACAATAACACACTTAAACATCTATCATTAGCCAATCCAAAATTTCCATCTTTAAGTTACATTCTAATCCTTACTATTTTAGAAGGGGTTAATATTGTTCTAGCAGGGGTTGACACATCGTAAGCCAAATTTCAAACTTTAAGTAAGGGGCTGTTAGCAACATCTAAATGGTTAAGTGCTGAACCAGTAAGAGGTCTGAACCATTAAGTGGTGAACGAGTAAGAGGTCTGAACCATTAAGAGCCTGTATAATGCTTAACCGTTCAGAGGCAAATGTCTGACCAATTCAGATTAAAGGTTTTAACCATTCAGACTCTGTATAAATCTTAACAATTCAGAGGCAAATGTCTGAACCATTCAGACATCTGCTTGTGAAACAAACAGTCTGAACCATTAAGTGTTGAACTAGTGAGAGGTCTGAACCATTAAGAGCCTCATTAAGAGGTAAACAAATAGCCCCTAACACTCTAAGGGTGAACCCCTACTGTGAACGAAGAAGTAATACCCTGGGTATTAGTGTAGTGTCTTATTTCAAACGTACTTAAACAACTAGCCAGGAAAAAATTTCAAACTTTATGTTACACTCTAACCCTTACTTTTGTAGAAGGGATTAATACTGTTCTAGCACGGGGTGACACAACGTACTTGAACATCTAGTCAGGTCAAAGTTCAAACTTTAAGTAACACTCTAAGGGTGAACCCCTACTATGAACGAAGAAGTAATATCTCGGGTATTAGTATAGTGTCTTATTTCAAAAGTATTTGAACAACTAGCCAAGCAAAAATTTCAATTTTAAGTAATACCTCGGGTATTAGTACGTTGGCTTGACTAGATGTTCAAGTACGTTGTGCCAACCCCTGCTAGATGTTCAAAATTTCAAACTTTAAGTTACACTCTAACCCTTACTGTTGTAGAAGGGGTTAATATTGTTCTAGCAAGGGTTGACACAACGTACTTGAACATCTAGTCAAGCCAAATTTCAAACTTTAAGTAAAACTCTAAGGGTGAAACCCTACTGTGAACGAAGAAGTAATACCATGCACATTAGTATAGTGGCTTATTTCCAACGTACTTGAACAACTAGCTAATCCAAAATTTCAAACTTTAAGTTACACTCTAACCCTTACTGTTGTAGAAGGGGTTAATACTGTTCTAGCAGGGGTTGACACAACGTACTTGAACATCTAGTCAAGCCAAATTTCAAACATTAATTAACACTCTAAGGGTGAACCCCTACTGTGAATGAAGAAGTAATACCCTAGTATTAGTTTAGTGTCTTATTTCAAACATACTTGAACAACTAACTAAGACAAAATTTCAAACTTTAAGTTACACTCTAACCCTTAATGTGGTAGAAGCGGCTAATACTGTTCTAGCAGGGGTCAACACAACGTACTTGAACATCTAGTCAAGCCAAATATCAAATTTTAAGTAACACTCTAAGAGTGAACCCCTATTATGAATGAAGAAGTAATACTCCGGGTATTAGTATAGTGTCTTATTTCGAACGTAATTAAACAACTAGCCAAGCCAAAATTTCAATCTTTAAGTTACACTCTAACCCTTACTGTTGTTGAAGGGGTTAATACTGTTTTAGCTGGGGTTGACACAACATACTTGAACATCTAGTCAAGCTAAATTTCAAACTTTAAGTACCACTCTAAGGGTGAACCTCTAATGTGAAAGAAGAAGTAATACCCTGAGTAGTAGTATAGAGTCTTATTTCAACGTACTTGAACAACTCAAACTTTAAGTCACACTTTAAGGGTGAACCCCTACGTACGTTGTGTCAACCCCTGCTAGAACAACTAGCCAAGCCAAAATTTTAATCTTTAAGTTACAATCTTACCATATTATTGTAGAAGCAGTAAATGTTGTTCTAGCAGGGGTTGACTCAACGTAAGGCAAATTTCAAACTTCAACCTCATCTTTCATCATTGCTGCAACCATCAGAACCAACCTCATCTTTCATCACTACTGTTTTGGTCAAAAATTACCGACGTAATTAAGTGATCAAATTAGTTAAGTGAGGTAGTGTGCTAGAAATGAGTGTCGAAAATATGTTCATCAAGTTGATTTGTAAAAACAGTTTCAGGATACGGCTCAAGATGTAGAGCTGTATCTATGATCAAACAATGAGCAAAAATAAAGTAAACGACACGAGATGTACGAGGAAAGCCCTTGATCAATCTAGATCGCCGGCATAAAACCTCGGGAGCTGACAATCGCAGCTGCCTTGTTCTTCAATTGCTTCAAAAATCAGGATACAGTGCAGGATGTGGTACGGATCGACTAAGTGTTACAACGAAACTTGAATACAAGTGTGGTGTTTGCAATTAGCTAGAGAGTGTAAGTGTATGAGAGTGTTAGTGAAAAATTGTCTGTTCTAAGCTGATCCGTCCCCATCTATTTATAGTTAAGATAAAATAACAAACTATCCTAAACTTGTGGGATCCACCGAATATTCCTTCTTCGAACGTTGTAGACCTGGTCTTTCGGGCTCAACGTCTCTCTCTCAACAAATTCGTCCGAGTCTTGAGGAGAAGAAGTCCTCTTGACCGTTAGCAAGTCTCAGCCCTTAACCTGCACGTGGTTAATTCAATAAGCCTCAGGATATTGCCCGAGATGTTAGCAATATCCTCTTCCAGCATCCTGGTCACAAATGAACAAACATAAGCAGGATATTGGTCAGGATATGTACGTTAAGAAAATGACCCCTAACAATTGTCCCCAAATATATCGGTTGGGATACCAATCCAACGGATATATTTCAAAAATCTTATCCCACAACTCAAGGCATTTAAAACGAAGCGACGGTCAAGATCACATCGTAACTTCCAAAGCGTTTTTTACTCAATGGAGATCCACAATGCCCCTATATCTTCTCTTTTCTTGTTTGAAAAGCAGATATCTTCAACAGACCCTTCAGGTAATTCTCCATTTCTGATTTTCTTCCTGTCAATTTACTTCATCTTTCTAGCAATGGCCGCCGAGACCTTCACCCAGCAGAATCTTCTCAAAAATCCCGAGAAGGAGATCTGCGCTTTTGACAACGCAGACATTGCAGCTTTAAGAGCCTCCGGCGCTTTCCCTGACAGCACAGTCTTTAGGCCATTCGATCGGTCAATCCGATCGGATGTTTCTTCTACCGAATGGATCTGTTTTCCAGCATATCCTTTTTCACTAGGTCTTCGATACCCTTTTCCTGAATTCATGATGCAATTCTTTCGTATTACTGGCATCTCTTTTGCTCAAACCATGCCCATGGTTTAGAGAGTTTTGATTGTACTCAACCAAATCAAAAACCTCCATTGCTCTGACCTCTGCATCGAGGATTTACCTATTGCTTATCGCCTCCGATCCCACAGCTCTAGCCGGTTCTTGCTTTTTTCAACCTCCAGCAAACCCCTGATTCTCAAAGCCACCAAAAACGAAGACGGATGGCAACGCAAATTCTTCTTTGTCAAACGAGATTCCATTGCTGAGGGTGCCAACCTTCCGGTGGAGTGGTTAACCACCGGTAGGATCACAAATATCCTCATAGACGATTTGATTGTTATCCTCTATTAATATTCTTCTTTTTGACCTTTATGCAGTGAACTTTAAGGAAGTTGCTCCTCCTACCGCTGAGTCAGAAGAGAGAATCAATACCGTTTACCGGTTACCTCCAATAGACAGGACTTTTACCACACACGTTCCGAGTTCAAGTCAGTACTCATCATCCGAGATGTCTGGTAAGAATTCCTTTCAAAATAATTAGTCAAAACAATATAATGATAAAGAGTAAAACTTTTCCCTTTACGCAGCACCAGCTAAGATCCCTGAAGTCTTTGATCTTGACGAACTGGATAGCTATTCTGACCAGATCCAGGTCAAGAAAGAACCTGGCTCCAAGACCACTGCTACATCCAAACCCAGCAGCTCCAAAGCCATCATCATTCCTAAACCTTCACCGGCTACCAAGCCCCGGAGTTCAAGTTCCCGCAAAAGGAAAGAACCCGATTCCCCTGTCATTTCTGACACCTTTCCTTATGAAAAGCACGGGTTCATTGAAGCCAGTGGTTTTATGACTTCTTTTCTCAACCAGGTTAGTATCTTTATATCATATCCTGCAATTTAGACTATTTTCAAAGATTTAATAATATTAATCCCTGTCCTCTTACCTTTGTAGGGTCTCGAGCGTTTGGTTCACTTATATCAAGAATCCTGCAAGCTTAACAAAACACTTGAATCTAAGCTAAAGGAAGCAGAAATCAAAATCTCTGACCAAGGTATGATCGCGGCCGCCAAGTCTCGTCATTACGAGGAGAAATACAAAGCTATGACCCAGGAACACCAAGTTGCTCTTAACAAAGCTACTCTTCAAGCCCAGGCCGATCTGGAAGCTGCCCATGTGCAGTACGAACGGGATATGGTCAGTTACCGAGAAAGCCTCAAAAGTTCCGTCGTCATTTCTCTTCTCCAGGCTAGGTTGAAGATGGCTCACGAAGCCAAAACATTAGGCTTCGAATGCCCTTCTTGGGACGTTGGTGCTTGGGAGACCAAGCTGAAGAATCTTGGCGGTACCTCTTCCAAATCAACTGTCGATGAACCTTCTAAAGCAGTTGAAAAGGCAATCGATGCTGACAAGGATGCTGAGGCGGATCCCAAAATGGATGTTGCTGAAACCGCTATGGAGCAAGAAGGCACTACCCCCTAGAGCTTATTTTCATTCGAACAATTTTATGTCTTTATGAACAATTTTCATTTCTGTCTCTAAACAATTTGATAACCGAAGGCGGATGGGTCCTGGGTTTCAGGATGAAACCTTCGGTTATCAACCAGTATTGATCGCTTTAAGAATAATTTCATCTTTTGACTTATTTTCTATTACCTTGCATTACTTCGCATTACTTAGTATGAGTCTTATTTTTGTAAAGATTTTGTATTGGTATCTTATAAAATATCCTGATCAGTATGCTCAGTAACATACTGCAGAAGCCTTGTATTAGATAGATCTTCCAAATGTTCCTTCAATTTTGTAAAAATTTCTTTAGAAAGTAAAAAATAGTTTATCCTTTCAAAATCAAGTTTTGATAATATTTAAATGATCAAAGTTCCAAACCAATACTAGTTTCAAACATCCTAATCAAATATCCTTAAAAGGACTTTGAGGATATATATCAGGATACTTAACATAATGTCACTAAAAACTTAAATGAGGCTTACAAAGGAAAGATCATACCAGAAATAGGATATAAACCTATTACCAAACTTCAATCCCTTTGCAACTCTTCTAATGAAGATGTCCCCAGTGCAAGGTACTTAGTGCATTAGTCGCAAACTTCATCCTTTTAGCTTTACACCACCACCTCGGCAGGGATGTCCCCTGTGCACAATGTCTTCAAGTATCTTAGAAATCTACTTAATGTCAGTTCCCGTTGCATAAGCAATTTTTTACGTCCCAAGGGTAAAACCCAAGGATGTACTGGAGATAAATCCTTTGTATCCTGGGGAAAATCCCAACTTTTCATGCGCTACAGGCGGGAGTGTACAAACTCCAAGACTTAGAAAGGTGAAAACCTTTAAACCTTAGAGAGTATGAAAATACCCTTTCGCGAGAGAGGGTGATCAATCCTCATATACCTTTAGGATTCAGGATATAGCCAATGGTAACGAAATTGTCAGCCACTTTTACATGGACTGGTCCCGCCATCTTGAACTATCCCTGAATAACTTGCGCTCCAGGCGGGGTGTTTAAACCCAATTCGGAAGAAATGTGAATACCTTTAAACCTGTGAAGGGATCAGTATCCCTTAAACGTGAGAGAGGGGGCTAATCCTCTAATCTTCTGAGTTATCCTGAGTGCATATCCTGGAGCTATATCCTGAAACATATCTTGCAAAACAAATGTAAACTAAGGTGGGTGTTAGCTTGGCTAACACCCCTCCGATGCTTAAGTCAGTATCAGGTTACAAAGAACAAATTAAACCAAACACATTTAAAAGAAGTAGAATTCATACCATCTTGAGTTAGAAATTAAATTCTAAACTCACTTGAAATAGAGCTTAAGGTGTATAGCATTCCAAGATCTTGGTAGCATATCCCCCTCCATATTCTTGAGTCTATATGCTCCTTTCCCTGCTTCTGACTCAACTTCATATGGTCCTTCCCATTTTGGAGCTAACTTGCCATCGGCAGGATTAGTAGTATTTTGGAAAGCCTTTCTTAACACCCAATCTCCAACCTTAAATCTTCTGGTTCTAATATTCTTGTTATATGCCCTGGATATTCTCTGTTGATATGCTGTCATCCTTAGCCTTGCCGCATCTCTCTTTTCATCTATAGTGTCTAAATCCTGACTCAAGGCTTCAGGATTATTCTCAGGATTACTTAAGACAGATCTTGCAGTAGGTATCGTCATTTCCGTTGGAATCATTGCTTCTGCTCCAAACACCAAGGAAAACGGGGTTTGGCCTGTTGCATTCTTTACCGTTGTCCTATCAGCCCATAAAACAAAGGGTAATTCTTCTGCCCATCTTCCTTTTTTGGCTCCAAGCCTTTTCTTTAAGTTATTGACGATTATCTTGTTTGAGGATTCTGCTTGTCCATTTGCTTGAGGATGTACCGGAGTGGATGTGATCATTTTGATTCCCCAACTCTTGCAAAAGTCAGTAGTCCTCTTACTTATGAACTGAGAACCATTGTCACAGATTATCTCAGCTGGTATTCCGAATCTGGTCATGATATTCCTCTTTATGAAGGATACTACTTCTTGGTCTCTAACTTGAACAAATGCTTCAGCTTCAACCCACTTAGAGAAATAATCCGTCATTGCTAGCATGAAGACTTTTCCTCCCGGAGCTTTCGGTAGCTTTCCCACTATATCCATACCCCACTTCATAAATGGCCAAGGGGAAACAATAGGATACAATGGTTCAGCAGGTTGATGCAGTATGTTACTATGTCTTTGACATGAGTCACATCTTCGAGCATATTCTGCGGCATCTTTTCTCATTGTTGGCCAATAATATCATGTTCTTAATACTTTTGAGAATAACGACCTGCCCCCAGCATGGTTACCACAATCCCCTTCATGTATATCCTGAAGTGCTTCCTTGGCTTCAGGATCCTCCAAGCACCTCAAATACGGTCCTGCAAGAGATTTCTTGTATAAAATATTATCTATAATAGTGAATCGTGATACCTTTATCCTAAATGCCTTAGGATTTTCATTTCCAGGGATGTGTCCTTCTTTGAGATATTTCATGATTGGAGCCGTCCAGGGTTTAGGATCTTCTTCAGGATGTTCTGCCCCAGGATCCTGAATACCAGCTACTTCTTTATCCTGAGGATTCGTTGCAGGATATAAGACATGTAATATCGGTATTTGTGTCCCTTCAGGTATCCTGATCGATGATCCCAGATTTGCTAAGGCATCTGCTTCAGCATTATCTTCCCTTGGTACCTGTTCAAGTATAAAAACATCGAAATATCCTGCTAATTTTTTGAGAATATCGAGATATTCGATTAATTTCTCTCCCTTAACTGCATAGGATCCATTAAAATGGTTAGTAATTAACAAAGAGTCCACATATACTTGCAAATTTTTGATACTCATGCTCTTAGCCAACTCTAATCCTGCAATTAAAGCCTCATACTCTGCTTCATTATTAGTAGCAGGAAATTCACACCTAATAGCCTGGGATAATATGTCCCCCTGTGGCGATTTTAGTAGTATTCCTAATCCTACTCCTCTTACATTAGATGCACCATCAGTATATAATGTCCAGGATCCTGAGGATTCTCCTAGCTGTTGAACTTCTAGATCTACCTCATCCTGAATGTCACTACTAAAATCAGCCACAAAGTCAGCTAAAGCCTGAGACTTTATGGCATTCCTAGGTTCATATACTAAATCATAAGCACTCAACTTTACTGACCACTTGGCCATCCTGCCTGACATTTCTGGTTTCCTAAACACATTTTTGATAGGATAATTTGTTTTAACATGTATCTTATGTGTCTCGAAATAATGCCTAAGTTTCGTTGATGCCATAATTAATGCTAGTATCAATTTTTCTAAATGAGAATACCTAGTTTCAGCATCTAACAAACTCTTACTAACATAATAAACAGGATATTGCTGACCTTCATGGTCTTTTATAAGAACGGCACTTACAGCATTCCCTGATACAGCAAGGTACAGGGATAGTGGTTCACCATTTTCCGGCTTCATCAATAGAGGTGCGGTTGAGAGATACCGTTTCAAATCCTGCAGGGCTGCTTCATGCTTTTCCCCCCATTCGAATTTTTTGTTCTTCTTCAGGATATCATAAAAGTCTTTGCATTTCTCTGAGGATCTTGAGATAAACCTGTTTAGGGCTGCTACTCGGCCTGTCAATCTTTGTACGTCCTTCATATTTGAGGGTGATTTTATGTCCAGGATAGCTTTGATCTGCTCTGGGCTCGCTTCTATCCCCCTTTTTGTCACCATATATCCAGGAAACTTTCCTGCTCCCACTCCGAAATGGCATTTAGCAGGATTCGGCTTCATGTTGTATTGATCCAGGATATCAAATGCTCCTTTAATATCCTGGAGGTGATCCTGAGCTTTCTTTGATTTTACCACCATATCGTCAATGTACACCTCCATGGTGTCCCCCAGTTTGTCTTTGAACATCATGTTTACCAATCTTTGGTATGTTGCACCTGCATTTTTCAAACCAAAATGCATAGCTGTATAACAATAAATACCTGTTGGTGTCATGAAAGCGGTATCCTCCTGGTCAGAAGGCTCCATTTGGATCTGTTGAAATCCTGAGGATGCGTCCATGAAGGTCAGCATTTCATGCTCGGTAGTGGCATCTACCATTGCATCAATGTGGGGAAGAGGAAATGGGTCTTTAGGACAAGCTTTGTTCAAGTCTGTGTAGTCTACACAGACTCTCCATTTCCCGTTTTTCTTCTGTTCCACAACTACGTTTGCTAGCCATCTTGGAAACTTGACTTCTCTGATCATTCTGGATTTTAATAATCTTTCAACTTCCTCCTGGATAATCATGTTCCGCTCAGGAGCAAACTTCCTTCTTTTTTGTTGCACAGGCTTAAACGATTTATCAATTCCAAGCTTGTGAGTGATAATATCTTTGGATATGCCTGTCATATCCTCATGCTTCCATGCAAACGTTGACATCCTGCATTTTAAAAAGTTAATTAACTGCTCTTCAATATCCTGAGGGATATTGGTCCCTACGAGCACCGAAATATCGGGGTTATCCTGGTCCAGGATAACTTTCTTCACATCCTGCTCCGGATCCTCCACGATATCCTGGGCCCGCGTCTTTAATTGCTATGCTGCACTAGGTTTGGCTTCCTTTGCATGTCTCTTTGCTGCCGAATACGAAGTTCCACAAATGTCGGATCCCCCCGAAATGAAGTTGATTATCTTGGCATCCGCGGGAGGTGATGCTGCTCGTTCAGGATCCTTCTCAGTATCCTGACCCTTATTCTTCTTTTTTCCTAAGAGATCTTTCAGATATCCCTTGCTTAGAAGATAGCTTATTTCTTTCCTTAGAGCAATGCAATCCTCAGTCACATGTCCGAAATCTTCGTGGAAAGCACACCATTTTGACTTATCTTTCCAGTCAGCCTTTTATTGATTCTTTCGAGGCCACCTAGCTTTGTCTCCTAGACCCTGCATAGCATACATCAATTCAGGAATATTAACAGAAAAGCAATATTCGGACAACTCAGGATACTCTTCAGGATCCTCATCTTCGACAGCGTTCACTCTTTTGTTTTCATTTCTACTATACGGCTTAGGCCGATATGACTTGAACGAGGATTCTGACTTCCTATTGGTTGATTCATAAGTGTTGGATGAGTTCATCCTTTCTTGCATCTTCCTGTCATCTTCCAGACGGATATATCTCAAAGCCCTGTTACGAGCTTCATCGAGATTCCTGCAGGGATTCATTACAAGATCCTGCTAAAACTGAGAATCCTTTTGTAATCCCATCTTAAAAGCTTGCACAGCTGTTGCAACATCAAGATGTGGGATATCCAAGGATTCTCGACTAAATTTGTTCACATAATCCCTCAAGGATTCCTGAGGCCCTTGAGTTATCCTGTAAAGATCACTGGTTAGTTTCTCAAAACTCCGACTACAAGAAAATTGACTGTTAAACAAATTAACCAAATGAGCAAATGAAGTAATTGAGTGAGGAGGAACGTTTAACAGCCATTTTAAGGCTGATCCTGTCAGAGTAGAACCAAATCCCTTGCACAAGCACGCTTCCTTGAGCTCCGGAGGGATAGGGTTAATCTCCATTCTTTCCCTATACTGAGCAATATGCTCCTCATGATCCGTAGTCCCATCATAAAGCTTCATGTTGGGGGTTTGGAATCTCTTTGGGATCTCAGCATCACAGATAGGATACGCGAAACGAGATATCTTGTGGCTGTCTTGAGACACTTCCGGGATCGGCTGGACCACCCCAGGTACACTAGATATCATGTCCTTTAACTTCTGAAGTTCCCTGGTAAGTGCTGATGTTACACCTGTATCCTGCAAAGATCCATCACTGTTAGTAGCATGAGTATTGTTATTATTCGACACGTTACCCGTTGGAGGATTTTGCCCATATCCTGAAGCATATCCTGAGCTCCTCATGGTTGACATCCTAATCGAGGAGGGTATTTCAGGAGTATGATTCTGAGGAAGACTGGGCATGATATTCCCCCTATTATCCTCGGTATATACAGCTGAACTAAAGTTCAACGCTCTGGGGTGTAACGGAGTGACATTGTCCTCCGCAGATCTGCTCGAGCCAGCCTTCCGGAGTTGTATTTCCCTCAAAAGCATTTGGTTTGTTTCCTGTTGCTGCCTCATTTGTTCCTGCACACTTCCAAATAAGGTTAAAATTTCATCATTAGAAGCTAAAACGGGAGCAGATCCCTGGACACTCCGAGTTGGGATAACATCTTGAGATTGTGTAGAGGCTGGCATCCTTGGAGGAGGTGGTGGAAGCACCGAACCGGTAGTAGCAGAAGTCATAGCAGACATAGTAGAGGAACTCATGTTTGATCTTGAGGCCATTATGGACAATGTGGCAAAAAGTTTTGAAAATAGGAAACCGATTAGCGATTTGACAAAATTTTTTAGTAAAGAGAGCACCACTTGCCCCACGGTGGGCGCCAAATTGTTTTGGTCAAAAATTACCGACGTAATTAAGTGATCAAATTAGTTAAGTGAGGTAGTGTGCTAGAAATGAGTGTCGAAAATATGTTCATCAATTTGATTTGTAAAAACAGTTTCAGGATACGGCTCAAGATGTAGAGCTGTATCTATGATCAAACAATGAGCAAAAATAAAGTAAACGACACGAGATGTAAGAGGAAAGCCCTTGATCAATCTAGATCGCCGGCATAAAACCTCGGGAGCTGACAATCGCAGCTGCCTTGTTCTTCAATTGCTTCAAAAATCAGGATACAGTGCAGGATGTGGTACGGATCGACTAAGTGTTACAACGAAACTTGAATACAAGTGTGGTGTTTGCAATTAGCTAGAGAGTGTAAGTGTATAAGAGTGTTAGTGAAAAATTGTCTGTTCTAAGCTGATCCGTCCCCATCTATTTATAGTTAAGATAAAATAACAAACTATCCTAAACTTGCGGGATCCACCGAATATTCCTTCTTCGAACGTTGTAGACCTGGTCTTTCGGGCTCAACGTCTCTCTCTCAACAAATTCGTCCGAGTCTTGAGGAGAAGAAGTCCTCTTGACCGTTAGCAAGTCTCAGCCCTTAACCTGCACGTGGTTAATTCAATAAGCCTCAGGATATTGCCCGAGATGTTAGCAATATCCTCTTCCAGCATCCTGGTCACAAATGAACAAACATAAGCAGGATATTGGTCAGGATATGTACGTTAAGAAAATGACCCCTAACAACTACTGTTGTAGGAAACTATTAGTTTATACAAAATACATAGCTGTTAGTTTATACACATGTGTACAGTCTTTTATACATCAGTATATTATATTCAGAAATGGTATATATGTGTATATTAACAACATATACTACACTATGCATGCGCACGAGTATAATCATATAAACTTATGCAATTAATTAAAACCAAACAAGTGTACACATGTGTATCAACGATTAACACAAAATCTACGTGTTTCCCCAAAACATACATGCACTATACATATGTGTAAAACAGGTGAAACATATAAAACAACAATATATATGAAACAATTGTCGCAACCCCCGCCCCTAATTACCCGGGAACGGACGGCCGTGGCCAGTATCAGTTATATCGGTGTTTATCATTATTGGGCAGCGGAAATTTCATCGAGACCGTAGTTAGGAAATATTTTATCAGAGTAAAACACCACATTTTTATAATAGTAAACATATTGGGATAAAACCCAAGTTTTCATTACAAACAGGTTTATAGGGAAAATCGCTATTTATTGAAATAAAACATCTTCTTTATTTAGGTAACTTTTATAGCCACTTTTCCAAGCCTTCAGTGTTGTCCAGCTGGCTTCTATTTGGCTTTCACATTTTGTTACCTGAAACGCGTTTAAAAATATTTTGTCAGTGGGAAATACTGGTGAGTGAATCCCAATTTAATCAAGAAGAGTTTTATCATTTCACAGTATTGAGAGCAATTACAATGTTTATATCTACACAATTACTGATTCAGTACTGTCAATCCTGACAGGTGGGTCATATTACACATTGGCTATCTCGTTGTCCAATGGTAACATGTTCCACATTTTATATACAAAACCCTAACATACCGGCAGTAATTGAAAAATTACGAAGACTCAATCACTGCTAATCACATTATAAAATATTTAAGATTTTGTAAAAATAGTTTGCAAAAAGGTTTACAAAAAGGAGATTACTCGCATTGCAACTTTAGGTGTAAGTCCCATAAACCGGATCTTTAAATGATATCAAACCAAATCTTGTGAGAGTGCGGAATCCAATCACAAGATGATTCAAGATAAACCGAAAAATATGAAAAACAAGAACACCAAAATAACTTTTAACTCACACACGTTTCGATTACTTTAACAAGCAAAAACGTCTGGTATGAGTACACCACAATCGAATCACCTCCACTCTAGCTTCTCTAGAAGTTGTAACAATAAATGAAGTTCCAAAAGTTCAAAACCTAAAAACAAGTTGAAAACTTGTTTATATACATAGACAAGCCCACTTCCCACATGGGCTTCCCTTGGGCCTGCTTGGCCCACATGGCCTAAAGCTTGGCCCAAGTGACCTATAAAGGTCCACAACCTAATATAAACTAACCCGGTACGGCCCAGTTCATAACCATAACCCATTGTGTTAATTTGATGCGTCAGTCTCACACTTCAGGGCCTAACAATCTCCCCCTAGACTGATGCCATCAAATTGTCTTCATAGCATGAATTCAGCAATATCTTTAACGAAGTCTATGGTCATCACTATGCTGCAGATGTTGTGGAAGTTCTTGACTTCTGAACTCTCAGCACTGGGTCTCTTTCTTCAGCTTTTGTGGTTAGCTTCATATCAGGATCTTGATCAGCTTTGCTTGAAAATCTTGTTAAAAAGAATGTGAGAGGAGGATTCTCAACAGCTCTTTTCTTCTTCAGTCTTTTTCTTTCAAGCAGGTTCACGGTACTTCTTCAAATGCACTTTCACTGTCAGACGGTGTCTCGTATCCGGTTCTTCTGACTCAGGTACATCTTGTTGTTGTGCTGCTTCAGGCTTCTTCAGCAACTAACAGCATCTCAGTCTTCATCAACCCCTGTTCTTGATTGAAATCAAGTTCTGCACATGCTCACAAACTCATAAGCAAACATTTCTTATGCAACAGAGGAACGTACCACATGAACACTAGGTACATCCAAGTACTTGTACTCGGATTTCACAATTTAAATTCTTTCAACTTTTGATGACCAGTCAAATCTTCAAGAACGGTTACATTTTTCATTTTAAGAAAGACAATTAAACACTCTATTTTTGGATTTTTGTTTTATAGAAAAGCAAGACACTATTTTTGTATTTTTGAATTTTTCCAATTTTTTTTAATTTTAAGAACTAAAAACAAATAAAAACTCAAAATATAAACAACTACCATAATATACAATTACAATTGCAATGCGATCAAAATTCGTTCTCAGGCAGACTAAGGAACACTTTTCAGTACGAGCCTAATCAAACTGGTCTATGCGATTGCCAATATGTTTGTCCACCTAAACTTTAACGCTCAACTTTCAATTTTCAACTTCGTGATATGCTTTAGGTAATATTATACTATTTTACCCGTGTGTCCCATTCCAAGGCATACCCCCGCGATCAAGGTAAGCACAACGATTCATCGTAGCAGGTGAGTATACTGATGTCATCCTTTAAGATATCCTGACTGTGTCTAGGTCTGCATATAATCTGTTTTGATTTCTTAACAATGAACACCCAAATAAATACTAATCAAATCCTGGAAATATAAACAGCACACTCTATCATGCAAGTATCTTCCCTACCACATATTTCACAAGTCCAATCCAGATTTCTGAAATCTTAACTGGGAATAGATTGAGAAGAGAACAGAATAGATCTTAAGTAGAGATGGTATAATATACAGATCAAATGAGTTTTTCTCAATTTGATATAGGTTTCTCGGGTTTCTTTTGGGCACTTGAGGGCCTCTTTCGGGTGTATTAGATCTATAGCGCGACAACGTACAGCTAGGTCAGCATGTATCTGGATGCAGCAGAAGCTGTCGTTGCCTAGCACCTCCAGGTCAGCATATATCTGGATGCAGCAGAGGAGGTACACGACTTTTTCAGAGAAGATTTCAGAATCAGATCAAAATTGTGTGTATCGAGACAACATACAAACATTCAAATAGAAATGAGCTAATTCCAAGTGACTTTCTTTCCTGGGGTCATGTACAATTTTAGTTCTGAACATAAGAACAGCCAAGATATCCCCGGATGATTTAACAATATAAAGACCCGAAACCTCAGATGTTGGCTATCTTTCAACACAAGATTTAAGACATTCAAATAATCATACGCCGTTGGTATGTTACCCACATGGTACATAGTTCGTTATGTTTATATCACTTAGTATCTTTTATCATGTTGAGCGTCAAGCCTATCGACATATCGCAGTAGATCCTAGTCTTTTCAGCTATGGCACCTTACATGTGTTAGTCAAACTCTTTAACACGAACATTTATTTCACTTCCCATATCATGCAATCTTTCTTTTTGGCTTTTTCATTTTTCTAATGTTTTTGTATTTTTCTCATTTTCTCCCCCTAAAACAATACATATTTACAGCAAACTCTTTTTCTATCTATATGTTCCTCCCCCCCCCTAAATTTGTGCATAAATCTTGTATTTTTGCGCAAATTTACCATTTACAAGAGAAAGGACAATTATATACAAAGATAATGAACTAAGAAAGGAAAAAAAATATTTTTGGTTAACCGTTCCATCATTAGATTGAAGACTAATCAAATTCAAATCAAAGTACTGGATTTAAACGGTACCTTTTGCTGATCATTTCTTACTTCTCTAATCTCCTCCAAAGGAAACATATCATCTGTAAAAAAATTTGAACTTTTTACAACAGTGAAATGTTACCCGTTTTTATCTCTGGAACAACCGCTATCAACATTCCAGAGATTGTCAACAGCTCCTCCTTGGTTGTTCCTGAAAGGTAAGGAGATTAGTAAGACATGGGTACCCAGGCCATCGTGGTCCTGGGATTTCCTGAAGCATCAAAATAAGACACTTCTTTTAAACACAAATCCCCTTTCGTTTCAAGGATTGGAGACATTGCTGCTTTGGATTTGGGTTTCCAAATCTGTTTCGGTTTAACAAACGTGTTTGTTGCCTTCGGTTGAGCAACTTTAGCTGATTCAGGCTTGTTAGTTTTAGAAAAACGTTTTTGTTCTTGAACAGCCTTGCGTTTGTTTTTAGCAGCGTTCCAATCCTCATCAGAAGGTTTAACCTTGGGATTCACATTCTTCATTGCCTTAGGTGATGAAACCTTCATTGGCTTGGAATGATTATTATCCTTTGATGTAACCCTCTGATTTTGCATATAGTAGGGTACGTAGGGACGCCTTGTGCAGTTTCTAGCAATATGACCCGCAATGCCACAGTTGTAGCAAGTTTGTCTTTTTATCGGAAAGACGTTTTGAGCAGCTTGATTCGCTCTAGCAGGTCCTGAAGGACGAACCGGTCCTTTCTGCGTTTGATGCGCCTGCACATTACTCTTAGACAAAAACGAATTTGGGTGCTTGTATGTGCTGGTTGCAGAAGTCTTGTTGCTTTGAGCACCATTCTTCGTATTTTCTCCCTGATTGGAGCTTTCAATCACCTTGTCATGAGCCTTATAGGATCGTGATTGTCCTTGATGAGCAGACTTCTTATATCCTCGACTTTGATCTGCTCGTTTTGGATCCTTTTGTGTGTTGTGAACCGGCTCACAAACATCAGCATAAGAGTGAGTATTATCATGTTGTTGCACGTTTGGGCGACGAACACAATTTCTAGCAATGTGTCCAGGAATTCCACAGTTGAAACATGTCTGTCGTTTCAATGTATGGAGATTCGATGAGCTAGCAGCATTAACTGATCTGACTGGTCTAGATGAATGAGCTTGCTTTGGTTGCGTTGCCTGTGTTCCATGTGCATTTTCTGACATCTTAGGTACCTGTTGATCAGAACTAGCACAAGCATGAGATTCAGACGGATGATGTTTTTCGTCTTTTACAAGTTTATCAGGATTATTTTGAAAAGCCGATTCAGTTTCCATTTCAACTTCCTTTTCAGAAACATTTTCTTGTGACTGTTCATTTATTGCAACTCCTTTTTCTTCTTTAATAGATTCAGATTCAGTTTTAATTTTAGAACAAGTTGAAATTTCATCAACACATGTTTTGTCAACACATGTATCATGTGAATCCGATTTAGGTTTGCTTTCATCCACGGTTTCCAATGGGGTCCCACTAGATTCAACATTAGGGACGTCCACTGAGACCGATTCAGAGGATGAATCAGGACATTCTTGATTTTCTTGAGAAGAAGTTTCAGTGGTTTCACTGAATGTATCCTGAGGGACCTCACCTGTAACACAATCATCAACTGAAGAGTTAGAAACATCACAATCACAATCATTAACTGAAGAAGATTCATCATCAGACTTATTGTTCAAAGTTTCACCACAAACATTATCAGTTTTGCCCAAAACATCAGGCACACAAGACGAAACATAAGCAGAGAAAGATGCAAACAAAGACCGACCAAAAGCAATATCAGATTCAGTTTGTTCAAAATAATTTTCAGAAATATTAGTATGAACAACTGGTTCACTCCCAAGAACATCTTCACATTTTACTTCAGATACTTTATCTGCACATGAAGACGAAATGTTAGGATCAATAGAGCCTTTAGAAACAAAATTTATTTGAGCAGACTTCTTTTTCCCATTGGGTTTGTCATTTAATGATGACTTATTGTTTTTGGGACCATAAGTCATTCTACTCTCATTCATCATCTCCTCCTCAGTCATAGGTAAATAAGTATAATTGTCATTATAAGGAGGAGGAGCCTGATTGAAACCCAAACCACGCCCTTTATTTTCCTTGTATGCGAGCTGTTGATCACACAAGTTTTTGACCAATTTGCTGGAAGAATCATACTTTTTAATGTTAAGTTCGTTAATTTGATATCTTTCTCTGATATCTTCCAGTTCTTTGATCAAAATGCATACCTTCTCCTGTGCCTCCAAGAAATGGGCTGTTTTTACACTTACATCATCCTTAAGTTTGATGATGTCTTTTCGCTGAGCTTCAATTTTATCTTTATAAAGCTTTTCATTCTTTGATAAAGTAAAATTTTTATTTTTTATGTCGTTGTAGTCTTGAATCAACTCAGCGTTGTGTAACCGATATGCCTCATTTCTTTCTCTACACTCAGGAGTGCAAAAGACAGAAAGTATCTCTTCACGATCACGAGTAATTTCTTGAGCCAGGGGTTTGTTAAACATAAATGCTGAATTTTGTGTGGATGAGCAAACTGCAGCAGATGTGTTGCCTTGAGTAGACTGTTTGCCAGCATTGTCATATGATTTGATGATCGAGATCAGCTCATCCGGCTTCATTCTGTAACAATCGGTTGTCACTATTATCTGATTAACATTGGTAAACCAACTACAGTTTGTCTGATCTGGAATCTCTTTTATAGCATCCAGAAGCTTTCTATTGCTCATGTGAGTAGACACCACCATCTCTGCCTTCTCCATTTTAGAGATCAGTCCAGCAAACCGACCTGTAAGTGCTTCTATAGATTCACCATATGAGTATCTGAATCCTTGGAGTTCCTGCTCAAGCATCTCTCTTTTAGAAGACATTTCTAAGATATGATTCCCTGAAAATGTGCGCTTTTAACTATTTCCTCAACACAATCCCAAAGCGAAAACCCGTGTACTCACTAACTCAAACCCCTTGCACGCGATTGACTGAACCCGTTTTCTAAATCGCACCTCAAAAGCCTTTCAAAACCATTATCACAAACAAACTCATTTTTTTTTTAATTTTTATTTATTTATTATTATTTTTTTTTATAAAGTACTACGTATTATTATTAATATATATAAAAAAATGATTGACTAATGATACCTAATGATTAATTATTATTATATTATAATTATAAAAAATATATTAAAACCTAAATATCAAATGCAGCGATTTCTATCTAGAGATTGGCGACGGGTTGGTGAAGGTGCAGTTTATGGCCGGAGGAGTTGTAGCAACGAGAACGATGATCGTCTGAGAAGATGAAGCAGGTTGTCGGTGGTCGGTGTAACGTCGGAGTGGAGGACTGCCTGAGATAATGATGAAGTATGGAGATGATGATCGGAATTCGCGGTGGTAACGAAGATGATAAAGGATGTGAACAGAGACCGATGGAGATTGGAGACGAGACGATTGAAGAAGGTGAGATTGGAGGAGTTGCAGGTTTCACGGTGATGGAGAAGATGACTCGAAACCGCGGTTGCGACTCGGAACCGCGAGACTTTGAAATCGTGAAGAGTCGAGACCGTGGTTGCGACACAGGAACAAATGACTCGAGACCAGCTGATGATTGCGACTCGAAAACAAAACGTGATGAACCGAGATCTCGGTTGCGACTCGGAATCGTGGTTGCGACTGCGGAGGTTGCGACTAGGAACTATGATGTCGAAACCATAAAAGTTGGGACTCGAGACCTGTGAAGTGAGAGTGACTCGAGACCAGCTAGAGATTGCGACTCAAAAACATACAAGTCGAGATGGAGGTTGCGACTCGGACCCGGGATGATGATGGAGGTTGCGACTCAAAAACATACAAGTCAAGACCTTTTGTTGCGACTCGTAACCGTGGAGAAGGACCCGAGATCAGATGATATGGGAACTCAAAATCAATGAATTTTAATAAAACTTTCACACAACTCGAAACCTCAATATGATTTTGAAACAAGATCTGGTCAACCAAAAATCTTTTGAAAATATCTTTTAGAATCAATTTTTTTCGGAAACTGTTGCAAATTATTGAAAGATTTCAAATCTTATCAAAATTAGAAAGAATTTCCAAATCAGTTTAATAAAAAAAACTTAATCCTTTAACACAAAAAAAATAATCAAAACACCAAAATATGGCTAGTTTTCAAAAGAAACCCGATGAACACTTCAAGAACACGAAGAACGCGATAAACAAAAATTCCAATTCTTGAATATTTGATATCAAACCGAGCCTAGAATAGGTTCTAAAGGCTCTGATACCACTTGTAAGTCCCATAAACCGGATCTTTAAATGATATCAAACCAAATCTTGTGAGAGTGCGGAATCCAATCACAAGATGATTCAAGATAAACCGAAAAATATGAAAAACAAAAACACCAAAATAACTTTTAACTCACACACGTTTCGATTACTTTAACAAGCAAAAACGTCTGGTATGAGTACACCACAATCGAATCACCTCCACTCTAGCTTCTCTAGAAGTTGTAACAATAAATGAAGTTCCAAAGGTTCAAAACCTAAAAACAAGTTGAAAACTTGTTTATATACATAGACAAGCCCACTTCCCACATGGGCTTCCCTTGGGCCTGCTTGGCCCACATGGCCTAAAGCTTGGCCCAAGTGACCTATAAAGGTCCACAACCTAATATAAACTAACCCGGTACGGCCCAGTTCATAACCATAACCCATTGTGTTAATTTGATGCGTCAGTCTCACACTTCAGGGCCTAACATTAGGTTTTTCGTTTGTGATTTCCTGGTGATTATCTATTAATTATACAATGCACACACGTTAGTATAATAACCCAATATTTACATTAGTTATACCCTCCCCAAGACAGAACTCCAACGACTACGTCTGGCAGAGCCTCAACAGCCGTTACGGAGCACTAGATCAATCAGGCAGCGTATCTAATACGTAACTGGGGGTTAAAATACTTACAACGAGGCAAAGCTTCGGTAATTTAGTGGGCATAATGCCCGGATATTATGCTTATACTACAGAAATTGAGAGAGATTCACAAAATTTGACCGACGGAAATGAACAGCCGATGTTCCCAATTTATAGGAGCTGATCTGAGCTTCCTCGCGGCCCGCGTAAGAACACAAGGGGGCCTTCACGCCCCGCGACATAGAGTACGTAGGGCCTAGCTTGGCCCGGTCATGGGCTTAGCTTCGACACGAGTTGTGCCACATGGCGGCACCGGGTGCGCTCTGATTTTGAGTTGTCGCGCCCCGCATAAGTGACCATAAAGGTCTTCGCGGCCCGCGAGCGCCACATGAATTTTTTTATTTTTAATTATTTAGAGGTATTTAGGGCCATTTTACGTATACGGGGTGTATTTTAAGACGTATATGAACATTCTAAATATATTAGGAGGG
The DNA here is from genome assembly GCA_030545235.1 of Helianthus tuberosus. NCBI lineage: Eukaryota > Viridiplantae > Streptophyta > Magnoliopsida > Asterales > Asteraceae > Helianthus > Helianthus tuberosus. The sequence goes on along the minus strand of CM060351.1, from coordinate 203,470,047 downwards.
TTGAATATTTTAGGAGGGTTGTTATAGCCTCCCCACCTTGTTTTAGAACTCGTACTCGAGGTCTACTGGAATAGGTGTGGATATTTTATTTGCATCTCTGATTCAAGCTCCCAAGTGTACTCTGGTCCTCTCTTAGAATCCCATTTCACTTTGACTAGAACTAGTCTCTTGTGTTTGAGATTCTTGACTTTTCTGTCTTCAATTTGTAGAGGCCTTTCTATAAACTTAAGCTTTTCATTTACCTCTATGTCTTTAAGAGGCACTACTAGTGATTCACCGGCTAAGAACTTTTTGAGATTACATACATGAAATATGCCATGTATTCCTGTCATTTCCTCTGGCAGTTGTAGCTGATAGGCTACAGGTCCTATTCTTCTAATAATCTCAAAAGGTCCAACATACCCAGGGCTTAGCTTTCCCCTTTTGATGAATATCACCACTCCTTTCCAAAGAGAAACTTTTAACAATACCTTGTCTCCTACCTGAAATTCCAATGGCTTACGCCTGTTGTCAGCATAACTTTTCTGTCGATTGCGTGCTGCTTTCAGTCTTTCCTTGACTTGAACAATCTTGTCCGTTGTTTCTTGTACTATTTCTGTCCAGATAGTTGTTTTTCTCTAATTTCTGCCCAACAGACTGGAGTTCGGCACTTTCGTCCATAAAGTGCTTTGAATGGTGCAACATTGATACTGGTATGATAGCTGTTATTGTAGGAAAACTCTATTAATGGTAAGTGATCGTCCCAACTACCTCCGAAATCAATTACACAAGCTCTAAGCATATCTTCCATTGTCTGAATTGTCCTTTCGCTTTGTCCATCTGTTTGAGGATGATAAGCGGTGCTTAGATTTAACTTGGTTCCCATTGCTTTTTGGAAGCTAGTCCAAAAATGAGAGGTAAAACGGCTATCTCTATCAGAAACAATCGATAAAGGAATTCCATGTAATGAAATTATTTTATTTGCATACAACTTAGCTAACTGTTCCATACTGAAAGTCTCTTTCATTGGTAAGAAATGAGCTGACTTAGTTAGCCTATCTACATTCACCCAGATTGTATCATTACCTTTTCTTGTTTTGGGTAATTTGGTAACAAAATCCATTGTTATCAATTCCCACTTCCAAACCGGCATTTCTAACTGTTGCAACAAACCTGAGGGTTTCTGATGTTCAGCTTTAACTTGTGCACAAGTTAGACATTTGGCAACATAAGTTGCTATATCCTTTTTCATTCATATCCACCAAAAATTCTTCCTTAAGTCTTGGTACATTTTATCACTTCCAGGATGCATCGTATACTTAGATTTATGGGCTTTTTCTAATATTGGTGGCGTAGATTTCCTAGTTTGGGTATCCACATCCTTTTCTTATGGAATCTCCAAATTCCATTTGTTCCTTGTTCTATCTCCTTAATCATTCCTTTCAATTTTTCAGTATCATCCTGGATTACTGATTCTTGTGCTTTCCTAATCTGGTCATTTAAATCTACTTGTAGATTTAATTTAAGAGAACGTACTCTTTTTGGCTTTTCGTGATACTTTTGACTTAAAGCATCAGCAACTACATTAGCCTTTCCGGCATGATACTGGATATTGCAATCATAATCACTAAGAATTTCCATCTAGCGTCTTTGTCCCATGTTTAACTCCTTTTGCCCAAAAACATACCTTAAACTCTTATGATCGGTGAAAATGGTAAACTTACTACCGTAAAGGTAATGTCTCCAAATTTTCAGGGAAAAAATTATGGCTCCTAATTCTAAATCATGGGTTGAATAATTCTCTTCGTGATTCTTAAGTTATCTAGAGGCATAGGCTATAACCTTTTGACGTTGCATCAACACACATCCATAACCTAACTTAGAAGCGTCACAATAGACTACAAAGTCTTCAGTTCCTTCTGGTAACGCTAGTATGGGTGCCTTGGTTAATCTTTGTTTAAGAATTCTAAAGGCTTATTCTTGTTTTGGTCCCCATTCAAACTTAACAGACTTACAGGTTAGCTTAGTCAAAGGAATCACTATTCTAGAAAAATCTCGGATAAACCTTCTATAATAACTGGCCAATCCTAGAAAACTTCTAACCTCGGTTGGTGACTCAGGGGTTTTCCATTTAGTAATTGCCTCAATCTGTCACACCCTGACTTTTGCGGAAGCGTGTTACGTGTGACTTGCTTAATATCATTGCATTCAATTATATCAAACAACTAAATGATAGAAACCATGATGTTCATCCATTAAAGAGTTTCAAAATATTACAACCAACATTGTTTAACATCAAACCAATACTTCAAGTTTAAAATACATAACAACCAAGGTTTTAAGTTCCATAACGGACTTTAACAAAAGACACTAATAAAACTAGGCTTTGATCCATGTATCCTATCAAAGATAAAATACACGATTCAAACCCTTCAACACTGGATGACATCGTTTATTAAAGACACAACTGGAAATCTTGAACGCCCGCCAGATCCATCATCAATTTCCTGAAATACATGTAGTTTAGAAAACATCAACAAAAGTTGAGTGAGTTCATGTGTTTGGTATGCGTGCACGAATAACCTTGTAAACATTTGTAAGTATTGTAAACCCGGTATGAAAGCGAATATGAACAGATCAATTAATGATTTGCAAGGTCATTAATGTGTGTGTAACGGTGTAGGAAGGCTCAATCCTTTGCGTATTTCGTACCGGGCCTCCCGGCTGGGACGACATAGTCACCACATGCGGCCAACTCGCGGACCCATGGGTGGGGCTCGCAACACCCAAATAGATCTATCACTCATGCCCCACGGTCCTTATAAAAGGATTAATGGTCTCAAGTCAACGCCTACCCATTCACATGATCTAACAGTTCATTCCTTAGTTAACCATACCATTTGTATTCATTGTATCATTTGTAACATGTATTTCACCCCGAAGTTATAAAACTGAAAACAGATAAAAGAAAAGGGGGACATGAACTCACAAACTTGTGTCTTCGATCAAATAACTAAAAGCTTCTTCTAGGTCGCCCGACTACCTACACACATGCTACGGTTTATTAGACGGATGGGTCGTGCCTTGACTTTTAGTCTTATTTAGTATCTTTGAGTTACACTTTTTGGTGTCATAAATATTATTCCAAAGTATATAATTATTTGTTAAAATAATAAATATTTTAACTTAAATTATATTTATTAATTATTGGAATAATATATTTTAACTTGATACATTATGTATTTATACATGTATATCTTTCCCCAAGGATGGGTATACTTACACTTGTTTTCTTAGACTTGTGTATTTTTGCCAAGTATTGGTGGCGTATTCCTGTGTATTTTATACGTACGAGAATACGTATTTTTATTGTATTTATTAAGTATTCTTATACTTAATTTTTGTATTTATTTTTCCAGAATATTATTTTCAATAAAAATCATCAATATATATATTCTTAAAATATGTATATTTTAAGAAAACTTTTATAGAAAATTGTTTGTAATTTTCTCCCTTGGCAAAAATATATATATTTTCATATAAACTTCAAAAATAATATATTTTCAAGTTTAACTTAGAAAATATTTGTCAATCCATTTTCACCCCAAGAATAATATATTCTAAATTTATTTAAGAAAATATATATTTTCTCCAAAAATATTATATTTTCTAATTATCAAGTAAATATATATATATATATATATATATATATATATATATATATTTTTCTTTACTAAAAAATAATGTATTTTTTTCTTGACAAAAATATGTTATATTTTTGTAATAATTATAAGAATCATATTTTTCGTTTCATTGGTTTCCAAAATACCATTCTACTCACTTGTCAATATATATATATATAAATTTAATTCCGGAATATTTTGTAGTTTATATTACTTGTTCGGTTTGTTCCAACTTTTGGGTATAAATTATATATTTATTATCTTGGAATTTTGATAATATTTGGTGTTATAATTTTTGGTATTTTGGTGAGTTATATTATTTCAAGTCCTAAAATAATATAACTAATACAGGTAATATACAAGTAATCACACAAATTGTGACATCTAAATATATATTTTCCTAAATACATATTTAGTCACTTTTATTTATCAAAAACAACCTCCAACATTTATAATTTTTGTAACAAAAATTATGGCAATTTTTATATGAAAAATCATGGTAAAAATATACCTGTGAACACTTGTTTAAAAATATTATTCTAAGTGTTTAAATTTTTAGAAAAATTTTGCCATAGTTTCCCCTTAAAAATGGAGGTTTTCATGCTTTCAAAGCATATCATTTTTTTTTTAAAATCATCACCAATCAATCAACAAATCAAGCAACACTTACCAAAAGCCAAAATCATGCATTTTACCCTACAACATGAACTTGAAATGTTGTAAAAACTTGTAGTAACTTAGTATGTTGTTAAGTAAGCTTAGTTACCCTTTAAAGTGTGGTTATTTATTTATAAATCACATTCTTGTAGATTTTGGACTTTCACAACTTGTAAATTGATTTTCTAAAAATATTTCTTCTTGAATTTTTCTTGTTAATAAATGTTTCTACACTTGATTTAACACCAAAAATGTGATTAATTTCTTTAAAATTCATGGTTATGTAAATCTTGTTTATGAACTTAGTTTCTTGAGAAAACTAGTTTTAAAATCATCCATGTATTAGACTAATAACATGTATTCATAATCATCTTCCCCAAAATCATCTTTGTTTTCAAGTTCATGATGAACATAAAGGATGATCATCTTGACTTTTCACAAGATCATCCTCTGATCTTGCTAGATCGTGAGTTTAATCACAATCTAGCAAGTTCCATATGATGTTTAACATCATAAAGAAAAATAATCAACAATCAAGAAGCATACATACACTTAAACAACATAGATCATTATGATTTTGAGCTTTATGTTAGGAGAGAGTTTGAGTGTGTTGTGTGTTTGTGAAAAATGAAGGTTATGATCTTGTGGTTACATATATAAACTTCCAACATTCTTTAATCCTTTATATAAAATGTCTTTAAAGAATCCAACATGATCAAATAAAATATGCAAAGAAAATCAAGGGTGGGGGCCACCCTTGAACCGTAAACATGGGGGGGGGGGGTATGGTTGAGTTTCAATTGTTAGTTAAGGATTCTAGTTAGGTTATAAGTGTTTAAGTTAGTGTTTTAGTTGTTATGTGATTATAAGAGGTGTTATGATGTTCGAGGACCATTACTAGCTTAGAATGATAAAACAATGATTCTAGTGAAAATTTGGTGTTTCGGGTAGTGTCCGGTTGGTTACCGGTTCGTTAAGATGCTAAACTACGCAGTTTAGTGTGCTTTATGTTACCTTTTGTGACAGTTTGGATTCCCGACACTTAGGAAAACCTTCTGAACCATTTAACCATAATTCTGCATAATATTAAGTTGTTTAAATGCTATTTTTTGCTGAATTTTGCTGAATTCTGCAGTTTATGAGAATTTTAGGCACTTTCCGGCATTTAAACTATCACTAGGAAGGCAGTTTTATGATCCTTACTTTCCTACACACTATACTAGTGTAACTCTTGGTTTCTGGCTCATTCTGTGTCTCAATACCATGTCTGTCTAAGTACTGAACTCCCGTCAGTTTTTCTGATTTGTCTGATAACTGTGGTAACTTTGTTTCGTGCATCATTTGAATCATAAAGTGTTGCATGCAATAATGATATGTAATCATGCAATATGGGATGCACTTGTATGTATATGACAATAATCAGAAAGCATTCATGTCATTAATTTAAATCAGCACAGTCATTAAAGCACTAATTACTGTTAATTATGGAAATTTGACAATTGTCACATTCTCCCCCCGTTAAGAAAATTTCGTCCCGAAATTTTAAGCTGCGTTATCGGTTGCAGGGGAGTTAAGGAACAATTGCGGATACTTTGCTTTCATACGATCTTCACGCTCCCAAGTAAACTTTGGGCCGTGACGTGAGTTCCAATGAACCTTGACAAGCTTAACACTACTCCTCCGAGTCTTGTTAACTTTTCAATCTGTAACCTCAACGGGTTCTTCCGTGAAGTGGAGAGTGTCGTCTATATGCACTTCATCCGCAGGGATGATAACTGTCTCCTGAGTTGGGATTTTCTTCAGATTAGATACATGAAATGTATCATGAACACCATTTAGTTCCACTGGTAGTTCCAACTTGTATGCTACGGTACCAACCCTTTCCAATATCCTGAATGTCCCAATGTAATGTGGGTTTAACTTGCCACGCTTCCCAAAGCGTCCTACACCTTTCCAAGGTGAGACTTTTAACAAAACCATATCTCCTACTTTGAATTCCAAGGGTTTTCGTCTTTGATCTGCATAACTCTTTTGTCGATCATGAGTCACCTTGATGCGCTCTCAGATCTGCATGATCTTATCAGTTTTTTCTTGGACCAGTTCGGGACCAACCATTTGTCTATCTCCAACATCTGCCCAACATAACGGTGAGCGGCATTTACGTCCATAGAGAGCTTCGAACGGTGCAACTTGAATACTCGTATGGTAGCTGTTGTTATAGGAAGACTCAACCAGAGGTAGATGAGTATCCCAAATGCCACCCAAATCCATTACACAAGCGCGAAGCATATCTTCCAGCGTCAGAATAGTCCTTTCGCTCTGACCGTCAGTCTGTGGGTGAAAAGCCGTACTCAGATTCAACTGATAACCAAAAGCTTCCTGAAAAGATTGCCAAATCCTTAACATAAACCGTCCATCTCTATCTGATATTATCGAGATGGGCACTCCATGACGTGCTACTATTTCCCTGAGGTAAAGCTCAGCTAGCTTACCAGTGTTATCCTTTTCTCGAATCAGTAAGAAGTTCACAGACTTTGTTAATCGGTCCACTATTACCCATATCATATCATGTCCTCTAGGGGTTCTGGGTAACTTCGTTATGAAGTCCATAGAAATTTTCTCCCACTTCCACATGGGTATTTCCGGCTGTTGCAAGAGAGCTGAAGGCTTCTGATACTCGGCCTTTACCTTGGCACAAGTTAGTCACTTCCCAACATAAATGGCAACATCACTCTTGAGCTTTGGCCACCAGTAATAATCCTTCAGATCTTGGTACATCTTGTCCGATCCTGGATGGATCGAGTACCTCGATTTATGAGCCTCATCGAAAATAACCTCTCTAACACCACCATAAAGCGGAACCCAAATACGTCCCATGAAATACAAGGTTCCTTCCTTGTTAGGCATCAACTTCTTCTCCATTCCCCCGAGATATTCAGCCTTAATGTTCTCTTTCTTAAGAGCTTCTCATTGTGCGGCACGAATATGGGCTTGATTCTTTCCTTTCGACTTAAGGCGTCTGCTACCACATTCGCCTTTCCAGGATGATACTTGATTTCGCAGTCATAATCATTTAGCAACTCAACCCCTCACCGCTGTCTCATGTTAAGTTATTTCTAATCAAATATGTGCTGAAGGCTCTTGTGGTCCGTGAAAATAGTGCATCGTGTACCATACAGATAATGTCGCCAGATCTTTAATGCAAATACCACTGCGCCTAGCTCCAAATCATGCGTGGTATAGTTCTTCTCATGGACCTTCAGTTGGCGAGAAGTGTATGCGATAACCTTTTGGTGTTGCATGAGTACACAACCCAATCCTTGACGCGAAGCGTCGCAATATACCACGAAGTCTTCGGTTCCTTTGGGTAGAGATAGTATAGGTGCATCGCATAGCTTGTTCTTGAGCAGCTGAAAGGCTTCTTCTTGCTTATTTCCCCATCCATACTTCTTGTCCTTTTGAGTAAGGGAGGTCAACGGTTGAGCTATCTTAGAAAAATTCTTAATGAACCTGCGATAATAGCCTGCTAAACCCAAAAACTGTCGGATCTCGGTCGGTGTCTTCAGAGTTTCCCAGTTTTTGATTGCCTCAATCTTTGTGGGATCCACATGAATACCATTCTCGTTTACCACGTGACCGAGGAACTGTACCTCACGTATCCAAAACTCGCACTTCGAGAACTTAGCGTAGAGCTTTTCCTTCTTTAGCAGCTCTAAGATGGCTCTAAGGTGTTGCTCATGATCTTCCTTCGTCCACGAATAAATCAAAATATCATCGATAAATACGATCACGAATTTATTGAGATATGGCTTGCACACCCGATTCATCAAATCCATAAATACTGCCGGTGCATTGGTCAACCGAAACGGCATCACAAGCAACTCGTAATGTCCATAACGAGTTCTGAAGGCAGTCTTCGGTATACTTTCCTCTTGAATCCGCAGCTGATGATAACCTGATCGAAGATCAATCTTGGAATAGTAGCTTAATCCTTGCAGTTGGTCAAATAAATCATCAATCCTCGGCAAGGGATACCGATTCTTAATGGTCAGCTTGTTCAGCTCCCGGTAGTCGATACACATTCGAAAGCTACCATCCTTCTTCTTGACAAACAACACTGGAACTCCCCAAGGCGAGAAGCTCGGCCTTATGAATCCCTTGTCCAATAACTCCTGAAGCTACGTAGATAACTCTTGCATCTCTGAAGGCGCAAGTAGATAGGGTGCCTTGGCTACAGGCGCGGCGCCTGAAACCAAGTCAATGTGGAATTCGACTTGTCGTTGAGGAGATAATCCTAGCAAGTCTTCGGCGAAGACTTCAGGATATTCTCTTACCAAAGGGATATCTCCAAGCTTCGGCTCTTCGGCTTCTTATCCACAACATGAGCTATGAAGGCAACGCATCCTTTACGTAGACACTTCTGTGCTTTCATACAACTGATAATCCGCAAAGGTGTATCATTCTTCTCTCCGTGAATCACTATCGTCTCTTCATTCGCCATCGGAATGCGAATGATCTTCTCATGGCATACAATCTCTTCTCGTTTGCTAGCCAACCAATCTATCCCAATACGACATCGAAGCTTCCCAAGTCAACTGGCAGAAGATCTATTGAAAACTCACGCTCTCCAAGCTCTATAACACAACCTCTAATCACCTCATTAGCTTCTACTAGCTTTCCATTAGCCAGTTCTATCGAGTACGGGACGTCTAACTTACTTGCTACTAAACCAAGTATATTCTTAAATTCTAGAGATACGAAGCTATAATCGGAACCAGTATCAAACAGCACAGATGCATAATGTTGATTAATAGGGAACGTACCAGTAACCATGTTCAGATCCTAGCGTGCTTCCCTAGCTCCAATGTTAAACACCCTTCCACGTGCCTGATTATTCGTTGGGCAATCCCGCTTAAGGTGCCCCATTTCACCACAACCAAAACAACCTTGACTGCGTCCATTGTCATTCACGTTTCTGCCCTGATTATTGTTGTTATTGTTTCCACCTCGATTTCCGTTACCAGCTTGGTTTCCATAACCACCATGATTCCCGTTTCCACCAAAATTACCATTTCCTCCCTAATTTTGATTCCCAGTTTGATTTCCATTACCACCACGGTTTCCATTACCGCCTTGCCCTCCATTTCTTCGTCCAGCTCCATACCAGCACGCCTCACTGGCATGCCCCACTTTGCCACAGTTCTCACATCTCCCATACCTACACCGTCCGGTGTGATGATGTTGACAGATATCACACTTGGGCAGGGTGCCCATGTACCCCTTTCCTTTGGGTTCAGTGTTTGTAGCGCCAGTCCTGACCTTGGCTAGCTGGCTGGTATCCCTGCGCTTGTTGGCATTGTTGTTGTTGTTGCTTGCTTGAGTGCCCTTCTTAAAGTTTGTAAACTTCCTTTTGTTATCCCTAGATGACTCCACGTGAGTCTCTTGCTTCATCGTTTCAGAAATCGAAAACTTGCCCAACCTAATCGCTTCCTCCGTGAGCGCCACACTTAAGTTAATTGCCTCAGTAATCGTTGGAGGCTTGGACGCTGTCACCATGCTCAGAATCTGAGGTGCCAATCCCCAGATGAAACGTTCTATCCTCTTAAATTCCGGTTCCACCAAATAAGGAACCACTCTCGACAAATCATGAAATCTCTGCACATACTCAGCCACCTTTGGACCTTCCATTTTCAGTTTCCAACTTCTGGATTTCTGCCTGAGAAAAATACTTTTTATGCATCAACTCTTTCAGTTCATTCCAAGTCAAAGCATACGCAGCAGCCTCACCCAATGTCTGAACCTGAAGGTTCCACCACGAGATTGTTCCATCTAGAAACAGTCCAGAAATGTACGTGACTTGTTGCTCTGGAGTACATTTACTCATCCTCAAAACATAATCTGTCTTCTCTACCCATCGTACAAAGGCGACGGCACCCCCAGTGCCATCAAAATTCAGGGGCTTGCAGTCCAAAAACTGCTTGTAGGTGCAGCCTGCAACACAAGCAACATCATTCACAGAAAGCATTAGCAAAGCACACTTGGAAATGTCCAAACGTATTGTAATGTGTCTTAGGTGACTAAACATTATCGTTGGGTGGGTTATTCCCTGAGGTACCTCCGCTGTGTTCGGAGCGAAGGGCCTCGTGCTGTGCGATGGCCTGTGAGATGCGCTCTTGTAATTCCGCCTCTGTCGTCGGCAAAGGGTTGTTGGTATCGGTGTTCCTTTGCGGCGGCATTCTTCTTCTAAGAAGAAGATCGGATAGGTCAGGTCTTATTCTTTAAATAAATAAATAGTTGTCTAGAGGTCGTATGTACATATACATAAGCAATCATCATATCAAACAATCATGCAACAACATAATCATAACACAAACATGTAAATCAACAATGTATTTAATGAGAGCATGACTATTGAGCTTTCATTTAAGACCAACCACAAGTTACATTGTTTCCACATTGTATCGTATCAAAAGGGACATAGGGTCACACTACCCTTGTAGAATAAGTCTGTCATTGTACAAAAGTAATGATCAAAATATGGTCTTCGTATCTTCACTATCTCGGCTCAATTGTAATGCTCTCATCAAAAGTAATGCATCTGCATAAAACCAAAAACCTACTGTACTGATGGCGGGGGAGGAGGAGGGAAGAAAAGCAAACTGCGGACATGTGCGAGCTCCTTCTCGAGCTCATACACACGGCGAAGCAAAAAGCTAATCTGCTGCTCGACAGTAAGGGAGCGGGTATCAAAACTCGGGATAGGTGCGGGAGCAGCAGGTGGATGTGCAAAAGGAGATGACGATGAATGAGGAGGGATAAAAGTAGAATGACAGGGACAAGGTGGAGGGTATGAAGGAGTCAGCTCGAGCTCCAGAACTCTACGACTCAAGACCTCAAACTGTAACTGGAGTGACAAAAGCAACGCATCCTGTGTGTAGCCTCCATAATGTGAGGGATGATAGGGGTCGGAAATGGGCATAGTATATGGTGGGAACCATCGGAATGGATCGTCAAGCGGGGTAGATGTAAAGGGAGTAAATGGTGCAGTCTGTGGAATCTGAGGGAAAGCTGCTGAAGCAAATGGGTCATAACTAGGGGGCTGTCCCGAAGTACCCTCCCCTGGTCGGGGTGCAGGGATGTCCTGGAGGAAAACAATCGGTAAATCAGTACGGTGAACATTGGACTCAACAGGAGGTAGGGGAGCAACATCAGCAGGTGGAGGTGGAGGAATGAATGGCTCAACATGTGGGAGATCAACAGGTGCAGGTACTGGCTCTGGAACAAGGGGTGCAATATCTGGTAATCCAAACGGGACATGGTCTGGCTCAGGACCAGGCTCTGGTTCGTGTGGAGGTGTGGGGTCTCGTGTAGGAGATGGTGCAGCAGACATAGCGGTGACGTCGTTGGAGTTAGTAGCGTAAAGCTGCAGTCCTGCCGCCTGCAGGGCTGAGGAAGTCACAGACTCAAAGGATTCTGAAACTGAATGCAAACTGGAGTCAGAGGATAACTCGATAACTGGGATAGCAGGAGGAGGTAAGACAACAACATCATCATCAATCTCCCTGTCGCCCTGGGCATCAGCTGGGGGACCGTCCACAAATAAATCAACATCATCGCCAAACAAGTCATCGAAGGGCCAATCCTCAGGAGGAATGACCATAAGAGGAACGGCGTCGAGGATCGGTGCCAGAATGTGCTCATCATTGGGGTGACCAATGATGAGGTGATCGTGAACAGGAGCAGGAATATCAAAAGGATCCTTAACGGGAACGCCATCAGCTATAGGTAAATCATCGCCAAAATCTACTAACGCGAATGGCTGAAAGTCGTCCTCATCCTCGGACAACATCTCGGGATCACTCTCAGTGTCCGATGTAAATATCTCTGGCTCAGGCATGACCTAGTCGTCCGAAACGACGACCATCGGGTAGTGGGCGTCAGACAACCCACTCTCAGAGGATGACATGGTGCCTGTAACATAACAATCATAACATGTGCACATATATTAACCACTAACACCTAGTATATGCAAACAAGACAATCATCACTTAATCATGTATTCAGATTATCCCTCATGAAACTTTTCTATCTTAACTAGTCTACCCCATGCAAACTAAACCACCGCTGTGACCTTGCAATCGTATTTTTTGTCTTTCCTTTTGTAAAACGTTTGTTCCATGGATCTTGGCGTTTTGTGTACTGTCACACCCTAACTTTTGCGGAAGCGTGTTACGTGTGACTTGCTTAATATCATTGCATTCAATTATATCAAACAACTAAATGATAGAAACCATGATGTTCATCCATTAAAGAGTTTCAAAATATTACAACCAACATTGTTTAACATCAAACCAATACTTCAAGTTTAAAATACATAACAACCAAAGTTTTAGGTTCCATAACGGACTTTAACAAAAGACACTAATAAAACTAGGCTTTGATCCATGTATCCTATCAAAGATAAAATACACGATTCAAACCCTTCAGCACTGAATGACATCGTTTATTAAAGACACAACTGGAAATCTTGAACGCCTGCCAGATCCATCAACAATTTCCTGAAATACATGTAGTTTTGAAAAATCAACAAAAGTTGAGCGAGTTCATGTGTTTGGTATGCGTGCACGAATAACCTTGTAAACATTTTTAAGTATTGTAAACCCGGTATGAAAGCGAATATGAACATATCAATTAATGATTTGCAAGGTCATTAATGTGTGTGTAACGATGTAGGAAGGCTCAATCCTTTGCGTATTTCGTACCGGGACTCCCAGCTGGGACGACATAGTCACCACATGCGGCCAACTCGCGGACCCATGGGTGGGGCTCGCAACACCCAAATAGATCTATCACTCACGCCCATCGGTCCTTATAAAAGGATTAATGGTCTCAAGTCAACGCCTACCCATTCACATGATCTAACAGTTCATTCCTTAGTTAACCATACCATTTGTAATCATTGTATCATTTATAATATGTATTTCACCCCGAAGTTATAAAACTGAAAACAGTTAAAAGAAAAGGGGGACATGAACTCACAAACTTGCGTCTTCGATCAAATAACTCAAAGCTTCTTCTAGGTCGCACGACAACCTACACACGTGCTACGGTTTATTAGACGGATGGGTCATGCCTTGACTTTTAGTCTTATTTAGTATCTTTGAGTTACATTTCTTGGTGTCATAAATTTTATTCCAAAGTATATAATTATTTGTTAAAATTCTAAATATTTTAACTTAACTTAAATTATATTTATTAATTATTGGAATAATATATTTTAACTTGATACATTATGTATTTATACATGTATATCTTTCCCCAATGATGGGTATACTTACACTTGTATTCTTAGACTTGTGTATTTTTGCCAAGTATTGGTGGTGTATACGGTGTATTTTATACGTACGAGAATTATTTATTAAGTATTCTTATACTTAATTTTTGTATTTATTTTTCCAGAATATTATTTTCAATAAAAATCATCAATATATATATTCTTAAAATATGTATATTTTAAGAAAACTTTTATAGAAAATTGTTTGTAACTTTCCCCCTTGGCAAAAATATTTATATTTTCATATAAACCTCAAAAATAATATATTTTCAAGTTCATGATGAACATAAAGGATGATTATCTTGACTTTTCACAAGATCATCCTCTCATCTTGCTAGATCATGTGTTTAATCACAATCTAGCAAGTTCCATATGATGTTTAACATCATAAACACAAATAATCAACAATCAAGAAGCATACATACACTTAAACAACATAGATCATTATGATTTTGAGCTTTATGTTAGAGATTATGTTCTTGATCTTTGATGTTCTTCATGATTAGTCACTTATATCATCTTTTAACCAACATAACAAGAAGTAGAATGAGATTAGAAGAGTCTTACTACTAGCACAAGGCTAGGGAAGTGATTCAAGATGAAGATGATGATAAACTTGGTGGTTAATAGCACTAGAGAAAGGTCCTTCAAGCTTCAATGGCACCAAGCTTCTTATCCTAGCTCCTTACACCTTTGTATAACTTGAGAATGGATGAACAAGATGTGAAAATGATGGTGAGGGTGGTGCTTGGTTTCGGCCGTGAGTGGAGGAGGGAGATGAGAGAGTTTGAGTGTGTTGTGTGTTTGTGAAAAATGAAGGTTATGATCTTGTGGTTACATATATAAACTTCCAACATTCCTTAATCCTTTGTATAAAATGTCTTTAAAGAATCCAACCTGATCAAATAAAATATGAAAAGAAAATCAAGGGTGGGGGCCACCCTTGCACCGTAAACATGAGGGGGGGGGGGGGTACGGTTGAGTTTCAATTGTTAGTCAAGGATTCTAGTTAGGTTATAAGTGTTTAAGTTAGTGTTTTAGTTGTTATGTGATTATAAGAGGTGTTATGATGGTTGGGGACCAATACTAGCTCAGAATGATAAAACAATGCTTCTAGTGAAAATTTGGTGTTTCGGGTAGTGTCCGGTTGTTCGGTTGGTTACCGGTTCGTTAAGGTGCTAAACTACGCAGTTTAGTGTGCTTTATGTTACCTTTTGTGACAGTTTTGATTCCCGACACTTAGGAAAGCATTCTGGACCATTTAACCATAATTCTGCATAATATTAAGTTGTTTAAATGCTGATTTTTGCTAAATTCTGCAGTTTATGTGAGTTTTAGGCACTTTTTGGCACTTAAACAATCACTAAGAAGGCAGTTTTATGATCTTTACTTTCCTATACAATATACTAGTGTAACTCTTAGTTTCTGGCTCATTCTGTGTCTCAATACCATGTCTGTCTAACTATTGGACTCCCGTCAGTATTTATGATTTGCCTGATAACTGTGCTAACTTTGTTTCGTGCATCATTTGAATCATAAAGTGTTGCATGCAATAATGATATGTAATCATGCAATATGGGATGCACTTGTATGTATATGACAATAATCAGAAAGCATTTATTTCATTAATTTAAATCAGCACAGTCATTAAAGCACTAATTACTGTTTAATTATTGTACGGATACATGGAAATTTGACAATTGTCACACAATCTTTGTGGGATCCACATGAATTCCTTCATGATTGACTAAATGTCCAAGAAACTGTACTTCTAACCAAAATTCGCATTTTGAAAATTTGGCATAAAGCTTTTCTTTTCTCAGCAAATTTAGAAGTGCATGCAGATGCGCTGCATGTTCCTCTTTACTCTTAGAGTAAATGAGAAAATCATCTATAAAGACAATTATGAATTTATCCAAATATGTCTTACATATTATGTTCATCATGTCCATAAATGCGGCTGGGGCATTGGTTAAACCAAATGGCATGACAGTAAATTCATAATGGTCATACCTTGTTCTGAAGGCGGTCTTAGGAATGTCTTCTTCCTGTACCTTTAACTGATGATATCCTGAGCGTAAATCGATCTTGGAAAATAATTGAGCTCCTTGTAGCTGATCAAACAAATCATCGATTCTCGGTAATGGGTACCGATTTTTAATCGTGACTTTGTTTAATTCACGGTAATCAATGCACATTCGCATTGACCCGTCTTTCTTTTTGACAAACAATATTGGTGCTCCCCATGGTGATGAACTTGGGTGTATGAATCCTTTCTCCAAGAGTTCGTCTAGTTGTTTCTTTAACTCTTGCATTTCGGCTAGTGCCAAGCGGTAGGGTGCCTTGGCAATTGGTGCTGTCCCTGGTAGTAGATGAATTCTGAATTCAACTTCTATGTCCGGCGGTAGTCCTGGTAATTCTTCTGGAAACACATATGGAAACTGAGATACTATGGGAATATCTTTCAGTTCTTTTCCTTTAGTGTTAATGATTATGGAAATCAAATACACTAATGTTCATTTTCTTACGCAACTTGTTGTTTTCATCACAGAGATGAATTTTGTGGATCTAGACGGCTTATCTCCTTTAATTGTGATCTTTTCACCCTTTGGTGAATTTACTTGGATTGACTTTTGATCACATAAAATAGTGGCTTTATTGGCTATTAACCAATCCATTCCTAATACAACGTCAAATATTGCCAAATTCATTGGATAGAGGTTTGCAATAAACTTTTGATTTAAAAATTCTATTCTTGCTCCCTGCAAGAATTCAGTGATCTTAATAGTTTCCCCATTTGTTGTCTCTACTAGACATTCTTGTGGGAGTTTAGTTAATTGTTGATTGAGAAGTTTGCAAAAGGAAGTATTAATAAAACTTTGGTTCGCACCAGAGTCAAATAATACTTTAGCAAAAACATCATTAACTAAAAACTTACCGGCAATCACGTCCGGAATCATCTTGGCTTCTTCTACAGTCAGAACAAATGCTCTAGCATTTTTAGTAGTCTTGTTGTTCGTGGTCGGAGCTAATTTCGGACAGTTCGGCTTGATATGACCTTGTTCTCCATAGTTGTAGCATATCCTATTGTTAGGTTTCTTCCTACAGTCTTCTTCCTTGTGTCCCGATGTTTTGCAAAAATTGCAGTATATAGAGCATCTTCCAGAATGCTTTCTTTTGCAATATTTGCAGTAAGGAGCAGAAGTAGAACCTACATTTTTCCCACGATTGGAATTTCCATAGCGAAATTCTTGGGTAAGATTTTGAGCTAGGTTCCTCATCTGGTTCTCTTATTGTGTACGCACTAATTCATCAGTCAATGTGTTTGCTAGTTATACAGCTTCTTCTATAGTTTGTGGTCTAGCTGCCTTGACTACATGCCTAATCTCACGGATTAATCCCCAGATATAACGGGAGATTAATACTGGTTCTGGTGATGCAAGGGTCGGCACTACTCTAGCATATTCGAAGAATGTAGTAGTGTAACCCTTACTATCCACTCCAGTCATTCTAAGATTTAAGAACTTATTAGCTATCTGTTCCTTTTCATTCGGAGGACAGAATTTCCTTTCCATCATATTCTTAAACTCATTCCATTCCATATTATAAGCCTTGTCACTTCCTTTAGACTGGAGGATAGTGTTCCACCATTCTAAGACTGAGTTCTTAAACAGATTGGAAGCAAACATTATCTTATCCTCTTCCGCACACTTGCTTATTTTCAAGACTGCCTCAGTCTTTCCTATCCAGCGTAGAGCTGCAATGGCTCCATCATTTCCCGAGAATTCTATTGGTTTACAGGACCAGAATTCTTTATAAGAACAACCATAAGACATGGTTCTTCTTCTTTTTGGAATGGGCACTTGAAGTATGGGTCCATTGTTTATGCTGTGTTCAGGTTCAGTAGGTGGTCGTTTACTTCCGTTATTGATTTTATTATTATCCGATTCCTTAACCGTTTTGATAATACATGGCATCGCGTCTATAATCCCTTGTGCCACTATGTGTTGGATAGCATTATTATCTATCTGGTTTCCATTATTATCGTTATTCTGGTTTTCTTGATTCACTTCGTTGTCCATTTGAATTTCAAACATTTACCACATATTAATATCACAAAATAATATTTAATGCTAATAATCACACAACAACACATTGATCCAAAATCGTCGTCATTGCGACCTTTACTCTATTTTATATATATGTTTCTAGCACAAACTGGAACTGAAATATAAAATTACAATACTAGTATGCATCCGTAGCTATTTAAATATATATATATATCTATATATTCCAACATACAAGCATATGATATATGTATATTATTATTATTACTACTACTGGTATGGGTTCATCCAGAATTGCATATTACGCTCATCAAATTTCCAGACGAGCCTTTCACCTATCTGTCTCATTCTTTCACTTCCTTCTAATATCTCCTCACCAAAGGTTCGGAGTTCTTGCACATTCTCAGTGCTCATGGGTGGGGCTGGTGCTGGTATTGGGTCAGGAAATTGGGGCATCGGTTCTTCGTGTGGGTAAGGGTTCTCTAGGATTTCCCTGATGTATTGGTCATTATCAAAATAGAGGTCCAGAGGGTCAAGGTTTGGATAGGGTGCTAGGTTTTGCATGGGTTCGTCTTCTAGTGGGTAGCGTTGTTGGTAATCCCTATGGTCATCAAACCATGGGTCATAGTCTGGGGGATGGGGTGCTGGTACTCTAGGTATTTCAGCTGGGCCAAACTCAGGCATTGGTATTTGGTCTACTGGGTTTGGCTCAATTTCCATAGGTTGTGTGGGAAATACTGGTAATGGCTGGGGTGCTATGAGTTGTTATAGATTCGGGTCTGCAGCTGTAGTTACTAAGATATGAAAATTTGCTAATCTCATATTGATCATATCCTGTGTTTGAGCATTCATTTCTCTATTCGCAGCTACTAAAGCTTGCTGCTGCTGAAGTTTTCTCATTCTTTTTCTACGTTCATGAGCTCCCCTGCTGAACCATCCTCTCTTCTTGGGAGGGAATGGCTCTTCAGATTGTGCTTTGAACATGAAAATCCCTTCTTCGGTGTCAGCCGAATACCCCGAGGGGGTAGGCTGTGAAGAGGTTCATTCGTCCCTAGGTGAGCTGGACAACTGACGGTAAGCGTCTAAAGGTCCTTGGTCGCTTATACTGTAAACTAACAAACAGTCAAATAACACAAAACAATAATATACATATATGCACGTATCCATGTAAATTATTTCCTAACATATTGAATAATATTTTGGTGTTAGCAGAACACTTCTGTGGCTGAATCAGTGACTGTAGTTCTGATACCACTTTCTGTCGCAACCCCCGTCCCCTAATTACCCGGGAACGGGCGGCTGCGGCCAGTATCAGTGATATCGGTGTTTATCATTATTGGGCAGCGGAAATTTCGTCGAGACCGTAGTTAGAAAATATTTTATCAGAGTAAAACACCACATTTTTATAATAGTAAACATATTGGGATAAAACCCAAGTTTTCATTACAAACAGGTTTATAGGGAAAATTCCTATTTTATTGAAATAAAACATCTTCTTTATTTAGGTAACTTTTATAGCCACTTTTCCAAGCCTTCAGTGCTGTCTAGCTGGTTTCTATTTGGCTTTCACATTTTGTTACTTGAAACGCGTTTAAAAATATTTTGTCAGTGGGAAATACTGGTGAGTGAATCCCAATTTAATCAAGAAGAGTTTTATCATTTCACAGTATTGAAAGAGACTACAATGTTTATATCTACACAATTACCCATTCAGTACTGCCAATCCTGACTGGTGGGTCATATTAACACATTGGCTATCTCGTTGTCCAATGGTAACGTGTTCCACATTTTGTATACAAAACCCCAACATACCGGCAGCAATTGAAGAATTACAAAGACTCAATCACCGCTAATCACATTATAAAATAGAGTTAATTGCCAAAATCGTCCCTGAGGTTTGGGTAGGTTTGGCATTTTCGTCCAAAATGACACTTTTGTACCAAATTGCCCCTAACATTTGTAACTTTTTGCCATTTTCATCCAAACCACTAACTTAGTTTATATTTTTTGTTAAGTTGAGGATATTTGGATGAAACTAGCAAATATAAAACCACAGGGACGATTTTGGCAATTTACTGAAACACTTTTAAATTTCTTTTATTTAATTAATTTTGTTACATATATAGTAAAAAAGAATATATACATGCAATTTTTATAGGTAAAAAATAATAGCTTTATCACATAATTTTTATAAATTTTAATCAAACCACTAACTAAGTTAATTTTTCTATTAACCCGAAGGATGTTTATAAACTATGACATAAATTAATTTCTAATTTTTATATAGATCAGTTTTATATATATATATAATCTACGTAAACCTCTAAATTTTATAAAACTAAAATGCTGGTGACCTTATTGAAAAGTTCAAATAAAAAAATCTTATCATATGTACCAAGTTTGTAATTTATCTTCTACTCTTTTAAATTCGCTCCTAAGGAAATTTTTATAAATTTCCATCCAACCACTAACTAAGTTAATTTTTCTATTAACGCGAAGGATGCTTATAAACTAAGACATAAATTAATTTCTAATTTTTATATAGATCATTTTTATAAAAATAAAATCTACTTAAACCTCTAAATTTTATAAAACTAAAATGCTGGTGACCTTATTGAAAAAGGTCAAATAAAAAAATCTTATCATATTTACCAAGTTCGTAATTCATCTTCTACCCTTTTAAATTCGCACCTAAGGAAAAACAGAAGCCAGTGCCCCCCCTATCAAACAACGTATCGTTACCAAACCTTAAAATTACCCACTAAATTGTAATTATAATGCTATGAACCAAAAGTTTCTTTACTCAAGCCACGCAGAATAAATATTAGTTAGTTACCCTCATAATCTTAATTAAATAAATATTTTTTTTCTACCAACATATTTCCTAGTTGCTCAACACATTTAAAAGATATATAATGTTTTACAATTTTTTCTATCTCTACAACTGATAAATATTAAAAGTTGTAATCGATTGTTATGCGTTGCACACCAATGAGTCAATGACGTTTTCTCTTTATAAAACTGATTTATATAAAGAAGCTGTAAATTAATTTCTGTCTTAATTTATAAAATTTAAAACATCCTTCACCTTAACAGAAAAAATAAACTGAGTTAGTGATTTGGATGAAAATTTATAAAAATGATGTGACAAAACTATTAATTTTTTTCTAAAAACTCCATGTATATTCTTTTTTATTATATATGTAACAAAAATAATTAAATAAAAGAAATTAAAAAGGGTTTGAGTAAATTGCCAAAATCGTCCCTGTGGTTTTATATTTGTCAGTTTCATCCAAATATCCTCAACTTAACAAAAAAAAAAAAAACTAAGATAGTGGTTTGGATGAAAATGGCAAAAAGTTACAAACCATGGGGGCAATTTGGTACAAAAGTGTCATTTTGGACGAAAATGGCAAACGTGCCCAAACCTCAGGGACGATTCTGGCAATTAACTCTATAAAATATTTAAGGTTTTGTAAAAATAGTTTGCAAAAAGGTTTACAAAAAGGAGATTACTCACATTGCAACTTTAGGGTTTTCCTTTGTGATTTCCTAGTGATTATCTATTAATTATACAATGCACATGCATTAGTATAATAACCCAATATTTACATTAGTTATACCTTACCCGAGACAGAACTCCAACGACTACGTCGGGCAGAGCCTCAACAGCCGTTACGGAGCACTAGATCAATCGGGCAGCGTATCTAATACGTAATCGGGGGTTAAAATACTTACAACGAGGCAAAGCTTCGCTGATTTAGTGGGTATAATTCCCGGATATTATGCTTATACTTCTGAAATTGAGAGAGATTCACGAAATTTGAGCGACGGAAATGATCAGCCGATGCTCCCAATTTATAGGAGCTGATCTGAGCTTCCTCGCGGCCCACGTAAGAACACAAGGGGGCCTTCGCGCCCCGCGACATAGAGTACGTAGGGCCTAGCTTGGCACGGTCATGGGCTTAGCTTCGACACGAGTTGTGCCACGTGGCGGCACCGGTTGCGCTCTGATCTTGAGCTGTCGCGCCCCGCGTAAGAGACCATAAAGGTATTCGCGGCCCGCGAGCGCCACATGAATTTTTTTTAATTATATAGAGGTATTTAGGGAAATTTTACGTATATGGGGTGTATTTTAAGACGTATAGGGACATTCTAAATATATTAGGAGGGTTGGAAATATTTTAGAAGGGTTGTTATAACAATCAATGTATACACTTGTGTACGATTACGAAACTGTTTTGGAACGAAGGAAATATAAAAAAATTGCCGATCAAGTTATGTTGCCATGACTTAATTTTTAAATGATATTTGAAATCACAAAAAAGTAGGAATACATAATTGCTAACCTATTCATCTTAAACTAAATCAAGAGCTAGAATAAGTTTACAAGCAAGGGGTAAGTTCAAAAATGAACATAACCCTATATATATACATATATAACGCGAAGTATCGTTAGAACCGTGAGACCGAATGAAAAACCAATTGAAACAAATTTTATTTCAATACAAACCTCATTATAGTTAAAATACAACATCAAAAAAAAAAAAGAATTTACAACACTAAATAGTTCATTTCTACTCTCAAAATCACTCTTATTAGATTTCACACGTGTAAATATAACATATTTACACAGGTGTAAATGACAAACTTACACATGTGTAAATTTTCTTTATTTACGAATTCACGTAAATTTAAATGTGTAAATTTAATTTCTAACATTGTGTTCGTATAATAATAATAAGTGTAATTTTTTTTTTGGATTTTAGTTGTTTTTTACCAAATTCTCGTGGTTTTTTCATCCGTTCTCACGGTTCTCGCAATATTTAGCGTTTTTATTTAAACATTCCCCTATATATATAGTGAAAGTGTAAAATACAATATCGCTTAACATACAATACGTACGATATAGTGAAATCGCATGTTATAAAAAACGTGTTGAAAATCGCATGTTGGTTTTTTGATAAAATCGCATGTTGTTTTTTTGTAGCAATTTCGCATGTTGGTTTTTTGATAAAATCGCATGTTGTTTTTTTTGTAGCAATTTCGCATGTTGGGTTTTCAGCATAAATCACATGTTCAAAATTGAATTCGCACCAGATCGGACGACTGAGATGAGTGTGTACATATTGTACGATAAAAGATATTGTACGTTAAGCTAACCATATATATATATTGTAACATCTGTGTCTGAAATCATTGTAAACAATTCAGTTATCAATAAAACAAAGTTATTTGATCCCAATGTTTGTTTGATTATGTTTTACATTTTTCATGTTTTGACTTTTGTTCAATTTCAAACTCTACATCGCTTTCTGGGGAGTTATACGCAAACTGGTGCGTAAACGTAATCAGTTTAATGCGAAAAATACTCCGGAACATCAACATATACTTAACATACCTTAAATAACCTTTACATAACTTAGAAATAAGATTTGAAGGCTTTGGTATATCAAAAACAAGTTAATTCGCTTACAGGGACTAAACTTGACAAACTGCGAAAGTATGCCAATTTGAACTGTAACGAACATTTCGGAACATGACCATAAGTTAAACACACCTTAAATATCCTTTATATAGCTTAGAAATAGGCTTTGAGGGGTTCGGTGTGCTAAAATAAACTTTTGGGTCATTCAGGGACTAAAAGCGTCAAAAAGTGCACAAGTTTGCATTTTCGCGCATAACTTACGTTCTGAATACCTCCGGACATCCAAAAATTTATGTAAGCACTAAAATATTTTATTTTAGTGTTTGGCATAAGAAAAATCCATTCGTCACGCAATTTAGATCGTTTTTCGCGCTTACGCGCATTCCGTCGTAATTAACCGAACATCGCGGTCGTACGACTAAACGAACCAACATCCGGCATATTTTTGAGCATGTTTCATGTCCACAATGTTTAGCAATCCTTGGGGAGCCTTGAAAATGATTTAACGAGCCTTAAACATGTCGGAAATGGCCTTAATACACAACGGGAACTGAAATGGAAACATTGGAAAGTGTTTGCTGATCAGGAGGACCTTAGCGTGACACCTAGACCCCTTGGCGTCACGCGAGGCCCCTTCTGATCACCAAATGTCATTTTTTTCAGCTGTTAACAGCCCTTAAACACTCCAAAGGCCAATGCCACATGTCAAACTCTTGTGGTGGGGGCAAAATGAGCTACCATAACATTCCAACACTTGTACGGATGAGATTCGATCACGTTATTCGAGGAACGATCCTAAGGGTTGTCCATTTACTATAAATACCCACCTCAACTTCACTCATTCCTCACAAATCTGATCAAAAGTGCTCTAAGTTGAAGCAAATCACTTCATACCTGAGCTACTCGATCAAGATTTACTAGCGGGGACCCTTTGTAAGTGTTCCTTCGTTCTTTTATCGCTTTTCTAGTCCGAAAGTCGAACTATGTTTGACTTTCTGCATTGACCAGTTTATGGTCGATGCGAAGTTCGTTTGATCTTCATAACGTGAGCGTGATCACGATGGTTATAGTCCTTAGTGACTATACCTACTGAT
The DNA here is from genome assembly GCA_030545235.1 of Helianthus tuberosus. Classification (NCBI taxonomy): domain Eukaryota; kingdom Viridiplantae; phylum Streptophyta; class Magnoliopsida; order Asterales; family Asteraceae; genus Helianthus; species Helianthus tuberosus. The sequence goes on along the minus strand of CM060351.1, from coordinate 203,445,805 downwards.
TACCAGGTTATCTAGGCTCAGTGACGAGTCGTAGTTTCGGCCAAAATGCGCATTCTTGCGTATTTTGTAACCAAACTACTCTAAGGTATCAAAACCGTTTGTTTTGATACCAAACCTGTTTTCTAAACTTAGTTAAGCATGTTTTAACATGCTTAGCTCGTCACTTTTAGTTTAGTGCTTATATAGGGTCGTAAGGTAAGCGATCTAAACAATCGCTTATACTTTCGAACCCGACCCGTTTGGTCGATCATTAGGATCCGACCAAGCACATTAGGTGACCATAGTATATTGGGAATAACCTTCCAAGGTTATACCTTATGGTCGCTTCGTTTAAGTAGTTGTATGATAGGTAGTTTATATGCCTTAGGTAAATTACCAAAATGCCCTTTTTACGCCAAAATTCGTTTTAAACATATGTAACATAACTTTTGACATCTAAACTGATTTGGCAACAATATTAGACATGTTAAGGCATATATTACTTGTCATAGGACTAGTTAAGCGGTCCGAACGCGTTTCACGCGAACGACGCGTTAAAGTAGCATAAGCTACCTAAACGGGTCGTAATGGGTCGTAAGCACTTAGGTTAGGTTTCATTTAGTATGTAGGCTTTGTTAAACCATATTACATGAGTTCTCATACTCATTTGGTTTACAAGCCCTCATTCTATCCGATCTTCCGATTTAGGTCCGGTATATTAACATAGTTACCTATATTAGGTGCCGTTGGATATCCGTGATCTCTAGCTTTGTTTGGTTGTTATTCAAGGACTACTAAGCAATCTCAAGTGAGTACATAGACCCCTCTTTTACTGTTTTCAAACTGTTTTGGGGTGAAACACATGTGCCTACTTGTTACTTTCGTGCTTTTCATGCTTTCATATCATATGCTTGTTATGTTCATTAGTACATTATAGTACATGATTTCATTACATTTTATGCTATGTATGTCCATTGTGTGCATACTTAGTACATCGTTTTACATTACATTTCATGCTATGTATGTCCATTGTGTGCATACTTAGTACATTGTTTTACATTACATTGATTTACATGACTTTTCTGCTTTGTATGTTAACTTAGCATACTTAGTACATTGTTTTCATATGACATGTATACAATTGCTATAACATTTGGTTTGCACAAACGAGACTTATATACGTTCATTAACATTAGCTACGTCGCTCGGTAGTAAGTAGTGGTACCATAGGACTTGACAAATCCCATTCCTGACATCCCGGGTTTGTTTGGATGTAAGGAATGACTGAATCCGAAAACATTTCTTTTGATAACCTTAACTGAAAGGGTTATCCGACTGTCTCAAGGCTTGAATGTATGCGTTAACTTACCACATAAATGTTTGTATCAATGTAACATGCATTACTTTGCAAAACATAACTTTTTGATATATTCAAAATACTTTGTTTTGTACATTTCTACATTTGGATTATGTGACAATACTTTACTTACAATACATAACATTCGTTACACATTACTTGACTACTTTTGGACTTCTTAACATTTGACATGGTTTATACAAGGACTTTTGACAATAGGATTAAACATAGACTTTATACATTGGTGGTTTGTTTAAGTGACTTAAGTAACGAGATGTGAGTAATATGATACAAGCATGGTGGATACGCCGCTGGTACTTCCTATATATAAGTGTTTGTATTATATTACATATCATAGCGTTATTTAAATCATTCAATTTGGACTTATACATTTTACACAAGTAACACGATTCTCACAAGACTTTGGTTTACAAACAATTTACTTTATACAACTCATTTTACTTGGTTATACATTTAACCATACATTATTCTTTTATTTATACATATCATTTGATCTTATCGCTTTTTAAATGATTTACAAAACAAAACAATTTACAAGGTTCATGACTGACTTTTGCTAAACAACTTTTTCTTAAACTTAAGTCATGAATCCTATTTTCACAAAACCTATGTATCTCACAGGCATTTTTATGCTGACGTACCTATTTTCACATGTGTTTTCAGGAGCTTTTGCATAGGATGATGATCGTAACACTAGGGCGGACCTGTGCCTTAGAGACTAAAAATAAAGATAGAACTAGTTTAATTATGTTCTGAACTCTTTATTTCCTGTTTAAGACAATGTAACTCTTATGTTGATAAATAAAGTACAACTTTGAATGCCATGGTTATGAAACAATTAATCCTGTTACAACACTCCCCGACGTTTTCCGCCACGTTTTGTATGTTATACGTGGTCGGGGTGTGACAGAAGAGTTGGTATCAGAGCCAATGGTTATAGGGAATTAGGTTATTAGTAATGCTTTGACCTAGACTATAACCTTTCTAGGACCCCAACACAAGTTATCTTGTGTTTAGATTTTAAAACATGCACTTCACCTATCCTTAGGTGATAACCACAACGGGAACATCAAGTTCGAATACGCTTTGAAAATTAATCATTTGTTTTTGGATGATTGATTACTAGGTTTTGAACCCTCTGTTGTAAGGTTTTGAACCCTTCCAGTTTGATTTTTTGGCCTTGTTCCTTTCAAATTTTCAAAATCTCATCAAAGTTTTGGGTTCTAAATAGTGTGAACACGTGCAAACTGGAAGAGTGAATGCCTGTACCCTGGGTTTTCTGTCTAAGGCTAGAGTGTTCGTACAAATCCACATAATCGGACCAGTCACTCTTACCTGGGAACTCTTGGGGTGAGTGTTCACTTATAGGCGAGCATGTCTTCGCGATACATTATTTTTGACCCATTTGCTTTGATTAGTCAATGTGTCATTTGTTTACCTTGTGGTAACAAACAGATGACCACCATCTTTGCTTTTGTTGATTTTGTTTCATCTCATTCTCTTCATCCAATCATCTCACTCGTTTCCTTTCATGTTTTCCTCTTTTAGAATGCCTCCTCGACGCGAAAACTAGATAGCGACTGCCGAACTGCCAGAAATTATTGCGCAGCAGATGGCTGCTCAATTCCCAAACCTCTTTGCTCAATGGAACCAAGCCAACAACAACAACAATGCTCCATGCAATTTCAAGAGTTTCAGTTCGGCTAAACCACTCAAGTTTAGTGGTACTGAGGGAGCAACTGGGATCCTTCAATGGTTCGAGAGCATTGAGAACACTTTCCGTCATGTTCAGTGTCCTGACAATCGCAAGGTCGAGTTTTCTTCGAGTGTGTTTCAGAAGAGGGCTCTTACATGGTGGAAGGGGGTTATGAGAGACCGTGGTGCAGAAGTTGCTCTAGCGCAAACTTGGGCTGAACTTAGAGCTCTTATGATGAGGGAGTTCTGTCCTCGTCATGAACAGCGAGCTTTGGAGAAAGAGTTTGATGACTTGAAACAAGACAGTGGCGAGCACAGGGCGTATACTGACAGGTTTGAGGAGTTGAGTCTGCTTTGCCCGACTATGGTTACCCCACTCGACAAGGCTATCGAAAGGTACATCGACGGCCTACCTGACTCAGTGCAAGACATCATTACTGGTAGTAACCCTGCCACACTCCGTCAGGCGATCGAGTTAGCAGCGACATTGACTGAGTCGCAGGTTCGAAAGGGAAAGCTGCATAAAAAGGGTGACAAGGGTAAGAAGCAGGCGTCTGACAAGGGAGATAGCGAGAAAGGTCAAAACAAGAATGGAAAGAATTCTGGTTCCTCAAAGGGTTCTAGGAAGCGAAAGGCTTCCCAAAACTATGTCGTTACTGCACAGGCTCAAGCTGCACCAAATCAGCCTGCGCAACCACTAGCCAAGAAGCCTTATCTTGGCAATGCACCTTTGTGCAACAGGTGTAACGGCCATCACCTACCACATCTCCAATGTCGTCATTGCACTAACTGTGGGAGAATTGGTCATCTTGCCGCTACTTGTCGCATTCCTGTTAACCAGAACCACGCAGCTCATAACCAAGCCCAACAAGTTGCTCAGCCTCTTGCTCAGCAACAAGGTCAAGTTGCACGACCTCATTTTCCTCCTGGTTCGTGCTACAATTGTGGGGATCTGACCCACTACAGAAACCGGTGCCCAAGGCTAGCCAACCAGAATCAGAATCCAAATCAGAATCAGGCTCAGGCTCGAGGTCGAGTCTTCAACATGAATGCACAAGAGGCACAAGCAGACAATGAAGTGGTGAACGGTACGTTCTTTATTAATAATCAGCCTGCTTCTGTTCTCTTTGATTCGGGTGCCGATAAGAGTTTTGTGTCTTTATCTTTTGAGCCATTACTTCGCGTGTCTAGAACGAAACTAGGTAAACCTTTGACAGTAGAGGTTGCTAATGGTGAACCCATTGTTCTTGACTCTGTTCTTCGCAACTGCCAGTTGAACCTCAACGACCATCTTTTTCCTATTGACCTCACGCCTATGCAACTTGGAAGCTTCGACGTTATTGTGGGTATGGATTGGTTAGCCAAGCATCGCGCAGAGGTAGTTTGTTTTGAGAAGATTGTTCGTGTGCCACTTTCGACGGGCGAGATCCTACAGGTTCGTGGTGAGAAACCTGCTGGTGGTCTCAAACTCATGTCTTGTTTTAAAGCTCGGAAGTATCTGCGAAAGAACTATGTGGCCTTTTTGGCACATGTTGTAGCAGATAAGGGCAAAGGTAAGCCTATTCAAGATATCCCTATTGTTCGGGATTATCCTGAAGTATTTCCTGAAAATTTACCTGGTCTACCTCCAGCACGCCAAGTCGAGTTCCGTATTGATCTCGTACCTGGTGCAAACCCCATTGCCAGAGCTCTATATCGTCTTGCCCCGTCTGAGATGCAAGAGTTGTCTAAGCAGCTTCAGGAGCTCTCTGACAAAGGTTTTATCCGTCCTAGCTTTACACCTTGGGGTGCTCCCGTTCTTTTTGTCAAGAAAAAGGATGGATCTTTTAGGATGTGTATCGATTATCGTGAGCTTAACAAGCTTACCATCAAGAATCGATATCCCCTACCTCGGATCGATGATCTCTTTGATCAGTTACAAGGTGCTTCTTATTTTTCAAAGATTGATCTGCGATCTGGATATCATCAACTTCGGGTGCATGAAGAAGACATTCCCAAGACAGCGTTCCGCACTCGTTATGGGCATTATGAGTTCACAGTCATGCCATTCGGTTTGACTAATGCTCCTGCTGTTTTCATGGACTTAATGAATAGGGTCTGCAAGCCTTATTTGGATCAGTTCGTCATTGTTTTTATTGATGACATTTTGATATACTCTAAGACGCGAGCTGATCACGAGCAACATCTTCGTCTTACTCTGGAACTCCTAAAGAAAGAGCAACTTTTTGCCAAATTCTCCAAGTGTGAATTCTGGCTTAAAGAAGTTCAATTCTTAGGACATATTGTCAATGAACAAGGTATTCATGTAGATCCCTCCAAGATCAGTGCGATCAAGGATTGGGATACGCCTACTACTCCTACTGAAGTTCGTTCTTTTCTTGGTCTAGCGGGTTATTACCGTCGCTTCATTGAAAATTTCTCGAAGATTGCAGTTCCTCTAACTGCTCTAACTCATAAGAACAAACCCTTTGATTGGGGATTCAAGCAAGAGGAAGCGTTTCTGACTTTGAAACAAAAACTTTGCGACGCGCCTGTTCTGACTTTGCCTGAGGGCAATGATGATTTTGTCGTTTACTGCGACGCATCTAAACTGGGTCTTGGCTGTGTTCTGATGCAAAGGAACAAAGTCATAGCATATGCATCGAGGCAGTTGAAGATACATGAGAAAAACTACACCACTCATGATCTTGAGTTAGGTGCAGTTGTCTTCGCTCTTAAGATCTGGAGACACTATTTGTACGGTACAAAATGTGTGGTTTTCACAGACCACAAAAGTCTTCAGCATATCTTCAATCAGAAAGAACTCAGCATGAGGCAACGACGTTGGGTGGAGCTTCTAAACGACTATGACTGCGAAATTCGCTACCACCCTGGTAAGGCGAATGTCGTGGCCGATGCTTTGAGTCGCAAGGAACGTACTAAGCTTCATTGTGTTCGTGTTCAATCTGTTATTCAAGCTCGATCCGATATCCAAGCCCGCATTTCTCAGGCTCAACAATCTTGTGTTTCACAAGGTTTAATGGATATGGAATTTCCCTATCACATAACACCTGATCTGGAACTGAAGGACAATGGATCGTATTACTTCATGGACCGTTTGTGGGTCCCAAGCCAAGATAACCTTCGCACCTTGCTTATGGATGAAGCCCATAAGTCGCGTTATTCTGTTCATCCTGGCCCAGATAAGACGTATAAGGATCTTCGTATTCAGTATTGGTGGCCTGGTATGAAGAAAGACATTGCCTTATACGTATCAAAATGCCTTACTTGTCTTAAGGTTAAGGCTGAACATCAACGTCCTTCGGGTTTATTGGTGCAACCAGAGATCCCAGTTTGGAAATGGGAAAACATTACTATGGATCTCATTACTAAACTCCCGCACACAAAGAAAGGTCATGATGCCATCTGGGTAGTTGTTGATCGTCTTACTAAGTCAGCACATTTCTTGCCAATCCGTGAGGATTTTTCTGCTGACAAACTTGCAAAAATCTATGTGGATGAAATTGTAGCTCGACATGGTGTTCCTTTGAACATCATTTCTGACAGAGATGCTCGTTTCACTTCTCATTTTTGGAGAACCATGCAATCTGCTATGGGGACCCAACTTAATCTGAGCACAGCTTATCATCCGTAAACGGATGGTCAATATGAAAGAACAATCCAGACTCTGGAGGATATGCTTAGAGCTTGTGTGATCGATTTTGGTGGTAGTTGGGATTCACATCTTCCGTTGATTGAATTCTCCTACAACAACAGTTATCACTCCAGCATCAACATGGCTCCTTTCGAGGCTCTCTATGGTCGAAAATGTCGTTCACCAGTCTGCTGGAATGAGATCGGTGAGGCTCAGCTTACTGGACCTGCCCTCATTTTAGAGACAACTGACAAGATTAAGAAAGTTCGTGATAACCTTCAGACGGCTAGAAGCCGTCAAAAGAGTTACGCGGACCCAAAACGCAAGCCCTTGGAATTTCAAGTCGGTGATCGAGTATTACTTAAGGTCTCACCTTGGAAAGGTGTGATCATATTTGGAAAGAAAGGAAAACTTGCACCTAGATACGTTGGACCATTCAAGATCGTCGAAAGAATCAGTAAGGTAGCCTACAGACTTGAGTTACCTCCTGAACTTGGAAATGTTCATCCAACTTTTCACGTGTCCAATCTCAAGAGGTGTTTAGCTGATGAGAACCTCCACATACCGCTTGACGAAATTCGTGTTGACAAAACACTGAAATTTGTTGAGAAGCTAGTGGAAATCATGGAACGTGAAGTCAAGTGGCTTAAACGCAAGTGCATTCCTTTGGTCAAGGTTCGCTGGGAATCTAAACGTGGACCTGAGTTTACTTGGGAACGCAAAGATCAAATGAAGGCGAAATATCCGCATCTTTTCCCACGAGTTTCCTCTAAATAAATTTCGGGACGAAATGTCCACAAGTAGGGGAGACTGTAACATCTGTGTCTGAAATCATTGTAAACAATTCAGTTATCAATAAAACAAAGTTATTTGATCCCAATGTTTGTTTGGTTATGTTTTACATTTTTCATGTTTTGACTTTTGTTCAATTTCAAACTCTACATCGCTTTCTAGGGAGTTATACGCAAACTGGTGCGTAAACGTAATCAGTTTAATGCGAAAAATACTCCGGAACATCAACATATACTTAACATACCTTAAATAACCTTTACATAACTTAGAAATAAGTTTTGAAGGCTTTGGTATGTCAAAAACAAGTTAACTCGCTTACAGGGACTAAACTTGACAAACTGCGAAAGTATGCCAATTTGAACTATAACGAACATTTTATTTCAATACAAACCTCATTATAGTTAAAATACAACATCAAAAAAAAAAGAATTTACAACACTAAATAGTTCATTTCTACTCTCAAAATCACTCTTATTAGATTTCACACGTGTAAATATAACATATTTACACAGGTGTAAATGACAAACTTACACATGTGTAAATTTTCTTTATTTACGAATTCACGTAAATTTAAATGTGTAAATTTAATTTCTAACATTGTGTTCGTATAATAATAATAAGTGTAATTTTTTTTTTTGGATTTTAGTTGTTTTTTACCAAATTCTCTTGGTTTTTTCATCCGTTCTCACGGTTCTCGCAATATTTAGCGTTTTTATTTAAACATTCCCCTATATATATAGTGAAAGTGTAAAATACAATATCGCTTAACATACAATACGTACGATATAGTGAAATCGCATGTTATAAAAAACGTGTTGAAAATCGCATGTTGGTTTTTTGATAAAATCGCATGTTGTTTTTTTGTAGCAATTTCGCATGTTGGTTTTTTGATAAAATCGCATGTTGTTTTTTTTGTAGCAATTTCGCATGTTGGGTTTTCAGCATAAATCACATGTTCAAAATTGAATTCGCACCAGATCGGACGACTGAGATGAGTGTGTACATATTGTACGATAAAAGATATTGTACGTTAAGCTAACCATATATATATATTGTAACATCTGTGTCTGAAATCATTGTAAACAATTCAGTTATCAATAAAACAAAGTTATTTGATCCCAATGTTTGTTTGATTATGTTTTACATTTTTCATGTTTTGACTTTTGTTCAATTTCAAACTCTACATCGCTTTCTGGGGAGTTATACGCAAACTGGTGCGTAAACGTAATCAGTTTAATGCGAAAAATACTCCGGAACATCAACATATACTTAACATACCTTAAATAACCTTTACATAACTTAGAAATAAGATTTGAAGGCTTTGGTATATCAAAAACAAGTTAATTCGCTTACAGGGACTAAACTTGACAAACTGCGAAAGTATGCCAATTTGAACTGTAACGAACATTTCGGAACATGACCATAAGTTAAACACACCTTAAATATCCTTTATATAGCTTAGAAATAGGCTTTGAGGGGTTCGGTGTGCTAAAATAAACTTTTGGGTCATTCAGGGACTAAAAGCGTCAAAAAGTGCACAAGTTTGCATTTTCGCGCATAACTTACGTTCTGAATACCTCCGGACATCCAAAAATTTATGTAAGCACTAAAATATTTTATTTTAGTGTTTGGCATAAGAAAAATCCATTCGTCACGCAATTTAGATCGTTTTTCGCGCTTATGCGCATTCCGTCGTAATTAACCGAACATCGCGGTCGTACGACTAAACGAACCAACATCCGGCATATTTTTGAGCATGTTTCATGTCCACAATGTTTAGGCATCCTTGTGGAGCCTTGAAAATGATTTAACGAGCTTTAAACATGTCGGAAATGGCCTTAATACACAACGGGAACTGAAATGGAAACATTGGAAAGTGTTTGCTGATCAGGAGGACCTTAGCGTGACACCTAGCCCCCTTGGCGTCACGCGAGGCCCCTTCTGATCAGCAAAAGTCATTTTTTTCAGCTGTTAACAGCCCTTAAACACTCCAAAGGCCAATGCCACATGTCAAACTCTTGTGGTGGGGGCAAAATGAGCTACCATAACATTCCAACACTTGTACGGATGAGATTCGATCACGTTATTCAAGGAATGATCCTAACGGTTGTCCATTTACTATAAATACCCACCTCAACTTCACTCATTCCTCACAAATCTGATCAAAAGTGCTCTAAGTTGAAGCAAATCACTTCATACCTGAGCTACTCGATCAAGATTTACTAGCGGGGACCCTTTGTAAGTGTTCCTTCGTTCTTTTATCGCTTTTCTAGTCCGAAAGTCGAACTATGTTTGACTTTCTGCATTGACCAGTTTATGTTCGATGCGAAGTTCGTTTGAACTTCATAACGTGAGCGTGATCACGATGGTTATAGTCCTTAGTGACTATCCCTACTGATTACCACGTTATCTAGGCTCAGTGATGAGTCGTAGTTTCGGCCAAAATGCGCATTCTTGCGTATTTTGTAACCAAACTACTCTTAGGTATCAAAACCGTTTGTTTTGATACCAAACCTGTTTTCTAAACTTAGTTAAGCATGTTTTAACATGCTTAGCTCGTCACTTTTAGTTTAGTGCTTATATAGGGTCGTAAGGTAAGCGATCTAAACAATCGCTTATACTTTCGAACCCGACCCGTTTGGTCGATCATTAGGATCCGACCAAGCACATTAGGTGACCATAGTATATAGGGAATAACCTTCCAAGGTTATACCTTATGGTCGCTTTGTTTAAGTAGTTGTATGATAGGTAGTTTATATGCCTTAGGTAAATTACCAAAATGCCCTTTTTACGCCAAAATTCATTTTAAACATATGTAACATAACTTTTGACATCTAAACTGATTTGGCAACAATATTAGACATTTTAAGGCATATATTACTTGTCATAGGACTAGTTAAGCGGTCCGAACGCGTTTCACACGAACGACGCGTTAAAGTAGCATAAGCTACCTAAACGGGTCGTAATGGGTCGTAAGCACTTAGGTTAGGTTTCATTTAGTATGTAGGCTTTGTTAAACCATATTACATGAGTTCTCATACTCATTTGGTTTACAAGCCCTCATTCTATCTGATCTTCCGATTTAGGTCTGGTATATTAACATAGTTACCTATATTAGGTGCCGTTGGATATCCGTGATCTCTAGCTTTGTTTGGTTGTTATTCAAGGACTACTAAGCAATCTCAAGTGAGTATATAGACCCCTCTTTTACTGTTTTCAAACTGTTTTGGGGTGAAACACATGTGCCTACTTGTTACTTTCGTGCTTTTCATGCTTTCATATCATATGCTTGTTATGTTCATTAGTACATTATAGTACATGATTTCATTACATTTTATGCTATGTATGTCCATTGTGTGCATACTTAGTACATCGTTTTACATTACATTTCATGCTATGTATGTCCATTGTGTGCATACTTAGTACATTGTTTTACATTACATTTATTTACATGACTTTTCTGCTTTGTATGTTAACTTAGCATACTTAGTACATTGTTTTCATATGACATGTATACAATTGCTATAACATTTGGTTTGCATAAACGAGACTTATATACGTTCATTAACATTAGCTACGCCGCTCGGTAGTAAGTAGTGGTACCATAAGACTTGACAAATCCCATTCCTGACATCCCGGGTTTGTTTGGATGTAAGGAATGACTGAATCCGAAAATATTTCTTTTGATAACCTTAACTGAAAGGGTTATCCGACTATCTCAAGGCTTGAATGTATGCGTTAACTCACCACATAAATGTTTGTATCAATGTAACATGCATTACTTTGCAAAACATAACTTTTTGATATATTCAAAATACTTTGTTTTGTACATTTCTACATTTGGATTATGTGACAATACTTTACTTACAATACATAACATTCGTTACACATTACTTGACTACTTTTGGACTTCTTAACATTTGACATGGTTTATAAAAGGACTTTTGACAATAGGATTAAACATAGACTTTATACATTGGTGGTTTGTTTAAGTGACTTAAGTAACGAGATGTGAGTAATATGATACAAGCATGGTGGATACGCCGCTGGTACTTCCTATATATAAGTGTTTGTATTATATTACATATCATAGCGTTATTTAAATCATTCAATTTGGACTTATACATTTTACACAAGTAACACGATTCTCACAAGACTTTGGTTTACAAACAATTTACTTTATACAACTCATTTTACTTGGTTATACATTTAACCATACATTATTCTTTTATTTATACATATCATTTGATCTTATCGCTTTTTAAATGATTTACAAAACAAAACAATTTACAAGGTTCATGACTGACTTTTGCTAAACAACTTTTTCTTAAACTTAAGTCATGAATCCTATTTTCACAAAACCTATGTATCTCACAGGTTATGCTGACGTACCTATTTTCACATGTGTTTTCAGGAGCTTTTGCATAGGATGATGATCGTGACACTAGGGCGGACCTGTGCCTTAGAGACTAAAAATAAAGATAGAACTAGTTTAATTATGTTCTGAACTCTTTATTTCCTGTTTAAGACAATGTAACTCTTATGTTGATAAATAAAGTACAACTTTGAATGCCATGGTTATGAAACAATTAATCCTGTTACAACACTCCCCGACGTTTTCCGCCACGTTTTGTATGTTATACATGGTCGGGGTGTGACATATATATATATATGACAAAGATCCGTTAGGAACCACCCTTTATTGCGAGAACCGCGAGAACCAGTGTGAACACAAACAGTAATTCCTAAAAAAATATAAAAAAACACCCAAAAATTTTTTTTTTATTTTTTTACTATTTTTTTTTGAAAAAATCGCTCTATTTTGTTAATAAAAAAAATAAAAAAAAAAATTCAAAAAAAAAAAAATTTTGAGTAACAGTTATCCATGCACATGTGCATATGTATCGTTTCTTTGTCAAATTCCGTAATTCATTACAAATAATAGTCAATTGCACTTTCATTTACACTACCACGTGTAATACACTACTTTTTACGTTAACAATGTTAGAAATGCACATGTGCATCTATATGTATCAACTGGAAATAAGGTGTTTTGGTACACTACTTTCTCTTTCATCTATCATTCCATCCATAATACACAAGCATGCACATGTGCATTTTTGTCATTTCTTTGACAAATTCCGTAATTCATTACATATATTAGACAATTGCACTTTCATTTACACTACCATATGTAATACACCACTTTTTACATTACCAATATTAGAAATGCACATGTGCATTTATATGTATCAACATGAAATAAGGTGTTTTGGTACACCACTTTGAATACACTTTCCCTTTCATCTATCATACCATCCATAATACACTACCATTACCTCATACCATCCATAATACAATACCATTACCTCCTACCATCCATAATACAATACCATTAGCAATATTTTCACTTTATTACATGTATGTAAACACCATTTATACCATCCAATCAACATATTACATAAAAAATTGACAACTATAACCAAACCATCAACCACTAGATATAACTAACCAAAAAACATGTATATGGGTCTACTTCTCCATTCAAAATCACAAACTTTTTGTACCAAAACACGTTATATCATGGTTATACCTAATTATGCACATGTGCATTTTGAATATTGGTAATGTAAAAAGTAGTGTATTACTAATGGTATTGTAAATTAAAGTGCAATTGTCTATTCCTGATAACGTATTACCGAATTTGTTGAAGTAATGATACATATGCACATGTGCATGGATAACTGTTACTCGAAAAAAAAGTTTTTTTTTTGATGGTAACGAGATATAGCGATTTTTTATTAAAAAATATTAAAAAAAAAAATTTTGAGTGCTTTTTAGATTTTTTTTAGATTTTATTTTGTGTTCACATTGGTTCTCGCAATAAGGGTGGTTCTCGCATGAACCTTACCCTATATATATATATATATATATATATATATATATATATATATATATGGGAGGGTTTAAATGGGAACTGTAGGTCCCTCTCTAGGATGAGATAAAACCTTATCCTTGTTAGATCAAACACACTAGCGAGTGCGGAATCCAAGCTAGCATGCAACCGAGACTTTATATGAGAACAAGCACAAACACAACACGCAAGATTCACCGATTAACACCACATGTATTAATACGTATGAAAGGTCCGGTTACAAGCTCAATGTTTACAGATGTATTCTATAAACTCTCTCTAACTTTCGTGTGTGTGTGTTCCGAGCAGAATGCTCTCTCTCTGTGTTCTCTCGTGTCTGCCTCAATGTCTTACTTTAGAAGTGAACACAACACATGGGTATTTATACCCGACACAGCATGTCTGGTCGAAGGATCCGACAGATTGATCGAAAGATCATCTGTCGACCAGAAAGTGCTCGAATGATCCACATGTACCACGAAGGATGATATCCTTCGTGGTCTATCTGTCGAAAGCTGTCTTTCGAGCTCATCATCATCGAAGGATATAAGTGATCCTTCGATGACCATCCTTCGATCCAGCCATATTACAACTATTATGTTGACTGTTTGGCCAAGTCAAACCAGGAGGATGGTTGACTTGGTCAAACTTACAGGACTACAAAGACATCGTTTTACATCGTGACGAAATACAGACAAAGTACAGACACAAGTGCACCAACAAACTCCCCCTTGGCTGTAGCTTTGTCTCGATCTTCGTGTCTTCAAGTCTTCAAGGCCGAGTCGAACCGAGCCGAGTCGCGTCCACACAAAGTGCATCAACAAACTCCCCCTTGGACGCTACTCGTGTATATCAAACACATGCTCTGATACCACTTGTAGGTCCCTCTCTAGGATGAGATAAAACCTTATCCTTGTTATATCAAACACACTAGCGAGTGCGGAATCCAAGCTAGCATGCAACCGAGACTTTATATGAGAACAAGCACAAACACAACACGCAAGATTCACCGATTAACACCACATGTATTAATACGTATGAAAGGTCCGGTTACAAGCTCAATGTTTACAGATGTATTCTATAAACTCTCTCTAACTTTCGTGTGTGTGTGTTCCGAGCAGAATGCTCTCTCTCTGTGTTCTCTCGTGTCTGCCTCAATGTCTTACTTTTGAAGTGAACACAACACATGGGTATTTATACCCGACACAGCATGTCTGGTCGAAGGATCCGACAGATTGATCGAAAGATCATCTGTCGACCAGAAAGTGCTCGAATGATCCACATGTACCACGAAGGATGATATCCTTCGTGGTCTATCTGTCGAAAGCTGTCTTTCGAGCTCATCATCATCGAAGGATATAAGTGATCCTTCGATGACCATCCTTCGATCCAGCCATATTACAACTATTATGTTGACTGTTTGGCCAAGTCAAACCAGGAGGATGGTTGACTTGGTCAAACTTACAGGACTACAAAGACATCGTTTTACATCGTGACGAAATACAGACAAAGTACAGACACAAGTGCACCAACAAACTCCCCCTTGGCTGTAGCTTTGTCTCGATCTTCGTGTCTTCAAGTCTTCAAGGCCGAGTCGAACCGAGCCGAGTCGCGTCCACACAAAGTGCATCAACAAACTCCCCCTTGGACGCTACTCGTGAAGGTTCGTCTTCTATGTCTTTCATGTCGGAGGATCTTCAATGTCTTCACGCGTTGTAAGTAAGAAGTGTATCAACAAACTCCCCATTTGACTTAGGTAGTGTGTCAATAAACTCCCCCTTAGATTGAACTCTCCATTGAGTCATGCTCGTGAATCTTTTGACTTGTCAATTCTTCAGATCCTTGTGGTGTTTGATGAAGGGACAGCGGCAACTCGATCCTTTTATCCTTTGAGTGCCTCCACTTCGTGTCTTCATTCCAAAGCTTTTCCTCGAACATGTTCTCCTCGCCTTTAGCATCTGCACATGCAAGAAAGCTGAACGCATAATGAGAACAACCGCTTGGAATATAGTTAACATTAAACTAACGACACATATGAGATCAATTCTCAATCAAACACCAACCGACAGCAGTTTGAAAGTTTAGAAAAATATTCATTTTAATCCTTTAACTTTCAAAACTCGTTAACTTCGACTGTTTATGAAGATGCAATTGTTTTCCAGCTTACGATCAGGATTATGGGTAGGATAGACTCGAGTTCCAACATCAGTCAATCAAAAATAAACTAGAAGCAAAATCTTTTTGGATTTTATAAAGTTTAAATTAAAAACACACCTAAAATCTTTTTGACATTTTCATTTTTCAAATGTAAAGACGGAAAACAATACATAAATATATACAAAGATGCATTAAATAAATATTTACAGACATTCTTTTTGCGAGTTTCGAGGGTAAGAGAATCATATCAGTGAACGGTCATGCCAAAACGCTCTTGTTGTTCAATTAGTTAACATTGAGATAAGCATCCTATAACAATTATCGGTATTGTTGTCCACATAAGCTCAACTTATCATTTGTAATCATGGCGAGGGGATACGTTAAGGTATGATTTATACTTACCGACCGGTGTTCATCCACATCACGACACATTCCCGTATCAAGGTATGCACGAGGGTTCATCTTACCGGTGAGTATACCGATTATCATCTGTTTGACCGTATATGATGTGAGATTCTCACTTATTTTGATTGAAAACAAGCCCTATGTGATATAATCACTTATTGATGAGGAACTTGATTTTCAGATGCATGAGGGCACAGGAGCAAGTCCGTGAACAGGTCAGTACTTTCGTACAGCAGAGAGACGAACTTGACTCCCGGATAAATGTGATATTTTATCACTTATTTGTTTGGACATGTGATTGTTGATCACTTATTGAGGTCGTATGCAGTATGTACACGTATGTATAGTATCATGGAAGATCTAGACTTGCGTCCCCGTTATTTTTCGGAAAAAGATACAACCATGATACCCAGATGATAAGCAGCATAAAGACCGAATATCTCAGAACCTCGGCAATCTCTCAAACGAAATTTCGGTACTAAGACCATATGCCAATGAATGGTTCCCACCCAGTCTTCAGTCAGATTTAAGTTTATATCACCCTGCACACTTTAAAATGATTGTGAGCCTACCGATACATCTTATATAGAGCTGCTTATCGTTTTTCATTTACGGTTTAAAGAGGTTTAGACAGACCACTGATGTACTATCATTTTCTCTTTTGCTCGCCAGGAAACTCATTTTTGCTTTTCTATTGTTTTTGTGTTTTTGAAATTTTTCGATGTTTTTGGATTTTCAAATTTGGATTTACTCCCCCTAAAATCAACAAACTATGACAAATTTAAAAACACAAGGATATTTACAAAAACGATTTCCCGATGTCGGATAACTCATGTTTTACCTCAATGCCGTTTACCAAAATTAAGTTTTAATCAGAAAAGATTTAGCGAATTTTGGAAAAATCAGTTGGCATGTCGGTTTGCGGTGCGGACCATGATAACATTGTCTGGTCAAAGAGTGCTGAACGAGATAACAATTCACAAAGCAGCTTAAATATCGACAAGTATAGGAGAGATTAGAAATTTAAAACCGTATCCTGCAACTGCATCGTGCATTGCAAGGAATCTGAGTGCTCTCCCAAACTGGATATCCACCCGGTGTGGATTTCAAGGTCGATTTTGCAGCTACTAAAATCTCTTCACAGCAACGAGATCAAAAACCTTTGGTTCCGGCTGGTCTTCCACATTGCACCAGCGAAGGTCTTGTCTTTCTCTTTCAGAAGTAGTGTGCGGTTGTTCAATCCATGCCAAGGCATCCGCACACCCAGTTGGTTTGATCAACAAACACATTTTCTTCAATCACACCGCGAAGAAATGTACACTGCACGTTCATCTTGTAGATTGTTGAACTTCAGACGTGCTGCAGGTGCGTACATATTACGTGAATCTACCCCGGGAACCCGATCAAAGCCTTTAACAATCAAACGTTGGTATGATATTCATTTTGTCGAAGCTCCCAATTTCTTTCATCAGACATCTCTGATTCCCTTTTCTTTTTCTCTCCATCAAAGGCAACAATTTCTTCTGTCGCCTATCTTGTGCAAGGACGCTCCACTATCAACAATCTTACGACTATCGAAAGTTCCTCCTGGAATATCCTACACACTCATTCAGAGATTAGTTGGAGAGGGGGACCCAAGCCTTTGTAGACTTGGGTCTTCCGGCATGATCGAAGATTGTGACTTCGATTTCCCGATAACCCGGAATTTGAGTTGCTCCCCCTGAAACTTTGCCAGTTTTAGGTTTCCAAATTTCTTTTTGTTTACCAGATTGTGTATTATTTACAGATTTAGAAATCTCCGGTTTTAACGGTTGTGACAAATTTGGTTTCCTTTTAGCAGTTTCTGTGTTTAAAGCCTTTTCGATCACCTTTTGATTCTTTTGCTTTAACTTCTTTTCCCTTTCTTTCAAGACACGTGGGTCTTGTTTCGGGGAAAATGATCGTTTTTGGTAATTGGTTTCTTGGGGAGCACATGTTTTTGTCTTCAACTTTTGCAAGTATGGGCAGTATCTTACAATATGCCCAATTGTGCCACACTCAAAACACATTCTCCGCTCTACAAACCTCGGAGAAAACTGTTGATGACCAGACGAAGAACCAGACAATGAACTTTGTGATCTAGACGTGCTCGGACCTAAATCACATGCGTTGGTGTGTTGGGTGTAATTATTCTGATCATTTCGTTTTAACATTCTAACTTGTTTTATAAACTCAAGGTTAGATTTATCCTGAAATGTTTCAAGTTTGTCTGAACCCGTGGACCCAACAAAGTTCATTTTCTGTTCTCTTTTCTTAACAGGAGCTCTTTTGTTTTGCACCTTTCGTTGTTGAACCTTAGGTTGTGCAGCCTTAGGTTGAGCTTTAGGTGCTTGAACATTCTTGTTCTGAGCCTTCTTTCCCTGTGCCTTACCTTTTCCGGAATTAACTTGTTGTTTTCGCTCATCTTGTAGTTTTTGGTTTCCGTATTGTTTTCTAATTTGTTCACACGGAATTTGATCACATTGAGTGACAGTAACTTTGCCACTTTTGTTCCCCAAAAACTTATCAGTGCATCCTTCAAAAATTTGCTCAATTAAATCTTGATTTACATTTTTAATTGGAAAATCTTTGTTAGAGTAGATTTTGCTATCTCCTTTGAGCGTGTACAACAAGTTACTCCCTTCAAAACTTGATACAATCGACTCCATTTCTTTTGACGTCTCAGTCTTACTCGGTTTCACTGGTGGATCACACAGGATGTGATTCTCGATTGGAATATCTGTTGTAACCGAGTTAGACTGTTGGTTCACAATTTCATCAGATTCATCATCTGAAGAATCAGCATCCTCAACAATGGGAGGACTCTGTTCCTTAACACACGATGAATCTGTCTCAATCTCAGATTCAGATTCTGATTGACCCGAGGATGATGTACCAGTTGTGAACCCGAGGCCTGCTGTAAAGTCATCAAGATTGAGTGGCACGGTAGGTTCAAAACGGGGCATATCCTCGTCATCAGGCAATTTGGAGTAATTGTGATTCATTGGGGGAGGACATGATTTGAATCCAATACATGGTTTATCCCCCTTTTTCTTTCTCTCTTGAACATCAATGATGTGATCCAATACAAAGCGGGAATTGGAATAGCTTTCCAGTTTCTGCTTAATTGTTTCACATTCACACCGGGCTGTTGCCAACTCTACCATTTGCTTTTCAATTGTGTCAATAAGATTGTTGTTAGCATGTTGTTTTCGCAAAACAGCCTTTTGTAATTCTGAAACATCATGTTTTAATGACGCAATTGTTGCTTTAAATTCCTTTTCATTTCTGGTTAAAAACAAGTTAGCTTCAGTTGCTTTAGAGAGATCTACAATCAATTCTTGATTGTGTTTGTGTGTGACATCATATTTCTCTTGCAAAGCCTCGTGTTTGCTTTGCAATTCACACCACTCATCATTCAATGAAACATGTTTGTCTTGCAAGTCAAACAAACTAGCTTGTAAAGCATCATGTTTGCCTTGCAACTCAGATATGTTTGCTTCTAAATCAGCACATTTAGCATTTAAACTATCACAGTTATCACACCTAGCCACAGTGGGTTCATCGACACATACCTGACCTGATGAACTGTCGACATTAGCCATAAAGGCTGAATGGAGAGAAGACGAAGAGAAAGCGGCTTGATCCACATGATCATTCCCTGAAGTGGAGGATTCTTCATCTGAGCTTCCACTATAACCAGAAGAGTCTTCATCCTCAGAAGAGTCACCACCATTGGCGGAAGATTCTCCACCACTGGCGTGCTTTAAATCCCTTACGACTTCAGCAAAACATGCTGTTCCACCATTTCCTCCTTCTCCAAGCTGAAGCGACCAATCACAACCCTCATCTATTTGAACCACCAGCCCCCGGTTGGCATTTGATGGCCCTGCTTGGCTTTGGTTGTTGACAGGTACCAGCGTACGAACATTGTTCATGTTCTGGTTCTGCTGGTTGCCTTGGTTTCTGAAAGGATTCTGGTTTCCATGCTGAGCTGGTCTTGTGCATTCCCTTTTGAAATGACCCCGCTCACCACAGTTAAAGCACGTTACAGCTTGCTTGTCGAACCCATACTTGGTGTCTTTCTTGCTTTCCAAGTTGGTTCTCCCCGTCCTTTCCATGAACTCCTTTGCTCTTCGAATTGCACTAGCAAGAGCCCATTTGATATCCATCATTTCAAACTCTTCCCTATCCACTTGCTGATAATCTTCATTGGTTAGATTGATATTCCCAATCTGACCTACAACTAATCCACAATAAGCACTAACCAAGGTGTTCAACATCTCCATATGCTCCTTGGCTACTTCGACACTGACTTTGGAAAAGTTGGAAGTGTCCAATCTGACTGTGTTCGGATTGGAGGTGGCTTGAAAGTTTGAGGAGCTTCCATAAAACCCTTGCTGTTGCGGTTGTTGCGGCTGAGCTTTCGGTTGCACATCTGGTCTTGAATACATCATGTAAGCTGAAGGATCAAACTGATCTGTTGTTGAAGGTCCGGTGCTTGAGATGAAGGCTGTTTGAAGTTTCGCATGTTGAGAGGCTGGTCTTTCTCCACTGATACCTCCTGCAATCCCAAAGTACATCTCTGGATTTTGAGGAGTTAGTGTTCTTTTTGCCTTAAGCTTTTCTTCTACATCCTTGTTCTCCAGTTTTTGAATCAACTCATAAACGTTGATTGTGTCTAGAACACCATTTTCTTTGAGAATTTCAAGATAACTGCTCCATTTTGCTGGTAAGCTATCAGCGAATCTCTTCACCATTTCTTGTGGAGTGGCAGTGACTCTAAAACCAAACATCTCGCTCAACAAGTGATGGAACCTTGTAGATAACTCTGCCAAAGTCTCATTCTCCATACAAGTGAAACCTTCAAATTCTTTCTTCAGTAATTCTTGCTTGATCTTTCTAGATTGAGCATTTCCTTCACAACGTAACGTGAGCATATCCCACAAGCTTTTAGTAGTCGTGCAGTAAACAAACTGGTGGTAAATGTCTTTGTGAAGAGCTTGTGTGAGAATCATGAATGCTTTCTTTTCTAACTCAAATTTCTTCTTATCATCATCAGACATGGTGCTGTAAGTTTCTGGATTAGATCCTGCAACTTCCAAATCACTGTCAAATGCGGTGAAGAAGCACATCCATAGATCTTGGCAATTTGGAGTAATTGTGATTCATTGGGGGAGGACATGATTTGAATCCAATACATGGTTTATCCCCCTTTTTCTTTCTCTCTTGAACATCAATGATGTGATCCAATACAAAGCGGGAATTGGAATAGCTTTCCAGTTTCTGCTTAATTGTTTCACATTCACACCGGGCTGTTGCCAACTCTACCATTTGCTTTTCAATTGTGTCAATAAGATTGTTGTTAGCATGTTGTTTTCGCAAAACAGCCTTTTGTAATTCTGAAACATCATGTTTTAATGACGCAATTGTTGCTTTAAATTCCTTTTCATTTCTGGTTAAAAACAAGTTAGCTTCAGTTGCTTTAGAGAGATCTACAATCAATTCTTGATTGTGTTTGTGTGTGACATCATATTTCTCTTGCAAAGCCTCGTGTTTGCTTTGCAATTCACACCACTCATCATTCAATGAAACATGTTTGTCTTGCAAGTCAAACAAACTAGCTTGTAAAGCATCATGTTTGCCTTGCAACTCAGACATGTTTGCTTCTAAATCAGCACATTTAGCATTTAAACTATCACAGTTATCACACCTAGCCACAGTGGGTTCATCGACACATACCTGACCTGATGAACTGTCGACATTAGCCATAAAGGCTGAATGGAGAGAAGACGAAGAGAAAGCGGCTTGATCCACATGATCATTCCCTGAAGTGGAGGATTCTTCATCTGAGCTTCCACTATAACCAGAAGAGTCTTCATCCTCAGAAGAGTCACCACCATTGGCGGAAGATTCTCCACCACTGGCGTGCTTTAAATCCCTTACGACTTCAGCAAAACATGCTGTTCCACCATTTCCTCCTTCTCCAAGCTGAAGCGACCAATCACAACCCTCATCTATTTGAACCACCAGCCCCCGGTTGGCATTTGATGGCCCTGCTTGGCTTTGGTTGTTGACAGGTACCAGCGTACGAACATTGTTCATGTTCTGGTTCTGCTGGTTGCCTTGGTTTCTGAAAGGATTCTGGTTTCCATGCTGAGCTGGTCTTGTGCATTCCCTTTTGAAATGACCCCGCTCACCACAGTTAAAGCACGTTACAGCTTGCTTGTCGAACCCATACTTGGTGTCTTTCTTGCTTTCCAAGTTGGTTCTCCCCGTCCTTTCCATGAACTCCTTTGCTCTTCGAATTGCACTAGCAAGAGCCCATTTGATATCCATCATTTCAAACTCTTCCCTATCCACTTGCTGATAATCTTCATTGGTTAGATTGATATTCCCAATCTGACCTGCAACTAATCCACAATAAGCACTAACCAAGGTGTTCAACATCTCCATATGCTCCTTGGCTACTTCGACACTGACTTTGGAAAAGTTGGAAGTGTCCAATCTGACTGTGTTCGGATTGGAGGTGGCTTGAAAGTTTGAGGAGCTTCCATAAAACCCTTGCTGTTGCGGTTGTTGCGGCTGAGCTTTCGGTTGCACATCTGGTCTTGAATACATCATGTAAGCTGAAGGATCAAACTGATCTGTTGTTGAAGGTCCGGTGCTTGAGATGAAGGCTGTTTGAAGTTTCGCATGTTGAGAGGCTGGTCTTTCTCCACTGATACCTCCTGCAATCCCAAAGTACATCTCTGGATTTTGAGGAGTTAGTGTTCTTTTTGCCTTAAGCTTTTCTTCTACATCCTTGTTCTCCAGTTTTTGAATCAACTCATAAACGTTGATTGTGTCTAGAACACCATTTTCTTTGAGAATTTCAAGATAACTGCTCCATTTTGCTGGTAAGCTATCAGCGAATCTCTTCACCATTTCTTGTGGAGTGGCAGTGACTCTAAAACCAAACATCTCGCTCAACAAGTGATGGAACCTTGTAGATAACTCTGCCAAAGTCTCATTCTCCATACAAGTGAAACCTTCAAATTCTTTCTTCAGTAATTCTTGCTTGATCTTTCTAGATTGAGCATTTCCTTCACAACGTAACGTGAGCATATCCCACAAGCTTTTAGTAGTCGTGCAGTAAACAAACTGGTGGTAAATGTCTTTGTGAAGAGCTTGTGTGAGAATCATGAATGCTTTCTTTTCTAACTCAAATTTCTTCTTATCATCATCAGACATGGTGCTGTAAGTTTCTGGATTAGATCCTGCAACTTCCAAATCACTGTCAAATGCGGTGAAGAAGCACATCCATAGATCTTGACCTTGCCCCTGAACATAAGTTCTCAGCCTTTCTTTCCACCATCCCCAATCATTGATATGATTTAGCTTTGGCGGTTTCGTGCTTGTACCAGTTTCACTGTCGTTCTGCATCATAGATTGAATGCTGTTGCTTTGATTTGTGACCAATGCCCATTGATTTGCAGTTATCATTGCTGCTTGAGGTGGGGCAATAGCCTGCATCCATGCTTTGTTGAAATCTGACGCAGATTGCGTAGTTGATGATTGCGTAGCTGCTGATTTTGGAGTTAGAGTCCACGCGCTTGGATCCCACTGACCGTTTGTTCCCATTTTATAAAAATTAATATATTAAGTGAAAAAAAATTTAAAATTTGAACACAAGTTCTCTTTAAAAATTTAATTTTCACAAACTATGTTAAAACTTCGAAAGGTAACAACCAGCCGAAGGATCAAGAATCGAAAGACCTGAAAAGCACAAACTGTTAAACTTAAACAGACAAGGATCGAAAGATCAACACCTGTTCGAAAGATCAACAGTGTTCGAAAGATCACTGTTGAGTTTCGAACAATAACTTCGAAAGATTCTCCAAGACGAAGGATCCTTATCTTTCGAAATGTAACAGTAGTGCGAACAATATATCCTTCGAAAAATTCCTTGGCTCGAAAGATAACTCACTGACTTCGAAAGATGTTCGAAGGATGGGTATCTGTCGAACCTCCTTGATCGAAAGATGATCTTTCGACTTCGAAGGGTATCTATCGAAACGATCTGACACAGTTGACAAAGAGTGACAGGTAGGTGAAAAAGGTGATGGGTTGGTGAGATCTTTCGCAGAAAGTATGGTCAGACCATGATTTTTACCAAAACCAAGATTTTAAACAATAAAATATGATAAAAATACCCAGAAACCGGTACCGGAGTAAGCCGGAATTATGGTCGGAAATCACCAAACACCTAAAAAGGTTTTAAAGTTACCCAAACCTTCCCTTAATACACCCGACAAGTTTTGAACACGTTTTAACGACAAAAATAGCGAGAAAAACACTGAAAACAGAAGCAAAACCAAATGAGTTTTTGTCCAAAACACTCCAAAGCTTGTATAAAATCCGGTTTTTAACAAGGAAAAGAGCCCCGGCTCTGATACCACTTGTAGGTCCCTCTCTAGGATGAGATAAAACCTTATCCTTGTTACATCAAACACACTAGCGAGTGCGGAATCCAAGCTAGCATGCAACCGAGACTTTATATGAGAACAAGCACAAACACAACACGCAAGATTCACCGATTAACACCACATGTATTAATACGTATGAAAGGTCCGGTTACAAGCTCAATGTTTACAGATGTATTCTATAAACTCTCTCTAACTTTCGTGTGTGTGTGTTCCGAGCAGAATGCTCTCTCTCTGTGTTCTCTCGTGTCTGCCTCAATGTCTTACTTTAGAAGTGAACACAACACATGGGTATTTATACCCGACACAGCATGTCTGGTCGAAGGATCCGACAGATTGATCGAAAGATCATCTGTCGACCAGAAAGTGCTCGAATGATCCACATGTACCACGAAGGATGATATCCTTCGTGGTCTATCTGTCGAAAGCTGTCTTTCAAGCTCATCATCATCAAAGGATATAAGTGATCCTTCGATGACCATCCTTCGATCCAGCCATATTACAACTATTATGTTGACTGTTTGGCCAAGTCAAACCAGGAGGATGGTTGACTTGGTCAAACTTACAGGACTACAAAGACATCGTTTTACATCGTGACGAAATACAGACAAAGTACAGACACAAGTGCACCAACAGGAACGATAAATATCGCGAGAACCCTGAGAACGAATGAAAAACGGCAAAAAATTGGTCAAAAATATTTCAAATTCAAAATTTCTTTTTACACTTATCATTATTATTCGAATACAATGTTAAAAATTTAATTAACACGTTTAAATTTACATGTATTCGTAATATTGAAAAATTTACACATGTGTAAGTTTTATCATTTACACATGTGTAAATTTGATGTATTTAACAAATTTATACATGTGTAAAAAATGCAATAAGAGTGATTTTGAGAATAGATGAATTATTTAATATTGTAAATTCTTTTTTTAATGTTGTATCTTAATTACAATGAGTTTTGTATTTAAAAAAATGGTTTTGATTGGTTTTCTCATTTGTTCTTACAGTTCTCGCAATATTTAGCGTTCTCAAGATAACCCTCCCCTATATATATATATATATATATATATATATATATATATATATATATATATATATATATATATATATATATATATATATATGGGGATGGATTATGAGAAAATAGTTTAAATGAGAAAACCAAAAAACTAATTAAAAAAGCCTATAAAAACATACCAAATATTTTTATAAAAAAATCGCAGGTTTTTATGTATGGAAAAAAAATTTCAAAAAAAAAACAAAAAAAACTATTTTTTTTGTTGTATTGCACATGTGCACTATTACGGATATAGTGCACATGTGTAGTACACATATAATGCACATGTGCAGTACAACAACAAAAAAAAATTTGAAATTTTTTTATATATAAAAACTACGATTTTTTTACAAAAAATTATAAAAAAAAAATTTGGTATATTTTTTAGCTTTTTTAGGTTTTTTTAGTTAGTTTTCTAGTTTTCTTATTTATATGTAGTTTTCTCATGATCTCCTCTCTCTCTCTCTCTCTATATATATATATATAGGGCCAGGATCATTTCAGAACCATGAATATTTACTGAACTCGCAGAACTCCTGATAAACAATCTTTTTATTTATATATTTTTATGTTTAGGATAATTTTATCATTTATTATGTGTATTTTTATGATTACATCCATGTTAAGAATAATTTTATCAATTTTTATATATAATTTTATAATTACACATATGTAAATTAGTTTTTTTTACATATATGTAATTAGTTATTACACATATATATAATTTGGCTATTAAACATATGTAAACTACTTTTAACATGTATGTAATCATAAAAATACATATAATAGAAGATAAAAAGACCCTAAATACAAATAAAATATATATAAAATGATTGTTTATTAGGAGTTCTGAAAGTTCTGTAATTATTTAGAGTTCTGAAATGAACCCAACTCTCTCTCTCTCTCTCTCTCTCTATATATATATATATATATATATATATATATATATATATATATATATCTATATAGAGGCCGGTTAACGTACTATACGTCTTATCCTACATTATGTACGCGATAAGCCCAGCCATCTGATCTTCTATCTATTGAACGCTGGGAAATTAATTTATATAATTAAATTAATCAAATTAATATACATAAAACCAACCGTAAAGGATAAAATTGAAAAATTCTCTATCAAAATCCCGTTAATTTCGTTCGGTACCTTCTTCTTCTCCCACCGACTCTTCTGCAATCGACGTCTGCCGGTGCGATTGCATCCAATCGATTGTTCATCCGACGATTATGACAACTACAGCAGCTTTGGGAGGTATTATATCACCAATCGACAGCAATGTTTACTAGAATAATAAAAATTTTGATGTGATTGTTCATGTCAGTTGTGCGGGAGCAACAGAGCAAGAAAAACGACCGACCACAAATCCAACATGCGAATATTTGTAACTAACGTACAAAATCTATAACATGCGAAATTGTAAACAACATGCGAATACTTGTAACTAACATGCAAATTTAGGTTTCCATAACAACATGCGAAATTGAATAACATGCGAACAACATGCGAAAATGTATAACATGAAATTGTATAACATGCTAAATTGTATAACATGCTAAATTGTTTAACATGCTAAATTGTGTAACATGCTAAATTGTGTAACATGCTAAATTGTATAACATGCTAAATTGTATAACATACTAAATTGTATATTGTATAACATGCTAAATTGTATATTGTATAACATGCTACATTAAATGGTATAACATGCTACATTGTATAACATGCTAAATTGTATAACATGCTAAATTGTATAATATGCTACACTGTACAACATGCTAAATTGTATAACATGCAACAGTATAACATGCTAAATTGTATAACATGCTAAATTGTATAACATGCGACATTATAAACATGTGAAATTTTATAACATGCGACATTATAAACAAGTGAAATTGTATAACATGCGAAATTGTAATTTATGCTTTTTATAACATGCGATTTGTTTAAATAATAACATGCGAAATTAATTTTTTTTGGAATGTTCACTGACGAATTCAACGTCTTCAAAATCAACATCTGTGTTTCGTCCGGTGTTGCTCTATGGATCCATTGAAAACAACAATCGATTAAACTGATACGATTCATAATTACCGGGATAGTGGTGTAAGGAACTCGTGATCTGCTTATAGGGAATTGTCTAATTTGCCCTCTGCTGATTGAATGGATTGTCTGATATACCCTTATGTAGGAAAACTGAATCAGGGACACGTGTAGGGCTATTATGATCGCGTACGTAATGTATGATTAGAGGATTTGTATTCTACACTTCCTCTCTCTATATATATATATATAGGGAGCCGCTAGAATGAGAACCATCACGAGTTATGAGAACCACGAGAACCGCGCCCCGCGGGTGGCCGTTGACCACGAAATTTTTTTACACCTAGATCCGTATATTTTAAGACCGGGTGTAAATTTTGGGTTCAAACGGCGCGCCCGAGGGGGTAGTTTTTTACGCCCAAAGTTTGGTAAAAAAAAGAAAAATTAAAAAAATTAAAAAAACCCAAACTTTGGGCGTAAAAAACTACCCCCTCGGGCGCGCCGTTTGAACCCAAAATTTACACCCGGTCTTAAAATATACGGATCTAGGTGTAAAAAAAATTTCGTGGTCAACGGCCACCCGCGGGGCGCGGTTCTCGTGGTTCTCATAACTCGTGGTGGTTCTCATTCTAGCGATCCCATATATATATATAGGAGAAGGATCCGTTAGGAACCACCCTTTATTGCAAGAATCGCAAGAACCAGTGTGAACACAAACAGTAATACCTAAAAAAATCTAAAAAATACCAAAAAAAAAAAAATTTACTAATTTTTTTTGTAAAAATCGCTATATTTCGTTTATAATAAAAAAATAAAATAAAAATTCGAGTCACAGTTATCCATGCACATGTGCATTTGTATCATTTATTTGACAAATTCCGTAATTCATTACAACTATTAGACAATTGCACTTTCATTTACACTACCATGTGTAATACACTACTTTTTATGTTAACAATATTATAAATGCACATGTGCATCTATATGTATCAACATGAAATAAGGTGTTTTGGTACACTACTTTGAATACACTTTCCCTTTCATCTATCATACCATCCATAATACACTACCATTACCTCCTACCATCCATAATACAATATCATTACCTCCTATCATCCATAATACAATACCATTACCAATATTTTCACTTTATTACATGTATGTAAACATCATTTATACCATCCAATCAACAGATTACATCATAAATTTATAACTATAAACAAACCATCAACCACTAGATATAACTAACCAAAAAACATGTATATGGGCCTACTTCTCCATTCAAAATCACAAACTTTTTGTACCAAAACACGTTATATCATGGTTATACCTAATGATACACATGTGCATTTTGAATATTGGTAATGTAAAAAGTAGTGTATTACGAATGGTATTGTAAATTAAAGTGCAATTGTCTATTTCTGATAACGTATTACCGAATTTGTCGAAGTAATGATACATATGCTCATGTGCATGGATAATTGTTACTCGAAAAAAAAAAGTTTTTTTTTTTATGGTAACGAAATATAGCGATTTTTTTTAAATATTAAAAAAAATTGAGTGTTTTTTTTATTTTTTTTAGATTTTATTTTGTGTTCACATTGGTTCTCACGGTTCTCGCAAAGAAGGTGGTTCTCGCATGAACCTTACCCTATATATATATATATATATAAAGATTTTATAACGATATCATTTGTTTAGTACATCCAAACTTATATACCATCTTGCAAATAATTTGTAGTCAAATAAAGTAATAAGACATGTGTTTAACTAAATAAAAAATAATAATCTTACAGAGTCGATTGAAATGCTTGTTATGTTTCGTTTTAATAATTTAGAATGTTTGATTGGGGTGTTTCATTAAAATTAAACAAATATGAATTATGAAAGTGAATACTATGATAAGTTTTTGTTTTAAAAAAGAAAAAGCCTTTCTCTCATCCACGTCCTCCTCTTCTCCTCTCTTGTTTATTGTTTTAAAACAATATCTAATTTCCTCGACTTTTATTCTAGCTATTATTTCCCAACCCAACCCAACCCAACCCATTGCATACCAAGGAACCCTCACTTCTAAACTAATAATCTAGAACTAGGTATCCTGTAGATAATTAAACTCGTTTTCTCTGATTCAATGTTCATAGGTCTTGAAGCAACATCCACAAATCTCACTGGTTCATTGGGTATAATTAATTCACATAACAAACAGTTATCTTTATAAGTGGTTCAAGTTTGTGGTATTCATTAATTCGCCCTACTTTGAGAATTCAGGTTGATCCCTCGCGGTAATTTAGAGCATTTGTGCATCAAATCTTGTTTGATAGAAACTAGCAGGCCGGTGGGTTGTACCAAAATCGCATGGTTATATTATATAATATGAGTATTGTGGTCTTGGCATATATGTTTGGCGTTTCAATTGTTCATCAATGCATAAACTCACGTTGAAAATGAAATAAGAAATTGCCTACAAGTGACAATACATATAGTTGTTAGTGGTGAGTATTTCATTTAATACACGAGTCTTGGTAGGGGCCAAGAAACAAATATATAAAATCGAAAGGGATCCACCGAAAATGGGTCAATGTCGGCAGCTGGTGTACGTGCACCTTAGAGACCTAATCAAACAAATTAGAAACGCACGAGTGCAATCGCCAACCTGCAGGTACATGCATGTGCACATTTTCATTGGTTACACGGCTCTGTATGTTATCCACCATGTCACCATCAATGCCTCTTCAACTTTTTGGTCCTAGACGAACCATCCATGTATATTAACTAACATGTATGTATATACTCTAAAGATACCCCATCCCATTCCTCCTGAAAAAAACACTAAACTAATGATATTTTTTTTGTTCCAAAAAAACATTAACCTAATGATATATATATATTTTTTTTGTCCTTTGGTTCGAAAAGAAAAAAAGGTATTAACCAGACAAGTTGACAGAAGAATAGAGTACAAGAGAGAGGTGAGCGTTATATAGCACAACTCTACTGATACCATGAATGCAATGGACGTCACTACTTGTTTTCTCCAAATTTCAACAGTTATGGTATGCGTTACAATCTGTTCTTATAAGTTTAATATTTATATAAGAAAAATTAAAGAAATAAATATCACTGTTATGGTATACGTTACAATCTGTTGATGGTTCTTTTGATGTTTACATGACAGAATTTATTTGGGACTATTTTATAGTAAGGTACGTGGTCCTCTTCTTGGTTCACAAAGGTACGTGGTGGGACAAGCAACAGCGTTTTGTTTTCTTTCGGCGTGTCTAAGGATTTAGTTAGTTTTTTTTTTTATTATTTTTTTTTTGACTTAGTTATTATATCTTCATAACTACTTTTTTTACATGTTCTATTTTCTTTTACAAATGGTAGGTAATTTAATTCATTTTTTATTTAAAAAGTATACGATAGAGATATTTAACAAGGGTGAGGGTATTGACACACCCCCTTTTTGTGTGCACACCCCCCAGAGGTGGCATATAGGGCAATAAGGGGCGTATATAGTGTGAAATCAATTAATGTGCCAGAAAAAAGTGTTTTGATAAGCCTCTCTTTGCCCTATGAGAGGCATATAAGGTTGTGGTAGTTGGAGCATTAAACCCTATACGCCTCTCATTGAGCAATGAGAGGCTTATCGGCACGACTTTTGATGAATTTAAGGTATAATTACTGACATGAAAGGAGTTCAGTCTGAAAAAGCGTGAAAGTGACCCATATGACCCTTATCGACCTATACGACCCTTATCGAGCAAAAATGTTTGTTTACCCAAGCATACGGGATTTATGGCTTCCAAATTTTTTCAAACTCGCAAAATTCCGACTGAACTCCTGAAGATTCTTAACTAAAAAATTTGGTTGAGACTGTGAAGCATAAAGATGTCGTTTTGGGGCATTGGTAATATTTTTGGCGAAGATTCGAACCAGTCGTACGTCTCCGAAAGCGTTTGGTTATCCGGCGTTGATCGAGGTGAGGAGGAGGTTGTGTCCGTGCCTCGTTGTGATGACGGGGGTGTGCGACCCACGTTACTGACTTGAACCAGGTGTTTATAGATGAGGGGGAACCATCTTACAATATTGCCCAAAGTTATCCGCGACACGAATACGGGACTTACCATTCGTATACGGAAAACAAACACAAGTTAGAGTATGAGGAAGGTGCTAAGGAGTATGAGAAAAATGATAAAGAAGTCGAAGAAGGTGCTAACGACTTTGAGGAAAATGATAACGAAGTCGAGGAATGTGCTAAGGACTTTGAGGAAAATGATAACGAAATCGAGGAAGGTGTAATGTACTTTGAGGAGGATGTTGACGACGACGAACCTGCTAACGAGGAAGGTGTTCACGACGATGAGCGTGCTAACGAGGAACCTGCTAACGAGGAAGGTGCTAATGACGAGAAAAAAACAAAAAAATGTATGACATAACCGTCAATTACGTGTTATTCGTGTTACATAATCTTGATATAATTTTAGAGTGGATAAAATGATCTTGTATACGTGTTATTCGTATGTATATAATTTTTATTAGGTAGGAGAAATCTAGAAAATGTTTGACCCATCCTGACCTTAACCCGAACCCGACCCGAAATTGTGTCATACATATTAACCCGATTTCGTTATCATTTTGGTGAAATATTATATGGTGAAATATTTTATTAAAAATAGATTACTTAGGCTTGTAAATGAACCGAACGAACACGAACGAGGCATGTATACTGATTAAAAATAGAAAATGTATGACACGAAATTTCATACAAACCCTAAAATGTGTCATACATATTAACCCGAACCCGATGTTGAACCCGAGTTTTTTTATTGTTTTTTTGACAAATTAATATATTAATTTCATTTATGTGGATTTCTAATTAACCTTTTTTTTTTGAGGTATTTGGGTCACTTGAAGAATTGAAGAATTGGGTATATAAAAGAGAAGTTGCGAAAGGTTACGTCATTGTCACCCAACGAACGAGGAAAAAAGGCGAAGGTGCGTCAGCAAGGACAGTGAAGATATGGTTGCAATGCGATCGTGGGTGACAATGTACATGTATCGTATTACACATGGTAGGGCGTTAGTAGATAGTAATAGAACTTCACGAAAAAGAATTTGTTAACTTGGCAAAGGTGTAACATCCGTGAAATATAGTGTATGCAACAATTTAAAAAAATATTAATTAGGGTGTTTTATAACATAAAAAACCCTTAATTGCCACATAAAATTATTAAAAAAAATTAATTTCATATGAGCCGTATAGGGCAATGAGACCCATATACAACTCCTATAAGGTTCTCATTGATCAACAAGCCTCCCCTGGTTGACACCTTATGAGTGTCTCGTTGACCAAAAAGCCTCCCCTGGTGGTTTCCACTTTTAAAAGGAGTTAATTTTAATATAAATAAATGAATAATAAAAAATGTCAAATAAAATAGGGAGGGGTCCTTCTGTATCGGACCGGCCTCCCCCGGGATTCGAACTCGCACAACTCGCATAGAACACACAAGCCTTAACCAGTTTATCCTTCTGTACAGGAGCTGATAAATTGGTTCTAGTAAATCCTTTATACACTTCATACGCTATAACAACAACTCCTATACGCCCTTTTTGCCCTATACGCCCCTCATTGATTCAAAAACTACTTTTCAGGTTTGACCAAATAGAGAATATATCTAAAACTTTTTAACCCCACACATTAAAACACCAAGAAACACACACTGTCTCTCTCGTATAGCTCGGCTTAGAACGTATCAACCTATAAGGTCCATATTTTCATAAAAGGTTAGTGTATTATTTCATCTTTCCTTTGTTTATTATTATTTTTTTTTAAATTATGGCCGGTGGTGTTGGGTTTGACGGTAGTGTTGGTGTTGGGTTTGACGGCGGTGTTGGGTTTGACGGTGGTAGGGGATTGACGGCGGTGGGGGTTTGACGGTGGTGGTGGTTGTGGTGGTGGTTATTGACGGCTGTGGTGGTGGTTAGGCGGGTGTGGTGGTGGTTAGGCGGTTATGGTGGTGGTGGGGGTTTGACGGTGGTGGTGGTGGTGGTGGTTGTGGTGGTGGTTATTGACGGTTGTGGTGGTGGTTAGGTGTGTGTGGTGGTGGCTATGGTGGTGGTTAGGCGGCTGTGTTAGTGGTGGTTGTTGTGGTGGTGGTGGTGGTGGTTGTGGTGGTGGTGGTTTGTCGATTATTTAGATGTTAATTTGTTAGAAATTTCTTACAAGTTTATAAAAATTGTAAAAAGTTTATAATATGACACGTATTATATATTAATTTTTGCAGATATATCGTCAGACGAGGAGGAGTTTGGTGCGATACAGGTGCCTAGATTCGATGAGATGGCCAGGGGTGATTGTTTGGGTATTCCCTATATGGACTACCCGAACAATTCTAGGGAGTATAAACGTTTTAACAGGTTGCGACAAATGAAGGTGGGTCGGCAGAGGGCGTTGTCATGGGAGGCTTTACGGGAGGTCGGGGAGGAGGAGAGAGCCCGGGGTTTGATCAGGGAGAATTCCCCGTGGGATCGCATGTTTTCGGTGGCGGCTGGGCCATCTTATAGGACCATGATGGTGGAGTTTCTGTCCACATTCGTGTTTCGTCCACGGCCGGCTGACCGGCCCAATTCGGATATGGACGATCCAAACGTGGAAGCACCGCCTCCCGAGGTATCTTTCTGTTTGTTCGGGCAGCGACAAAATTGGTCGCTGCGTCAGTTTGCTGTTGCCACCGGGTTCTATACCGATGATGAGTTGGTTCAGGACATCTATACCACCGCGATTTGGGCTATGCCTGATGATCAGTTGTTTGCTTGGTGGCCCACTCTATGTCCTGGACCCTTCGGTAAGAAGGCCCGAGTTTCTGACATTCCTGACCCACTCGTTCGCTACATACACCGCTGCATTGCCACGTCGATCTCTGCGCGTGTCAAAAGCAACAAGTGGGTCACGAAGGTGGATTTATTCTTTCTGTACTGCTTATATACGGGCACACCGTGCGCCCTCCATCGCTGTCTGGTGGAGTATTTCGCCTCGTACGGCAAACGGCAGAGGCGTAGCCGTTTGATTGGAGGGGCGTTTATCACGCGTATTGCCCAACATTGCGGTCTGTATTACCAATTCCTTGATGATATGCCGGCCCCAGCACCACACGAGCTCTTAGATCTTAGGACGATGAGAGGGATGAAGATTGCGGTGAACTTTCCGGATATCGGATATCGGGCATCGGTTTGTTGACGAACACCAACAGATTTATGAACCCCAACCGATAGTCCACCAGGCACTGCTCGAGGCTGGGGAGGTGGAGATGCCGCATATTGCTGACGTGCCTGCTATGGATGGAGACATGGAGCCTCAGGTTGACCAGGGGCATCCGCATGAGCCGCCACAGATTCCACAACGCGTTTATCATGCAGTGCGGTTGCCTCAGTCCACCCAACGTCTCCTTGAGAGGCTGGTGGCGGGTCAGATGGTATGATGGCCAGCTGGACACAGCAGTTTCAGCAGATGGACCGGATGGAGGATTTGATGGAGTAGGTGATGGCTAGTGAGGCCGAGAGACGTACCCAGGCGGGGTTGCAGGTTCGACCCCCGCCACATCCACGAGTGTATCCGGGTTTCGACATGGAGGCAGGTCCGTCCAGGACGCAGGCAGGTGGTGGGGATGATTCTGACGACAGCGATAAGGAGATGGAAGATTAGTATTTGTATCTGTTGGGTGAATTTTATTTTGTTAAACATTTGTGAGCATGTATGAACAAATATTTATTTCTTTTTGTTTATTTTGGTATGTTTAAACATTTGTAACTTGATGAATGTTTGTTCGTTTTGTTATTTATGCTTAGTCGACTTATTTTAAAAAACAACATTTAAAAAAAAAAACTTAGTATATATAATAACAATGAAAAATAACAAGACAAACAACACAATATTCGATTACATTTTTTTTAAAACTTAATATATATAAAAAACGGCATTTATAACTAATATTCGATTACATGTCTTGCATAAACTTACATACTAACAATGAAAAATAACAAGACAAACAACACAAAAAAATCCAACTGATTATCAACCAACGTTCCCTCTTACGAACAACACTTGAATGAATATCTTCAAATTCCGCTTCTTGCAATTTATAAATTCGAACCTCCTCTCTCAAAAAATTGACTTCGTTTTTAAGCAGAGCCTTCGTATCCATCGGTTCTTTGATGACCACACATGCTCGGCGACACATGGGAGGATCGACCCACACAAAGAAGTTGCACTTAGAACGCTGACACGAAAAAAAAATCACTAATATACAAGGGTTAATGGAAAAAAAATACATTAAAAACATACCATACTGTGACAAGTGTAAAATTGACGTCCGGGATTAGCTTCAGTCCAAGATGTTCTTAGTGCAGCCGTCCTACCACATCTGCAAACAACCATTGTGAATTTGTGATTGTGAAGATGGTGTATATTTCTATGGCAAGTAAGGATGACAAAAATACCCGACATTTGCAACCAACATATAGAAGCTTTTTAAAAAAAAACCAAACCAATATGCCGCTCATAGGCCCATACGCGCGTATGGTGGGTACGGATCCTGACAACTTTTCAGCCCATATGCCTCGTATAGCCCGATGAGACCCATATCCACCTACCTTTTCTGAAAAGTTTACAGGACATTTATGACACCCCACTTGCATATGCCTCTCATCGACCCATACGGGTCTCATTGAAGTTCAGTTTCACTTCCTTTTATAGTTTAACCGAGAACAAGTACATATCCAAATACAAAAGTTATTTTTTGGTTAGACGAGTTCTGGACCACACGATGACAATCCGGAAGGGGACCGCACGCGTCTCTCGTATAGTTTTTGCTCTCATATCGGTCTATATGGTCGGAATATTCAAGGTTTGTTTACCCTTGTTTTTTTGTGGTTTTATTTTGGCGGTTTGTGGTGGTGTTGGGGTTGGGGTTGGGGTTGTGGTTGTGGTGGTGTTGGGGTTGTGGTTGTGGTGGTGGTGGTGGTGGGTTGGCTGGGGTGGTGGTGGTGGTGGTGGTGGTGGTGGGTCGGCTGGGGTGGTGGTGGTGGTGGTGGTGTTGGGGTTGTGGTTGTGGTGGTGGGGGTGGGTCGGTTGGGGTGGTGGTG
Source organism: Helianthus tuberosus (assembly GCA_030545235.1). Lineage (NCBI taxonomy): Eukaryota > Viridiplantae > Streptophyta > Magnoliopsida > Asterales > Asteraceae > Helianthus > Helianthus tuberosus. The sequence continues at coordinate 203,409,105 of CM060351.1, read as the reverse complement.
GTGGTGGTGGTGGTGGGTAGGCTGTGGTGGTGGTGGGTCGGCTGGGGTGGTGGTGGTGGTGGGTCAGCTGTGTTGGTGGTGGTGGTGGTGGTGGGGGGTGGGTCGGCTGGGGTGGTGGTGGTGGGTCAGCTGGGGTGGTGGTGGTTGACGGTGGTGAGGTGGTGTTGTGTTGTGTTGTGGGTGGTCGGCTGTGGTGGTTGTTGAGGTGGTTGAGGGTGGTAGGTTGTGGTGGTGGTGGTGTGTTGTGGTAGTTGGGATGGTGGTTTTGGTGGTGGTTAGGTCGGCTGTGGTGGTGGTGGGTGGTTGGCTGTGGTGGTGGTGTTGGTGGTGGTGTTGTTTGTTTATTATATTTTACAATATAATTTCTAATATCGAGTCTAACACTATAATTCTATGTTTTTTAACAGGATATCGAAAGTCGGTGTTTTGACGGTGGTGGAAACGTAATTCTTATGGAGAAGTGCACTGCGTTCATATTTCAGATTCATGCGCCGGGACGTCGGTCTAGGGTGAGGTGCTTGGCGGTGGGGGATGCATCATCCAACATCAATAGCCAAGTCACTCGGAACTCTGACGGTGCACTCTTGATAGCATCTACCGACGCCCGGTAGTTCCGTGACCACCATATACCATCACGCGTCTGAACCGGCTTTTAAACCGGACGGAATCTACGAAGAAACTGTTCGATTTCACGGTTTGTTTGAGAACCTGATTCAGATACACAACGGTCTCTTTGCTTCGTCCACTAGAACTATTTGTGTATGCATTCTTTTGGTAGTTACCAAAAGAATGCATACACAAATAGTTCTAGTGGACGAAGCAAAGAGACCGTTGTGTATCTACCAAAAGAATGCATACACAAATAGTTCTAGTGGACGAAGCAAAGAGACCGTTGTGTATCTGAATCAGGTTCTCAAACAAACCGTGAAATCGAACAGTTTCTTCGTAGATTCCGTCCGGTTTAAAAGCCGGTTCTGACGCTTGATGGTATATGGAGAAACTACGTTCGTATTTCAGATTCATGCACTAGAACGCCGATCTAGGATTACGTGTTATCGGAGTAGCTTGTTGACTCGTTAGCTCCAAGTGACGCTAGCCAACGCGGCCCACCCCGTAACATGTCCTTCCAAGAGAGGAGTTCATTAGTGTTCTCATGAGCCTTCCACCAACGAGAATGCCACTTCGCTCACCATCCTGACAAGAGGCGGAAGACTGGACGGTGGTTGATAAACGAAATGCCGACTCCACTGCTCCAACCTCCTGATCCCTTGTTCCATTTCAGTGTGGTAGATGTGAAGCAGAATCCCGTTGGAAGGTAGGGTTCGGTACACAATTTCAAGACAGCCGGGCTGTCTTTGTGTTGTGTATGCTGCACCCATCGTTTTCATGTACAGGAATTCAAAAATATGTAACAATTAGCGATCTAGTGTTTAGGGTTTAGTGGCATTCTGTATCAAAGTTACATGTTTTGTGTATTAATATAAAACGATGTTTAATTACATTTTGAATTACGTTTCTTGTTGCGTTATGGTTAATAAACGGCAATTGAAAAACAATTAAAGACTTTCAGAAGTTGACATTTTTTAACATACACATTGCGTTATGGAAACAATTAAACACATAATAATAATTGATAAATAAAAAGTTGACATTTAATAAAACGTTATAATATACCCATTTAATAAAATTAAACACATAATAATAATTGATAAATAAAAAAGTTGACATTTAATAAAACGTTTAATAATACTTATAAAAAATTGGCATTTTATAATATATACAATTCGTTTTATAAAAAAAAATTGACATTTAATAATACTTATAAAAAATTGGCATTTAATAATATACACAATTCATTTCATAAAAATATGAAGTTTTTATAATACTAACACAATTTTTTATAACAACATTTTATAAAAAAAAATTTAATTTTCTTAAAATTTCACTACTTCCCCATACAAATACCCTATCAAAATAAAGTTCCACACTTGACATTTTTTAACATACACATTGCGTTATGGAAACAATTAAACACATAATAATAATTGATAAATAAAAAAGTTGACATTTAATAAAACGTTATAATATACCCATTTAATAAAATTAAACACATAATAATAATAATTGATAAATAAAAAAGTTGACATTTAATAAAACGTTTAATAATACTTATAAAAAATTGGCATTTTATAATATATACAATTCGTTTTATAAAAAAAATTGACATTTAATAATACTTATAAAAAATTGGAATTTAATAATATACACAATTCATTTCATAAAAATACGAAGTTTTTATAATACTAACACAATTTTTTATAACAGCATTTTATAAAAAAAAATTAATTTTCTTAATATTTCACAACTTCCCCATACAAATACCCTATCAAAATAAAGTTCCACACACCCCAATCATTGGTAATCATTGGCTGACACCCAATGATTGGCATTAATTAGATGGTAGGGGGTGTGTAAATACTTTTCAAACGTATTGGGCAATGAGGGGCGTATGGGTGGGGCCAATTTGAGGCGTATTGGGCAATGAGGGTCATTTAGGGTTAGGGGGTGTGTAGATACTTTTTGGGGGGGGGGGGGTGTGGATACCTCCACCGTATAACAAATAGCTAGAGGTTTTTGAAAATGGCGAGATTGATATGCTTGAATTATGCATGTCTTGTTACACCTCATCATTGTTTTTTATATTTAGTTTAAAAAAAAGATGTTTTGATAAAGGTACTTAATTGATAAATTCTTCAAATCTATCTATCTATACTTTCTATAAAAGGAGAAATCCAAGTGACATAAGAAAAGCTGATGTGTCAGCTGGAGAGCATGTCCAACAAGGCTTTTCTTATGTCATTATTACATCATAAAGCCTAATATTAAAAGACTTTAAAATTCAAAGTTGGCACACATTCATATTCCAAAGGCCTGCCATCAAACCACTACCTCAAATCCAGTTCAAAATTCTGTTCCCAATTCAAACATCTGTTCCTAGTTCAAAATTCTGCCATCTAACATATGTTCCCAGTTCAAAATTCTGGCTCCACGCTTTCATCTCTCCCTTAAATCCAGTTCCCAATTCAAAATTCTGGCTCCACATTCAAAATTCAAATTCAAATAATATATTCTAATCCTATAAATAAGACATAATTATCTGGCTCCACATTCAAATCTCTCTCGCTGATATCTGCGAGCGTGTCTCTCTCTCCCTCTCAAATGCATCTTTCTCGTGATTCATCCGCTATTCTCCGATTACACTTCTTCGTTTGAATGTTTGATGATTCTGTTTACATGTTATCGTTCCAGTATCATTGTTCCAACATCGTTGTTTCAATGAAGTTTCCCATCACACATCAACCTTTTAATATCGAAGTTGCAGTATAATTGTTGCAACATCGTGAAAGGTTGCATGTGTTACCTTCTTTGATGGGAGAGTTGCAACTTGAACGGACGATATCTATCTTCTATCGTGAAAAGTCAGTTATGTTACATCAGTTGAGAAGAGACCTTTGCATTTTAGGTTTGTTTCTTATTTTAATTAACTGTTGATGATGTTTAGAGTTTTTATTTACACTGACATTTTAGAATATGTTAAGATGCATGTTTATATTATTAAAATGAACTACTACATAGAAAAATACAAATTTAATGAAATATTTATAAAGTATTACACGCTAGGGTTAACACTTGCTAAGATTCCGTAGACTCTGGCCTTTCTCCATGTGATTTCATGCTCTCTTTTGAATTTTAGGTCAGTTAGCATGTTGCAGATTTTCTGATCCTGTTCTAGAAGTTGTGTCAGAAACTCTTCTGCATTCTTTTGGAACTCTGATGGAGGAGAATGGAGGACTTCATTGAGCAATGATATGCTGTTCCAGGTTTTGTTGTAATTAGTGTCATTGATTATGTCGACTTTCCTGTTTAGTTCTTGGTCTGTTCTTTGTTCTTTGAGTGACCACATCGAGAATTGTGTTTTAACATCGCTGGTGTCTGACCAGTGGTAGAAGCTGAAGTTTGCCATGTAGATTTTTTGTTGGTTTTCGTATTTGGAACAATTTTTGACAGAAAGTGATTTGTAGGACAGTTTGTTGATGTTTTGAATCAAAAGTAATCATTGGTCTTTTATAGAGTTTAAAAACGTGTCTACATGGTAAATGAAGAGGTTTATTGTAATTGTGACAATCTGCTTTTGTTCTTTGAATTTCGATATTTTGTCCCTTGGGTTTCTTGGTATTTAATTTTATAGTTTTTCCATAAGACTTGGGGTTTGAAAAGGTTTTTGCATTAAAAGACTGCTGTTTTGAAATATACATTAATATGTTTATATTAAATGTACACGTTTTGACAATTACAAATTTCAGTATATAAACTCAAAGTCACTTCACCTGTTTTTCAGAAAATCTTCCTACGAAGATATCATACTTTCAGGAAAGTCTAGTAATATAGTTTATTCAAATGGCGTCATTCACAAATGCAAAATCAGATGATTTAAAGCAGCGTTTTGTCAGGCAAATCAAGGAACAGGTGTATGAAGATAGGGCTACTCTTCAAGAGCTGAAGAGATGTTTTGATGGATTACAAATTGGCATGTTCACTAGAGAGCAGGTTTCCAGAGATCTTATGTGGATGCCTTCAACTTCCGTTCGTGAGCTTTGTGTTGTCAGTAATATAGAGTGCGGTGATAGAGACGTGGAGTTCATGACGATGCTGAAGGACATACATCGAGAGGTTCAGCAATCGATGGAGTTGAAGCTAAAGTTTCTTAATTCTTGCTGTTATTGTTAGATTTAAACTTTAATGTTGTTCAGTATGTGATGTAATTGTTGGAATTTTAATGTCATGAATAAATTTTAATCTTATGAATCTATGTTGCGTTTTAGTTTTACTTATTTAGTGTTTGAGTTTGATTTAGATTATGTTGATGCTTAATTGTGTCTAAACATCTGTTTGGTAAGTCAACAGAGGTCAATATTTGGAGTTTTCAAAGGTCTGTTGTAGTTAAAGTTTCGTAAAAGAGAACATCTGCTGATGATGAAATAACTGTGTATGCTATCGACTGTTTGATTTACCACTGTTGACTAAATGAATAAATTTTAATAGTATTAATCTTTGTTGTTGCATCTTCATTTTAATTATTTCAGTCATTCCTATTGGTTAACAGATGTTAACGAACAACAGATGATATTCAATCTTAAAATGCTTAACAGGGGAGTTGATACTAACAGTGGTTGGGCTAATGATGAATAAGTATTATTATATAAGGTCTGCTATAAGTATTATTATATAATTTTGTATGTCAATAACAGTTTTTTGGAAGAATTTACGGTATATTTTGCTGTTATAAAAGGTGTGTTGTAGTTAAAGTCTGACAAAAGAGAGCATCTACTGTTATAAAAGGTCTGTTTTCAATCTTAAAATGTTTAATAGAGGATTTGATACTAACAGTGGTTGGGCTAATAGCAGATGTTAGACTTACAACTGTTGAGTTACACCGATTGAAAACAACTGTTTTTGAAACTTATCCTTGCCTAAAAATACATCCACTGCTAAATGGTACCGTCTGTTGTCATAATTTCTGTTTATCCTAATGACTGTTGATTTACTATACTGCTGACTGTCATCCATTATGACAACAGAGGTTCTGAAGTGGACAGATGTTAGCTAAAAATAAAACAACTGCTGAAAGTTATCATCTGTTCTCATAACTTTTGTTTATCTAACAACTGTTTGACTCACACTGTTCCCAACAACCAACAGAGGTTATGTGTAAATATGTGTTATGTAAGGTTTTCAATGTAAATGTAAATAACAAATTCAATAAGGGGTGTATGTGTAAATATTTTTCATCTGTTGAAAAATATGGGAAAACGAAAATACAACCGTCATTATTTCTTTAGCATCATTACACATCAAACATCTATCATCTGACTTCTTTCAAAAATCTCTTCTTCCCAGTCATTTTCTAGGGTTTCAACTTACTTATTCTCCGTCTTCTACACTTCAATTACTGGAGGTTTTATTGTTTTTTCTTCAGCAACTGGTATGTACATTCATATTGTAATGAGCTTTATATTGTTTAACCGATTTTAATTTAAATCCTATCTTGCTACAAATACGATTTTAAACGTTTATTGCTATACATTCAAGAAGGGTTTAGTTAGGTGTTTGAATCATTTGTTGAGAACATATTAAAATAGTAAAAATTTTAACTCATACTCTGTTTCTATGATTAATTTCAGTAGATACTCTGTTAATTCAAAAAGTTAATGTTCATCTTCGAAGCCAACTTTTTAATTTCAATCTTTTAACATCTTTACTGATTCAGGTTTTATCATGTATACTACATTTGTCAAGTTTCTTGATAACCCAGAATCTTTAAAACTGGTATGACATGTTTTTATATACATAATTTATTTTTATTGAGATATATATTTAACAGTTGTTATGGTTTATATTTTCTTACACTACTTAAAAATTATATACAAGATGTACCTATAGCCTTTGCTAATCAAAAGTGGGGAGATTGTTGGCAAAAAAATAAGTTGCGAATCTATCATGAGTCTAGTAAAAAATGGGTTATGAGGGTCAGAACAGAAAATTCAACACCAATAATAACTGACGGTTGGGACAATGTTGTTAAAGATCTCAATTTGCCGAGGGATACTTTGTTGGTTTTCAAAGCGTTAGGTGATTTTGGGCTCGAACTTTCATGTTTTGTTGATGGGATGTGTGGTGAATCTTATTTCACGTTTAATCATTATGCAAGATTTGGTTTTACGGTATGACTATTGATCTTAACTTCAATCCTTTTGCATCTTAAACGTGTTAACACTTATTCTCATAAGTTACATACTTCACGTATAGTATTCATTATTTTTAATTTTATGCAGGTAATCGAAGACTGCTTCATTAAACAATTTTACGTAAACAGCCCACTAAGTGGCAAATTTCAAATATGTTATAAGGGTTCCTATTGGAATGTTGAGGTGTCTAAGGTTGATACAAACTTTGTATTTGCTAGAGGATGGCCTGAAATGTGCAAAGATGTTGGGATACTTGAGGATGATTTGCTTGTGTTTAGCAGAATTGATGATGTTGTTTTTGAGGTTGTAGTTTATAGAGATGAGACTGAGATTTGCTTTTCGAAGAAACCTGAATCTGACGATGATAGTGTACTTGAGATATCGAAGGCTGATTATGTTGAGAATGCATTCAAGGTACGTATGTATTTAGCATTAGCAGTAAAAGTTTTAATTATTTTAGCATTATATTAATTATTTCATTAATGTTGACCAGGGCATCTATGAGGATGAAGAAGTTGTGTCTGTAGGTGAAGGAAGAACCATTACTCAGGTACTTACTAAGAATTTAATGTTTTTACAACTATTAGTGATGCTGTTTACTGATGTTACATTTATCCAATAATATATTATTTAGAAGAAGTTACCAACCAATGCCGTATGCACGTTGAAGAGACGCATGTCTTCACGATTGAATAAAATACAAGATGTAAGTTTATCATCTTAAAGATTGTTATATTACTATGGTTATTAAAGTTACTCTTTGACAACAGGTTAAGAAGAAAGGTAAAGTTACTTCTGAGAGGAAGGAGACGGTCAAGAATAGGACTAAGGGAAATGCTGACTTAGCTGTCGACACAAGTGATCATATTGGATGTTCTTCATCTGCTCACAAAGTTAAGGTATCTATCCTCGCCACTTAATTAGTATATCTTATATAAACTGTTTTTTTTTTGTGTGCATATATTCAACATTCCTTTAATTTACATATATATGTTTACTTTTTCATCAAGGGGAAGAGAGCCGCCAACGTTCAGAAAAAGCTTATCTGTAGAAATAAGATTACGAAGACTGCAAAAAAACATTCTGGACATCTTCTCGACCCTGAGTTCTTTCATTTTGATCACAAAGGAGACTATAGGTTGGTATACCATTTTTTATAACAAACTAATGATTTATGTTTATTTGTCTGACTATTATTTTTTTCTACACAATACATGTAGCGTCTTCCTATTGAAGTTGCCAGACGAGCATGTCTTTCTGTTGATCTTCATCCTTTGAAAGTTCAAAACATGGTTGGAGTTGTGGAGGTTTATGATGTTAAGTCGGAGTTAAATGAATTGAAGCCACGTTATGCGTTGGACGGTTGGAAAAAGTTTATGACTGAGAATAACTTGAGGTTTGGTGATATGTTGCACTTCACATATGTGTCTTCGCAACAAAAGATTGTATTAAATCAAGTTACCTCACTTTAACAACGACATTTAAGTATGTTCTGATATCAGATATTATAACTATGATTTTTTTATGGTGATGTTGTATGTTTTTTTTTAATTATTAACTTGATGTTTTGTTGCTATGTATAGCTAACACGATAAAACACTGTTATGAGCTCTTTATGATGATATTGTCACACCCTGACCACGTAAAAACAACAAATCGTGGCGGAAACGTCGGGGAGTGTAGTAACAGAATTATTGTTTCAAACCATGGATACAAAGAGTTTGGTTTTATTGAATATTAAATATTGTCTTAAAGTTAAACAAGCAAATCAAACATAGTCTATCATCGTTATTAAGTCAGTAAGGCCTCGTCCAGTCCTAAGTGAGCATGCATCCTATTCGCAATCAACATTAAGCAACTTCACCTGAAACATATGTAAAAACAAAGTCAGCAAAGAAATACTGGCGAGTACATAGTTTTTATGTGAGTATCAGATTCATGGCTCGTTGAAATATCTCGTACAACTTTGTTATTTGATATTTGAAACCTTGTTTTGTAAAATGTTTGTATTGTAAAATGAATAACCAAGTTAAAACAGATTTGGTTATAATTTATAAACCTTGATGCCATGAATCTTAACCCAAAACATTTATTTTCGTAAACCAAATCGTAAATCGTCCTCGTAATAAAACTCGTATGGTTTATATCGTTTAGTAAACCTCAATGTGTAACACCGTTTAACTCGATCTTGTTATAGATCATCGTTCACTTGTTTAAATCGTTCAAAATCGTACAATCGTTAAATATCGTTCTCGTTCGAATCGTTCTTGTTTTAATTGTGAAAACTACTTTTGGTCGTCTCGCTAATAACATTCAAACCTTTGTGACTCGTTCATCGTTCAACTCGTTCTTGCATTAACAAACCTCCAAAGGGTAAGTTAACAATCATCAGGTTCAGTCGTTACCCACTTAACCCACACATAACCATGGGTGCAGTTGGATAACGGGATTTGTCGGATCCTATGGTACCATAACCTAATACTGGTCGGTTCGGCCAAAATTAATGAATGTCATTCGTTATGTAACTACAACCAACAAGCTCGTTCACATTATTGAAATCGTTATTAGTTTAGTATAAACCATCTTACTCATTTTGAAACCATCGTTAAAACATCGAAATCGTTTTGATACATATGAATCACCCCAAAACAATCGAAAACAGTAAAATAGGGGATCTATGTACTCACCTTTGGGTGCGTTTTTAAATGTTAACACAATCCCTCAAATTATTTATTCGTCCTAAATTAAACAAGAATGACTTAATAATCAAAACCCACAAAAATACCGAAGTTTCTCCGATACTTAGAATTTTCACATCACTTTGAGTTTTTCTCGAAAAGTTATTATTTTTGATTATTTTGGTGTATTTGTATATATATACTCAAGCGTAATACACGTAATCTTGTCAACACTAGCACATCATCATACACATATTGCAAAACACATAGCACATTGTAACACATAAAATTTACTTATGAACAACCCATTCTAGTGTATGTCGAAAAACACTTATTTTAGCGATTCAGTGACATTTTTGGGCGTCGGAAGTCACGTATGGCTAACCGAACACCAAGTAAACTTAATATAAGTTAAAATACTTGTTTTTATATCAAAAATATCAGTTTGGTTACTGATCTAAAACAGTTTAATAAAAATCCTCCGAAAAGGCGATTTTTGACCGTTTTACCGCATAGTTTTGCATCAAACGTTACCCGAACCATCCCAAATCGAAACGACTTGAAATTTTAACATAACCCATGTTATTTACTGAATAAAATAATGGTTATACTCATGATAGTGCAGGTCTTAAGTAAAGCACATAAATCATGCAAATTTCACATATTTTACCACTTTTTAAGCCATATGTACAACATGCAAAGCTATCAAACTTATGTCAAAGTTTCATGCCATTATAATATACCAAATAAGGTCATTTTTAGTGCTTATAACCTGATCTAAAACATTTTTGTCATACAACCCTTTTTTACCATTTCTTGAGCTTTAAATCAACATGTATCTTCATGTACAAGTGTCTAAAGCATGCTAACATAGCATCAACATTTTATATGGGTTTAGATGCATCAAATATGTGTTATATTCAGGTGTATTTGCTGATGTACTTGGTCATCTAACATATCATACATAGATCACTAAATACTTGCATTTTAACTAGTATTCAAGAACAAGTAACAACATAAACAAGTATTTAACAACAACCAAGCTCAAAACTCATACACACACACACACACACACACACACACATATATATATGTACGGTTATACATATATATATACACCACCATTTTTATTTGTTTCAAGACCCATTTCTTTTAGATTTCAAGTTTAGTGAAAAATTCCAAGATTCAAGAGAAACTTCAAATCATCAAGAACAACCAAGAATCTAAAGTATGATTTAAAAATAAATGTTATACCTTCAAGATTCAAGTAGGTTGTAGGATGAGAATTTGATGATAGGATGCTTGAAATTTCTTGAATGCACCTTGGAAACCTCTTTAGATCTTCACACCAACTTGAAGGTTGCTAGAAAGGAGCTTGAATTCTCAAGAACAAGACTTGAATGTTTGAAGAAGATGAAGATGGAGGAAAGAGAGAGAGATGGGAACGGTTATGGAGAGAGAGAGAGTGAAGGAGTTTGAGTGTGGTGTTGAGTGAAATGATCATAGAAGGATTATAAGGAGATATGGAAAGATCTTATGCATCACATTTGTACAAAAAATCAAGTAAAGATCAAAATGTATCAAGTAGGATCTAGTGAATATATTTGGTGGGGCCACACAAGATTGTGACCGAAATTTAAAAGGGGGAGGGGGTGAAGAGTAATTTTGTTGGTAAATAAGATAAAAGTAGGTGTTTAACTAGGTACCGGGTATTTTATCTAGCGTTTAAATCCCGGTTTATGGCGTTCTAAATTATTTTTATTATTCTATAAAAATAAACTCGCCAAAATATTACTGAAATAAATTTCAGTTGCCGAGATTTGGCTGCGTTGTCTGCGTTTTAAAGTATAAGCACTGTGTTGCGCAGAAACACGTGGTACGCGCTTAAACTTGAAAAATAACGTTTTTAGGCGTTTTAATTTATTTTTCAACATGGACCTGATTAAAAATAAAGTTTTAATCATAACAGAATATTTTTGGGATTTAGATATTATCCGGGCGGTCACTAACGTTCGTTTCGCAGTTTTGTCGTAATTAGTTCTAAAGTTCAAATAAACATGTTTTTGCCATACCGAATCTTTCGAAACTTATTTCTAAGTTATGTAAAGGATATTTAGGGTATGTTTGGCTTACGTCACAGTTCCGGAGTGTACATCGCGTTAAACAGGTTGCGTTTATGCACCAGTTTGCGTATAACCTTCCAGAACGTGATTTAAAGCTTGAAATCGGAATCGAATCAAATTGTAAAATCATTAAACACAATTGCACATATAATAACACCAAAACACATTGTTTTATTGATAACTGACATTGTTTTACATTATACGATGATTACAGAACACAGTTGTCACAAATATCATGCTTCTTTTTGCTAATAGTAACTGCAATTAGTAGAAACTTGGTTTATTAATCGCATATGTGACATTCTTTTGCATTTATGGGTTTATGAATTTAGAATAATGGATGGATATGTATGACTGTATTTGACATGATGATGTTGTGTTTCATGTTGTAAAAACCAGGGAATTGTCAGATAATAGATTTCTTTGCCGATTAGATTATGTGTTAAATTATAGTTCTTTAAGTCATTGTTTCGTTTTCTTGAATTTTATGTAATTTTGTAAAGAAGTACAATAACAAACAGTGATTTGAACCCATATTAGCCTTTTGGTCAATAGTTAATGGAAACCCATGTTAGGTTCAACAGTGTTTTGAAGAGGAAAACAGTGTGAGAAGACAGTGGATCTGATTAAGTTAAACATCTGTTCAGACTTAAACAGATGTTTGGCCTTTTATATAAGAGGTTTGGACTTAAACAGTTGTTTGACCTTAAACAGATTTTTGGCCATAAACAGATGTTTCAGCTTAAACACATATTTTGCCTTAAACAGATGTTTCGCCTTCAATATCAGATATTTGGACTTAAACAGATGTTTTACCTTAAACAAATATTTGGCCATAAACAGATGTTTGGCTTTAAATTAAACATCTGTTTAAGGTCAACATCTGTTTGACTATTGGTCAACATCTGATTGACTTTTGGTCAACATCTGTTTTAATTTTGGTCAACATCTCATTTAGTATTCAACAGAACTTTGAATAACTCAACATCTGTTTAATTCGTTGTTTCGTTTTCTTGAATTCTATGTAATTTTGTAAAGTAGTACAAAAACAAACATTTTTACAAAATCCCAAATCACCCTATCATTTAAGTTCATTGAAGTAAAAGTGGAAATGATGTTATTTATGTGGTCCTGTTGTGCTTTTATTTGACCTCTAATATGGGTTCATGATCTAATCCGGTGATTTGAAGACATTGTTGTTGAATCGAATGAGATGCATGATGTAATGTGGTCCTATTAACAACAAATAGTAATTAATATAATAAGTTTCCCGAGCCCGGGAAACAATCTCGGGTAATAACCTAGCTAAATAATATTTTATAAGGAGCATTGAATAAACCTATTGATCATTAATTTATATCAATTTTGTAAGTCTGCAGTAATTATTTTTTTACTCTCTGTCAATATGTGATATGCATGGTTTTATAAGAAACGACCCGTGTTTGTACACGTGTCTTACCGCTAGTACTTTCTATAAAAGGAGAAATCCAAGTGACATAAGAAAAGCTGATGTGTCAGCTTGAGATCATGTCCAACAAGGCTTTTCTTATGTCATTATTACATCATAAAGGCTAATATATAAAGACTTTAAAATTCAAAGTTGGCCCACTTTCACCTTTTCAAAGGTTTGCCCATCAAACCACTGCCCCCCCCCCTCTCAATTATGAAACCACTGATGTTTCATTAAAATGAGAGTGTAATTTGAAATTTAAAAATGTATAGGGATATGTAATTTGCATTTAATGTCATCAGAGCTTCAATTCTTCTCTCTCAAATATCAATTCAAACCCAAATCTGATCATAATTTCAAAAACCCATTCCAATCTCTCTCTCTACTCTCTCTCTCTTCGAAGAAGAATACGAAGCATCCGAAGCTGCCATATGATGACCTAATTTTCATCAGGTTGCTGTTAATCTGGATGGATTCATATCCGTTCGTTCTCATTTGATACGGTCAAATGGTCAACAGAGACTTTTAAGTCATCTTTTGTAATGTTTGTATTGTCTAGGGGCTTAAAGTGTAAAATAGGTTAGAAGTTGTTAGTCGTTGTATTGGTTGTTATATACCGTTAATAACTGAATAAACAGTAGGTTGTTGTTGAGCTATCTTCTCTCTGTTCTTCTTCTTCATTTCACACGTATCAATTGGTATCAGAGCACCGATCCTCGGCTGTTCTGCAATCAATTCTGTCCGTTTTCGTTTCAAAATCAGTGGGAATTGATCAATTGTTCGATCAATTCTGTCCGTTTTCGTTTCAAAATCAGTAGGAATTGATCAATTGTTCGATCAATTCTATTCGTATTCTTTTAATTCGTGAATTGATCATTGTTCCGGTCAATTTGTTCATTCATTCAATCGGAATTAATCAAGTGATTGATTAATTCTTCCAAATTGTGATGGCAGCTACTCGTAATCAGACTGAATTAGAAAAGGTGATTAAAGAACACTCTAATTCCTTGTTGAAATTTGAAGCATTTGTTGAAAAAGCTGAGAAATCCTTTACGGATATTAAGCAAATTCTTGAAAATCTGACTAATAATCAGTCAAAATCAGATGGGGAATATTCAACTTCACAAGGGGAAATCACTAGCAGTACAAGAACTGATCGTTTATATCGTTTGGGTAAAATAGAGTTTCCAAGATTTGATGGATCAGAAGTAGAGGATTGGATCTGTCGTTGTGAACATTTCTTTGACGTGGATGAGACACCGGAAAACTTCAAAGTCAGATATGCAGCTATCAATCTGGAAGGGAAGGCTATGAAATGGCATTCTTCTTATCTTAAAAGATTGGTCAAACCTATTTCTGAGGTAACATGGTCTGAATACTCTAGAACAATTATTGATAGGTTTTCCACTACTTTGTTTCTTGACCCTATGGGCATTCTCACTTCCACAATTCAAACGGGATCATTAGAGGATTACTGTGAAAAGTTTGATGCTAATCTGTTGAGAGTCACAATTTGTGAGGAGTATGCTGTGAGTATTTTCTTGAATGGGTTGAAACCTGAATTAGCTTGTCCTGTAAGAATGTTTGAACCAAGAAATATGAAAGAAGCTTATAAATTTGCAAAGAAACAAGATGCTTCCAATCAAACATTAGCCACTAAACACAAGTATCATTCTACTTACAATGGGAAATTCTTTCCATCCAACTCAAATTCTATTCATAATTCCACTCCTATAACTTCAGTTAAACCTCCTGTTAATACAGCCCATTTACCCCTTTTACCTTCCCCTCCTATAAACCAAAAAGTGGCTAACACTAAGTCATTAACAACCAGGGAAATGGCTATGAAAAGATCAAAAGGTGAATGTTTCTGGTGTAATGAAAAATTCACTCCTACCCATAAATGCCCAAATAAACAGCTGTATAGCATTGAATTGAAGGGGGATGAAGAGGATGATTTTGATTTTGTTGATGAGGCACGAGCAGAAAATGTGATAGACACTACTGTTGATGATCCATTTATTTCAATCCATGCCTTAACAGGAGTACCATCTTTTTCCACAATGCAAGTGATGGGAAATATTGGTACTAGGCAATTACAAACCCTGGTTGACTCTGGGTCAACTCATAACTTTCTCAATGAAAGGTTGGCTAAGAAGATTAATTGTCCTTTAGAAGATATTAAACCTATGAAAGTGGGAGTGGCTAATGGAGTTCCCTTGTTATGTGATAAGATGTGTCACAACTTTCAATGGCAGATGCAGGGATTGTGGTTTAAAGCTGATGTGTTTGTGATTCCCTTAGAAGCTTATGACATGGTACTTGGGGTCCAATGGTTGTTACCTTTGGGAGACATTGTGTGGAATTTTAAGGATTTAACAATGCAATTTAAGGTGGAAGATGAGCTATATCAGTTAAAAGGGAGTAATACTAATAAGATCACTTTATGTTCTATGAAGACTATGAATCAGTTAATAAATCATGAAGATCAGTTGTTGCATAGTCAATTATTCAGCCTACAAATAGAGGCTGATGCAGAGGGTAATTTTCAGCACACAGCAAAAGTTAAAGGATCAGATTCTAATGTGGCAATTGAAACATTATTGGACTCCTTTGCTGATGTGTTTCGAGTTCCTACATCTTTGCCACCATCAAGGCCCTATGATCATCGAATTTTACTTAAAGATGAGTCAATGGTGATTAATTTGAAACCTTATAGGTATCAAATGGCCCAAAAAGATGTGATTGAAGCCATGACCAAGGAACTGATGGATACTGGTGTTATCAGGGGAAGTACAAGCCCATTTGCAGCTCCTGTGGTCCTAGTTAAAAAGAAAGATGGTAGTTGGCGAATGTGCATTGACTATAGGAGACTTAACGAGGCCACAGTTAAAAATAGTTACCCTATTCCATTAATAGAGGAACTACTTGATGAGTTGGGAGAAGCCACTGTATTTTCTAAGCTTGATTTGAGGTCGGGTTACCATCAGATTAGGATGTGTCCTGAAGACGTGCACAAAACAACATTTCGGACACATGAGGGCCATTTCGAATTTCTGGTCATGCCCTTTGGGCTGACAAATGCCCCGGCTACGTTTCAGGCCCTAATGAATCATATTTTCAAACCACTGCTGAGGAAAACAGTGTTGGTATTTTTTGATGATATTTTGGTTTTCAGCAAAAATATTGAACAACATATTTCACATTTAAAGGAGGTATTAAATCTGTTCAGGGAACATCAGCTGTTTGCCAAGAAGAGTAAATGCTGTTTCGGTGGGAATTCGGTGGAGTATCTAGGCCATATCATTACTAAGGATGGAGTTTCAACAGATCCTAAGAAAATTTCAGCAATTCAAGAGTGGCCTACACCTACTAATATAAAACAGTTGAGAGGTTTTTTAGGCTTGTCTGGCTATTATCGAAGATTTATTAAATCTTATGGTATTTTAGCTAAGCCTCTCACTAATCTTTTAAAGAAAGACAGTTTTATTTGGGATGCTTCAGCTGATCAGGCATTTGCTCTCCTGAAATCTGCCTTGTGTTCACCTCCTGTCTTGGCCTTACCCAATTTTTCTAAGCCCTTTATTTTGGAAACTGATGCATCCTCAAAGGGCATAGGAGCAGTTCTGATGCAAGACTCTCATCCTCTGGCCTATGTAAGTAAAGCTCTATCTCCAAGGCAGCAGGCTTATTCAGTCTATGAAAAAGAACTATTGGCCATCATATTTGCTGTCAAACATTGGCAACATTATCTGTCCATTGGCCATTTCATAATCAGGACTGACCAAAAAAGCCTTAAACATCTGATGGAGCAGAAGTTGACTACACCACTGCAGCATGTATGGCTCTCAAAATTAATGGGCTTTGATTATGAGATAGTGTATAAGCAAGGGGCTGAGAATAGAGCAGCGGATGCATTATCGAGGGTCCAAGGTCCTACACTCTTCACAATTTCTTTGTCTACAATGGATCCTACCTTATTAGACAAAATAAAACACTCTTGGGTGACTGATCCTGTCTTATCTCAAAAATTGAAGAAGTTGCAAGCTGGGAATTCATTGCAACATTACAATTGGAATGGGGTTTTGTTTACTAAGAAAGGGAAAGTTTTGGTGGGAAAAGATGAAGAGTTACAGGGTGCAATCATTAAATTGTGTCA
Organism: Helianthus tuberosus; assembly: GCA_030545235.1. Taxonomy (NCBI): domain Eukaryota; kingdom Viridiplantae; phylum Streptophyta; class Magnoliopsida; order Asterales; family Asteraceae; genus Helianthus; species Helianthus tuberosus. Next base: position 203,391,889 of record CM060351.1, on the reverse strand, counting down.
TAATTCTGCTATGGGAGGACATTCAGGGGTGCATGCCACCATTCAAAGGATTGCTAGCCTGTTTAAATGGAAGGGACTGAATAAGCAAGTCAGGAATTTTATCAGGTCTTGTGACACTTGTCAGAGGACTAAGGTGGAGAATGTAGCCTACCCTGGGCTGATGCAACCATTACCAGTTCCTAAGTATGTGTTTTCTGATATCTCAATGGACTTTATTGGAGGGTTTCCTAAGATACAGGGAAAAGACTCTATTTTGGTGGTGATTGATAGGCTTACCAAGTACGGCCACTTTATTCCATTGGGTCATCCATATACTGCTGAAACAGTGGCCCAACTTTTCCTTGACAACATTTTTAAACTACATGGTTGGCCTCAAACAATTGTGTCTGATAGGGATCCTATATTCTTGAGCAGTTTTTGGGAAGCTTTTACAAAAATGCAGGGCATTCAATTAGCATTATCAACAGCCTATCATCCACAGTCTGATGGGCAGACTGAAGTGGTTAATAGATGCATTGAATCATACTTGAGGAGTATGACATTAGCCACTGGAACTACTTGGTTGAAATGGGTGCCACTGGCTGAATATTGGTACAATACTAATTACCATTCTTCGCTCAAAACCACTCCTTTTCAGGCTCTCTATGGGTATCCTCCTCCTATCTTTATACCCTATATTCCAAAGGACTGCTCTAATGCAGCAGTGGATCAGTTATCGGTGGAACGAGAGGAAACTATTAAAGAGTTGAAACACTCTTTATGCATGGCCCAGAACCGCATGAAGCAGTTAGCAGATAAACACAGAACAGAAAGGAAATTTGAAGTAGGTGATTGGGTTTTCCTAAAGCTCAGACCTTTTTGTCAAAATACACTAAGGAATGTCAAAACAAATAAGCTCAGTCCAAAATTTTATGGGCCATTTTTAATTGTGGAGAGAATTGGGGAAGTGGCTTATCGTTTAGATTTACCGGAGGAGGCTCAGATGCATCCAACATTCCATGTCTCCTTATTGAAGTTAGCCAAAGGTGAACATTCTACAGTGATTCCTTTGCCCAGTCAACCGAGATTCAAATTTGTTCCTGCTGCAATTATTGAGAAACGAATGGTTAAAAGGCATAATCGAGCAAGAGTAGAGGTATTGGTTAAATGGAAAGATTTACCCCTGTGCGATGCTACCTGGGAAGATTTGAAGGAGATGCAGATTAGGTTCCCTGATTTTGAATTTTAATTTTGGGGTCAAAATTAGCTTTTAAAGGGGGAAGTATTGATACGGTCAAATGGTCAACAGAGACTTTTAAGTCATCTTTTGTAATGTTTGTATTGTCTAGGGGCTTAAAGTGTAAAATAGGTTAGAAGTTGTTAGTCGTTGTATTGGTTGTTATATACCGTTAATAACTGAATAAACAGTAGGTTGTTGTTGAGCTATCTTCTCTCTGTTCTTCTTCTTCATTTCACACGTATCATCATTGCTCCCATTTCTCCTCCTCCATCTCAATAAGGTAAAATGATGGATTTCAACTCTCTTTTATCAATATCTGATTCTGTAATTGATGGATGTGAATGCATATTTGGTGCCCTAGATGGCTTCGATTGCAGAAGTGGTGATGAAGCCTTTCTTTATCTACACATAAACGTAAAAGTTGGAATTTATTGTGGTAGTTCAAAAATTTTTGACAGGTCTTCTTCTTCTTTCTTCATTTCATCTCCTGCACGAGCTGCCTCTCCACTCATTAGAGCTAACCCAGATGTTGACAGGTCTTCTTCTTCTTCTTTCTTCATTTCACCTGAGTCAATACTTGACTGAGTTGTGGTTTTGCTTGCAGTTAATACTTGGGTTTTGCTTGCAGTCAATAATTGACTGATATGAAAGTTATTTGATTATCAGTTGTAAAAGTTATTAGTTGAATTCTTCTTATGGTGGCTGCCACATTCATTTATTTTCAATAGAATTCCAAATCATTCCGCGAACCAAACGCCCCTTACATTATCCATCAACCCGTTTTATATGGATATCTGATAATGATTTGTTTTTCTTTTTCTTTTTATTTTCCTATATGCAGTTTGATTCATGGGAATTCATGCCAAAAGAAGATTCTATACTGATTGGAGACGACAATGCTGAGGTAAATCCATGCCTAAAGTCGTTAAAAGGAACATGAATGACATTTTTTGTAAATGTTTGGGCTGTTTTGGGTTGGAAGCTAACCCTACGCAGCCTATTTGACATATTTTCATACCCGAACCACCAACTTTAACCCATTTCATACACATTTACAAACTAATGGCTCACAATTGTCAAATCTAGATTACATCATTGAATGTATATACTGTCAGTTAGCTAAGGAGGTCTTGGAGGATGGTTTCTTGGTGGGTTGGACAGGATCTTACAAGAGTATCAACGACACACCAGCTGAGAAATGAAGGTTGGAGTGATGCTACATCGAAAGGAAAGAAATGAATAAGGATAGCCATTATATACGCTACTCTTTAGTTTCTATGGTTTAATAAGAAAATGGCAAAGGGTGGAGGTAAGATTAGACCCATAGAATTATTTATCTGAATTTTTCAAAACTTAACCCTGCTATTACCATTTCTTATGTTCAGTTATATGTTGATTAAGATCACGCGGATGCTAATTTTACTTGCAATTTATTTGTTTGGGAAGAGGCTGATTAGTTGGTTTGATTTTATTCCGATTTTAGGAACTGGTATGGCTAAATTGTTATGGTTCAATAATCAAATATTGCTTTTGTTTAGATTATGATTGAATTGATTGCTTTTTAGGCATCAGAAAGGAAACAAGCGAATCTTATGAGGGAGATTAAGCTTCAGAAACTGGTTCTCAACATCAGAAGGTTTATATCAAGTTCGGATGCTGTAACTGGCCCGTGTGATACAGTTCGCCTTCAGTTAATGAGTGGTTTCTATACTGATTTATGTGTCGATTTTCTTCGATTATAACAGGATTTGCAACTTTTAACTTCAATTATTTACAAAACCCATGATGTTTCTTCTCTTTGTGCCCACCAAGTGTTCGCTAAAGATGTCACTGTTGGTGTATCTGTTGAGTTTTATGATAATGATGATGATGAAGATAGTTGTTGCTCGTGATGCTGAAAACGCTTGGTTAAACAGTCAGCGATAGTTGGTTGATCTCGAGAACATTTCGTTTCACCAAGGTGGTCTGTTAATGGCGAATAAAAGTGTGAGTTTCGTTTAGGGTCGTATAGGAACAATGGTAAAGGATACGAAGAATTTCACATACCAGCATTGAAGCGCAAACCACTTTCTTGATCATGAAAAAGTTCACAGTTTTCGAATACAGAAACAGATGATGTTTAACAGTTTCAAGGTACATATACACTTACGTTTTTTGTATTCCATAATGTTTCTTGATTTTGATATGTTTTTCGATTGAACTCTTGCAATGTTTTTTTTTGTGCTATATTTTCGGCTTCAGTAAGAACTTGCCAAATAGTTAGGCATACCCGTTCAATTTCAGTGTTTTTGGTTATGGGCGAAGAGGCAGAACCAAACATATCGTCCGAATCGACCTTTGATTCCACATGAGGAAACATGTCTTATTCCGCCTCCGGTTGGATATAAGGTTAGTTTGCGATTTCATGATCAATAAGTTTTTGGTTAAGATGTTAGTTTTTGAGTTAGGTTAATAGAGAGTAGGTATGCATTGTTGAATTATGATTGGTGTTGTGTGTAATTGTAGATTCCGATTAGGTTAATACGTATTCAGTTAGAAGGTTTTAAAATGGTTGAATAACTATTAAGTTTCATATGAAGAGTCCTTTTTATCTGGTTTTAATTCGAACACCATACATAAACCTCTGTTTGTTGTGAAACATGTATTTGGCAAATGTATGTTTTATGTTTTGAAACCTCTGTTTGTTGTGAACAGATATTAGAAAATAAAACAATCGTTGATACATCTGTTGACTTTGGTCAACAGATGGATGAAAACAGATGTTTGAAACCACTGTTGGGTTAAAACAGTGTTTTGTGGAGAAAAAAATGGTTGCTTTTTTTGCAAACAGTGGTTTGACTTTGGTCAAACAGTTTAGTGACTTTGGTCAAACAGACTTTTGAACGATTAAGAATCATAGTTTTGCAAACAGTTGTTTGACTTTGGTCAAACAGACTTTGGTCAAATAGACTTTTTTTGCAAACAGTGGTTTGACTTTGGTCAAACAGTGGTCAAACAAACTTTTTTTGCAAACAGTGGTTTTGGCAGACACTAAGTTTTGGCAGACTCAGGAGAATTCAAAGAAAGGATGGCAACGTGGATGTGGTAAATTAAAGTCATGCACCCTGAGCCACGGTACATGTTCTCAGTTGTTTATTCATCTGTAACCTGCTTTGTCAGGAATATGTTAAAGGGATATCAGCAACCAGGATTTGATGGGCAGATCAATGCTTGCTGGACACACAAAGTTTCAAAAGCCGAACTTGAAGCGATCCATGCACAAGGTTTCTTAATATCTGTCATTCATGGAAGGTATCATTTGATTACAACTCACATATCTCTGTTTCCATTTTCTACTTTTACAAAGTTATGAATGGTTTATTGTCTAGGCATGATGTCATTGCTCAAATATCTCATGCAAAAAGGCTCGCAAAGAAGCTATATCCATTTGCAAAGATGATACAACTTCCTGGAGGTCATCTTGTGAGTCAGGAGAGGACCAAAGAGGTACCATATATTTGGTAATCTGTTTATTTTCACTTATTGCAAACACAAACCACAACTTATTTGCTTTCTCATCTGCTTATTTCTATAGGGCTCTTCGTTTGTTTACACTTGTATTATGATCATGGCTCATGGTCTTTCTTCAGACACCATAAGGTTGGACTATGCCATAAAATGAGCTACCACTGGTTTTCGACAACAATAAGAAAAGCAACGTGTGGTATTGAGCAGCTTATATCAGCAGGTATATAATACGGGTAATGTGTGGTTATATCTCAATTTATATCAGCATGTATATAATATGAATCAATCACTCAAATATCTCATCCTCCATTAACACAGAATAAGAATGTAAGAAATAAAAAGTTAGTATTATTACTGATAATAATTATATTGATTCATATTGAAAATCAATGTGATTTGTAACCCTAAACATTAGAATTAATAATTAGTAGACATTCATGTATAGTCCCATTTCATGTTGTCTGTATATGAAGTTATAAACCCATAAACACAACACCACCTTATGGGATCAGCAAAAGCTCCATTATATAGTGTTCATCAAATATTATTTAAAAAATGTAAGATCTGTGATTCTAATAATAACAAATAAGATAATACTATGCTCATAGTTTCAAGTGGGGCTTTGTTTGTCCATTTTATGAATTGTGATATTCTAATATGACAATTTGTTTGGTTGTTGCTGTTTTGATAAATGACAGAGTCGTGAAGCCGATGTGAATCTAAAACTATTTAGAGGCTTTTCATTGACAGCGGCTGTACGTGAGGGCCACTTTGAGATCTTTCTTAAAGCCGGTGCATCTCAACAGTCTTGAGAGGAAGCTCTGTTAGAGGCCAGCTGTCATGGGCGAGACGAGATATTTATTGACTTGCTAATGGCTTCTGATGTGATACGGCCCAATGTTGTTGTTCATGCACTCATCATTGCATGCTGCAGAGGTTTCATAAATGTGGTTGATGTTCTTTTGAAGGTTTTTTATTATAATTGACTTAATCAACTAACATGCAACATGGTTGATCGACAGACCTAACCGCTATTTCAAGATCTGGTGGAGTTCAAGCAAAACCATCCCGGATCAGCGGACTTTCTTTTCGTATCGAGATAATGACGAGAGGCGGTTTTATAGACTCACTTGTCACCGGAAACACCGATATTTTGTCACCAATGTTTACCTGAAACATGTGCTCGATGAGGGAAGGCGATTGCGGTAAAGACCCGACAACGAAAGCTTTATACCAACAAGAGTGAGAATTGGCATTGTTACAAGAATACGAATTGGAGCCATATCGTATTCGAGCAGCCGTCTACGTTTGATACGCTTGCGATGGATCCAAAAAAGAAGAAGGATATATTGAACGATCTGATTACGTTCAGCAAGTTTAAAGACTACTACAAGAAGGTTTGTATTGTTAGTTGATTTTATTATCTATTATAATTATTGTTATAATTTTTGTGAATATTTATATATATAAGTTTTTTTGTTAGCGGCATCCGAATTCGGATTCGGACACCGCCACCTCAAGGTTACGACCATTTTCGGGCTGCTCTCCTTAGGGATGAAAACGAGTCTAAAGGAGCCAAGTCGAGCTGCCCCACGTTGGGTTCAGACTCCACTCATTTTTTCTCAACGAGAAGAATGTTTAGCTCAAGCCTCGAGCTTGGCTTGTAAAAGCTCGAGCCGTCTCGCTTATTGAAAAAAATAATTATATTATTTTACTTATATTGATATTTAATAAAAACAAAAAATCATTTTTCTAACATACATAGAATCTATACTGGATGTGGTGAATGCTTACAAGAAGGAAGTTGAGTGGCAAACTTATGAAAAACATGTGTGATAGGAGAAAGGTTGAAACTTTTATTTATTTTATGGATTATATATTTATATTGATCATTTTTGTTTTGTGAAACAATGTTCGATGGAACAGAATAAAGATGCATCAGTTACGATGTGGGTTGGGGCGTGGGAGTGGAAACGACCTCCATCTTCAGCTCCGGAGCTTCTGTAATGAGGCTGGTATGTTTATTTTTGGTAATTCAGTGTGTTTGATCTCAATAGACAAAATGTATGTCACCAATTTTGCACAATCCCGAGATCCTCTTTGTCAACCCGGTTTGAACAGAAGAGAATTAGGCTGGTATGTTTATTTTTGGCCAATATTGTTCATTGGTAGTAGTCAACAGAGTTATAACAGCTCATGCGCAGACATAAAGGCAAAGTGGTTTTATTTCAAGTAGGGGTGCAAACGAGCCGAGCCGAGCCCGAGCTCGACCAGGCTCGAGCTCGAGCTCGTTTAACATATGAAAACTCGAGCTCGAGCTCGGCTCGATTCGAGCTTTATTTCTAAAGCTCGAGCTCGGCTCGAAGGTAATTTTTCAAGCTCGAGCTCGGCTCGGGCTCGACTCGTTTAGTGTTTATTAATTAATTTATATTTATTACAATTATTATTATACATATAATTAAGTTATTTTTTTATATTTATATAAATGGTAATTATTATTATATAAATATATGTTTAATATATTAATAAAAATATATAAACAGAAAGCTCGTTTAGGCTCGCGAGCCGGCTCGCGCTCGTTTACCAAACGAGCTTGTTTTTTAGGCTCGGGCTCGAGCTCGAGCTCGTTTAAGCTCGGCTCGTTCGAGCTTTTTTTCGAGCCGAGCTCGAGTAGCTCGCGAGTAGCTCGGCTCGTTTGCACCCCTAATTTCAAGCAATGGTTGTGGTTCATTGGATAGTATTATTCTTTTATATGATATAGGTTATCATCGAGCCGGGGGTCTCTATTCTTTTACATTTCTTGAGTTGATACAATGATGAAAGATCTGTACTCAGAAATTGAACGGCTGAAACAAGGTTGGAGTTCTTTACCCACCCTTCTCTATTCTCATTAGGTGGATTTATATATTACATTCTTACATGGTTTGACTTTTGAGTTGACCAGAGGAAGAGGATGAGAAGAAGGTATGCTGAAAGACATATATCTACAGGAAGAGGAGGAGAAGAAGGTATGTCGTATGCCCTATCAATTTGTAATGTTTACATATAGAAACTGATATTGAAGTTACTGTATTGTTATTATTATTTTTATTACTAATTTCCTTCTTCAGGCAATGGCAGAAAAAATAGAGCGGATGGAACTCGATGTTGAGTCAAAGAGCAAGGTAGAATCAAGGCTAATTTCTGTCATCTTCATTCTATATGTTAACAAACATGATTGATGATTGTAATCTACTATTGTAAACAACAATTTATGGAGCTTTAGGAACTTTATAATTCTCAGCAGCTGGTGAGCACAGGCTTAACCGGGCAGCTTGAGAGGACAGATGAGTGTAATCTACAAACATGACTGATGATTGTAATTTACTATTCATTGTTTAATAAAATATGGTATGCATGGTTTTCTAAGAAACGACCCGTGTTTGCATACGGGTCTTACCGCTAGTCTACTATAATAAAAGAAACCAACTTTTGGACACGTGTCACTCATTGAAGATATCCTCAAATCTATACTTATCTTATATTAATTAAATAAATAATAAATTAATATTAAATCTTATCATACTTTCATAAAATAGTATCCTCAAATCTAAATTGTTATTTTAATATATTTTTATAACAAATATCTCTCTTTCCTACTTATCTTATATTAAATACATAAATAATAAATTAATATTAAATGTTATCCTAATTTATTAAAAAATAAATTTTTTATTATTTGGTATACAAAATTATATTTATTCAACTCGTGTAAAACGCGGGGTATAAATTCTTTTATTATTTACTATACAAAGTTACATTTATATAACCTGTGTAATACACGAAGTTTTTAAAGATATAATTTTTTTTATCATTTGCTATGTAAAATTAGATTTATTCAACACTTGTAATAAACAAGGTTTTTTTAATGATATAATTTTTTTTTATTATTTGGTAGATTTTTCAACCCGTCTATACACGAGTTTTCTTAAAGATATGACGTTTTTAGTATTTAATATACAAGATTGCATTTATTTAATCTGTGTAATACACATGATTTTTAAAGATATAACTCTTTTTAGATCTATTTAACACGTGTAATATACGGGGTTTTTAAGGATGTAATTTTTTTTTATTATTTGGTAGATTTATTCAACCCGATTATACATGGGTTTTTTTAAGATACTAGGTTTTTAGTATTTAGTTTACAAAATTACATTTATTTAATCTGTGCAATACACATTATTTTCAAAGATTTAACATTTTTTATTATTTGATATATAAAATTACATTTATTTAACCCGTACAATATACGGGGTTCATAAATATATAACTTTTTATTATTTAATATATAAAATTACATTTATTCAACCTGTGTAATTGATGCAGCGTGTGTTACGAAAATGAAGATCAAACACGTTGATTCTCCGAATACCCGTGTAGTTCTTCCCCAACCCCCAAGATTCCACCCAAAGGGCACGAAATTTGAAGTGAAAAATGAGTTATGCCAAAATTCAAGTCTTTCTTTTTCAATTACTAGAGAAACATATAAATAGGAACAGAAATTCGAAATGGGCCTAAAAAAGACAACGGGCCAAACACAAGCCAAAAAACAAAATGCCCAAAACATTTCAAAAAACATAAAAACGTAAATAACTAATATAAATAAGCGTTTTTTTGGCCCGGACGATGACCCAAACCGCCATAGGCATTTGCAGCAAGATGGAGCTCGTTCTCACGTTCGTTTCGCCTGTTCGCACGCCCAAAACGGACCCCCGTAGCCCAAGTTAGAGCCATTTTAGTGAAGCCCCTTTTGTTACACGATCTTGGGCCTCCAAATACAAGATGGCCCGCTCCTCCACACTTGGGCCCGTATCAGTAATAGATGGGGTTCTAACCTAGTTTGCTTGTAAAGGAAAAACCAGGTGAAAAGAAAAAAAAACCTACCCATGTCATGTGAGCTATTGACTAGACCTTTTGTGAAATCATCGAATAACATATGCTGAAGTAAAGGAATGTATATAAAGGAGATTGAACATTATATATGTTGCTACAACAAATATAAAACCAAGAATAGTGACTGGACTGCTTAGGCAAAAGGGTTCAAGGGCTTCGATTTGCGTAACGCAGGTCGTGGGGTCCCCCCACATATGCAATACATAGGTGACTGGACCCTTTTTAGCTTTCAACCCTTTAAGTTGTATTGCATTCTAGTCAGTTTATTAAGCTTGAGCTACCTACGTCATCAGCCCCCCAAGTCAGAGGTGTTTAGGGTGTAAGCTCAAAGGCGTCTAACTTTTGTACAACACTTTTATTGTTAAATGGCTTCGAGGCTTGGAAGGTTACTGGCTCTGTGTTTTGGGTGGCGAAGCTGCTGGATTTGAATTTTGAAAAGACGGTTGACATGACTGATTGACAATTTTTTGCAGGCATCAGTTTTTGTCCCCCTAGGCAATAATAAATACCGTCAGGCTTTATTTAAGTGTTCCTTTATCACAAAAAACTAACTTTTCACATTTCCCTCAAGTTTCATCAAATTCTCTCTTCCATCGACGTTAGTTTCTTCTTTGTTTTTCTTCTTTTTCCCTTCGATCATCTTTCATGGGTGCCAGGAAGGATCTATTCGTTAATTATTCTCGCCTCACTCAAGAGGAGGTTGAGGCATTCTGTACGGAGTGGGGGATTGATCCGAAGTTCAATCCGGAGGCTCCGGGTTTGGACAAATCCATCGACCAATGTCCTGCTAGTTCGATTGCGCTCTATTGTCGTCATTTTGAGTTTTCAAACTTACGTCACCCATTTTCTGTTTTTGTTCTCAACATTTTAGAATATTACCGTGTTTCTTTCGGTCAGTTACACCCCCAAGGTCTTTCTAGGGTTTTACATTTCAAGGTTTTGTGTCGGGCTTTAGGGTATGATCCAACTTTGTTGTTGTTTCGCTGATTCTTCCGTTTAGCTAAGAACGACAACTGGTTTACTTTTGAGACATCTCAAATTGACGTGTGTTTTATTTCATCTATGGTAACCACCCTCGATTTTTTGGGTTTCCGAGTCAATCTTTCCATTTAAAATGGTTTGGAGGCATCCAGATGCTGTTTTTTAATGAACTGGAACCTTCTGAATCCGAGTTGGATAGTTGGTTGTTGAAATCCATTAGGGATGTCTTTCGAGGCTTCGTCCCTTTCCTAAACACTTGTTAGTGTTAATGGGTGTTAGCACATTGTGGGACAAACCAGATCGAGACTTGTGCTCATGAGGGGTGGTCAGGGTATGCAGTTTACTTTGTACACTTGTTTATTGTTTTTCTGCATTTTTACTTATGTTTTGTTTTTTGTTTGTTGGCAGTCATGTTTGCCTTATATTTTATTAAGAGTGATGATACCTCTGATGTTGTATTTGGGGATGCCGAAGCTACAGAGGGTGATGATGCTGCTGTCCGGGGTGCTGAACATAGGTTCGAAGGTTCAGGTTACGTGAATGTTCCCAATGTCAAGGGGTTTACCAAGGCTGCTGCTTCTAAAGCTTCCACTCGCTGATCCACCTATCGCATGTTAAAGGGGGCTTAACAACCATCCAGTTCTGAGCTTGTTGAGCTTAGTGACGACATAGAGACTCCGGTAGATCTGGAATTGGGGTTGAGGGGAAGTCGAAGAAGGACAAAGAGTTGTCGCTGGTGGTTGGTAAAGAGAATAAAGGAGCAGGTAAAAAGGTTGTGGGGTTAAAGGATTCAGGCAAGGGTATTGAAGGTTCTGTTAATGTTTGCCCGAGGAGGTTTATTTGCCGGGTTGGAAGGTTACAGTTGGTGACAGCTTCAAATCTTCATCTGTTTGAAGGGATGTGCTAACTCACTTTGCTCCTCCTGCTGTTTGTAATTCTTGCTCATCTATGGACGATGATCTGATGATTTCCAAGATGATGATGGGTGCATGCAACCTTGCTGCCTTGCTTCCCGAGGGGATATCGCGTTTCCGCAAAAGGATGCAAGTGTATGAAGCTTTCTCGAAAAAGAGAGATAGGATAAAGGCTTCAATGGCTGCCTTGAAGAAGGTGAGCTTACTTCAAGGCATGTAGTGGAGGTGAATGAGCTGGAAAAACAGATGGAAGCTTTGAATGTTAGGGAGAAAGCCACTTCAGAAGAGAAGGAAGGCTTGACGGCTTCCTTAGCTCAGGTGACCAGCGATAACAAATTGCTTATCGAGCATGGCTTTCAACAGTTAGTCACCTATCTTCTTCACTCATCCGAATTTAACAAAGCTTTGGGTGATGTGTACACCAAGCTCCTTGTCCATGGAAGGCACCAAGGTTTTACCGTTGGTTACAAAGCTTGTGAAGCTGGGGAGCCTCAAGATAAGTCTTCTCTTTTTCACCCCAAAGCCTTCGAAGTCTTCAAGGACTCTGTGGGTGAAGTCTCCGAATGCTTTGGCAAACCTCTTTTTGTTTTGCAGGAGTTGAAACCGCGTGGCCTTAATGAGGTTGTTTGTGCTGAGGTGCTAAAGTCCCTTTCGAAGAAACGTCCTTGTTAGGTGATAGTGAAGAGACGTTTTCTGAAGGTGGTGAAGGCTCGAAAGGTTCAAGCCTCGAAGCTTCCGAGGCAGCAGGTGCAAGTGGGAGGAAAAAGAAGAATGCTAAGAAACCCCAGGATGATGCAAACGTGAAGAAGGTTAAAGCAGGGAAGTCTACCATCTCTGATGCTGCTAAGTGACTTTAAAACTTTTATTTGTAGCTATCTTAGCACCTTAAACAATATTATGTGATGTATGTTTGAACATGTATTCTTTTGAGGGAACCGTTTAGGTAGGTCCCTTTGATGGTTGAAGCCTTGAAGGCTTTTGGACAATGTGTAGGTTGGATGGCCCATATGGCCTTTGTTATGTTTAACTCTTTATCTTTTATGTTATGTTGTTCCGTTATTCATTTGTGTTTTTATTGGTTTTATGTGTTGTCTTTATTTTTGGTTGTACATCCTTTGCTATTTATACCTTGAAGGGTTCAGTGCTGCAGTTACCTAGCCTTAGGGTATTTTTAACAAGAAGATACATCACCTATCCTATTTATAACACTCACTTGGTGTCTTTTTGGTTTGTAAGCCACTGTTAAGGCTTAAGGAACATTTGATGCAGGCTGCTCAAACCCGTCTATGAGCATATTTTTAAAATTTTTCAAAGTCTCATGGAGTTGTATTAATTTAGGAACTCACCCCATATATAGGTCCATTCAACCCTTGAACCTATTGAGCGATGTGGCCTGGGAGCTCATCCCCTTACATGGACCTTGCCATGGAGTGTTATGCTAGGTTCTCAACCTGATTATAGGATAGAAAGACAAATTTTGATAAAAACTTCGTCATTCATTCACTCAAAAGTACGTTGATTACAAGGGATGGTAGAACAATTCTTGAAATACTTTCTAAGACATTTTGACTAAACGTGGAACCTTTTAAGGTTTTTGCCGTTCCAGTGGCGGGGAAGCTTTTTACCTTTTACATTAGCCAGTTTGTATGATCCTCCTTTGTGAGCTTCAAGGATAGTGTATGGCCCTTCCCACTGATGCGTGTGTGGTGTGATATATATTTAAGTATATTTTAAGTCCTTTTTACACGTTAGCCAAGTTTTAAATTTATAAAACACGATATTATACTAACACCAAACACACATAAGGGCAAGTGCACCCATCGTGAGCGTAGTATAGTGTTGGTAAGATACCGAGGTCATCCAAGGACACAAGAGCTTTTAATACCGGTTTATCCTCAACGTCTAATCAAATCAAAAGTTTAGAAAAATGTTTTAAACTAGAAAAATAAAAATTAACTAAAATGCTGAAAAATAAAATAAAATAAAAACAGATAGACAAGATGAACCACTTGGATCCGACTCATGTATAGTGTAACCTTTAATTATTTCCGCACTTTTGCACTTTTTAAGAGATTATCTTAGTTATTGTAGTAGGCCCCTCTTTTGAAGGTGACGTTACCCTCAACCCAGTAGTTTGAGTCAACAAGGATACAATCCTAAAGGGTCGGATTATTGAAAGATAATTAATTAAGTTATTAATGCATAATGTGGTAGACCCCTCTTTTGAAGGTGACGTTACCCTCGGCTAAGTAGTCTGAGTCAGCAGGGATACAGTCCTAAGTAGCCGGGTTAAAGTTTCAATAGTGGCTTACATATGAGGGGATCAAAGAGTTTGGACCCCCGCCATCCATCACCGGTGGGTATTGAAGGAGGTCCTACTAAATTTGACCCAGGTCCTTGCAGGATCTATACACTGAACAAGGCAAGACTCTTACCAAACCGTTCCGTTAACCCCCGACCAGGTAGCCAACATATCTCCATATAGACCGTGGAGATATGAATGGTAAAAATCTTTTATTTTATATAGACAGTAAAATAATGCCAAGACACCATGGATAAACGATAAGGAAGAATCACATTCAACATAAGAAACTAGTTATTAAAGTCATTAATACATAACCAAATAAAAAGTGTGAAAAGATTAAAAATAAAAAGTATTACACTAGACACTTGTCTTCACCAAGTGATGTAAGAGACTTAGGCAAACATGGCCTTTGATTGTCAAGAACTCTTACGATCAATCTTGGATCCCGAGACTACTCACACACTCTATGATGGATGATGGTGGTGGATGATGGTGTTGTGATGGTGGTGGGTGAAGTGTGAGAGAGGTAGTTTGCCAAGGGATGGTTTGCAAATGAGCCAAGCACCCTTATTTATAGACTGAACAGAAGCTCGGGCACGGCCCCGTGTCCATTGGGCACGGCCCCGTGTCCATCCTCCTTCTCTTTCTTCTTTAATTGCAGTTTGTCTGCATTAGTTGACCACGCCCCCGTGTCCGCTGGGCACGACCCTGTGTGCAGAAGCGTATCTGTACTATCAAGATTTCCCCAGATTCTACGAATCTTAGAGTTGACCACGGCCCCGTGTCCGGTGGGCACGCCCCCATGGTGGTTGATAGAAGCTTCTACAGCTTTGTCTTTTCTGCAGACACTTGGGCACGCCCCCGTGCTCACTGAGCACGGGGCATGTTCAGCCTTCTGTTCTCTTGTTTTTGCTTGGGAAGATGCTGCCGGGGGGTCGGGCATGCCACGTTTGTTCCTTTTCTTGTATTTATGTTAAATTTAGCTGCCTTTTTGCTTCTTTTGTTCATTTGAGCTCATTTAATCCTGAAAATAGAAAAGGAAGACAAAAACATACTTTTTCCAACATTAGTACTAAAAAGGGTTAGTTTTATGCCACATTTGATGTAATTTATATGTTGCATTTTGCACACATCAAATACCCCCACACTTGAATCTTTGCTTGTCCTCAAGCAAAACTCTTTATTTTGTGGCTTACACTCCCAAATGGAATGGGTAGAAGAGAAGGTTTTGGGCTTGTCATAGAGTGTCGGGATTTCCAAGATTCTTTATTAAGTTTTATTTCCATTTATTTACAATCCTATTCGTCATGATTTATTTAAAACATTACATAAGATAAATTGCTTATTAGGGCATAACATGCTTTTTTTTTTTAAATTCCATTTATATACAAGTTCACATACCTCACGGGGGATCACTCAACACTCAGCCGAAGATGTATTTTAGTGAATCACTCGAGAGCGGCATGGAACTTACTCCTACCATAGGCTTGCCAAGCAATCAATCCTCCTCCTTTTTAACTATACACCTTTGTAAATATCAAGAGGACTTTTGGGTCTAGAGTTAGGCTTGGGTTAAAGGTAGGTGGTTGGGTTAGTGGTTAGTAAAAGGGCTTTCGTAAGACTTTTTATTTTTGTAATAATAATTTTTTTTTGATTTTGATGAAGCTATTATTCAAACAAAGTTATTTTTGATAAACTTGTTTGTTTATTTCCTTTTGCTTCATCATCATCATCAAAATATATATATATAAGATTAGGTTCAAACGTGAACAAAATCTCAAGAGTGAACTGCGTGAACTGATCTGGGCCCTTGATTTTTATGATCTTGAGATTAAAGTAAGTGGCATGATGTTAATTATTTGGTTAATTTTTTCCATTTAATTAAATATAAAAAGGGTATATGTGTAATTTCAATCTTAAATTGATTGCATAAATCTCTCACAAATCAAGTAATCAATTATCCTTTTAAATTGATTGCATAAATCTCTCATAAATCAAATCAAGGATTAGAAAAGATGTAACTTAATTCAATTACTAAATAATTATTTGTTTAAATGCGATGTACACATGTGTATTCTGATTTTGCCCTCTTTTTAATGCGATGTACACATGTGTATATCGTCTGTTTTTGTGATATCTCAGAATTTTTTTTTGTATTGAATGTTGATGTACACCTGTGAATTATTGTACACATATGTACGATGCTGAGTACACATGTGTACTGTTCTATTTATATCCAAGTACACATGTGCATACCGTTGAAATATGAAGGTTACGTGGATCTTAAAAATCAAAATTTGAATTCCGATGATGAAATCTGAAATAAAAATTAAAATTGAATCTGTTGATTTGTTGTTTGTTTTGATAATTATCTTATTAATAAATAAACATAATGTGGATAATGAATTTAAATTAGGAAAGATGTAACTTAATTCAATTATTAAAATAATGATTTAAATCTAATTTTTATATAATTACAATCCTATCCTTAACAACTAAAAAGGAAATCAAGGGTTCATATCTGTTCACGCAGTTCACTCTTGGGAGGTTGTTCACGCTGGAACCCTACCCTATATATATATATATATATATATATATATATATATATTTGAAGAAAGTAATAAGAAAAACCGAGCTTGTTACTAAAACAAAGGGTTAAAAATAAAAAGGTTTCGGTGGGTAAAAGGGTGTTTGTTTTTGGGTTAAGAAATGAAAATTTTTAGGCTCAAAGGAGTTAACTAGGGGGATTTTGGGTAGGTGGTAAAAAAAGAAAAATAATGGTGTAGAAATAAAAAGGGTTAGTCCTAATGCCTCCGTCATTTACTTACTCGGGTTTAAGTTGGTAAGGACCGGGAATGTACCGTCGTGGCAAGTTCTAGAGTCATAAGAACCAAACGGCTATTCACACAAGAAACGAAAAATGAGCAATTAGTTTAAGGATATGTATTTGTATGCTCAGTAAAGGCTCAAAACTCACTTTTTGTGGGAATGAGTTTTTATGTGATCAAGTATATATAATCAAATTTTAACTAAACTTGTCATGCCGTTTCATAATTTTCTTATGTTGGTTGTTTTTATCACGACGCTATCGGTTGTAAATTTGTAAAAATATAACCTTTTTAGAACTTGAAATTCCCGAGTTAAACCTAGACAAGTAAAAAAATGAAAAATTTTTGAAAAAATTTGGGGTGATTAGCGGTTCCAATAGAGTTTTGTGTAAGGCTTGTAATTAGGACTTGCAAGATTCAAGGTTTTAGCATCCCCCCACACTTAAATTACACATTGTCCTCAATGTGTCCCAAAAATAATTTTTTAGGTTGATTGAATGTGTAAAAAGGTGCGAAAAAGCAAAAATTTATGTTACTGGGCGTCTGGACACGGCCCCGTGTTCAGATCGCCAGTAACAAAATGAGTAAAAAGAAACAGAAGCCTGAGCATGGGGGCATGTTCAATGAGCACGCTCCGTGTCCAGTTACCTGAACTGGGCATTTTCTGCAGATGGTTGGGCACGGGGCGTGTTGGGCGAGCACGGCCCCGTGCTGATCTTGCTGTAATGAAGAAAAATTTGTCGGGTGGCCCTGTTTTTGTGCATGGGGTGCTGGTTCAAGTTTCCCTTGGTATCCTTCACCATCCTGAGTGTGTTCTACACATTTTAACATCATCCAAACACCATTTTAACTAAAACCGTCATTCCATTAAATAGAGAGAAGTACATAATTAGTCCTAGAAAATTGAAAACAAAGTAGAAAAATAAAAGATAAGGGTCCTAAATTAAATAGGTCAAGTGATACATAAAATCATCCCAAGGAGCTCCACTTTTATAATAAGAACCAAAATTCCGGAAATAGTTTTCCGGTATCTAAAAGCTTTGTAGAACTCCGAGCCGAGGGGTGTTCCGTAGATGTTGTTAAAGCCATTCTTCTATCTCTCTCGGGAGGAAGAAGGCGGCTTCATTTTCCTCAACATCTTGTGGAGGGGGAGTGACACCAACCGGAACCCCTTGTAGTATGTCTCGAGGGGGTTCCGAATGTATGGCGTACCATTCGGCCGGAATGATGACTTCCGGTATCACATTCCATGCCCTTTGGGTGATAATTGGTACCAAAGGAGGAGAGGCGGGAATGTTCAACCTTTGGTGCAAAAGGTTGACCTCTCGAAGACATCCCTCTAGTCCCACCGTCAAATGATTAATACGGTCGACCAATGCTTCTTCCACCCCCGTCATCTCATCAATGGCTTCTCTTAAGGCGTAAATGTAGTTTACAAGAGAATCTTCAACCGTTGATGACCTTCTCCCTTGTCGGTTGTTTCTGGAGTGCGATGAAGATGTTCCGCTAGTTCTGCTCGCCATTCTGAGAAAACATACCGAAAAGAGTTCAATTTTATGGGAGTAGTACCTCGGACACGACCCCGTGTTTAATGAACACGGCCCCGTGTTCAGATGTCTGCAGATTTTTGGAACAAGGAATCATGGAGTTTTAATTTGTTTTCGCAATTTTTAAAACGTTTTTAAGTAGAAACAACTTAAAACATTGTTGTATAACTTATTTTTAACAAGATTCCATGAATAAAAATCTAACAAACATCTCAATAAAGCTTGAAATTATGGAGATTTCAAGCTCTAATAGAAGCATTAAGGAAAATTTGAAGAAGATGAAAGTGGATAAAAGAGGAAAGGACAAGAAGGTTGTTGAGAAACTTCTTTTAGAAAATACATAGGATGGTATGTGAGAAGATTCCCCCAAATCTTTGTCCCTGGAATGGTCCAAATGTGCAGGATTCTTGGCTGCATTTATAGAAAACGACAGCACGCTGCACACGGCCCCGTGTGCAGGCAAGATCCTGAAACATTTTGTCCGTATTCTGACACGAAATCAGACGGGAATCTTTTGGTGGACACAGGGGCGTGTTGACCTGGACACGGCCCCGTGTCTAGAGGCTGTTTATGAAGTTTCGTTTATTTCTAAGGAATTCATCTGGATCGGGTGGTTCCTTACTGGATGGAAGAACCCCAAAGTGCCTAAGATACCTTAATTGCTCTAGATTAAGACAAGAACGCAAGAGGTTGTCGGTGAGGGTGATTCCTATGTTAAATGTAGGTGGACAAGTCCAACCCTTTCCTGGGCTCTCGTTAAAGAAGGTGTATGCCGAATCGCTCAGGTCTATGTATGCACCGAACGAAGTCGATGGAGAGTCCTTCACGGCACAATCGACACAGGGACGACTATCGCCCACGTCTTTGCTAGAGTTAAGGTAATATCGGGAACAACGAAGTTGTTTCTATTTGAATGCGATCCCAATAATTCTTCTTGGTTATCGTCTTGAGATGAATCATAGATATCCATCTTAAGTTCTTTTAACCAATTAAGAATTAGATCTTCCATTTGAAATAGTTCATCAAGAAGCATTTCTCCTAGAAGGTCCGGTTGAGAGCATTCAAGGGAGAGATAGGGATTATTTTTATTTTTGCCCCTCTTAAGGCTACAGGAAAACAATGGGTCTATATAATGGGGCTTATAATTTAGAAAGTAACATTCCAATTCTTTATGTGGGCCACCACATATTTGACACCACGTACCATAAAAGTGCCGAAAGTAAAAAATATCAGTATCTCTCATGTTTGTGTCAGAAATTACCAACCGTCGGGATCTTACGGTTCTGTTTTCAGTAACTTAAACTTGGGCACGGGGCGTGTTGAGTGGGCACGGCCCCATGTTCAGCTTACTGTCTGACTTAAAACAGGATTGCCAGTTCCAAGGATTGGGCACGAGGCGTGTTCAGCGGGCACGGCCCGTGCCGAGTTCTGTAGAAGCTGAAAAATTAAGAAAATCCTAAAAAAAAAAACAGAAAAAAATTAGAAAAAACGATTAGGTCGTTGATTCCTAACTTTCTTAAAATCCTTGTATCCCCGGCAGCGGCGCCAAAAACTTGATGCGCGTGTGGTGTGATATATATTTAAGAATATTTTAAGCCCTTTTTACACGTTAGCCAAGTTTTAAATTTATAAAACACGATATTTTACTAACACCAAACACACATATGGGCAAGTGCACCCATCGTGAGCGTAGTATAGTGTTGGTAAGATACCGAAGTCGTCCAAGGACACAAGAGCTTTTAATACCGGTTTATCTTCAACGTCTAATCAAATCAAAAGTTTAGAAAAAGGTTTTAAACTAGAAAAATAAAAACTAACTAAAATGCTGAAAAATAAAATAAAATAAAAACAGATAGACAAGATGAATCACTTGGATCCGACTCGTGTATAGTGTAACCTTTGATTATTTCCGCACTTTTGCACTTTTTAAGAGATTATCTTAGTTATTGTAGTAGGCCCCTCTTTTGAAGGTGACGTTACCCTCAACCCAGTAGTTTGAGTCAGCAAGGATACAATCCTAAAGGGTCGGATTATTGAAAGATAATTAATTAAGTTATTAATGCATAATGTGGTAGTCCCCTCTTTTGAAGGTGACGTTACCCTCGGCTAAGTAGTCTGAGTCAGCAGGGATACAGTCCTAAGTAGCCGGGTTAAAGTTTCAATAGTAGCTTACATATGAGGGGATCAAAGAGTTTGGACCCCCGCCATCCAACACCGGTGGGTATTGAAGGAGGTCCTACTAAATTTGACCCATGTCCTTGCAGGATCTATACACTGAACAAGGCAAGACTCTAACCAAACCGTTCCCTTAACCTCCGACCAGGTAGCCAACATATCTCCATATAGACCGTGGAGATATGAATGGTGAAAATATTTTATTTTATATAGACAGTAAAATAATGCCAAGACACCACGGACAAACGATAAGGAAGAATCACCTTCAACATAAGAAACTAGTTATTAAAGTCATTAATACATAACCAAATAAAAAGTGCGAAAAGATTAAAAATAAAAAGTATTACACTAGACACTTGTCTTCACCAAGTGATGTAAGAGACTTAGGCAAACATGGCCTTTGATTGTCAAGAACTCTTACGATCAATCTTGGATCCCGAGACTACTTACACACTCTATGATGGACGATGGTGGTGGATGATGGTGTTGTGATGGTGGTGGGTGGTGGGTGAAGTGTGAGAGATGTGGTTT
Organism: Helianthus tuberosus; assembly: GCA_030545235.1. Lineage (NCBI taxonomy): Eukaryota > Viridiplantae > Streptophyta > Magnoliopsida > Asterales > Asteraceae > Helianthus > Helianthus tuberosus. Next base: position 203,370,947 of record CM060351.1, on the reverse strand, counting down.
GCCAAGGGATGGTTTGCAAATGAGCCAAGCACCCCTATTTATAGCTTGACCAGACGCTCGGGCACGGCCGCGTGTCCATTGGGCACAGCCCCGTGTCCATCCTCCTCCTCTTTCTTCATTAATTGCAGTTTGTCTGCATTTGTTGACCACGCCCCCGTGTCCGCTGGGCACGACCCCGTGTGCAGAAGCGTATCTGTACTATTAAGATTTTCCCAGATTCTGCGAATCTTAGAGTTGACCACGGCCCCGTGTCCGGTGGGCACGCCCCCGTGGTGGTTGATAGAAGCTTCTACAACTTTGTCTTTTCTGCAGACACTTGGGCACGCCCCCGTGCTCACTGAGCACGGGGCGTGTTCAACCTTCTGTTCTCTTGTTTTTGCTTGGGAAGATGCTGTCGGTGGGTCGGGCATGCCACGTTTGTTCCTTTTCTTGTATTTATGTTAGATTTAGCTGCCTTTTTGCTTCTTTTGTTCATTTGAGCTCATTTAATCCTGAAAATACAAAAGGAAGACAAAAACATACTTTTTCCAACATTAGTACTAAAAAAGGATTAGTTTTATGCCACATTTGATGTAATTAATGTGTTTCATTTTGCACACATCACCACTTAGGACCAAGTTTTCCTTGATTTTCTTTCTTACTGGCTTCGTTGTTTTGAAGCACAAGGTCCCCAGGCTTGAATCGTTCATGCTTCACCCGAGCATTGTAATGTGATTCCATCTTTTTTTTTTGTACTTTGCTTCCCGTATAGCGGCTTGATCACGAGCTTCTTCGAGGAGTTTGTGGTCAGTGTAAAAGAATCTAACTAAAACTAAACTATACTACGTAGATAGCATAAGTAGGGTATCATATCCACAGGGAATTTGTGGTCAGTGTAAAAGAATCTAACTAAAACTAAATTATCTAAATCGAGGGTTTGTTTGTTTGATTGCAAAGAAAATACAATTTGTCACAAAAAGTGTTATCAGAATGAGAAGAAGTAACCACCACACGGAATCCCGAATACCCGTTTTAACACAAAAATCCGTTTACTGATTCAAAACACGACATGGACATGGCCTTGGAATTAATGACTTTGATTAATTGTTAAGGATAGTTTTTAATATTCACCATATGACTTAACAACCCGTTTAATTGTATCAACTACCCACCAGTTTACCAACCCGCTAACAACGCAAGAAAGTTGCCAATACTCTTAATAAACGACAAGTAATTCAAACACAATAAACGTTTACCTAGAAATCAACACAAGTGGTCAAGATGTACCAGTTTACAAGAATCATAAAAACAGATAATTATGTCAAACCGAGCAAACGTTCATCCGGGCGGAAGTCACCGAGAGTTTTAGCCGCGCATGGTGGTCTTCACAGCATCAGTTATCATCCTGACTCGATCCTACATCATTGAAGAGCCTTGAGAGATGAAATAATGGTGAAAAAGTAGTCTATGATCGCCCTAGGGTTTGTACGAGATGTCACGGCCCCCGGCCCGGTTTGATCTGGTCCTAAAGCTGCGGGACAGAAACCCCGTGGTATTTATTTAATTTGCCAGCGGAATAATTAACAGGATCGTTTAAAACTTGAACATGCCCGATTATTTTATTTCATAATTAGGGACAAACCCCGTAATTTACAATAAGGGAATTTCACTGGGAAATCCCTATTTTACAAAAAAAACATGTTTCCTTATTTTTATTAAGCCACTTCTTCAAGCTTGTAGTGCTACACTGCACTTTTTCCTGGATCACAGCAGATCACCTGAAACATGTTTTAAAAAGGTTTTGTCAGCAGGGAAATACTGGCGAGTCATTCAAGTTGCACAAAATGACACATTGTTATAATATACAGTATTAAGGGTGATTACATTGTTTATATCAACCAATTACCCCAAATCGGTATTTGTCACTCGACTGTATCTGTGACTATGGTCAGATCACCCATTGGTTAACTCGTTGTCCAATGGTGACGGGAAACAAGTAATGTATATAAAACCCCACATACCGGCAGTAATTGAAGATTACAAAGACTTAATCCCTGTAATTATAACTCTGAAAATAAATAGGGTTTTTGGAAACAATTTAATAAAAAGAGAATGACTCACCTTGCAGATTTAACGAGCAAAGTTTAGCCTACTGATAAGCCTGATAACCTCAGTTAAAGAACAATGCACACGAACTAGGCCAGTAACTAATACAACATTTACGATAACTCACGAGATTAAAACCCTCACAACGAATGACAAAATGCAATACTTAAACATCCATCGAATTCACGACGAATGACGAAGTATAGCCCTAATGTGGGCAGCACTTAAACATCCATTGGATTGGTTTCAATCGATCGGACATTGAATCGTAGCAGCGATCGAGTTAATACCATGTAGCGTAGCAGCGTCTCCCTAATGGAATTTATGATTTTAAGCAGTAGAACTTCGTTTTTGATCAAAACTTTCGACACAGCTGAACTGCTCATGATCGGATCAATTTATAGTTGGAAAACGAGTTTTATGCGGCTCGCTTAGAACTTAATAAGCGTTTACGCGGCCCGCGAGGGCCATCTATTCGTAGACTAGGGCAAGCGTGTCACCCCTAGGCCTGCCACGTGGCCTGTTTGCTTGACCGGATATTTGGTGAGTTGTCGCGGCCCGCGTAAACTTAGCTTAAGGTTTACGCGGCCCGCGTGAAACCAAAAAATATGTTTTTCTTGATTTTTGTTATGGATTAGGGTTTTCACTTATGGGTCGTTTTGGGACATTTTTGAAGGTCCTTACATCCTCCCCACCTTATTTAAAATCTCGTCCTCGAGATTTACTGAAATAAGTGAGGATACTTTCGTTTCATCTCCGATTCCAGCTCCCAAGTGTACTCAGGTCCTCTCTTCGAATCCCATTTGACTTTGACCAGTACCAGTCTTTTGTGTTTGAGAAACGTAATCTTTCTGTCTTCTATTTGCAGTGGCTTCTCAACAAATTTTAACTTTTCATTAACCTCTACATCTTAAAGAGGTACTACCAAGGATTCGTCAGATAGACATTTCTTGAGGTTGGATACATGAAATACATCATGTACCCCTGCTAGCTCTAATGGTAGTTGTAAGCGATAGGCAACTGGTCCTATGCGTTGGATTATTGGGAAGGGTCCTACGTATCTTGGACTTAGCTTTCCTTTCTTACCGAACCGAACTACTCCTTTCCAAGGAGAAACTTTCAAGAGTACCTTGTCTCCAACTTGAAATTCTAGCGGCTTGCGTCTATGGTCTGCATAACTCTTTTGACGATCTCGAGTCGTTTTCAACCTTTCCTTGATTTGAGTGATCTTGTCGAAGGTTTCTTGTCACGATTTCAGGACCGGATAATTGACTTTCTCCTATTTCTGCCCAACAAACTGGAGTTCTACACTTTCGTCCATATAATGCTTCGAATGGGGCAGCTTCGATGCTTGAATGATAACTATTATTATAGGAGAATTCGATTAAGGGTGGGTGATTATCCCAGTTCCCACAAAAATCTATTACACATGCCCTGAGCATGTCTTCCAGGGTTTGAATCGTCCTTTCACTTTGTCTGTCTGTTTGAGAATGATAAGTTGTACTTAAATTTAATCGTGTCCCCATTGCTTCATGGAAACTTGTCCAAAAATGTGAAGTGAAACGACTATCTCTATCCGATACAATGGAGAGTGGGACTCCATGTAAGGATACTATCTCGTCTACGTACAATTTTGCTAACCTTTCCATGCTAAAGGTTTCTTTCATGGGTAGAAAATGAGCTGATTTGGTTAATCGATCCACAATTACCCAAATTGCGTCATTACCTTTTCTGGTTTTGGGTAACTTAGTAACAAAGTCCATAGTTATAAGTTCCCATTTCCATACAGGCATTTCTAATTGTTGGAGTAATCCTGAAGGTTTCTGGTGTTCTGCCTTAACTTGTGAACAAGTAAGACACTTAGAAACATATCTAGCTATGTTCTTTTTCATTCCTATCCACCAGAAGTTATTTCTTAAATCTTGGTACATCTTATTGTTACCAGGATGCATGGTATACCTAGATTTATGGGCTTCCTCTAAAATCTTATTTCTTAAATTTCCTTGCTTAGGTACCCAAATCATTCTTTCATGAAATCTCCAAATTCCATCACTTCCTTGTTCTAATTCTTTTATTCTTCCTTTCATTCTTTCAGCATCATCCTTGATTGCTGTTTCCTGAATATTCTTCAGTTGTTCCATTAAGTTAAATTGTAAACTTAATCTAAGAGCACGAACTCTTCGTTGTTTCTCATGATACTTACGACTTAAGGCATCTGCAACTACGTTTGCTTTTCCTTCGTGATACTGAATATCACAGTCGTAGTCACTTAGGATTTCCATCCATCTCCTTTGCCTCATATTTAATTCTTTTTGCCCAAATATGTATCTTAAACTCTTATGATCTGTGTAGACAGTAAACTTGCTGCCATACAGATAGTGTCTCCAAATCTTAAGGGCAAAAATTATGGCTCCTAACTCTAAGTCATGAGTCGTATAGTTTTCCTCGTGCTTTTTCAATTGCCTTGAGGCATACGTAATTAGCTTCTTGCGTTGCATTAGCACACATCCTAATCCTAGCTTAGAAGCATCGCAGTAAACTTCAAAATCCTCTGTTCCTTCTGGCAAGGCTAGAATTGGGGCGTTTGTTAATCTTTGCTTTAAAATCTTAAAAGCTTCTTCTTGTCTAGGTCCCCATTCAAACTTAACTGCTTTACAGGTTAGCTTAGTTAATGGCACAACTATTTTAGAAAAATCCTTAATGAATCGTCTATAGTATCCGGCTAACCCTAGAGAACTCCTAATTTCTATAGCTGATTGCGGGACCTTCCATTTGGTGATCACTTCTATTTTGGAGGGATCTATGTGAATACCTTCGTGATTTACCATGTGTCCTAAAAATTGCACCTCCTGTAGCCAAAATTCACACTTTGAGAATTTGGCGTAAAGCTTTTCCTTTCTTAACAAAGTTAAGAGTGCATGCAGGCGCTGACAATGCTCGTCCTGAATTTTGGAATAAATTAGTATATCGTCGATGAAGACGATTACAAATTTATCCAAGTACGGTTTACAGATCCTATTCATCATATCCATAAATGCTGCTGGAGCATTTGTTAGTCCGAAGGGCATGACTGTAAACTTGTAGTGACCATACCTAGTTCTGAAAGCAGTTTTAGGTATGTCTTCTTCTTGTACTTTCAACTGATGGTATCCTGAGCGTAAATCTACCTTAGAAAAATACCTAGCTCCTTGAAGTTGATCGAAAAGATCATCAATCCTAGGTAATGGGTATCGATTCTTAATCGTAACCTTATTCAATTCCCTATAATCGATACACATTCGCATCGAACCATCTTTCTTCTTCACAAACAATACTGGAGCTCCCCACGGGGATGAACTAGGTTGTATGAATCTTTTGCTTAATAATTCATCGAACTGCTTTTTCAATTCTAGCATTTCGGTGGGTGCTAACCGATAAGGTGCCTTGGCTATCAGTGTAGTTCCAGGAATTAGAAGAATTCTAAATTCTACTTCCCTATTGGGTGGTAATCCCGGTAGTTCTTCTGGGAATACATCCAAGTATTCTGAGACTACAGGAATTTCCTTAAGTTCCTTACCTTTAGTGTTAATGATTACCGAAATCATGTACACTGTTTCTTGTTTTCTTGAATAACTGGCCAACTTCATTACTGAAATGAATTTCAGTGGTTTTCGCGGCTTATCTCCTGTAATCACCACTAATTCTCCTATAGGTGTATGAATTTCTATGGAATTTTTATCACAGAGAATTCGAGCACGGTTGGCTACTAACCAATCCATTCCTAACACAACATCAAATCCAGCTAAATTCATAGGTAACAGGTTTGCAGAAAATTTATGACCTAAGAGTTCTATCTTTCCTTCTCGCAAAACCTTATCTATGTTAACAGAATTCCCATCTGCTGTTTCGACTGTAAAAATTTGTCGAAGGTTGGTTAAGGGTAGGTTAAGAGCTTGGCAGAATGAAGTATTTATAAAACTTTGGTTTGCACCAGAGTCAAATAATACTTTTGCATAAACGTCGTGAACTAGGAACGTAGCAGCTATCACGTCAGGGATTAGCTCTGCTTCCTGAGTAGTCAACTGGAAGGCTCTTGCGTTTTTCTTGGTAGTTCCTTCTGCAGGTTTAGCCTTGTTATCTGCTGGTTTAACCAACTTAGGGCATTCTGGTTTGAAATGCCCAGCTTCTCCACAGTTATAGCAGACCCTTGTTTTCTTTCTGCAATCTTCTTCACGATGTCGTACAGCTTTGCAGAAGTTGCAGGTTTCATTACATTTGCCAAAATGTTTCTTTTTACAGTTCCAACAGAACAGCGGAGTGGAATATTGCAAAGGTCCTCTTTTCTTAAAATTGCTATTATTACCCACACGAAATCCTTGAGAAATTTTCTGAGCCAAATCCTTCTTCCTTTTCTCTCTCGCGTACGCACCAGTCCGTCTGTCAAGGTGTTGGCTAATTCTACTGCATCATCGATCGTGCGGGGCCTTGCAGCTTTGACAATATCACGGATTTCGCTAATTAAACCCCAAATGTAGCGAGAAATAAGTACCGGCTCTAGCGAAGCCAGAGTAGGCACAATTCGAGCATATTCGAAAAACTTCGAAGTATACCCTCGGCAATTAACATCCACCATTCGGTGGCTCAGGAATTTATTTGCCATCTGCTCCTTTTCATATTCCAGGCAGAATTTTCTTTCCACTAGACGCTTAAACTCCTCCCAACTCATGGCATAGGCCATGTCACTTCCCTTGGCTTGTAATACTGTATTCCACCATTCTAATGCTTCTTCCTTAAAAAGGTGAGAAGCATACATGACTTTATCCTCCTCGGCACATTTACTTATTTTGATTACTGCCTCGGTTTTCTCCAACTAATGCAGCGCCGCTGTCGCCCCTTCATTGCCTGCGAACTCAATAGGTTTACAGGCAAGGAATTCCTTGCAAGTGCAACTAGGCGTTGCAGCTTTCATTCTTTTGAGAATTGGGGCTTGCAGTACATCATTATCATTATTATTAATGTTACCACCTCCATTTATGCTATTACTGAAGTTGTCTTCATGAGTAAGTTTGCTAGGAATAATTTGTTGAGGTTCAACTGGATTTCGGGCAGCAGCAAGGATTGCTGGAATAACATTGGTTATTCCCTGAGCAACGATATTCTCGATATCTTGCCTATTCAGAAATTGATCTTCATGGTTTTGTTCAGATTGGTTAACTTCGTTAATGGGTTCATTACCAGCGTGTTCCATCTGGTAATTAATTTATATAAGTGATTAGCATAAAATAAATAACAACCAAACATAATAATCACACATAATCACATCAACACATATAGCCAAAATTGTCGATTTTTCGACTTCCATATTTTATATATATTAATATGCGTCCGTACACACCAAATATTTTACAAAAGTTTTATTTTAGGTTATTTTACATGATTATATTTTTATAGTTATATTATTATTAAACACACACTCCCACAACCACATATGATCCCTTCAGCTGGCATTTTAAAAACGACGTTCCCTCTCGTCGTATTTCCAAGATATGCTCTCCCCCACGTCTCGGATCCTATTTCCTGCGTCCACCAACTCCTCGCCATAGTGGTGGAGTTCAGCTAAGTTCTCGGTGCTCATTGGTGGATGTAGTGGAGGCTCAGGGTCAAACTGAGGGAAAAAGGTATTAGGGTTGTTTAGGAGATTCTGAAACTGCCAGTCAGTGGTCCACCATTCTTCTAGCTTTCCTAGAGGTCGGGAGTTAACAAGGGGATCTGGAATAGCAGGTTCCAGGTTGACTGGAAGTTGGGCTTCAGCTGGGTAACCAAAGAGGTTTTCATCGGCAGGTCCGATGAGGTCGCTATTCGCCAGTTGGCGGTCTAGTTCCTCCCAAGGTGGCATCTCTGGAGTTTGCCCTGAACTTTCTCCAATCTTTATTCCTTTGCCTTTATCTCTGGGATCCTCAGTCTTTACAGCTTTCTGTGTTGCTGGCCCCTTCCTACGCACACGCCTCCATCCTACAAGTCTTCTTCTTTTCTTGGGTTTAGGTTTTTCCTGAGGTTGGGCTTGGAATATCATTGGCTCTTCAGTGTCATCCTGGTAGCCAGTAAAGGTACTGGTGATATCCATATCTGAACTATGGATAGAAAAGTTTTGGAGTGCTTCTGATAGTTCATTCATGCTATTAACATACATGAAGAAACATACAAAATTCTAAGTTAAAATTTGGTAAATTAAATTCTCACAGAATCACAGAATGGAAATCAGAAAAATGAAGTATTAATTACAAATATCTAATTATACAAACAGATTGATTAAAACGAAATATTGCGATTTTATTATATATATATCTATTACAAATTACAACTGAAATTCGAAATATACTAGTGGTTATGCATTCATAAATTCTTTTAGTCTAGCTAGGTTATAGGAGTATTATGCTCAACATGCGTTTATGTAAAGTTTATTCTGTCTCTTTCTTCTACTAGGTTGCTATCTTATGGATGAAGTTCTTTTAAGTTTCTGGCTCATAGGTGGTATAGGTGCTGGTACTGGTTTGGTGATTCAACTATAAGTTAACATATACTGCTGTAGTGGCTAACATGTTGAGATTTTCCCATTGTTCGTCTAATTCATCTTCCCATGGTCGGTTATTACCTGTTTTCTGAGTCTCCTTATTAATTATCACTCCTCCTTTTGTTTGTGACTTCCTTATTTTTTCTCGGCTTTTTCTAATAATCCAACTTCTTTTCTTAGGGGTAAATGGTTCTCAGACTGTGCCTTACGAATAAATATTCCTTCCTGAGTATCTGCTGAGTATCCTGAGGAATTTGGTTGAAATGAGGTTCCCTTATCTTTTGGTGAACTATCTAATTGACGATAGATGTCCGAAAGTCTTTGCTTACCCATACTGTAATTGTTGATACATATCGTGTGGATACGGCTCGGCTCGGTTCGACTCGGCTACGAAGTGAAGGCCGTAGTCAAGACATCCTCCTGTCTTGACTCGGTATGCTAGTTACTTCGTATTGTTCGATGTACATGTAATTGCGTGTGTGAAGTATACATGTTAGTATTGCTTAGTTGTTATTTGTTTGTTGTTTGTTTGTTCTAAAGCCCATGTCATAGCTCAAGCCCAAGCCCAACATGGATGAAAACCTCAGGCCCATATGCATGACGAAAACACTACTGTTGGGCGAAATCCCTTTGTGATGAAAACACTTTGTCATGAAAACCAAATAGGACGAAATCAAGGGATTTCGTCCAGTTCTTGTTTTCGTCAACTTGTTGGTATAAATACACAGACACAGAACAGAAACACTAACGAAGTCTGAATAGATTTCTCGGAGCGAACACACTGTAAACACACACACACTGAGAGTTTATGAGAGCATCTTGTAAACATTGATTTGTAACCGTTTTCTAGATTAATACAATGGAGTGTTAATCGTTGAATCGTTGTGTCTTACGTGTTCGTCACTTGGTTTAACTTACCCATTTGGATTCCGCACTTTCGGGTTTGTCGGAAAACAGGGAATAGAGGTTACTCGATCCTCCGGGTGGACCTACAATTGGTATCAAAGCATTGGCTCGATTCCTTGTTTAAACCAAGTTGTTTTTCTTGTGCTTTTCAAAGTTTTATAGGTGTTTTTCTTGATTTTTGAACTTAAAGATCATACATTTTCTGGAAAATCTCTTTAAAACTCTCAAAAAACCTTGTTGTTTTGGTGTTTGTTTTATTAAAAACCTTGTTAAAACTTATGCATATTTGTTAGAATTGGGTTATTATTGAAACATTGTGCAAAACCTGTGCTCGGAAATTTTCTTGTAACCGGAAAACTCATCAAGTTCATCAGATCTTCATAAAGTTCTTTGTGGCCTTCAAACTGTTCTTGAAAATTATCTATGTTTGATCTGATTTGTGAATGAATTATTGTGTTGATTATATAATATTGATTGTTTGACAAATGTGTACAAGGGTCATGATGAAAGGTAGAAAATAAGGAGCTTCGAAATCAGGAAAGTATGGTGGTTTGAAAAAGAGTTGCTTGTGTCAGGATAGGATAAGGTTTTAGAAAATATCTTCTTGTCTGGTATGGTTCAATAGTCACTGATACATATTATCTGGCCGAAATCACCATACAACTCTCCAGTCAACGAAAACAACCAGTCAACAATATCAAGCTTTGGCCAAAATCCCTCCTGATCGAAATCACTTTATTGCTGAAAACCCTTACCTAGCTGAAATCTCTCCTGGCCGAAAACCCTTACCTAGCCGAAATCAGATTGTCTTTATCAGCCGAAATCACTTCTTGTCCTTGCTGAAATCACTTATCACCGAAAACCACCCTCAGCCGAAATCAAACACCCTTGCTGAAATCACCTCTCACGAAATCAGTTCTTGCCGAAAACCCTTCTTGCCAAAATCAGTTCTGGCCGAAAACCTTTATTGCCGAAAACACCTTGTGCACTAGTTGGCCGAAATCCCTTATTCATCAAGCTCAACGAAATCACTTGTGGATCACCTCACATCTGGGCCGAAATCAGTTCTGGGCCCAAATCATTACTTGTAGCCGAAATCACATTATCCATTTCAACGAAATCCAAGGGCCGAAATCAGTTCAACTGGGCCGAAATCACAACTGGACTTGTGTTATTATTATTTTTTTTAACAGTAGACTTGCAACTCATATTTAACTGTTTGATTTGTGTGATTTGTTCAGGTATTAGTCATTAAACATCAAAAATCAGTTCAAACTGGTGGGGTAATCCGTCACGTTTATCTCCATCATGGGCCGAATCTCCCGCACCTGCTTCTAATACGGAAAGTAAGTATACAAACACGTGTGTGTCGCCATCATGGGCTGAATCTCCGGCACCCGCATCTTCGCAAGCAAATCAAACGTCAACCGGTCAATGGGCGTTTGTTTCAAATCAAACTCCGAGTATTCAAAGTATACTCCTAAGCGAAAGCGAGACCGGAAGTCTGAATCGTCCACCGAAACTGATGCACCTAAACGAATATCCTGGTTGGGTTGATAGATTTCAGACATATGTCAATGGGCAAAACACGGAACTGTGGTTACGTTTTACTACAGATTTCGATCAAACTCTTGAGGTTGCCGCTTCAACTGCCGCTACATTTGCAGATCTTTCGGAAGACCAGAAAAAGGTATATGATTTAGAAAAGAAAGCATATGCTATTCTGACTCAGGCGATGAGCAAGGATATATATCATCAGTTTGTCAGTTTCAAGACGTCAAAGCGATTGTGGGATGCATTGAAGACAAGAGGTCTAGGAAATGAAAAGTCACGTCAATTGCGACATGATTTACTCAAAAAGGAGTTTGATGGTTTCACTTGTATGGAAAATGAATCTTTGGCAGATATGACAAGTCGATTTCATCACTTGCTGACTGAATTGAGCAATTATGAGGTAGTAACAACTCCAACACAGGTTGTCACAAAGTTTGCTGATGCACTGCCACCTCACTGGAATAGTTTCTTGGAAATTCTGAAATACAATGGCACATTGGCTACGAAAAACATCAATGATTTCGCTAAGCTCTTGGAGAACAAAGATCAGGAAGAAATCCTAAAGGCAAAAAGGGTTCTAGTGCGACAAAATACTGATATGTATTATGGAACTCCTAGGACTTCTACAATACAAGTGCGACATAATCCTGATATGTATTATGGAACTCCTAGTACTTTTGCAAGACCTGTTTCACATGTTCCACTTCAGACGGCGTTTGTCACAAGCACAGATTTGTATGGCAATCAGATACAAGTTCCTGTAAAGCCAGCTCCAACAACAGATATGTATGGATATCCACTTCCACCTTCTCCAATACCAAAGGTTGTTGCACCAACCACAGATTTGTACGGTAATCCACTACCTGTGCAACAGCAAGCATGTTATGGTAGCACGTCATCAGCTGGTCAGCCATCTAATACAGTACGACTGGACACATCAAGCTTCTCCAAAGTTAACGTTGAAGTAGCTAAGGATCACATGGAGATATTGAACACATTGGTGAGCGCGTATTGTGGGTTGATAGCAGGTCAGATCGGAAACATCAATCCGACTCAAGAAGATTACCAGCAGATAGATAAAGAGGAGATGGATATGATGGACATCAAATGGGCTTTCGCCAGTGCTGTAAGGCGAGCTAAAGACTTCATGGAATGGACGGGTCGAACCAGCTTGGAAAGCAAGAAAGACGCCAAGTATGGGTTCGATAAGCAGTCTGTTAAATGCTTTAACTGTGGTGAACGTGGTCACTTCAAGAGGGAATGCACAAAGCCAGCTCAGCATGGGAGCCAGAATCCTTTCAGAGGTCAAGGAGGCAACCAACAGAATCAGAATCAACCCAGGAATGATGATCGCGCCTTGGTCCCTGCAAACAATCAAGCAGGACCATAGAACACCAATCAAGCTCTTGTGGTGCAAATAGATGAAGGTTGTGACTGGTCAATGCAATTAGGCATTGGTGATCAAGGAGGAGCAGCTTGTTTTGCTGAAGTTGCTAAGGATTTGAAGCACGCCAGTGGTGTAGAATCTTCCGCCAGTGGTGGTGAATCTTCAGATGAAGAGAGTTCTGGTGATTCAAGGAGTTCAGATGAGGAAACCTCAACCTCAGGCGATGACAATGTATCTAGTGGGAGAATCGATGAAGATATCGATGAATTGATAGGAGAAGCTGCAGCAAGGAATGATAGAAGATCTATTCTGGTGGATCAAGCTGCTTATTCTTCTTCTTCTCTTCTTTCAGCCGTTATGGCTAATGGCAGCAGTTCATCAAGCCAGGTATGTGTCGATGAACCAACTGTTGTTAATTGTGATAATTATGCTAGCTTAAGTGTTAAATGTGCTGATTTGGATGCTAATATGTCTGAGTTGTAAAGCAAACATGATACTTTAAATGCTGAATTGTTTGACTTGCAAAACAAACATGTTTCATTAGATACTAAGTGGTGTGATTTACAAAGCAAACATGAGGATTTGCAAAACAAATTTGAAGTGACAAATATGCACAATCAAAAGTTGATAGTGGATCTTTCAAAATGCAAAGAGGCTAACATGTTTTATGAAAACCATGAAAAAGAATTTAAAACGATGGTTGAAACTTTAAGAAAAGATAAAACCAAACTGACAAAAATGGTTTCAAGAAAACAAACTGACATAAACCTTTATATCAATCATCTTGAAAGCATGCAAAAAGAGCTAGCCTGCACAAAGTGTGAAAGTGAGGCGATCCGGCTTAAACTAGACAGTTTTTCTAACTCTAGATATGTGCTGGATCACATCATTGGCACACAAAAAGAGAAAAAGGATGTCACGTGCATTGGATATAAGAAATGTCCACCACCTGTTAGACAAAATTATGATGCACTGCCTGATGAGGAGTTTAGAACTCATTATGAAGAATCTGTTCCTTTAGACATTGAGGAATTTGCAACGGGACTTGGATACAAACCGGAAGTACCATCAGATTCGGATGTGTCAGCCAATACAAGTGTGTCTTCTGCTGAACTGAATCAGGATCCTCCAGTCATTGTTGAGGATACTGATTCTTCAGATGATGAATCTAATGATACTGACTCAGCACAGTCAGATGCGGTAATCAAAGAAGAGGACATACCTCTCGAGAATCATATTCTATGTGATCCTCCCGCAAAACCTGCTACGACTGTTCTGACCGAGTCCATGTCTACTTCCTCACAAGAGTCTGAGAGTGTGAATTTGCTGTACACTCTTGTTGGTGATGATAAAATCTACTCTGACAAAGATTTTCCTATTAAGAATGTTAATCAATCTTTAATAAGTAAAATTTTTGAGGATTCAACAAGTAAGTTTTTGGGAAAGACAGGATCACACGTTGTGGTAACACAGTGTCCTCCTATCCCAAAGGCTGAAGTTAGAAAACAATGTGGCAATCAGAAATTACCAACAGTGGAAAAGCAGCAAAATCACACCAAACCTAAAAGTAACTCACCGACTCAATGGCAAAAGAAACAGACCAAGAAAAAGGACAAGAAAGTGAACTTTGTGAAATCGAAGGGAACAGATAAACTTGAAACATTTTCAAATAAATCTAACTTAGATCATGTCATTCAAGTTAATTCTTTGAAAAGAAACGAACCAAACAGTTCAAAACCTAGTACCTCGGGATCACAAAGTTCATCGACAAGATAATCACATGATACTACGGGGTTTGTAGAACGTAGATCATGTTTTTCATGTGGCACATTTGGACATATCATTCGAAATTGTCAATATCTTCATAAACAAAAAGCCAAAGTTGATGATCCCCGTGACCAAATTGACCGCAAGAGATCTGTTTCATCAAAACCAGATCCCCGTCTTGTAAAAGAAAGGGAAAAGAAACAGAAACGCCAACAGGTCAAGAAAATTGAAAAGGCGATTAAAACCGATGTGGTTAACAAAACATCTGTTTCTGTCAAACCAGAAAATTCAAAAACTTCAGACAATAATGAAGTTAAGATTTTAAAGAATAACACTGGTAAAACAAAACAGACCTGGAAACCAAAAACGGTTATTGAATCAGGGGGAACATCACAATTTCCGCAACATCGAGAAGTTCAAGTAACTTACGTTGATGAAAATGGAAGACCCAAGACCACAAAGGCTTGGGTCCCCATCTCCAACTAATCATGTGAGTACATGTGCAGGGTGTTCCAGGAGGAACTTTCAGCAGTCATTGGATTGTTGATAGTGGGGCATCCAGGCACATGACAGGCGACATGAAGCTTCTCTACGACGTTAAATCTATTAGAGGAGGTTATGTTGCTTTTGCTGGAGATAAAGGCGGATATATTACGGGAGAAGGAATGGTATCCAACGGGGTTGTAAGTTTTGACAAGATCAACTTTGTACAACAGCTTGATCACAATCTTCTCAGCATTTCACAAATCTGTGATAAACAGTTTTCAGTACACTTTGATGCAAATGGATGTTACGTGTTGAAACACGGCTTCAAGATTCCAAAAGAATGGATTCTCTTATCTGCTCCAAGGATAAATGATTTATATGTCCTTGATATGAGCCAAGCAATAACAACGACTGCACAAACAACTTGTTTCATTTCCAAAGCCACGGAAAAAGACTCAATCTCTTGGCACAGACGTATGGGTCACATTCACTTACGCAAAATGAATCATTTGGTGTCGAATGAATTAGTGAATGGTGTTCTTCTTAAAAATTTCCATCTTCAAGACGTCTGTGTTTCATGCCAAAAAGGAAAGCAAACGAAGAAACGACATCTGACAAAGAAGATCAACACGGTGGCAGTTCCTCTTGAACGTTTGCACATGGATTTGTTTGGTCCTGTCAAGCACAAAAGCATCAGGAATGATCAATACTGCCTCGTGATAACGGATGATTATTCAAGATTTTCTTGGGTGGCATTTATGGCTCACAAGAGTGCAACTTTCGGTATTATCAAAAACTTGATCATTCAGATTGAGAATTTGTATAAGTTGAAGGTTAGATAGATACGCAGCGACAATGGTACTGAATTTAAAAATCAAGCCATGGCGGAGTTTTGCACATCAAAAGGTATTCTTCACGAATTTAGTGCAGCTTATACTCCTCAACAGAACGGCGTCACTGAACGTATGAACCGTACATTGATCGAAACTGCTAGGACTATGTTGGTAGAGTCGCAATTGCCCATTCCTTTCTGGAGTGAAGCTGTGGCCTCCGCATGTTACACGATGATTCGAGTCCTTACAGTCAAAAGACACAATAAGACCTGCTTCGAGCTTCTTCAGAAACAGAAACCAGATTTTTCATATCTTGAACCGTTTGGAGCTCCTTGCACAATGATCGATCCTAATGGAAAGTTTGGGGCAAAAGCTATTGAAGGTCACTTTCTTGGTTATGCCACCCCGAACTTAAGAGTCTGGAATCTAGAGACTAAAAGGGTTGAAGAATGGTCTGAGGTCAGAGTACAAAGGCACACATTTCCAGTCAGATGTCCTGGTCAACCATGGATGTTTGAGTACGATGAATTTTTCAATTCGATCAATGTTGAAGCAGTTGAAGAAACTGCTGCGGCAAGGATGTTTTTCGAGAGTGACAACGCAACAGATTCACCGTTGGTTCGTCCAATTATTGTCAATCAAGAACCATCTTCAGTGAACAATAATGCTCTCAACAATGAGGATTTTCATGATGCAACCGAACTGAACGAATCTTCAGAGGATGAAGAATTTCTAGATGCAGATCAAGAAGCTCCTACATCAGCTGTTCATGGTACTTCAGAGGCTACACCTCCAGTGGACGCCCCTATAATAGCTGAAGCTACTGCATCATCCTCTTCGTCAGTTCCGGGTATTGAATTGGTTATTGATCTAAATCTCAACAATCTGGGTACAAACATTCCAGTTCCAGAAAACCCTGAAACAAGAATTCACAATACCCATCCTCAACAAAACATCATCGGTAATGTACAAAGTGGCATACAAACAAGAAACATGTTGCGCAACAACAACAACGCAGGCTTGTATGCGGCGATTCGAGAATCTGGTCAACAAAACGATTGGTCTTTCGCGTGCTATGTCTCACAGGAAGAGCCAAGAACTTGGAAAGACGCTTTGAAAGATAACTCTTGGGTTGAAGCTATGCAGGAAGAACTGCAACAATTCCAGAAACTTGGTGTCTGGAAGCTCGTAGAGAAACCTACTGGTTATAAGAAGATTGGTACCCATTGGGTGTATAAGTGCAAAAAGGACGACCGTGGAATCGTTATTCACAACAAAGCTAGATTGGTCATTCAAGGTTTTCGTCAGATTGAAGGTATAGACTACAACGAAGTGTATGCACCTGTTGCACGTCTGGAAGCAATTTGGATCTTTCTGGCTTATGCCTCATTCAAAGGATTCAAGGTTTACCAGATGGACGTCAAAAGTGCATTCTTACATGGTCTAGTGGAAGAAGAGGTGTATGTTGAACAGCCTCCAGTTTTTGAAGATCCTATCCATCCCGATCGGGTTTGGTTGCTGAACAAAGCTCTCTATGGTCTACATCAAGCACCGCGAGCTTGGTACGCAACCTTATCTAATTATCTGCTGGAGAATGGATTTCGCAGAGGTCTTATCGATTGCACTCTCTTCATAAAAGAACAAGATGGAGATCTTCTACTGGTTCAGGTATATGTGGATGATATTATATTTGGTTCTATTAACAATGTTATGTGTAGGGATTTCAAGCGTGTAATGCAGGATAAATTCGAGATGAGCGCTATGGGGGAGATGACTTTCTTTTTGGGCTTGCAAGTGCAACAAACGAAGTCTGGGATTTTCATCCATCAGACTAAGTATGTCCAAGACATCTTGAGCCGATTCCAGATGTCCGACACATTGCCCATTGGTACCCCGCTGCAGCAAAATCACGGAATCAATCCAGATTTAAAGGGTGAAGTTGTTAGCTCTTCATACTACCGCACGGTGATTGGATCCCTTATGTACCTCACAGCATCAAGACCAGATATAATGTATCCAACATGCCTGCTAGCTAGATATCAAGTGAACCCGAAGGCCTCACATCTTACAGCTGTAAAAAGGATTTTTCGTTATTTGAAGGGTTGCCCAGACACCGGTCTATGGTACCCTAAGGATGATAACTTTGAATTAGTCACTTTCAGTGATTCTGATTTTGGCGGATGCAAAATCGACGGCAAATCCACAACGGCTGGATGCCAGTTTTTAGGAACTCGCCTCGTAACGTGGCAGTGCAAGAAGCAGACTTGTGTCGCTACATCAACTTGTGAAGCCGAATACATTGCTGCCTCAAGTTGTTGCTCCCAAGTCCTGTGGATACAACAGCAAATGCGCGATTACGGTTTTGAATTCCTAACTACTCCTATTTATGTCGATAATTCTGCTGCCTTATCTATCACTAAAAATCCTGTGCAGCATTCAAAGACTAAGCACATCGAAATTAAATATCACCTCATACGTGATTGCTTTGATAAAAGGCTAATCGATGTTGCTTACGTCCACACTGATGACCAACGTGCCGACCTTTTTACCAAAGCATTTGATAAATCAAGATTTGACTTTTTATTATTGGTAAACGGCATTAAGGTCAAGCAAGAGTAAATCCACATCGGAAAATCGTTTTTGTAAATATCTTTGTGTTTTTAAAATTATTGTAAGTTTGTTGATTTTAGGGGGAGTAATTCCAAATTTGAAAAATTCAAAAACATCGAAAAATTTCAAAACCCAAAAACAATAGAAAAACAAAAATGAGTTTCCTGGCGAGCAAAAGAGAAAATGATAGTACATCAGTGGTCTGTTGAAACCTTTTAAAACTGAAATGCAAAATGAAAAATGTTAAGCAGCTCTATATAAGATGTATCGGTAGGCTCACAATCATCTTAAAGTGTGCAGGGTGATATAATCCTAAATCGACTGAAGACCAGGTGGGAACCACTCATTGGCATATGGTCTTAGTACCGAAATTTCGTTTGAGAGATTGCCGAGGTTCTGAGATATGTGGTCTTTATGCTGTTTATCATCTGGGTATCATGGTTGTTTCTTTTACCGAAATAAACGGAGACGAAGTCTAGATCTTCCATGATATCATACATACGTGTACATACTGCATACGACCTCAATAAGTGATCAACAATCACATGTCCACAAAATAAGTGATAATATATCACATTTATCCGGGAGTCAAGTTCGTCTCTTTGCTGTACGAAAGTGCTGACCTGTTCACGGACCTGCTCCTGTGCCCTCTTGCATCTGAAAATCAAGTTCCTCATCAATAAGTGATTCTATCACATAGGGCTTGTTTTCTTCAAAATAAGTGAGTTTCTCACATCTTTTTATACGTCAAAATAGATGATAAATGGTATACTCACCAGTAAGATGAATCCTCGTGCATACCTTGATACGGGAATGTGTCGTGATGTGGATGAACACCGGTCGGTAAGTATAAATCATACCTTAACGTATCCCCTCGCCATGATTACATATGATAAGTTGTGCTTATGTGGATAACAATACCGATAATCGTTATAGGATGCTTATCTAAATGTTAACAAAAAGAACAACAAGAGCGTTTTGGCCTGACCGTACACTGATATGATTCTCTTACCCTCGAAACTCGCAAAAAGAATGTTTGTATATATTTACTTTTCTTAGTTTCTGCAACTCTATATATATTTATTTACTGCTTTCAGTCTTTAAGTTTGAAATATTCAAAATACCAAAAAGATTTTAGGTGTGTTTTTATATAAACTTTATAAAAGTCAAAAAGATTTTATTTCTGCTTTAGTTTTGATTAACCGATGTTGGAACTCAAGTCTTCGTTGCCTGAAATCTGATTGAAAACCAAAACGACTGAATCTTCATAAACGGTCAGAGTTTGCAAGTTTTGAAAGTTAATAACTAAAATTGAACAATTTGTTAAACTTTCAAACTGTCGGACGGTAGTTGAAAACATGGTCACACGTGTGTCATTTGTTTAATGTTAACTATATTCCAAGCAGTTGTTCTCATTACGCGTTTAGCTTTCTTGCATGTGCAGATATTAAAGGCGAAGAGAACATGTTCGATGACAAGCTTCGGAATGAAGAAACGACGTGAAGGCACTCAAATGATAAAGATGATCGAGTTGCCGCTGATCAATCACCAACACCACAAGGATCTCAAGCATTGAAGTCAAAAGATTCCTAAGCATAATCAAAGGGGGAGTTTGTTAACACACTACCTAAATGAAAAGGGAGTTTGTTGATACACTTTCTACTTACGACGCGTGAAGACTTTGAAGATCCTACGACAAGAATGAATGAACCATCAAGAGATGGAGAACGAGATTACGAACCTCACGAGCAGCATCCAAGGGGGAGTTTGTTGATACATATCGTGTGGATACGGCTCGGCTCGGTTCGACTCGGCTACGAAGTGAAGGCCGTAGTCAAGACATCCTCCTATCTTGACTCGGTATGCTAGTTACTTCGTATTGTTCGATGTACATGTAACTGCGTGTGTGCAGTATACATGTTAGTATTGTTTAGTTGTTATTTGTTTGTTGTTTGTTTGTTCTAAAGCCCATGTCATAGCTCAAGCCCAAGCCCAACATGGATGAAAACCTCAGGCCCATATGCATGACGAAAACACTACTGTTGGGCGAAATCCCTTTGTGATGAAAACACTTTGTCATGAAAACCAAATAGGACGAAATCAAGGGATTTCGTCCAGTTCTTGTTTTCGTTAACTTGTTGGTATAAATACAGAGACACATAACAGAAACACCAACGAAGTCTGAATAGATTTCTCGGAGCGAACACACTGTAAACACACACACACTGAGAGTTTATGAGAGCATCTTGTAAACTTTGATTTTTAACCGTTTTCTAGATTAATACAATGGAGTGTTAATCGTTGAATCGTTGTGTCTTACGTGTTCGTCACTTGGTTTAACTTACCCGTTTGGATTCCGCACTTTCGGGTTTGTCGGAAAACAGGGAATAGAGGTTACTCGATCCTCCGGGTGGACCTACAGTAATATAAAGCACATACTCACATAAATTATTTCCTAACACAGAATTTAAAACTTAAGTATCAGCAGAACACTTCTTTGGCTTGAATTAGTGGCATGGCTCTGATACCACCTTTTTCGGTCACGGCCCCCGGCCCGGTTTGATCCGGTCCTGAAGCCGCGGGACAGAAACCCCGTGGTATTTATTTAATTTGGCAGCGGAATAATTAACAGGATAGTTTAAAACTTGAACATGCCCGATTATTTTATTTCATAATTAGGGACAACCCCCGTAATTTACAATAAGGGAATTTCACTGGGAAATCCCTATTTTACAAAAACATGTTTCCTTATTTTTATTAAGCCACTTCTTCAAGCTTGTAGTGCTACACTGCACTTTTTCCTGGATCACAGCAGATCACCTGAAACATGTTTTAAAAAGGTTTTGTCAGCAGGGAAATACTGGCGAGTCATTCAAGTTGCACAAAATGACACATTGTTATAATATACAGTATTAAGGGTGATTACATTGTTTATATCAACCAATTACCCCAAATCGGTATTTGTCACTCGACTGTATCTGTGACTATGGTCAGATCACCCATTGGCTAACTCGTTGTCCAATGGTGACGGGAAACAAGTAATGTATACAAAACCCCACATACCGGCAGTAATTGAAGATTAGAAAGACTTAATCTCTGTAATTATAACTTTGAAAATAAATAGGGTTTTTGGAAACAATTTAATAAAAAGAGAATGACTCACCTTGCAGATTTAACGGGCAGAGTTTAGCCTACTGATAAGCCTGATAACCTAAGTTAAATAACAATGCACACGAACTAGGTCAGTAACTAATACAGCATTTACGATAACTCACGAGATTAAAACCCTCACAACGAATGACAAAATGCAATACTTAAACATCCATCGAATTCATGACGAATGACGAAGTATAGCCCTAATGTGGGCAGCACTTAAACATCCATTGGATTGGTTTCAATCGATCGGACATTGAATCGTAGCAGCGATCGAGTTAATACCCTGTAGCGTAGCAGCGTCTCCCTAATGGAATTTATGATTTTAAGCAGTAGAACTTCGTTTTTGATCAAAACTTTCGACACAGCTGAACTGCTCATGATCGGATCAATTTATAGCTGAAAAACGAGTTTTACGCGGCCCACGTAGAACTTAACAAGAGTTTACGCGGCCCGCGAGGGCCATCTATTCATAGACTAGGGCTAGCGTGTTACCCCTAGGCCTGCCACGTGGCCGACACGTGGCCTGTTTGCTTGACCGGAGATTTGGTGAGTTGTCGCGGCCCGTGTAAACTTACCTTAAGGTTTACGCGGCCCGCGTGAAACCAAAAAATCTGTTTTTCTTGATTTTTGTTATGGATTTGGGTTTCAGGGGTCCGGGTCTTCACTTATTTTGGGACATTTTTGAAGGTCCTTACACGAGACGGCTGGTGAATGAGAATTATCGATATTTTCACTTAAAAAACAAGTTTGGCCGACATAAATACAATTTTCGTAATAGAGTACGGCCGTGCGTCGCGGCACTTGCATGATCATCCCCCGTCTTCCTCTTGACCGACATCATTCATTTAACCGACGTTGACTTCAACTTGTCTAGCGGGTCGCGGATGTGGATTTCATTGCTGTCGCGTGTGTCCTATGATGTCCAGGTAAGTTTCTTGCATTTCAAGTCTCGTGTTAGCCCGTCGAATCCATCTTTCAACTCATTTTACCTCGTTTACCTTTGTATATCACTTGTTTAAGCAACCAAATATTAACGTACAATATATATATATATATATATATATATATATAAACACATATTATTTACTATGTTTAACGCACTAAAACTGACACGAATTATTATAAAATACTACATATTTTGAACCGACATCATACACCACTCACAGATGTGGCCGTGATGGGAGTTGAGATCAACTTATGTAGATACCTGCAGATAGTTGTAACACCTCGTAAAATCACGTCCAATATAATCAAGACACGTGTCATGGACTTTAAACGTCTAAGGAATTAATTCAATGGGATTAAAATATTCAAACAATGTGAATATGTAAGTAAAAGGATCCAAAGTGCCAACATGCCATTCTTGTGCCTCTGATTGACCTCACACGACGTTCGTATTCTTTCATGAATAAATTGACGAACATAGAAAGTCGTTTGCGCTTAAAATAAGGATCTTACGAATCATAGGGGTTAAAAGTGTCAACATGTTAAATGTACCTCTGAGTGACCGTTTAACAATCCCAAAAACATTTAAATAATTGTATATTTTGCTCTCAAGAATAATGGATAGTAATCTGGTGGAGTTTCGATGAAAATAAGACTTTTCGGGTGATCGTACAACTAACCGGGAGCTTAACGGAGTTAATATATGACCCAAGGCCCTTAATAGTTAACTATGGGGGTCCTAAATGCAATAAATAGAAGTTAAATAAACTTGTTTTGGAACAGGGACTGAAATTGCAAACTTTGTAAAGTGTTTACCGGATTTCACCATTGTCGCGGCCCGCGTAGACTTCTTATAAGTCTTACGCAGCCCGCGTGTAATTGCCAGATGCAGAAAACATGCACAGCTGCAGGTTCAGTCAGTTCCACCGCCTTTGCATGCTTATATTTGATACCAAGGCCTGAGCAAATGGTTTTTCATGCACAAGGGACACCTGGTAACATCTGGGATCAATGTAGGGACATGTGGAGTGATCATATGAAGTGAAAATTACTATATAAGGCCCTTTGTTTGCACTTGTTCATTTGCACATTTGAAAATCACTTCACAACTCATTCTCTGGAGTCCCTTGGAGCTCTAGGAAGTTTCCTCAGTTCAATACTCGTGCTAAGTACCCTAGTAAGTGTTCTTAGCTCCCTAAGTTCAAGTTTTATTAGCTTAATGACCGAAAGTCAAAGTTATCGTAATTAAGCTTTGACTTTATGATTAATTACAAACGGTCCAGTCATTATTCGAATTGAAAGTGGCTATGAGTTGGTAATTATTTAGGTAATAAACCCTTAAAAGGGCACCTACTGATTATCACTTTTACTTGGTCAATTGTCGGGTCAAACTTATTAATAAAAAGTCAACATAATCAGTTTTTACAAATTAATCCATAAATGATAATACAGAGGTTATGGAACATGTTTTAACACTAAAATAACTTGGTAAATAATATAAGAACATGTCTAGGCATGTTCAACCCGATAATTCTGAGTTTAGGCTCGGTTCGCAACCGAAAGTAGCAAAAGTAGACTTTTGCTTTGACTTACAGTTCTGACCCGGTTTAGATTAGTTTAGTTATGCCTTAGGGTTCCTTTAGAACCATATTATATGTTAGTATAACCCTCTGAGGTCATACAACTTGGTTCCTTAGAAATCCTGTTTCATTGCATGTTTCCGTTAAATGCTTAAAAGTTAACCATTATGCCCTTTTGATATTAAAACGAGATTTTTGAAATTGTGAGAGAACAAAAACCTTTATTACTGATATTTAAGCATGTCCTAAAATTTTGACATTAGATTATGGTCTAAAATAGAAGTTATGCGCGATATCGTAAAATGCAAGCTTTTATTAATTAAACGGCATTTTTGGCATAAAACCCATTGAAACCCAAATTTTGACACCAAACTTTCTACCGACTGTTATTATATAATATTTAAGGATTTTTGGAATTTTTTTGTTAAATTTTAAACTGATCATAAAATAGGGTTCTTGCTTTGACTCGGTAATTGACGGTTATGCCCTTTTTGGTTAATAAAATGAGTTTTACATATCCTTAACATATCAAACCATTTTCTACTGATTTTATACAATAAATAAATTATTTTAAATAGTAGAGGCTGATCAAAATCTCAGATTTTCTTAATCAACCCGAATACTGTCAAATACCGACTTTTATGTGATTTAGGCGCATAGTATGGTGTAAAACCATATTTAGCACCTAAGACTTGATACCTACTGATGTTATGAATAAATTTTTATACTTTAACAGTAAGTAAAAGTTTTGAACTCAGATTTCCAAATTTGGCCCTTTTAACAAATGTGAAATGACCAAAATGCCCCTGCGGTGCATAGTTTGGCCATAAATGATAAATTTCATATATATATATATATATATATATATATATATATATATATATATATATATATATATATATGATATCTTACTGATATAACTTATTAAAATAAATATTTTTACTGATTATTTTAGACCAGAACCTCAGATTACTATTTAACCTCTTTTATAAACTTAAATGACCAAAATACCCTTTCGGGGCTTAATTTGATTTTAAATTCGTTTTGGGCATAATGGAAGGTATCCTACTGATATCATAACATATTTTAAGCATATTAACTTGTGGAACCTGTACATGACTTATTTGGTTACCCGTTATGCATATTCGCGTTCGGTACGGTTTATGTAACTAGTTTGCATAAATTAACCGAAACGGGTCAAACCTTATCATTTTCACTTCAAAATCCAGAATGTGTTTAGTTTACCCATATTATACAAGTCTTCATACTTGTTGGGTCTAAATCACATTCTAATCCGATCTTCGCTCAATCTTGCGTTTTGAACCGTAAGCCTTTCATTAAAACTAACCGGTCTAAGTTTTAACTTAAATAAGACCCGTTAGGAATCTAATAGGTTATTAAAACCTTCATTCCAGATTTAGGATCCCAGTAAAAGCTATTTGCACTTGCTGATCGTTATACGGCTGAGATTAAAACTATATTTTGCTCAGGTAAATACTTTTAACTTATTTTCCGTTATACGGGCTTGGGATACGGTATTATAATAATACCGCTTGGTCGGGTATGTAGTTATTTAAATCGGATTGTGATTAATACATTTACATAACCCGTTTTAATCTGTTTTGTTTGATGCAATGCCTTTGGGGGGTTAATGACCATGTCCTGGATATCCTCGGCACATTTATTAGAAATGGCCACGGCTTAAGCACGGGGTGTAGGTATACACCTAACAGTTTCGTATGTATAAATGGTATCTCACTCTCTCGTGGGCATATACTTGTGGTGTGTCAATTAATCTAATCCGGCACTTCTAACCGGGTCCTGAATGGACGACAAACATATAAATTTGTATACAAGATTATTTTTAAATAATTGTCCCAAGTTATAAAAGATTTTATGCCTTGTGCATCCAAATTAATTTGATAAATGTTTTCAAAAAGAGTCAGTTAATTGTATTTACCAGTGTAAACTGACGTATTTTCAAAAAGGTTAAGTGCAGGTACTAAGCGTAATGGGCTGGAACTCCTGAGTGAATAAATAAAGAGTTTTGCAAGCTTTCATCACTTTAAGTCTGTCGAACATTACTTCTTTTGTTTTGATCCGCCTGTGGATCCATCTTACAATCCGTTGTGTAATATTTTATGTTACTTTAAACTCGGTTTGTATAAATTACTTTTAGACTTCCCCTGTGCATTTAAACTGTGATTATTGACTACGATGATATCAACTACGTCACGATATTCCCCATCGGGCCCACCGGTAATACGTGAAACTACCGGGGTGTGACAGGTTGGTATCAGAGCCAACATTGAGTGAATTAAACACTAGCCTTTGTGTTTAATCTCAATGACACAGTTTGCACATTCCTTGACCTCCGAGTCTAGGCTAATGACTTAGGGCTAATCCTAATCTTATTGTTTTCTTTTGTTTTTTTTTTTGGCAGGAACAAGACAATGTCGCCACGTTTCAGAGGAAGAGGTGGAAGAGGCAAAGCACCAATAACTGCTCCAAATGACCACGAGGCCGGGCCATCTCACCGGCGAACTCCTTCAGCAACCATGAGCTCTAGTCCTCAAGAAGACTAGAGAACATATTTGGAACCCGCGAGGCGTACTGTCTCGCTTAGCTCTTCGCCCTCGTATCATCACTCCTTTGGGCCACAATCGGAGAACGAGCCCAATAATTCTCACCACTCCTTTATCCCACTACAGCGGTCGAGTTCACACCGTGCCTTTCAGGACCCGACCCCCTACTTTCAGAGCCGGTTCAATCCGGCGAATGTGAGTGAAGAACCAATGGACCATAACCCGTTGGGACCAAAAGACCACTTTCCTGAAGCCCAGGATATGGATATGGACGAGGATCAAGATCCAGAACCTACCGAGCCACCATCTGGGACGCCCACACATCCCATAGAGATTTCAGACGGATCATCTTTCCATGGTTCGCCTTATAGAGGTCCCGACTAATTTGCTCAATGGTGGAGTAATTATAATTGGGAGTACACACCTTCCCACCACTCGTCACCACACCAACAGGTCCCCTCTGAGGACCCACATTTTGAGGCGGTTACGCCACCGCCACCACCACCGCTAGAGAAGCAACTACCTCCGGAACCTCCGAGGCGAAAAAGATCAGGTGCACGGATGTCCGTGCGAAGAGGGGATTTTCACTTCAGCACCCCTCAACACTCTAGTGGCAGCCACTACCCACCACTATATGAAGACCCGCAAATGGGTGGGCCTTCAAACCCAGTTTCTGAAGTCGATTCTCTGCCAGTCGCACCACCACCACCACACATGGGTTTTGATAACCCAATTCCTTCTTACGTCGGTGCAGCGGCGTATAACCCTTTTGAGCAGCCAGCTTATTCTGGCTACAACTACTACAACGCCCCTAATGTTGACCTGTACCTCGAGGCGGCGAACTACAATGCTTTCCATCCTGAAAGGCCCTTTCAAGCGGCGTATCCAACCCGGTACCCAGCATATGGGTACAATACCCACCACCTCCTCAACCTCTGCAGCAGCAGTAGCCGCAGCCGCCACAGATCCAACCATCGCAGCAGCAGGAGATCCTTCAGAGGTTGAACCAGGTGGAACGGGATGTCCAGGAGGAGCGTAGAACCTGCCGGGGTCTACTTAAGGGATTGGCAGACTTAATAAAGGGAAAGAAGAAGAGGGATTATTGAAAATTCCTTATTTAGTTATTTTGTAATTTTTATATTCAATTAAGTCCCTGTGTGGACATTTATTTATTTATTTATGTATTCAGTCCATGTGAGAACTTTTATTTCTTATTTTAGTCCCTGTGTGGACAATGTTTTTCTTTAAAGGTCCCGTTTAGGGCATCTATGTACTTCTTTTAAATTTAATGGGATGTTTTAATTTAAAATTTCATTTGTCATTATATGTAAGAATATATTGTATGAAATAAATCAAAATATCATTCCTTTTTGTACTTATCTGCCAATATATATTGAAAGAAAATCTTAAAAGTAAAACCTAGCCCATGTGTCATTTTAAAGACAGGGCCAAGATGGTAGTCCCTTTTTAAGATTCAAATATTTGTTAACATCTAAAAACATGTTAACACCCCTGACAACAATGATACGATAAAATCACACTTGACCTCCTTATATTGGATTCTTACAATTCCTTTTCTCTATTTAATTAAAACATCCATTAGTGATGAAGTACCTACGGGCCATAATTATTGTCAAATAAGACAAAAGACAGTCGTAGTCTACGACTCCCTGTCAAGAAAAGGTAATGAACTATGTTCAAACCTTAATTCCTTGATCTTATAAGATCATGGTCTAAAATTTTAAAACTGTCCTTGTGACTAGGCCTTTTGTGCCACTCTAATATCTCTAATGATTTATAACTGGGGATAAATTATAAAGAAAGCACTAAATAAATTAACCAATATGGTTTATAGCTACCATGGTTAATGGACCATCGAAAATGATGATTCCATGGAAACCTCTTAATAAAATATTGTCAATTGTTTTATGTAGCAATCGAGCTACATGGCTGAATCTGCTGAGGTTAACAGTCATCTGCGGGAGAATAATGACACCACCAGAGTTAATGTGGTCGGTGCGGATTTGCAAGCGATGATAGATAATGCTGTTACACGAGCCATGGACAGACAGTTCAAAGAATCTAGTGGTACTCATAGCAAGACCCTATCTGTAGCTCATTCAAAGCCACCATCTAAGTCGCACGCATCACACAAAGACGATTCTCATCACTCATCGAACCAAAGGAGTGTCCCATCTAAGAAGATTGTGCTCAGTCAAGAGCCACGTGTTAAGACATGTTCTTATAAGTATTTTGTCTCTTGCAACCCAGGGATTTCACAGGGGAGAAAAGAGCGATTGATTGCATGACTTGGCTCGATGAGATGGATACAGTGGTTGATATTAGTGGTTATGCCGAACAGGACATTGTGAAGTTTGTTTCACAATCTTTTAAAGGCGAAGCTTTAGCTTAGTGGAGGTCCCTAATCCAAGCTACAGGAAAGATCCCACTTTACAACATGTCTTGGGATCAGTTTGTTGCGTTGATCAAAGATAATTTCTGTCCTCAGCATGAGGTGGAAAGGATTGAAACTGACTTCTTGACCTTGGTTATGAAGAACTTGGATTGTCAGGCATACCTTACCAGTTTCAACACCATGTCTCGATTGGTTCCTTACTTGGTCACACCGGAACCGAAACGAATAGCTCGTTTTATTGGAGGTCTAGCTCCGGAAATTATAGCAAGTGTGAAAGCATCTAGACGTACCACATTCAGGTCGGTGGCTGATTTGTCGTTATCTCCTACTCTCGATGTGGTCAGGCAGAGATCGCTTAAGAATTCCGATGAAGGAAAGAGGAAACGTGAGGAGGAGAACTCACACCATTCTGATAAGAAACATAAAGGGAACTCGGATCATAAGAAGAGTTCTGGGTTTAAAAAGGATGACCAGCAGTCGGGTGAGAAACCCAAATGTAAGACCTGCCAGAAGCGTCATTTTGGGAAATGTAGACTCGAGTCAAGATCGCAGTCACAATCAAAGCCTATTGCGTGTGGGATTTACAAGTCCAAGGATCATAAGACATTGGATTGCAAAAAGATGAAGGATGCAACCTGTTACGGTTGCAACGAGAAGGGGCACATTAAGACCAATTGTCCCAAGTTTGCAAGGAAGCCTGAAGAGGCTAAAAATACCAATGCACGGGTCTTTCAAATGAACGCTCAGGAGGCTGTGCAAAATAACAACGTGATAACAGGTACCTTTCTTATCAATGATGTTTATGCTAGAGTATTGTTTGATTTGGGTGCAGACAAGTCTTTTGTAGACAATAAATTTTGTAAGTTATTAAATCTGCCTGTTAAGACTCTAAGCATAAAGTATGAAGTAGAATTAGCCGATGGTTCAATAGAGACTGCCTCAACAGTTCTAGATGGATGTTTTATATCCATTAGGAATCACTCTTTTCCATTGTCTTTACTTCCATTGAAATTGGCGGGATTCGACATAGTGATAGGCATGGATTGGTTATCTCATAACCAAGCCCAAATTGTATGTGACAAGAAGCAAGTGGTTATCAAGACTCCCTATGGTGAGCCGTTAACAATACAAGGAGATACGCAGTACGGGTTACCGAAGCAAGTGTCCATGCTTAAGGCTTCGAGGTGTTTGAAGAAAGGTTGTGTCATTTATATGGAACAGGTAACCATTGATGAACCAAAGCCCAAGATTGAAGACATTCCCATTATCTCTTAATACCCTGATGTATTCCCTGAAGAACTATCTGGTTTACCCCCAGATAGGCAAGTGGAGTTCAGAATCGATATTATTCCTGGAGCTGCACCAATTGCAAGAGCACCTTATCGGTTGGCACCGACTGAGATGAAAGAATTGAGGACTCAGTTGGACGATTTGTTGGGAAAGGGTTTTATTCGACCTAGCTCGTCCCCTTGGGGAGCACCGATTCTGTTTGTGAAAAAGAAGGATGGCTCGATGCGTCTATGCATCGATTATCGTGAGCTGAATAAAGTGAAAATCAAGAACAGGTATCCGTTACCCAGGATCGACGACCTGTTCGTTCAACTGCAAGGGGCAAGTTATTTCTCCA
The DNA here is from genome assembly GCA_030545235.1 of Helianthus tuberosus. NCBI lineage: Eukaryota > Viridiplantae > Streptophyta > Magnoliopsida > Asterales > Asteraceae > Helianthus > Helianthus tuberosus. The sequence goes on along the minus strand of CM060351.1, from coordinate 203,340,460 downwards.
AGATTGATTTAAGGTCAGGTTACCATCAACTGAAAGTCAGAGATAAAGATGTGCATAAAACCGCATTCAGAACTCGCTATGGTCACTATGAGTTCTGGGTGATGCCTTTCAGGCTCACTAATGCACATGCAGTGTTCATGGATCTCTTGAATCGCGTTTGCAAGCCGTACTTGGACAAGTTTGTCATTATCTTCATTGATGACATTCTTATTTACTCGAAGAGTCAAGCCGATCATGAAAGACATCTTCGGTGTATCCTTAAACTTCTACAGCAAGAAAAGCTCTACTCCAAGTTTTCTAAATGCGAGTTTTGGCTTCGTGAAGTCCAATTTCTTGGACATGTGGTGAGTGAGCGTGGTATCCAGGTGGATCCCGCTAAGATTGAGGCAATTCTGAATTGGCAAGAGCCTAAAACTCCTACAGAGATACGCAGCTTCTTGGGTCTAGCGGGATACTATAGACGCTTCATCGAAAACTTCTCAAGGATTGCGGCACCTTTAATATCGTTAACTCACGAGAATGTCAAGTTTGACTGGGGTCCCAAGCAGCAAGAATCCTTCAATATCCTTAAACAGAAGTTAAGCAATGCACCTGTATTGACATTGCCAGAAGGTATTAAAGAATTTGTGGTTTATTGCGACACATCGCACACAGGTATGGGATGTGTGCTTATGTAGAAGGGCAAAGTTATTGCATATGCTTCCCGAGAATTAAAGGTGCATGAGAAGAATTACACCACCCATGATTTGGAGTTGGGTGCCGTTGTATTTGCACTAAAGCTTTGGAGGCACTATCTTTATGGAACCAAGTGTGTGATCTATTCTGATCACAAGAGCCTTCAACATCTGTTTAATCAGAAGGATCTAAACATGAGGCAGCGTCGTTGGATGGAGACTCTGAATGATTATGATTGTGAAATACGGTATCATCCTGGCAAGGCAAATGTAGTCGCTGATGCCTTGAGCAGAAAAGAAAGGGTTAAGCCTATTAGAACCAATGCCAAGAGCATTGAATTAAAGAACAGCTTGAATGAAAGGTTGTTAGCCGCTCAAAATGGAGCTGTATTAGAAGCTAACTATCCGAATGAGAAGTTAGGAGTAACTGCTGAACATTTATCGTATGGCAAGGATGGAATCCTAAGATTGAACGGACGAATATGGGTTCCAATTTATGGAGGACTTCGAGATGTGATTCTTCAAGAAGCCCATAGCTCGAAATATTCAGTTCATCCTGGTAGTGTTAAGATGTACCAGGATTTAAAGGCAAATTATTGGTGGATAGGTTTGAAGAAATCTATAGCCACTTATGTGGCTAAATGTCTGACGTGCGCACAAGTTAAAGTAGAGTATCAAAAGCCGTCAGGTTTGCTGCAACAGCCTGAACTTCCCACATGGAAATGGGAAATGGTAACCATGGATTTTATCACAAAGTTACCAAAGACGAAGCACGGAAATGATACTATTTGGGTTATAGTCGATAGATTGACCAAGTCAGCCCACTTCTTGCCGATTAAAGAAACTCACAGCTCCGATAAGCTAGCTCAGCTGTACGTGGATGAGATTGTATCTCTTCACGGAGTGCCAGTGTCGATTATCTCTGATAGGGATACAAGATACACATCGCATTTCTGGAAAAGTTTTCAGCAATCTTTAAGTACTCGATTAAATTTCAGCACTGCTTACCATCCCCAAATGGATGGTCAAAGCGAGCGTACAATTCAAACGCTTGAGGATATGTTACGCGCTTGTGTTATAGATTTAGGTGGAAGTTGGGATGACCATCTTCCTTTAATTGAATTCTCATACAATAATAGCTATCATTCAAGTATTCAAGCCGCGCCTTTTGAGGCATTGTACGGAAGGAAATGCAGAACGCCAGTTTGTTGGGCGGAAGTTGGAGATGTCCAATTATCAGGACCTGATATAGTCCTGGAGACGACGGACAAGATTGTTCAGATCTGTGATCATCTCAAGGCTGCCAGGGACAGGTAGAAAAGTTATGCTGATATGAGGCGCAAACCTTTAAAGTTTGAAGTTGGCGATAAAGTGTTACTCAAAGTGTCACCCTGGAAAGGGGTGATGCGTTTTGGCAAGAAGGGCAATTTAAGCCCAAGATACATATGACTATTTGAAATCATCGAATGTGTCAGAACTGTAGCTTACAAGCTAAATCTGCCTGAAGAGCTCAGTGGAATCCATAATGTGTTCCACATATGCAATTTGAAGAAATGTCTAGCCGACGAGTCGCTAGCAATGTCGCATAAGGACGTGCAGATAGATGAAAGCTTGAAATTCGTTGAGAATCCTTTGTTGATCGAGGATTGACAGGTTAAGAAGCTTCGAAGGAAGCATGTACCGATCGTGAAGGTAAAATGGGATGCCCGTAGAGGCCCAGAATACACATGGGAGGTTAAATCCACAATGAAACAGAAGTACCCTCATTTATTTCAGTAAATCTCGAGGTCGAGATTTCTTTTAAGGGGGTGAGGATGTAACACCTCGTAAAATCATGTCCAATATAATCAAGACACGTGTCATGGACTTTAAACGTCTAAGGAATTAATTCCGAGGGATTAAAATTTTCAAACAATGTGAATATGTAAGTAAAAGGATCCAAAGTGCCAACGTGCCATTCTTGTGCCTCTGATTGACCTCACACGACGTTCGTATTCTTTCATGAATAAATTGACGAACATAGAAAGTTGTTTGCGCTTAAAATAAGGATCTTACGAATCATAGGGATTAAAAGTGTCAACATGTTAAATGCACCTCTGAGTAACCTTTTAACAATCCTAAAAACATTGAAATAATTGTATATTTTGCTCTCAAGAATAATGGATAGTAATCTCGTGGAGTTTCGATGAAAACAAGACTTTTCGGGTGATCGTACAACTAACCGGGAGCTTAACGGAATTAATATATGACCCAAGGCCCTTAATAGTTAACTATGGGGGTCCTAAATGCAATAAATAGAAGTTAAATAAACTTGTTTTGGACCAGGGACTGAAATTGCAAACTTTGTAAAGTGTTTACCGGATTTCACCATTGTCGCGGCCCGCGTAGACTTCTTATAAGTCTTACGCGGTCCGCGTGAAAGTGCCAGATGCAGAAAACATGCACAGCTGCAGGTTCAGTCAGTTCCACCGCCTTTGCATGCTTGTATTTGATACCAGGACCTGAGCAAAGGGTTTTTCATGCACTATGGACACCTGGTAACATCTGGGATCAATGTAGGGACATGTGGAGTGATCATATGAAGTGAAAATTACTATATAAATCCCTTTGTTTGCACTTGTTCATTTGCACATTTGAAAATCACTTCACAACTCATTCTCTGGAGTCCCTTGGAGCTCTAGGAAGTTTCCTCAGTTCAATACTCATGCTAAGTACCCTAGTAAGTGTTCTTAGCTCCCTAAGTTCAAGTTTTATTAGCTTAATGGCCGAAAGTCAAAGTTATCGTAATTATGCTTTAACTTTGTGATTAATCATAAACGGTCCAGTCATTATTCGAATTGAAAGTGGCTATGAGTTGGTAATTATGTAGGTAATAAACCCTTAAAAGGGCACCTAGTGATTATCACTTTTACTTGGTCAATAGTCGGGTCAAACTTATTAATAAAAAGTCAACAGAATCAGTTTTTACAAATTAATCCATAAATGATAATACAGAGGTTATGGAACATGTTTTAACACTATAATAACTTGGTAAATAATATAAGAACATGTCTAGACATGTTCAACCCGACGATTCTGAGTTTAGACTCGGTTCGCAACCGAAAGTCGCAAAAGTAGACTTTTGCTTTGACTTTCAGTTCTGAACCGATTTAGATTAGTTTAGTTATGCCTTAGAGTTCCTTTAGGACCATATTATACGTTAGTATAACCCTCTGAGGTTATAGAACTTGGTTCCTTAGAAATCCTAGTTCATTGCATGTTTCCGTTAAATGCTTAAAAGTTGACCATTATGCCCTTTTGATATTAAAACGAGATTTTTGAAAATGTGAGAGGACAAAAACCTTTATTACTGATATTTAAGAATGTCCTAAAAGTTTGACATCAGATTATGATCTAAAATAGAAGTTATTCGCGATATCGTAAAATGCAAGCTTTTTATTAATTAAACGACATTTTTGGCATAAAACCCATTTAAACCCAAATTTTGACACCAAACTTTCTACCCACTGTTATTATATAATATTTAAGGATTTTTTGAATTTTTTGTTTAATTTTAAACTGATCATAACATAGGGTTCTTGCATTGACTCGGTAATTGACGGTTATGCCCTTTTTGTTAATAAAATGAGTTTTACACATCCTTTACATATCAAACCTTTTTCTACTGATTTTATACAATAAATAAATTATTTTAAACAGTAGAGGCTGATCAAAATCTAATATTTTCTTAATCAACCTGAATACCGTCAAATACCGATATTTATGCGATTTAGGCGCATAGTATGGTGTAAAACCATATTTAGCACCTAAGGCTTGATACCTACTGATGTTATGAATAAATTTTTATACTTTAACAGTAAGTAAAACTTTTGAACTCAGATTTCCAAATTTGGCCCTTTTAACAAATGTGAAATGACCAAAATGCCTCTGCGGTGCATAGTTTGGCCATAAATGATAAATTTCATATATATATATATGATATCTTACTGATATAACGTATTAAAATAATATTTTTACGGATTATTTTAGACCAGAACCTCATATTACTATTTAGCCTCCTTTATAAACTTTAAATGACCAAAATACCCTTTCGGGGCTTAATTTGATTTTAAATTCGTTTTGGGCATAATGGAAGGTATCCTACTGATATCATAACATATTTTAAGCATATTAACTTGTGGAACCTGTACATGACTTATTTGGTTACCCGTTATGCATATTCGCGTTCGGTACGGTTTATGTAACTAGTTTGCATAAATTAACCGAAACGGGTCAAACCTTATCATTTTCACTTCAAAATCCAGAATGTGTTTAGTTTACCCATATTATACAAGTCCTCATACTTGTTAGGTCTAAATCACATTCTAATCCGGTCTTCGCTCAATCTTACGTTTTGAACCGTAAGCCTTTCATCAAAACTAACCGGTCTAAGTTTTAACTTAAATAAGACCCGTTAGGAATCTAATAGGTTATTAAAACCTTCGTTCCAGATTTAGGAGCCCTGTAAAAGCTATTTGCACTTGCTGATTGTTATACGGCTGAGATTAAAACTATATTTTGCTCAGGTAAATACTTTTAACTTATTTTTCGTTATACGGGCTTGGGATACGGTATTATAATTATACCGCTTGGTCGGGTATGTATTTATTTAAATCGGATTGTGATTAATACATTTACATAAACCGTTTTAATCTGTTTTGTTTGATGCAATGCCTTTGGGGGGTTAATGACCATGTCCTGGATATCCTCGGCACATTTAGTAGAAATGGTCACGGCTTAAGCACGGGGTGTAGGCATACACCTAACAGTTGCGTATGTATAAACGATATCTCACACTTTCGTGGGCATATACTTGTGGTGTGTCAATTAATCTAATCTGGCTCTTCTAACCGGGTCCTGAATGGACGACAAACATATAAATCTGTATACAAGATTATTTTTAAATAATTGTCCCAAGTTATAAAAAAATTTATGCCTTGTGCATCCAAATTAATTTGATAAATGTTTTCAAAAAGAGTCAGTTAATTGTATTTACCAGTGTAAACTGACGTATTTTTAAAAATGTTAAGTGCAGGTACTAAGCGTAATGGGTTGGAACTCCTGAGTGAATAAATAAAGAGTTTTGCAAGCTTTCATCACTTTAAGTCTGTCGAACATTACTTCTTTTGTTTTGATCCGCCTGTGGATCCATCTTACAATCCGTTGTGTGATATTTTATGTTACTTTAAACTCGGTTTGTATAAATTACTTTTAGACTTCCGCTATGCATTTAAACTATGATTATTGACTACGATGATATCAACTACGTCACGATACTCCCCACCGGGCCCACCGGTAATACGTGAAACTATCGGGGTGTGACAATAGTGTTAGCGAAATACAGAAATTATTAAATAATAAGAAGAATCACAATAATTATTGTAATAAACGCACGTACCTGTACAATGGGTCAGCAACATATGAAATCCTCCCCTTGGCCCTGGCATGCACCCAAGTATCTGCCCCCGTGGCCACCTGCCAAAATCCTAGAAGGGTGGGTTTATCAACCACTACTAGCCCCCCGTGTTTAAACATCTGTAGCGGCCTGCAAGTATAAACCGCAATGAACCGCAAACTCTGCTAGTGTCATCGCATGCCACACACCATCAAGCCGGATAAAAACCTCAGTCGGAGGGGGAGGAACCTATGGCTATGTAGGCGGCTGGTCGGTTGGAGGAGGGTGAAATGTAAGGCGATAAGAACTCGACCGGCAGCTCTCTGTAGGACCGCATGTGCGATAACTCAAATAGACGATCCAACGGCAAATCCACTAGAATGAAATAACGGGCTCTAGCCATCTCACCTATGGCATTTAGTGCATCGTAGTCGACCGCAACATGCTTCCCGACGTGCATCCTCCTAAGCTTCGTGCAATGACGGGCGCGATTAGTGCTGGGATGAAACTCCAAGTACGCGTGACCGTGTAGTGGATCCACCGGCGGTGACGGACCCTGCGGATGCGGAGCGTGGATTTGGTCCTCTATCTCGTCCATAATCAACCTGAAAAAAATATGATATACGTATAATAATACAAAAAATTAATTATTATTATTATTATTATAAAAATAATTATAGTAATAATTTTAATAATAATAACATTAATAAATATTATTATAATAACAATATTAACAATAATAACAACAATATTAACAATAATATTAATGGAAGCGCTACAACACGTCTAGTTTCCTAAGTAGCTCTCCACTCAACAAGTCAAGTCCTGTATGGGAAACTTTTCCACGTAGGTGGTCAAACAACAGTGTTCTGTGGTCGTTCATTGTTTTTTCGATGCTTTCTCGAAAACTCATCCTATTTCACCGAATTGTGTTTCAACTATATCCTGGAGACATCCAACTATTCGGTACAACGAGCTTTTATCTCGGATATATCTCTTCAAATTGGCGTGCTGGCTCTCAACTCTGTTGGTGGTACGTTGACTAATGTTGTGACTATGATTAGTCCACGCAAAGATGAACATTTCTTTATAATCTTTCAGCCAGTAATTATACATTTGAAAAATAAAAATAATTTATTAAATGTACATGTGTGAATCATATGTTATTAAAAAAAACTTACTTGAAAGTTTGCACTCCACAAGTCGCTTTTATAGGTTACGCAAGTGGTACTCGTATATGGGTACAGATGGAGACTCACACAATGTCCCCCATACTGAAATTTTTTTTTGCCAATCTTCTTCTGTGAAGGCGCTCTTGCAGTGCTTACAAATATTTTGTTGTATGTGAAACCTGCAAAGATACCTAGAGGCGTTTGGAAATACTTTAGCATACGCGTTCATTAGGGCCAGGCCTCTATCCATTAAAATCACACGTGGCTCCATACCTTCATCTAACATTGACTTGATCCTTTTAAGCACCCATACGAAGTTATCACTCCGTTCTTTACAAATAACGGCATGCACGATACAAAACGAATAACTGGTAGGCGTCATACCCACAATCTGGACAAATGGCATGTTGTACATGTTTGTTTTGTACGTTAAATCGATCAGCAACACGTGCGTGAATGCACCCCATATATCACTCAAGTAGGGATGAACAAAGAAGATCTCTGTTATGACATCTGTTCCGGGTTCCTCCCGTGTCTTGTAAATAAATTCATTTTTAATCAGCATGCTTTCTAGTGTCTGCATAGGAGTCAATCTATTTGTCTGTGACGCTCTAATCTTCTGTACTGCATTTTGTACGTCTTTCTGAGCATGGAACCTGTCGGGGTCCTGCTTCCTTATCGTTTGAAAATTTTGCGTGGCTCTATGTTTTGAGTTGTCAGCTGCTCGATCAGTTTGTATTCGTTGAGAGTTAACGTTCGCACAAATGCGTGGGCCGACAGGTCCTCAGCAAGTTCGTGGTTATGTTCAGTCTTTCCTTCTTCTATCCCTCAGATTTCATACGGATGGTCTCGCACCGCCACGTAATAAAACAGGCCACCGGTTTTTTGCTACCGGCTTTTCTAACCGTTGTTGTAATATGGTGCACCCCCACCCCGGTCGCATTCAAGCCATACCCTCCGGATCCCTCCCCCAATTTTCTTTGATCGACGGGTCACAATAACGAAACCATCCGTGTTTGCCCTTGCATATACCCATTTCGTTAGTTCATCTAGAGAGTTGAAAACCAGTAACATCGATAGGGTTAAGTTAAATTTTATATTTATTATTTTGTCTCATGTAACTAAATAAATTTGATACCTGCTTTGTGAAGTACGGATTGCCCGGGCTGGGGGTGCCTCATCATCGTACAGTGGTGTTTTCGGAGGCTCACCACCATATCCTCCACCGCCCGGATAGTTTTGTTGAACATGAAAAAATTGTGATGTATTGTAACTTTCATAAAGATTTCTCGGAGAAATGAATTGCTAATGACCATGGTATCCTCCGTATCCATCCGGATAGTGTTGTTGCACATAAGAATATTCACACCCGTATCCATAATCTGGATACCATTGTTGCGCCGGATAACATGGTTCATCAACATGGTATGAGTCATGTACAGGGGAGGGTTTATCAACAGGGGGATGCGTGTTCAAATCTAGAAATGGTCTGTTTTGATTTCCTTGTACATCGGACACAACCTCCTCTTGCTCACTAGAATCGGGAACACCAGTCTCCTCCTAAAAACAGTATGATTATTATAAATAATCAAAACAACAAGTAATTTAAGCTAATAACTGTTACCAGATCCGTTTCGGGCACCTATGCCTGGCTAGAATACAGCCCAAAGAAATAGCTGTCGTCCCAGAATGATGACATTTGTAGTGTGTTGAATTAATAAGGCTATCTTTGAGCACCTTTGAATGAAATCAAATAGAAGGCACATAAGAAGTAATGAGTTGTGGTGATGGTTGAAGAATGCTCTGCATGTCCCTATTTTACAATAAATACGCCACGTACAACTCTATACCTAGCGTGTTATTTTATTCACGTGCCCGACAACATAGTCAAAACAGTCCTCGAGACACCTCGTCTAGGCCTGTACGAGGCGTATTTCTCTATCGTCTAAGCCCATCGTCTAGACCAATACGTGGCGTATGAAGTGGTTGATTTGACGTGGTACGAAGTTGACCAACTGGTCGGAGACTTGAATCCTAGACGCCACGTCTATGCCTATACGAATAGATCTTTGGGTGTGTGAATATGTAGACCCTTACATATACCACATATACTTCATCAAAATTTTCATAATACATCGCATATATAATTCAAACCATGTATATGTTCTCAAGAGTTACACACCATACATTACATATATCACACTAATTAAAACAACTCACAAATTTCACATTTCAAACCTTTATTTATTTCTATATACAAATTTCTCTTTCAGTGAATACTTCCTGGAAAAGCCATTGTCATATAAACATGCAGTCTTAAATTCACCAAGCTGGCTCATGGTAGCCAATGTTCTCAATAGCAGCAACAGTCTTGAACAAACGTCGCTTGTGAATCTCCTCAACCAAAGAGCGGTGTAACAATTGGCTACGGATATCAACAGCCGATCCTACCCTCTTTATAGCTTTAGGTCGGATCTTATCTGGCCACACATTGCATCTTATGGTCACTCTCTCGTCACCACGAAACCTTGTCATATTGTTTGTCTTATCAGGATGTTGTTGATTTCCACTTACAAATGAACTTTGATGATACGCATCTTCATTCTCAGAGCAGTAAGTGACGTTGGAGAAGTTATATGAAGTCAATGAGCTTTGAGAGCTTCCATCGTCATCATCATAGCAGAAATTACCTACATCGAGTTTGTAAAATCATCTATTGTCAAAATATAATACAACTAATGTCAACAGCATCCAATAATGTTTTTTTATAGAACTATTTTTTGTTTATTTATCAAACAAGTCAATTTGCTCGTGAGCTACCCAATCGCTCTCACTAAACAGAAGCATGCTTAATAAATGAGTTGCGGCTCGAAAATAACTTATCGTGCTCGAGTAGGCTTGCACTACTATTAATGTAATTAATAAATGAATAATATATATATATATATATATATATATTATGTTTTATAAAAAAAAGTTACAATTAAAAATACATATATAAAAAATTATAAATGTATATAAATTAATTAATAAATAATAAACAAGTGGACGCGAGGCCAAGCTCAACCTCGAAAACGACCCACAAGTCGAGTTAGAGGTTTAGAAATGGAGCTCGAAACCAGCCAAGTTCAAAGTTTACATGAACTTGGCTTGTCTCGTTTCCACTCCAGCGTAGTTTACCTCGAGTCCAGTCAAGCATGCCAAGACTCCGCGGGGATGACTGCGATGAGGTTGTGTGGAAAGGGTGAGGGGTCTTGTCGTCGTCATCATCATCATCATCTTCATCATAATAGAAACTATGATGATCAAGATTTTGTAGCAAATCCATGGGCCCTTTCTTCCATGTAGGAATTAAATTCACAATCTCCTTATCAATCATCTCGGCAATATCAAGTGGCTCCCAATCGTAAATTTCCAATTCCTTCACCATTTCAGCAGCAACATCATGTGCTGTGTCACTCGCAACATCAAAGGGAAAGTATATGTTCCTTGCTTTACCTACAAAGTTAATCTTTTTAGTGACTAGTTTACCAAACTAATATGTATAGTCTTAATCTACAAATAGTTACCATTTTTTATCAGAGATGAATACTTTAAGGAATACTGAATCATCTTCTGGGTTCATAGTGCCTGTGATCTTCATATCTGTTGTCCGCTTCGGATCATGGACGAACGAAGAAGGGGTCTTTTCGAGTATCTTTTGAACCAGAGTGAGCTTCTGAGAAGGGTTTGCTGGGATGGTTGGTATTTGATCGTTGTCTTCAACAAGGAAGGGTTCCATCAAGAGCTCTCTAGCAGAAGGCCTGCTTGAAGCATTATCAAGGCATTTTCCAATAAACCGTTTTGCCTCAGAACATTCGATATGATCAAATGCTTTTGGCAACTTTCCCTGATAGTTTCATGTATATTTTAGTTTTATGAAAGAAGAATTATGTACTTCATTCTGTGCTAATGACTTATGTGTTCCAAGATAATAAACTTTTAAATTAAAACCAGTCTCAAAACCCTCAGAAGTGGACCTGACCAGCCGGTCATAAGGTTAGTTGGACAGGGAACTGGACACAAACTGTTCCGACTGTATGTATGAAACTATTTTCATGTTATATTTTAAATTAGTTAGTTATATAACGTTATCCGGGTTTTAAATCTGGTTCAACGAGTGAACCAGTAGTAAGACGACGGGTTCACTGACTGGTCCGACTATGAAATGTAGCTCAAAAACATTAAGTTAAACATACCGAAGTGACTTTCTTATAAATTTGAGCTGGGTTGGAGCATTCACTGTACGGATATTCAGATGTAAGCATTTCCAACATGCACATGCCGAATGAGTAAATATCCACAAGCTCGTTGTAATCTTCTTCGTACATTTCTGGTGCCATAAATTCAGGTGTGCCTGTTTCATGTGTGCTAAGTGTTAGGAAATAATGAATAGCATATACGTTTCTAAAAGAATTTTTATAACTATGAGAAATCAAATAAGAGAAACATCCATAATGTGGTCTGCTAAGAGAAGTAAAGAGTCGAGAAACATTGCCTATAACGCTATGAGCGTGTTGCGAGTCGCAGAGAGTGGCAGCTAACCCAAGATCACCAATCTTTACTTGGCCAATATGGCCGTTGATGAAGATGTTATCGCACTTCAAATCTCGATGGATCACTGGAGGATTGTGGCTGTGCAAATAAGCTAGGCCTTCCAGGATCTGTCGAGCCCAATCTTTAATCGCACGCATGTGCACTCGCTTGTATTTTTGTCTATATCTGCATCATTTCCAGTTGTGAGTTGTGACCATATTGTTATAGTTTAACTGATCGTAAACTAAGTAGAAAACAATTAAGAAAAGAACCTTAGAGCTTGAACATAAAGTTTTAGTGAGAAAAAAGAAAGGAAAATTACCAAGCTAATCATTATTGACCATAACTTTTCCAAAAGAGACATTTTTTTTCAACTTTCTAAAACGTTTAGACCAATCAGAGATAGACACCTAAGGCTGACGACTAAGTCTCAGCCGTCGACTAGCCGGTACTTTTGGCACAAAAATTCATGTTAAGCTGGCGACCAGTGCCTTTTTTTATTAGCCGTCGACTAGCCGGTACTTTTGGCACAAAAATTCATGTGTGTTTTTTTTTTGTAAAAGTCATGGTCAATAATGTCTATTTTGGTATTTTTTCTACACATTTTCTATTCATATTTTTCCTACACATTTTCTATACGGATTTTTCCATCATACAAAATAAAACTCAACTTGACTCATCAAACTTAACATTAGAAAATAAAAAGGAAGGAACTCCAAAATCGGCTCTTGTTTTTTGAGTGGTGTCGATTTACTAGGCCTAATAAGGGTTGGGCCAAAGCCCAGAAGTCTTTCGAGCGCATATTTGGTAAACCTCTCAACAGGTGGTATATACGCGTCCAACCGGAGTCTAACCCCCCAACCTCCACCCAGCCTCAGCTCTAGCTCCCCAGTTTCACCAATTGAGCTAGCCCTCATTGGCCAAAATTGGTGATTCTTTATTAAATTTTGTTCTAGGCGATATTAAAACATGTTGACATAAGTGTGAATGTGCTTACTCTCTAAGGCTTCCAGCGGTGAACATCTCCGTTATGAAGTTAAAAGTCCTTTTATCGGCATCGATCCAAGAGGTATAGAAGCGCATTATGGAGCTGTGATTGAGGTTCTTGAGGAGATGAACCTCGGAATATAGGCGTTGAAGTTCATCTGGTGACTTGAAAACACAGTTGAGTTTCACCTGGTTCCAGGCGACTTCTATTCCTAAAACCTCATCAAATGCTTTGTAAACTGTCTTCATTGCTCCTTTTCCCAGTATTTCTTTGAACTACAAGCATTGTTAATGTATCTTTGTGTCATTCCTTGTAAAGTGAAGTAATAATATGAATTTAATGTAAACCATACCAACATTTTATTTGAAAAAAAAAGTAGTTTTTTTTTCCTCTCTCTTACTCTTTCATTGATTTTATACTCTTTCATTGATTTTATGTCCTCTTGTGTGAAGTCTTTTTTTTTTGTTTTAGGTATAACAATATACACATACGTATGATGTATATGATGTATACATATATGCATTTAGATATAATGGCATCAGTACCATATATTTTAACTCTTCGACTCAATTTGTATACGCAATTTTTAGCATATTATTGGTAATTAATAAACTATAAATATACTATATACATATACATACAATTATAGGGTTTATTTATTTGTGAACAACCCCCTTAATAAACTATATGAACTAATCTTAGCCCATGATTATTAATACACAAGTGTAAATCAATGGACAGTATTTGTTCACTCAGTTCACAAATACACAAGTGTTTACTCTAGAACGTCACTCATTAATTATATATATATAGAATCACGCTAAAATGAGAACCATCTCGAGTTGTAAGAACCGTGATAACTACACCGTACGAGGCGAGGTGGACCAAAAATTTTTTTCACAAACGTAGATGCGTGTATTATAAACACATTTGTAAAAAAAATTAAAAAAAAAAATTTTTTTAGTTTACGGGTACCGTAAATTTTCCGGTAGGATTTACGGTACCCGTAAACACAAACTTGTGGTGCTCAAAACTACACACACGACTTTTTTTTTTTTATTTTTTTTACAAATGTGTTTATAATACACACATCTACATTTATGAAAAAAAAAATTGGTCCACCTCGCCCCGTACGGTGTAGTTCTCACGGTTCTTACAACTCGAGTTGGCTCTCATTTTAGCGGTCCCATATATATATATGATTACTTTCGTATAAAACAGAGAAAATTACTACAACCCAATCAATTTTTTGTCTCTATTTCTTTTAAAGTTAGCATTGTAAATAACTAAAAAAAAATTGTAGTTCTTGAAGCTATATATATATATATATAAGGTTTGGTTTATTTCAAAACTCTAAAAATTACAAAATTTTCAGAACCGCAATAAATAATTATTTGATTATATATTTATATATTTAACATTACTTACGGATATATTATATATATTTTTATGATTACATATGTGTAAAGAAACTGGTTTGCATATGTGTAAATGAACAATTTACGTCTATGTAATTATAAAATTAAATATGAAAAAAATGATAAAATTACTCTTAACACACATGGAATTATAATAAATGATAAAAAAATACCTTTAAACAATGTTAAATATAATAATATATTAGTAGATTGATTGTTTATTAAGAGTTCTATAAGTTTTGCAATTATTTAAAGTTCTGAAATAATTTTTACCATATATATATATATATATATATATATATATATATATATATATATATGGCCGGGATCATTTCAGAACCATAAATATTTACAGAACTCGCAGAACTCCTAATAAACAATCTTTTTATTTATATACTTTTATGTTTAGGATTATTTTATCATTTATTATGTGTATTTTTACGATTACATACATGTTAAGAGTAATTTTATCATTTTTTATATGTAATTTTATAATTACACATATGTAAACTAGTTTTTTTACATATATGTAATTAGTTATGACACATATTTATAATTTTGGCAATTAAACATATGTAAACTACTTTTAACATGTATGTAATCAAATAAATATATATAATAGATGATAAAAAGATCTCAAATACAAAAACTTATATATAAAATGATTGTTTATTATGAGTTCTTAAAGTTCTGTAGTTATTTAGAGTTCTGAAATGAACTCATCCTTATATATATATATTGAAAAGTTACATATGATAACGTATACAAGATGTATATGTGTACGAGTTACTATGTATCTTACGAGCCACATATATATTCTTTTTTGTTTTCGGTTAAATAATTAATAATATCTAAAAAGATTGGGAAAAGAATAAAAGAAAAACTTATATTTATAAGCAATATTCTTAAAGTTTCCTAATATATTTTAAGTTTCTTATTATAGTCTGTTTCTAACGTAGTAACCTTTATGTATTAAAAAGATATGTTTTAACAATATATCCTATTTAATGAATTAGAGAGAAATTGTCGTTATCTTACTTTCTTTGAAAAAGTAAAAGAAAAAAACTAATTATTTTTATAAGGGTATGAATAATACATATTGATTAAAGAACTAGTCAACGTTCGTGATGACATAAGCAAGTTATCTTAAAGAGAAATTTATAAATTATAATATGATGAGAGCCACCTATATCATATGACTCAAGAAATGGAAGAACATTCTTTTTCTAAATAATCATAGGAAAACCATAAAACTGGGGTCAAAAACTAAGTTCAATTTTTGTGGTTGGTTTAAAGTCCTTAAATATATGGTTCTTCTTAGGAAGATTAATATCCAGTCAATTTACCAATAATATGGAGAGCAAATTCCATAAACTTGTATCCTTTGATCATCTGATTTGTATATGATATTTATAAACTATATATGTTCAAATTTGATGCAAGTAACATTTACTAATATACAAAAATCTACCATGTTGAACACAATCCACCAACTGTCATATATAAAATTTAGTTGGTTATCATACACTAAAAAACCACTAGTATTTAGTTTCCAAACATATAGATATTGTGAAGTTAGTTACCCTTTTACAACAATAAAAGTAAGGTCACAATCCTATGATAACCTTTCATGACAAAATGTAAAGGGTAGGGTTAAGTTTATCCTTTTGTTTTAAAAAGATGCAAACAATTGATTAATACTTGCTTTATCCAAGAGTTCTTGACATGAATATTCAAGGCCATCAAATCACACAAAACTACAACCCAAAGAGAAAGGAAACATACTCGTCCATATCGACCCGATGGATCGACTTCTGCATATCCAACTTGTGTATTTGCTCCACGGATGGAATCATTGGATCTAGATTTGAACATGGTATCTTTTGAAGGTGATACAAAGAGCTATGTATTTGTAATGACTACTAGTAAATAAAGGCGGTATAAAAGCTAAGATTTAATTATGGTGAAAAAGTAAACAGAAATAAAAAAAAAAGTGAAATTGCTGGAAAAACGATGGGTTATGAAGTGCTAAATAATCGGAGGCCTTCCTTCATGATTTTCATAAGGAAAAACGCCGAAAACAAGCCAAAAGAGCATTGAGTAATCGATCCTAAGCATTATCCAAGCCATCACTGCAACATCGGTGCTAGAAATATATTTGGTTGCCATTGAATTGAGTTGTTAACCGAAAAAAAACAAAAGACTGATGAGAAAATACGTAACTTGTAAATAAAAGTGTAACAACAGATGATTAAAGATCTAAAAGCAGAAAATATCACTTAAAGTTTGGCTCCTGAATTTGAAAAATCTACGCCCACGTTTTGGTAATGCCATCTGTAATTGTTGAGCAAAAACAAAAGTGCGATTTAGCAAGTTGAAATCTACTGGAAGCACAAAGATTTTAGGGAGAGAGACAGAGAGCTAGAGAGAGAAACAAAGAGATGACTTTTTAGATGGTGGAAACAAAAGGCGTTGGTGTAGGTGTCTGTATATGCAACCAATTCTTATATTAAGATATGATGTCGTTGAAAGGGAGTAGAAACCTACCAAAATTGATATAAAATAAAACTAATAAAAATCGTTGAAAGGGAGTAGAAACCTACCAAAATTGATATAAAATAAAAACTAATAAAAAAGATAAGCAGTTGAGAGCACAATGTGGATTATAATAAGATGTCAAATTGATATTTTCTACAGAAAGTTGACTGTTTTTTACATGCTAGAAACATTGCATCTCTATTAGCTAATTTGTGAATATCATCTAAGGTAAAGAATTGAAACTTTTGTACCACAAGAAACACAGTTTCAGGTTAAACAGGGTTCATGAGCTGGTTCATCTAACTCTAGCTTTTATTTATTATTATTATTATTATTTTGAAAAATGTATTTTGTAATTTTTAATTAACTATTGTAACTATTTTATACAAAGGTGTATTCTTGGTTGTAAACTTCTCTTATCTATATTTGAAGATTTTGGCGAACAGGAATATAGAATAGTAAATTGAAAGTACGCGTTAGAAACTTTTAATAAAAGACTATCAAATTGGAAAGCAAGGGTTCCATTGTTTGCAGAAAAATTAACGCTAGTTAAATTGGTGCTTGGTAGTCTACCTAATTATTATTTGTCTTTATATAGGCTCCCGTTGCGGTCATCAAAACATTATAAGGAATCCGAAGAAAATTCTTGTGGAGAGGAGGGGGTGTGCACAATAAAATTAGATGGGTGTAATGGGAAAAGATTGTGACATCGAAAAAAATTTGGCGGGCTAGAAATAGGGGGGATAAGAGATATGAATTTAGCCCTGCTATTGAAATGGTGATGGTGCCTAAAATCGGAACCGGATCAATTGTGGGTGAAGGTGATCCAATCTATTCACCATAACTCTAAGGGTTGTTTCATCAATTCCCGTCAAGAAGTCCAACACGGTGGGAAAGACTTTAGTAATATGGGAATTGATGTTTATACAAATCTGTCTAGTAAGGTGGGTATGGGGGATAAGACAAAATTCTGGGTAGATCTGTGGATAAGTGGTGGGCCTTTAAAAAACCAATACCCTTTGATATATCAATTAGCGGGAAATAAAAGAGCATTTGTAAAGGATTGCTATAAAAACTGCCTAGGGGGTTTTTATTGGGTATGGAGTTGGACAAGATTACCCTAAAACTTGGAAGAAAAACAGGAAATGGAGGAATTGACGAATGTATTATCACAACTGATTGTAACCTGTAATAGCGATCAATGGAGAAGGAAGAATGAAGTAGAGCTAGCTTTTCGGTTAAGACAGTTTGAAGCGATCTTACAAGACAACTTGATGTGAATCTGTTATGGATAAAATGGAAGATCAGGGACCAATATTGTAATAGTTAGTATTCAGGGGCTAAAAGTGTAATATTGTAGTTAATTGGTTAGAAGTTGTTAAATACTGTTAGTGACAGTTAATGAAGTTATGATTGCGTTGTAAATCTCTTGTGTCTTCTCTCTATCTTCTTCTTGTATCTTCTGTTCTTACCTTCACCATCACTATACCACCCATAACCACCATTATCAACCGCCATAACTACCACACGTATCATTGGTATCAGAGCTAATGATCCTTATAAGAGCTCTAATCCATTCTTCTGCTCTTCTAACAGTAGTTTCTTTTCTTTGATCCTTTCTTGTTCGTCAATTGATCACTTCTTGATCAATTGATTCTTGTGCCCTATTTCCTTTCTAAACTCTGGTTTGATTGTTGTTGATCAATCCAATCCATCAATCTACATTCTTCATATTCTTCGTTTGATCTCTACATAAAAATTCACAATCAAATACGAAACATGACTACAACAAGAAGCCAAGCTAAAATTGAAAAAACGATTCAAAACCATACCACTTCTTTGTTGAAATTTGAGGCCTTCATGGAAAAAACTGATAAATCCTTCAATGAATTGAAACAATTGATGGATAAACTTTTGCTTAATCAAACCGATTATACCATGCAATCATCAGGTGATTCGGGTACTCAATCAGAAAGTTCAGGTACCGTTAATTCAAGGACAGAAAGATTGTATAGGCTGGGAAAGATTGAATTTCCTAAGTTAGATGGGAATGAGATAGAGGACTGGATTTGCAAATGTGAGCATTTTTTTGAAGTGGACGATACTCCTGAAACTTTCAAGGTGAGATATGTTGCCATTAATCTTGATGGAAAAGCTATGAAATGGCATGCTGCCTTTGTTAAACAATTAACTAAACCAGTAGCAGAGGTCACTTGGTCTGAATATTCCAGTAGTATTGTTGAAAGGTTTTCTACAAACCAATTCAATGATCCTATGGGAATTTTAACTTCTAGTTTTCAAAATGGTGAATTAGAAGAATTTTGTGAGAGATTTGATGAAAATCTGTTGAGGGTTAATATTTGTGAAGAATATGCTGTTAGCATATTCTTGAATGGGCTAAAACCAGAATCGGCTGGTTCAGTAAGGATGTTTGAACCAAAAACAATGAAAGAAGCGTATAAGTATTCGAGAAAACAAGATGGCCAATAAGAATTTGTTATCAAGAACCAAATCTTATTCAAACCATACCAGTAAATTTTACCCAAACCCTTCACCTGTTTCAACCTATAAACCAAACACTACACCCTTTTCAACCTATAAACCAAACACAACTCATTCTTCAAACTTTAAACCACCAGTTAACACCAGTCATTTACCCTTATTACCTACACCACCTAGTAACCAAATATTGAACAACAACAATAAAAACAGACTGAATTTACCTAATAAAGAAATGGAGGCCAAAAGATTGAGAGGAGAATGTTTTTGGTGTCCTGAAAAGTTTTCATCTACCCATAAATGTCCTAACGAACAACTTTATGTGTTGGAGATAGAGGATGAGGATGATGGTGATGATTCTGGTTGCCAAGATACAATAGATACCATGATTGATACAACTACAAATGACCCTCTCATTTATATCCATGCCTTGACTGGGGTACCATCTTTTTCTACCATGCAAGTGGTGGGTAACATTGGTACAAAAACCCTACATATCCTTACAGATTTAGGATCTACACACAATTTCTTAGATGAAAAGTTGGCCCAAAAGCTCAACTGTAAAGTAGAAGAAATTGGACCTATGATAGTGGGTGTAGCCAATGGTATTCCTCTGCTATGTACTAAAATTTGCAAGAATTTTGAATGGCAAATGCAAGGGATGTGGTTCAAGGCAGATGTATTGGTTATTCCTTTGTCCAGCTATGATATGGTGCTGGGAATTCAGTGGTTATTACCATTGGGAGAGATTATTTGGAATTTTAAGGAACTTACAATGCAATTTAAGGTGGGAAATAAGTCTTACATTCTCAAGGGTAGCCAAAATAATAAGTTGTCATTCTGTTCTTTGGAGGTGATGAATCAGCTATTATTATCAGAAGGTCAGGTGGTACAAGGTCACATCTATAGTCTCAAGGTGGATGAACAAAAGGACCAATTTCAACATAAAACAGTGATCTCTAACAATGTGAGTACCAAAGCCATTGATTGCTTATTAAAAGAATTGATGATGTGTTTGAAATACCTAAGTCATTACCACCTCATAGGGCTTATGATCATAAAATAGTACTTAAGGATGAATCTGTTACTATATCTCAAAAGCCTTATAGATATCAAGTGGCACAGAAAGACATTATTGAAAATATGACTAAGGAACTATTGGATTCAGGGGTGATAAGGGGTAGTACAAGTCCATTTGTTGCTCCTGTGGTATTAGTGAAAAAGAAAGATGGTAGTTGGCGGATGTGTATAGACTACAGGAAGTTATATGATGCAACAGTAAAAAATAGGTTTCCAATTCCCCTTATTGAAGACTTATTGGATGAACTTGGGGAAGCCACTGTTTTTTCGAAACTGGACCTCAGATCACGGTATCATCAGGTTAGAATGTACCCTGATGATGTTCATAAGACGGCTTTTAAAACCCATGAAGGACACTTTGAGTTTTTGGTGATGCCGTTTGGCTTAACCAATGCTCCAACAACCTTCCAAGCCCTTATGAATCACACATTTAAACCCTTATTAAGAAAATCAGTTCTGGTTTTCTTTGATGATATTCTAGTCTACAGCAAGAATCTTGAACAACATTTGTATCATTTGAGGGAAGTTTTGGCTATTTTGAGGAAGAATCAATTATATGCAAAGTTGTCTAAATGTTCTTTTGGGGGAGGGTCTGTAGAGTACCTTGGTCATATCATCTCTAATAGGGGTGTAGCAACAGATCCGAAAAAGATAGAAGCAATTCAGGAGTGGCCTGTACCTACAACAGTTAAACAACTCATAGGGTTTTTAGGCTTATCAAGGTATTACAGGAGATTTATCAAATCATATGGGGTTTTGGCTAAGCCTCTCACTAATTTGTGCATGACTTCCTTAAGCACTATGGATCCTACATTGTTGACCAAATTGTAGCAATCTTGGTACAATGATTCTTATATCTTGTCTAAGTTGAAACAGTTACAAGAAGGTAATAATATCCCTAAATACAGCTGGAATGGGACAGTTTTGACAAAGAATGGTAAAATTGTGGTGGGCAAGGATGAGAAACTACAGCAGGAAATTATTTCTATGTGTTATGACTCTGCTATGGGGGGACACTCTGGGGTTCATGCAACAGTTCAAAGAATCAAGAGTATGTTTACATGGAAGGGGTTGAATAAGCAAGTCAGAGAGACCATTAGACAGTGCCACATCTGTCAGAAATCCAAATCAGAAAATGTGACTTATCCTGGCCTGTTGCAGCCTTTACCAATACCAAAGCACTTTTTTCTGATATATCTATGGATTTTATAAGTGGCCTTCCTAAGGTACAAGATAAAAATTCTATCTTAGTGATGGTGGACAGGCTGACAAAATATGCCCACTTTATTCCTATTTCTCATCCATACTCAGCAGAAACTATAGCCTAAGTGTTCCTAGATCACATTTTTAAATTGCCTGGGTGGCCTCAAACTATAGTATCTGATAGAGATCCTGTTTTTCTAAGTCAATTTTGGAGAGAATTTACAAAATTGCAAGGAATTGATCTTGCAATGTCCACCTCTTACCATCCCTAGTCTGATGGCCAAACTGAGGTGGCCAATAGGTGTCTTGAAGCATATTTGAGGTGTATGACACTCACTCATCAGACCAATTGGCGGAAATGGTTGTCACTTTCAGAATGGTGGTATAACACCAATTATCACTCTTATCTCAACATGACACCATTCCAGGCATTATATGGTTACCCACCTCCTCTTTTTATCCCATATATTCCAAAAGATTGTCCTATTGAGTCTATGGATCAGCTTCTTTGTGAGAGGGAACAAGTGATTAAAAACTTAAAAGATTCCCTACTTAAAGCACATAATCGTATGAAGCAACAGGCAGGCAAGCATAGAATTGAAAGGGAATTCGAAAAAGGAGATTATGTTTACTTGAAATTACATCCCTACTGTCAAAATTCTTTAAGAATGTCAAAACACAATAAGCTTGGGCCGAAGTTCTTTGGGCTATTCATGATCACAGAGAGAGTGGGGAAAGTAGCTTACAGGTTGGATTTGCCAGCGGAAGCTCAAATTCATCCGGTATTTCATGTCTCTCTCCTCAAATTAGCTAAAGGAATTGTCTCAGAGATCATTCCTTTACCCAATCAGCCTAGGTTTCAGTTTGTACCTGCGACAGTATTGGAAAGATGAACAATTAAGAAGAGAAATAAGGTTGGTGTCGAAGTTCTGGTGAAATGGAAGGATTTACCTTTGCTTGAAGCTTCGTGGGAAGATTTGGAAGAAATGATGTTGAGATTCCCAGAATTTGATTTTGAATTTTGGGGACAAAATTCCTAAAGAGGGGAGTTTTGTTATGGATAAAATGGAAGATCAGGGACCAATATTGTAATAGTTAGTATTCAGGGGCTAAAAGTGTAATATTGTAGTTAATTGGTTAGAAGTTGTTAAATACTGTTAGTGACAGTTAATGAAGGTATGATTGTGTTGTAAATCTCTTATGTCTTCTCTCTATCTTCTTCTTGTATCTTATGTTCTTACCTTCACCATCACTATACCACCCATAACCACCATTATCAACCGCCATAACTACCACACGTATCAGAATCAACAGGCTTGTAATATCTGGTGGAGCAAGATTGCCCCTCCAAAGGCCAATTTGTTTATATAGAGGGCACTCGAAGGAAAAATCCAAACACCAACGGCTCTGCCAAATAGAGGAATGTCGCTATAGTTTAGTGTCCGGAGGTAGAAGCAATCGGGCAGCAGGTGTTCTTGTGGCTCAAACTACCACCCAACTGCGATTATACAACGGTGAGCGAGTAGCTCCAAAGCATCAACGGATCGGGACTATTAATCAGGAGAAATAGGATCATTCATGCGGTACTCTTAATAACCTTATGGTGTATATGGCAAAGAAGAAACTGGTAGGTCTTTAATGGTAAAAAGATCTCCACATAGAGAGCAGTTGAAAGATATAAAGGAAACATCATTTGAATGGGTGTTGCAAAGATCGAATATTACAAGGGTGGATTGGAACAGTTGGCGAAAATGTAACATTCCAATTTAATTGTAATAGCTAGCATCATACATACTATGTCTTTGTATTTTGAGGTTTATCGTAGCACCTTGCTATCGTAAGCTTTCAGTTTTTGGTTTAACGAGCCGTCATGTTTCCTGTTAAAAAGAATTAAGTTAGATCGTGTTAGAATGCATATGTCTAATAATGATTTTCCATGATTGTGGGTTTAACCCTTTAACCCATGATTTTTTTCTATTTAACAAATCTAATTAAATCCTAATATAATGTTTGCTTTTGTACTATTTTCAACGACTACATAAAGTGGTGGTGTGGATAGGAGAGGTGGGAGCCCCTCCACGCCCCAACAGCGCCCAAGCAACAACTCTTCACCTTGGGCGTTGCCCCTAATTTTTGAAAGAAAATTATATTTTTTAATTTGATTATTGTGTCGTTGTATAACGGCTATCTTTTAAAACAAATAATTTAAATTATTTACTCCATTTACACCATAAAGTCGCCACTCTATTACACTCAGCTTCATATTACCATACTTTTCTTTCACGCTTTTATAAAAATTATTGGGCTGTTCCAAAAAAAATGAACCCACACAATCGTTCTTTTGATCCAAACAATCCGATTCCGTTTTTTCGACTCGAAACCCTAACTACCCCACAAAATTGTAACCCACAACAAAACCGTGTACCCAAGTTGTCGGAACCCCCGACCCCTGCCCCGGGAGGCGGGCGGCCGCGAGCTCGCAGAGCTGATGGTATCGGTGTTTATTAATTTGGCAGTGGAAATTTCATCAGGACCGTAGTTAGGAAATAGTTTATCAGAGTAAAACACCACACTTTTATAATTAATAAATATATGGGAAAAACCCAAGTTTTCATTACAAAAATGTTTTTAGGGATAAACCATAGTTTATTGAAATAAAATTTCTTCTTTATTTAGGTAACTTTTATAGCCACTTTTCTAAGCCTTCAGTGCTCTCCAGCTGGCTTCTAATTGGCTTTCATATTTTGTTACCTGAAACGCGTTTAAAAACATTTTATCAGCAAGAAATACTGGCGAGTGAATCCCAGTTTAATCAAAACAAATTTTCTCATTTTACAGCATTGAGGGTAACCTGACTTGTGGTAATGTTACTACTCACAGTGTAGTAACAAGTTATGTATACAAAACCCCAACATACCGACGATAATTGTAGATTTACAAATACTTAATCACTATTAGATTTCAATTAAAACAATTGAGGTTTTGTAAAAACAGTTCACAAAAAGAGGATTACTCACATTGCTAATATAGGTATTTCCTTGTGACTTCCTGGTTATAATCTATTAAATTAAACAATGCACACGCGTTAGTATAATAACCCAATTTACAATAGCTATACCCTCCGCGAGACAGAACTCCAACGACTGAGTCAGGCAGAGCCTTGACATGCGTTACGGAGCACTAGATCAATCGGGCAGCCTAACTAATACGTAACCGGGGGTTATAATACTTACAACAAGGCAGAGCTTCGCTTTTTAGTGGGTATTATGCCCAAGAATTACTTTTACTATTAGAGAATTGAGAGAGAGATCGAAAGTTTTGAACGATTTCAACTGAAGCCGATCTCCTCTATTTATATGGCTGATCAGCCTCTTTCTCGCGCCCCGCGAGAGAAACAAAGGGGGTCTTCGCGCCCCGCGAGAGCCTCTAGGGTAGGCCCTAGGGTTGCTGAATCTACGGCTAGCTTCGACACGATTGGGACACGTGGCGGCCTAGGGTTGCGCATGGTGTCCAGAGGGTCGCAGCCCGCAACTGATGTAGCCAAGGGGGTCGCGCTCCGCGAGCGCCCCCTATTTCTTGTTATGTTATCAAATTATCTGTTGTTTGTTATCTAATTCTCCACTAATAAAATACATTATTAGATTACCATTTTTAATTTTTTTTCTTTTTCATTTTATATTGTTTTGTTATCAAATTGTCTGTTGTTTGTTATCTAATTCTCCACTAATAAAATACATTATTATATAAAACGACAAAAACTACAAACACCAAAACGCTAGTAGTATGAAAACTGTGAGAACGTGTGCTGACAAAAAGCACCTTGTCAATGTATTAAACGGCAAAAAAATTGACTAAACGCCATAAAAACATTTGGTCTTATTGTAATCTTATGAAAATATTAATGACTCGTAGTGAATTATTATACAACGCCACAAAACGCCAAAAAAATTACCAGAGAAACGCTATAACGCCAAAAAACTTATCTATGTGACACAAAAACAATTAATTCAACGCCAATTAGTTAATTAATACAATTAACGCCAAAATAATCTTAGACGCCAAAAATGAAGTAGCATGTTACGCAAAATTGGGAAAATAAAAGAAGATTGAAAAGACAAAAAACCCCTCACGCCCTGATCATATCCCGCGCCACGTGTTGGGCCAAGATGCGTTCTCACCGTTCTCACACTTTGGGGCGTTTTTTAAACGTTTATAACTTTTTCATACGACATTATTTTTTTATAAAAATTGCACCCAAATAACGAGCATTCTTTTATTTTTAAAATGAGTATACTATTGCTATATTTTCGAAAAAAAAATCGAAAACCCAGTTGCGTAAAACCCAATGGACAAAAAACCTAAAAAATGACTTTTTTCTAAAACACAATGCACCAAAAACACAAAGAAATGTCTTATTTCTAAAACGCAATAGCTAGAAAACACAAAAAAATTGTCTTATTTCTAAAACGCAATTGCCTAAAAACACAAAAGAAATTGTTCTTTCTAAAACGCAATAGACTGAAAACACATAAAAATGTGTTTTACCTAAAACGCAATGGACTAAAAACACTTCAAAATGTGTTTTTCTAAAACGCAATGGACCAAAAAACACTTAAAAATGTCTTTTTTTTTCTAAAACGCAATAACTTAAAACCACAAATGAAAGTGTTCTTTCTAAAACGCAATAGACTGAAAACACTTAAAAATGTGTTTTACCTAAAACGCAATGGACTAAAAACACTTCAAAAATGTGTTTTTCTAAAATGCAATAACCAGAAAACACATAAAAATGTCTTATTTCTAAAACGCAATGGCCTAAAAACACAAAAGAAATTGTTATTTCTAAAACGCAATGGACTGAAAACACATAAAAATGTGTTTTACCTAAAACGCAATGAACTAAAAACACGTCAAAATGTGTTTTTCTAAAATGTAATTGACCAAAAAACACATAAAATTGTCTTTTTTCTAAAACGCAATGGCCTATAAATACAAAAGAATCTCTAAAACGCATTGAACCAGGGTATGTTTTGTCTGTGAATTGTCTGAACCAGGAAGTAGGAGATCAAAAACTGTCTACGAATTTTTGTCTACGAAATGAGACAATTTCCAGAAAATGAGGAAGTAGCAGCTCGACCCCAGCCAGGGGCTCTGCCCCTTGGACCCCGCCAGGGGCTGCCGCCCCTTAGACCTTGCTCCCAGGGGCGCTGCCCCCTGACCCCCGCCAAGATTACTTTGTAAAACGCAATGACTCAATTTAAAAATGCAGATCGTAAAAATGCAATTCAAAAATTTCTTACATAGATCGAAGCCGGTTTCTTCAGATTTCTTCACCGATTGACGAAATTTGAATGTTAGAAACACTTATCTGCGAACGAATCGAGTGATTCGCTTCAAAATCACAGGAAAAAAAATGAGATATTGCATGAACATAAACTGGGTTTCTTCAAAAAAAAAGTTGAAGAACACGTTGATTGGGTGTTTGAATCATTGATTGGCGAGGAAAATCGCACTAAAATGTAGTGATTATTGAGATAGAAAGTGAAGAAAAGATTGAAGATGGTGGGTTTTTGAAAATGATGGGTTTTGAAGTTATAGGGAAAGAGGAAAGGAGAAGATGAGATACGATTGACTAAAATACCGTTACTCTTTATTTTAAATTTTGCCACATAGCATAATACTATTGTTTTTTATCCTTACTAGCCAAAAGAAACTTGCTATTTAATCCTCTCCCTAAGCTGTAAACCTTTTTCTCTTAATATAATTCTAGTTACCTGGCTTATATTCATCTATTTTCTTATTAAGATAGTAAAATGTTTTTATGGCTACACAACAAAAGTTTCTACATCTCTAAGCGGTTAATTCCCAAAACATTATTCATCATTAAACAATTTTATGTTTTAATAAATATATCTGAGACTGAGTTGCTTGATATAGTATTCTTTATATACAAATCAAACCAGTGTCATATTAGATAGGAACCCTCTCCGATAATTCTGGTCTAATTTTATTTTTTTTATAAATTATGAACGTCATAGATAATGTGCTGGCTAATTTGAGAATACATGAATAGTTAATATCATGTATACTCCAATTATTCTGTTAAATTTTATCACAATAGGTACAGGAGAACCAATAAAGATTTTGACCCACTAAAGCCAATCACATTTGAACACCAACGGATTTTAAAGTAAAAAATGAAAAAACAAAATATTCAAAGAACTGGTATAACTTCACAAGAGACAAATTTCATTTGTTTCAAATTTATACTTACTAGGGGCATATAAACCCGTGTGTTGTCGCGGAGGCACGACATGAATTCGATCAGTATTGGTGCGTTATAGTACTGACACATGCTATAGTATGGTAAAAAGAAAACCTAAAAATAAACATAAGATATATCGATTCCAAAAGCTAAAAAAACAAAATGAAAAAGAAAAAAAAAACTTGACAAAAAAAAGAGAATAAAACAAAACAAATTCGAAAAAGAGAAGTTAATAGTTAAAGCTAAAAAAACAACAAAGTGTTATGAATCATTAGTTTCATATAATGTGGATGACAAGTCAAAGAATGTGGATGACAACTAGATTGCTTCACTATAAATGGGACAAACATCTTCTACATTCAATGTACTAATCTCTACACAACAATAGCCTTACTTCATATCTTTCAAGTTCATTTTTGAGTTTTAATCAAGAGAAATATTAGATGTAATATGATTGTGATAGAAGAGAAGAATAGAGAAAGATATATAAAGGAAGTTTTGATCTCAATTTCTTAAGTTTTATAACACGTTATCAGCACGAAGCTCTAGCCAAGCACGAGGTTCTAGCCAAGGAAACGTTCAAGCAATTATAATCAAAGTAAGTGTTTGATTAATTTATATAAACAATAATTGTTATGATAAACGTAATATTTCTTTTATACCGTGGGATTGTTTTCCTTTAGGAGACTCAGTTATCCAGACACTCCTATCATAAAAACATCTAAATCCCATACTTAATAATAAAATGAGTACGAGATACATATTGCTATGAGAATATAATAACTATGGGACTACTAACAATCTAAATCAGTGCAGAGAATCTCATACTATGGATATATAATAACTTGGGACTACTAACAATCAAAATTTCTTTTATGCACCTAACATTTACATTTATGTTATCTAACATTTATTTATGCACCTAATATTTATATTTATGTTATCCAACATTTATTTTCTAATGTTTAATAACGTTTATTTATGTTATAAAGACTGGCCTAAAAGCATTTTGTGTGATGGAGACTTAGGCTCCTTTTGAGCTCCTTTATTGCAGTTTCTTTAAAAAAAAAATAATAAAACAAAACTGGTGGGGCCTATATCATAATAATTCGTTCGAATTATTTCATTTACTGTGCGCTACTGTGCGCGTAGTTGTTATCCACATTCATCCGAATCTAATATTAGTTTAAACATTTTGTTTGTTACCGAAATTTTCAAACCTAATACAGTAAAACTATTTTCAAGGTGTATCATGGAAGCCTTAACCAAGCGTATTGTGTAAGCTTAATTTTTATCTATATAAGTAACCCACCACTCATGTAAATCCTCAAACCAACTGAACTTCTGATATAGTTCGACACATACCCAAAACAACTCATACTCAAATTCTATTTTTTTAAGATCTCAAACAAAGCCCAATATTACTATCATGAGTCTTCAGTTTTCTACTCGTGCACACGCTGAATCTTCAAACGCAGCAGAAATTCGTGCCCAGATCGAAGTCCATAAATTTCTTCAGTTTAGGGATGCACGCACCCATACGAAATGTCTAACCCTCAGGAGGCTTAAAGTTAATACTATTAATAGTATCGACTGGAACATAACGGGGATTCTAGACAAAGATGATCGACTGACGAGGTTACTACCAATTGGTTCACCATGGCGTCGTTTTTTTGATATCTTAGAACCCTCATACGATGAATTTGTATATGAGTTCTGGTCTACTTTTCATTTCACACGAAATAAAAACCTATCTGAGCCCTCTATCGATTTTAGACTCGGTGGAAAAACTTTTAATTTGTCATTATCTGAGTTCGCAGTGCATTTAGGTATTTATACAGAAGAAGAGGTTAGATCACCTATATTTATAAACGCATTAACCGAATATCCTGATCGCATACAAGATTATTGGTCTACACTTACACCAGCAGTGTGGAGTAGAAATAATAATTCAAGAACATTTAGAGATCCTCTTTATCAATATATGCACCGTGTTCTAGCCAACACGATCAGGGGGCGCACGTCTAATCTACACAGGGTTAGTGGTACCGATCTCTTCCACTTATACAGTATATTCGAGTCAGTCCATTGTAATATTGCTTACTCTCTTGCTATGTACTTTGAGCAATACCAAACACGTCTCCCGAAAAACCTTATGGGAGGATCATACATAACAAAAATAGCTAAATCTCTAGGTATCATAAACGATCAGATTATTCAAGAATTATCCCCACCACGATTACCTGGAGTGGTAAGTTTTACCAATATTGATAGAATACCTATTGATATTCCTACACAAACACGATCGTTTCAATCTGAGGCAGCACCGGTTATCCCAGGAAATACATCACAAAATATACAACATCAACTGTCGCAGTTTCCTCCACCATCTTTTTATCAGTTTGATTTATTGTCTCAACAGCATCCAATACCACCCGTGTTTGAACATATTTCAACTAACACATCTCAAACACAGCATACTCAACCACAAACACCAGGCATCTACCAGGCACTTTCACCTTTATCTTTTGGGCAAGAAGAAATGATGCAACAATCCATATTTAATGATAACATGACATTCCAAGAGTTGTTTGCACCAGAACAACCCATATCACCACTATTACAGCAACAATCTTCACTACATTCGGAGCAACAACAACAGTCAATTGTTGAAGCCGGACCAAGTACGGTGCCTCTAATAAATCCATTTTTAGATCCAATAAAGGTTGATAAACTAATAAAAAAGAACCGGAAAATGTCAAGACAAATAGAGTGGTTGACGAAAAAGAATGAGTGGCAGGAAGAAATGCTAAGACAAGTAGCTAGTATTATCTCAAAACAATTTACTCCGCCACCACCATCACCTCATGATTCTGATTCTGATTAATTTCAGTTGTATACACAGACAGAGGTCCGCAAACATAACTATATACTAGAATCATTTTGCTACGATTCAATTATTTTAATATATTTATTTAAGTATCTGGATAAGTAGCCATATGAATTGAAACATGTTTACATACAACATTGATATGGAAGATGACACGCGAGCATTGTTACAAAACATAAATAAGATAAATATTAAAATCTAAATACTCATTAAAAATGAGATAACATACAAAGGAACAGCTATGAACAAATAAATGAATACATAAGTACTAAATAGATGAGGCGGAAGCTCATACATTAATATCGGCAATAATATTAACATTATGCCGGTTAATATTAAAACCGGGTGAATCATCTTCGAATTTTTTTTGAATAACTTTGAGAAGAAGAGGGTTTGATGTAAAAAAAAATGAGATTGATAATTGGTTATTTATAGTGGTAAATTATAACCGTTTTGTAACGGTTATATTACCGTTTTATAACCGTTGTACAACGGTTATATATATACAACAGCTATATATATATATATATGTATATATAATAAATGATGTATTAAGGAAATGTTATTTTTGGGAAGTTAGAAAACTGTCAGGTTTATTTGATTCATAAAACAAGTTTATATTTATAAAATATATTAAATGGTAAAGACGAAGCATGATAAACATACAAGTTTGGGTTGTACATACATACACACATACAAATGTTTTGTGGAAATACAATGACAAACATATGTATATATAAATTATTCATAAATTAGACGAATAATGCAAATAATGGTTTTGCCTGGGACATTCAAAATTAATAGAAAGAATGGGAAAAGCTAATTACCTGATAGTACAAAGTTTTTAAATAGAGGACGCTCTATTTTTCCCAAAAATCAATAAGGAATTTATTGAGTTTCAAGAATATATATATATATCATCAAGGATATGATGGCATGTCAGATTAAGCCATCAAGGATATACTATGATGAAAAGGATTCACATATCATATGATAATCCTAAAAAGGATTAAAGGATACACATATCCTAGCATGATACCATTTAGTATTTAAATCGATGCATCGTCTAAATGGTTATCAATTCGCAACTTGAAGTTTGCACATATGGCTTAGCTAATATAGCAAGAATATTATTCCAGACTGAAAAATTTGTTTTTGATAAATTCTAAATTATCAATGATCATTGGAACAAGTATTATTATTGAAACATTTACTCCCCATTACAGTTATTTAGAAACCAAATATTTATCATTTTTGGGTGTGCGATATATATACTGAAATTATTACAACACAACGCACAAAGATGAGATTTAATGACATGTTGGGAATAAATAATATATAGCCATAAATGAGAGATTTCTTATGGGCTTCATTTGCTGATTATAAATCCCAACATGAGGGGGAGATAGAAAACAACTAAAAATGAAATAAATTTTGAAGTTATCATTATATTATCTGTATCCTCGAGTAAAATATCTAAAAGATATTTTAAGAAGGAAATTCATCCAAAAAGTCTTGAATTGCTCCAGTTAAAATTAATGTCCAAAAAGGACAAAGACATATTGAAAATCTTATATATCAGATACTAATGCTTTAGCTCGAGTTAATATTACAGACAAGCAAAGGGATAATAATAATATGGCTATTGAATCCCGTTTGAAACATGGGAGGCCAGTCGGTTCAAAGGATAAAACATCCTCGAAAAAAGAAAAGCGCTTATAAATGAAATTGACCATAAAGATAAAAATCTTGATCAAGCGGTAAATACCGAAACCTCTCATGAGGAAGATGTTGATGATACTAACAAAGAGATATCAATCAACTATGGTCATACACATATAATATGGAACCGAGATGAAATGGAAAATATGGATGAAATATTTTCATATTCGGTTGCTAGTGAGATTATGAGTGGAGATGATACTCCTGAACCAAAGTCTATAAATGATTGTAAAAATAGACATGACTGGAGAAAGTGGAAAGATGCTATGCAAGCTGAATAAATTCATTAAACAAACGAAAGGTTTTTGGGCCTATTGTTATCACTCCTAAGGAAATAAAGCCTGTAGGGTATAAATGGGTTTTTCGTACGGAAACGAAATGAGAAAAATGAGATTACAAGGTATAAAGCGAGACTTGTAGCTCAAGGTTTTTCGCAAAGGCCAGGGATTTTGAAAAAAAAATAGGAAGTTATTGTACATATGCTTATATTTAACCAAAAAGGAAATCTCACAAACTAGGCACCTAGCTCGGTTGGCTAGGTGCGCGAAAGGGTGTGGCCTAGACCCGGGTTCGATCCAGGGGACGGCCAGTTTCACCATTTTTTACCATACAAATTTAGAAAATTTTCATTAACACGTTGCAAGATGAATTATATTTTCCTTTTTTTCATATTCTCCTAAGGTGAAACGAAATTTTTGATACACTTGAGGTATGTAAGGTATAATTTATATTTTTACTAACCCATCGAAACAAGTTTGGTTAGTTTTTTTTGTAAATGCAGGTAATGTAACAAAACACAGTTGTGGATCTTATGATATTTGTTTCCAAAATGGAACCAGAAGTCTCATATGAAGATCATATAACACTGATCGGAAAAAGATTGCCTACCTAAGGATTGTTGTCTATAAAGCTTTGATCAACTTTCAATAAAGATAGAGACAAGTCACATAAATAATACATATTAAAATGAGGGGGAGTACTATACAAGTTGCACTCTTTTTCCCTTAACTAAGTTTTATCCCATTGGGTTTTCTTAGTAAGGTTTTTAATGAGGCAACATACATGATCCAGAAATATCAGGAGATGACTATACACTGCACTCTTTTTCCCTTAGCTATGGTTTTGTCCCACTGGGTTTTCCTAGAAAGGTTTTTAATGAGGCAGTACTTAATTACCCCAAAGTTTGCAAAGTGTCATCCAAGGGGGAGTGTTATGAATCATTAGTTTCATATAATGTGGATGACAAGTCAAAGAATGTGGATGACAACTAGATTGCTTCACTATAAATGGGACAAACATCTTCTACATTCAATGTACTAATCTCTACACAACAATAGCCTTACTTCATATCTTTCAAGTTCATTTTTGAGTTTTAATCAAGAGAAATATTAGATGTAATATGATTGTGATAGAAGAGAAGAATAGAGAAAGATATATAAAGGAAGTTTTGATCTCAATTTCTTAAGTTTTATAACACAAAGCAAAAAATAAAGAAAAGAAAAAATAAAGAAAAGAAAAAATAAGAGGAAAAGGAAGAGGTGTCTTGCCACTTCACACAAATCATATGGCAGATTGTTGCACAATGGGTTAAAATTCCTCCAATTATTGCTTTTGGCTTTAGGGATATCCTAGATCTCTATCATTCTGTTTCATGGGGTATAAAGAAAAAAGAAAGTAATTTATGCCATTACTCAAGTGGCATATGGTGCACTTGGAGGATGCGCAATGACCTGATTTTTAATCAGGTGAATCCGGAGATCGGAAGGGTAGTGGAAGAGGTTAAATCGCTAAGTTTCTTACGGGTCAAGAATCGGTCGAAGGAGCCCGGATGGACTTGGAGCAGCTGTGTAGGATCGTTTTGAGACCCGAACGAGTCGTTCAGAAGAGATTTTATCAGTTTCAGAGGCGGAAACTAAGAAACCGATTGCGAAACAGCTTGCGTATCACTTTAACACTGATTATATTGATATACTATCGTTTACAATCAGTCCTCACACCGGCAGCACCTCGGTATGGAATTTCAGAAACGTTACAAATGAACAGCCAAACCTCCTATTTATACTAATCTGGTTTCGCTTGGAAACACTTCAAGCGAAACCCATATAATGACATTGAAGCGAAACCTATCCATCTATTTTGTCTTCAAGCGAAAGCTAATATCTAACATTTAGTTCAAGCGAAAGCCTCATGACATCTTGGAATCAGTTTTGTCTTTTAGTGAAATGATGTCATTGATGATGTTATCTTGATGACGTCATCATGACATCATGCTTGAACAACTTCGCAACGAACCCGAGACTCGATATAAGACTTAGTCGACAGATGACTGCACCAACAGACTCCCCCTCAGATGTTGACGAGTCTTAAGTGTCGAGTCTTCGCATCTTCAGTCTTTATCGGTCTTTTTTCTTTCTTAGTATATACCAGGATCTTCTCTTTGGCTCTAACCTCGTCAGACTCCCCCTCTCATCATGATGGGATCGCCGTCTGGAATTAGCTATCACCTTGAGATCAATCCCTGGTTTTATCTCTGTTCAGTTCATCTCCTGCACAAATTTTCTCACCACCACATAAGTTTTTACTTAAGACAATAAGAAAAACTTACTGGAAATAGTTACATCAAGTTCAAATTAATGACCTTGATTAACTAATCAAACTTTTCTTTCTCAAATCAAATTTCTTCTGTTAAACACACACTCCCAACCCTGTTCATCATGTTCAACACTTGAAATTTTGAATATCAGCTTTCCAACATCAGTTGTCGAAAATCTTTTTATATTTTTCAAAATTTATGCTAAAACACACTAAAATCTTTTTGGATTTTTGTTAACAAAGGAATGCAGTAAAGAAATATTTACAGACACTATTTTTGTGAGCTTGTGTAAGAGGATCATATCAGTTTATGTGACCAATCACTAGCACCGTTAAGCTTTAAACATTTTCAGCTCTAAACGATTCACATAGATTGACGATATATTTGTCCACTTAAACTCAATCTAAAAACTTTCGAAATGCTTACCGATACGATTAGGTATATTAAGATAGCACTAAGTTCTTATGGACCCCACGATCTCAGCATATTCCCTCATCATGCAATACACTGACTCAAGTAATGCCTTTAAACTTTTATCAACTGTGATTTGTGCGAAAACAATGCAGAATGTTTAAACATTAACAATCAGGTCGATACTTCCGTATACGCAGAGAAAGTCCAATGTTTAAACAAAATAAGAAAATAAAAATAAGTTGAAGTTGTTTAGGCTTTAACCACCAGGTCGATACTCCCGTATACGCAGAGGAGGTCCAAAGCTTAAACGAAACACCAAAGAAAATAAAGCAGAACGTTTAGGCAACAACATCCAGGTCGATACTCACGTATACGCAGAGGATGTCCGATGCTTAAACAAAATAAAGAAATAAAACAAGTTTAAATCTTTGCAAAATGAAATGCACAATCACAGCGACTTTTCAGCAAAGTTGTGAAAGTTCACAAACTTAACCAGTTTTCATGCTCTTTGCATTCAGCGATTACTGAGTAGGCACACAATCAAGAAGGACAAAACTAAGTACTATGCTTTCAACCATGTTTCCCACTAGAACTAGGCTTTTTCATTTAGGTTTGTATCGTTATCGCAAATCTACTAGTCTAGCTGAGCCTATCGTCACATCTTTAGTGAGACCGCTTATCACATTTTATCTCTCCATTTCTTTAGCATGCTGTGACAGTCCAACTGATCTACTATCATTTCCTCTTTTTGACAACAAAACTCATTTTTGTATTTTTTAATGTTTTTGACATTTTCAAATTTTCTAATTTTTATAAAATTTTTACTCCCCCTAAAATCAAAATATGTCTCAATTTTGATTTTCTGGGAAAATTTGAAAACAAGCTGTACAAGAAATGTGACAACATGATGAGAATCACTTCAATTCTCCATTCACTTGGCATGAACAATCAGAACTCCCCCTGACAACAAAACATTTTCCCATATTGATTTCAAAACACTTAAGTTTGTTTAATCAAAATGGTTTTTCCGGAAAATAAGTTTTGTGTGTCTTTTCACAAATTCGGGGTTTCATCCATCACCTTGTTCTCTTCAATCACTTGTAAAAACTAACATTTTTAAGATCAATCCACAAACATAACTTGTAGAAAATCAAGTACAATTTAATGTCCCTGATTTACCACTTGTAAGTTCGAAATCACTTTCGTGAATTTCTCAATAAATGTGCCGATTCATGTTCCACGCTTACCAACCTGGGAACTCCGGCAAGTCAGGTTTTTCATTTAAACAGATTCACCCAAGCCCGACTGTCCTTGGGTGATTTTGAATTCTTGTTCAACAATGGTGGAAAATTTGCATCATCCATTGTTAAACCTGAATTCTCCAATTTTACCTCAACCAATGGCTCATCTGGCTTTGACGAACCAGAATCATTGCCTGCACATGGCTTGTCTGACTTCGACATATCAGATTCATCGCCTGAAGGTGGCTTGTCTAACTTTAACATGTCAGATTCATCGCCGACCATTTTCTTCTTCTTCTTTCCCTCTTTCATCCTCAGATTTGTATCTGATGAATTCGCCTTGCTTGACTTTGCAATCGAGGAAGTCGATTCATCAGAACTCTTATTTTTATCAATAGATGAACCCGAGGACAATATCTTCTCTAGATACTCTCTAGCCTTCTTTCTCTTCTTCCTCAGTCTGTCTTTTTGCCCCTGAGAAAGCTTCACTTTCGTTTCTTGAACTTTTGGTTCTTGAACCTTCTGTTCTTTGGGCTTGACATTGACTGGTTTCTTCACCTGCTTCTGAGATTCAGCCCTCAATCTTTCATTTGATCTCCTTGGGCAATCTCTGGCAATGTGACCTCTGATGTTGCAATTAAAGCATCTCCTCGTCTCATAACTCCAACCTTGGCAGTTAACAGCAATGTGTCCTTGATAACCACATCGGTAACACACTCTGTTATCGTACCAATCACCATTTTCAGTCCAAACATTCAGATCATAGCACTGTTTGGCTTGGTGATAATCCTTGCTCCTCTTGTTTGCTGGATTTGACTTTTGAGCACTGTGGTCCGACCTGCACCACTTATTGCCAACAATTTTAGAATTTTCATTTTTCGATTTTTGTAATTTTTCATTGCGATTGGATGATCGATCTGATGAGCTTTTATTATCTTTTTGAACATTTTTCAAAATTTTCTCTTTTTGTTTTTGTTCCACTTTCTTCTTCAAAGGTTTTTGCTTAGAGCATTCTCCCTTTTCAGTTGATTGTGGAACAGTTTCTTGAAACTTTTCTTTTAATTTCAAAAATAAATTCTTTTTCTTCATTTTTTCATTTTCATCATCAGATTTCTCATCGCAATCTTCAACTTTGACTTTGTCAAAGTTTGTGACATTGTCACTTATTGGAACAGAATTGATCGGTTTTGGACAGGGGAACTCAGATGAAGTCACAAAACCTTTCAATTTCTTTTCAAGTTCATCAATTTTGTTCCTTGAATTTTCAGCTTCATTTTCAAGCTGAGATATTCTCTCAGAATAAGACTTGATTGTCTTTTCATTTTCATTCTTCATGTTTTCAAGAACAGACTTTTCATTTTCCAAAACATTTATCTGTTCTTGAAATTTTGTCTCATTTGCTTTCAGATTTTTGTTCTCTAGCTTTATCCAGAAATCTTCATTTTCTGAATTCAACTCCTTTTCTTCTAACTCTTTGATTTTCTTTCGAGCACATTCACATTCTTTTTCAAGTTTGATAATTTTCTGAAGATGGGAATTTATTATTTTTTGCTTTTCGATGTTGTTTTTGCTAAACACATCTCTCCCATCTTCAAGAATTTTTATTTGATTTTGAAAAGCTTTTTCAATTCTTGATTTTTCAATTTCAAAACTTTTAATCTTTTCTTCAAAAACATTTGCTTTTTCTTTCAATTTCTGATTTTCCAATGTCAAACTGTTCAATTTACTTAACAGTTTGTCATTTTCAGAGTTCAACTTTACACATGTTTCTTTCAAACCAAGAATCTGTTTATCATTAGCTTGCTTCTTATCATTCAGCTCTTTGACTTCCAAAATCAAACTTTCTGCATCTTCCACGAGTTTGTCATTTTCCATCTTTAAGCTGTCACATGTAAAACACACAGATGCAGAATTTGAAGATTCATTCTTTACAGATTCTTCCTTCTTTGACATTTCTTTTATCTCTGTTTTGTATGTTCCTGCACAAAAAATTTTAACGAAATCAAGAGGATTCAGATTCTCATCAATATAACAACCCCTTTTCATATCATATGTCAGATTACTTTTTGCAGCAAGACATACATTAACTCTTCTTTTCATTTCAAGAATCAAATTCAAATCCATTTTCATCAAATTACTTTCCAAAGCTTTACACAATTCTTTCCTTTTCTTTCCATTTTCAAATTCATGAGTTTTAAGTATACTGATGCACCTTTTTAGCTGTAATTTTGAAAAATTTGAATCCTTTCTTAAAATTTTTAAAGATTCACTCCATTCAAAAGGTAAAGCATCTGCAAATTTTTCTATCTTTTCAGCATCTGATAGAAATATCTCATGATTTTTTAAGTAACCAAGTAAGACTCCATATCGGTTCTCTAATTCTTCCAATGTTTCATTTTTCAAACATGCAAAATATTTAAACCTTTTGACCCAAACATCCTTTTTCACATTTCTATAGCTATCGACCAAATACCCCATATACCAATCATTTAATCTTTCAAGATCATGATTTTCCATCTCATCAAACATCTTGTCCATTTTTTTCAAACAATCCCGACAAATCTCACTCAAAACACACTTTCACTTATTCCGAATATAAAGTGGATTGCACTACACAATGATTGGGCCGAGAGTATGAAACAATCACATGGGCCGAGTATATTTAATACGTCACACAAAGAATCTTATTTGGCCGTAAAAACGCATGTAATGAAACAATATCAATTGTATAATCGGGCCTATATCTATTAAAGTCTGACACAAACAGAATCACATGCAAACTGGATATGATCAAACACTTTTGTCGACAATTATCTTTCACTTTTCAATTTTTTATAGAATCGATGTAATAGATCACTTGATGACTTTTCCAATATCAAGATTATCAGCCGACAAAATTATGATGTGTAAATTCTCATTGATCTTCTAGTTTTTATCACATGCAATTCATTTAAATGTTTGACAACAAGCATATGCATACATGCACACTTTGAACTAGCTTTGTGACTTTAATCAAAGTAGGCAGCTGACAACTTTGAAAATATATGAGAATCACATGCACTATATCGGTACTTGAACACAATGGCAGACAAAGACTTTAAACACAAATAAAACTTGAACCGATTAATACTATTCTCGAGAATCACTTTCAAACTAATACAAACATGTGATTTCTATTCCCAATTTACTGACAACTTTGATCAAAATGATTCACAATAATCGAGAACTTTCAATCAGTTCACACTACTCAAAGCACAACTTTGTTCACTTAATCAAACCGATGCAATCCTGACACAAGTCACAAGATTTTGTTTAATGTTTTCACACAACACACGATGCACTTTCTCGTGAAAAACAAAAAACAGTTTAAGCGATAAGATTGAGTGATGATAATCACATGGTAGACACTATTAACTTTCAAGCGAGATTATCACTATGTTTCAAGCGAAATCTCAAACATTTTCAAGCGAAAACTACGTGATTTTCAAGCGAAATCTGCAAATTGTGAACTTTCAAGCGAAATTATTAACTAATCTCAAGCTAAATCATGATGATGTCAGCAAAACGATCTGATTTTGGTGTGATTGAACAAGATTTAATCCGATTTTAATGCTGAAACTTTTCAGGATTCATTAATACATGATTACGCACAAGATATGTGAATTTGAGCCATTTTTAACCGTAAAAATTTGTTCGATTTTTGAAAGAAGGTGTAGAAAATCATAAAAAGTGACAAAAACGAGTTGTTTTGGCGAAATCTCTTCCTCCTGAGCTCTGATACCACTTGTAGGATCGTTTTGAGACCCGAACGAGTCGTTCAGAAGAGATTTTATCAGTTTCAGAGGCGGAAACTAAGAAACCGATTGCGAAACAGCTTGCGTATCACTTTAACACTGATTATATTGATATACTATCGTTTACAATCAGTCCTCACACCGGCAGCACCTCGGTATGGAATTTCAGAAACGTTACAAATGAACAGCCAAACCTCCTATTTATACTAATCTGGTTTCGCTTGGAAACACTTCAAGCGAAACCCATATAATGACATTGAAGCGAAACCTATCCATCTATTTTGTCTTCAAGCGAAAGCTAATATCTAACATTTAGTTCAAGCGAAAGCCTCATGACATCTTGGAATCAGTTTTGTCTTTTAGTGAAATGATGTCATTGATGATGTTATCTTGATGACGTCATCATGACATCATGCTTGAACAACTTCGCAACGAACCCGAGACTCGATATAAGAATGGAATTTCAGAAACGTTACAAATGAACAGCCAAACCTCCTATTTATACTAATCTGGTTTCGCTTGGAAACACTTCAAGCGAAACCCATATAATGACATTGAAGCGAAACCTATCCATCTATTTTGTCTTCAAGCGAAAGCTAATATCTAACATTTAGTTCAAGCGAAAGCCTCATGACATCTTGGAATCAGTTTTGTCTTTTAGTGAAATGATGTCATTGATGATGTTATCTTGATGACGTCATCATGACATCATGCTTGAACAACTTCGCAACGAACCCGAGACTCGATATAAGACTTAGTCGACAGATGACTGCACCAACAAGCTGAAGAAATTTTAACTTTTGAAGTTATTTTGTGTGGTTTGGCATGTCGGTGTGTTTTCGTTTCGTTTCGTTTCGTTTTACTGTGTAAATTTGGTGCCTAGCACCTTGCTAGTAATAGAATTGTTCTTCTGTTGGCCGTTTAAAAAATAAAAGAAACAAACTTATTTTCATTCACACTCCTAATATATCGAAATATAATGCTAGAAATTAAAGAAAAATAGAATTAATTCTTCGCGTTGCGGGATCGGTTTTTTAACGTGATTTGAGCGTACCAACTTTTTTTTTCAATTGTTTGTCGATCCAAAAGTAGACTAATTGGAAACTTTTATAAAAATAAGCACAAAAACGTATTGTATTTGACAAATTATCTCAAAACGTAAACAAACTTGAATTTGTACTGACACGTGCATAAGAATAAACACGTAAAACTTGAAAGGGTCAAAATGTCATTATGTCGAAACGTAAACCAACTTGAATTTATACCGAGACATGTACGTAAACGTCAAAATGTATACCAACTGAAAACGTCATTAAAAATAAGCACTAAAACGTATTATATATGAGATGACTCATAAAACCTAAAGTAACTCGAATTTATACCGTATAATGAAAATGTATTATATTTGACATGACTCATAAAAAACCTAAAGTAACTCGAATTTTCTAGAAACCATTTACGTCAAAACATACACAAACTGATTACGTTCGTAAAAATAAGCACCAAAACGTGCTATAATTGGCATCACTCTTTTTTTAAAACAAAAATACATTACACATGAAAACGTATTATATTTGAGATAACTCATTGATCAATATAAATTACGTCGAAACGTAAACATACTTAACTTTATGTTAACACGAAAATAAAAATAAGCACGTAAAACTCGAAGGGTTAAAATGACATTTTACAAAACTTTTAAAAAGTTGAGGGGCGTAAATGTCAAAACTGATATTATTAAAGAGGTAAATTTCAAAAGAAAAAAGTCAAATTTTACCGTAGCTTAGTAGTCTTCCTATTATATATATAAGGCTGGAGGGTGTGGGGCGCCACCCTTCGCCACCTGGACACCTATAGCGCCCCCCTCCTCCATCGACCACACCCCCGGCGCCATAGCCAGGGCGCCATTGAAGCTCCGCCAACATGTTAACGAGAGAAGATGGGCGTTTTCAGGTGGGGACCATCTTCTCAACCAATGATTTTTTTTTTAATTTTGGTTAATATGGGGCTCCATCCACACCCTGCAATTTAAAGGGGGCTCCATGGCTGAGTTGGATCCTAGGTGGCGCTGACGTGGTGCTTAGGTGGACTTGATAAAGCCCATGAGGCTCCATCCACACCCCATACCCCATAGCCTAAGGCTATGGGGTGTGGATGGAGCCCCATGGGGCTTTATCAAGTCCACCTAGGATCCAACTCATCTATGGAGCCCCCCTTTAATTTAGAGGGTGTGGATGGAGCCCCTAAAGACCCTCCCCCCCCTTTAATTTTGATTGGTTTAAAACTAGTGGGTCCCACCTGAATTAACCAAAGTTGGCGTTAAAGGGCTTTACCACCATGGATCCCCCACTTGGAGGGTGTGGTGATGGATGCTGATGTGGCATGGATGGAGCCCCCACACCTCATAGCCTTATAGTAAAACCAATCAAATATTTACTGTTTAACCTACCTTTCTTTATATATAGGATAATTATTTACTTAGGACAAGATCAAATATTATAAAGTACTTTTGACAATGTTCTATGATTCAGATTTATAACATGTTCATAAAACATAAGGATTAGGACATGTGTGTCATGTTTCTTAACATGATTCAGATTTTTAACATGTTCATAAAACACAAGGATGTTTTAAAATCGGAATTTCTTGAAGTTGTTAAGTGGTTTATTCAAAATTTTCAAAT
The DNA here is from genome assembly GCA_030545235.1 of Helianthus tuberosus. Classification (NCBI taxonomy): domain Eukaryota; kingdom Viridiplantae; phylum Streptophyta; class Magnoliopsida; order Asterales; family Asteraceae; genus Helianthus; species Helianthus tuberosus. The sequence continues at coordinate 203,297,277 of CM060351.1, read as the reverse complement.
TCTGTTGGAAAGACTCTCCCTCCCACACTTGAAAAAGGCTAAGAGGTTGACCTATTGGATCTTTACGTTGGTGTTCAAAACTTTGGTTATTTTAAGGCTACCAACAAACACCAAAAGTGAACCGATTTTTGTTTCCTTGAGTTACTATATAGATAAGGGTTAAGAACTTCAAATGGTATTCTATAGGTACCTTCGAACTCTTGAATGGTATTTTCAAACAATCACCAAAAGAAGATACTTTGAAGACAATGACCTTGAAGAACTTGTGAATAACTAATGTGAAACAAACGATGATGAAGATGATATCAAGCCTCTCCCATACAAGAAAAGGAACGCTTGTCAAGCACATAACTCTCGACCGATTGATATATCTCACAACATCAAGCAAGGAGATCCGAATGAAGCTGGTGCAAGTGGAAGCAAAAGACAATGTGGTTGGATCACTACAAGTGATGATAATGATGATGAAGATCATGTTGAAGTTGCAAGCGTTGGAGACTCAAACGGGTCTAGCTCATTCAAAGTCGTGTTTCGAAGAAGAAAGTGTTGTAGTGCAGTTTAGTAATCAACTGATTATGGACGTGTGTTGGATTTAATCCCTTTGATCACACAATTCGGTATCACCAACACAACTTTTTGTTGGAAATAAGGTTTTTTTTATATATAATTAAACAATTGATATAACAAGAAACTCTTTGATTTAAATTCTAAGTTACATAAACTCTAAACTATAATCCCTATTTATCTTAAACAACCCTTTGATAACAATTAACCTACTCCTATAAGGAAAACAAATAAAAAAAAGTTGTATAAATCATAAATCTTCCTACTAAAAAAACTAAACCATTTAGCATCCTCCAACTTTTGCAACACTACTATTGGTTTGTTTATTTTATGACAACTGATCAGTTATGGCCGTATTGTATTGTAGGGTTTGGATATGTAATTGATATGTTTGTATTATAGGGAGGGGGCCCAATTCTTTTTGGCAAAAGTTTTTTCTATCATTCTCAAGGACAACCCTGTAAACAAGGTTCTCCAACATTTTGACAAATGACAAAAGTAAATAAATGGAGGCCGGTAAGGCCACAGGGTGAGGCTTAGTGCCACCCCGCCATGTCACCGTTTTTAGCGCCCCGGGGTGCCATCAGCCACCCCCGGCAGTTATTTAAGGGGCGCTATCCACCCTCCGCCACCGTGCTAACGAGCGAAAATTGAAAGGATAGAGGGAGTTTAAATGTTGGTCGGTAACTTTTTTTAACAAAAAATAAGTTTGAAATTTATAATTTACCTATAAATACCATACCCCTTTTCTATATTTTTCATCTCTTCTTCCTCTACTCTTTATCCAAAATCTTTACACTTTTTTTCCATAATCACATAATGTTTTCCAACAACCAAAACGAGTGGGTTCCCAACCACCCGTTTTGGCAAAGTGCACCAAACAATCCCAACAACGAGCAAAAAGAATGTTATCGAAGAGACCCGTGAACGGGTGAGCTTGGATACTATCCGATGCCACCTAGCACCCCAACTTACCCTCATCCGACCATGCCACCGATTCCCGGTTTTTACGGATATTATTCTCAACTCCCATTTTTCCCCTAAAACATACCCCAAACCCAAAACACACCCGAAACCAAAACCATACCTGAAACCCAACCCACTTCCTCAAAAGGTGGACGATCAAGAAGGCATCGTAAGAAGGGTGAGAGCGAAGCACGTGCTCCTATGATGGTCGAAAAGTGGACGCCTAGGGAAGAACTTGCATTGTCACAAGCATGGCTCGACGTGTCGGAAGATGAGATTGTTGGTAAATTAATTTTCTCTCCATAAACTTTTTTACATACTTTTATAAATACTTTTGTAAATATATTTTTATAATTATACATTTATATAGGAAACGACCAAGATGTAAAAGTATTTTGTAGGCGTATACGTGAGCAGTTTTTCGCCGCAATGGGTCGTGGTGAATATCGTACGACGGACTCTTTTTCGGGCAAGTGGACCGCAATGCGGACCAAGATTAGCAACTTCAACAACATACATAATAATTTCGTCAACAATCTTAGAAGAAGAAGCGGTTTGAGCGACGTGGACGTTATGACCGTTGCCCATAACGGATATAGAATTAATTATGGGCATGCGTTTACGATGATACCTTCGTGGGAGCTTCTTCGCAAATCTCCCAAGGGGCATCTTGTACTGTCGTTTGACCCAACCGCCCATAGGTCAAAACGGTCCAAATCAACATTCGCTACCGAACCATCCGAATCCGATGCTCGTACTACTAATAATCTAAACGACGACTTCGAGGAATTTGATCAACCGCAAGAACCGCAAGAGCTGCGACGACCAAAGGCACTACTAGAAAATTAGGCAATAGTCACCAAAATTTGCAACCGAAAGAAAATGGTAGCAAAATCAATTACCATTTTTCAACCAAAATATTATTGGTAGCAAATACATCTCAAATATCCAAAATAATGGTAATTTATATAATACGGTCGTAAAATGGTGACAAATATGTAAAAATATAAAGTTTTCTGAAAGTTGCCACCGTTTTTTTACGGACATTCAGCTTGCCACCGTCACATCATGTCACAATTTAGTGAAAAAAATTAAGCGGAAATATCAAATTTTACCCGCTCGCCCAAAATTTAAGCGTGAATATCAATTAAGTTATCAGATCTAGGGTTTTGATTCTGAAGTCTAGTCTGCTCCCCAAAATCACTAGAACCATAAACTTTGCTCCACCATCATTGATCGAATCATCCTCCGCTCAACCATCACCGATGGAATCATCCTCCACTCCACCTCACTGTCAACGATCTCCCCTGAATCACATGGTAACGATTGCACTTCACTACCGTTCGTTTGCCACCACCACTCCGTAACCGGAACACTCGCAGTCATCACCGGCCACTCGTTTCAAGCCCTCAGGTAACCTTTCTCTTCAACTCATTGAAAAATCTATCATCATCAGAACTAAATTTCAAACAAATTTATAACAAACTGCTCGTTATCAATACGACCAGTGGGGAATTGAGTAATCAATCATTCGAGTTTATGAATGTGAACATGCCCTTTAGTCAATACTGGTACAACATCAGCTATGTGTATAATAATGGAGAAAGATATTTCAGTTAACATAGCTTCAATGGTGTTAGACCCATGTGGATTTTGACTGCGACGGGATGGGTTTTAGATGGTGACAGCAGTATGTTTTTGAGCTTCTCTGGGTTTTGTTATGGGTATGATTTGGGTAATGGGTGTGTCGCAGGTTTAATTTGCTTTATTGTAGGAGTAAAGATGATAATTTTACTCTAATGAATGCGGATTTTACTCATGGCACATTTGAGGTTACATCTGATGATAATTCAAGCCTAAGCTTTAGCGATTGTATGGTGAGATGCTGGAATGCTTCTCGTTGTTTGGCATTTGACTCTCGTGACAATGGAGTTGGATGTAACATATGGACAGGAACCGAATCAACCAATTTTGTAGTTAATCCACAAGGGACTTTGGTTCGAAAATAGGTGCTTCTTTCTCCAACTCCAAGCAAAGGTAAAATAATTCTGATTGATTTAGTGATTTGTTGGTTAATTGTTATGTATTATTATAACTTCATTTTTTTCATAATCCAAATCAATAGTTGGCCATATTATTATTATTATTGTAACACCTCGAAAATTTACGTCCAATAATGTATTGACACGTGTCATAAGCTTTGAATATGTGAAAAAGTACTTTAGAGGGACTAAAGTTGACAAACAGAGAAACTATGTGAATATAAGGGTCCAAAGTGTCAACAATGGATAAATATGCCCTACAATAACCCTACATGGTGTTTAAAATCTTAAACAAATAAATCATGGATCATACGAAGCTGAAAATGAAAGAAAGTGAGGAATTACAAACTACAGGGGTTAAATGTGTCAACATATTGAAAGTATACCTCTGAGTGACCTTTTGGCAAACCCGAAGCTTTGTAACGGTAAAATATGCTCACTAGAATGTGTGATAAAAATTTCATAAAGTTTCGTTATCGTATGAGAAAGTTATGATCAAATCCGTGTACGAAGGGTTAAAAGCGTCAACGTTGAAATTTGTGACTTTTCGGGTAAGCACAAAATTGACCAGGGACTTAACCAAGTTTGTAAAGGTCCTAAGGTCCTTAAAAATCAAGTTGGAGGGCCAAAAGTGCAAGAAAAACAATCAAAACCACGTTACAAAGGACCAGGGACTGAAATGTAATAAATGAAACATGTTTAACCTGTTGCGCCGGTTTTAGGCGCCCCGCGAGGGGCTTCTCGCGGCCCGCGAACAAGCAGCAGCGACAGCAACAGTGAACAGCTGCCAGTCAGACCTCTGAAACTGACTTTGCACTCTTATTTTACATTCCAGGGGCTGCTCCAATGGTTTAACATGCAATAGGGGCACTTGTCTTTATCTGGTAACATGTGTAGACCTCTTTGGCATCATCCTAGAAGATCAAAATTGATATATAAGGGACTTGAAGTTGTAGCAACTTTGTTCATTCACTTGCATTCTCATTTCTGGAGCTCTCCTGATCAGCAACCAAGTTCCTTAGGCTCCCTAATCGTGCATAGGACTATTGTAAGTATTCTTAACCCTTCCTAATTCAGTTTAGCCTAGTTAATTAGCTAAAAGTCAAACCGTCGTAATTAACGTTTGACTTTGAGATTAAATAAATCTGTTCAGTCAATTCTCGAATTGAAAGTACCTATAAGTAGGTAATTATGTGGGTAATAAACCCTTAAAAGGGTACTCTCTGATTCCCACTCTAACTAGGTCAATTGTCGGGTCAAACTTGTTATTAAAAAGTCAACAGAATGCTTATTTTCAACTTAATGCATAATTAGCAATGTAGGAGACATGAAACCTGTTTGATCACTAATATAACTTGGTAATTAATGTAAGAACATGCCTAACCATGTTCAACCCGACAATTTTCAGTTTAAACCCGGATCAGAATCGAAAGTCGCATAATTTGACTTTTACTTTAACTTTCAGTTCTGACCCGTTTATGCATGTTTTAGAGTTTCCTTAGAGCTTTATTTGGACCAGGTTTCATATAAGTATAACTCTCTGAGATTATACAACTTGGTTCATTAGTTATCCAATTCATATGCATGTTTCCGTTAAGTGCTTAAATGTTTTACTATTATGCCCTTTTGACTATAAAACGTGATTTTTGAAAAAGTAAAAGAGTAGAAACCTTAGTTACTGATTTATAAACTTGCACCTAAAATTTGACATCAGTTTGAGGTCTAGATTAAGAGTTATGCTCATTAGCGTAATTTGAAAGCTTTATGTTAATTAAACGGCGTAATTAGCGTGTAGCCTATTTAAACCCACTTTTTGATATCAAACTTTTTACCCACTGTTGTAATATAATATTTTGGGATTTTTGAATATTTTTATTTAATTTTTGGCTGAGCATAACATAGGTCTCTGAGTTTGATTCGGTTAATGCCGGTTTTGCCCTTTTAAGCCATAAAATGAGTTTTACAAATCCTTTTGACCCCAACCCTTTTTCTACTGATTTTATTTGATAAATAAAATATTTTGAGCCTTCTGGAATTATAAAAATATCAGCTTTCCTTTGAAAACCCGGAAATGGCTCCAAAGACCCGTTAGGATTCTATTAGAATAATAAAAACCTTTGTTCCAGATTAGGAGCCCAGTAAAAGCCATCTGTACTTGCTGTATTTGACTTATACATTGCTCAGGTAAATACTCTTAACTTATTTTCCCTATACGGGCTTGGGATACGGTATTATAATAATACCGCTTGGTCGGGTGTGTAATCATTTAAATCGGATTGTGATTAATGTAATTACATACTTGTTTAATATGTATTATTTGGTGTATGGCCTTTGGGGGTTAAATGACCATGTCTCGGATATCCTTGGCATCATTTTACGAAATGGCCACGACCTAAGCACGGGGTGTAGGCGTACACCTGACAGTTGCATATGTAAAAACTGGTAGCCCATTTAAAGGAATTAACTTTGTGGGTATTATACATGTGGCGTGTCAGTTAATCTTGTCCGGCCCTACCAACCGGCCCTGATGGATGAAAAATAAGTAAAACTGTATACATGATTATTTAATAATTGTCCCAAGTTATAAAATATATTTTTGCCGAAGTGCATTCAAATCAATTTTCAAACTCTTTTCAAAATGAGTCAGTTAAGTTGTATTTACCAGTGTAAACTGACGTATTTTCCAAAAAGGTTAAGTGCAAGTGCTACACGTAATAGGCTGGATACTCCAGACATCAATAATCAAGTTTTCGCAAAGCTCTAGGTGTCAAAGTCTGTTGAACAGTTTTCCTCTTTATTTTGATCCGCCTGTGGATCTGTTTTAACTACATTGTGATACTTTATATTACAATTTATTTGGTTGGAATAAATCTATCTTTTGCTTCCGCTGTGCATTTAAATATTGTGTTGTTTGACTATGATGATATCAACTACGTCACGATACTCCCCACCGGGCCCACTGGTAATACGTGGAAATATCGGGGTGTGACAGGTTGGTATCAGAGCCAACACTGAGTGAATTAAACACTAGCCTTTTTGTGTTTAATCTCAGTTACACAATGCACATTCCTCGATTCTCGAGTCTAGACAAAGAACTTAGGAATTATCCAAATTTGTTTTATTTCTAACTTGGTCTTATATATTTTTCTTGTTGTATCACTTGTTTGTTTTGACAGGTTGACAAAATGCCGCAAGGATGAGAGGAAGAGGTAAAGGGCCACTCGTCGCCCCAAATGACCATGAGGTCGGGCCTTCGCACCGGCGAACGCCGTCAGTTCCTCACAACCCGGGTCCTCAAGATTCCTGGAGGACCTACATTGAACCAGCTAGGCGCTCAGTTTCACTGAGTACCTCCCCTTCTATTCCACACTCTTTTGGGCCTCATTCTGAAAATGCGCCCCACAACTCCCACCAATCCTACATACCTCTTCAAGGACATAACTCACCCTTCGACCACCTATCACCTGTTTTCCAGGGCCAGTTCAACCATGCCGACTACCTTGGAGCACCAGTGGGTTTTAACCCCCTTGGACCTAAAGATCATTTTTCCGGTGGCAACGCGATGGATATAGACGAGGACACCGACCCTGCCGAGCCACCATCCGGAACTCCTAACCACCCCATCGAAATTTCAGATGGGTCACCTTTTGTGGGATCACCTTATAATGGTCCCGACAGCTATGAGGAGAGGTTCAGGCAGTGTGACTGGGCGTTTACCCCCAGTTACCACAACTCTCCCCTGCACCACCACCAGCAGCGGGATCCTTCCGAGGATTCTCGATTTGTAGCGGTCACACCACCGCCACCACCACCACTGCAACAGCCTCCGGAGCCCCCGAGGCGAAGAAGATCGAACACGCGAATATCCGCGCGAGGAGGAGTGCGTATCAACACCCCTCCACTTTCAAGTGGCAGCCGATACTCGCCACTTCACGAAGAACCAGAGATGGGAGAATCTTCACACCCCATCTCAGAAGTAAACTCTGCGCCAGTCGCGCCGCCACCACCACTGGGTTTTGGAGACCCAATTCCTACTTACACTAGTGCGGCGGCGTATAATCCCTTCGAGCAGCCGATCCACACCAATTACAACTATGCCGAGGCCGATCCTTACTTGGTAGCTGCGAACTACAACGCTCTCCATCCGGAAGGTCCCTATGGAGGTCCCTGGACTACGGGATACCCGACCTATGGATACCCACCATATGGGTATCAGCAACCGCCACCTACTCAACCTCCACCTTATCAGCAACCCCCACAGCCGCTGGTGATGTCACCGCCACAATTTCAAGAAATCCTTCAAGGGATAAATGAGGTGCGGCAGGAGGTGTGGGAAGACCGTAGGCATAACCAAGGGATGTTCAAGAAAATGGTGAACTTGATCAAGGGAAAAAGCAAGAAGGATCGCTAAATCCTTGTTGTTTGTTTATTTTTGTGTTGTAATCATGTCCCTGCGAGGATATTTGTTTTTGTACCCTGCCCCTGCGTGGGCATGTCTTTCTATTTGACCCCTGCGTGGGTATGTTTGTTAGTTTGGCCCCTGCGTGGGCATGTTATTTATGTAAAAGTCCCGTTTAGGGAAAACTTGTACTAGTTTAATTTAATGGAATGGTTAGTTCAAATTTTTCATTTTTAAATTATGTGCATAAATATAATATGTGGATAAATGAAAAATAACATTCATTTTATAAATTACCATTTTAATAAAGTAATAAGGATCTTAAAAGGTAAAACCTAGCTTGTATGTCATAATAAGACCTGGTCAATATGGTAAAACCTATTTAAAAAGATTCAAATCTCTGTTATCATCTGCAAACATGTTAACATTCTTGGCTAATGTGATCCGCAAAATCACGCATGCCACCCTTTTAATAAATTATCCAAATTCCTTATTATTATGTAAACATCTGATTGTGATGTAATGCCTACGGGCTATAACTAATGTCATATAAGACAAAAGGCAGTCGTAGTTTATAGACTCCCTGCCAAGGAAGGTAATGAATTTTAATTCAAACCCTAGTAAATAGATCATATAAGATCTAAATTATAATTTAGAAATTGTCCACGTGACTAGGCCTGTTATGCCCATACTATATTTTAAGGGCTACTAATGAAAAGTCCCGAATGAAATTACTTAATAAATTAACTAGTATGGCTCTTTAATTACCATGGTTAATAAATTACCAAGATGACAGACCTATTATAATTCCTTAAATGAATCATTATCATAATCTTATGTAGCAGTTCAACTACATGGCCGAGTCTGACGAGGTTAACAGTCGGCCAATGGAGAATCATGACGCCACCAGAATCAATATCACTGGTGCAGAACTCCAAACACTAATAGACAAAGCAGTCACTAAAGCCATAGAGAGGCAATATAGTGAATCGAGTAGTACTCGAAGCAGGACCCAGTCAGCACCTCACTCTAAGCCAAAAACACATTCTGAGGCTCATAGTAAGCCACCATCTAAGCTAGATAAGCCAAAGAAGGATGATGACGATCATCACTCCTCGAACCAACACAGTGTCCCGTCAAGGAAAATCGAGCTTAAACAGGATCCGCGTAGTAAGTCATGTACGTATAAATACTTCGTCTCATGTAAACCCAGAGACTTTACTGGGGAGAAAGGAGCGGTTGACTGCATGATATGGTTGGATGAAATAGATACCGTGGTGGATATCAGCGGGTGCGCTGATAGGGATGTAGTGAAATTTGTATCGCAATCGTTCAAAGGTGAGGCTTTAGCCTGGTGGAAATATTTGATTCAAGCTACTGGGAAGGTTCCACTATACAATATGACATGGGAACAATTTGTTACCCTCATCAAGGAGAACTACTATCCTCAGCATGAGGTTGAAAAGATAGAGTCAGATTTTCTGTCATTAGTAATGAAGAATCTGGATTGCCAAGCTTATCTTACGAGTTTTAATACCCTGTCAAGATTGGTTCCTTATCTTGTAACCCCGGAACCCAGAAGAATAGCTCGTTTCATTGGGGGTTTAGCCCCAGAGATAAAAGCAAGTGTAAAAGCCTCCCGGCCTGCTACCTTCAGATCAGCAGCTGATCTATCCCTATCCCTTACCTTAGACGCGGTCAGATTAAGATCGCTCAGAAATTCAGAAGAAGGTAAGAGGAAGCGTGAGGACGATACCTCACGAAGATCTGAGAAGAAGCATAAGGGTAATACTGACTCCAGGAAGAAGTCTGGATCCAACAAGGGTAGCCAGCAAGCTGAGGAAAAGCCAAAGTGCAAGACTTGCCAAAAACGCCACTTTGGAAAGTGCCGACTTGAGTCCAAGTCTAAGTCAGGACCACTGTTAGGATCTAAGGCACTCATGATTGTGCTTGTTTGTTGGATTTGAACAAATCAAATAGATATGAACAGTTTTAAGTGCAGCGGAAATGAATAACAAACTTTGTAAACACAATCAATGGAGAAAATAGTTTGATAGCATTAGCTTCTCATAGAGTCAAATGATTACAAATCAAAGCAAAAGATTACAGACATGCTTACAAACTAATCTCCCCCTCAGCCTGATGCCTCAAGGTTGGTTACACACAAGATGAAAGGATTAGACATGAGGAGAAGAATCCGCTCAGTCAATCAAATGTAACAGTACAGGGTACTGTTACATTTATAGGCAAACCAAACCACTGAGATATCTCAGCTGACGTCACCATGAAAGCGACGTCTAACAGCCTAACAACTTGTATCTACTGTCCTTACACAAACACTACTAACCTAACTACTGACTATACATAAAACAAATAATTTACTAAACAGCTGCTCTCCCTTTATGTCAGTGCTTTACTCAAGGTTGATCAGTCCTTGACTTGGCAGTGCTTTATCATCAGTAGATAGGACCAGCAGTGTTGGATACTTCAGGGTTTTGATCAGCAGTAGAAAGGGCAGCAGCAGTTGTATGTGGACAGTGAATAGAGACCATCAGTTGTTATAAATCACTTTCAAGGGGAAAGCTTTATGTAAACTGCTGCTTATTGTGAATCCACTGCTCTGATCCAGTTTTGGCTTTAATTATCTGTTCCTCTGATAGGGTTCAATCCCAACAATCTCCCCCTGGAACAGATAACGCCAAAACTCTTCATTATTGTGGAAATTTTTATTGCCTCATTAACAGTTCCCTTATCTGACCTTTAAATTGTAGTTCAAAGTCTAGGGCATCTGTATCTTCATCATCCCTGCCAAGTGGAAGATCAAGGAGATCCTGCAAATCTTCAAGACTCAGGCCAAGAGCTTGTTCCCTTGATATTTTCTCCACTTCTCCACCAGACCTGAGCAAAGTCAATACGCAGGTCTGTTTGTCAGTTTCCCACTTTTGTATTTTTGAGCCTGGTGGGTTTCTTGGGAGATGTTTATTTGCAGAAGTATTTGGTGAGGTTGGCCTATTCATAGCTGGCTGAGCAGCACTTGCAGATTGTTCCAATTCAAGATCTTCTTTTATCATTACTTTCGTGCCTGCTTTTACAATGGCATCTCCAGCTAATAGATCTTGAATTGTTTCAATACTCAACTGGTTTTTGCTCCTTCTTTTGTAGATGGCAGCACCAGCTGGAGCAGTGGTTCTTTTGATTTGCAGCTTTGGTGGTCTTTTTGAGACATCTGCTTTGGAGTAGTCAGGCTTTTGTGGAACTCTTGGATCTTTCTTTCTAAGTTCCTCTAAGCTTTTATAGGTTGCCCTGACTCTGTCTTCTCCCCACTTTGTCACTGAATTCTTTGACCCATAATCAGCTGCAATCAGCTCCTCTTTCATTCTCCTCAACTCTAACATCTTCTCAGCTTCAAATTGTTTAAACTTTTCAGGAGGAGTCTGCTTGACCTTATTTTTAATCATTCCTTGAATCCTGGCTGCTTCTTTTTCAAGCTCAGGAATGGTCCAGTTTTTGTACATGTGTTTCTCCCCCTTGTATTTCTTGTAGGTCATGATGTTCTCAATGTAGTCTTTTCTCAAGGACTCATCTGCCCTTTTCTGAAATTTGCTGACATACATTTTTAGCAAATCGCTCCATAGCATTGACCTGTGAGAGTAAAAACTGATAGTTTTGTTGAAATTCTCTATCAGGTTTCTCTTTTCTATTTTTGATTGCAATATCCTCTGCTTGTTTGGCCTTGAGTTTCAAGTATTCTTCAACATTGTTAGGCCTGGGATATCCTGCAATTGATGGCAAACTCCTTTTGGCTGGGTCATCCTCATAATAAAAGGATTTTATTTCTTCCCTAACTGCAATGAGTTCTAGAGGGAATGAGACACCAGCAGGAGGTAATGGCTTTAAAGTTTGAGCTAAAGAGAGAGGTATAGGTTTTGGAATAGTGACAAGTGATAGGGATTCTGAAGATGTTGGTGGTGGTGAAGGTGAATCATCATCTGATATATAAATCCTTCTCCTTACAACAGATGTTATAACATCCGTTGTCTTCTGCTTTTTGTCAGCAGGTGAAAGTGGTGGTGAAATTGTTTTTGATGGTGACAGTGGTGGTAAAATAGTGGTAAAATGGATTTTTAGAGTCCTTTGATCCAGAACAACCTTGCTCATACAGTTCCATGAAAGCTCTTTTCTCCTCATTCCATCTTGAGATATCCTTTGCCATTCTATCTCTTTTAACACTTGCTACTCCTTCATCAAGTGCTTCTTGAGTTGCATCAACCTTTTTACTACCATCTGGCACAGGAATTTTTCTGGTCATAGCATCCTTTTCAGGTTCAATGTAAAGACCATCATCTATTCCTTTCTTCTTCCACTCCTGAATTTTCTCCCCCTTTTTGGCATTATCTTCTGGGAGTTGATCAATGAAAAGTACTGTTGGAGGAGCAGTGCCAGTGGTGTGCAGGATCTGAGTTTTGAGAACTTTTAGATCAGCCTGAGTGTTCTTGAACCTTTACTCCATTGCATTTCTCAGCTGTTGGACATGTTTTTCATGTTGCTGATCTGCTAATTGTGCTTGTTGATGGAGAAAAGGTTGAAACAAATTCCAGAGCTCAGTTGTAGCAGGTGCCCTTTGTGGAGCAGATGCTTGAGGCGGAACAGCAGTTGATTGTACCTTTTGTACTTGTAACACCTGTTGTAGCATATCTTTGAGTTCTGCAACAGAGTTATCAAGCTTTTCAATACGATCCGTCAATTTCTGGTACTTTAAACCATCACCCAAGTTAATGGGTTCATCTGATTTCCCACTAACAGTGGTTTTATCAGTGGTAGACGTAGGGAGTATACTCCAAACATTAACCACTGATGCCCCTTTTTCTTGGTACTGGGGTCTTCTTCCTTCAACACTTGACAACCTTTTGATGTTGCCAGTAGGATAAATAAATCCACTGGTGGTTGGCAGAGGTGCTATAAAAGGAATTGCCTCCAAGGAAGTCTTATTGATGTAACCACTGTCCAACTGTAAACCAGTGGGTTCAACAGTTGTAGTGGCTGCTTCACTTGGACTACCACCAAGAGTTACTTGTAACTCAAGGGGTCTAACCTCCTCAGGTTGTGTTGGTGGGTTAGCAAAGATTGATACATCAGACCCAGTCAGTTGTTGAGGTATATTCTCATTGATAGGTGATTGAGAAGGACTGGTTAATGCCTGGTTCAAATCAATTGCATCCAACAGCAGTTTTGTTGGTGGGGGAATTGTGGATGTGAAGGGTGGTGTAGAAAGTGGATTTGCCCCGGGTATTGAGCTGTGGATGATAGAAACGAGTGTTTCCAGAGCATCATGATGTGGAGACCCTATTTGTACAACCTGTTCTTTTTGTGAAGAAGCAGGAGGAGTTATGGTTATGGGTTGAGATACTTGTACCAACTGCTGTGAGGAAGAAGCAGCAGTGGTTTCTTGTGACTTTTGTGTTGTCACAGGCATTTGCTCTGGTGTCTCATCCTCCAGAGTTGCCTTTTTGATTGGTTTGGGGGGTTTTTGAGTTTTTCTTTTTGTCTTTTTGGAGATTTTAGGTGTGGGTTTCAAAGCAGTTGTGTTGCTGCTTTGATCACCTTGAGCAGTGGGCTCAGCAGCAGATACCTGAGGAGCAGATGTAACTGCTAAAATCTGCTCAGGCACCTCTGCTTGTGTTTTGCAAGGTGCTAACATTCTTGAAAAAGTTTCAGTTGTTAAACTGTTTATTTGAGTAGAATCACCTTGGTTTATTACAGCTAAATCATCCTTACTGAATTTCTTTGTAAAATAGTAACTCAAAAACCTTGGAAACAGTAAGAATGATTTTGTTTCAACATTATTAACCAAATCTTTAAAAATTTCCCGAGAATAGTTAAAATTTTCTCCTTGAAGAATTGCATATCCCAGATTTTGAATCTTTAAAGGGATTTCATTGAAAGAAGTGGTTTTGTTTGAAACACATAGTAGGAGGGTATGAAATAAAAATCTGGTTGCAGAAGGAAAATAACCTTTTTGTAAGGTAAGTTTCTTCATCATTGTGGCTTCATACCCTCTCTCAATAAAGTCAGTTTGCAACTCGTTTTTAGTGAAAGAAATTTTACCTTCTTGATCATCGAGTTGAAAGACCTCTGAAATGGATTGTGGCGTGATTTGGACAGCTTTACCCTTTATAGAAGAGTGTATGGTGGTTGCAATGTCTCCTTGTTTTTCAAGGGTTGCATTCTTCCAAAACTCCCTTTGGGTTTCCAAATAGATTGGTGCATCGACAGTGAACAAAGTTTTGTACTTTGATTTTGCCATGGTGTCAATGATGGAATTGAAAACATTTGTGGTTCCTGGTTTTGTGAGAAGACCCAGGAGATTGTGGGATGTTTTATATGGAATTTCAGTGGAAAGTGCCTTTTGAGAGGCTGTTTTTGATGAAGATTTGGATGAGGGTTTTGAAGATGACTTCGATTTTGTCATTTTGAAGATGATGATTGAAGAAATTTGTGAAGAAATGAGATGAAAAACTGCTTTGAGAAGAGAATTTTGAAGAATTCAATTCGACAGTAAAACCCTGTTTTGGTGGTGAATGGGGGATTTTATAGGGAAGAAAGTGAATGCTGAGGTGGCAGCCGTTACAAAAGGTCTGACCAATATGTACTGCCCACGTGACAACCCCTGGTGAAAGTGAAGGACAGTACTTTGGTGAAAGTGACTGATGAAGGCAGTGGTATGAAAGCAGTGGATGATTTTCACTATCAGAGGATAGCATATCAGTGGATAAGACACTGATTTTGAACATCAGTGCTTTTCAAGAAAATGAGGGATCAGTGGTTAACTTTCAGCAGTGGACAGTGTTTTGAGATCATACGTTGGAACAAAACAGTGGTTAGGGTAAATGGTACAGATCTGAAGGACAAGTGTTTCAGCAGCAGTTTTGAAAATTTTCATTCAAGGTTTTGCCACATGTCAATTTTGAGAGACAGTGGTTTAGTATCCCAGATGATGAGAACTTTTTGCTAAGGCAACTCATTTTCGTTTAATATTCAATTAAAACATGAGTACCCTAGTAATTAAGCACAGTTTGCAATCAACCTTTGATAAAAATTTAGGAGCAAACCTGAGAATGACATGATTTTGACATATGTACCATTTCCTTTTGACCCATTTATGAGGATAATAATACCAACAAAAATAAGGTATTACATCCTGACAGGAACAGAAACTATTGCCAACAAAAACAAGCAAATGTTCCAAATATATTATTCCAAAAAAATGAATAATATATCCTGGTTATTCAAGAAAATCCTTTGAACGCAACAAAAAAAATGGTTAAAGGATTCTCTGAGAATAGTATCAAAAAGGATCTGGTATAATTTCAATAGAGTATATAATCACATCATTCACCAGTTATTGAAAATGGTCAGTGGTTTGACAGCAGTTTGTGGAACATTCTGAATACATTTTGACCACTGTTTGATACCATTTTCTTTGTCAGTTGATTGCAATCATGAGGACACATGGATAAATTTTTGAACATTTGTCTAGTCCTCTTTGGAGTTCATTTACTGGAATCAAAACCTTTTCCTGAACGGATGAATGCACATAGTTGCTTAATAACCATTATTACCCTCAACTATGACTCATAAGTGTTTTATGTTTATACTCTTTTCTTTTGACTTGAAAAGTTTTGAGATAAACACACTTCTGACTTTTTGTGAATTTTCTTCTTCCCTTTTTACCCTTTCCAATCATAAGTATTAAAATACCTACTGAGGGATATTTTTGAAGGAATACTTGTTCCAGAATCATTTTGCAGTAATGTTTTGAGAGATTTGGCCATTTCTGCACATGCTTATGCCAACCTTCTCATTACCTATGATCTGGACATTTTTGACTCCTGATTTTCTTAATGTATTTTAACAAAGTTGATTTTGTCCTTTTGAGGAACTCAACCTGTTTTCAACACATAAGATCTGAATGACTAAAGTTTTAATTTCCCTCTTTTTATGTTATAAAAAAAACACTAATGTTTTATGAACATAGGTTTTTGTTAATGTCACACCCCGGATTTCCACGTGTCACCGGTGGGCCCGGTGGGGAGTATCGTGACGTCATGGTTGGCAACATTATAGTCAAACAACACAATATTTAAATGCACAGCGGAAGCAAAAGATATATATATATATTACAATCCGAAAATAAAGTAATATCCAAGTATTACAACGGAAGGTAAAGGATCCACAGGCGGATCATAAAACGTAAACATTGTTCAACAGACTTTAGACGCCTAGAACTTGCAAGATTCCTTATTAACGTCCTGAGCCGCTTCCAGCCTATTACGTACTTGTACCTGCCACTTAGACTTTTGAAAATACGTCAGTTTTCACTGGTAAATACACTCAACCGACTCATTTGAAAATGTTTATGAAAATTTGTTTAGGTGCGCAAGACACGTAAATGTTTCGACATTTTGATTAGAATGCACAAGGCAAAATTTATATTTTATACTTGATTAAAATGCTCAGAGGCAAAATTAATCTTTTATACTTGAGACAAACTATATTTCATGTTATCAGTTTTACATAACTTGCTCTACATGTGGGGCCCGAATCTATGTCGGATCATGATTAACCGACACACCACTATTCCCATATTGGGAATCCCTTATTGGGTATAATTAATTAATAAGCATATTGCATCTGTCAGGTGTATGCCTACACCCCGTGCTTAGGTCGTGGCCATTGCAAATCATGAGTCAAGGATATCCAGGACACGGTCGCATTAATCCCCAATGTTTCAGTCAAGCAATACGAATTAAAACAGGTTATTGGGATTTCCCGACTCATTGGTCTTTGAATCCCATACCTGAACATGCGGTATTTATATTACCGTATCCCAAGCCCGTAATAGGGAAAATAAGTTAAGAGTATTTACCTGAGCTAGCTCCTGTCTTAAATAGCAGAAATTTATAACTCAGCCGTATTCACTTAAGCAAGCGTAGGTACAATTTACCGGAAAGCTCTAGTCTGGAATGATGGTATAAATAATTAATTAGAATGCTAACGGGTCTTTAATTAAGCCTAAGCTTAGACCGGTTAGTCTTAAGGGAACATATGGTTCTTATGCACGATTAAGCGAAGACCGGAATAGAATGTGATTTAAACCCTGACATGTTCAGAGACTTGTCTTATATGGGTATTTCATACATATTCTGGATTTTGAGATAAAACCGATAAGGTTTGACCCGTCTCGGCTAACTTATATAAACTAGCTATATAAACCGATCCGAACGCGAATAACGCGTAACGGGTAACCGAATAGGTCGCGAACAGGTTTCCTTAGTTAATAAGCCTTAAATATGTTGTGATATCAGTAGGATACCTTCCATTATGCCCAAAACGAGTTTAATCTCAATTTAAGCCCCGTAGGGGTATTTTGGTCATTTACCTAAGGCATATATACTACCTGTCATACAACTATTCGAACGATGTGACCATAAGGTCACTTAATGTGTTTGGTCGGATCCTAATGATCGACCAAACGGGTCGGGTTCGAAGGTATAAGCGATTCATCAGATCGCTTACCCTTACGACCCTAGACAAGCACTAACTAAGAGTGACGAGCTAAGCATGTTGAAACATGCTTAACCAAACAAGTTTGGTATCAAAACAAACGGTTTTGATACCTAAGGGTAGTTTGGTTACAAAATACGCAGGAATACGTATTCTGCCCGAAACTACGGCTCGTCACTGAGCCTAGATAACGTGGTAATCAGTAGGTATAGTCACTAGGGACTATGACCATCGTGATTACACTCACGTTATGAAGTTCGAACGAACTTCTTATTGACCATAACCTGGTCAATGCCGAAAGTCAAACATAGTTGACTTTCGGACTTAAAAAGCGATAAAAGAACGAAGGAACACTTACGACGGGTCCCCGAATGCTAATCGTGATCGAATAGCTCAGGTATGAAACGAAGGTTCCAACTTAGAGCCCAAAGGATCAGATTTGTGGGTTTTTAAGCAAAAGGGTGATGGGTATTTATAGATTTCGGTCCACCGCTAGGATCGTTTCTTGGAAAAGGGGAAACGATCAAGGCCGTACACTTGTCGGAAGGTTATGGTGTCTAAATTGCCACTAACCATAGGGTATCAACACTTGGCAAGGAATTTAGGAGTGGAGAACAGCTGTTAACAGCTGTTAATACGTCGAATCTGGTCCCGAATGCGAAAAACTGAGTTTATGCATGTTTCTGGCCCAGAATAGGCTGTCGCGTAGCGCGACTGGTAAGGGTACATGCAGTGGCGCTACGCCACTGCCCCCCTTGTTTCAGCAACTTTCAAAAATGACATGTTTAGTCCCTGCAGCCTGTTGAAGCGGTTCTCGATGCGTTTGAACCCCGTTAACCTCATTTCAAGGCTCTAAAATGAAGTTAAAGTATAGGGAAATCAAAACATGCTCAAAAATATGCCGGATGATGGTTCGTTTGGTCGTACGAACGCGATGTTCGCTTAATTACGACGGAATGCGCATAAGCGCGAAAAACGATCCAAATGACGCGACGAATGGATTTTTCTTAAGGCGAACACTAAAATATAATGTAGTCATGCTCACATAAATTTTTGGATGTCCAGATGTATTCAGAACGTAAGTTATGCGCGAAAATGCTAACTTATGCACTTTTTGACGCTTTTAGTCCCTGAACCTTCTACACTTGATCTTAACATGCTTTCTTGCACTTCGAGCTCTCTGACTTGACTTTTATGGGCCTTAAGACATAACCATACTTTGTTAAGTCCTTGGGTAACTTTATGGTTACCCGAAAAGTCTTAAATTCCCATGTTTACGCTTTAACCCCTCGCACACGATTTTGATCACAACTTTCTCATACGATAACGAAACTTTATGAAATTTTAATCGTGCATTCTAGTGAGCATAATTTACATTTACAAAGCTTTGGGTTTGTCAAAAGGTCACTCAGAGGTATATCTTTAACATGTTGACACATTTAACCCCTGTAGTTTGTAATTTCTCACTTTTAGCTTCGTATGATCCATGATTCATTCGTTTGAAGGTATGAACATTGTGTAGGGTTAATGTTCATTATATTTATTCACAGTTGACACTTAGAATCCGTATAAACACATACTTTCCATGTTTGTCAACTTTAGTCCTTTTATAACATTCTTTCACACGTTCAAACTTTATGACACGTGTCAACACATTATAGGACGTAAATTTTCGGGGTGTTACATCCTCACCCCCTTAAAAGAAATCTCGACCTCGAGATTTGTTAAGATGTTGGAACTACTCTTTGTCGCATAAGGGACTTAACTTTTATAGCATATCTGGAGTCTTTCCAAGCTCCCATAGTGGCTCTTATATTAGGCGTATGTATCCTTTTGGAGCTTCTTGACCTGTCGATCCTCAATCGATACAGGATGCTCATCACATCATAATTCTGCATATCATTATGTGATAGTGCTTCTTGACTTATTGGCGGAACACGTCCTCCAGTCACTAGTGTGCAATGTATTGTGAGTTCCTTCAAACTCCTTAAGTAGGTTTTAGCTTACAAGCTACTTGATCTTGATACATTCAATTTCCTTCGAATGATTTCCATATATTCAGAGCTTATCTAGCCTGATAATTTCACAAATTTGTTACACCCTTCATGGGTGATATCTTTTGTTAAACCATATTCCTTAACAAGAACTTAGGAAGTTTGCTATTTTCTTAACTCCTTGATTTCCTGGGCAATGTTCAGATCCTTATAATTGGACTTACCAATCTATTGTCCTAACAATAAACGTTTAACATGCCATTTATACAAGGTCTCCTAGGGAGCAGCATTGATGCTTACATATCAACTATTATAGAAAAGCTTATTTTAAGGTGAGAGGGTTATCCAACCATTGCTTAACCAATTTTAAGGAATAGTTAATCCTTGTTGTTAGTCGAACAATTCGACGATCCTGGGTAGCTGATGGCAACTTCTTAATCGTTGCCTAATTCGGGTTGCGGTAATAACGCATAAGCAAAATGAACTGTCTTCCATAATTAACTATACCGAATCCTCCGGATATGGAGTTAGGCTATATGAACCCTTTATTTTAAACTTAGTTAATCAGGGTTTCGATTCTTCCAAAGATGATACTAGTCGTCTTGGAGATTTCATAGTAATACGGCCTTAATGGGATGTAAATCTTAATTCTATCTGCCTTCCAGGGGTAAACAGGGTAATCTTAGGAGAAAATAATTATGATACAAGGAGATTACAGAGATTTCCATATCTAAGGCTCCGGTTCTCCCATCATTGCTTGTGTCAATTAAGTGACACATTTATGTTATGAGTCCACATATTTCTTTATCAGGGAATATTTATTTGGACAATTCCTTTCTGGATACCTTCTTTGAATACTATTAGTTGACTTTAGTACCATATAATCATTGGGATATCTTTGTGGTTCCATGTATTAAACCTCCATGCTGATCAGACATGGAAATAATCTATGGGACACACTAGGATGCGCCAATCTTTATATGACACTTTTATCAAACACAGTTTGGCATTCGCAGGTGATAGAAAACAGTGAGAAAATAATTAAAATAACATACGTTGTCGTACTCTATGCGAAGAAAGAGTACTCTTAGATTTCTCAGAAGGATTCCTTGCCGTTACAATAAGAATTGGTTACTATGGTTTCCTTGGTAAGTTATACCTTGGGGATAATATAAAAGTTTGCTCTAAGGATATATATAAAAATGGTTTCTGATAGGTATTAAATATCAATATCGGATTTGTTGGAGCATTTTCTAAAGTATCATCGGTCAATTTCTACCTTGCATTAAACGACCGGAGTCTTAATCAGACGAAGACAACAGTTCTCAACATTCATTATTCATAATATACTTATACGTGCCAGTATTTAAATAAGTTTCTACACAAACAGCTTGATAACGAAAGGTACATACTATACTATTATTATTATGCATCATCTCTTGGGCGTTCCTCCTGATAACTCGTGCGTCTGTTCTCTTGGCCTTCAACTGGTAGTTTAGGCGTTTCCTTTCTTATCCATCCCAGACTTAGCTGCTCCTCCCTGGGCAGCCTCCGGGCAATTAGTACTGATGTGGCCCTTTTCACCACATCTAAAACAGCTTGCATTCTTTATGTCCCTACATTCGTGGGACTGATGGCCAGTTCTTTTGCAGATGCCACATTGCTTTATCTTTTGGTTTGATCGACACTGTCCCCAGTGCCTTCTTTTGCAAGTTTTGCATGTAGGCTTCTTGTCGGAATCCTGTTGGTCATTGTTGAATTCGGACTTGTTCTTCTTAGGATTCTGGGAGTTATTCTCCTCCCTTTTACGCTTCCCATCTTCAGAGGCCTTGGCAGCCTTGTTTCTAACCACATCTAGTGTGAGAGATAGCGACAATTCTGCCGTTGACCTGAAGGTAGTAGGTCTCGATGCTTTCACACTTGCCTTTATTTCTGGGGCTAAACCCCCAATGAAGCGAGCAATTCGCTTTGGTTCCGGTGTGACCAAATAAGGAACCAATCGAGACTTGGTATTGAAGCTTGTAAGGTATGCTTGACAATCTAAGTTCTCCATGACTAAAGTCAAGAATTCAGTCTCAATCTTCTCAACCTCGTGTTGAGGGCAATAGTTTTCTTTGATTAGCGTCATGAACTGTTCCCAGGTCATATTATATAACGGGACTTTCCCTGTAGCTTGGATCAAAGATTTCCACCAAGCTAATGCCTCTCCTTTGAAAGATTGTGACACAAATTTCACAATATCCCTATCATCACAACCACTAATATCCACAACCGTATCCATTTCGTCCATCCAAGTCATGCAATCTACCGCTCCTTTTTCCCCATTGAAATCCCTGGGTTTGCACGAAACGAAGTACTTATAGGAGCAACCCTTATTACGGGGTTCTTGATTCCGCACGACTCTTTGGGATGGATTACTCCTTTGATTCGAGGAGTGGTGAGAATTACTGTTGTGGGCAGTGTGGGTCCTGGAAGGTGTTCTAGTGTGTGATGCAGAATGGGTCCTCGTATGGGTACCACTTGATCCATGGTTTTGTCTATCCATGGCTCTATTAACCGCATTGTTTATCATAGCTTGCAGCTCTGCACCTGCTACGTTCACATGGGCATTATCAGGCACTATCCCTGGGTGACTGTTGACCTCGTTTGAGTCTGCCATGTATTTTGAACTGTAACATATTGACAATAATCTATTGGTGAGTTTATTATAGAATTGTCTTTTATGGCAATTTATTAACCGTGGTAAGCGTAGACCATCTTTGGTTAATTTATTACTCACATTAATTTAGGATTTCTAATATAATTTATCCTAATTATAAAACCATAACAGTTTTATTAGCACATAAGGCCTAGTCACATGGACAGATTAATTTATAAGCCATGATTTCAGAGAATCAAGGCATTAAGGTGTGAATTAAAGTTCATTACCTTTTCTTGACAGGGAGTTGTAGGCTACCAATGTCTTTTAGTCTCAGAGGACGTTAATCATAGCCCGTGGGCACTTCATCCATATGGGATGATTATATAAATAAGGATTTAGAATAATCCCATAAAAATGACTTATGTGATTTTATCGTATCACACTTTGTCGAGCATGTAATTATGCTTTCATATGTTTAATAAGGATTTGAATCTCTTGAATAGGTTCTACCATCTCGGTCTTGTATGCAGTGACATTTAGGCTAGGTTTTACCTTTAAGATTCTTTTAATAATTAACGCAGAGCAATCCTAAATTGAACTGTTAACAAGGATCTGAATCTAATTATGGAACTACCATCTTGGCCCTGTCTTAATGTGACACATGGCTAGGTTTTTGTCCTTTTAGATTTTGCCATTTTATTATAATGGTAGATCTTATAATATAGGAATGATAATTTTAAACATAATCGTTCCTTTAAAAAAATTTAACAAGTATATGGTTGCCCTAAACGGGACTCTAATAAAAATTGATTTGCCCATGCAAGAGCTTAATCAGCAAAATAACAAAGGACTCCAAAAACAAATTAGAATTTGTCCTATGTTCTTGTCTAGACTCAAGAATGTGCAATTGTGTACTGAGATTAAACACAAAAGACTAGTGTTTAATTCACTCAGTGTTGGCTCTGATACCAACCTGTCACACCCCGGATTTCCACGTGTCACCGGTGGGCCCGGTGGGGAGTATCGTGACGTCATGGTTGGCAACATTATAGTCAAACAACACAATATTTAAATGCACAGCGGAAGCAAAAGATATATATATATTACAATCCGAAAATAAAGTAATATCCAAGTATTACAACGGAAGGTAAAGGATCCACAGGCGGATCATAAAACGTAAACATTGTTCAACAGACTTTAGACGCCTAGAACTTGCAAGATTCCTTATTAACGTCCTGAGCCGCTTCCAGCCTATTACGTACTTGTACCTGCCACTTAGACTTTTGAAAATACGTCAGTTTTCACTGGTAAATACACTCAACCGACTCATTTGAAAATGTTTATGAAAATTTGTTTAGGTGCGCAAGACACGTAAATGTTTCGACATTTTGATTAGAATGCACAAGGCAAAATTTATATTTTATACTTGATTAAAATGCTCAGAGGCAAAATTAATCTTTTATACTTGAGACAAACTATATTTCATGTTATCAGTTTTACATAACTTGCTCTACATGTGGGGCCCGAATCTATGTCGGATCATGATTAACCGACACACCACTATTCCCATATTGGGAATCCCTTATTGGGTATAATTAATTAATAAGCATATTGCATCTGTCAGGTGTATGCCTACACCCCGTGCTTAGGTCGTGGCCATTGCAAATCATGAGTCAAGGATATCCAGGACACGGTCGCATTAATCCCCAATGTTTCAGTCAAGCAATACGAATTAAAACAGGTTATTGGGATTTCCCGACTCATTGGTCTTTGAATCCCATACCTGAACATGCGGTATTTATATTACCGTATCCCAAGCCCGTAATAGGGAAAATAAGTTAAGAGTATTTACCTGAGCTAGCTCCTGTCTTAAATAGCAGAAATTTATAACTCAGCCGTATTCACTTAAGCAAGCGTAGGTACAATTTACCGGAAAGCTCTAGTCTGGAATGATGGTATAAATAATTAATTAGAATGCTAACGGGTCTTTAATTAAGCCTAAGCTTAGACCGGTTAGTCTTAAGGGAACATATGGTTCTTATGCACGATTAAGCGAAGACCGGAATAGAATGTGATTTAAACCCTGACATGTTCAGAGACTTGTCTTATATGGGTATTTCATACATATTCTGGATTTTGAGATAAAACCGATAAGGTTTGACCCGTCTCGGCTAACTTATATAAACTAGCTATATAAACCGATCCGAACGCGAATAACGCGTAACGGGTAACCGAATAGGTCGCGAACAGGTTTCCTTAGTTAATAAGCCTTAAATATGTTGTGATATCAGTAGGATACCTTCCATTATGCCCAAAACGAGTTTAATCTCAATTTAAGCCCCGTAGGGGTATTTTGGTCATTTACCTAAGGCATATATACTACCTGTCATACAACTATTCGAACGATGTGACCATAAGGTCACTTAATGTGTTTGGTCGGATCCTAATGATCGACCAAACGGGTCGGGTTCGAAGGTATAAGCGATTCATCAGATCGCTTACCCTTACGACCCTAGACAAGCACTAACTAAGAGTGACGAGCTAAGCATGTTGAAACATGCTTAACCAAACAAGTTTGGTATCAAAACAAACGGTTTTGATACCTAAGGGTAGTTTGGTTACAAAATACGCAGGAATACGTATTCTGCCCGAAACTACGGCTCGTCACTGAGCCTAGATAACGTGGTAATCAGTAGGTATAGTCACTAGGGACTATGACCATCGTGATTACACTCACGTTATGAAGTTCGAACGAACTTCTTATTGACCATAACCTGGTCAATGCCGAAAGTCAAACATAGTTGACTTTCGGACTTGAAAAGCGATAAAAGAACGAAGGAACACTTACGACGGGTCCCCGAATGCTAATCGTGATCGAATAGCTCAGGTATGAAACGAAGGTTCCAACTTAGAGCCCAAAGGATCAGATTTGTGGGTTTTTAAGCAAAAGGGTGATGGGTATTTATAGATTTCGGTCCACCGCTAGGATCGTTTCTTGGAAAAGGGGAAACGATCAAGGCCGTACACTTGTCGGAAGGTTATGGTGTCTAAATTGCCACTAACCATAGGGTATCAACACTTGGCAAGGAATTTAGGAATGGAGAACAGCTGTTAACAGCTGTTAATACGTCGAATCTGGTCCCGAATGCGAAAAACTGAGTTTATGCATGTTTCTGGCCCAGAATAGGCTGTCGCATAGCGCGACTGGTAAGGGTACATGCAGTGGCGCTACGCCACTGCCCCCCTTGTTTCAGCAACTTTCAAAAATGACATGTTTAGTCCCTGCAGCCTGTTGAAGCGGTTCTCGATGCGTTTGAACCCCGTTAACCTCATTTCAAGGCTCTAAAATGAAGTTAAAGTATAGGGAAATCAAAACATGCTCAAAAATATGCCGGATGATGGTTCGTTTGGTCGTACGAACGCGATGTTCGCTTAATTACGACGGAATGCGCATAAGCGCGAAAAACGATCCAAATGACGCGACGAATGGATTTTTCTTAAGGCGAACACTAAAATATAATGTAGTCATGCTCACATAAATTTTTGGATGTCCAGATGTATTCAGAACGTAAGTTATGCGCGAAAATGCAAACTTATGCACTTTTTGACGCTTTTAGTCCCTGAACCTTCTACACTTGATCTTAACATGCTTTCTTGCACTTCGAGCTCTCTGACTTGACTTTTATGGGCCTTAAGACATAACCATACTTTGTTAAGTCCTTGGGTAACTTTATGGTTACCCGAAAAGTCTTAAATTCCCATGTTTACGCTTTAACCCCTCGCACACGATTTTGATCACAACTTTCTCATACGATAACGAAACTTTATGAAATTTTAATCGTGCATTCTAGTGAGCATAATTTACATTTACAAAGCTTCGGGTTTGTCAAAAGGTCACTCAGAGGTATATCTTTAACATGTTGACACATTTAACCCCTGTAGTTTGTAATTTCTCACTTTTAGCTTCGTATGATCCATGATTCATTCGTTTGAAGGTATGAACATTGTGTAGGGTTAATGTTCATTATATTTATTCACAGTTGACACTTAGAATCCGTATAAACACATACTTTCCATGTTTGTCAACTTTAGTCCTTTTATAACATTCTTTCACACGTTCAAACTTTATGACACGTGTCAACACATTATAGGACGTAAATTTTCGGGGTGTTACAGTTAAGCTGAGGTTCATACTTTAGTATTTAATGAAAACATCACAGATTGCACATCAACAATTGAAATCAGTTTTAGAAAATAAAAATAATCTCATGGTTTAACAGATATTGCTTTCAGATCTAGAAACCATGAGTGTCTTGGGCATGAATTCACTTGTTGTGTGACATTTGTGTGTCATATGACATCTTGGTTGATTTACAGAGTTTTTGAATAACCATTTTGAACATGATTTGCTCGATACTCTGTTTTTCAACAAAATACAACCAACCTTAGTATCAATGAATTTTGAGCCGAACTGTTATGTCAATTTGACTGTTAAATCGAAATTGACTGTCCAGGCTCTGATACCAATTGTTAGGATCTAAGGCTCTCATGATTGTGCTTGTTTGTTGGATTTGAACAAATCAAATAGATATGAACAGTTTTAAGTGCAGCGGAAATGAATAACAAACTTTGTAAACACAATCAATGGAGAAAATAGTTTGATAGCATTAGCTTCTCATAGAGTCAAATGATTATAAATCAAAGCAAAAGATTACAGATATGCTTACAAACTAATCTCCCCCTCAGCCTGATGCCTCAAGGTTGGTTACACACAAGATGAAAGGATTAGACATGAGGAGAAGAATCCGCTCAGTCAATCAAATGTAACAGTACAGGGTACTGTTACATTTATAGGCAAACCAAATCACTGAGATATCTCAGCTGACGTCACCATGAAAGCGACGTCTAACAGCCTAACAACTTGTATCTACTGTCCTTACACAAACACTGCTAACCTAACTACTGACTATACATAAAACAAATAATTTACTAAACAGCTGCTCTCCCTTTATGTCAGTGCTTTACTCAAGGTTGATCAGTCCTTGACTTGGCAGTGCTTTATCATCAGTAGATAGGACCAGCAGTGTTGGATACTTCAGGGTTTTGATCAGCAGTAGAAAGGGCAGCAGCAGTTGTATGTGGACAGTGAATAGAGACCATCAGTTGTTATAAATCACTTTCAAGGGGAAAGCGTTATGTAAACTGCTGCTTATTGTGAATCCACTGCTCTGATCCAGTTTTGGCTTTAATTATCTGTTCCTCTGATAGGGTTCAATCCCAACAACCACATGCGTGTGGGTTTTGCAAGTCTAAAGAGCACAAGACTGTTGATTGCAAGAAGATTAAAGATGCCACATGCTACAACTGCAATGAGAAAGGGCACATTAAAACCAACTGCCCTAAATACGCCAAGAAGCCGGAAGATGTCAAGAAGACCAATGCTAGGGTCTTCAAGATGGATGCAAAGGAAGCCGTTCAGGACGACAACGTAATCACAGGTACTTTTCTCATAAATGATGTTTATGCCAGAGTATTGTTTGATTCTGGAGCGGATAAGTCTTTTGTGGATAACAAATTTTGTGAGTTGTTGAAATTGCCTGTAAAAGCCTTAAGTGTGAAGTATGAGGTGGAATTAGCAGATGGAACCATAGAAACCGCCTCAACTATTTTAGATGGATGTGTTATATCCATTAGGAACCACTCTTTTCCTTTGTCCTTACTTCCCTTTAAGTTAGCCGGTTTTGATATAGTTATAGGTATGGATTGGTTATCGCATAACCAAGCCCTGATTGTGTGCAACAGAAAGAAAGTGGTAGTCAAAACTCCGTCTGGTGAGTCACTTACCATTCAGGGGGATACCCAGCATGGATTGCCTGAGCAAGTGTCTATGCTCAAGGCATCTAGATGCCTGAAGAAGGGTTGTGTCATTTATATGGAACAGGTTACTATTGATGAGCCGAAACCTAGGATTGAAGACATCCCCGTCATTTCAGAATATCCTGAAGTTTTTCCTGAAGAACTACCTGGTTTACCACCAGATAGGTAAGTGGAATTCCGAATTGACATCATCCCTGGTGCAGCACCAGTAGCAAGAGCGCCTTATAGGTTGGCACCAACAGAAATGAAGGAGTTAAGGACGCAGTTAGATGATCTGCTAGCCAAAGGTTTCATTAGACCCAGTTCGTCTCCTTGGGGAGCGCCGATCTTGTTTGTTAAGAAGAAGGATGGATCGATGCGTCTGTGCATCGATTACCGTGAGCTTAATAAGGTCACTATCAAGAATAGGTATCCTTTGCCCAGGATCGACGATTTGTTCGATCAACTTCAAGGGGCAAGTTACTTTTCTAAGATCGATTTGAGGTCAGGTTATCATCAGTTGAAGGTTAAAGATGAAGATGTACACAAGACTGCATTTAGGACTCGTTATGGTCATTACGAGTTCCTAGTGATGCCTTTTGGGCTCACTAATGCTCCTGCCGCATTCATGGACCTCATGAATCGCGTCTGCAAGCCTTACTTGGATAAATTTGTCATCGTTTTCATTGACGACATCCTCATCTACTCGAAAAGCCAAGTTGACCACGAGAAACATCTTCGCTGTATTCTTAAACTTCTACATCATGAGAAACTCTACGCCAAATTTTCGAAGTGCGAATTTTGGCTTCGAGAAGTCCAATTCCTTGGACATGTGGTAAGTGAGCGTGGTATCCAGGTGGATCCCGCTAAGGTAGAAGCAGTTATGAATTGGCAAGAGCCAAAGACGCCTACTGAGATTCGCAGCTTTCTAGGACTAGCAGGATACTATAGGCGATTTATCGAAAACTTCTCAAGGATTGCTGCGCCCCTAACTTCGTTGACATGTAAGAAGATTAAGTTTGATTGGGGCCCTAAGCAGCAGGAATCCTTTGACATTCTGTAGAAAAAGTTGAGCAATGCACCAGTGTTAACATTACCCGATGGAATAGAAGAATTCGTGGTGTATTGTGATGCATCACACACTGGTATGGGTTGTGTACTCATGCAGAAAGGCAAAGTTATTGCCTACGCTTCACGACAGTTAAAGGTGCACGAGAAGAACTACACCACCCATGACTTGGAGCTGGGTGCCGCTGTATTTGCACTAAAACTATGGAGGCACTACTTGTATGGAACCAAGTGTGTGATCTATTCAGATCACAAGAGCCTTCAACACTTGTTCAATCAGAAGGACTTGAACATGAGGCAGCGACGCTGGATGGAAACTTTAAATGATTATGATTGTGAGATAAGATACCATCCAGGCAAGGCAAATGTAGTTGCTGATGCCTTAAGCAGAAAGGAAAGAGTGAAGCCGATAAGAATCAATGCCAAGAGCATTGAGATAAAGAATGGTTTGAACGAAAGGTTGTTAGCTGCATAGAAGGAAGTTGTGTTGGAAGCTAACTATCCTGAAGAAAAGCTAGGAGTAACTGAGGAGCAGTTATCCTATGATAAAGACGGAGTGCTGAGATTGAATGGACGAATATGGGTTCCAGTTTTTGGAGGACTTCGAGATGTTATCCTCCAGGAAGCCCACAGTTCCAAATATTCCGTTCATCCTGGAGCTGATAAGATGTACCGGGATCTAAAGGCAAACTACTGGTGGATAGGCTTGAAAAAGTCTGTAGCTGCCTATGTAGCTAAATGTTTGACGTGTGCGCAAGTCAAAGCTGAGCATCAGAAGCCTTCAGGTTTGCTACAACAGCCTGAACTTCCCACATGGAAGTGGGAGATGGTGACAATGGATTTCATCACCAAGTTTCCAAAGACAAGGAAGGGAAATGATACTATATGGGTAATAGTAGATAGACTGACTAAGTCAGCTCATTTCCTACCCATTAAAGAAACCTATAGCTCTGACATGTTAGCTCAATTGTACGTAGATAAGATTGTAGCTCTGCATGGCGTACCAGTGTCAATTATCTCTGACAGAGATACGAGATACACCTCTCATTTCTGGAAAAGTTTCCAACAATCATTGGGCACGCGCTTGAATTTTAGTACGGCTTACCATCCACAGACGGACGGGCAGAGTGAGCGTACCATCCAAACGTTGGAAGACATGCTTCGTGCATGTGTGATTGATTTAGGTGGTAGTTGGGATAACCACCTGCCATTGATCGAGTTCTCCTATAACAATAGCTACCATACTAGTATTAAGGTTGCGCCTTTTGAGGCATTATATAGTAGAAAATGCAGAACACCTATTTGTTGGGCGGAAGTAGGAGAAGTTCAATTATCAGGACCTGAATTAGTCTTTGAAACGACGGACAAGATTTTCTAGATTCGCGATCGCTTGAAAGCTGCCAGGGATAGGCAGAAAAGCTACGCTGATCCAAAGCGTAAACCTCTAAAGTTTGAGGTTGGTGATAAAGTTTTACTTAAGGTATCACCCTGGAAAGGGGTGATGCGATTTGGTAAGAAAGGTAAGTTAAGCCCAAGGTATATAGGACCATTCGAGGTTATCGAATGTGTTGGGTCAGTGGCTTATAAGTTGAACTTGCCTGAAGAGCTCAGTAGTATCCATAATGTTTTTCACATCTGCAATCTGAAGAAATGTCTAGCTGATGACTCGCTAGTCATACCGCACACGGATGTGCATATAGATGAGAGCTTGAAATTTGTGGAAAAACCATTGTCGATTGAGGATCGACAGGTAAAGAAGCTTCGAAGGAAACATGTGCCTATTGTAAAGGTCAAATGGGATGCCCGTAGAGGTCCCGAATACACATGAGAGGTAGAATCCACGATGAAAGAAAAGTACCCTCATTTGTTTCAGTAAATCTCGAGGTCGAGATTTCTTTTAAGGGGGTGAGGATGTAACACCTCGAAAATTTACGTCCAATAATGTATTGACACGTGTCATAAGCTTTGAATATGTGAAAAAGTACTTTAGAGGGACTAAAGTTGACAAACAGAGAAACTATGTGAATATAAGGGTCCAAAGTGTCAACAATGGATAAATATGCCCTACAATAACCCTACATGGTGTTTAAAATCTTAAACGAATAAATCATGGATCATACGAAGCTGAAAATGAAAGAAAGTGAGGAATTACAAACTACAGGGGTTAAATGTGTCAACATGTTGAAAGTATACCTCTGAGTGACCTTTTAGCAAACCCAAAGTTTTGTAACGGTAAATATGCTCACTAGAATGTGTGATAAAAATTTCATAAAGTTTCGTTATCGTATGAGAAAGTTATGATCAAATCCGTGTACGAAGGGTTAAAAGCGTCAACGTTGAAATTTGTGACTTTTCGGGTAAGCACAAAGTTGACCAGGGACTTAACCAAGTTTGTAAAGGTCCTAAGGTCCTTAAAAATCAAGTTGGAGGGCCAAAAGTGCAAGAAAAACAATCAAAACCACGTTACAAAGGACCAGGGACTGAAATTTAATAAATGAAACATGTTTAACCTGTTGCGCCGGTTTTAGGCGCCCCGCGAGGGGCTTCTCGCGGCCCGCGAACAAGCAGCAGCGACAGCAACAGTGAACAGCTGCCAGTCAGACCTTTGAAACCGACTTTGCACTCTTATTTTACATTCCAGGGACTGCTCCAATGGTTTAACATGCAATAGGGGCACTTGTCTTGATCTGGTAACATGTGTAGACCTCTTTGGCATCATCCTAGAAGATCAAAATTGATATATAAGGGACTTGAAGTTGTAGCAACTTTGTTCATTCACTTGCATTCTCATTTCTGGAGCTCTCCTGATCAGCAACCAAGTTCCTTAGGCTCCCTAATCGTGCATAGGACTATTGTAAGTATTCTTAACCCTTCCTAATTCAGTTTAGCCTAGTTAATTAGCTAAAAGTCAAACCGTCGTAATTAACGTTTGACTTTGAGATTAAATAAAATCTGTTCAGTCAATTCTCGAATTGAAAGTACCTATAAGTAGGTAATTATGTGGGTAATAAACCCTTAAAAAGGTACTCTCTGATTCCCACTCTAACTAGGTCAATTGTCGGGTCAAACTTGTTATTAAAAAGTCAACAGAATGCTTATTTTCAAATTAATGCATAATTAGCAATGTAGGAGACATGAAACCTGTTTGATCACTAATATAACTTGGTAATTAATGTAAGAACATGCCTAACCATGTTCAACCCGACAATTTTCAGTTTAAACCCGGATCGGAATCGAAAGTCGCATAATTTGACTTTGACTTTCAGTTCTGACCCGTTTATGCATGTTTTAGAATTTCCTTAGAGCTTTATTTGGAACAGGTTTCATATAAGTATAACTCTCTGAGATTATACAACTTGGTTCATTAGTTATCCGATTCATATGCATGTTTCCGTTAAGTGATTAAATGTTGACTATTATGCCCTTTTGACTATAAAACATGATTTTTGAAAAAGTAAAAGAGTAGAAACCTTAGTTACTGATTTATAAACTTGCACCTAAAATTTGACATCAGCTTGAGATCTAGATTAAGAGTTATGCTCATTAGCGTAATTTGAAAGCTTTATGTTAATTAAACGGCGTAATTAGCGTATAGCCTATTTAAACACACTTTTGATATCAAACTTTTTACCCACTGTTGTAATATAATATTTTGGGATTTTTGAAGATTTTTATTTAATTTTTGGCTGAGCATAACATAGGTCTCTAAGTTTGATTCGGTTAATGCCGGTTTTGCCCTTTTATGCCATAAAATGAGTTTTACAAATCCTTTTGACCCCAACCCTTTTTCTACTGATTTTATTTGATAAATAAAATATTTTGAGCCTTCTGGAATTATAAAAATTTCAGCTTTCCTTTGAAAACCCGGAAATGGCTCCAAATCGCCTTTTTAAGCGTTTTTAACGCATAGTATGTACTAAAACTATATTAAACATATAAGGTTGATACCTACTGATATTTTTAGTATATTTTTATATATTAACAGTAAGTAAAAGTTTTTTTTTAAACTCAGGTTTCCAGTTTTGACCTTTTTAGCCTATGTGAAATTACCAAAATACCCCTAGAATGCATAGTTTGGTTTTAAATGATAAATTTCACATATAGGTCATACCCTACTGTTATAACTTATTAAATTAAGTGTATTTACTGAATGAATCAGACCTGTAACTCAGATTACTAATTAAACTCTTTTATAACCTTTTAAATGACCAAAATGCCCTTGCAAGGCATAGTTTGAGTTTAAATCCATTACGGGCATAATAGAAGATATCTTACTGATGTCACAACATATTTAAGGTATATTAACTTAGGAAACTTGCATATGACTCTTTTGGTTACCCGTTACGCACTTTTCGCGTTCGGAACAGCTTATGTAACTAGTTTGCATATATTAGCCGAAACGGGTCAAACCTTATCATCTTTGTCTCAAAATCCAGAATGTGTTTAGTATACCCATATTATACAAGTCTTCAAACTTGTTGGGTCTAAATCACATTCTGTCCGGTCTTCGCTTAATCGTGCGTTTGAACCGTATCTTCCTTTAAAACTGACCGGTCTAAGCTTAATTAAAGACCCGTTAGGATTCTAATAGAATAATAAAAACCTTTGTTCCAGATTAGGAGCCCAGTAAAAGCCATATGTACTTGCTGTATTTGACTTATACATTGCTCAGGTAAATACTCTTAACTTATTTTCCCTATACGGGCTTGGGATACGGTATTATAATAATACCGCTTGGTCGGGTGTGTAATCATTTAAATCGGATTGTGATTAATGTAATTACATAATTGTTTAATATGTATTATTTGGTGTATGGCCTTTGGGGGTTAAATGACCATGTCCCGGATATCCTTGGCATCATTTTACGAAATGGCCACGACCTAAGCACGGGGTGTAGGCGTACACCTGACAGTTGCATATGTAAAAACTGGTAGCCCATTTAAAGGAATTAACTTTGTGGGTATTATACCTGTGGCGTGTCAGTTAATCTTGTCCGGCCCTACCAACCGGCCCTGATGGACGACAAATACGTAAAACTGTATACATGATTATTTAATAATTGTCCCAAGTTATAAAATATATTTTTGCCAAAGTGCATTCAAATCAATTTTCAAACTCTTTTCAAAATGAGCCAGTTAAGTTGTATTTACCAGTGTAAACTGACGTATTTTCCAAAAAGGTTAAGTGCAGGTGCTACACGTAATAGGCTTGATACTCCAGACATCAATAATCAAGTTTTCGCAAAGCTCTAGGTGTCAAAGTCTGTTGAACAGTTTTCCTCTTTATTTTGATCCGCCTGTGGATCTGTTTCAACTACATTGTGATACTTTATATTACAATTTATTTGGTTGGAATAAATCTATCTTTTGCTTCCGCTGTGCATTTAAATATTGTGTTGTTTGACTATGATGATATCAACTACGTCACGATACTCCCCACCGGGCCCACTGGTAATACGTGGAAATATCGGGGTGTGACAATTATTGAGCTACATTAGGATGTACATTAAGGTTAAATAGAGGATATGGCGCCAATATCTAACACAAGAAGTATGCAGGAAAGGATGCTAAAATCGTGATTTGGGCACCCGTTGTTGCTGGCATTTTTCTAAAAATAGAAAGCTTAAACGAGAAGGTATAGCAGTCTACATATATATTATAACAGTCTTGTTTTGAAATATATACCTATTTCACATGGTGTTGATTGTAGAAGAGGACGATGACAGACATTTTATTGAGCTAATGGCTTCTGAAAGCTTCAATAATTCAAGTGAGACTGATAGAGGTGGCAGAAAAGGAAGAGAGATGGTAGTGTTCAGCTTTGCTGCTATATTAACAGCCACAAATGATTTCTCCAATGAAATAAGCTTGGTCAGGGTGGTTTTGGACCCGTTTATAGGGTATATATATCTTTTCATTTGACATTCTTTTAGAAGCGTCAGTAGTTTATGTTGTTGAAAAAAGCGCAATTTAATGTAGTTATGACAAAAGGGGAAACTTAGAGACGAACAAGAAATTGCAATTAGAAGGCTTTCAAGAACATCAGGACAAGGGCTTGTGGAATTCAAGAATGATTTGTGCTTTTAACTATAATCATTCATCTATCTTTCGATTATATCACCTAATTGCGTCGTTATGGTTAATTATGATCTCGTTCTACTCATCCTTTACATACACATGTTAAGCATTACGATTGCACATCATGTTAGATCCGATCAAGATAACATGACAGTTTGAGATGTATCTAGGGTTTTGATTGTAAGTCGATAACCGATGTCAGGTTTTCTATTGTTCTTGTTGGATTAATTTGGGGTTTCTGACAAGATTTACATTTTTAATCTCATTTGCTCACATAATTAGAGTTATTATTGGTGATGGATTTAGGGCTTTGGGAGTAAGTGTTGTATAATTTGGGATATATTAGGATATAGGGAGTTTCTGGTGAGATTTTGATGATAACATCATCTTATTAGCAATAGCGAATTAGCGAGTATAGGTAACGGAGGAGGGAGCATGATGCCCTTTGATATGATGAAACAAAACGACTTGTACAACATTCTTGCAAGAAATGTAGTTTCGAAAGTGGGAAAAGATGTCGAAAAGGAAATGAATTTAAGTTACAAACTAGAAGTCCTGATTGGTTTAGAATGTTGATTTGTGGTAAAATCATTTGAATTATCTACCTGTTTACTGATTTGTGGTATTTTTATCAGGATGGAAAAATAGAAGCGGAGGTGAAACTAACCGGAATTCTTAGCTTAGGAGCTTTACAACATGGTGAATCTAGAAAATACGGGACTACAGTTGCACCTGGACTCTATGCTCCTGTTCATAAACACTTCTTTGTTGCTAGAATGGATATGTCTGTTGACTGTAAGCCCGGTGAATCCCACAATCAGGTGGTTGAGGTGGATGTTAAGGTTGAAGGACCAGGAGATGCAAATGTACACAACAACGCGTTCTATACTGAAGAAAAACTGTTGAAATCTGAACTTGAAGCAATACGTGATTGTAATCCTTCATCTGCCCAACATTGGATTGTAAGTCTCTCTATCTCTCTCTCTCTCACACACACATTTAAGGGGTTAATATGTGTTTTAAATTTGATTATGTGATAAGATACGTTAGAATTAGATAAAGCAATGATAATAAAATGGACCATAAGAGAGAGTGTTTGGATATATCTGTATTGTAAGTTCTAATAAACTAATAATTAGGTGTGTAAATGTCTGGCAAGATCTGATTAGATTAGTAGACAATATAACCCAAAAAGAGATGTGCAAAGATGTCTTGTGAAATGAGATACTAATTGTGATATTAAAAAAATAAGAGTAAAATACCATTTTCGTCCCTGAGGGTCAGCCAGTTTTGCAACTTTCATCCAAAGGTTTGTTTGTTTCGTGTCTGCATCCAAAAGGTTTGAACTCTTGCCATTTTCACCCGGCTCGTTAACTCCATCCATTTTTCTCAATTCAGTCAGGGGTATTTTCATGGTTTTTGTTAACTTAAAGGGCAATTCGGTCTTTTGAATACTTGTACATTATGCTAAATTCTTGTACATAAAGTGAAATAGACTGAATTGCCCTTTTAAGTTAATAAAAAGACGAAAATACCCCTGACTTAACAGAGAAAAATTGAAGGAATTAACGAGCCGGATGAAAATAACAAGATTTTAAACCTTTTGGATCCAGATGTGGAAAAACAAACCTTTGGGCGAAAGTACTGGCTAAACCTCAAGGACGAAAATGGGATATTACTCAAAAAATAATGAGCAAAATAATCAAAAAAAGCATTTTCCAAAGTATATTTTATGTTTTGAATTTAAAATTAAATAGTGAACTTAATAGTTAAATAACGAAACTAGATACATATTTGGTGACCTACATAGTTAACTTTATTATAGCCTATGAATGATACAAGTTCCATGATTCAGACCAGGAACACAAGAACTGTAAACCGAACCGGTCAATTAACAGGCTACAAACTTGTACCTGGATCAAACTGATTACCATTAGGTGGGGCTGAGGCTAAGTTTTTGAGGAGAGCTGCTTTTTTGATGCACAATTTGTGGGTCACACAATATGAACCCGAAGAAATGTTTCCTGGTGGAGAGTTCCCTAATCAGAATCCACGTGTCGGTGAGGGATTGGCTACATGGGTTAAGAAAAATCGATCTCTTGAAGAAAGGGATCTGGTTCTTTGGTATGATCCACAGCCCTTTGTCATTTATATTGGATTATGACTTGTTTTGTAACTATGTTTTATGTGTTAACTGTTTATAAAAAGCAAGTGCTGGGATGCAGGGGCACTTTTTTCTAATACTAAAAATTAGAAACTATTTTAATTTTTAGTGGAATTTAAGCTGCGAGATATTTTTTTCTAAATATCAAGTTAATCATATACGAAATAAATTTATATGGATTTTTATAGCAATACAATATAAGTTTCACCTTAACTTTAAACTTGTATTATGATTCATTATATTAAAAACTAAGTAGTTCTTATTATAAACATTTTAGTTATGAAATAGTAATTACGTGGGACCAAACAAGTACCGATGTTTAACAGCTGACTTGGCATGATTTGAGATTTGTACATAGCACTGCAAATTTAAACTTTCTTAAGAAAACAATGCAAGTGTTCAAGATTCTTTAGTTAATGATGTTTAAAATTATTATTTTGTGATTTGTGTTGGGTTTTTTGTTAAGTTTGCAAGTATAGATGGTTAAGTTTATGTGGGGTTGGGTTTGATTATGTTTCTGATTGATAAGTTTTTATTTTTATTTGATATTGTTTGTGTTATTATTGAATTTAGGCATGGATTGGATTATGAGAAAAGCAAGGTGGACCACGAGGGTCTGAAACTAAAACTGAAATCCTCAAAGCTACAGGTCAATAGTTGAAAGATCTTTTTTTTTTACAAAAAGAGTGAAAGCTGAATATGGTCAACGATTGCCATAGGCGCCTTATTTCTCACCAGTACTTGACTTCTTTCGTCCGGTTGTGTGAATTTGTACATTTTCTTTGATTCTGACTTCTTGATTTTGTTCATTGTTTGTTTTGTAGATTGAAAAGTCGAACTTGGTTATCAAGGAGCTCGTTAAGGAAAAGGATGAAGAAAAAGAAATGTTAAATGGAGTTATTGCGTGCTTGTTGGCTGAAAAGAAAAAGACAAGGTGGACAAAGATGTCATGCTCAATAGGATGTCACAAATTGAAGCTATGTTAACCGCTATGGTTCGAAGATAGGCTATAAACACCTGATTTTGAATGTTTTGATGTTTATCATATTAGGATAGTTTCGGTAATTTGATGTTTTAGTTGGCATTTATATTAGAATGTTTTATAATTTTATATGTTTTTGGGATTTTGTAATTTTGTAATTTTATTTGATTATTTTATATAAATTTGTAATATTATAGAAATGTATTATGATGAAAAAAGCATGCAAAATGGAAAATCTGGAAATAGAGACCGCTATGGTAGTAAATTTTTTAATGAAATGGTAGCAAATATGTCATTAAATGGTAGCAATTTTTTAATGAAAACGGTGGCTAAATGGAGGCAACATCGGTGGCTAAATGGTACCAAAACGGTGGCAAAAAAAAACCATCACAACGTGGTAGCAAACAAGGCCATCGAGTAATAAACATGGAGCAGTCACAAATAATTTTGACTGTTTTTGTGGTGGCAAAAATTTGGTAGCAAAGTATAAAAGTGGTGGCTATTTGGAGGCAATAGGGCAATTGACACGGGTGTTTTTGCCACCGCATTTTCGGTTACAAAATGGTGACAATAGGGCAATTGCTACCATTTTGCTACCGAATATGCGGTGTCAAAAGCCATATTTTCTAGTAGTAGGGTAGGGATAAAAGTAAGGCAGTTGCACGAGCACGAGACACGTCTTCTTCAACGCCATCGGATGGCCCGTCAAGGTTGGACGAGTTCGACAATAGACTCAACAAGCATCTCTCGATCAAGGAAAAGGGGCAAGAACTAAAAATGGGGAAACAAATCCAGAAAGATATGGAATTTCTCGCAAAGACTTTTCACAAGTAGCAGAGGAGGAGGACCGAGTTATTTTGAAGGCACGTAAGGCACAAATTCGAGTGAAATATATTTAATTTTATTTTCTAGTACTTTATTTTTTTAAGTAACTTTGCATATTTTTAGGACTTTGTAATGTTTCATTTTATTTTAATGAAATTGTGCTTGTTTTATATTTTGTAGTTATTAAAATTGGCATATAAATTAAAAAAAAATAATTAGGTAATGATGATGGGTGCTTTAAACTATTGCGTGCAAGTTAAAGGAAGGAGCTTTAAAGCCCCCTGTGTGACTTGGCGCTGAGGTGACGTTATAAAGCCCCTAGGGGCTTTATACCACACCCTGTAGGCTAAGTAAAGTCGATGAAGGTTAAAGGAATTTAGAACAGATTTTAACGAATAATATCATATCAAATTGCCTCAAGTTAAGCGCTTAGTTTCAAACAAATAGATGTTTGAGAGCTATGAAGTAATAAAACATTGATGATAGACTATTTTTTTAACAATAAACAGAAACTTCATTATTCTCATCAAGAAAAAACATCCCACGGCAAGCAGCTATGCGGACATAGATACAAACGCAAGAGACCAAGGAAAGAAAACTGGAACATGCATCAAGATAAACCCAAAACAGAGAGCCTTATACATCAAGGACCGAAAAACTTCCCCACTCATGCTAGATTACCCCTTGTATCTTTGATCTTCTGCTAATCCAGTCGGAAGTTCCTCCTTTATCTCCTCAGCTAATTTGTTTACCTTCGTTATCGCACTGTTGAACACTTTGTTGTTTCTATTCTTCCAAAGGTTCCATGTGGTTGATAGATAAATGGCAAATATTACTTTAGCTTTCTTCCTAGGCCAACCTGCTCTATCCAGCATCCTTTCTTTTAGCGACTCCATGTGATTTCTTGTTGGGATTTTAAGCCATAACCAGATTTGAATCCATACTAACCTCGCGAACGGGCAATGAACAAACGCATGCTCAGCCGATTCAAATGACACACACTTTACATACCTCTAATGCTATTTGCACCCCTCTTCTCCTTAAAGCTTTAGCTATGGGTAGCTTCTCGTCGAAAGCTCTCCATATTAATAAATTCGATTTAGGCGTTGCTATTCTGTACCAATCCAAACTATTTGGTGCAACGTTTATATCAACAATTCCCCCCAGATCTTTTCTAACTTCCTTTACCGAGAACCTGTATTATACATTTGCTTTCTTCTTTTAAGAATGCTTTTTACACAGCTATGAAGCATGTCTTTGTCACATCGCATCACTACTCTTTCGTTTTTCTCTTTCATTATTTAATAGCTCATTACTCACAAACCATATTTTCTCTGCAAATGCTTGCGCTTAGACAATGAGTTTTTCTACACGCTCTATCCTCCAACTCATTTTTAATGTCACAAATGCACCCCAA
This sequence comes from Helianthus tuberosus, assembly GCA_030545235.1. NCBI lineage: Eukaryota > Viridiplantae > Streptophyta > Magnoliopsida > Asterales > Asteraceae > Helianthus > Helianthus tuberosus. The sequence continues at coordinate 203,256,718 of CM060351.1, read as the reverse complement.
GCACATTGCATTGGTACTAGTTGTTAGACCATCACCAATGCAACATTAAAATCCTTGTAATTTTTTGCCACATCACTCGGCTACTCGCACTCTTTCATTTCTCTCTTTCTCCGTATAATACGTCATCACTCACAAAACTCATTCTTTCTTCACAAACGCATGCACTTAGTCAACAATTTTTCTATCATCATCTATATCACAAATGCACATCAAGTGCATTGCATTGGGTCAGGTCACTCACAAGGGGTCCTTTTATGTAGGCTAATAGGTGGTTTATGTAGATAGCTAGCAAGCCAATTGGCGAGCTAATTTACCTCATCTCGATAATGATAGTAGCCCGCTCGGTTTGAAAATTAAACCAGCTGCTGTTGAGCGAAATTCGGGACAAAGACAAGCTATTTGAAGAATTGTATTCATACCCAACAAACAAACTATTACCACGTAATCAGATATAAAAGTAACGCATAAAGTGTGCTTTGGATTTTTCAACTTTGGAAGGTCAACTAACATACATATATATATATATTATAAAAAAGTAACCAACTCTTGGCCATTGAGGATCATCAAAAGCTAAAGACGTTTTAGAAACCGGTACCAAACGAAAAACATCTATCTATTAAAAGTATTTATTATTTTAAACTAGTAATTAATAATACCGCCGTTAAATACTGTTTTTTAAGTTCTATTCTGGCAATATATCGTTTTTTCACCAATTTAAACGTAGAAACTTTGACATTCTTCTATTTTGGTTAACCAAATAAACTTGATTTAATAAATAGTAAATTGGACATAAATTTAAATTAATAACTAATTTTGCATGTGTTTTGTGTCAACGTAGATCCGTTATTTTGTTATTCTTTTTAAAGGTAGTTTATACATACATTGCATATGTTTTACCAAACAATAAAGTAAGTAACTTTTGACAATGGCGAATTAAAATGATAATAGCTCAAAATATTGACCCCCAAAATTGTAGTCTTTTTACTTTGGACCAACTGTTCTTAGCCCCTCTTCATGAAAGCTCCACTAGTGTATGGTGGACCTGTTTGAGAACTAATAATGCTAGTGAGGACTTTTAATAACAAATTATATATAACAAAAACACTACTAGAAAACTACTATTATTCCCACATCAATTTCCGTGTTACCCACGGATTTCCCACGAAAATGGGCTGTGAGAATTTTGCTCGTGGGTAATTTTTTCCTGGCGTATTTCCTACGGATTTTCCTACTCCTTTCCCACATAAATGTTTCGTTGGAATTCTCCTAGTCATTTCTAACCGAATTAATTTTCTTAACTTTCCCACGCATTTCCCACGAAACATTACTTTTTTAAAATTTTATGTTTAAATCAATTATATTTATTTTTATTATATATGTTTTATATATTTTACTTTTCTTACACAATTCCTACGGAAATTTTTTTTTCTTCCTACACAATTCCAACGGAATGTATTCGTTTTTCCTACATAGTTCCTACAGAAATAATTTTTTCTTACATAGTTCATACGGAAATATTTTCTACAAAATTAGTTTTTTTCCTACACAATTTCAACAGAACGTATTATTTTTTCCCACACATTTCCTACGAATTTATTTTTGTTTCCTATACAATTCCAGCAGAATGTGACTAAACCTGTTTATTCTTTTTCCTACATGTTTCCTACGGATATATTTAAAAAATAAATAAAAAAACAAAAAAGCACGTGCTTTTTCCCGCTGAAAATTGCATAATGATAAATATGATTCAGAACATAAATTTAACAAAAACAAATAACATAAATTCGAAGCACATTTAAATTACAAAATCGCCATTATTAAACATAAAGATCCGGAATAGATAACAAAAATTCCAAGTCCGCTGAAATCACAAAACCACCATTGTTAAACATAAAGATCCGGAAAAATTAGAGAACTACCACTAATGACTAACAGGAGGTTAATTCATAAACTCTTCAAACTATTTTTGCCTTCTTTCTTCTTTTCTTTTTCCATCTGTTGCACTCTTTGATCCAACTCTTGTCTAACAGTCCTTTCATTTAAACCGCACGTACACGAGTTGCTCACCAGTGGCTACATTGTCACAAAAATTAACACCCAATATCAAATCATTATTATTAGTGGATTCAAAATTACAACATTAGCTAAATTATTACCTTGCAAACAAACATGAATGAATCTGAATATGATGAAATGAAAAAAAGACCAGTAAAAACACCATTGATTAATGTAGGAATCAAGTCTCGTTTCAATCTAGCAAAAACTTCTGAAGCACTTTCACCTAACAAGCATATTCCACCATTAATCACATTTTAGGAGCAAAGGACAAATAATAGAAGTGAGTTATCATAAAGTTTCCCAACAGCAAAAACTTCTGAAGCACTTTCACCTAACAAGCATATTCCACCATTAATCACATTTTTAGGAGCAAAGGGCAAATAATAGAAGTGAGTTATCATAAAGTTTCCCAACGTTAATCACATTTTTCAATCTAGGTCGGGTGTTGTTTAATAGGGTTGCGAGGCATTTCAGATCATGCTCGGCAGTCGTGTTCAAGTAAGTAAAGCATTTCTGATTTAGTAACTGAGTTTGTGTCGTGTGGTTTTGGGTCGGTTTCACTCATCAATTACGGTTAAAAACAATACAGGACTAGACTAATAAAATTGGAAAAAGAAACTCAGTTTTGTTTGACTGGGGTTTCTACCGGACTGATTAATTATGGTTAGAAAACGACACCGGACTTGGATATGTAAATGCAAAATTGGTAAAAACTAAAAGTACGATGAAAGAACCTTTATCCTTGGAATATGGCAAACCCCAACATAATTATTCTCATCCAGTTCCAAATGGCTTATGATCACAAATAATCATTCTTTTAGAATAATCTTTCCCCAAAACTGTAATAAAAAGAAAAGCATGAATATGATTTAGCAAAAGAAAAATCAAATCTATAATGTATTGTTAAAATCACCTTGCTTTCTTGGTCTGGTATATTTCTAAAAACTTGTATCTAGGGTACCTGCATACTCCATTATCCATACTATTCATGTTTGTAACCTAAAATTATCAGATTACAGTTTAATATAATATATTTCAAAGACAACATTAAACCTTTGTAAAAAAACACACACAAATCATATTGTGCATTAACCTTTAATTTATCCCATCGTTTCTTCCTACTTCTCCATTCATTTAACATTAGACAACATTACTTCTTGTAAAGTTCAAAAATCAAAAGGGGACAGAGTAGTCATTGGATTCTGGGTGCAAGTTAGTTCACTTTGGTGATATCCGACGACGACGACTGCAGCGGTGGAGGCGTCCGATGGTGGAGGCAAGCGGTCGTGGTGGTTGTTGAAAGGTTTTATGAGGTGGGAGATGTCGGAGGTGGTGGGACGATGTGGGAGTCGGAGGTGGTGGTTGGGGTGTGCAAAATGGGCTGCAGAAGAAGAATGAAATTTGAAATACCTTTTGTCAATACAATGTAACACCTCGGAAATTCATGTCCAGTAAAATAAAGACACGTGTCATGTAATGCAAACGTGCTATGGAAACGGATCCAGATAATGATGTACGTTAGGATTTAAAAGAAAATGTCGACATGTTAAATTATACCTCTGAGCGACCTATTAATAAATCCCTAACCAGGATATATTTTATCAACATCTGAATTATGTTTATAAATCTGGCCATCCTAAATAATAAATTGGTTACAACCTTAGACATGGACCAAATGTGAAATTCTTGGTATTTCCGTCAACTTAAACCTCCCACAAGAGTACAAGATGTGTAAGTACATGCCTAGACATGCAATGGCTGAAAACATGGTCCCCATTCTGATTAAAATGCATGAGATTCGGAGATGTAAGTGTTGCATGGTCACAGCCTCAATTAAAACAAAGTTTTGTCCTCTGGCGGAGGCTTGCGCACCTCAACACCAAAAGCCTTACGGTGCGCAAGGAGGCTTGCGCACCTCAACACCCAGAACGTTACGGTGCGCAAGGCCTGCATCTGGGCGTTTTTCAGGACAGCTGCCTGTATAACCGGTTGCACCGCCTCATTTAAGTGGTATTCGAAAATCAGGGACTCTCTAGGTGGTTTTTAGTATCTTAGGTACACCTGGGATGATCTTACAACACCTATAGACTATTTTGGCAAGATCTAAAGCTTATTGGGTTCACTATATAAGAAAACTAGTTCATGTGTTTTGACACACATTTGCAACATTCACTTGTGGGACTTGCTCTGGAGCTTCCATCAGTTAGAAGAGGATTATCAAGTGTAGAAAAGTTTGCTAGGACCTTAAGTAAGCCTCTAATTACTTGTTTAGTCATTAAATTTAGCTTAATTACTCTAAAGTCAAGCTTATCGTAAAATTAGTTTGACTTTCGTTTTAATTACATGTGGCTTAACCACTGATCAAATTGAAAGTGGTTATAAGACCACATTAGTGTAGGTGATTAACCCTTAAAAGGGCACCTCCTAATTATCTCGTTTGACTGGTCAATTGTCGGGTCAAAGTAGTTTGACAAAAAGTCAAACTGGACAGAATTTACAAAAATTATTCTAATTAAAAAATCAGAGGTTCTAAATTATATTCTAACATTCTAATGACTTGGTAATCAATATTAAAACATGTTTTATTAGTCCTAACCCGACAATTAATAGTCTAAGGTCAGTTTATAACCGAAAGTCGCAAAAGCTTGACTTTTGCTTTGACTTTTAGTTCTGACCCGTTTAAGCTTAATTCTCCTACGTTCTAAGCTTCCATTAGGACCACATTACTTAGTAGTATAACCCCCTGGAGTTATATTGCATAGTGACTAGTGGTTTGAATTATATGCACTTAATCGTAATTATGCTTCATAATGCCATAAACGCCTTTTTTACATTCAACCGAGATTTTTAACAATGTGATTGAACTAAAACCTTTGCTACTAATATTTAGACATGTCCCGAAAATTTGACTTCAGTTTGTGGTCCAGAATAGGAGTTATGCTCAATAGCGTAATTAAGGAACTTTTTAGTAATTAAATAGCTCAATTAGCATGAAGCCTATCTAAACCCGATTTTTGACACCAAACTTCTTACCTACTGATGTAAAATAATATTTGGGATTTTTAAAGATTTTTAATTATTTTTAGGCAGAGCATAACATAGGATTATGGCTTGATTTCGGTAATTGTCGGTTTTACCCTTTTCATACATAAAATGAGTTTTACATAACTATTTAGTGTCAAACCTTTTGCTACTGATTCCTTATGATAAATAAAGTATTTTGAACTTTATAAACAGATCAAAAACTCAGATTTACTATTTAAACCCAAATAACCCTTTAAACCGACTTTTAAGCATTATTAGCACCTAGTATGGGTTAAAACTATATTTGACATATAAAACTTATTACCCACTGATGTTTTAAGTTAATTTATATAATTATACAGAAAACTAAAGTTTGTAAACTCATAAGTCTATTTTGACCTTTAAGGCCTATGTAAAATTACCAAAATGCCCATACGGGACATAGTTTGGCTATATAAGATAATTTTCACATATATAATATGTCCTACTGTTATAACTTATAAAAATACATATTTTTACTGATTTAACCAGACCTGAAACTCAGTTGTACAATTAAACTCTTTTATGGACATTAAAATTTACCAAAATGCCCTTATGGGACTTATTTTGGTTTAAATTACTTTTTGGGCATATATGTTAACATCTTACTGATGTATTAACATAATTTGAGCATAATAATGATTAAGACCTGTATATAATTTATTTGGTTAACCGTTACGCGTTTACGCGTTCGGACCGGTTTATGTGACTAGTTTACATACAATAGCCGAAACGGGCTTAACCTTATCATTAAATTCTCAATTTCCAGAATGTGTTTAGTTTACCCATATTATACAAGTATCCAAGCTTGTCGGGTCTAAACCACATTCTGTTCCGGTCTCCGCTTAATCGAGCGTTTAGAACCGTAAGGTCTCTTTCTAGCTAGCCGGTCTAAGTCCTTGACTAAATTAAAGACCCGTTAGCATCCTAATAGGTTAATAAACCTTCTATAAAAATTAAATAGCTTCCAGTAGAAGGTGCCTTCAAAAAGCTTTAAGATTTTTACTGCTAGCATCAGGTAAATACCTTTAACTTATTTTCCCTATACAGGCTTGGGATATGGTATTATAATAATACCACTTGGTCGGGTATGAAATCATTTAATCGGATTGTGATTAATAAATTGCATAACTCGTTTTAATCTGTCTTGTTTGATAACATAAGCATTGGGGGTTAACGACCGTGTCCTGGATATCCTCGGCTCATTTATTTAAAAATGGCCACGACCTATGCACGGGGTGTAGGCATACACCTGACAGATGCAAATGCTAAATATAAACCCACATGTTGGGGATAACTCCTTTGTGGGTTCTATAAGTGGTGAGTCGGTTAATCACGACCGGCTTCCAACCGGCCCCAATTGTATGACAAACATATAAATCTGCATACAAGATTATATTTAAATACTTGTCCCAAGTTATAAAAGATTTATGCCATGTGCACCTAAATCAATTTTCTTAAACATTTTCAAAAGAGTCAGTTAATTGTATTTACCAGTGTAAACTGACGTATTTTCTTAAAGACTGATTGACAGGTACCTCTCGAAATAGGCTGGAGCTATAGGGTGTCTTTAGAGGATCTTGCAAGTCCATAAGATGCCTGCAGTCTGTTATTTTGTTTCTTTGTATTTATTTATGATCCGCCTGTGGATCTTATTACATTCCAGTCTGTACATTCATGAACTCGAACACTCAGACAATATGGTTTGTAATAGTTTATTCACCAAGCCTTCCGATGTGCTATATTATTGTGTATATTGACTATGATGATATCAACTACGTCACGATACTCCCCGTCGGGCCCACCGGTAATATGTGGAAATATCGGGGTGTGACAAGTTGGTATCAGAGCCAACATTGAGTGAATTAAACACTAACCTTTTGTGTTTGATCTCAATGACACAATAAGCACATTCCTTAGACTCTCGAGTCTAGGCAAATGACCTAGGATTTTACTCTTAACCTTCCTTTTATTGTTTTATTATATTTACTTGTTTTGACAGGAAAATGCCACCAAGACTAAGAGGGCGAGGTAAGGGACCCATGCGTGGAGGACCCTCTAGTAGCTCCAGACCCTCTCACAGGCGTACACCATCTGACTCGCTTTCCGGCTCCGACTCCAAGGATTTGAGTCATAGCTTTCAACCAGCAAGACATTCTGTCTCGCTAGGGTCCTCACCATCAGACCCTCCTTATTTTGGGATGCCCATTCCGATCGAACCCCATCATTCTCCTCTTTCGTTGGGAACTCATCAATCCAACCAATCATACCATTCTTACCAATCTCATCCTTTTCACCAATCAGATTCCACTTACTCACCTTCACAATTCAATCCCAACGCTTATGTTAACGACTTTTTGGGCTACAACCCTTTGGGACCTGAGGATCACTTTTCTCAGGAAATGGAGATGGATGACGACCCAGACCCGGATTTGCAAACAGGAACACCAGGCCACCCGATTAGTATCTCTAGCGGTTCCCCATTTATGGGATCACCGTACAATGGGCCCGACTCATTCCAGGAGAAGATGGGTCAGTATGACTGGTTCTTTACACCATCATACCATAACTCCCCTATCCAACCTCCCTTGGATGAACCACAGCTTAGGGTTGTTACCCCACCACCCTTGCCAGTTGAGGATCCACCTCAACAACCTCCCGAGCCGCCAAGACGAAGGAGAAATGCTAGGATATCGGTACGTGGGGGACCACAGTTTGCATCTCCTCGTGGCTCAAGTTCGTATCCTCCTATCCCAGAAGATCCTCAGTTGGGTGAATCATCACGCACGGTGACGGAAGCTAACCTTCCGCCGGTTTCACACGCACCACTACAGCCACCGTTGGGTTTTGACAACCCGATCCCAACATACCCAGGATCATCCGGGTATAACCCATCTGGTTATCCATCTGATTATGGAGCTCATGACCCGTATCTTACAGCTGCCCAATACCATCATCTTTACCCTTCTTCTTACCCTCCATTGTATCCCACTGGATACCCAGCGCAGGATTCGCAATACCCGCCATACCAACAACCTCCTCCGTATCAGCAGCAACAAACTCAAGAGATTCTAGAGAGGTTGGACAGGGTTGAGCATGTGGCTCATGAAAACAAGAAGAAACACAATGGTTTTGTCAAAGGCCTTATGAGCTTTCTCAAGGGCAAGAAGAAATAGGGTGATGTTGGGTTGTTTTTGTTGGTTATGTAATAAAGTCCCTACGAGGAAGTTTATTTTGTTTTCATGTATCAAGTCCCTGCGCGGACTTATTTCAGTTTCAGTATGCCCCTGAGTGGGCAGTGTTTTTCAGTAACCCCTGCATGGGTAGTTTGTGATGTTTTTCCTAAGTCCTTTTACGGACAACGTTGTAATCGTTTCGTAGTTTTAATGAAGTTATTTTGTTTTTAAATGTGTATTTTACTGTATCATGCTACTTCATTTCAAATTTTATTAAATCCGCTTAAGAAACTCTTAGAGGTATAACCTAGCCAAAATATTAAATGGCTATGATGGTATAACCTTTTTAAGATAATAACTCTCTGTTAACATCTGAAAATATGTTAACAATCCTGAATTGTGCGGTACGAAGAATCACACAATCTTCCTAATGTACTTGGATTTTTCCAAGCCACTATTTTTTTAGCCTATATGATCAATACGAATCATGGATAGTAAACATCAATATGATGTATACACCACAACATCCATTAGTGGTGTATGCTTATAAGCAAAGGTGTAATAAAGACAATGAAAGTTCTATTTATAAACTTCTTGTCAAAAAGGCAGTGAACTTTGTTCGACCCTTAAATGACCACTGATCCAAAGGATCGTGGGTTATATTTTAATCGTCCATGTGACAAGCTTCTGAGCTATTTAAATGTCCTTCGAGACGAACTTAGTATAATATGATTATCTCTTTGAGTATTATTTTGATGGTCCATATGGTTTAATAATACCATGACCATCCACTCATCAATACGATGATCAAATATGTGAATTAAATATATCCTTTATGTTTGATATAGTATTCAGAAATAGCTGGATCAGATGAAGCAAACAGTCATCCTACAGAAGGCAACAACACCAGAATTAATATCACTGGTGCCGAGCTGCAGGAAATGATATCCGCAGCAGTTGCTCAAGCTATAGATGCTAAATTTAAAGAGCCTAGTATTGTTAGGTCTCAAACTCATTCGAGATCCCATTCTCAACCCCATTCTCATAAGAAAAGTGAGTCCCAGCACTCATCTAATCAGGGTAGTGAGCCAAAGAGGCAGGTTGTTCTTGAACCGACTCCCCGGTACATCAAGCGTTGTACCTACAAGTACTTTGTTTCCTGTAAACCGAGGGATTTTACAGGAGAAAAAGATGCAATCGATTGCATGAAATGGTTAGATGAGATGGAGACTGTAATAGACATCAGCGGATGTGCTAAGGAGGATATAGTAAAGTTTGTATCACAATCCTTCAAGGGCGATGCCCTTACTTGGTGGAAAGCCTTAGTCCAAGCCACGGGGAAGGTTCCTTTGTACAATATGCCATGGAACAAGTTTGTTAATTTGGTTAAGGAAATTTATTGCCCCCAACATGAAGTCGAGCGGATAGAGACTGATTTCCTCACCCTAGTAATGAAGGATCTAGATTGCAAATCCTATGTGAGCAACTTTAACTCGACGTCTAGGCTGGTACCATACTTAGTCACTCCTGAACCCAAACGCATTGCGCGTTTCATTGGTGGTTTGGCTCCCGAAGTAAAAGGGAATGTTAAGGCTTCAAAGCCAGCTACTTATAGGTCTGCTGTGGACCTATCTTTGTCCCCCACTCTTGATGTTGTGAGGAGTCGGGCAAAGAAAACCACTGATGAGGGGAAGAGGAAAAGGGAGGAGGATAAGTCTCCTCAGTCGAACAAGAAGGGAAAAGGGAACTCAGGTTCCAAGAAGGGGCAGTCGAATGACAAGCCCAGGTGTAAAACTTGCAACAAAAGGCACTTTGGGAAGTGCAACCAGGACCCACAAGCCAAACCATGTGGGATCTGTAAAAAGAAAGGGCACAAGTCTGTTGAGTGCCGAAATATTAAGGATGCAACTTGTTATGGTTGCAATGAAAAGGGCCACATTAAAACCAATTGCCCCAAGAATGCTAAGAAGCCTGATGAGGCAATGAAGAACAATGCCAGAGTTTTTCAGATGCAAGCGAGGGAAGCAGTGAATGACGAAAATGTCATAACAGGTACCTTCCTCGTCAATAATAATTATGCTAGAGTCTTATTTGATTCCGGTGTTGATAAGTCTTTTGTAGACCATAAGTTCTGTAAGTTATTGAATCTGCCTATTAAGACTCTAGACATAAAATACGAGGTAGAACTTGCTGATGGTACCTTAGAAACAGCTTCCACTCTTCTTGACGGATGTTCTATATCCATTAAGAATCATTTTATCCCGCTATCTCTCTTGCCAATGAAATTGGATGGATTTGATATAGTTTTAGGTATGGATTGGTTGTTGCATAACCAAGCCCAAATTGCCTGCGATAGAAAACTAGTTATTATCAAAACCCCTTCTGGTGAATCAGTCACCATTCAAGGAGATACACATTACGGATTGCCTAAAAATGTGTCTATTCTCAAATTAGCGCAGTGTATGAAAAGTGGATGTGTCATTTACATGGCACAGGTAACTGTGAATGATCCTAAGCCTAAAATTGAAGATATTCCGATTATCTTGGAATATCCTGATGTTTTTCCTGATGAGTTACCTGGATTACCTCCTGAGAGGCAAGTAGAATTCAGGATAGACATTCTCCCAGGATCAGCGCCTATAGCACGAGCTCCGTATCGTCTAGCACCTACAGAAATGAAAGAGCTCATAACTCAATTGGATGAACTATTGGAGAAAGGTTTCATACAACCTAGTTCTTCCCCCTGGGAGCTCCAATATTATTCGTGAAAAAGAAGGATGGATCAATGCGTTTATGCATTGATTATCGGGAATTGAATAAGGTAACGATCAAGAATCGTTATCCCTTGCCTAGGATCGACGACTTGTTCGATCAACTCCAAGGGGCAAGCTATTTCTCGAAAATTGACTTAAGATCTGGGTATCATCAACTCAAAGTTAGGACTGAAGATGTACCAAAAACGGCCTTCAGAACGAGATATGGACATTTCGAGTTCTTAGTGATGCCTTTCGGGCTCACTAATGCGCCAGCAGCATTCATGGACCTCATGAATAGAGTTTGCAAGCCATATTTAGATAAGTTTGTCATTGTCTTCATAGATGACATACTTATCTACTCTCGTAATTAAATAGATCACGAGAAGCATCTTCGATGCATTCTAGGATTACTTAGACAAGAGAAACTATATGCAAAATTCTCCAAATGCGAGTTTTGGCTTCGCGAAGTCCAATTTCTTGGACATGTCGTCAATAAGCGAGGTATCCAAGTAGGTCCCGCTAAGGTAGAAGCCGTATTGAATTGGGAAGCACCCAAGACTCCAACCGAAATACGTAGCTTCCTGGGTTTAGCTGGGTATTATAGAAAATTCATTGAGAACTTCTCAAGAATAGCAGCGCCATTAACTTCTTTGACCCGTAAGAAAGTTAAGTTTGATTGGGGTCCAAAACAACAAGAATCCTTTGAGATTCTTAAGGAGAAATTGAGCAATGCTCCGGTGCTAACTCTACCTGATGGAATTGAAGAGTTTGTTGTATACTGTGATGCTTCACACACCGGTATGGGTTGTGTGCTCATGCAGCGAGGCAAGGTGATCGTCTATGCATCACGACAACTAAAAGTGCATGAGAAAAATTACACCACCCACGATTTGGAGTTGGGTGCCGTTGTATTCGCACTTAAGTTATGGAGACATTACTTGTATGGAACTAAATGTGTGATCTATTCAGATCACAAAAGTCTCCAACATTTGTTTAATCAAAAGGAGCTTAATATGAGACAACGCCGTTGGATGGAAACCTTAAATGACTATGATTGCGAGATTCGCTACCATCCTGGTAAAGCGAATGTGGTCGCAGATGCTCTAAGCCGAAAGGAAAAAGGTAAACCAATTAGGATCAATGCCAAGAGCATTGAGTTGAGGAATAATCTAAATGAAAGAATATTAGCTGCACAAAAGGATGCTGTTTTGGAGGATAATCTTCCAAATGAAAAGTTAGGTATAACTATTGAATAATTAACACCTGGGAAGGATGGAATTCTCAGGATGAACGGAAGAATGTGGGTTCTTATTCAGGGAGGACTTCGAGAGGTAATCCTCCAGGAAGCCCACAACTCCAAGTACTCAGTTCACCCGGGAGGTGACAAAATGTATCATGATTTGAAAGCTAACTATTGGTGGATAGGTATGAAGAAATCTATTGCCACCCATGTAGCTAAGTGCCTGACTTGTGCTCAGATCAAAGCTGAAAATCAAAAGCCATCAGGTCTGCTTCAACAACCAGAACTTCCCACATGGAAGTGGGAGATGGTGACCATGGATTTCATAACCAAATTACCTAAAACCAGGCATGGAAACGATACAATATGGGTTATTGTTGATAGACTGACTAAGTCAGCACATTTCTTACCCATCAAGGAGACTCATAGCTCCGATAAATTAGCCCAATTGTATGTAGATAAGATTGTAGCTCTACATGGAGTACCAGTGGCTATTATCTCTGATAGAGATACTAGATACACCTCTCATTTTTGGAAAAGTTTCCAACAATCTCTGGGCGCGCGATTGAATTTTAGTACTGCTTACCATCCACAGACGGATGGACAGAGTGAGCGTACAATTCAAACATTGGAAGACATGGTTCGAGCATGTGTTATTGATTTAGGTGGTAGTTGGGATGACCACCTGCCATTAATAGAATTCTCCTATAATAATAGCTACCATACAAGCATTCAGGCTGCGCCTTTTGAGGCATTATATGGTAGGAAATGCAGAACGCCTGTCTGTTGGGCAGAAGTAGGAGAAGCTCAGTTGTCCGGACCTGAGATAGTCCTTGAAACAACGGACAAGATTTTCCAGATTCGTGATCGATTAAAAGCTGCCAGAGATAGGCAGAAAAGCTATGCTAATGGGAAGCGAAGGTCTCTAAAGTTTGAAGTAGGCGATAAAGTTTTACTGAAAGTATCACCCTGGAAAGGTGTGATGCGTTTTGGTAAAAAGGGTAAGTTGAGCCCTAGGTATATTGGACCATTCGAGATTATCGAATGTGTCGGCAGTGTAGCTTATAAGCTCAACTTGCCTGAGGAGCTGAGTGGGATTCATAATGTGTTTCACATTTGTAATCTCAAGAAATGCCTAGCCGATGAATCTCTAGCAATGTCTCATAAGGACGTGCAAATTGATGAAAGTTTGAGGTTTGTTGAAAGACCTATAGCGATTGAGGATCGACAGGTTAAAAAGCTCCGAAGAAAGCATGTACCTATAGTAAAGGTCAAATGGGAAGCCCGTAGAGGTCCTGAGTATACGTGGGAAGTCGAGTCCACTATGAAACAGAAATACCCTCATTTATTTCAGTAAATCTCGGGGTCGAGATTTCTTTTAAGGGGGTGAGGATGTAACACCTCGGAAATTCATGTCCAGTAAAATAAAGACACGTGTCATGTAATGCAAACGTGCTATGGAAACGGATCCAGATAATGTTAGGATTTAAAAGAAAATGTCGACATGTTAAATTATACCTCTGAGCGACCTATTAATAAATCCCTAACCAGGATATATTTTATCAACATCTGAATTATGTTTATAAATCTGGCCATCCTAAATAATAAATTGGTTACAACCTTAGACATGGACCAAATGTGAAATTCTTGGTATTTCTGTCAACTTAAACCTCCCACAAGAGTACAAGATGTGTAAGTACATGCCTAGACATGCAATGGCTGAAAACATGGTCCCCATTCTGATTAAAATGCATGAGATTCGGAGATGTAAGTGTTGCATGGTCACAGCCTCAATTAAAACAAAGTTTTGTCCTCTGGCGGAGGCTTGCGCACCTCAACACCAAAAGCCTTACGGTGCGCAAGGAGGCTTGCGCACCTCAACACCCAGAACGTTACGGTGCGCAAGGCCTGCATCTGGGCGTTTTTCAGGACAGTTGCCTGTATAACCGGTTGCACCGCCTCATTTAAGTGGTATTCGAAAATCAGGGACTCTCTAGGTGGTTTTTAGCATCTTAGGTACACCTGGGATGATCTTACAACACCTATAGACTATTTTGGCAAGATCTTAAGCTTATTGGGTTCACTATATAAGAAAACTAGTTCTTGTGTTTTGACACACATTTGCAACATTCACTTGTGGGACTTGCTCTGGAGCTTCCATCAGTTAGAAGAGGATTATCAAGTGTAGAAAAGTTTGACTTTCGTTTTAATTACATGTGGCTTAACCACTGATCAAATTGAAAGTGGTTATAAGACCACATTAGTGTAGGTGATTAACACTTAAAAGGGAACCTCCTAATTATCTCGTTTGACTGGTCAATTGTCGGGTCAAAGTAGTTTGACAAAAAGTCAAACTGGACAGAATTTACAAAAATGATTCTAATTAATAAATCAAAGGTTCTAAATTATATTCTAACATTCTAATGACTTGGTAATCAATATTAAAACAAGTTTTATCAGTCCTAACCCGACAATTAATAGTCTAAGGTCAGTTTATAACCGAAAGTCGCAAAAGCTTGACTTTTACTTTGACTTTCAGTTCTGACCCGTTTAAGCTTAATTCTCCTATGTTCTAAGCTTCCATTAGGACCACATTACTTAGTAGTATAACCCCCTGGAGTTATATTGCATAGTGACTAGTGGTTTGAATTATATGCACTTAATCGTAATTATGCTTCATAATGCCATAAACGCCTTTTTTACATTCAACCGAGATTTTTAACAATGTGATTGAACTAAAACCTTTGCTACTAATATTTAGACATGTCCCGAAAATTTGACTTCAGTTTGTGGTCCAGAATAGGAGTTATGCTCAATAGCGTAATTAAGGAACTTTTTAGTAATTAAATAGCTCAATTAGCATGAAGCCTATCTAAACCCGATTTTTGACACCAAACTTCTTACCTACTGATGTAAAATAATATTTTGGAATTTTTAAAGATTTTTAATTATTTTTAGGCTGAGCATAACATAAGATTATGGCTTGATTTCGGTAATTGTCGGTTTTACCCTTTTTCATACATAAAATGAGTTTTACATAACTATGTAGTGTCAAACCTTTTGCTACTGATTCCTTATGATAAATAAAGTATTTTGAACTTTATAAACTGATCAAAAACTCAGATTTACTATTTTAACCTAAATAACCCTTTAAACCGACTTTTAAGCATTATTAGCACCTAGTATGGGTTAAAACTATATTTGACATATAAAACTTATTACCCACTGATGTTTTAAGTTAATTTATATAATTATACAGTAAACTAAAGTTTGTAAACTCATAAGTCTATTTTGACCTTTAAGGCCTATGTAAAATTACCAAAATGCCCCTACGGGACATAGTTTGGCTATATAAGATAATTTTCACATATATAATGTGTCCTACTGTTATAACTTATAAAAATACATATTTTTACTGATTTAACCAGACCTGAAACTCAGTTGTACAATTAAACTCTTTTATGGACATTAAAATTTACCAAAATGCCCTTATGGGACTTATTTTGGTTTAAATTACTTTTTGGGCATATATGTTAACATCTTACTGATGTATTAACATAATTTGAGCATAATAATGATTAAGACCTGTATATAATTTATTTGGTTAACCGTTACGCGTTTACGCGTTCGGACCGGTTTATGTGACTAGTTTACATACAATAGCCGAAACGGGCTTAACCTTATCATTAAATTCTCAATTTCCAGAATGTGTTTAGTTTACCCATATTATACAAGTATCCAAGCTTGTCGGGTCTAAACCACATTCTGTTCCGGTCTCCGCTTAATCGAGCGTTTAGAACCGTAAGGTCTCTTTCTAGCTAGCCGGTCTAAGTCCTTGACTAAATTAAAGACCCGTTAGCATCCTAATAGGTTAATAAACCTTCTATAAAAATTAAATAGCTTCCAGTAGAAGGTGCCTTCAAAAAGCTTTAAGATTTTTACTGCTAGCATCAGGTAAATACCTTTAACTTATTTTCCCTATACAGGCTTGGGATATGGTATTATAATAATACCACTTGGTCGGGTATGAAATCATTTAATCGGATTGTGATTAATAAATTGCATAACCCGTTTTAATCTGTCTTGTTTGATAACATAAGCATTGGGGGTTAACGACCGTGTCCTGGATATCCTCGGCTCATTTATTTAAAAATGGCCACGACCTATGCACGGGGTGTAGGCATACACCTGACAGATGCAAATGCTAAATATAAACCCACATGTTGGGGATAACTCCTTTGTGGGTTCTATAAGTGGTGAGTCGGTTAATCACGACCGGCTTCCAACCGGCCCCAATTGTATGACAAACATATAAATCTGCATACAAGATTATATTTAAATAATTGTCCCAAGTTATAAAAGATTTATGCCATGTGCACCTAAATCAATTTTCTTAAACATTTTCAAAAGAGTCAGTTAATTGTATTTACCAGTGTAAACTGACGTATTTTCTTAAAGACTGATTGACAGGTACCTCTCGAAATAGGCTGGAGCTATAGGGTGTCTTTAGAGGATCTTGCAAGTCCATAAGATGCCTGCAGTCTGTTATTTTGTTTCTTTGTATTTATTTATGATCCGCCTGTGGATCTTATTACATTCCAGTCTGTACATTCATGAACTCGAACACTCAGAAAATATGGTTTGTAATAGTTTATTCACCAAGCCTTCCGTTGTGCTATATTATTGTGTATATTGACTATGATGATATCAACTACGTCACGATGCTCCCCGCCGGGCCCACCAGTAATATGTGGAAATATCGAGGTGTGACAGGCAATAAGCTCGAGATTTTTCAAATGTATCCTGGCTAATGACCCCTACCAGAGTTTTAGAAAGTGTTGGCAGCTTGAGAGCAGCATGTTGTCTCAAATACAGATATGTCTCAAAGATGTACATCAATATCACGAACCCTAAATATTATTATCTATAGTAAATTACCATCACTTCATCCATGTATAGTAAGCAACAATGTAACAGATAAACACATTTTAAGAATAAGTTCAAATTAGCACACTAGTAAACTAACAAAATTGAAGCCCTAATTGCTGAAGCGTAGATACTAGAGCCCTAATCTCAGGCGAAAATCATCAAGCGTACCTGCGATTGAGGTGAAGAACACAGAAATTGGAGCCCTAATTTGTTAAAGCGTACCTGTTGGAGCCCTAATCTGAGAAGAAAAGCGACAAACATACCTGCGATAGGGGTGAAGAACACTGATTGGATCCTAATTGTTGAAGCCTAGCTGTAATCTTAGACAACGAAGAACAGGAACAATCTGCGATGGATGTATCAGGTGCTGTGGTGGATGCCCTAAATGTGGATGTCGTTTGAGAGACGATTGATAGGTTTTGGTGTTTCATATGCGACAAACTCCACTATTATAGATATATGCATTAAAATACCTATCACATCGGTTCAAACTTGTACGCGTACACTAGACCTGGCAAATGGGTCGGGTCGGGTCATGGGTCAAAACAGGTTCGGGTCAAAACATGTCAATTAAAAAAAGGGTTGTTTTGGTTCGGGTAAAAACGGGTTCGGGTCGGAACGGGTTTTGGGTCGGGTCGGGTTAGTTAATTTTTTTTAAAGAGATTGTACATCAAGGGGCAATTTTGTTGGGTTAAAACGGGTCCAGGTTGGTTTGGGTTGAGAATGGGTTCGGGTCGGGACGGGTTCGAGTCAAAAAAGTGGGCTTCTTCAGATGTAAACAGATTCAATATATTTTTGTCCAAATTACAGACCTACTTGAGAAGCAAAACAATTGCAATTTGACATATACCTATAAATAAACTAGCTCTAACCTGTTACAAATGCTTTCATGCTGAACCTGTTATAAATGTTCGGGTTCATGTATTTTTTTTCGGGTTCGGGTCGGGTTGAACCCACCAACCCGCGAACCCGACCTGTTAAGCACCCCTAATGCTATTATATCGTAAAAAATTTACAAGTCATATATGCCCTAATTGAACGTGTTGGGCCTTGATATATCTTAATGGCCCATTAAGGCCTTTATTATGTAACATTCGATGTTGAAGGGTTATATCATGTCATGTTGAGTAATCTTGTATCGTAATGGACACTAACAGGTCATACAAGCCCTAATAGACCGTGTGGATATATCTTAATGGCCCAATTAAGGCCTTTATTATGTAAAATTCGACTTTGAAGGGTTATACCATGTTGTATTGATTGATATTATATCGTAACAAACAATTACAAGTTATACATGCCCTAATAGACTATGTTAAGCCTCGATATATCTTAATGGCTCGTTCAAGCCTTTATTATGAAACATTCGATGTTGAAGGGTTACAACACGTTGTATTGAGTGCTATTATATCATAACGAAGATTTACAAGTCATACATGCCCTAATAAACCATGTTGGGCCTTGATATATCTTAAAAGCCCATTAAGACCTTCATTATGTAACATTCGATGTTGAAGGATTACGTCACGTTGTATTGAGTGCCATTATATCGTAAAAAAAAATTACAAGTGATATATGCCCTTGTAACAACCCGCACTTTCGTGCGTTGTTACTACTCGCTATATGTCACACCCCCAAAATCCACCTGCGGAATACTACCGCTTGGAGGCGTGACTGACCAGGATCCAGCCACCAATCATATTGAACAAGCATGTAAGCAATATATAAAATCCAACCAATACAATTGGTGTCCAAACAAAACATAGTTTAAGTTGCAAGCGGAAGCATAACGTTTAAAATCAAAACATAAGTTTAATTGTTTCAAAGTTTAACATGGCACACAGCTGTCCATGTCCCACAACGACCCTCCTCCATGCAAGCTCCAGCTAGGTACCTAAAGACCTGCAAAGCATGTAGTAACGAGTCAACAACAAGTTGAGTGAGTTTACGGCTGGGTGTTCATTTTAAGTTGTTCCAAAAACAGTTTCCTTTAACTGGCGTCCTGCCGTGGGGGTTACCCCATAGTTGAAAACGTGATTTGTTTACCCATTTACTCTGGCATTACAGCCGTGGGGGCTACCCCATGTTAGTTATCTGGCATTTCGGCCGTGGGGGCTACCCCATGTATACACTAGACTTGTTACCATATCGACTGCTGACTGTAGTCATGTTTATGTGCCCTGAACTGTCAATGTCTATCATCATTGACGTGCCCAGATCCATTAGTTCACGCCCGTCCTCTGCGGCACGGTGTGAGGCTTGTCAGACCTAAATAGCGTTATCTAACTAATGACCCGCTCGCCATTGGCCCGGCGATTAAGTCGATATAAAAAGGAGGGACTTCGTGATAGAGTTTTGGTCTAGTACGAGTTATCTGTCCATGAGGACGAGGAATTACATTCCTGAACCAATACTGTCCTACCCAAGAAAGGACGAGGAATCCATGTTCCTTAACCCCATTCCCAATCCGTGGGAATCCCATGCTTTGTAGTGGGTGTGAACTCACCTTGATTTGCTCGGCAGATACACAGAAAAGTCAATCAAGCTAGTTGTGGTCAACCACGTCCTAGTATGGTTACCACGCAAGTTAGATACAACCAAGTGATGCACATACATTTTCTACACGTATACTAGCAAGTTGCATGCAGGTATTATTCATGGCATGGCGGTTTTCAACAATACATACGAGTTAAACAGTATCATGCATACAAATAAACAAAACCCAAAAGCCCGGCCCAATAACTTGGCCTGTAACGGTACGCAAGTCCAACCAGAAGGTGCGTTTATGTGGTCTCGAGTCGAGACTAAGGATCTCGAGTCGAGATGGCGTGGTTTTGGGTTGAAGTCCTAGAGTTCTCGAGTCGCAACAAGGAGGTCTCGGGCCATGTCTCGAGTCGCAACAAGACTCGCAACCATGGTCTCGAGTCATGCTGTTTTGTGTGAGGGAGCTGTGGTCTCGAGTCGAGACTAGAGGTTCTCGACTCGCAACCGCTGATCTCGAGTTGGCTTCTAGATGGTCTCGATTCGAAACTAGAGGTCTCGACTCCCAGCACCTGCTGATTCTACAAAGTGTACTAACCAATAGAATTTCCATTTCATGCAACCTTATGTACTATCCATATAAACATGTTTTCTTGTCTAACAATTTACTAAAATGGATCAAACAAGTATTTTTCAAATGTTCATAGCATGTTCATAACATATTCAAAAATTCATAATAACCTTCAAACTTGTTCATCATCTAATACACATATGCAAATCCTATTTCATAAGCAATAAACCTCTTAAACATAACCAAGCTACTCGGATTTAACCCATATAGAGCCGATTACTCATATTCATGATCAATCGCATTTTATCTATACCAAGCCGGCATTATATCATCATCATCTACCAACAATCTTAATACCGTTCATTCAAGAATGATGTATTTATCATGCATAAAGCTCAACAAGCAACATATTATCAAATAATCTTCATCATACATCATCATCAACCGAAATATAAACACACAATATGAAACACTTATGAATCGATTACTTGAACACTATCTCCTCATGTATTGTTTACTAATCAATGTATAAAATCATATAAATCAAAACATCTTTTGACAAAACACCAAATCATGAATCACTAACCGGTTCGAGAAGTATTAGTGAAGGAGGAAGCTTCACTTGGTGTGCACAAGCTAATCCGAGAACCCTTGTTGTCACCGGTTTGGTCCGAGAGGAAAGGAGAGGAGAGGTGATGTTTGATCTTTAGGGTTTTAGTGAGAGAGAAGGTAGGAGTGTGTGTGTAGGAGAGTGTGGTTTTCCCGAGCAACCTCATTGTTTAGCTATATGTGTACGTGTATTATTAAATGAAGATTTGCGAAATATCTTGAAGTACTATGTGATGCTTGTATTAAACTATGTGTACATAATATATATATATACATGTGTGTACGTATAATGTATTGGCGAATATGTTTTAGCAAACCAAACCGAAACCCCTCTCTTGCACACTATGGACTACCAACCTACCTAGCCCATCAACTTAAGGACCCGACTCGAGACCACTCGGTCTCGAGTGAACAATGACAAATGGGCCGGATGGGCCGCAACCTCCCTTAGCCCACTCGGAAACCCACTTGGGGTGCATCACCTCCTATTTAAGCCTAAAACCCTCACACACACTCTCTTTTACACTCTATCTCACCCTATCTTACTAAAACCCTAACAACACACCCTCTCCTCTCCTTCTCTCTCTCGGATCAAACCGGCGACAACCAAGCTCTCGGATTAACTTGTGTTCTTCACTCGGAGACTACCGGACGACAAACCTACTCGCCTTTACACACTCTCTATCAACCGGTTAGTGTTTAGATCTTTACTAGGTGTTTTTGTGAATAATGATGTAACTTACTTGAATGATTGAATGATAAATGAGGTGTGAACTAATTGTGCTATGAATGATAAATAATTGATAATACTTATGACAATCCGATTCTTACTTGATGAAATAGAGCAAACATTGTGTTTAGTAGTGGTTTACAAGATTGTCTTAATATTTCGGATATAAGTCACATGATTCTTGTTCACAAATCTTATGTTATATGTCGAAGAATTTAGGATGAATGCACATACTTTGAATGTAATGATGAATGATAAAACCCTAGTGATGAACTATATGATTATGGTATGAATATGTGTTAAATGTGTTTTAGTGTTGTAGACATGTTATTATGCCTTCAAGATCATATAAACATGATAATGGATGATGAAAACCTAAAAATGAAGAACAAGTTTGAATGTGATTATGAATATTTGAAATCTGGTTGTTTGATCTATTTTTCTTAGTAAATTGACAAGAAAACATGTTTAATGGGATAGTACACAAATTACATGAAATCTCAATTCCATTGGATAGTACATTAGACAGGTTCTAGAAGGTTCGGACATCAGATGTGCGACTCGAGACCTCTCGGTCTCGACCCGAGACCGTCCCAAGACAACTCGAAACAAGCCCCAAAACTCGAAATCAGTAAGGTCTCGACTCGAGATCTCATAATCTCGACTCGAGACTGAACTCGAGACATCTGAGGTTCAGACTCCTACTCTCGTGACTCGAGACCGCCCAGCTGCAACCCGAGACCACCTGGTTGCGACTCGAGACCTACCGGTCTCGACTCGGGACCATCTTGTCTCGAGTAGAATGCTTGTTTTCGTTATTGGGCCGCACCTAAACGTTTGGGCTGCATGTTTTCCCTGTTACTGTTTATTTGGATTGAATGTAACTGGTTGACTGATCAAGTATTGAGGCCCAATACCCTTGTATGTTTTGGTGTGCTATGTGTTAGATACGTGTACCATATACGTGATTACTTATACCCAAACCTGACCTATACTGGTAACCATTTAGGACGTGGTGACCAGCATACTTAACCGAGTAAACTAAACTGCCGAGCAACCCAAGGTGAGTTCACACACTAAAAGCATGCGTCCCAGGGAGGGACACGAACAAACTAAATAATGTTTTCAAACTAATAATTTCCGGGGGAATATGCAAACGGTACTCTTGTACTACTACATCCGGGGGAGATACGTTTGGGTATTATTTATAAATCACAACTAGCAACACTAAACGAATCTCTATCACATTAAGTCCCTGCTTATAGTACCGATTAATCGCCGGGGGCGAACGGGTTATTAGTTGATAGCGCTATTAGGTTTGACAACCTCACACCGTGACCGGGGGAGATCGGGCGTGAACTATAGACCTTGCATCTCGGTCAATGACGATAGACATTGACCTGGGGCACCAAATCTTCTCGTCAACAGTTTCGGTAATTCAAGTTTAGTAGCTTTCATATGGGGTAGCTCCCCATGACGTGATTATAAATGCTTTACCTAAACAACCTACATTTTCTTTTGAAAAGCTAAAACTGGACATCTCGTGAACTCGCCAACATTTCTGTTGACACCCTACTGCATGCTTTGCAGGTAACCAGTGAATCAGGAGCTTGCAGCTTGGGGATATGTAGTGGTCATCTTAACCCGTGTGTTGGGTTTTAAATAATCTTGAACAATGAACTTTGTTTTGAAACTGTTTGGTTTATGCTTCCGCTGTTTGTTTAAACTGCCATTTGAACTTAAACTTTTAGAATTTTAAAAAAATATGGTGTTTACTAACTACTGTGGTTGGTGAATACTTTTACTATTAATCAATGCTCAGTATAATTGGTGGCTGGATCCTGGTCAGTCACGCCTCCAAGCGGTAGTACTCCGCAAGTGGATTTTGGGGGTGTGACAGAGTGTGTGTAAGTTGCCCAAAGATGGTGATGTTGGCTAACAACAAGGTTATATACTAGCTTCAAGTTGATGCACCCTAATGGGTTTCGGATGGATTAAATGAGGTGCACGGCCCAACCGGCCCAACTGTTTCCTGTTCACTCAAGACCGCATGGTCTCGAGTCGGGTCCTTGTGCCTCGGGTCATATAATACACGCATACATACAAGCACAACACATAACCACATAAATTCACTTATATCATTCATCAAACCAACAAGTCAATTAGTCACATAACGTTTAAGTATGTTACATCAAGATGCAATGACGGGTTCTAAACTACGAGTTGTCACATTATCCCCAAGTTGAAAGAAATTTCGTCCCGAAATTTGGTAAGCACTCACTGAGGGAGCTAGTTATGTTGTATGGTTTTTACTGGTTTTCCTGGGGTGTCACATCCTCCCCCCGTTGGTCTGGAATTTCGTCCCGAAATTCCGTAGCTTCAGCCTCAGTAGTGGTTGTATCGTTTGCGAACAGTTGGGGATACTTTTGTTTCATCCGATCTTCGCGTTCCCAGGTGAACTCTGGGCCGCGACGTGAGTTCCAACGAACTCGAACGAGAGGTATTCTAGTACTTTTGAGGACCTTAACATCCCGGTCCGTGATTTCAACTGGTTCCTCGACGAATCGTAACTGCTCGTCGATAGTGAGTTCCTTCAGAGGAACTATGTGGGTCTCATCTGACAGACACTTCTTCAGATTCGACACGTGGAAAACGTTGTGAACTGCACTGAGTTCTGCTGGCAAGTTCAGTCTGTAGGCCACCCTTCCTATTTTCTCGATGATTTCGAAAGGTCCAACGTATCGTGGGTTAAGTTTGCCTCGTTTACCAAAACGAACCACACCCTTCCAGGGTGAAACTTTGAGTAGTACCCGCTCCCCAACCTGGAGCTCTAGTGGTTTCCTGCCCTTATCGGCGTAGACTTTCTGACGGTCACGAGCTGCCGCCATGCGTTGTCGTATTTGAGCAATTCGATCGGTTGTGTCTACCACTTGTTCTGGACCAGTGATCTGACTATCCCCCACCTCTGCCCAACAAAGAGGTGACCGGCATTTACGTCCGTACAATGCCTCAAACGGAGCAGCTTTAATACTGGTGTGGTAGCTGTTATTGTACGAGAATTCCACAAGTGGCAGATGCTTTTCCCATCTGTTGCCAAAGTCGATTACACATGCACGAAGCATGTCTTCTAAGGTTTGAATAGTGCGCTCAGACTGCCCGTCCGTCTGAGGGTGGTACGCCGTGCTCATGTCTAATCGTGAGCCAAAGGATTTGTGCATTGCCTGCCACAATTCTGAAGTAAAACGCGCATCTCGATCCGAGATAATAGAGGTGGGCACCCCGTGCCTCGAGACAACTTCCTTGAGGTATACTTCTGCTAGAGTGGAGAATTTATCCGTCTCCTTAATGGCCAGGAAGTGCGCAGACTTTGTGAGTCGATCCACGATCACCCAGATAGTATCGTTTCCGCACTGGGGTCTAGGCAGGCCAGTAACGAAATCCATGGAAATTTGCTCCCATTTCCATTGAGGTATCTCTGGTTGTTGGAGTAGGCCTGAGGGTTTCTGGTATTCTGTCTTGACTCTCGCACAAGTCAAACACTTGCTGACGTAGGTTGCTATGTGGGCCTTCATGCTAGGCCACCAATACGTAGTTTTGATATCGTGGTACATCTTATCCGAACAAGGGTGTACTGAGTAGCGAGACTTGTGTGCTTCATCCATCACAAGCTCTCGTAGGTTGCCATAGAGTGGGACCCAAATGCGTCCCGTTACGTAGTAAGCACCGTCTTCCTTTTGTTCTAAGCGTTGCCTTGAGCCGCGTAGGGCTTCAGCCCTGACGTTTTCTGGTTTCAATGCTTCTATCTGAGCAGCTCGTATTTGGGAAGGAAGACTAGAATGTATAGTGAGTTGTAAAGCTCGCACGCGCTTAGGCGCGGTGTCCTTTCGACTGAGGGCGTCGGCCACAACATTGGCCTTGCCCGGGTGATACCTGATCGAGCACTCGTAGTCATTCAGTAGTTCGACCCATCGTCGTTGTCGCATATTCAGTTCCTTCTGCTTGAAGATATGCTCGAGGCTCCTGTGGTCGGTGTAGATGGCGCACTTGGTACCGTACAGGTAATGTCGCCATAACTTAAGTGCGAAAACAACCGCTCCCAGCTCTAACTCGTGCGTAGTGTAGTTTCTTTCATGAACTTTGAGTTGGCGTGAGGCGTAGGCTATAACTTTATCTCGTTGCATCAACACACAACCAAGGCCCTGAATTGATGCGTCACAGTAAACCACAAAGTCGTCTGTGCCCTCTGGCAATGAGAGGATAGGTGCGCTGCAAAGTCTATCCTTTAAATGCTGAAATGCTGATTCCTGTGTATTTCCCCAGCGATAAACAACGCCCTTCTGCGTTAGTGAGGTGAGAGGCTGTGCAATCTTAGAAAAATCCTTTATGAATCTCCTGTAGTAACCTGCCAGCCCCAAGAATTGGCGAATTTCCTTTGGTGTACGAGGTGCCGGCCAGTTCTTAATCGAGTCCACCTTGGATGGATCAACATGAATCCCATCCTTGTTTACCACATGGCCTATGAAATGGACTTCACGAAGCCAGAAGTCGCATTTCGAGAACTTTGCATAAAGCTGTTATGTTCGAAGGAGTTCCAGAATAAGTCGTAGATGCTGCTCGTGTTCCTCCCGACTCTTAGAATAGATCAGGATGTCGTCGATGAAGACTATAACGAACTTGTCCAGGTAAGGCTTGCACACTCGATTCATCAAGTCTATGAAAACCGCAGGTGCGTTTGTCAGCCCAAAAGGCATGACCAAAAACTCATAGTGCCCATAGCGAGTTCTAAAGGCTGTTTTAGAGACATCCTCTTCTCGGACTCTCAGCTGGTGATATCCCGATCTCAAATCAATCTTTGAATAGTAGCTCGACCCTTGCAGCTGGTCGAACAAGTCGTCAATGCGTGGTAGAGGATAACGATTCTTCACCGTCACCTTGTTGAGTTCCCGGTAGTCGATGCACATTCTGAAGGTACCGTCCTTCTTCTTCACAAATAGTACTGGAGCTCCCCAGGGCGATGACCTGGGACGAATGAAACCTTTATCCAAGAGCTCTTGTAGTTGCGTAGAGAGTTCTTCCAACTCTGATGGAGCTAAACGATAAGGTGCACGAGCTATAGGCGCAACTCCAGGAGCTAGTTCAATCTGAAATTCGACTTGGCGATGAGGCGGAAGGCCAGGTAATTCCTCAGGAAATACCTCGGGATAGTCGCGTACAATTGGGAAATCTTCTATCTTCTTCTCTTTCTCCGAGGTGTCAGTAACGAGAGCCAAAATGGCAGTGTGGCCCTTTCGCAAGCACTTATGGGCCTTAAGAAAAGAGATGACGTTCTCAACAGCGCCCTTCCTGTCGCCACGAACCATGAGAGGTTCACCTCTGGAACCAGGAATACGAACAATCTTCTCGTTGCAAAGAATCTCTGCTCGGTGTTGGGACAACCAATCCATTCCAATGACAACGTCGAAACTACCTAAGACGATAGGAATGAGGTCGATAGAGAAGGTCTGGTTAGCAAGAACAAGTTTACAACCCTTGACTACGTGTGTGGCTTCTAAACTCTTACCGTTTGCTAGCTCTACAGTTTGCTTGTTATTCAAGGGTGTTGGAATACGCTTAAGCATTCGACTAACTTCTAGTGACACGTAGCTAGTATCAGCACCTGAATCAAATAAAACTGTAACGTAAAAGTCGTCGAGAAGGAACTTACCCGCCACAACATTGGGGTCGTTCCTTGCTTCGCCTTGGCCAATCACGAACGCCCGCCCCCTGGCTCCATTGTTGTTCCCATTGTTACCATTCCCCTGATTATTGTTGTTGTTGTTGTTGTTCTGGTTCCTGTTCAATTGGGGACAATCTTTCTTGAAGTGGCCTTCAGCTCCACACTGAAAGCACCCTTTGTTGTTACCCAGCTGCTGCTATCGCTGGTTCTGTGGGGCCTGTTGTTGACGATTCTGGTTTGCGGGGTACAAGCTTCTGCAATCCTTGGCGGCGTGACCTGGCTTGTTGCACCGATGACAGTTGCCCCTGGTGCATGGCCCGCTGTGGTGTAGGTTGCAGCGATTACACTTGGGGTGATTCCCCTTGTACCCACCATGACTCTGACCACCAGATGATTGCTGACTGGGGCTCTTGTAGTCATCAGTCTTTCTCTGCTGAGACTGAGATTGCACAGAAGTCGAACCTTTGTTTGAAGCTCCATCCCATTTTCGTTTGTTGTCACTAGGGGCATCCGAAGTAGCCGTAGCACTTATGCGCTTGGGTAACCTGTTCTGCTCCACCGCCTGATCAGTAAGACGGTGAGCCAACTGAACAACCTGCTGAATAGTGGCAAGGTTTGCTGAAGTCACATGACTTTGGATTTCTGGCACCAAGCCCTTGAGAAAGAGTTCAATTCGCTTAATTGGAGGGTCCACCATAGTAGGACACAGTAAGGCAAGCTCATTCGATCTCTTAGTGTACGCCTCAATTTCTGACCCCGTCATCTTGAGGTTGTAGAACTCGACTTCCAGCTTATGAATGTCGTCACGACTGTAGTATTCTTCCTTAATCATCTCCTTAAAAGTTTCCCACGGGGTGACATTGGCAGCAACCAACCCCAGCATTTGAACCTGAGCGTTCCACCAGGTGAGGGCTAAACCCTCGAGAGTACCAGTAGCATACTTCACTCTGCGCGCCTCAGGGCGTTCACACATTTCGAAGACTGACTCAAGCTTCTCAAACCAGTGGAGGAGGCCTACAGCTCCTTCAGTGCCGCTAAAAGTAGTGGGTCGGCAGTCCATAAAAGTTTTAAAAGTGCACACAGGTGGCTGAGCATGTTGACCTATTGTGGGTGAAAGAAAAGACAGAGTTTAACACAAATGTTGGTTCGCGAGAGTAGGATCTAAAGATCCTAGAATGAGTTTGGACTGCAGGATATACCTCCTGCGTGTGCAGCTGCAAGCGCCGCAGCAACTCGTTCGTTAATCAGAGCTGTCAACTGGGCTTGAGTCATGTTAACGCGTCCACTCATGATCTTCATATAAGAGGGAAACATGAGTGAGAGAGGTTCGTGAAAGTGCGATGGCAAAAAGGGGGTAAGCACACACGTGTTCAAGCAACAGTAGTTATACTAACCGAGTATACCATGAGCAATGTACTACGTAACTAACAAGTAGGCAATATATACACAGATCACATCACCTAGAATGTTGAGCCTTGCATGTGGAGTGAAGCGTCGTTGTGGACCGTTGAGCACTGTACAGGTTATAGTCTGATTTTAATAAAAACGTTTTTCCTTTATTAAAACCAAGTTCTCTATAACCAATGGCTCTGATACCAATCTGTCACACCCCCAAAATCCACCTGCGGAATACTACCGCTTGGAGGCGTGACTGACCAGGATCCAGCCACCAATCATATTGAACAAGCATGTAAGCAATATATAAAATCCAACCAATACAATTGGTGTCCAAACAAAACATAGTTTAAGTTGCAAGCGGAAGCATAACGTTTAAAATCAAAACATAAATTTAATTGTTTCAAAGTTTAACATGGCACACAGCTGTCCATGTCCCACAACGACCCTCCTCCATGCAAGCTCCAGCTAGGTACCTAAAGACCTGCAAAGCATGTAGTAACGAGTCAACAACAAGTTGAGTGAGTTCACGGTTGGGTGTTCATTTTAAGTTGTTCCAAAAACAGTTTCCTTTAACTGGCGTCCTGCCGTGGGGGTTACCCCACAGTTGAAAACGTGATTTGTTTACCCATTTACTCTGGCATTACAGCCATGGGGGCTACCCCATGTTAGTTATCTGGCATTTCGGCCGTGGGGGCTACCCCATGTATACACTAGTCTTGTTACCGTATCGACTGCTGACGGTAGTCATGTTTATGTGCCCTGAACTGTCAATGTCTATCATCATTGACGTGCCCAGATCCATTAGTTCACGCTCGTCCTCTGCGGCACGGTGTGAGGCTTGTTAGACCTAAATAGCGCTATCTAACTAATGACCCGCTCGCCATTGGCCCGGCGATTAAGTCGATATAAAAAGGAGGGACTTCGTGATAGAGTTTTGGTCTAGTACGAGTTATCTGTCCATGAGGACGAGGAATTACATTCCTGAACCAATACTGTCCTACCCAAGAAAGGACGAGGAATCCATGTTCCTTAACCCCATTCCCAATCCGTGGGAATCCCATGCTTTGTAGTGGGTGTGAACTCACCTTGATTTGCTCGGCAGATACACAGAAAAGTCAATCAAGCTAGTTGTGGTCAACCACGTCCTAGTATGGTTACCACGCAAGTTAGATACAACCAAGTGATGCACATACATTTTCTACACGTATACTAGCAAGTTGCATGCAGGTATTATTCATGGCATGGCGGTTTTCAACAATACATACGAGTTAAACAGTATCATGCATACAAATAAACAAAACCCAAAAGCCCGGCCCAATAACTTGGCCTGTAACGGTATGCAAGTCCAACCAGAAGGTGCGTTTATGTGGTCTCGAGTCGAGACTAAGGATCTCGAGTCGAGATGGCGTGGTTTCGGGTTGAAGTCCTAGGGTTCTCGAGTCGCAACAAGGAGGTCTCGGGCCATGTCTCGAGTCGCAACAAGACTCGCAACCATGGTCTCGAGTCATGTTGTTTTGTGTGAGGGAGCTGTGGTCTCGAGTCGAGACTAGAGGTTCTCGACTCGCAACCGCTGATCTCGAGTTGGCTTCTAGATGGTCTCGATTCGAAACTAGAGGTCTCGACTCCCAGCACCTGCTGATTCTACAAAGTGTACTAACCAATAGAATTTCCATTTCATGCAACCTTATGTACTATCCATATAAACATGTTTTCTTGTCTAACAATTTACTAAAATGGATCAAACAAGTATTTTTCAAATGTTCATAGCATGTTCATAACATATTCAAAAATTCATAATAACCTTCAAACTTGTTCATCATCTAATACACATATGCAAATCCTATTTCATAAGCAATAAACCTCTTAAACATAACCAAGCTACTCGGATTTAACCCATATAGAGCCGATTACTCATATTCATGATCAATCGCATTTTATCTATACCAAGCCGGCATTATATCATCATCTACCAACAATCTTAATACCGTTCATTCAAGAATGATGTATTTATCATGCATAAAGCTCAACAAGCAACATATTATCAAATAATCTTCATCATACATCATCATCAACCGAAATATAAACACACAATATGAAACACTTATGAATCGATTACTTGAACACTATCTCCTCATGTATTGTTTACTAATCAATGTATAAAATCATATAAATCAAAACATCTTTTGACAAAACACCAAATCATGAATCACTAACCGGTTCGAGAAGTATTAGTGAAGGAGGAAGCTTCACTTGGTGTGCACAAGCTAATCCGAGAACCCTTGTTGTCACTGGTTTGGTCCGAGAGGAAAGGAGAGGAGAGGTGATGTTTGATCTTTAGGGTTTTAGTGAGAGAGAAGGTAGGAGTGTGTGTAGGAGAGTGTGTGTAAGTTGCCCAAAGATGGTGATGTTGGCTAACAACAAGGTTATATACTAGCTTCAAGTTGATGCACCCTAATGGGTTTCAGATGGATTAAATGAGGTGCACGGCCCAACCAGCCCAACTGTTTCCTGTTCACTCGAGACCGCATGGTCTAGAGTCGGGTCCTTGTGCCTCGGGTCATATAATACACGCATACATACAAGCACAACACATAACCACATAAATTCACTTATATCATTCATCAAACCAACAAGTCAATTAGTCACATAACGTTTAAGTATGTTACATCAAGATGCAATGACGGGTTCTAAACTACGAGTTGTCACACTATACTCATTACGCCTAGCACCAGAGATTCGGATCATAATGTAACTATATCGCGTACATCGCTATTTCGCAGTATATTCGCATATTTCACATACTATATCGCTATAATACATCGCATCACAAATACTAACACTCACGATGACTTTGAGTGAGGACCTATTCTACCCTCCTCGATGGCCGTGATGTGTCGCAACGCAAACAATTAACGCTAACAAAGACTCTCGGGTAAGTACTATAGCTCCAACCGCCGTGACGATGATGGCAATACGAGCAAGTAGTACCCTGTCATTCATTATGGCACAACACATCGTAAACTCGAAAGCGCACCCGTGACCACGCGCAACTCGATTATTGCACCGAATATTTGAAAGTATGGATACGTATATACGACCTTTTGTGATTAATTATATATATAATAATGAAAATGAGAATTAAATATAGGGGAATGGGAAACCAAAACTATCGCAACGCTTAAACGATTGGAACGGAACACCTAAACGCAGCTCGCCGAGGGACATCCGAGCGGATCGGTCATCCGGACGGATGGGCCAGCCGAACGGCTAGGCCAGCCGATCGGATGGGCCAGCCGAACGAACGGCCCCCACTCACCATCCTCTCCTCCTCCTTGCCTATAAATACCCCTCCGTCACACCAAGAAGCCTTGATGTGACTTCTCTCGTTCGGCCAGACGCTATTTCGCCATTTTCACTCGTTTTCTCGCAATTCTTGTAAGTTTTCAACCTAAACTTTGTACTTTTATGATCTACACTGATTCTACACCTTTCTATCTTTTAAAAATCAACTTTTAACCATGAAATCTACTGATTTGAGGTGTTCAAAGATGATGTCATCAAGAGTTCATATGAACTTCAAAGCATGACCTCATTTTACCATGAACAACTCAGATCTGAGTGATTTCCACATGTTTTTATAACAATCTCACCTAGAATATTATGTATCTGATCAAAGTATTGCGTGGTTTCAAATTAAACATGGAGAAACCGTCAAGAACAGCCAAAACTGATGGAACGGGGTGGTTCCCGGCCATTAGAACGGGTCAGAACTGGTGGAATTCCATTTGTTTAACACGACGTCACGCCATCTCGGTAAAAACTACCGGTATCCTTTCCAAAGACAATTGAGAGTGACTTAATCAGAAAATCTGAACGAATTTCCGTCCGACCGGACTGATGTCCGATCGAACGACGAATCAACTCCAAACCAACCGATCGGACAACATGTTAACCGATCGGACAACATATCAGTCGATCGGACAACATGTCAGTCGAACGGATAACATGTTAATCGACCGGACAACGTGCCAACCGATCAGACAACATGTTAACCGATCGGACAACATATCAGTCGATCGGACAACATGTCAGTCGAACGGACAACATGCCAACAGACCGGACAACGTGCCAACCGATCGGACAACATGTTAACTGATCGGACGAGCCCCAAAGTGTTGATGTTCGATCGGATTACCACTAGCCCTATTATTCAACTTTTCACCGCACCTCGCTTACGCTACCACTCCGTGTTCGTACTAAATCAGGCGCACTCTAAATAAATCCAACCAAGTTGAGTTCTTGCTGAATACGCACTGTGAGTATACTTGAACCCTTTTTGCTTTTGCGCTTTTGGGTGTAACATACGTTGTTATCAAATCGAATTATATCAAATTCTTTAACTACCTATCACTTGCGAATGACTTACGTGCATAGTTATACGTGATGCTAATTACATATGTGCTAGGACTTATACTCGCGACGTCCCACCATGACTAGTATAGTACTATTGCGCCCGACGGGGTCTAGTTTGCCATCACGTATTCGAGCATTGACTTAGCTGGTAGTATCGGTTTTGTGAGTATGTATGTTGTGTATCTCGTTTATGTATGTAGGAGATTCGCAGCACTTTTAAATCTATTATGCTATTATATATCAAACCTGTATACTCGCCAATACTTTTGTATTGACATTATTTTAACGTATGTTGCAGGTTAGATCTCAAGCTATCTCAAATCAAGCTAGGAAGTCTAGAAACTCGCCTAAAATCTAGGTTGTCGGATTTGCATTGTTCGAGAGGACAAGAAATCTGTGATTACTTATGTGATTGTATTATTTGTTAGTATGGGATAACGAACGTAATAAATATTATCGCAATATAGTTGTTATGGATTCTCTTGAGCAATCTGATTCGCCTAGTGCAGCGCCCCGATGATTCCGCCATCGGTTGGGGTGTGACAGATTGGTATCAGAGCCATAACTATAGGGAATTAGGCAAGACTCGACCTAGTCCGGGTCGACGTCTTAGAAATTGACCTAGTCTATAGTCTAAGTACCAACAGGCCGACTCGTACGAGCCCAGTAGGGTTTGTGTTGGGCCTACTTGATATTCTCGATCGAAATTGCTAAAAACTACAACTTTGTGTGAACACCGCGTACTACAGCTTCACACGAAGAAGCCTTTCCTAAGGCTGAAATACTACTTAGCCTTTCCTAAGGCTGACACAATGCAGATGTTTTCAAAAATACTCGCGTATCACAACCGAGTGATCCAGTCGGGACCAGGTGTGAAAGCCAAGAACTCTCGATAGGATTGCTCACTCGGCGCATTTCTTTAGCACGAGAACCTTTCATCGAGTTAGAAGTGACATCCACACCTCGACGAAAGTCTCCATTCCGAACTCTAGTGGAACTCACGAATTTATTCAAAGAGCATAACCACAATTAGGAACGAAGTTGTTAAGTCAGGGGTGAAACTCGTACCTTAATGAACCGTTCCACTCTTTAAAATGGTTTTCAAAAAGCTCTCACCAAGGATTCGACAATGACAATGACTCAAGCCACGCGATGACTAGGAAGACAGATGCCATGAGCTGCATCCCAGTGGAAGCATGAAGTCTTCTAGGCCAACACGCGTGCACGAACTTGTTGGACATAGTTGAATTACCTTGGGTAGTCAACGCCTAAACACCCGAGGCACTCTGATTATTTTACTAAGACTACGACTCGATGGTTTTACGTTCGATAAACTTAGTTACGATTTATGTGTTATTTTACAATCTATCAATTTACGCTCCCTGTTTTACAAAACGCACAACTCGCACAACCATCGCAATCTAAAACGAAGACTGAATGTTCGCAACAAAGCTAATGCCTAAATTACTCGCTTACGCTCTCGCTCACTACCTCTTATCGCGTCCTCGCGTATTCTACATCGATATGTATGTGTATAAGTGTAAACTACAACTATCTATATCTAAATACAAACAAATCATTGTGTGAGAACCTAGGAATATCGTGTCTCCTATGTGGCTCCTATGTGAAATCTATTTATATTGCACGATACAAGTTTTGATCGCGCTCAATCGCATCGCAAACTCAAAAATCATTATGATCGAATCTCATTCCAAATCACTCTCTGTCTAGATGCCTTCCAACGACTCTACCTCGAGACGAACAGCTAGGAGAAGAGCCAAATGAAGTGCCGATAAGAGGATTGCCTCACTTGTGACCAAGGAAGTGGTCAAGCTCATTCCTCAAATTGTCGCTCAAGTGCACTCTCTCAGCAACTCTCGAGCCTCCGAAGACTCTAAGACGGAAGCGCCGCAATCTGCTTTTCTCTACAAACACTTCAAAGCCTGTGACCCGATGGAATTCATGGGTGAAGGAGGTGTGACCCAACTACTCCAGTGGTTCGATTCTACCGAAGTTACCCTTCATCAAAGTGGGTGTCCCGATAGTTTCCGTACTCCCTGCGCTACCGGAGTATTTCAAGCACGAGCACTCGACTGGTGGACCGCCGAACGTAACAAACGTGGGATCTCCGCAGCTTACGCTCTCTTTTGGGATGAGCTGAAAGAGCTCATGAAGAAAGAGTACTGCCCTGCCCACGAAGTTCAAAAGCTAGAAATTGAATTTTGGGAAATCAAGCAAGACGGAAGTGACAATGCTGGCTACACCGCAAGGTTCAAACAGCTTAGCGTAATCTGCCCAAGTCAAGTCAACACTTCGGAAAAAGCCATTCCTAAGTACATTCGCGGCTTGCCTGAGTGTGTGGGTGATTTTGTCGAAGCTGCAAGACCTGCTACCATCGAAGAGAGTTACCGTTTAGCCGCCGAGATCAACAACAAATGACTAATGGAAGGATTTTTCTCCAAGAATCCTGTCAAGCAAACTTATCAAGCAATCGTCATTAATTCTTCAAACGATTCTACCGACGATTCATCTGACGAATCTGCCGACGATTCTTCGGATGAATCTGCCGACGATTCTTCTGACGAAGCTGCTGACGGTTCTTCCGACGACTCGGCCGAAGATTCTGCAAGTGATTCCTCAGAAGAATCATCCAACGACGACACCTCATCGCAAGACACCGACAAACCCAGCCGCAAACGAAAGATTTCAAGCCCGAACTCATCAACAACCGAACTGCTGCAACCAGAGCCTCTTCAATCAGTTCCACTCCTACCAAAACGTGCCTACACTGGAATTCACCCTCAGTGTTACACGTGTACCTATCACCACCAAGTTGGAACTGACTGTCGCTACTGCGACAATTGCAACTGTTACGGTCACTTCACTCGCAACTGCCGCGTCGCACCACGAATTTGAGTACAACAACCGCAGCCCCAGCAAAAGTCTTCAACATCAACAATTAAGCAAGCATAGAATAATGTTGTAATGATACTATTTTCGACGTTGATTTTCCTTGTGTTAATCGCACTCTGTTATTCGATATTTATCACTACGCGCAATGTCAACTCTCGCACTCGCTTTCCCCTCGCGTTTCGCACTTAGCCTAGATTCACACACGCTATATACTACTATATCACGATATAATGTGTTTTACCCTCACTACACTCTTAGGATAAGGTACGATAAACGTGCAAGGAACGACTAATCACGGGTGCACACGGGATTATTCTGGTAAGTGTACGGAGATCGTAGTGAATTCTAAGGTGCCATAAGCATCTCGGCAAAGTGTGACACCAAATCACGGGATGTAAGTAGTAGGGGTCAAGCAATGTGTGCTTTATCATACTACCGAAGTTTCGTAAGGAAAGTGCCACGTGGAGTTGAACGTTACTAGACCTATTATACTATTATGGTTATTTTCAACACACTACACTCAATCGCAAGGCGTAACAACCGAACCGCATCACTGCGAGACTTTTCGTAAGTCTGCCAACGCAATGCAATCGCCTCATCGATGGACTTTGGTAAGTCTACCCTCGCAGGGAAATTGCAGCGACGCAAGGCTGGTCGTAAGTCCACATCGCAACTCAATCGCAGTTTTGTTGGAATCTATCGCATTATCGCTTAAATCTATCTCGCAATCGCTATCGTTTATTATGTGTATCATGCAAACTCTATCGCCTATCATGTGAAACTCTATCGCTTATCATGTGAATCTCTATCGCTTATTATGTGGATCGCTATCGCTTATTGTGTGTATTGCGATATCGCTTGCTGTGTATCAATCTATCGCTCGCTCTATCGCTCGTCGCTATCGCTTACCGTTATCTGTGTTGAGTTAGCACACCTGACCTCGTTTCACGAGACAAAACTTATATGGTTAAAGCATGGTGGATACGCCGCTGGTACTTCCTATATATAAGTGTTTTAGCCATATCGGCAGACTTTCGTGGAAAAAGGCCATGTGGGGTCTAATGTTAGTTAAACCCTGTGGTGTTAATCAATTGAATCGAATCGCATAAATCGTGCATATCCCCATCGCTTGCAACGTAACAACCGTCGCTTATCGCTCGTCGGTTGTCGCTATCGCGTATCGCTCATCGCCATTCGTTTATCGCCGCCGTCATCGCTTGTGCTGTGCTTGTGTACTTCGCTTAATCGCCTATTCGCTTATCGCTACCTGTATTACGCGAGCACACCTGACATCGAATCACGAAACAGATCTAGTAAGGTTGGAACGTGGTAAATACATCGCTAGGTACTTCCCATATGTATAAGTGATTCAGCCATACCAGCAAACTTTCATGGGTAGATGCCATATAGGGCTTAACGTTTGTTAAATTGTAAAGCTATGAAGACTAAATCGAATCGCACTACTCGCTTATCGCGTATCGCTTATCGTGTATCGTCTATCGCTTATTCGCTTGTCGCGTACCGCTTATCGCTCGTCACTCATCGCTTGATATTCATCACAGTCTGTGTGGTATTAGTATGCATAACATCGCTTCACGGGACAAAACTAACCTGGTCGAATGTGGTGTTTCACCATGTTAGCAAACTTTCATGGAAAAGTGCCACGTGGGTTTAATGTGAAATCTAATCGCGCTATTCGCTTATCACTTATCGCTCGACGCCTATCCAGACACGACACATCAATGTTTCGTGTCACCAGGCTACTCGTGCACGCTGTTATAGCTACGTTCGCAATTCAACCCGCCTGTTTAACCTATTTGATTCTATCTTCAACTCGGTCCGACTCCCTATCGATTGGACCGAGGTAGCGCAATTCTATATGTGTCATATCGGCACACATGACACTGCCTCACGAAACGGAGGTAATATGGGAGAAACATGGTGGATACGCCGCTGGTACTTCCTATATATAAGTGTTTTAACCATATTAACAACCTTTCGTGAGAAAGTGCCAAGTGGGGCTCGATGTTAATTAACTTTTAAAACTGTTAAAAACTGATTTTTATAAAATTTTTATTAAAACCAGTGGACAAGTGAAATTTCCTCACAATGTGGAGGTAACATCGAATCAGCTTAACTCCATGCCCAAGGGAAGTCTCATAAGTCCAGTTTTCTTTAAAAAGAACTTTTTGCAATATCAAAACGAAATCTTTCTTAAGACGTTGGTTCGACATCGAGTTCAGCTTAAACCCGTGTCATAGGAGAGTTTCCGTAACCCCAGTTTTCATTTTCAAATTCCTAAAAATGTTTAAGACCTAAACTTTCTTGCAACATTGGTTAACATCGACTCAGTTGACCCTACGTTATAAGAAAAATTTTCAAGATTTCCTTCCAAATTCCTTTTAAATAGCTAAAAACGAATGTTTCTTGCATCGTTGGTTAACAATCGACTCAGTTATAACCCTACATTATGAGAAACCTTTCAAGATCTTTAAAAATTTCAATCGCATCGAACTCACAGATTTTTCGTGACTCGAGGTACTTTTGAAACGCCAACTCGTGGGATGCTACTTTGGTCAATACGTCACCTCTTGTAATCGACCTCTCTTACTCAAAAGGCTCTCGCTTGTCAACTCTCAGTCAATTAACTCGCTGTATCGCTACTTATACGAGGACAACTCTCAAAAGTCTACCTGTTGGATTAATTTCGGGACGAAATTTCCTAAAGCAGGGGAGACTGTAACAACCCGCACTTTCGTGCGTTGTTACTACTCGCTATACTCGTTACGCCTAGCACCAGAGATTCGGATCATAATGTAACTATATGCAACTATATCGCGTACATCGTTATTTCGCAGTATATTCGCATATTTCACATACTATATCGCTATAATACATCGCATCGCAAATACTAACACTCACGATGACTTTGAGTGAGGACCTATTCTACCCTCCTCGATGGCCGTGATGTGTCGCAACGCAAACAATTAACGCTAACAAAGACTCTCGGGTAAGTACTATAGCTCCAACCGCCGTGACGATGATGGCAATACGAGCAAGTAGTACCCTGTCAGTCATTGTGGCACAACACATCGTAAACTCGAAAGCGCACCCGTGACCACGCGCAACTCGATTATTGCACCGAATATTTGAAAGTATGGATACGTATATACGACCTTTTGTGATTAATTATATATATAATAATGAAAATGAGAATTAAATATAGGGTAATGGGAAACCAAAACTATCGCAACGCTTAAACGATCGGAACGGAACACCTAAACGCAGCTCGCCGAGGGACATCCGAACGGATCGGTCATCCGGACGGATGGGCCAGCCGATCGGATGGGCCAGCCGAATGGACGGCCCCCACTCACCATCCTCTCCTCCTCCTTGCCTATAAATACCCCTCAGTCACACCAAGAATCCTTGATGTGACTGCTCTCGTTCGGCCAGATGCTGTTTCGCCATTTTCGCTCGTTTTCTCGCAATTCTTGTAAGTTTTCAACCTAAACTTTGTACTTTTATGATCTACACTCGATTCTACACCTTTCTATCTTTTAAAAATCAACTTTTAACCATGAAATCTACTGATTTGAGGTGTTCAAAGATGATGTCATCAAGAGTTCATATGAACTTCAAAGCATGACCTCAGTTTACCATGAACAACTCAGATCTGAGTGATTTCCACATGTTTTTATAACAATCTCACCTAGAATATTATGTATCTGATCAAAGTATTGCGTGGTTTCGAATTAAACATGGAGAAACCGTCAAGAACGCCCAAAACTGATGGAACGGGGTGGTTCCCGACCGTTAGAACGGGTCGGAACTGGTGGAATTCCATTTGTTTAACACGACGTCACGCCGTCTCGGTAAAAACTACCGGTATCCTTTCCAAAGACAATTGAGAGTGACTTAATTTGAAAATCTGAATGAATTTCCGTCCGACCGGACTGATGTCCGATCGAACGACGAATCAACTCCAAACCAACCGATCGGACAACATGTTAACCGATCGGACAACATATCAGTCGATCGGACAACATGTCAGTCGAACGGACAACATGTCAACCGACCGGACAACGTGCCAACCGATCGGACAACATGTTAACCAATCGGACAACATATCAGTCGATCGGACAACATGTCAGTCGAACGGACTACATGCCAACCGACCGGACAACGTGCCAACCGATCGAAAAACATGTTAACCGATCGGACGAGCCCCAAAGTGTTGATGTTCGATCGGATTACCACTAGCCCTATTATTCAACTTTTCACCACACCTCGCTTACGCTACCACTCCGTGTTCGTACTAAATTAGGCGCACTCTAAATTAATCCAACCAAGTTGAGTTCTTGCTGAATACGCACTGTGAGTATACTTGAACTCTTTTTGCTTTTGCGCTTTTTGGTGTAACATACGTTGTTATCAAATCGAATTATATCAAATGCTTTAACTACCTATCACTTGCGAATGACTTACGTGCATAGTTATACGTGATGCTAGTTACATATGTGCTAGGACTTATACTCGCGACGTCCCACCATGACTAGTATAGTACTATTGCGCCCGACGGGGTCTAGTTTGCCATCCCGTATTCGAGCATCGAGGACTTAGCTGGTAGTATCGGTTTTGTGAGTATGTATGTCGTGTATCTCGTTTATGTATGTAGGAGATTCGCAGCACTTTTAAATCTATTATGCTATTATATATCAAACCTGTATACTCGCCAATACTTTTGTATTGACATTATTTTAACGTATGTTGCAGGTTAGATCTCAAGCTATCTCAAATCAAGCTAGGAAGTCTAGAAACTCTCCTAAAATCTAGGTTGTCGGATTTGCATTGTTCGAGAGGACAAGAAATCTGTGATAACTTGTGTGATTGTATTATTTGTTAGTATGGGATAACGAACGTAATAAATATTATCGCAATATAGTTGTTATGGATTCTCTTGAGCAATCTGATTCGCCTAGTGCCGCGCCCCGATGATTCCGCCATCGGTTGGGGTGTGACAGCCCTAATAGAGCGTGTTGGGCCTTGATATATCTTAATGGCCCGTTAAGGTCTTTATTATGTAACATTCGATGTTGGTGGGTTATATCATGTCATGTTGAGTGATCTTGTATCGTAATGGACACTAACAGGTCATACAAGCCCTAATAGACCACGTGGGCCTTGATATATCTTAATGGCCCAATTAAAGCCTTTATAATGTAACATTCGGCGTTGAAGGGTTATTCCACGTTGTATTGAGTGATATTTTATCGTAACGAACAATTACAGGTCATACATGCCCTAATAGACTGTGTTAAGCCTCGATATATCTTAATGGATCGTTCTGGCCTTTATTATGAAACATTCGATGTTGAAGGGTTACAGCACGTTGTATTGAGTGCTATTATACCGTAACGAAGATTTACAAGTCAAACATGCCCTAATAAATTTGTTTTAAAAAATAACATATAAGTGTATTACAAAAAAAAAAAAAATTATCCATTCCTTGAATAATCTGTCAGAATTTCCAACACACTTCCTACGGAATTAATTTAGAGATAAAATATATTTTTGTTAAATAATAAAACTTTATATTTTAATATCGCTAATTTTATTTATTATGAATATTTTTTATGATAAATTGGGTTCCTACGCATTTCCTACTAATGATTAAAATGAAAACGAATTTCGTAGGAATTGCGTCAGTATTTTCCTATACATTTCCTACGGATATATATAAACTAGTTTTTTCCCCGCCCGCGTTGCGGGGCAATAAGTCGAATATTTCTCTCTCATAACATGTATGTATGTACAGAGGATAAAATCGTAATTATATTTTGAACTGGAGGCGAAATCATAATTTTGAGCTAGGGGAAAACATAATTTCATTTTGAACGGTGGGCAAAAGCGTAATTTTGAGCTGAGGGCAGAATCGTAATTTTGTGCTAGAGGAAAAAACAACATTTTATTTTTAGTTGGGGGCAAAAACGTGATTTTAAACGGAGGGCGAAACCGTAATTTTAAACTGGGAACAAAATTAAAAGCGAGTTTTTGAACCGATGACAAAAGCGTAATTTTAAGCTAGCGGCAAAATTATAATTTTATTTTAAGCTGGGGCCAAAAACGTATCTTTAAACAAAGGACGAAAGCGTAATTTTAAACTGGGAATAAAATTAAATTAAAACTGGGCTGGTCCAATAGGGAAGTGCCAGACAAATTTTGAACTGTGAGCAAAAACGTAATTTTAAACGGAGGGCGAAACCGTAATTTTAAACTGGGAACAAAATTAAAAGTGAGTTTTTGAACCGAGGGAAAAAGCGTAATTTTAAGCTAGGGAAAAATTATAATTTTATTTTGAGCTGGGGGAAAAACGTAATTTTAAAAAAAGGACGAAAGCGTAATTTTAAACTGAGAATAGAATTAAATTAAACTTTGAACTATGGGCAAAAACGTAATTTTAAACGGAGGGCGAAACCGTAATTTTAAACTGAACAAAATTAAAAGTGAGTTTTTGAACCGAGGGCAAAAGCGTAATTTTAAGCTAGGGAATAATTATAATTTTATTTTGAGCTGGGGGCAAAAACGTAATTTAAAAAAAAGGACGAAAGCGTAATTTTAAACTAAGAATAGAATTATCCTATATATTAATTAACCAACCTTATGAATAGTAAAATAGTAACCTCACCATTCAAATCTTGACACATATATATACAGACACGTGACAAGTTAATGAATAATACCCACCCCTACCCACCCGAAATACCCACCCTTAGACGAAATTGTTGACTTTTTTTCCCCTACCCACCCGAAATACCAGGACAACCTTAAATGGAATTGACCCACCCGAAACACCCCTACCCACCCGAAATACCCACCCCTACCCACCCGAAATACCCACCGAAATTGTTGACTTTTTTTCCCTACCACCCGAAATACCAGGACAACTTTAAATGGAATTGGGCTGTGATGTAGTTTTGCAACGAAAGACATGTACTAGCCCACTAAGGGCCTACCTAAATAATTAGTTTCTTTTTTTGAATTAACTTGGTAAACAACAATGACATGAAGACATGTAAATGCATAATCCTTTGCAAAAAATGGAAATAAAGTAATCCATTATGTAATTAAATTAAAAATGGGTTGGTCCAATAGGGAAGTGCCAGGCAAGCTGCCTGGCACTATTCTCTGAAGTTGTGTTTTGTATATGTAGGAAACTAGTTTTTGGCCTGCCCGTTTTGCGAGGCAATAAGCCGAATATTTTTCTCTCATAACATGTATGTTTGTACAGAGGGCAAAATCGTAATTATATTTTGAACTGCGTGCGAAATCATAATTTTAAACTGATGGTAAAATCATAATTTTGAGCTTGTGGGGAAAACATAATTTTATTTTGAACTGTGGGCAAAAACGTAATTTTGAGCTGAGGGCAGAATCGTAATTTTGAGCAAGGGGCAAAAACAACAATTTATTTTGAACTGGGGGCAGAAACGTAATTTTAAACAGAGGGCGAAACCGTAATTTTAAACTGGAAACAAAATTATATATTATATATATATATATATATTAAACCCATTAAGTCTAACTGTTTTTCAAATCATTCTCCACCATTGGATCTTGCTGAAATTAAATCCTAACCATTTAAACTCCATTTTTCAACTGCTATTGTGGCAGTTTTGGGCAGTTATGTATGCTCCCCTCATTTTCCGGCCCATCTTTCCCACTTTACACGGTTGCTACAAAACTGGGACGTGGGTAGAATGCAGTTGACGACCTCTCTTATATAATACAAACCCTTGCATTCAAATATTCGCCTCCATACATCCTTCTGTTTGCAGTACAATTCGCCTGTAAGCTTCGTATACAACCCTAGCTCCATCATCAGAAAGGAAGTTCAAGAAGATGAAGACCTTGGCTTCAATTATCAATGGCAGTTGCTCTACTCTTCTTCTCCTTCCTTCTCAGGTATTTCTCATTACCCCAATTAATGTAATTTAATTTTGCAGTTCTTTCATACGGGCGTTTTGATTCATGAGATTTTGATAAAATGCTATAAACTTGATGCTTAGGGTTAATATTTTTTTTTCAATTCTTTGAAAATTAGGGTTTATTCAAAGGTGTTGTCACTAAAATGCTATAACAGGTTTATTCAAAGGTGTTGTCACTATTTGAGGATGATCTGATTAAATGGTCTTATTACTAGATTCAATTTAATATGTGTATTCCACATGCTCGATGAAATGTCTGTGAGAGAATTTGAGGTGATTTTGGTACATGTTTCAACAGTTGTTTATGGATGTATGGTGCTTGCTAATATTTTATTTGATTATAGTTGTACAAGG
Organism: Helianthus tuberosus; assembly: GCA_030545235.1. Taxonomy (NCBI): domain Eukaryota; kingdom Viridiplantae; phylum Streptophyta; class Magnoliopsida; order Asterales; family Asteraceae; genus Helianthus; species Helianthus tuberosus. The sequence continues at coordinate 203,212,323 of CM060351.1, read as the reverse complement.
ACTAATTTTTTTCGATTGAAGACAACACACGCGTCTGTTTCCTCCTCAATCGTCAGTCCAGTGTTTGCAGGTACTGTTTTTCGTTTTTTCATTGAAATTTGATGGAAACCTGACTAATATTTCTCAATTTTGTAACATTTGATTTGCAATTTATGGATAAACTGTAACAGGTTCTCGTATTATGTTACTCAGATGCATTTCTGAGATGAACAGTTTTCGATTGTGAGTATGATTCCAGTTGTCAATGTACAAACCCTAGGTTGTGGGGAGATGACTTTGTTGATTTCAGTTCAATTGGAAGCCTTTCTAATGACATTAATGTTTAGTTTCTTGATCCAACTCTTAATTTACCCCTGATTTAATTATATTTTCAATTGTATGATTCAACTTTGTTTTCAGTGTCGCAATAAAAGGGGAAGAGGTTGAAACTGGAAAAAATACTGTTTGGTTTCGTGAGTATTTCCCTACTATTCTGTTAAAGTGTAAAGAAGCATAATATGTTAGTGGTGGCCTCCGGTATTGTGATCTCACACTTGCTTTCACTTGATAAGATAAACTAATATCTTAAATCGTAATACTGTTATGTTCAAGGATTCATGTCTTACGAACTAATATTTTATAAACTAAGCATATAAACCGTTGTTACAATACTTGGCGGGTTGCATGGTTTAAAAGTTTGGATAAAATGTTGGTATGTCCTAGAAACAACACACATACATATAGTTTCTTAGCATTTTCTCTAATTAGTTTCTATATTGCAGGTAGAAGGGGCTGCCAATGAGGGTGGTAGAGGTCTTTTATTATTACACAAAGCAATTCCATTTATCTCCTTCAATTTGGTCATAATTGGTTCTCGCTTCTCCCCGTTCATTGTGCAACACATTCTTTTTTGATAAATGTTTGTTTAATTGTTTTGTACAAAATAAGGTTCCATTATCTTGACAAATATGTTTTAAATATTGTATTTATGTAGAATACACATGCTAATAACATTTTTGCCGGACAGTTCTGGATTGGGCACTTTATGGTTGCTTTTGGACTAGTGGACAAATGTAGTGCAACTTCTTGCATAATATAGTGTATGTAAGTATGCAGTGATGATAAGATATATCTTATATAGATTATTTCTCTCTCATCAGGGAGGGTTGTGCTGCTAATTATGTATCCCCTCCCTTCCATCCCTTGCTTTATTAAACTATGTTTTCTACTACCATTTTAAGGTTGGGTTTGAGGAGTTTGGTGTTGGAGTCTTCAGAGAGTTTGAGAATTACTGGATTTGCCCTTACGCTTTGGACCAATGCTTGGAGGGCGCTTGATGCTGTAGGAATTGGAAATACCCTGAGATAAACATCCACCCAAATGAAAGGGTAATAAAATTCTCATTTAATAAAAACAAACTGTTTAAAATCAGAATCTGAAATTAGTTATTATGTCATATATTGTAGATTCAAGATCGCCTCTCCTGATACTGGTCTGTTTACTTCTGAGCAAGCACTGGATAAAGATGGAAAATTGTGAGTCACACTTAATTTCCTTTATACTTCTAACCCAACATTTGATGTTCCCAAAAAAAACTAACATTTTTTGTGAGTGGGGTGTCTCATCATGTTTGCATAAAGATAATTATAACAGCTAGATAAAATTTAAATGATACTTATTATCCTTTAATACTGGAGATAGTTGATTAATTAACTACATTTTGATTCTAGTGAGGGTTACGAAAGCCGATGCATAGAAGAAAGGATTTACTAGAGACAATAGTGAAGGAGCTGCCACCGGGTACCATTAGGTACTCTTCAAAGGTTGCAGCCATCAATGAACTCGGCCGCTTTAAGTTGGTTCACCTAGCTGATGGGCCCATTATTAAAACCAAGGTATGCAGTAAACACGTCAAAATACCATTTTTTGGTGAACTGGTCAAAATTATAATTTTAGTAAACATGTCAAAATTGTCGCTTTTAGTAAATGGGTCAAATTCATCGGTTTTAGTAATCGAGTCAAATTACCATTTTTAGTGAACGGGTCGAAATTATAATTTTAGTAAACGGGTCAAACATATCATATTTAGTAAACACGTGGGTCAAAATTGTAATTTTAGTAAACGGGTCAAACATATCATATTTAGTAAACACGTGGGTCAAAATTATAATTTTAGTAAACGGGTCAAACATATCATATTTAGTAAACACGTGGGTCAAAATTATAACTTTAGTAAACGGGTCAAACATGTTTAGCCACACCGGAACTTTAATGGGTTTTTTATAACATGTATTAAACTTGGCTCTTAGTATTTTTATTTTTAGTACCATACATTGGTGGGAAACTGTTTGATTTGATTGATAACCATTTTCTTGCTTTTGAAGTCAATTTGAGTCAGGTTATGGTGTGCTTAGGCAGGGTTGGAGGTATAAGTAGGAGGGGGTGAAGCCATGAAATTTGTTGAAAATGGCAAGAACCCAAGGGATTTAATTTTTACTACATTGTGGGAACAATTAATTTGGTCTGCGCAGTGTTAATGAAAAGACATAGAAGCTAAGGATGAGAATTGGCAGGGGGCTGGCTTTGAAAGACTAGAGAAAACTTTCATTCGGAGCAAGACACCAACTGACATGGTGGAGTATATGGCAAGATGAGTCTGTGTGAGTGCTAATGATAATAATATTCCTAGTAAGGCCATTACAATGGTGGAAGTTTTTAAAGATTACAAGAGAATTATTATTATTTTAACTGCAATTTACGTGTTAATATTGATTTGTTACTTATGGGCTGTTGAACGTGACACGGTCAATATCATGGAAAACTAAGGCCTAGGAGAGATCATGTATGTTTCATATTCCACACACTTTGGCTTATGTTTTAGTGTCAATGGTCTACTTAAAGATTCAATGCAATATGAGTTATTGAAATTGTCTCCAGCATTGCCTTTTCAAGTTTTTAGCATATTATACATGTAAATGTGACATGTGAATGTAAATAAAAAAATTATGGCATGACGACACTAAAACACCCGTCCACCAGACGGGTATACTACTAGGGTTTAATAGCGAATCGTGTGTATCGGGTTTTTGTTTACAATATATCTTTAACGGAAAGATACAATAAGTTTTGACTGTTTTATTTAATTTGTAGGCATACAACTGTTGTTTTATATAGTAAATGTACATGTCACCAACAGAAAAAAAAATTTGGCACTATAAGCATAGGATTTCTTTGTTTGCTACACTGTAAGCGTAACCCGTCCACCGGACGGGTATTAAACTAGTTAAGAATGGGTTTTTGAACCGAGGGCAAAAGCGTAATTTTGAGATAGGGGCAAAATTATAATTTTTTTTAAACTAGGGGTAAAAACGTAATTTTAAACGAAGGACGAAAACGTAATTTTAAACTGGGAATAAAATTAAGTTAAAATGGGTTGGTCGAATAGGGAAGTGCCAGTCAAGCTGTCTGACACTATTCCCCTAACTTGTAAATGTATATGTAGTGGGGCAAAATTATAATTTTTTTTTGAGCTGGGGGCAAAAACGTAATTTTAAACGAAGGATGAAAGCGTAATTTTAAACTGGGAATAAAATTAAATTAAAAATAGGGAAGTGCCAGGCAAGCTGCCTGGCACTATTCCTTTAACTTTGGAAATCTGGCCTGGCACTATTCCTTTAACTTTGGAAATGTATAAATAGGTAATTTGTTTTAGAAATAACATATATGTGTATTACAAAAAAATTATCCATTCCGAGAGTAATCTGTCGGGATTTCCAACACACTTCCTACGGAATTAATTTAGAAACAACATATATTTTTATTAAATAATAAAACTTTATATTTTAATATCGTTAATTTTATTTATTATGAATTTTTTTTATGATAAATTGGATTCCTACGCATTTCCTACTAATGATTAAAATAAAAACGAATTTCGTAGGAATTCCGTCAGAAATTGCCAACGCATTTCCTACGCATACTGATTCCTACGAATTTCCGACTAATGCTTAAAATGAAAATGAATAATAAAACGAATTTGGCCGATACTAATCCCAAGTCAGTTATTGACCGATAATAATCCGAATTAGTCAAATTTTTTTGTAAAATATTCCGCCGTTAAAATAGCTTAACTGGGTTAAGTTTTTTCGGAATTACAAACCGATGTTTTAGGGCTTTTGATCAGAACGAGGATACAAGTCGATTGATGTAAAACTTACCTCAAAATTGTGTTCGAAATGGCTTGATTTTTGTTAATTGGAAGTTTAAACACCCGAATTGAATCACTGTTTTCGTGGGTTAGGGCAGTATTTTGAGGTAAGTTTTACATCAATCGATTCGTATCCCCATTCTGATCAAAATCCCTAAAACATCGGTTTGTAATTCGAAAAAAACTTAACTCTGTTAAACCACCTTATTGCAATAACCGATGTGAACACAACAAAATAAACCCACTACACACCAAAACCTAAGAAAACCTAAAAAAAACCTAACCCACCCCCCAAGCTAAATGCTAAAAACTAAACAATAAAGCTAAACCCCCCAAAAACCAAAAAAAAACTAACCCCCACCCCCCAAAAAACCTAAAACCCACCACCCAACCCAAGCTAAATGCTAAAAACTAAACCCTCAAAAAATCTTAAAAATCTAAATAAACATACAATTTTCTTTCTTTTTTTAATAAAAATCGCTAGTTTTAGTCTCCAAATTTTTTTTTAATTTTTTATTGACGAAAAGTAGCGATTTTAATTAAAAAAAATATAAAAAATGACAGTGACGTAGAACCAATCAGGTCACACCGTTCACTGCTCCATGATCTCCACTCTGATGACAGACTCGACAACAAGAACAATTGCCAGGCCACGTGGTCCAATTATCGTGCACCAACGTCTCTATACTCGGGACACACTAACGTCTCTATACTCGGGAAACACTCACGTGGCTCATTCCGGTGAGAAGGTACCGCACCATAATGATTTTGGATCATGCGGGTGTGGATGAGGCGACTTTAGGTAATCATTTGGATCCTACGACCCGTGTTCTACTTCGGACCTGCGTGTTTCTTCCTTCCTTCACATGTGGGCTTCATTACCCAATTCATGGCCGAAAACCGCCTGGTTTTTCTGTTGGGCCACTGATTTTGGGCCTTCTCATCTTCTTGTATTTTATTTTCTTCAGAAGATGCCATTTGATTTTCTTGATATTCCACTCTTCACTTTTCCAAGACACATTTGTAATTAATCAACTTCAATACAAAACCGTTGCTTTAATTATAAGTTTTCATTACATTACAAGGGCGGAGATACAATATGAAGTTTATTTGGCTAGGAAGACTAGGAAGTGATCTTGACCATCCATTTAATTAATCAAGGGCTAAGATTAAATGAATGAAATTGAAGCAAAAAAAAAGAGGCGTGTGGGTTTGTTAGGGACATTCTAGTCAATCCAGCACAATAGTTTCTCTCTCCTCCAATTCCCCCCATTTTTTAAACGTTAATAACTTTTTCATACGATATTATTTTTTTATAAAAATTGCACCAAAAAAACCAGCGTTTTTTTATCTTTAAAACGAGTATACTATTGCTATATTTTCGAAATTTTTTTTGAAAACCCAGTTGCGTAAAACGCAATGGAGAAAACCCAGTTGCGTAAAACGCAATGAAAAAAAAACGTAAAAACATGACTTTTTCTAAAACGCAACGCACCAAAAACACAAAGAAATGTCTTATTTCTAAAACGCAATGACCAGAAAACACAAATAAATGTCTTATTTGTAAAACGCAATAGCCTAAAAACACAAAAGAAAGTGTACTTTATAAAACGCAATGGACTGAATGTGTTTTACCTAAAACGCAATGCACCCAAAACACTTAAAAATGTCTTATTTCTAAAACGCAATGCACCCAAAACACTTAAAAATGTCTTATTTCTAAAACGCAATGGCCAGAAAACACTTAAAAATGTCTTATTTCTAAAACGCAATGGCCAGAAAACACTTAAAAATGTCTTATTTCTAAAACGCAATGCCTAGAAAACACATAAAAATGTCTTATTTCTAAAACGCAATGGCCTAAAAACACAAAAGAAACTGTTCTCTCTAAAACGCAATGAGCTGAATACACATAAAAATGTGTTTACCTAAAACGCAATGAGTAAAAACACTTCAAAAATGTTTTATTTCTAAAACGCAATGACCAGAAACTGTTGTTCACAGAACCAGAAACTGTTGTTCATAGAACCAGAAACTGTCTAAAACGCAATGACCAGAAACTGTTGTTCAAAGAACCAGAAACTGTAGTTCACATAACCAGAATCTAACTAAAACGCAATGACCAGAAAACTGTTGTTTACAGAAGCAGAAAAACTGTCTACGAATGCAGTTTTCCAGAGGCAATTTACAGAAAATTAATTTTTCTGATGCATTTTTATTACACTGGCTCAACCCCAGCCAGGGGCTGCCGCCCCTGGGCCCCCGCTACCAGGGGCGCTGCCCCCGGACCCCCGCCAAGATCGTAAAACGCAATGACTAAATCAAAAACCCAGATCGTAAAAATGAAATTAAAGAATTTCTTACATGGATCTAAATGATTTCTTCAACAATTGACGAAGTTTGAATGATTGAAACACTTATCAGCGCTCGAATCGAGTGATTATCTCCAAAATCACCGGAAAAAACGAGATTTTTTATGAAATTAAACTCGGTTTTCTTCAAAAAAGCTGAAGAACACGTTGATCGGGTGTTTGAATCATTGATTTGTGATGAAAATCGCACTATAATGTAGTGATTATTGAGATAGAAAGTGAAGAAATGGTTGAAGATGGTGGGTTTTGAAAATGGTGGGTTTTGAAGTTACTGGGTTTTGAAAAGGAAGAAGAAAGGGTTGGATTGACTAAAATACCCTTTTTCTTTATTTTAAATGTTGTCACATGTCCTAATCCTATTGCTTCCTACACTTGCTAGCCAAAATTAAATTCCTATTTGATCTTTTCTCAAAACTTGTTGCAACCGAATTAGTAGAAACCTCCAAAACTTGCACCAACATAAAGGTCTTTTATCCCACTTTGTTATTGTCCACATGAAGTTCCTAACCTTGATCCAGATTGATTCTTCTTACCCAAGGGTATAGAACTTGAATATATTATCATCAATAAATACCATCGATTCTATGATAAGTCCACAAATGCAATACCAAAATCAAGGTTTTGTGGTGATTAACTGAAGCCACTATTAAACAACACCATCCATACTTTTACCAATACCATCCATATATATATATATATATATATATTCTCTCATGGAATATTATGTTAACACAATTAAACTTCAACAATATTAAAGTTGATGAAAACGTTCTTATAAATGTCATATTTTATGTGTAGCATAGTGTCAAATGGTATGAAAGATCAACAATATAATGTAAAGAATCAACAAAAAACAAAAAGAAGCGACAAAACGTGGAGAAAACTTTATTAACCCAAACCAAAATAATTTCCCCCCCCCCCCAGAAACCTTTCGATCTTACAGCTTGTAAGATCAATAATGAACAGAAGTTCAATACAATCAACTGATAACAATATCAGTTGATGAACATACAAAAGAAACCAGAATCACGCAGGATTCAATCAATGCAACAAATCCTAACGACTGAGAGAATAAAATGTAAGATACGATCAACAACAAATAACTTATCTGATCGCCAACAAAACGATACGGAGACAAGTGCAAGAAAGGATGACCATCAGAATAAAACCCTAGAAGTCTTCTCGAAGCTGTTATCTCTATTTCCAGACTCTCTAACCTAACAAACAAGCTGCATCACTTCTTTTATATTGGCTGAACTCTAATTCCCTTAAGCCCAGCTTTGTGTGTGAGCCCAAACTTTCAGCCCAAACGCTCCAAAGCAAACCCCATACAATAAAACAAAAACAAATATTAGTAAATATTAATGTGTTTGACATTAAATTGAAGATATATACCGTATATTTTCAACACATAGTTTTGGTTTGGGAATGTTGATGTATACTCCACCTAGAGTCATACCATTGAATTGCATACGTTTTTCATCTATTTAACAATCACATCTGACATGTTGATATTACTTGCTGAACACCATACACCATGTAATCTTTATATGATTTATGTGCCCTTAACGTGTCTTTACACAACTTAGATACACCTTTCAGCCATGGCTGCGACACACCCCAGTCAAGAGGACCATTCTTTTGCCTGATGTCATATTTTGACCCAAAACCATCACCAAAACACTAGATTTAATTCCAAATATCAAAAACACTTCCAAAATGTGTTTGATAACGCTTCCAAAAACTTTCATCCAAATAACAACTTCTACATTGCGGATCCAAAACCCAAATGGTCAACTAACAACAATTCAAATTCAACATCCCAAATTTAGCTTCTTAAGGCAGTGGTCAAAACCCAATTTCAAAAGAGAAAGGTGAAAACCCAAATTTAAAAGTGAATAAATTCAAATTCAAACAAAAAAAAAAACGAAATCTTCTGGCTCACTTACCACAGTTCAATTACTAAACTGTAAAAAAGATGAATGTAAGTTAAAATATTTCACAAAACTTAAAAAATCTGACAAAAAAAACTTAAAGAGGTATTGTAAAAGCATCTTACAAAAACTAAAAAAGAAATGTGGCTGCTGGGATTCGAGCCCAGGTCTCCACGGCCACAACGTGGAATTCTTACCACTAAACTACAGCCACATTGATGTCAAGTGTCATAATAATAAGATCTTTAACTATATTGGTTGTAGTTGTTATGTATGTTAGCAATTGAGTCAATAGTTAGGGCAAAATTATCATCGTCGACGTCTATCAGATCAAATCTGTTTGAATTGGGGTTGGGTTTTATTCTCCAAGCTTGAAAATGGCAAGATTGAAGACAATATTCAGCACCGTTAGCATCTTGTTAGCATCATTATTCTCCATGATCCCGTATTCTGCAGCTTACAGGCCCGGTGACATCGTCCCCATGAGCAAAATGGGCCAATATCACTCCGTATGTACATCTTCTTCTTCTTCTTCTCCTTGATAATATTAACTGAATTTCACAGATGTTGTATTTGATTTGACAGTCAAGAACCGTTTGGCATGATATGATTGGTCGCCACTGCCCGATCTTCGGCGTAAATCGTGAGGTAGTTTTGTTGAATTTATTTATGTTATACACTTCATTTCATTTGATTAATTTGAATGAATGATGTTGTTATAGGTATTGGTTCCTATATCTAAACCAACTGGTTACACTGGAGCTGATCCTTACAAAATGTGAGACTCTTTACTTTATTTCTTTGTTTCTTTGTTTGTGCAACATCTTATGATTATCATCAATTTCTTAAAGCAAATGAGTCATAGGTAATATCAGTTTTTTGAGGGTTTGGGATGGGTATGGAATTAGGTGATGCTCGTACGATTGCCCGAATCTATTTGCCTGTATTGGAACCGAATATATTAATAGTGCAGAAGCTGTTAGAAACTTGAATTATGGAATCGTGACAAGTGTAGATGGGTATGTAATATTTTAAGTTCTGGTTTCAGGTACTAATGAGTAACGGTTACCCCATGGATAGGATAGGATATGAGACACAATTTTATAATCGTTAGTTTTGGTTGGATTAATGAAAAATGCTTATAACCAATCTAACTTCCTCCGGAATGAATAAATGTAGTTCATTTCAAGTTGGAAAAGAGAAGTATTATATTCCATGGCTGCTTGTAATAAACCGTAAGAGCTCTGAGGTTCCAATGATCGATGTGCATTTGGTAACCTTCTTCTACAAGGAAAATCATTCTTTTCATTTTAACCATCCCACGCCTGTGATTGATATACCTACTGAGTATTTGTTTAATGCTTGCTCCTTTGCAATTTATACAGAGGTACTCAGGAAGTGATTTTCTTGGTGTCACTGCTAAGGTTATCGACATGCCACATCATTGTATGTCACCTTCTCTTTTACTTAACATTGTTATCATTTACCAAGTAAATCATTATTTGATTGTTAGGCATTCTTAATTTGCAGTTGATATGATTTTAACTTTTTAAGCATACCCATCACATGTAAAGTTTGTGAACAATGTTATAGTAGTATCAAACATTCTATGTTTTACTGATCAGATGTGGAGCTTCATCCTGATATTGGCAAGCAGTTTTGGGATACACAAACATGGCCAAAATATGTGCTTGTTAGATACACATGGTTAGTCATTTGCTTATAATTTATGTTTCTGGTCAATCAAAATCGAAGAACGAGCATGTGTTTTACTAATGTATGTTTATTTATAGGGAGGAACAATCTGAAATAGATGTTGCTTCTGGATTCTATGTTCTCTTTGGATCAGGTAATTATGCTTTCATTCGTATATTGATAAATATAAGATTTGGGGCATTAGAAAAAAAGAATTCAACCTTTTCTATTTTAATAGAATAATTTATTTATGTATAAGTTCTCTTACAACTCATGATCAGGGCTGCTCATGTCGTTCGTCCTTTCTATATACATTCTGCAGTCTTCTCGTGATAAAATAGAAAGGTAAAACTTCAGTTTTCTTTAACTTCCTATTTGCATGCTTAATTTCTTCATTCAATGGTAATATTATCGTTTCATTCAATGGTAATATTATCGTTTAGTTATCGTTAGATTTGGCAAAAACATTGGGTTGGGAACATCCCAAAACGAGTTTTTTTTTTTTTTTTTCAAAACTAGTCAAGACATGTTGATTTCTATTCATAGTTTTGAACCCTATAAATAACTTTTGTATTGAAACAAGATTAAAACAAACACCACCTTAGAGTTTGAAACAAGAATAAAGCCACTCATCTCATGCTAAACCCATATTATTATTCGTGTCAAATGTATAAACCCTAACCCTGCCTACTTATCTAAACATGTCAAACGTGTAGTGATCTAGTTGTAAACATGTAAATCGGGTTGGTGAGTTGTAAAACATTGGTTAAACGGGTGGTTGGTTGACCTGCATAATTAAACCGGTTACGGGTCGACCATTTGGTTAAACGGGTTAAACATGTAACCTGACACAACCTATCTATTTAAAAAGGTCAACCCGAGCATGACCCACGGACCTGTTTATTAAACGGGTTGGATATCATATGACAGCCAAAATTTGTTTTTTTTTTTTTTTTTGTCATGTCAGAATTTGTCACCCCTACTATTTATATTTATAAAAACCTGAGTGTGCGACTGCGAATGATAACTAGTTAAACTAACTTTCTACGCTGGTTCTTATTCCAGCTTTGTTAGAGAGACGGTAGCCGAAAGTAGCATGCCTGGGGGAGTTGCAAAAGTTGAATGATTAATGGTAAGCCTACAAGTTTGATCTTATCCTTGGGCTATTGAAAGTCATCTTTATACTTGTGCAAGTGATTTAGTTAGATCTAAGAACCTTTGTAATCAAAACTAACCTATGTATTGTATTTTTGTGTCGGGAAGCAAGCACATAATGGTTTTTTTTTTTAAATGGATGATGACAAAACAGATTAACACACCACATGTGGGAATTGTGTTAAATTGACCTGTTTAGAGGTTTACATTTCTTTTTTCTTTTGCCAAACCAGTCTAGTCATAAACCGGTTTAGCTTGGTCCAAGCTAGTCATGACCAGTTTGAGTTTGAGGCCAAATCGGTTCAGGTCATAAACCAGTCTTATAAGAAAATGGTTGAACCCGTTGAAACCTATTAAAATATTAAACCTGTATTCAAACATGCGGGTTGGGTCTGATTGACCCGGTTTGGAGGGCTTCTTTAGACCTCTAGACCCATCACATCAAGCAACAAGATGTGTTTTTGTTATATGTTATTGTGCATAGGGTAAGATAAAATAAAAAGTTCATTTTGACTAACTAGGATGAGAAGTAATCTTAACTATTCATTTTTCAAATCAATGGTTAAGATGAAAATATAGGAAAAAAGAGAAGCGTAAGGGTATTTTGAGAAAATCCTATTTATTCGCTTTGTCTCTCCACATGTAAAGCACATGCATATTACACTCTCATATTTTAAATGTCCATAACTTTTTTATACGATATTATTTTTTCATAAATATTTCACCATAAAATCGAGCGTTTTTTTTATATTTATTTTGAATACCATATTGCTATATATAATATGACGACTAAAAAAACCCACAAAAATGTGTTGTATTTTTATGTCGTATAACATTTTTTGTGATGATTTTTTTACTATATTTTTGTGCTAAATTTTTTTGTTTTAAATTTTTTCTTAATTTTTTGTGCTGGGTTTTTGTACTATATTTTTTTTTTGGGTTGAATTTTTTCGTGATATATTTTTTGTACTAGATTTTTTTATACTAGAGTTAATTACTGTTTTCGTCCCTGAGGTTTGTCAAAAATAACGGTTTCAGTTCATTAGTTTAAAAATTGCGATTTCAGTCCATTAGTTTCATTTTCGTAACCATTTCAGTCCACTTTTCAAACGGCGTTTGTTTTATGCAGTTAATGGAAGCACGTGCTTGTCACGTGATGGGAAATTTGGTCATTTCCATTCCAATTCTCACAAACCCGGTTGTATTAAACACCACCTACCCCCTTATTCATCCAAACCCTGACCCCCAATTCATTGTTTGTGTATACAGTTTCTGCATGAGCAAATTGGGGGTCAGGGTTTGGATGAATAAGGGGTAGGTGGTGTTTAATACAACTGGGTTTGTGAGAATTGGAATGGAAATGACCAAATTGCCCATCACGTGACAAGCACGTGCTTCCATTAACTGCATAAAACAAACGCCGTTTGAAAAGTGGACTGAAATGGTTACGAAAATGAAACTAATTGACTGAAATCGCAATTTTTAAACTAATGGACTGAAACCGTTATTTTTGACAAACCTCAGGGACGAAAACAGTAATTAACTCTTTATACTATATTTTTTTGTACTGGATTTTTTTTGTGCTAGATTTTTTGTATTGGATTTTTTTGTTGTATTTTTTAGAAAACAAAAGGAGTGTCGCATGTCATTTTCACACTCCTATTTATAAGGACCAAAATGTCTTTCATTCCTACTTATATGGAGTGCCACATGCCATCATCACAAATCTTCTTAGGCTACTTAGACAAAATCTACTTTTTAGTGGATCCTTCCCATTATGCATATATTTCATAGAAATTTATAATATATAAGCTATTATATATATATATATATGGTAGGGATCCTAAGAGAAGTCCACCCTATGTGAGAAACTTGAGAAGCAATCTGGACCACACATTTTCCCTAAGCAAAAAATGCAAAAAAAAGGTGAAAAAAATGCAATTTTTTTTTTTTATGAAAAATCGCTGCTTTTTCTTTAAGAATTAAAAAAAAAAATTTTAATTTTTTTTTTGGATTTATACACATGTGTATATTGTTAATCTTTTAACTATACATATATGTATATTGTCAATTATACATATATGTATATACATGTTTAAAATTGAAAAAATGTGTATATTGTTAATCTTAAACCATAAACACTAAAACTAAACCCTAAAGCTAAACCCTAAACTCTAAACCCTAAAGCTAAACCCTAATTCTAAACCCTAAAGCTAAACCCTAATGTTAAACCCAAAAGCTAAAACTAAACACTAAAGCTAAACCCTTAATGCTAAACCCTAATACAAACCCTAAAGATAAAGCTAAACCCAAAAGCTAAACCCTAATGCTAAACCCTAAATACTAATGCTAAACCCTAATGTTAAACCCTAAAGCTAAACCCTAAACCATAAAGCTAAACCCTAAACCCTAATGCTAAACCCTAAATACTAATGCTAAACCCTAAATAACACTTATTTTTCAATTTTAAACATGTATATACATATATGTATAATTGACAATATACATATATGTATAGTTAAAAGATTAACAATATACACATTTGTATAAATCCAAAAAAAAAAATTAAAAAAAAAAATTAATTCTTAAAGAAAAAGCAGCGATTTTTCCAAAAAAGAAAAAGAAAATTTTTTTGCATTTTTTCACCTTTTTTTTTTGCATTTTTTTGCTTAGGGAAAATTTGTGGTCCAAAATGTTTCTCAAGTTTCTCATTTAGCCTACTACTTCTCACATGATCCTTATCCTATATATATATATATATAGTGTAAGTATATGGAGAAAACCAATTTTAGTGAGAAAACTTAGCAAACTAGAATATGTGGTCCACATTCACCCACATCACCTCATCCATACCCATCCTTTAAGGGTATTTTGGTCTTTTTGTTTTTTTCTTTGAAGATTGTGCTTTGTACTTTTCACCAACCATCACATTTCCCCACATCCCCACTCGATTATACCCAACCCATCATCCATCACCTTTTGTACTTCTTATCATCCATCATCTTTTTCAAAACTCCATTGTTCTCTTCTTCAATTTTCTCTGCGTTAGAATAGGAGATCCACACCAAATAATGGAAGATCTTCCTGCATACTCTCCCACCACTCTTCAAGATATCAAGTACAAATCCATATCTTCTAACTCATCCCTTCCAACCTTCTAACTCATCCCTTCCAACCTTGAAATCTGAAGATCGAAGCCACCATCAAAGCTCTCAAAGAAAAGGAAGCTCGGTGTCATTTTAATCACATCTTTGTTTCTGTTTTTTAGAGAGAGAAAGCTAATTTTTGGAAGGAGAGATAACAATTTTCATGTTGTTCACCTAGACACCAAGAACACACGCACAAGTGTGTGAGAGAGAAACAGGTTTAAAGATCTTACTTTTGTTAATTTATGTAATTTGTTTAGATTTATACTTTGTATAACGTTTGGTAGATTTAAAATCAGAGCTAGTTTGTTTATTTTATTTTTTAAATCAAGATCTATAAGAAATTTTTGTATGTTGTATTTCTCTCTTCAAAGTGTATTGATTTTTTTTATGAAGATTAAAGTTAAATTTCTAAATTGTTTGTCCAGCGATTTTGAGTTAATGATTGCTTTTAGTTGGATTTTTGTGTGTGTGTGTGTGGGGGGGGGGTGAGCTGGGTTTTTTTTAGGGTTTATGAATTGGATTTGGTTTAATTTGTTTTCTGGTTTTGTTTAAATTCAGCATCACCGTTGATGGTAGATAATTAGTTTGAAAATCCATAATTTTTACGATGTATGTTTCAAATTTCTTTGTTGTTTAGTTGTTTTTTGAATAAATTCACTCCGATATTATATTTTCATTAGCTTTAGAAAGTTCATAATTTAATCGGATATCGGTTTTGTTTTACAAATAGAAATTCGTGTTTTTTACTGGCATAATTTGTTACATATGTTACATTTCTATCAGCTACATTTATGCGAAGAGTATATTGATATTTTTTACGAAGATTAATGTTGACTTTCTAAATTGTTTGTACAGAGTATATTGTTATTTTTACGAAGATTAATGCTAAAATTTCTAAACTGTTTGTCATATATGTTGTAACACGTGTTACACTGCGGGTTACATATGTTGCATAGAGGGTGTTACATGTGTTACACCCAGTATATGAGACCAACTTATTGTTTTTTTTAGATTGGCTGTTAAATGTTAAAATGTATAAACTTCATAATTTATTCGGAATATCTCGTTTATTTTACAAATAAAAAGTCGTGTTTTTTTGGTGGGATAATTAGCTACATATGTAGTAACAACATTACGCAAGTTACTTATAGTTACCCCAACCCTTTTTTGGACACAAAGGGGGGTGCACATATGTAACACATGTTTGTAACATGTGTTACACTAGAGAGGTAACACATGTATAGCCCCGTTACACATGTTACATAGAAGATTAATAAGTTTTAACTATAGAATATTTAATATTGATGTACTTGTTTTGTTCATAGGTGAAAAGATGTTTTGTGTTCAAGATGAAGATGGTTATCAAGAAGCGAAACCCGCGGAAGGATTACAACGCATCATCAGGTTTTCGTGGTGACGATGGTGTGTTTTTTGGTTGGCTGCTATGTGTTGTGAAGACCATTTTTAGAAGCATTACAACTATTGATATAAAATTTATTTTTATTTTCATTGTTAGTATGCCAATTTTTGGATGAATACGGATGTTGTTGTGAAGGCAATTTTTTTTTTGGATGCAACAACTATATGTAACATGTGTAAGATTGCTATACATGTGTTACATATGTCAGCCCCTTTGGTGTCAATTTAAACTTAGCAAAATTACATATGTAACAACATTACATCATCCAAAATGTCATATCAATGAACAAACAAGTAATATATGTAACTATAAGTATATGAGACTAGTGTAACAAATTAAAGGGACAAACGATACACTTCATGTTACATAAGTACCTAGACTTGTTATTAACAATGTTATTAGTAGATAAAAAAACTGCATTAACGTATATTTTTTACATTGAACCCAGCTTATTGGTTATAAGTCTTACACATGGCAAGAAGTTCTTCCAGTGTGACGTATGATTTAACAATAATAGGATGATATTGCTCGTTGACATTCGGTGTCCACAATTTAGTGCCATTAGAATACTAGTAAATATGGTAACGTGGAGTATGTTCTAGATCATCTGTGGACATAGGGACGGATATTAGTATAAGTTTACGTGTGTTAGGAACGTTGTAATACGTTTAGCACCCTAGGGTAACAAAAAAATGATCACACATGACACTTGTCGTCATGTTACACATGTTAATTGTGTGTGCACATGTAACATCTTCTCTACAATGTATGTAACATCCTTAAAAGTTGTGTTCCTACTCTGCTTTATATTTTGTAAGTACTTATACGTAAACATGTTTTAAAGATACAACCTGTAACATGTGTTACACCAAAATGTTACACAAGTGTTTCCAGTTTTACACATGTTACATCTTCTGTAACTCTGCTTTATACATTGTAAGTGTTTCCTGTTTCCAGTTTAAACATGTTTTAAAGATACAACCTGTAACATGTAAGTACTTATAGGTAAACATGTTTTAAAGATACAGTCGTATCACCTTACAAGTTATATGTTGTACTGACAAACGAAATGTCACACACTATAGAGTGAAACAACAGTATTGAACGTTGCTACACATTTCCCATTCTGTCGTAACACGTGTAACCTTTTTGGGGGTATCAATGTTGTAGGTTTATACAGACTTAAATATATACAAATGATCCAAAAATGATCATACATGTGTTACCCTCTAGTGTAACATAAGTTACAAACATGTCTTACATATGTGCAGCCCCGATTTTTGGTAACAAAGGGGTTGAACATATGTAACACATGTTTGTAACATGTGTTACACTAGAGGGTAACTTCTGTACAACGTCAAAGGTACCCACCACATGCCCTTCATCGACTTCTTGTTCCCCTTCTTCATCGGTTTCTCCATCTACCTTCTTTCGCTTTATGGCCACCTTTTGTCGTATCCGATATTATGGTTATCTTTCTTCCTGCCAAGATCCCTTCTCGTTTGGTTGCAACTGCTATGGTCAAGTCGTAATAACACAAGTTACAGTCCAGTATTTTAAAGACACAACCGTATCACCTTACAAGTTATATGTTTTGCTGACAAACGCCATGTCACACATGTTACACACTATATAGTGAAAGAACAGTATTGAACGCTGCTACACATTTCCCATTCTGTCGTAACATGTGTAACCTTTTTTGGGGGTATCGATGTTGTAGGTTTATACTTAAATATATACAAATGATCCAAAAATGATCATACATATGTTACCCTCTAGTGTAACATAAGTTACAAACATGTCTTACATATGTGCAGCCCCGATTTTTTGGTAACAAAGAGGTTGAACATATGTAACACATGTTTGTAACATGTGTTACACTGGAGGGTAACTTCTGTACAACGTCAAAGGTACCCACCACCTGTCCTTCATCGACTTCTTGTTCCCATTCTTCATCGGTTTCTCCATCTACCTTCTCTCGCTTTATGGCCATCTTTTGTCGTATCCGATATTGTGGTTCTCTTTCTTCCTGCCAAGATCCCTTCTCGTTTGGCTGCAACAGCTATGGTCAAGTCATAATAACACAAGTTACAGTCCAGTATTTTTAATCTACTAATTAAAAAAAATAGTAGTAACATAACTAACACTAGTTACCTTCTACCCAATTATGCCCTTAACTTGAAGACTCCCCAAATTTTGAGTTTTTATCTGCATCATTTCACACATAAAAAAAAAAAAAACTAAGCAAAACCACCCAAAAAAAGGTTACATATGTAAACAATTACCATACACTTCGAACAACTACTATCCGGTAGAACCAACTCCCTCGCTGCAAGCACTAAACAAACATGTAACATATGCTAGCACAACCTTTCATATTTGTTTGACGTCGTATAGCTTTTGTTTTTGGTTTATAGACTGGACAGTTGTGCTCCTCACAACAATTGTTTTAGATGTGTTATCCTCCAGTGTAACACACGTTACAAACATGTGTTACATATGTGTAGCTCCTTTTTGTGTCCAAGAAAGGGCTGGTTTTAACATAAGTAACACGTGTAACATTATTACAACATATGTAGCTAATTATGCCAGCAAGACATTTCAACTAACAACCCATTTAAAATAACATTTCAACCCATTTAAAATAACATTTCAACATTTAAAATGATATAGATTTGTAAGCTAATAACAACTGATAATATCAAAAAAATAAAAATGATTTTAATACAAAAACAAAACCTATTAACAACAGCCTTAACAAAAAAAATCAAGGTAAATTAGTTCAAACCTGCTTCTCTCTCACACACTTGTGTGTGTGTGTTCTTGGTGTTCGAGAACACGATGAAGATTGTTGTCTCTCTATCTAAAATCAAGGTAAATTAGGTTCAAACATGCTTCTCTCTCACATACTTGTGCGTGTGTTCTTGGTGTTCGAGATGAATGTAGGAACCGTTCGCATAAAATTATAAATAAAATAAACAAATTTTATTAAAATGATTACAATACAAAAAGCTGGAAAAACAAAGTACTATTACAACTGAAATAAACAAATACAAGAAAGGGGTAGAAGCAGAATTGACTGAGGCACGTGTTCAACACGCTTCCCTTAAAACAAATTCCGAGTCTCCCAGGAGTACTCGTTTTGTTTCCCAGGGTACAACAGCCGGAGCAGTAGTACTGCCGAAGAAGACCTACAACCCGAAGGTTACCTTGAAGCGAGTAGGAAGAAGATCAGAAAGTTATAGAGAATTGTATGCATATACTGTTGTAGCTGGTAATCTTCTGAAGTGGGTATGGAGCTGTATATATACAGCTCCTAAGTCGAAACAGTCAAAAAACGAATTAAAGAGAGGTTTAAATTGCATTAAACGTCTTCAATGCAATTTAGTACGTCATTTAATTCTCAGTCAAAGCCAGTTAACTCGTCAGTTACGAAGCTGGACTGAAACTGCTCTGTTATTCAATGCTGGAAGCTTTCTGCACGCGCGCGCGCGCCCATGCGCGGTGCGGCCTCTTGGCTCACAACCATGCGCGCATGCGCCACGCCACCATGCGGGTGCGTCCTCTTGGCTCAAGTCCGTGCGCGCATGCGCCACGTCACCATGCGCGGTGCGTCCTCTTGGCTCAAGTCCGTGCGCGCGTGCGCCACGTCACCTGTGAGCCTATACGAGCGCGCCACACAGTCGCGCCGTATTGGCTCACTCTGGTGCGCCGCGCACGACACAGCAGGATCCATGCACCATGCGTGCACCCGCGTGCCTCCGTGCCATGTACTCGCGCGCGCATGCGCATGACTGCCACGTCATGCGCCGCATCACCTACCACTTGGTCCTTGCAACCCTTGTGCTCCACCACGCGCACGTGGTCAAAAATACAAAGGCGGCTCTCAAGCGGCTCGCGGCGATGCGAAGTGCAAAGTGCGCCATCAAAGCGCCTCATCGCCCACGCCACGCGCGCGCGCGCGAGCGTGTGCGAGTGCGAGTTAGGGTGCTCCGCACCCTTCGCGAGGACACTAGTGTGTGCTTCCATGAAACAATAAGGATGGAGAGTTCTACCTTAAATACCCATTTAAGTTCCATCTCTCCTCCTATGTGGGACAAGGTGCTACTTTCCCTTTTGTTTCAGCATTGAATGTTCCAAACACCCAACTTTGAGCATCGATATCTCATTCATCTTAGCTCCGTTTTGGACGTGGTTTAGTTCGTTGCGAAGCTCTCCCAACATAGAACACAAACCCACAAATAAATATATAAAACCCGCTCATTTTATTATATTTATTTCTAGTCCAAAATAGGAAAAAAATCATTTTCCTATATTTGTGAAAAATGCTATTTTCACCTATTTTTCCAACAATCCCCCACATGAAAAATGTTATTTTCATCAAATTTCCAACAATCCCCCACATGTATGGAAATGGATCTTTTCCTTACACTTTTAACGATAACCTTCGACAGTTGAGTATTGCAAGATAGGTAGGTTGAAGCCTTTGAACCTTCTTTTATGAAGCGCACTTAGCTTACTAGCGGAGTGTAGACGCAGTGTCCTTGAACATACCCCCATTTGTGTAAACGACAATACACTTCACACAATACTCTCCCTGGTTTGGCCAACTCCTCATTGTCGTGTCCTATTATGGTCCTGGAACACTAGCCTGGTTCTGCGAGAGCTCTAGGATTTGCGCACCCCACAAATCCATTTGAAGCGACCCTACTTCTCTCTAACATAGGTGATTCCCATGAATCATTAAAAGCATCATGGTTATTTGATTTTCCGAAATCGTTAACCTTAATATGCTTAGCCTTACTTCAATGTCACTGATTGGAATGGACTAGGAAGTATATAACTCCCTTTTTATTTAGTTTGGGGTACTCCCCCACAGTGACTCCGCTTTGGTAATATGATTAAGTTTGCCTATTGAACTTAGTTCTTGGGATCTCCAGTCAGCTAAGTTAGGTTTCCCTCATATTCCCATTTACCACGGGCTTTAGTCCCATTCCTCTTGACGATGTTTCTACTAACTCTGTGCTTAAGCCTTTTGTAAACGGGTCCGCAATGTTATCCGTTGATCTCACATAATCAATTGTGATAACACCCGTTGAGAGTAGTTGTCGTATCGTGTTATGCCTACGTCGCATATGCCTTGATCTGCCATTGTACATCAAGCTTTGGGCTCTACCAATCGCTGATTGGCTATCACAATGTACACATATGGCTGGCAAAGGCTTTGGCCATCTTGGAATATCTTCCACGAATTGACGTAGCCATTCCGCCTCCTCGCCTGACTTATCCAAGGCGATAAATTCAGATTCCATTGTGGATCTCGCTATGACCGTTTGCTTAGAAGACTTCCAAGCAATAGCAGCTCCTCCAAGTGTAAACACATAACCACTTGTTGATTTGGAATCTTTATTATCCGATATCCAGTTTGCATCAGTGTATCCTTCGATCACTGCTGGTTGTCGGGTATAATGCAGTCCATAATCTCTTGTGTATCTTATGTATTTAAGCACCCTCGTGATAGCTTTCCAATGATCCGCGCACAGATTGCTGGTGTATCTACTTAGCCTACTCACCGCGTATGCCAAGTCGGGTCTAGTACATGTCATTAGATACATTAGACTGCCAATAATTCTTGAATACTCTAACTGAGCAACTCCATGTCCCTTATTCTTCTTAAGATGTTGGGAGGTATCAACTGGAGTTTGAGCTACACTCGTATCTCCCGAGTTGAATTTTTCAAGAATTTTATCCACATAGTGAGATTGACTTAACACAAGACCTTCTTGGGTTCTTATGATCTTTACTCCAAGAATCACATCCGCTAAACCCATGTCTTTCATGTCAAATCTCGCTTTTAACATGCTTTTAGTAGCTTTGATAATTTTATCATTACTCCCAATGATAAGCATATCGTCTACATAAAGGCATAAAATCACATAACCTTCGTTTGTGTCTTTGAAATAAACACATTTGTCGCACTCATTTATTTTGAAACCATTGTCAAGCATGACATGATCAAACTTTTGGTGCCATTGTTTTGGTGCTTGCTTCAAGCCATACAAAGACTTGACGAGTTTACATACTTTACCCTCTTGACCTGGGGCGGAGAAACCTTCAGGTTGCTCCATGTAAATCTCTTCTTCCAAATCGCCATTTAGAAATGCGGTTTTAACATCCATTTGGTGAACTTCCAAATTTCTTAAAGCCGCTATAGCAAGAACCAATCTAATCGAGGTTATGCGCGTCACAGGCGAGTAGGTATCAAAGTAATCTAGACCTTCCTTTTGTCTAAATCCTTTAATCACCAACCTAGCCTTGTATTTATCAATACTTCCATCAGTTTTCATCTTCCTTTTGAATATCCAACGATATCCAAGTGGTTTGCAACCAGGTGGAAGATCTACTAACTCCCAAGTATGATTTTGCAATATAGAATCTATCTCGTTCTTTATTGCTTCTTTCCATTGAGGTCCTTCCGAAGAAGAAACTGCTTCGCGATATGTATTGGGCTCGCCCTCAACCATATAGCTAACGAAGTCAGGACCGAAGGATTTTTCAACCCTTGGCCTTTTGCTTCGCCTACGATCACCCTCGTCAACCTCAGGTTGATCGTGTGTTTCATCTATCCGCGTAGATGAACTTGGACCCGCTTCATCTAACCATGTAGATGAAGTTGGACCCGGTTCATCAAGTGCTGTTGATGAAGTTGTATGTGTTTGTCTTCTCAAAGGAAACACATTTTCAAAATACGAAACAACGTTAGGATTCACCTCCATGATAGTGTCTTTGTGTACATCAGGGTTCTTGGAGTCATGTACAAGAAAGCGATATGCACTACTTTGATGTGCATACCCAATGAATATGCAATCAACAGTTTTGGGTCCTATCCTAAGAGCCTTAGGAGGTGGCACAGTCACCTTTGCTAGGCACCCCCACACTTTCAAGTATTTGTAGGAAGGTTTTTTCCTTTTCCATAACTCATATGGAGTTTCGTCTCTCTTTTTGAGTGGTATCTTATTCAAAAGATAGTTAGCCGAGAGAATGGCTTCCCCCCACATGTCATGTGTCACCCCAGAACTTATCAACATGGCGTTCATCATTTCTTTCAATGTGCGGTTCTTTCGTTCCGCCACGCCATTTGATTGTGGAGAATAAGGAGGTGTACACTCATGTACAATGCCACTTTTTGCGCATAAATCGGCAAAAGGTGCAACATATTCGCCTCCTCGGTCGCTTCGCAAAGCTTTTATCTTCTTTTGAAGTTGATTCTCAACTTCATTTTTATACAAGATAAATTTACTTATTGCTTCATCTTTACTTTTTAGTAAATACACATAGCAATATTTAGTACTATCGTCAATAAACGTGATAAAGTACTTATTTCCACCTCTTGTGGGTACCGCTTTTAAATCACAAATATCGGTGTGAATTAAATCAAGGGGTTCGGTTATTCGTTCAACCGATTTGGATGATGTTCTTGTAAGTTTGGATTCTACACAAGTTTCACATTTATAGTGTGAATCAATATGGAATGTTGGTATACAATTTAAATTGATTAAACGTCGTATTGAATTAAAATTAACGTGACTTAATCTACCATGCCATTTATTTGAATCAGAAAACTCAAGCATATAAGTAGAAGTAGTAGCAATTTTATTCATCTTTTTGACAGCCATTACATTCAATTTAAACATGCCGTTTTGGGCGTAGCCCTTACCAACATACATTCCTCGTTTAGTTAGTACAAATTGATCGCTCTAAAAAACTAAACGAAATCCAAACTTATTAAGCAACCATCCCGAGACCAGATTCTTGCGCAAGTCCGGGACATACAATACGTTGCTTAAAGTGAGCTCCTTTCCTGAGGTCCACTTCAAGATCACCGTTCCTTCACCCATGATATCAGCGGTGGCTGCATTGCCCATATACAGCTTCTCATCTCCTTCAAGCGCCTTGAAGGTGGTAAAGAGGGTTTTGTCTGCACAAACATGACGGGTTGCTCCCGTATCAACCCACCAACCTTTTGGAGTATTGGTCACCGTATTGACCTCATCCATCATTGCACTTTTGTCGGAAATCATTGCCACCAAAGGCATTCCGTCTTCATCCACCATGTGCGCACGCTCACGCTTTGGTTTCTTGCATTGGTTAGCCCGATGCCCCGGCTCGTCACAGTTGTAACAAGTCCCTTGGAACGTTGGAGGTTTCTTTTTCATAACCCCTTTCTTCGGTCCAAGTTTGCTAGCCTTTGCTTTCCCTTTGTCCTTTTTCCACTTACCCTTTGCGCCTTTAGAGGATTGCCCATGCTCAACCACGTTTGCACTAGCACTCGGCTGCACAAGGCTGTTTTTTAGGGCGATCCTATTCTCCTCTTCTATACGAAGACGAAGAACAAGGTCCTCCACCGACATTTCCTTCCGCTTGTGTTTAAGATAATTCTTAAAATCCAACCAAGCAGGAGGTAATTTCTCAATCATGGCTGCCACTTGAAATGTCTCGCTAAGTACCATTCCCTCGGCATGGATGTCATTTAGTATAATTTGCAACTCTTGGACTTGGTTCATAACCGGCTTGTTATCAACCATTTTTAAGTCCAAGAAACGGGCGACAACAAATTTCTTTGTTCCCGCATCCTCCGTTTTGTACTTTTTCTCCAAGGACTCCCATAACTCTTTGGAAGTCTTGATATTATAGTACACATTATACAGGGCATCCGAGAGACCGTTGAGTACATAGCCTCGACATATGAAATCCGAATGCTTCCACGCATCTACCGCGCTCAGAGCCTGAGCGTCGGTCTCCCCTTCCGGAGGTTGGGGAGCGGTTTCCGTCAAGAACCTCGCAAGGTTCATGGTGGTCAAGTAGAAGAACATCTTCTGTTGCCACCGCTTGAAGTGTAGACCCGAGAACTTCTTAGGTCTTTCAGCATGATTTGCCACTGTGGACGCTCCCACAGTGTTGGCAGGGGTTCCAACGACAACATTCGTATTGTTGTTGTTTGAGGTCGACATTCTGAAAAAATTAAAATTAAAATTTTTAGTCAAAAAATTCTGATTTACGCACAAACCAGAAGGAAACTACTAAATTTAAATTTTACCACAATTTACTGTTTCGGCTTCTAAGTCCAACTTTGAAGACCAAAAACAGAAAATTTATAATTTTTAGAACTTACTAATTGGCTTCTAAGTCCAACTTTGAAGACCAAATCAGAAAGTTTAGCTATTTTTAGGACAAAAAACTGAAAGTAACCAGAATGGTTTTCAACCAAAGTCGCTCCTTTGAAGGTGAAAACCAAAAAAAAATATGTTTTTAAAACACAAACTGAGTGAAAACAAAACTGGTTTGAATCACAAACAGAATGGTTTTGATTTTACGAACGGTTTTAAAAATTTGTTTTAAGATTGTAGGAACCGTTCGCATAAAATTATAAATAAAATAAACAAATTTTATTAAAATGATTACAATACAGAAAGCTGGAAAAACAAAGTACTATTACAACTGAAATAAACAAATACAAGAAAGGGGTAGAAGCAGAATTGACTGAGGCACGTGTTCAACACGCTTCCCTTAAAACAAATTCCGAGTCTCCCAGGAGTACTCGTTTTGTTTCCCAGGGTACAACAGTCGGAGCAGTAGTACTGCCGGAGAAGACCTACAACCCGAAGGTTACCTTGAAGCGAGTAGGAAGAAGATCAGAAAGTTATAGAGAATTGTATGCATATACTGTTGTAGCTGGTAATCTTCTGAAGTGGGTATGGAGCTGTATATATACAGCTCCTAAGTCGAAACAGTAAAAAAACGAATTAAAGAGAGGTTTAAATTGCATTAAACGTCTTCAATGCAATTTAGTACGTCATTTAATTCTCAGTCAAAGCCAGTTAACTCGTCAGTTACGAAGCTGGACTGAAACTGCTCTGTTATTCAATGCTGGAAGCTTTCTGCACGCGCGCGCGCGCCCATGCGCGGTGCGGCCTCTTGGCTCACAACCATGCGCGCATGCGCCACGCCACCATGCGGGTGCGTCCTCTTGGCTCAAGTCCGTGCGCGCATGCACCACGTCACCATGCGCAGTGCGTCCTCTTGGCTCAAGTCCGTGCGCGCGTGCGCACCACGCGCACGTGGTCAAAAATACAAAGGCGGCTCTCAAGCGGCTCGCGGCGATGCGAAGTGCAAAGTGCGCCATTAAAGCGCCACATTGCGCCTCATCGCCCACGCCACGCGCGCGCGCGCGAGCGCGAGCGCGAGTGCGAGATAGGGTGCTCCGCACCCTTCGCGAGGACACTAGTGTGTGCTTCCATGAAACAATAAGGATGGAGAGTTCTACCTTAAATACCCATTTAAGTTCCATCTCTCCTCCTATGTGGGACAAGGTGCTACTTTCCCTTTTGTTTCAGCATTGAATGTTCCAAACACCCAACTTTGAGCATCGATATCTCATTCATCTTAGCTCCGTTTTGGACGTGGTTTAGTTCGTTGCGAAGCTCTCCCAACATAGAACACAAACCCACAAATAAATATATAAAACCCGCTCATTTTATTATATTTATTTCTAGTCCAAAATAGGAAAAAATCATTTTCCTATATTTGTGAAAAATGTTATTTTCACCTATTTTTCCAACAATGAACACGATGAAGATTGTTGTTCCTCTCTCTAAATCTGCTTCTCTCTCATGTTCATCTTCAAATCTGCTTCTCTCTCATGTTCATCTTCATGTTCATCTTCAAATCTGTTTCGCGATTCACCGTAGCACCTTTTTCTTCTTCTCCGGCGAGACTTCTTCTTCTCCGGCGAGACTTTCTTCTGCCCCGAACTCAAACCACACTAGATCTGACCCGAAACCCGAGACGTCACCCGAATCTTGAACCGAAGCCGAGTCAGACTTATAACACCCGAACCCGCAACCAAATCTGACCCGCTTGAACTATAACTGAAACCACGTGACCCGAGATAAAACCCGAAACAAAACTCAGATCGACACACCTCTTTCGAACCCGCTGGAATTTGACCGAAATACTGGTCGGAACCAGATTACACCGCCGCCACCGCCGTAGACGGCGCTGCAAACGCCGGAAACCTCCAATGGCTTCCATCATCCATGTCTCTCTCTCTCGAACCGCCTCCCTAGCTTCTCTCGATCCAAACGTTTCTCTCTCTAAAAAACAGCAATTTTCTCTCTCTAAAAAACCAATGTTTCTATCACACATGAACACGTTGGAGATTCTTGTTCTCTTTCTTGATGAACATGATGAGAATTCTTGATATTTTGAATTATGAAAGAAGAAGAAGAGAGAGAATGAGATATAAATGATGATGGTTTGATGTGATACACTGATCATATCAAATCAACAATATTTTAAAATATTTTATGTACTTGGGTTCTATTTGATTTTACATAAATACCCTCCTGGCCCACTCATCAACATAAGTAATGTATTAAATTTAAATCAATAACCATCAAATTTCCGTAGCCCTTAGATGATCAAGATCAATGGTCACAATTGGGTTTCCTTAGTTTTCTCACTAAAAAATGGTTTCCTATATATCCTTGCCCTATATATATATATATATATATATATATATATATATATAGGGGAGGGTTATCTTGAGAACACCCATTTTTGTGAGAACACTAGGAACAATTTTCATCCATAGATCATCCTAAATTAAGGGCTAAGATTAGAGGGGATTAAATGAGGTGGAAACTTAAACTAAAAGACTAAAGGGGCATTATTGTCAAAACACAAAATACAAAAACCCATCAAAATTATTCAATCGATCCCTGTAACAAAAAATAAACCCTTCAATTTCAAAATCATGAAGAATCAAACTTCTGATTAGAGCAGAGGAATACGAAGAATCATCATCTTCCAATTAGGATTCGATTGAGATAATCTCACAATTAGAATATTGCGATTTCACTCACTTGAAGAATCTAGAGTCGAGCTCTGAAATTATTCACTTCCTGCTCGTCTTCTTCTGGTACTGAGTTTTGTTGTGATTTAGATCTGATTGTTGGTTTAAAGTATGGTTGTTTGGTTTTTGTTAGTTAAGTATGAAATTGTTAGGTTTGTTTGGACCTTGATATGATTTTTAGTTATGTATATGAAGAACAAGTGGAATTAGGGTTTTTGTGACTGAATTTGTGTCTCAATTTGATGTGAATTTTAGTTATGTATTGGAGAATTGGAAGAATTAGTGTTTCTATGGCTGAAATTGAGTCTGAAAGTGTTAGGTTTGTTTGGACATTGATGCGATTTTAAGTTATGTATGGTGGGAGAATTAGTGGATTTTCAATCACGCTATCATATCATTATCTATCAATATCATATAATGCATTAGTCAGCTAGGTTTATTCTATTTTTGTAACTCTGATGTAGTAAAATTGTTAGCGTAGAGCGTTTTTCTAATCTTGTGTAGTTGGGAAAGGGTAGTAGGACCAGAAGAAGCAAAGTTGAGAAAGGACTAGAATGATTTATGTCATGTAGGCGTAAATCGACAAGAATTGTGATTGATGGTAAAGTAGTTTAGCTGGTAAGAAATTTTGAACAGAGCTTCACAACAAAAGAGTGTCTTATTTTGATGGGTCAACTGAGGTTTTGGGATTACAAGTTGATGTACTGTTTTTAACTATATATTATTGTTGTTTTTGTTTATTGATTAAAATATGTGTGAGTTTAATGCAAATTGACGATACGATTAACTCAAGAATTGTGTTGGTATCACGTTTCAGTCTCGGGATTTCCATATATTTTTACATATGTGTAAATCATAACATGAAGGTTTACACATGTGTAAACCATAAAATTTTCAGAAACTAAGCACGAATACGAAGGTTGACACATGTGTAAATCATATACTTTAAAAAAATAAGCATAAATATAAAGGTTTACACATGTGTTAATCATATATATGAAGGTTTACACATGTATAAATCATAATACTTTATAAAATAAGCAAAAAATATGAAAGTTGACACATGTGTAAATCATATTACTTAAAAAAATAAGCATAAATATGAAGGTTTACACATGTGTAAATCATAATACTTAAAAAAATAAGCATAAATAAGAACGTTTACACATGTGTAAATTATATATGTGAAGGTTTACACATGTAAGAATCATATATATGAAGACTTGCACATGTGTAAATCATAATTCTTTAAAAAAAATAAGCATCAATATAAAGGTTTACACATGTGTATTGTCCAAAAAAATGATGGTTTTGCTGGTTATTTACTGTATGTCCAGCTGGTGATTTGTAAGTTGGCTGAAATTTTTGGTTTGGACTATATGGGTTCATCTAGTTTGTATTATGATGATGACAATAATATTTATGTGGGTGGGATGTTTGGTGTGGGCTTAGTGAGGGTAGTTAGTTTAATGGGTTGTTTACTAGATTGCGGATGACTTTTGGTAATGGATTGTTGGTAATGATCAATATCCGTATGCAGGGGCGGAACCAGCATGTTAGGAGCCGTAGCACGGGCTACGGCTCAACCCCGTATTCGTACTGTATGTTTCTATTTATTTTTTTCGGTGAAAATGAGATGAAATGAATTTTTTCAGTCGACGGAAATGGAAATTTCCGGTGGTCGAAGGAAACCTGCACCATGTAGTTAAAAATTGAGAAGATGATGTTATATGTTAATATTAAATATAAAAGCATTGGAAACGTAAAGGGAACACAGGTCTGAAAAAAGTAAAAAGCAAACATTTGTCAGAGTTTATTTAATATTTAATCTTTTACATTATTTCATCCATTGTAATCATTTTTCGTTGTTTTTTTTACTTTGTTTTTTAAGCATTTTTCATTGGTTTTGTTTTGTTTTGTTTTTTTGACTTTGTTTATTTATATTTTATCAAGCATTAGATGTACTTTATATTATTAACAAGTTTTTAGTCTTTTTTGTTAAAAATATTTTTATGATAACAGCACAGGCCGGTTGTAAGTAAAAAAAATTGGGATACCCCTGAAATTCTCTTCTAGATCTGCCACCGTCCGTATGATCCTGGTTTTTCTGTTGATGTTTTGGGGCAGGGCAATAAAGAGGTTACTAGTTTTTTTTGTTATGGCTGGTTTGGGTATGTGAAAATCAGGTTGGGTTTGGTGTTTGTCGGTTATATTCTTTTGTGTATGACTGTTTGGAGTTTGGGCAGGTTGAGGAATGAGGATGATGTGGTTTCTTGATCGATTTCAAGGTTTTTAGGAAGCTCAAGATGGACTTTCGGATGTTATGCTTTAGATGTTGTTTTAATGTTTTGGTCGTGTTTGATTGTTTTTTTATGTTTTAGGTTGTTTGAAATTTGACTGTATAGATTTATTTCTAGTTTAGTTCATGGTCAGGGACTTGTTAGGTACCAATTGTTAGACCATGGCTAATGGTTTGGGGTTGGTGTCTTCCTTGGGGTATATCCCGGTAAGCCCATTGCTCGTACGTTGTAAATATTTTTTTGTTATCAATAAAAGTTACCAAGGTGCCGTCTTCTTTTTCATAAGAAACTATCTTGGTTTAGTTCATAGTTTACACATGTGTAAATGAGTTTCAAATGTGTAAAACAGAAACAATTAAGTGACATTTACAAATTTACAAAGTGTAATACTATGCACATAGGTAAAAATAATAATAATAAGTGACAATGAACAGTTTACACATGTGTAATAAAATACGTATATGTAAAATAGAAACAAATAAATGACAATTAACACTTTACACATGTGTAATTCATAGGTAAATATGTAAAACATAAACAAATAAGTGGCACTGAATGATTTACACATGTGCAATACAGTTAAACATATGCAAAATAAAAACAAACATTGAAAGTGAACGGTTACATATGTGTAAAATAGAAACAAATTAAATAAGTGAAAGGGAACAAGTTACACACGTGTAATACAACAAATTATGTAAAATAGAACCAAACAAGTGTTGACGAACAGTTTACGCATGTGTAAGTCAGATGCAAATATGTAAAACAAGAACATATAAGTAACAGTGGACAAATTACACATGTGTAAGACATATTACATAAGAATATATAAGATTTACACTTGTGTAAAATAGACATTTACACATGTGTAAAACAAACACTTACACAAATAGATTTTGATAACAAATAAGGAAACACACCAAAATACATAATATATCGGACTTTGGACTAATAATATATAAAAGTATACAATCCAACATCCAAACAAAAGTTCAATATCAACCAAATTTTAGATATTTACAATCCATAGTACATGAATACCTCATTCAAACTAAAACTAGAAAATAAAAAAGAATCTCCATTCAGCATCACTATCTTCATCACTATGACTTTCTTCATTACAATGACTACGTTTATCGGTTCAATTTTGTTTTTCAAGACAGTTCCAAGAATCATGGTTGGTAAGTTTAGTTCTATTTTACATCTTAAGTGATTTAAGCTTCAAAGAACGAGGCTTTCCATGCTTCTTTTTGCCTCTTTTCCTCGTAGCTTTTCTACAAAGAACGAACCTTTATACTTGTCTATCTCCGTGTCATTATTGTTAGCGGAATGAAAATCGTAACCAAGAGTATAATCACCTGCATTTAACAAATGTCCTAGATGGGTCCTTATAATAAACATGGTATTATTCTTCCTGAAATCAGACCACAAGCCACTTGTACATCAACCACCACATATGTCGACCTACCAACATGGATTTCATACAAAATGGGATCAACATCCAAGACACCATATTCCACAAAGCTGTTTAGAGGGAAATTAGTGAAACAAATGATGCCCCTCTAGTGCTACTCAACATCAAGTAAACAGGACCTGATATTT
The DNA here is from genome assembly GCA_030545235.1 of Helianthus tuberosus. Classification (NCBI taxonomy): domain Eukaryota; kingdom Viridiplantae; phylum Streptophyta; class Magnoliopsida; order Asterales; family Asteraceae; genus Helianthus; species Helianthus tuberosus. The sequence goes on along the minus strand of CM060351.1, from coordinate 203,180,596 downwards.
AACGGGTCAAGTAAAGCGGTAATGTTGTTGATGTTCATGCAAATGACAAAATGGTCCAAGGTTGCCCAAACTAACAGCAAGTTTTTGGGGGAGACAAAGTGAATCCTCAAATTTCAACAGAAAATGTGTACTTGTAATTGCATTTATTTCTTTTCCTATCACGGGACACAAGTTGCTTGTCGTAGCTGCTATAAATCGGGATAACCTTCTAAATGAACTCTGCAAACTTAACCACATGAGCACAATTGGCAAAAAAAAAAAAAAAATCAATACCACGATCCATTTGTTTAATTCTAATGGCTTTAAAAAAATGTTGTTTAAAGATAAGTTTATCCAAATAAAATAATGCCCACCTGTAAGAAACGTGTTGTCTAAGCTGGACAACAGCCATCCATTGATTTGGGTCACACATTTGATCCTGAACCACATACTCGACCATATAAGCTTACTCGAGAACAACTCCGTTAAGTACTTCCTTTTGAACTCTGAGCCTAATTTTAATTCTATTAGAGTGCATCATCAGAACTAGAAGCATTCTCCATATTGAGCATCAAATTGTTTTGCTCCTGAATAGTTGATGTACCAGATTCAACTAAAATACTCATATCAGCAATGCCTAATCCGAATCTTTAAGTTGTTCATCATGATTTACAACACTTGTACAATGAGACTTACCATTCCATAACAATAGTTTAAGATAAACCATGGCTGCAATCTAACAAATAGAAACTAATTAGTGAAAATTGTGAACTCAATAAAAACGTTACCTGAAATCACGGAACCAAATCGATTGAATAATAATATATGAATCCAAACAAAATTGATTAAACAAAGTAATTAAAACAAACACTAATTAGGGCAAATAATGAACTCATTACAAACAAGAATTGAAATCATGGAACAAAATTGATTAGATAATAATAAGTGAATCAAAAGTAATTGAAATAAAAAATTGATACCCAGTTCAATTGAACAATAACAAGTGAATCCAAAATCGTCTGAAGCAATGTACAATTGAAGAACACTACCTTTGGAATTGGAACGAAATCAGTGAAGATCGCTTAATCCAAGCAATAATCAATTGAAGAAGAGTATCAATTGAACTTCATGTATTTTTGGATTGAAGAAGAGTCGAGATCGATTTATGAAAAGCGTGGGTGATAATAAAAGCAGGAAAGAATACAAGGAATTATTTAATTACTAATTTAACCTTTTAATTAATACACCAAGGAAGATAAATTAGTGGCTGAGAATTGTTCTCATGGTTCTCACAAAAAATATGTGTTCTCATTTAAACCCTTCCCTATATATATATATATAGGGAGGAGATCATGCGAGAACCACCCTTATTGCGAGAACCAATGTGAACACAACCTAAAATAGCTAAAAAAACCTAACCCCCACCCCCCCCCCCCCAAAAAAAAAAAACCTAAACCCCTCAAGCTAAATGCTAAAAACTAAAACCCCCAAAAAACCTAACCCCCCCCCCCCCAAGCTAAAATGCTAAAAACTAAACCCCCAAAAAACCTAAAAAAATTAAAAAAAAAATCTAAAAAAATAAAAAAAATCTAAATTTTTTTAATGTTTTTTATGCTCAAATCGCTACTTTTAGTGGCCAAATTTTTTTTTTTTGCTTCGAAAAGTAGCGATTTTTATATAAAAAATATTAAAAAAAAATTTGTGTGACTTTTAGCTATTTTTAGGCATTTTTGGTTGTGTTCACATTGGTTCTCACGGTTCTCGCAATAAGAGGTGGTTCTCGCATGATCTTCTCCCTATATATATATATACACACGAGCTCGCGTGAACACACAAATGGTTTTTTTTATAGGCACCGTAGAAACTTTTTTAAACTATTTGATAAACAATCCAATTGTAGAGATTAAGGGGTTTCAAATCCAAATCCTTAACCAATGTTGACTTTTTTGTGGGTTGAATCTAGATCTACCAATTTCTTTAAGATCACTAACTTTTATTACTATTGCTATGTATTTTTTAAGTATACCATAGAATAGAGAATTATATCATTTTGATTTGAGCATTCTTTTTAAGCTTTTTTCAGCGAATATTTCACATAATAATAATCAGGTTTAGAAATGTTTCAATTAGGTCATTTGTAAAATAATCTGGTTCTAATTAGATAATTCAAGTTTATTTTTATATTCTAATCTTATATATTTTACCTGAATGCTAGTTATTAATCCTACATGATATTTTTTATTTTTTTATATGATGACATGGTTTAAAAATGCCAACATGATTTAAATAATTACAAAACAAAAAAAAATTGCGAAAACTTTTAAAAAAGTTGTGAGAACTTTAAATTGCAAAAAATAAATGTATTTCCGAAACTAATATTTTGCCAAGAAGTTTTAAAAAAACTAGTTGATTTTCCGCCCGCGCGTTGCGGCGGGGACCTAATGTCTGCAAAACGCGTCTTGGCAACGGCAAGCAGATACCGAATATCAAAACATAAATAAAAATGACGTGGTAACGATAGTCACTTCGTCCTAAAAAAAGCGATTTTAAATAATCTAATATATAATAATAGGACTCACACGTCCTACACGTTGGAAATTCAGTTATTTTCAGTTTAGTTATTACGGTGCTAACATGTTAAAATATGTATGAGCTCGGTACCGGTAACGGCACCGAAAGTACCGATCTGGAAAATCATCAAAATTAGGTACCGACGCCGAAAATGCTCGGTACGATACGGTATGGTATGATATTTGAAGGTAAAAATCAGTAAATACAGGTATGGTGCTAGACCGGTGTCGAACCGAAAGTAACTATTCTGAAAATGCCAAAAGGTGGGTACCAAATTGGTACCGAAAATGATTGGTATAGTAAATTTGGTACAGATACGATACTGGTTTGATTATAGGATTTGATACTATTTGCTCATCAATAATCTAAACATCCAAGTTAATTTTTGTCACACCCTGGCTTTGCGGAAGCGTGGTTAATTTGGTGTGACTTCTTAATACCATAGCTTAACCATAACAAAGCTATATGAAATAAACCATGCAAGATCATCCATTTAATTAAGTTTTAAAAACCAAATACAACAACATTGTTTTAACAAACACAAACATCAACATGACATAAACACAGTTTAAGGACTGTGACTTGTCCAGGAAAGAGTCACATTCCCCAAACCCGGATGACCTCGTAACTAGTGCAGCGGAAAACGTGTCATACCGCGCCAGATCCTTTAATTCCCTGAAATACATGTAAGTTGAAAAATCAACAATAATGTTGAGCGAGTTCATGTGTTTAGTATGTGCGCGCGAATAAACCTTTATAATCATTGTAAGTATGAATGTTTTGTAAACTCTGGTATGAAAGCAAATAAGGAAACATATCAGTTAATGTGTAACCACATGGTCCAACCTGCGGGCGCATGGGAGGGGATAGGACAAGGTCACCACATGGTCCAACCTTAGGGCGCATGGGTGGTGTTAAGACAAAGTCACCACATGGTCCAACCTTAGGGCGCATGGGTGGTGTTAAGACAAGGGCACCACATGGTCCAACCTTAGGGCGCATGGGTGGGGTTTGTTATGCTCAAATAGACCTATCACTTGTATCCCTTGATCGTACTACGAGGACTAATGTTCTTAAGATTTCACCTACCCAATCACATAACCTAACAGTTCCTTCCTTAGCTGACCATACCATTCGTAATTGTAATCATAGTAACATGTATTTCACCCCCGCAGTTTAGAAAACTGAAAACAATTAAGAGAAAAGGGGGACATGAACTCACAGTGGTGCGTCTCTACCAAGTATACCTCCAAATCAAGCAGCTGTGTGACGACCTACACGTACTAATTCTATTAGACGGACGGCCGTGCCTTAGCTTTAAGGTTTAAGTTTTTGGGAAATAGTTAGACAACTATTTCGTGTTTATATTCTGTATACTTGGTAATTATTTTTCCTTCCCAAGGATGGGGGATTTAATACATGTGTGTTCGTAACATTCGAATTACACTATTAAGTCTCACTTAATATATTTTATTTCTAATTCCAAAATATAAATTTCCTTCCCAAAAATATTATATTTTAATACATGGAATTTTCCCAAAATAATACTTAGTAATATTATTTTTACTCTAAAAATGATATTTACGTAGTTCACAAAATAAGCATAAACACTTATACAAGTGATGTTATGAAAAATATATACTAAATATATATTTACCAAGTTTTATTTTGTGAAATCCCACCTCCGATGTTTTGTAAATAAAGTCGTGGCGAAATCTATAATTTGTAAACAAGTCGAAAAGTATTTCTAACACTCATAGTGAAAATATTTCTAAGTGTTAGGCTTTTAGAAAAATTTCGCCAGAGTTTCCTCTGTAACTGGAGGTGGCCACGCTTTCAAGCGTATCATTTTCTTTTATAAATCAAACCAACCATTTTTATCATCCAATCAAAACAATGTTCAAACCACAAACTAGTCAAAATATATATAAATCGCATAAATTTCATGAACTTGTAGTTTTTCCAAAAATATGTAGTAAAGCTCCTTACTTTTAGTGTATCTTTATATAAATCCATCCGGTTTCGTAAAAGTCTCGTTTTTAAAGAAATTCCATCTTTACAACTTCTTGTAAAATTTGACAAAACTAGTTCTTTGTCGAAACTTAGTGTTACACAAGTATTTACACACTTATGTGTTTGCTAAAATCATTCTTGTTTATGAAAGATCCGTCTTTAAAAGTATGTTTTCTTTTGACACGTGGTCCTTTGAAAATACCGCTTGTAGATCCGTAGATCTACTAGTTTTAAACACTATTTCGTGAGTAAAGTCGATTTTACACAAGTTCATGTTTAGTGTGTGGTAGAGTTTCATCATTTAACCCTTTGTACACTTAAACAAACTTTATGTCATTATCCATGATCATGACCAATCCGGGTTAGACGATGATCCGAGCTACCACAACATAGATCGGTACTAAATAATTACACAAAACAAATCTTACAAGATTTACACAACCCTTGTGCTATTAACCAACATCTTTAACATTTTTAGTAGACTTTTTCGTATCATTTTGCGTGTTCATAAATTTTAACCGTCATATATCGTTTTAACCACCTTAAAATAGTTCGAGAGTGTGATTATAGTAACTTACTACTAGCTCGGGGCTAGGGAAGATTCTAGTCGAAAAGTGGGTGGTTAAAAGCAATGAGAAGAGGTCCTTCGCGTTCCGAATACACCGAGCTCCTTATACGCGATCCTTCACCTTTGTATGTATATTAAATTGCAAGATGGAATTAAAAAAAAATGATGGTGGGTGGGCTTCTTGGTCTCGGCCGAGAGTTATCAAAGAAGTGGAAAAAGAGAGAGAGCAATTGTGTTTGGGTTTGTGAAATGAAGGTAGTAGTACTTAGGTTAATTTATAAATCATTTTAGTGTTTTAACCTTTAGGTAACATGTTCACTAGATATTTGACATGGCAAATAAAATACTCAAAGATTAGTGGTGTGTGTTCCCCACATGGGAACCGATTGGGATAAGGGGCTGGAGTAGTTTAGCTCAATTTCAACAATAAGTTAGTAACTAGTTAAGATTAATTAGAAAGTTAAATCATTTACTAGTGTGTTGAAATTTATACCGGGTGTTAGGGTATTCGGGGACCCTAACTAGCTCAGAAAAAGAAAATAGTGTCAATGTCAATATTTTTGTGTCCCGGGTAATGTCCGGTTGTTCGGTTGGATATTAATCCGTTAATGTGCTAAATAATTATTTAAAGTGTCGTTAATATTATTTTTAGTGACCCATTAATTCACCAACACTTTGGAAAGTGTCTAGTAATATTTTTCTCATGTTTTGGCACATTACTAGTTAGCTAAATGCTAAATTTTTATTTAAAGTGCTGAATTTTGTACACAAAGTACGTTTTAGGCACATCCGGTCACTATAACTTATTCCTAGAGACGCAGTTCTACAACCCTTATATCCCTACACTCACCACTAGTGTAGCAAAATATTTCTGGCTCATACAGGCCTTAGAGGCAGTATCTGCCTGATGCTGGCTTATCAGCATGTTCAATAGGTTATCCGTTTATAGTGCTACTGTGCTTTTGTGCATCATGTTTGTCACTAAGTTTCAGCATGTAAATAATGTAGTGACGGTAAGTAAAGTATGATGCAGATAAGTACATGTATCAGAAATCAAGTAGCAGTACATCAGCAATTTCAAACAAGCACAGTAATTAAGCAGTAATTAATTATTAATTAAGTCGTACGGATACCTGGTTTAGTGAGGGTTGTCACAATTTTACATGCTACAATTCATTCATTATAGAAAAAGACAAAAAAGAAAACAAAATAAGTTGTTGTGTATATAAAATCTCATTCAAACGAAATACAATTTACTTACAGTGTGTATGAAAAGTAATCTAAACGTTGCAATTACTTGCGTTGCTACAGGATTTGATGAGCTCGGTACCAACCAGTACCGAAAATACCGTTAACGAAAATCCCCAAAAGTGGGTACTGGTACCGATTATACCTGGTACGGTTCGGTACTGGTACGGTACCAATATTTGAGTGTATAACCGGTGAATACCGGTGCCGAACCGATAGCGAAAATGTCAAAAGTCGGTACCGAAAATATACCCGGTTTGGTAAATTTGATACCAGTACCGGTTCTCGATACCATATGCTCATCCCCTTGATGATGTTACTATTCATTGTAATGTGTATGACAAGTAATCTAAACGGTGTAATTACTTGTGTTACCACGTTGCTACAAGATTTGATGAGCTCGGTACCAACCGGTACCGAAAATCCCCAAAAGTGGGTACCGACACAGAATATACCTGGTATGGTATGGTACGGTTCGGTACCGGTCGGTACTGGTACAGTACCGGTATTTGAGGGTAAAAACCGCTGAATACCGGTGCCGAACCGATACCGAAAATGTTAAAAGTCGGTACCGATTCGGTACCGAAAATATACCCGGTTTGATAAATTTGATACCGGTACGGGTACCCGATACCATTTACTAAAAAAAAAATACTAAACGCTACAAAAATTAATATAATAAGAATGGTTACTGTTCAAATGCTACAAAAATTAATATAAGGATAAGGTGCCGAACCGATACTGAAAATGTTAAAAGTCGGTACCGATTCGGTACAGAAAATATACCCGGTTTGATAAATTTGATACCGGTACGAGTACCCGATACCATTTACTAAAAAAAATACTAAATGCTACAATGGTTACTGTTCAAATGCTACCAAAATTAATATAAGGATAATAAGAATGGTTACTGTTCAAATGCTACCAAAATTAATATAAGGATAATTGTCAATATTTGGCGTTTTTAAAAATATTCTACAATTTTTTGAAAATAAATCAGACCGTTACTCATAGCCTTTTGGGCTAGCCGTTGGCCATGACGGTTACCACTATATAAATCAAATTTTAAAATTTTTTACTATTTTTTACCTATTAATACTCATCCCAAACATCAACATTTTTCACATCTACTTTCTTGAAACACAAATCTTCATCCAAGACCAACCCAAAAACCGAAAATGGTTCATTGGATCGAGGAGGAGGAGCTAGCGCTAGCGCTAGTGATGTCAATCGTTGACGCATAACGAACGCTACGTCGTGGTCAAACCGCCTACTGGACACGAGCGTTTCAGGAATACCAACATGTTGGAAATGCGCTTCATAACTTGAACGCGTGTCAACATAAGTGGCGGGAGCTAAAACCGTACCTGGATCGGTTTAAAGCATGCTTCGACCGCGTGCCTGCGGGCTACCTAACCTACGACGATCGAGTGGAGATCGCCTAAATCGAGTATAGGCACGATGGGAACCCGGAATTTTATTGGGTTCCCCACTTTAATATTTTTCGTACTTTGCAAAAAAAAATTTAGAATTTATTATGATTTTTTTAGGATTTATTAAGTTGTTTTTTTAATTTATTAGGGTTTTATGTAACTTTTTTTTTTTTTTAAATTAACTTAGTGGTGTGTTTTATTTTATAAATGTCAAAATGTACAAAAAAAATATATAAATTTCCACATGTCCACCCACGTCAACTAAGCCCACACCGCTACCACACCTCACTTTTTTTTGGGTGGCCTCATCAAACCCATCTCCACCACATACCACATGTTAATCCAAGCCCCACTCCCAAAAAGTCTTAAACCCGCGGGTTTTATTCTATGCTTGTTGACTTTCTCCTCATCTCATGGGCTGGCAACTGACCCAGCTCCTTTGTTTCTTATATTATTTCTTGCCATGAAATTATAGTATCAATCTGTTTATTAAATAATTTATATGGTAGGACGTAACAACCAAATATTAATTAATTTATTATGTACGTAGGACGTAACAACCAAATGGATGCCATACCAATATATTTTGTATACAGCTTCATATTAAAACAAAGAGTTAAATGCTTGGTTGGTCCCTGTGGTTTGCAAAAATTGCAGACTTGGTCCCAAAACTTTACTAATTACACGCGTGGTCCCTGAACTTGTCAAAAGTGCACTCGGTTGGTCCCTAGCCCTAACATCAGTTAAATTTCTCAGTTAAGTCCATGTTAAATGACCAAAATACCCTTGCTTATTAACTCTCTTTATAACCCACCTCCTTTCTCTCTGTAATTATCAGATTCACTTCAACTTCCTACAAAACCGTTATCAAAATGATTTAACAATCATTCAAAATAAAAAAAAATCAAAAAATCAAATTATGTACAAAATTCATTTCATCTAAATTACAAACCTGATTAATATTTGGTGACACAGATGGTTGATTTGAACTTATTTCATTCTCTTCATGCAATCCCAGAAATTCTAAAGCCTTACTTCCAGAATCAACTGTTGTAACTGTAAAATCATATCCAACATTGAGTCACAAACTCACTCATTATCATTCGAAAACCGAATAAAAAAACCGAAGAATTACCTTGATAAGATGAGTTTTTAAGCAATCTTTCTATCAGTTTTCTGTCAATGATGCTATCATCAACAGCAAGAACATGAAACTGTGAATCTGCTGCAACACCCATAGAGAGAGAGAGATTGGAGATGAACAGATCGGAACTGATGGCGGAGATCGGAGATGATCAGATCGGAACCCAAATCTTCTCTGCCTCAACTCTTCCCTGCTACCAAATCGAAACCCAAATCGATGGTGGTTGAACAGATCGGAGATGATGGCGGAGATCCGAGATGAACAGATCGGAGTTGATGGTGGTTGAACAGATCGGAGATGATGGCGGAGATGAACAGATCGGAGATGATTGCGGAGATCGAAGATGATGGTGGTTGAACAGATCAGAGAGATTGGAGACCGATCGGTGGTGGTTGAACAGATCGGAGATGATGGCGGAGATCGGTGATGATGGCGGAGATGATGGCGGTGGTGTGAAGGCGGAGGTGGTGCGGCGGTGGTGGTCTGCATATTGTAGAGAGAGAGTAGAGAGAGAGAGTTGAGGCAGAGATTGAGGCAGAGATGGTTTTTATAAAGAGGGTAAATAAGGCAAGGGTATTTTGGTCATTTAACATGAACTTAACTGAGAAATTTAACTGATGTTAGGGCTAGGGACCAACCGAGTGCACTTTTGACAAGTTCAGGGACCACGAGTGTAATTAGTAAAGTTTTGGGACCAAATGTGCAATTTTTGCAAACCACAGGGACCAACCAAGCATTTAACTCTAAAACAAAATAATCTAGAAAACGTACAACACTTGAGTTTTTGATCAAATCAGTTTAATGGTCAAAATTATTTTAATGACAGTTTATATTAAACGATAAAAAGAAATTGTAAAAATCAGATTTTGCCTCTTGTGTTCACTTTTATAAATCAAAAATTTTTTCTCTTCATTTTTTTTTTATTTTTTATTTTTAATGTAACAAACTGGCACGAATAACACTAATTTTATACGATGTTATTATATGCGCAAGTCTACTTACAAATGCATGTTAATGGTTTCATACCATCACTATGTAAAATTAGTTAACCGCCCCCTACTTTTTATAACAAAAAAATCATTTAAGTCCATAGCACATTGTGTAATATGGTATACTGACATATTTATTCACGTAGTGTGTTATACATAAAAAAATTCATTTTTTCTTATAAAAATATACCAATATCATATACTTATTAAAGAGAAAAATACTCAATTTTATGGTATACCTATTTTTTAAATAGTAAACTATATAAAAGTCATTTAAGATTAAAAAATATGTTGATCAAGTAAATGACGTAAATACCCTTACATGTAGAACCCTCACACACAAACGTGTCCTCTCACCATTGATATCTATGTTTTAGGTCAGCGGTGGAAGGACTTGGGGCTGTACCAGAGGTCGCCGGTTCGATCCCCGTGGGCTGCAACGGAGGTGTGAGGGTTTACTTCTTTGAAGGTTCCCGCACAGGTGGCTCCGGATTGACCCCAGATCGTCCGGTAGTTGGGAGCCTGGCTAGGCCCAGGGTTGAAAAAGGTCCCGATAGATCGGGCCCCACCTAAAAAAGCCGTTCTAAAAAAAAAAAAAAAAAAATCTATGTTTTAGGTTAAATATTCTTTAGTTTGTACAAGAACAGGCCTCTATATATGTAGGTATATATAGAGCTTCTATATAGAAAAATATAAAATACAAATGTTAATTCTGAAAATTTTCAAACCAAGAAAACCGGTAACCGAACCAATAAACACACTAGAAAAAACCTATTTCTCATTTCTCAATTTCTAATCTTTGTTTCCTTCGGTACCCTTTCTGATATCGAGAAACAAAAAACATGTTATCTCAGGATGAAAAATAATTGATAACTAAGATCAAGGTAACATGATACGATTTCCAATAAAGATTTTCCAAAATTTTTCTTGTTTCTGCGGCACGAACAACACACAATTTGCACAAGACCTTTTCTGCTCTTAGGAAATTAACAAGAACAAGAAGACAACAGTATCTAATGTACAACACATAATCCCATCTATCTGTAGTTGTAGAACTACAAATTTATGAAATATTAACAAAAATTTTGAACTTACAAATACTCTATATAACGTATTATAGAGACTTTATATTTGTTACAAATACTTTTTAATATTTTAAAATTAATATTTGTATGCTTTAGACTTTTTAAAGACTTATAATCGAGATCCAGCTTAGAGTACACACTGGGTTGACGTTTACAATGTAGAGTTTCTTTAGAGTCATTTACGGTTAAAGCATACAAATATGAATTGTAATAAATTGACGTTTTATATAATGGATTTGATTAATTAATATTATATTATATTATACAGTATATGGTAGTACTCAAGATATTATAGGTTAAAATATATTCTTTTTCTTTGGCTTCTCGGATGCATTCAATCATGTGTTGGTGACATGGAGTTGAGTTGTAACATATGCATATGTCCCTCATCTTCTTGTCTTGTAACACTTCCAGTACCATGGTTGACGGCCAAGCACTAAACGACGAACATGCAGAACCTATTTTGGCGATTTTAAGGTTTGCATATTCTTCAAAATATTATGTTCATATTTTCTATAAGATCATATTATTTTATGTTGAGGGGATATTATAATTTATTCCTGTACACAGCCCATCATTATGAGCAGGAGGGTATACTTTTTCATGGAATTCAATTATATGATCTTCTTTCTAATGTCTATTATCATTCCTCTCTGTAACCAAGCACCTGTTCCTGAATCTGACTTCTTTGTTTAGTCGTTCAGCAAAACGCGCACGAACGAATATCGAAAGAGGGCACGTGGACCAATGGATGGAGCACCTCAAAATGGTGGTGAACGCGTCGTTGTAATCCACGATGAAAATGTTAAACATATCCAAAAGATTCAAGATAACGGAATTCATGGTCTTCCCCGACGAGTACTCTTAAATAAGGTTCCATCTCTCTCCCTCCCTGTGATTAAGGTTGATCTTATTGCGATTTCATTTAAGCGGATTAATTCGGGGATGGTTTATAAATAACAGTTCATAGTTGCCCAGTTTTCTAAATGTTGTACTAGAAAACTGGGCAATCACGACCAAAATTTATGGTCACAAATAACTTAGTTGTGTATATATACGTGCATGATGTATAGCTTCTAGCTGTTGGTTTCTATTTGCTCTTTTAAGCTAGTGAACATCAGTTCATCTTGTTTAGATCCACAATCACCAGTTGTGAACAAATAAAAGTACATATCAAGTTAGAGTACACGTTAGTAATCCTGATTATAATAGGTGAACAATAACTTTGTTCCAACAACTTACCACAAATAAACTTGTAATTTCTTTTGGACCATCAACTTTCGCATTCAGAGAGATTCTCAAAACGTTTTTCCGGACCTGAAAAGCTTAATAAAGGTTATGGAAAAAGACGTCAATTTGCAAATATTATATAATTTACAACAAATTATAACATGCACATCTACCATTTTAAATTACTTGAGTCGGATTTGTACTTTTCAGTTGTGTTTCATATTCCTGTAACTAATAAAGTCTGCTTTTGATTTTTCTAAAATAGTAATGACCTTCGATAACATGTTTTTATTGTATATCTTTATTGGACAAATAATATATAAACCAATGCACTTAGAGACACATGATTCCTGTATTTCCTAATTTAGTTTCTGAAAAGTAATGCATGCATGTGAATGGTCATACACAATAAGAGTATGTTGGCAAGTAAGTATTATAGGTTGATACTAATTAATTATTGGTTTATTCAACTTTTACTTTAATTGATTATCATAATGTTCGAGGCGTGAGGAGGAACAATAATAGGATATTGTATTTTTTAAAACGGAATAAGATATTGTATTTTAGAGACTTTGTGGTGCTTTCAAGTTGACCCTAACATTGAATTAAGCACTCTTTCATGTGTAGGTTATATATCTATGAAAAACATTGAGGATTGTGAGAATTTTATACTTCAAAACATGTAACTATTGATGCTTGTTCAAGAGAAGATAAAAGAAAAAGAAAAGTTGAAATCATTAAATATATTATAGGTAATTGGCTTGTTATTTGGTTTTTTCAAACAACTAAACTAACCCACACAAAAGTTGAATCAATAAATTTATTTATCACGGAAGTAAACGTATGGGAATTCACATATACCATTATTGTTTTTAGCAAAAATTTATTCTCATTCAAACCTCCAATATTCCCTTATGGGTCTAATTACTTAAACCAATTGTGAATTAGTACATGATAGCTTCAAAGTTTTTCTCTTCTCAACTAGGGTTCTAATTTGAAACAACCAATGGTGGATTAGTCGTAAAAAATGAAAAAGTTAGTGGAAACCTTATATGATTTGCAAAAAATAGTGAGAATTAGTGAGAATAAAGGAACTTCCTAATAAAAAAATTCAAAAATCCTCCACCGGAACCAACAAACAAGAACACATAAACTAGTGGTTGCCGGTCTATCATGACAAATATGAATAATATCCAGGTAAGCATGTCATTCTAAAACAATTATAGAGGGCCGGGGAAGATAATTGATGTTGGCAACATGTAGTCTTAAGACAGACATAGAGTTTAAAACAGATAGAGAAGTAACATTTAATCAACAAATAAAAAATATAATGAACAAAGCTAACAAAATAAGAGTTATAACGGGGATCGTTAGTGGTCCCAAACCCGAAAAGGCGTCCAGCGCTCTTCTCCCACAACTCTGGGTCATCAAGAGGTACCATAACGATATATGTATCAGCATATTTTTCCTTTTGCACGCGATAGATATAGCTCTATTGTGGTTTACTAAAAGAAAAAGTAAAAAAACGTTTATAAACGTAATAGACAACATAACTGCTATAATAAACATTACATATCCGTAAGATGTGTCAATTAACAAGTATCTTATCGTCTGCCCAAGAATAATTAACAACACCCTAACACTAGACGATGATTAATCATGCAAATTTATTTATTTATTAATTATTTATTTTTTTTAATTAAAAAACAATACGAAACTTCACGCCAAAAAATGAACAGATCCTACATTACCTTTTATCCACAGTTTAGCAACATATTACTGATGTGCATTCTGTCCGTGATATGGTTATGGTGTCTGTCGGTAATTTTGTTGGTATTAGGCAACGACTTATTGATGATTATCCATAGACCGTAGGTGAATTGCCGTCATTGAGGTTACGTGTAGGATCCATATATATTCTTGTAGGTTTGAATTGATAAGTCTTTTGAATTATGTAATCACATTTATAGAAAAAGAAACCAAGAACGAGTGAGTATGTTATGAATGAAATGTACCAGAAGTTAAACAAAAGATCTCTTTAGATAGATGGGGAATGAAACGTTTCAATTCTTTGCTAATAGGTATAACTGTTGGTGATTATAACCATCGACAGTTAGGCAATTATGTTAGTGGCCGGGAAAACCTTTTGTAGAAACTCTATGAGCAATAACTTGGTTACTGATGATGAAGAAGTTAATTACCACTAGAGCTGAGTTACTACTTTTCCAAATTGCCACATCAAATTAAGTTGCAACTAATGTAAGACTCTTACTGATTATATATGACAAAGTTGCCACTAAACTATATATAGTACCGCTTTCCACTGATCTCAGTTACCAACTGATCATCACCTTCTACGTACCACTATTTTCCACGACACTAGCACCAAAGCAACTTTCAACTCAATCCATAGCTAGGGCGTTGCAGCTAACACCAGGGCTGTTGCCCCTATGCTCGCCAAGGAGCGATGCCTTCTTGGAACTTCCCAGTAATATAATTAGAGGTCTTTGCCCTTCTCCCCTTGAACTACCAGCTTAGAAAAGTGCTAGAATTGAACATAGTCTGGTGCAAGTTTTACTTCACTCATTCTAGCCTTTAATCGTGTTCATACTCATTTCTCTTTGATCTTAAGTATTTAGCTAAACTAAAATAACCTTGATGACACTGAAATCACCAACAAATCTTTGGTGATCCTTTGACATAGTACATTTGCAATTTGACGTCGTCATGATGATAGGCTTTATGAACGCTAAAATCATCCAACCCAGTTGACTTTATTCTTCACGGATGAAGAAAACTAAATCTAGCTCTTGGGTATGTACCTGTTGGAAATCCAGATCAAGTTTGTCTTGATCATACGAACTAGCAAGTGCAGCGGATACATGGTTTTGATTTGCAGACATGGTTAATGCAGAAAATACGGTGTGGATCGAAAGAAAGGATAAAAGGGTGGACAATTTGATTAACAGAAATTGTCTTGGTGCCAACAATATTTGCCGGCAAATTACATAAATACCACAGGATATGGCGGTTGTGTTTTGGCGGGTAACTGCTGTAGCAGTTATTTGAAATCCGTTTCCCGCTAAACACCCGCTTATTTCATACAATATACTTATCATATCTAACATGTTCACTTATCGATAATTTACATAACTAAAATAAGCATAATTAAGTTTATAATTCTAACATAACCCCTCTAAACTTGGTTATGCTTATGAGCTTGTTTGATCACGCTTCGGTTTGCTTCCTCAACGGCCCATCTCGCTTGATTGAAATCGAATTTCTTTCGTTTCTTCATTTGATTCCAGTTGTCGTCCCTCACACCTGCATAAAACGCTACTTGTTTTGGTTCCATTTCTTTGTGCACTTCATCTGCAGCATCATATCGGCCGCCTCCCAGGCTGTTTGTCTTCTTGAGATCCCCTCTTGAGACTTCATCCTCTTCACTTACCATCCTTTTATCATGCACTCTCTGTTGAACCTTCTTGAATTTGTAGTAGTATTCTAGGGTGTCTAAGTACATAGCATAAACTATACGAATGAAATCACCATCTTTGTATTCAAACCCCATATCTTTAGCGATGATTGGCCATAAGTTTTCTGTTGTCACTTCACGATATCCTCCATCCTTATCGACTAATGTATAAAGATCCAGTAGATCTATCTTTTGATTTTCTTTGGTGCAAGGAGGGAATGGTCTATGAGTGATTCCCAAGTATTCAGTTAAAAACCATTTAACCATTTCTTCGAACTTCATACTCAGTTCATATTTGTACTTGAATACGTATTCGTGATCGTCTAACATACTTATCACAGCCTTACAATCATTAAATTCATGAAACTCCAATGATTTTAAGATCATTAGATTCCAATCAATCTCGGTTTCATCCGAGACATTGAGGGTTTCGAAATATGAATTCAAATAATCGTTTTTGAATTCATCATCTATCCCACACATGTTTTGCAACCTTTCTTTCTCCTTTATCCCCAACTCTTCCTCTTTTGTTAACCCCGTCACTTCATTTTTTGTGTTCATCACCGGAGATGAGAACATGGGGAATATCTTGCATGTATCACCGGTTCTCCGGACTGTAAAACCTTGTAACGTTAATTGTTCTAAACTTAGAACATTTCGGTTGATGTCCGGTGAATAGAAAACACTAGGAACGCTTAGTGTTTCATTCCCCATTTTTACTTCGGCTATCCCCACTCCTCGGATGAATAAGAAATTATTCATTCCGGATCGTGTTTCTACCCCCATGATGTGTTTCACTCTCTTAAAGACATCTATGTTGTTCACAAAATGATGACAAAACGTTGGATTAACATACCAGATATCGTTCCATTGTCCGCCGTCGGTACCCGTGACTATCATTTCTTCTCGACAATGAACTTCTTCTCTTTGGGTTCTTATTCCGTTGTTGATTGCTTGCCGTATGAGTTGTGATTCCTCGTCATTTTCTTTGGATTTACAAGTGTAAATCTGATGACCGGGCAAGTGACAATAATAACACAGCCGTTCTCGTCGTGATCTTCGTTTTCTTTCATTCTTTTCATCTATGCAGTGTTGGCAGGGCATTACGGTGTTGGTCGGTTTCATTTCTGCATCATGTCTTTCCGTGGCTCTGATACCACTTTGTTGGAAATCAAGATCAAGTTTGTCTTGATCATACGAACTAGCAAGTGCAGCGGATACATGGTTTTGATTTGCAGACATGGTTAATGCAGAAAATACGGTGTGGATCGAAAGAAAGGATAAAAGGGTGGACAATTTGATTAACAGAAATTGTCTTGGTGCCAACAATATTTGCCGGCAAATTACATAAATACCACAGGATATGGCGGTTGTGTTTTGGCGGGTAACTGCTGTAGCAGTTATTTGAAATCCGTTTCCCGCTAAACACCCGCTTATTTCATACAATATACTTATCATATCTAACATGTTCACTTATCGATAATTTACATAACTAAAATAAGCATAATTAAGTTTATAATTCTAACAGTACCAACCGCACATAAACTAATTAAGCTTTACTATTAATTCTTATGTTTTATGAGTCATGGGGATGAAAGCTAGCCTTCGGGCAATGGTAAAACAAGCTACCTTCTATCATCGATATAGAGTATGTGATGGCAAAATCGACCCACTCATATTAAATAATGATTTTGGTTCTCATCTTGTGATAGCAAAATTGTTTTTATATCCTTACTAACGAAGCAATACATATTTATTTAGTTAATATATACATATATGTATCTACACACTTGTTGGTGTATATTGATTTGTCTTTTCCTTTTCTAAATAATTTAGAAGCCATGAAATTACTTATGTTTCATCATAAGAATAATCGTAGGCATGACCCAAGAAATTACTAAAATATACATTCACTTTTAACATTTCATAAATGAAAACGCCATATAAGCAATGCTGGCTAAGGAAGCTGAAATTTAGCTGGCACAAGAAACAACAAAAAATACAACGAGTCCACAAAATAGTCAATCTAATAGTTACACATGTAAACAGCCGCCTAATTCTTAGCTGATGCACCGATGACTAAAGCAAACGGAAATATCTTATCCGACAGAAAAACAAGGGGGCCAAATCTTAGCCAACGGAGCCAGCTATATCTTAGTCGACGACTGAACTTTTAGTCTAAGATATAGCCGATGTTGGATTAATCTTGACGGGTCAAGTCAGGTCGATAGAAGTATGTTTTAAATAGGTTAGTGGGTTAATGGGTTAGTGGCCCTATTTATTAGTTAGTGAGTATTTATTTTATTTTAAATAATGTAAGTTTTAGCACGAATGAAATTAGGGTTTTTCTTGAGCAGCAAACACATCTTTATTCATGAGTTTGAGTTTTGTGTGATTATAAGCCTTCAAACGACAAAACCCAACATCCGGCTCATTTATCCGTATCTTTTTATGTGTCGGGTAAGATATTACCATCTACTCTAGCAGGCACTTTACACATGTAATTTTAGATTGACTATTTTGTGGGCCCTTTGATCTTTCTACCGACTAAATTCCAACCTCGTTAGCCGACTTTGATTATTTGACATTTTATGATAGGTTAGATTTAAGAATATGTATTTTTGTAATGTTATTACTCAATATCAATTTTGTTAACTTTTTGGGTCTAAGTCGCCTGTTTTGATGATTTGTTATTGTATGGATTCACAATTGGTCAACTATATTTTGTTATCACATTGAATAACACATTTTAGTGATATATATACATATATTTTGAGAGAATAACTGATTATGATTTCGTTTATCAATTTAGGTGGTTGAAGAGCTAATACTGCTAGGAACATCAGCATGTCCAGTAGCAACAACCACCTTCCTTTTGTTTTCAAAGTCCATAATCTCAATGCTCTTCTTAAGCCACATGGGAAAATCTGAACTAGCTGGAGTTGTTCTAGCCATTGGTGTTGTAAATCTCACATGTGTGTCGATCATGAAAGGACTATGCATGGGCATGGATCCCATTTGTTTTCAAGCCTACGGAGCCAAGCGATTCGCAGTCCTTAGCCAAACATACATCAAAACCTTCATCCTACTCTTGTTTATTTGCATCCCCATCACATTCCTCTGGCTAAACATCGAGCCTGTTTTACATGGGCTTGGTCAAGACCACAGTATCACAAAGGTTGCAGCCACATACTTACTCTTTTCTCTACCAGAACTCCCGGCCCTGGCTCACCTCTTCCCATTGCGTTCTTTCTTGAGGGCACAAGGATTAAACTCACCAACAACCATTGTTGCAACTTGTGCCACAATCCTACACCTCCCTATTAACTACTTTCTTGTTAGTTATTTAAAACTTGGAATTAAGGGCGTTGCATTGGCTTCAACATCATTTACTTATAACATGAATGTTGGGTTAGCACTCTATGTTTACATGTCAAATGATGCCATCAAGCCTTCAATAACCAAGACCATCATGGCATCAGTTTTTAAAGGTTGGGGGCCATTGTTGAGCTTATCAATCCCTAGTGTGTGTTCAGTCTGTTTGGAGTGGTGGTTGTATGAAATCATCCTTTTTCTTAGCGGATTGTTAGCAAATCCTCAATCCTGCGTGGCAGCTACTGGAATTATAATGCAACTAACTGGCCTAGTCTATGTGATGCCCTTCTCATTGAGTTTAAGTATATCACAACGCGTAGGGCACGAATTAGGAGGAGGGCAACCAGCTCGTGCCCAATGGGCTGCAGCGATTGGGATATCAACCGCATTTATATATGGGCTTGTAATATTTGCACTATATGTTACTTTAAGAAATGATCTTGGAATGTTGTACACTAATGAACCCGGCATCCTGATCATGCTTTCGTCCGCCCTACCAGTCCTAGGGCTCGCTGAAGTCGGAAACGCCCTACAAACGGTTGCTTGTGGTGTTTTGACTGGTTCAGCCAGACCAAAAGTAGGGGTTAAGATAAATATTGCTGCGTTCTACCTTGTAGGACTTCCTATGTCAGTTGTGTTGGCTTTCGTGTTCAAGCTCGGTTATCAAGGATTATGGCTAGGGATGGTTGCATCACAGGCTGCTTGTGCATTGTTAATGGTGTGTACTTTGATCAAAACAGATTGGAGGGATCAAGCTAATAGAGCTGAGGAGCTAACTTTGATTGTGAATAAGGATGATATGGAGTCAGTAGAACTTGTCCCTTGATATGTTATAGTGCTATTGTTTTACTCCTTTCTTTGCTTGGTTATCTTCTACTTTTCTTTTTGGAGTTTTTTTTTGTTAGATAAATCATAGCTGTGAAAATTTTATTGATTTATTAATTCTTGTTCGCTGTGAAAATAATGGAGCAAAACACATTTTTTTATATAGTGCGTTTAACATCCTCATATGAATCTATCAGGTCAAGATTTAGCAGCAATAATATTACTTAAAATGACGACACACTCTCGCTAGTTTTACATCATTTATAATCCACCCAAATATCTAAAATTTGATTTGAACGCTTACCATTTGATTGAGAGAAATTCATCTGTGTCTTTATTCCAAAGGCATCTTAGCAATGATATTGGAAAACGTTAATTAACAATTTTAATATTCTCTTTTGATTGTTTTCCATTACTTAGACAAAACAACAAATTACAAAGAAATGGCAGGTAAACGGGCAATAAGCTGCATGGTAACCCCCTTTTGAATTGCAAAACCGATCTTACTAAAGACGAAGTAACTCTTAAGGGTCGAAAGATTACTATTCACGACCCGCTGGACTTTGTTCAGGAATTCCACGGCCTCTGGGGCTAGAGAACCAAATGTATCAAAAGCAAATGGGATAAACACGTGTTGATTTTCTAAACAAGCTTTCTCGTGTTTATTGACCTTGATTGATTCCGCTTTCAAGGCTGTCTGACCGGCAACAAACCCATTATTCTTAAGTCCAACAAGATGGGACACTCCTGTAAGGTCCACAAAAGCGTATTTTCCCCTGGCCCACCCAAACACAAGAATATCAGCTGGCCGAAGAGTAGACCTCCCATCGAATTCTTCAAACACACGGACATCTTTTGGCCCAAATACAACATACTTTTGCTGTTTCAGTTATTCGAGGGACTGATATCAAGTTTTTCTTCATGCCTGGTACATGGTATAAACTTTCTAATTTCAGCCCGTGGTTACCTCGTTGGTTCGAGAACATCACATCTCCAATGTTTGAAATTTGGTGACTCGAATTATCGGCTATTACTACAACACGACTTTCTTCGTACCTTCTAGCATTAGTTAGTCGTTCTTTGTCAACCGGTAGGTGATTCGAACAACCCGAATCAGCTATCCACTCGTTGAGTTTGTTAGACTTAGGTTTGACAGTGGCAGTATATGCATGATGAACTTCTTCAATTTGTGCTATGAAAGCTTCAGTGTCCCATTCTTCCTCGTTTTCTACCGTATCTATCTTCCCTTCATCTTGTTATTTATCCTTGCAATCTTTAGCCATGTGGCCTTTTAATTTCGACCGCATGAATTACATCTGAATGGAAATCTTTTTCTATTCGGCTTTTTGTTCTCAGATTGCTCATCTTTCTCGTCGTTCTTCTTTTTATCAACACCCTTGTTTCTTTTATTTGCATCACGATCTTGATTTTGTTGTCGACCCTTTCGGCTCTTCTCTCTCTTTCCTGCGAACAAAGCTTCTGAATCACCCTTGATTGAAACCCCAGCCAACTTCTTTGCCAACGCTATTAGAAGGAACGATTAAACTTAATTATAGTTTATGATATGTATATGTATTTATAATTATATAAGTTAGGACTCGGATCAAGATGATATGTTATGGTGTGTATAATAAGCGGGTATAATTCGAAACTGCCTATGACAGTTTTTCCCGCCACAATTAACCGCCATAAATTACTAGTATTTATATGAAAGGACCGGCAACATTAACCGGTACCAAGACATTCAATCATTTTCTGTTATTGTTTGTCCACTTGTTCATTTTTCGATTGTTCAATTATGCCTAAAGTTTCCGCTGTCAACACGAATCTGCATCATCAGAAAGATGATGATCCGATTGTTTATGCTTCAATGCCAACATGTGGTATCAGAGCCACGGCGACAACTCTTCCTTGCCAACACTGTCAAGATGAAGAAATTAAACTGCAGAAGAGAAATCATCGGACAAAATTGTGTTTTTACTGTCATCGTCCAGGACACTTCATATATTAATGCAAATCGAAGGAAAACGACGAAAACTCACAACTTATCTCTCAAGCGGTAAATGCAGGAATACAAAAACAAAGGGAGTCTGCAGAAGAAAGGAACGAGATGATTGTGACAGGATCAGAAGGCGGTACATGGGGAGATATATGGTATGTCAGTCGTTCATTTACACAACACTATGCCGGTAATCTAAATGTTTTCAAACGTATCAAACATTTGGTGGGGGTTGAAACAAACTCGGGGGAAAACGATTTTCTGTTTATGCGGGGCATAGGGGTTGTAGAAGTCAAGTCCAATAATGAAAGGCTGTTGATTCAAAGTGTCTTATACACACCGGAATTAGATAGGAATGTTCTTAGTTTAAGTCAATTGACGATGCAAGGGTTTACGGTCAAAAAGGATGGAGACACTTGCAAAATATTTCCTATGTTTTCATCTCCTATTAATAACACAGTGAATGAAATAACGGGGTTGTCAAAGGAAGATGAACTAGGCCTAAAAGAAAAACAAAAAGTGATAAGGTTGAACGATGTAAATGAAAGATACAAAGAGGAATATCTTAATTCCTATTTTGAAGATTTACACGTTTCCTCCGGTGAAACGGATTGGAGTATGATGATTATAAGGGCCTTGGAATTCAATGATTTCAAAGATTGTGTAAACCTGTTAAATATGTTAGAAGACGGAAAGTTTGTGTTTCATTACAAGTATGAACTAGAAAAGAAGTTCGAAGAAATGGTGTCATGGTTTGTCATAAGTTTCTTGGGCATAACCACGAGGCCTATGCCGCCGGTGATGACCGAAAACAGAAAGATAGACTTGTTAAGTCTTTATATGATTGTGGAGCGGGATGGTGGTTACAACTGTGTAACCGAAGATAATCTCTGGCCAATAATCGCTAAAGACATGGGTTATGAATACAAGGATGGTGAGTACATGCGGACCGTTTATGCCATGTACTTGGATATCCTAGTGTACTATTACAGGTTTAAAGATGTGCAAGCAAGAGTTTACAACTCAGAAAGAATGAAGGAAAAGGAAGATGTGCCTGAATGCAGCCTCGGAAGGAACACAAGTGCCGAAGAAATCAAGGAGGTGACTGGAATGGACACCTATGCGCTGTACGCTGAAAACAGTTGGGAAGGAGCATGGAATGCACACAAGAAAAGAAGGAAGTTCAACTTTGATCATGCACGGAAAGCTGTCGAAGAAGCAAATGCAAGTGTTCTTAAAGGTGCTGTCAAACGTAATTAAGTTTAGGGGGAAGTATTAGAAGGAACGATTAAACTTAATTATAGTTTATGATATGTATATGTATTTATAATTATATAAGTTAGGACTCGGATCATGATGATATGTTATGGTGTGTATAATAAGCGGGTATAATTCGAAACTGCCTATGACAGTTTTTCCCGCCACAATTAACCGCCATAAATTACTAGTATTTATATGAAAGGACCGGCAACATTAACCGGTACCAAGACATTCAATCATTTTCTGTTATTGTTTGTCCACTTGTTCATTTTTCGATTGTTCAATTATGCCTAAAGTTTCCGCTGTCAACACGAATCTGCATCATCAGAAAGATGATGATCCGATTGTTTATGCTTCAATGCCAACAAACGCTTCCTGCCCAGCCAAAAGGTTCTCAAATTCGGTGATATTAGGCTGTTTTGACCAGCCTCGAATAACAGTCACAAAATTTCGATACTCCGGTTTAAGACCATGAATCACTATTCGTTTCATCCTTGCATTGCTTACTTTAGAATCCGCGTCGAGTTCACCTATCTCCCTGCATAAATTCTTTACTTTTCTTAAGAATTGTGAGATTGATAGGTATTATCATGAGCTCTCCTTCCACCATCTACAAATGGGCATCATTTCGTCTGGAATACAACTGAGCAAGCAAATCCCACGCTGATTTCGGGTATTCTTGATCTTGGATGTGATCTAGGATATCTTCCTCAACTGTGCTTTTGAGAATGAACTTGGCTCTTCCTGCTTTCATATGCCACTTTGAAATTGCTCCATTGATATCGTTTGTCGGTACACGGGTTTCGATTCCGTCCAAAACATTCCGCAAATCCAGCCATTGTAAGTAGGATTTGATACATGAGCTCCATGTGCTGTAGTTCAAACTAGACAGCCTCCGAATACCACCAACCATCTGCAAATCAGCCATGTTTCTTGTTTACATTGTTCACAATCTTGATTAGGGAAACACTATTCTTTCTGTCGATTAGTTGCTGTTCTGATTGAGTTTCTTGTCGTTCAGCGGGAACTCTCGTTCTCTTATTCGACTACTTCCTTCTTCCCTTGGATCGGTTCGATGCTCTGATACAAACCGGGTATCAATTCGAAAAGCAACATAACGAACAATACTTTATTAATTGAATAATTACATACAGATAAACAAAACTATATATAACGACTAATCCTATTCGAAGACTAATTCTAGTTAAACTTAAAATCTATAATAATACATATCTACTTCTAATAGATAGATTCAAATAATAATTAAAATAATCTTTTAATTATTATTTACGTTTTAAGTCCTTAAACTTCGATCTCCTTCATAACCTCTCCTTGAGACCGGCCGAACCTCCCTTATTGTCCTTCAAGTTTTACCCGTCACAATAATTGGTATTGCTATTATCTTCACATTAATTTAATGCTTCTTTTATTAAACTTATTTCTAAATTTCTTTCCTATTATTACCCTATTAGTCTCACAAATGTATTGTGGCAAATCACATGTTGACAAGTGTCCTATTTATATTTCTTTTTTCATTTATAATTTCTAAAATATGATATTTTATAAAATTCTTATATACCATTGCAAGATGCTTATTTTTATCTACTTTTTGATATAAGTTTTATTTAAACATAGTTGTGTGTGATAATGTACAAGTCGTCTACATGGATATACACATAGTGTTGAAGCTGTATACATAGCCGTAACGCGAAGAGTGGGTTGACGAAAACGCCATTGATTATATATTTTTCTTGGTTTATCGCGCTGCAAGCAGGCATGAATCCTCGCCTCTCCATAGCACGCAAGATGGGCAATTACATACTTACAACTGAGGAGGAAAACTATTTCAATTTAATAATACTAAAAAAACTGCAAGATGGTTTCCCTAGAAGTGTGACTATATTTTTTTTGGATTCTAAGGTAGGCTAAGGTTAGATTTAGAAAATCAGTTAGTAGAAAAGGGATAGCTTGTAGCTTCTTCTAGAAAAGCTTAAATCTTGAAAGTCTTTCTGCTATATAAATTTGGTGTTTGAAAATGAGCTATGATTGTTTTTCTTGCCACAGAATGCCTCAAGGTTGACACTAACTGCTTCTGTGTAAATGCCATACCAATACATAGATAAGGAATGTCTGTCTGTCTTTAACAACAAACATTCAATCTTTTTAGGAAAAATAGGATTAGTAGTATACATAAATTGTCTATTTTCCACATAAATTATAACATTTTCATTATCAACACAAACAAATTTATATATGAAATTAGTTATAAGATCCGTTTGTTTTTAAAACAAAACAAATATTAGACCATATCCACTGCTCTCCAAATGATCCAGAAACTCGCACCACCAGCCACATCACCACTTTCACATCCTTTCCTCTCTCATTAAACTCCCCTGGACTCGTCAGAAATACGATTCGGATGAGAAAGACAGTGCACCATCATCGTATTGAATATCAAGAACATAATTCGAATAACATTACAACATGTGATATGCAGAGATCGAAGGAGGAAACTGTTT
Source organism: Helianthus tuberosus (assembly GCA_030545235.1). Classification (NCBI taxonomy): domain Eukaryota; kingdom Viridiplantae; phylum Streptophyta; class Magnoliopsida; order Asterales; family Asteraceae; genus Helianthus; species Helianthus tuberosus. Next base: position 203,154,883 of record CM060351.1, on the reverse strand, counting down.
TATTGAAAAAAGTAATAGGATACAACCAAAAGTACCGAATATGTTTACATGAGAATGAGTATATATAACCCTTAAACTGAACCGACGTAACCGTAAGGAATGACGGTTACAATACCTGTTGACTTTCCTCCTTATTTTGATATAATTAATATCTAAGATTATAATATAACATAATAATATAAAAGTATAGTTTATATATTCTAATATCCTTCCTTAAACTAGACTTTTATGTAACTAGTTTAGGATTGAGTTGAAGCCTTCATTCTTTTGTTATTACGATAATCGTCATCACCCTTTAAAACCCTGCTCCGACCTCTTCTGGTCTCGTTATCATACTCTTCGTCATCACTTGTTTTTTTCGAGCTCTGCCCTTATCATTAACATATTCATCACCGTTCCTCCTATCCCTATTCCTGTCTCTTCTTCTCCTATCGTTACCATCTTCATCGTCACTTCTGTTCCTGTATCTATCTCTTCTATCAGAAACCTTTTCAGTATCGGATCTGTCCCTATCTCGGCCCCGCCTATCACCGTCTCTTGTTTCTTCTTCTGTATTAATCTTCATCATCGCTCCTGTCTCTTTGCTGCTTCATTACTTGATCAAAGTACCTAGCGAAACCACAGTGTTTGGTATAACTTCCACTCTCACTTTAATGTTTAACGTCCCAACTTTTTTAATCGTGTTCACCATCTTCTTCGATCACTGAAACAGAGTATTGATCAATTATTTGCTTTGTTCGTATTATCTCCATTCATATATGAGAGTATGAACTTTCCACTCTCACTTTAATGTTTAACGTCCCGACTTTTTTAATCGTGTTCACCATCTTTTTCGATCACTGAAACAGAGTATTGATCAATTATTTGCTTTGTTCGTATCATCTCCATTCATATATGAGAGTATGAACTCGGTGTCATATATGAATCCGATTAATTCCTTTTTCCATATATGAGAGTATGAACTCGGTGTCATATATAAATCAAATTAATCCATGTTCTTCGTTTCGTAATTCCTTTTCCTTTTCTCCTTCCTCTGTTTCTTGATCAATCTTCTTCATTAATTTTTCTGGGATGATTTCCTCTGTTTCATTCTTATTTCTTCAACACTGATGTTGTAAATTCTGGGTCGTTTTCATAAATTCTTGATTATTTTCTGATAGACTGACTTTTGGTTGATCGTTTGATCTAAATTCCCTGCATATCTGATTTCTTTACTATACGGAGTGATCAATAAAACTGATTTTATAACCGTGTTTTCCTGTCTCTTCCTTCGATCTCTTTGAATCTGAATCGTCTCCTGATTCTTGGACATGTATCTTCTCTTCTTCTTAAGAAAGAGATCTTCTATGTTAATCGACTTCCTTTTTTGATTCCGTTCCGTGTGCAGCGGTATTTTATGATAAACTTCGTCCAGATTTATTTAAATAAAATAGAGTAACTATTTCTGATATAGTTTGCAGCGGAATCGATTCTTTCTTTGTTTAATCAGATTCTTGGTCCTAATTTCTTCAATTCGTTGTTCTTGATTTTCAGATTGTCACTTGAATTTGATTCTTGATATTCCGGTTTGCGCAGCGTTTCGAAATCCCTAGAATCGTTTCCTGATGCTCTGATACCACATATTGAATATCAAGAACATAATTCGAATAACATTACAACATGTGATATGCAGAGATTGAAGGAGGAAACTGTTTTATTGAAAAAAGTAAAAGGATACAACCAAAAGTACCGAATATGTTCACATGAGAATGGGTATATATAACCCTTAAACTGAACCGACGTAACCGTAAGGAATGATAGTTACAATACCTGTTGACTTTCCTCCTAATTTTGATATAATTAATATCTAAGATTATAATATAACATAATAATATAAAAGTATAGTTTATATATTCTAATACATCGGAGTTGCTCTTAGGGTGAGAGGGGCACTCCCCTCTTAGGGGAGTCCCCTCTCTTACGCACACCCAATCAGGTTATGCCACGTCAACTCCTCTCTTAAACTCCCCCTACACCCCAATTTGATGGCGGCACTCCTCTCTTAGGGGACTTGCTTTTTTATTTTTTTTATTTGTTGTAATTATGCATGTTTATAAATTAAAAAAATATTTAATAAAAGACATTTCATTAAATTAAAACTAAAAATTCCATTCAAACTAGAAAAATAAAAATTACATTCAAACTAGAAAAATATAAAAACAAAATACTCGTCGTCGGAACTCACTTCAAGGTGAGGTAGATCTAAACGTCCGAAATGCTCAACGAGATCGTGTTTTAGTCTCCAATGCGTTTCTTCGTCAATGAGCTCGCTATAAGCTGTATCATCGAAGACGGGTTCGACTGGAGGATCTTGAATGTGTACCGGTGCTATCGCCCTTCCGTCGTCTTTTATAATCATGTTATGTAAAATAATGCACGTATACACGATGGACCTTATTTTTTTCACCGTTTTGGAACGCATTGGACGATTTAGTATTCCCCACTTCGCCTTTAACACACCAAACGCCCGTTCCACATCTTTTCTTGCGGCCTCGTGTTGCCTCTTGAACTTTTTTTCATTCGGGATGTGAGGATATGGAAAAGACTTCACAAACACGGACCAGCTAGGGTAGATCCCATCAGTAAGATAATACCCGCATTTGTATAAGTGGTTGTTCACTTGAAATGGACAATTTGGCGCCGTTCCGTTTCGTTGAGTAAGAAATAACGGAGATTGTTGGAGCACGTTGATGTCGTTTTGTGAACCCGCCGGGCCACAAAAAGCATGCCAGACCCACAATTCTTGAGACGCCACCGCCTCTAACATAACTGTCGGGTATTGATGATCGCCTCTCATATATTGTCCACGCAATTCTGTGGGGCACATTCTCCAGACGAAGTGTGTACAATCCAGACTACCCAACATACCAGGTAGGTGATGTCTCTCCTCATGAGCCTGATACAATAGCGCAACGTCGTGGCTCGTTGGTCTACGTAAGAATTCACCGGCATACATTGTACAGACTGTCTCGCAAAAATATTCAAGGCACTCACGAGATGTCCTTTCAGCCATATTTAAATACTCGTCGTTTTCGTCTGGTGGGTTACCGGTTGCAAGTTGTTTAATCGCAGAAGTAACCTTTTGCAACGGCGTGAAACTTTTCTTCATTCTCCCGTCCAAGCCCTCTTGAAACCACTCGTTATTCGCTTCCACGTCACTAACAATTTTTAGGAACAAAGACTTGGACATACGAAACCTCTGACGAAAAATATCGGCATTAAATTTTGGATTTTCGACAAAATAATCGGCCATGAGTGTTTCGTGGCCTCCCACACGATCTCGACGGACAATTTTTTTTACTAGACGATGCCGTGTCTAGTAGCTCCGCTTGTTGGATGAGATTTTGGAAGAAAATTAAACTACTATCGCTTGACGATGAATCTTCATCGTCGGGAAAGTCGGGTAGGGGAGAAAAAAATGGGAACTTGGAATCCATTTTTTTTTAAGATTGGTTTGGCTTTGTGTTGAATTTGATAGATTTTTAGAGTGAGTTTGAGAATGGGTGTGGTAAAAAATTAGATTAAGTTGGTTATTTATATTGTTAAAATTGATTTTTTTTTAAAAGTGACCGTTGCCCAACGTCTCTCCTCGATCATTGTGCAAACCTTGTGCGGTGAACTCTCCCCGACCCCCCTCCCCGAATTCACTCACCTCAGGGATGGCGGCGGTGTTTCCGCTGGGGGAATTGGGTCACCGAAGGCACTCCCCGCTGGTGCCCCGTATAACCTTACCTTACCGTAAGGCAAAGGCTAGGGGCAGACAAAATCTGAAGACAGGAAATAATTGTGTCATAAATGCTTGGATAAAGACCCAACCCAACACCCAACTACTCTTACCCAACTCCCATACCTCACTCACACTTGCCCAAATACGTTTGATTGGCAATATAATAACATTTTTAAAGGCATGGTAATTGATTTCTTCTTATTTTTTTTAATCGCCCATGAAAATTATATAAATTGATTTCTTGTTAATATAAGGGTGGAGGAGGCGTGCTGCGGGTAAGGGGTCTAGTGTAGCAGCGGGTACACCGCCGCCACCCCTAGGGTACCTTCAGCGGTTTAGAATCAAAGGTAGAGAAACCCGAACAAAGGTAAAGGGTGGAATGTGTTTAATTGGTGGATAAAATAAAGTTGGCGAAACCCTTGGTTCTAGGGTAGTTGAAATGAGTGTTGTCAATGATTTTTGTGGTATTATGGTAGTTTAAATTGAAAATGACATGACATTGAAGGGAGTATGTACATGAGCGCCCCTTCCACCCTAATAAAGTATGTGTTAGGGAGAAGGGGTATGGCCACATAGGAAGAAAGGGGCTAGTACATCGCCCCTCCTCTCCTTGAAAAGTGTGTTGCTCGACCACAGGCGCTACCTTCCCGATTTGAAATCAATTGATCTTGAAGTAGCCAATCCTCAAATGTCACATCATCTATTTTTTTATTATTCAATTCTATACTTAATTGGACGACTACGCATGTTCTAATGGAATATGTGTTATAGGAGAGAAGGGGTATGGCCACATAGGAAGAAAGGGGCTGGAACACCACCCCTCCTCTCCTTGAAAAGTGCGTACAGAGGAACTACCTTCCTGATTTTAAATCAATTGTTCTTGAAGTAGCCAATCCTCAACTGCCACGTCATTAAATTTTTTTATTATTTAATTCTATACTTAATTTGATTTTCTTCGAATAATCAACTTGTGCTCGATATTCTAGAAAGCTTTATTTAATTTCATAAGTGATTTTGACAAGTGCAATAATCAACATTTCAGATGATAACTAATTGTTAAAAAATTATATTAATTGTTAAAAATAATTAATAAAGCATAATAAAAAAAATAAAAAGAGAGTTCACTCACCCTACTGCATTTCACATGACCTTAACACATGTCTAGTACATGTGAGAGTCGAAACACCAACAGCCTATTGACACGTTTTTTTCCATATTTCACTTGACCATATTACATTGCCTTGTAGCATTGCAATGCATAACTCTTTTTTTTGTGTCTTTTAAAGCTCATGTGAATAACGCGAGGGGGAGGAGGCATATCTCTCTTCCGCATCACACATGGTTGTGCTTAAGAAGACAAAAAATAAGGAGTGTTTTTTGAGTTTTATGCTGTGACTGTGAGAGGGGTTAAAGCCTGGACAGAGGTGGGCATGGGTGACTTAGCCGCGTTAGTTCGATGCTCTTAATTGTCTTATCGTCGTATCAATAAGAAATGTACACACCGACAATATCGTAATTATATCTATATGACAACAAATATCTGCTTTTCCCATACCAAAATAAATATTAGATTAGATTATAATAATAATAAAATAGCAAGTGGTGGTGGTCGGGAAGGGAAGGGATTCATAACTACTAGCTAGCTAGCTAGGTCTATATAAACACCGTATACTCCACACATTTCTCTTCACTCCAATACCAAAACATAGAACAATGGCTGCTGCTGGTATGTTGATGAAGATGGCTTGTGTGGTTGTGGCTTGCATGGTGGTGTTAGCACCCCATGCAGAAGCAGCCATCACATGTGGTACGGTGGTTAGCAGCTTGATTCCATGCCTGACTTACCTACGGTCCGGTGGGGTGCCTTCTCCAGCCTGTTGTGGTGGTGTTAAAAGACTTAACGGTGCTGCTAACAACAGCGCTGACCGGAAGACCGCCTGTGGCTGCCTTAAGAATGCCTACAGTTCCAACCCAGGGATCAACTCAGGAAATGCTGCCAGCCTCCCATCCAAATGTGGTGTCAATATTCCATACAAGATCAGCCCCAGTACCGACTGTTCCAAGTATGTTTTTATACACATAAATACAACCTCACGCATTAAAAAAGATCTCTTATTCATCATTGGTGTGAAAGGAACAGTATTAATAACTAATTCCAGTAATTACACATACCGTATTAAATCAAATTATAACACATTTAAAGACAACACATAAAAGTACACAAGTATGAGTACATTTTGTTTTTTGTTTTTTTGTTTTTTAATCTCTTTATCTTTGACATTATGATATTTTCAATTTAAACATTTTTAAAGGCATTTGGTAGTTCAGTGAATGATTTTTTATTGTATTTCAAGTTTTAACAATTTGAGGATTAAAAAAAGGAAGGAAAATTGATTAGAAAATTTTTAATTTACTTAATGTTTATAAAAATAAAGAAAAAAAATATCATAAAATGCTGAAAATTTAATGTTTAATCATTGAACTGGCTTGATGCTTATGTGCTGAGAGTGATTCGAAAATTGCAGGGTTCAGTAATTTGTGAAGAATGAAGAACAAGGCTAAATAATGAAGGGAGACGAGATTCCATGTGTGTTTTATTTTTCATTTCAGTAATAAAAGATAATAGGCCAATTAGCAATGGCTCTTTTCATAATGTCTTATTTTTGTTTCTCGTACGTACGTGTATTTGGATTCTAGGATTTTTCCTGTTTCTTCAGCACAATTCCTTGTCTCTCTCTCTCTCTCTCTCTCTGGTATAATATAACTAAGGGAAATTTACGAAAATGTCATTTGACCAATGTTTTTTACGAAAATGTCACGTTCATGCTTCCGTGGACGGACTCCTCCACATGGGAGGAGTCTGTGCGTCAGCTTGAAAAGTCCATGAACGAGGAGCTTACACATGTCATTTCAAATGTTGAAGAGTCCATCCCCGACGCATCCCATGCCCTCCCCGACACATCCCATGCCCATCCCAAACGCATCCCATGCCTCCCCGACGCATCCCATGCCCTCCCGGACGCATCCCATGTGGAGGAGTCCGTCCACGGACGCATGAACGTGATTTTTTCGTAAAGAACGTTGGTCAAATGACATTTTCGTAAATTTCCCTATAATTAAATACTGAAGGGTTCAATTTGAAACTTCTATATCAGGAGAATATTTTTGTGACACGGTCTTCCTCTCAGTTAAAAAAAGTAAGGGTTCAAACAAACTCTGCAAAGTACGTGCATATGTATATACAATATTTTTTCTTTTTAACGGCCTACAAACTCAATCACGAGCACTTTCGGGGTACCCACTGGACAAACGGAGTACTCAGAGAGTAACCCGAGTCCATCACCAATTCCGGGGAAAACCCGGTAACCCACCCGCCCGTAGGCACGACAGTGAAATTACCGGTAAAACCCGTTTGGCTCAAGGATCCAACCCAGGTTTCCCTGGGTCTCCTATCATTGCCCACCAGTGCCTCACTCTGCACCAAGTGGGAGTCGAACCTGCATCTCTCAAGAGAAATGCAAGTCCTCCACCACTTGATCTAGAGATCATTGGCTATGTATATACAATCTTAAAAGACAAAGTCGGTGGGTTTCCCACCGGCTTTGCCTCCCCGCCCCCGTACTTTCATGATGTTTCAATTTTAGCCCATTGACTTTTATACCTTCACAGTTTCATAAAATGGCAAATTTAGTCCCTAAGCCTTCTACTTTGAATTTCCAAAACCACTACCTCATCTTTCAAATTTTGGCAGCACCAACCCTCTACTTTGGTTTTCCACCATCACTCCCTTAGCTCTTACACAGTTACGTCACCAAGTCTCTTCTTTTACATTTCCACCAACACCCCCTCATTTTTTACACATTTCCGCCACCACCTTTATACTTTTACACTTTGTTTTTTTTAGACTTTGCTTTTTTACTCCTTGCACTATTACTTCATTTTTACACCCGCCCAACTTTAAAAAAATTGCAATTGTAACCCCTAGACTACAACTCATACTTTTGCAAATGCTAATGCATTGTGTTTTACGAAATGTCTTAGGAATTGTGTTTTACACTTTGTGTCTACCTTTGTGTTTTACACTTTTTTTGTAATTGTCTTTTACGCACTGGGTTTTACGAATCATGTTTTACCTTACTATATGTTTCCACCCGTCACGCGCCGCCGCAACGTGCAGCGGGCAAAATACTAATTCTACTATCTCTTAAAGAAGAAAGTCGGTGGCAAAAGCCACCGACCACCGTCGCTATTTACCGATTTAGTCCCTCCTTTGTTTCTTTTCAGCATACATGGTCCCTCCTTCCGTGTATACGTGTTTACTTGTCGATGATCTAATGGCAACTGCCTGTCTTCATCTTCCTGAAATCATCAAGCGTCCACTTCCACAATCACTGAATCGATACCTGATGAATCAATCCTTCATCAACCCAAAATCGACCTCCCCTAAATCACGCGATGCCCATATTTCCTCCATGATCGATGAACCCTAAATCGATCTCCGGCAAGTTGTCGTCAAATAAAGAGCCGTTGTGAAACGATTTCTTGCACACAAAAGTTGCACTCACCTACGTATTAGAGGAATTCTTCTCTGGATTTATACTAGCACATTTTCTTGCGCCTTGGTAATTATATGATCCCAATACTTATGCAATTAATGTTCTGTATTTCAGTGACTTTTACATATTTTTTTTGCAGTAATCGATTGAGTTTGTTTATGATGTGGGTTTTCTCCTCAGCTTTGTGTTGTTGGTTTAATTTTGATTAATAAGTGATTTGGTATCTGATGGTTGAATTAGTGGTTCTTCCAGAGATCATTTTTTGTTTTGGTTAAATTGTTTTATTTTGGATACATATGTGTATAATTTCGTTTAATGGACATTTTAAGGATCATATTGAAGTCATGTTTAAAATGATCCGGCTAGAACGAAAGCAGGCCATGAAACCTATTATACAAGGATATCTCCTAATTCAAAAATTACGCCACCAGCCTATTCAAATCTATTTTACAAAAATTTGAGCAATTTGCCACCCAAACAAAACACCCCATTATAATGTCATCCACCAAATAGGTCATTTTCTAATTTTGATCTTTCTATGATTGCTGTATGATCATGTGCCATGATTTTTATTGGCAAACAGTTCTTCATTTAAGCAATCTTACCTTCACTTACATATTTTGGCAATATCTTTTCCTTTTTCTCATTCATTTATGAATGGTTTTGTTAGGGATCAGTCGTACATTTGTCCACGATTCGGGCTTCTTGCGGGTGCTTCTCTGCCTCCGATAGTCGCCCTCTGTTTCGACCGCGGCTTTCAGTAACAGTAAGCCCCCAATCCCTACATGGTGATCCAGTTTGTTATTTTAATCTGAATTATTATTTAGGTTTCAATTCAATAGATATATAAGTTGATTTATTCTATATGAACAAATGTAAATATTATTATGTGAACGACAGTACCCTTTTATTTTGTAATTTAGGCTTAAATTGGGCATGAGAACAGTAATTTGACTTTGTACGGGTATCAGGGTTGGTGACATGCTAATTCCAGAGTTGCATTTGTTTTGCCCCGTTTTTAATCATAAATTGGGTTAACTGAATTAGATACCCACACAAAAAGGTTTCATTTATGGATACAATTTCTACGCTTCAAAGGTTGGTATTGCGTTTTGTATTTTATGGCTGATAGGCAATGAATTAATAACTTTGAAAGTTTGCTTTCTAACCCTCAAGTTTGAATTTCGCTACCACCCCCTTCAAGTTTTAAGCTTAATATTTTACCCCTTGCACTATTACTTCATTTTTTATGCCACCACACCTGACACCCTAAAGTTGTAAACTTTGTTACCCCTTGCACTATCACCCTCCAAGTTTTAAACGCTGTTTTTTTACTTTTTACTCCTTGCACTATTACTCCTTTTTTACTGCCACCACCCCCTTAGGTTTCAAACTTTGCGTTTTTACTCCTTACACTATGTTACTCTATTTTTACACCTTCTCAACTTTTAAAATTTCATAAGGTTAATGCATCATAAAACGTTTGTACTAATTCATTCGATTTTTGCAATGTACCCGCGCCGCAACGCGCGCGGGTCTAATTACTAGTTGTATATACGAATCACAAATGTCGGTGGATACTTTACTTACTCCCATTTTTTTTTTAATTTTCACATTCGCTTTTTTTTTACCCCTTCAAGTTTTGTACACTTGCTTTTTCTATCACCACACATTTTTAATTTACAGAGTCTTTTTCCATCACACACCCCTTAACTTTTAAACTTTTTATTTGTTACCCTCAAGTTTGAATTACACTGTCACACCCTTAAGTTTTAAATTTTGTTTTTTTACCCCTTGCACTATTTCTACATTTTTAACGCCACCACTCTCTCATGTTTAAACGAACGTTTATCCGAGTTACGTTGAGTTTAATCGGATACGCTGAAACACGTGTTTTCATATGGTTAAGACATCACATGTCACGGCCCTCGACCCGGTTTTACCCGTGTCAGGAGCCGCGGGACAGAAACCGGTGGTATTGTTTATTTTGGCAGCGGAAATTTTAACAGAATCTTTAAACTGAAATGCCCATTTATTTTATTTCACATTTTGGGACAAACCCCATAATTTACAATAAAGGAATTCCACGGGGAGGGTGGGAGTTGGCTACAAAGTCCATTTTTCCTACAAAGTGTACAAAGTCATAAAACACCACAATTTCAGCCATAAAACACACTCACAACCCACAAATAACAAAGTGGAGATTACTAAAACTCCATATTTGTTGGGTTTGTGTTGTGTTTTGGATGATAAGGTTTTTATTTTCGTATAACTAACATTAATGTGTTTTATGTTGTTTATCATGTTGTGTTTTATACACATAGTTCTACGATGGTGTGTTTGAAGTTTTTATGGACTTTTAGGGTTTAGATATTGTGTTTTAGTGATTTTTACTCTGTTATTTGTGGGTTTTAAGTATGTTTTATGATTAAAATTGTGGTGTTTTATGACTTTGTACGCTTTGTAGGAAAAATGGACTTTGTAGCGGAACTCCACCCTCCACGGGGAAATTCCCTGTTTACAAAACATGTTTATTTATTTTATTTACTGAGCCACATTCTTCAAGCTGGTGTGCTACGCGGCACTGTTTCCTGGTTCACAGTAAATCACCTGAAACATGTTTAAAAAGATTTTATCAGCGGGGAAATACTGGCGAGTCATTCATTTTGCACAAAACGACACATTGTTATAAATTACAGGACTAAGAGCGATTACAATTGCCACTATCTTATTATTATCTGGTCCAGTGACACCCCCTGGTGACGATGGTCATACCACTATTGGGTCCTTTTACCCAATAATGATGATTATCTCTGTTTAGATTCGTCCACCTAAACGAGAGAGAATAATAGTAATGTGCACAATACCACACTTACTGCCAGTAATTTAAGATAACAAAGATTTACCCCCTGTAAAATATAACTGAAAAATAATTTGAGGTATTGTAAAATACTTTTGATAAAAAGAGAATGACTCACATTGCACGTTTAATTGGACAGAACCTAGCCTACTGATTTAGCCTTGTAACCTAGTTAAATAACAATGCACACGAAACTAGGTCAGTAACTTAATACAACATTTACGATAAACTCACGAAATCAAAACCCTCACGACGAATGACAAAGTATAGCCCGAATTCGGGCAGCACTTAAACATCCATCGGATAGGTTTCAATCGATCGGACATTGTATCATAGCAGTGATCGAGTTATTACTCTGTACTCATAGCAGCGTTTCCTTATGTAAATCTACGAATTTGAGCAGTATACTTCGACTTTTGAAAAGTTTTTCGAACACAGATGAAATGCTCATGCACGTCCAATTTATAGCAAAAAATTGAGTCTCTCGCGGCCCGCGTAAACCTTGAAGGAATCTTACGCGGCCCGCGAGGGCCACCCTAGCTACGGCTAGGGCTAGCGTGTCACGCGTAGGTCCGCCACGTGTCTGACACGTGGCCTGAACGCTTATCCGGAGGTCTTCAAGCTGTCGCGGCCAGCGTAAGCTTCCCTTAAGTCTTACGCGGTCCGCGAGCGACCCCTAAATTCTGAATTTCTTGATTTTCAACAAGGATTAGGGTTTTAGGGGTCCAGGTTTCTACTTACGGGTCGTTTTGGGACAGTTTTGCAGGTCCTTACATCCTCCCCACCTTATTTAAAATCTCGTCATCGAGATTTACTGGAACAGGTGAGGATACTTTCGCTTTATTTTTCGATTCCAGCTCCCATGTATATTCAGGTCCTCTTTTCGAATCCCACTTGACTTTGACCAGTACTAGTCTTTTGTGCTTGAGAAACTTGACCTTTCTGTCTTCTATTTGGAGTGGTTTCTCAACAAATTTTAACTTTTCATTTACCTCTATATCTTGAAGAGGTGCTACCAGAGACTCATCAGATAAACATTTCTTGAGGTTGGATACATGAAATACGTCATATACCCCTGCTAGTTCTTCTTGTAGTTGTAAGCGATAGGCAACCGGTCCTATGCGTTGGACAATTATAAATGGTCCTATGTACCTTGGACAGAGCTTCCCCTTTTTACCGAACCGAACTACTCCTTTCCAAGGAGAAACTTTTAAGTGTACCTTGTCTCCAACTCGAAATTCTAGCGGCTTGCGTCGATTGTCTACATAACTCTTCTGGCGATCTTGAGCTGTTTTCAATCTTTCCTTGATTTGAGTTATCTTGTCGGTGGTTTCTTGTACAATCTCGGGACCTGATAATTGGCTTTCTCCTATTTCTGCTGTCACGGCCCCCGACCCGGTTTGACCAGTTTCAGGAGCCGCGAGACAGAAAATCCCGTGGTATTTATTTAATTGAGTTAACAGCGGAAGATTTTACCAGGATCTTTTTAAAACTGCAATTTCCCGATTATTCTATTTCACAATTCGGGATAAACCCCGGTAGTTTACAATCATATGATTTCACGGAGAAATCTTTATTTTACAAAACATGTTTCTTTATTTTATATTGAGCCACTTCCTTAAGCTTGTAGTGCTTCGCGGCACTTTTCCTGGATCACAACAGATCACCTGAAACATGTTTGAAAAAGGTTTTGTCAGCGGAAAATACTGGTGAATCATTCGTTTTGCTTAAAACGACACGTTTGTTATAATTTACAGTATTAAGAGCGATTACAATGTTTCCATATATCAACCAACTACCCACAGAATTTGTCACTCGACCATCCATTGGTAACCCCAGAGTCCAATAGTGTCTATGACTATGGTCATATCACCCCTTGGCTAACTCGTTGTCCAATGGTGACGGTTATCAAGTAATGTATACAAAACCCCACATACCGGCTGTAATTTGGTGACTAGAAAGACTTAATCCCTGTAACTATAACTTTGAAAATAAATAAGGTTTTGGAAATAATTTGGTAAAAAGAGAATGACTCACATTGCAGATTTATATGAGCAGAGCTTAGCCTACTGATTAGCCTTTTAACCTAAATTTAATAACATGCACACGAACTCGGTTAGTAACTAATACAACATTTACGATAACTCACGAGATTAAAACCTTCCCAACGAATGACAAAGTGCGATACTTAAACATCCATCATATTAATGACGAATGACAAAGCATAAACCCTAATGTGGGCAGCACTTGAACATCCATTGGATAGTTTAATCGATCGGACATTGAATCGTAGCAGCGATCGAGTTAATACCCGGTATCGGAGCAATACCTCGCTAATTATATATGAAATTTCGACTTCAGAGTAGTATAACTCGTGAATTGAAATAACATTTCGACATTTTTGAACTGCTCGTAACCTGTCCTATTTATAGCTGAATTTTAAGGTTCACGCGGCCCGCGTAAACCTTCTCTTGTTCCTTACGCGGCCCGCGAGGATGTCTAGATCGTAGATTAGGGCTAGCGTGTCACCACTAGACTTGCCACGCGTGCAACACGTGGATCCGGAAGCTTATCCGGTCAAACCTAGGGTTGACGCGGCCCGCTTAAGGTATGCTTAACCTTTACGCGGCCCGCCTGAACACCATATTTCTTGTTTTCTTGGTTTTTGATGCACAGTATGGTTTCAGGGGTCCGGGTTTATACTTACGGGTATTTTTAGGAAAATTTTGAGAGTCCTTACATCCTCCCCACCTTATTTAAAATCTCGTCATCGAGATTTATTGGAATAAGTGAGGATATTTTCGCTTCATCTCCGATTCCAGCTCCCAAGTGTATTCGAGTCCTCTCTTTGAATCCCACTTGACCTTGACAAGTACTAACCGTTTGTGTTTGAGAAACTTTATCTTTCTGTCTTCTATCTGAAGAGGTTTCTCAACAAATTTTAATTTTTCGTTTACCTCTATATCTTGGAGAGGTACTACCAAAGATTCGTCTGATAGACATTTCTTGAGGTTGGATACATGAAATACGTCATGTACTCCAGCTAACTCTTCTGGTAGTTGTAAACGATAAGCAATTGGTCCTATACGTTGGATCACCGGAAATGGTCCTACGTATCTTGGACTTAGCTTTCCTTTCTTACCGAATCGAACTACTCATTTCCAAGGAGAAACTTTCAAAAGTACCTTATCTCTGACTTGAAATTCCAATGGCTTGCGTCGATTGTCTGCATAACTCTTTTGACGATCTCGAGCAGTCTTTAATCTTTCCTTGATTTGAGTAATCTTGTCGGTCGTTTCTTGCACTATTTCAGAACCTGACAATTGACTTTCTCCTATTTCTGCCCAACAAACTGGAGTTCTGCACTTTCTTCCGTACAGTGCCTCGAATGGGGCAGTTTCTATGCTTGCATGATGACTATTGTTATAGGAGAATTCAATTAAAGGTAAATGGTCGTCCCAATTTCCACCAAAATCTATTACACATGCTCTAAGCATGTCTTCCAGAGTTTGGATTGTCCTTTCACTTTGTCCGTCTGTTTGAGGATGATATGCCGTACTTAAATTTAGTCGGGTTCCCATTGCTTTTTGGAAACTTGTCCAAAAATGGGAAGTGAAACAACTATCCTTATCTGATACAATGGAGAGTGGAACTCCATGTAAAGATACTACTTCATCTACATACAACTTTGCCAATCTTTCCATGCTAAAGGTTTCTTTCATAGGTAGAAAGTGAGCTGATTTGGTTAATCGATCCACAATTACCCAAATTGCAACATTACCTTTTCTGGTTTTGGGTAACTTAGTAACAAAATCCATTGTTATGAGTTCCCATTTCCATACAGGCATTTCTAATTGTTGTAGTAGACCTGAAGGTTTCTGGTGTTCTGTCTTAACTTGTGAACAAGTAAGACACTTAGAAACATATCGAGCTATGTCCTTTTTCATTCCTATCCACCAAAAGTTATTTCTTAAATCTTGGTACATTTTATTATTTCCAGGGTGCATGGTATACCTAGATTTATGGGCTTCTTCTAAAATCTTATTTCTTAATTCTCCCTGCTTAGGTACCCGAATCCTTCTTTTGTGGAATCTTCAAATTCCATCAGCTCCTTGTTCTAATTCTTTTATTCGTCCTTTCATTCCTTCAGCATCATCCTTGATTGCTGTTTCTTGAAAATGCTTTAGTTGTTCCATTAAATCTAACTGTAGATTTAATCTAAGAGCACGAACTCGTCGTTGTTTCTCATGGTACTTACGACTTAAGGCATCTGCAACTACATTTGCCTTTCCTTTGTGATACTGAATATCACAATCGTAGTCACTTAGGATTTCCATCCATCTCCTTTGCCTCATGTTAACTCTTTTTGTCCAAATATATATCTTAAACTTTTGTGATCCGTATACACAGTAAATTTACTTCCGTACAGATAATGTCTCCAAATTTTAAGAGCAAAAATTACGGCTCCTAATTCTAAGTCATGAGTTGTATAGTTTTCTTCGTGCTTTTTCAATTGTCTTGAAGCATACGCAATTACCTTTTTGCGTTGCATTAGCACACATCCTAATCCTAGTTTTGAAGCATCACAATAAACTTCAAAATCTTTGGTTCCTTCTGGCAAAGCTTGGATTGGGGCATTTGTTAACTTTTGCTTTAGAATCCTAAAAGCTTCTTCTTGCTTAGGTCCCCATTCAAACTTAACTGCTTTACAGGTTAGCTTAGTTAATGGTACAGCTATCTTGGAAAAATCCTTAATAAACAGTCTATAATATCTGGCTAAACCTATAAAACTTCTAATTTCTATTGCGGATTGCGGAACCTTCCATTTCGTAATTGCCTCTATCTTAGCAGGATCTACATGAATACCTTCGTGATTCACCATGTGTCCTAAGAATTGCACTTCTTGCAACCAAAATTCACACTTTGAGAATTTGGCGTAAAACTTTTCTTTTCTTAACAAAGTTAAGAGTGCATGCAAGTGCTCATAATGCTCGTCCTGACTTTTTGAATAAATAAGTATATCGTCAATAAAGACAATTACAAATTTATCCAAATACGGTTTACAGATTCTATTCATCATGTCCATGAATGCGACAGGTGCATTCGTTAATCCGAAGGGCATGACTGTAAACTCGTAATGACCATACCTAGTTCTGAAAGCAGTTTTAGATATGTCTTCTTCTTGTACCTTTAATTGATGGTATCCGGAGCGTAAGTCGATCTTAGAAAAGTATCTAGCTCCTTGAAGTTGATCAAAAAGATCATCAATCCTAGGTAATGGGTATCGATTCTTAATTGTAACCTTATTCAGTTCTCTATAATCAATACACATTCTCATCGAACCATCCTTCTTTTTCACAAACAACACTTGTGCTCCCCACGGGGATGAACTAGGTTGTATGAAACCTTTACTTAATAATTCATCTAATTGCTTTTTCAGTTCTAACATTTCTGTGGGTGCTAACCGATAAGGTGCCTTGGCTATCGGTGTAGTTCCGGGAATTAGATGAATTCTAAATTCTACTTCCCTATCTGGTGGTAATCCTGGTACTCTTCTGGGAATACATCTGGGTATTCTGAGACTACAGGAATTTCCTTAAGTTCTTTACCCTTAGTACTAATGATTACTGAAATCATATATACTATTCCTTGCTTTCGTTTATAACTAGCAACTTTCATTACTGATATGAACTTCATGGGTTTACGTGGTTTATCTCCTGTAATCATGATTACTTCCCCAATAGGTGCCTGAATCTCTATAGAATTTTTATCACAAAGGATTCGAGCATGGTTGGCTACTAACCAATCCATTCCTAATACGACATCGAATCCAGTTAAATTCATTGGCAATAGGTTTGAATGAAATTTATGACCTGAAAGTTCTATATTTTCTTTTTGCAAAACCTTATCTATGTTAATAGAATTTCCGTCTGCCGTTTCAACTGTAAAAATCTGCCTAAGATTGGTTAAGGGTAAGTTAAGAGCTTGGCAGAATGAAGTATTTATAAAACTTTGGTTCACACCAGAGTCAAATAATACTTTTGCGTAAATGTTGTGAACTGGGAACGTACTAGATATCACATCTGGAATGAGTTCTGCCTCCTGAGTAGTTAATTGGAATGCACGAGCATTCTTCTTGGTAGCTCCGTCTGCTGGTTTAGCTTTATTATCTGTTGGTTTAACCAACTTGGGGCATTCTGTTTTAAAATGTCCGGCCTCTCCACAGTTATAACAGATCCTTGTTTTCTTTCTACAGTCTTCTTTGCGATGGCCTGCGACTTTGCAAAAGTTGCAGGTTACATTACATCTTCCATAATGTTTCTTTCTGCAATTCCTGCAGAACAGCGGATTTGAAGATTGCCTTGTTCCTCTTCTCTTGAAGCTGCTATTATTACCCGTACGGAATCCTTGGGTAATTTTCTGAGCCAGTTCCTTTTTCCTGTTTTCATCTCTTGTGCGTACCAGCTCGTCAGTTAGGGTGTTAGCTAATTCTATCGCATCGTCAATAGTGCGAGGTCTCGCAGCTTTAACGATATTACGAATTTCGCCAATCAGCCCCAAATATAGCGAGAAATGAGTACCGGTTCTGGTGAAGCCAGTGTTGGTACCACTCTAGCATATTCAAAGAATGTCGAAGTATACCCTCGACAATCTACACCCATCATTCGATGGTTTAGGAACTTATTCGCCATTTGATCTTTTTCATATTCGGGACAAAATTTTCTTTCTACAAGACTCTTAAATTCTTCCCAGTTTATGGCATAGGCCATATTTCTTCCCTTGGCTTGAAGTACTGTATTCCACCATTCTAGTGCCCCTTCTTTGAAAAGATTTGACGCGTACATGACCTTGTCGTCCTTGGCACATTTACTTATTGTAATCACTGCCTCGGTTTTCTCTATCCAACGCAGTGCCGCAGTTGCTCCTTCATTGCCTGCAAATTCAGCGGGTTTACAAGCAAGAAATTCTTTATAAGTGCAACCAGGCGTTGCAGCTTTCATTTTCTTAAGGAGCGGAGCTTGCAGTGGATCATTATCGTGATTAGTATGATTACCTCCTCCGTTTATGCTATTACTGAAGTTATCTTCAGAAATACGTTTGCTAGGAATGATTTGTTGAGGTTCAACAGGTTTCTGTGCAGCAGCAATTATTGCTGGAATAGCATTAGCTATTCCTTGAGCAACGATATTTTCTATATCTTGCCTAGTCATAAATTGATCCTCCGGGTGTTGTTCAGATTGACTAACCTCATTAACTGGTTCATTATTAGCGTTTTCCATCTGATAATTAATATATATACTTTATTAGTATTGAATAAATAACAATCATACACAAAACAATCATACAAATTTCACAATACACATATAGTCAAAATTATCGATTTCTCGATTCCCATTTTTATATTTTTATATATAATGCATCATTACATACCATTATCTTACAAAGTTTTATTTTAGGTTATTTTACAAGATTATATTTTACTATTATTATTATTATACATTCATAGTTTAACAATCCCGTTATCCCTCGTCAGTTGGTATTTCAGTAACGACGTTCCCTCTCGTCGTATTACCAGGAGATTTCTCCTACTTCCCTGATCCTATTTCCTGCATCCACCAGCTCCTCGCCAAAGTGGCGGAGTTCAGTTAAATTTTCATTGCTCATTGGTGGGTTTGGTATAGGTTCTGGGTCGAACTGAGGGAGAAAGGAATAAGGACTGTTGAGCAGGTTTTGGAACTGCCAATCATTGGTCCACCACTCATCCATTCCTAGAGGTTGGGTGTGGATTATAGGTTCTGGGATTACTGGTTCCAAGTTCATTGGAATTTGAGTTTCAGCAGGATAAGGGTAGAGATTATTATTGACAGGCCTGACGATATCACAGCTTGCCAATGCACGATCCAATTCCTCCTGAAATGGTAACTCCTCGATTTGTCTAGAGCTTTCCCCAATTTCCATCTTGGTTTGCCTAGAACCTTCCCTAAATTCCATTTCTATCTGCTTAGAACCTTCCCCAAACTCCATTTCTATTGGCCTAGAACCTTCCCTGACTTCAATCCTCTTTCCTTTGTCTAAGGGATTTTTTATTTTAGGAATCTTCCTAGTTACGGGTTTCCTCCTGCGCATACGCCTCCATCCCACAAATCTTCACCTTTTCTTAGGCTTGGGTTTCTCTGGAGGTGGAGCGTTGAATTCCATAGGTATTCTAGATCGGGTATGTAACCAGTAAAATCTCTAGAAACCTCTATTTTCACCGGATAGAGATTAAGATTTTGAAGGGCTTCATATAAGTCATTCATGCTGTTTAGCATATATGCAAAAAAAATACAAAAAATACTAAGTTAAAATTTTATAACAAATTTCATAGATAACCTTTAATTATTATTGCATACCGTGGGACTAATTAAATACTAAAAACAAATGAAAATTAAAACACACTAGGGTTTACTGTAAACTTATTTATTTATTGGATAAGGTTTCAGGTTTGTAAATGTTATGGTTGCTAGAACTGAGACAAGGTATTTAAAGATTTGCATTTACTGCTATAGTGGCTAGCATATAAAGATCTGCCCATTTTTCATCTAACTTGTCTTCCCATGGAGGGTTACTGACTAGTTCCTGAGTTTTCTGATTAACTCTCTTTTCTTTTGGTTGTGATTTCTTTAATTTCTCCTGACTTTTCCTAATAATCAAACTTCTTTTATTAGGAGAAAGTGGTTCCTCATATTGTGTTTTTCGAACAAATATTCCTTCTTCAGGATTTGCATAGGGTTTTGAGGATGATGATCCTGTTTCTCTCGGTGTAGTATCTAATTTATAAAAGATATCCGAAAGTCTTTGCTTACCCATACTGTAAACAAATATTCAAATAATAAAACACATAATCACAAAATAGCAATCAGTAAAATTAAGTATTTTCTAAATACTTAATTGGCTTAAATCAGTGGCTCTGATACCACATTTTTCTATCACGGCCCCCGACCCGGTTTGATCCGTTTCAGGAGCCGCGGGACAGAAAATCCTGTGGTATTTATTTAATTGAGTTAACAGCGGAAGATTTTACCAGGATCTTTTTAAAACTGCAATTTCTCGATTATTCTATTTCACAATTCGGGATAAACCCCGGTAGTTTACAATCATATGATTTCACGGAGAAATCTTTATTTTACAAAACATGTTTCTTTATTTTATATTGAGCCACATCCTTAAGCTTGTAGTGCTTCGCGGCACTTTTCCTGGATCACAACAGATCACCTGAAACATGTTTGAAAAAGGTTTTGTCAGCGGAAAATACTGGTGAATCATTCGTTTTGCTTAAAACGACACGTTTGTTATAATTTACAGTATTAAGAGCGATTACAATGTTTCCATATATCAACCAACTACCCACAGTATTTGTCACTCGACCATCCATTGGTAACCTCAGAGTCCAATGGTGTCTGTGACTATGGTCATATCACCCCTTGGCTAACTCGTTGTCCAATGGTGACGGTTATCAAGTAATGTATACAAAACCCCACATACCGGCTGTAATTTGGTGACTACAAAGACTTAATCCCTGTAACTATAACTTTGAAAATAAATAAGGTTTTGGAAATAATTTGGTAAAAAGAGAATGACTCACATTGCAGATTTATATGAGCAGAGCTTAGCCTACTGATTAGCCTTTTAACCAAAATTTAATAACATGCACACGAACTTGGTTAGTAACTAATACAGCATTTACGATAACTCACGAGATTAAAACCTTCACAACGAATGACAAAGTGCGATACTTAAACATCCATCATATTAATGACGAATGACAAAGCATAAACCCTAATGTGGGCAGCACTTAAACATCCATTGGATAGTTTAATCGATCGGACATTGAATCGTAGCAGTGATCGAGTTAATACCCGGTATCGGAGCAACGCCTCGCTAATTATATATGAAATTTCGACTTCAGAGTAGTATAACTCGTGAATTGAAATAAGATTTTGACATTTTTGAACTGCTCGAAACCTGTCCTATTTATAGCTGAATTTTAAGGTTCACGCGGCCCGCGTAAACCTTCTCTTATTTCTTACGCGGCCCGCGAGGATGTCTAGATCGTAGATTAGGGCTAGCGTGTCACCACTAGACTTGCCAAACCTAGGGTTGACGCGGCCCGCGTAAGGTATGCTTAACCTTTACGTGGCCCGCCTGAACACCATTTTTCTTGTTTTCTTGGTTTTTGAGGCACAGTATGGTTTCAGGGGTCCGGTTTTATACTTACGGGTATTTTTAGGAAAATTTTGAGAGTCCTTACATCTGCCCAACAAACGGGAGTTCTACACTTTCGTCCATACAGTGCTTCGAATGGGGCAGCTTCGATACTTGCATGATAACTATTGTTATAGGAGAAGTCAATTAAGGGTAGGTGGTCATCCCAGTTTCTGTCAAAATCTATTTCACATGCCCTAAGCATGTCTTCCAAGGTTTGGATCGTCCTTTCACTCTGTCGTCTGCTTGGGGATGGTATGCAGTACTTAAATTCAGTCGGGTCCCCATTGCTTCTTGGAAACTTTTCCAGAAATGCGAAGTGAAACGACTATCCCTATCTGATATTATGGAGAGTGGGACTCCATGTAGGGATACTACCTCGTCTACGTATAACTTTGCTAATCTTTCCATGCTAAAGGTTTCCTTCATGGGTAGGAATGAGCTGATTTTTTTAATCGATCCACAACTACCCAAATCGCGTCGTTACATTTTCTGGTTTTGGGAAACTTAGTAACAAAATCCATTGTTATTAGTTCCCATTTCCATACAGGCATTTCTAATTGTTGGAGTAACCCTGAAGGTTTCTGGTGTTCTGCCTTAACTTGCGAACAAGTTAGACACTTAGATACATATCTAGCTATGTCCTTTTTCATTCCTATCCACCAGAAGTTATTTCTTAAATCTTGGTACATTTTATTATTACCAGGGTGCATGGTATATCTAGATTTATGGGCTTCCTCTAAGATTTTATCTCTTAAATTTCCTTGCTTAGGTACCCAAATTCTTTTCTCGTGGAATCTCCAAATCCCATCAGTCCCTTGTTCTAATTCCTTTGTTCGTCCTTTCATTCCTTCAGCATCATCCTTGATTGCTGTCTCCTGTACATTCTTCAATTGTTCCATTAAATCAAATCGGAGATTTAATCTAAGAGCACGAACCCGTCTTTGTTTTTCATGATACTTACGACTTAAGGCTTCTGCGACTACATTTGCCTTTCCATCGTGATATTGGATATCACAATCGTAGTCACTTAGAATTTCCATCCATATTCTTTGCCTCATGTTTAATTCTTTTTGCCCAAATATATACCTTAAGCTCTTATGATCTGTATAAACGATAAACTTACTACTGTACAGATAGTGTCTCCAAATCTTAAGGGAAAAAATTATTGCTCCTAATTCTAAGTCATGAGTCGTATAATTTTCCTCGTGCTTTTTCAATCGCCTTGAAGCATACGCAATTACCTTTTTGCGTTGCATTAGCACACATCCTAATCCTAGTTTAGAAGCGTCACAGTAAACTTCAAAATCTTCTGTCCCTTCTGGTAAGGCAAGAATTGGGGTGTTTGTCAATTTTAGCTTTAAAGTCCTAAAGGTCTCTTCTTGCTTAGGTCCCCATTCAAACTTAACTGTTTTACAGGTTAGCTTATGTAACACCCCGAAAATATAAGTATCATATTGAAAACTAAAAATCGGTAATAGTCAAGATAATATAACTAGGAATAAATAACCTAGTTAGTTTGTGTCTTGACACAATAGAACAAACATGATTAAAACACCTTTTAAATAACTTGTGTAAAGTGGAGGGACTAAACATGGATAAATGAAATGAAGTTTTAATTAAACAAAAAATATATATATAAAACACACATACGTGTGTGTATATCCCAGTGATTTCTACCAGAGCCAAAAGAGCTCTCAAGCTCCAACCCTAAAACTCAAAAATTCTTCAGATTGAAGGGGCAAATCAAGCTCAAATCGAAATCCAAGCACAAAATAGTGATCACCTCAGTGAAGGGATCATAAGGTATGTAAAATTTCATGGTTTGATTCCATCTTGAATTCTAGATGAACACATGAGAATCGAAATTTGAGCTTGCATGATCGTTGTTTGGATGAATTTGGGATGAAATCATGTCTAGGAGTAAACCCTAGACATTAGTTGGTTGAATTAGTGCTTAAACTATGAAATTTATGATCATCCATTATGTGTGTTTAGTGGGTTTTGCAAAAACATGATGAACACTAGAATCATGATTAGTAAACTAGTGTTATTCAAACTCTATGAAGTTAATCTTGATATTGAACTATAAAACTTGATGAATTACTTGTAAGGGATGTTAAAATCTTGGCTAAATAAGTAGCCATGAACTTGATTGTTGGTTTAGTAAAATTATGCCTTTTAGGTATTTGTTGAAATGCCTAAGAGAAAGCTAGATATGGTGATTTCGAACGAAACGCATATTTGAATGATAAGATGAATTATGCGTTATAAGACATGAATAGAGTTCTAAACGAAGTGTTGATTGAACCCTATAGGCAAAAGAGCCGAGACTTCAAGCGGACAAGCCGGAGCGGACACACGCTTGAAAGGAACGCTCTAAAGGTACGTAACTTCGGTTTCGATACATTATGCATAAACAATAGTCTTAGAAATGTTAATGAAATTGTAGTGTCAATTGCGAGTTTGGTATGTCATAGAAGTGACGAAGTTCACTCGACAAACCAAACGGGTCAAAATAGTTAACTAGAATGTTGGTTGATAATATTGTTTAATTAGTCATGTATGGAAAGTAAATAAAGTGATGTAACTCACTAGATAAAGAAACAAGTTAAAATAATGGTCGAAATGGTAGTGTTCGAACTGACTCAAACGTCACTCATTAAAGTTGAGTTATAAAAGCGTAAACCATGGAATGGACGTGTTACGCTAAGATTGACAAGCCCGGGAATGGGTAATTATGGTTAGAAACCAATGTTGATGAATTATGTAAGTATGTAACTTGTTTCGTTACATTACGATAATTTGATATTGTAGTTATTCAAAGTTGGGTTTTAGAATAAGGATTTGTATTAGTTAAAGTCGTGATGATCACTACTTAATTGAATGGTCAAAACTAGATTAGAAAACGTTTGGTTATTATTGAAATGGTGAACACCATAAATCGGCCAAACGGGTCGAATAAATGTGTGTTAAATCGATACTATTAAATTATTGAAAGATCCCTTGGCGATTGTAGATCATAAGAGCGTAAACCATGGAATTGGTAATGAAACGCCAATGATCGTAAGCCCCGGAAGATGGGTAAAATAAGCCTCGTGGCCATAAAAATATTGATGATAGTTTTAGTGCAAAACCAGACGGGTTAAACAAATATATATTAGGGATTTATATACTTTCAGCCCGTAAACCAAATTTTCGGTATGATAATCGTAATAGACACGTCGGTAATTAAATTACAGACGTATAGGAAAAAGAATCACCTAAAACGGACCTACAGATCAAAAGTTATGGGCATTTGAAGTTAAAATTGGTGAATTTCGGAGCTGGCAGGAAATGCAGGTCAAAAACCTGCACTTGCTGGAAAAACGTTTCCTCCACGCCACGCGGAAGGATCCTTTAAATCCCCCGCGACTCGCGATGATTGCCGCGACACGCGAAGGAACGAAAGGAACCTGCCGCGACACGCGGCAGTATTACTTTTGAAATTTTATTTTGTTTTTCATGATTTGATACTAGAACTTGTTTGTATGCGTTATATCAATGTCAAAACTAACTTTTCAAGTGGTTTTGACTCTAGGTAATGATGGGGTAATTCCGGACGGCGATCAAGCATGCTTAGAAGAACCGAACACTAATTTTTGAAGCTTCCGCACTTAACTAAACTTGTTTAAACAAGGATGTTTGGTAAACTCTAGTAGTTGTAATTACCTTGAACTAGATGGTCATCTATGTTAACTTGCTAAACGATGTATAATTCAACTAAGTTTCTGTTGATTAAGCATTTTGATTTAAAAATTCCGTATTTTATGATTAAACAATGACAAAAATAAGATGAGTGTTACAGCTTAGTTAATGGCACAGCTATCTTTGAAAAGTCTTTAATGAAGCGCCTATAATATCCAGCTAATCCTAGAAAACTTCTAACTTCCGTAGCTGTTTGAGGGATCTTCCAATTTGTGATCGCGTCTATCTTAGAAGGATCTACGTGAATACCTTCGTGATTCACCATGTGACCTAAGAATTGCACTTCCTGTAGCCAAAATTCACACTTTGAGAATTTGGCATAGAATTTTTCCTTTCTTAACAAAGTTAAGAGTGCATGTACATGTTCACAATGCTCGCTCTGACTTTTGGAATAAATAAGAATGTCGTCGATGAAGACAATTACGAATTTATCCAAATACGGTTTACAGATCCTATTTATCATGTCCATAAATGCTGCAGGAGCATTTGTTAGTCCAAATGGCATGACTGTAAACTCGTAGTGACCATACCTAGTTCTGAAAGCAGTCTTAGGTATGTCTTCTTCTTGTACCTTCAATTGATGGTATCCGGAGCGCAAGTCTATCTTAGAAAAATATCTAGATCCCTGAAGTTGATCAAAAAGATCGTCAATCCTAGGTAATGGGTATCGATTCTTAATTGTAACCTTATTCAATTCTCTATAATCGATACACATTTGCATCGACCCATCCTTCTTTTTCACAAACAACACTGGTGCTCCCCAAGGGGATGAACTAGGTTGTATGAATCATTTACTTAGCAGTTCATCTAACTGCTTCTTCAGTTCTAACATTTCAGTAGGTGCTAACCGATAAGGTGCCTTGGCTATTGGTATAGTTCCAGGAATTAGATGAATTCTAACTTCTACTTCCCTATCTGGTGGTAATCCTGGTAGTTCCTCTGGAAATACATCCGGGTATTCTGATACTACAGGAATTTCCTTAGGTTCCTTACTTTTAGTGTTAATGATTACTGAAATCATATACACTATTCCTTGTTTTCGTTCATAACTAGCGACTTTCATTACTGAAATGAACTTCATTGGTTTACGGAGCGTATCTCTTGTAATCACAATTATTTCTCCTGCGGGTATATGAATTTCTATGGAATTCTTATCACAGAGGATTCGAGCATAGTTGGCAACTAACCAATCCATTCCTAGCACGACATCGAATCCAGCTAAATTCATAGGTAGCAGGGTTGCAGAAAATTTGTGGCCTGAAAGTTCTATCTTTCCTTCTTGAAGAACCTTATCTATGCTAACAGAATTACTGTCTGTTGTTTCTACCGTATAAATCTGCCTAAGTTTGGTTAAGGGTAACTTAAGAGCTTGGCAGAATGAAGCATTTATAATACTTTGGTTTGCACCAGAGTCAAATAATACTTTTGTGTAAACGTCGTGTACCGGAAACGTACCAGCTATTACATTCGGAATCAGATCGGCTTCCTGCGTGGTCAGCTGGAAGGCTCTTGTGTTCTTCTTATTAGTTCCTTCAGCAGGTTTGGCCTTGTTATCGGCTGGCTTGACTAATTTCGGGCAGTCTGGCCTGAAGTGCCCTATTTTGCCGTAGTTGTAGCAAATCGTTGATTTCTTCCTCCTGCATTCTTCTTCTGGGTGCTCCGGTCTATTGCAGAACCCCCGTCTCATACCCCATAGTCGTATTGTAAAAGGATCTAGTGTATTGTTTTGTACTTATTTACTGATAAAAGAAAAGTAATTAATGACAAAAGAAAAGTAAAAAGTATAAAATATAAATATAATCAAATTTTGGGTGATTGGGTCTTCTTCAAAAGTAAGATAACCCAAAGCCATCAACTACCCTGTCTTCTTCGTTGAGCTATTTATAGAGCTTCTCCACCTCTGCGAATGCTTTTTTTTTGTGAACAGTTTTTTTAAACTTTTGTAGCTTTTGCTTTTCTCATATTCTTCATCTCAAACTTTTGTAGATTTGCCCTGATGATTGGAATGAAAATTATTAAATACACTATATTTTTCCTAATTAAGGGGTGAGCCCGCCCACCCAGGCCCTCAAGTAAATCCACCCGTGAGTGTAGGTTCAAATATTTACAAATACAAGGTTATGCTTGGCGTGTGTATGATGGGGAAACTTAATTGTGTTCATATATATTAATGTGATTTGGAAACTAGACATGTGGTACCACATATTAACTGCATCTATAAATTAACTGGCGAAGAATGGCGCATCAAATGAAGACTACTATGCTCATTAAAGCACAACAACGGTGGAGGGAATAGTTCAAATACAGCATGGGTAAATGATTATAATAATTAACTAAAGAGGATAGCTGCCGCTGGGGTATGCAATCTCTACTCTACTGACCAATGTACCTGGAAGACTCACCCCTGCATGGGCCACACGAAAATCAGGAATGATCCACATGGAGAAGTATTAAGACATTTATGATGGCAGAAGCCACATGACGAGGTGGTTCATGTAGTCAATTGATCCCATACTTTAGATCATTGATGAATAGGGGTTTGAATTAACTGGCCATTTTGAATTCTTTATGTATTGTATGTTGCTCATTCCTAGCACCTTGCTAAGATCGTTCGGAATAGGGGCGTGGAAGGTGGAGGGCAAGCCTCTCCACACAACCCCGTCCAACCCAATTGTGGGCGTTGCCCCTCACACAAGGAAAACCCTTGCCTGGTGTTGCGCTTTCTTTATAAAAAAGTTTTCAAAACTTTAACGTTAAAGCAGTTGGTAAAGACTATTATATATATATGAAAAGGGTAAAATGAGAACCATCTTAAGTTCTGAGAACCATTAAAACTAGGTCTTCCAAAATGTTTTTTCAAAAAAATATTCTCATAAATCTTAAAAAAAATCACTTGTTTCAGAAAAAAAAAATGTCGCATGTAATCAGATGTAAAAAAAATTAAATCGCCATAAACAAAATTTATATTAGGCGTAACTATCGACTCGATAATTTTTTTGATGTTTTTTACAGATGTATTTATAAAATTTTCATCTACGTTTGTGTAAATAATTGTGGCCCAACTCGCGTAGGAAGTAGAAGTTCTTATGGTTGATCTAAACACCATAAGTGGTTCTTAATTGAGCCAAATTATATGTATATATATAGTGGAGAGTTCAATGAGAAGAAATTCCTTGTAAGAATAAAAAAAAGTTTCAACCAATAAGAATGTTTCATTTTACTTAATTTAATATTTGTATTTAATTTTATTTGAAGGATATATTTATAAATTTACATTGATCATTAATTTGTATTCTTCCTCTTTAATAACTAAGTAAATTAAATTTGTGACTTCTTTTCAAAATATATACTTTTTCAAATTAAAAAACATCTTAATTTAAAGTGTAGAACAAATTACAATGTATGTAAGATACTTTAAGAGTTGTGTAGGATATTTTGAGGTGTGTGGGATAAATTTCAACGTGTGTAAGATAAAATTTTATAACGCGTAGGGTAAATGTAGGAAAATCTTGATATGTGTAAGTTTTGTAAATTATATGTAACATAATTAATTATTAGTTGACTAATTAATTAAAGAGAGAAAATTAATGAGATGAGTTGTAAATGAATTTTTATTTTACCAATATGTTCTTTTTGTTCTTTCAATAATTTTCTTGTCATTTGATCCCCTCCTATATATATATATATATACACATTCATACTACATTTACTCTGTAAAATGACCAACACCATCACACTATATTCACATTTCTCTACTACTCCTCTCAATCTTTAAAAAAAATTCTTCAACTTTAATAAATAAAAATGCATCCACACAACTGTTCTTTCGATGCAAACAACCTGTATGTTGTTAGTTTTTGTTTTTTATAACATATTTTTAATATGTCGGTTTTTTTTAAAAGGAATGATTAAAAAGAAAACAGATTTTGGGAATGAATTCGTATATATATATCACGAAACCTTGAACTGAGAATTATACCGGTTTAATGATAGGCTCTTGTCAAAGTGGCATGAATTGAATAAAAGGATCACAACCTTCAATGTTTACTTCCGCAACGCCAAAATCAATGCAAGAAGCAGTGAAAATGAAACCGACGTCTTTGGCGAGAGCCTTTAGTGAATATAAAGAAAAAGAATAACACGTGTTCCCATTTATCAATTGTTGGCAGGTGACACGTCACCACAGCAAATGGGCGAAAGTACCGCTCGCGAGCCAAGCTTCATAAAGAAGAAAAACAAGCTAGTCTACTCAATTGGATGCTCGTAACGAAATTTAACTCAAATTAAGCGAAATAATGTCAAAGTTGAAGTGAGTCGTCCACCCAGTAGAGATAAATCCAAAAAAGGCCTTCAAAATCATCAAGTGCCAATGTAGACTACATCAAAATTTTAATCGAGCTTATGAAATGTATTGGTACGTTTAACGATATTCAACAAGAAAAGCTCAAGGAAAAAAGAAGCGTACGTGAGCAATTTCAAGAAAAAATAAATTTGAAAACGGACAAAGAAATGGCAAAAGAAAAAAACGAAAAGATTTAAAGTTCCTCGCTATAAACATCAATCACATTACCGAACCCGAAAGACAAATGTACGAGAATATGAGAAAACAAATTAGGGGAAAATATAATATTACTTAGGGAGGTTCTAGGTTCAAACCTATGCAAGGGAGAATAACTTAGAATTATTGGTGTAAAGAGATAACATGTTCAAAAAAATTAATAATGTTTTTAATGTGATTTAATTATGTTTTTTATCATGCTTTTTTATTTATTTTAATATTATGTAATATTATTGTTTTAATGAGCATAAATGTTTTTTTATTAACTGTTTTGTTTTTTTTTTTAAGAATAAGAATAAAAAATTATTTATATTTAAACAAAAGACATGTTCCATTGCTCATGCCCACTGTCCATGGTTTTTGGGTTTTTTAGGGCAAAACCTCTAAGGTCTAGATGACACCTATCTAACAGGGCTTTGCTACTTGTTGTTGCCCACTACATCGTTTAGTCTAAGAGTGTCGCAACCCCCGCCCCCTTATCTGTTCCAGGAACGGGCAGCCGCGAACATTCGTTGTGGTATCAGTTATTAATTTGTCAGCGGAAATTACATCAGGACCGTAGTTAGGAAATGTTTATCACAGTAAAACCACCATATTTTATATTAATAAACACATGGGTAAACCCAAGTTTTATTATTACAATAGGGATAAACCCTATATTATTGAATTTAAAACATCGCCTTTTAGATAACTTTTATAGCCACATTTTTCCAAGCCGTCAGTGCTCTTCAGCTGGCTTTTTCCTAATTGCCTGTCACATTGTGTTACCTGAAACGCGTTTTAAAAACATTTGTCAGTGGAAATACTGGTGAGTGAATCCCAGTTTAATCAAGAAGAGTTTTATCAATTAACACAGTATTGAGAGCGATCACATTGTTTATTTTTACACAATTACTCATTCAGTACTGTCAATCCTGACTGATGGGTCATATTACACATTGGCTAACTCGACGTCCATTGGTAACGTGTTCCACATTTTGTATACAAAACCCCAACATACCGGCAGTAATTGAAGAACTACAAAGACTCAATCACTGCTTAATCATATTGTAAACCATTTAAGGTTTTGTAAAATAGTTCACAAAAAGGTTTACAAAAAGCGGATAAACTCACATTGCTGTTTTAGACTTCTTCTAGGGTTTCCTGGTATTAATCTATAATTTATACAAATGTATATATGTTAGTATAATAACCCTTTATTTATATTAACGATACCCTCCCCGAGACGGTATTCCAACAACTACGTCGGGCAGAACCACGACAGTTGTTACGGAACCCTGGATCAATCGGGTAGCGTATCTAATACGTAACTGGGGTTATAATACTTACAACGGAGCAGAACCTCGCTAATTAGGGGGTAATATACTAGGAAATTTTGCCTATTATGTGAGAATTCGTTTAGAAAGAAATGAATTGAGCGACGGAAAACGAAATCCCAAGGCCTTCTTATATAGGGCTGAAAATTGAAGTCCTCGCAGCACACATAAGGTTTAGGCCAAGGCCTACGCAGCCCGCGTACTAGGGGGGTTAGGCTGTAGCTGATCCGGGTCACGAACTAGGTTCAACACGTGTTATGACACGTGTCATCACAGGGGTTCGCCTGACCTTTAAGATATCGCGGCCCGCGTAAGCTCAAGAGAAGGCTTACGCGCCCCGCGTAAACTTAAATTTTCTTGTTTTTTAATTATTTTTAATGATATTTTATATTTTGGGCTCGGTTTTCACATACGGGGTGTATTTTAAGACATATAGGGGTATTTTAAAATATATTAGGGTATCAGAAAAAATTTAGGAGGGTTGTTATATCCTCCCCACCTTGTTTTAGAACTCGTCCTCGAGGTCTACTGGAATAAATGTGGATATTTCCTTTGCATTTCTGATTCAAGCTCCCATGTGTATTCCGGTCCTCTTTTGGAGTCCCACTTCACTTTGACCAGAACTAGTCTCTTGTGCTTGAGGTTCTTGACTTTCCTGTCCTCAATCTGTAGAGGCCTTTCTATAAATTTTAACTGTTCATTTACCTCTATATCCTTAAGAGGTACTATTAATGATTTATCAGCTAAGCATTTCTTGAGATTAGATACATGAAATACATCATGTATCCCTGCCATTTCCTCTAGCAGTTGTAGTTGATAGGCTACAGGTCCTATTCGTTTAATAATCTTAAAAGGTCCAACATACCTGGGTCTTAGCTTTCCCCTTTTTATGAATCTTACCACTCCTTTCCAAGGAGAGACTTTTAATAACATTTTATCTCCTACTTGAAATTCCAATGGTTTTCGTCTGTTATCAGTATAACTCTTCTATCGATCACGTGCTGCTTTCAGTCGTTCCTTGACTTGAATGATTTTGTCTATTGTTTCTTGTACTATCTCAGGCCCAGATAGTTGCTTTTCCCCAATTTCTGCCCAACAGACTGGAGTTCGGCACTTTCGTCCATAAAGTGCTTCGAATGGTGCAGCATTGATACTTGTGTGATAACTGTTATTATAAGAAAATTCTATCAACGGTAAGTGATCGTCCCAATTACCTCCGAAATCAATTACACAAGCTCTAAGCATGTCCTCCATTGTCTGAATTGTCCTTTCGATTTGTCCGTCTGTTTGAGGATGATAAGTTGTGCTTAGATTTAACTTGGTTCCCATTGCTTTTTGGAAACTTGTCCAAAAATGAGAGGTAAAACGACTATCTCTGTCAGAAACAATTGATAGAGGAATTCCATGTAAAGAAACTATTTCATTTACATACAATTTAGCTAATTGTTCCATACTGAAAGTTTCCTTCATTGATAGGAAATGAGCTGACTTGGTTAGTCTATCTACAATCACCCAGATTGTGTCATTGCCTTTCCTTGTTTTGGGTAATTTAGTAACAAAATCCATTGTTATCAATTCCCATTTCCAAACAGGCATTTCTAATTGTTGCAATAAACATGAAGGTTTCTGATGTTCAGCTTTGACTTGTGAACAGGTTAAACACTTTGCAACGTATGCTGTTATATCCTTTTTCATTCCTATCCACCAGAAATTCTTTCTTAAATCCTGGTACATTTTATCGCTTCCTGGATGCATTGTATACTTAGACTTATGGGCTTCTTCTAATATACGATGACGTAGGTTTCCTAATTTAGGTATCCATATTCTTTTCTTATGGAATCTCCAAATTCCATATGTTCCTTGTTCTAATTCTTTGATCATTCCTTTTAGTTTTTCAGTATCATCCTTGATTACTGATTCTTGTGCTTTTCTAATCTGTTCATTTAAATGTATTTGTAGATTTAATTGAAGAGAAGGTACTCTTTTTGGCTGTTCGTGATACTTTTGGCTTAAAGCATCAGCAACTACATTTGCTTTTCCTGAATGGTTCTGGATATCACAATCATAATCACTAAGAAATTCCATCCAGCGTCTTTGTCTCATATTTAATTCCTTTTGCCCGAATACATACCTTAAACTTTTATGATCGGTGAAAACAGTAAACTTACTACCGTACAGGTAATGTCTCCAAATCTTAAGAGCGAAAATTATAGCTCCAAATTCTAAATCATGAGTGGAATAATTTTCTTCATGATTCTTAAGTTGTCTGGATGCATAAGCTATAACCTTTTGACGTTGCATCTATACACATCCATAACCTAATTTAGAAGCATCACAATAAATTACAAAATCTCCAGTTCCTTCTGGTAACGCTAGTATGGGTGCATTTGTTAATCTTTGCTTAAGAATTCTGAAGGCTTCTTCTTGTTTTTGTTCCCAATTAAACTTAACAGATTTACAAGTTAGCTTAGTTAAGGGAATGACTATTCTAGAAAAATCTTGAATAAATCTTCTATAATAACCGGCTAGTCCTAAGAAACTTCTTACTTCAGTTGGTGACTCAGGGGTTTTCCACTTGGTTATTGCCTCGATCTTGGTGGGATCCACATGAATTCCTTCATGATTAACTAGATGTCCGAGAAATTGTACCTGTTCTAACCAAAACTCACACTTTGAAAACTTAGCATAAAGCTTTTCTTTTCTTAATAAACTTAAAAGTACGTGCAAATACTTTGCATGTTCCTCTTTACTCTTAGAGTAAATGAGAATATCATCTATAAAGACAATTATGAATTTATCCAAATATGGCTTACATATTCGGTTCATCATGTCCATGAATGCAGATGGGGCATTGGTTAAACCAAATGGCATGACAGTAAATTCATAATGGCCATACCTTGTTTTGAAGGCGGTTTTAGGAATGTCGTCTTCCTGTACTTTTAATTGATGATATCCTGACCTTAAATCGATTTTTGAGAAAAATCATGCTCCTTGTAAGTGATCAAACAGATCATCAATTCTTGGTAATGGATACCGATTCTTAATCGTGATCTTGTTTAATTCACGGTAATCAATGCACATACGCATTGATCCGTCCTTCTTTTTGACGAATAAAATTGGCGCTCCCCATGGGGATGAACTTGGTTATATGAAAACAATTCTTCTAATTGTTTCTTTAGTTCTTGCATTTCTGCAGGTGCCAAACGGTAAGGTGCTTTGGCAATTGGTGCTATTCCTGGTATTAAATGGATTCTGAATTCAACTTCTCTATCTGGAGGTTGCCCTGGTAATTCTTCTGGAAATATGTCACACCCCTATTTCCACGTGTCACCGGTGGGCCCGGTGGGGGAGTATCGTGACGTGGTTGGCAACGTAATAGTCAAACAACACAATATAATAATGCACAGCGGAAGCAAATTTAAAATAAGATACAACCGAATTTATTTATTGTAAACAAAGTCACAATCATTCGGTGTTTATCCACAGTAGGATCGAAACAAAATAACATTTAATTGTTCAACAGACTTCGGCATCTTAAGTGTGCGAGACTTCTAATGATGCTTAGGAGAATCCCAGCCTATTTCGCCTAGTACCTGGATTTAATCTTTTTGGGAAAATACGTCAGTTTACACTGGTAAATACATTCAACTGACTCATTTTATAAAATGATTGAAAATTGGTTTGGATGCACGTGGCATAAACATTTTATTTAACTTGGGAGAATTATTTAATATTATAATCTTGTGAACGATTTACATGTTACTTATGCGTTCAGTAGCCCGGAACGTATTCCGGGTTAAAGATCAATAGACACACCACTTATGTGAGTTATACACGGGAGTACGCCTACACCCCGTGCTCAGGTCGTGGCTATCTCGTAAGATAATGCCAGGGATATCCGGGACATGGTCATTAACCCCCCAAAGGCTGTAAAGTAAACACATCTGTTTAAAACGAGCCGATCAAATTATTCAATTAACCACTAAGCGTGGAAGATTTGATGCTCGATCAAGCGGTACGCTATGTACCGTAACCCAAGCCCGTATAGGGAAAATAAGTTAAAAGTATTTACCTTTGCAAGTATAAATCCTTAATCGAATAAATTGCAGATAGCTTTTACTGGGCTCCTAATCTGGAACGAAGGTTTAATATAACCTATTAGAATACTAACGGATCTTTAATTAAGCTTAAGCTTAGACCGGTCAGTTTTAAAGATACGGTTCGTACGCACGATAAGCGAAGACCGGATAGAATGTGATTTAGACCCGACAAATTTGAGGACTTGTTTAATATGGGTTTACTATTCACATTCTGGATTTTGAGATAAAAATGATATCGTTTGACCCGTTTCGGCTAGTTTATGCAAACTAGTTACATAACCCGAACCGAACGCGTATAATGCATAACGGGTAACCGAAAGGGTCGCGAACAGGTTTCCTAAGTTAATACGCTTTAAATATGTTGTGATATCATTATGATATCTTCCATAATGCCCATAACGAGTTTATTCCCTAATTATGCCCCGTAGGGGTATTTTGGTCATTTTAACGACCATAAAAGGGATTTATAGTACTTCTGAGATACGGGTCTGATTAAATCAGAAAAACATCTTAACTTAACAGGTTATGTCTAATGGTATTAAGTCTTACGTGGCAAAATGGTTTTAATACTAAACTACGCGTTTAATACGCGTATAAAGCCGTTTTAAGCGACGTACGGGTTAAAATACCAATCTGAGTTTTCTGATCAGCAAAACAGGTTCAAAATACTATATTTATTATTTTAGATCAGTGTCAATTGGATTGGTATCAATCGGATTCGTAAAACTCGTTTTATGGCCTAAAAGGGCATATTCGGTATTAACCGAATCAATGCGATAAGCCTAGCTTAAGATCAGTTTAAAAATAATTAAAAATCTTCAAAAATCCCAAAATATTATTTAACATCAGTGGGTAAAAGTTTTGGTACCGAAAATCGGGTTTAGATAGGCTATGCGTTAATCGCGCCGTTTAATTAATAAAAAGCTTATTATTTACGCTAATGCGCATATCTCCTAATCTAGACCTTCGATTGACGTGAAAATTTACGTACATGTTAATTAATCAGTAACTAAGATTATTGTACTTCCACATTTTCAAAATTCTCGTTGTAAGGTCATAAGGGCGTTATGGTCTAATTTAAGCGATTAACGGAAACGTGTGCATGCATCGGATAATCAATGAAACAAGTACAGAGACTTATTCTATCATATAATCCAACCCTAATGAAGCACTAAGGCAATACCGAATCAAATTAAAACGGGTCAGAACCGAAGTCAATGCAAAAGTCAAAGTTTTGCGCCTTTCGGTTCCGAATCGGGTTTAAACAGAAAGTTGTCGAGTCGGGCAAGCGTAGACAAGTTTTTATACTTATTACCAAGTTATATTAAGTTTAAAACAGGTTGCACGCCTCGCGGATTGCTAGTCGTGCATTAAATCGCATTTTGTAATTCTGTTGACTTTTTCGGTCAACGTTTGACCCGACAAACGACCTAGTTAGGTCTGGATTTGGTACTTGCCCTTATAAGGGTTTAATACCCATATAATTACCTATCTAACGGTACTTTTAATTCGACACACGACTGAGCTATCGTTAATTAATCGCGAAGTCAAACCGTAGTTACGTCGGTTTGACTTTTAAGCTAATTACTAAGCTAGAATTAATTTAGAAAGGTTAGGCAACTTACTAGATGGTTAATGAATGATTAGAAAGGCTCTTGATCAGTTTGCAAGCTCCCCAAATAATCAGAATGCTTGAATATGATGTGTGAATGAATGTTGCACTTGAAGGTCCTTTATATAGTGGGTTTACACACCACAATCAATTGACACAAGAGTCTATGATCAGCCACAAGTGATAAACACATGTCTCTAGCATGTAGGGGGTGTCTAGGGGCCATGCATGTGCAAGAAAAACCGGCTAAGGGGGTCACAATCGCACACAACAGCCAACAGCAGGTCTGCTGTCGCTGGGCACACCCTCGCGTAGCGCGAGGGTCAGTCGCGCTACGCGACGCCTTACTCTGATCCGAATTGTGTTGTTTGTTGGTGGTTTGAAAGGGCAGCCGTTATATACGACTTGTGGACTTATTTTATCAATAGGGGACCTCCAATAAGTGTCTAATACTGTAACATACCCTACCATCATCCATTATTTCACTTGATTGCATATACAAGACCCGAAAACATCGGTTTACCATTGCTTTTCATCGTGGGATCACCTCATACTTTTGCAATTCCATTATTGGCAATAATTCCCTGAATTGAGGGTGCATAGATGTGTAAAATATTATATCGGGTATTGGGATTTATAATTGAGGTGTTCAGAGGTAATAATTTAACATGACGCCACTTTAAATCCTACCGAAAACATCTTTATTAAATCCGGGTTTTCAACGCGTTTTTGTCTTACATGACACGTGTCGTTTTAATATTAAACCCGAAATTTGCGAGGTGTTACATCCTCACCCCCTTAAAATAAATCTCGACCCGAGATTTACTGAAACAAGTAAGGGTACTTTTCTTTCATGGTGGATTCCAACTCCCACGTATACTCGGGACCTCTTCGAGCATCCCATTTGACCTTTACAAAAGGTATGTGTTTTCTTCGAAGCTTCCTTACCTGTCGATCTTCAATCGACAAAGGTTTTTCTATAAACGTTAAGCTCTTATCTATTTGCACATCTGTATGTGGCATGACATGTGAATCATCAGCGGAACACTTCTTTAGATTGCAAATGTGGAACACATTGTAAATTCCACTGA
Organism: Helianthus tuberosus; assembly: GCA_030545235.1. NCBI lineage: Eukaryota > Viridiplantae > Streptophyta > Magnoliopsida > Asterales > Asteraceae > Helianthus > Helianthus tuberosus. The sequence continues at coordinate 203,117,032 of CM060351.1, read as the reverse complement.
GCTCTTCTGGTAAGTTCAACTTGTAGGCAACTGACCCGACACGTTCGATAACCTCGAAAGGTCCTATGTATCTCGGGCTTAGTTTGCCTTTCTTACCAAATCGCATCACCCCCTTCCAGGGTGACACTTTAAGTAGGACTTTGTCACCTACTTCGAAGTGAAAGTCCTTACGACTTGGATCCGCGTAACTCTTCTGCCTATTCCGGGCAGCTTGGAGATTGTTACGAATCTGGACAATCTTGTCCGTCGTTTCGAACACGATCTCTGGTCCTGATAACTGGACTTCTCCCACTTCCGCCCAACAAACTGGCGATCTACATTTTCTACCGTATAATGCCTCAAAAGGCGCAGCCTTTATGCTGGTATGGTAGCTATTGTTGTAGGAGAATTCGATCAAGGGTAGGTTCTTATCCCAGCTACCTCCCAAATCGATCGCACATGCACGCAGCATGTCTTCCAACGTTTGAATAGTACGCTCACTCTGACCGTCAGTCTGAGGATGGTAAGCCGTACTAAAGTTCAAACGTGTGCCCAAAGATCGCTGGAAGCTCTTCCAAAAGTGTGACGTGTACCTAGTATCCCGGTCAGAGATAATAGCTACAGGTATGCCGTGTAGGGCTACAATCTTATCAACATATAACTGGGCTAACATATCGGAGCTATAAGTCTCCTTGATGGGTAAGAAATGAGCTGACTTAGTCAGTCGGTCAACTATAACCCATATCGTATCATTGCCTTTTCTTGTCTTGGGTAACTTGGTTATAAAATCCATAGTTACCATTTCCCACTTCCACGTAGGAAGTTCAGGCTGTTGTAGCAAACCTGACGGTTTCTGGTGCTCGGCTTTGACTTGCGCACATGTCAAGCATTTTGCTACATGGGCGGCTACAGACTTTTTCAAGCCTATCCACCAATAATTTGCCTTTAAATCCTGGTACATCTTATCAGCTCCAGGATGAACGGAGTATTTGGAACTATGGGCTTCTTGGAGGATGACATCACGAAGTCCTCCAAAAATTGGAACCCATATTCGTCCGTTTAACCGTAAAATTCCGTCCTTGCTAAGAGTTAACTGCTCCTCAGTTACTCCTAACTTTTCATTAGGATAGTTAGCTTCCAACACAGCTTCCTTCTGTGCAGCTAACACCCTTTCTATCAAACTGTTCTTTATCTCCATACGCTTGGCGTTAATTCGAATGGGTTTAACCCTTTCCTTTCTGCTCAAGGCATCAGCGACTACATTCGCTTTGCCGGGATGGTATTTGATTTCACAATCATAATCATTTAAAGTTTCCATCCAACGGCGTTGCCTCATGTTTAATTCTTTCTGGTTAAACAGATGCTGGAGGCTCTTGTGATCAGAAAAGATCACAAACTTGATTCCATAAAGATAATGCCTCCACAGTTTTAATGCGAAAACAACGGCACCCAATTCCAAGTCATGGGTGGTGTAATTCTTTTCGTGCACCTTTAACTGTCGTGATGCATAGGCAATCACCTTGCCTTTCTGCATAAGCACACACCCCATGCCAGTGTGTGATGCATCACAATAAACTACAAATTCTTCAGCGCCTTCCGGTAAGGTAAGCACAGGAGCGTTGCTCAACTTTTGTTTCAAAACATCGAAGGACTCTTGCTGCTTAGGACCCCATATGAATTTTACTTTCTTCTTGGTCAAGGAAGTTAGAGGCGCAGCAATCCTTGAAAAATTTTCAATAAAACGCCTGTAATAACCCGCCAATCCCAGGAAGCTACGAATCTCCGTAGGTGTCTTTGGCTCTTGCCAATTCATAACAGCTTCCACTTTAGCGGGATCCACCTGGATACCACGCTCACTGACCACATGTCCAAGGAATTGGACTTCTCGTAGCCAAAATTCACACTTAGAGAATTTGGCGTAGAGCTTCTCCTGACATAGAAGTTTGAGAATACAACGAAGGTGTTTCTCGTGGTCAGCTTGGTTCTTAGAATAAATAAGGATGTCATCAATGAAGACGATAACAAATTTATCTAAGTAAGGCTTGCAGACACGATTCATGAGATCCATGAACGCGGCTGGTGCATTGGTGAGCCCAAAAGGCATCACTAGGAACTCGTAATGACCGTAGCGAGTCCTGAATGCAGTCTTGTGAACGTCTTCATCCATAACCTTCAACTGATGGTATCCTGACCTCAGATCAATCTTTGAGAAGTAACTTGCCCCTTGAAGCTGATCGAACAAATCGTCGATCCTGGGCAATGGATATCTATTCTTGATCGTGACTTTATTAAGCTCACGATAGTCGATGCATAGACGCATCGATCCATCCTTCTTCTTGACAAACAGGATTGGTGCTCCCCAAGGAGATGAACTGGGTCGAATGAAACCCTTAGCTAGCAATTCATCTAGCTGCGTCCGCAACTCCTTCATTTCCGTGGGTGCCAATCTGTATGGAGCTCTAGCAACTGGTGCTGCTCCGGGGATGATATCGATCCTGAATTCGACTTGTCTATCTGGTGGTAGACCAGGTAGATCTTCAGGAAACACTTCTGGGTATTCCGAAATGACAGGGATGTCTTCTAACTTTGGTTTAGGCTCGTCAATGATCACTTGCGCCATGTAAATGACACATCCCTTTTTCAAACACTTTGAAGCCTTGAGCATAGTCACGTGCTCAGGCAGTCCGTACTGGGTATCTCCCCGAATGGTAAGTGATTCACCAGACGGAGTCTTTATCACTACTTGCTTCATGTTACAGACGATTTGGGCCTGGTTACGAGATAACCAGTCCATACCCAGAACTATGTCAAAACCGGCTAACTTAAAGGGAAGTAGAGATAGAGGAAAAGAATGGTTCTTAATGGATATAGCACATCCATCTAACTCAGTAGAGACGGCTTCAATGGTACCATCTGCTAACTCTACCTCATAATTCACTTTTAGGGTTTTGACAGGTAAATTCAACAATTTACAAAATTTATGATCTACGAAGGACTTATCTGCGCCTGAATCAAAAAGTACTCTTGCAAATACATCGTTTACAAGGAAAGTACCTGTTATGACGTTATCATCCTTCACAGCCTCCTTCGCATCCATCCTGAAGACTCTGGCGTTAGTCTTCTTAGCCTCCTCAGGCTTCTTGTTGTACTTAGGGCAGTTAGTCTTTATGTGGCCCTTTTCATTGCAACGGTAGCACGTTGCATCTTTCATCTTCTTGCAATCCAAGGTTTTGTGTTCCTTGGACTTGCACAAACCACAAGCAAAAGACCTTGACTCGTTATTCGAGTTTGATTCGAGTCTGCACTTTCCAAAGTGCTGTTTCTTGCAAGTTTTGCATGTGGGCTTCTCACCAGAGCGATGCCCATCCTTCTTCGAATCTGATCCCTTCTTGTGATCACCGCTCCCACGGTGTTTCTTGTTCGACCTACGCGAACCATCATCTTCATGCTTCCTCTTCTCGGCCGCCTTATTCCTCTGCGATCTCTGCCGGACCGCATCCAGAGTGAGGGATAAGGAAAGGTCAGTTACAGACCTGAAGGTAACTGGCCGAGAAGCCTTTACACTGGACTTGATCTCGGGTTCCAAACCACCAATAAAGCGAGCAATTCTTTTTGGCTCCGGGGTTACCAGATAAGGTACCAACCGGGATAGTGTATTGAAGCTCGTCAGATAAGCTTGACAATCGAGGTTCTTCATTACCAGTGATAGGAAGTCATATTCTATCTTTTCCACCTCATGTTGAGGGCAGAAATTTTCCTTGATCAAGGCGATGAATTGATCCCACGTCATGCTATACAACGGGATCTTTCCGGAGGCCTCCATCAGAGATCTCCACCAAGCTAACGCCTCACCCTTGAAGGACTGTGAGACAAATTTAACCACATCACCTTCAGCGCATCCGCTGATGTCCACGACCGTGTCCATTTCATCTAGCCACGTCATGCAGTCTACGGCTCCTTTCTCTCCCGTAAAATCCCTGGGTTTGCAAGACACAAAGTACTTATATGTGCAACCCTTGTTACGGTGTCCCTGATGCAGTACCAACTGCTGAGATGGATTACTTTGGTGGTTGGTGGACTGGCGATCATCACCGTTTTTCTTTGGCACATCCTTTTTGGGAGGAGGCTTGTTATGAGCCTCTGAATGTGTCCTTGGCTTAGAATGGGATACAGAGTGAGTCCTACTTCGGGTACTACTGTATTCTTCATACTGTCTATCCAGAGCTTGAGTAACAGCACCGTCTATTATTGCTTTTAGCTCGGCACCCGTTAATGTAATCTGGGCGTTCTCATTCGGCTCCACAGGATGGCTATTGACTTCATTAGAGTTAGCCATTTGTATTGAACTGTTGTAGAAAACAAGGACAATAATTTATTTGGGAGTTTATTATGGAATTACCCCTTAGGGTAACTCGTTAACCATGGTAAACAGAAACCATATTTGGTTAACTTATTAATCGTATTAATTTAGGATTTTAATTAAAATTTATCCTAAACATAAACAATAACAATATATATTAGCACATAAGGCTTGGTCACATGGACAATTTAAATTATAAGCTATGACTTCAGAGAATCAAAACTTTTAAGGTTTGAACCTAGTTCATTACCTTTATTAGACAGGGAGTCAAAGCTACCACTGTCTTTTGGCTCATATGGAAATGAGCAGGGCCCGTAGGCATTATATTACCACGTATGGTAAAATATGATCATCTTAATTGATGATGTACCCAGGATTCAGAGATCATTAAACTGGGTTAGGAATCTTCTAAAGAATTCCTTTATACATGTATAAATGACATGTGATTTTAACGAATCACTTCTGCCAGGAGGGTTAACATGTTTTAAGATGTTAACAGGGATTTGAATCTTTTAAACAGGTCTTACCATTTTGGCCCGGTCTTATATTTGACACGTGGCTAGGTTTCACACTTTAAGATCCTTAATTAAATAAATTTCATAGGCAGATTAATTTAAAAGGAATGATTTTAATTTATTTATTTCATTTATAATTTATATATGCACATAATGGCAACCATGAAATTTATAAAACAAACATTCCATTAATTTTACGTAGGTTACATTTTGCCCTAAACGGGTCTTTTCACACAAACCATTTCCCACGTAGGGGTCAAACAAGTACTTACCCGCGCAGGGGTTAAATTTAAAACACAAGTCCTCGCAGGGACTGATTACTTAAGTAGATGTCCACGCAGGGACTAGGTACAAAGATAAATGTCCACGCAGGGACTACATACACACATAAATGTCCACGCAGGGACTTAATTTTTTTTAAATAGACATACACACATAAAGGATTTACTGATCCTTCTTGCTCTTTCCCTTGATTAAGTTCGTCAAGGTCTTGAACATCCCCTGGTTACGCCTTCGGTCTTCCCGTGCCTCATGCCGCACCTCCCTAATACTTTGTAGGATTTCCTGATGCAGTGGTGGCGACATCTGCAGAGACGGCAGGGGTGGTTGGTAGTACGGGGGTTGTGTAGGCATCTGGTATCCCTGTGCTGGGTAGCCTACTCCCCAAGGACCTCCATACGGTCCCTCCTGGTTAAGGGCGTTGTAATTAGCTGCTACCAAATACGGGTCGGCTTCAGCGTATCCGAGGTTAGGGTGAGTCGGTGGCTCAAACGGGTTGTACATCGCAGGACCCGTGTATGCTGGTATCTGATTATCGAAACCCGTCGGTGGCGGTTGCTGCGCGTAGGGGTTTGATGGTCCACCTATCTGTGGAACTTCTGGAAGCGGCTGATAATTTCTGCCACTTGATTGTAGAGGAGAGTTAAAGTGAAACTCTTCTCTTCGTGTGGACATCCGGGCTCCGGATCTCCTATGTCTTTGCGGCTGTGGAGGCGCCGGCTGAACTGGTGGCGGTGGAGGCGGTGGCGTAACTGCCTCAAACTGGTGATTCCCAGAGGAATCTTGATGATGCTGCTGTTGCTGCTCATGCGGCGAAGAATAGTGAGGCTGATGCTGCTCATGCGGCGATGAATGGTGAGGAGGTGTATAATACCATTCGTGCCGAGTAAAGATAGTCTGGAAGCTATCTGGACCATTATAGGGTGGCCCGTGATAAATGGAACTATCCGAGACCTCGATTGGGTGGTTGGGAGTTCCTGATGCGGGTTCTTCGGGGTCGTCTTCCTCATCCATATCGTTTCCTCCAGAAAAATGGTCCTCCGGCCCCAATGGGTTAAAACCCACTGGTTCTTGTATATAATCCGCCGGGTTAAACTGGCCTTGAAAGATTGGAGTGGGGTCTCCAAAAGGGCGGTGCGACATAGATCGCTGTAACGGTATGTGCGAATGGTGGGGGTCTCTAGGCTCATTTTCTGATTGTGGCCCGTATGAGTCTTGAGCGGGAGTCGTAGAGCTGTTCGAAACCGACCGTCTTGCCGGTTGAAAGAGACCTCTCTGGTTCCGCCGAGTACCGTCACTCTCGGCGGGGATAGAAGCTCGTGTATTGGACGGCCCAGCTTCATGGTCGTTGGGGGCGGTGGTCGGCCCCTTTCCTCCTCGTCCTCGCATACGTAAAAATCTCGGAGGCATCTTTGTTATTCCTGCCAATAAAACATAAGATAACAATAACAAAAATATAAAGTTTTAAAGGACAACAAAAACCGAATAAGGTGGAATTTGTCCTATGTTATAAGTCTAGACTCGAAAGTTTAAATATGTGCAATTGTGTAACTGAGATTAAACACAAAAGGCTAGTGTTTAATTCACTCAGTGTTGGCTCTGATACCAACCTGTCACACCCCTATTTCCACGTGTCACCGGTGGGCCCGGTGGGGGAGTATCGTGACGTGGTTGGCAACGTAATAGTCAAACAACACAATATAATAATGCACAGCGGAAGCAAATTTAAAATAAGATACAACCGAATTTATTTATTGTAAACAAAGTCACAATCATTCGGTGTTTATCCACAGTAGGATCGAAACAAAATAACATTTAATTGTTCAACAGACTTCGGCATCTTAAGTGTGCGAGACTTCTAATGATGCTTAGGAGAATCCCAGCCTATTTCGCCTAGTACCTGGATTTAATCTTTTTGGGAAAATACGTCAGTTTACACTGGTAAATACATTCAACTGACTCATTTTATAAAATGATTGAAAATTGGTTTGGATGCACGTGGCATAAACATTTTATTTAACTTGGGAGAATTATTTAATATTATAATCTTGTGAACGATTTACATGTTACTTATGCGTTCAGTAGCCCGGAACGTATTCCGGGTTAAAGATCAATAGACACACCACTTATGTGAGTTATACACGGGAGTACGCCTACACCCCGTGCTCAGGTCGTGGCTATCTCGTAAGATAATGCCAGGGATATCCGGGACATGGTCATTAACCCCCCAAAGGCTGTAAAGTAAACACATCTGTTTAAAACGAGCCGATCAAATTATTCAATTAACCACTAAGCGTGGAAGATTTGATGCTCGATCAAGCGGTACGCTATGTACCGTAACCCAAGCCCGTATAGGGAAAATAAGTTAAAAGTATTTACCTTTGCAAGTATAAATCCTTAATCGAATAAATTGCAGATAGCTTTTACTGGGCTCCTAATCTGGAACGAAGGTTTAATATAACCTATTAGAATACTAACGGATCTTTAATTAAGCTTAAGCTTAGACCGGTCAGTTTTAAAGATACGGTTCGTACGCACGATAAGCGAAGACCGGATAGAATGTGATTTAGACCCGACAAATTTGAGGACTTGTTTAATATGGGTTTACTATTCACATTCTGGATTTTGAGATAAAAATGATATCGTTTGACCCGTTTCGGCTAGTTTATGCAAACTAGTTACATAACCCGAACCGAACGCGTATAATGCATAACGGGTAACCGAAAGGGTCGCGAACAGGTTTCCTAAGTTAATACGCTTTAAATATGTTGTGATATCATTATGATATCTTCCATAATGCCCATAACGAGTTTATTCCCTAATTATGCCCCGTAGGGGTATTTTGGTCATTTTAACGACCATAAAAGGGATTTATAGTACTTCTGAGATACGGGTCTGATTAAATCAGAAAAACATCTTAACTTAACAGGTTATGTCTAATGGTATTAAGTCTTACGTGGCAAAATGGTTTTAATACTAAACTACGCGTTTAATACGCGTATAAAGCCGTTTTAAGCGACGTACGGGTTAAAATACCAATCTGAGTTTTCTGATCAGCAAAACAGGTTCAAAATACTATATTTATTATTTTAGATCAGTGTCAATTGGATTGGTATCAATCGGATTCGTAAAACTCGTTTTATGGCCTAAAAGGGCATATTCGGTATTAACCGAATCAATGCGATAAGCCTAGCTTAAGATCAGTTTAAAAATAATTAAAAATCTTCAAAAATCCCAAAATATTATTTAACATCAGTGGGTAAAAGTTTTGGTACCGAAAATCGGGTTTAGATAGGCTATGCGTTAATCGCGCCGTTTAATTAATAAAAAGCTTATTATTTACGCTAATGCGCATATCTCCTAATCTAGACCTTCGATTGACGTGAAAATTTACGTACATGTTAATTAATCAGTAACTAAGATTATTGTACTTCCACATTTTCAAAATTCTCGTTGTAAGGTCATAAGGGCGTTATGGTCTAATTTAAGCGATTAACGGAAACGTGTGCATGCATCGGATAATCAATGAAACAAGTACAGAGACTTATTCTATCATATAATCCAACCCTAATGAAGCACTAAGGCAATACCGAATCAAATTAAAACGGGTCAGAACCGAAGTCAATGCAAAAGTCAAAGTTTTGCGCCTTTCGGTTCCGAATCGGGTTTAAACAGAAAGTTGTCGAGTCGGGCAAGCGTAGACAAGTTTTTATACTTATTACCAAGTTATATTAAGTTTAAAACAGGTTGCACGCCTCGCGGATTGCTAGTCGTGCATTAAATCGCATTTTGTAATTCTGTTGACTTTTTCGGTCAACGTTTGACCCGACAAACGACCTAGTTAGGTCTGGATTTGGTACTTGCCCTTATAAGGGTTTAATACCCATATAATTACCTATCTAACGGTACTTTTAATTCGACACACGACTGAGCTATCGTTAATTAATCGCGAAGTCAAACCGTAGTTACGTCGGTTTGACTTTTAAGCTAATTACTAAGCTAGAATTAATTTAGAAAGGTTAGGCAACTTACTAGATGGTTAATGAATGATTAGAAAGGCTCTTGATCAGTTTGCAAGCTCCCCAAATAATCAGAATGCTTGAATATGATGTGTGAATGAATGTTGCACTTGAAGGTCCTTTATATAGTGGGTTTACACACCACAATCAATTGACACAAGAGTCTATGATCAGCCACAAGTGATAAACACATGTCTCTAGCATGTAGGGGGTGTCTAGGGGCCATGCATGTGCAAGAAAAACCGGCTAAGGGGGTCACAATCGCACACAACAGCCAACAGCAGGTCTGCTGTCGCTGGGCACACCCTCGCGTAGCGCGAGGGTCAGTCGCGCTACGCGACGCCTTACTCTGATCCGAATTTTGTTGTTTGTTGGTGGTTTGAAAGGGCAGCCGTTATATACGACTTGTGGACTTATTTTATCAATAGGGGACCTCCAATAAGTGTCTAATACTGTAACATACCCTACCATCATCCATTATTTCACTTGATTGCATATACAAGACCCGAAAACATCGGTTTACCATTGCTTTTCATCGTGGGATCACCTCATACTTTTGCAATTCCATTATTGGCAATAATTCCCTGAATTGAGGGTGCATAGATGTGTAAAATATTATATCGGGTATTGGGATTTATAATTGAGGTGTTCAGAGGTAATAATTTAACATGACGCCACTTTAAATCCTACCGAAAACATCTTTATTAAATCCGGGTTTTCAACGCGTTTTTGTCTTACATGACACGTGTCGTTTTAATATTAAACCCGAAATTTGCGAGGTGTTACAAAATATCTCTGAAAACTGGGATACTACTTGAATATCCTTTAATTATTTTCCTTTAGTATTAGTGATTATAGAAATTAAATACACTAATGACTCTTTTCTTATGTAACGTGTTGTTTTCATCACAGATATGAATTTAGTGGATCTAGAGGTTTTATTTCCTTTAATTGTGATCTTTTCACCCTTTGGTAAATTTACTTGTATTGACTTTTGATCACACAAAATACTGGCTTTATTGGCTATTAACCAATCCATTCCTAATACGACATCAAATCCTGCCAAATTCATGGGGTAAAGGTTTGCAATAAATTTCTGATTTAGAATTTCTATTCTTGCTCCCTGCAAGATTTCAGAAATTTTAATGGTTTCCCCATTTGCTGTCTCTACTAGACATTCTTGTGAAGTTTAGTTAATGATTGATTGAGAAGTTTGCAAAATGAAGTATTAATAAAACTTTGGTTTGCACCAGAGTCAAATAATACTTTAGCAAAAATACCATTAACTAAAAACGTACCAGTGATCACATTCGGGATCATCTTTGCTTCTTCTGCAGTCAGAACAAACGCTCTAGCATTTTTGGTATTCTTGTTATTCGTAGCTGGAGCTAGCTTTGGACAGTTTGGCTTGATATGACCTTGTTCTCCGCAGTTGTAGCATATTCTGTTGTTAGGTTTCTTCCTGCAGTCTTCTTCCTTATGTCCTGATATTTTGCAGAAGTTACAGTATATGGAGCATCTTCCTGAATGCTTCCTTTTCCAGTAGGGTGCAGAGGTAGAGCCTACATTTTTCCCAAGGTTAGAATTTCCAAAACGAAATTCTTGTGTAAGCTTCTGGGTTAGGTTTCTTCTTTGATCCTCTTCTCGCGTACGGACTAATTCATCTGTCAAGGTGTTGGCTAGTTCTACAACTTTTTCTATGGCTTGAGGTCAAGCTGCCTTGACTACATGCCTTATCTCCCCGATTAATCCCCAGATGTAACGGGAGATTAACACTGGTTCAGGTGAAGCAAGGGTTGGCACTATTCTAGCATATTTAAAGAATAACTTAGTGTACCCCTTACTATCCACTCCAGTCATTCTAAGGTTTAAGAATTTGTTTGCTATCTGTTCTTTTTCATTAGGAGGGCAGAATTTCCTTTCTACCATGTTTTTAAACTCCTCCCATTCCATATTGTAAGTTCTCACTTCCTTTAGTCTGGAGAATAGTGTTCCACCATTCTAGTGCTAAATTCTTAAACAAATTGGAAGCAAACATTATCTTATCTGCTTCTGCGCACTTGCTTATTCTTAAGACTGCCTCAGTCTTTTCTATCCAAAGTAGAGTTGCAATGTCCCCTTCGTTGCCCGAGAATTCTATTGGTTTACAAGACCAGAATTCTTTGTAAGAACAACCGTAAGACACGCTTCGTTTGGGGATGGGTATTTGAAGTACGGGTCCATTGTTCACGCTGTTTTCAGGTTCAGAGGGTCGCTTGCTATCATGTTTACTTTTATTTTCTGCTTCTCTAACTGTTTGAAGAATATTTGGCATTGCATCTATTATTCCTTGTGCTACTATGTGTTGAATGGCACTGTTATACACTTGGTTTCCATTATTGTTATTTGGATTTTCGTTACCCGGGTTATTGTTACTCTGGTTAGCGTTATTCAGATTTTCCTAATTCACTTCGTCGGCCATCTGAATTTAAACATTTGCCAATTATTAACATCACAGAAGAGTTAATTGCCAAAATCGTCCCTGAGGTTTGGGCACGTTTGCCATTTTCATCCAAAATGACACTTTTGTACCAAATTGCCCACAAGGTTTGTAACTTTTTGTCATTTTCATCCAAATCACTAACTTAGTTTATTTTTTCTGTTAAGTTGAGGATATTTAGATGAAACTGACAAATATAAAACCACAGGGACAATTTTGGCAATTTACTCAAACCCTTTTTAATTTCTTTTATTTAATTATTTTTGTTACATATATAATAAAAAAAGAATATACATGGTGTTTTTAGAAAAAAATTAACAGTTGTGTCACATATTTTTATAAATTTTCATCCAAATCACTAACTCAGTTTATTTTTTCTGTTGAGGTGAAGGATGTTTTAAATTTTATAAATTAAGACAGAAATTAATTTACATTTTCTTTATATAAATCAGTTTTATAAAGAGAAAACGTCATTAGTGTGCAACACATAACAATCGATTACAACTTTTAGTATTTATCAGTTATAGAGATAGAAAAAAATTGTAAAACGTTACATATTTTTTAAAAGTGTTGAGCACCTAGAAAATATGTTGGTAGAAATAAAATATTTATTTAATTAAGTTTATGAGGGTAACTCACTAATACTTATTCTGAATGACTTGAGTAAAGAAACTTTTGGTTTATAGCATTATAATTACAATTTGGTGGGTAATTTTAAGGTTTGGTAACGATACGTTATTTGATAGAGGGGGGGGGCACTGGCTTCTGTTTTTCCTTAGTTTTATAAAATTTAGAGGTTTAAGTAGATTTTATTTTTATAAAACTGGTCTATATAAAAAATTAGAAATTAATTTCTGTCTTAGTTTATAAACATCCTTCGCCTTAATAGAAAAATTAACTTAGTTGTGGTTGGATGAAAATTTATAAAAATTATGTGACAAAACTAGTATTTTTTTATATAAAAATTGCATGTGTATTCTTTTTTTATTATATATGTAACAAAATTAATTAAATAAAAGAAATATAAAAGAGTTAGAGTAAATTGCCAAAATCGTCCATGTGATTTTATATTTGCCAGTTTCATCCAAATATCCTCAACTTAACAGAAAAAATAAACTAAGTTAGTGGTTTGGATGAAAATGGCAAAAAATTACAAACGTTGGGGGCAATTTGGTACAAAAGTGTCATTTTGGACGAAAATGGCAAACGTGCCCAAACATCAGGGACGATTTTGGCAATTAACTCTATAACAGAATAATTAATAGTTTTAGTAACAACCACATAATACACATATTGGTCAAAAACGTCGAGTATTGCGACTTTAATCTTTTTATATAGTATGCGTCAAATACACACTAAAACAGGAATTTAAAAATTACAACACTATTATGCATCACTAACCACAAAGTGGTCTATACTACAATATATTATTATTATTATATATATAGATTATATATATATTTTTTTCATACAAACATATTATATATATATATATATATATATATATATATATATATATATATATATATATATATATATATATATATATATATTATTACCAACTCCACTATCATCTTCATGGGTATGGATTGGAAGAAATCCATCTGACGTTCGTCATATATCCAGACGAGTTGTTCTCCTACATACCTCGTCCCCTCACTACTCTCTAAGATTTCTTCTCCGAAAGTTCGGAGTTCTTGCAAATTCTCTGCACTCATTGGGGGTGCAGGTGCTGGTACTGGATCTGGGTACTGTGGCATGGGATTCTCCTGAGGGTACGGATTCTCTAAAATCTCCCTAATGTATTCGTCGTTGTCATAATAGGGATCTAGAGGGTTCAGACCTGGATACGCTGCCATGTTTGGCATGGTTTCGTTGTTTAGATGGTAGTGTGGCACATAATCCCTAAGATCATCAAACCATGGATCATAATTTGGGTCTAAGGGATTAGGGGCTGGTATCCTAGGTATCTCCTCAGGGTTGAAATCATGCATTTCTACAACCATCGGCTGAGTGGGAATTAAAGGTAAGGGTTGAGGGGCTACTAGTTGTTCCAAACTTGGGTCGGCAGCAGTTGTGGCTAGGATATGGAAATTCGCTAAGCTTCTATTAAGCATATCCTGTGTATGGGCATCTGACTCTCGCTTAGCGGCTGCTAGGACTCTTTGCTGTTGCAACTTTAGCATTCTTTTTCTACGCTCAAATGCTCCCTTACTGAACCATCCTCTCTTTTTCTGAGGGAATGGGTCTTCAGACTGAGCTTTAAAGGCAAACATTCTTTCTTCCTGATCGGCGGAATACCCAGAGAGGGTAGGCTAGGAAGAGGTACCTTCACTCCTAGGTGAATCAGACAATTGACGATACACGTCAGAGGGTTCTTGATCACTCATACTGTAAACTAACAAATAGTCAAATAACACATAACAATAAAATACAGATATTCACGTATTTTAAAAATTTTATTTCCTAACAATTTAGATAATATATTGTTGTCAGCAAAACACTCCCATGGCTGAATCAGTGGCTAGGCTCTGATACCACCTTCTGTCGCAACCCCCGCCCCCTTATCTGTCCCGGGAACGGGCGGCCGCGAACATTCGTTTGTGGTGGTATCAGTTATTAATTTGGCAGCGGAAATTACATCAGGACCGTAGTTAGGAAATGTATATCAGAGTAAAACCACCATATTTTATATTAATAAACACATGGGTAAACCCAAGTTTTATTATTACAATAGGGATAAACCCTATATTATTGAATTTAAAACATCGTCTTTTAGATAACTTTTATAGCCACATTTTTCCAAGCCGTCAGTGCTCTTCAGCTGGCTTTTTCCTAATTGGTTGTCACATTGTGTTACCTGAAGCGCGTTTTAAAAACATTTGTCAGTGGAAATACTGGTGAGTGAATCCAAGTTTAATCAAGAAGAGTTTTATCAATTAACACAATATTGAGAGCGATCACATTGTTTATTTTTACACAATTACTCATTCAGTACTGTCAATCCTGACTGGTGGGTCATATTACACATTGGCTAACTCGTCGTCCAATGGTAACGTGTTTCACATTTTTGTATACAAAACCCCAACATACTGGCAGTAATTGAAGAACTACAAAGACTCAATCACTGCTTAATCATATTGTAAAGCATTTAAGATTTTGTAAAATAGTTCACAAAAAGGTTTACAAAAAGCGGATAAACTCACATTGTTGTTTTAGACTTCTTCTAGGGTTTCCTGGTATTAATCTATAATTTACACAAATGTATATATGTTAGTATAATAACCCTTTATTTATATTAACGATACCCTCCCCGAGACGGTATTCCAACAACTACGCGGGCAGAACCACGACAGTTGTTACGGAACCCTAGATCAATCAGGCGGCGTATCTAATACGTAACTGGGGTTATAATACCTACAACAAAGCAGAACCTCGCTAATTAGGGGGTATTATAGTCGGAAATTTTTCCTATTATGTGAGAATTCGTTTAGAAAGAAATGAATTGAGTGACGGAAAACGAAATCCCGAGGCCTTCTTATATAGGGCTGAAAATTGAAGTCCTCGCGGCCTAGGTAAGGTTTAGGCCAAGGCCTACGCGGCCCGCATACTAGGGGGGTTAGGCTGTAGCTGATCTGGGTCACGAACTAGGTTCAACACGCGTTATGACACGTGTCATCACAGGGGTTCGCCTGACCTTTAAGCTGTCGCGGCCCGCGTAAGCTCGAGAGAAGGCTTACGCGCCCCGCGTAAACTTAAATTTTCTTGTTTTTTAATTATTTTTAATGATATTTTATATTTTGGGCTCGGTTTTCGCATAAAGGGGTGTATTTTAAGACATATAGGGTTATTTTAAAATATATTAGGGTATCAGAAAAATTTTAGGAGGGTTGTTATAAAGAGTGGGATGTCTTTTACTGAATAAAGAAGCTTTCTTTTCATTACATAAATCAATTAATCGTACCCGGTAAATTCCACAAATAACAAAGCTGTTGACAGAGTCTGGGGAGGGTGGGATGTAGGCAAACCTTATATCTATCTGTAGGATAAAGAGACTGCTTCCAGGAGACCCTCGACTCAACTCCAACAACACCCAAGACAAACGAACAAACAAATAATAAAGTATAAAAATAGTAAAAACTAGCAAGAACACGAACGCAAGAAAGAGTGATGAAAGTAACATAGAAAAATGCATGACCTCATGGGACCACACATAGGCATAAATACAAGAATACAATGACATGCAACGTCCGCCCTATATGAACATCCAAGTCCCTACAACAAACCTAAGTCACCTCTTTTACCCACCCCTACAAATCCTGAACCTTAATCTTACGCCTCAAGAAACTCCTATCATGGACCATAGTGAGCATTTTCACTGCTCTAACGGGCGCTGTAAAAATTGTGTTAGAACCTACGCACGTACATATTTTACAAACTACACACATATACATACCACGTTATAACAACCCTCCAAAATATTTTGACACCCTAATATATTTTAAAATACCCCAATATGTCTTAAAATACACCCCGTATGTGAAAACCGAACCCAAAATACGATCTAGCATTAAAAATAAAATAAAAAACAAAAATACTATGTCGCTCGCGGGCCGCATAGATCCCTTAAGGATCTTACGCGGGGCGCGACAGCTACAAGATCAGGCGAGACCCCAGGCCGACACGTGTCACGATCGTGGCGGGGCTAGTGCACTGACTGGGCTAGGCTAGGGCCTACCCAGTCTACTACGCGGGCCGTGTAGCCCTTAGTCTCACCTTACGCGGGCAGCGTGAAACCCAAAATCAGGCCCTATATAAGAGGGCATCGGGCCTTCAGTCGAAACTCGCTCAATTCTTACTTTCTCTCTCGAATTATTATATAGTAGGCACTATATTCGGGTATAATATCCCCCTAATTAACGAAGTTCTGCCCCGATGTAAGTATCATAACCCCGGTTACGTATTAGATACGCTGCCTGATTAATCCAGGGTTCCGTAACGGCTGTCAGGGTTCTGCCCGACGTAGTCGTTGGAATGTCGTCTCGGGGAGGGTATAACTAATGTAAATATAAAGGGTTATTATACTAACGCGTGTGCATTGTATAAATTATAGATAATCTCCAAGAAACCTTAGAAGAAACCTAAGTCAGCAATGTGAGTAATCTCCTTTTTGTAATTGTTTTTACAAAACCTTAAATATTTTACAATGTGATTAAGCAGTGATTGAGTCTTTGTAGTTCTTCAATTATTGCCGATATGTTGAGGTTTGTATACAAAATGTGGAACACGTTACCATTGGACAACGAGTTAGCCAATGTGTAATATGACCCACCAGTCAGGATTGCCAATACTGAATGAGTAATTGTGTAGAAATAAACAATGATACCACCAAGACTGGTCTCGCGTCGCCCGTTCCCGGGACAGATAGGGGGCGGGGGTTGCGAGAGAAGGTGGTATCAGAGCTAAGCCACTGATTCAGCCATAGAAGTGTTCTGCTGACACCAATATTATTCAAATTGTTATTTGACTATTTGTTAGTTTACAGTATGAGTGATCAAGGATCCTTAGAGGTGTATCGTCAGTTGTCCGATTCACCTAGGAGTGAAGATACCTCTTCACAGCCTGCCCTCTCTGGGTATGCCGCTGATAATGAAGAAGGGATGTTTGTCTTTAAGGCTCAGTCTGAAGAGCCATTCCCTCAGAAAAAGAGAGGATGGTTCAGTAAGGGAGCATTCGAGCGTAGGAAAAGAATGCGAAAGTTGCAACAGCAGAGAGTCCTAGCAGCCGCTAAGCGAGAGTCAGATGCCCATACACAGGATATGCTTAATAGAAGCCTAGCCAATTTTCATATCCTAGCAACAACTGCTGCTGACCCTAACCTGAAACAACTAGTAGCCCCACAACCCTTACCTTTATTCCCCACTCAGCCAATGGAGATAGAGGATAATCCTGAAAATCAAGTAGAAATGCATGATTTCAACCCTGAGGAGATACCTAGGATACCAGCCCCTAATCCCTTAGATCTGGATTATGATCCATGGTTCGATGATCATAGGGATTATGTGCCGCGCTATCACCTAAATGACGAACCCATGCCAAACTTAGCAGCCAATCCAGGTCTGGACCCTCTAGATCCCTACTACGATAACGATGAATACATTAGGAAGATCTTAGAGAATCCATACCCTCAGGAGAATCCCATGCCCCAGTATCCAGACCCAGTACCAGCACCTGCACCCCCAATGAGTGCAGATAATGTGCATGAGCTCCGAACTTTCAGAGAAGAAATTTTAGAGAGTAGTGAAAGGATGAGGCAGGTAGGAGAGCGACTCTTCTGGAAATACGACGAGCGCAATATGGATTACTGGATGAATCCAGACCAGTAAAGGAGATGGTGGAGTTGATAATAATAACAATAATATAATAATATATAATATGTTTGTATGAAAAAAAATATAATAATAATAATAATAATAATAATAATAATAATAATAATATATGTGTGTAATAATAATAAATGTTATAGTATATACCACCTTGTGGTTAGTGATGCATAGTAGTATTGTATTGTAATTTTTAATTTCTAGTGTTGGTTTGTATTAGAAGCATACTATAATAGAAAAGAGTAAAGTCGCAATGATCGACGTTTTTGGCCAATATGTGTGTTGTGTGGTTATTGCCCAATTTATTAATTATTTTGTGATATTAATAATTGGTGAATGTTTAAAATTCAGATGGACGACGAGGTAAACCAGGAAAACAAAATAACGATAACCAGAGTAACAATAACTTGGTTAATGAGAATCCGAACAACAACAATAACAGAAACCAGGTGGATAACAGTGCCATGCAGCATATAGTGGCACAAGGGATAATAGATGCAATGCCATATATTATCAAAACTGTTAAGGAAGCAGAAAATAAAAGTAAACATGATAGTAAGCGACCCTTTGAACCTGAAAACAACGTAAACAATGGACCCGTACTTCAAGTGCCCATTCCCAAATGAAGAAGAACCGTGTCTTACGGTTATTCTTATAAAGAATTCTGGTCTTGTAAACCAATGGAATTCTCGGGGAATGAAGGGGCCGTTGCATCTCTACGCTGGATAGAAAAGACCGAGGCAGTCTTAAGGATAAGTAAATGCGTGGAAAAGGATAAGATATGTTTGCTTCCAACCTGTTTAAAAATTCAGCACTAGAATGGTGGAACACTATCCTCCAGTCTAGGGGAAGTGATAGAACTTACAATATGGAATGGGAGACGTTTAAAAATATGGTAGAAAGGAAATTCTGCCCTCCTAATGAGAAGGAACAGATCGCAAACAAATTCCTAAACCTTAGGATGATTGGAATAGATAGTAAGGGTTATACCACATTATTCTTTGAATATGCCAGAATAGTACCAACCCTTGCTTCACCTGAACCAGTATTAATCTCCCGTTACATTTGGGGATTAATTGGAAAGATTAGGCATGTAGTCAAGGCAGCTAGACCTCAAACCATAGAAGAAGCTGTAGAACTAACTAACACCTTGACAGATGAATTAGTCCGTACACGAGAAGAGGATCAAAGAAGGAACCTAACCCAGAAGCTTACTCAAGAATTCCGTTCTGGAAAATTCTAACCGTGGGAGAAATGTAGGTTCTACCTCTGCACCCTACTGTAAGTATTGCAAAAGGAAGCATTCAGGAAGATGTTCCATATAATGTAACTTTTGCAAAATATCTGGACACAAGGAGGAAGACTGCCGAAAGAAGCCTAACAACAGAATATGCTACAACTACGGAGAACAAGGTCATATCAAGCCTAACTGTCCAAAGTTAGCATCAGCCACGAATACCAAGAATACTAAAAATGCTAGAGCATTTGTTCTAACTGCAGAAGAAGCAAAGATGATCCCGGATGTGATCACTGGAATGTTTTTAGTTAATGATGTTTTTGCTAAAGTATTATTTGACTCTGGTGCGAACCAAAGTTTTATTAATACTTCATTTTGCAAACTTCTTAATCAATCATTAACTAAACTCCCACAAGAGTGTCTAGTAGAGACCGCAAATGGAGAAACCATTAGGATTTCTGAAATCTTGCAGGGAGCAAGAATAGAAATTTTAAATCTGAAATTTATTGCAAACCTTTACCCAATGAATCTGGCAGGATTTGATGTTGTGTTAGGAATGGATTGGTTAATAGCCAATAAAGCCAGTATTTTATGTGATCAAAAGTCAATTCAAGTAAACTCACCAAGAGGTGAAAAGATCACAATTAAAGGAAATAAGTTCTCTAAATCCACGAAATTCATCTCTGTAAGGAAAACAGCAAGTTATATAAGGAAAGGATCATTAGTGTATTTGATTTCTATAATCACTAACACTAAAGAAAAAGAATTAAAGGATATATCCAGTAGTATCCCAGTTTTCAGATGTATTTCCAGAAGAGCTACCAGGACAACCTCCAGACAGAGAAGTTGAATTTAGAATCCATTTGATACCAGGAACTGCACCAATTGCCAAAGAACCTTACCGTTTGGCACCCGCAGAAATGCAGGAACTGAAGAAACAGCTAGATGAATTGTTGGAGAAAGGATTCATACAGCCAAGTTCATCCCCATGGGGAGCACCGATATTATTCGTTAAAAAAAGGACGGATCAATGCTTCCTTACCGTATGTGCATTGATTACCGTGAATTAAACAAGGTCACGATTAAGAATCGGTATCCATTACCAAGAATAGATGATTTGTTTGATCAATTGCAAGGAGCACGATTTTTCTCTAAAATCAATTTAAGGTCAGGATATCATCAATTAAAGGTACAGGAAGAGGACATTCCTAAGACCTCTTTTAGAACAAGGTATGACCATTATGAATTTACTGTCATGTCATTTGGTTTAACCAATGCCCCAGCTGCATTCATGGACATGATGAACCGAATATGTAAGCCATATTTGGATAAATTCATAATTGTCTTTATAGATGATATTCTTATTTATTCCAAAAGCATAGAGGAACATGCAGCCCATCTGCACGCACTTCTAAGTTTACTAAGAAAAGAAAAGAAAAGCTTTATGCTAAGTTTTCGAAGTGTGAGTTTTGGTTAGAACAGGTACAATTTCTTGGACATTTAGTCAATCATGAAGGAATTCATGTAGATCCCACCAAGATTGAGGTGATTACCAAGTGGAAAACCCCTGAGTCACCAACTGAGGTTAGAAGTTTCTTAGGATTAGCCGGTTATTATGGAAGATTCATTCGAGATTTTTCTAAAATAGCTATTCCCTTAACTAAGTTAACCTGTAAATCCATTAAGTTTGAATGGGGACCAAAACAAGAAGAAGCCTTTAGAATCCTTAAGCAAAGATTAACCCATGCACCCATACTAGCGTTACCAGAAGGAACTGAAGATTTTGTAATCTATTGTGACGCTTCTAAGTTAGGTTATGGATGTGTGCTAATGCAACGTCAAAAGATTATAGCTTACGCCTCTAGACAACTTAAGAATCATGAAGAGAATTACTCAACCTATGATCTAGAGTTAGGAGCTATAATTTTTGCCTTTAAAATTTAGAGAAATTACCTTTACGGTAGTAAGTTCACCATATTCACCGACCATAAAAGTTTAAGGTATGTTTTTTTGGCAAAAGGAGTTGAATATGAGACAAAGACGCTGGATGGAGATACTTAGTGATTTTGACTGTAATATCCAGTATGATGCAAGAAAAGAAAATGTAGTTGCTGATGCTTTAAGCCGAAAGTATCATGAAAAGCCAAAAAGAATGGGTTTTCTTAAGTTAAATCTGCAAATAGATTTAAATGATCAGATTAGAAAAGCACAAGAATCAATAATCAAGGATGATACTGAAAAGTTGAAAGGAATGATTAAAGAATTAGAACAAGGAACAGATGGAAATTGGAGATTCCATAAGAAAAGAATGTGGATACCTAAATTAGGAAACCTACGCCACCGTATATTAGAAGAAGCCCATAAGTCTAAGTATACGATGCATCCTGGAAATGATAAGATGTATCAGGACTTAAGAAAGAATTTCTGGTGAATAGGAATGAAAAAGGATATAGCAGCATATGTTGCAAAGTGTTTAACTTGTTCACAAGTTAAAGCTAAACATCAGAAACCCTCAGGTTTATTGCAACAGTTAGAAATGCCTGTATGGAAATGGGAATTGATAACAATGGATTTTGTTACCAAATTACCCAAAACAAGAAAAGGTAATGATATAATTTGGGTGATTGTAGAAAGACTAACCAAGTCAGCTCATTTCCTACCAATGAAAGAAATGTTCAGTATGGAACAGTTAGCTAAATTATATGTAAATGAAATAGTCTCATTACATGGAATTCCTCTATCAATTGTTTCTGACAGAGATAGTCATTTTACCTCTCATTTTTGGACAAGTTTCCAAAAGCAATGGGAACCAAGTTGAATCTAAGCACCGCTTATCATCCTCAAACGGACGGACAAAGCGAAAGGACAATTCAGACAATGGAGGACATGCTTAGAGCTTGTGTAATTGATTTCGGAGGTAATTGGGACGATCACTTACCATTGATAGAATTTTCTTACAATAACAGTTATCACACAAGTATCAATGATGCACCATTCGAAGCACTTTATGGACGAAAGTGCCGAACGCCAGTCTGTTGGGCAGAAATTGGAGAAAAGCAACTATCTGGACCTGAGATAGTACAAGAAACAACAGACAAAATCACTCAATTCAAGGAACGACTGAAAGCAGCACGTGATCGACAAAAGAGTTATGCTAATAACAGACGAAAGCCATTGGAATTTCAGGTAGGAGATAAAGTGTTATTGAAAGTCTCTCCTTGGAAAGGAGTGGTAAGATTCATCAAAAGGGGAAAGCTAAGCCCCAGGTACGTTGGACCTTTTGAAATTATTAGAAGAATACGACCTGTAGCCTATCAGCTACAACTGCGAGAGGAAATGGCAGGAATACATGATGTATTTCATGTATCTAATCTCAAGAAGTGTTTAGCTGATGAATCACTGGTAGTACCTCTTCAAGATATAGAGGTAAATGAACAGTTAAAGTTTGTAGAGAAGCCTCTACAGATTGAAGATAGAAAAGTCAAGAATCTCAAGCACAAAAGACTAGTTCTAGTCAAAGTGAAGTGGGACTCCAAAAGAGGACCAGAATACACATGGGAGCTTGAATCAGAAATATAAAGGAAATACCCACACCTGTTCCAGTAGACCTCGAGGACGAGCTCTAAAACAAGGTGGGGAGGATATAACAACCCTCCAAAATATTTTGACACCCTAATAAATTTTAAAATACCTCAATATGTCTTAAAATACACCCCGTATGTGAAAACCGAACCCAAAATACGATCTAGCATTAAAAATAAAATAAAAACAAAAATTCTATGGCGCTCGCGGGCCGCGTAGATCCCTTAAGGATCTTACGCGGGGCGCGACAGCTACAAGATCAGGCGAGACCCAAGGCTGACACGTGTCACGATCGTGGCGGGGCTAGTGCGCTGACTTGGCCAGGCTAGGGCCTACCCAGTCTACTACGCGGGCCGCGTAGCCTTTAGTCTCACCTTACGCGGGCCGCGTGAAACCCAAAATCAGGCCCTATATAAGAGGGCATCGGGCCTTCAGTCGAAACTCGCTCAGTTCTTAATTTCTCTCTCGAATTACTATATAGTAGGCTCTATACTCGGGTATAATATCCCCCTAATTAACGAAGTTTTACCCCGATGTAAGTATCATAACCCCGGTTACGTTTTAGATACGCTGCCCTATTGATCCAGGGTTCCGTAACGGCTGTCAGGGTTCTGCCCGACGTAGTCGTTGGAATGCCGTCTCGGGGAGGGTATAACTAATGTAAATATAAAGGGTTATTATACTAACGCGTGTGCATTGTGTAAATTATAGATAATCTCCAGGAAACCTTAAAAGAAACCTAAGTCAGCAATGTGAGTAATCTCGTTTTTGTAATTGTTTTTACAAAACCTTAAATATTTTACAATGTGATTAAGCAGTAATTGAGTCTTTGTAGTTCTTCAATTACTGCCGGTATATTGGGGTTTTGTATATAAAATGTGGAACACGTTACCATTGGACAACGAGTTAGCCAATGTGTAATATGACCCACCAGTCAGGATTGACAATACTGAATGAGTAATTGTGTAGAAATAAACAATGATACCACCAAGACTGGTCTCGCGACCACCCGTTCCCGGGACAGATAGGGGGTGGGGGTTGCGACACGCATAAAATATTAAATAACCTACGTATACGCATATTTATATAACCTGCCATTATAATAGCCTACACATGACACATCATAACAGATGTTCATACTTTGATTAAATTTTAAAGGACCATGATATTCACACACGCATTCTTATTTCCACACCCCCCCCCCCAAAGCGCCGCGCTCTGGCCAAAGCGCGGCGTTTAGGGTTCTTTTCCAGACAAAAGGTAATGTGACTTTGATACGAGGTTTACGAGGTTGGCAGCTATGTCACGCGTAACCCTAAACGTCGCCCTTTGGCCAAATCGCGGCGCTTCGACTCCAAATTCTGGTGCTTTTAAGAAGGCATACGATGCATTTGATAATCATTCAAAATTCGAAATCGCAAAGGTGTTTTAAACAAACACGTGTTTTGTTGTTTTAGTAGCGTTTCTTCAAAATACGATGACGTGGTTTAGCAACTACCTTTTCGGTGGATACTCTGACGAGTCCGTTGCTCCAGATTCTTACGAGGGAACCGCCTCCTGTTGTGCAGGCGGTGACTTGGGACTTCGATCGGCGTTATAGAGACGCTGATGGAGCTCTGGGCCCCCACCGCCAGGGGATCAGTAGCTTTAGTTTTTATTTTGTATTAGAGATTCAGTTGTACTTTTGTATTAGACATTCAGTTATACTTTTGTTTTGTATGAACAAACTGATTTTATATATATTTATGTAGTTGATCTTTTATTTACACGATGTTTGTTTCGATTGTTTGTTTTTATTTCATACTTCTCTTTCGCAACGTATTGTACGTTGTTTTAATTAAACATGTTCGTGTAATTTAACAAAATAAATTCGGTTAACATTTATAAAAACAATGCATAATGAAACGTACCTTAAAAACGACTGTTATAAATCAACTATAACCAGTACACTCACGTTAAATTACTGTTATAAATCAACTTTAAATTATATATGTTTTATAAAAATAAAACAAAAATCTACAACTTTTTAACAAAAACACATAACCAAACAACAAACCAACACCCCACTTTTTCCACCAAAACCTCACTTTTTCCACCCAAAAACCAACAGTCACATCTAAGTGCGGCGTTTTAGCCAAAGCACAGCCCTTAAGTACCTGGTCAACAGACAAGGTTTGACAGGTTCAGTCCTTGTCTGTTAACTTTACACCAAAGCGTAGCATTTCAGTGTGTGCGAATAGTCAAACAGCGTGTGTGAATAGCCTGACCCATTTTAAAACCTTGTAAATCAGTAAATGAATTAAACACCACTGGGCAATGAAAAATAATATTGGCTCTTAGGTGTAAATCCGTGGCTAGGATGGATTTTGGCACTAAAGAGATTACATAGATTACATTTTTAAATAAACACTAAAGAGACATCATCTCATATCTATTAATATAGCAATGTAAAATACACATAAAAAAGCATTACCCTTTTGCTTATTCTTCTTTCTGTGGAATCCATTAATATAGCAATGTAAAAAACACATAAAAAAATATTTACCCTTTTTGTGGAAACAACCATAAAACTTGATAAACTAATAGTTTGGGTCTACTTTAAGTAGGTTTAACTTTTAATAAACAAAATCATAAGGGTTCTCATCTCAATAAATATGGAGGTGTTACAACATCTGATAAAAAAATCTTTGCCATTGCTACAAAAGAACCACGTCTTTTAGTACATTAATTTCCTACAAAAGAACAAACAAATGTTGCCGGTTGTGGCTCACGTGCCCGAGGTTACAACAGCCGAAGGAGTATGTATTATGGTTATGTCTTTTTCTTGTAGTAACAAAAATTGAGCACAAAGCCTACTAATTGTACAAGAGTTAATTATTAGTGAAAGGTTTCACTTAATTAAAGACTTAAAAACTCTAATAAAACTAATTAAATGTCATCCAAAAACTCTACTCAAGTGTTTCTCTTTTATTCACCGCATGAAGAATTTAAATAATATTTATAATTTCATTAAATTATAGAGTTATTAAATATCCATTCACCAAAGTAACATATTGTGCTATAGCTATTGACGAATCTTAAAATGGTTAATATTAGATTTAACATAGTACGATCCTTTTATTTTAGATCTATCATATCTGCTATGATATTTGTATAAACAAAATGAAAATTAAAGAAGTCTTATTCATTATATGTAAATTATTCCTCAAATACTTGGTGCTTACATATCATAAGGGCCAATATTTCAAAGATTACAATCATCGCGAATAAGTTACAAATACACAAAATGAACAACAGACTAATGACTTTATTGACGTGGCATAATATGCATCACTGCTAAACTTTTGTTTTCTTTTTCAACATCTCCTCCTCACTGGATCCTATAAAAGGAAAATGATAAGAATATTAGTTTTTTTAATATATACGCTAGCCGAAATGCTAGAAAAATATTACCAAGTGTTTCATCCATTCAATCACTGCTATACATCCAGACCATGATAAGAATTAGTGAATTGAGATATTTTTAACAATAACAAAATATATCGATAAAACGAATTTAAATTGTTTTTCGTATAGGAACTTGTTAAAAGAAATAATCTAAAAGCTACTTTTTCTATAAAAAAAACAAATAATTTAAGCTTTTCTATAAAATAATATATCACATGCATCATGTACTACATAAAAAAAATTCCACGTTAGCATAAACCTAAAATATATATAAATTAAGAAGTTTCATTTACTTAAAAAAAATAATATTGGATGCATTTGTAAAAAATAATTTGATATTATACCTGTTGCAGTCTGTGGAGGGGCTGATCTTGTAGGGCAAGTTGACACCACATTTTCCAGGGAGACTAGCCGCGTTGTTGCCGCTAACGCCGCGGTAAGAGGACGAAGCACTCTTGAGACAGTTACAAATGGCCTTACGGTCAGCCGTGGTTCGAGCCTGGTTCCTAAGCCCTCTAATCCCATTGCAACAGCCAGCTGGCGGATTCCCACCATTCCTTAGGTAACCAAGGCATGGTGCTACAGCACCCACAACTTGACCACATGTTATCGCCTCCACCTCTGGCACAGTCACGGTTAGGAACACCACCAGCAACGCCACCATGCACCACGCCTTAATAAACATCTTTGTCAAGTGATGGTATGAAAGTAAATGCTTTGAATATGGAATTGAAAGCATGTGAAGGTGGGGTTTATATAAGGAGACTAGGCAGTGACATCTTGGATGGATTTTTCCAATATTCAAACTTTGTTACTTTCCTCGAAATACATATTTATATTTATATTTATATTTACATATACATATATTTTCCTTTTTTTTGGTACTGATATTTGCAATTAATAATTTCAGAAAATAAAACTTTTTATAGCTATGAGATAGTGTAAATAATCGGTGATCACTATTCCTGTTAATTTGTTCACATAACACACTTCAATCATATTGATGGAGGCTTAAATTCATGACATACGTGGAGAACCACTCATGTATAACTTCTCGCGTTGTTATAATTCACCTTCCATAGTGTTTAGTAAAAAAAAAAAGTTCAACGAACACGTCAAATGGGACTCGCTTGTTAGATAATATATATACACACACATTAGGTTAGAATCTCGTATATTACACGGATTGAATAAATGTAATGTTACGTAGTTAGTAATAAAAAGTTATGTCTCTAAATATCTCGTGTATTGTATGGAGTAAATAAACTCATATATTACACGAGTTGTATAAACCCACCGTGAGTGGGCTACGAGCGTGGGTTGAAACTTGATTAGGAAAATGAAATGGGATGAGCCAATTACATACTTACACATGTCAAATGTTTTGTTTTTCTTTATTGTAATATTTCATATAGCAGTTAATCTGATTTTAATTTGTTAGTTGTTTAAAAAAATTATACAGTTCGGTCTTTGGTGATTAGTGGGTTGGTAGCGTTTGGAAAATGATGTTAGTGGTCTATAGTTGACATAGAGTCAACCATATTTTGTAATCTTGTGAGATTGAAGTTTCTTTCTGTTTAAATTATTATGTTTTAGAGAAAACAACTATACAGAAAGAAACCCTCTTTTAAATTTTTTTATTCTATCAGCTTTTTAATTAAAAGAAACCCTCTTTTAAAATTTATCAATAAAAAAATTTCTATGCTTTATTCTTTTTATGTTTTAATTTAGAGATAATTGTATAAATATTCCATGTGATTAATAAAAAACAACACGTTTGTTGTCTAACTTTGAAAACTAATAGGTTTTGTAACCTTGTGTATTTGTAATATGTTGGAGATCTAACATTAACTTTCATTTTAAAGTCTATTATTATAAACGTGTGAAATGATTATTACCCTTTACGTACGGCATAGACTATTCGTATAACTTACTCAGATTTTTAAAATAAAATAAAATAAAATAAATAAACCCATCCTCCACCCACCTGCGCACCTCTGTTATTAACAATTATAAGACCGCCCCTCTTATTTTACGATTTCCAACAACCTCAAGAACCAACCTAAACACCACAACTTGTTAAATTGATGATGCAAGTGGGTCTCTTCATCCCAAACAAAAATGTATGACAAGCTTCCGCCTCTCTAAATTTATCGATAATGTAGGATCAAAACACTAACTTCATAGCCAGCGACCCTGAACTCGGGTATCTCGACCTAGATAAAATAGTAGGGAGAAGTTTTAGCCTCTCTAAGGGTGGAGGGTATAGGGCTCGGGGACTGATGAAACAATGGTTAACCAATGTGGTTAACTCACTGGTCTCGTCAAGTAGGGTTAATCCCTTCTTTCCGAGGATCGCTGGCTGGATCGTCCCCTGGTTGATCTCCTGCACAAGGAAACAAACCGTGACTCATAACAAGGAGGATGGGGTGGGGGGTGCTCCTTGTTACCACTCTCCGGCGCGAGAATCAGTAATTTGCTTGGGAAGCAAAGTGTGATAGTAGTAGTAGTGAGAGAGTTGTGAAGAGATACCTCAAACCTGGTTTGGGGTGGGTATTTATAGCCGAGGAGTGAAGGAGGGTAGTTGAGTGGCTAGTCTGACATCGCACAGCCTCCTGCAGGTGTGTCAGGCCTGTCAGTTACGGTGGTGAAGCCACGTCCTGCTGTGGTGTCAGTCTGTTGCTTACATGTGGGCCGCCAGGTGACTGTCTTCAGTGCCACTTGCACTGTGGTGTCAGACCCACTTGCCTCGTAGGCAGGATGCGGTGCCGGGCCGCATCGCTGCTTGCGGTAACTGATGTTGTTCCCGCGTTCTTGTTCTGGCCAAGGTGCATGCGGGATGCGGTGCCGGGCCGCATCGCCACTTGGTGACCGTTACTGTTGTCCAGATCCCTTGTCGTGACGAAAATGTTCATAGGATGCGGTGTCAGGCCGCATCGCTATGCGTAACATCCGTTTTCGTACTTAAGGTAAGTCTTCTCATCCCTTGACCGATTGGATTCGACCGTTGTGTTCGCGCGTGCCCTTACGGACACAGATAAGTTCTTACTGGTGGGGGTTTTTGATAAGGGTAATGGTCACTCGCGGTCGTGCTGACGCGAGATCTGGGACCATACCCCTTCAAGTCCCCCCAGTCTAGTGTTGCTTTCTTATGCAAGTTGCATGTGGGAGGAACACTGAACTATGGTGTCTAGAAGGTAGAATATGGAGGAGATTCTAGGCCATGCGGATGGCTCCTGCTTCAAGTAAATCAAGCTGGGGGTCCGGTAGAGTCGTGTGACGTCTCTTCCGTACCGGTGAGCAAGTTCCGTCTGATGCGGAATTCTCAGCCAAGGATTTGATCCGGTAATATGGCCTACCTTTTTCTGATGTCATCAGCCGCCTGTTGGTGTTTCGAACCAACCTTTGAGACGGTGACTGAAGATGTTAGCAGGGTTTGAACCAACCTTTGAGATGGTGACGGAAGATGTCCGTGACGCAACTCTAGTTGTAACCTCTGCGTCAGCTGATGCAATGCTGTAAGTCCTTTGCTCAAGCTCTATGTTTATCAACTGGACATGCAACGATGATCCCTGCTTTGTGGGGTGTTCGCATTCTCCAGTTTAGCTCTCAAGTAACCGCACGTCCTTTGCGGTTACCTCGTTGCCGCATACCGTTGGCCATGTTTGGTCGAACAATGTGGGGTACTTGCGTCATTGTTGGCCGTGTTTGGTCGAACAATGTGAATCTGGATAATGGTCAAATAAACATGGTCATAGGCCTGGTAGTGCCCACCATTGTTTATTCTATGCGGTTCATAGGTGGGCAAACAAAGTCATAAGCAGACTTGTTACCACTGTTCCTTGGCTTGTTGCTCAAGGGGATCACCCTAGTTTCTTAGGAATCTGGGTGAAACTCGTCCGCATACGTTCCGTAGCCACTTTCCTTCACGCTTAGTTGGAAGGCAGTTTTCCTGGAAGTAGCTTTGATCAACCGCGTGGTGGCTTAGTTGTGGCTCTTCTGTAGCTACCGTTTGCGGAGTTGCGTTCGGCCGCAGCTACTCGTGAGTGTCTGCGGTTTGTCACAGAAGACTCGCTTTAAAAGAGAGATTCTCTTTGATGTGGCTCTTGAATGATCAGGAGTCAGGAATGCTGATGTGCGGTTGTGCATCATTCTTATCCCTTTCCCTAAGGAGAAGCTATTTGTGTCCCATCCGTGGTTGTGAACCGGACACGAGGGATTTGAAGCTTGAAGAGCTTCAAGGTAATGCAGCTTTTGCTTTTCCTGAGAAGCGGTTTTCGCAGTCCAAAGAACGACGCTGGTTCTAAGTATCTAACACACCTGTACGGGCTCGTGTGTGTCAGCTCCGCATATTCCACGTGTGCTCGTGGGTAGATGCGGGTATTGGTTATACCACTTTACGAAATGTAGAGATATATATTTTTGCCTTTTTTGAGGGGTATGTAAAAAAACGACATGCGGTATGGGTTATGATGCGGTATACCAGAGAAACCGCATGCCGCTTTTGTTTGGATAATGTTGCCGCTTTTTTGTTGCATACATGGCTGAACGCACGTGTGAGTTGGTAGGATTTCCTGGCATGTGCTGAAACGAAAGGACGTTTGCACTGCCCAAGGTCATAAATGCACTGTAGCAGTAGTGTAAAAGTCTCTTTTGTCAGGCGCGTGGGCGGCCACTCGCGTGTGGTAACCATCAGCGGAACCGTCGCTGAACACGTGGCGTCGCGTAACTCGCTGTTTTCAAACGTGATGATTTGGTTACTGTCTCGCATTAATTGCGATGGGTATATAAGGGGAAACCGTTTGTGGTTTCCCCTCACTTGTTCAAAATTTCAAAAAATTTCCGGTGAGAGATAAGAGCTTCCTTCGTCTTCTCCGATAAACTTGTTTGATATTTCGGTGAGGTTTCTGTGTTTCTTGTGAATTTATCTCCTGTCTTCTTTATTACATTCTCTGATGGTTGAACCATCGAATCCACATAATGCTGAGGGTGAAAACCCAGATCATTCCTCGCCGACGACGGCGTAAGAGGAAGAAGTAGGTGGTGGTGCCCCCGGCGGGGGCCTACCAGTGTTGAAGTGGTCAAAGGGTCAGTTTGCTACCCTGATGACCAGTATTCAGATGCCCCAAGAGTATGGGTTTATCCACCCACAGGAAGGTGACACCGGTGCCGATGCTCCTGCCGGTTACGTCACCATGTGGGCCGATTTCTTCGGTGATGGTAACCTTCGGTTACCATTGACTGTGTTCGTTGCTGAGATTTTAGAGTATTACAAGATCCATATCTCCCAACTGAGTCCGTTTGGCATGATCCGGATCCGAAATTTTGAGTATACCTTTCGTGCTCTCGGTATAGAGCCTACTGTTGAAAACTTCCGGCGGTTTTACCAATTGACCGTGAATACTGGTTTCTTTTCTTTTGGTCAGCGTTGTGGTAGCCCCAAGCTGATGACCCCTCCCAAGGGTATTACGAAGTGGAAAACCAGATTCTTTTACATTAAGGCTGCCGCGATCGTTGCCAGGATGACTTTTCGGAATGTGAACGAGACGATCTTAGCGGAGAGCATTGACGTTCCCAGGGCTGATACAGTGGACTGGTTCCCAAGGTTGCGGACCATTGAGTTCAAGAAGTTAGACAACTCGCAGTTGTGGGTGCTGCGGATGATGTTGACCAGGCCGAGTAGGAAGGCAAGGCCCGTTGTGCGGGAGAAAAGTGGTGGTAAGTACTTTTCTTCTTATGTAGTTTTCTTACTTCCTTTTCTGTGTTACTAATTTGCAAGTGTATTATCAGAGGATGTTGCCCTGTGGAGGATATTCGATCCGGGGTTTGAGGGCAAGGTGGAGGTACTTGCATGTGCGGAGGGTGAAGAAGGTTTTAACTTGACCATCCGCGACAACTTACGGATTCCTGATCGCGATTCGATGAAGGCACCCCTGCCGCAAGGCAAAGGTATAGTCTATAATTTTCTTACTTGCTTTGTAAAGAAGTTCACCTCTCTGATTTGCTTGTTTGATGACTTAAGAAGAAGGTGGAGAAAATTGTGTGGGGTCGCCATAGGAAAAAGCATGAACCCGCAGTTGTTCCTCCTTTGGTGCCGCATGCGGCAGGTATCTCTTATTCTCGTTTCCGCTGATACACCGATTACGTGGTAGTGTCTGACACCCTTGAGGGTTTGGGTGTTCCAGGTGGTGGTGCGGCTGCAGGTGGATCCTCCGCGGGTTCCAAGCCTGTTGATGAGAAGAGGAAGAGGAAAGTGGAGGAGAAGGCTGCTGGTGCTGGTGAGAAGAAACGTCAGCGGTTGCAAACGAAACGGACAACCGTTGTCTCGCAGACGAAGCCTGCGGTTGTGGCTGGTAAATGAATCATAACCTTACAAGTGTTTGTCACTGTAACTTGTAATTGATAGTTATTTTTGCTTTGTTCGCAGAACCGCAAGATGAGGGTTTCTCCTTGTTTGATTCTCCCCCTTCCCCCACGCATGACACGGCTGCGGATGCGGGGGTGAACAAAGAGTTCACAATAAACTCTTCTGTTAAAGTGGTTACTAGGCCTTCAGTGCAAGCAGATGATACTGGGAAGAAGACCGCGGATCAAATCTTTGATACGGTAGATTCTTCTGATAATCTGATCTTTCCGAAGGATCTTGGGAACCTTAAGTTTGTTGATGCTGAAAAGCAAAAGTCTCCTACTGCCGAGAAGGCTTCTGGTTCTGCCTCTGGGGGTGCGGGTGTTGAAGGCCTCCCATTCAGCCTGGGGAGTTGACGTGAGAGCGACTACACATATTTTTTTAATGAAATTACACACGATTTGGTTTTAAATTTATAAAAGTGATTTATACTTCTACATCAAAACACACACGAAAGAGGCAAGTGTACCCCGTCACATATGTAGTAAAGTATCGGTAAGAACCAAGTATCGATCCAAGGAAATGGGCGGAGGAATAATACTAGACCTTTGTCATTAAATTAACGGAAGAAAGATAAGTTTTGTGATTTTCTAAAAACTAAAGTATGCATAAACAAATACTTAATAAAACATAATAGACTTCAAATATGAAAATAGATAAATAGCCTTGCTTTATACACAACCACAGCATGCAAACTAAGTCGATTTTGGCACTAGAAACATTTGGACAATTCTTCATTTTCAAGACAATTAGTATCCATTTCGAGAATCCTAACATGACAATCATTCGGAAAGCTAAAACGATAAACACACTTTAACCACCTAAAATTGTTCTTTAACGTGCAATTGATAAATGTCTATGAAAATCTTTTAAAAATAAGTTAGTCATCCGTTAGGAGTTTTCTAACCTCACTTAAACAAGGAAAGTGACATCGATAAATACAATGCAACCACCGAGACAAGCATAAACTAGATTAAATCACAACCGAGTTCATTTTACAAATCTTGCACATTAATTCACCGGGCTGGTCTACTTTGTCGTAAATGCACGGTCGTTCCACTCATTGCACGACCGTGCCAATCGCCCAGGTAAGAACCTTCACATAATGTTCACAGCTTTGTCATTTCGTCCGGAAAGTCCTCGTTTTCACTATCATCTTGTCTGGCATGCTGTTTCAGGCCAGTAAACAAAAGTATACTTGATTAAGTACTCGATTCACGGTTTTACGGCCGAAAACGCATAAAATGGGGATAAAATGGGGGACTAAAATTGTAACACCCATAATTTTATTTAGCGATTTCCATAAATAATCACGATTACTGAGTATTTATATTAAAACATTCATGCTATAATAGTGGTTTATTAAAAGCTTTTACAATTTAAAGTGATACAACATAATGTGGTTTAATTCGCCGTTTTAGAATAACGACGAAACAACTTGCAGAAGCTTCAATTAACGCGTGTTCGGTTCTTGCTCGACGCTTGATCTTCATCCGGGGCTCTCGACATTCACTTGTGTTCAAAACCAACTTAAAAGTTAGTTTTGATGATTAAATAACTGGTATCACAAGGAAAATGGGGTCGAATAATCAAATTAAAGAAAAATCAGGAAATCCCAATATTAATCCCTTGATCCTAGAAACAAGGATTTGAATCCGGTCTCCACCTGGCCCCTGATTTAAAATGCCCCCCACCGTAACTCAGTAGACAGCTGGCGTAAGGATTTCAGTCCCACCGTAACTTACGGTGGGCACCATAAGTTACGGTGGCCCCTGTATCAGCCCCTTCCAATTTTTGCCGTTTTTGACACGAAAACCTTCGTATCTTTCAATCTGCATATCCGTTTGACCTACCGTTTCTTCCTACATGATTGTAATTTGATCCTCCATCAAATGGAGTTAAAATCCAACATCCTACATAATAAATTTTTGAGACTTCTAAGCCTTCGACTCCTTGCCGTTTTACCAAATTTTAACCCGTTTATGCATTTTATCAAACAAACATATTTGTTTAATCCTTATTTCACATGCACCTCTTCAAACTAATGTTATCTACCATGTTAGGTTCTAATCACAGGTTTCTTACACAATTTAAATACGTTTTCGCTCGTATACTTTTTTTGACCCGTTAAGGGTATTTAAGCACTTTAGAACTTGAACTCGCTTTCGTACATTTCTAGCATCTTACTCCTACATTTCTTATCAAGTAATCTTCCACCACAACTATAAGTGTGTTGGAATTTAATGTGGATATCTATATGTTCCGAACTTTACCCCTCGGATTATCTTTTTACGGCAAAGACTCATATAAAGTCATTCGACCCAAGAATTTACATCTTTCACTATCTTTTCTTATTCTAAGCATTAATTTAATTATAAAACTTGTTTCCGAACCTCTTGCAAGGGTCCTTCGTTTGAATTAGCTTACAAGGGCAATTTGGTCGATTTTCATCCTTTCTTTACTACAAAGGAACTTTTAAATACTTGTTTGACCCAAAATCCGACCTTTTAACTATAATCTTGTTTATAAACCCATGTGCTTCTAAAACACCATAATCATAACTCAATTTATTCAGTTTAGCTAAAAGATAACCGAATAACTATATTTTAACCTTGTCTAACTCTTATAGAATCTCAAGTTCTACATGATGAGTTGAATCATTATACATACCTGGCTCGGATCAATATATTGACCCGTTTCAATAACTTGTCTTAGTAGACGCTAAACAATAGCGATGTGCGTATCCATTTGATATTTATTCCTATAAACATGTAACTCGACAAACCGTTAGTTGATATTGTCAAACGGTGATAGTTTCACCTTTTGACCGGTTTATTTACCTAGTGATCTTCGTCACTTCGACTAAATGAAAATATCATGTATTATGCTAATTTAAAGTCTACTAGCAAAAATACGAAATCAAGCAATACGTAACGAAATCGTGGTTACGTACCTTTAATGCACTCCTTCCAAACGCGTGTCTCCACCGGCTTGTCCACTTGACGATCCGGATTCCTTGCCTAAAGAGTTCAACCAACATTGTTTAGAACTCCTTTCATAACATATCACGCATAATTTTCCGTATAGTTCAAACATGCGTTTTTATCCCAATTGTCACTATGTTAGCTTTCTCTTAAGCATTTTAACAAACACCTTAAGGGCATAATTTTACATATTTATAATCAAGTTCATAACTTGTTATTTTTACCAAGATTTTAACATCTTTTACAAGAAAATCATCTAATTTAAAATTCAATATAAAAATTAACCTCATAGGATTCAAATAACACTAATTTACTCATCATGGTTCTAGTGTTCACCTTGTTTCTACAAAACCCACTACACACACATGGTGGATGATCATGAATTTCATAGTTTAAACATTAATTCAATAAACTAATGACTAGGGTTTACTCCTAGACATGATTTCATTACTATTTCACCCAAATAACCATCATGCAAGCTCAAATTTCAAATCTCATGTGTTCATCAAAATTTGAGATGGAACCAAAGTGGGAATTTTGACATACCTTATGATCCCTTCACTGAGGTGATCACTAGTTTGTGCTCGGATTTCGATTTGGGTTCGATTTCCCTTTCAAATTTGTTGATTTTGTGCTTGTTAGGGTTTGAGTAAGGGAACCCCCTTGGCTCCTGTGATTGTCTCTGCTTGTTAGGGTTTGAGTAAGGGAACCCCCTTGGCTCCTGTGATTGTCTCGACCAGAACACACACTTAGAGTGTGTGTTTTGGTGTTGATGTTTTATTAAATAAAACAAGTTTCCACCTTATCACATTTAGTCCCTCTACTTCACACCAGTTTGCATAAAGGGTGTTTTAACCCTGCTTTTCTTATTATTCCAAGACTTATAACTAACTAGGTTATTTATTTCCTAGTTATTTTATCTTGTTCACAACCCGTTTTATTTTAAGTCTCGTTAAATCTCGGGCCTTTTATATACTTTGTTTTCTCAAAGTATTTCTCATCTTTTTAACAAATATTAGATTTATAAATTTAATTCCTAAAATTTACCGGGTAAGTTTTACCACTAACTGTATTTTACCCGTCCTGTAGTATTAACGTGGTTTGATTACCAAACCCGTTTTCAGGGTGTTACAAAAATATGTATAAATTAGTGAATATCAGGAGTCTGAATTGGAGTACTACTACCGTACCTATACGGAAGACCGGAGTGTGAACTACCATCGTCCCCCTTGGAGCGTTATGCAAGGGGATGATATTTCAACTGATCCCTCCGCTTGCAAGGAGATTTTGGGTGGTTTGGGCACCCCGTTTGAGTTCTTTCACGCCCGTGGCCTGCCTCGTGAGCACCGGATCAACCAACTCTCGTCTATGCTTGTTGGGAGTTCCATAATGGCGAATGTCATTATGGAAGACTACAAGGTGCTGGGACGCAAGGAGGAGGAAAATGCTCGCTTGCGGGCTGAGACTGAAGCGTTGGTGAAAGCTGCTCGGGATGGTGCGGAACAGCTCAAAAGGGAGAAGGCTGCTTTTTAGCAGTATAAGCAGACTGAGGAGTGGGCTGCAACTGTTGGCCTTAAACAGGTCCGTACTCTCGCCAAATTGCTTTCTGATGAGCGCAAGATTTGGAAAGAATCGCTTTCTAATGAGCGTAAGAGTTGGAGAGAATCTGGGGCCAAACAGAATGAAAAGTTGTTTCGTGTTCGTCAGGAGCTGACTAATGTCAAGGCAGCAAATGTTGCTTTGGTCAAGGAAAAAGCCGCAGCTGAGGCGGTTGCCAAAGAGGCTAAGGAGGCGGAGGTCCGCGCTGCCAAGGCTCTTGAAGAGGAAAATGCTGACCGCACTAATTTAACCAAGACTGTAGAGGGCCTCCAGGTATGAGTTGCTTTTGTTCTTGAATTTGTATCTTTGTTTCACAAGTATGATTGATTATCTTTGTATACTTGTGTTTCTTTGTTGTTGAAAGGCTGAAGTGCAGAACCATGTGACCATTCTTGCAGAGGTCACTGCCCGCGCGGCCGAAGCTGAAGCGCGGGCAAGGGAGGCTGCCGAGGCTAGAGATAGCTTGGTTTCTTCATTTGATCAGCTTAAGGCAGACCGCGATTGGATGCGTGATCATGGTATCGGGCATGTAAGTACCTGGTGCCTTTGCTATCGTCTAGGTTTGCCTTTGCTAACCTTATTGCTTGTGTTTTGCAGATTGTTGGAGCCATCCTTGATGCACCTGAGAACGCAGCTGCTGTAGAGGAGCTGAAGCAGCGCGCGCGGGAGGCTGGTTTTAAAGCTGGTTATAACCGATGTATTAGCCATATGAACCTCTTATCCCAAGGCAAATTTACCGATGAAAGGTCTGGGTTCCATGGCGTGGATACTGAAGCGCGTCTTGCTGTCGCTGTTGCAGCGTATAACGACCTGTCCATTTCCGCCCTTGAGGAAATTGATAAATGCTTGGATGCGGAAGATTATGTGAACCGCTTGTAGTTGTTGTACGGTGATCCTGAAGAGGAAGAGACCGCCGGTAGTGGTAAGGGTGGTGCGGGTACCAGTGGTACAAAGAAGGACTAGGTTGGTCTGCGTGCCTTTTTTGGTTTCCTCGATGTAAATGTTAGAAACTTTATGTAAATCTCTTGTGCACCGCGTAGGTGTAGAAATATTTTGAATACAAAGTTTAATTATTTTGTTTAATTTGTGCAAGTGTTTTTACTACTTGCATGCTTAAACGTGTATGCGTTAATGTTATTGTGAATAGCATTAAGTCTGAATTTGCCTTTTGAATATCTAGGTGATATGCAAGTATGTGCGGCTCAAAGTGTAAAAAATATTTTTTACTCTTTGTGCGAGCGCGTATAACTCTGTTGGCTGTAAAGCGCAGTTGAGTATACTCTGTACCTTTGTCGTATGAGTATTAGTCAATTCATGTTTTTATCCCGTTAGGGTTTAGGAATTGTGTAGGCTTTTGTGAAAAACCGTATGTGCATATCCAGTCGGATAGACATTTAACGTTTTGCATTTGCTGGCCTATTACAATATTTGTGTGTGGTTACCACTTTGTGTGGGTATCGCGAATAAAGATTTTGCCAATCTGTTTTTGCAGATATCGCAAACTGGAACACGCATTTGTAATAGAAGGAAATAAACAATATTGCATTGAATCGTTCATTTATTTATTTGCAAATAGTCTGCGGCCCGATAGGTTACATGGGAAATGTTTAACATGGCTTACATGTAACAGCGTCGAAGTTGCTGTGTATTCTAGGTACGCGCGATAGGTTCACCTTCTAACGTTTGTAGTTTATACGTGCCTTTGCCCAGAACCTCTTGGATGAGGTAGGGTCCTTCCCACTTGGGGGCAAGTTTCCCTGAGCGCTCAGCGTTAGATGCTTCGTTATCGCGAAGGACGTAGTCTCCCGGGTTGAAAGCTACTCGTGAGTGTCTGCGGTTTGTCACAGAAGACTCGCTTTAAAAGAGAGATTCTCTTTGATGTGGCTCTTGAATGATCAGGAGTCAGGAATGCTGATGTGCGGTTGTGCATCATTCTTATCCCTTTTCCCTAAGGAGAAGCTATTTGTGTCCCATCCGTGGTTGTGAACCGGACACGAGGGATTTGAAGCTTGAAGAGCTTCAAGGTAATGCAGCTTTTGCTTTTCCTGAGAAGCGGTTTTCACAGTCCAAAGAACGACGCTGGTTCTAAGTATCTAACACACCTGTACGGGCTCGTGTGTGTCGGCTCCGCATATTCCACATGTGCTCGTGGGTAGATGCGGGTATTGGTTATACCACTTTACGAAATGTAGAGATATATATTTTTGCCTTTTTTGAGGGGTATGTAAAAAAACGACATGCGGTATGGGTTATGGTGCGGTATACCAGTGAAACCGCATGCCGCTTTTGTTTGGATAATGTTGCCGTTTTTTTGTTGCATACATGGCTGAACGCACGTGTGAGTTGGTGAAAGTTGGTAGGATTTCCTGGCAAGTGCTGAAACGAAAGGACGTTCGCACTGCCCAAGGTCATAAATGCACTGTAGCAGTAGTGTAAAAGTCACTTTTGTCAGGCGCGTGGGTGGCCACTCGCGCGTGGTAACCATCAGCGGAACCGTCGCTGAACACGTGGCGTCGCGTAACTCGCTGTTTTCAAACGTGATGATTTGGTTACTGTCTCGCATTAATTGCGATGGGTATATAAGGGGAAACCGTTTGTGGTTTCCCCTCACTTGTTCAAAATTTCAAAAAATTTCCGGTGAGAGATAAGAGCTTCCTTCGTCTTCTCCGATAAACTTGTTTGATATTTCGGTGAGGTTTCTGTGTTTCTTGTGAATTTATCTCCTGTCTTCTTTATTACATTCTCTGATGGTTGAACCATCGAATCCACATAATGCTGAGGGTGAAAACCCAGATCATTCCTCGCCGACGACGGCGTAAGAGGAAGAAGTAGGTGGTGGTGCCCCCGGCGGGGGCCTACCAGTGTTGAAGTGGTCAAAGGGTCAGTTTGCTACCCTGATGACCAGTATTCAGATGCCCCAAGAGTATGGGTTTATCCACCCACAGGAAGGTGACACCGGTGCCGATGCTCCTGCCGGTTACGTCACCATGTGGGCCGATTTCTTCGGTGATGGTAACCTTCGGTTACCATTGACTGTGTTCGTTGCTGAGATTTTAGAGTATTACAAGATCCATATCTCCCAACTGAGTCCGTTTGGCATGATCCGGATCCAAAATTTTGAGTATACCTTTCGTGCTCTCGGTATAGAGCCTACTGTTGAAAACTTCCGGCGGTTTTACCAATTGACCGTGAATACTGGTTTCTTTTCTTTTGGTCAGCGTTGTGGTAGCCCCAAGCTGATGACCCCTCCCAAGGGTATTACGAAGTGGAAAACCAGATTCTTTTACATTAAGGCTACCGCGATCGTTGCCAGGATGACTTTTCGGAATGCGAACGAGACGATCTTAGCGGAGAGCATTGACGTTCCCAGGGCTGGTACAGTGGACTGGTTCCCAAGGTTGCGGACCATTGAGTTCAAGAAGCTAGACAACTCGCAGTTGTGGGTGCTGCGGATGATGTTGACCAGGCCAAGTAGGAAGGCAAGGCCCGTTGTGCGGGAGAAAAGTGGTGGTAAGTACTTTTCTTCTTATGTAGTTTTCTTACTTCCTTTTCTGTGTTACTATTTTGCAAGTGTATTATCAGAGGATGTTGCCCTGTGGAGGATATTCGATCCGGGGTTTGAGGGCAAGGTGGAGGTACTTGCATGTGCGGAGGGTGAAGAAGGTTTTAACTTGACCATCCGCGACAACTTACGGATTCCTGATCGCGATGCGATGAAGGCACCCCTGCCGCAAGGCAAAGGTATAGTCTATAATTTTCTTACTTGCTTTGTAAAGAAGTTTACCTCTCTGATTTGCTTGTTTGATGACTTAAGAAGCAGGTGGAGAAAACTGTGTGGGGTCGCCATAGGAAAAAGCATGAACCCGCAGTTGTTCCTACTTTGGTGCCGCATGCGGCAGGTATCTCTTATTCTCGTTTCCGCAGATACACCGATTACGTAGTAGTGTTTGACACCCTTGAGGGTTTGGGTGTTCCAGGTGGTGGTGCGGCTGCAGGTGGATCCTCCGCGGGTTCCAAGCCTGCTGATGAGAAGAGGAAGAGGAAAGTGGAGGAGAAGGCTGCTGGTGCTGGTGAGAAGAAACGTCAGCGGTTGCAAACGAAACGGACAACCGTTGTCTCGCAGACGAAGCCTGCGGTTGTGGCTGGTAAATGAATCATAACCTTACAAGTGTTTGTCACTGTAACTTGTAATTGATAGTTATTTTTGCTTTGTTCGCAGAACCGCAAGATGAGGGTTTCTCCTTGTTTGATTCTCCCCCTTCCCCCACGCATGACATGGCTGCGGATGTGGGGGTGAACAAAGAGTTCACAATAAACTCTTCTGTTAAAGTGGTTACTGAGCCTTCTGTGCAAGCAGATGATACTGGGAAGAAGACCGCGGATCAAATCTTTGATACGGTAGATTCTTCTGATAATCTGATCTTTCCGAAGGATCTTGGGAACCTTAAGTTTGTTGATGCTGAAAAGCAAAAGTCTCCTACTGCCGAGAAGGCTTCTGGTTCTGCCTCTGGGGGTGCGGGTGTTGAAGGCCTCCCATTCAGCCTGGGGAGTTGACGTGAGAGCGACTACACATATTTTTATAATGAAATTACACACGATTTGGTTTTAAATTTATAAAAGTGATTTATACTTCTACATCAAAACACACACGAAAGAGGCAAGTGTACCCCGTCACATATGTAGTAAAGTATCGGTAAGAACCAAGTATCGATCCAAGGAAATGGGCGGAGGAATAATACTAGACCTTTGTCATTAAATTAACGGAAGAAAGATAAGTTTTGTGATTTTCTAAAAACTAAAGTAAGCATAAACAAATACTTAATAAAACATAATAGACTTCAAATATGAAAATAGATAAATAGCCTTGCTTTATACACAACCACAGCATGCAAACTAAGTCGATTTTGGCACTAGAAACATTTGGACAATTCTTCATTTTCAAGACAATTAGTATCTCTTTCGAGAATCCTAACATAACAATCATTCGGAAAGCTAAAACGATAAACACACTTTAACCACCTAAAATTGTTCTTTAACGTGCAATTGATAAATGTCTATGAAAATCTTTTAAAAATAAGTTAGTCATCCGTTAGGAGTTTTCTAACCTCACTTAAACAAGGAAAGTGACATCGATAAATACAATGCAACCACCGAGACAAGCATAAACTAGATTAAATCACAACCGAGTTCATTTTACATATCTTGCACATTAATTCACCGGGCTGGTCTACTTTTTCGTAAACGCACGGTCGTTCCACTCATTGCACGACCGTGCCAATCGCCCAGGTAAGAATCTTCACATAATGTTCGCAGCTTTGTCATTTCGTCCGGAAAGTCCTCGTTTTCACTATCATCTTTTCTGGCATGCTGTTTTAGGCCAGTAAACAAAAGTATACTTGATTAAGTACTCGATTCACGGTTTTACGGCCGAAAACGCATAAAATGGGGATAAAATGGGGGACTAAAATTGTAACACCCATAATTTTATTTAGCGATTTCCATAAATAATCACGATTACTGAGTATTTATATTAAAACATTCATGCTATAATACTGGTTTATTAAAAGCTTTAACAATTTAAAGTGATACAACATAATGTGGTTTAATTCGCCGTTTTAGAATAACGACGAAACAACTTGCAGAAGCTTCAATTAACGCGTGTTCGGTTCTTGCTCGACGCTTGATCTTCATCCGGGGCTCTCGACATTCACCTGTGTTCAAAACCAACTTAAAAGTTAGTTTTGATGATTAAATAACTGGTATCACAAGGAAAATGGGGTCGAATAATCGAATTAAAGAAAAATCAGGAAATCCCAATATTAATCCCTTGATCCTAGAAACAAGGATTTGAATCCGGTCTCCACCTGGCCCCTGATTTAAAATGCCCCCCACCGTAACTCAGTAGACAGCTGGCGTAAGGATTTCAGTCCCACCGTAACTTACGGTGGGCACCATAAGTTACGGTGGCCCCTGTATCAGCCCCTTCCAATTTTTGCCGTTTTTGACACGAAAACCTTCGTATCTTTCAATCTGCATATCCGTTTGACCTACCGTTTCTTCCTACATGATTGTAATTTGATCCTCCATCAAATGGAGTTAAAATCCAACATCCTACATAATAAATTTTTGAGACTTCTAAGCCTTCGACTCCTTGCCGTTTTACCAAATTTTAACCCGTTTATGCATTTTATCAAACAAACATATTTGTTTAATCCTTATTTCACATGCACCTCTTCAAACTAATGTTATCTACCATGTTAGGTTCTAATCACAGGTTTCTTACACAATTTAAATACGTTTTCGCTCGTATACTTTTTTTGACCCGTTAAGGGTATTTAAGCACTTTAGAACTTGAACTCGCTTTCGTACATTTCTAGCATCTTACTCCTACATTTCTTATCAAGTAATCTTCCACCACAACTATAAGTGTGTTGGAATTTAATGTGGATATCTATATGTTCCGAACTTTACCCCTCGGAATATCTTTTTACGGCAAAGACTCATATAAAGTCATTCGACCCAAGAATTTACATCTTTCACTATCTTTTCTTATTCTAAGCATTAATTTAATTATAAAACTCGTTTCCGAACCTCTTGCAAGGGTCCTTCGTTTGAATTAGCTTACAAGGGCAATTTGGTCGATTTTCATCCTTTCTTTACTACAAAGGAACTTTTAAATACTTGTTTGACCCAAAATCCGACCTTTTAACTATAATCTTGTTTATAAACCCATGTGCTTCTAAAACACCATAATCATAACTCAATTTATTCAGTTTAGCTAAAAGATAACCGAATAACTATATTTTAACCTTGTCTAACTCTTATAGAA
The DNA here is from genome assembly GCA_030545235.1 of Helianthus tuberosus. NCBI lineage: Eukaryota > Viridiplantae > Streptophyta > Magnoliopsida > Asterales > Asteraceae > Helianthus > Helianthus tuberosus. The sequence goes on along the minus strand of CM060351.1, from coordinate 203,072,934 downwards.
TCTCAAGTTCTACATGATGAGTTGAATCATTATACATACCTGGCTCGGATCAATATATTGACCCGTTTCAATAACTTGTCTTAGTAGACGCTAAACAATAGCGATGTGCGTATCCATTTGATATTTATTCCTATAAACATGTAACTCGACAAACCGTTAGTTGATATTGTCAAACGGTGATAGTTTCACCTTTTGACCGGTTTATTTACCTAGTGATCTTAGTCACTTCGACTAAATGAAAATATCATGTATTATGCTAATTTAAACATTAATTCAATAAACTAATGACTAGGGTTTACTCCTAGACATGATTTCATTACTATTTCACCCAAATAACCATCATGCAAGCTCAAATTTCAAATCTCATGTGTTCATCAAAATTTGAGATGGAACCAAAGTGGGAATTTTGACATACCTTATGATCCCTTCACTGAGGTGATCACTAGTTTGTGCTCGGATTTCGATTTGGGTTCGATTTCCCCTTCAAATTTGTTGATTTTGTGCTTGTTAGGGTTTGAGTAAGGGAACCCCCTTGGCTCCTGTGATTGTCTCTGCTTGTTAGGGTTTGAGTAAGGGAACCCCCTTGGCTCCTGTGATTGTCTCGACCAGAACACACACTTAGAGTGTGTGTTTTGGTGTTGATGTTTTATTAAATAAAACAAGTTTCCACCTTATCATCTTTAGTCCCTCTACTTCACACCAGTTTGCATAAAGGGTGTTTTAACCCTGCTTTTCTTATTATTCCAAGACTTATAACTAACTAGGTTATTTATTTCCTAGTTATTTTATCTTGTTCACAACCCGTTTTATTTTAAGTCTCGTTAAATCTCGGGCCTTTTATATACTTTGTTTTCTCAAAGTATTTCTCATCTTTTTAACAAATATTAGATTTATAAATTTAATTCCTAAAATTTACCGGGTAAGTTTTACCACTAACTGTATTTTACCCGTCCTGTAGTATTAACGTGGTTTGATTACCAAACCCGTTTTCAGGGTGTTACAAAAATATGTATAAATTAGTGAATATCAGGAGTCTGAATTGGAGTACTACTACCGTACCTATACGGAAGACCGGAGTGTGAACTACCATCGTCCCCCTTGGAGCGTTATGCAAGGGGATGATATTTCAACTGATCCCTCCGCTTGCAAGGAGATTTTGGGTGGTTTGGGCACCCCGTTTGAGTTCTTTCACGCCCGTGGCCTGCCTCGTGAGCACCGGATCAACCAACTCTCGTCTATGCTTGTTGGGAGTTCCATAATGGCGAATGTCATTATGGAAGACTACAAGGTGCTGGGACGCAAGGAGGAGGAAAATGCTCGCTTGCGGGCTGAGACTGAAGCGTTGGTGAAAGCTGCTCGGGATGGTGCGGAGCAGCTCAAAAGGGAGAAGGCTGCTTTTTAGCAGTATAAGCAGACTGAGGAGTGGGCTGCAACTGTTGGCCTTAAACAGGTCCGTACTCTCGCCAAATTGCTTTCTGATGAGCGCAAGATTTGGAAAGAATCGCTTTCTAATGAGCGCAAGAGTTGGGGAGAATCTGGGGCCAAACAGAATGAAAAGCTGTTTCGTGTTCGTCAGGAGCTGACTAATGTCAAGGCAGCAAATGTTGCTTTGGTCAAGGAAAAAGCCGCAGCTGAGGCGGTTTCCAAAGAGGCTAAGGAGGCGGAGGTCCGCGCTGCCAAGGCTCTTGAAGAGGCAAATGCTGACCACACTAATTTAACCAAGACTGTAGAGGGCCTCCAGGTATGAGTTGCTTTTGTTCTTGAATTTGTATCTTTGTTTCACAAGTATGATTGATTATCTTTGTGTACTTGTGTTTCTTTGTTGTTGAAAGGCTGAAGTGCATAACCATGTGACCATTCTTGCAGAGGTCACTGCCCGCGCGGCCGAAGCTGAAGCGCGGGCAAGGGAGGCTGCCGAGGCTAGAGATAGCTTGGTTTCTTCATTTGATCAGCTTAAGGCAGACCGCGATTGGATGCGTGATCACGGTATCGGGCATGTAAGTACCTGGTGCATTTGCTATCGTCTAGGTTTGCCTTTGCTAACCTTATTGCTTGTGTTTTGCAGATTGTTGGAGCCATCCTTGATGCACCTGAGAACGCAGCTGCTGTAGAGGAGCTGAAGCAGCGCACGCGGGAGGCTGGTTTTAAAGCTGGTTATAACCGATGTATTAGCCATATGAACCTCTTATCCCAAGGCAAATTTACCGATGAAAGGTCTGGGTTCCATGGCGTGGATACTGAAGCACGTCTTGCTGTCGCTGTTGCAGCGTATAATGACCTGTCCATTTCCGCCCTTGAGGAAATTGATAAATGCTTGGATGCGGAAGATTATGTGAACCGCTTGCGGTTGTTGTACGGTGATCCTGAAGAGGAAGAGACCGCCGGTAGTGGTAAGGGTGGTGCGGGTACCAGTGGTACAAAGAAGGACTAGGTTGGTCTGCGTGCCTTTTTTGGTTTCCTCGATGTAAATGTTAGAAACTTTATGTAAATCTCTTGTGCACCGCGTAGGTGTAGAAATATTTTGATTACAAAGTTTAATTATTTTGTTCAATTTGTGCAAGTGTTTTTACTACTTGCATGCTTAAACGTGTATGCGTTAATGTTATTGTGAATAGCATTAAGTCTGAATTTGCCTTTTGAATATCTAGGTGATATGCAAGTATGTGCGGCTCAAAGTGTAAAATATATTTTTTACTCTTTGTGCGAGCGCGTATAACTCTGTTGGCTGTAAAGCGCAGTTGAGTATACTCAGTACCTTTGTCGTATGAGTATTAGTCAATTCATGTTTTTATCCCGTTAGGGTTTAGGAATTGTGTAGGCTTTTGTGAAAAACCGTATGTGCATATCCAGCAGGATAGACATTTAACGTTTTGCATTTGCTGGCCTATTACAATATTTGTGTGTGGTTACCACTTTGTGTGGGTATCGCGAATAAAGATTTTGCCAATCTGTTTTTGCAGATATCGCAAACTGGAACACGCATTTGTAATAGAAGGAAATAAACAATATTGCTTTGAATCGTTCATTTATTTATTTGCAAATAGCCTGCGGCCCGATAGGTTACATGGGAAATGTTTGACATGGCTTACATGTAACAGCGTCGAAGTTGCTGTGCATTCTAGGTACGCGTGATAGGTTCACCTTCTAACGTTTGTAGTTTATACGTGCCTTTGCCCAGAACCTCTTGGATGAGGTAGGGTCCTTCCCACTTGGGGGCAAGTTTCCCTGAGCGCTCAGCGTTAGATGCTTCGTTATCGCGAAGGACGTAGTCTCCCGGGTTGAAAGTACAAACGCGGACGCGTGAATTGTAGTACTTTTCAAGCTTGGTTTTATACTTGGCCTCGTTGATGGCAGCGTTTTCACGCCTTTCTTCTAGGTGGTCCAAGTCAAGCCTGCGTTCCTCACTGTTGTCTATCCTGTCGATAACCAACATTCGGGGTGAGGGGAGACCTACTTCCGCAGGGATCACCGCTTCCGAGCCATAGACCAGGCTGAAGGGTGTCTCACCGTGACTTGTCTTTGGGCTTGTCCTGTGAGCCCATAAGATACTCGGGAGTTCTTCGACCCAGCCGCGTCTGGCCGTTCCCAACCGTGCCTTGATGCCTTCGACTAAACTTTTATTGATACTCTCGACCTGGCCATTCCCTTGCGGATGCGCTACTGAGGAAAATATGTGTTCAATGTGTAGTTCCTTTAGCCATTTTTGAAAGTCGTCGGTAGCAAAGTTGGTGCCGTTGTCGGTAACGATGCACATCGGTAGACCGAAACGGCAGATGATATGTTCCCATACGAATTTCCTTGTTATCATAGCGATGGTTGAGGCGAGCGGTTTTGCCTCTACCCATTTTGTAAAGCCATCAATAGCCACTATGATAAACTTCACCGCACCTGGTGCGTCTGGAAATGGTCCCACCACATCGATTGCCCATTTTTGGAATGGCCATGCGGTGGTGACGGGTATCAGGTTGTTCTTGGGACGCAAAGTTTTGGGAGCATGCCGCTGACAATTGAAACACTTGTGCAAGACTTTGACCGCATCCAGATGCATACCGGGCCAGTAGTACCCGCCGTTCATAATTTTGGCCACTACCATGTGTGGGCCTGCGTGTATGCCACATATTCCCTCGTGTATCTCTCTGATAAGGTACGTGGCATCTTGGGGGTCGACGCATCATAGGAGTGGCCCCAGGTATGATTTACGGTATAAAATACTGTCTCCCATTTGATAATGGCACATTTTGTATTGTATCTTGCGTGCCTCTGCCTTGCTTTCGGGAGTAACACCTGATTGTAGGTACGTAATGATCGGTGTCATTCAGGATGTTGTCCCGTACTGGATAATGTTGACTTGGCGTAGGGGTACTGAAGGATTCTGTAGAATCTCAATGCATATCTCCTTCGCCAGATGTTGGAAGCTAGTGGATGCGAGTTTTGACAGTGCATCCGCGGGCTTGTTTTCACTTCTGTTGATATGGAGAATATTGAAGGAAGTGAACTTTTATTTCAGTTGCAAGGCTTTTTCGAGGTAGAGGATCATAATGTCCCCTTTTGAGGCATAGTCAACGCGCACCTGCCCTGCAACCAATAGTGAGTCGACGTGTGCTTCCAAATGTTAGACGCCGAGTTTGACTGGCAGACGTAGCCCAGCTAGTAGAGCCTCATATTCTGCCTCGTTATTTGTGCTTTTGAAATCGAGGCGGATTGTATAGGTAAGCTCTTGGCCATTGGGGCTGACGAGTCGCAGACCTGCGCCTGCACCATCCTCATTGGATGCACCATCGGTATATAGTGCCCAGGTTTCTGAGGAGGATGGTGGTGGTGTAGGGTTTTGTTCTTCTTCGTATTCCTGAATGCGTTTTGCTGGTACTTCGGCAATGAAATCAGCTAGAACCTGGCCTTTAATTGCGGGGCGAGGCTTATAGATCAGCGTGTGTGCGCCCAGTTCAATGGCCCATTTTGATAATCTCCCAGAGATTTCGGGTTTTGATAGGATTGGCCCGATCCTGTAGTTGGTTAATACCGTGATGACGTGATTTGCAAAGTAACGTCGTAATCGTCTCGATGCGTGCACTAGTGCCAGTACCAACTTCTCCATGATGGAGTATCTTGTCTCTGGGTCTTTGAGCATTTTGCTGATATAGTATATGGGTGTTTGAACTCCCTCTCGCTCCACTATGAGTACCGCGCCTACCGCGTTATCTGCGGCGGATAGGTACAAGATAAGTGGCTTATTCTTGCGTGATGCGGTTAGAGTTGGGAGTTGAATCAAACACTCTTTCATCTCCCGGAAAGTGTTTTCGGCCTCTGCGGTCCAATGGAATTGCTCCTTTTTTAAGCAGTTCCGCAGGGTCTTGATGAAAGGATAAGATTTGGCTGCATGATTGGCTAAGAATCTACTCAGTGCAGCTAGCCTGCCGGCTAGTCGTTGCATTTCTTTCATCGTGGAAGGCGATGGCATGCGCTCAATCGCCTGAACTTTTTCTGGGTTTACCCTGAATCCATCTTTGGTGACGATGAATCCAAGGAACTTGCCTTCCTCCATTCCAAACGAGCATTTCCCTGGATTGAGCTTCATATTGACACTGTGCAGAGTTTGGAATGTTCTTTCCATATCATTGAGCATGGTATCCTCCTCCATGCTCATGACGACTAGGTTGTCCATGTAGATCTTGACACTTTTGCTGATTTGATCACCAAAAGTGTCGTTCATCAATTTTTGATAGGTTGCGCCCGCGTTGCGCAAACTGAACGGCATTTTTGTATACCAGTAATTCCCGGTAGGTGTGCAAAATGCCGTTTTATCTTCGTCCTCGATTGCCATCTGTACTTGGTGATAGCCTTTGTAACAATCGAGAAAGCACTTCCATCGAAATGGTGCGAGGTTATCGACTTTCTCGTCGATCTCTGGAAGTGCGTAACAATCCTTGGGGCAAGCTTTGTTGAGATCTTTATAATCGACGCACATGCGCCAGCCCCCGATTAGTTTTTCTACCATGACTGAGTTGGATAACCAAGTCTGGTACTTGACTTCCCGCAGGATACCTGCGGAGAGCAGTTCTTTGACCTGCTCGTGCATCGCCTCGTTCTTTGCGGATCCAAGGTGGCGTTGGCCTTGGATCATTTGCGTGATACCTGGCAAGGTGTTCAAGAAATGTTGCGCAACTTCACGTGGCACCCCTGTCATGTCTGCGGGTGTCCATGGAAAAATATCTTGGTTTCTGAAGAGGAGTTGCTTTAGGCGCGCCCTGATGCTGTGGGACAAGGCGTGGCCCAACGTGACTGTTTGCTCTGGGTATCTTGCGTTAAGAACCCATTTTTCTGGTTGGGTGTTGGGGGTAGGCCTTGTTATCTTGGTCAGATGAAGCTCGTCCGTGGACATAACTTCTCTGCAGGCGTATATTATCTCAACCCCCGTCTCGGTTGGGAAACCGATGGCAGAGTGGGGGATGGATGTAATTATGTTGAAATCGCCCTGGGACTCTCTCCTGAGAAGTACGTCGTATTTGGAGGTGTGGGTTGGTGAGGCGCACAGGAAAAGTGATTTGGCCCAGGGGGAATACGGTTTCCCCCGCAAATAAGGCCAAAGGGTAGTCTACCGGCTGCAACCGATCCTTGTCTTTTTTATTAAACTGGTTGAAGCACTACTCATATATGATGTCAGATGTACTGCCCAGGTCGATGAATAACCGCTACGTGCAGTAATGAGCCAGGTAGCCTGTGATTACGACGGCGCGCCTGTCGCGCGGTCCGCCTCAGACTTTTGGAAAGACAACTTGCTCGTCTTTCCAGTCATTGTCCGGTCTTCTTGCCGCCTTGCGTGGCTTTCCTCGTCCCCCATTGATCATGTGGGTTGAGGCCACATACATGGTCCTCTTACCCATGGAGGTGCCTTCGTTGTGGGGGGTGATGCGCTTGATTTGTTTTTTCGCGGCTGGCAACAAATGTTGCAGCTTCCCCTCTTTCGGGGCTCGCTCAATCTACAGTCGGAGACTGATGCAGTTGTTTGTTGTGTGGCCCGAGTTCTTGTGATACTCACAGTAAAGTGTGAGATCCTGATTCTTCTTGGACTTCATTGGTTGGCCCGGTCGCAGGAACTGCACGTCCGTGAGGACGACGTCGCTTGGCGACTGGTTGATCTCGATCCAGTTACGGTCCCGAGATTCCTTCTTCGATGCCCGGTTTTCATGTTGGGCATTGATTGTTGCCCTTGCGTCGGGCTGGTGACCACGCGGAACATATGGTTTGGGATCGTTGCCGTGATTCCACGTGTCCCGGTTGCACTTGTTGTTGCGTCTGGGGTCCTGGCGGGAGGACTGGCCTTCCGCTTGGGGCTGTGCCTTTGTAACGTGCGGCTTGAGAGACCGCTGAGTCTGGGCGTACGTCTTGACCGCGGCCATAACGTCGTCCCATTTCTTTGGCAAGCCTTCTTTGCCTGAGATGGTCATAACCATTTCTTCGTCCTTGACGGCTCGAATGAAATGGTTGCGTGCCATTTTGTCTACAACACCGCCTATCTCCAGGCACTCTTTGTTGTAACAGATCACAAACGACTCGAGAGATTCGTTGTCTCCACGCCAGATGTTCATGACGTCCATAGAATCGCGTTTGTGACGTCGCTGCTGGCTGAAATGTGCGAGAAACTTTGCTTGCAAGTCCTCGAATGAGGCCAGTGATCCCACTGGCAAAGAATTGAACCAAGCCCTTCCCAGACCAGTGAGGGTCTGGGGGAAAAAATGACACCAAGTGGGCTCGTCCCACCTGCTGTTGCATCCGGCACCAGTAAAAATATCCACGTGGTCGTCCGGGTCGGACGAACCATTGTATTTCCCGATCGTTAATGGGAATTTATTCGTGGTGACATCGGCGTGGGCAATCTCCCGGACGAACTTGGAGTTTTCGGCCGCAGATTTCGACCTGTAGGGTTGGCTTTGGTGGCGCTTTGTAGCGCGGAGGTATGTAGTACGGGGTTCGGTGGGAGGAACGTAATTGCGTCCTCCCGGTCTGCTGCTAGTAGCGTGGGACTCCCCGCAGTATGTATGGTCGTCCGGGTCGGTATGGCCATACCCTTCGTTGTGGGACTGCGGTCCCAGCCGGCTATGAATGCCGGAACCGCGGTGGGTTGTGGATTGCCGCCTGTTTTCGGCCTGAGGGCCCAGACGGTTATGTATTGGGCCCCTACTGTGGGACCCGTATGAGAAATCATCCTCATTGATTTTGCGGACCTCGCAGTAAGAGGAACTGCGGTCTTCAAGCCTACTTCGGGAGGCTGGGTGTGTTGGGTTCCTGCCGTCGTATTGCAAAATGCGACCCGTAGGTGTATGTGGTGTCGGGATAGGCCCGACAGGTATTTGTGCTTCTGCGCAAGCTCTGTTGTATGATGCGGCCAGCATAGCTTGTTGTTGGTCATACCAGGCATGGAGGTTCATGCCTGGAAGTATCACAGAAGCGAACTGTGAAAGGTCTTGTGCAAATGTAAGGGATGCACCCCCTTGTGTTGATGTGCCAATGTGGCCAGTATTTGGGGCTGGAGGGGTGGTCCTTGGAGGCCTAGGGTTTGCGGGGTTTAGGCTATCCCCGGCAGTGTTGTTTAGATGATCAGACATGATCTTGGAAAAGAAAAAGGAATGTGGAAAAAAGTGCTTAGAGTAGCGGTGGGCGCCAATGATGAAACAATGGTTAACCAATGTGGTTAACTCACTGGTCTCGTCAAGTAGGGTTAATCCCTTCTTTCCGAGGATCGCTGACTGGATCATCCGCTGGTTGATCTCCTGCACAAGGAAACAAACCGTGACTCGTAACAAGGAGGATAAGGTGGGGGGTGCTCCTTATTACCACTCTCCAGCGTGAGAATCAGTAGTTTGCTTGGGATGCAAAGTGTGATAGTTGTAGTAGTGAGAGAGTTGCGAAGAGATACCTCAAACCTTGTTTGGGTGGGTATTTATAGCCGAGGAGTGAAGGAGGGTAGTTGAGTGGCTAGTCTGACATCGCACAGCCTCCTGCAGGTGTGTCAGGCCTGTCGGTTACGGTGGTGAAGCCATGTCCTGCTGTGGTGTCAGTCTGTTGCTTACATGTGGGCCGCCAGGTGACTGTCTTCAGTGCCACTTGCACTGTGGTGTCAGACCCACTTGCCTCGTAGGCAGGATGCGGAGCCGGGCCGCATCGCTGCTTGCGGTAACTGATGTTGTTCCCGCGTTCTTGTTCTGGCCAAGGTGCATGCGGGATGCGGTGCCGGGCCGCATCGCCGCTTGGTGACTGTTACTGTTGTCCAGATCCCTTGTCGTGACAAAAATGTTCGTAGGATGCGGTGCCAGGCCGCATCGCTATGCGTAACATCCGTTTTCGTACTTAAGGTAAGTCTTCTCATCCCTTGACCGATTGGATTCAACCGCTGTGTTCGCGCGTGCCCACACGGACACAGATAAGTTCTTGCTGGTGGGGGTTTTTGATAAGGGTAATGGTCACTCGCGGTCGTGCTGACGCGAGATCTGGGACCATACCCCTTCAGGGACATGTGTGGGGAAGGGATATCACGGAGCGGTGACTATACCGTGTGTTTAAACATGTGCGGTGACCAAGAGAGAGGGTATGGAAATCGGTGAACTTTCACCGAATTGGATTGAGTGTGATTGAGAGGAGAGGAGAGAGAGAGGAGATACCAATCAAGGTTTTTTTTTTAATTTAGGGGTGTTTGACCATACCTAGTGATTGAGTGTAAAATGGGGAGTAGAATGGGGAGTTGACATGGCATAATATTATTGGGTAGGATTTCACTCAAACACCCTAGGGTGATTGACTATACCCTCCACCCTAAACTTCCCTATAAGGGTGTTAGGAGCGGTTAAACACTTTGGAGTGGCAAACCAAAAAACCGACCAATCAGAGCTCGCCATGTCAATCAGTCAAAAGTATTTAAACTTTGGTGAAAAGTGTTGGCAATGGTTTAGACACTTGGTGAAGTGGTAAACTATTTTTTTTTTTAAAAAGGAAAAATGTGTGATTGGTTGAGATAGGAATGGACCCCACCACACAATACCTTCTCTCTCTCTCTCTCTCAATCATCTTCCCCGCGTCGACTTCCCCTCCCCGCATTGGCAATCTTCACCAGCGGCAAACCCACCGGCGGCGGTGTTACCGCGCGGCAAAGGTGGTTTGCCGAGTGGGTTTGCCGCCCACTCCTAACACCCTAACGATGTACCCATTGGCGGATCTTGCCCGTTCAACGTGCCAGGGCCGAAAGACACGGGCACTAAAAAAGCTCGGGCAAGCCCGGGCCAAACATAGTATATATAAAAAACTAGCCTAAGATCCCGCGAGCTTTGCGGGTGGCTTAACACAAACATATAATATATACTAATATGGAGGTCATGGGTTGGAGTCCCATTTAGTGTAATTTGTTTGCAATTTGTTTCAAGTGGGCCAAGAGTTTTACTATAGTATGCGTACGTGGGCGTGCCTGGTCACCAGCGTTGTATGCATACGTAGGGCGTGGGTGGCCTTTTGTCAATAGGTTTGCCCGGATGGCCGGGCTTGTATAGTATTCATTAGCCATAAAAAAGGTCTCATTAGTTATTTAGAAAATAAACATCACATTTTAGATAATGATTAGAAGTAGATGATTAAGGATAATGGGTAAACCTGTTTTGCAATTAGATATTTTTAGTTACCATCTACTAACCAATTAAACAAAAACCAAATGTGAGAAGGCTTATAACTTAATTCATTAGATTAAAAACCAAAATAAAACCACAAATACATATTTTGAACATTAATATTTGAAAGCTAGTGACATACAATACTATAGTATAAAGTGTTTGACATAGTCACCCATTTAGAGGTATTCGACAAAAAAATACATAATTTGATCTTACTTCCTTGGAAAAAATTAATTTTTAAATAAATTCTAATATAAAATGCTCCTACCAAATATCAAGATTGCAATAGACTATTTTCTAGTCCAAGGGGACTTGATCTTCCATATTAATATCTTGGTCCAACGCCTTTTGGCAGACCCAATAATCAGCAACATAGGGTGTGTGCCGGTCCAACTCTCTTTCTTAAACCTGCCCATAATGATATTTTCTAGCTGGACCAAAGTGTGCAGACTGGTAACCCAATAATGAGCCTTCAAAAAGCTCCAGGTAAACAGAATTTGGGCCTTCACATGCAGAGTAAGAGCCCAATTCAGCAGCAACCAGGTTTTAGCTTGGGCATTCCTCCTCTTCACACATTCGAGACCGTAGGTCGTCAATAATAATTGCAGCGTCACGGGAGATGTAGCCTCTCCATTATAACCCTTACAGAGCAGTATAACCCACCATAAGCGGGCCTTCATCAACACGGAGCTAACAGCCACTGGGTCGGTAATCGTTGGGCCTGCATACTTGCTCCATAAATCCTTGTCGTGCAGCAAAAACCAAATAAACCCAGGGGTAAACCCGTACACCTGGGAATAATACACCCCAAAACAACAAACCCGGAGCCAAAGCCAGCAAACACGGAGGGCCACAGTGAGCATGTCACACTTGTAATCCAACCTCGGAGTGCTGAAGACCAGGGGCCAAACTCGGACAGCCAGATACGGAGGACCAAACTCAGAAAAGTCAGCAGCATTTTGAACCACTTTACCCCTGGAACCTTTACCAGAATGAATCCAAGCACTGCATCGAACCTATACATACATATTTAAACCAACATTAGATAAAAATACTCCTATTTCCATTGATTATTGTTAAACATATGTAAGAAATGTTACCGAGTTTAGCAAGTCGATTAACCCATCCTGGGATTTGCTTCCCTGTTAAACGATAACAAAATGTCGTTGCAGTTTTTTACAATGAGGTGATACGTGTCGCCATGGTAGTTAGCAGCATGAAGCTCCATGAACTCCCGGACTTGGACCGGGTCAAGACATGTAGTCCCGATTAGTATCGACCTCCTAACTTTGAACCCAGGGCATTGGCGAGGTTCGACCTCAAAGACACCGCTACTCGGGTAGTCATGTGCTCCAAATGCATATTCTACACCATGAACTGTCACATAAAAGTATAGTTGTTTAGTTATTTAAATTGTTTTACATATATTTGTCAAAAAAATAAAAAATAAAAAGAAGTTAATGTTACCTTGGACACCAGAATGAAAGATGCCAACACCGGCCCAATAAGCATAGTTAAAATCACCTTGATCGCCAGCAGTGTGGTAGAAATGGTGATAATCTTCTGAACGCAAGAATGATTTTGCTGAAGGCAAACCTCGGCAATAGCGTGCCGCCGAAATTGATTCACCGAAACCCAAGTTCCAGCAGACGCCGCCGTCATTCATCCATTGATGCAAATAACTTAAAAAAAATAAAACAAAACAATATACATGTTCATCAGTGATCTATTTTTCTGAAACAATTTGAATCAATCATTACACTCAAATTCATCAATATGTGCATGAAACTAAAAAATCAAATTAGGTCTCTGTCTAATAGTAAGGTTGTGGTCATTTGAGTATCCATAAATGAATTTCAGCCACATATATGAACTAATAAGAAAAAACATATTTCATATGAGCAGACAATACTTACACCTTTACACATGATAACTCCCCCAATGACTGAAATCAACAACCAGCTTTGATTAGTTGAAGTTGCATGATCAGCAATGATGCCAAAACCCTAAGAACCATGATTAAATACCCATTTTCAATATTTATGGGGTTTTCATCTTAAACTTATTGTAGCAAAACCCACCTGCATAACACACGAACTACACAAATCACACACCATGAACATAATTAAGAATACCCCAACTCAAGATCCAACGCCTCCAGTCAACACAACGCATATAACACGCTATTGTCTAGCCGCCGAAGGTCGTCTCCGCCGCCTCCAGTCAACACCAACGCCTCTAAACACAAGAATAATAAGTATCAGCCAATGTTTAATCTCTGGATCAAGCAAATTGGAACAAAGAACATGATAACCGTGCTTGTTGGATTAACGTAGCTGGTCCCTAAATCAGTCGGCTCTGCTGTCTGGGTTGCCAGATTCTCCATTTACACCATTAAACAGACACTCAATACTGCCTTTATACACCGGAAGCTGCCGCTTGTAGCCGGAAGCCTTTTGTCAGAATACGACCACTGATGCTACAATCGATCAATAATTCCAATAATAAGGATTTCAAAATCTCATAAATATATGTGAATTACACTTATGAGTAAACAGTAAAATAATTTATACTTAGATCATCATGTAGATCATCATTTTTGTTCTAGACCTTTCCAAACTAAAGTTTATTGTGTTCAATTTTAACTGAACTATGACTTTTTGAAATCATGAATTCTTTACAGGTGCTTTCTTTTTAAATGGTGGTCCTGAATTTTGAATTGATACAATGGCTTCATTACTTAATCTCAAGAATTCTAAATATGCACAAATAAAGCTGCCAAATTATGTGTCTATGTAACACCTCGGAAATTTACGTCCAATAATGTCTTGACACGTGTCATAAGCTTTGAATATGTGAAAACAAACTTTAGAGGGACTAAAGTTGACAAACGGTGAAACTATGTAAATTCAAGGGTTCAAAGTGTCAACAATGGATAAATAAGCCCTACAATAACCCTACATGGTGTTTATAACTTTAAACGGATAGATCATGGATCATACGAAGCGAAAAATGAGAGAAAGTGAGTATTTACAAACTACAGGGGCTAAACGTGTCAACATGTTGAATTTATACCTCTGAGTGATCTTTTGGCAAACCCGAAGCTTTGTAATAATAAAATATACTCACAAGAGCATGTGATAAAAATTTCATGAAGTTTCGTGAACGTATGAGAAAGTTATGATTAAAACCGTATACGAAAGGTTAAATACGTAATCGTGAATTTCGTGACTTTTCGGGTAAGCGCAAAGTGAACCAAGGACATACCCAAGCTTATAAAAGTCCCAAGGTTCCTACAAATCAGATTTGAGGGTCTAGAGTGCTAAATAAACGAACAAAACAACGTTTCAAAGATAAGGGACTGATTTGCAAAATGGCTAAAACTTGAAAAGCTGGTAAACCACTTGGTCGCGCCACGCGAGGAGGGGCTCGTGCCACGCGAGCGACTGCCCAGCGACGAAAACGACCTGCAGCTGCCAGTTCTAACTGTTTTCGACTTGTATCCAGCTGTTTTTGACTCAGGCACTTCACCAATCAAATTACATGCATTCTAGGGCCTTTGTATTTATCTCACAACCTCTGAAAACATCTGCAACAGCCATAAATCTGATCCAACTTGCTATTAAAGTTCACCAAGTTGCAAACTTTTAAGAACACTTGAACTTGCAAAACTCACAAGACTTCTCCTGGAGCATTCTGATCGACAAGGCATCCCCATAAGTGATCACTAAGCTTGTTAGGACCCTTGTAAGTGTTTATATCATCCTCTAATCCATTCTAGCTTAGTGTTTTTACTAAAAGTCAAACATATCGTAAATATAGTTTGACTTTGCAATTAAACGAAATGTGCTCAGTCATATCTCGAATCAAAAGTACCAACAAGTTGGTATTTATGAGTATAACAAACCCCTAAAAGGGTATGTTCAGATTCACACTCTAAGCATGCTAATTGTCGAGTCAAAGTTCTTCATAAAAAGTCAACAGAATATGTTTTTGCAAATTTAAGCTTGATTAACAATGTAGGCTACATGCAACCTGTTTGATCATCAAAATAACTTTATAAATAATGTAAGAACATGTTTCAACTTGATCAACTCGACAATTCTCTGTATTACACCCGAGTCGGAACCGGAAGCCTCATAAATGGACTTTTTCTTTGACTATCGGTTCTGATCCGTACATGCATGTTAAGATCTGCATTTGAGCATATTTTGGACCAACTTTTATATATGTTTAACCCTCTGGAATTTTACACCTTGATTCCTTGTTTAACCGATTCATATGCATGTTGACGGTTTATGCTTAAAGTTGACTATTTTGCCCTTTTTAATATAAAACGCGATTTTTGAAAAAGTGAAAGAGTAAAATCATTTGTTACTGATTTATAAACATGCACCGAAAATTTCATATCAGTTTGTGGCCTAGTTTAAGAGATATGCTCAATATCGTAAATCACAAGCTTTATGTTAAGTAAATAGCGCATTTAGCGCAAAGCCTATTTTAACCCACTTTTTGGTATCAAACTTTTTATACACTGATTTTATATAATATTTTGAGATTTTTAAAGATTTTTATTTAATTTTTGGCTGATCGTATCATAGGTCTCTAAGCTTAGTTCGGTAAATACCGATTTTGCCCTTTTTGGCCATAAAACGAGTTTTATAAATCCGGTTGACCCCAAACCACTTCCTACTGATTTTATTTATTAAATAAAGTATTTTGGGTCTTCTGGAAATATAAAAATCTCAGCTTTCTTTTACAAACCCGGAAACGGCTCTAAATCGCCTTTTTAGGCATTTTTAACGCATAGTATATACTATAACCATGTCAAGCATATAAGACTTATACCTACTGATGTAATTAGCATATTTTCATATAAAAACAGTAAGTACAATGTTATAAACTCAGATTTCCAGTTTTGGCATTTTTAGCCCTTGTGAAATTACCAAAATGCCCCTAGGGTGTATAGTTTGATTTTAAATGATAAGTTTTACATACGGGTCATATCACACTGTTATGACATAATAAGTTAAGTATATTTTCTGTATTAATCAGACCCATAACTCAGATTTACGAATAAACTCTTTTACAACCTCTTTAAATGACCGAAATGCCCTTATAAGGCATAAATTGATTTTAAATCCGTTCCGGGCAAAATAGAAAAAAACTTACTGATATTATGACATATTTAGAGCATATTATCTCAGGGAACTTGCATATGACTCTCATGGTCGCCCGTAACGCACTTTTCGCGTTCGGTTCGGTTTATGTAACTAGTTTACATAAATTGGCCGAAACGGGTCAAACATTATCATTTTCGTCTCAAAATCCAGAATGTGTTTAGTAAACCCATATTATACAAGTCTTCAAACTTGTCGGGTCAAATTCACATTCCATCCGGTCTTCGCTTAATCGTGCGTGAACCGTATCGTCATTTAAAACTAACCGGTCTAGGCTTAGGCTTAAATAAAGACCCGTTAGAAATCTAATAGGTTATTATAAACCTTTGTTCCAGATTAGGAGCACCAGTAAAAGATACTTGCATTTTTCTTGATTGTGATTGATACTTATTCAGGTAAATACTATTTGGCTTATTTTCCCTATACGGGCTTGGGTTACGGTATATAGAATACCGCTTGATCGAGCATTAAATCCTCCACCGTTGCGTGGATAGTTGAATAATTTAATCGGCTCGTTTAAACAGTCTTGTTCACTTAAGGCCTTTGGGGGGTTAATTGACCATGTCCCGGATATCCTTGGCATCATCTTACGAGATGGCCACGACCTGAGCACGGGGTGTAGGCGTACACCTTTCCGTGTATAACTCTTTAATGTGGTGGGTCCATTGATCTTTAGCCCGGACTAGATCCGGGCCACTGAACGCAAGTAACATGTAATTCGTTCACATGATTATTATATTAAATAATTGACCCAAGTTAATAAAAATGTTTTGTGCCTTGTGCATTTAAATCAATTTTCAACCTTTTCAAAATGAGTCAGTCGAATTGTATTTACCAGTGTAAACTGACGTATTTTTCCCAAAAAGATTAAGTGCAGGTACTACACGTAATAGGCTGGCAGGCTTCTAGAGCGTCTACAATAGGTCTCGCAGCTTGGACGACAAATAAACTGTTGAACAATTATCCTATTTTATTTTCGATCCGCCTGTGGATCCGTTTCAACTACTCGTGATATTTATTATTACATTTTATTTAAAAGTTGAAATGAATCTATCTTTTGCTTCCGCTGTGCATTATTATGTTGTGTTGCTTGTCTATGATAATACCAACGACGTCACGATACCCCCACCGGGCCCACCGGTGACACGTGGAAATTAGGGGTGTGACAGGTTGGTATCAGAGCCAACACTGAGTGAATTAAACACTAGCCTTTTGTGTTTAATCTCAGTTACACAATTGCACAATCCTCGATTCTCGAGTCTAGACAAGGAACTTAGGAAATTTCCAAATTTTTGTTTACATTTTCTAATTTTGTCTTATAAATATTTTGTTGTATCACTTGTTTGTTTTTGACAGATAGCTAAACATGCCGCCAAGAATGAGAGGACGAGGAATAGGACGAGGAGGATACGCAGCTCCAAATGATCACGAAGCCGGGCCTTCGCACCGGCGAACACCTTCGGGCTCTCATAACACAGATGCCCAAAATCTATGGAGGTCCTTCACTGAGCCCGCCTCCACACCATCCATTCCCCACTCATTTGGGCCTCATTCGGAGAATGAGCCCCATCACTCACAGCAGTCCTACATTCCTTTAGGACCCTCATCACCTTTTGACAACACGTCACCCGTCTTTCAGGGCCTGTACGACCCTGACGATTACCTTCAAGAACCAGTGGGTTTTAACCCACTGGGACCGGAAGACCATTTTTCGGGTGGCAACCCGATGGATGTCGACGAGGATACTGATCCTGTCATGCCACCCTCTGGAACACCAAACCACCCCATCGAGATATCGGATGGGTCACCATTTTTGGGATCACCTTACAATGGTCCCGATAGTTTCATGGAGAACTTCAGGCAGCACAACTGGGTGTACACTCCCAGTTACCACAACTCTCCTCTCCACCCGTCCTACCACAGCTCTCCCCTGCACCACCAGTAGCAGCCAGAGCAGCAGCCAGAGAAGCAGCAGAATCCATCTACGGATTCTCGATTTGTGGCGGTTACTCCACCGCCACCACCACCTCCGACTCATCCTCCCTCGCCCCCGAGGCGAAGGAGAGGAACGAACGCGAGGATGTCTTCGCGAGGAGGAGTGCGTATCCGCACCCCTCCACAGTCAAGCAGCAGCCGGTACTCGCCGGTCCACGAAAAATCGGAGACGGGAGAGTCGTCGCATCCCATCTCTGAAGTAGCAACGGCGCCAGTCGCGCCACAGCCACAGCCACAGCCTCAGCCACCATTGGGTTTTGGAGACCCAATCCCTGCTTATACTAGTGCCGCAGCATTTAACCCCTTCGAGCCGCAGTTTCCCCCCGGCTACAACTTTTCTGAGGATCCCTACTGGTTGGCCTCAAGCTTCAACGTTCCCCAACCAGGAGGTTCATATGGAGGTCCCTGGGCTACAGGACCCTCGACCTATGGGTATCCATCATATGGGTATCAACAGTCGCAGCCTCTTCAACCTCCACAGTATCAGCAGCCGCAACCGCCCCAACCTCCGATTTACCAGCCTCCTCAGCCGTCATACTACCAGCAACCACCTCAGGCGCCGACAATGTCGCCACCCCAAGTTCAGGAGATCATACAGGAGATTCAAGGGGTGCGTCAAGAATTTCGGCAGGAGTTGGAGAATAATCAGAGGCGTAACCGGGGAATGATTCAGAAGGTGGTAAACTTGCTCAAGGGTAAGAGCAAGAAGGATTACTAAATCCTTTATTTATTTTAGTGATAGTCATGTCCCTGCGTGGACATATCTTTATGTACTCTACCCCTACGTGGGTAATTTTTCTTCTGTTTCGCCCCTGCGTGGGCATATCTTTTATTTCGACCCCTGCGAGGGTTTGTTATTTGTTTAGCCCCTGCGTGGGCATGATATTTATGAAAAGTCCCGTTTAGGGCAATTTTGTACTCATTAATTTTGAAATTAGAATGGTAATTTCAGCTTTTCATTTTTAAAATTATATACATAAATATAATAAATGAATAAATGGAAAATAGCATTATTATTGTAATTCACCATTTTAATAAGGATCTTAAAAGGTAAAACCTAGCTGTTATATTGTCATAAACCTAGCCAAGATGGTATAACCTGTTTAAAAAGATTCCAATCTCTGTTAACATCTGTAAATATGTTAACATTCTTGACTAATGTGGTTCGCAAAATCACACATGTCACCCTTTTAATAAATTATCCAAGATTATATTTTTATATAATTGAAAGTGACATAAAGCCTACGGGTTATAATAAATGTCATATAAAACAAAAGGCAGCCGTAGCTTATAGACTCCCTGCCAAAGGAAGGATTGATTCGTTTTGATTATTCAAACCTTAATCCTATAAAAATCTAAATTTATAATTTAGAAACTGTCTACGTGACTAGGCCTATTGTGCCAATATATGTAATTCATTTTTAGGATAAAATTATTGATAAAAAGTCCTAAATGAAACTACTTAACAAATTAACTAATATGGTTTTTAATTACCATGGTTAATAAATCGTCAAGAACGATAATACTGGTTAGATTTCTAAATAGACTTTTTCCTTGTTTTATGTAGCATTTAAGACTACATGACTAAGTCTGAAGAAATGAATAGTCATCCAGCAAACAACCCTGATAACACAAAGATACTAGTAACTGGTGCCGAATTGAAAGCATTAGTAAATGAAGCTGTTGTCGAAGCAATGAATAGACAGTATAGTGAATCCAACGAGACCCATAGTAGGACTCGATCTACATCTCATCCCAAGTCGAAACCCAGGGTTCAGTCAGAGGCTCATAGTAAGCCGCCCTCTATGAAGGTTATACCTAAGAAAGAGGAACCCAAGAAAGACAATGACAGACACTCCTCCAACCAGAACAGTGTCCCCTCTAAGAAGATTGTGAGAAATGATGCGCCTCCTGCTAGAGGATGCACGTACAAGTACTTTGTTTCGTGTAAGCCCCGAGACTTTACTGGGGAGAAGGGGGCTGTCGACTGCATAACCTGGTTGGATGAGATTGATACAGTGGTGGACATAAGTGGATGTGCAGAGAGGGACATTGTGAAGTTCGTGTCCCAGTCCTTTAAGGGTGAAGCCCTAGCATGGTGGAGATCACTGATCCAGGCCACCGGAAAGGTGCATTTGTATAGCATGACCTGGGAGCAGTTCGTTGCTCTTATCAAGGAAAATTTCTGCCCGCAGCATGAGGTGGAGAAGATAGAGTCCGATTTTGTATCATTGGTGATGACAAACCTGGACTGCCAAGCCTACTTAACGAGCTTCAACACGATGTCTCGATTGGTTCCATATCTTGTAACCCCTGAACCAAGGAGAATCGCTCGTTTTATCGGGGGGTTAGAACCCGCAATAAAGGCAAGTGTGAAGGCCTCTCGGCCAACGACTTTCAGGTCAGTAACTGACCTCTCCTTGTCCCTCACAATGGACGCGGTCCGACTAAGATCGCTGAGGAACAAAGAGGCCGAGAACAAGAGAAAGCGTGAGGATGATACCTCACGAAGGTCAGAGAAGAGACACAGGGGGAATGACGACCACAGGAAAGGGTCGGGATCGAAGAAGAATGGGCAACAATCAGGGGAAAAGCCCAAGTGTAAAACTTGTAGGAGGTACCATTTTGGGAAATGCCGACTTGAGTCGAAATCCCAGTCTCTCGCGAGACCCTGTGGAATCTGTAAGTCCACAGAACACAAGACTTTGGAGTGTAGGAAGTTGAAGGATGCAACCTGTTATGGTTGCAACAAGAAGGGGCACATTAAGTCTAATTGCCCAAAGAATGCCAAGAAAGCCGAAGACGGGAAGAAGACCAATGCAAGGGTCTTCAGGATGGACGCTAAAGAGGCCATCCAGGACGACAACGTGATTACCGGTACGTTTCTTGTAAATGATATTTTTGCTAGAGTCCTGTTTGATTCTGGAGCAGATAAATCATTTGTAGATAATAAGTTTTGTGACTTGTTAAAATTGCCTGTAAAACCCTTAAGTGTGAAGTATGAAGTGGAGTTAGCTGATGGAACCATAGAAACCGCCTCGACTGCTCTAGATGGATGTGTTATATCCATTAGGAATCACTCGTTTCCATTATCCTTACTTCCCTTTAAACTAGCCGTTTTGACATAGTAATAGGCATGGATTGGTTATCACACAACCAAGCCCAGATTGTGTGCAATAGAAAGCAAGTGGTAGTTAAAACTCCGTCAGGTGAGCCACTCACTATTCAAGGAGATACCCAGCATGGATTGCCTGAGCAAGTGTCCATGCTCAAGGCATCCAGATGTATGCAGAAGGGTTGTGTCATTTATATGGCACAAGTTACTGTTGATGAGCCTAAGCCAAAGATTGAAGACATCCCTGTCATTTCGGAATACCCCGAAGTTTTCCCAGAAGAACTACCTGGTTTACCACCAGATAGGCAAGTGGAATTCCGAATCGACATCATTCCGGGTGCAGCACCAGTGGCAAGAGCACCATATAGGTTAGCTCCAACGGAGATGAAGGAGTTAAGAACGCAGTTAGATGATCTGTTAGCAAAAGGTTTCATTAGACCTAGCTCGTCTCCCTGGGGAGCGCCTATTTTGTTTGTTAAGAAGAAGGATGGATCGATGCGTCTGTGCATCGATTATCGTGAGCTCAATAAAGTCACCATCAAGAATAGGTATCCTTTGCCCAGGATCGACGATCTGTTCGATCAGTTACAAGGGGCAAGCTACTTCTCAAAGATCGACTTAAGGTCAGGCT
The DNA here is from genome assembly GCA_030545235.1 of Helianthus tuberosus. Classification (NCBI taxonomy): domain Eukaryota; kingdom Viridiplantae; phylum Streptophyta; class Magnoliopsida; order Asterales; family Asteraceae; genus Helianthus; species Helianthus tuberosus. Next base: position 203,051,361 of record CM060351.1, on the reverse strand, counting down.
ATCATCAGTTGAAAGTCAAGGATGAGGATGTACACAAGACAGCGTTTAGGACTCGCTACGGACATTACGAGTTCCTAGTGATGCCTTTTGGGCTCACCAACGCACCAGCCGCGTTCATGGATCTCATGAACCGCGTCTGCAAGCCTTATCTAGATAAATTCGTCATAGTCTTTATTGACGACATCCTTATCTACTCGAAGAACAAGGCTGACCACGAGAAGCACCTTCGTTGTATTCTCAAACTCCTACACCAAGAGAAACTCTACGCCAAATTCTCGAAGTGCGAATTTTGGCTTCGAGAAGTCCAATTCCTTGGACATGTAGTGAGCGAGCGTGGTATCCAAGTGGATCCCGCCAAGGTAGAAGCAGTGATGAATTGGCAAGAGCCAAAGACGCCTACTGAAATTCGTAGCTTCCTGGGTTTAGCAGGATACTATAGGCGATTCATTGAAAACTTTTCAAGAATTGCTGCGCCCCTTACTTCATTGACACGCAAGAAAGTTAAGTTTGATTGGGGCCTTAAGCAGCAGGAATCCTTCGATATTCTAAAGAACAAGTTGAGCAATGCACCAGTACTAACACTGCCCGATGGTATAGATGAATTTGTGGTGTATTGTGATGCGTCTCACACTGGTATGGGCTGTGTGCTCATGCAGAAAGGAAAAGTCATTGCCTACGCTTCACGACAGCTAAAGATTCACGAGAAGAACTACACCACCCATGATTTGGAATTGGGTGCTGTTGTATTTGCATTGAAGCTATGGAGGCATTACCTGTATGGAACCAAGTGTGTGATCTATTCAGATCACAAGAGCCTTCAACATTTGTTTAATCAGAAGGACTTAAACATGCGACAAAGGCGATGGATGGAAACTCTGAATGATTATGACTGTGAAATAAAATACCATCCAGGCAAGGCAAATGTAGTTGCTGACGCCTTGAGTAGGAAGGAAAGAGTTAAGCCAATAAGAATCAATGCCAAGCGCATTGAAATAAGGAATAGTTTGAACGAGAGGGTGTTAGCTGCACAGAAGGAAGCTGTGTTGGAAGCTAATTATCCTGAAGAAAAGCTGGGAGTAACTGAGGAGCAGTTATCCCGTGACAAAGATGGAATGCTTAGATTGAATGGACGAATATGGGTTCCTGTTTTTGGAGGTCTCCGAGATGTTATCCTCCAGGAAGCCCACAGTTCCAAATATTCTGTCCATCCTGGAGCTGATAAGATGTACCAGGACTTAAAAGCAAACTACTGGTGGATTGGTTTGAAAAAGTCCGTAGCTGCTTATGTAGCTAAATGTTTGACTTGTGCGCAAGTCAAAGCTGAGCATCAGAAGTCGTCAGGTTTGTTACAACAACCTGAAATTCCCACATGGAAATGGGAAATGGTGACGATGGATTTTATCACCAAGTTGCCAAAGACGAGAAAGGGAAATGATACCATATGGGTCATAGTAGATAGACTGACGAAGTCAGCACATTTTCTACCCATCAAGGAGACTTATAGCTCCGATATGTTAGCCCAATTATACGTCGATAAGATTGTAGCTTTGCATGGAATACCTGTGTCTATTATCTCCGATAGAGATACTAGATACACGTCACATTTTTGGAAAAGTTTCCAACAATCGTTGGGCACTCGTTTGAATTTTAGTACGGCTTATCATCCACAGACTGACGGTCAGAGTGAGCGTACTATTCAAACTTTGGAAGACATGCTACGTGCATGTGCGATCGATTTGGGTGGTAGTTGGGATAAGAACCTACCACTAATTGAATTCTCCTACAACAATAGCTACCACACCAGCATAAAAGCTGCGCCTTTTGAGGCTTTATACGGTAGAAAGTGTAGATCGCCTATTTGTTGGGCGGAAGTTGGAGATGTCCAACTATCAGGACCAGAAATTGTTTTTGAGACGACAGACAAGATTGTCCAAATCCGCGATCGATTGAGAGCTGCCAGGGAAAGGCAGAAAAGTTATGCGGATCCACAGCGCAAAGATTTTCACTTCGAAGTAGGTGAAAAAGTGTTGCTTAAGGTGTCACCCTGGAAGGGGGTGATGCGATTTGGTAAGAAAGGCAAGCTAAGCCCGAGATACATAGGACCTTTCGAGATTATCGAACGTGTCGGGTCAGTTGCTTATAAGTTAAACTTTCCTGAAGAACTTAGCGCTATCCATAATGTGTTTCACATCTGTAATTTGAAGAAGTGTTCCGCTGATGGACCACCGGTTATACCGTATACGGATGTACATATAGATGAAAGCTTGAAATTTGTGGAAACGCCATTATCGATTGAAGACCGAAAGGTAAAGAAGCTTCGAAGGAAGCACATACCTATTGTTAAGGTCAAATGGGATGCCCGTAGAGGTCCCGAATACACGTGGGAGGTAGAATCCATGATGAAAGAAAAATACCCTCATTTGTTTCAGTAAATCTCGAGGTCGAGATTTCTTTTAATGGGGTGAGGATGTAACACCTCGGAAATTTACGTCCAATAATGTCTTGACACGTGTCATAAGCTTTGAATATGTGAAAACAAACTTTAGAGGGACTAAAGTTGACAAACGGTGAAACTATGTAAATTCAAGGGTTCAAAGTGTCAACAATGGATAAATAAGCCCTACAATAACCCTACATGGTGTTTATAACTTTAAACGGATAGATCATGGATCATACGAAGTGAAAAATGAGAGAAAGTGAGTATTTACAAACTACAGGGGCTAAACGTGTCAACATGTTGAATTTATACCTCTGAGTGATCTTTTGGCAAACCCGAAGCTTTGTAATAATAAAATATACTCACAAGAGCATGTGATAAAAATTTCATGAAGTTTCGTGAACGTATGAGAAAGTTATGATTAAAACCGTATACGAAAGGTTAAATACGTAATCGTGAATTTCGTGACTTTTCGGGTAAGCGCAAAGTGAACCAAGGACATACCCAAGCTTATAAAAGTCCCAAGGTTCCTACAAATCAGATTTGAGGGTCTAGAGTGCTAAATAAACGAACAAAACAACGTTTCAAAGATAAGGGACTGATTTGCAAAATGGCTAAAACTTGAAAAGCTGGTAAACCACTTGGTCGCGCCACGCGAGGAGGGGCTTGCGCCACGCGAGCGACTGCCCAGCGACGAAAACGACCTGCAGCTGCCAGTTCTGACTGTTTTCGACTTGTATCCAGCTGTTTTCGACTCAGGCACTTCACCAATCAAATTACATGCATTCTAGGGCCTTTGTATTTATCTCACAACCTCTGAAAACATCTGCAACAGCCATAAATCTGATCCAACTTGCTATTAAAGTTCACCAAGTTGCAAACTTTTAAGAACACTTGAACTTGCAAAACTCACAAGACTTCTCCTGGAGCATTCTGATCGACAAGGCATCCCCATAAGTGATCACTAAGCTTGTTAGGACCCTTGTAAGTGTTTATATCATCCTCTAATCCATTCTAGCTTAGTGTTTTTACTAAAAGTCAAACATATCGTAAATATAGTTTGACTTTGCAATTAAACGAAATGTGCTCAGTCATATCTCGAATCAAAAGTACCAACAAGTTGGTATTTATGAGTATAACAAACCCCTAAAAGGGTATGTTCAGATTCACACTCTAAGCATGCTAATTGTCGAGTCAAAGTTCTTCATAAAAAGTCAACAGAATATGTTTTTTGCAAATTTAAGCTTGATTAACAATGTAGGCTACATGCAACCTGTTTGATCATCAAAATAACTTTATAAATAATGTAAGAACATGTTTCAACTTGATCAACTCGACAATTCTCTGTATTACACCCGAGTCGGAACCGGAAGCCTCATAAATGGACTTTTTCTTTGACTATCGGTTCTGATCCGTACATGCATGTTAAGATCTGCATTTGAGCATATTTTGGACCAACTTTTATATATGTTTAACCCTCTGGAATTTTACACCTTGATTCCTTGTTTAACCGATTCATATGCATGTTGACGGTTTATGCTTAAAGTTGACTATTTTGCCCTTTTTAATATAAAACGCGATTTTTGAAAAAGTGAAAGAGTAAAATCATTTGTTACTGATTTATAAACATGCACCGAAAATTTCATATCAGTTTGTGGCCTAGTTTAAGAGATATGCTCAATATCGTAAATCACAAGCTTTATGTTAAGTAAATAGCGCATTTAGCGCAAAGCCTATTTTAACCCACTTTTTGGTATCAAACTTTTTATACACTGATGTTATATAATATTTTTAGATTTTTAAAGATTTTTATTTAATTTTTGGCTGATCGTATCATAGGTCTCTAAGCTTAGTTCGGTAAATACCGATTTTGCCCTTTTTGGCCATAAAACGAGTTTTATAAATCCGATTGACCCCAAACCACTTCCTACTGATTTTATTTATTAAATAAAGTATTTTGGGTCTTCTGGAAATATAAAAATCTCAGCTTTCTTTTACAAACCCGGAAACGGCTCTAAATCGCCTTTTTAGGCATTTTTAACGCATAGTATATACTATAACCATGTCAAGCATATAAGACTAATACATACTGATGTAATTAGCATATTTTCATATAAAAACAGTAAGTACAATGTTATAAACTCAGATTTCCAGTTTTGGCATTTTTAGCCCTTGTGAAATTACCAAAATGCCCCTAGGGTGTATAGTTTGATTTTAAATGATAAGTTTTACATACGGGTCATATCACACTGTTATGACATAATAAGTTAAGTATATTTTCTGTATTAATCAGACCCATAACTCAGATTTACGAATAAACTCTTTTACAACCTCTTTAAATGACCGAAATGCCCTTATAAGGCATAAATTGATTTTAAATCCGTTCCGGGCAAAATAGAAAATAACTTACTGATATTATGACATATTTAGAGCATATTATCTCAGGGAACTTGCATATGACTCTCATGGTCGCCCGTAACGCACTTTTCGCGTTCGGTTCGGTTTATGTAACTAGTTTACATAAATTGGCCGAAACGGGTCAAACATTATCATTTTCGTCTCAAAATCCAGAATGTGTTTAGTAAACCCATATTATACAAGTCTTCAAACTTGTCGGGTCAAATTCACATTCCATCCGGTCTTCGCTTAATCGTGAGTGAACCGTATCGTCATTTAAAACTAACCGGTCTAGGCTTAGGCTTAAATAAAGACCCGTTAGAAATCTAATAGGTTATTATAAACCTTTGTTCTAGATTAGGAGCACCAGTAAAAGATACTTGCATTTTTCTTGATTGTGATTGATACTTATTCAGGTAAATACTATTTGGCTTATTTTCCCTATACGGGCTTGGGTTACGGTATATAGAATACCGCTTGATCGAGCATTAAATCCTCCACCGTTGCGTGGATAGTTGAATAATTTAATCGGCTCGTTTAAACAGTCTTGTTCACTTAAGGCCTTTGGGGGGTTAATTGACCATGTCCCGGATATCCTTGGCATCATCTTACGAGATGGCCACGACCTGAGCACGGGGTGTAGGCGTACACCTTTCCGTGTATAACTCTTTAATGTGGTGGGTCCATTGATCTTTAGCCCGGACTAGATCCGGGCCACTGAACGCAAGTAACATGTAATTCGTTCACATGATTATTATATTAAATAATTGACCCAAGTTAATAAAAATGTTTTGTGCCTTGTGCATTTAAATCAATTTTCAACCTTTTCAAAATGAGTCAGTCGAATTGTATTTACCAGTGTAAACTGACGTATTTTTCCCAAAAAGATTAAGTGCAGGTACTACACGTAATAGGCTGGCAGGCTTCTAGAGCGTCTACAATAGGTCTCGCAGCTTGGACGACAAATAAACTGTTGAACAATTATCCTATTTTATTTTCGATCCGCCTGTGGATCCGTTTCAACTACTCGTGATATTTATTATTACATTTTATTTAAAAGTTGAAATGAATCTATCTTTTGCTTCCGCTGTGCATTATTATGTTGTGTTGCTTGTCTTTGATGATACCAACGACGTCACGATACCCCCACCGGGCCCACCGGTGACACGTGGAAATTAGGGGTGTGACAGTCTATGGTAAGCATATTAATCGAAAACCTTCTGTAAGCAGGACCACTCGGGCTTGAACCTTTGCCTGCAATTTTGTCCCACCTTGACGGATTTCCTGTAATCAATTATGACCAATTTTGTCACAAAATGACATTAAAACAAACTGGCCCGACCATTCAGATCAGTTGGCAAGTACCGAGCTGCTAACTGATGGTTTTGACGACTGGCGATTGAGCTGATGTTTAGGAAAATCTTTTTTAGATCATAACATCCTGGTGTTATATTTATGGGTAGCTAAATTTAATACCCTTCAAAAATCTAAAATCGTTGTTTTTTTATTGTTCAAAACAATATATTTCATTTTCTTATATATAGAAGAGAAATAAACATAAATAAAAAAGAAACAAACATAAAACTGAAGTATTTTCCAAGGGGGGATTCATTACCTCGATATGGTAGCGTGTTGAGAAGTGAGTCAAAGGAATCGCCTTCTTCCTAATCCACTTGGAATGTTCGATAATCTGAAGTTTGGTAGATACATGTTGCATTTAGTAAGATCCCAAATAGGTTGGGTTGACTTATTTGGGATAATACACAATCCAAATCGACTCACTCACAAGTAAAATGGATCGAATTACAGCCTATACTAACTCAAAACACCATGATAAACAAAATAAAAGCTTTTGTATCAAACACAGGTTGGTTGAGTACCCATTCACCCTACTATTTGAGGTCTTGATAGAACACTTGTAAAAACACAACCAACCAGACTTCTTATCGATTTTGAATAAAAAGACAAATGTGGGAGGCTATGGCGACTACCATTACACACGTGGCGAAAGAGACTCTAGGGATTACATCAAGCAAGACCAGTGGAATGAACTTCTCCATGATATGAGATTTTAAACACATGATTCAGATGAAAGTTGGAATTTTTAGTTTATGTATGTTATGCATTCCTATCTGTATGGATATGGGTTGAAATTTCCACATAAAGGTAAAATATATAGCACTTACTTCCCGAGTTACAGGAGCACAAAGATATAACTTAAAATTGTTGAAATAATACTTTGAAAGAAATAAACGTTCAAGTAACGAAGCCTCATTTAAGCACCAATAGTTGATTCAGAAGCAACCTCTTCAGCTGGCCTTTTGACCAAAGATTCCAACAATGACACCACATTCGAGCTTAGTTGTCACAACCCATTTCTTGTCTTCAACCAGCCCAAATGGTCTTCATTTCACCCTAGGGTGATTGAGTATACCCTCCACCCTAAACTTCCCTATAAGGGTGTTAGGAGCGGTTAAACACTTTGGAGTGGCAAACCAAAAAACCGACCAATCAAAGCTCGCCATGTCAATCAGTCAAAAGTGTTTAAACTTTGATGAAAAGTGTTGGCAATGGTTTAGACACTTGGTGAAGTGGTAAACTATTTTTTTAAGAAAAAATGTGTGATTGGTTGAGATAGGAATGGACCCCACCACACAATACCTTCTCTCTCTCTCTCCCAATCATCTTCCCCGCGTCGACTTCCCCTCCCCGCATTGGCAATCTTCACCAGCGGCAAACCCACCGGCGGCGGTGTTACCGTGCGGCAAAGGTGGTTTGCCGAGTGGGTTTGCCGCCCACTCCTAACACCCTAACGATGTACCCATTGGCGGATCTTGCCCGTTCAACGTGCCAGGGCCGAAAGACACAGGCACTAAAAAAAGCCCGGGCAAGCCCGGGCTAAACATAGTATATATAAAAAATTTCGATCGAAATACGAAAAATTAGCACTACAGCCGAAAAACTTGCCCAGGCCGTGACCTTGCCAGTGGCCTTCTAAGAACCGTCGCTGGATGTACTATCTCTAAAGCGGCTACAACCTTTTCCTTTTTTTTCCACCAAGATTTTTACAGGGGCATAACTTTTTCTTAGGACGGTATTTTTTTAAATATATTATCATATGAAAAAAGTATTAACGTTTAAAATCGAGGTAACAAAGAAAAAAAAAGGTGTAGCATCTCTAGAAACTACACGAGGTGGTGAAGCCTCACTAGAGAGACTTCAGATGGCTATTTTTTATATTTTATGCGAATGAATGGCTATTTTCATAATCATAAATTTCCACCTCTTTTTATCACCTGCACTTTTTCCAATTTTAAATTACATTTTCGCATAACTTCACGGGAAAGATTGGGAACGGCGAGCCTCTCAAATTCTGGTTGGATCCTTGGGCTAGTAATAGGCCACTTAAGGAGAGTTTTCCTTCATTATTTCGCCTCGAAGTTAATAAATGCTGTAGGGTGGGTGAAAGATTCAACTCTGGGTCAAGTTCTTTTGCTGGTAAATGGTCTTGGTCCAGATCGCTTGATTCCGTGGCTGAAGTCGAAGAACTGACCATGTTGGAGAATCGGTTGAGAGGTATCTCTCTGTCTAATTCTAGAGATAGTTGGGCATGGAGTGGGGGAAATCGGAAGGATTTCTCGGTGAAGGAGGTTAAATGTTTTTTAAGAAGTGGGGTTGATTGTAGTAATAATTTTGTGTTTAAATGGCCGAAATGGGTTCCGAAAAAATGCAGTATTCTTGTATGGAGAGCAGAAATGGGGAGGATTGCTACTTTAGATGCCCTCATTAAACGAAGATGTTTTAACGGAGACCCGACATGCCAGCTGTGTGAAGAAGGTGACGAATCGGCCGCCCATCTTTTTTGTTCGTGTTCTGTGGCTTCCAACATTTGGTTTTTGATCAGCCAATGGTGTAAAATCAGTCCGATTTTCGCTTTTTCCATTAAAGATCTGACATCAATTCATGAATTCGCTGGGCTGGAGAAGAAAGCTAAAGTGGCTCTTCAAGGGATAATTCTGGTGGGCTGCTGGTGCTTATGGTCGGCCAGGAACGACTGTAGATTCAATAATAATAGAAAAGGTATTACAGATATTTTTCATGACATAAAAGTGCTAGGTTTCCATTGGTATCGCAATAGATCGAACAATAGTAGTATTAGCTGGAGCAATTGGTGCTCGTTTAATATCTTGTAATCATTTTTGTTGGTTGTTTGGCTGCCCTTGTTTGTGGGTTAGTCTGTGAATAATAGTTAACTTTCAAAAAAAAATCTCTCCATGCTCTTTTATAACTCAAGTTTCGATGAAATTGTACACAACTACCACCCACCACAAATGTCCATAGTTTTACTGTCTTGTAACACCCGTAAAAGTCTGGAGTTCATTATGTATATTTGTATATATAAAATCAGGTCAATGGTTGACCTGTTATAAAATCCGCTTGATTTTTGTCAAACCATTGTCATGATAACGTTGACTATAAAGCTTTGAATCAGATAAAGATTCTGATTGAAATCAAAACGGATTTATCATAAGCTATAGTATAATTAACTTTAAATATAAAATTTTGATGGTGTCACCATTCATTTAAGGGTTGTTACTCAAAAAAGGACGGTGGTGCATGGGATCACTATCATTTCGAGTTGGTGTATTTGAAAAGCTAGAAACGACAAGGTGTTCTCTATTAAAGATTGGAAGATGCAAGACATTAAGGAAAGCATTAGATCATATGGTCTTTTGTGGCATAGAAATAGATCTAGTTTCAAGTCTATTTTTTGACGTGAATAGTGTAAATTTGATTTTATGTACTCTTATGTAGTTGATGTTTGATGTTGTAGCCTTGCCTTTTTTGGCATGGCTGTGTTTCTAGTAATGAAGTTACCTTTTAGAAAAAAAAAAAAAAAAACCTTTGTATTTGTCACCGTCAAAACTAAACTATGGGGGTGTTTGTTTTTTCTTCAAACATCTTCAAGGGAACTCTTGTCTGCAGGCGCGCAGACGTTTCCCTTGAAGACTGTTTGTTTTTTTTTTAATCAGATCTGCAAATGGCTTATTTCATCTTAAAACAAAAGCTATGAACCTTTGCTTCAAAGGTCTTCACATAACTCCTTCAAACATTCCCAACATCTCCAGCAAGCAGCCTCTTTTTCTCCTCAATTCAACACAAAACCATGAAGACCTCTTCTTCTCCTCAATTCCACACAAAACCATCGCCTCCGTCTGCCACCACCACCGCCCCTTCACCCACCGGCCGTCGCCTCCGTCTGCCACCACCACCGCCCCTTCACCCACCACCGCTCCCTCTCATTCCGCCCCCTCAACCACCACCACCCATTCCTCCGACGAGCTCCACCGACTCCTCCGACGATTTGATGTGGAGACAGAAACCTTAGCAAAATTTGAGTTGATGGATGGTGCTCCTGTTAGAGGTTTCATTTTGTATTTTGTTTTGTTGTTCGTGTTTATCTTTTGTTATCTATGATAATTAAAGGAAGTTGTTGTTATTGATAGGTGAGTCGACTGTGTAGGTTGTTGATTTTGAAGGTAGGTGTGGGTGCAGGTGATTTGGATTGAAGATGTAGAAATAGGTGTATGAATTGGAATGTGAATTCAGCGATGATTTGGGAATTTGGGGAATTGGGTTGGAGATTGGTTATTACAAACAATATTATATTATTAATTGTTTTATTGAAATCTAAAAAAAAAGGTTTGTACAGACAATATCAATTTATACAAACAAACAGTCTTATATTTTCAGCTTGAAGAGCTTCAGACCACATCTTCAGTTGCAGACATGAAAACAGATGAAATCAGCTTGCAGACAATTTATGTCTGCAAAAACAAACAGCACCTATGTGTATTTAAACTGACACAGATCTTATTCCAACTAAAGTCATATATCCATGAGACACAAGTCCGGCCAACCAAAACTAAACTATGTGTTTTAAGATTTATAGTTTGAGTGCCTAAGGGTCCTCATGCTCATGATTTTTTGACCGTTATCCCGATTGAGGGGTTGGGACAATGCATGTCTGTAGTAGAATACAGAGTCGTTCTCAAATACCGGTTGATGATCCATATGTACCCGGAAGATGAAAGTTGCCTGATATGCCGTAAAGCTTGTATGGATAAATACGGGGAGCACGTTGTTCATTGTAAAGAGCTCTCTGGGTTCAAACATCGGCATGATTGGGTGCGGGATGTTTTGTGAGACATCCTGAGAAGAGCTGTGATTTCTACTAAGAAAGAGGCCCCTGTGAATTTTCTCACGGACCCTATGGAAGGGAGATCTACTCTGCAACCAACGGATTTACTCGTCTTTGGCTGGGCTGGAGGGAAACATGCTTGTGTGTACCTCACAGGGGTTTCCCTTTTGGTTGGTTTAAGGGGAAACGAGTTTGTAGTTGGACAAGCATCAAGAAAAGCATAATCAAAGAAAGTGGATAAGCACGCTAAAACTTGCGTGGAGAACCATCATGTCTTTGTTCATTTTGCCTTTGATACATTTGGCTCCCTAGCGCTAGAATCTATCCACTTCTTGACCAGGGTCCAACGGATCATCCACAACAATTGTTCGGCCCTAGGGGGCAGGAGTTTGTCTTTGAAAGGTTAGGGTTTACAATTCAAAAAGAGATGTTGGCGCAGCTTGTTGTCTGTCTACCTTCTGCTTTGATGTAATTGGCAAGTTTTTTTAATGAATTGTAAAGAAAAGGATGATTCTCCTGGAAAAAATAATAATAACCAACATAAAATGGCTACCATCTTAACAATGTTTGCCCTACCAAAGAAACATACAATATGTGAAGTAAAAGAGTCATCTATACCCATTTTTTTCATTCTCTTGAATATATATACAAGTTATATACATAAAGTATGATAATAATAATTCACAAATAAACATATTTATATGACTAATTAAAAAAATAGTACTAAAAATTGGCTGAATAGTTTTTATAAATTAAGAGGAAAAAAATGTAAAGAATGCCGACACTAAGCATTTATTGCTTTCATAAACACGAGTGCGACCTTTTGATTTTTCTCTTGTTTATAATTTTTATATCGGGTAAATTGTTAGAAAATTTGTAAAAATGCCGACCCCAAGCTTTTTTTTTTTTTTTTTCTCTAATGGTATTAGGTGCATGTAATTAGTGATTTGTGATTGAATTATAAGTATCTTTTAAGAAACTAACCGATGAGCTACATGTATCTTTCTTACTTTCATTCTTTCTTGCCGTTCTTTATTTGCAATTGCATATTTTGTGAAACTAACTTGTGAGCGAGTTAAGGTTGTTTTCAACTATTCATTGTTTACATTTGAAATTAGGTTATTGTGAATTTGTAACAAAGATGTTTGATTTGTTATAGTTTTTTTCTATTATTCATTGGCAAAGACAAAACATTTATACACCTGTATTTTGAACGGAGGGATCTTGATTTCAAGTCCCACAAACGACATAAATAAAAGGAATTTGCCGTAACCGTAAAAAAAACGAAACCAGACTTGCTAGTCAACATAAGAGACCAAGATACTTTATTGAAATTTACGTTGCTGCCAAACACCACTTTGTTTCTAGATTTGATGAAGCAATTGAGTCCACAATTTAGTAAAAGAGATAGGTGGTGAAGACTTATGGTTCTATGGACTCGACTTTAAGTTGCAAGGACTAAGGCCAATTTGTATTTGTGGTGAAATTTGCCGTTCGGAAAAAAACTAGGACCAACTAGCATTTATTATCAAGTGAAAATTATATCTATTGCAACTACATACAAAAAAAAAATATAAAAATGTAAAAGAAATGGCTTGAGGCAATTACATTTTTGTTTATAGCTTTTCACACGTTCTAACGTTGAAGCTTAGGCTTAATCGATAACAATACAAATATCAAAATTAAGGGGGTTTGGTTTCTTTGGTCATTTGTTGTAATTTAATATTTCAATTGAATTGGAATTTAAATTTGCATTTTTTTTCTTTTATTGTTGATTGAAAAGTTTATTATAACTAAACTATAGAATTTGATATATAATATATTGAGTAAAATGCAATTTGTTACCCTATAGTTTGGCTGAGATTACAACATGACACCTTACTTTCCAGATTTTGCCAAATGAACCTCTGAGGTGGACATTCCATCTCTCCATGCTTCAAAGCGTTCGTCAACAGTTAATGAGAATGGGTTTGACCGTCCAGATAAGGGGTATTATCGTAATCCTCTATCCCCTTCATCTTTTAAACCCCCCAAATCGATTTCTTTATATTATGCGACCCTGTAGTATCATAAATTCCAATTAAATGCCAAAGTGAAGGTGGTAAGAACACTGAGCAAAAGTCGATTCAAGCTTCGGTTACACTCTAATTAACGTTATGGCCGGTGGAGGTTGGAGAGTCCGTCCAAGTGCAAACCATTTTGATCCAAACCTGTTATAATCTAGTAGGTATCAATCTTAATTTTGTATGTATAGACAAGTGGATGATGGTTTACAAAGTTTGTTGATGATGATTTTGAAAAAATTAGAGCTCATGTCCAATCAGGTGTTAAGTTAATTGAAATTTACGTTGAACATTAAGTTTTACGGATGTTTTTAAACTCCAACCCATCCTCTCAAAAGTGTAAAGCTGCTCCATCTAAGGATTCAATTATAATTGAATCTAGTGAGCCAGGACTATCCAATTCCCTATAGTCTTGGCTTCACTTTAGAAATGGTCAATACTGAATATTTTAAAGATCCATCCATATTAGAAGGGGATTCATGATCAGATGTTGATGCAGGTGTCACATCTCGACCCGCAACGGAATGGTACGTACGGAGCATGATGATTGTCCATAGCTCATGACAACTATTATAAGTTTAAATATTTAAAACATCCAAATTAAATTATCATGCATAATCATAGAAACCGTAAGATATAATTCATGAGTAATAATTAGTTTCATTACCAAGGCACATCCTACATATCTTCAACTTCAAATCCTCATACTTGTGTGCCTGTATTATGTTAAAAATAATTTTTGGGTCAACAAAAGTTAATGACTAATCTTTATTTTTATAAAATGATTTTTATATTATTTTTAAGAAAAAGTTTAACATGCTTTCCATAGATTAATATAAAGATCACAATACACAAACAATGAAACCATGTATACCAACGAGAATATACAATCAAGTAAATGTATAAAACAAGCGAATATATGACTCTGCGACCGTATGACTGTATGAGACTCACGAGTTGTTTTGCTATTGGTGGGATTTACTGAGTATGATGATAATGATGGTGATTTATGTAAATTGGTTTGCACATTATAAATTTACATTATTCTTATCTTAAACTCATATAATACGCGTGTTGTAAACTAGTTAAATTGATAAAAGTATTTGGGATAAATAAACTACTTACTTAATATTACGAATTTGTGAAATTTATTTATTTTATAAATATCACAAGATGTCTACATTTGATTAAACAGCTAATAAATATATGTAATTAATGTCTAATTAAATAGTTCAATTGAAAAGTATCTAGATATTTAGTTGATATCCTAAAGTCGTAGAACAACTTGGAAATTTAATTACACACATATATAAATGCCCTAAGCAGAAAATCCCTACTACTAAATATTTGCCCTCTATCCCTCTTTTCTGCGATTCTTATCAGTGAAAGAACGAAAAGGTGACTTTGAGATCATGTGGATATGAATAGAGTCAAGGAAAGATCTATATATCTTTTATCCTACATCAAAGGTTTCAGATAGAGGTACCGATTCTAAAACTCCTACTGGTGCATGCTCTTGTTCTGATTGGTGTTGCTTGAATCGGTTTGGGTTTTTGTGTAAGAACTTTATTTTGAGAAATGTTTAACGTAACAACTTTTATTTTATGAAGTGTTTAACTAATGATTATAAATTACAAGTTTTGAACTCTATAAAACTTGATATAGTTACTTGAGTGTAAAAAAAAAGATGATTGGCCCGAAAATTAGTCCCTTAATAACAATGTCAAGCATAGGATTCTGTGTTTTTGGATGATTATGGTCTCGACAAACAACATTCACAATTTATGTAAGAAAATTATATTCATGTAGATCTTTTTTTATTTTAGTTATATTGTATGTCTAACAATGAATGTAAAGAAATCAAGAAAAGATCGGTATTTGGCATAGGTCATTTATTTCCTTTGGATGTGTATGCCATGCCCTGTCTTCTCAACTTTTGTCGGCAAAACAAATTTGAAAAAATAAAGAAAAATAAATTTTAAGCGACGGTCTAAAATCATTTAATATTTGAATGCTTTTACTAAAATTTTTTAAAACCATTCATTTATTTAAAAAAAAAAAAAAAGTTACATGGATAGTCTTGTATTGCATTTGGATTTCGTTTTGCTACACATTTAATTCTCATTACTCGCGAATAACACATTAGAATGGATATCCATTAAGTTTCATGTTAAATTCTAGTGAAAAGTCTCATTGCTTTTACATTTTTTTTATTGGTCATTAGAATGGATATCCGTTAAGTTTCATGTTAAATGTTAGTGAAAAGTCTCCGGCAAAGTGATCAAACATGAGAAAAAGTACCTTGATAACCAGCACGTTTTTATCTCATTTGCTTTTGATACTTTTGGTTTCCTAGCGCTAGAGGCTGTGAACCTACTTAGGTGCAGTTTGACAACTTCTGAATGGTTAAGTGCTGAACTAATAAAAAATTTGAACCATTAAGTGCTGAACCAGTAAGAGGTCTTAACCATTAAGAGTCAGTATAATGCTTAACCGTTCAGAGGCAAATGTTTGACCAATTCAGATTAGAGGTTTTAACCACCCAGACTCAGTATAATACTTAACCATTCAGATGCAAATGTCTGAACCATTCAGACATCTGCTCACGAAACAAACAGTCTGAACCAGTAAGAAGTCTGAACCATTAAGAATCCTGTTAAGAGGTAAACAAACAACCCCTTAGTCAAGTTCAAAGGGTCATGAATAGTAATGTTATGACCCCGAAATCTATGGACGTTAGTTTTGTTATTAAAAAAAGGGGTAGCGGCACAGCTTGTTGTCCGTTTACCATATATCTCGATGTAAACTGATAATATGTAAGTATTTTTAAATGCTAGGGTGCGTTTGTAATTTGAAAAAAAAAAAAAAAAAAAAAAAAAAAAAAAAGTGAACATATATCTTAAATGTCCCAATATGTTATCTATGAGTGCACATTGAAGATTCAACGTGTAATTTCTCATGCCTAAACAAGAAACCAAAATATTAACATAACGCAGCTACTATACATGTAATTCTTCCTTATTTTAGCCAAATGGCTTTTTATTTATTGTAATTTTAACTTCTTTTTTTTTTAAAAGACATTATTTATGATTAGTTTGTCAACCGTTAAAATCATTTCTGTTTTTCTTTATAATTTTCCGTAATATAAGTGAAGTTTTTTTTTCTTTTCACTATCTCTACTATTGTCATAAATTGTTAATAAGTTTCGACGACGCCTTACTTGCTGGTCTCTAAACGGTTATTCGGATATAAATTTGACTTTCTAATTGTAGCCATACAAAATGTAGCAAGTAAGTACCTGTCTTGTAACATGTTAAGTCCATTCGACATTATTGTGAACTAGAGCCTAAAGGTGTACAAACCGGGTACTTTTTTAATAACCGGTTCCGGTTATTATTGTGAACTATTGCTATTCTTTCTAACGGGCTTTTAGTACTAGAATTTCTGGGCTAGGTCAAACAATTCTAAAAATATGGTCCAACTGAATCTATTAAATTAGTGTTTGGATTTAGTGGGCTGAGAGATGTGAGCCATCCAAATGGCCCAAAACGTTTACGCATCTGATCTCATACATGTTTAGTGTTTACCTAGTGGTGCACAAAAAACCCGAACCCGGAACCGGACCCGAAAAAAAAAACCCGGAACCGGGTATTATAAAACCCGGGTTTTTTAGACCCGAACCCGACCCTACCCGTAGGGTAGGGACCGGGTATGCATATTTGATCTAAAACCCGAACCCGGAACCGGTTTTTTTTATACCCGGTTTATACCCGAAACCCGGTTTTATAAATACCCGAACCCGAACCCGGAACCGGGTTTTATAAAAACCCGGAACCGGTTTTTAAAAAAACTCGATTTTGATGTAATCTTGTTTAATTATGTATGCATTAAGACTTCTAGTTCTTATGATTTAACAAAATTATGTATGCACTTTGATGTAATCTTGTTTAATTATTAGGTTTCTAATGATATTTGCCACCGCTACTTAATTATTTAGTATATTTCATTACAAGTGGAAACAAATATGCCAATATATGTTAGCCCTTCTATTTTCTTTGTTTGTTTAATATCATTACTAGGTTAGAACCCCGTGTATTACACGGGTTAAATAAATATAATTTTAAATATGAAATAATTAAAAACTTCGTATATTTCACAATTTGAATAAAACTAATTTTATACACCAAATAATAATTATAATTATCTTATCTAGTATATAAAATTAGATTTATTTAGCACATGTAATGCATAAGTTTTTTTTTTTTAAATATAACTTCTTTTATTAGTTACTATACAAAATTCCATATATTCACCCCGTGTAATACATGAGGATTTTAAAAATAAAACTTTTATAATTATTATCTGGTGTATAAAATTAGTTTTATTCAACTTTTGAAATATACGGGGTTTATAATTATCAAATATATAAAATTATATTTATTAGTAAATAATAAAAATATTATATCTTTAAAAAACCTCTTTTATTACACGGGTTGAATGAATCTAATAAAAAAATTATATTTTTAAAAAAACGAACGAATATAATTGATATATGATGGATGGGTGATTGTGGTGATGGTTCTTATAAATGCGACGTAAATATAGTGAATACCGTATTTGAGTTGAGAGTTGAACACGAAAATAAAAGTATAGAACCAATAAACATTGATTATGAGTTGAGAGTTGAACACGAAAATAAAAGTATAGAACCAATAAACATTGATTAATGTTTTGTTTACCCTTTATAAACATTTTTGAAATAAGTTCTACCCTTAGCTACTTTAGTTTAATAAAATAAATAAATCATTTACATTATATTAATTTATATTTAGTGTATCTCTTTTTTTTAATTTCAGGATAAATGATTTTGAAATCTAATAAATATTTCAAAATATTATATTATCTCCTATACGAATTGTTTAAATTTATATTAAATTTAATTTTATAATTATCTTTTAATTTATATTAATTATCTATAATTAAGTAGGAGAGAAAAATTAGATGGCTCCAATAAATGACATGTGTCCCTCCATTGGTTTCTTTTATTATATAGTATAGATTAGTTTTTGTATTTAATAAATTGTGTCTCTGTTTATAAAGTTCAAGAATAACCACATGAAGAACTATAAATTGTGTCTCTGTTTATAAATTGTGCCTCTGTTTATCAATAGATTTGATGTCTATGTGTGAGAGTTATGTTTGATACATTTTATAAGCATAGTTCCGGTCAGGTTTTTTTAATACCCGGTGCGGGTTTTTTCCCAACCCGATGCATACCCGAACCCTACCCGATGAATACCCGAACCGGACCCGAACCCGGAAATAGGGTTTTATAATACCCGGGTTTTATAAAACCCGACCCGAACCCTACCCGAACCCGGGTATATAGGGTATACATTTTTGGTAGAGAACCCGGACCCGGACCCGACCCGGTTTTTAAAAAAACCCGATTTTGTAAAACCCGATCCTACTCGAACCCGATCCTACCCGAAACCCGGTTTTTAAAAAAACCCGATTTGTGCACCACTAAGTTTACCTACATGGAAACTGAATTACTATATTAAATAGTAGTTAGAAATATATAACTTCTTCTAAAATTGTAATAAGTGTTGTTAAGTATTTCATATTTCAAGTTGGTTCTGAGGGTGCGTTTTAGAAATAAGACATACTAATTTTTAAGTATATAATAATATCATAAACATGGACCAACCACAGGGGCGGACCTATAGGTAGTTAAGGGGTGGCGTCCGCTACCCCTTGGTCAGAAAAAAATTGAAAAAATTAGTGTAAATTTTGGAAAAATTTGACGTTTTCGTTACCGCTTATTTATAAAATGTTACCGCTTGATCGGAATCTTAGATCCGCCACTGACCAACCAGAGTAAAAAGGGGTATAGAAGAAGGGGGTACATATGTTATATAATCAAATATTAGACTAAGAAGACTCTCAAAACTTGTTGCTACATGTATGTAGTCATTATACATCTTGTAAAACCTATTAAAATCTTCTAAAATTGTATGTATGTAGTTGGTCTTAATGCTTTCTGCTTTTGTCGAACCAAAAATTTGGCCATCATATATTTTCTGTTAATGGTAAAGAAACATGTTTTTGGTTATTATGCCATCCCATCCATGTGTTAAGAAGTATTGTTCCGTGTTCACACGATTATCATTCTCTTGACAAACACGTACGTATGTACGGTCAAATCTATTTGAAAATTTATCTAACCTTTTAATATAATGAAATTTGGTTATTTATTACACATATGTTTCTTTCGAATAAACCAGAAAAAAAGTTGCTAAACAATAACTTCATTCGAATCACTCGGTTTAACAAGTCAAAAACAATTCCATAATGGAAAATATAATCAAACTAATGATTAAACTTTGTTACAAGTTTTTTCTTAAAAATAAATTAATTTATGTTCATTTTGAAATAATAATAATAATAATAATAATAATAATAATAATAATAATAATAATAATAATAATAATAATTGTAGTTTTTGGAATTGAACCCAAACCACTAAATGTAATAAATTTGCTTGCCTAACCCTAACAACTTCAACAATCATTAGGAAAACCTCACACCCTTTACCTAATCTCCCTTTGCTAACTCTAAGCCATTGACTTTGCTACATTACATGGATCTCATCTCATGATATATTAAATACATAAAATTAATTAAATTATCAAAACAAAAGTTTTTCTTTTTCAATAAATTTGAAAAAGTGAGCTAAATGCATGGCAACTCTAAACAAAATTTACAAAAGGTGGTATTGGATTTGGTAGTGATTATTAGGTAACCAGAACAAAGATCATCTCATCCTATCCTATGCTTATATACATACATATAAACCAACATCTTCATAACCAAACCAAACCAATCTCTAGATTTTCTCTAAGATAATCCAAAAAACATGGTTGAGTTAAACCATCGTCTTCTTTTGACATCTTACCCTATTAACAGGAACGAAGACACCGATGATTCTTCACCCGCCGAGGAGGCTAGTACTTTCGACGCCGACATGGTGGTGATGTTGGCAGCCTTGTTATGCGCGTTAGTAGCCGCGCTTTTGTTAAATTCGGTTATACACATCATTTTAAGACGTAGGCGCGAGTCCATGGAGGCAAGCACAAATGTTCAACCTGCTGTTGGGCTTGAAAAGCGGGCCCTGAGAAAGATTCCGGTGGCGGTGTTCCGATTGCGGACAAGTGGAAGTTCTGGTTCCACCACTGAATGCTCGATATGTCTTGGAGATTTTGTGGATGGAGAGAGGGTGAGAGTGTTGCCTGAATGTAAACATGAGTTTCATGTCAAGTGTGTAGATAAGTGGCTAAAGGAACATGCATCATGCCCGAATTGTAGGCGGTCGTTGGTCCCACCGAAGGTTGTTGATGGTGGAGACCGAGCAACGGCTAGAGCGGAGCGAGGTGGTGCCATGGTTTAACATGTGATGGAAACACGAAATGTTTGGTTAGGTGTTAGGTGTATTTCTAGTGAAACCATTTGTAAATATGCTAGTTTGGAGCAGGAAAAAAAAAACATGATTATATTTTAACTATGGATTTGATGTGCTCTAAAAGAATGCAATTTTTTACAGGTCTAAAAGATGGAAGAAGTTTTTTTTTTTTTTTTTTTTTTAATGAAACGCTTAATCCTACTTTATTAAACCAAAAATTCTAAATTAATTGGTGAAAAAATAAGGTTGTACAAATTAAATAAAACCAGCTTCTTTTTGTTCAGTAGTGTTTTAAAAAGGAGGCTGAAATGTTTACATTAATAAAACAGCGAAATCACATAACCAGCTAATCTATCAGCCCAAAAAATATAAACTGGTTTAAGATAGATTCCAAACATCAGGTGTTAAGTATCTTCTTTTCGGTCACAACTTGAATCACAAAAGGTTAGGTTCATCGCAAATAGGCCACAAACAAGACGTCATTTTGATTAGTTTACACGAAGTATCAATTAATAGGTTGAAACAAGTCATTGACAATAATTTTATTACATTACATTTTCAAATGTGTTATAAATTATAATATAATAACAATTCGACCTGCCAACATCTTCCAAGCATAAATGTGGATTCGAAGACTGCCATTAATGTAGGGTTTTATGTAAAAAAGCGGAGAGTGCATTATCACTACACCAGCCTACCTACGCCTTATGGTTTTGTTTATTGATAGGAAGTGCAAAACAAAAACACCTAGCAAAATCATCTTCAATTCGCTTTCAACCACCTGTATCAGTGGGCAAACCACATACAAAGACGAGGTTTCCAAGACCATCATTAATGTAGGGTTTTGTTTAAGGAACGAGGCAACACCCCGGCCGGCCACTTTGTTAATGAACCAACCAAATTGGTATTATATGTTGTTAGAGGTAACAGACTACTCTGTTGATCAGTTCTCTTTAAACATAATGGAAAACATGAATAACATACATGTTACAGCAGGCAGGCCAGTAGAGAATCCAGTCAGAGATGCAACCATTGAGTTCGACATACTTGTCAGGATGATCTGGTTCCTCCTTAGGGTGTAAAGTGATGATGGTGATGAACCGAAAGTAGGGAGGTTTCGGTTATGGAGAGAGAGGGACGAATTGTGATGTTATGTTATTAGGTTGTGTGTCTAACCTTTAACCTCTCTAATAATCTCCTTATATATACACCCAAGAGGAAACCCAATTAGTTAATAAGGGTAATATGGTCCATCAACAATTACCAACTAATTATTAATAGGTTATTAATATATTTTGATCTATATTATATAAATGATAATGATGGCTACTAGATTAAATATAAATAAATAAATATTTAATCTTACATTCTCCCACTTAGCCGAATAATCATTTATCATGAGTATTAGATTAGTCTGATCAGAAGTTAATACTCATTTTAGCTTTAAACCAAGAACCGTAGCAGAGAAATACAGCCGTTGAATCATTATGCGACTCGGGACCCCCATTAGTCATACTACAGCCTCAATTTAAAACCTAACAGTTATGATCAAAATACTAACAAACCCTTTAGCGTTTGATTTGTATTTATATTTGTCTATATGTCATTACACCGGCAGAACATATGTTAGAGACATACAAAATCAAACTTATGAGGAATATTAAAAGTTAATCATTCATAGTATGATATGCAGTTGTACATAGTCATCAATAAACACGTGATTATTATAAGCGCTTACATAATAGTTATGGGTGATAGACTTTTAGTTATAGGATCCTTAAGCATATCATGAATGCATTCGATACAAAGATTTAGTTTCTTCAATTCGTTCATAAACGAATAATTAATTGCGTATCGAAATTTAATGCAACACCTCTCGAACTGTTACTGTTCAAGAACTCATGGTAGCTGACTTTATCACACTAAGTCTTCAAAACATTAATTATATGGAGTTAATAAACTCATGAGTCCACTGATAAATTTCCAACAACATTTAGTGACTATATTATGTCGTTATAACTTAGGTTGTTGATATCAGTCTATTATGACTCCTCCATGAGATAGGTTTTGTCTGTTGACATAAAGATATACCCGAAATTTTGTCATCTTTGAATATTACAAAGTTAGAGTAATAAACCGGTTTGAGTTCTCACTTCTTCTTTAAATCATAGCCTCTCGTTTCTTTTAAAGATATTATAATACTCTATTGGATGCTTCACGTTTATCTAGACATATCTAGTGTGTTGCAATGTGAGTAATATCTAAACGAGTATAGACTTGAACTTACATAAGGCTTCTAATTAATGAAGCGTAAGGAAATAATCTCATTTATCCTATTATCCTTTAAAGGAGAGCAGTATTGTTTGTTACATATGCAAGGACCCATTTAATGTTAAACTTATGGAACGGAAGTAATGTCCCATTTGGTCTATCTCAACATGTTATGATATCTATTATGTAAGAGATATCTCTGAGATCTATTATATCAAAGTTTGTGTTAACAATGCTTTGACTTATGTAACATCTACTTGTCAAAAGAATATCATCTATATAAACAAGTTTATCTTAGTTGCTCCCACTCATCTTGAGGTATGTACATTAATCCACTTGATTCCTGATGAAAATAATTACGTTAAGATTTCATCACATTATGATGTTTGCATTAACCCATACATGGATTTTATTGGCTTACAAATAAAGTGTTCTTTAACCTTAAGTTTAGAACTTTCAGGTTGTTTTATGAACATGTAAATATGTCAGCCAGTTGTTAGGGAAAATTGTTTTAATGTTCATCTAATGTAGCTCAAAACTATTATAAGCTACTAGAACAGTGATGATCCTAAAAGAAATCTTTTGTTAGATATGTAATAAAGATTCTTTAATAATTTATCTCTTCCTGAGTACAACCTTTGACAACCAATCATGCTTCTTTGTGTCTTAACGTTTATATCAGGATTTGGTTTAGTTATGAACACTCTTAGGTTATTCAATCAAATCCCAAACGTGATGCGAACACATAAAATCAGTTTTACTAGAAAACTGTTTTATTCCATTCAGAAGATTGATTGACACTAATGGCTTAATTAGAAGAGATAAGATCAGTAAACTTTTCCAAAATCCATTTCAACTCCAAATTAGGGAGGTTATGTAATCATCAAAGTTAGTAGGTTTTTAAACCTAGATGACCTCCTGAGTTGATTATTGGGTTTGTTAGAAGTTTCAGTTTTATGGATTATCTCTTGATTAGGTTGCTATCATTTTCAGGATTCTAAGTTTGTAAGAGTTGGTGCAGTTTGGTGTACAAGAGGTGTAATCGGAGTTAAATTTGGAGTGAAATTTAATGACACTCTTCCCCCCGCCTCTTGTATTCCTTGCAAGTCATTATAAGGACTTTGACTGCTCCCACTGACCTTAGAAAACTTTAGGAACTCAGCATGCTTAGGGTCAATATTTAACGACCAAACAAATTCTAATAGAGAAAACATATTAATGAACATATTAATGACGTTAGTCATTGTAGTTTCTCTTGTTGAGGATTATGTTAGTTTAGATAAGAAATCTAAGTGTGCCCACAATTAAGCAACAATGAAACTTTTGTAAGAGTAGCTTTAGATTTTAAGGAGACAAGTTATGATAGAACAGTGTCAAGATGGAGCAGTGTCTTGTACAAGAGGTGTAAATTGAAGTAATATAAAGTTTTCACTCCCCACCTCTTGCAACTATTGCAAGTTATTATTAAGACACTTAATGCCCCCACTGATCTTTAATATCTCTAGAATGCTACAAGAGAAGTTTCAATGAGCTACGTGATGTGGGAACCTATCACATATACGTTAGACTTTATTTGATTTCTTTAATGTCCAAATATCATAAGAAACTTAGGGACATATTTAATAGAAATCTTATTAAGTACATACATGAATAGATTTCTTCTAAGAACGTGGGCCATATGCGACAAAATTTAGATACAAGTTGATAGTCTTTTAAATGATAAATGAATTATGTATGAATATTCCATTTGGAATAAGTTCCACGAATGTCAATGAATGACTTATGATGGACCTATACTTATTCCTTAAGCCAAGTTATATTTAGGGCTATAACGTCATGATTTAAAATCACTTAGAATGAGATTAGATAAGAAATCATCCTCATTAACCATGTCATGATTTCTCATGAATTTTGGTTATAATGGATGAAATTTGTAAGTCTCATTTTCCTTTTGTCAAATTTTTCATTTGCATGATGACAAAAGTTGTGAAAGTGTAAGGTATCATCTAGTTTTATCTTAATAATGTTTCAATCCAGATATTTAGAACAAATAAGATGAGAGTTTAAGATAAGTGTGACTTTATGTTGACTATGCAAACCTCACAACCTTCATAACATTGCTTAATTATGATACTATATTCTGATTAATACTCAGAATATATGTACGGTATCGAAAAACGTTGTTAGAAGACTGCTTATTATTGTTCTTATAGCCTTAACATTTAATTTTGTCACTAACTCTCATGTTAGTTATTTGTTAACTTTTGGTAAGGAAACGTTTAAAACTAGAGTCAACTAATCATGTGTTAATAGGAATATTATAATTAGTAGACGTAAATATCTTAATAAGTGACTATCTAATTAATTCATCCAACTGTTCTTTAGAATAATGGATAGTCTCGTTGCTTATGTCTAGTCTAATGACATAATTATGCAGTGAGATTTTCCCTTGAAGAACCTTAGAGGTGGAATTAACACTTGTAATTTGTCTATGGACCTTAGAACAATCCTCTTTTAAGGTTTTAAGTGGTTGTAAGGTGAATAACAACTTATTTTCCAGCTTCAAAATATTTATTTCTTTGTACATATGTTGCTTATCAACACACTCATTATACTTTGGTACTTTTGAGTGTTATAGTTGATTTATAAGGCATCAAATTGTACAAGTGAAAATCTTAATATGTAATGTACTGGAAAATGTACTTATTTCCATGCGTAAGCCCTTAACTTTATGGGTCATGGTATTGTACATTATTATGTATTCACATATACCACTTAACTTTATAGTTTAGAATTTTAAAAGAAGGCATGCATCTTAGGAGTTCTAGTGATTATTCCATATATAAGAGATTAGCCTTAGGAAAGACTTAATCTTAAATAACTTTAGTGATAGCATTATGTTAGAGAGATCTTGATTATCATAAGAGACATCATGTTCGATTTGTCCTAATCATCATGCTCTAATTTTCTTCTTTATAATCTTTATCAGAAGAGAGCAATAGGATTATCGTGTCTTAAGAAATAATCAATGATTTAATTTAAGAGCTAATTCTAATAGAAACTTTAAATAAAGCAAACATTTTAGGTTTAGGAATTAGAGTGGATGAGATATATGTAGAAGAAAATTATAGTGAGTAAAATTATGGGTACTAAGAATAAGACAGACGAAATGATCATAAAATTAATTAAGGATCATTATGTGAAGAGATTGTGATATGTCTATTACTAACATCAAAATAATAGACTTAGTAAAATTCTACTTAAACAAAGACAAATCAGCTTTGGCTAGAAGTGTAATCATTTAAGTATGTGTGCAAAGTAATCGTGACAAATCAGCTTTGGCCAGAAATGAGACAATCACTTTAGTTATGCACTTGTCAAGCATGCTAAACATAAATGAATTAAATCAGCTTTGGCCAGAATTAAGACATTTCACGTGTGTAATGCATACTCAACATAGCTTTTTATAATACTTGAACAATAAATAGATATATTAAATCAGCTTTGGCCAGAAATGATACATCAGAAGCTCATTCAAGTTAAGCTAGTTTGGTTTTGTAAAACATTATTTGATCCTTATTAATTAACTAAGTATTTACAGAACCAATTTTTTTAATAGCAAACCACCTGTTAGCGCGGATCGAGTCTTGTGCGATCAGTAATGCCCAAGTCTTGTGCGATCAATAAGGCCCAAAAAAATTTGTGCGATCAGTAAGGACTTGTGCGATCAATAATGACTTGTGCGATCAATAATGACTTGTGTGATCAGTGAGGCCCAAATCTTGTGCAATTAGTCAGGCCCAAGTTTTGTGCGATCAGCACTGTCTTGTGCGATCCACAAGTCTTGTGCGATTACCCTTGTGTGACTGTCTTGTACGATCAGACCATGTCTTATGTGATCTGATCTTGTGCGACTGAAGGGAAAACTTGTGCGATTAGTACATTGATAATTTCAAACCTACTGTTAATAGCTGTTTCTTGTGATTATAACTAAAACTCGAAATTTAAGGGATTGTGGGATAGTGTTTCCTATTTTATTTATGATCTAAACTTATCAAATATTTCGAAAATAATAACTGAAAATCTATTAACAGTTTTCGAAATTTTAATAGATAAAATTCAGATCAAACATTGGAAAAAACATCCACTAATCCAAATTATATTCCAAATCTTAGGGAATTTTCGAGTTTTATTTAGAACAAAAGATGAACCCTAAAAAATAAAAAAACATAATTCTGGGTTCCGAAATCTAAATTTTAAGACTTTCTTTAATGCATTTCGAATATTAGTTTACCCATTATAATTTCGAGTCAATTTATCAAACATATTTTTCCGAAAATAGGGATTTCGGTACCAAGGGACCCGAAAACAGCTGAGACCTTTTAAGGCTTTAAAATTTTCGTTTTCCAGATTTTTGATCCCAGAATAATGGATACAAAACCAGAACTTATTTATCAACATATGCTCTGATACCACATGTTGATCAGTTCTGTTTAAACATAATGGAAAACATGAATAACATACATGTTACAGCAGGCAGGCCAGTAGAGAATCCAGTCAGAGATGCAACCATTGAGTTCGACATACTTGTCAGGATGATCTGGTTCCTCCTTAGGGTGTAAAGTGATGATGGTGATGAACCGAAAGTAGGGAGGTTTCGGTTATGGAGAGAGAGGGACGAATTGTGATGTTATGTTATTAGGTTGTGTGTCTAACCTTTAACCTCTCTAATAATCTCCTTATATATACACCCAAGAGGAAACCCAATTAGTTAATAAGGGTAATATGGTCCATCAACAATTACCAACTAATTATTAATAGGTTATTAATATATTTTGATCTATATTATATAAATGATAATGATGGCTACTAGATTAAATATAAATAAATAAATATTTAATCTTACATACTCATCATCAGGCCGGTGTTAATAACCTTAGACAAATTAGAAGAGGAACTCAATTAAAGTTCGTGACTAATTTATCTTCATTTTCATTGGTTTGGTGATCTAATTTGCATTAGTGATAAACCACATACAAAGACGATGATTCCTAGACCTCCTCGATATTTCATCTTCGCTTTCCAAATGTGACCTATCACGGTGATACCACAAACTAAAAGGCGGTGTTTTAACTCTGATACCAACAATGTATTCACCATCAAACAAACACCAATGGTATAAAATGAGAAGGTTTGATTGAGGGACGATAACGATGATGAAATCGAACAAATATTAATTACTACTTCTAGTTTGGCTGACATTTAGGGTCTAATTGTTGGGCAATTTATAGACAATAATACAGATGACAAAAAATTTGTTGGTAAAGGCCCGTTCGACAATATGTTGAATTAAAGTTATAGTACTTTTCTAATCTAAATGGAAGAGAAACGCCACTCAGTTGGGTTGCTTGAACCAACAAAACAAAGAGATCGAGTGTGACTTGAGGACTTTAGGGATACGGTGGAAGTAATACGATACTAAATATAGATTTTATGGATGTGACATGATCATCAATAATGAATCCATCATACCCCCATGTCCTTGTTTCCAACCGTAGAAGAGGATAATTAGGCTGGAGGGTGTGGGATGGAGCCCCAAGGGGCTTTATCAAGATGTGACATGGTCACACGTGGGTTCCACGTCAGCCAGGTGGCTTTATAACGCCACTCCTTTAACTTGCACGGTGTAGGATGAAGCCCCCTATTAAACAAAATTAAAAAAAAATTGATTGGATAACATGTTGTGGGCCCCACCTGAGCACATTCATCTGCCTCGTTACCATGGTAGCGCTTCAACCATGGCGCCCCCCCCCCCCCCCCCTTTGAATTTGATGGTATGGATGATGGCAGAGGGGTGGCGCTATAGATGGCTGAGGTGGAGGGATGGCGCCTCCCACACCCTCCAGCCTTAGAGGCCACATGTGTTGGGGGTTTCGTTTTTTAACTTGTTATATTGTCGTGACTAAAATTGTAAACTTGTCATGTAAAACAATTTAGCATAACTTATAACTGAATTTCATGCTAAACCTCAAAAATGTTACAAAATTAAAGCTACCGAACGACCAAAACATACAACTCCCTTGCCAATGAGTTGGTCGTGGAGTGGTAAAAGAGAAATCTGGTGTTCCAATTAGGGCTGTAAACGAACTGAACGTTCAGCGAACAGTTCGTGAACCGTTTGGCGGGAAGTTCGTTTATGTTCGTTCGTTTAATAAACGAACGAACATGAACAAGAAATTTCGTTCGATTAGTTAAATGAACGAACATGAACATAGGTCTCGTTCGTTCGATTGTGTTCGTGAACGTTCGGTAAGGTGTTCGTGAACATTCGTTGATTTGCCTTCGTTTATGTTCGGATGTTTGTGTTTTAATTGAAGATCTTTGTACTTTCTTATATTTTATTTGTACTTTTTATATTATTAAACTTTTATTTATTTTATTACTCTAACAATTAAACTAGGAAACTCACTTTCACTTTGTTTATGCATCATTTCTCTTTCATTTCTCACTATTTACATCGGTGAATACAATCGACCTCCATTTCATAATAAGAGATTCAAGTTCGAGTGCTACTCTCTAGGCCATCTATCTTTATCCTTCGTCGCGTTCGCCAAATTTATTTGTGTTCGTGAACCGTTCGCGAACACGCTCGTTTCCTTAATGAACGAACACGAACATAAAATCTCGTTCGGTAAGTGTTCATGAACCGTTCGTGAACACATTTATTTCCTTAACGAACGAACACGAACAAGGCCTTGTTCGTGTTCATTTGGTTCGTTTACAGCCCTAGTTCCAATTGACCCAAGTTTGATTCATCCCCTTACCAGTTAGTTTCGGTGGAACCTAGTGATGATGGGAGACTAAGCAAGTAGGCGGCGATCACTAGCTTGGTCCTTGATCTGAACAGGTTTATATCACCGCACTGTCATGCCTAGGTGAGTGTTTTCCCTATTTCAAAGACAAGTATATCCCGATGCAGTGAGTTTTCAGTAGCCCATTTTGACTTAAAATAAAATAGCTTACAAAGTGAAGGGTTGAATGGAAATATCCAAAATAAGAAACGAGAAAACCAACCCCCTTATCTAGGGATGGGCTTTTTTTCCCAAATACCCGTACCTGTACCCGTACCGTACCCGTACCTGTACCCGTACCCGTACCGATTTTGAATATTCGGTACATGTATCGGTACCAAGTTTTATTAACTTCGGTATTCGGTACTTTCGGTATTGGGACGGGTACGGGTACAGGTAAAAAGGGGTACTGGTACCATATTTAAATATGGAGTTTCAAAAGTCTTTTTTCATATATGATATATTTGCCTTTTTACACATGCCTACAATTAATACTCTTGGGAATATAAGACTTTTTTACGTTTTAATAGATTACTTCTAAAGTTCTAAGGCCTAAAATACTAATACTAATCCTCAATTCTTCATCAGTTCATCTTCCCATCGTCCAAACAAGTGTTATCAGAATTTCTTAATCTTGAGTCTCCTCATCTACTCGAAATTTCAAGAAAGAACAAACCATCTGTAAGTTTTATCTCCTGTTGATTCTCGTTCAGCTATTTTGATGCTTAATTGATCTCTTAATATAATAACTTACTATATGGTTGTGACGGGTCATTTTATAGATGATGATTGGGTCATGCATAAACGCATTATCAACTTTAGGCCCATTGATAGTCACAAGGGAGATGATATAGCTCGTGAACTGTTAGATTGTATACATGGTTGGGGGATAAAAAATGTTATGACAATGACCCTAGATAATGCGTCTAGTAATGATAAGGCAGTTGGTTTTTTGGTGAAAAAGTTGCATAATTTGTATGATGGTGGGAAACATTTTCACATTAGGTGCATGGCACATATTTTGAATCTAATTGTGAAAGATGGGTTAATGGAAAATAATTGTCATGTTGATTGTTTGAGAAACGCCATTAGTTATATCAGAAAGTCAACACAAAGAATAAAAACATTCAGAAAGTGCATGAAAGATTTGAATGTTGACCCAGATAAGTTTTTATGTGGTGATATGCCTACTAGGTGGAATTCCACCTATGAGATGCTGAAAATTGCTGTGGATCTCAAGGAAGTATTTTTTGCTTATGAATTGAAAGAGAATAACTATCATCGTGATTTAGAAAGAGTGCCTGAACCTTTAGATTTTGATGTATGCAAAGTGTTGATTGAATTTCTTGAAAAATTTAAGATCAAAACGGAAATTGCATCTGCATCCTCAAAGCCCCTAGCTCACCTATTTTTTAGAGAAATACTAGATGTAGACAAACATCTACGTGATTGGGCGGTCCACCCAGATTTTAGTTTAATGGCGGGTGCAATGCGTGATAAATATGACAAGTATTGGGGTAAGTATGAAAGACTTAACGACTTCATGTATTTTGCTATTATTTTGGACCCTACGATGAAATTACATTTTATTGAACATTGTTTTAGAAAGTTGATTACGTATGACATAACGAAAGAAAAGCCTATGTCTAAAGAAGCCATTGGAAAGAAGGTGTCGGGTATTGTATCAGGGATTGAGAATAGGTTACATGGCTTGTTTAAGACTTATAAGGAAAAGTTTGATAACGTTGTTAATAACTCGACAACTCAAGAAGTGCGTAACGAAGATCTCGTGGAATTTGATGTTGGGAATGATTTTTTTGCGGAGTTTCTAAACGTGGAAGAAAGTAACTCGGTTGCAATAGAAACCGAGCTAAAGAGGTACCTACAAGAGCCGCGAGTTGATTTTACTAAGCGGTTTGACATACTTACATGGTGGAAACAAAATGCCATTAGATTTCCAATTGTGTCTCGGATGGCTAGAGGTAAAATGTTTTAAACATTTTTAATCATTTTTTACATTATGTGTTACATTATTTACGTATGTTAACTTTGTATCTTTGTTAGATATTTTGGCCATTCAAATTTCCACAGTTGCCTCGGAGTCGGCTTTTAGTACGGGTGGTCGTGTACTAGACGCATACAGAACAAGATTATCAACTAACATTGTCGAAGCTTTGGTTTGCACTCAAGATTGGGTGAGAAAATCGAGAAAGCCAATAATTGATGACATAAATGATATCTTAAAGGATGACGATATTGCCATAGGTAACACCGTAATAGTAGTTTTTTTTTTTATTTCTTTAGTTGTTAAATGATAAGAACTAATTTTCTATATTGTTTTTTCAACAGAAATTGAGGATGCGATAAACATGCAAAAGGAAAGAGGAAAAGGGAAGATGCAAAGCGAATATTGAGGATTAAACGAATAATAACTTTCTTTGTGTTGGTTTTTTAGTCATTTTGATATGATTTTTGGGACATTTATAATGTTTTGGTTTTGGTACTATGTTTTATTGATTACGAATGAATTTTATATCATGCTTTATTACGTATTATGATATATATGAGTGCTAAAAAACAAAAATATAAAAAACAAAGTGGTACCAAAGCGGGTACCCTACCGAAAATACCCGTACCAGTACCCGTACCCGTACTCGTACCGTACCAATATATTCGGTACGGTATTTGGTACCCAGTTTTGTTCAAATTTGGTACTGGTATTTTCGGTACCGGTACGGGTACGGGTACGGGTACGGGTACGGGTACGGGTACGGGTACGGGTACAGTACCAATCCCATCCCTACCCTTATCCGATGCGTTTGGGTTGTTTTTTGATAACGGAACTGAAAAAATCAACAACACCATAATAATCACACACAAAAGCCCAGAAAGAAAGAATCATGACTACAATGATGATACCATTATTCAAGTTGTACTCTGTTGTTTCATCCGGTGTTTCAGCAGCACATTCTTCAGTTTCATTTTCTTCATCCAAATTCTTTCAAGCTTCCCCACGCCGATCGACGACGACATTCCCAAGTACAAACAATTTCGTTACTTCTTCTTTTTAAATTAATTAGGGTTCATCTGTAATTGAATTGGGGTGTGTGTGGTTATTGGTGCAGGGATTTATGCATTTTCTAGTAATGATATAAAGGTGGGTTCCAACATAGAGGTAGATGGAGCTCCTTGGAAAGTTATAGGTATTTTTTCTAATTCTCCCAGCCCAGCCACCCACCCACCCAGTTGATGATTTTTTTTTTTTTTTTTTTTTTTTTTTTTGATTGTATGTAAAGTGTAGTGGAATTACTCTTGTTGGTTTATCTTTTTTTTTTTTGAACAGCGAATTTCATTAAAAAGCACACTAGCAAGAAGCTAGAGGCTAAACAAACAAGGAAACAACAATTACAACGGGCAATTTATCCAATATCTCCATACTAAGTCCTTAGCCTGAGACCTATTATTAATCCAAAAATAACTCAACGCTTTAATATCTTCCGTGATTAGTCTGATGGATTTGTGAGAGTTCGAAAAGACAAGTTCGTTCCTCGTCTTCCAAATGCACCAACAAGTTGTGAGAATAATCCCGTATAAAGTTTCCTTCTTTCGCCGTCCCAATCTATAATTATCGTGAACTGTCAAGAGATCCGTCATAGTGAAAGCATAGATCGGCGCTAACTTGCACCAAGTGGAAATATTATGCCAAATCTGGGCAGCCCAACTGCAGGAGATAAAAAGATGGGATCCAGACTCATCCTCTTCAGAACATAACTTGCAGGAAGTGGAGCTGACCGGAACATTTCTTCTCGCGAGTTCGATTAGAGTCGGTAATCTGTTAAGGCTGGCCTTCCAAGCTAAGATATTAACCTTCTTGGGAATTTTTTTGTTCCATTCAAAAACGAATCCATAGTCGTCACTGTCAAGAGTCGCTTCGAGGAGGGCCCTTTTCGTCGAGGAGACTGTGAATTTGCCCGCTGGATCAGGTTGCCAGATCCATTTGTCCGGATGTTGTGAAGGTTGGAAAGTATCTAGCCTCTGAAGAAGGTTATTTAACTCAGATTCTTCGCTTCCGTTCCAGTCCGAAGATTTCCAATCCCATTTCCAAACAACCCCATCAGCCGAAACTTCAAACATATCGCTGATAATACGACCTTTATGCTTTTCAATGTGAAAGAGGTTTGGGAACGATAAACGCAGCGGGGCTTCATTTAACCACAGATCTAGCCAAAATCGAATCTTGTCACCCCTTCCAACTTCACCTTTTAGAAATGAACCGATATTAATGTACGAGTGAGAGAGATAATTTTCCAACTTTGCAATGGAACTCCATGTGCCATTAAGGCTCTTTGAGTAAGGAAGAATAGGCCAAGAGCGGTTAGACGAGTGGAGAGCAACAATCACTCTCCTCCAAAGGGCGCCCGTTTCAGTCTTGAATCTCCACCACCACTTGGTTAAAAGGGCAATGTTAGCATCCCTTAAAGGAGTAAGCCCCAATCCACCCATATCCTTGGGCGATGTAACTTTTTTCCAAGCTACCCAATTTATCTTATTCGTGTCCTCGCTACCTCCCCAAAAAAACTTCCTCCGTTTGGCTTCTAATTTGGAGATGATACCCACTGGAGCTTTAAAGAGGGAGAAAAAATAGGTGGGTAGAGTCTCCATGACCGCCTTTAAGAGTGTAAGTCTTCCTCCCGACGAAAGGATAGATGATTTCCATGAGGAAAGACGATTGTCAAAAGCATCTAACACCGGCTTCCAATTTGTAATATTGTTCATGTTTGATCCAATGGTGAGCCCGAGATATGTGCAAGGTAATCGTCCCGACTCGCAGCCAATCAAGTTTGCAAAAGAGAGGACATCATCCGAATCCACTCCCACCCCAAAGAGTTTTGATTTAGAGTAATTGATTTTCAGCCCCGAAACTAAGTGGAAACATCTTAGAATGCGTGTCATGTTTAGAATATTCTCAACTGACCAATCCCCAAGAAGAAGCGCGTCATCAGCGAAAAGAAGATGAGAGATAGTCGGACCCTCCTTTGGGCATTGGAAGCCTTTGAATAAGCTGAGATCCAGACCAGCCCCGAAACTAAGTGGAAACATCTTGTTGGTTTATCTAATTCAACTTTATTGATCATGTCTTCTTATACTTGTAATATTATTTATTTCTTCATATTTTCAATACATAGGTGTGCGTACTACTTACTACATATACATATAATAATTTTTAGGAGGGGTTTTAGAAGACATGTTTTACGAGCTAGTCTAGGCTGGTTCCAGACCACTTTTAGCTGTCCAGACAGAATCTCATTAGTGCACGTTTGACCACAGCACAAGGCGTTTTTGATGCCTTTTACTACAGAGGTTTAATATATTGATTGAAAATTGACAACAAGTTAATGTGTTTGGTCCTCTCATGGATGGAGGACTTGATTCTTAGCTAGATACATGGTTTTATCGTTCGTGGGTACTATTACAATAATAAACTTTTTCAAGTTAATCATGCCCGGCTCTCTTGACATAGCTCTGTATTTTGACGTGAGGAGGTGTTGTTACAACCAATTTAATAGGTGTCTAGCATTCCCAAGTACAGGAGATATGAATAGCAACACGTTCCTTTTATGATCAGCTCAGTAATGTACATCAAGATCAACATATTGTGTATGTAAAGTGTCTAGACTTGCACATAAGCATAAAGAGGCATTATTCAGAGAAGCCATGAGCCCATGGTGTAGCGTTGAGATACTTGAAAATACGTAACGCTACATGTTATTGGCATGTATGTAATATGCTGTAATTGGCTCAGAAATTTATATAAAAACAGATATCCGGGGTCATAAGTGTCACCTAGTTTAATAAAGAGTATTGTATTTAATTGTTATTTTAAATAATATCAAATATTATTGAATTATTCTGTAATTATTAACTCCTTTTAATCTCATTCTATTTTAATTTTGTTTGTTTTCTTATTTGATGTACTTCAGAGTTTCTTCATGTGAAGCCTGGTAAAGGGGCTGCATATGTGAGGACTACTCTACGAAATCATATAACAGGAAACTCTGTTGAGAAAACTTTCCGGGCTGGAAGTAAGGTATATATATAAATGCTTGGAGTCAAAGGTCTACGTGTTTACTTTAAAAACTGATGTAGTATTTGTTACAAACAAACCAAATTTCTTTTTACCACAAGGGTTGATTGACTTATTTAAGATCTTATCCAAAACTTAAAAGAATCTGTCATTTTGAGGTCAAAAGTCAAAGTGCACATTCTTAACCCGATTTATCTTTTGATGATGTTGTCAGATTGAACAAGCTGAGGTCACTAAGGAGACAAAGCAATTCACATACAAGGATGGTTCACAGTTTGTTTTCATGGATCTGGTATCTTTAACTTCTTATATTAATGAATAATTCAACTTGACAGGATTTGAGGAAAGGAAAAATTGCAGTCTATGTATGAGGGATATCGTACAGAATGTGATGTTTTGTTTTTGTGTAATGTATTGTAGTCTACATACGAGGAAGTTCGTCTTAATGAGTCAGACATGGGAGATAATAAGAAATGGCTAAAAGAAGGCATGGACTGCAATTTGCTATTTTGGAAGGGAAAGGTTATCGATTTTGAGGTCCCGTTACAGATTAAAGTGAAAATAGTTGATGTTGATCCTGGTACGAAAGGTGAAGCAGCTCAAGGTAATATATTAGTACTTCTTCTTCCAATTAATAAAATATCTAAAGTAGCCTTCAAGTTTGGTATTAAAAAGTGCACCTAAGGCACTCGGCAATCTGGAAAACGCCTCAGGGCCTGAGGCAGCACCTGTGGATCAAAACAACCAAACGGCTAAGAAATTATAAATGGTTTACTAGAAGACAAAAAGGCTGATATGTAAGAGATGCAGCTTCTGGTTGTATGTAGAGCATGTACGTGAAGCTCTCACGCCTCGCCTTTTAGAGCCTAAATGCCTTGTGCCTACACTTTTTAAAACCTAGATTAGTGAAGGGGAGTTTTGTAGATCAGAAACAATCGTATGGTGGTTTTAATCGATTGTTGTTTTGGGCAGGTGGATCAAAACCAGCGACTGTGGAAACAGGTGCTATTGTTTATGTTCCTTTGTTTGTAGACAGAGATCAAGAAATTATTGTGGATACAAGAACAGGGCAGTATGTGAGTCGCGTATGAGTTTCAGAACAGGAAGGATGATGAATGGTTTTTTGTTGCAGAAAAATTTTGCTCAGTCATCTCTGCTTCTATTACAACTTTAGATTCTAGAATGACATGTTAGTAAATTTGCTTTGAGAGAGTTCTGCTATACATTTATGGTACTCTTTAAAATGATTATTGAAGGGTAAATAATATTATTTATATACCTATAAATTAAAAACTTTACTTGGATACTTGGTGTACGTGTAACACCATAGCTTTATAAGTAATGTTCAACCATTAAAAACCATATTTTTGGTTTGAGGGAAGCCACTCATCTGCTGGATAGTTTCCACTTAGGTAACTAAAAACATATCTATGAGTTGCTTTTCTCGTGGATAAAGCCGATAATATTAGTTGGTATGAAAGACGGATTATTATAAACCTTTTCAGACGTTTCATGTCATCATTTCATCATCAAATAAACCTTTCAACTTAAAATGAGCGACCACTCATTATTTAACATTACACACATTCATCAATCATCATACAAGTCAAAACATATCTTACTAGTTTTTCTACAAAAGATAGTATCTGCTTCGCTCTTAGACTGATCAGCAAAATGAACTTCTGTTAAAAAAACTATCTCATGCTACAACCGAATTTTACAAGGGCCGAACTTTTAAAGTTACAGATCATACACAAATTCATCATCTAGGCTTCCTAAGCGGGATCACACCATTTTTCAGCGCAACGCAATATACACAACTGGCATGCGTTACCATGCCCCGTCGATTCATCTCATTAATCAAAAC
Organism: Helianthus tuberosus; assembly: GCA_030545235.1. Taxonomy (NCBI): domain Eukaryota; kingdom Viridiplantae; phylum Streptophyta; class Magnoliopsida; order Asterales; family Asteraceae; genus Helianthus; species Helianthus tuberosus. The sequence goes on along the minus strand of CM060351.1, from coordinate 203,013,726 downwards.
ATCAAAAGTGACTCTTTCAAATATTTCACTTCTCCCCCTGCAAACCAACACCAAAACCGACATCGCTTCTTCAATCTTCCCCTCAACACAAAGTCCCCTAACCACAATACTCAATGTAAACACTCTCGGAACCAAACCCAACTTCACCATCTCACACAATTTCACAAAAGCCTTGTCCACCTCATTCCCATTACAAAAAGCTTCAATCATAAGCTCCAAACCACAAGGATCAACACCACAACCTCTCTTCGACATTTCATCAAACAGTTGGTACGCATCTTTCAACAACTCCTTTTCCTTCCGTGATCTCCTACACACCCCTCTCAACAAAGTATTCATCATCCTCTCATCAACCTCAAACCCCAACTCCAACATCTCGTTACAAACCCGAACGCCTGCCCTAACCTCCCCCCACTGCAACAACCCATGCAACAAAGTACTGTAACTAACAAAATCCGGAACACAACCTCTTTCTTTCATCCTCTCCAACAACCCGAACCCCTCCAACGGCCTACCCTCCTTAAAATACCCATTAAAAACCGTATTATAACTCACGATACTCGGCTCCAACCCGATCTCAACCGCCTCATCAAGCAACTCCAACGCCTCATCCGTCCTACCCACTTTACAAAACCCATCCATCACCGCGGTAAAACTATAAACATCCGGCTTTAACCCATCAGTATCACCCGTCTTAAGTTTTACCAACAACTCATAAGCCTCTTCAACCCTCCCCACGTAACATAACCCTTTCAACAAACAATTATAAGTATTAATAGTGGGCTCACATTTCAACTCACGCATTTTATCAAACACCTTATATGCATCACTTAATCTGCCTTTTCTACAGAAGGAATTAATAACCTGAGTGAATGTTTTCACGTTGGGGTTTCTAAAACCGTTATCTATCATATGATGCAACACTTTTTGAGCTTCAAAGGGCTCGTTTCGCTTGCAGTAACAGTTAATAAGTATGGATAAAGTTAAATTGTTTGCGGATAAGTTGTAATTTGGTAAATTGGAGTAGAATTTGTGCGCGAGATCGAGTTCGTTTGCTGCTACCATGTTCATGAACAGGTGGTTGAAGTCTGTTAGAGTATGGATTTTTTGGGTTTTGATTTTGTTGGTGAAATTGTGGATGATTTTGGTTTTGTTTTTGTTTGTTGGTTGATAGTTGGATTTGAGGTGTTGGTGGTAGTTTGGTGGTTTTGGTGGGGTGAAGAACAGGGTGGATGACGGTGGTGGTGGTGTAGCCGGAGAATTCATGGTGGCCGTCGTGAAGTGGGATGAGCGTTGAGGATATGTAAAGGAGAAGTTTTTGAAATAATAAGTGAAAAGAGTTTTCTCTTTTAAATAATAAATATTTTTATGTATTGTTATGTGGTTGAAATTAGGGGTGCAAAGAAGCCCAAAAGCTTAAGAAGAGCTACTTGTTATCGGTTTGGTCAAAAGCTCAAATGAGCCGAGCTTTAACGAGCCCGAGCTTGAGCCTGTAATAAAGCTCGTGTAGTTATCGACCTCGAGCCTGAAATACAAAGCTCGTTTAGGCTCACGACCCTAAACGAGCCCAAACAAAATTTTACTTTTTTATATATAATATAATAATAATGATGATAACATTTGCGAGCCAAGCTCAAGCCAAAGTTTGGCTCGTTTAAGCGATATTGAAACGAGCTCTAGCCGAGCTTTTAGCTTGTTTGAGGTTATTTTCAAAATACCTCGAGCCGAGCTCGAGCTTTGGGTTTAACTCGCGAGCCGAGCTCGAGCTCGGCCCGGCTCATTTACACCCCTAGTTGAAATCAAGTAAAATTTTTATGTAACTATGTTTTTTTAAGAGTAAATTTGGATCACTAACGGACCAATAGATTATCATTGTGTTATTAGCGGAACCACCCAATCGTGTCACCAACGGAATCACCCGATTATATCAATCTCCACTAGGCAATAAGGGGACACCTAATAAATCTGGGTAAAACCCTCTTGTGAAAATCAAACCCAGGACCAGGGGCGTACCCACCCTAAGCCAAGGGTAGGCGGGCGCACCCCATGAAAAAATATTTTTAAGTGTTATTTTTCGCCGGAAATCCCGACCGCACCCCTTGGAAATTTTCACCCGCACCCCTTGAAAAATTTCAACCGCCCCACTTAGAAAAAGAATAATTATTAACCACTTATTCACTTAATTAACTAATCCAATCAAAGTCCAATCTGCAATCAATTTTTATTAACACAAACGCAAACCCAACCTAAAGAAATTTGAACTAAATAAAATAACTCAAACCCATCCACCCAATCCATTTCCAAATACTGCCCCCAAAAAAACCCTCAGCGACTTGACGCCACCACTCACGACCTGGTGACTTTTTTTACCGGAAAAGCCAAAATTCCGGTTGGACCGACCCATATTACGTCAGAATTCCAATATAGAACTAGTATGGTTTATTTATTTATTTATTTATTTTGTTTTATGTGATGATTAGGAGAAAATATAGATGTGTAAGGGTTTAATCTTTTTATATTTTTTTTATTTTTTTGTTGTTCTACACTTGTAGTTAAATGATTTTATTGTTTTATTTATAGCTTTGTTTGTTTAAATAATTCGTTACAAGTAATCAACATTTAATATTAGGGCTTGAATGTTTAAAAATATAATTGAAAGTTATGGGCTATGGTTGAACACTTGAACATGATTGTTTATTTTGTTTAATTAAGTGTTTAGTGTTGTTTTATGAACTTATGAACCAAATTATATGTGTTAGGAACAATGAGTAAGAATGTAATGAACTTATGGTGTGTTTAGTATCTTTAGATGATATTTTGGATATATTTAAAAAAAATTGTAGGGCACAATTTTAAATATGTTTGTAATTTGTAATGAGGTTTAACGTGTTTTTGATGATTTATAAATTTTAGTCTGATGTTCTTTTGTCTTACATGATCCGACCCAACCCGCTATGAACTGATCTTTTTATACAGCTAGGGGCCTAAAATCTTTGAAAATATTCCGCACCCTCAGGAAAAAATTCCTGGGTCCGCCACTGCCCAGGACCTAATAATTTTTAAGCCTTGTCTCACCCCCAAGATACCACTAGACTAATAATGTCATAAGCTTATTAGATTTGAAGACATGTGAATTTAGTGAGTAAAACTTTGCTTTTAGCTTATCTCATCTCTCTGAGATGCCACTAGACTAACTATATGAATTTAATTAGTGAAACTTTGCTTTTCTAGAAATTTAGATTTGAGACATGTATGTAGGGATGTTAACAGTTTGGTTCGGTTGAGTTTTACTAGTATTTTGTACCAAACTTTTGACTACGACTTTGAAAAAGATAAACTGATGAACATGTTAGTTGGTTAGGTCACTTGGAGCGTGGTGGGTTGAGCCTTGAAGACATGCAAACATTTTATTTATTAAAAAACAATTTAATATGTAGTTGAAACATTTATAATTTCACAATGTTATAGAAAAAGGTTTTGTGACTAATTGTTTTCAAATTAAACTTATAAAACTTGTTTTGCTAAAATTTCAAATTTTACAACATATAAGTTTATTTAAGTTATAAAACTCGGCTTAAAGTTACATAGATGATAGAAACATCTTTATGTTATTTTAAACAACATATAACTTTGAGTCAACACGTAACGTCACCGATATGAAGTTTATACTATTAAATACATAAACAAAGAAATCAAACAATCGTTAAATCATCTATACGACTTAGTTTCATGGGTGGTTATCTCTCTCTTCTCCCCACTCACATTATGTGTCTGACCCAATTTGTGAAGACGGGTTTTTTCAAGGTTCTATCCTTTTCTTGTCGTCCCTACCCTTTGTTTGTTGGTTGATAATGAATCCACCAGCTTGGAGATTGGATATGGTCTTAGAAATCACATGAAAATCTAGGTAGCAAGTAGTATCTTAATGTGGCATCAACTTCATAACTTGTGTAAGTCCAGAATTTTGATGTAATAGTTTTAGAATATTATATTTTTATTGATAAAAGAAAATATGGCAACTATTTTCTCCTATGGTTGATTTCGTGTAAAATATGGTGAGATATTGGACTAGAAATCAACAGAAGTTATAATCGAAATAAATCAACCCTTTTAGTCTAATGTCTAAATAAATGACACTTAAGGGACCAAATATGACATTTCCGAAAAGTAAATTTCGTGGATAAGAAGAATGGTCTTGGACTCTTGGGTCAATTGCAAAGGTGATCCAATTCCAAGAAGTAACAAAAATCCATGAGTTTGAAGAGGAAAACAGAATGAGTTTGATTTAAACAACCAAAAGTGATTATAATTTATAATTGTGATAATCATTTGAAGTCTCTTACTCCCAATATCTTGTCTTGTTTAGAACTCTTAGTTATGTTTTAAACCTTGTAAATGGTTTTCAAAAACTTGAACCCGTGCAATTTTGCAGAGAACACAAAACTTAGGTTAGTGATTTTAATTTAAATGAGTCAGATTTTATTCTAGTTGATTCGACTAAACTAGGATTGTAGCTGTATGGGGGTTGCGGTCGACCCTCACAGACTGCTTAGTTCGAATTCAAATCGAGCTGGCTTAGCTCGAGCTCAAAATCGAGCTATTTTGAGACTTGAGCTCAACTCAAATAAAATCCGAGTCAGCTCAGCTTAACTTGATTGGTTTTGAGCCATAACAATAACCAAAACCAAATTTCCGGTTCGGTTCAACTTTGAACCGGCCTATTGATTATGAATAATTAGCCCATGAACCAAGACAAATTAAAACTAAACAGGCCCAAGGGCCATGGAGTATATGTGTCATCGTTCTAAAAAAAACTGTAGTTATGTATTTCTTAAGCATAACAAGTATACATATAATATAAATTCCTAAATACTTACTTTGTATGGTTAAATAAAATGAAAAAAAGTATAATTAATTTGTAATTCTGTAATCACGTTCTTAACATGCATAAAGTAAATAAGCTTCTAAAGAATCATAACAATTAATTAATTTTTATTAACATTAATTAACATATGTTAATAGGAGGAGTGAATTAACAGTATTTTTGAGTTTCCCTTATTGGTCTGATTTTTATGTCTTGTTTCATCATTGGACCAAAAGGTTTTCTTGTGTGTTTGTTTTTTACATTCCAAGGAGAAAGAACTATTTTATTAGTAAACACCACTAAAAATCATTTTGTTAACATTTCTTTTCTACAAGAAACAATATTTTCCTAAAGATGTGAAAGGACAGGCCAAAACTGAATAGATCGACACAACTTATAGCAATTAAGACACTTTAAATTATTTAGAGGTGGTAGTATTATAAACTGGTCGGATAGTTTAGGCATATTTAGAATGTCGTATACGTTTCAATTTATGAACGTATGATAAGGCCAAACACCTGTTGATAAAATAAGTGTACTACATACTTTGCTTGGTAGTTGCTATTAAGTGGAAAATTGAATGAAATGATTAATGTTGTATCGGTGTACAAACTTTAAACATAGATTACTTATAGAGCTGGTGGAGCCATTGATTGTTGTAAGGAACATAAAGGCATTTCAAGCAAAACTGAATAATAACCATCATCATCAATCTTAAGAATTCCATGTAGTGATTATGATGTTTGAACAAATGTTTTCATTAGAAGTAACCATAAAGACTTGCCTTTTCCAACATAAACATGATAAGGCTTTTTTTTTTTTTTTACTAAATGATGGTTTATGTTCTATTTTAAAAGCATTTTAAATTATAAAAATATATAGATTTATCTATATGTATAAATCCAACAATATATATGTGTATACATATAGAATTCGCTTCCTCTCAAATGTGTTTTTTGCGTGAAGTGTCAAAACATATCAGGATATGACAAGTATATTTTGGTAAAAGGTATATAAGTTCATATAATTACATACATATATGTATCGTATGCATTATAATTACGCAATATATGTATATGATTATGCGACATATGTATATAACTACGTAACAAATGTATATAATTACGCATAGTATATATATATATATATATATATATATATAGGGGAAGGATAAATCGAAAACCCACTCCAGTTGACTAAACCCTGAAAACCCATTAATAACCATTGATTAACCATGATGGATGGCTGAGATTCATTTTGGGCCATTAATTGATTTTGAATCCATTTATCTCTATTTTTTAATATATTTGATGTACTAGAGGGCAATATGGGAAAGATTTACAAAGAGATAAAACTCTGTGCATGTGTAAGAGACCTTACATCACTACATCAGTCTTCAAAATTTAAAAAACCACAAAATAACTCTCTCTCTCCCTCTCATAATCTTCATCAACCCCTCTCAATATACCCCCAAAATCACCGGACAAAATCGATGAACGCTGGAGATCTTCAACAATTACCGGAGATTTTCATATGTTGTTATCAGAGTTCATTAATTCAAAAACCAAAACAGAAGACACACACTCTCTCTCTCTTTCAGAATCTTCATCCCTCTTCATCCATACCCAACAAAATCGCCAGAGATTTTCATCAAGAAAGAGAATCCAGACCAAAATCCCGACGGATATTTCCGTCCAGAGCAAAAATCGCCGGAGATATTCAACAAAAAAGTCGGAATTTCAGGTGCGTCGGTCTTTCTTAACTATAATTATGAACTTTGTTTTAACTATACAGATTTGGGTTGTGTTAAATGGAGTATTTCTATGGTTTTAAAGAGTTTTGGTGTGTCTTAACAAGAGATTTCTCGGTTCCTTTATAAACCCATCTGGGTTTTCTTAATGACTGTGTACGGTTAGTGTTTTTTTCTTTTTTTGGATCATCTCACGTTTTAGACGCTTAGTTAAAAGGGTTTTTGGGTGAATACGTGATCATTTAGGGGGGGGGGTCTGATTTGTGTGTTAATATTGATTTGAGAAAATAAATTAAAGTAATACTCTGTTATTAGGAAAAAAAGGCTATTTAGGGTATATCAATACATAATGAAAAGTGGAAAATAATATTAAGGTTTTTGGGGGATAATGAAAAATAAAAGGATAAAAAGGGTGGGAAGAATGTTCGTCTGAGAAAATAATCTATGTTTGCTATAAATTGAACTGGTCCATAGTGATCTACTGGTGATTGTGGTCCTGCATTTGTTATCTACTAGTCATTTATCTGAGCTATAAAATGATCTGGACCATAAATTGACTGCCTCTTAGTCTGATGCTTTGTTGGATTACGTGGTACTTTGCAGTAATTGGCTGTTACAGCTAAGTATAACAAAACACATCCGAGGAAAAAATGAGCCCAGGTGTTTATAATTACAAAACATTCTAAGTTGACGGCGATGAGGGTGGGCCAGCAACACGTACTACGGGACGTACAAAACTGTTTTAGATGTGATCTTTAGGAATCTAAATAAATATATGTTTCGATACCTTAATGCTAATTATTAAGCTTTCTAAATAGTGACACCGGATGCTAACACGGGCGGTCCAGCAACGCAAACAAGAGGAGGTAAAAAAGTTTTAAAATTAGTCTTTTTTTCTTTTTATTGTTAAGACATATGTTTTGTAAAGGTTGTTAATAGTTTGCGATTTATATAAAACTCGTACAAATGTAGGTAAGCAAGCGCATCGGGATAAGAAGTTGCAAAAAAGAAAGCTAATAAGTACGTACAAGCGTTTTTTTTTTTCTTTAGCTTGTCTTATAATTATGTTTTATATAAATAATAGAGTAAACTGCCATTTTGGTCCCTGTGGTTTGGCCAGTTTTGCCACTTTAGTCCAAATCTCAAACTTATTACATCCAGGGCCCTGTGGTTTGCATTTTGTTGCCATTTTAGTCCAAAATCCAAAAAACCTCATTTTTGACTGTTGAGAGCTGCATATTTTGTCCTTTAGTGCAGGGGTATTTTGGTCATTTATGTTTTATTTAAAGCAATTCAACAACAACAACAACAAAACCCAGAAAATCAAGAACATCTTCAAAGTTCATCATCAAAACCCAGAAAATCAAGAACATCTTCAAGAAAAAACGAGGCTCAGTCAAGAACATCATCAAACATGAACATCAAAACCCAGAAAATCCACCAAATCAAGAACATCATCACAGCCTAAAAATCAAAACCCAGAAAATCCACCAAATCAAGAACATCAAAACCCAGAAACCAGAAAATCAAGAACATCTTCAAGAAAAAACGAGGCTCAGATCTGTATCTTCAAGAACATCATCAAACATGAACATCAAAACCCAGAAAATCCACCAAATCAAGAACATCATCACAGCCTAAAAATCAAGAACATCATCACAGCCTAAAAATCAAAACCCAGAAAATCCACCAAATCAAGAACATCAAAACCCAGAAAATCCACCAAACCCAGAAAACCCAGAAAATCCACCAAATCAAGAACAACAGGATGGTGATGAAGATGGCGGTGTAGGCGAAGATGGTGCTGGCGACGGTGGTGTTGGCGACGGTGGTGTTGGCGAAGATGGCGGGGACGGTGATGATACAGTGGTGGGGTGATGGTGATGAAGATGAGATGATGGGGGGACGGTGGTGTTGGCGGGGACGGTGGGTTTACAGTGGTGGGGTGATCGCAAACCTAATCGTCATCATCAGCAACATCCCCCCAAATTCTCTATCCGTTTAGGGTTTTGGCATACATCCCCAAATCGTCCACATACAGATCTTCATCGTGAAATCGAACTTATAATCGAACATCGAAGTCAGCAGATCGGAAGACAACACTCGTTCAAGCTTCGATTTCTTCGATTCAGCAACTCCCCTCATGTTATTAAGCAGCAGATCGGAACTACGACTCAGCAATCTTCATCTTCAAGCTTCGATTCAGCTACTTCATCCTCAAGCTTCGATTCAACAACTACGATTCAGCAGGATTGAATAAAGGCGTGTGAAATTCAGCAATCTTCATCTTCAAGCTTCGATTCAGCAGCAGATGAAGATGAGATGATGGTGATGAAGATGGAGTACTGATGAAGAAAGAGAGAACAGTGGATAGAGAGAGAGAAATGTCTGTTGTTGAAGATGATGATATGTTGAAGATGATGATAATCAGGGTTTTATAATATTACAAAATACCCAAAATACCCCTGAGGATAAGGACAAAACAGGAGGGTCAAAAGTGGGAAATCTGGTCAAATTTGAGTTTTGGACTAAAATGGCAACAAAATGCAAACCACAGGGCCCTGGATGTAATAAGTTTGAGATTTGGACTAAAGTGGCAAAACTGGCCAAACCACAGGGACCAAAATGACAGTTTACTCTAAATAATAAAACAAAGTTGGTGTCTCAGTTTCACCAGACAGTGATTTGGACACCCCCGAGGAAAACATGAAGAAAATAAAAAAAGGTATGTTTTTTTTTATTCTATAGATGTTTCTTCGTTACATTTTTTTTATATCTAATATTTATGTACATGAACTTTGTAAAAACATTTCAGGAGTATCGCCAACGCTCACTGGAGTCGATGCATACTTTCGAAAGTCTCTTCCCGACATTAATGAACTCATTTTTTCCATGCATGAGATCGATAGCCTCAACATCCGGAACTTTGAAAACCGAGCATGGCCTCTTGTGCATTGTTATGCTTTGTGTGTGATGAGTAATTAACAATGCTTTGTGGATATACACATTATGTATGCTGAAACTATTTCTAATGAAAAAATAAACTTTGGGGGTGGATGGTGGTGATTAGATATGAAAGTAAATGACAAATTAAATGCATCACCAGATAAAAAGGAGAAAGTAACAAAAAGATACATCTTGTTGTATGTATTCTATAAAAAAAAAGTAAAAAGTACAAATTCATCTTTCCTTTATACCCATTTTGTTTGGCTTACTGGTTATTGCGCTTGTTTATTGTGGATGAGGGCTGGGTTCAATTCCTCTTTTTATGTTGTGATTATGTTTTATTAACTCAATCTTGCTAACCACAATCACCACATTTATTGTCATTAATAACAGTCATTTATCGTGTCGTTAAATCTATGTTCTTCAAAAAATGTGCCATATCTAGTGTTAAAGTTATTATGTACTCAACTATTGTGTTAAATCTATGTTTTCTCAATCAATGTTATTAAAAAAAAACGTGTCGTTATTATATGATTTAAACAAATACTGACTTCTAACATAACGAAAAACTAAAAAAAAAGTTGATATCTTAAAAAAACCTTACATAAGTTACACACTTTAGGAAAAAATAAAAAATAAAAAAGAGTCACGTGATCAAATCTAAAAAAACATACAACGTTGTCATGAAAAAAAAAAAGATATTCAAGCAACCATCAACAAAAGCACATGATCAAACACACATAGAGCAAAAATGTACAAAAATCTCAGTGAAAAAAAAAATGTAACACGGATACAACAAAAAATGTACAAAAATCTGAGGCAAAAATAAAATGTAACATGGTAAAAACAAAACCAAAAAATCCATAACATATAAAATTCTCAGATTCAACACAGCAAAAGTCTACATAAATCTCAGGGAAAAAAAATGTAACATGTTAAAAACAAAACCAATAAATCCATAACATAGAAAATTCTCATATTCAACCAAACATCAACAAGTACATACTACCGAAAATGTCATTAACATACTAATAAGGATAATCCAACTAAGTACCACCTATTTCTTAATCACAACAAACAATGCTAACAAGTAAGCTGCCAATCACTAGCGCTAATATCAGTAACCATATAACCCTCTTCTCCTTCCGAATTTCTTGCTCACGGGTAAACAGTTCAGCTTGCAGGTTGTTGATGTTCCTCAAAAGACCTGGTATGATCCTAGTTAACTCTGAAACTGATTATCGTTTTGTAACATAAAAAAATGTAACAACACGCTTATTTTTACAATAATCTAAAAAAGTGTAACAATGCACTTTATTTTATGTAAACGTACATTATTTATGTGACACGGAAAAATGTAACATGCATTTTTTCTTGAACAAATTTTACACAAAAAAATGATAAATCAAGAAATTAAAAACATTCATCTTCTTGAACAAACAAAAAAAAAATATCCAGAAAAAAGTTTCATGTAACAACACACTTTATTTTTACAATAATCTAAAAATGTGTAACAATTCACTTTATTTTATGTAAACGTACATTATTTATGTGACACGGAAAAATATAACATGCATTTTTTCTTACACAAATTTTACACAAAAAAATGATAAATCAAGAAATTAAAAACATTCATCTTCTTGAACAAAAAAAAACATATCCAGAAAAAAGTTGCATGTAACAACACACTTTATTTTTACAATAATCTAAAAAAGTGTAACTGGATCATCTTTTGGATTCAGATCACTTTTAGATCTGGATGAAGATCTTTAAGAACTGGAAATGAATTAGAAGATAAAGATATAAAGAGAGAGAGAGAGAGAGGGAAAAGTCATAAATAACACATTTTTACACATTTCATACCTTAAATGCCTGATTCAACTAAAAACACTTGCACAAAATGTGTAATTTTAGATAAAAAAAACATAAAGAGAATTTAAAAAGTAACAAGATTCATATCTGATTCATCGTCATCTTCGTATCTTATTCATCATCATCATATTCATATTCATGTGCGATTTTCTTCAAGCTGCTGAATCTGGATCTTGTGAAGAGAGAGAGAGAGAGAGAGAGAGAGAGAGAAAGACATCGTGGATCTGGATCTTCAACTCTGATTCTTTGTTGCATAAATTGTTTTTCAAAAAAAATGTTGAAGGTGTGTTGAAGAAGAGAGATCTGGTTAATAGAGAAAGAAAGAATGGTGTATTGAAGAAGAAAGAGATTCAAATAAAAGCTTGGATCATATGTTTAAAGAAATAAGGACAAATGCATTAAATAGATATGGATAGATGCAAAAGACTTTTGCAGTAACCACCTTATCACTCTTAAATTGTCCACTGTGAATTTCCAATACTACCCTTACTTCACACCTTTTTTAACTGATCATTGAATTGATGTGGCGTTCTCCTATCCACACAAATGAGTTTTCAGGGTTTAGTCAACTGGAGTGGGTTTTCTTCTTATAATTAGCCTATATATATATATATATATATATATATATATATATATATATATATATATATATATATATATATATATAGTGTGTGTGTGTGTGTACTACGCACCACTATCTGTATAATTCACGTCGATATGTTTATAATTATGTACTGCTATTATCAGCAGTACACGTCGTTTTATGTTAATGCCCTTATTAAAAATAACAATATTATACTTAAACTAAAAATAACATAAATTCTCGGTTTTTGGCATAACCTTTTTAAATATAATAAAATATAAAAAGTTATTTGAGCTTAAGAAATGAATAGAGATAAATTAAACCAAATATGCCAAACGAAGGTTGGTTCCCATTTTACATTTTCAATCGTTTGTAACTATATGTTATTTACGATTGTAACATCAAAAGTTCAAATCTCTTCCTAAACTTTGTATTATTAAATCACTTTGTTTTGATTCAAATTACACACACAGGGTGTCCAGCCGTACAGGGCAATACAGCAGGAAATACAGACAATTATAATTACGTAACATGTTAAAAAAATTATAATTTATAAAAACTTATAGGAATACCATACTCAAAATAAAGAGAATAAAATGATCGTTTTATGGTTTAATTTAAAAACAAATATATATATCAACTTATGAAAAAATTGTGATCATTGAAAATTTGTGATTATAACATATGCAGGGGCGGATCTTAGTGGACTAGTGGCAGGGCCACGGCCCTGGCAAGTTTTTCGGCTGTAGTGCTAATTTTCCGCATTTCGATCGAAATTTTGTATATATACTATGTTCGGCCCTGACAAGTTTTTCGGCCGTAGTGCTAATTTTAGTGCCCGTGTCTTTCGGCCCTGGCGGGTTCAACGGGAAAGATCCGCCACTGAACATATGTTTTAAAACTCTTAAAAGTATATGTATTATAATATAGTGTGTGTATGTATATACAAACACTCATCTTTTACCAAAAAGAAATTATTTCTAAAATTTGTATTTACTAAAAAAAATATTGTAGTGTTAGATTTATATATAAATAAGAATAAATAATATTATATTTAGAATGTCAAGTTTTTATAAAAAGAAATTACATTTAATATGTTAATAACAATAAATTACAGCCTACAGGTTGCATATATAACCAACTTAAAAAGTGGTAACTAGATTAATTTAGTGAGAGAAAAAAATGATGTTTTAAGCAAAATAAGGTTTGGGATCTCGTTTTACGCTCATGTTCTTAATTACAAGGGTTATGTTCAAATATTGAAATTTTCATAGTTTATTTGAGCGGGATCTTTTACAATATTTTATATATTAATTATATATATGTAAAATGGTTATTAAAAGATACAGATAAAAATAATAATGAAACGAATTAAGAAGACACCTACCCTCTGGTGTTTGAATTAATAATAATAAACATATGCATGCATCATGTGAAGTGTTCTTGTGCTCGTTTATTCATTAGGTCCCCCATTCCTTTTTAAGCTTCCAATACCATTTGGTTTGATTGTACCAATGACTTCAATTTTAAGCATCAATTATTCCACCAATTTAAATACTACCAATATTACAAAAGTACCATTACTAATTAACATGCTTAAATTCCTATCCATCATAGACCTTAGAAATGAGTTTAAAGAAATTGTAAATATCCATTTTACTATTTCTTACTGGAAAAAAAATTAAAAATAAATAAATAACTCAAGGTAAACTATATATGTTATTTGATTAGTTTAAAAACTTTGTGGATGTTACTCACTTCCAAATTCCGAAATACAAGATTATCAACTCATACCTGTATAATAGTCACATCAAACCTTTATTATATTTTAAGATAATAAATAGTCTTATCCAAGTTACTACTAAACTCTTCTTTTTTTTTTTTTTTTTGAAGGGCAAGTTACTACTAAACTTAGGGTACACTATTTGTCACATTAAGATTTATATACTTTTATTTAATCTGATTTACCTTTTCTGTATATATAATATGCTGAAATTAGTTTATATTCTTAAAATATATGTATTATAAACTACAAAATTAATGTAGAAGTAAATAACTATTATTTAATATTAAAGCTCATAATAAAAAAATTATATAATTAGTTATTTTCATATATAGATAAAAACTAAACATATATGAAAACAATACATAAAACTAAAATATATTCTAAAACATTTATTACGATACAAAAAGTTGTTCAGTTACAACGTACAATAAGACATGAACTATAAATAAGTATCATATATTGCTAAACGTGTAATAATACACAATGTGTGTATATGAGTGAAATGTTGAACCATGTAAATATAACATTCAAATAACATTTAGAATCTGTTTAGTTAATAATATTAAACCAACATGATAAATCTCATATAATACAAGGAAACATATTGGATTGGAGAAAAGTCAGTCAAATCATATATATATTGTGAACACAACCTAAAATAGCTAAAATAACCTAAAAAAAACCTAACCCCCCCCCCCCTCCCAAGCTAAATGCTAAAAACTAAAACCCCCAAAAAAACTAAAAAAAACCTACCCCCCCCCCCCCCCAAAAAAAAACCTAAACCCCCCTCCCCCACCCCCCAAAAACCTAACCCCCCCCCCCCCCCCCCAAGCTAAAATGCTAAAAACTAAACCCCCAAAAAACCTAAAAAAATCTAAAAAAATCAAAAAAAAAAATCTAAAATTTTTTTTTTTTGATTTTTTTAATATTTTTTATGTTAAAATCGCTACTTTTCGAATCCAAAAAAAAAAATTTTAAAAATTTTTTTTTTTTTTTCTTCGAAAAGTAGCGATTTTAACATAAAAAATATTAAAAAAATCAAAAAAAAAAATTTGTGTGATTTTTAGCTATTTTTAGGCATTTTTGGTTGTGTTCACATTGGTTCTCGCGGTTCTCACAATAAGAGGTGGTTCTCGCATGATCTTCTCCCTATATGTATGTTCACACATAAAAATATTTGATGGTGTTTTACTAAAGTCACAATCAGATGATGGATTGGATTTAGTTGGAGAGGAATTAAAATCAAATATTAAATCATGCGATAAGAAACTTGTATGTCACAACTCACAAGTACAATAGAATAAATAAAATAATACACCAATGTACATACATATGCACCCATGATCCCCACCTAACATCTCCCTTAATTGGTATTTTGTGTAAAGTAAACCTTTGGAAAACATTATCGTATGCTTAGAATATGAAGATTCTATCGGACTTTAGACTCCTCTATGAAATAGGGTTTAGGTTAAATTTTCTCTTCCTTTTTTTCATCTATTTCTCCAATTACATACAACAGGCTTCAAGTTGTTATACGCATTTTCTTGACGATGATGACAACTCACAAATAGAGGCCTTTGTGGTACCTAAGGATCGAATTGCGATTGTGAATGGTAGAAACAAAAACAACTACAAGAGTCGTACGAGACGTACAATTTATATTTTTATGAAAATTTCAAATGAATTTGTGTAAGTTTTAAATGAAATAGATGGTGAATGTACTAAAGTTATAGACACCATTTATATATGGAAATTTGTATGAAGTTGTATGTTTGATGAATATTTTTTTAATTGAAAAACACTCTGTTTATGACAACATTTTTAAATATATATGCACACACAATTTAAAAACAAAATATATATACACACAGAATTTTAAAAAAATGAAAAAAAAAAACAAAACGGTTATAAATCTTTTGTAGAAATTAAAAACCATGTTTATGAAAAACATTTAAAGAAAGGACGTTTATAAATTAAAAAAAAAAAAAAACCCCTTCTATACTATATCATGAGATTAGGCTAGGTGTTATACCAACGGCACCTTCTTGCTCCCGTTCCCGCCCACACTAGGGAGGGATGTACCGTTCCCCCACATCCCCACCTTCTAAATCCTATTTTTGGCTTGATGATGGGCAGAACAACCATCCTCTCCACAGTTGACGCGACGTTCGTGCACCTCCCTGCAACCGTAAGGGTTGTTAGCCTTAGGAGGGAGGAAAAGCAAGTTTAAAAAAAAACATTGGTAGACACATAAAAACAACACCATTGGTAAATGTATAATGGGTCAAAAGTTGCATTGTTTCATGATACTTTCTATGGCCTACAATATACATAATAATATTTCTTTCCCTTTTTGTTCTTTATCTTTTAACCAAGCTAGTCAACAAAGAAGACACTATATCAAAAGACGATTTTGCACCGGTAAATTTGTAATATGTGAACAAAAAGAAAAAAAATAGTATAGCAAAAGACGAATTTGCCCTTTTAATTTTGTAACCTAGAACAAAATATCCACACAAGAGTTAAATAGGAACAATTGTAACCCAACAAAGATTTTCACCAATACAAATAATAGAAAACATCAAAAAAAAACAAAAACAGCTTTAAACAAGTATGGATCCTAAAGCCTATATCAAACACCTTGCCTCCAAACACAAAGGCAAAATGCTCTCACCAAAGACCCCATTTCATGTTTGTCCTTTTAGTATCATCGTACCGCCGCGCTTTCATCTGTTGTACTCTCCGCTTAAACAATCAAACACGAGACCGATAGTCTTTGCCAGCAGCATTTTGCCCCCCCCTTTCATTCTATCTCTTCTTGACCTTCACAAGGGCACTGAATCATCTCCAGAATCTTTACCACTTCTTCCATGTCCGGACGGTTTGACGGGACCTGCGATGCACACACCAAACCCAGCTTGATTACCGAAACACACTCCTCGATCGGAAAATCACCTTTCAACTTTCTATCGATGCATTCATCGGCCCGACCGTTGTCCAATGCCCCTCTAACCATATCGCACAAAATGACCACATCGTCCTCCATGTATTCCACGGGTTTCTTCCCTGTGACGACCTCCAGCACCAAAATCCCAAACCCGTAAATGTCACATTTTTCGGTTATTTTCACCGTTTGACACGCGAATTCAGGAGCCATGTACCCGAGAGCGCTCTGAATCTTCCCGCTTAATACGTGGCGGTCTAACGACGGCAGAAGTGCCGCTAAACCGAAGTCTCCGATTTTTGCTTCACCCGAGCAATCGATCAAAACATTTGTCGATTTCATGTTGTAGTGAATAACCTTCATCTGATGCAAATGAGCCAAACCCCTTGCTGTACCGACTATGATCTCGAACCTTTCTCTCCACGAGAGGGTATTTTCGTCATTTCCTTCGTGGAGATGCCTATACAAGCTTCCACTCGAGACATATTCGTTTATCAATAGTTGTAACGAAGGGGTCCAGTAATACCCTTCAAGTAACACAAGATTCGCATGCCGAATCGTCCCGAGTTTCTTAACCTCCCGATCGAAATCTTCTTGACATTTAGACATACTCGGTACATGTAACTTTTTTATCGCAACCGACCGCCCGTTTCTAAGGGCGGTCCAGTACACCACCCCGAACCCACCGCGCCCAAGCTCACAATCTTTATTAAGCAACGCGTTGGTCCCGGAGACAAACTCGGCATCACCGGTAAACATCACAAGTTTTCCATAATCGGAGCTCGGGGAACGAGTATGACTGAAATCATCCCCACCGGAAAACGGGGGGGCAACCGCAGCAGATCGGTTAATCGAGTTCCGAACATGGAGGTTAAGAATGGTGACCACAATCACACCCAAAGCTATGAACACAGCAGCACCAATAGCAATAATGGCAGAGATACTAAGTATGATCCTTTTGTGACTCATGTTCAACGATGTTGACCCGTGGTCTGAATGAGATGGGTTCGGGTTCAGGACTATCGGCTTTGGGTGTCCACCCGGGCATGATTCGTTGACTATTGACCCACAGAGAGATGGATTATCAGACACCGAAGAAAGTGGTATGGTGTTGAAAAAACCACCAAGAGGAAGCTCGCCTTCAAGTTCATTATGTGACACGTTAAACGTGACGAGGTTCGTTAGGTTTGAGAGCTCTTTCGGTAAACTTCCCGAGAGGTGGTTGAACGATAAATCAACGTATTCGAGTTCAGTTAACTTCGCGATATCTACGGGGATCATACCGGTAATGTTGTTTCGAGACAAACTCCTGCACGTGCACAAACAAATAATAAGTTTTAATCAACTTTTTAACGCGTATTAAAACACAAAATCATATTGAGCAATGATCAAGACTTACAGAGTGGTTAGATCCGACAAGTTTTGAATCTGGTCCGGGATCGAGCCGATCAAGAAGTTATTCTCGAGCCGTAGTTCTTCCAACAAACCCGCTCCACCGATCTCATTCGGAATGCTGCCGTTAAGCGAATTATGGCTTAAATCAATGACATTTGCAGCTTTCAATCCACCCAAACTCGAAGGAACCGAACCAACCAAACTGTTTCTCGACATGTTCAGAACAACCAACCTACTAAAATTACCAATCGACGACGGGATCACACCCGAAAACGAATTCGAAGACAAATCCAACATTTCAAGACTCTCAAAACCCACAGCAGTTTCACCAAACTCAACATTCCCAGTAAACCGATTACCCAAAAGAGAAACACCCTTTAACCGTAACCCAAACACCCAACCCGGAACGTCCCCAGTAAGCATATTCCAGCTAAAATCGACAACCGACAGGTTAACACACTTCCCCAACGAATCGGGTAACTCCCCGGTGAACTGATTCAACGAAAGATTCAAACTTTTCAACGATTCAAGATCACCCAACGCGTTCGGAACCAAACCAGTGAAATTATTAACCGAAAGATCCAACATTTCGAGACTTTTTAAACTCCGAAACCATTCCGGAATCTCACCGGAGAAGTAATTCCCTCTAAGATTAACCACATTGCACAAACTAAGCTTCTGCAGACTCTCAGGCAATGTTCCAACCAAATAATTATTGCTAAAGTCAACAACTTTCAACAACAAGCATTCACCAATTTTATCAGGCAATTCACCACTAAAATTATTACTACTTAAATTAAACACTCTCAAATCAAACAAAGTCTCAATCTTTTCATGTGGGATTTCACCATCAAGAAAGTTATTACTTAAATCAATTGACCTTAAAGAAGTCAACGACCAAATATATTTAGGTAATCCACCTGACAACTGGTTTGACGAAAAGTCAATATTTTGCAAAGTCAAACATGAAGCAATTGAATCAGGGATTTGACCGGTCAACTTATTGTTAGCTAAGTTAATGGATCTGAGTGACCCGCATTGGACAAAAATCGGGTCGGGTATGGACCCGGAGAACCCGTTTTCACTCAAATCAATGAACTGTGAGTTCTTGATGAGCTGAGTGAGAATAGGGTTTGTAATAAGGCCTGTGAAGTTGTTTCTAGAGAGAGAAAGTGTGTGAAGATATTGTAACCTTAACAACCCTTTGCTGATGTGACCCGAGAGAGAAAACCCGGGTAAATGGAGCTCCGTGACCCGGCTGGAATACGGGTCGCACGTGACTCCGATCCAGTTGCACGGGCTGTCGTCTTCTTCGTTCCATGTGGAGAGTTTATTGTACGGGTCTTGAATATCGGCTTTGAACACCATTAGCCCCAATACGTCGTCATTTAACGCTATGTTCAACGAGTTTGTTACAAGAATTGTTGTCGAGAACAGGAATAAAATCAGTGCAGTAACGGTTAAATGAAACGGCGTCATCATCGTTCCCATTTTGTCGTTTTGGGTTTGTTAGTAAAGGGTTTTAGTTTGTGGATCTAAATGGGGACAGAAGGTGCTCGACGAAATGCCTGAAGGAAAGTTGGATGCGTCATGGGTTGAAGTTGAGGGAAATGAGTAGGGATTTTTTGTGGGTTTTGGATTTAAGAGGTGAAAATGGGGGTGGTTAATGAGAAGAAGGTGGTTTTTTTGGCCGGAAAATGACGTGATTTGGGTGGGAAAACAGGGGAATTTAGAAGGGGAGAAAGTGTGTGATTTGAGAAGAGTGAGTATAAGAGGGTGGGAGAGAGTGAGAAAAGAGAAGAAAACGGCGAAAGAAAAGGAGATGTCGGTGTCGGGGGTGTGAGAGAGTGTGCCGTCTTTATGGCTGGTGGAGTTATTGGTGATGATGATGCCGGAGAGAGAGAGAGAGAGAGGAGAAGAGAGTGGAGACACTCCCTTTTTCTTTTTTCTTTTTCTTTTCCTTTTCTATATATTTCTACTCATACAATGCACTCTCTTTTCTTTTTGTTTTTATTTTTTTATTATTATTATTTATTTTTTGAGTTACATGTTTTTAAAGACTTTATACTTCATTTAGGGGTGAACAAAAGTAAAAACCCGACCCGACTGGAGAAACGATCAAACATAAAATACAGTACCGATTCACTACTCTAAATATAGGGTCGGTTAACGATCAAACATAAAATACAGTACCGATTCACTACTCTAAATATAGGGTCGGTTCCGATCCATAGGTACAAGTCGGGTTTCACCATGAAAAGAACCGAGAACCGACCCGACCCGACCCGATTTTATATGAAAAATTGGAACCGATCTAAATACCTAGGTACTTGGGTTCGGGTCGGGTTGTGTACATTTTCGGTTCGGTTCTCGGTTATTTTCGGTCTGGACCTAAACTTGTTCACCCCTAACTTCATTTGAGAAACCATCTTAGTAACAAATTTTAGGGCATAATGTAACTGCATCGTATCTTACCAGAACGTTCTATTCTACATTTATGACGGGAATATTGTGTTCCTCTCTCGTCTCCGCTTTGTCTACCTCATTCTTTCACCTTAGCACACTCTCAAAGAATTTGTTAGCTCTCACAAACCCGCATTCGAGATGCTATATTTGTTTTTTTCGTACAAATATACACTTGATACATTACAATTGACAGGTAAACAATACGAAAAGAAAAGGTTATTTAGCTATATTAAAGTTATATATTTTTAGTTTTCCTAAAAAGAGATGTTTATTGAATTGAGTAAAAACGAAGATATTTTTTTATATTTAGTTAATAAATAAGCTTTTTAGGCATATATTTTTCGATAAATCACGACCGTTACATAATCAAAAGTTAACAATATAATCCTTTAGCTCATAATCAGTCAAAATTAAAATAGCAATAAAAAGATATAGTTCTAAAAAATCAGAAACGTAATTTTGCATAATAATTGAAATAGAATTCGATATCATTGAAATCGAATTCGATATCATTGAAATCTTATTCCATACCAAATACTAATTCGACATCATCGCACGAAACATTGGTACGTCATTGCATTAAAACGGGTAAGAAATTTAATTTACATAAAACTATATAGCTAGTAGATTTTATTTAAAAAAAATTATTTAAAAAAAATACTGGTGTAACGAGTAGATTTTATGTTAAATAAGAAATTTAATAAAAATATGAAAATAAAAAAAATAAATAGATTTTATGTTAATTAAGAGATATAATAAAAAGATGAAAATAAAAAAAATTGATTTTGTAAAATTGATTTAAACTTAAATAAAATTAGGTGTTAGTACCCAAATGTGTTACATTGATAAACTTAAAAAAATGCAGGGGTATTTTAGTCATTTTTTGGTGTTAATACCCAAAGGTGTTACAAAATTGAAACCATAGAACCTAAACCTGTTACAAAAAAAAGTTAGTACCTAAAGGCGAAACTAGCTATAAATCACAGGACCCATTTGTCTAATTAACTCTATAAGAAACGAATATTTATTGCTTTCTCTTATTAAATTTTCATCACTTGTGGTAATTAAAAAACTAACATGAGGAATAATATTATTGTAAAAAGAGAGAATTTGATTTTGAATTCATTTAAGAAAAAGGGTTGGAAAAAGTGAGGAGGAGTAATGAGTAATGAGCGTGTCTGGTGGGACTGCATTAACTCCATCCCATTAAACTTTACTCAACCTTGTTATCTTTTTTATATTATTTTATTTACTCATACCAAAGAAAGAAATACAACATGATTATTTTTTGCTTCTTTACACCCTCATGCTCATGCCTACATTATGTTGTCAAAATATTCGACATAACAGGCTTTCTATGTTCTATAATCCAAAACTTATATTTTGTTTACATTTTTCGCTTAAAATGTTAAATAACCAACCATCAAAACAATCTTTTTTTTTTTTTTTTTTTTTATAAAATACGTGTTACAATAATGTGATGTATATTAAGTGTGAATCCATACTCGGATACGAATAAAACATTTAAAAACTAGTATTAGGTATCATGTTACATGTAGCACGTTAAATTTTTTTATGTTACGCAACGCCGACTCGGCCCACGTAAGTCTTTCTTCTACATGTTAGATAACTGATCTATTTTTTATTTTATACAGATCTAAACTTCAAATTCATCTAAAAACTTAATAACTAAAATGAATTAAAACTTTAATTTTAATTTAAGAATGTTAAATGTATAAGGGGTTTAAACTTTATAATTAAAATGAACTTTTAATTTTAATTTAAAAATGTATAAGGTTTAGGAGAAGTTTTGTCCTAAGATTAATATAATCTGTTATAAATTTTTTTATTTTAGCACTTAAATATAATAGTTAACTCTTTGCCCAAAATTATATAATAGTTAACTCAAACCCACTCATTTTAGGCAACTCAAATGGTAGTGTTACTTGCAACAACGATAAAGTGGTGTATGTGTTGATGATGTTCACTTTAATAATATATATCTATATTTATTTTTTATTTTAATATAGTGGATGAACATGTAAGAATGTTGATTATTAGCAAAAAAAATTATTAAATTTTTGGTATTTATATTTAAATAATTGGCTACAACCTTATATAATCTCTTACACATTTAATTATTCTTAATTTATTTTAATGACTATCCAAGTTAAATCTAAATTTTATATAAAATTTTTGTATTTTTGTAGATGAGATTGTTGGATAATGTGTAAAAAATAAAACAAAAAATCGCTTTGCTCAACATGATTCCAAAGGGGTAAAAGACAGTAAAATGACAAACACAGTAACGAAATTACCAAAATAAAATCTCACTGCACCTCTTTTGGTTGTTTCCTAAATTACAAATATATTTGTAAATGTGGTTTTTGTTTTTATTTGTCATTTTCTTTTCTTTGTGGTTGTTGTACTTGTATCTATATTTCTTCTATAAACAAATAACACATTATCTTGACTTTTTTTATTTCTTTGTCCCCGTTTCTTATATTTTTCATTTTATTTTTATTAATCACTATTAAAAAATTTGAGTTAGAATATGAATAATTTCCTTACAGGTATCTTCAAAATGAACACAAATGAAAACTCATGCAATGATATGAAATGCATAAATAATTATTATTTTATATATAAATAAGATGGTTATAATAAAATTATTATTAGTATGTCAAAGAACTTTGTCATACGAACATCATGAAATCAACAAGTCATTCTAGCAGGTTAGATGATACAGCTACTAACACGACTCCAACAACGCTAAATTGACACATTTTTTCCTTCATAGGACGCAGTCGTTAACGTGTGTCTAACATGTACCGTATTTATTTCCATTCGCATTTCCTAATTTAAATACTATAAGCTAAAATAAGTTTCGTTAACATTTTACATGAAGATAAGAAATAATTTAAAATTTGTGTACATATATTTTATTAATTAAAATTTGGAATATGGGGGTGGGGTGGGGGTCTCGATGGGGTTTGGGCGTAAAAAGCGGTGACAACAAAAGCAAACAAATAAATTGCGTCGTAACGTTGCAGTTAATTTGGTTTTTAATGAGACCCGTCTCATCTTCACACGTAGTCAGTCAGCATCTCTATTCTCTATTCCCCCAATTGCCATGGTCAACTTCCCGTATTATTAGATTAATATTAATATTAAGTAAGGGTCGTGTTTCATTAACAGAGTTAGGCTAAAGGGTGTGGGATCATGGTTGGAACATGATTCGTCACATATAAACATAAATGGAAGTCTACACTACCCCCTTGCATGATCCACCATGGCTTGCATGGATTAAACCATGTCAACCATAGTCCTCTTTTCTATTTTTCAAAAAATCATTTCATTTTTTTAGACAAAGATAAATTAAAATAAATAAGGGGATAGTAGTTTGGGTCATGACCATACTCTTAGGGTATTGGCTTTGAATGATTGATTAGAGGCATGGCCGGCCATGGCCCGACATTTCGAGGGGCACGTTTTTTTAAGAAAAAAACCGATTTGTATATATAAAATATTTTTTTAATAGGGTACACACATACAAACACCAACATAGGCCCCTTACAAAACTATTTTTATGGTTTACATTAGTTATTAACCCCTTTGGCATTAGGTTTAGAACTTTAGTTAGCGCAATACCCAATTTCGTTAAGGCCTAAGGGCACATTTTTTCGAGCTCGAACATGGTACACGAATTCTCAGGGCCGGCCCTAATTAGAGGTGGGTAACATGGTACTGACATGGAGGGTCATGGTGATCATGAGGGGCATGACCACACCCTATAGCCTTATTATTTCTAAATTTCATATGCCTTCTAGTTACCTAATTATATGATTACTTTTGACTGTGTTTCCGTTTGTGAATAAACGCTCATGTATTACCTTATGTATGTCCAAACCGATTGGAACCAAATTAAGTATATCCAAACCGATTGGAAAATTTCATGATGTTTATCATAGACGGATGCAGTGGCGAAGATTGAGATTTCCGACTGGAGGGTTGGAAGTCATAGTCACCGGACCTAAAAAAAATTCTATCGCTATGTTTCAAGGTGTTATGTTCGGGTCAGTAATTCAATTCGGGTCGGGTCAAACATTAATATTAAATAAAAAACGTTCTTAAACATTAAAAAGTAAACATTGTTTAACAAACAATTGAACAAAGACATCAAAACATTAAAAATGAGACAAAGGTGGGTGCCCGTGTGACAACCCGCAATTTCAGGTTAATGTTTTAACCTAACCACAGTTAACTTAGTCATACATTCATAGCACTGCATTTAACTAAGGTTAGTTAAATGAGTCTACTTTGGTAATTCGGGGAATTACCGGAACACACACACGATAACTCTCGAACGTTGGCGAATAACGCAAATAATAATTATAAACGGACGGTTTATATGAACTTATGTGTTGCATGACAAATACATGGATTATGTGTTTTAACTGTAAGATGTTGTGGGCCTTGTGTAATAATAGCATAGTTGTGGAGGGTTCAAATGAGAAGAAATTCTTTGTAAGAAGAAAAAAGAAGAAATTTCAACCAATAAGAATGCTTCATTAGACTTCATTTAATATTTGTACTTAATGTAACTATAAGGGTATATTAGTAAACTTACATACATCATTAATTGGTAGTTTCATCTTTAATAACTAACTATATTAGATTTGTAACTTATTTTCAAGATATATGTTTTTCACAAAAAATAAAAATAAATTTAAAGTGTAGGATAAATACGAGGCGTGTAGGATAAATTACGAGTTGTGTAGGATAAGTTTTAATATGTGTAGGATAAATTTCGAAATGTGTATGATAACTTTTGATGTGTGTAGGCAAAAATATTTAGTGTGGAGGATTATAGTCTTAATGACTAATTAATTAGTCAAATATAATAATAAATGAGATGAGAAAAAAAAAACTATTTAATGTTTTACAATTATACCCTTTTATTCTTTTTCTTCTCAATAAAATTTTATTCTTAAATGAACCTTCCCCTAACATAGTTAGGGGTGTTTAGGGTTAATAGTGAAACTTAAATAAAACTCCTGCATAACCCTAAACCTCCCTCACAAATCACTCTACGACAGTTTTTCTAATCATCATTTCTCTAATCATTGGCTACCAAGTTCTCACATAATTATCCAATCTTTGATCCTTCAATCCTTCAAGATCAAACCCTAGAATTAATCTAAGGTACTGCTTTATGATTGTACGTGGTTAGTTTGTACTAGATCCGTGATTCAGGGCACTTGCATGTGGTATCAGAGCCTTGTGCTCCTGTTGGAGTGATTTCGGGTTCAATACATGGGATTTTTGGGTATTTTAATATGTATTTCGAGTTTTTGACATAGAGAAATGGGTTCTTGATGTTTGGTAGTTTTTGCTTGATAATAGAGTGTTTCAAGCTGTTTGATCGGATTGGTTAGCGTATTGCTTGTTTTTGGTTAGTTTCCATGGGTTGTTTTGGTAGATTTCGTGATATCTTGCTTGATTTTCGAGTTTTTCGGAGTTTTGGGATCAACAACCTTGGTGGAAAGCTGAAGAAGTGAAATTCAGTGTTTAGGGAAGTTTCTACATCACTATTTTGCAAAAAGTGTACTTTCGGCATTTGAAGAAATTTATGTATCATTGTTTTACATAAAGTGTAATTTTAGCATTTAAAGAAGTTTATGTATCACTGTTTTATAGAAAGTGTAATTTCAGCAATTGAAGAAGTTTCTGCCACACTAAGTGTACTTTTGGCATATGAATAAGTTTCTACATCTTTATTCTCTTCAAGTGTGGTTTCGGCATTACTGTTTTGCAGCAAGTATACTTTCGGTATTTATACTGATGAAATTTCCCGTTTTAAAGAAACTTCTTCACTGTTTTACCGAAATTAACTTTTGGTATTACTGTTTTACTAACACCTGTGTTTTCAGCTAAAATCTACTTTCGGCACATTGTTTTAACGAAACTATCTTTCAGTGAATCGCTGTTTTACAGTAACTTCCTTCGTTACTGAAACTTGCTTTGTAGTACCACTGTTTTACCTAACACAAACCTTACCAAAACAATCTTGTGGTAGGCTTTCAAAAGGACTTTTGTCAAGTCTAATTTCTGCAGTATCAAAATTTCTCCATCTTCCGGCAGCATTAAAACATTAGAATTTTGACAGTGCCAAATTTTGTGCAGTACCGAAATTTCTGCTTTCAACAGAACCGAAATTTTCACTACTTTGTGCATACCGAAATTTGTGTTTACCACTCAAATATGTATAATTTAGCCATTTTTAATGTTATTCTCAATTATGACAATGAAATCGGGACACCAAACAAACCACCCAAGTTGCGATTAAGGATCCGATTACACAGTTAGGAAGGGAAGATTCATATCTTTTCCAAATTACAATGACCCTGCTCTTTTGATTCCCATTGAATATGGGTACGCTCTACCTACCATTTCTATCGTTGATGGCATGACCACTATTCCTAAAGCTATCACAGCTTATGATCTAGAAGAAAAAGTTGCATATGACAAGGAAAGAAAGGCACATGCAGTTATCATAATGGCATTACCAAAAGAAATTTATCACAACTTCAAGCACATCAACAATGCCAAGGAATTATAAGATGCTTAGGGAAAAATGTATGTTGGGTACGCTAATATGTTAAAAGGAAAAAGGGATCTTCTAAAGGAATAGTTTGACATATTCAAGTATATGAAAAATGGCACTCTGGATGACATCATTAACAAGTTTTATCATTTGTTAAGTGAGCTAAGAGGATATGACGTAACCTACACCAATGGAGAAATCAATGAAAAACTTCTAGAAACTTTGCCCTCCAACCGGGATGTCCATACCCTTCTAATAACTTGTATCCATTTTGATCTTTAATTCATTGATTTCAGTTGCCTTTGATCTTCATTAATCTTCAATCTATTGATATATGTGGATCCTATTTTTCAAACTTTTCCCAATACATTTTAATTCTTCAATGCTAATCTTGCTAGACAACCAGTCCTAACTAATTTCATTCCAATTGAACTTCTAGTTCTTCATCAGCTTTCTTGATGTATACATTAAGTGTATTGAGACATGTTTTTGGTATATGCACATTATTTATCAACAACTTAATAACATAAGCCATTAATTTCATTCATATCAAAACTAGGGATCTTTGTGTTTCAACTTTGCCAATTGGATTAGTACCACAGGCATATATAATATAATCAAAATCATAGGCATAACCACATCACACATACATAATCAAGATTAAAATGGTTCATGCATGCCAAGTTCCTAATATTTTTGGTGAATATATTACCAAAATGGGTCAAAGTTTAACCTTTAGCAAGAGGGGGTGTCATAAGATAAATTAAACCAAACTAAGGCCAAAATAACGGTCATAACAACAAGACTATTATGTCTTAAATATGTTTCAACACACCCATGAAAATGAAATTGTCTTAAGTTCAACCAACCAACCAAGATTCAATCAACCACCAACCAAGCTTACCTAATATCTTCAAGTTGCCAAGAACCTAGGAGAAAAAGGATCCAGGCATGACAGTAACACCTTCTTGAGATAAATGAACAATTGCTTGATCAAGTGATTGTTTTCTATAACTTTTTCTCATAAAAGTGAAAACTCTTGCAAGGATATTTGTTTTTCTTCTAACTTTGATCGTTTTCTCTCCACAACATAGATGTTAGGATTATATTCGTAGAGATACAAGAAATCAGATGAGTAGGAATCATCTGTGGATATGTTGGGAGGAGCATAAGAAGCATCTTCTTTAAGCTCATGAAATATGGATCGATAATTCAAAGGTGGATTGATTGGAGAACACGTGGTCGCTCAAGGGATGATTAGAGCATTGAACAAGCGAGTTAAGAAAGTACCAAATGGCAGAGGAACACTTTGATTTGAGGGAACATCTTTCATGATTTGAGAAACAATGAATTCCAAGTTGCAAGGTTCAAGGGTTTTTCATCAATATTGATGTTGTGATCGGAAACCCTCCATTATTACTGTAGTCGCTTTAATGTAGGCCTTATATAAGTGGGTTCTCTAACAAACCTCCTAGTATAAAGAATTGATTATCAACATATACACTCATTTTTTTTTTTTGCAAATGAATGTTTGCATCATTATCGATACCGTGCACGGTGAGAAGGGATGATTCACGAGACATAACTACGTACCCAATTAATATTTTCAGCTAACAACCATCAAAAGATAGTTTAATAGATGATATACAAGCAAAACAAGGAATCCTGATTGTCGGCCGATAACCATTGTATTTTGTGAAGCCATTGATAGGGTTAGAGTGATGATACACGTATGAAAGATGGTACGGGCCACAAATGTTGTGTCTTGACTTAGTACACAAAACTGCTCTTACATGATTACAAGGTATATCACATCCGGAAAAATGATTAATTTCAATATTTTCTCTCTATGAGTTTATATTAGAATGGACGCATAACTTTAACTATTAGAGGTTTATAAATTAGATCAAGATGCCATGCAAATAGTCATGGGCATATGCAACCTCTTCTCAAACATAGTGAGTCTTAACATGTATGGTATGACAAAAAACTCAACTTCATCACTATAATGTGATAACACATGTTACAAATCCAAGGAACACATAGTACCTAACGTGGAACAATGCATCTTACGACATCCCGCCCAATCAATATCAATGTAGGAGACAAGGTGATAGACTAAGGATGGAAAGACGTTAAACACATTAGTGAGGATGTCTTAATGGTAAGAAACTGATGCATTTGAGTGTGTTCATATCACATGTTATTTTAGACTTGAAGTATCAAATGGAGTTAGGTTTGATTGCTGCTTAACCTTCTATACCGACATAAAAACCACCGTTATAATACTCGTACACCAAATAGTCATTTGACGTGCGTCCTTTCATACCAACACATACATATTCTAGCAATGACTTATGGGGATTTTGGTAAACATTTTATAACGCTCCAATTCAGACAGGTATATAGTATAGATTCAACATTTCAAGCGTAAACACAAAAATCTCAAAATCAAATGTTTTATATACATGAGATAATATCAAACGAGTCATCATCCTAATTGTTGTTGCTTAGATGTCTCCATGTGACCTAGTAACAGGAACCTCAACTTCACCATCCAACGGCATATATTGCGCCATTATAGCCCGGATCTCTGAATCCATGTATCTCTGCATGAAAAGTTCAGAAATCAAGTATGGTCCTTTTAACATCTCGATGTAAGAGGAAACGAGAAGTCAAATCACTCGAAAACAAGGTAAAGCATATTGTTTTTAACCGATTCATCTCCTCTCTATATATAAAGAGGAAAAAGGTAAAGCATACCCGAACTCTGTACTTGTAGAATATGTATCCAACAACTCCGACAGCAGCCAAACCGAAAATCACCCATGCAAAACCCCATCCATCACGCGTGTTAACATCTTTGGCACCTACCCAAGATTGTAGAATCAAATCAAGAATCATTAAACAAATTTCATGAATCATAGAACTGTAAACAAACAGATAAATCTTAGATTATGAACTAGGTTTGAATTCCTAAAGTCATATATACTCACTTATACATATATCATGTTCTTTAAGGTAGAACAAGTTGGCTGCACAACTACACTCATAGCTTCCCCATGTATTCTTGCATTTGCACTTAGAACACTGGCATGCCTTTTTCTCTTTGCATTCATCAATATCTAAGAGACAATAAGGCAAAGATGATGAAACAAGTAACAAGTTTGAGTTTTGACCCCAAAAAGCATAACCCAAGATCCAAAATGGACTCTAGAGTTAACTTGTAGAAATGATCATATAATACCTTCACAACTATTAACTCCGTCTCCCTTGAATCCCGATGGACACTCACAACCTTTTGTATGGTCACCCTTAATGATAAAATTGAACAATATAGAGTTATACTTATACATACACACAGGGAAAAAGAGAGGAGAGTGTGAGAGAGAGAGAACTAACAATACAAGCAGTGTAGTTCCTGCCCTCCTTAGTGCCTTCCCAACAACCTCCATTGTTAACTTGACAGCGTAGAGCTGCGGAAGCTGCAACAAAGGGACATTACATGCTTAATCAAAGGGTTAATACCATAAAAACCACTAAACTTATGTTCAACGAAAAAGTCCCCCAACCTAATTTTGGTATACTAAAGTCTCTCAACTACAACTTGTAAAAAATTACACATAAAGGTCACTAAACTACTTGTTGCATATTACACTCCCTAACTTGTCTAAAATAAATGTTCCTAAAAATTAATGAATTGTTAACTCTTCATTTTGTGTATTATTTTTTTTTACAAGTTGAGGGACTTTAATCTAGCAAAATAAATTAAGGAACATCTTCATGAAACCATAAGAAAGTATATTGGTTATTTATGTTATTTAACTTTCAATTAAATACTGTGTGCATTCTCAGATGGAAGCATTACCTGTAGGATTGAAAATGATAAACAACAATCACAGGTTTTGATAATCTTTGTTTGAATGAGATTTTGTGTAGAGAGAATTTGAGAATTGTAAAAATTACTTTGAAGATCATTAGATTACAAATAAGCGGGTATTTATACCCTTGGGGAACCAGGCATCATAACTGCCTAAACTTAGGTTATAACATAATAATATAACTAATTAATATAAACTTAGGATAAGTTTAATATTAAAGCTACCATTACCTTCACAGTGTGTATAACCATCACCAACAAACTTCACACCGTTCACAACCGGGCATTCACACATTTTCCCGCGGAAAGTATCCTAACATCAAATGAAAGTAGAAACATATTACATACAAGATAAGATAACCTAAACCATGATCAAAAGTGGGCCCATGTGAGACTAAAATAATCGCGGTACCTTGCAAGCAGTAATATTAGTAACTTTGTCCATCCAGCAGCCCCCGTTGTCGACCAGACACTCGTTCGTTTCTATTTCTGCAAGCAATGTATAACACAAAACTAATGACAGGTCTCCCTTCTTTATCTGCTATTTCAAAATGATAACAGAAACTGTTTGGTAAAAGAATGATATACTTGCTGCTGAGGAGAAAAATGAAGTCATGTGGACTTACTATATGACCCATTCTTGAACAAATGGTTTATTTGGGTTAAATTTTTTTGCATATGAGTTCATTTGTGTCAACTCAAATAATACAACGTGTGAATCCATTATGATACTTTTTTTCTTTCTAAAACTACTTATGTCAACCCAAGCCCATTTTGGGCAGAACCCGAACCAGATTTACTTTTTTTTTTCAGAACGGCCCGTTTTGATCCAAACTTAGGGCTGCAAAAGACCGAACAGTTCATAAACGGTTCAGTGGAAAGTTCCTTTGTGTTCGTTCGTTTAGTTATATGAACGAACATGAATAAAGGTGGTTTGGTTCATTTGCAGCCCTAAGTCCAAACTCATTTGGTTTAGAACCCGCTTGACTTGTTACCCGACCGCCCATCTTGCCGGGCTTTGTACTGACCGTAGCTTAAACAGAGAGCCGGCTCTGTGCCCTCCTTAAATCCTGAACAAATGGCTTTCAGAACTGCCTTGTTATCCAGTCTACCTGCACCAGTTAAGTGTTAGCAGACCACTTTATTATTATATAAAACATGAGATACATAAAAATTATACGGTTGTAGTTGTAGACAACGGACCCCTATATTGTCTGTTATTTATTACAAGAGTTGGTTGTATTGTCACATCCCCACGAGTACCGCTCCCTATCTGCAGATGTACAAGAACATGTAAGACCATATATATATATATTAGGCCCGAAAGCCTAGACCATAACGTGTATGTTTTTATATAACTTATTTGAGGTGCTTTTATACACAAAAGGTCTATGTTATTTATTAGTTTTGAAGTATTGTTATATGTTAGAAGAACTTTACGTAATAACTTTAAACCAATGTTATATACAATTTTAAATAAAATATAATATGATCATACAATAGAGACTTTCAGACCAAGCTTGAAGGTTGGGCCCAATTAAGACTAGTTAGGCCTAATGGCCCAAAATCAGGCCAAGACTTGGTAGTTGGAACCTGGTTTTTGTATGCTGGCTGGGTCTTTGCATCTCTAATTCGGATCCATTTATTTTTGAATCAGTCATTTTGGGTCCAATCTTACCGAAAGTGTATTTCTAATGCATTCAACACCCAAGTCATTTTATTAACCAAAATCAAATTATTAGTATTATTGACATAAAAATCTTATGTTATCACAGTAATAGTTTATAAATAGTGAAACAAAATTTGAGGGGGTCAGCCAACCCAAACCGTATTAAATTGCCTATTTTGATCCGCTAACCATCATGCCCATTATATGACAAACCTGCGCGTGCTGCTCAGCCTTGAGGACTGCATTTTCGGTGTCTGCTTTTGTATCACCCACACATTCATCTATTTTCTTGGTATCAACTCCTGTTTATACCACATATTACCCAAAGAATCAAACACAAATCAGACTTGAGGACTACGGGCGTAAGGCACCTAGCTAGTATTTATAGATTCTTTAAACACCCGAAAATAACTCACACGTGTAAAAATATCAAATTAACATAACCTGCACTATGTAAAAATATCAAACTGTTGATGTGTATGCACAACTCACCAAATGATTTGATAACTTCATATGCGCATTCCTGGTCGTACTTATGCTCTTTCATTTGGCAACGGGTCGAAAAATCAGTCACATAATCCCACCAAAGCCACGGTTTTCCACTTTCATTTGCCACCTTATAAAAACACGCCTGAATCAAATTTTGAACAACAACTTCTTTCCCAGTATACCCTTTACTGAAATCTTCCTCGGGATCCGGAGCACAATATCTTCCATGATTAATACACTGCGACTTGCATTTATCGCTTGAAGTATACTCTTCCGGACAATACCAAGTTATATAATGCGGTGTGAATCGCGTGTTCCCATTTCGTTCAAGTGTTTGAGCGACCTTTTTAAATGTTTTGACAAAATTTAACTGATTATCACACTTGAGCCCGCATTCATCGTTGGTGTTTGTCCAAAACTCGTATTCGACTCGTTCATCCGGATGAGGGAGAGCTTCTGTCCAATCAAGAGTTACAAGAATTGGATTTGGTTTTTCTAGTTCTTTTTTTAGTGAAACTCCAAGTGAGTGTGCGATGAAAACGGATGAGAGTGTTAAGTTCTGCAAGTAAGTTGCATTTGGATCATGTTCGGGTATATCCATGGTGATTAAATCGTCGGTTTCATGTGTAACGAGAATAGCTGCAACCCCCCCTGCATTTTGCGCGTTCCATGCCTTGTTTGTGAAGTAACAACCTGCCAAATAGATAAACATTTCCTTGTATGTCAAGAAACATTTTTTTTGTTTCAACTTCAAACTCAAATTTCAACAAAATCTCTAATTATAGCGACTTTAGCAATAAGGAGTTAATCCAAGAGTTACTTGGACTTATTAGACAGAGCAAAACATGGAAGAAAAGGCCCAAACATAAAAAATTGGGCTACGAGTGCCATAAGCACAATTCATGACACAACAAAAGAAACCAGAAATAACAAGGCAAAGTGTTGTTACCACCGCGATCCACAAGGAGAAAGACCGGAAGGGCACCGGGATTATCTGGTTTGAAAGAAACATGAGTGAAGTTATTGCAAGCTTCTTGATTCTCCTTTGGATATTTAACCAAACCCCTTAATGTTCCTCCATATCTAGGAATACCAAAATTTGCAAGTGCACATTTATAAATGTGTTTCAAATCCTCAGGTGACGTAACTTTCAAATTAATATTTTCCACCATAAATCTACACAAACATGATTCAACTGTGAACAGAAGAAACCAAACACAAATCACAAAACCCAACTTCCAAATCCTCATAATTATCAGAAGAATGATCTTGAAGTGGATATAAACTCAAATATTATTAAGTTGTTGTACAGAAAATAAAAAAAAATGAAGTTTTCTTCCTTCCTTGGTAATGTCAAATATGAAACATATTTTGAAGAATATATTAAGAGAAAAAGAGTAATTAACGATTGTTGAAGTGTCGTTTGTGGTGTTTGATATGTAAAATGTCGGAAAGTACGATGATAGAAAGAAGAGAGAGAAAGGTTGTGTAGTTTTTTTACGACGAAAGCCGGCAAATTGGCATTTTATCAAAGGGTCATAAAAATCCAATAGTTTTGGAACAATATTTGTAAAATAATATATTCTAAAAATTCTTTGTATATCATAAGGGTGAGAGGGGCACTCCCCTCTTACGGGAGTCCCCTCTCTTACGCACGGCCAATCAGCACGCGCCACGTCAACTCCCTGTTGATCAGTTCTGTTTAAACATAATGGGAAACATGAAATAACATACCTTTGATTGCATCAGTAGAGAATCCAGTCAGAGACGCAGCCACGGAGTTCGACATAGTTGTCAGTTTGATCTGGTTCCTCCTTAGGGTGTAAAGTGATGATGGTGATGAACCGAAATTAGGGAGGTTTCGGTTATGGAGAGAGAGGGACGAATTTGATGTTATGTTGTTAGGTTATGTGTCTAACCCTTAACCTCTCTAATAATCTCCTTATATATACACCCAAGAGGAAACCCAATTAGTTAATAAGGGTAATATGGTCCATCAACAATTACCAACTAATTATTAATAGGTTATTAATATATTTTGATCTATATTATATAAATGATAATGATGGCTACTAGATTAAATATAAATAAATAAATATTTAATCTTACATTCTCCCACTTAGCCGAATAATCATTTATCATGAGTATTAGATAAGTCTGATCAGAAGTTAATACTCATTTTAGCCTTAAACAAGTACTATAGCAGAGAAATACAGCCGTTGAATCATTATGCGACTCAGGACCCCCATTAGTCATACTATAGCCTTAATTTAAAACCTAACAGTTATGATCAAAATAAGTAAGCCCTTTAACGTTTGATTTGTATTTATAGTTGTCTATATGTCATTACACCGGCAGAACATATGTAAGAGACATACAAAATCAAACTGATGAGGAAAATTGATTAATAGTTAGTCATTCATAGTACGATATGCAGTTGTACATGGTCATCAATTAAAACCCGTCTCTTTTATGAGCACTCTTAATAAGACTTATGGGTAATAGACCTTTAGTTATAGGATCCTTAAGCATATCACGAATGCATTCGATACAAAGATTTAGTTTCCTCAATTCGTTCATAAACGAATAATTAATTGTGTATCGAAATTTAATGCAGCACCTCTCGAACTGTTACTGTTCAAGGAGACATGGTAGCTGACTTTATCACAACAAGTCTTCAATATATTAATTATATGGAGTTAATAAACTCATGAGTCCACTGATAAATTTCCAACAACATTTAGTGACTATATTATGTCGTTATAACTTAGGTTGTTGATATCAGTCCATTATGACTCCTCCATGAAATAGGTTTTGTCTGCTGACATAAAGATATACCCAAAATTGAATTTTGTCATCTTTGAATATTACAAAGTTAGAGTAATAAACCGGTTTTATTTCTCACTTCTTCTTTAAAATATAGTCTCTCATTTCTTTTAAAGATATTGTAATACTCTATTAAATGCTTCACATTAATCTAGACATATCTAGTGTGTTGCAATGTGAGTAATATCTAAACGAGTATAGACTTAAACTTACATAAGGCTTCTAATTAATGAAGCATAAGAAATAATCTCATTTATCCTATTATCCTCTAAAGGAGAGCAGTATTGTTTGTTACATATGTAAGGACCAATTTAATGTTAAACTTATGGAACAGAAGTAATGTCCCATTTGGTCTATCTCAACATGTTATGATATCTATTATGTAAGAGATATCTCTGAGATCTATTATATCAAAGTTTGTGTTAACAATGCTTTGACTTATGTAACATCTACTTGTCAAAAGAATATCATCTATATAGACAAGTTTATCTTAGTTGCTCCCACTCTTCTTGAGGTAGGTACATTAATCCACTTGATTCTTGATGAAAATAATTATGTTCAGATTTCATCACATTATGATGTTTGCATTAACCCATACATGGATTTTATTGGCTTATAGATAAACTGTTCTTTAACCTTAAGTTTGGAACTTTCAGGTTGTTTTATGAACATGTAAATATGTCAGCCATTTGTTAGGGAAAATTGTTTTAATGTTCATCTAATGTAGCTTTAAACTATTATAAGCTACTAGAACAGTGATGATCCTAAAAGAAATCTTTTGTTAGATATGTAATAAAGATTCTTTAATAATTTATCTCTTCCTGAGTACAACCTTTGACAATCAATCATGCTTCTTTGTGTCTTAACGTTTATATCAGGATTTGGTTTAGTTATGAACACTCTTAGGTTATTCAATCAAATCCCAAACGTTATGCGAACACATAAAATCAGTTTTACTAGAAAACTGTTTTATTCCATTCAGAAGATTGATTGACACTAATGGCTTAATTAGAAGAGATAGGATCGGTAAACTCCAAAATCCATTTCAACTCCAAATTAGGGAGGTTATGTAATCATCAAAGTTAGTATGTTTTTAAACCTAGATGACCTCCTGAGTTGATTATTGGGTTTGTTAGAAGTTTCAGTTTTATGGATTAGCTCTTGGTTAGGTTGCTATCATTTTCATGATTCTAAGTTTGTAAGAGTTGGTGCAGTATGGTGTACAAGAGGTGTAATCGGAGTTAAATTTGGAGTGAAATTTAATGACACTCTTCCCCCCGCCTCTTGTATTCCTTGCAAGTCATGATAAGGACTTTGACTGCTCCCACTGACCTTAGAAAACTTTAGGAACTCAGCATGCTTAGGGTCAATATTTAACGACCAAACAAATTCTAATAGAGAAAACATATTAATGAACATATTAATGACGTTAGTCATTGTAGTTTCTCTTGTTGAGGATTATGTTAGTTTAGGTAAGAAATCTAAGTGTGCCCACAATTAAGCAACAATGAAACTTTTGTAAGAGTAGCTGTAGATTTTAAGGAGACAAGTTATGATAGAACAGTGTCAAGATGGAGCAGTGTCTTGTACAAGAGGTGTAAATTGAAGTAATATAAAGTTTTCACTCCCCACCTCTTGCAACTATTGCAAGTTGTTCTAAAACACTTAATGCTCCCACTGATCTTAATATCTCTAGAATGCTACAAGAGAAGTTTCAATGAGCTACGTGACGTGGGAACTTATCATATATACGTTAGACTTTATTTGATTTCTTTAATGTCCAGATATCATAAGAAACTTTAGGGACATATTTAATAGAAATCTTATTAAGTATATATATATATGAATAGATTTCTTCTAAAACCATGGGCCATATACGACAAAAATTAGATACAAGTTGATAGTCTTTTAAATGATAAGTGAATTATGTCTGAATATTCCATTTGGAATAAGTTCCACGAATGTCAATGAATGAATTATGATGGACCCATACTTATTCCTTAAGCCAAGTCATATTTTAGGGCTTTAACGTCATGATTTAAAATCACTTAGAATGAGATTAGATAAAAAATCATCCTCATTAACAATGTCATGATTTCTCATGAATTTTGGTTATAATGGATGAAATTTATAAGTCTCATTTTCCTTTTGTCAAATTCTCATTTGCATGATAACAAAAGTTGTGAAAATGTAAGGTATCATCTAGTTTCATCTTAGTAATGTTTCAATCCAGATATTTAGAACAAATAAGATGAGAGTTTAAGATAAGTGTGACTTTATGTTGACTATGCAAACCTCACAACCTTCATAACATTGCTTAATTATGATACTATATTCTGATTAAACTTCAGAATATATAAGGTATCGAAAAGTGTTGTTAGAAGACTGCTTATTATTGTTCTTATAGTCTTAACATTTAATTTTGTCACTAACTCTCATGTTAGTTATTTGTTAACTTCTGGTAAGGAAACGTTTAAAAACTAGAGTCAACTAATCATGTGTTAATAGGAATATTAAAATTAGCAGACTGAAATATCTTTAGTAAGTGACTACCTAGTTAACTTATCCAACTGTTCTTTAGAATAATGGATAGTCTCGTTGCTTATGTCTAGTCTAATGACATAATTATGCAGTGAGATTTTCCCTTGAAGAACCTTAGAGATGGAATTAACACTTGTAATTTATCTATGGACCTTAGAACAATCCTCTTTGAAGGTTTTAAGTGGTTGTAAGGTGAGTAACGACTTATTTTCCAGCTTCAAACATTTATTTCTTTGTACATATGTTGCTTATCAACACACTCATTATACTTTGGTATGTTTGAGTGTTATAGTTGATTTATAAGGCATCAAATTGTACAAGTGAAAATCTTAATATGTAATGTACTGGAAAATGTACTTATTTCCATGCGTAAGCCCTTAACTTAATGGGTCATGGTATTGTACATTATTATGTATTCACATATACCACTTAACTTTATAGCTTAGAATTTTAAAAGAAGGCATGCATCTTAGGAGTTCTAGTAATTATTCCATATATAAGAGATTAGCCTTAGGAAAGACTTAATCTGAAATAACTTTAGTGATAGCATTATGTTAGAGAGTTCTTGATTATCATAAGAGACATCATGTTCGATTTGTCCTAATCATCATGCTCTAATTTTCTTCTTTATAATCTTTATCAGAAGAGAGCAATAGGATCATCGTGTCTTAAGAAATAATCAAGGATTTAATTTAAGAGCTAATTCTAATAGAAACTTTAAATAAAGCAAACATTTTAGGTTTAGGAATTAAAGTGGATGAGATATGTGTAGAAGTAAATTATAGTGAGTAAAATTATGGGTACTAAGAATAAGACAGACGAAATGATCATAAAATTAATTAAGGATCATTAATATAAGGATCATTATGTGAAGAGGTTGTGATATGTCTATTACTAACATCAAAATAATAGACTTAGTAAAATTCTATTTAAACGAAGACAAATCAGCTTTGGCCAGAAGTGTAATCATTTAAATATGTGTGCAAAGTAATTGTGACAAATCAGTTTTGGCCAGAAATGAGACAATCACTTTAGTTATGCACTTGTCAAGTCATGCTAAACATAAATGAATTAAATCAGCTTTGGCCAGAATTAAGACATTTCACGTTTGTAATGCATACTTAACATAG
The DNA here is from genome assembly GCA_030545235.1 of Helianthus tuberosus. NCBI lineage: Eukaryota > Viridiplantae > Streptophyta > Magnoliopsida > Asterales > Asteraceae > Helianthus > Helianthus tuberosus. The sequence continues at coordinate 202,973,978 of CM060351.1, read as the reverse complement.
CTTGTTATAATACTTGAACAATAAATAGATGTATTAAATCAGCTTTGGCCAGAATTAATACATCAGAAGCTCATTCAAGTTAAGCTATTTTGGTTTTGTAAAAATTATTTGATTCTGATTAGTTAAGTAAGTGTTAACAAAACCAAATATTTAATAGCAAACCACCTGTTAGCGCGGATCGAACTTGTGCGATCAATAAGGCCCAAGTCTTGTGCGATTAATAAGGCCCAAGTCTTGTGCGATTAATAAGGACTTGTGCGATCAGTGAGGACTTGTGCGATCAGTGAGGACTTGTGCGATCAGTGAGGCCCAATAACTTGTGCGATCAGTGAGGCCCAAAACTTGTGTGATTAGTTAGGCCCAAGTTTTGTGCGATCAGCACTATCTTGTGCGATCCACAGGTCTTGTGCGATCCATAAGTACTTGTGCGATTTCCCTTGTGCGATCAGATCATTTTTTTTTCTCTGATCTTGTGCTAATGTCTTGTACGATCAGATCAAATCTGATCTTGTGCGACTGAAGGGACTTGTGCGACATGTTGATAATTTCGAATCCTCTCTTTATGGCTGTTAATTGTGATAGTTAACTAAAACTCGAAATTTAAGGGATTGAGGGATAGTGTTTCCTATTTTATTTATGATCTAAACTTATCAAATATTTCGAAAATAATAACTGAAAATCCATTAACAGTTTTTCGAAATTTTAATGGATAAAATTAAGATCAAAATCATGAAAAACACCCACTAATCCAAATTATATTCCAAAATAAGGGAATTTTCGAGTTTTATTAAGAACAAGCAATGAACCCTAAAAACAATAAGAACATAATTCTGGGTTCCGAAACCTGAATTTTTATGATTTTAGTTAACAGATTTCGGATATAATTATCCCCTTTATGGTTTCGAGTCAAATTCATTAAACATTAACTTCCGAAAACAGTGATTTCGGCAACAAGGAACTCGAAAACAGTTTTGATTTTAAGGCTTTAAAAAACTTCCGTTTTCCAGATTTTTTATCCCAGAATAATGGATACGAAAAACAGAACTGATTTATCAACATATGCTCTGATACCACATGTTGATCAGTTCTGTTTAAACATAATGGAAAACATGAAATAACATACCTTTGATTGCATCAGTAGAGAATCCAGTCAGAGACGCAGCCACGGAGTTCGACATAGTTGTCAGTTTGATCTGGTTCCTCCTTAGGGTGTAAAGTGATGATGGTGATGAACCGAAATTAGGGAGGTTTCGGTTATGGAGAGAGAGATACGAATTTGATGTTATGTTGTTAGGTTATGTGTCTAACCCTTAACCTCTCTAATAATCTCCTTATATATACACCCAAGAGGAAACCCAATTAGTTAATAAGGGTAATATGGTCCATCAACAATTACCAACTAATTATTAATAGGTTATTAATATATTTTGATCTATATTATATAAATGATAATGATGGCTACTAGATTAAATATAAATAAATATATATTTAATCTTACACTCCCCTCTTAACTCCCCTCACACCGTCAATTTGATGACGGCACTCCTCTCTTAGGGGACTTGCTTTTTTGTATTTGTTTTTTTTATTTGTTGTAATTATGCATGTTTATAAATTAAACAAGAGTAAAATGCACGGATAGTCCTTGTGGTTTGATAAAATTTCACCCTTAGTCCCCAACTTTTGGAAATTACACCCATGCTCCCTGTGGTTTGACAGTTTGTTACTCGGATAGTCCCTGGAGTGGATGGGGTTAGTTTTCTCCGTTAAGTCCATGTGAAATTACAAAATTACCCTTAATGATATAATAAAAAAAAGTAGAAATTATACTTCATCTTCAACCTCTATCCACCACCATCACCCTCCACCCACCACCGACAGCCTCCTCAAACCTGCACCATCACCCTCCACCCACCACCGACAGGCTCCTCAAACCTGCACCATCACCGCCACCACCCTCTACCATTTAACACTAAACAATATACAACTTTTTCAGCCTAAAACATTAAACAACATAGGTTTACCTTGTCGCGGAAATTTTGTCTGAACCACCACCTCCATCATGGCTACCAACCTCCACCCTGAAACAACCGGCCATATTTACCAACCTCCACCTTGAAACCCACCACCGTTGCACCACCTCCAACCTAAACCCTCCACCGTCGCACCACCTCCAACCTAAACCCACCATCGCCTTCACTCGACCACCAGAACCACCACCTCGTTCTTCTCCGTCATCTCCTTCATCTTCACCTGCAAACACCCTCACCACCACCAAAGTAATTCCAATCGTTGTAATTCAAAATCAAAGTATCAAACCCCAAAATTCAAACCCAAATTGAAGCCCTGAAACCCCCCATATTCAAACTTGGTTTCAGATCTCGACAAACCAGTGATGCAGGGTTGCTAGATTTGTGTTGGTAGTGGTGATGACTATGGCGGAACTGCTGATTATCGGATTTGAAGCAGGTAGTCGTGGTGTGGGGTTGGTCGTGGTGGTGTGGGGTAGGTGGTGGCTGGTGGTGTTGTGGGGGGTGGGTGGTGGTAGGTGGTGGTGCTGGTGCTGGTGGCGGCAGGTGGTGATGGGGGTTTGCCAGAGAGAGAAAGAGAGAGCCATGGTGGAAAAAAACTGGTCTATGTTTATATATATATATATATATATATATATAGGGAGCCGCTAGAATAAGAACCACCTCCAGTTATGAGAACCATGAGAACCACTCTCAACCAATCAGAATATAACAACTCAAAGGGTATTATGGTCATTTACTCCAAATATCACCCTCTCTCCTCATTTATAAAATTTCAGTTTCTCTATCCTCATTTATTAATGTCAGTCTTCTCTCTTCTCAAAATACTTTCATCCTTGTTCTCCTTCATCCCCTCCGATTCTCCTTCATCCCTGGTTCTCCTTCAATCATCATAATCCCCACCCCCCCCTGCAAAATCAAAAGAAAAACCTTCCTCTCCGCCGTCGTCGCCACCCCACAGCTACCCCTCCGCCGCCGCAATCATCACAAAGATGAAGTTATTCGCCGGGATGAAGATGAAGACCGATTGTCACAAAACCCCAACCACTGTTCTTCATCTGGGATGAAGATGAAGACCGATTTGATGTTGTGGTGGTGGTGTTGACCGTAGCGAGGGGACGGCGACGATAGGCGGTGGCGGAGAACGGTGTCAGTGGTGGTGGTGGTGGTTTCAGGGGCGATGGTACGTCGATGGGTAAGTGTTTTTGTTGATGGTTTGTTTTTACGATGATGTTCATGGTTTGTTTTTGATGTTCTTGAATCTGGGTTTGATTTTGGGTGTTCTTGAATCTGATGGGTGTTCTTGATTTTTCTGGGTTTTTTTGAATCTGATGGGTGTTCTTGAATCTGATGGGTGTTCTTGAATCTGATGGGTGTTTCTTGAATCTGATGGGTGTTCTTGGGGGTTTGACTTTCTGGGTTTGATTCTGTTGAATCTGGGCTTGAATGTTGTTCATGTTGAATCTGGGTTTGAATGATGTTATTGTGACCTTTTTTGATCCTGTTGAATCTGCGTTTGAATGATATTCTGTTTTTTGAATGATGTTCATGTTGAATCTGGGTTTGAATGTTGTTCATGTTGATCTGTGGGTTTTGATTTGTGATATTTAAATCTGTGGGTTTTGATACGATCGACGGGGTGGCGATGATGCAAAAAAAAAAAAAAAACCGTAGAATTTGATGACGATGGCGCGGCAAGGACGGCGAAGGGTAGGGTTTTTGATCCTGCAACCCCACTTTTGCAGCCTCTTGATTATCGGATAATCTGAGCCAAACCCCGTTTTTTTTTTCGAGATACCCTTTGTTTTTTATGTTTGTTGGGTTTTTATATTTTTTTTGAGGCGTCGATGATGATAACAATATATCTGAGACACCTCCCGAGTTTGCGATTTCTGGGTGCGTTCGTTTTTGCGTAAAAAAATTTGTAAAAAAAAAATAACCCGTAAACTTTTTTAACGTAAAACGTAAAAACGTGAAGCGTAAAAAGTTTTACGTAAAACGTAAAACTACGTTTTTCGTAAAACGTAAAAAGTTTTACGTTTTACGTAAAACGTAAAAAGTTTTACGTAAAACGTAAAAAGTAAAAAGTAAAACGTAATTTTTTTTTTACTAAAACGAAAAAAAACATTAACGTAAAAACGTTAACGTAAAAAACCGTTAACGTAAAAACCGTTAACGTAAAAAAACCGTTAACGTAAAAAACCTGAATTTAAAAATGTTAACGTAAAAAACGTTAACGTAAAAACCCGGTGCGTAAAATGTAAAAACGTAAAAAACCGGCGCGTAAAACGTCTTTTACGTAAAACGAAAAAGGTTTTACGTAAAACGTAAAAGGTTTTTCGTAAAACGTAAAAGGTTTTTCGTAAAACGTAAAAAGTTTTAGGTAAAACGTAAACGTAAAAATGTTAACGTAAAAAACCGACGCGTAAAACGTAAAAAAAACATTAACGTAAAAAACCGGCGCGTAAAACGTAAAAAAATGGCGTTAAAAAACGACGCGTAACAAGCGGCGTTAAAAAATAGGCGCGTAAAAAACGGCGCGTTAAAAAAACGGCGCGTAAAAAACAACTTGTAAAAAACGGCGCGTAAAAAACGGCGCGTTAAAAAAACGGCGTGTTAAAAAAACGTCGCTTGAAAAAGTCGGGCGTAAGACGGGTCGTAAAACGGCGTGAAAAAACGGAGCGTAAAAAAAAACTGATTTTAGAAAGAAAAAAAAAACAGATTTTATAAAAAAAAAATGATGTTTGTTTAATATAAAAAAAACTGATTTAAGAAAAAAAAAACATTTAATGTAATAGGACAAAATTGTAATAAAAAACAATAAACTTAATAAGACAAAAAAAACAAAATTACTTAAATACCCTTTTGGATTATAATATTAAAGACATAATAAGACAAAAACCATTTAATATTAATTTTTGTTACTTTTAATCTCATCCATCCATCAAGTTGATCTAAGGGCTAATAAGTGGTTCTCATGGTTCTCATAACTGGAGGTGGTTTTATTTTAGCGGTCCCCTATATATATATATGTGTGTGTGTGTGTGTGTATGTGAATTATTTTTTTATATTTTAATAAAAGCAAGGGTAATTTTGTAATTTCACATGGACTTAACGAAGAAAACTAACCCCCATCCACTCCAGGGACTATCCGTGTAACAAACTGTAAAACCACAGGGAGCACGGGTGTAATTTCCAAAAGTTGGGGATTAAGGGTGAAATTTTACCAAACCACAGGGACTATCCGTGTATTTTACTCATTAAACAAATATTAATAAAAATTAAATAAAATTTAATAAAAGACATTTCATTAAATTAAAAATAAAAATTACATTCAAACTAGAAAATAAAAATTACATCGCAATACTACATAAAAATTTAAGAAATTGCACGGCCACCCGTACTTGTTAGCGATCTCGCGCTTTCGGGCGAGGATGAACGGCAACATTTCCGGCGGAGCATCGTCGTGCGGCTTGAGGAATGTTTTCATATCTCGATCGTGCGCGTAGTTTCTCATCGTCTCGCGTTGTTCCTTTATGAGCTCGCGAGCCTCCGACTCTCTTTTCTTCCTCAATTCAATCGCCTCCAATTCAATCGCGTGCTTCGCTTCTTTCATGGCGGTGTACTCTTTGAATTGTGACGCCAACTCAGCCGAGCCCTCAGACGATGTCGCTTGACGTTTGTCTCGCCGTTGTGTTCTTTGTGGCGAGGGGTCTTCGTTCATATCGGGTATGGAAGGGTCCACGTCAACGGGCTTTCTTTTTTGTGCCGAACCTTCCCCTTCCTCACCCAACAATGGGACTTGGGCCCATTTGTAGTGTTTTCGAACGACCTCCCATGCCACGACATGTTGAAAACCGCTCGGATATCTATCTTTAAATTTCTTTAAAGCGACTTTCATCACGTTGAGATCGCTACACCCGCTTCCTCGTGTGCGATCCTACATATTATAAAATAACAAGTGTTAAAAACATATGAACTTAGTAAACAAAATTAAAAAATACACAACGTTAAGAAATATAATTTTTACCGCTTGTTGGTATAGGCCGTTGAAAAAGTTTATCTTCGTAATCATCGGGGTCCATTTAGACCGTACTTGATGCACGGTCCGGTTACTTCCACCAACGGTGGCGTTATAATGATCTAAAATCTTACGCCAAAAACTATCGCGAGTTTGTTGATTGCCCTTCTTTTTGTTGGTAGAGCAATGTACCCACGCCTTCGCCAACGCCTCTTCTTGGACTTTTGTCTATTTTTGGCTCTCCATTTTTCCCTTTTTCTCCCGAGCGTCATCTTCTTCGTTGCCGGCGTCTTCATCCACATTATATTCATCGTCGTCGGTGTCATCTTCATAGTCGCCCAAATTTTGAGTTTCGGGCACTACTTCCTCGTCCTCGTCCTCGTGAATAGGTAGAGGACGTTCAACATTTTCTCGTGTAGATGGAACTTGTGGGGAACGAAAACCATACGGGTCGAAAGCGGGGGATTGAGGAGGATCCATTGATAACAAATTTTGAAAATAGCCGAAAGTGGGTTGTGGTTGGGTGTTGTAAAAGGAGGGGTTGTGGTAAAAAAACGGGGGTTGTGAAGTATATCCGAAAGGGGGTTGTGGTTGTGCACTTGCACCGCTCGAACCACCACGAGACGGTTGCGAGCCGCGTCCCTTAGATTTTTTCTTGGCTTCGCGGGGTTGGTTCTCCATTGCTCGGTTTGGCTTTGTGTTGTATTTGATAGATTTTTAGAGTATAAGTTTGAGAATGGGTGTGGTAAAAAATTAGATTAAGTTAGTTACTTATATTGGTTAAAATTGAATTTTTTTTTTTTAAATTTGACCGTTGCCCAACGTATACATCCTCGATCCTTGCAATTCTTGTGCGGTGAACCCTCCTCGATCCCCCTCCCCGAATACCCTCCCCGCGGTGATGGCTGCGGTGTTCCCGCTCGGGGACTTGGGTCACCGCCCCACTCCCCGCATGGTGCCCCGTTCACCCTAAAACTGAGCTTAATATCGGTTTCAGTTAAGGGATTACGATGGTCCGGCTATGAAAAACACAACTTCACACACGGATAACACTTTTAATTATTAAACTCGAGAACACAACGTGTGCTTTAGAGAGATAGGAAGTACCCTTTCTTTCAAAACTTGACGAAAGGTGTAAATTTGTCCGTTTTATATTTTATTTCCGTCAGGTAATTATTCGTCGAGAATCAAGTATACTTATTGGTGTTTTAAAAATACCTAAGTACACATTTTTTTCTTTCCTTTTAAATTTTATGTTTTCAAAATCTATATGAAATTTAAATATGATAAATTACATATCTAAACAAGGGTTAATGGAAAATAAAACCCAAATCAAATTTCTTTATGTATATGTTTCGGGTAAAATACCACATATCACCTAATCCTAAAATATTTTTCTCATTCCATACCCAGTCCTATGCCTGTATATTCGTTCCCAATGTTTCAGGTACTGAATTAGTACATAATGTGTTAACCTCAAAGGCAAAACCACGTTCTATAGAAGTTGTATGCTTTTGTTAACACATTATATATCGTTGCGTTATCTAGATCACTTGGGTAAACGATTTTGAAACAGTCATGTACTTCGTATCATCACAACAAAATCCTACATTTCTCAACTTTAAACCCACATAATAACAATTAACTACTCAGAACTTTCCTTTTGTTCTCTTTAACTCAAGACAAGAAGATTTCATTAACCACAAGTGACCCATCTAAAATAAACCCATCACTAAGAAAAGCCGATTGAGAGGACTAAATAACCTTTTGAGGCAATTAGCAATGACCTTAGAGATCACCTATTGTTCATGAATAGCTTTTAAACATACAAAATAAGTTTTTATATGTATAGGACATACTATTTTTTGTATGTGCTCCCAAGAAAGAAATACCATCCAAAACTATTCTAAATAACTTGAACTCACTTCTTGAGATACAAACTTAAATAAAACACGGACAAAAATAAAAACCAAGAAACCTTGCATTTATATTTGAAAGAAAGTTTGCTTTAGAATCCCCATATCATAAATTTCATATGGGACATCAAAAGTTATGTATAAAGTTTATACATTTTGAAGAAACTTTCTATGATCCCTTGTTCCCATAAAAAAACTAACCAACTCTCAATGTTCATCATCCGAAACCCCCATAATGGGCTGGACATGATCACCGATCGCCAGATAAAATGTGATGCCCGATAAACATCCGATTCATGCTCTTGTATTTGATCATCACAATAATCTGACTCACACTCATTAACTATTTCAAGCGTGTTCGCTTCTTGATGAGTGAAAGTTTCTGTCCATTCAAGATTCACACGTACAAACTCGTCTTTATATAAGGCTTTCTTTATCGAATCGCCAAGTGATCTGCTAATGAGCGCCGAAGGGATGGTCAGGTTTACCATATTATAACCGTCTACTACCTCAGGAAAATGCATGGAGGTCAAGAACTCATTATCATTTGCAACAAGAATACCTGAAGCTCCTGCATTTTGCGCATTTCGTGCCTTACGAATAAAGGAACAATCTGCCATGCAAATCAATATAAATAAAACTCATACTGACATTCTAACTAGTGACACGCTTAATTTTTTATTTTATTTTTTACTTTAAAGGTATTTTAAATTTCATAAATGATAGGAAAATTACATAAGAATGGTAGGTAAACGGGCAACAAGTTGCACCGCAACCCCCTTTTGAATAGCACACGCTTGACTTCTACTTGATTTTCTCACAAGAAATATATATTTTCCCATTTTGCTCATAATCATCCATACGACTGAAATCAAGTGTAAATCTTTGATGATCATGTGAGTAAGATTGCTCTTGGCAACGAAAGTGAAAGTTTGGATTGTCATTAGTCAAATTGTCAGTATGGATTATTTCGGCCACTGGTCATGGTTTGGATTGTTAACATCCAGTTCGTTGATAATCCATACAGGCAATTTTGGTCATAGTTAATTTGGATTATTAATTACCTCCTCTATCGGCAAGAAGAAAAACTGGAAGGCTGCCTGCATGAGTTTTGGTTTTGAACGAGAATTCATTAGCGAAACTGTTGCAAGCTTTTTGATTAACCTTTGGATAAACAACAACACCCGTTAATGTTCCTCCGTGTTGAGGAACATCAAAACTACTAACCGCACATTCATATGTACCTTTTAGATTCTCAGGCGAAGATACCTTCAAACTGTAGTTTTCCACTACAAAATTGCACAAACAAGATTCACACATGAAGAGAAACCAAACACAAATAATAAACCTTAACTTCCCCATTGTCATTTTTTTAACTCAAAATGAATGAAGTGTGCAAGAGAAATTGACCCAGATGAGATGATGGAGATTTAACATTTAAGAAGAGGTTTGAACCTTAAAAAAAACTCAAAGAACAGCAATCTTAAAATATTGTCCCTTGGTTGTATCAAATTGATAAGAAATATTCATTGGAATTCTCGAAGTGACTTTTGTTAATTGATGATTACTACATTGGTGACTACGTACGTTAGATGCATTGATGTCACTGTCTATCAACATTGGTAACTTTTTTTCTAGAGGTTAATAAACTATCAACTCACTAGAGCCAAACAACAAAACGCTTACAAAGAGAAATTACACTAATTCATCCATGACAACGACTTAAATAGGGAACGATTTTTAATCCACAAAAAACCTGAGTGATTTTAATATCCTCCAAGACGTTATCTATTTCGTCTCCTTGTTGAGGATATGAGCTCGCTCCTAGCCTTCCACATACCCCAACAAGAGATCATAATTATCCCGTGAAAGACTTTTTTTTCTTAGACCCGTATTCACTCTTTTATGCTCCATTAGTACATCATGAACCGTGAACACATAAATAGGAGACACGCCACACCTATTGCTAATACTTTGCCAAATCAACGTAGCAAAGTAGCACGAGGAAAACAAATGGTTAGGGGTTGGGTCCAATTGGCAAAGCAATTGGAGTTAAGATGTTGCTCCCCTTAAGGTCAAGGGTTCAAGCCCCACTGAAGACGGATTTGGTGTAATTTAAGCCGTTACTAGCAGTTATAAATTTACATACTATATGTCAAAAAGTTGTGGTTGTGTAAAAAAGTAGGATGAAAAAAAGTTAAATTAAGTTGCCTTGTTTTATTGTAACGTGATCGATTTTTCCCATATCTTCGAACTCTTGCATCATTCTTTTCCATCTGCCCCAAATGGTTAATTTATTTTACTTGACTTGATAGGTAGAGATCATCTACATGAGCATACACGAGTCCATTCCTAATTTTACATCAACTGCTATGCAAGAATATTACTTAAAATCAAACATTTTTCTTTCTACATTTTTTTCAAACTTTATCGACTATGTTCATGGCAGTTCAGTTCCAGTTGACATGATATGGACAACACATTTAAAGACGTATATTAGTTGAAAAAAGCTGCTACTAAAACATATACCCATACGGACAACACATTTAAAGCAACACCGATAACTCAACCATATCTCTAGCCACACATGACCGTGCAAAACCAGGGTCGATTGGGTTCTTCAAGTTTGATGGAGTATTCAGACCCTGAAAATATCACAGCCTCTTGTCACCTATGACTCGCTCAACAAGGAAAGTTCCTTTAATCTATCACCGCTGCCCGACAATCGATGGCCCACATTTGCCCATTTCCGATAACCACACCCGGACGCCCATCCCTTTCCATGTTCTCTTTCAGCAGGTTTGATAAATCAGTTCCATATATTCATTCCTGAAACAACCCCAAATTTGTGGGTTTCATTACTAATTTTCAAACCACACCTATCAACCAAACACCCCATGTACAGAATCATACCCATTCCCATGCTCTTAAACCAAACACCACCTAGATATACACATTATATGGAATCAAGAACCAAACTTACTACCATCCTCTAGATATGAAAATCATGTGGGTCCCACAAATGGATGCACTTGGGATCTTTGATAACGTTTATGCTAACGCTAACGCCATCTCCACGGCCCGTAAAACAAGCGTTTTTTTCTTAATATCTCGGCTTCCCTAGCTATCTGGATATCCGAAGCCCAGAACATTCTGTGTATAGATTTGATTATAAACCGAGGAAGCAATGCCGCCACTATTATAAGCCAAATCGAGAGCCAATATGTAGGTTCCTTTCCAAATTCATATATTGTCCTGACAAAAGTTCGATATAAAAGTAGTTACTTGTTAATAGGGGTTCATAAACTGTGGAAACTGTCCAAACTGCCCACACCAAAGCAAGCCAGCCGGTTTGTTTGGTTCATGGTTCGGTTTTGGACGGTTTAACAGCCTAGCAGACGGTTTAGAACTTGGAACAAGTCATTTAACCTTCTATTTTTTTAACGAGTAAACTACATGGATGGTCCCTTTGGTTTACCAAAATTTTGGATTTAGTCCCTAACTTTCCAAAAGTACACGGATACTCCTTGTGGTTTGCACTTTGTAACACATTTAATCCCCATATTTTTTCAAAAGTACATGGATGGTTCCTGTGATTTGCACTTTGTAACGCATTTAGTCCCTAACTTGTACCGGCTAAAACCTTTATATTTGTTGGTTGCGGAATAAATGCGTCACAGAGTGCAAACCACAGGGACCATCCGTGGACTTTTGAAGAGCTAGGAACCAAATTCAAAATTTTAGTAAACCACAAGGACCATCCGTGTACTTTACTCTCTTTTTTTTTATTTTTCAAATATCTAGTTATGTATATGTATTATATTCATGAATCATATTTATCATTTAAAAGCTGTTAATACAAACTAACGATTTTGGAAGAAAAAAAAACTAAAAAAAACTTAATAAAAAAATAGGTTCAAGCCGCCAAACCGAACCGTTAAACCCCCAAAACTGGCCGGTGCGGCCAACCCACCCAACCAGGTTGGTCTGGTTTGTAGTATTCCAAAACCGGCCGAACCATACCGTGAACGCCCCGCCCCTACTCAATAATATTAGAGTAAAGTACAAATCTCGACGCATTTAGTCCCCAACTTTTGCCAAAAGTACACAGATGGTCCCTGTGGTATGCACATTGTAACGCATTTAGTCACTAAACGTTGGGGACTAAATTCGTTACAAAGTGCAAACCACAGGGACCATCCATGTACTTTTGGCAAAAGTTGGGGACTAAATACGTTACAAAGTGCAAATCACAGGGACCTTCCGTGTACTTTTAAAAAACCAGGGACTAAATCCAAAATTTTGGTTAACCACAGGGACCATCCGTGTACTTCACTCTTTAATAACTTCAAGATCGAACAGAAAATGTGACGAAGTTAAAAAACTAACCCGTAATTAGGGAAAATGGGTATCGAGTCCAAAACCATTACACAAACAAACGTCATTGCTACGGATCCCCAAACCGAGAGATGCGTATAAACTACCCATCTTTGAATATCCATTGCCAAGTGTATATTCACTAATATCACAACCGCAACAGTCCACAAACTACCCATACTCCAAATATCGATGGTGCTTTCCTTGAAAACAAATCTGGGTACGCAAAATAGAACGAGACTTTGCCATATTGTGTCGGCCATCATAACCCAAAAAAGGTAACTGTTGTAACTTTCATGCCTGTGTCCGGCTTCATATAACTTAGGGTACTGGAGAAGGGTTTTATGACTTAGGTCTTTATCCAGAATTCCGACTATAATTGTAGGGACGGAAGTGTAAATTACTGAGTAAAATACACTACTCCAATCTGTAAGTGCGGATGTTGTTGAGAAAGCTGCACATAATATGTACCTGAACACAATATAATAAGTCGAGATTATACGTATGTTATAAGCAGTTAAGTACACATGACAATCGACCCGCTATATGATGTTTAGCGCCTAAATAGCGTGAACATAGCAGATTTAGGGGTTTTGTTTTCCTTTTTTTGATAAATATAGATAAGAGATTGAAAAGAAGAAGCGTATTTCTTCCATACATACCAGATTTTTGTTAAAATTATACATGTCAAGTATTTTTAATATTCGATAAACATGAAATAGCGCCCGCTATTTCATCGTCATCGGTCTATCGCTACGTAGCGTATAGGTAGCTTGTCGCTATCGTCCGCTATTCACTGTTGAGAACTATACTCCTATGAAATATTGTAACTTAGAACGGGTCAAAAGGATACAAACTAATACTTTTTTTTTAAAACAACCAGCTTTGACAACGGGTCAAAGTGGGTCACTCCTACAAAACTTGTAGCTTAGCATGGGTCCGAACTTCCAAGTAATATTATTTTAAATCAACCCGTTAGTTTATCCAACCCGCCCATTTTCCAGGCTTAGTTAATTGTAAAGAAAGATGTGTAACAATCGACGGGTGTTTACCAGAAAAGCATAAAGACAAAGACAGCATTGCGGTAAAAGTTGTAGAGAACTAAATAACCCATGCGTTGGTAATTCCAATGACCATGCACCAAAAGTAGTCTTTTTAAAAATCTGAACTGTCCCATTGCGAAATCTGAAGCCATGACAGCTTGGCGCCCTTCTTGTCCGCATATGCCAACACCGACATCCGCCATTTGGATCATGGACACATCATTGGCACCTGAAAGATGTCGTTGTTAAATAGTGATTTAACTAATATTTAGTGAATTAACTAACTTACCATCGCCTATCGCTAGTGTCATATCATCGGTGCGACTCTTTATCAAATCAACGATTCCTGCCTTTTGTAAGGGAGCAACACGACAGCATAAAACAACTCTACATGAAGTTGCAAGATCGAATAGCTGTACACGAAAACACAAATTTCATAATCGGAGAAATACTAGAGGGCACGATTTTAACCCATTTGCATATGAACGGGTCAATCAGGTAAAATAGAAACTGGTCAAATGGGTCAAAAGTTGCACAAATTATATATGCTATAAATATGCTATTTTGTCAACATCAAACTTTAGCCCCTCAACTTTAATAAGAAACAACTTTAGCCCCTCAACCTTAATAAGAAACAACTTTAGCCCCTTAACTAAAACAACTCTAGCCCCTTAACTTTAATAATGACATGTTTAGCCCCTTAACTAAAACATCAAACAACTTCAACTCTCGCGATTTGCTTATTTTTATCTACGTTTCAAACCCGCTGCGAAGCGCGGGTTGTAACCCACTAGTTGTATTCTTAAATTTTAATACATAAAAGCTCTGAACTTAGTTTTTTAATCGATAATTTTTTTACTGAAACAATATAATTTTTTAATCATATCAAGCACACTGATTATTTCTTTATTTTCAATTACAATTCCTGAACAAAAGTGTTTTGTCAACCCGACCCATTTCAACTCATATAAAATTACCCATTTACCCAACCTACCCATTTTGCCTCATCTAGAAAACACCACAAATTATCACGTAAAAAACTAACACTCAAAAATAAAAAAGACTAGAAAAAGGTACATGCCTCTGATTCCAGATCTCTTTCCAAGATGTAAACCAAGCTATTCCCGTCAATTATAAGCGCTAACGGCCCGTCAATTGTTGATCTCTGCGCTTTCGCCTCAGATAGAAGCATTTTGCACGCACTCTCTGAATTTCCATTTATAATAATCTGATGCATATCGGATGTCAATAACTTGCAAGAAAGCGCAATCGAAATCGCAGTTTCCTGCTTATCTCCGGTCAATACCCAGACCTTAATTCCCGCCTGTCGGAGACACTCGATGGTTTCCGGCACACCCTCTTGAAGTTTATCTTCGATCCCAGTTGCTCCAAGCAACCGTAAATCAGATTCAACAAATAATGCGGCTTCCCTTAACTTCAACGATCTATCAGACAATGAAGTTGTTGCGTCTTCATACATTAACTGCCATTTTTCGAGTTCTTCGTTTGTAAGATCTTTAGCAGCAAGTACAAGTGTGCGTAGACCTAGTGAGGAGTATTCGGTCAAATGGCGTTGGGTTGTGAGGGTAATATCGTCGTTTTCTTGATCTTTTCTCAAAATGGTGAGAATTGATGTATCCGCTCCTTTTACCAACACTTTCACGCTAGTGTCGGGGAATCTGATAACGACTGACATTCTTTTTCGCACACTATCGAACTCATGCAGACCCAAAACATCCAACCTACATTTCATAAACAACTTTAGCGATTAAACTCGGTACTTCAAACAATAATCAAGACTCAAGAGTTTTCTACCTTAGTTTCTCGCCGTTGACATCAAGTGCGATATGACCAGATGTTCTCTCGAAAAGAATATAACCATAAGCACAAGCAGCAGCTACAAGAGCTTGTTCATCAGGAGATTCTCCCTGATAATCAAGATCTTGATGAATTTCAGTTCTGACGGAAGTAGGTTGATTATGAATAGGAATCACGGTGTTACATGCTGCCAACGTAAGAAAAAACTCATGGGCAGAAATCTTTTCATCGTCATCGATTCCTTTATGAAGCAATCCCATTAGTCCGGGATCAACAGTGATATCAGGCTTTGAATTCTTTCCTTTGGTGGACAATGGAGCTGATTTGGTTGCCTCTGCAGATAAATAATACACACCAACGTTTATATATTATACATATACTTGCACATTTGAATAAATACACACATATGCATGTATATAGACACACATGCATTAATGCATATATCATGCATAAAAATATGCATGTGCATATCCAAATTCATATGTGTGTGCCCATGTTCATATTTATGTGTGTAACATAATGTAAATTTAATTAAGCATATGCGTCCATATTTATATAATGTATGTATGTTGTGTATCTATATTTCCAAATGTATATGTAAGTCCGCAAAAGGTCAATGTATAGGTATGTTCATACTTCATATATGTGTGCATGTTTGTGTCTATCTCTATAATGAGTATACATGTATGTGCATATTCATATGCTTATAAGCACATGTAAGTTCTCTAACTTATGTATACCTATTTGTATATTGGCATACTAGGTAATTGCAGAATTTGTGATCGCAACATCAATAAAACCTTTCATTTATTAAGTAAAAGAAATGTGTTTATTTGTAATGAATAGACATTTATTATTAAACCTAAGAGTATGTAACATACTTCAAATGATTTAAGGATCGTTCCAAAGAAGTATTTTCTTAAAGTATATCAATATACGTGTTCGTAACCGATAAATTAAGATTTAACATATAAATTTTCTTAAAAGTATATAAATTGATTAACAATATGTTAAGTGTTACGTGGCGACAATAGTGTGGAACAAAGTTTGTAGCTGGTGCAGAATCCCAAATGTATCGGCCGAGAACATGAGGGATCTACTAAACTCTCATAAACCGTTGGTGATGTTGAAGCTAAAGAAGCATGGTTTAAAAAGGCTTTCTGAGGCCCGCCTCGAGGCTTACGCCTCGGCTGAGGCTATGAAAAAACGCCTTAGAGGCTTAGCCTCATAGGGGTCAACTGAAACCTAGGCCTCAGTCATCTGAGGCTTTCTGAGGCTGTCCGAGACGCTGAGGCAGTGAGGCAAGGCGGTGAGGCTTAAGCCTCACTAGACCTTGTGAAAATTGAAAAAAAAAAAGGTTTTCTGGACTTTATTTTAGCCCATTTAATGTTTATTGGGCTTAATTGGTGGGCCAACCCAAATACCCAATAGCTAATAGTTCACTTAAAAAACATCTATAAGGTTAAAAAACCTAATCACTTACACAGTACGTAGAATAGAATCATGTCTAATGTAAAATAGGAGATTAAAACAAAAGTTTATAAAGAAGACGAATCTAAAAGATGATGAAGACCCGATTGTTGCCAATGATGTTTTGTCGGATGACGAGTGGATAGCTAACCCAAGTGGGGATGAAGATGGCATTGGTGGAGTTGGCGGGTCAAATGAGGAAGAAGGGGTGAGAGTTCATCATCTAGGAGGAAAAGGAAAAGAGTTACTAATTTGGTTGATGAAGATGACAATGACAATATAACTACGCCAGATGAAAACTTTGAGGATGATGATGCGGAGGAAAACGAGTACTATGATACTTAGATATCATAACATTACTAATTTAATTTGTTCGAACTATTTTATGATGTTTGTTTTACGTTAAACCTTGCTTGTTGAACTATTTTCTATTTATGATGTTTGTTTTATGTTAATTTGTGATATTTATGAGATATATATATATTTTCTTTAATCTTTTTTAATAATGTTTTAAGGCTTACGCCTCGACCTGCCTCGAGGCTTACGCCTCGTGAGGCTAAGGGAAAACGCCTCAATACCCGTTTCAGCCTTTTTAAACCTTAAGAAGATGATACAAACAATTCTTTTGGCGACATGTTGGGAACTATGGAAAGAAGAAAACGCCTTAATTTTTTCAGGTGTTCGAGTGGTAAACGAGAAGATTTTCGGTGAAACCCAAATGGTGTCTTTCATGTGGGTCAAGAATAGAGCAAAACGGAACAACTTGGTGTGGCGGAATTGGGTATCATTTGATATAGACGAGTATCTATCATAGTATCATATAGGTGAAATAAGGATGATAGGTTATTTTGTATGATGTTTTTTTCCAGTGTCTTGCTTGTCATAAACGTTGTACAAAATTTGGTGACGAGTATGAAGTTGTTTGCCGTTCAAAAAAAAAATTTGATTAACATACATGTGAAGTGAAAAAGAAGATCTGATGGTAAATGGATTTTTTTAATTACTTACTCGTGAAGGGGTAGAATATAAAAATAAGCTAATTTCGTGATGAGACTAAAAATAATGAAACCATCATTACACTTTAAAAGTGATTTTCGCAATGATATAAATTTTTGTAAGCATTACTTTAATATATTTTATATTTTATGGATTAAGATAATACATCAAACATAAAAAAATTAAATTTAGATTATATATATAGGTGTAAACGGTAATTTTTGATGTTATTGCTAAATATGAGAAAAAATCAATACATAAAATTCCTTGACTAAATAAGTGCAATAGGTCAATATGAAAAATCCATAGCCGAATCTTTAAGATTAATTGCATTGCATTACTAGAAATAAAAACTAGGAGAAAAGGATACATATAATATTGCTTAGGTGGCAGCATGAGAGAATGCCAAGTGGTGGTTCAATATCTTGTTTTAGTTATTTCTATAGATATAGAGATAGAGATACAGATATAGATTTGTCTATCTATATCTCCACATGATATGTAAATGACTACATGTATGCCTAGTTGTTTATGTACTTCAATGTATTTGTGTTATGTGTAGATAAGAACACATACGTGCGTAGATGTGTACATATATGCGTATAAAAATAGAGATGGTAAAACGGGAAACCTGTGATCTCCGAATCCTGTGTTTCGTCATCCACCGTAGAAGAATTACAATAATTCTTCCCAAAGATAGAAGCATTCCGAAACTCCATTTTATTCTCGGTAAGCGTACCAGTCTTATCAGAAAATACATACCGTATTTGACCCAAATCTTCATTGATATTTAACGATCTGCACTGAAACCTGGAGTTGGTGCTGCTATCGTACATATGTTTATCTTCAATCATGAAATACGATTGCCCTAACCTCACCAACTCCATAGTAATATACAACGATATCGGTATCATTATCTGAAACACAATAATCGAACTCAAAAACGCAAAAAACGTCTCCATAGGTATCCCGTAATATTTATACGGTTTTCCCGGGAACTTTCCTTTTACTAGATAACTTTTTCGGTAATACGGAAGCGTATCAATTTGCTGCTGATGACGAATCAACCATAAACACATCCCGATTGCTACAACGAGACATAACACGAAGAGAAAAACCGATAACCAAATAGTTTCTTTGTTCATCGCTTGTTCTAACTTGCTTCGTTTGGATGGCGAAATCGCGCTATTTAGCATTGCTTTTGTTTCTTGACCTGCGTAAACGACAACACCTACGACCCATTCGGTGTTCTTCACCTGACATCCGCGTAAAATTATATTCGACTGGCTAAGTGACACTTTATGCAAATTTAACTCCATATTGGCGGTGAATTCATATATATTTCTATTCGGCTGTTCACATCTAATAACCCCGGGTATTAAATCTCCATCAAACGACATAAAAGACGTTTCTTGCCTCGCATACCGTGTTTTCAAATTCGATTCACCGTCTAAGTTCATCGTCTGAATATACGCAACGCCACTCGGATCACTAGTCCCGAGGAGCACCATGTCACACGGGATCGCCTCGTCAGCACAAATTTTAACCACGTCGCCCACCTGAATATCTTTCCATCTTTTCGGTTTAAACTTACCGATTTGAAGCACGAGCGACTCTTTATTATTCTCGTTTCGGTCCGACCGGTGTCTTCGCCAATCCTCGTAACCGTCTTTTATGGCGGTTACGGTGAGAACAAAAAGTAACGGGAAAAGAGACACGGTTCGTCCGAAGACCGCAAGCGGTGGGAGCTGATTGAGAGCAGCGATAACTAAAAAATATATGTACGCCACCCGATGAAACTGAATGAAGAGATTCTTCGGTAAGAAATTCAGGATCGTATACTTGCTAGTGGTGATCTTATTCCCGGTGAATTCATATTCTTCATTTGTACGTTGAGGGTTATTGATGTATATAAGCCTAGAATTATCACGCACTAGACCGCTATCCATCTGCATGATTTTATAACGAATCTCAGATCAGCCGAACTTATCTGGGATTCGCACGAAGAAGCGTATTTCTTCCCCCTTTTACTCATAAAAGCTGTAACTACAACTTCAACAAAATGCCATTCCCCCAACAAGAAATACTCATTGGGCAACCAACAAAGTAATGTTTTTAATGCATTGAATCTGTGTGGGAATTTTTTAGGGTTTTTCTCCTGTATCTGTTCAGAAATCTGCAGGCTTTGAAATTTGTAAACTGACTTGACCTAAACCTAGGGAATTTTCACAGATATGAAAGTATGAAACCCTAATTTGACAGTTGGTATCTTCACCTGTCAAAGAAAAGCATAAATTCATTGCGGCATTTACACAAACACCTTGCGTACATAATGAAAATCACAGAATTAAAACAGAAAATCAAAAAACTAAAGAGAACCCAGTAATCCTATACACATAAACTCCATCCTACACAAAAAAAAAAAAATAGAAGAATGATGAAATTGAGACTAACCCAGATCAGAATAAACCTTGAACGCAGTGAGGAGCAGATCCAGAACGCGAAAACACAGAGAAATTGGGTATGTTGGTGGGATTATAGGGTAATTTGTGAAGGTGAAAAGGGGGGGTGCACGGAGATCGAGGGGAAAGATAAACTGGTGCGAGCGAGAGTAATGTGAGTGGATGAGCATAAATGTTGCTTCTTTACTTTAAAGTGATGAGTCAGTCATCTGCAAATGGAAGCAATTTCACGCCTTTTATCCTACTTGAGTTTCATCATCTTCTTTCTTTGCCCTTTTTTCTTTTATTTTCCATACCCGCCTACCTCTTTTACGCTTTTCATTATCTTCCTAATCACTTTATC
The DNA here is from genome assembly GCA_030545235.1 of Helianthus tuberosus. Classification (NCBI taxonomy): domain Eukaryota; kingdom Viridiplantae; phylum Streptophyta; class Magnoliopsida; order Asterales; family Asteraceae; genus Helianthus; species Helianthus tuberosus. The sequence continues at coordinate 202,953,505 of CM060351.1, read as the reverse complement.
TTTTTTTTTTATATAGTTTGTTTTTTACGGGTTTAATTTAATTAAATTAGATTTAGGGCTATTTGTTTACCTTTTAATAAGGCTCTTACATTGTATGAGAGCTTAATGTTATGTTTTTCGGTGGACCTTGTATTAATGCCGGTTAATCGGTTAGATTGACGGGTTGATTTTTAATAAATTTCGTTGGTCGTTCAAAAAAAAAATAAGGCTCTTAATAGTTCAGACCTCTTACTGGTTCAGCACTTAATGGTTCAGACTGTTTGTTTCGTGAGCAGATGTCTGAATCGTTCAGACATTTGCCTTTGAATGGTTAAGTTTTATAAAGAGTCTGAATGGTTAAGACCTCTAATCTGAATTTGTCAGACATTTGCCTCTTAATGGTTAAGCATTATACTGCCTCTTAATGGTTCAGACCTCTTACTGGTTCAGCACTTAATGGTTCAGACGTCTTACTGGTTCAGCACTTAACCATTCAGAAGTTGTCAAACAGCCCCTTAAACGAGTTTGGTGGTTGACATGTTTATCGTTTGTTTTTTAAATGTATTTTATGTTATAAGAGTATATGTAATGGGGCGGCATATCACCCACAAATGCACCATAGTGCCCCTGAACACCAAAACAGGGGGCGATATAGGTCTAAAAATTTGAGTCCCCGTTATCACAATCGTGGCGCGAGGAAGAAGCTTTTCAAATTTCTTGACCGTTCAAAGGAGATCGAGAGAGATGAAATTGGGGACTCACCATGTCTGATAGCTGTGACTGAAGGTCTGGAAACGGCTGGAAAAAAAAGGTAAAATCGTCTACCATCAATGGCTTCTCTAGCAGTAACTCTGTCATGGAACTCATTTTCTTGGCTCAACAACCGCACTTTAACAAGAACCGCCAACGAAGGCACCACCAAGATTTCTGATAAAGCTTCAACCTTTGTGGTTTTGGCTCAAAAGAAAGCCAAGAAAACACGAAAGGTACGGTCAAATTATGCACATTTTGATGATGATTTGGGGGAATTGGTTTGTGGGTAAGTGTTGATTGGTTTGTTTGGTGTTGTGGGTGTAGATTATTTTGATTGAGGATGTTACTAATGTGGGGAAGAAAGGGCAACTTTTGGATGTTAAAGTTGGGTTTTATAGGAACTTAATTAAAAAAATTGAAAATTAATTGAGTAATGATAAGGTAGGGGCTTTATGACTACGGGCTCTAGTGATATAACGCCTCATAAAGCCCCTCTATGACGTGGCGCGCCACGTGTCACATAATGCCCCCAAAGAGGCTTTATGACTACACATGGCCTAAGTTGGTATAAAAGAGAAATATGCATGAAATGAATATTTGAATCGTATTTTTTTATGCAAGGTTTGAGTGAAAAGGGTAGTAGTCATATTGACTTGTAAATACTCGTATGGTGTTTGGATTGTTGCTTTGAAAACGGTTTTTCGTGTTTATATAAAATTTGAAGTTCATATCATATCGGGTTGATTTGCGAACCGAAAAACAATGTTTATTATGATTAATGTTAGATGTAACACCCCACTCGAAACCCGGGCGATCATGCACTATTGATACCTGACTTAGCAGCGGAATCATAACTTTCCTTATGAACTTACTAATCCGATGACATATGTTTAAAAAAAAAATTATGTCAACTTATGCTGGTGAACTCATGCATAGCCATATAAAAACAATCATTTCTTTTATAAACAATGAACAGTACTAATTCTATTTACATAATACACATAGGTTGGCACATACTCCCCGCTTGTGTGTGCACATATAATGTGTATATGTGTGGGCCATCGGGGGTAAAAGTGAAATTGCACTAATTTTAACGTTATTTTATTAATTTCGTGACGTTAAAAGTGGTGGACGGTTAATCACGCATCATATGGTAGCATTGATAGCCGAAAGACAAAAGGGTACATGCACTAATCGGCCTTTATCCCATTGTTGAGTGTTATGCGCCTTATGTCCAAGGCTTGATGCAAAACTACTATTAAGTCGAGGGTCTCACTAGAAGCAGCCTCTTTATTCCTACAAGATAGAGGTAAGGTTGTCTACATCTTACCCTCCTCAAACCCTACCTTAGCTTTGGTATTGGTGGAATTTACTGAGTACGATGATGATGATGATGATGATGATAATGATGACATAGGTTGGCACATGCCTTGGTTACCTTAGCATGTTCACGTTTACTTCTACAGGTGTGGGTGTACATCCCCACCACCTTACACACTAAACAAATACCCATATTGGGCTAGCGTACCACCAGTATATAAGATGGTGGCATACTGCCTATCATGAGCGTATTTTACTACTGGGCAACCCATACTCGGAGGGTTCACTGCGGTCTCCCCAGCCTCAATACCTCATTATGTATCCATGGATCCGGAATACCCCAATGCCCATACATATATGATACATTACATTCATTTATTTACTAGGTTTGTGTGTGTTGCAGGCCTTACATAGTCCTTCCACACATCACATATTGTTTTGAAACTAGTTGGTGACGTCCGCGCGTTGCAGCGGTAACATTAACATGGTTATGTACGTTAAGAAACATGTATGAAGTAATGGCGGCTCGTGTTTGAATATTGAAAAAAATTCGTAACGTCAAATCACGAAATGACAAAAGATTACGTCAAAGTAAAAAAAAGGTTTATATATAAATGTATATGTATATGATAATCTATGTTAAATAAAAAGGGTATATATAGGTTGTATTTCCTGCATTAAAAATTAGAATTCTATTTTCTTTAAAATGACTTGTTAATAATATATATTAAATAAGAAGGATATACATACACACGTATTTGTTGCATTAAATATTAAACTTCGACTTTCTATAAAATCTATAATATATTAAAAAGGAAAAGTGACGTACAAGATGGTAATTTTACCACGCGTATCAATTTTAAAGCAACATGTACAAGTTGATTAAAGCCATGAAATTTGGGATTTCCACTCAAGTTTAAGACGCCACGGGGGTAATGTTGGTATTTCAACACATCCAGAATCCCATCTGTCGCTTGCTTATGATGGGGAGAGGAGCTGATCGGCTTTGTACTTCTCGATCTCTTGATGGAGGATCACTCTAAGGTTGTAAGTTTTCTCCATCGCAATCAATAGTATTCAATGTGATCATCAATTTCTACAACTGAGTCTTTTCTCCTTTAATAGCTCCAGCCATGTCTAGGGTTACATCTCGTGACTACAGCCGCTGGGATACAGATTTCGTCTCCCCATCCCTTCACGGTAATCGTTTCTCCTTTATCGCAATCTATCCCGTTCGTCGTTTGATTTTGTTTGTTATTGTTGTGATTTCATTCATGTTGTGTAACCGGTTTCAATTGATTATGTCTGTCGTTTGAGGGTGAAAGGAGAAGAGTCAGTTTTGACTGGACTTACTCTGTTTTCTGGACCATTCGACCTCGCCCGTATATTACTTTCTTAATCATATCAAACCATTATGTTGTTATATGTTGATCTTTACTCAAACGGGGTTTGTTTTCTGTGATTTTTCAGACGAGTTAGAGGCATTGGTGGGACAACATGGGACGTACACGGTACATATAGACATGTTATGCGATTAGTTTGTGTGTTTTATGTCTGATTAACCGTGGTTTATGAGCTCCTGGTAGGCAAAACAGACAATATTGGTGGGACGAGAGGTCGGATGTTACATGTTATGCGATTAATTTATGTGATTTATGATTTGCCGTGGTTTATTGCAGGATGTTGATGTGGGAAGACGGGTTTTGCAGAGGACGGATGGCGGATTCTTTAGAAGAAATGGATGCAGCAGGGGAAGATCCTGTTAGAAAATCCTTCAGCAAAATGTCAATTCAGTTGTATAATTATGGAGAAGGGTGGGTAGTTGGTAGGTGTTTGTTATCAATTTTAAGATTTGTAATCTATGAATGATCAAGAATAGTAGAGTTTTCAAACATAAAAATAAAAAAAAATATATTAAATTTATTGATTTTCTTTTGTTGTTTTTTTTTTCTGATGATGGATGGTTTTATTGAGTGCAGATTAATGGGAAAAGTTGCTTCTGATAAGTGTCACAAATGGGTCTTCAAAGAACCTTCAGAATGTGTATGCTTCTCCCACACACACTTACACCTTCAAACACACACACACACTTTGGCAGTGAACTTGCATAAAAGTAGTGCGAATACAACTATTGGCAGTGAACATGTTCACTGCCATGTTCACACTTTGCTTCTTACAGTATGATAACTGAACTTGTACACAGTTTTGTTATATTGGCAATAGTCTAGCTTTATGGTAGAACACTTAAGTTAGTGAATTGGTTGCATTGGTTAGTTTTGGAACTGGATATATAAATGTGAATATTGTTTCATTACCAATAGTAGTTGATAAGATTAACTTTTTAAGGTTTAGAGCTGCAAGTTCTTTTAGACCCTAGACTCAATATTGTTGATCTTGAAAGATGCATGAATCTCGATATAATGGGGCCCTTTTTAGTGAAATTTCTGATGAAAAGATGCATGAATCTCGATATAATGAAGATAGATCGAGTTCCAAAGTTGTGGGGAGCAATGGCGGATTAAATACCAACTCTGTTGAACAAGAATCCGAGGACTTATCTATGATCTCCTCGAGGTAATTCGAAAGTAATATGTACTAATAATTTCACTAATAACTTGAAATTGTCAGTTAATTAATTTTGGTATAGCTTAATTACAACTTTAGATGACAAACTTGTTGCATTTCTTCAGAAATTTATCAGGAGCTCGCTGAACGGGATGCAATCTCTGGAGTCTCATGTGCGCACTGTAGAGTCAACACTCTACGAAATTTCATTTGACTTGACAAAGTCAACTGGACAGGTGTCGAATCCGGAACTCACCTTGTGTTGTAAGTTACCAGGTGCAGATCTTATTAGCTCTAAACTCTGGAAGAAATCAGAAATCCAACAGTACCCATAGGATCTTGAATCATTCAACTTTCAAACCACCGGATTCCATCTCCGTGCGGGGCTAATTAAACATCCTCACTGCAAAAAGAGAAGGGTCACATGAGCTTGATGTGGGAACAATTTGAAACCGTTCATAGATAATGATAGTTAGGAGTCCTGGCCTCTCTCCGTGTCTTCATTGGGCTGGAAAAAGTCGGACGGATGACTCTATTTGCATTCCACGAATATTATGGGTAAGATAACAACAGTTTTCTTCTTGTTTTATCATATCATCCTTTTAATTACGCAACTGCAAATATCATCAGTTTTTTTCAGCTTGTTTTAAACTAGAAATAGTGCACCACTGCTTGAATAGTAGGTGTTTGGGATTTGCTTTTGAAAAAAAATTTTATTATCTGATTTCAAAATGCAACTGTCACTTTTGGATAAGCTATTTTTGAATTGATTGTTTCACCCGGAAATAGTCAGATAATAAATCGCGTAAGGTGTCCATTTGGGCATTTTTTTGTTACAACTTTTTCTAAATAAGAAGTTTGTCAAATATTATTTCAAGCTCTATAGTTTAAGTAATAAAGTATTTATTGACTAAAGTGAGAATAGCTGGCTTTTTTGATCTTATCTCCTTGAGTTGTTAAAAATAAGAAAATAAACCAGCACAAATTATTATTAATTAAATGGGTCAAGAACTTTAATCATTTTCATGCAGGGATCATGAGGAGCGCCTTCATGAAGGTGGTATAGGTATTAAAAGAGGCGATACATTGTGTTTTTACCGCCCAGATACCACCACTGCTTTATCTTCTGTTGCCGATGTCTCTAACCATCTGAGATCTTTCAAGCAAGAGAGAACCAGTGGCGATGATAAGCGGGAGGTGTTTGGCGGTCTTATTTTCAATTCTTGTGACCGGGGTCAGTTTTTCTATGACCAACCGAACATTGACAGCTCTCCGATTTTGGACAACTTTCCGGGCGTGACACTGGGCGGGACATTTTGTTCTAGGGAAGTTGGGCGTGGCTATGTTCAAGAATCTCAAGAACAAAAGTTGGGGCGTTGTGGCCTGCATGCATCCTCAACTGTCTATTTGATTATGTCTTACCATCCATAGTAAATGGAGGTATGCTGCTTTTGTGTGAGATTTTGGTGTGTATTTCAATTTCTTAACTTTAATAGATTATGTATGTGGGATTGAACAAAGTTTCAAACATTATCCATTGGGATCTGCAATGGCAGCAGTAAAGCCCTTAGAAGAAGATGATGAATTAAGGAGGTTGTTACCTGTGATGTTATTAAATTACCATGAATTAACGGAAAACGAGTACCACACTGTTAATTGTCGGCTCCGCGGCAACGCGCGGGTTTCCCACTAGTTACTTGTAGTTTCTAATGTGCAAAGCCGGTCCACTCACTCTATTGAACCCAATAGAAAGCCATGGCAACTATGTAAATAAGACCCAAAATTTATCCAAGTATTCCACACTATTTAACCTAAAAGGAAGTCATGGCAATTTTGTAAATAAGACACAAAATTTGTCTAATAATTCCATTGTTCATAAGCTCCTTCAACAATTGTTATTATATATAATATAACTAGTGGGAAAGCCCGCGCGTTGCGGCGGGTATCCCGACTGATATCATATTCATTTATGATATGTATTATAAATGTTGACTTTTAAGCATGAAGTTTGTTAGTTACAAAACCCAACATGTCACTCTTATCTTACAAAACGAAACATGTAAGTTATGATAAATTAACTTGAAATGCGTAACAATGGTTGGATGAAAGAATAAATATAGCATATCACCTTGTACTGAATAAAATTAACTGGAAATCAATATCATAAATGAAACCTAAAGTTAAAGTGTAATTGTTGTTGGCCAGTAGTTTGCATGGTTTGTTTCACTTGCTTTATCTTTTAAAATATCGTGGTAGTATCATTAACATATCAATTCATGAATTGCATAATTGACATAAAAACCAAGAATACAATACTATTAAACCATGAAAATCCTAAAGATTGCATGTCTAACCTTTAATTTAATCAATTAATTCATTTAATTATTAAAAAAACTTTTATTTAATTCCTTAATTTAATTCAATTAATGGAAGACATAAGTGGGCATGAATTCCATTGATGAAATGTCTAGATTGCACTCAAAGTGTCTTAAAACTTTGGGCAATGTTCAAGTTTCCCCCCTCTAAAAGGGCTTGCTTCATTTGTACATGGTGCTTCAAGGGCATGAATTCCATGGATGAATGTCTAGATTACCCTTAAAGTGTCTTAAAACTTTGGACAATGTCCAAGTTTCCCCCTCTAAAATGGTTTGCTTCATTTGTACATGGTGCTTCAAGATTTGTACCTAGGCAAAATTACGAAAATGGTAGAAAACTCAGTTCTCTTAATATAGTATTATAGAAAACTTTTATTTAATTCCTTAATTTAATTAAATAATGGAAGACATAAGTGGGCATGAATTCCATGGATAAAATGTCTAGATTGCCCTCAAAGTGTCTTAAAACTTTGGACAATGTTCAAGTTTCCCCCCTCTAAAATGGGTTGCTTCATTTGTACATAGTGCTTCAAGATTTGTACCTAGGCAAAATTACAAAAAAAAAAAAAAAAGTAGAAAACCCAGTTCTTTTAATATAGTAAGGTTGCATATCTAACCTTTAATTTAATCAATTAATTCCTTTAATTATTATAAAACTTTTATTTAATTCCTTAATTTAATTCAATTAATGGAAGACATAAGTGTGCATAAATTCCATGGATAAAATGTCTAGATTGCCCTCAAAGTGTCTTAAAACTTTAGACAATGTCCAAGTTTCCCCCCTCTAAAATGGCTTGCTTCATTTGTACATGGTGTTTCAAGATTTGTACCTAGGCAAAATTACGAAAAGGGTAGAAAACTCAGTTCTCTTAATATAGTATTATAGATAATATAATGTAATGTTGTGTTTTAAATATTTTTATTATATTATTATAATTAATTCAGCAGTTTCACTCGTTTTTTGTGTAACTTTTAAAATATAACGTTTTATAAAACGATAAATATGTCATTGAGACAAGCTCATTTTTATCTATGTTTTAACCTGAGTTTCCTTAAAAACGTAGTAAGTTCGAAAATAATATAATTTTATTATTAATATTAAACGGTCTCCTATAATAGGCAATGTTCGTCAAGATAGTTCATATTTCAAACAAGCATTCTACTTGTTATCTACTCATTTAACAATAACAATATACGAATAAATATTAGTTTTATATAGGGGAAACGTCACAGAATAATAACCAAGTTTTAAAACTGTTCTAAGTAGGTCACTCGTATCATTTTTGTCTCCATTAGATAACTTAACATTCAAATCGAGCCATGTCCTTTTTTCCACGTGTCAACAAAAAAATGGAGCATAAGATACCGTGGTCGGATTATTTTAATATATGAAATTAAATATATTAAAAATAAAAACACTTTAATTACATTAAAAATTAAAAAAACAAGTTACAATCCACCTAATCACTCGACGTTAGCATCAAATAAAAGAGAAAAAAGAAACAAAAATCCACATCACCGCGGTTACCTATGAAACGAATGAAAAAACCCTTAATTTTAATGAAAAATGAATGTTGAGTGACCTGATTGGAACACATTTGAAACTTGAGTGACCTAATTGGAACACTTTAAATACTTGGTTGTGTGTATTGAAAATGAATAAGGAAAAGTTAGTAATAGAGTTATAATGTTCCGACGCAAATTATATGAGTCGGAACTAGTGCAATGGTGAGAAATCATAAACAATGGCAAAAAGGGTAAATTGGTAAATTAGTCATGTGACGATTAACTAATAAGAAATTTTGAAACATTACGTTATGGTGTAAACCGGAATGGGTAAAAGGGCGAGATGGTAACTAGATATCATCTCATAATGGAAAATGGTCGTTCGGACTAAACGGGTCAAATGACATTGGCAAGATCATTTGACAATATTAATTGATGATCGCTTGTTGAGTTTTGTGATTACAGGAAATATCATACGGATCGCGTTGGTATTAATTAGAAATTAATAGTGAAAGATATTTAAACGGGTCAATCCTATGACTCGAGCCAGGTACGCATATTTAGAATTATTGTTAAAAGCGATATTTTTGGTTAAATATTAGCGAAAGTCATTCGTCGTAAAATGAATGACTAAAATTAACCAAAAAGCCCTTAATAGGTGAATTAGGCAAACGACCCATATGGGTTGTTTAGGAATTCGCATTAAGATTACGAAGAATAGGTAGATACCTTAATGTAGTAAAATGATGAGTGAAATTTAAAGTTAATGGTAAATCCCTCCAACGGGTCAAAATGAAGTTTTGCGCTTAACTCAACCTTTAGTTGCATAATGTATGAAAGTCTTGAACTCACGAGTTAATGGTTTTGAGATAATGAATATCTCAAAAATTTGCAATGATTTAAACAAAAGTGGTTTAATAAATCATGAAACGGGTCAAAGTGTTAAAAAGGAATTTCAAGCCGAGAGCTTGAAATCTGAATTTTTGAAGTAGTTGAATATCAGGTTTTAACTCCATAAGATGGAGAATTAAATTTCAAACGCGTAGGAAAAAGAATCACGTAAAACGGACCTGCTGGAAATTAGTTTCCCCCGCGCCACGCGACGGGATCCGGTAATTGGGGCGCGACACGCGACAGAACAAGGGACTCCTCCCGCGTGTCGCGGGAGGCACGATTTGGAAAAATTTATTTTATTTTCATTTGTTGATAAATGGACTTGATAAAACTAGTTATATTAGTATCAAAACTAACATTGGTGTTGGTTTTGATTACAGGTAAACTTTAGTAAGCTTACGGATGAAGATCAAGCTCGTTGAAGGACCGAACACAATCAAGATACAAGCTTCCGCACGGCGTTTCGTTGTCATTTTAAACGACGAACTTATTTATATTATGTTGTAAACTTTTAAGTTGCAAAAGATTTAAACTGCTCGTATTTTCTACGGATCCTTAATCGTAATTACATGTTTATTTCCGTTATATATACGAAAACCTTTAAAATAATAACAAGGGTGTTACAAGTTGGTAATCAGAGCTCACGGTTAAAGCGTAAAGTGTGTTCGGTTCGAGGCTTGATCGCAAATCCGGTAAGTACATGTATATTAATGGTTTAGCATGTTAAAGTGTTGTAAACAACACATAGGGTTATCGCGTAATACACGCTACCCCAATTAAAATGATTGATACAGTTAACGATATTACGTGCATTGACATGTAGAGTAAAAAGCCTTGTATTACAATACGGGCGTTTATTAATGTAGAAATTACTAACTTTTGTAAATGTTTAGTTGAAGGACGCTCGCATCTGAAGATGACGAGAGTTGAACGAATTGTGGATATGACGGTGGAATGGTCCGAGGTATGACAAGCTGAGTATACTCACCAAGGACCTAAATCGCGTAACGATCGCGAACAAGGTGAATGGCAAGGAAAGCCCGTCGGGGCAAGCGTTATCAGGTGCATGTTTTAAATTTAATCGCACAAATAGCAATATGCAGCAAACATGTAGAGAATGATTATTGCATATGTAAATTAGAAACTTGGAAAACCTGAATAGAATACCTACCCAGGATATTATTTCCAAGAAAACTAAATAGAGGCGTTACTTACATAGGGTGTGATGTGAAAACTATAAAAAGGTCATGCGTGTCATGTGTTAATCGCTTACTCTGGCCAAGTAAGTAGTGGCATATGATACCATGAACTTCTTGTAGCGGACGCGTTTACGTCCGATGTAGTAAGGACGGGGTGAATGGGACTAACTTAAATGGTACCCAAATGAGTCAAACAAGTAAGATGTTTGATAGTAAACGTAAACGCAAGTCGGATGACAGGGAGCGTATTATGTTAGAATAACGAGCCCGAAAGAAGCGACAAAGATTAAAGTAAATGAAAATACAAACCAACTAATGTGAATGCTAAGGCATAAGGGATAAAGTTTGGCTGTCATAAGTGATGAAATTCACACAGATAAGTCAAAGGGGCAGAATAAAAGAATAAAAGACTTGACTAAATAAAGCGATGGATTTTGCTAAGATGATCAAATAAATTAAGATGATGTCTAAAACCATATAAGAATGGTTACTTGATGATGACTTCGGTAAATGTCACACCCCCAAAATCCACGAGCGGAGTATCACCGCATGGAGGCGTGACTGACCAGGATCAAGCCACCAATCATATTGAACAACGTAATTAAGTAAATAAAACCAACCACAATATAATTGGTGTTCAAAAGAAAATAACCAACTTTAAATTAACAGCGGAAGCATAAATTGTAAAACCCAAACATAAGTAATAAGTTCATAAAGTTTAACAGTTTGACATGGGACTCAACAGTCCATGTCCCACAATGACCACTCCTCTCTGTGCAAGCTCCATAAGCACCTAACGACCTGCAAGGCTGACGGGTGGTCCGTAGGACAACCCTTAAGTACCTTAAAAAGATTAAAATCCCATGCTTTACACGTTTAATTGTTTGAACTTGGTAACTACTAGTTGTTTGGACGTGCAGGTGTAAATGGAGCTTAAAAGGGAAGGAATTTGGAGCATCAATAAAAAATAAAACATTGGAATTGAAGAACTAAGAATATCATATGATAGAGGATGAAATTACGAGAACGTGGGCGAAAACGGCGAAGAAAACGGAGTTGAAACGAGAAAGTTATGAAGAAAACAAGAAAACGAAATCTGGTGCCGTCGTAACCTACGGCTCCTGGGCGTAGGTTACGGCCCTCACTGTGTTTTCTGGTCCACCGTAGCTCAGTTCTGGCCCACCGTAAGAGTTTTATTGACCGTAACCTACGGCGGAGGGCCGTAGGTTACGGCTCTGACCTGCGTAAAAGTTGTAACAGCCCCATTTATTGGCATTTTATGATGTCTTTTGAGTACCAATAATTCCCATTCGGTTACATACACTTTAGAGACGAATTTTGGGTGTTCTTGAGGGCTTGAAACAATTTCTAAACATCTTGTTAGTGTTTTTAATCCATATGAACATTGAACTAATTGTGAAGATGGTTGTTCTAGCCATGAATGGCTAAACTCTTTATGGTCATCTTTAGTTGAAGGTTTGTAGAGACAATTGTGCTTGATTTCATATTTCTAGAATGGTAAAGTGAATTTATGTTTTATTTATCATGGTGTGTTCTTATTTGCTTGTAAATTGTTGATGCTTATGATTATTCTATTTTGAAACCATACGTTCTTGGTGCCGTTGGCAATCGAGATATCATGGGTAGAACTAGGATCGGGTAAGGGTCAATTGGTCATCGGGTAACAACCTCACGTTCTAGGAATCTGAGTACTTAGTTCCCTTTTATCACAACAAGTAATTGCACATGAACTATGTCTATGTAGTTCTTTCTAGTGAATGATAGCACAAATGTTGAAGCAAACCGGAAACTAAAGATGGTCACTCGTCTCTAATTTGTTTACAACCAAAACACTTCCATTTTGCAATTAGAATAGTAGTCTTAGTTTTAAAAATCAACCAATCAAACCCACTCTTGAATTTATTTTATTTGCAATTAGATTAATTTTGTCAAGTTAGATAATCTTCTAAATAACACATATTCCACAAACTCCCTGTGTTCGATACCCACTTACCGCTATCTACTTAGTAGTAATTGGATTAAATTTGATTGTGACCGCGACATCACGTCAAAGGCATGTAACAACGAGTCAACAACGAAGTTGAGCGAGTTCACAGTTGGTTGTTTAGTTTTACAAGTTTGTTTTGAAAACCATAAGTTGTTTCGTAAACCACGAGTTAACCAGTATCTTTGTTTTCCCCAAACCAAATCCATAATCAGTGGGGGCTTCCCCATGTGAACCACTAGACCGTTACCATATCGACTACTGACGAAAGTAAGTTGTGCCCTAAGTCAATGTCTATCATCATTGACTGTTTGCCATGATCCATTAGTACACGCCCGTCCTACCGGCACGGTGTATAACATTCCCAAAAATTATATATATATATATATATATATATATATATATATATCAACTTATGTTATTAAAAGGATACATCATGGGTAAGTTGACCAATGGAAATATGAGGTATTTTGGGCAAGCGTATGAACCATTTAATAATTATAAAAATACATTATATTTGAACCTACTCTATTTTTAATGAAACTTGGTTCAAAACGTAGATAAAATTATTCTAGTTCTAATGACACATTTATTGTTTTATAAAACGTCATGTTTTAGAAGTTATAAACGCCAAATGAGTGAAGCATTTAAATTAATTATAATATATATATTAATAAAATAATAATGATAATACTCAAATTTAAAGTGTACATTTGTGTAAATTATAGATTTTTCCCAGGAAACCCTTACGTGAAGTCTAAGATAAGCAATGCGAGTTTATCCTCTTTTTGTTAACCTTTTTGTAATGTTTTACAAAACCTTAAATGTTTTACAATGTGATTAAGCAGTGATTGAGTCTTTGTAGTTCTTCAATTACTGCCGGTATGTTGGGGTTTTGTATACAAAATTTACTACTGCGAGTAGTAAGTCGGGATGACAGTACGTTACCATTGGACAACGAGTTAGCCAATGTGTAATAAGACCCACAGTACTGAATGAGTAATTGTGTAGAAATAAACAATGTGATCGCTCTCAATACTGTTTTAATTGATAAAATGTTTATTGATTAAACTGGGATTCACTCACCAGTATTTCCCACTGACAAATGTTTTTAAACACGTGTTTTAGGTAACACAATGTGAAAGCCAATTAGTAAAAAGCCAGCTCGAGAGCACTGACGGCTTGGAAAAATGTGGCTATAAAAGTTATATAAAATACGATGTTTTAAACTCAATAAAAGAGGGTTTAACCCTATATTGTAATAAGAAACTTGGGTTTTACCCATGTGATTATTAATATCAAATAAGGTGGTTTTACTCTGATAAAATATTTCCTAACTACGGTCATGATGAAATGTCCGCTGCCAAATTAATAACTGATACCACCACAAACAAATGTTCGCGGCCGCCCGTTCCCGGGACAGATAAGAGGGTGGGGGTTGTGACAGAAGGTGGTATCAGAGCCTAGCCACTGGTTCAAGCCAAAGAAGTGTTCTGCAGACACTTAAATTTTAAATTCTGTGTTAGGAAATAACTTATGTGATTATGTGTTTTTTTTTATTATTTGACTATTTGTTAGTCTATAGTATGGGTAAGCAAAGAATTTCGGACATCTATCGTCAACTAGATAGTTCACCAAAAGATAAGGGAATCTCATTTCAACCAAATCCCTCAGGATACTCAGCAGATACTGAGGAAGGAATATTTATTCGTAAGGCACAGTCTGAGAAACCATTTACCACTAAGAAGAGAAGTTGGATTATTAGAAAAAGTCAAGAGAAAATAAAGAAATCACAACCGGAGGGAGCGATAATCAATAAGGAAATAAATACACAAACTCAGGAAACAAGCAATAACTTACTAGGGGAAGATGAATTAGATGAACAATGGGTAAATCTCCATATGTTAACCACTACAGCAGTAAATGCTAACTTATATTAAATAGTTGAACCACCAAACCAGTACCAGCACCCATGCCACCTATGAGCTAGAAACTTTAAAGGAACTTTGCCCATTAAATAACAACTTAGTAGAGACAGGAGATGGAATAAACCTTATATAAAAGCATGTTGAGCCTAATACTCCTATAACCTAGATAGACTAAAATAAGTTACGGATGCATAATCACTAGTATATTTTGAATTCTAGTTGTAGTTTGTAATAAATACATATATATATATATATATATATATATATATATATATATATATATATATATATATATATAAGTTGCAATGTTCACCATTTTTAATCAATCTATTTTATGATTGTACCCAAATGTTTGTACTAGAAATTTGTCTGCGATAATTAATACCACCTACTCAAATAATATCATAATCAAACTAAGTTAGTTATTAACAAAGCAGTCATGTTTATGATTCTCTTTTGGAACCAATCATTTACTTTGGTTTAAAATACATATTTATATGATATAAAGCGCTAAACCTTTGTGATTTTAATAATATTGTTTCAAAATAATTTATATTTAAATAAATAAAACCAAAGCTATTAAATTAATTGAAAGGATTTTAAGAATTAATAAAATTTAAAGATTGCTTTTGTGGATCGAGGCAAAGCAAGTTTTGAAACCCAAGTGTACCAATTTACCACTCCATTTTATCCCTTCTGGTTTATAACTAGTTGACCATAATACTTCATATTTTCATAGTTTTATGAAATAACTAATGTTGGGATTACTTGTAAAGGTTTCTATTAAAATACTTAGTAATAAAATAGATGGTTAAATGAATATGATGGTTATTCATGATTAAATAAAATCATTTAAAGTTTTTATGAGATTTGGGTTGGTTGGACTGTGTAGAAAGGCCTAACTAAACGTTGAAAGCGTTTCTACAGATCTTTACTATTAAGGTATGTACAGAATAGGTCTTATGCATGGAGATAGCTAATATAAGATTATAAGATTAACCAGTCATATTGGTTATAGGATTTTATATCCTAAATTATACAGAAAAATATTCGAGTCAGCTGGCTAATGTATAATAGTTAAATAATACAATTCTATTTTTGAAATGTATATACACTATAATACATTTAAATAAAATATATATGTGTATATAATATATATATATATATATATTAGGATACATGTAAAAATTATACATTTAAAACTATAAAGAGAGGGTATGATCAAAAGGGTCATTGTATATATCATGATAATCATATATAAATAATCAGATTTTCATTCTCTATCATTTAGAATATTATATTTAAAAAGAAGTAATAAAATTTTTATGATGTATACTAAAAGGAGAGAAAAGATGGGTATAATGGTTTGAACAATCAATACATATAAAAGAGATTGAATAATTATTTTTTTTTAAAGTAAAAATAGTGCAACAATGAAAACATCTTTTCTTATCCTACTTAAATCAATAATTTAGCATCTATTTATTTATTTTACCTAGCACGTTAAAATTCATCTTTCAAACTAGAATTAAAATAGATGCCCCACATAAAAATATTTGAATCAAATGTGTGTTTAGTACGTTTGTCCTTTATAAAACTTTATTTAAAAAAATCAGATTACAATTTTAATATTGCAATTTCTTTAAATAAATTATTATTGTATGGGATATACATACATATTCTAATACATGTATATTACTCAAATATATTTAGAATCAATTTTAGAAACGTCAAACTCTGTATTACTTACCATAAGTACTTCTTTGAATAAATAATATAATATACAATAAATTGAGAGTTAAGTTTTGATATTTTGAACCCATATGGTTCAACCCACTAGTTAAAAATAAATTTATTCCCATGAATCTAAAAAGTTTATATTTTGATTAATTTATTTCTTTAAACTTTTATTTATCCATCCTTAAATTCTAAAATATTATGAAGTTTATTTCAATATACTACTTTTATAAAAGGATAAAGTAAAGTCATGGAAATAAGCTTGATGATTGGTACCATCGGATGTATAGTTATTATTTTATATATGTGTGTATATATTCTGTAAGTTTAATATTAACTAGAGATTTGAAATTTTATACACATATATGCATATACCCAATAGAATTTCTTGATGGTATACCCAATATAATATCTTCTGTGAGATAAACATAAGAGAAAATATCATTGGTGATTCATATGAAAACATGAAGTCATTATAAACCATGAAATCTACTATGTTGTAAAATGTCATCTGTCTCAATAAAATATTCCTTATGACGGAATCTAATAAAATTAGCTGTAAGCATACTCTTCACATTTAACCTAACTATAGTGTCAATGGAGACAATTATATTTTTGTCAAAACTTCATTTTCCAAGCAAAAGAAAAACCACAACCATAATAATATCTATGTTTAAATGAAAGAGTTAGGATACTAATATTCACTGGTAACAACCAGGACAGTATTTAGACTTGAACCTAAGGAAAATGCCTTAGTATAAAGCTTTGAGATAAGCCAATTACTTGCATAGATAAAGTGTGATGGTTATTGGTATTCCGTGAGGATAATGACTAGAAAAGTGCAAGTATGATAAATAAGCAATAACACTTGGCCACTGTTATTTCTTGTTTATTAGTACTACTCGGTTCTAGAATATGATCCATCATGAGAATACTGATTTCCTTGTTTCTTGATGCAAACCATAATAAACGAGGTACTTTCAAAATCCTGATTTGAGAGAAGTCTATTTATGGGAAATATTATGATAATTACCTCTCCGGTAAAACTCGGCATGGTGCGGTAGACTCTCCAGCTTGTCCGGGTAAGATGTGGTTACCTTTCCGACAAAACTGGGTATGGTGCAGTAGACTCTCCAGCTTGTCCGGGTGAGATGGGGTTACCTCTCCGGCAAGACCGAATAAGATGGGGTATGTGTTATGGAATTCCCTAAATATTACCATGACCTGATGTCTGACATGTTTTTAGAAATATGAATTTATTAAATACATTGACCTTATAAATGGTATGTATACTACCAGTATGTGAAATATATGATTATATAGACATGTATGTCTATGAGGAAATCCAAAGACCATATTGATTGACAATTAGGAATAAATCACGAACAAGTGTGTCAATGATAATTTTAGACTTATTTATTAGGAATGATAATTTTAGACTTATTTATTAGGAATCTCCCGTATACATCTATAATTTCGATATCAAACATTATTTCGTTTGATCATCCGTCTCGTAACTCGTGTGAAAGATAAACGACAGGAACCCTATAAGTTGGAACGCCATCAAAAGTATAAGAATTTCCTTTACGATTATTAACGCATTAGGAAACCTGTAACTAAAAGTTGTGTTAAAATACAAAACATATTTCAGTCAAGGATAAGAATCTCATAGAGAATAGTTCTGGTCAAAGTAAAGTGAAATTCAAAACAAGGACCAAAATATACCTAGAAACTAAAATAACTAAAAATATTCATCCATATTTCAGGGAATCTCGAGGACGAGATTTAAAATAAGGTGGGGAGGATGTGACATTCCAAAAATTTTATTTATATATATATATATATATATATATATATATATATATATATATATCAACTTATGTTATTAAAAGGATACATCATGGGTAAGTTGAACAATAGAAATATGAGGTATTTTGGGCAAGCGTATGAACCATTTAATAATTATAAAAATACATTATATTTGAACCTACTCTATTTTTAATGAAACTTGGTTCAAAATGTAGATACAATTATTCTAGTTCTAATGACATATTTATTGTTTTATAAAACGTCATGTTTTAGAAGTTATAAACGCCAAATGAGTGAAGTAGTTAAATTAATTATAATATATATATTAATAAAATAATAATAATAATACTCAAATTTAAAGTGTACATTTGTGTAAATTATAGATTTTTCCCAGGAAACCCTTACGCGAACTCTAAGGGGCTGTTTGTTTTTACTTATTTTGTCTGCATAGACACTATGTCTGCAAGCGGGCAGACATAGTGCCTTGAAGCTTGTTTGTTTTTTTTTAAAACAGATCTTCATATGGCTTCTTTCATCTTAAAAAAAAGCTATAGAACTTTGCTTCATACATCTTCACAAAACCCTTCTTCTTCTTCTTCCCTCTTCTTCCCTGCCACCCTTCTTAACATGACTCACCACCACCACCAACCACCACCACTGCACCACCACCACCAACCATCGCCGCACCACCACCACCACCAAGCACCGCCGCACCACCACCACCAACCACCGCCGCACCACCACCACCACTGCACCACCACCACCAACAACCACCGCTGCACCACCACCACCAACCACCGCTGCACCACCACCAACCACCGCTGCACCACCACCACCAACCACCACCACTGCACCACCACCACCACCAACCACCGCTGCACCACCACCACCAACCACCGCTGCACCACCACCACCAACCACCACCACCACCACCAACCACCGCTGCACCACCACCACCAACCACCGCCGCACCACCACCACAACCACCGCCGGCAACACACCGAACAACCACCTCCACCACCGAATCCGTCACACAACTTCATTCTTATATTTGCATAAAGAAAGTTTGTGCAGACATTATCAATTTATAAAAACAAACAGGCTTATATTTTCAGCTTGCAGATCTTCAGACCACATCTTCAGTTGCAGACATGAAAACAGATGAAATCAGCTTGCAGACAGTTTATGTCTGCAAAAACAAACAGCACCTAAGATAAGCAATGTGAGTTTATCCTCGTTTTGTTAACCTTTTTTGTAATGTTTTACAAAACCTTAAATGTTTTACAATGTGATTAAGCGGTGATTGAGTCTTTGTAGTTCTTCAATTACTGCCGGTATGTTGGGGTTTTGTATACAAAATTTACTACTGCGAGTAGTAAGTCGGGATGACAGTACGTTACCATTGGACAACGAGTTAGCCAATGTGTAATATGACCCGCAAGTCAGGATTGACAGTACTGAATGAGTAATTGTGTAGAAATAAACAATGTGATCGCTCTCAATACTGTTTTAATTGATAAAATGTTTCTTGATTAAACTGGGATTCACTCACCAGTATTTCCCACTAACCCACTGGTTCTTGTATGTAATTTGCCGGGTTAAACCGGCCCCTAAAAACAGGTGTGGGGTTACCAAAAGAATTATGCGATAGGGATCGCTGAAGAGGTATATAAGAAGGTTGAGGGTTATCGGGCTCATTTTCCGAATGTGGCCCATATGAGTTGTGAATGGGAGGTGTCGAACTGTGCGATACAGATCGTCTCGCAGGTTCAAAAAGGTTCCTCCGGTTTTCTCTAGGGTCAGCACTCGCAGCGGTGGTAGGAGCTCGCATGTGCGAAGGCCCGGCCTCGTCGTCATTGGGGGCGGTGATTGGCCCCTTGCCTTGTCCTCTTCGTCGAAAGAATCTTGGTGGCATATTTAATCCTGTCAATACAACATAAGATAACGATAAGAATATATAAAATAAAGGACAAAACAAAACAAAGTAGAATTTGTCCTATGTTATTTGTCTCGACTCGAAAGTTTAGGAATGTGCAATTGTGTCATTGAGATTAAACACAAAAGGCAAGTGTTTAATTCACTCAATGTTGGCTCTGATACCAACCTGTCACACCCCTGGTTCCACGTGTCACCGGTGGGCCCGGTGGGGGGAGTATCGTGACGTGGTTGGCAACATAATAGTCGAACAACACAATATTTAATATGCACAGTGGAAGCAAATGAAAGATATATTTCAACTGAATATAATTGTAATATCGTGTATCACAAACAGTTGAAAGAATCCACAGACGGATCAAAAATAAATAGGAAACAATAGTTCAACAGACTTTAGGCATCTTAAGCTTGCGAGACTCTTTTGATGCTAAGGAGATATCCAGCCAATTACGAGTAGTACCTGTACTTAATCTTTTTGGGAAAATACGTCAGTTTACACTGGTAAATAGAATCAACTGACTCATTTTAAAAATGATTAAAAATTGATTTAGCTGCACATGGCACAAACATTTTATAACTTGGGATAATTATTTAAATATATAAACTTGTAAAAGAATTACATGTTCCTTATGCATTCAGTAGCCCGGATCGTGCCGGGTTAAAGATCAATAGACACACCACATTATTTATTTATGCACTGACGAGTGTACGCCTACACCCCGCGCTTAAGTCGTGGCCATTTCGTAAAATGATTCCAGGGATATCCGGGACATGGTCATTAACCCCCCAAAGGCTTTAAGCAAACAAAAAAATTTAAACGGGCCGATCAAATATCAATTAACCACCATACGATGGAAGATTTAATGCCCGACCAAGCGGTATTTTATATACCGTACCCCAAGCCCGTTTAGGGAAAATAAGTTAAAAGTATTTACCTGAGCAAAGTAATAATCACAATAAGCAAATGCAAGTAGCTTTTACTGGTCTTCCTATTCTGGAACGAAGGTTTATAATAACCTATTAGAATCCTAACGGGTCTTTAGTTAAGCTTAAGCTTAGACCGGTTAGTTTTAAAGATACGGTTCGTACGCACGATTAAGCGAAGACCGGATAGAATGTGATTTAGACCCGACAAGTTTGAAGAGTTGCTTAATATGGGTATTTCATACACATTCTGGATTTTGAGATAAAACCGATAAGGTTTGACCCGTTTCGGCTAATTTATGCAAACTAGTTACATAAACCGAACCGAACGCGCAAGAGGCGTAACGGGTACTTAATAGAGCCATATACAGGTTTCCTAAGTTAATATGCCTCAAATATGTTGTGACATCAGTAAGATATCTTTTATTATGCCCGAAACGAATTTAAACACAAACTATGCCCTGTAAGGGTAGTTTGGTCATTTACAAGGTTATAAAAGAGTTTAAGTATTAACCTGAGTTACAGGTCTGATATAATCAGCAAAAATACTTAGTTTACTGATACACTCTAATTTACACATATTTTAGTCCCCCATTTTACCCCTATTTTATGCGTTTTTGGCCGTAAAACCGTCGTTCGGATACTTATTTATCTACATTTGTGTTTACAGGCCTAAAACTGCATTTCAGACAAGATGATAGCAAAAACGAGGACTTTCCGGACGAAACGAAGAAGCTGCGGATATTCTGTTAAGAATTCAGAACTGGGCCTGTGGAACGGTCGTTCCACCTGATGCACGACCGTGCATCTCCGACATCGAAGATCATCTCGGAACTGAACGGTCGGTGCGACCAGGCGTGCAACATGTATAGCTCGGAACAGAACGGTCGTTCCATCCCGAAGAACGACCGTGCAACTTCAGATCTGGTCAACGATCCGGTGACGTATGCAGTATGGCGACCCATCATCAATAATTCAATAAAGTGAACGGTCGTTCCATATGGGGAACGACCGTGCAACAGCAAAAAAACTATAAAAACACAGCAGAAACATTCTGCTCGTTATCTTGGGAAATTCTGGATTTTTGAAGAGCTCTCAGGCGATTTTCAGGCTCCGGAGGCATTAGCTTTCACCCGGATTCAAGCCACGTTATCCCGATTAGCTCGATTACTACCCGGATCCTTAGTCTAGTACTTGTTTATGGTTTGATTTTCTAATCTTTCCAAGTTTTTGTTAATCTTTCAAGTACTTAGATTATGATTTATGTATTATTGTAGCCTTTGGGCAAAAACACAACAATCCCTTGCTAGATTATAACCATTAGTGTGTTAAACTTTGTTTGTAATGACATTTGAAGTATTTTCTATGTTTATCTTTGATGATTAGTTTGCAACCTTGTTATTGATATTGATTTCTTGATTATAAGTAATTGTGTTGGATGATTGGTGCTTGGTTAGTTAGGATAGTTGAAAAATGAAGCTTAATTAATCTTGTATTAGTAAACTTTGAACTTGGTTAACTAGTTTAGCTTGGTTTAAATGTGTGCATCATGATACTAGAAATGGTTAGTGATTTAATAAAATGTAATTATTGTTAATCAAGAGAGCTTGCCGTCACGGAAGGACCTAAACGGGTTAGATGGTGTCGTTATGAATTCTTGCCATGATTTGTTAGCTTAGTTAGTAGTTTAGGCCAAAATTGCTATCTTAGTGAATTATTGTGCAAGATTTGTAAAATGAACTCGGTTGTGATTTAATCTAGTTTATGCTTATCTCGGTGGTTGCATTGTGTTTATCGGTGTCGCTTTCCTTGTTTAAGTGAGGTTAGAATAATCCTAACGGCTGCCTAACTTATTTTTAAGAGATTTTCATAGACATTTATCAATTGCACGTTAAAGAACAATTTTAGGTGGTTAAAGTGTGTTTATCGTTTTAACTTTCCGAATGATTGTCATGTTAGGATTCCCGAAAGGGATACTAATTGTCTTAAATTGGAAAATTGACCGAATGCTTCTAGTGCCAAAACTGACTTAGTTGACATGCTGTGGTTGTGTATTTAGCAAGGCTTTTTATCTACTTTTTATTATGTTTTTATTATGTATTTGGTTATGTTACTTTAGTTTATTTAAAAATCAACAAAACCTATGTTTTTACCGGTAGTTTAGTGACAAAGGTCTAGTATTATTTCTCCGCCCATTTCCGTGGATCGATACTTGGTTCTTACCGATACTTTACTACATATATGACGGGGTACACTTGCCTCTTTCGTGTGTGTTTTGATGTAAAAGTAATAATCACTTTTATAAATTTAAAACCCAATCGTGTGTAATTCATTGCAAAATATTATGTATATATACGCACACGTCAAGTTTTTGGCGCCGTTGCCGGGGAATTGGCGAGTTTTAGGAACGACCCGAGTCATTTGGTTATCGGTGTATATACTTGTTAATATTTGTGTATAATTTCTTGATTTTTTTTATTTGTTTATTTATTTGTTAATATTTCTTGTTTTATTCGATTTATTCATTTTTTGCGTTATTTTTGTTTTATTTATTTATTTGATCCGGGTTCATTTATTCGCTTATTCTTTGGGTTTTCGGCACCCTAAAGCCATTTTTGTATTAGTCGATTCATTTATTTATTTTGTTGAATTTTTATAAAATTTCGGGCTATTTTTCGGATTTTTATAAAATTTTCAGCCCCTTTATAATAATTTTCTGCTTCTATTCAGCTGAAAAAAAAAAAAAAAAAAAAAAACAGCATTATTTAATTAATAAAATATTCACCGTGTCGAATTTTCGTTTGCAGGTTGATGTTCTCGACCCCCGCCCCAGAACTTGTTGAACCGTCTGACGAACCCGAACGTGATCTTCGGAGGCGTCTTCGCGCGAAAGGGCGTGCGGTTGGGCTATTGCTCGCATCTGGCGGGCCGGATTCGGTGGTACCTACTGAAGCCGAGGGCTCAGGAGGAAACATAACTATGGCAGACGATAATCAACCGTTGAATGAGTCTAATCAGCCTGGAGTGACAGGCCTGGAGCCGAGTATCCTTAGACCTACTATTGATGCACCTAATTTTGAAATAAAATCTAGTATAATTAATATGGTGCAGAATTCGGTGCAGTTCGACGGGCGTGAGCACGAGGATCCCGGGAGGCACATTGCGGCTTTTCTCCATGTTTGCTCCACATTCAAGATTAGGGATGTTTCGGAGGATGCGATTCGGTTGAGGTTGTTTCCGTTTTCATTACGTGATAAAGCCAGAGCTTGGCTTATGTCACTTCCTGCCGGGTCCATCAGGACCTGGAATCAGTTGGCAGAGCAGTTTATGCATAAATACTTTCCACCTGAGAAAACGACCAAGCTAAGGAACCGAGTGGTAACCTTTCGTCAGGATGAGGGAGAGTCGTTGCATGCAGCATGGGAGAGATTCAAGGATCTGTTGCTTGATGTTCCACATCATGGGTTCACCAGGAGACAGTTAGTCTTGACATTCTATCAGGGGTTGAGCTACAATACGCAGGAGCGATTAGATATGAATGCAGGGGGCGATTTGGGGACAAAGACGCCCAATGAGGCTTACGATATCATTGAGAAGGCTGCGTTGAAATCTAGCTCTCGCCGCGAAGGAGATAGGGGTCGGGCTACACCATCATCATCAGGGTCCCGCGCAG
Organism: Helianthus tuberosus; assembly: GCA_030545235.1. NCBI lineage: Eukaryota > Viridiplantae > Streptophyta > Magnoliopsida > Asterales > Asteraceae > Helianthus > Helianthus tuberosus. The sequence continues at coordinate 202,928,903 of CM060351.1, read as the reverse complement.
GAGTGCATGCTGTTGACGACTATACGGCTATTACCGCTCAGATCTCGGCTCTCGCATCGAGATTCGACAGGTCCCAGATGATTGCGCATGCGGGCTCGGGTTGTGACCAGTGTGGTGTGTCACACGAGCCTGGGCATGTTTTCAGGGAGTCGGATACGAGAGCCATGAAGAGGTAGATTTCGTGGGTAATCAAGTTAGGCCGCAAAACAACCCTTACAGTAACACCTATAATCCAGGTTGGAGAAATCACCCAAATTTTGGGTGGCGTGCGAACACAGGCAATCAAAATCCTTTGGGATTCACTCCGCGCGCTCCAGCGCAACAGCATCAGGGTCAGGGTCAGCATTATCAGCAGTACAACCAATCCTACCAACAGCATTCATACCCGCATCAGAATCAAGGCTCTGGGAGTAATTCCCAGCAGCAGGCCCCTCAGTCTAGTTCTAAGCTGGAGGAGATGATGTCCCAGCTTCTTACTAGCTCCTCGAGCGCGAATCAGCTAGCTGAAAAACGCTATCAGCAGAGCGAGGATCGGTTTCTCTCCCATGAGGGAGAAATGAGGAGCCACAAGGCCTCGATTCAGAACATAGAGAATCAGGTTGGTCAGCTGGCACAGATGATGTCAAAGAGACCCCAAGGTGGTCTCCCGGGCAATACTGAGAAAAACCCGGGCCCGCATAGAGATGTGAATGCGGTAATGACCAGGAGTGGAAAACCTACCGGACCCGTCATATCGGACTCACCACCGATCACTGAAGCGGTCCCGACCGACACACCGGATGAGGTGCATGCCAGGCTCCGCCCAGCAAGTACAGCACAAGTCCAGGAGCCGGTCACAGGTTACAAGCCCCCAGTACCTTATCCAGGAAGGTTGAAGAAGCAGAAGATGGATGAACAAAACGGTAAGTTTCTTGAGATGTTTAAGCAATTGCATATAAACATACCGTTTGTTGAGGCTTTGGCACAGATGCCAAAGTATGCGAAGTTTCTGAAAGACATCCTCTCAAACAAGCAAAAACTCGAGGACATGTCTTGTGTGGTTATGAATGAAAGCTGCTCTGCTATTCTCCAGAATCGCCTGCCTACAAAAATGGGCGATCCAGGCAGTTTCACGCTTCCTTGCCTCATTGGCAATCTGTCAGTCAGTAATGCGTTAGCAGATCTAGGAGCGAGTATAAACCTTATGCCCTATAAGGTTTTTACAAAGTTGGATCTAGGTGAGCCGTCACCTACGAGGATGAGTATTCGACTTGCGGATCGTTCTGTCAAGTATCCACGCGGGTTTGTAGAGAATATGCTTGTTAAGATTGACAAGTTTGTATTTCCCGTGGATTTTGTTATCCTGGATATGGATGAGGACTCGAGAGTGCCTCTGATACTCGGACGCCCGTTTTTGAATACCGCCCGGACGATTGTGGACGTGGCGGCGGGCGAGATCACACTCCGAGTAGATGATGAGCATGTGACGTTTGACATTAAACGTTCTATGCAGCACCCTCTGAGTCAGGACGACGCGCTCTATTATGTTGACATTGTCGACACTTATGTGAGCACGCATTTCCAGGGTACGATCGAGGAAATAGATTCGGACACACATCTGTTGTGTGGGGACTTAGATGGCATTACGCAGGAGGGCCACTACTTAGAGCAGCCAGTCTATCAGATTGGTGATGATAGTCCCCAGAGTCCGGATCGTTTCACAGAAATTGATCGCGAGAATGAAGTGAAGTCGAAGCCTTCAGTGGAAGATCCTCCTACTTTGGAGCTTAAAGAGCTCCCACCGCACCTAGAGTACGCATTTCTTGATGAAGAGCGTCATTTGCCTGTCATTATTTCATCTGGTTTGGCAGGAGAGGAGAAGAGCAGGCTACTTAATGTGTTGAAACTTCATAAGAAAGCAATCGCTTGGAAGATCATGGACATCAAAGGTATAAATCCCTCCTTCTGTACACATAAAATTCTTATGGAGGACCAGTTCAAGCCGTGTGCGCAGCACCAGAGGCGGCTGAACCCGAACATGCAGGAGGTCGTTAAAAAGGAAGTGATTAAGTTGTTAGATGCTGGTATGATCTATCCCATTTCCGACTCTGTTTGGGTCAGCCCTGTGCAGGTAGTGCCCAAAAAGGGGGGCATGACTGTGGTCACGAACGATAGGAATGAGCTCATTCCAACCAGGACGGTCACTGGATGGCGGGTTTGCATCGATTATCGCAAACTCAACGACGCCACCCGCAAGGACCACTTCCCGCTTCCATTCATTGATCAGATGTTGGAGCGTCTTTCAGGGAAGTTATATTATTGTTTTCTGGATGGGTTCTCGGGTTACTTTCAAATTCCTATCGCTCCTGAGGATCAGGAGAAGACCACATTTACCTGTCCTTTCGGTACATTCGCCTACCGGCGTATGCCGTTTGGGCTGTGTAATGCGCCGGCTACTTTCCAGCGATGTATGGTCGCAATTTTCCACGACATGATTGAGGATTCCATGGAGGTGTTCATGGACGATTTTTCGGTATTTGGGGATTCCTTTGATCAGTGTCTGGAAAATTTGAAAAGAATGTTGAAGAGGTGTGAGGAGACCAATCTGGTCCTGAATTGGGAGAAATGCCACTTCATGGTGAAGGAAGGCATAGTTCTAGGACACAAAATCTCTCACGCGGGCATGGAAGTCGATCCAGCTAAGGTCGACGTTATATCACGACTTCCGCCCCCCACCTCAGTTCGTGCTATACGGAGCTTTCTCGGTCATGCCGGGTTCTATCGGCGATTCATCAAAGATTTTTCCAAAATCGCCAGACCCATGACTCGTTTGTTAGAGAAAGATGCTCCGTTCGTGTTTGGAGATGATTGCTTGAGGGTTTTTGACCTCCTCAAGCAAAAGTTGGTAGAGGCCCCTATTTTAGTCGCACCGGACTGGAGTTTGCCCTTTGAAATCATGTGCGACGCGAGTGATTACGCTATAGGGGCCGTTCTGGGTCAAAAGAAGGAAAAGCACTTCCATCCGATCTACTATGCGAGTAAAACTCTCCACGACGCTCAAGAGCATTACACCACGACTGAAAAAGAGCTCTTGGCGGTCGTTTTCGCATTCGATAAATTTAGATCGTATCTGGTGCTTTCGAAAACCGTTGTATACACTGATCATGCAGCCATTAGATACCTCTTCAGCAAACAGGACGCAAAACCGCGTCTAATCAGATGGATCCTGTTGCTGCAAGAGTTTGATATTGAGATACAAGATAAAAAGGGTGCCTTGAATGTAGCGGCCGATCATCTGTCTCGGTTAGAGCACGGAGACATCGAGGATTCGCGTTGGGATTCAATAAATGACAAGTTCCCACACGAGTCTTTGATGGGTGTAGAGGTTGGTGATGAGTCGCCATGGTTCGCCGACCTTGCGAACTATCTTGCTTGCGGGATTCTGATAAAAGGGTTGACTCACCAGCAAAAGAGAAAATTCTTTTCGGATCTCAAGCATTACATATGGGACGACCCTTTCTTGTTCAAGGTGGGTGCTGATCAGGTGATTAGGAGATGTGTATCTGGATCTGAGGCGACCGACATTCTGCGCCAGTGTCATGAGGGACCTACCGGAGGCCACCACGGAGCCAACTTCACCGCGAAGAAGGTGTTAGATTCCGGGTTTTACTGGCCGACTATTTTCCGTGACGCGCAGAGTTGGGTGAAAGCGTGCGATGCTTGTCAGAGGGCGACGAACATATCGGCACGCGACGAAATGCCCCAGAACTGGATACAGGTTTGTGAAGTCTTTGATGTTTGGGGGATAGACTTCATGGGACCATTCCCCCCTTCACGTGGAAACAAATACATACTCGTGGCTGTTGATTATGTATCAAAGTGGGCGGAGGCGCAAGCCTTACCCACTAATGACGCCAGAGTAGTTGTAAGGTTTCTTAAGAGTTTGTTCGCCCGATTTGGCGCTCCGAAAGCGCTCATTAGTGACTGAGGGACTCATTTTTGCAATACACAGCTTGAAAAGGCTTTGTCCCGATACGGTGTGCATCACCGTTTATCCACACCATATCATCCGCAGACGAGCGGGCAAGTGGAGGTCACGAACCGTGGGCTTAAGCGCATCCTTGAGCGGTCGGTTGGAGCGAACCGCAAGGAGTGGTCGGACAAGCTTGATGAGGCATTATGGGCATTCCGTACAGCTTATAAGACCCCTATAGGAACCACCCCCTTTAGGTTGGTATACGGAAAGGCATGCCATTTACCGGTGGAGTTGGAGCACAAGGCTATGTGGGCTTTGAAAACCGCGAATTTGGACCTTAAGACCGGAGGTGAAGCCCGGTTTCTCCAAATTCATGAATTGGAAGAATTGCGGCACCAAGCCTATGAAAGCTCCGTACTCTACAAAGAGCGCACGAAGAAACGTCACGACAAACGCTTGAAGGACCACAAAGAATTCCAAGCGGGTGATCTTGTTCTTCTCTATAATTCACGGCTGCGCTTATTTCCTGGGAAGCTTCATTCACGCTGGACAGGACCATACACGGTTAAGGAAGTATTTCCGTATGGTACTGTTGCAGTAGAGAACGCGGATGGCGTTACATTCAAGGTAAATGGTCACCGGTTGAAGTTGTACGTTGCCGGGCCGATAGAATCGGCGGTGGAGGTGATTGAACTCCAAACCCCGCACACATCATAAGTGTGGGGAGGAGAGAGTCTACGCTACTGACTTGCGGATCAAAAATGTAGCAAGAGCGTATTTTGCGCTTTAGGGGTAGTTTAGTCTTTGTAGTCTTTTTCTTAATTTTTGTAGTTTTTCTAGTTTTTAGACATGAGTCTTGCTATCGACTCGCCGACAAAAATTTAGCATGAGTCTACGCTGCTGACTCGCCGACAAAAATGCAGCAGGAGCGTCTTTGGCGCTATAAGGGCAAAACTGTCCTTTTATTTGTTTTTGTAGTTTTAGCGTAATTTAGGTTAGTTAGGTAGTTTTCGTTTGTTTGTTTAGTTTCCGTACGTGCCGGGCGAAAGTTCTTTATTGTTATATTGTTAGAACAGTTGGTGTGTCGAAAAAACGGCGAAAAACGGCCTAAACGGGTGCTGTAAATAGCTTCTGCAGAAAATCTGCATCTGCACCTGATGCACGGTCGTTCCACCCTATGGAACGATCGTGCAATGCCGAGCAAGCCGGAACGGCAGATCGCACCCACCGTGCATCTCCGAGAACACGCTGCTGGGTTTGAACGACCTCGGTGACGCACGACCGTTCCACCCGGAGAACGACCGTGCGATAGGCTGAGGGCAATTTGGTCATTTTGCACACTATATATATCATTATCTGCTGCAAAAACGATCATTCGCGAACCCTAGCAGCTGCAGCTCGTTCCAAGGCGATTTTTCACCGTTTCCCACGATTTTTCGCACGATCGAACACCCAACTTCGCACGGTACGTCTCTAGTGTTAGATTTCTTGTTTTATTTCCTTTCTAGTGTAGTTTTCTTCCGATTTTTTCAAGGAATTTTTAGGGTTCTCTTCATAAACAAATCGAAACCCTAACCCTTGTTAAATCGAAGTATCGTGAACACCCGGTTGATTTGCAGACCCCTGTTGACCCAATACTTGTTGAAATTTTGAAAAATCTGATTGTTCTAAGATCAGGGGTCGATGTCTGCAGACTCGGAAGTGCACGGTCGTTCCCCGGGTGGAACGACCGTGTGTCGCCGGCTATTCGCGATATCTTCTGGCTTGGCCTGTTAGTTCTCGGTGACGCACGACCGTGCGACCCGGAGAACGACCGTGCCATATGCCCAGCACAGTTTGGACAGTAGCTTCATAATTGGCTGCTCGCTTGTTTTCAACTCAATTTTCTCCTGTTTCTGTCTTCCTAACAACATTCCCCATTGCAGATGGATCATCCTTTCCTACAATTTAACCCCAACATCGAGAAGGAAGCGTTATGTATACCAAAGCGCAATCAATTATGGGCGAGGCGAGATCAGTTTGGGGAGCCCCGTTGGTTAGATTGGGAGGTCATGAGGGATTTAAACCAGTATGATCGCCTAGATGAAATGATGACTCCCGCGCTAGCAAACCTGGTCGGTTGCAACCGACCCGTGTACCAGGAATTAACTATTGAATTCTTCGCCTCGTATAAGTATGAAAAGCCGGTTTTACATACAGAACCTGATTTCCGCTACAGGAATCGGGTCACCTTCAGGTTGTGTGGGCGATGGCACACATGGTCAGTGGGTCGCTTGGGACGGAGGCTTGGGATCTATACGCGGGAGGACATGGATGATCCCGACGTCTTCAATGATCAGTACAATTTCCCCAATGATGCAGAGAGAGACGCATTTTGGGCACGTAACGCCATTGGGGGACCATACAACCCTCGGATGTCAAAGGCTTCGCGCCTTCGAGACCCTCTGGTGCGGGTGATGCACCATGTTTTCAGTCATTCCATTTGCGGACGCATGGACAGTCAAGGTAACTGTCCAACACCTGATTTGCTCTTTCTCTATGCGTTGGTTGACAAAGCACCGATCAACCTCGCCGCTCGAATGGCTGAATACTTTGTTAAGTGTTCAGGGCGGACCCACAATAGTGAGATCCACGGCGGACAGTACGTGACTGAGATCGCGTACAATGAGCGACTAATGACGCCGGGGGTGCTTAGTGGTCTCACTTTGGTCACTGAGGGGGTGCATGTGGACATCCGATCTTTGAAGTTTATGGGGGTTATTGCTGAGATCCAGCCAGGACGAGATAGGTTAAGGGGTCTGAATGGAGAGATATGGGACCCATTACCTCCAGCTGAGGAGGTACATGAGGATGAAGACGAAGAGATGGGCGAGCAGCACGAGCCACAGCCACCGACACCACCACACTCGCCGCAGCATCATGCATTTCAGCAGCATGAGGATTGGCCTACTTTTTACCAGCAGTTCCAGGACATGCGTGTCACACAGGAGCAGCATGGTACTTACTTCAGCGAGATCAGATCTAGCCAGGACCAGATCCGGGCTAGTCAGGACGAGATTAGGGCCAGTCAGGCAGAGCTTCGGGCCACACATGACCGAATAGAGCAGCGCCAGGATACTCTATACCAGGGGGTGTCCGCGGGTTTTTCTTATTTGTTCGGGGAGATGCATCACGCATACCCCAACTATTTTCAGCACCCGCCGGAGTTCCCACCATGGAACCCCCCTGGCTATGGCGATCAGGGCCCATCGGGCACGAGGCATGATGACGATGCTGATGAGTAGGTTGCGGAAGTGGTAGCACTTGGTGGTGTTTATGTTTCTGTACTTTGTCTTTGTTTTTTTTATTTGGGTGTTTATTTTGACTTAGTATTTAAAACACCCCGGTTATGTATTTTGAAACATTTTCCTTTCTGTTTTGTTTGGATATTTTCATCTATGTACATTATGGTTGTTTGGTTTTTCCTTTTTTGTTATATTTTGGGTGTACACGACATACTTGCAGATTTTGTCTATCGGATCTTGGACCGGAGCACGTACCAGTTAGAGCTTCGGAAGTCTCGTGGCACCAACATCATCTTGAGGGGAGTATTTTTATCCCTTTCTCTATATTTCGGGTCTCGCATTGGGGACAATGCGAAGTTCAAGTGTGGGGAGGGGGTTAACTTTGTTAACAATAGCTTTGTTTGTCCTCTTTTATTATAAAAAAAAAAAAAAAAAATCAGAAAAATCATTTAAAAATACTTGTGTTTTGTATATATGTTGGTAAATAAACCGGTTGGTTATGTTTTAGAAAGCATCGGACTTGATAAAAACTCAACAAGCAAAATATTTTTGAAAAAAGGAAACCGGAAAGCGTGACAAACAAAGAAAGACTTGCATGATAGTTTTCACACTTTTACCCATTCCTTCCGTTACGTGAGCATATTTGAGCCTTATATTGTTATATATTTGTTCATTTCGGATATAGGAGTGAGCCGGATGTTTTGTGCAATTTAGAACTTGTCACTAGTATGCTTGTTAAGACCATGAACGTGCGGATTTGTGTAAACGTGATAGAGGCACTTAGATTACCCCTTTGTTGTAAACCTTGTTCTTTGTGTTGTGCTTCCCACCTTACATTACCCTTTAGGATTAACCATGTCGAGCCTTCCCGTTTACCTTTGTTTACCCTACATTATCGCCCACTTATCCAAATTTAGCCTTTTTATGTTTTTAACCCTTTTTAGTGTTGAAACTCGGTTAAAATAATAGTTTAACTAGCTTGTTAGTATTTTTATTTCATTGATTAGTTTGTTAAAAAAAAAAAAAAAAAAAAAAAAAAAAAAAAAAAAAAAAAAAAAAAAAAAACCCTAAAATAGGGTGAAGTTGATAGAAATCGAGCAATTTTGAATGCTTAAATGTTAAAAATCTTGTTGATAAGCTCGATTGCGCTTTAGTCGCCTTTTTAAGGCGTTTGTATGTAAAGTTGTATTGTTTCGTTGCTAGTTAAACGCTACTACCGAGTTTTAACCATTTTCGCCATTTTAAATGTCCACTTCCATACCCTTCGCCCAAGCCTAACGTTACAACCCGTAAAGACCTCTTGATTTATACTTATTTGCATGTTAGTTGGTGGAGACGAGATCTTATGACAAGCTTATGATATTGCACATTTCATTGACTAGGCGTTGAGTGTTTACGCATACACATTTTATGTATGATTCATAAATAAAACCGAGTGTGTGTGAACATTGTGAGTTGGGTGAAGATTAACATGTGAGTCAATTAAATGTTTAGTCTCGGCTTTTTGGTTGTCGCTTTATAATTGCATATGCTTGTTGGGTTTGAATCTTTTGATGTTGTCTTTCGACAAACCGGCTAACCGTTTATATATTAGTTTTTAATAAAATAGAGTGTAAATTATCGTTCTTGTTTGTTTATGTCTTTTATTGCTTTTTAGTTTAGCTTGCTTGAGGACAAGCAAGGTTTAAGTGTGGGGAGATTTGATACACTCTAATTTACACATATTTTAGTCCCCCATTTTACCCCTATTTTATGCGTTTTTGGCCGTAAAACCGTCGTTCGGATACTTATTTATCTACATTTGTGTTTACAGGCCTAAAACTGCATTTCAGACAAGATGATAGCAAAAACGAGGACTTTCCGGACGAAACGAAGAAGCTGCGGATATTCTGTTAAGAATTCAGAACTGGGCCTGTGGAACGGTCGTTCCACCTGATGCACGACCGTGCATCTCCGACATCGAAGATCATCTCGGAACTGAACGGTCGGTGCGACCAGGCGTGCAACATGTATAGCTCGGAACAGAACGGTCGTTCCATCCCGAAGAACGACCGTGCAACTTCAGATCTGGTCAACGATCCGGTGACGTATGCAGTATGGCGACCCATCATCAATAATTCAATAAAGTGAACGGTCGTTCCATATGGGGAACGACCGTGCAACAGCAAAAAAACTATAAAAACACAGCAGAAACATTCTGCTCGTTATCTTGGGAAATTCTGGATTTTTGAAGAGCTCTCAGGCGATTTTCAGGCTCCGGAGGCATTAGTTTTCACCCGGATTCAAGCCACGTTATCCCGATTAGCTCGATTACTACCCGGATCCTTAGTCTAGTACTTGTTTATGGTTTGATTTTCTAATCTTTCCAAGTTTTTGTTAATCTTTCAAGTACTTAGATTATGATTTATGTATTATTGTAGCCTTTGGGCAAAAACACAACAATCCCTTGCTAGATTATAACCATTAGTGTGTTAAACTTTGTTTGTAATGACATTTGAAGTATTTTCTATGTTTATCTTTGATGATTAGTTTGCAACCTTGTTATTGATATTGATTTCTTGATTATAAGTAATTGTGTTGGATGATTGGTGCTTGGTTAGTTAGGATAGTTGAAAAATGAAGCTTAATTAATCTTGTATTAGTAAACTTTGAACTTGGTTAACTAGTTTAGCTTGGTTTAAATGTGTGCATCATGATACTAGAAATGGTTAGTGATTTAATAAAATGTAATTATTGTTAATCAAGAGAGCTTGCCGTCACGGAAGGACCTAAACGGGTTAGATGGTGTCGTTATGAATTCTTGCCATGATTTGTTAGCTTAGTTAGTAGTTTAGGCCAAAATTGCTATCTTAGTGAATTATTGTGCAAGATTTGTAAAATGAACTCGGTTGTGATTTAATCTAGTTTATGCTTATCTCGGTGGTTGCATTGTGTTTATCGGTGTCGCTTTCCTTGTTTAAGTGAGGTTAGAATAATCCTAACGGCTGCCTAACTTATTTTTAAGAGATTTTCATAGACATTTATCAATTGCACGTTAAAGAACAATTTTAGGTGGTTAAAGTGTGTTTATCGTTTTAACTTTCCGAATGATTGTCATGTTAGGATTCCCGAAAGGGATACTAATTGTCTTAAATTGGAAAATTGACCGAATGCTTCTAGTGCCAAAACTGACTTAGTTGACATGCTGTGGTTGTGTATTTAGCAAGGCTTTTTATCTACTTTTTATTATGTTTTTATTATGTATTTGGTTATGTTACTTTAGTTTATTTAAAAATCAACAAAACCTATGTTTTTACCGGTAGTTTAGTGACAAAGGTCTAGTATTATTTCTCCGCCCATTTCCGTGGATCGATACTTGGTTCTTACCGATACTTTACTACATATATGACGGGGTACACTTGCCTCTTTCGTGTGTGTTTTGATGTAAAAGTAATAATCACTTTTATAAATTTAAAACCCAATCGTGTGTAATTCATTGCAAAATATTATGTATATATACGCACACGTCATTTACTAAGTTATAACAGTAGGGTAAAGTATATATGTCACACCCCGAATTCCACGTGTCACCGGTGGGCCCGGTGGGGGGAGTATTGTGACGTGGTTGGCAACATAATAGTCAAACAACACAATATATAAATATGCACAGCGGAAGCAAATAAAAAAATATAAATTCAACTTTAATAATATTGTAATATCGTGTATCACAATAGTTGAATGTTTGTCCACAGAATGTAACACCTTGAAAATTCACGTCCTATAATGTGTTGACACGTGTCATAAGTTTGAACGTGTGAAAGAATGTTCTTGAAGGACTAAAGTTGACAAACCTGGAAAGTATGTAAAAATACGGGTTCTAACTGTCAACAGTGATTAAATATATTGTACATTAACCCTACATGATGCTCATACCTTCAGACGAATAAATCATGGATCATACGAAGTTAAACATGAAAGAAAGTGAGAGATTACAAACTACAGTGGTTAAATGTGTCAACATGTTTAAGTTATACCTCTAAGTGACCTTTTAGCAAACTCGAAGCTTTGTAACTGTTAATTATGCTCACTAGAATGCACGATATAAATTTCATAAAGTTTTGTTATCGTATGAGAAAGTTATGATCAAATTCGTATGCGAGGGGTTAAAAGCGTCAACGTTGAAGTTTAGGACTTTTCGGGTAACAATAAAGTTAACCGAGGACTAAACAAAAGGGGTATATGTCTTGAAGCCCTTAAACGTCAATTTGGAGGGCTTAAAGTGCAAAATAAACTTAGTCGACCTTTCGAAAGGCCAAGGGACAATATGCGGAAACTTGAAAATGGAAAATTCTGATTAACAGGCTGAGGCGGGCCGCGTAAAGGTTAACATAACCTTACGCGAGCCGCGTCAGACCACTAGATACAGAAAAGTTTGACAGCAGCCAAATTTCGCGCATAAACCGACTTTAATCACTTGTTTCACTTCATGGGCGACCCCTAAGCAACCCCTAGACCACTAGGGACACTTGTGGATGAATTGTGGTCAGTGGTAGACTTAGATGTCAACATTTTGTGGTGATTTGATCACTATATAAAGCCATGAAGTTGCAACCAAATTCTTCACACCTTATCTTGCATTCCTGATCATTTCTGGAGCTCAAGACTTCTCTCAAGTGATCACTAATCGTGCTTAGGACCTTGGTAAGTTTGCTTAACATTTCTTAGTTAAGTTTTAGCTTAGTTTTAGCTTAAAAGTCAAACCGTCGTAATTAACGGTTGACTTAACGCTTAATCACTAATGGTCCAGTGATTAGTCGAATTGAAAGTAGTTATAAGCTGGTAATTATGTGGGTAATAAACCCTCAAAAGGGTTCCCCCTGATTCCCACTCTAACTAGGTCTAATGTCGGGTCAAACTTGTTATTAAAAAGTCAACAGAATGTTTAAATTCTATTTTATGCATAATTAGCAATGTAGAACACATACAACCTGTTTGATAATTAATATAACTTGGTAATTAGTGTAAGAACATGTCTAAACATGTTCAACCCGACGATTTTATGTTTAGACCCGGTTCGGAACCAAAAGTCGCAAAGCTTTGACTTTTGCTTTGACTTCAGTTCTGACCCGTTATGGTATGTTTTAGAAATGCCTTAGAGCTTTTTTTGGACCAGGTTACATGCTAGTATATCCCTCTGTGATTATACACCTCGGATCATTAGTTATCCAATTAATATGCATGATTCCGTTAATTGCTCATATGTTGACCATTATGCCCTTTTCACCTTAAAACGTGATTTTTGAAAATGTAAAAGAGTAGAAACTTTAATTACTGATATATAAACTTGAACCCAAAGTTTGACATCAGTTTGAGGTGTAGATTGAGAGTTATGCTCATTAGCGTAATTAGAAGCTTCTTTAGCGATTAAACGACATAATTAGCATATAGCCTATTTAAACCTACTTTTTAGTATCAAACTTATTACCCACTGATGTAATATATTATTTTGGGATTTTTAAAGATTTTTAATTAATTTTAGGCTGAGCATAACTTATAGTCGTAGGCTTAATCCGGTAATTGTCGGTTTTGCCCCTTCGGGCTATAAAATGAATTTTTCATATCTAATTGACTCCAAACCTTTTGCTACTGATTACATATGATAAATAAATTATTTTAAACCTCCTGGAATAATAAAAATATCAGATTTCTATATAGAACCCGGAAACGGCTTCTAATCGCCTTTTTAAGCGTTTTTAACGCATAGTATGTACTAAAACTATTTTAAACATACAAGGGGTGATACCTACTGATATTTGAGGTAAATTATAATATTTTAACAGTAAGCAAAAGTTGTTTAACTCAGACTTCAGTTTTGAGCTTTTCGACTTATGTGAAATTACCAAAATGCCCCTACGGTGCATAGTTTGGTTATAATTGATAAATTTCACATATATACTTTACCCTACTGTTATAACTTAGTAGATTAAGTATTTTTGCTGATTATATCAGACCTGTAACTCAGGTAAATACTTAGACTCTTTTATAACCTTATAAATGACCAAACTACCCCTACGGGGCATAGTTTGTGTTTAAATCCATTTCGGGCATAATAAATGATATCTTACTGATGTCACAACATATTTGAAGCATATTAACTTAGGAAACCTGTATATGGCTCTCATGAATACCCGTTACGCTTATTACGCGTTCGGTACGGTTTATGTAACTAGTTTACATAAATTAGCCGAGACCGGTCAAACCTTATCGGTTTTATCTAAAAATCCAGAATGTGAATAACATACCCATATTAAGCAAGTCTTCGAACTTGTCGGGTCTAAATCACATTCTATTCCGGTCTTCGCTTAATCATGCGTACGAACCGTATCTTTGAAACTAATCGGTCTAAGCTTGAGCTTAATTAAAGACCCGTTAGGATTCTAATAGGTTATTATAAACCTTCGTTCCAGATTAGGAGCCCAGTAAAAGTACTTGTATTTGCTGTATTTGATTGATACTTTGCTCAGGTAAATACTCTTAACTTATTTTCCCTATACGGGCTTGGGATACGGTACTATAAAAGTACCGCTTGGTCGGGTGTGTGTAGTCATTCAAATCGGATTGTGATTAATGTATTTGCATGACCCGTTTAATATGTATTATTTGGTGTATGGCTTTTGGGGGTTAAATGACCATGTCCCGGATATCCTTGGCATTATTTTACAAAATGGCCACGACCTAAGCACGGGGTGTAGGCGTACACCTGACAGATGCATTATGTAAAAACTGGTAATCCACTTAAGGAACCAACCTTGTGGGCATTATACCTGTGGCGTGTCAGTTAATCTTGTCCGGCTCTTCTAACCGGCCCTGATGGACGACAAATAAGTAAAACTGTATACATGATTATTTTAATGATTGTCCCAAGTTATAAAGATATATTTTGCCGAAGTGCATTCAAATCAATTTTCAAACTATTTTCTAAATGAGTCAGTTGAGTTGTATGACAAACACTTTATGATGTGCAATAAACATCACTTTCACTCACTTGTTTTCAGTGCGTCGTGTTTTCATTTCACAATTTTTCACTACACGTGAATCATGTTTTAATCATAACTTATATATTTAAATATTATTTTTGGTATTAATTGGCTTAGACGTATGTTTAATTTAATATAATTAATTTATTTATTTAAATTTAAATTTAATTTAATTACTATCAATTTGTAACATGTAGATACTTCCTCTTGTTGTACATAGTGCATTGCTTTAATTTTGGGCATTTTTGGGTGGTATCTTTCCTGTGTTGTATGTTTTTTGTGCCTGTATAATTGTTGGGTTGTTTGGGCTGCTCATTTGCACCCCACCAGTTGCTTTGCCACCTACCCCCCCCCCCCCCCTGTCGCCTCCTTCGTCATGATTAAACATCAACAACTTTCCGGTTTCTTGTCTTTGCGTTCTACGTTCACCTCTTTATCTTATAGAGCTGAAGTTTGTCCGTAAAACCCTTTAGCATTTAGGGTTTTAAGGCTTGGAAAGGTTGTTCTTCACGATTGTCTTTTACCTTCGTTGTTTTGATTGAAGTGTTCTGCTTTAGTTCTGTTTGTGGCCTTGTATGTGGTTTTGATCATACGTTAGTAGAGTAGATATAATTATTATATTTTCTAAAAGATATATAGATTGCTTATATTATCATTTGACGTCGTAAGTTTTTTCACGGTTTTGCATCCCGATGCAACGCGAGTGGTTACGATTGGAGCTGCCCGAATATTCAACCCACCAGTTTGATGCCAAAGTAGAGGACTTTTATAAAAAAAAAGGTTTTGAATTTGAAATTTTGTTGCAATTGAAATACGTTTTGTTACATTAAAAAAATGTGTTTTTTGGGTCAAGGACAAGGAGTGAAACCGAATAATAAGGTGAAAACGGGGACCGAAGACCATTTATGCTCGGGTCGGTCTCGGGCTCATGATGATGTTAATTGATGTATACCATACAATATCAAGTAAAACATGTGATTCTGTCCCCAAAAAGTTGGAAACAAAGATGCCAAAACCTTGATTTGTCATTCACATGCTCATTCATTTCTTGTTTTAACCTTCTCTTTAGTCTTGTTCTTTTTAGTTTTTATTCCTCACTTTCATTTGTTATTTGTTTTTTTAACGACGAATTTGGAACAGTGAGACACCATTTGAGTATTATCATGCCACTAGTGGAACCATCTGATTATATCCATCTTCACTGCCAGTACACCAATTCAGAATTCAGAAGAAAACCAATAAATAAATGTAGAAAGTAGGAATCAAACCCACAAGATGATGATATCTAATTTATCACACAAATGCTACTATTTTTATTCTTTTTTCTTTCATATTGCTGTTCATGAATACAACAAGACATTATACCCACCATTCCTTTTGACACGAACAAGGGTGTTCAATATTCGGTTCGAAGCCCATTAAACCGAAACCAAAACCAAAACCAAAACCAAATAAATCAAACCCGAAACCCAATGAACACCCCAACAACAAACCAAACCAATATCCGCCCCGCCCGATTACTCACAAGGAACCTGCAAAATTCAAATCCGAATCATTCATTCACAAATTAACAAAACAACCAATACGATCATTAGCTACTCACCTTCGATTTATCCGGTTTAATCTTCTCTTGTTCCTTCTCCCTCAACGATCTAATGGGCAATATCCTCTGATAACACAACCAAAATCATGAATAATCTGAAATAAAACCTCCATTCATATTTGTTGATTTACACTTACATTGCACAACGATCTGAGCTCGTTCAACCTGTAAAGCCGATCGACTTCGATCTCAAACACCTTCTGGATCTCACCTCGCTGATCGAGCTCTTTCATCTTCATCTCCATCATTAACTCCCTCTCTCTCAGCATCTTCTCCGTCTTCTCTTTATCCGCCTTCAATCGCTCCATCTTTTCACGGATCGCCGTCAGCTCATCCGCCAAAGACACCTCAAACTGCTCGATTTGCACCGCAGGGATAGAGATCGAAGACCCATTTTGATGCCGTTTTTCATTCTTAATCGAATCTGGATATGTCGGGTTCTCCTTGTTGGAATCTTCTGAGATCTCGAAGAACCCGAGCTTTGGATGAGGTTTTTTAAGGGTGTTGTCGATTGGGGGTAGATTGGTTGGGGGTGTGATCGGTTGGAGAGGGCGGCGGCCGGGTTTCGGGCAGGGGATGGGGTTTCTGGTGACCGGAGATTGAAGTGTTGTTAACATTGTGGATTGAGATGTGAATGAATGAGTCTGTTTGTTAGTGAAAATGGGAATATAAAAAGGTGTGGTGTTGTGTTGAGAATTTGAATTTGAAAGCACCAAGCGGACTAACGGCTATCTTTTTAATTTCTCATGAGCCCACTTCAAATATTCCAAAGAGTTAAATGTCATTTGAGCGTCTCTTTTTTCGTTTAGGACATTTTCACTTTAGTACAAATGTATCATTTGTGTCCAAAAAAATTTCATCGTTGCCATTTTAGTCCACTGGGTTAACTTCATTCATTTTTCTGTTAACGAGAAGGGCAATTCGGTCATTTTATATGGCCGAATTGCCCTTCTAGTTAACAGAATTACATATAAAATGACCGAATTGCTCTTCTCGTTAACAGAAAAAATGGATGAAGTTAACCAAGTGGACAAAAATGACAGCAGTGAAACTTTTTAGGACCCACAAGCGAAAAATGAAACCTTTAGACTAAACTGTCAAAATGACCCAAACCACATGAACTAAAATAACATTTGACTCTATTCCTAATATTTTAAGTTTCATCGTGTATATTAAAAAAGTTGATATTAAATAAAACGAATATGTATATTTTATATGAGGCAAATGAATGAATATGAATTAACGTTTCTATCTGTTTGTTTACAATTACGTTTACGAATGTTCGATAAACTACGTTTAGTTTAGTTTAGTTTAGTTCAATTCGATAAATTTTCATTAGCCATTTGAACTTTGACCCATTAACTTTTGCTTATATGTCTGAGGACACTCATAGTCGTTACTGTTATATGTTTGCAGCTTCTTAAATCAGCTTCTTAAACCATCCCTTAGAAGTTAGATTTCATTTCACACAAAAGTTATTCCGTAGGTAATTTTATATTTTAATTTTTGTTATAAAAACATTCAACAAGTCGAAACCATAAAACTAAATTGTTCTTACAGTTTGGTTTGGTTTTAGTTATGCAATGGTTTGCTTTCAGCTCAACGAGTTTGACTTAAAAACCGTTAAAATTAGAAGATGAACACCCTACAATTAACTAGTAATGTATGCTACTTGTTTTAGTTTCACTTTTCCAACTTTGCTGGCACTGTTACATATAGGCTAGTAGAGATTTATTGATGGAAAATTGGATACACTCCTCAAAGAGAAAAAGAATTTGTCATACTATAATCATACGTTAAACCATGTATAATTTTAATAAACTGTCTAAGTATTTAAAAGTTGATTGTGTGTCGATCAACTTCAACTTGACATATATCATTAAGCAAAGCTTTGGATTATTCAAAAGGTGATAGTCAAAATGTTATAAGCCAACACAAAATAATGTGACCTTCTTCTAACCGGTTCAAGGCAAGACCATTTGTGAGCCGCTAGAACTTACTACTGACCACATAATGTAGTAGAAGTTCTACTGATCCTATAAGTTTTCTTTAAAGACAATAATAATAATATTTCCGAGGACCATCAATGAATGTTTCTATGGACCGTTTGTCAATCAACCCAAAGCCAAAGTTAGTTAATCAAAACTCAAGCAAAGAATCTTGCATCAAATCAAGTCTTATCTCAGTCTTCCCCAAGGCTCATAGGACAACTAAATTTCCAAGATACACTTTCTTTTTCTAAGGATCGTGAACATCGCCTCTGTTCAAAAGAGTCTATAATTGAACTCTAGTTCTAATTTAAGTATGGTATCTCAGATGTAAATCTTTGATACCAAGAATCTGTGAACAGTAGAGGTTAGTTTGTAATAGGCAAGGTTCCCCCTTTTTCTCTTTTACAGCTTTGTGCAAAGGAGGGGAGGGAAGGGGAGGTTTGGTTTGGTTTGAAACATGTTATGGGATTTTTTGGGATATCAAATGTATATCTCAACAAAAGACCAAGCCACTATTTATTTATACATAACTTTGAATACTCTAAATGAGGTAAATTCCTATCACAAATTAATCCCCTCTCTTGATTG
Source organism: Helianthus tuberosus (assembly GCA_030545235.1). Classification (NCBI taxonomy): domain Eukaryota; kingdom Viridiplantae; phylum Streptophyta; class Magnoliopsida; order Asterales; family Asteraceae; genus Helianthus; species Helianthus tuberosus. The sequence continues at coordinate 202,910,466 of CM060351.1, read as the reverse complement.
CCTCTTGATTTGATGGTTTTGTTGTAGCTGCCGTCATTCTTCAACAAGTTCTATAAACTTTGATTTCACTAACTGTGGGTTTGGTGGAGGCACTCAAAGATCAAGGCTTTGCCCATCGTAACTACACCATGAGGGCCATCCACCATCACGCCAAGGCCAATCTCCGGTAACTCCCAAACAAACAAGTTTGGCAAGGCAAAAATATACATATAACAAATAAAAACTATGTAAGCAATTAGTTTAAGACAAACTCACGCATTGCACATATTACATGTATAATTGGTCATCAATTACAAGTGGCGGATTTGGGTTAAAGATAGGGGCAACCTTCGTTTTATGTATCGGGATACCCTTGAGCAAATTTTAGGGTACCCCTAGGTCCGAATTTTTTTTAGTCTGCCCCTTTTTCTTCTAGATCCGTCAGTGTCAATCACCACAACGGCTATAAGAGAACATAATTTAAGGATATAACAATCATATGTGCAATAAAATAGTATACAAACCATTTAAGACATATATTAAAGCATGTTGCTATTGTATGGTCAAACCCATGATTCAACCATATCAACTTTAATTGTTATTTGTTAATGCAACGGGGACGAATCCAAAGTTGTCTAGTGGGCTATGGAATTATGAATCATGCTCGAAATATAAGTTATTCTGAGACTCTGAGGTGGTTTTCGATTCAAACTCTTGGTATCAAGCTTCATAATTAACACGTTATTACGAATTGTGAGCATGTTTTGAGAGATTTTATCTTCATTGCAAGCTTTTAGACGCCTAATTAGTCTTTTTGTTAAAAAAAAAGATATTGTGTACATTTAAGGAGTAATTTAAAAAGTTATAAACCTTAATTAATTAGTTCCACTAAAGAGAGTAAATGATTTACTAAAACTAAAAGGTAATAACATAGACAAATGGCAAAGTAAATAGCTAGTTCTAGTTCTTTAACTTGACAAAATACTTCAAATTATAGACATTCTTTATATTGATTTTTACTTATTTACTTACTTGTATTAACAACTATTAAGAACTAGTAGTATACCCGTCCGGTGGACGGGTTTTTTTATGCCTTAATGACAAAAGTGGTTATTTACATGTGTGTGATATGAACTCATCAAATAATTAAGAAAAACACAAGATTGCATTGAGTCTTTAAGTGAACCACTGAACTGAATACTGAAACATAAAAACACCAATAGTGAGCTAAAATAAAACACAACATAAAAATGTGCAGCAAACAAAAGCGAAAATGTGTGTAATGTTTCATGAAACGTCAATGCTCCTTCTTAACTCTTCCTGCTTCAAAAAGCAAGCACCTAAACAAAAAATAGTAGCTAGGTGTTATGAATTATGATTGATAATAATTTAACACTACAAAAGAAATGAAAATTACAAAGGTTGCTTGGCATCCCAATACAACCCACAACATGTAGTTAGGTAATTACCATATAAACAGAAAATTAAATATAACACATAAAACACTAAGTATGTTATTATACCATTATTATGTCCGTCCATCGGCTGATATTGATTTCAAATTCAGTTTGAGTGCTCGCCGTCTATATAATATATAATTGGTTACCTGAGTAAAGGCTCTTACACAGAATAGTTTGCAGTGATCAGTCATAGTTTTCCTTGAGATGTATTTGACTCAATGTAAGTTAAACTCCACCTATGATTGCAAATAATAGACATGACATAACATTGTCACCAATTAACCACATAAGTTTTGAATCCCTAATAATACGCAAATGGGGGGGGGGGGGGGGGGTGGAGATCAGAAAAAAACTGCTATTTACTGCTTCAAAATGGGTCAGAATCACATGTAACTGACAAACTGCTCTAGATAAAAAAAACGCCAATTTTTTTGCATAACCACAAGGTTATCTCTTTTTGTAGGTAGCAATGGCTTTTGTGAACCGTTGTTATTCCACACCAATTCCATTTACTAATGGATGTGAAATAGAGTTATTTAACATGCTACCTAAAGCATCCCATCAAGGTCAGAAGAGAATCCTGCAATCAAACCAATAAAAGACATGTGAAAAGTTGTGGCCTATGTAAGAGCAAAGTTGCACATTTGATATGACCCTTAATGTTTTCCTATGAAATTAAAGTATATGTGAGACAATAAATTAAAGTAAGCTCACCTAACAGAAGGATATAAACATACATACAAAAAATATGACTTAACTTTTCATGCATAGACCACATGTACATAAGTAGTTTGATACCAACTCTATAGAGCAATTAGAAATTAGCAATATATTATAATTACCAAGTGAAGACAGCCCGCTAGCAATGGTGATCACACATGTATTATAATACACTTGCTCCACCATACACATGGCTGCAGAGTTTGAATAATACTGATGCTTTTTAGTTGTATTGATTTAATCCAATTGTAGCTCTCAGAATATAAAACACGGCCAAAGCACATATAAAATTACTACTTCAACCAATAAAATCTGTCACATTACATTAATCGTCAAAGTATCATCATTATATTTACCTTGTTAAGCCTTTTTTTCAAGTTCACATGTCCAAAAAAAGAAAGAAAACAAAGCATATTATGATAAATCCTTGTATAAACACACACACACACACAATCCTATATACAAGTATGGTGATTTCAGAAAATTAGACTTTTGTATAAACTGACACACACAATCCTTACAAAATTGAATATGGTTGGTGCTCCTTATCATGCAATAAACCCATGAATTATTAAGTTTTCTTAGACGAAGCTGGTTACAACCAATTGGAAGAACGATCTGGTGTAAAATTAAACAAACAATTTCAGGGGAACGTTGAGATCAATTTACCAAAACCCGTGTGAACTTGAGATTAATTAAATTGATTTAGTGATTAAAAAACGTACCCCGAATCAGATTGTTGCATTCAAAGTCACCATTTCAAGAGCAGTGGCGGAATCAACAGGTGGTGCTGTCGAAACGGAGAGACTGTCGTTGGAATCAATGGCCATAGGAACCCTAAAGTGATTCGACTGTTTTCTTTCGCCCAGTATTGCGTCTTGATTTGGTGAATCGGGTTGCGGAATTTGGAGGATTGATAAGGGGTGGAAGAACGTGATACGTAAAGAGACACCGAATTTAAACCAGTGAATCATAATTATGGTGGAGTCTGTGAGAAGAAGGGAAGAAGAACGCAAGAAAAGCTTTCATACCTGGCTAGTTTTATACCCACTCAAATAACTGCATTATTGTACAAACTTAAAAACCGTCCTCAACTGCAGCACAATTGCCGGAGGTGGAGAACATGGGAAAGCGAACTGATTCCCCCAAAGATCGGAAACCTTAACTGGCGTTGAAAAAATACTGCCAGTTCACGGTTACCTCTGTGTTGACTGGCAGTTTGTAAGCAGGATCTCTCCAGACGTGGTTAATCCATGCGAAATTCATGGAAACTACCGCAAATTAGGAGAGAGTCTGAACTGCCCATATCAGTTTTTTTCTTGAGTTTACACGGCTAGGATTTGATTTTGAAGAGATTCAACGGTTAAGATGAATTCTAAAAGTGGTTGGGTTTCACGCTGTCTATAATATATATAATTAAGTAAAGTTCTCTACTTTAAGCCTTAACAAATGTGAACTCATGATATATCATCACAATTCCGTATAAAGTTATAAACAAGTTCTTGTTGTCCCATGCAATTGATGAATAAACAAAATCATTATCTAATCAATAGCAATGAACTATAATAATAAAAAAAATCATATACCTAAAAAAATATCCAAAATAGGTTCAAACTAATCTAAACCAATGGACAAAGGCAACCTAATATTGGCTGGAGAACAACTAATATTAAGAAATAAGTGTACATCTAACCAAGGAGAGAAAATGAATTATAAATATTGATATGGGAATCAAAATATTATTCTCATCAAATTGTTTTTGATATTGGTAATCATAGTATTCTTCTCATCATATTCTAAATTCTTCATAAAGCGTTTTTGGGTCGCCTAACAAATCTTGAATCTTCTATTCCATCCTGTATAATACATGTTCGTCGAGTGCTATAAAGACGATTATCGTGTGCCTATCGTTTCATCTCTAATCGTTATTTTTATAACTATTTTACTCTTCCTTTTCTACCTTGTGTTTTGAATCCATAAAACAAATGAGAAGAAATATCATTTAGTATTTCATAAACCGTCTTAAAATTTAGTTACAACTTACAAGGAATAACTACCGTCTTATAAGTATTATATCTATATATAATACATTTCCAATGTACAGGATTGTCATTTCCTTCAAAATTTTAAGACGTGATATCAAAGGTCATGGCTAATTTTCACAATTTTCATCACAACTCCCAAATTTGCCCCTCTTGAATGACGTTTCAGTGATTATGTACCTCAATCGTAATTTACAATTGAATGGGATCAATTGAGGGGATTGAATGCGAGGCTACGTATTAACTTGAGTGTTGAATGCGAGCCTGCATATCGATTGAGTGGGATTGAATGCAAGCCCGGGGGATTGAATGCAAGCCCGGAATTGAATCGTTTTAGAGTAAATGAAGCAGGGTAATTTCTTAACGGAGAGAGTTTGACCGTCTCAAGCAATCAAGAAGCCATAAATTTCATAATCCTTTGGAAACCGTTGGAAGATCTTAAAATGGGTACGTATCATGTGCTACATCCCCATCGTCTTCTCTGTTTTTCCGAAGCCGACGAAAACTACAGTAACCACCAGAACAAACTATCAAAGTGGTCATGTTTCCCATTTGTTCGGCATCCCGCGAAAGCATGTAAAGGCCGTCACACAATGCCCCCTTTAATGTCGGTAAGAAACTGAAACCTTAAACTGATGTTATAACTGTACTATTTTTTGTTTCATTAGTATTTTTGGTTGTTTCTCTGGAATATCTTTTGGGCCACCATTTATGTGTATATATTCATGTATAACCATTTATGTGGTTAATTTAATTAGATGTGGAAAAGTGAATGTCTGCTTCAGCGAGGATTTTGGTCAGGAAAGTGGTGGCGCCGACACGATTTTAATGCAGGCAAGTGTGTACTTAAGTGGCTATTTTACAGGTTGTATCAGTGATTATGTTTGTTTCAAAGGCTGCATGCCAAGTGTTTGTGATATTGCCTGAATGAATGGAATTAGATTGGTTGATTGGTCGTGTGTGTGTTTTGTAAAGATGGCCTGAGCATTGGGCTATGACTCCGGTTGAGGGATGTTGACTATGTTTCAAACGACATTCAGCTTACTGTCTGGTTACCATCAGGTTAGTTTTTGGTTTAATATCATTTTGTTCGCATGTGCTTGGGACCGATGAGTAAAATGCATATTTGAACAAGTATCAGTTAGAGTTTGAGCCAAAACTTGAAGCTCTTGTTGGAAGGTAAAAAAGCTTTTCCTTCCTTAATATGTAAACCAATGTTCTAGGTTATATAATAGTTATGTGCATATTGGCATCATTTCCTAATATCTTTTGCGTAGGCACACCCTTATTTCATGCGAGTGATGGCTGCAGAAAACAATAGGATGCGGACACAGTACCGGAAACATTTTTAGACTTTTTCTCAGCATTTTTATAATTAAATATTCCTTTGGTGGTTTGGAAATAAGTACCAAAACTGTATATAATTAATTTTTAGTATAACCAAAACATAGTTTGTCAGGGAATTGATGATTTTAGGGTTAATTTGTCGTGAAATCAAGTTAACTTGCAATTGATCGTAGGGTAATGTTTGATTTTTTTAGTTGAACATGAATTTACCAGGAGTATGCATTGAGTACTAGAATGCTTTGTTGATAGCTACTAAGTCAGTAGTGCTTTTGATTATGTTTATTTTTTTATATTTTGTTTAGCTTGTGAATTTAAAATCGATATATTCTTTTCTCAAAACAATACATTGATTCGATAGTGGTGTTTAATTTAATGATGTTGTTGCTGCAAGTGTATAGGCTTTGTTAGAAATATATATGTTTTGTATACTGAAGAAGAAAAAGAATAAGAATAAGAACAATCACTCATTCATAGAGATTTATGTGGTTTGATCATTATGGTTATGTCCGTAGGCAACTGTGAACTAAATGGAAAATGATGCAGTGCAGTTTAACAACAAACAAACAAACAAACATAACCAATGTATGTAAGAAAGAACTAAACCTCGGAGAATTAGAAGTCGCAATGGTTAAAGACCAAAAAATTAAAAACCGGCGTTACATTTTACAAACCGGTATCCATACCCGATGGGTTCGTCACCTTCGGTCACTATGGTCAGCTAACCAACCAACACCAGTTCGTCACGCGCGGGTTACCCACTAGATGCAGATGATTTGTTCTTAAAACAAGTGGAAGAATCAGATAACAAAGCATTTTACAGGCTGACTTAGCCTTAGCTGACGAATGCAGTGTGAGCGATTATTGTGGGAAGACAGCTTTAACTGTTTTGATCGTGGGAAGACATATAATAATAGCCATTGCTGGTGACTCTCGTGCAGTCCTATGTAAGAACGGGTCTGCAACACAGATGACTCAAGACCACAAGTACTTGTTTACAAGAAAAGGAAAGATGCGAGCGGTTAGGTGGTTACTTTGATGAAGACGGGTACCTGAACGGTCAACTAAGTGTGACTCGTGTGCTTGGAGACTGGCACATGAAGAAGGAGAAGTTGGTGATTGCTGAACAGGATGTGATACAAATGGTGTTGACGGATAATGTTGAGTTTATGATCATTGTGTGTGATGGGATATGGGATGTGATGTCAAACCAAAAAGAGGTGGCTCTTGTTCGGTGTCAACTACGGCAACATAATGACCCTCAACGATGTGCTAAAGAGCTAATTGCCCAAGCCTCACGCCTTCACTCAGCTGATAATCTAACTACTATTGTCGTTTGCTTCTGTTCTCCCGCTCTTACTCCTGCCACTCAAACTCGGTTTCCAAATTCTAGGCTCTTTAAGAAGAAACCCTTAAATGTCTTACTGTAAAACTTGATCAAGTGGTCACTTAGAAGAGATGTGATAGGATTCGATTCATTTATTGAAAAAATGGAGAGTATTTTTTATACAACAGTTTTTTGTAAGACACATTATATGATTATAAAGAAATTTTAAATTTTGTTCTTAATTTGTTTTTAGTTTTATCTGTTGTTGAAGCAAAATCCGAACTGTCGTTCATGATTCCAACCAAAATGAGTAGTGCTATAATCGAAACTGGTACCTGTAATATTTTTTATGGTTCTCGATCGATCGATGTAAAACACGTTTTGATATCCTTTTTGGCGTATTACGCCTTTATTTTTTATTTTTTGGATTTCTCAGTATTGTAACCGAAACAATGTTTTGATAAAAACTTCTTAAGGTTCAATAAACCTAGCTCTTTATATGAAAATTATTGACTTTCTTCGCGTGTTTGTGACATTATACGTTCTACAACTATTTAACTGTCCTCTATAGCCGTTAAAAGCTATCATTGCTGTGAAGTGCAAGTTCTTTTATATACATATGTATACAACTTATATGTGATTTTTTTTTATCTTTTTAAGGTTTGAATTTCGTTCTCGCCCCGTTTTGTCGACCCCACAGCAACGCACGGGTTTCCTACTAGTAATTAATAACAACGCAACTTATCTATATCTAGCGATGTAATTCTAAGTTGGCACCATATGAGCAACCTGGACCAACTCATTAAAAACTCTAATCATATCAAGATTAAATGACCCCAAGCCAAACTTTAAAAGTTAAGCTTGCTTAGGCTTTTGCGTTTAGTCAAGCTTATACTTATGTAATATGATAATATTTTTCGTAACATAACAAATAATTATACTTTTTTTTAAAGAAGGCGATATCTCATTAAGATGAAAAACCTCAACAAGTTGCTTAAGGCATTAGTACAATACAAAAGGAAGAAAATTACAAGAGCATTACTAAAAAAAACTAAATTCACCCCAATCTTTCCATACAAGATCTTGGATTCCAGCCCTTGCTTTCATCCATAAGAATAAGAATAAGAATGAGAGTGCTTTGATGTCTCCAACAGCTCTTGATACTTGTGTTGTCTTGTTATTAAAAAATTAGATTGTTTCATATCCACCAAATAGTCGAACATGTTGCTGCCACAATAACATATACCGCCTTCTTTTTCTCTTTTGAAGAACTACAACTTTGAATATATTCCATTAGTTCGACTAGACTGAGCAAATACCTTGGAAGAGGTATTTTTAGCCATAATGAAATCACATCCCATACCAAATGAGTGTATTGACAGGAAATCAACAAGTGATCAACTGATTCGTTAGCCGAGTTACATAATACACACATTACCGAGGGTATTGTGATGTTTCTGATTGCCAGCGTGTAACACCCCGAAAATGTAAAACTTTATATTAGAATTATAAAGTTTAAATAAACAAAAAAAAATAGTTCAACTAGGAAAATTATAACCTAGTTAACTACAAGCCTAGAAATAACTTGAAATAGGTTAAATAACCAAAACTATATATTAAACAAAAGTGGAGGGGCCAATAGTGTTAAAACTGAAACTTATATTATGTATTTAATAAAAACAAAACCAAACTCCCCATATGAGGAGTCTGGTCGATCAGGAACAACAGGGGGCGACACCCCACTCTCAAAAACCCTAGTTCATCATGAAATTTGATCAATTGAAGGATAAATTCTGACCCAAATCAAAATCCGAACATAGATTAGTGATCCTCATCACAAGGGGGTTACAAGGTATGTAAAATTCGATGCTAATTCTTTGTTTGAAATTCTCATGAAATTGGGAATTATCTGAAATTCATGTTGCATGTTTGTTTTATGATGAAATAGAAACAATATAATGTTTAAGGACAAACCCTAGACGAATACAAGTTGAAAACATGTGAAATTTTAGTAGAATCCATGAACACCACTGTAGGTGATTAGTGGGTTATGTAGAAATTGATAAGCACTAGGAAATTTGGGATTTTTCTAGTGTAATTTGACCTATGTAAAGCTATTTCAGAATTTTAAGGGCAAATATGTATGTTAGATAGCTTGATTTATGAAAATTCGGGTTAGATGACAAGTCATGAACTTGTTAATGAACTAATTAAAATTATGCCCTTAAGGTGTTCGCATAAATGCCTCAAAGAAGGGTTAAATCTGAAAATTTGAGTTAAACCGTATGATTGTGATGTCTAGGCAAAATATGCGAATTGTGAATTAAAAAGAGTTCTAAACGTGTTTTCGTTGAACTCAATAGGAAAGGATACCGGAGCTCCAAGCGAACAAGCCGGTGGCGACTTGCGTTAGAAAGGCGTGCACTAAAGGTATGTAACTTGATTTGTTACATTTGAGTAAACTTTTGTTGCTTAGTATATATGTAATTGATTGGTGAATAAAAGTCGAGTTGGAATTAAGCGATGGTGTTCGCTAGTTCGAATCATAGGCCAAGAAATTGGTTAGACCTCATTGGTTGTCATCAAAATTGGAGGATTCCTTAGATGAGCTAAACGGGTCAAATAACCAATTAAGGCATGGAATGTATTGTAGCACGGTTATTCGGTCTTTGTTAACAATTATAAAAGACCTATTTGATTATGAAAAAAATCAGTGTATTGGTTGGTTAGAATGAGGAATTTGAGAAAAGGGTGTGAGCAAAACAAACAAGAAATCAAAACATGAAGTTGCAGGGAATACCGTAAGTTACGGTATCACCGTAACTTACGGTAGAGATCAAAGTCTTACGGTGTCCTTCTTCTGAGTTACGGTGGACTAGGATTGTAAGACGACTACCGTAACTTACGGTAGGACCGTAACTTACGGTAGAGCCTGGAAAATTCTGTAAATTTGTATAAATATAATTAATCGAACCCACTTTCATCGTAGTTTCGATTGAGTATAAATTCTAAGTATTCTAATACTAATGTTTAGTGTAAACATTTCAGTTTCTAGGTATTCAAGGATTACGGATGACGGTCAAGCAAGCTTTTGAAGAACCGAACACGAACTTTTGAAGCTTCCGCATAAATTAACTCGGTTTAAACTATGTTATGATGTAAATCGTTTGCTAAACAACTTATGGATGTTTAAATTAGTCGGTTGATAACTAATCTTTGTTACCTTAGAACTTGGTTTTGGAACAAATGTTTTAAGTTAGAAATCTTTTGTATAAAAGATTATGAATTATTACTAAATTCAAATAGAAATTTTAAGAGTGTTACAAGTTGGTAATCAGAGCTTAAGGTTGTCAATAAGTGTTCGGTTCAAGCTTGATCGATCGTCCGGTAAGAATTAATTATTTATTTCAGTAGATCTTATCCTATGTAAGTGAAAGTGATGGAAATAAATGTGCACGGGAAGAGCGCGTTAATACACTCAAACCCGGAAAGTACACTAAATGAGAACGGTCAAAGCGAGTTATGAACTTGGCTAAACCGAAACAAACAAAGTTATGTCATAAATGAGATGTTTAATAATCGATGTAAACATTTCAGTTTCAAGACATCTGGTAAGAGCTACTTATAATTGAGAATAAACGATATGAATTATGTGAAAAGTGTATGAGAGGAGTGTATAAATATGCTCGAACCTGGGAAATACACTAAGTAAGAAAAGTAAGGCAAGATGTGTACTTAACCAAATTGAAAAAGAATAACACATTACTTATGATTAAGTAAGAGTGATATAAATTTCCATATAATAAGATGGAAATGAATTAAATAATTATTGATAAATCGTGATGGATGTTTCAGTTAAAGAAATGTCCGGAGTAACCGGAGATGATTCGACATCTCAATTGACTGAACATATGAAAGCTAAGATTTTCGAGGAGGTCGGAAAAGCTCTAGAAAATAGTCTATCACAGTATATTGATAGATTACAAACCACAATCGTGCCGGTGGTGAACGATATAATGGCTGAATTGAAAGACAGCATACTGCAAGAAATAGAAGAAAAGAGGGGGTTGAATATGAATCCAAGATCCGTAAAGAAGTCCAAGTCTAATAAAGCTCCCAAGAAGGGAGTTACAAAAAGTGTGTTACATCAGTGTAGATTTTGTGGAAAAATTCACAAGGGCACATGTGGTAAGCCAAGACATAAGAAGTCTAAATGTCCAGAGAGGCTTGGAACCAAGGACACAACCGACACAAAGTCAGATGCCCAGAAATCAAGGACAAAGTTGTTTTATATAACAGCCACAGAGGCTAAAGCTGAACCTGATGTCGCTTCAGGTATACTCTTGTAAATTAAATTTCAGTATGAATTTTTAATTATTATGAGTGCAAATAAATTGTTTGTTTTACATCAATTTATTCAATATCCTACATTCGCGTTAATGAAATTATCTATGCTTTGAGAAATAGAAATAGGTAGTAATAAAAATTCTATTGTTTATAAGAGGTGCTGAAACTGTACATTGAGCATCGAGGTAAAAGTAATCTCGATAAATATTGCAATGGGAAGGAGTGCGTGTACACTCGAACCCGAGAAATGAATAAAGTGAATAAATTTTGCGTTGGGAAGGAGTGTAATTACGCTCGAACCCGAAAATTGCAATAATAATGAATAGCGAAGGCAAGGTTATAGACTTGGCCAAACTAAATAAAATGTGTAGAAGCATTATTTACATCAACAAACGATGTGGATAAATTTCATGCAACAATAAGGAATAACAAAATTAAATGAATTAATTTTGTTACAGTTTCAATAGGAATAAGGTTAAAGATGAGAAATTAAGACTCGGAAATTTGCTACTATGAATAATAAAATATCAATAGACGCAAAGTTAGAAACTTGGTTATGGGTAACCATCCAAGTAACATAGTATTAATCAAATCCTTATGAAGAAGGATGATAATCACAATGATGGATGTGATTGTATAAAAGATTAGTAAAATAAACGTTATGAAAGTGTTAGAATAAGAACGGGTAAACCCCAAAAGCCGTATAACAATAGCAGTAGTTTTATCAACTAAGACTTAAGAAATGGCCTTCGGGACATTAGCAAAAGAAATAGACCTAAGGGTCGCTAACAAAAGAAAGGCGGTATTCAGATCAAATAAGTAAAATGCGTAATAATAAAGGTAAACGGAAGCCGGATAACGGGAATGTATTACATTAAGGTAATGAGCCCAAGGGAAGGGATAAGAGTCAAGGTAATTAAAATTATAAACTAACAAACAAGAATGTTAAGGCACAAGGATAAAGTTTGACTATTATAAGTAATAAAGTTCATCAGAATGAGTCAAACAAAATAAAAGGAAGAATTAAGGAATTGGTGAAATAAAGGCGACGGATTACGCTAATACCACCGAATAAATAAAAACGGAATCTTAATGCATGTCTCTAATGATGACTCTAATAATGACTTCGGTAAAATGACCGATAGATTAGTATGACTACAGATATATGCGTAAACCAAGAGACGGTGACGCATATTAAAAGTCAAAAGACTCGGATTAGGAGCTATGACTAAAAGACGATAAAATTTTGCAAAAACAGAAAATTCGATAGTTATGTTCAACTACTTTAATGTTGGGCGGGTTGAATAAAGTATAGTGGTTGATATCCCAAGTAAGCGCAACCTGGATAATGAGAGCGTGAAATATTATTGAATCTATGGGATAGGTCATAAAAGAGTATGAAAGGGAAAATGCAAGCCAATGAAAACGGAGTGTTAAAAACATCAAAATCTAGAACCCGGGTAACGGGTTGAAAGGAAATAGAGGCATAAACCAAATAACGGCATGAGTAAAATAAATCGACACGAAGGACACATAAGAAGTCATAGAGTCGGGGAGATAATCCGAAAGGAAATGAGTGTAGCCTTAGACTAAGGTCAAGGTAAAACTAAACATGGCGTGATGTGATCACGGACACAAAAGTAATATAAAATGTAATCACGTTATAGTGTAAATGACTAGATATGGAAGTATAAACACACAAAAGGGCCGATGACGGCAATATTGCATACCCGAATGACGAGGTATGAGGTAGAATGGTGACCAATTAGTTTAGGCAATAAAACAAGTTGTAGCCTAAATAACACTGTGACCTAGGTAGAGCGCTTGTTAATATAAAACTAGCGTAAAGTAAGTATGGCTTACACTAGTCTTATATTTTAGAATATTCTCTATCGTATTAGTTACGAATAAGATAAATACATAGTTGAGGTATGATGTTTTAGCGTGTAGACGTACGGAACAAGATAGTTGAGTATGACAAGAAACCATGTGGAGGGTTTAAAAGGAGTTAAATTGGTAATTCGATCATTTTATGACAAATGGAAAATGAACTTTTAAATGATTAGCTTATAGGGTAAACCAAAACAATAAGGGTAAAACGGTAAAATTGGTCACGCGTCGACCATAACTATTGGTTTTAAAAGACACTTATGAAGTAAGCCTTAATAGGTCGAAAAGTGTTAAGAAATGAATTATAAGTAAAACGACCGCACGATGTAAATCAGAGCGAGTCATATAGTAGAGATGAAAATACATGTCATCTCGCTAATAAAATCGGTCATTTAGACTAAACGGGTCAAAGGGTAAAGATACCACCTTTTGATAATAGCGACTAATGATTATTGTCGAGTTATATGATTTCAGGAATAAATGTAGAAATGATATTTGCATCGCTATTATTTAGCGAACATTATAGCAAGGCATTAAAACAGGTCAATACATTGACCCGAGCCAAGTATGTGTAATAGAGTAATTACTCATTTAGAACGTAAGGTTCAATGAGCATTAAATGAAGTCTTAGATAGACAATGGGTTACTTAAATGGGTAAACTGAATATTTTAAAAGAGGGTCGTGGCGTTTTGAAAAGCATAATGACTTTTCAAACAAGATCATAACTCAAAAGGAGAATTATGGGTCAAACATGCTCTCAAAAGACCTTGTCGTAATTGAAAGACTAAAAAGGACCAAAACGCCCTTGTTACCTAATTCGAACAAACAACCTTTAAAGGTTGTTTGGAAACGAGTTTTATGAATTAGGTAAATACTTAGAATAAGTATAGAAGCTAAAAGAGGTATTATATTAGTTAAATGGCTCTATTTGAGTTTTTGCCGTAAAATAATAATTCGAGAGGTAAAATTTGGTTTATATAGATCACCACATTAAACTCACCATAAATACAGTTGTGGTGGGAGATTATAGGATAAGAAATGTGGTGATGGAATGCTAGAAGCAATTGCGAAATAAACAAATCGATCAAGTCAAGATCAAGTGGGAGCATAGGAAAGGTTCGGATAATACGTGGGAGTCCGAAGAGGAGATGCGACGTCTCCACCCTACATTATTTGGTACGTACTTCGGTTTCGGGGACGAAACCCTTTTAAGGGGGGTGGACTTGTAACACCCCGAAAATGTAAAACTTTATATTAGAATTATAAAGTTTAAATAAACAAAAAAAAAATAGTTCAACTAGGAAAATTATAACCTAGTTAACTACAAGCCTAGAAATAACTTGAAATAGGTTAAATAACCAAAACTATATATTAAACAAAAGTGGAGGGGCCAATAGTGTTAAAATTGAAACTTATATTATGTATTTAATAAAAACAAAACCAAACTCCCCATATGAGGAGTCTGGTCGATCAGGAACAACAGGGGGCGACACCCCACTCTCAAAAACCCTAGTTCATCATGAAATTTGATCAATTGAAGGATAAATTCTGACCCAAATCAAAATCCGAACATAGATTAGTGATCCTCATCACAAGGGGGTTACAAGGTATGTAAAATTCGATGCTAATTCTTTGTTTGAAATTCTCATGAAATTGGGAATTATCTGAAATTCATGTTGCATGTTTGTTTTATGATGAAATAGAAACAATATAATGTTTAAGGACAAACCCTAGAAAAATACAAGTTGAAAACATGTGAAATTTTAGTAGAATCCTTGAACACCACTGTAGGTGATTAGTGGGTTATGTAGAAATTGATAAGCACTAGGAAATTTGGGATTTTTCTAGTGTAATTTGACCTATGTAAAGCTATTTCAGAATTTTAAGGGCAAATATGTATGTTAGATAGCTTGATTTATGAAAATTCGGGTTAGATGACAAGTCATGAACTTGTTAATGAACTAATTAAAATTATGCCCTTAAGGTGTTCGCATAAATGCCTCAAAGAAGGGTTAAATCTGAAAATTTGAGTTAAACCGTATGATTGTGATGTCTAGGCAAAATATGCGAATTGTGAATTAAAAAGAGTTCTAAACGTGTTTTCGTTGAACTCAATAAGAAAGGATACCGGAGCTCCAAGCGAACAAGCCGGTGGCGACTTGCGTTAGAAAGGCGTGCACTAAAGGTATGTAACTTGATTTGTTACATTTGAGTAAACTTTTATTGCTTAGTATATATGTAATTGATTGGTGAATAAAAGTCGAGTTGGAATTAAGCGATGGTGTTCGCTAGTTCGAATCATAGGCCAAGAAATTGGTTAGACCTCATTGGTTGTCATCAAAATTGGAGGATTCCTTAGATGAGCTAAACGGGTCAAATAACCAATTAAGGTATGGAATGTATTGTACCACGGTTATTCGGTCTTTGTTAACAATTATAAAAGACCTATTTGATTATGAAAAAAATCAGTGTATTGGTTGGTTAGAATGAGGAATTTGAGAAAAGGATGTGAGCAAAACAAACAAGAAATCAAAACATGAAGTTGCAGGGAATACCGTAAGTTACGGTATCACCGTAACTTACGGTAGAGATCAAAGTCTTACGGTGTCCTTCTTCTGAGTTACGGTGGACCAGGATTGTAAGACGACTACCGTAAGTTACGGTAGGACCGTAACTTACGGTAGAGCCTGGAAAATTCTGTAAATTTGTATAAATATAATTAATCGAACCCACTTTCATCGTAGTTTCGATTGAGTATAAATTCTAAGTATTCTAATACTAATGTTTAGTGTAAACATTTCAGTTTCTAGGTATTCAAGGATTACGGATGACGGTCAAGCAAGCTTTTGAAGAACCGAACACGAACTTTTGAAGCTTCCACATAAATTAACTTGGTTTAAACTATGTTATGATGTAAATCGTTTGCTAAACAACTTATGGATGTTTAAATTAGTCGGTTGATAACTAATATTTGTTACCTTAGAACTTGGTTTTGGAACAAATGTTTTAAGTTAGAAATCTTTTGTATAAAAGATTATGAATTATTACTAAATTCAAATAGAAATTTTAAGAGTGTTACACAGCGCATCCCTTGTGGGTATCCTATCGAACACCGCCCTCCATAGAAAACAATTTATTTTTTTTCGATATCCAGTTCAGCCATATAAGCACTTTTGTTTCCGGGATAGTCTGTATAACATCCATTTATGACTGTAGGTTGCATGCTTTGAATTCCTCGCTAGTTTTGTTGCTTTTCCATAACCAAGTGTCTGGTTTCAGCTCTACCACTCTGCCTTCCAACAGACTAACGCAATTTCCCCACGCATTTGTAGCTCCAGATTGCGTGAGGGGAGAAGTGCTACCCCATAACCACAAAACCTGCCCATTATTAACACTGCAACGCTGCTGAACCGTGCAATATTTATTTGTTTCCAAGGTAAATAGGTTAGGGAAGCGTTCCCGTAGCGACATGTTGCCCACCCACCTATTTCACTAAAAAAAAGTTTTATCTCCATAGCCCAATTACACCTCCAACATGTTTTGTACTTGTGTTGGTGTGAGGTCAGTTCACCTCCCCAAATTTACAATATTTTTCCACACACCGCTTATCGAACTCATTAACGGTATAGCGGGATAACTTCGACTCCTACTATGTATTGCCGTTATAACTTTAGTCCAAATGTGGGTATTTTCATTTTTAAATTTCATGATCCACTTCACCATTAATGCCTTGTTTATTGATGCTAGGCTGCTAATCCCCCATGCTCTTTTGGTGCCACAACTTTATACCAAGGTACCTAACTAACTTTGTTTTTATCAAGGCACCCCCCCCCCACACACAAAAAAAAATACGACTAATTTCTCCAAATATTTAATAACATGTATTGGTGCATTAAATAATGATAAATAATATGTAGGGAGGTTACCTAGTACTGCCTCGATCAATGTCGTCCTTCCGCCAAAAGAAAGTGTCCTAGCCTTCCATATGGAGAGTTTATTTTCAAACCTTTCAATCACGGGTTTCAATTTTTTTACCAAACCCATATTGGACCCCACCGGTTGACCTAGATAGGTAAACGGTAGTAAACCCTTTTCACAATAAAGGTTGACCTAGATAGGTAAACGGTAGTAAACCCTAGCCGCGCTTAACTGATTTCTGTCAAATAACGCTGCAAATTCATATCCTTTTATCAGCACTCTGCGCAACTGTGTGAAGAAGCAAGAATTCAAATGGACGCCTGAAGCAGAAGCCGCTTTTCAGCAAATGAAAGAATGCTTAATCAACCTCCCGACCCTGACCGCGCCGTTTGAGAAAAAAACCACTCATCCTATACTTGTCTTCTTCGGATAAGGCATTTGGGTCGGTATTGCTAGTGGAGAGAGATGGAGTTCAAACTCCAATTTACTATGTCAGTAGGGTGCTTACAGATCCAGAAACGAGATATTCAACAATGGAAAAGCTAGTACTTGCACTGCTACACGCTTCCAGGAGGCTGCGCAGACACTTCACAGGCCACGTCATCACCGTGCTTACTAACTTTTACATCGGCACAATATTGCAAAAGCCAGAGACATCTGGCCGGTTAGCGAAATGGGCGATCGAGCTGGGGGGCCATAACATTCTATACAGGTCGCGCCCAGCAATCAAGGGTCAAGTGCTAGCGGATTTCATCACCGAGGTCCCGGAAGATAAAATCAAAGATTGTGAAATTGTTGAGACTCCCATAAAAGACACGTCCGATGGGCTATGGTTTCTTTACACTGATGGAGCCTCAAACGAAGATGGCGCAGGAGCTGGATTGCGCCTTGTTAGCCCTGAGAAACATGAATTCACATACGCCATCAAGTTGGATTTCAAGAACACCAACAACGAGGCGGAATATGAGGCATTCTTGGCACGCTTGCGCCTCGCCATCAAAATGGGAGCTCAAAACCTACAAGCGCATGTTGACTCACTCCTGATTGCCAGTCAAATCAACGGATTATATGATGCAAAAGGCGAAGTTATGGCTTTGTATTTAGACCAAGAAAAAGAGTTGCTTCAACAATTCAAGTCATATAAGGTAGTGCACATCAATCGCTCAGAGAATAAACCAGTAGACGCCTTGAGTAAGCTCGCTTCAACTTCTTTTCAACATCTTGCCAAAGATGTAAGAATAGAAGTACTAAAAAAACCCGTCGGTTTTGCTGCGTCAAGTGAATGTGATCGAGATAGGGCAACCATCTTGGATGACCCTATAATCCAGTATTTTCAAGAAGGAGTACTCCCTGACAACAAAGCAGAGGCAAGAAAGATACAGAATAAGGCCCTGCATTATGAGATGAATGGTGGTATCTTGTACCGAAAATCCTTCTTGGGGCCACTTCTGCGCTGTGTGGACCCCCAAGACGCAAATTACTTGATAAGGGAGATTCACGAGGGAATCTGTGGCATACATGCAGGCCCACGCATGGTCGTCGCAAAAATAATGAACGCTGGATATTATTGGCCAGGGATGCATGTCGACGCTCTAAAGGAGTTACGCAAATGCGACTCCTGTCAAAGGCACTTCCCAAAAACCCTGCGCCCAAAAAACGATCTTATCCTCGTATCCACTGCTTGGCCTTTCCAGCAGTGGGGAATTGATATGGTGGGACCTTTCCCCGAAGCTCCTGGTGCCGTCAAATTCATAATCGTGGTTGTCGATTGTTTCACTAAATGGGTGGAGGTCAAAGCTCTCGCCTCAACTACTGCAATGATGGTGCGCAAGGTTATGAAAATTTGAGTTGGACCTTCACCTACAAATAATGTGTCATCCGCATATAGTAGGTGTGAGATTGTTGGGCCCAAACCAGGTGTTTTAACTCCTTTTATGATACCCGACTCAACCACACTTTTCATAGCAACATGTAACGCCTCCATTGCCAAAGTGAAAAAAAGTGGAGATAACGGGTCACCTTGTCGGACCCCCCTTTGGATGTTGAATTCCAAAGTTGGCGACCCGTTTACCAAGATTGATGTTCTAGCCGTCTTTAAAATTCCCATCACCCATTTCCTCCATAGAGCCGGAAATCCCATTTGAGACAAAATCGAATCTAGAAACTCCCAACTTAAATAGTCAAAAGCCTTCTCAAAATCTACCTGAATAGCATCATTTTTCTTTTGCTATTTTTTGCCCAAGAAATTAGTTCGTTAACAATCAAATGACCTTCTAGAATGCTTCGTCCTTCAATATAGGCGGTTTGCACATCACTAACCAATGAGCCCATTACTTTTTTCAGTCTATTTGCCATAGCTTTAGTTACAACCTTCGAGATGCAACCTATCAAACTGATAGGTCGAAAGTGGTTGATATTTTGAGGGTTATTTATTTTGGGAATGAGTGTTATGAAGTTAGAATTACATACCCGATTGTACATAAAAGTAGTCAAGTGCCTTCACAAAATCATTTTCACAAAGGTCCCATAAATCCTTTATAAACAAGAAGGTAAAACCATCCAGCCCCGGTATCTTGTCTCCTCCACAACTCCACACCACCTCCTTTATTTCCTCTTTTGAAAATCTTTTCACCAACATGGCAGATTGAGGCAAGGTGAGTACCTTAAAACTACTATTGATGAATTTGGGTCTATTATGATCACGTACTTTAAAGGTAGATTGAAAATAGTTGTGTATTTCCGCCCTGAGTTCATCGGGTTGGGATATCCAGACGTCATCGAAGTTCAACCCGTTGATTATGTTGTTTTTTATGGCCTTTTATTATACCATGGAAGAACGTCGTATTTTCATCCCCATGAACCGCCCACTTTACCTTAGCCATTTGTTTTGAATCTTCGATCCTATTTTCGTCCAACTCATTAACCATTTTCAGCCACGATTCTCTATATTTATCTTCTTGTTTAGTTAAAGCAACTGGTTCAACTTTTAAATCCAGAATATCCACTTTCTTCCTTAATTCCGACAACATTCCGTTATTTATTTTTTTTTACCTCTTTGCACCAAGGTTTTAACACGGCTTTAACCGCCTTTAATTTTGCTGATAGCAGTTTATCTGGAGGATTGAACCCTATGACCTCTTCATAAGCCTTTTTCAAACGAAAAGGTGTCTTTCCAGTGTAAACGTCTAAGCATAGTAATAACAATGGTCTGTGGTCCGATTTATATTTCGCTAGCCCTAGGAGTTTCGCCAAGGGCCACAAAGATAAAAAAGAGTGACAAGACCTAGTCTATTTTGCTAAATCTATGTCCATCATCCGTCATATATCATGGAGTATTCTGATAGACCTGCTTTGTTGATAAAGGAGTTAAAATATGATAATATTTTTCGTAATATAACATATAATCACACAATAAATATAAATCTACTACTTCTAATAAAACAAAACCAACTTATGCCACATGGCATATACTTAGGCTACTAGATGCCACGTGGCATCTAATTGTTTCTCCAATTCTCCCTTTGAGCGGCAAACTGAGTCACGCTGTTTCTCTCATTCTTTCCCTCACATTCTAGGGTTTCTCTCATTCTCCTCCTCCCTCTCTGTCGCCTCTTTACTGATACTCTAAGATCATCATCCCATCAATTCACAAGGTTAGATTAACAATAATTCCGATTAAAGATAGTGATTTTATCATTCTAATATGTTGATATATGTTATCATTATCATTTGATTTTAATTTTCTAATGATTTTGGCTGGGGTTTCTTCGTATTGGATCTGTTTGCTGCTCCTTTTACAAATCCCGCTCTAACCCTAAAAAACTATAACGCCACACATTCCATCTTCTTCAATCGATCTCTTCAATCCTCTTATTAGATTTTCGCCTGTAAGTAATAAGCCTCATAATCTTACAAATAGCGATAGACAACCACATAGCCAACATTGTCCATGAAATTAGTCCTAAGAAGATATGAAATGGTCGCCACGGTTGATACCAATGCTTGGATTGTATGAATCGCACTATCTGCTATCTCTGTCTCAATCATCACGAGGACCACCGAAACATGTAGGTTATGATTCATCTTTTTTTTGCCATTAATGTTTCAGTTTTAATTCTTTTAATCTCCTTTCACATCACTAAGTCGAATCTTATTCTAGGTTTTCGTCAATTTTAAATTTACTCAATCACATATGATTCTATTGATATACTATTGTTTCTTGATAAAATTAAATCATGTCGCTGCAGGTTGAATTTGACCACTGGAAATAAAAGAAAACTTGCCCTGCTTGGAATGTATGCCATCCCCCTCTCTCTACCTACAAACCCACACCCACATGGTTGATATATGAAGGGGTATGGTCCCAAAAAGCCGCGCAGACCTTCATTCAGGTCGCGCGCAAGACCATACTACTTATTTAGCAAAGTGTTCAACCTTAAACTCGCGCGGGTTACTCCAGCATGGATTAACCCCGCGCGAGGTCTCAACAAGAGAAAACACCAAATTCAACACTTAGCATTCTGAATAAGAGCCTCCAGCCCCTATAATCCTGCGCAGGCTAGTTACGTGCCCAACAAGGGTCGCGCAGGAACTATAGCGCAAGGCCACTTCAGAAAGTACGAAAGGTACAAGTGGCAGAAGAAAGGAGCCAATCGGCGTCCTCCATGTTGTGCTCAATCGTGCTCCATGATCGTCTGACGTGCAGGAGACAGAGAGTACACAAGGACGCCTACGTGGCACCAATAACAGGGCAGAGACACATGCCCCACGATCTCCACTTACCTGCTGATGGCAGAAGGACGGCTAGGCCGACAATTGTGACACGTGGCTCCAATCACGGTGTGCCCGCACCGGAGAACTTCTAGAAGCCACTAACGGTCGACACCAGTGAGACAAGGAGCATATCCTCTATGTTGTCGCCTTCCGGCCCAAGGCCCATCAGCCCATATCCTCTTACACCTCTCCGGCTATAAATAGAGACCTCAGTTCATAGGTTAAACATTCTACTCCCTCTACTCTCACTCTTTACATACGTTTATCTCCTCAAACAATCGCTTATTCTCACGTCGGAGTCTGGTTAAGAGGGAAACCCCCATATTCCCCTCTTAACGAGCTAACGGTGTTCTGTTTTGCAGGATTATCGGATCATTAAGGAGCTCAGAAAGTCATAAGAAGATTAACCATTATGGTAGAAACATAAACCAAACTAATTACCACTAAGATTAGTTTCGTGTTTCTTCATTGGCGCCCACCGATTTTTTGCAAATTACTCTCATCTTTTTCTCTGAGTCTTCAAAGTTGTTTTTCCTTCGATCATGGCTGGTCAAGGAATCATTCCTGATTTTGGTTTTGGAATAAACTCTAACGCAGTGTTGGGGGAGGACAATTGTCACGGCCCCCGTCCCGGTTTTACCCGGTCCTGGAGTCGCGGGACAGAAACCCGTGGTATTAATTAATTGAGTTGACAGCGGAAGTTTAAACATGATCTTTTAAACTTTGAAAGTGCCCGATTATTTTATTTCATAATTTGGGATAAACCCCGTAATTTACAATATTAATTAATTGAGTTGACAGCAGAAGTTTAAACATGATCTTTTAAACTTTGAAAGTGCCCGATTATTTTATTTCATAATTTGGGATAAACCCCGTAATTTACAATAGAGGAATTTCACGCGGAAATTCCCTGGTTTACAAAACATGTTTATTTATTTAACTGAGCCACCACTTCAAGCTTGTTAGTGCTCCGTAGCACGTTTTCCTTGATTCGCAGCAGGTCGCCTGAAACATGTTTAAAAATATTTTATCAGCGGGGAAATACTGGCGAGTCACTCAAGTTAAAAAAAACGACACATTAGTTATAAATTACAGCATAAGAGCGATTATAATGGCTTTTATCTTATTTTTATCTGGCGTCGTGTCACCTCCTGGTGACGATGGTCATACCACTATTGGGTCCTTTCACCCAAGTAGTGATGATTATCACTGTTAGGTTGATGAACCTAACCGTGAGAAATTAGTAATGTGCACAATACCCCACTAGCCAGTGATTCAAGATAACCAAGACTTAATCCCTGTAATTATAACTTTTGAAAATAATTGAAGTATTGTAAAACATTGTTGATAAAAAGAGAATGACTGACATTGCAGATTTAAACGGGTAGAGTTTTAGCCTACTGATAAGTCGTGTAACCTAATTTAAACAACAATGCACACGAACTAGGTCAGTAACTAATACAACATTTACGATAACTCATGAGATTAAAACCCTCACAACGAATCACAAAGTGCAATACGTAAACATCCATCGAATTCACGACGAATGACAAAGTATAGCCTTAATGTGGGCAGCACTTAAACATCCATCGGATTGGTTTCAGTCGATCAGACATTGAATCGTAGCAGCGATCGAGTTAATACCTTGTATCGTAGCAGTGTCTCCCTAATGGAATTTATGATTTTAAGCAATGGAACTTCGTTTTTGACTGAAATCTCGAGCACAGATGAACTGCTCATGGCCTAGGAATTTATAGCTGAAAAATGGGGTTTACGCGGCCCACGTAAACCCTTTCTTAAACTTACGCGGCCCGCGAGGGCCATCTAATCGTAGACTAGGGCTAGCGTGTCACACCTAGGCCTGCCATGTGTACGACACGTGGCCTATTCACTTATCCGGAGATTTAAGAGTTGTCGCGGCCCGCGTAAGCATATGCTTACCTTTACGCGGCCCGCGTGAGAACCAAATCTCACTTTTTTCTTGATTTTTCATGCACATTAAGGTTTCAGGGGTCCGGGTTTTCACTTACGGGTTGTTTTGGTACATTTTTGCAAGTCTTTACAACAATCAAAATGTCCAAGTCCAACATGTGGAAGAAATTGGTGAAATTGAAGTAACCAACACTGGGGGACCCCGCGCGAGTGCCACTCGCATCACTCAAACGATAACCCCAGTAAATCACGTCGCTGGTCCTTCAAACCCAGCTCCACCTCAGAACATTTCGGCGCTATTAGGGCTGCCAGAGGGCGAAACTCCAGCCTCTTGGTACGCAAAACAAATTACGACCATCAACGTGGCATATCAATCTTTGAGCGCACAACAAGCAGTCTTACAAGCAGAACCATCTTTGGTTACACCTACGGGTCCTAGTCAGGGGGCGCGCCAGATACCCCACAACAAAACTTGCACGGAAGAGTTAACAGGCCTCCTCCCCTAAGAAGACCAAGCGCGCATGACACGCGCGACACACGGGGAGAGACCGAAAGCTATTATGATCATCCGTCAAATGTTAAAAGAGGTCCAATTCATAGCTGGCTCGGGCCGAGCAATATGAATAAAGAGTGGGATGACACAGACCCAAATGACCCAACTTGGCAAGATGACGAAGGATCCTCAGTCTTTAACCGTTTGCAGCGAAATCATGAAAATTACAAGCCAAGGCAGCGCATTGCATACAGCGAAGAAGCAGAGCGAGACTTCAGTCTCGCCCATAGACCAGCTGAAGCTGCAGAACACTCGAAGTTTATCCCAAAGATTGCTTTGGCACCACTTTCAAGAAAAAAGCTACCCCCAACAGTGGGAAAATTCAATGGTTTAACTGATCTTGACGACCATGTCAGAGTATTAACAAGTGTTGGTTGTATGGGAGGATGGAATATGCCAATGTGGTGTCATTTGTTTATCTAGACGTTTACTGGGGCTGCTCGCGCTTGGTTCGACAGCCTACCGCCTGGAAAAATCAGTTCATGGGTTGATTTCAGAACTCAGTTTGTAAACCACTTCAGCCAGCAAAGACGCTATCAACGAGATACGTCTGAAGTAACAGATATCTGGCACAGAGAGAACGAAGGTTTGGAAGACTTCATCACTCGCTTTAACAAGGAGTGTTTAGATATCGGTGGTGTAAGCGAACAACTCATGTGCGCTCACTTTAAGAAAGCTATCCGATGTGATAGTCTCATCAGAACTATCACCGGAAAAGATGGTATGCCTAAGGAATGGAGTAAGCTGATGGAAGCCGCAAAAATCGTAGCGCAAACCGAGGAATCGCTAGCTGGAGCCAAGAGCTCATACTCTGAAGATCGTTTTTCCAAGAGAAGCTCGCGCGACTATGGCAAGCGCAACAAGGGCAAAAGTCATGATTGGAAATCTGGAAAACCATGTGGTTATGAGGAAAGATCGCACTACAAAGAGGACGCGCGGGAAACAATTGACAGAATTGGGTATCGAAAGGCAGTCAGGGATGATAACCGAGAAAAGCACTGGACTCCGCTCATAAAAACACCAAAAGAGGTGCTAATGACGGAGAACCACGACTTCAAGGCTCCAAGGCCTATGACAAACAAAAAGGGACAAGACCCGAACCTGTACTGCGACTTTCACAAGGATACAGGTCATCTGACAGATGATTATATCAGCTTACGTCAAGAGATCGAGAAAGCGCTAAAAAGCGGAAAGTTAAGTCACTTGGTGAAAAAATGTGCGCAAAGAAACACGCCAAATCCAGCGCCACGATGAGGGGAACCAAAAGAAAGTTAGGCACCTGGAAACTCATATGGTCAACGGACCAAGATACAGCGCAAGAGAAAAAGGCAAACACCCTTATGAACCTTCATGGCAAGAGCAGCAGGTCATTTTCCCGGTAGTGCGTGGGGGTCCACGCGCCACACGCTCCGTTGTCATTACCGGTCACTACAAAACGGAATACATCTTCATTGACCCGGGAAGTACAACTGACATCATCTATGAGCAATGCTTTAATCTGTTTGACGACGAAGATAAAGTGAGACTGGAGCCGGTTGATTACCCTCTGTCAGGATTTTGCAATGAAATGGTCTTCCCGTTAGGCCAAATCAGTTTCCCCATCACGTTTTCTGACGGGAAGCATTCAAGAACCACAAATGTAAACTTCATGGTAATGCCTGTCAAATCAAGGCATGATGTGTTAATTAGGAGAGAAACCCAAGGAGAATTAAACATGGTAACCTCCACGCCCCACTCAGCCATCGGGTTTCCAACCGAGACAGGGGTGAAGATTATCTATGCAAAGAAAGAAGTAATGTCGGCAGAGGATGTGCGCCCAGCAAAAGCAGCAAAAATTTCAACGACCGAGCCAGCAAGGTGGGTTTTAAACCGAAAATACCCAGAGCAAACGGTGACGATTGGCCACGCAATCTCACCAAACATTAGAACGCACCTCAAACAACTTTTGTTCAGGAACATGGATATTTTCACCTGGACCCCGGCTGACATGACCGGTGTCCCGCGTGACGTTACTGAACATTGTCTGAACACTTATACCTCCGTTGAACCTAAAGTGCAAAGAAGGTGCAACTTAGGGGCGGATAAGACTAAAGCGATGAATGAGCAAGTGTGTGAGCTGCTAAAAGCAGGGATTTTGAGAGAGGTGCGCTATCAAAGATGGGTTGCAAACCCCGTGATGGTGGAGAATTCTAATGGGGGATGGAGAATGTGCATCGATTATACCGATCTCAACAAGGAATGTCCCAAAGATTGCTATTCTTTGCCTGAGATTGATAAAAAGATAGACTCTCTCGCGCCGTATAGATGGAAATGTTTCCTGGATTGTTACAAGGGGTACCATCAGGTTCAAATGAAGCTCGAAGATGAGGACAAGACAGCTTTTCGTACCGACATCGGAATCTTCTGTTACACCAAGATGTCGTTCGGTCTCAAAAACGCTGGCACAACCTATCAGCGCCTGATGGATACGATATTTGCTGACGACATCGGTAAACATATCGAGGTTTACATTGACGATCTGGTAATTAAAAGTCCCGAAAAGGACCAAATGTTAAAGAATATAGAGAAGACATCAACTCTCTGAGAAGTGTGAATATGAAGTTAAATCCGGCCAAATGTTCCTTTGGTATGGAGGAAGGCAAATTCTTGGGCTTCGTGGTTCCAAATGGCAGTTTTAAAGTTAATCCAGAAAAAGTTCAAGCCATAGAGCGGATGCCATTACCGCGAACGATCAAAGAGATGCAAAGGTTGGCCGGCCGGCCGCCTAGCCGCGCTTAACTGATTTCTGTCAAATAACGCTGCAAATTCATATCCTTTTATCAGCACTCTGCGCAACTGTGTGAAGAAGCAAGAATTCAAATGGACGCCTGAAGCAGAAGCCGCTTTTCAGCAAATGAAAGAATGCTTAATCAACCTCCCTACCCTGACCGCTCCGTTTGAGAAAAAACCACTCATCCTATACTTGTCTTCTTCGGATAAGGCAGTTGGGTCGGTATTGCTAGTGGAGAGAGATGGAGTTCAAACTCCAATTTACTATGTCAGTAGGGTGCTTACAGATCCAGAAACGAGATATTCAACAATGGAAAAGCTAGTACTTGCACTACTACATGCTTCCAGGAGGCTGCGCAGACACTTCACAGGCCACGTCATCACCGTGCTTACTAACTTTCAGATCGGCACAATATTGCAAAAGCCAGAGACATCTGGCCGGTTAGCGAAATGGGCGATCGAGCTGGGGGCCATAACATTCTATACAGGTCGCGCCCAGCAATCAAGGGTCAAGTGCTAGCGGATTTCATCACCGAGGTCCCGAAAGATAAAATCAAAGATTGTGAAATTGTTGAGACTCCCATAAAAGACACATCCGATGGGCTATGGTTGCTTTACACCGATGGAGCCTCAAACGAAGATGGCGCAGGAGCTGGATTGTGCCTTGTTAGCCCTGAGAAACATGAATTCACATACGCCATCAAGTTGGATTTCAAGAACACCAACAACGAGGCGGAATATGAGGCATTCTTGGCACGCTTGCGCCTCGCCATCAAAATGGGAGCTCAAAACCTACAAGCGCATGTTGACTCACTCCTGATTGCCAGTCAAATCAACGGATTATATGATGCAAAAGGCGAAGTTATGGCTTTGTATTTAGACCAAGCAAAAGAGTTGCTTCAACAATTCAAGTCATATAAGGTAGTGCACATTAATCGCTCAGACAATTAAACCAGTAGACGCCTTGAGTAAGCTCGCTTCAACTTCTTTTCAACATCTTGCCAAAGATGTAAGAATAGAAGTACTAAAAAAACCCGTCGGTTTTGCTGCGTCAAGTGAATGTGATCGAGATAGGGCAACCATCTTGGATGACCCTATAATCCAGTATTTTCAAGAAGGAGTACTCCCTGACAACAAAGCAGAGACAAGAAAGATACAGAACAAGGCCCTGCATTATGAGATGAATGGTGGTATCTTGTACCGAAAATCCTTCTTGGGGCCACTTCTGCGCTGTGTGGACCCCTAAGACGCAAATTACTTGATAAGGGAGATTCACGAGGGAATCTGTGGCATACATGCAAGCCCACGCATGGTCGTCGCAAAAATAATGAACGCTGGATATTATTGGCCAGGGATGCATGTCGACGCTCTAAAGGAGTTACGCAAATGCGACTCCTGTCAAAGGCACTTCCCAAAAACCCTGCGCCCAAAAAACGATCTTATCCTCGTATCCACTGCTTGGCCTTTCCAGCAGTGGGGAATTGATATGGTGGGACCTTTCCCCGAAGCTCCTGGTGCTGTCAAATTCATAATCGTGGTTGTCGATTGTTTCACTAAATGGGTGGAGGTCAAAGCTCTCGCCTCAACTACTGCAATGATGGTGCGCAAGTTTATATGGGAACACATCATTTGCAGGTTTGGCCTCCCACTCAAGATTGTAACCGACAATGGCACCAACTTCGTGTCTGGCGACCTTCAAAAATGGATGAAAGAAATGAAGATCGAACACACTTTCTCTTCCGTTGCGCACCCTCAAGGCAACGGCCAAGTAGAAAGTGTCAATAAGAGTATTTTCGATGGGATAAAGGCCCGACTGGGCACAAAGAGAAGAGGCTGGGTAGATGAGCTCCCGAGCATCCTGTGGGCTCATCGAACCATGCCGAAAACAAGTACTGGCGAAACCCCTTTTAGCCTAGTTTATGGCTCTGAGGCGGTTATCCCAGCTGAAGTTGGCCTCCCCTCGCCGCGCTTGACAACAGTCAACACAATCAATAACGAGGCAGAGAGCCGTCTTGACTTGGATTTACTCGAAGAAAGGCGCGAAATAGCGGGAATCAAAGAAGCCAAGTACAAGACACAGTTGGAGAGGTATTACAATGCAAGAGTGCGCATTTGCAACTTCACTCCAGGAGAGTATGTCTTCAGAGACAATGAAGCTTCGAAGGCTGAACACCCCGGAAAGCTAGCACCCAAGTGGGAAGGCCCATACTTAGTACATGAGGTGCTAGGAAAGGGGGCATACAAGCTGCGCACATTGGATGGATACATTATCCCGCGCACATGGAACGCGCAACAATTGCGCAAATGTTATATGTGACAACTCTCGGCCTTGCGCCTTTATCCACTTATGCTTGCCTTGCGCCTTTTGTAACTTCCTATGCCGGCTATACACCTTTGTTTTATTTCCATGATGTAAGTTGGCCTAAGCGCCTGTTTCCTACTTAATGAAAGCATATGCCTTATGTTTTTCTCGACTCTTATGTTACAAATGCATGTTAAACTTTTGATTAGCATCAAAACACTTCAGTAAATTACGAGCTCTTGAGTTACGCCTACAAGGTCCTCCGCGAACATAGCGCGAGACCGGGAAATTACACTCACACAAGAGCCACACTTACATTTATTCGCGCTAACTTAACCAAAGTTTCTAACAACAATGCAATAATTGTAACTTGACAAATGGAAGGCAAACATAAACGACATATTTAAAAAGCGCAACAGTACAATGATTACATGATAGAATAACAAAACATCATCACTCCGAATCAAAATAAGCGCGAACGCACAACGGGTTACATTTAACATCTAAAAATAAAATTACAAGGCACAAAGCCTATCAACTCTAACTATTCATAACCATCACCTCCATCATCATCATCGTTTCCATTACCATCACCACCATCTTCACCAGCTGGTTCTTCATCAGACAGCTCAACGGTCACTGGTGGGTCGAGAATCTGCTTTAACTGTTGGCACCAGTCATCATGCTCCAATGCTTTTGCAACCAGATCCATTACGGGCAGTGATAGATGATCATAAGCCTTTTCAGCGCGGGCCAACTCAGCTTCAGCCTGGTCGGTCACTGAGCAGTGACTAACATCAAACGCTTGATCTAACGCCTCTTCAACATGCTGCGCACACTCTAGATAACCTCCACGGTGACCAACCGCGCGCGAGGCATCTATGAGCGCAGCAACAGCTCCATCCAGTTCCTCAGCATTCAGGATAGAGTTGGCCATCTACAGCAAACACAATGGATAAGAAATAGGTTTTAACAAATAAAGCCTAAGTTAAGAAGATAACCATACCAGAACTACTCCTCTGCCACGCATACACTCAGCTTCTGCGACTAGCGTGTCAACGATGCCTTGAGCCTCAGAGTAATTGTTTTGCGCCACATTGAGGGCAGATGTACTCTATGTAGTTAATATCCCAATATATCAACCAATATATCACTGATATATCGGTTATCGGTCCCCTGCCGAGATAACGGTACAAAATATTGGTCAGAATATCGGTACCGATAATATCAACGATATTGTCCGATATTTGACCGATATTTGATCGATAAATCACTGATTTTCCCGATATCAGTACCATACTACCATTCTTCTTATTTCTACGGTTCATTTTTATCTTCTTATTGCTGCTATTAGTGTTTTAAGTCTTAATTATTAGGTGTTACTGTTAAATGTGAGTGTTTTAAGTCTTAGTCAGTTCTTACTTGTTACAATTGTTAGTGTTAAATTTCTATATATATAAACTTAGCATGATATTAAAATTACCGATATCCCACCGCAATAACCGATATCCCAAATATCAGTCCTTGACCGACATCCGATATTTTACCGCATTAACTACTTAGGATGTACTTATGTCTCGCGCCTCCTCAGCTTTCTGCTTGGCCTCCTCAGCAGTAGCAGCTTTCACCCGTTCAGCCTCAAGGTCGATTTCTAAGGACTCACCGTTTTTAGCTTGCTCTCGCAAACGACGCTTCAACTCTGCAATTTCAATGTAACACCCCGTGTTTCTGAAGTCAAAGTCAAAGTCAAGATTGAAGTCAAAGGAGGAAAAGATTGCTAATTGCGATCTGTCTCTCCTTGCTCAATTCCTGTTTTGACTTCTTTGACTTGTAATTAGTTTATTTTGTTATCATTTTAGTTGTATTATGTGGAGTATCTATTAATAATCGCATAGTAATCGCTATTTATCGCATGATTAATCGCTTTATCGCTATCGCAATCTCACTCGCAACTCGAATTACGCAATTTGGTTATTGTTATATGCGTGTGTGTGCCTTATGTGTTACTTGTGCATGTTTAATTATGTCATGTATGGTAATCAGTCGAAACGCAATCGAACTCAATCGCGATCGAACCGCAAACGCTAAACGAATACAAAATAAGGATGATTGTATGTTGATATAGTAGTTGGGATTAAAAGTAATTTGACTAGGAAACTCTAACGCTTCGAAACACTCGCAATCGAAACGATAAAACTCGTCGCACCGAACACTCGAACCAAGCGACCGATCGATCAGGTGACCAGCTGATCGACTAGCCATTCGATCGGGCTGCTGCTCGATCCGACAGCTATTCGACCGGGCTGCCGTCCGATCGACCAGCTCCTTTCCACTTTGGGTAACCCTATAAATACCCCATGTCACCATCAAACTTTCCACTTTTGCTCTCTGACGTCCGACCAGTGCTCTTGCTCGCTTTTCCTTCGAATTCTCGCAATTCCGGTAAGATCTTGTCCTAAATCTTGTACTTCCTTAATCTACACGCACTCCTACACCTTTCTATCTTTTGAATCATAACTTTTAACCGTGAAATCACCAAGATTCAAGGTATTCTAGGATGATGTCATCATGTGTTCTTGAGAACTTCATGTTTTGACCTCAATCCACCAAGAACAACTTGGATCTAACCGATTTCCACATAAACAAACAAAGATCTTTCCTAGATCTAAACATATTCACGACAAAAAGGATTGAAAGATGGTTTTTCAACTTTCTTTCAACTCTTTTACACTCAATGCATTCAAAACCGATAGAATCAGAGCTTGTACCAACTTACTACTCATTCTTGTGGTTGTATTGGTTCAAGATCCGTATTCTATCCACGAGATCATCGATTCCGGATTAACCAAGAACAATCGTCTTGAACCGGTGGACCCACTGAACTTGGGTGGTTCCTGTTCAATCGGGTCACTAGAGCTTGGGATGGGGTTCTGTTAGTTAGCACGATATCAACACATCTTGATAAAATGACAAACTATCAACACAACCAAGTGTAGGACGAACGGAACGACCAGGATGGAATGCCGTCCGATCGAACTACCGTCCGATCGAACTGGCATCCGAACGGGTTGTCACCCGAACGATTTACACCTTCGTCCCACACTTAACCTTTATTTTCAAAACCTCGAAGGATGAACATTGAACTAAGTACTGAACGATCGGATTACCATCCGAACGGGCTGCCACTTGACCATGTAATGATCAGACTTCAACACTTAAACAATTTTCAACATGTTCAATGCACAAGGGATGCCACCCGATCGAACCACCGTCCGATCGAGTGACAACCTGCTGTGAACTTTTTCTCACTAAAGTGTCTAACCAATTGGGTTGTCGTCCGATCGAACGACCTTCCGATCGACCGACCTGAAAGGTAGTGATACTCCTATGTTTTCTAAATGCTACAACGAAAACTTCAAAATTCAAGCCATCATACACAAACACATCCTTTTCAAAGGAAGAAATAATCCATTCGAAAGGTCACCCGACCGGATGACCATCTGAGCGGACTGTCACCCGAACGATCGGCTGTCCGATCGGACTACCATCCGATCAAACTGCTCATCGACCCCACTATCACTTGTTCCTGTTAATGCATTTATGTTTATCCCCTTCGTCAGTCCAAGCCGTAGCGAGAAACAGAAGAAAACAAGTCTTTTTAGTGTTGTTTGACCAGACCACATGAACTGGCAAAGCCAGTTCATACGACCACTTCATGTGAAGTGATAAAGCCAGTCCATGTGAACTGGCAACATCTATAAATAGGAGAGTTAGAGTTAGATTAGTGACTTTTGCTACATTTGTCATTTGAAGAACTTGAGATCTAGAGAGAGAGTCTAGAGAGAGAAAGTGATGTCTTAGTGATTCAGGTGTTGTATATTATCAGATCTATCAATAGAATCACAGGTATATTACGTTTTGTGTGTTAGGTCACTTTCGTGTACGGATTCCGCACGTCACACGTTCATTTCGCAATCGTTTCGGAGTCAAAACCGGTCCTAACAAGTGGTATCAGAGCAAGAGCTCGATTGCACAGATCAAACACACAATTCCGCTCAAGATTTCATCAGATTCAGATCCGAATTCATCCAAATTTGATCTATTTCTTCATCTTTTTCATTCTTCTTCACGTTTTTTTTTTCAAAATTAAACGAGATTTTCTGGATAAAATGGATTGATTTTGAAGTATATTGTGCGAAATTATGTTTTAAATAATCCATGAAAGAATCAGATCTTAAAACAGATTAAAACGTAATCAAATTGTTCTAAAACCGACCAGATCATTCGTGTATGCACCTATTCTCACGAATAGAAACTTCAATCTTAGATCTAGCACGAATCAGTGGACGATATTGAACGAAAAACACACCGTTGTGATCGGAATTTGATAGAGAACAATCCTAGCCTGTCAATTTCATCAAAGAAAATCAGAATAGCAATAAAATAGTCCAGTTCGTATGAAACATACCCCCAGTTCACATGAAGTGGTGATCTCAGTTCACATGAAGTGGTGATCTCAGTTCGCATGAAGTGGTGATCTCAGTCCACACGAAGTGATCAATTATCAGTTCGTTTGAGATTTCATCAGTTCGCACGAAGTGACTTGGTTTAGGTTGTTTGGATCTTTTTCAGTTCGGACGAAGTGGTATTGTTCAGATCGTTTAAAAGTTTGTCAGTCCATACGAAGTGAGTTAGAAGTGGTCCAGGTCGTGTCTTTGTGAATCAGGTTGTTTGAATTTCATCTGGGTCATAGCAGTTCGCACGGTTTGACAACTTGAACCTCAATTCGCACAGAATATTCACCAGTTTGAGTACTAGTCTATTTTAGTTAATTGATAAGTGTTTGAACTAATCTTGTGTATTTGTGGTTCAGGTGATATTCGAAGTGGTAAACAAGAAACGTCATGGCTGAAGAGTTCTACAACACGTTTTACAAGGCGTTTACATCCGAGTCTTCTGAAACCTCAATTGTTACACCAAAAACCATAACAAAAGCGATCAATGAAAACATTAAACATGATAACTTCTACGGAACACATTCAAAACCACCAACGCTCGAAAGTATTGAAGACTACACTTGGTGGAAAGAACGTTTCATCAACTGGGCAAAAGCTTACGCGCATGAAAGTTGGTTCTGTTTGGAATTTGGTTATAGTAGGCCGGTCAATGATAAAGAAGAAGAAATCCCACTCAAAAGTTTATCCAAAGAAGACAAATCCGAATTTGCAGCTGAACAGAGAATGATTGCTTTAATCCAATCATCAATTAGAAATGACATGTTTGCTTTACTTCAAC
This sequence comes from Helianthus tuberosus, assembly GCA_030545235.1. NCBI lineage: Eukaryota > Viridiplantae > Streptophyta > Magnoliopsida > Asterales > Asteraceae > Helianthus > Helianthus tuberosus. The sequence continues at coordinate 202,875,814 of CM060351.1, read as the reverse complement.
ATGACGGGTCATCAAAATCCGTTTGGGAAGCTTTACGGGTTAAAGCAGAGGGGGGTAAACAAATCAAGAAAAATAAAATTTCTTTATTAAAGAAAGAATTTGATTTGTTTGATAGCTTGAAAGGTGAATCAGTTCGACAAATGATAGAAAGATTTGGTCATTTAAAAATTGAACTTGATCGTTTTGGAATTGTTAAAACTCGAGAAGAAATAATCGATAAAATCATAGAAGCGTTACCACGAGCTGATCAGTGGCAAATGTTTGTGTTCATTTTGAAAAATGATGTGTTATATGATACAATTTCTCTTGATGTCTTGATAGAAAAAATAGAAAGTCATGAGCTTGAGCTACAAAAGCAAAGCAAGATGAGGAGTTCTTCACATCAACAAAATGTGGGTCTTTACTACAAAGTTAACATACCTTCAGTAAAATTTTTACGCGTCGCTTATCGTTATACTATCAATCTGTTCAGGCTAACCTTACTCTCTAGCGCTCCCTTCAATCCATCAACCACTGTGAGTATACTCGATCCCTTTTTGTTTTACGCACTTTTGGGTGTTACATACGTTACTTATACAAAATCACATCGAACACACTACGAATTACTTTTAAACGCTAACCATTATCGCATGTTATACGTGACTAAATGAATGCTTGTTTGTTATGTTTACACATGGAATGTTGTCTACCTGCCTTAGCAATGATAGTACTATTAGTTTGGACTCAGCACCCGTTCACTCGAGGGTTGTTAAGGACAATTACCTACATGGCTCACAGTGGTGAGTATGTATCGCGAATTGCCTTGGACAGTCAACCCGCAGTCATTGGTATCGATAGGTTCATGTCGATAACTAACATGCCTCATTTCACTCTGTGTTCGTGCTGGTTATGCGTAACGATTTTAAACTCTATATGCTACTATCAAACATGTATGCTCACCCTTACACCATATGTATTGACTTTTACTTTAACGTATGTGACAGGTGATTAGGATGCTTATTTGCTTTCTTTGCTATGAAATCGAGGCTAGGAAAGACCCAGGTCAACAATAAACAATTGTCTGTAATAAAAATCTGAGTTGTCGTAACAAAACAATTTGACTAGATCTTTTCTGTAATAATTTTATTATCATTTATGACATGGTATGGGACGTGTTGCTTTAAATATTTGGTAAATATAGTTGTTATGGAAACTTCTGGACAATCTGTTTCGCTCAGTGCCGCGCCCCGATGTTTCCGCCATCGGTTGGGGTGTGACAGATTGGTATCAGAGCCATAACTATAGGGAATTAGGCAAGATACGACCTAGTCTGGGTCGATGTCTTAGAAATGACCTAGTCTATAGTTAGGAACCAATAGACAAACTTGTGCATACCCGGTAGGGATTAGGTACGAGCTTGCTGCTATTCCTCGTTGTTCTCGCATACGCAACATTATCACTGCACTCGAATTTTCAATTATAAAAGGGCGATTAAGTCGAGATTAGGTGTGAAAACCGCAAACTCGACTAAATTGCTTGATCAACCCACATTTTTATCTATAAACACGAGAATTTGCGTTGAACCAGCAGTGAAATCCATACTTTGACGCAAAATTCTCTTTTACTTTATCAAAATAGGAACAAGTTGTTTAGTCAGGGGTGAAACCCTAACCTTGACGATTTATTCCAACCTTTACTTGGTTTTACAAAACTCTCACCAAGGTCACGACGGACTCCAACGACTAGACGTCACGCCAAAACTGGAAGGATACGTGCCATTCGCCCAAGAATCGAGGTAAAAGCGCAAACCCGAAGGTCAAAGTGTGTTCAGAAGGTCCTTGTGAATAGTCGAATCTCCTTGGTTAGTCAATGTCTATATAGCCACAAACAATCCATCTCTCGATTTTTATATGTTTCGATTCTGAGCCCGCAACTGCTGACTCTGATGGTTCGTCGATTTTATGTATTTATATGTGTATTTACCTGTTTATGTGTTTTAATTTTTGGAGATTTACTCAATTTTCACTAACGCTTTGATCGACACACCCGACTCGCACTGCATTTCTATCTCAATAGGCTAACAAATAGTTACCATTCATGGGACGACTTTACACCACACTATCTACTATACTACACGCTTATGCTATGCTACTCGCTATGTTATTCGCGATCACTATATTCGAACACTCGCAAACTTTGAATGATAGGTTTCTGTATTCCGACTACATCTTGTGAATACATGCGTATGTGCTTCTGTGTTTCTGTGCCTTACGTGCTTACGTGTTTCCATGCTTATGTGCTTCTATGTTTATGTGAATCTGTAACTATGTGCCTATGTGGTTATATGATACCTGTTCCTGAGCTTTCGTAGTAATAGGATTGTGAGGTGAGACTCGAATACACTGTGTTGAGTCATGTAGCGATGTCTGTTGCTGACAATGTCGTCATCTGGATCTCGCGGTACCCGAGATGCTCGCCGAAAGCAAGCAGACAAACGCCTCGCTGCCATGATTACTAAGCAAATGGCAAAGGTCGTACCCCAAGTTGTCAGTGAACTGTACGAGAACATGAGCATATCGTCTGAAGAATCCAGGACCGAAACTACCAAAGCTGCTTTCAGCTTCAAACAGTTCAAGGCATGCGGACCGAAAGAGTTCACCGGAGAAGAAGGCCCTCCGACTTTGTTTCAATGGTTTGACTCGATTGAAGTCACTCTGCGACAGAGCGGATGTCCTGATAATATCCGCACACTGAACGCAACAGGCGTCTTCCGGTCCCGCGCTCTAGACTGGTGGACGGCCGAAAGGAACAAGCGCGGAAATGATGCAGCCTATGGTCTGTCATGGGACGAGTTGAAGAACGTTATGCTCGAAGAGTTCTTCCCTCCCCATGAGCGCCAGAAGCTGGAGGATAAGTTCTGGCACATAAAGCAGAAAGAAGGTGACAACGCCGCCCTGATTGCACGCTTTAAGCAGCTCAGCATCATCTGTCCCGATCAAGTGAAGACGCCCGACATGGCAATTAAAAAGTACATTCGAGCTCTACCCGACTGTGTTGCAGATTTTGTGCATGCCGCAAAGACAGCATCGATCGAAGAAACTTACTTGCTTGCCGCCGAAATCAACGACAAACGAGTGAAAGCTGGTTTTTGGGATAAAACACCAAAGAACCTGCACCAAGTCACCGCCGCACCAATCGTCGAAGTCCTCACGCCGTAAGAAGAAGAACAACAACAGCTCCAGCAACAAGAACTGTGCTGCCACCACCACTACTGCTCCACTTCAAGCCGTACCGGCTCAGCAGCAGTCTCAGCACCGATCAGCTCCAGCAATCTATGCACCGCCTGCAAAGCACGCATACACAGGCCCCCACCCTGCCTGCCCAACATGCACTTACCATCAACCGGTGGGTCTCGCCTGCCGTTTTTGCGCTCACTGCAATGTGTACGACCACTTCACTGCTAACTGCCGTACTGGCCCTCGTCAAGCACCACCTCAAGCCACTACTCATCAAGCTCTGCTCCCAGCCCCACAAGGCCAACAAGCGGCTCAGGAACCCGCGGTCAACGCCCGAGTCTGCTTCGCATGTGGTGAACCCAACCACTTTGCGAACATGTGCCCAAACAGGGTTGTGAAACAACAGCCACAGCAGCAGCAACAACACCAGTAGCAACAACCTCAGCAGCAGCAACAAGCCGCCTGCGCTAGAACTTTCAATATCAATGTGCGCCAAGCCCAGGCTGACAACAACGTAGTCAATGGTACGTTCCTTGTGAATGGTATTTATGCATCGTGTTTGTTTGATACCGGAGATGATAATTGCTTTGTGTCGTTTGAATTCGAGAAGCTCCTTAGTCGTAAGCGCTCCAAGCTCTCCTCGACGTTCGATGTTGAAGTCGCTACCGGAAGAACTGTCGCCGTTAATTCTGTTCTTCGTGATTGTACTCTTGAGCTCAACAATCACATCTTCCCAATCGATCTTATTCCGATGCAACTCAAAAGTTTTGACATCATAGTAGGCATGGACTTTCTTCGCGAAAACCATGCTAAAGTTGTGTGCTTCGATAAAATGATTCGATTCTCGCTCGCAAATGGTGATTTATTATGTGTTTATGGTGAAACTGCTTCGAAAGGTCTCAAGCTCATGTCACGTGTCCAAGCTAGCAAGTATCTCCGCAAGAAATACAGAGCTTTCTTGGCTAACATTGTAGTAGCGGAGAAGGAAAAGAAAGGAAGACCTGGTATAAACGATGTTCCAGTGGTCCGAGAATTCCCTAACGTTTTTCCTGAGGATCTTCCCGGACTACCGCCGAGTCGTGATATCGACTTTCGTATCGACCTCATTCCTGGAGCCAACCCTGTTGCCAAAGCCCCTTACCGACTCGCACCGTCTGAAATGCGTGAACTCTCGAATCAGCTCCAGGAATTACTTGAGAAAGGCTTCATTCGCCCGAGTACCTCAACTTGGGGCGCACCAGTCCTTTTCGTTAAAAAGAAGGATGGGTCGTTCAGGATGTGCATCGACTATCGGGAACTGAATAAGTTGACTATCAAGAACCGCTATCCCCTGCCTCACATTGATGATTTGTTTGATCAGCTACAAGGTGCTATGTGTTTCTCTAAGATCAATCTACGTTCAGGCTATCACCAGCTACGCATTCAGGAGGAGGATATACCCAAAACCGCTTTTCGCACTCGATACGGCCACTATGAGTTCGTTGTTATGCCTTTTGGTTTAACCAACGCACACGCGGTTTTCATGGATCTGATGAATCACGTGTGTAAACCTTATCTCGACCGCTTCGTCATCGTATTCATTGACGATGTCTTGATCTATTCCAAATCGAAAGCCGAACAAGCGCAACATCTATGTTTGGTTCTCGAGCTACTCCAAGGGAATCGACTCTATGCCAAGTTCTCCAAGTGCGAATTTTGGTTAGAGGAGGTTCAATTCCTCGGTCACATTATCAATAGTTAAGGTATTCATGTCGATCATGCGAAGATTGAAGCAGTTAAAAGTTGGGTTACACCTAAGAGCTCGTCTGAAGTCCGTTCTTTTCTCGGATTAATGGGCTATTATCGCCGATTTATCGAAGGATTCTCAAAAATCGTTGTGCTGCTTACCGCTCTCACGCATAAAGACAAGCCTTTTGTTTGGGGAATTGAACAAGAGTCTGCTTTCCAAGCCCTCAAGCGCATGCTTTGCAATGCTCCTGTTCTCACATTGCCCGACACAAATCACGAATTCATTGTCTATTGTGATGCTTCCAACCTTGGTATTGGTTGTGTCCTCATGCAACGGGACAAGGTTATAGCTTACGCATCTCGTCAGCTCAAAACCCACGAGAAGAACTATACAACCCATGATCTCGAGCTAGGCGCAGTTGTTTTTGCGTTAAAGATTTGGCGACACTACCTGTATGGTACCAAGTGTACGATCTTCACCGATCATAGGAGCCAACAACATATCTTTGATCAGAAAGAACTTAATATGCATCAACGCCGATGGGTAGAACTTCTCAACGATTATGACTGTGAGATTCGCTATCACCCAGGCAAAGCCAATGTCGTTGCCGACGCACTCAGAATACGGAGCTATCTGCTCAGCATTCGTAATACCCAAGCCCAATACGATCTCGAGACCCGCATCCGCGAAGCCCAGCATGCTTGTTTTAATGAACGCACTTTGAAGAAGGAAAGAATCTACCACGATGGAGCCCAGCTTGTGAACAAGTCGAATGGGATATTCCACTTTCTGGACCGAATTTGGATCCCTAAGCGGACCAATTTGAGACAGAATCTGATGGACGAAGCCCACAAATCCCAATATTCTATTCATCCCGGTGCCGAAAAAATGTACCAGGACCTCGGCTACAAGTACTGGTGTCCGGGCATGAAAAGGGATATCGCTCTCTACGTTGGAAAGTGCCTGACTTGCTCAAAGGTCAAGGCTGAACACCAAAGACCCTCTGGCTTACTCGAACAACCCCCGATCCCTATGTGGAAGTGGGAGAGTATAGCTATGGACTTCATAACCAAGCTCCCGCGCACGCCATCAAGTCACGACAGCATCTGGGTTGTTGTTGACCGTTTGACCAAATCAGCTCTCTTTCTGCCTATACGGGAAGACTACAAGGTAGAATGATTAGCCCGAATCTACACCGACGAGATCATTTGTCGACATGGGACGCCTCACGACATCATCTCTGACCGTGATCCTCGGTTTACCTCGCGACTGTGGGAAACGTTTCAAGCTGCTCTCGGTACGACGCCTAATCTAAGTACCGCATTCCACCCTCAAACCGACGGTCAGACTGACAGAACGATCCGTACTTTTGAAGACATGCTCCGTTCGTGTGTCATAGATTTCGGTGATAATTGGGATGCATACCTGCCAATGGTCGAATTCTCGTACAACAACAGTTATCATTCCAGCATTCAAATGGCACCATTCGAGGCTTTATACGGAAGAAAATGTCGATCGCCTATTGTGTGGCATGAGATCGGTTACTCGCAATTAACCGGTCCTGAGCTATTGCAAGAAACGACTGACAAAGTCCTCCAAATCCGAGACAACTTGTTGAAAGCTCGAAGTCGACAGAAAAGTTATGCCGATAGACGACGCAAGCCCCTTGAATTTGATGTTGGCGACTACGTACTCCTAAAGGTATCACCTTGGAAGGGTGTGGTCAGATTCGGTAAGAAAGGGAAACTAGCGCCTCGTTATGTTGGACCTTTTAAGATTCTGGAAAGGATCGGAAAAGTCGCCTACAGACTCGAACTACTGGAGGAACTTAGTAATGTCCACCCGACTTTCCATGTGTCAAACCTCCGAAAGTGCCTGGCTGAGTATGATTTAATTGTACCTCTTGATGACCTCCAATTAAACGAAACACTACACTTCGTGGAGAAGCCTGTCGAAATCATGGATCACCAAACCAAGCAGCTCAGACGCTCGCGCATTCCTATTGTGAAAGTCCGATGGGAAGGAAAACGAGGCGCAGAGTTCACTTGGGAACTCGAAAGCGACATGAAGGCGAAATACCCACAGTTGTTTCTTACGGATTCGGCCTAATTTTGGGACGAAATTCCCTCAACTAGGGGAGGCTGTAACACCCCGTGTTTTGGAAGTCAAAGTCAAGATTGAAGTCAAAGGAAGAAAAGATTGCTAATTGCGATCTGTCTCTCCTTGCTCAATTCCTGTTTTGACTTCTTTGACTTGTAATTAGTCTATTTTGTTATCGTTTTAGTTGTATTATGTGGAGTATCTATTAATAATCACATAGTAATCGCTATTTATCGCATGATTAATCGCTTTATCGGTATCGCACTCGCAACTCGAATTACGCAATTTGGTTATTGTTATATGTGTGTGTGTGCCTTATGTGTTAGTTGTGCATGTTTAATTATGTTATGTATGGTAATCAGTCGAAACGCAATCGAACTCAATCGCGATCGAACCGCAAACGCTAAACGAATACGAAACAAGGATGATTGTATGTTGATATAGTAGTTGGGATTAAAAGTAATTTGACTAGGAAACTCTAACGCTTCGAAACACTCGCAATCGAAACGGCATAACTCGTCGCACCAAACACTCGAACCAAGCGACCGATCGATCAGGTGACCAGCCGATCGACCAACCGTTCTATTGGGCTGCTGCTCGATCGGACAGCTGTTCGACCGGGCTGCCGTCAGATCAACCAGCTCCTTTCCACTTTGGGTAACCCTATAAATACCCCATTTCACCATCAAACTTTCAACTTTTGCTCTCTAACGTTCGACCAGTGCTCTTGCTCGCTTTTTCCTTCGATTTCTCGCAATTCTGGTAAGATCTTGTCCTAAATCTTGTACTTCCTTAATCTACACGCACTCCTACACCTTTCTATCTTTTGAATCATAACTTTTAACCATGAAATCACCAAGATTCAAGGTATTCTAGGATGACATCATCATGTGTTCTTGAGAACTTCATGTTTTGACCTCAATCCACCAAGAACAACTTGGATCTAACCGATTTCCACATAAACAAACAAAGATCTTTCCTGGATCTAAACATATTCACGACAAAAAGGATTGAAAGATGGTTTTCCAACTTTCTTTCAACTCTTTTACACTCAATGTATTCAAAACCGATAGAATCGGAACTTGTACCGACTTATTACTCATTCTTGTGGTTGTAATGGTTCAAGATCCGTGTTCTATCCACGAGATCATCAATTCCGGGTTAACCAAGAATAATCGTCTTGAACCGGTGGACCGACTGAACTTGGGTGGTTCCTGTTCAATCAGGTCACTAGAGCTTAGGATGGGGTTCTGTTGGTTAGCACGATATCAACACATCTCGATAAAAAGACAAACTATCAACACAACCAAGTGTAGGACGAACGGAACGACCAGGACGGAATGTCGTCCGATCGAACTACCGTCCGATCGAACTGGCATCCGAACGGGTTGTCACCAAAACGATTTACACCTTGGCCCCACACTTAACCTTTATTTTCAAAACCTCGAAGGATGAACATTGAACTAAGTGCTGACCGATCGGATTACCATCCGAACGGGCTGCCACTTGACCATGTAATGATCAGACTTCAACACTTAAACAATTTTCAACATGTTCAATGCACAAGGGATGCCACCAGATCGAACCACCGTCCGATCGAGTGACAACCTGCTGTGAACTTGTTCTCACTAAAGTGTCCAACCAATCGGGTTGTCGTTTTATCGACCGACCTTCCGATCGACCGACCTGAAAGGTAGTAATACTCCTATGTTTTCTAAATGCTACAACGAAAACTTCAAAAGTCAAGCCATCATACACAAACACCTCATTCTCAAAGGAAGATACAATCCACTCGAAAGGTCACCCGACCGGATAACCATCCGAGCGGACTGTCACCCGAACGATCGGCTGTCCGATCGGACTACCATCCGATCAAACTGCTGATCGACCCCACTATCACTTGTTCCGTTTTACGCGTCGTTTATCGTTATACTATCAATCTGTTCAGGCTAACCCTACTCTCTAGCGCTCCCTTCAATCCATCAACCGCTGTGAGTATACTCGATCCCTTTTTTCTTTACACACTTTTAGGTGTTACATACGTTACTTATACAAAATCACATCGAACACACTACGAATTACTTTTAAACGCTAACCATTATCGCATGTTATACGTGACTAAATGAATGCTTGTTTGTTATGTTTACACATGGAATGTTGTCTACCTTCCTTAGCATCGATAGTACTATTAGTTTGGACTCAGCACCCATTCACTCGGGGGTTGTTAAGGACAATTACCTACATGGCTCACAGTGGTGAGTATGTATCGCAAACTGCCTTGGACAGTCAACCCGCAGTCATTGGTATCGATAGGTTCATGTCGATAACTAACATGCCTCATTTCACTCTGTGTACGTGCTGGTTATGCGTAACGATTTCGAACTCTATATGCTACTATCAAACTTGTATGCTCACCTTTACACCATGTGTATTGACTTTTACTTTAACGTATGTGACAGGTGCTTAGGATGCTTATTTGCTTTCTTTGCTGTGAAATCGAGGCTAGGAAAGACCTAGGTCAACAATAAACAATTGTCTGTAATAAAAATCTGAGTTGTCGGAACAAAACAATTTGACTAGATCTTTTATGTAATAATTGTATTATCATTTATGACATGGTATGGAACGTGTTGCTTTAATTATTTGGTAAATATAGTTGTTATGGAAACTTCTGGACAATCTGTTTCGCTCAGTGTCGCGCCCCGATGTTTCCGCCATCGGTTGGGGTGTGACATTCAACGTCCTTAGCCGCCAGGTCTTTGTCCCTACTGGACACCTGTGCTTTCAACTCAGCCTGCAGAAGGAAAGACAAACTTAGAAAATTTCACAAGCAAAAAAGCATAAAGGAAGGAAGGGTTAACAATGATCAGACCTCATCTTCAACCTTCCCTTTCATTTCAAAAACTTGAAACTCAAGTTCGGTAATCTTGGTTCGGGCCGCGTACATACGCTGATTATCTTTCTCACAAATTTTCTTCCAGTCAGCACGCTCCTTTGCCAGAAGATCTTCAGCAGCACGAAGCTTGCCCCGAAGACCTTCACGGCCCCACTCCTCCGATTTCCTATCGGACTCAAATTTAGCCTTCTCTTCATCAAAGGCAGCTTTCGACTTTTTAAAGTCCTTGACATGCCTTAACAACCGCACACGGTACCTCTCCCATTCCTCTCGCTCCCTAACCATTGTGCGCCACTCGTGCACAATTTGATGGTTAGCAGCACGTGTATTGGCCTCGCCAACAACATAAGCGTGATACAACCCATTGTGGGTTCGCGCCCTTTGCCGGTTAACCTCACCGGGAGGAAGAGAGTTCAGAAACCAGTCGCGACAAGGATCAAACTCCAAGAATGTGTCTTTCTGCTTCAAACCCCATGGTGGTTGGTGCGGAGCATCACCACGAGTCTCCTCATTATAAGACTTGTAATAAATATCTCCCAAGGTATCCCTGGGACCTATAAGAGATTGTGGCATTGAACTTTGCCCTCCCGCGCCAACCTGACCAGTAGCGAAACCAGCACTCGCACCACCTGCAGCGGCGGATTTTTCCTTATGAATGTCAGAACCCAATCCCCTGGTAGTAGAAGTTATTTTAACAGTCTGAAGGGGGCATCAGGAGAAAAGTTATAAAGAGAGCGCATATTGCTCTGTTTCCTGATTACGGGAGCTCCACCAGCCTTCTACGCCACAGAAGCACCAGCTGTGGTCTCCCTACTCCTTTTCCTGCTTATCAACTTCTCAGCAGGTTCTTCCTCCTCTTCTTCTTCCTCCTCTTCTTCATCAAGCGCGATAGAAGACGGAGTGGCTCCAGCATCTGGGTTTCGAGAACCCGCGCTCCCTGAGCTCTTTGAACCAGCAGCTCATGTCTTCTTCTTGCCTATACGCGACAAACCTTCAAGTGAGTCACTGATAATAACGTAATCTTCCAAGTTACTCTGACGAAGGAGGAGAGTACCTTTGTCAGCAGCACCAGCAGTCGCGTGGCTACTCCCGCCCTTCTTGCTGGTCACCTCAGTATCTAAGGTAATCACCTTCTTCCGCTTGTTGGGTTTTTTCTTCTTCTCTTCAGGGTCAAGCCCCAAGTCACGCAACACACCTGCAAAGATGTTAGACCACGAACTTAGCTCCCCATTCGAAGACCCTACAGACTCATTGCTGTTAGCTCCCCATTCGAAGACCCTACAGACTCCTTGCTGGAAAGGTAAAGAATTTCTTTCCCATGGAGGTCATAGCTTACAACGGTCGGGGATTGGGAAGATGCGCACCTTCAATTGCGGTAGGAGGATTGGCGAAAGCTCCAACAATAGGGTACGTGAAGCGCGCCTTGATCGTATCATACCAATACTACTCCCCTGACCTCAGTGGGTGCACGCCCATAGATCCACCAAAAGTGGGAAAGGCAGCTTGGCAAAGGTGTACCTCTACATTCAAAATTCAACAGTTAAATGCAGCGAAATTAAACAGAAATAATCAAGGAAGCAACCAACCTCTATCCTGAAACTTCAATACTGGCACCTCTTCGCTATCCTGCGGCCACTGGTCACTCATCTGCGCCCCAACCAGAATATTTTCACCAAACACTCGATTTGGAGTGGCAGTAAGCTTCACATACCAATCTTCCTTCTTCGGAATCGCCAGCTCCTCCTTCTCAATAACATCCGGCATATGGAAGTTCATAGCAATCGGGATAACCTCCTCCCGAATAAAGAAAAATTTATGTTTCCAGTCATGGAAACTCTTCGGTGGGTTCAGGAGGATCTTTTTAGCTGAAGGATCATTGTGACGACCAAATGAGTCGTTCAGAAGAGTTTTTGATCAAAACGAGAGGCGGAATCAGACGTTTTGATGTTGAATCAGCTTGATTTACACTAAGAAGTAGTTTAAATGTCTTCTGTATTGATTTGACATGATAACAGACCGTTTGACACCTCGGCAGAGCTTCGCTACCGGAATTGCAAAAGTTACAAATGAATGACCAAGCTCAGCTATATATAGGGGATGCCATTTCGCATGGAATGGACATGAGGAGGTCATTTCGCACGAAATGGACATGCCCATTTCGTGTGGAATGCCCTTTTTGCATGAACTGGTCAATCAGCACTAAAACCCTATTTCTTTGACTACTGAGCTCTGGTTTATCCTATCTAGATACAAGACTCGATACAAGACGAAGTCGACAGACATATGCACCAACATTAGCAGACCCCCGGCTACCAAAGGAGTAAAAACCCATATTTCGAATTAACTGGTAAAATACCCTGAACCTTTCAACTGTGGGCTCTATGTCATGGGCTCGGCATAAGAACTCGAAGTGCCGCACCCTTACCACACCGGGTGGACTCATCTGAGAAATGTCAAACCCATAAAAATGTAGGATATGGGCCAAGAACTCCGTCGCCGGCAACCGGAAGTTGCCTTGCAAAAAGAAATCTTCAAACAAGGTGATATACCCCGGTGGTGCATCGGCGGCCGTTTGATTCTGACCGGGGTAACGTGCACCCCATTCCGGTGGAAACCGGAATCCTCGTGTAATCTGCTCGAACAACCCTAAGTCCCATTTAAGGACAGGAACGAGACCTTCTTCACCAGGATTTTCTTCTTGATGTTCTTCAGCCATGGATACTGAGTTGAAACTTTGAATATTCTGGAAAAACTTGAAGATTTGGTAAAGACCCTGAAGATCTGCCACGGATCACTTGAAGATTTGAAGAAGGAATAGAGAGAAAAAGGAGAACAGCGGAAGAGATGATGTTCTCCCCTCACGTCTCCACGACTATATATACTCATCGCATTTAATGCGATGAGTAGACGTGCCGGTATCACCGCGCGCGTATCCAATCAACAGCTGCCACGTATATCGCAAATCCCGGAGTGACGGTTACCACGCCGCGTGGGCCTCACTCTCCTGACGGAAAGCAGAACCGTCAGGGACAACTTGATGAAGGCCGTGTCAGCAGTCAACTCAAACGTCGTCTTCAACGACATTTCTTACCAACCTGTCAGAATTCAAATTTCGAAGTTTTCCCGCTCAAAATTACTCCAAACTTCATGCAGAAGCCACTTAGGCCGCGCGGCATTCATAACTATCCAATGAGCCTGCGCGATTAAAATTAGAAAACGGAGAATCACCAAGAATCAGTTATGGTAGTCGCGTCGTAGCAATTGTTAAACATTTACACGCGCCGTCTACCAAACCAAAAGCAAGCATTTTTAGCACATCTCTTTTCTAAGTCCAGAGCTTCAACCACTTGCTTCGCGCATGGTGCAACACTGGACTGGGGGGACTTGAAGGGGTATGGTCCCAAAAAGCCGTGCAGACCTTCATTCAGGTCGCGCGCAAGACCATACTCCTTATTCAGCAAAGTGTTCAACCTTAACCTCGCGCGGGTTACTCCAGCATGGATTAACCCCGCGCGAGGTCTCAACAAGAGAAAACACCAAATTCAACACTTAGCATTCTGAATAAGAGCCTCCAGCCCCTATAATCCTGCTCGGGCTAGTTACGTGCCCAGCAAGGGTCGCGCAGGAACTATAGCGCAAGGCCACTTCAGAAGGTACGAAAGGTACAAGTGGTAGAAGAAAGGAGCCAATCCGCGTCCTCCATGTTGTGCTCAATCGTGCTCCACGATCGTCTGACGTGCAGGAGACAGAGAGTACACAAGGATGCCTACGTGGCACCAACCACAGGGCAGAGACACCTGCCCCACGATCTCCACTTACCTGCTGATGGCAGAAGGACAGCCAGGCCACCAACTGTGACACGTGGCTCCAATCATGGTGCACCAGCACTGGAGAACTTCTAGAAGCCACTAACGGTCGACACCAGTGAGACAAGGAGCATATCCTCTATGTTGTCACCTTCCGGCCCAAGGCCCATCTGCCCACGTCCTCTTACACCTCTCCAGCTATAAATAGAGACCTCAGTTCACAGGTTAAACATTCTTCTCCCTCTACTCTCACTCTTTACATACGTTTATCTCCTCAAAAAATCGCTTATTCTCACGCCGGAGTCTGGTTAAGAGGGAAACCCCCATATTCCCCTCTTAACGAGTTAACGGTGTTCTGTTTTACAGGATTATCGGATCATTAAGGAGCTCAGAAAGTCATAAGAAGATTAACCGTTATGGTAGAAACATAAACCAAACCAATTACCACTAAGATTAGTTCCATGTTTCTTCAATATATCACTAATTTGAATTCTTTTTGGGATGAATTGATAACAGGCAAATAAGTTGAAGAAGAAGCTAAGACAAGAATAAATTTGCAAAGAGCACTGGAAAGAGCTTTCATTATACAACTTCACCTCATCTTCCTACACAGGTTTCCACTTTATTCAAATGTTGCCCGAAACTCATATCAAACCCTTTATGCCTTTCTAAACACCAATTGTTGATATCTTATCTTCTAGGGTTATAGATTGTTTATGGTTGAAAAGTCAAAGATTGGCAAGTCTCTTACAATCAGGTTTCTCTATGTTCATTTTTTTAATCTTTTTCAAGTGTTATTGGGATCTATATTTATCTGGAGTGATTATTTAGTTGCTAATGATAGCTACCGCATGTATTATCAGTGTCTTAAGTGACACGTTGTTAGGGTTCAGGTTTCTGTTTGTTTAAATTGAGTTAGGGTAGGGTTTGGGAGTGCTGAATTGGATTGGAACTTATGGCAGGAGCATTAAAGTATGGGTGCAATCAGTTAATAGGGTTCGACCTAATTATGTTTTTGAGTGGAATTTGTGGGTTCCAAAGAAGGTAGGAATTGTGGCATGGAGGGCTGTGAAAGAGAGAATGTTGACTATAATTTTGCTGGTTAGAAGGAGAATCCAGGTTCCCTCGAAAACATGTGTTGTTTTTGGTGAATAGAATGAAACAAGCTAACATTTTTTTTGTTTCTTGCCCATTCGCCCAGTCGATGTGGCAGGCCACACTAGCAGTATTCAATACTACATTGACAAAAAAATGAACATTTTTATACATCTGGAGCTATGATGATAACAGGTAAAATGAGTGGAACCGAGTATCATCTAATCTTGAAGGAACATTGTCATTTTAATTTTGTCACCTGCTTCAGGATAACAAAAAAGCCGTTGGAAGGATTTCATATAATTGTGGATGCTGGCAATGGAGTTGGTGGTTTTTTTGTTGTAAGTTTTTTTTTAATCTTAAAACAGGAGTTATGTGTCAATTAGTTTGATTTTTTTTTTCAGGGAAGGTTCTGCCTTTAGGTGATGTTACTTTTGGTAGTCAATTTCTAGAAACCTGATGATAATACGTTGTTTTCTAATATAGTTTTTTGCAGGGAAAGGTGCTGCCTTCAGAGGAACTTAACTATGACCAGGTAATTTCCGTTAATTTTCTTTTGCAAAGTCACCAATATGCACCTCATTTAACGGGTCAATTCAGGCTGTAATTTTATTTGATATATGTAAAATATTAAAAAAACGTAGCAAAATATAAAATGGGTACAAGTTAAACGGGTCAAAATTAGTCTAACTTATATTAAAATTCGTATAATGTCCTAAATTGTTCTATTTAAAAGAGATTAGATTCATAGATGTCAATAGTGGTAATAGCGCCCACTAAAGCGCATGCCGTAGCGTTGCGAGGTTTTGGCGTTATTCGCTGGTTAGCTACTAAATAGCTGAAGAATACCGAATTTTATGGTTTTTTTATTTTTATAAAAAATTAGTTTATTATATATGTAAAATTCTCTTTGATTTCAACTTAATATAAAATCTAGCGAGTCGACACGAATTTCGACCTCCATATAGTGTTTAACATTTGATAGGTTAAATTCAATCTAATCAGCAGCTTTAGAGTTTGAGAAATGGAAAAAGGGATTTTAAAGTAGATGCTGAAAGTACTATAGAAAATGAAGTTCAATATGCCAACCATGGTTTGTTTTTTGATTTTGTTGAGTGCATTAAGGTATGTATTTGGTCTTGTTAAATAATTTAATTTAATGTGTAAATTGTTTTCTTAAAGGTAATGGGTTATAAAATGATTTCATGATATCACGTACATGCTCTTGAACTTGCAGAAACAGAAATGTGTTCCACTGGAAGATCTTGCTGCAAAATTTAAAGAACTCAGGTGTGTTTTTGTGTTCTACTCAAAGTGCCAAAGTGGTTTGTTTTACTTTCTATAAATTACAAGTGTGTATTTATATTTTGAAACAGTTGATAATTTTAAACAAAGGTGTCACTTTTGATCATTTACTTTTATATGGGTTGATTTGGGTCACCAAACTTCATCCAAACAACCTCATCAACCGTTTTATTCAAAGGTTACGATTCTTATTATAATAAAATTGGTTTTGTCATCATAATTAACTTTTAATAAGCTAAAATGTTGAACAAAAGTGGTTGTGGGTCGACCCGACCTGAACCATAGAACCGACCCAAAATTTATATGTCCGGTACTACAAAAATGGAGCATCTAAAAATTGTCAACCCACTAGAAAAAAATCCTGGATCCGCCACTGAGTTTCTGTGTCTTCTGGATTCCCAGGGGCATTACCGGAACATACTGTAACAAAAGGCTCTACCACTAATATGCATCTTCTGAGGGGATGAAACCTCTGAAAACTACAACCCAAAATGTTAATGGTACTACTGTAATCAGGTATGAAAACCTAAAATCTTTTTATGTTTAATTACCTCAATGAAATATTTATGGTTAGATATCCAATTACATTATTTCCAAAGTAATGCAACTTCTGAATATAATTTATTTGAGCCTTTTTATCTATATGTTGTATTGTACAGCACATTGAAAGGACAAAATGGTAATTTTACCACATTTAATGTTGGTTTTGTTGCTGTCAAATTGAAATTCAGCCGTACATGCCGACAATGGAGATAATCGAGTGGAACAAGGACAGCCGTACCTGCTGAAAATGGTGGTGATCCAGATGGTTTTGGCATAATAGAGTTGGAGTAATGGTTGGAACTCGATAACAAGCTAAACGGACTGCTCAGTTTGTATGACAGGTTCAAACTGGTTCGCAAACCGAACACATGGGAAGGTATAAACCGTGCACATTGAACTTTATGAACACGATAATATATTTAGGCATGATTTTAGTATTAGTCAACTTATATACTATGAATTTGCAACATGTTGTTGCATGTGTGTTGTAAGTTTGGCAGAGGTGGTTGTTTATGCTTTGTTTGCTTGTACCCTTGCATATCCTATTTGTACTGTCTTGCTAAGTTATCGAGTGTACTATGAGGTGTCTTCCTCCCTATCGTTTTCTTCCTGTGATTTGTTTGCACCTTTCCACTTTTCTCTGTTTTTCATCTTCCCTTCGCGACTACGTTCGCCGGAGTTCCTGTGGTTGAGCGGCAGTTGTACGTTCTGATTTAGAAGTTGATAGGGGCCACCGGCTATTTTGATTTAGAGCTATGTTGGTTCGATGTTGTTATGAGTTCTTGGATGTAAGACCTTTTTTTATGATATCTGATGGTTTTTTACTTGATGATGGGGTGTGTGTGTGTTTGGTGTTCACGATTACGTCAGTTTTTTCTTTAGTTCGGTTATCTATTTTGCTGCAAGATTTGCGTATTGGATGGTTAATTTCTTTGTTATGGTCATTAATTTGTTGTTTATTTATATCTCTTCTGGACAAGAATGATGAATGCCGAAAGTTTTTTAGTCGTTTGCAAGGATCTTTGACATTTTGGGAAGGCCGTTTGCCTATTGATGCAAGGTGCCAAAACAATTTATTACTAATTGGCCTATTTCGCCATTGTTAGTAAATTGCAAGTTTTCTAACTCAGTTGCTATTAGAAATGGCAGTCCCATACCTCATTACAAAACACGTCCCTTACCAGTTGACTGCCCTTTACTCATTAGCCATTGAGTTCAGATACTATTGGTTTTTGGTATTATGTGGATCCCAATTACTTGGAACCCAATCTTAAACTGACCTAAAAATCAATTTGAAATATTAATCACTTTTAACAATTCCACAATTGTGATAGTTCTGAATCACTAACAAAAGTATCATGCTACATTTTTACATATTTTAAGCTTATATAACATCTTAACATATTTTGCTTCATAGAGGTGGGAGGTGGCACGAAAGTTATCACTTATTTTTTTATTTCAAAATCATTGATTATTCTCTATAGTGGCACATAACCGAACTATAAACATATCCTTGGACTTATGCAATAACATTGGTGTTTAATGATAATCATGATTTTCTTATTGACAGTGATGAATATGTGAAGTCAAATATGTATAAACTTTAGTATTAAGAGAATAAAAAAGTGATTTTTTTTGGTGATGAATTGCATGGATTAGAAAGGGGTGCTTGCTGTGTTACTGCTCTTATTAAAGAAAATGAGCTTTTTGTCTCTAATCTTGGTTCATGTTTTGGTATATAATCTAACACGGAGTAAGCTCAAACAATTGGTGTTGTTTCAATATAGAAGGTTTTGAGAACTGAGGCTCCTCCTGTTCAGGCAGTTCAGCCGGGATTTTCCAAGCTTCGAGCTCTGAGTCTCCTGCTACAACTCACAAGTTTGATATTCTTCAGTTTGGTTGATCAGAATTGGGCTTCGGTTCAAAAATAGGTATATTTTTAATATTCATTTGGTTTCGGGAGGTCAAATGATCTTATTATGGGATAATGCGCTTATAACCGATGCTTATGAAGTGATTATCAACTTTTTATTTGTATGTTTTACAATTTAACTGTTTATGGTTACAAAAATATGTAACTTATTATGTTTGTTTTTATTTTCATTCTTGGTCAATTATTAGATCGAGCCGTCTGAAGTCCAAATCGAAGTAACCTAGCAGATTCTGCAGTTTACGATTGGTACAATACAGTTCAAACGCCATTTGATCAACAATTGTAAGTTTTTATTTTATTACCATTAATGTTGATCTGAATATATATGACTTCTGAGTTATAATTAAAATAGTTTACATGAACTTGAAATGAAGTAGAAAATTGTTATTGTTGCTTTGATTGCATGTTCTGAAGCAACATTTGGGAATGTACACATCATTCATGTTTACATGCAATAGTTGTTTTTAAGGTTGATTATGATTTTTGTAGTAGCTTAGCTTCTCTATTATCAAAAGTTTTTCATTACTCTTAAGACTGTTGTATATAGGTTTTAAATCTTACATCGAGATACCTTACTTCTCATCCTCACTAAACCTCAATATTAATTGTAAGTCATCTAAACTAAATGTTACAGGTTTTAACACCGTCACCGTATCTACGTTTTGAACGCATAATGGAGTGTGGTGCTGATCGGATCCCCACTGGATCTCCACGGCAACGCGTGAGTTTTGGAGGTTGCAATGTTATCATACCAAGAATGATTAAAAAGATAAAACGATTTTAACCCGTCAACGCGTCAGTTTTTGTTAACCCGTCAATATAGGCGTGTGGAGGCAATCATTTATTAAAAAGATAAAACGATTTTAATTTCACATAAATCCAACCAACCACAACCCGGCACGTGGAAAATAACACATTCTTCGAAATTATTATCCTCCATAACATAAACTGGCGGCCGAAATTTTCGTTTCTCAACATCTTTAACCCAACACCCCCACCCAAAATTCTTCTCCCAAAAACCATCTTCAAACCACTTCAAAGGTACCAAATTTTCTTCTTTAATCTCTTTTTCTTTATAAATTCTTGTCGTTTAATCTTCATATGCACAATTGGGTTCTTGTTTTGGTGCATGCATTAACGCAAAATTCACCCTAGAAGATCCGATCTGTTGTGTTAGTCGTGTGGTTAAAATAAAGATTCTGATGATGAATTGCTTTGTAGAATTGGAAATTTTGTTTTTTTTTTTGTGGTGATTTAGAGTTTTTTTTTTTTTTTGTAAGATCTGAGATCTTGTTGGTTATTAGGATTGAAAATTGGTGTGATTTAAGATTTAATGTTGTATATTCGGATGCAAAATTTTGTGTTTGTTTGAGATTGTGAATGGATTGATAGTTGTTGTATTGATTAATTAGATTTGTTAAAGTTGTCAATTTTGACCTTGAAAGTCAAAATTGGATTTTGCTTGGTTGGTATAAACCAGGTTGCTTTTAGTTTTAGAGGTGGTCTCATAAACATTGTTAGATCTTCTAAATTTCTTCTTGTTAATAACTTGCTGAGTAACCGAAATCGTGCATGAAAGTCTATTTTTAGATGTTGATGGAAGTAATTATGCAACAGAAGTTTTGACATTTGTGTGATAGATTGAGTTACCTTTCTTATCTTCAAAGTTATAACAAATTTTAATTTCTGGATAAAACATAACTGTTGGTTGTTTACCTTAAATATGACTCTGGAACATTAAAATATAACAACTGTTTATGAGCTAGTTAATTCAAAGGTGAACCCTTTTGCGGTATGGAGTAAGTAATATGAAATAGAACCTGAAGAATCATATGATTAGAAATAATTTCTGTTTTGGACTTCTTTCATGTACACAGAATTGACGACAGATCTTCATGAGTTCAAAAACCAGCGCAGCAGCATCCAACGTTTCCTGCACCTCGGGAAACAAGAACAACTCAACTTACTCCGCTTTCCTTTGCATCTTCTCAAGCTTCTTCAAGAACCCAATCATTTACTTAAACTTTCTTCTAATTAAAGCCATCGGTAGAAGCCTTTCATCAGCTCGAATCTTAGTATCTTTCCATCCATAGTGATAGTAATATAATTCCGTACGCTAGTAAGTGCTTGCGATTTTCCATCATGGTTTTTTCTCAATTAACCGCTTTAATGGAAGACAAAACATGCAAACCGTTTGCACCATCCAAGAACTATTTGCACCTCCCGTTAAACCCGCCCGACGCCACGTCAGATAGTTTTGAACTTGATTTCTCCGATACATTCGGTCCTCTACCCACTCACGGAACTTCTGAAATCTCAACCGAAACTATATATGATGACCCGGTGGTCATCTGCAACCGATCTCATTCTCTAGTGGGCCCTTCGCCACGTGTTAGCCACTTGCTAAACCTAAAGAAGCTAACCATATGTGAAACAGAGGAACTAGAGGATTTTAACGATGTGGCGGTTGAAGGAGTTGAGGAAAGCTGCAAGAAGGTGCAGAGTGTAGGGCTTGAAGATTTCGAGGTTATGAAAGTTGTGGGCCAGGGAGCGTTCGGGAAAGTTTATCAAGTTAGAAAGAAGGATAATTTGGAAATATATGCGATGAAGGTTGTGAGGAAAGATAAGATTGTGGAGAAAAATCATGCGGAATATATGAAAGCCGAGAGGGATATTCTAACGAAGGTTGATCATCCATTTATCGTCCAACTCAGATATTCTTTCCAGGTAGTTATTCTAAACTACCTATTTTTATTTTAACGGCCAATTTCTAGTGTTTAGATATAGTGATTTTGATTTTGGATTGTGATTGTGTTTGCAGACTAAGTATAGACTTTACCTTGTGTTGGACTTTGTGAACGGAGGGCATCTTTTTTTCCAGCTCTATCACCATGGGTTGTTTCGGTGAGTTATTTATTTATGAGTAAAATGTCCTTTTCGTCCTTGAGGTTTGGCCAGTTTTGCGACTTTCGTCCAAAGGTTTCAAACCTTTGGACGAAAGTTGCAAAACTGGCCAAACCTCAAGAACGAAAAAGGCATTTTACTCTTATTTATTTATCTATTTTATAATCATTAATATGTTGGAATGTAAACCAACGTAAACATTGGTCATGTTTTCAGAGAGGATCTGGCCCGTATGTATGCTGCAGAGATTGTTTCAGCTGTTTCTCACCTTCATGCAAATGGCATAATGCATAGGGATCTTAAGCCAGAAAATATTCTACTTGATGTGGATGGCCATGTATGTACACAAACATATCGTAATAATATTACCATGTAATGTGTTTACTCGTAAGTTATAACGCGTGTTTCGTTTTTCAGGCTTTGCTTACCGACTTTGGGCTAGCAAAGGAATTTGACGAAAATGCAAGGTCCAATTCTTTATGTGGGACGGTAGAATACATGTCGCCCGAAATTATTCTTGGTAAGGGCCATGATAAGGCTGCGGATTGGTGGAGTGTTGGAATCTTGTTGTTTGAGATGCTCACAGGCCAGGTAAACAACTTATTATAATTTTATTTTATGAACATTACTAATACAATGTTTGTGGAAATTTCAACCTATTAAGTTTGATTCTAACGGATCAAACAGTTAAAATAAAAGGAATATCTTAATTGAAATGGATAGATCGTGTTGGAGGTCGTGCAAAGTGTATTTTTAATGTATAAAACTAGTAAATAGTTTTATTAAAAAAAATAAGATTATTGTTGAAACAATCTGATTTTGTGAGCATACATTATATTTGTCACCCTTAAGGAATTTGTCACTCTTAGGGAAATTGTTTGATTATTAGTGAAGTATCCTAAATATATTTCAAATAATTGTAAAATAAAGTAATCTTGTAGTCTAGTCCTAAATCACTATCTTCTTTTAAGCTAAGGTTTTCTTAGTCAATGTCAGTTTTGCCCTCAACAAGTCTCATTATTCGTTGTTCAATACTTTAATCACATTGATAACCCTGTTTTCTTATTTATTGGTGTTTCTTCTTGAATAGCCACCATTTCATGGAGGAAATCGAGAAAAAATCCAGAAAAAGATAGTGAAGGATAAATTAAAGCTACCTGCATTTTTGACAAGCGAAGCACACTGCCTGCTGAAAGGGGTTAGTTTACTTTTTTTTTAACTATTTCCAATATTTGAGGTTAAATGGTTTTAGCATTTAATTAATTTGACCACTAAAGTCAAGATACCTCTCTTTGTACTTTGTAGTTGCTGCAAAAGGATCCAAGTAAGAGGCTTGGAAACGGGTCAATGGGAAGCGATGAGATAAAGCATCACAAATGGTTCAAGCCAATAAACTGGAAAAGATTAGACGCTCGAGAAATCCAGCCCACTTTTCGACCTGAAGTTGCAGGAAACCAGTGCATTGCTAATTTCGATAAACGTTGGACCGATATGCCACTATTGGACTCCCCTGCATCTAGCCCGAACGCTTCTGCAAACCTCTTTCAGGGATTTACTTACGTCAAGCCTGCAGCCTCTTTTCTCAGCAGAAACAGCCCGATCTGCTGATCTTGTCCATTTGTTTTATGGTTTCTTAATGTGAAACTTTGTTCTATTTCATTATCATGTTGGTCCCTTTTTACAACACTTTCGTGATGTGTTTGATTGTGGATGTCGGATTTTAACGTGTTTAATTACTGCTTAATTCTTTTGTGTTGATGTTCCTTGGTTTTAAAAAGCGTGAGTGATGACTGTCGTAAGGGTCATGCAAAAACCTAATTAACCTAGATAGCTAGAATAAGCAGGGTATCGAATCTAAAGGAGTCTGGTGAAAAGTGTTATGAATTAAGCACTGATTAACTAATTGCAATAATATGAAATTCGGTTGTTTGAGAGTTTGATTAAACTAAGAAATTACTTAAAACAAAGTTGTGACAATAAGAGAAACAATGGTTCCTCCGGATTTTAGATTCAAAGCAAACGTCAATTACGTATTTAATCGTGACAATCACATAGACATGATTGTTTAATTCGATTAATTGGTTGTGAACCTAAAGACTACTTCGATTGTAAAACAACGGAAGGTTTAAATACCAACCCTAATCCCTATCAAATATATCCCAATTACTAGAACTCTCGGGAATTGAATGACTCGGAAATAAAGTTTAAATAAAATCAATCCATTAAAATCAATCAATCAAATCCAAAGGTAACAAGCATCGAATGCTTAGATTACCGTGTTCACGAATAAATTTAAACACATAAAGACCGTCACTTACAAGAATCCTCCATCCGGAGGAAACCACTAGGAGATTAGCCGCTCATCTCGTTCGATTGATCTTTAATAGTTTGATAAACGGTTGATTTCATGTTTGATCTTGTGGATGTTGTGATTAGAATGATGAATGATGGTGAAATAATGCTCCCAATAAGTATATTATGGCTGCCAAAATCGTTCAAGATGAAGTGTCTATGAATTAGGGTTTTAAAACCCATTTAAACCATTCAAAAACAAGAAACATGCGCTGCTGATTTAGTCCAACCGTAGCCTACGGGTCCCAGACCGTAGGCTACGCTTCATACTTGCTGCAAATACATGTCTGCACACTATAGGCTACGCTCTTAACTGCTGAAATCCTTTTATACAATATAGGCAGACCGTAGGCTACGCTCGATGGTCCGTAGCCTAGCCGCAATTCAATACTCCACGTTTGGCTGCGTTTCAACTTTCCCTAAATGATCGGAAGGCCCCTAGACTTCATTGTTTCGCATTTCTTGAACATTCAAGCTATCTCTTCGACCCGAACAAGTCCCAAATGATGTGATATATCTTGATAATCATTCCCGGTTGTTCCTCTTCACCTCCAAGCTCTCCAACTTTACCGAATTAAGCCGATTAACCTGTAAAAACACAAAAGCTCGTAGTTATCACATTCGAAACGTTTAATCACGTAAAGGACAATAAAATACGTAACATAACACACTTTAACACACGATTTTCACCATCTCCATCAGTGAGGTGCACAAAAACGACGAGGTCTAAAAATGAGATGTGAAGAGCAAAAGCGGGCGATGGGCTTTTCGTACCCGAGGCGCAAGGATTTTATATAAACTTTTATATATATCCCATAGGTTTTAGCATCCTTTATCCAAAATATAGCCAAAAAAACCTATTGTACAACACTTTGTTGCATAAAAACACCCAAAGTTCATAAGGCGCGTGCCTTAGACCCCAAAAAATTGCGCTTTTATTGCACTTTATGGAAAAGGCGCGCCTCAAGTGACCTGGAGCGCCGAAGGCTGCGCCTTAGTACGCCTCGCGCCTAGGCGTGGTTTTTAAAACCCAGCTATAGTAATCTAGTTAATGACTACACAACTGCATGGATGAATGTGACTTGTATGGTATTTTGGCTCTATAATCACCCGATTTTAGATTCATAGTCATACATGATGAACACCCCATAATGATCTACCAGATGTTATTATCATTTATATGTAAAAGCATACACAAAGTAGCGCATACATGTATATATATCTATATCTATCTATAATGGGAGGGGCTCATGCGAGAACTCCATTTATTGCGAGAACCGCGAGAACCAATGTGAACACAACCTAAAATAGCTAAAAAAACCCTAACCCCCCCCCCCCCCCCCCAAGTTAAATGCTAAAAACTAAAACCCCAAAAAAAACTTAAAAAAAAAACCTAACCCCCCCCCCCCCCCAAGCTAAAATGCTAAAAACTAAACCCCCAAAAAACCTAAAAAAATCTAAAAAAATAAAAAAAAATCTAAAAAAATCAAAAAAAAAATCTAATTTTTTTTAAATATTTTTTATGCTCAAATCGCTACTTTTAATGGCAAAAATTTTTTTTTTTTTATTATTTTTTTTTCTTCGAAAAGTAGCGATTTTTATATAAAAAATATAAAAAAAAAATAATTTTTTTTGTGTGATTTTTAGCTATTTTTAGGCATTTTTGGTGTGTTCACATTGGTTCTCGCGGTTCTCACAATAAGAGATGGTTCTCGCATGATCTTCTCCCTATAATATATATATATATATATATATATATATATATATATATATATATATATATATATATATATATATATATATATTATAGGGAGAAGATCATGCGAGAACCATCTCTTATTGTGAGAACCGCTAGAACCATATTATAGGGAGAAGATCATGCGAGAACCACCTCTTATTGTGAAAACCGCGAGAACCAATGTGAACACACAAAAAATGCCTAAAAATAGCTAAAAATCACACAAATTTTTTTTTTTAATTTTTTATAAAAAAAATCGCTACTTTTCGAAGCAAAAAAAAAAAAAAATTTTAATTTTTAAAAAAAAATTTTTTTTTGGCTTCGAAAAGTAGCGATTTTAACCTAAAAAATATTAAAAAAATCAAAAAAAAAATTTTAGATTTTTTTTTTTATTTTTTAAGATTTTTTTAGGTTTTTTGGGGGTTTAGTTTTTAGCATTTTAGCTTGGGGGGAGGGGGCTTAGGTTTTTGGGGGGTGGGGGAGGGGGGTTTAGGTTTTTTTTGGGGGGGGGGGGGGGGGTGGGGGGGTTTAGGTTTTTGGGGGGTGGGGGTTAGGTTTTTTTAGGTTTTTTTTTAGTTTTTTTTTTAGCTATTTTAGGTTGTGTTCACATTGGTTCTCAAGGTTCTCACAATAAGGGTGGTTCTCGCATGAGCCCCTCCCTATATATATATAGGACAAAGATCCGTTAGGAACCACACCTTATTGCGAGAACCGCGAGAACCAATGTAAACACAACAAAAAATGGCTAAAAAACACACAATTTTTTTTTAATATTTTTTATAAAAAAATTGCTACTTTTAGTAGCAAAAAAAATTAAAAAAAAAAATTTTTTTTTTGGCTACTAAAAGTAGCGATTTTAACTTAAAAAATATTACAAAAAAATTAGATTTTTTTTTTGATTTTTTTAGGTTTTTTGGGGGTTTAGTTTTTAGCATTTTAGCTGGGGAGGGGGTTAGGTTTTTTTGGGGTGGGGGGGGGGTTAGGTTTTTTTTAGCTATTTTAGGTTGTGTTCACATTGGTTCTCGCGGTTCTCGCAATAAAGGTGGTTCTCGCATGAACCTTACCCTATATATATATATATATATATATATATTCGTGAGTTTACATGTATATACATAACTCCATTACCCTTCGTTACAGAATTCTTTGAGCATTCATTTGTAATAGTCAATAACTTCACAATCACTTTGTAAACTTTGTTTTTCCAAAGTGATATAAACTTGAAAATTCTGTAAGTTGTGTTTCTTGAAAGTTTGATTTCTAGTTCCGCACATTATTGCCATACTTGTTGAAATCTTTTGCCAAATTTAGTCAAAGAGCATCAGTATCTGGGATTAACAATTGGTATTAGAGCAGATTGAATAAACTATTTTCAAAAGATCATTTGCTCATTTTTTTTATAACAATCTTTTTAACTAAATATGACAAACTTTCAAACATGGAACGATGCTTTCAATGTTGGATCTATGTCAAAGCCTCCGACCTTAGTTAGAGAGGAGTACCTCTAATGGAGAATCATGATGATCAATTTCCTAAATGGACATGATCGAGCTCTGTTTCAATCCATTGAGAGAGGACCACATACACCCACTATTGAAATCCCAGCTGTTCCAGCAACTGAGCATACACCAAAAATACCTATCTCTTTGGCTCCAAAACAAGAAATACATTGGAGCTAAGAAGATAAGGATAAGGTGGAAGCTGATAAAAGGGCCAAATCACTTGTGATTATGACACTTCCTAGTGACATATTTTCCTACGTAGATGCTTGTGCATCTGCTAAGGAAATATAGGATCAGTTGGAAAATCTTTGTGTAGGAGGAGAAAGAATGAAGAGAAACAAACGAACAAACTGTGTCTCTTCTTATGAAAGATTCAAAAGTCTTCAAAATAAGAGTCTTTCTGAAACATACAATAGGTTCGCAAAACTTATAAATGATCTTAAAAAAATTGGTATTGAGAAATCAAATGATGAGAGAAATGTTAAGTTTCTGGATGCCTTGCCAAGGGAATGGGGAAGTCTAACAATGACTTTGGCGTCAACCTAGAGCTAGG
The DNA here is from genome assembly GCA_030545235.1 of Helianthus tuberosus. Taxonomy (NCBI): domain Eukaryota; kingdom Viridiplantae; phylum Streptophyta; class Magnoliopsida; order Asterales; family Asteraceae; genus Helianthus; species Helianthus tuberosus. Next base: position 202,848,143 of record CM060351.1, on the reverse strand, counting down.
GAATATGAATTTATATGATCTCTGTAACAACTCTCCCAAAACCCTTAAAATACTCCTATACGTCCTATAATATACCCCGTATACGAAAAACAGACCTAATATACCTTTATATTATTAAAAAACAAATAAAACAACAAAACAGGGTCCTCGCGGGGCGCGAACCCCTTATGCTGGCGAGTCGCGGGCCGCGACAGATTGACACCAGGCGACACCCCATGACGCCACGTGTCCCTGGCGTGTTAAGTCTAGGCCGTTGATTCACCATAGCTAGGGCCTACCCTAGTTCTCTCGCGGGCCGCGAGAAAGATAGAAGTGGCAGTCGCGGGGCGCGAGCCGACCAAAATCAGGCCTATCAAAGTATCAAAGGAGGCCTCTGGCCTCAGTTTCAGTCGTTCAAAAATCTTTTCTTTCCTCTGTCTCTATAATAGCAATGGTGTTGCTCGATATTATACCCCTAAAAAGCGAAGCTCTACCTCGTTGTAAGTATTATAACCCCTGGTTACGTATTGGTTATTATACTCGATTGATCTAGGGCTCCGTAACGCATGTCAAGGCTCTGCCTGACTCAGTCGTTGGAGTTCTGTCTCGGGTGTATAGCTAATGTAAAATGGGTTATCTTACTAACACGTGTGCATTGTTTAATTTTAATAGATTATAACCAGAAAGTCACCGGAAAGCAGTAGTATTATCTAAATCAGCAAAGTGAGTCATTCTCTTTTTCTACCAAACTGTTTTACCAAAACCTCAATTGTTTTAAATTATGATAACAATGATTGAGTCTATGTATTCTATAATTACTGTCGGTATGTTGGGGTTTTGTATACATTACTTGTTACTATACCGTGAATAGTAGCATGCCCACAAGTCAGGATTGACAGTACCGTGGGTGGTAATTGGGTAGATATAAACATTGTAATCGCCCTAAATACTATAAAATGATAAAAGCTTGTTTTGATTAAATTGGGATGCACTCGCCAGTATTTCTTGCTGATAAAATGTTTTTAAAACGCGTTTCAGGTAACAAAATGTGAAAGCCAAATAGAAGCCAGCTGGAGAGCACTGAAGGCTTGGAAAAGTGGCTATAAAAGTTACCTAAATAAGAAAAAAGTTTTATTTCAATAAATTAGGGTTTATCCCTACAAACATATTACGATAGAAACTTGGGTTTTCCCATGTATTTATTATTTATAAAAGTGTGGTGTTTTAACTCTGATTAACTATTTCCTAACTACGGTCCTGATGTTTAATTTTCGCTGCCAAACTAATAAACACCGATACCACCAGCTCTATGTGCTGCTCGCGGCCGCCCGCCCTTTGGGGCAAGGGGTCGGGGGTTGCGACAGGAGGTGGTATCAGAGCTACAGCCACTGGTTTAAGCCACAGAAGTGTTATGCTGATACTAAGATTTTTATCAGTTATGTTAGGAAATAATCTATATGATTACGTGTAAATATGTATATTATTGTTTTGTGTTATTTGACAATCTGTTAGTTTACAGTATGAGTGAGCATGGTACGTCTGACGCTTACCGTCATCTAGCTAGTTCCCCCAAGAGTGAAGGAACTTCATCACAGCCTACTCCTTCGGGGTATTCTGCTGATACTGAATAGGGAATTTTCATTTTTAAGGCGCAATCCGAAGAACCGTTCCCTCCGAAAAAGAGAGGATGGTTCAGTAGGGAAGCACATGAGAGGCGAAAGAGGATGACAAAGTTATAACAACAGAGAGCGTTAGCGAAAGCCAATAGGGAAGTGAATGCCCAAACTTAGGAGGCGGTTAATAGACAGTTAGCAAACTTTCATATGTTAGCCACCACTACAGCAGATCCAAACCTTGATCAGATAGTTGCACCACAACCATTGCCATTATTTCCAACCCAACCAATGGAGATAGAAGCTAACCAAGGAAATCAATTTCCTATACTAGCATTTGACCCTAACGAGATACCTAGAATCCCAGCACCTAATCCTCTAGCGTATGATCCATGGGAAGACGACCATAGGGAATATCAGGAACTCTACCCTTAGGAAGGACCGATACCAAATCCCATAGCATAGTACACCGACCTTAATCCTTTAGATCCATAATGGAATGCCGATCAGTATATTCAGGAGGTATTAAGCAACCCGTACCCATATGAAGAACCTATACCTTAATACCCTGACCCAGTACCCGCACCACAACCACCCATGAGTGACGAGAATGTGCAGGAACTCCTCACATATGATGAGGAACTAGTGGAAGAAGGAGAGAGAATACGACAGATAGGAGAAAAGCTCGTGTGGAAATATGACGAGCGCGAAATGCAGTTCTCGATGAATAACCCTTAATAATATATATATATATATATGTGTGTGTGTGTGTAATTGGAAAAAAGTCAATTAACTAATATAGGTAACCTAATATCTATCGATGCATAACTATTAGCGTGTTTAAATTTTAGTTGTAGGTTGTAATGTGTGTGTCTATATATATATATATATATATATATATATATATATATATATATATATATATATATATATATATATATATATATATATATATATATGAAAAGAGTAAAAGTCACAATGTTCGACGTTTTTGATCAATTTGTTTGTATGATTATTTGCATTAAATCTTATTCTGTGATATTAATACCTGATAAATGTTTATAATCCAGATGGACAACGAAGTAAATCAGGAAAACCAGAATAATGATAATAATGGAAACCAAATAGATAACAGTTTCATCCAACATATAGTAGCACAAGGAATTATAGACGCTATGCCATATATTCTCAAAACTGTTAAAGAAGCAGAAAATAATAAATTTGCAAATGGAAGTAAACGTCAACACACTGAACCCAGTCACAGCGTGAATAATGGACCGCTACTCCAATTTTCTATTCCAAAAAGGAGAAGAACCATGTCATATGGTTGTTCTTACAAAGAATTCTGGTCTTGCAAACCAATAGAATTCTCTGGCAATGAAGGAGCCATTGCAGCTCTACGTTGGATAGAAAAGACTGAGGCAGTCTTAAAAATAAGCAAATGTGCAGATGAAGATAAGATAATGTTTGCTTCTAATCTTTTTAAAAAAGCAGCTTTAGAATGGTGGAATACTATTCTCCAGTCTAGAGGAAGTGATAAAATTTATAATATGGAATGGACTGACTTTAAGGACATAGTCGAAAGAAATTTTTGTCCTCCTCATGAAAAAGAACAAATCGCTAATTAGTTCTTAAATCTTAAAATGACTGGAATAGACTGCAAAGGTTACACTACCATATTCTTCGAATATGCTAGAATAGTACCAACCCTAGCTTCACCAGAACCAGGATTAATCTCCCGTTACATCTGGGGATTAATTAGTGAAATTAGACACGTAGTCAAGGCAGCTAGACCACAAACCATAGAAGAAGCAGTAGAATTAGCCAATACCTTGACTGATGAATTGGTGCGTACGCAAGAAGAGAATCAGAGAAAGAACCTAGCCCAAAGACTTACCCAAGAATTTCGTTATGGAAATACCTACCGTGGGAAAAGTACATGTTCTACTTCTGCACCTTACTGTAAGTACTGCAAAAAGAAGCATTCAGGAAGATGCTCAATATACTGCAACTTCTGCAAAATATCTTGACACAAGGAAGAAGACTGTAGGAAGAAACCCAGCAATAAGCTATGCTTCAACTATGGAGAAACGGGGCATATTAAACCAAACTGTCCGAAACTAGCTCTAGCAATAAACAACAAAACTACTAAGAATGCCCGAGCATTTGTTCTGACAGCTGAAGAAGCCAAGATGATTTCGGATGTGATTGCAGGTACGTTTTTAGTTAATGATATTTTTGCTAAAGTATTATTTGACTCTGGTGGAAACCAAAGTTTTACTAATACTTCGTTCTGCAAACTTCTCAATCAACCATTAACTAAACTTCAACAAGTTTGTCTGGTAGAGATGGCAAATGGAGAATCCATTAAGATTACTGAAATCTTATAGGGAGCAAGGATAGAAATTTTAAAGCATAATTTTATTGCTAACTTTATCCAATGAATCTGGCTGGATTTGATATCGTATTAGGAATGGATTGGTTGGTGGCCAATCATGCCAGCATTCTATGTGATCAAAAGACAGTGCAAGTAAATTCACCAAAGGGTGAAAAGATCACAATTAAAGGAGATAAGCCAACCAGGTCCACAAAATTCATCTCTATGATGAAAACAGCCAGCTACGCAAGGAAAGGATCACTAGTGTATATGATTTCCATTATCATTAACACTAAAGGAAACGAATTGAAAGATATTCCCGTAGTATCTAAATTCTCAGATGTTTTTCTAGAAGAGTTACCTGGATTACTACCAGATAGAGAGGTTGAATTTAGAATTCACCTAATACCAGGGACAACACCGATTGCCAAGGCACCTTACCGTTTAGCACCAGCGGAGATGCAAGAACTGAAGAAACAATTAGACGAACTTCTGGAAAAAGGTTTCATACAGCCTAGTTCATCGCAATGGGGAGCACCAATCTTGTTTGTCAAGAAGAAGGACGGGTTAATGCGTATATGCATTGATTACCGAGAATTAAACAAAGTTAAGATTAAAAATCGGTACCCACTACCGAGAATCGATGATCTGTTCGATCAAATTCAAGGAGCTCGATTCTTTTCTAAGATCGATTTACGCTCAGGATATCATCAACTGAAAGTACATGAAGATGACATTCCTAAAACTGCTTTCAGAACAAGGTACAATCATTATGAATTTACAGTCATGCCATTTGGTTTAACCAATGCCCCAGCCGCATTTATGGACATATGAACAAAATATGTAAACCATATATGGATAAATTCATAATTGTCTTTATAGATGATATTCTCATTTACTCTAAAAGTAAAGAAGATCATGTAGAGCATTTGTTTATACTTCTGAATTTGCTGAGAAAAGAAAAGCTTTACGCTAAATTTTCAAAATGCGAATTTTGGTTAAAGGAAGTGCAATTCCTTGGACACCTGGTTAATCATGAAGGAATTCATGGAGATCCCACAAAAATCGAGGCAATTGCTAAGTGGAAAGTCCCTGAATCACCGACAGAGGTGAGAAGTTTTCTTGGACTAGCAAGTTATTATAGATGTTTTATTCCAGATTTTTCTAGAATAGCCATTCCCTTAACGAAATTTACCTGCAAATCAGTTAAGTTTGAATGGGGACCAAAACAGGAGGAAGCTTTTAGAATTTTGAAGCAAAAGCTAACCAATGCACCCATACTAGCATTACCAGAAGGAACTGAAGACTTGATAGTCTATTGTGATGATTCTAAGTTAGGTTATGGATGTGTATTGATGCAACGTCAAAAGGTTATAGCCTATGCCTCTAGACAACTTAAGAATCATGAAGAGAATTATACAACACATGATCTAGAGTTAGGAGCTATAATTTTTGCCCTTAAGATTTGGAGACACTATCTTTACGGTAGCAAGTTTATTGTTTTCACCGATCATAAGAGTCTAAGATATGTTTTTGGGCAAAAGGAGTTAAATATGAGACAAAAACGCTGGATGGAGATTCTTAGTGATTATGATTGTGATATCCAATATCATGCAGGAAAAGCTAATGTAGTAGCTGATGCTTTAAGTGGAAAGTATCATGAAAAGCCAAGACGAGTACGTTCTCTCAAGTTAAATCTGCAGATAGATTTAAATGAGCAAATTAGAGAAATGCAGGAAAGAGTAATCAAGGACGATACTGAAAAATTAAAAGGAATGATTAAGGAATTAGAACAAGGAACAGATGGAATTTGGAGATTCCATAAGAAAAGAATCTGGATACCCAAACAAGGAAACCTACGCCACTGAATTTTAGAAGAAGCCCATAAGTATAAGTATACGATACATCCTGGTAATGATAAAATGTATCAAGACTTAAGAAAGAATTTCTGGTGGATAGGAATGAAAAAGGATATAGGGACCTATGTTGCCAAGTGTCTAACCTGTTCACAGGTTAAAGCTGAACATTAGAAACCCTCAGGTTTATTGCAGCAATTATAAATGCCAATATGGAAATGGGAATTGATAACAATGGACTTTGTTACTAAATTACCAAAGACATGAAAAGGTAATGATGCAATCTGGGTGATTGTAGACAGATTAACCAAATCTGCTCATTTCTTACCTATGAAGGAAACTTTCAGTATGGAACAATTAGCCAAGTTATATGTAAATGAAATAGTTTCATTACATGGAATTCCTTTATCTATTGTTTCTGATAGAGATAACCGTTTTACTTCTCATTTTTGGACTAGTTTCCAGAAAGTAATGGGAACCAAGTTAAAATTAAACACAACTTATCATCCTCAAACGGAAGGACAAAGCGAAAGGACAATTCAGACAATGGAGGATATGCTTAGAGCTTGTGTAATTGATTTCGGAGGAAATTGGGATGATCATTTACCATTAATAGAATTTTCCTACAATAACAGCTATCATACCAGTATCAATGCTGCACCATTTGAAGCACTTTATGGACGAAAGTGCCGAACTCCGGCCTGTTAGGCAGAAATCGAAGAAAAACAACCATCTGGACCAGAGATAATACAAGAAACAACGGACAAGATTATTCAAGTCAAGGAAAGACTAAAAACAACACGAGATCGTCAAAAGAGTTATGCTGATAACAGACGAAAACCATTGGAATTTCAAGTATGAGATAAGGTATTATTAAAAGTTTCTCCATAGAAAGGAGTGGTCAGATTCGTTAAAAGAAGAAAGCTAAGCCCCAGGTTTGTTGTACCTTTTCAGATCATTAAAAAATAGGACCAGTAGCTTATCAGCTACAACTGCCAGAGGAAATGGCAGGAATACATGATGTATTTCATGTATGTAATCTCAAAAAGTGCTTAGCAGATGAATCATTAGTAAAATCTCTTAAGGACATAGAGGTAAACGGGAAACTTAAGTTTGTAGAGAAACCACTACAAATGGAAGATAGAAAGATCAAGAATCTCAAACACAAGAGATTAGTTCTTGTCAAAGTGAAATGGGATTCCAAGAGAGGACCAGAATACACTTGGGAGCTCGAATCAGATATGCGAAGGAAATATCCACACCTGTTCCAGTAGACCTCGAGGACGAGATCTAAAACAAGGTGGGGAGGATGTTACAACTCTCCCAAAACCCTTAAAATACTCCCATACGTCCTAAAATATACCCCGTATATGAAAAATGGACCTAATATACCTTTATATTATATAAAATAAGGGTCCTCGCGGGGCGTGAACCCCTTAGGGCGGTGAGTCGCGGGCCGTGACAGATTAACACCAGGAGACACCCCATGACGCCACGTGTCCCTGGCATGTTAAGTCTAGGCCGTTGATTCACCATAGCTAGGGTCTACCCTAGTTCTCTAGTGGGCCGCGAGCCAACCAAAATCAGGCCTATAAAAGGAGGCCTCTGGCCTCAGTTTCAGTCGTTCAAAATTCTTTTCTTTCCTCTCCTCTGTCCCTATAATAGCAATAGTGTTACTCAATGTTATACCCCTAAAAAGTGAAGCTCTGCCTCATTGTAAGTATTATAACCCCTGGTTACGTATTGGTTATTATACCCGATTGATCTAGGGCTCCGTAACGCATGTCAAGGCTCTACCTGACTTAGTCATTGGAGTTCTGTCTAGGGGGTATGGCTAATGTAAAATGGGTTATCTTACTAACACGTGTGCATTGTTTAATTTTAATAGATTATAACAAGAAAGTCACCGGAAAGCAGTAGTATTATCTAAATCAGCAAAGTGTGTCATTCTCTTTTTCTACCAAACTGTTTTACTAAAACCTCAATTGTTTTAAATTATGATAACAGTGATTGAGTCTATGTATTCTATAATTACTGTCGGTATGTTGGGGTTTTGTATACATTACTTGTTACTATACTGTGAATAGTAGCATGACCACAAGTCAGGATTGACAGTACCGTAGGTGGTAATTGGGTAGATATAAACATTGTAATCGGCCTCAATACTGTAAAATGATAAAAGCTTGTTTTGATTAAATTGGGATGCACTCGCCAATATTTCTTGCTGATAAAATTTTTTACAACGCGTTTTAGGTAACAAAATGTGAAAGCCAAATAGAAGCCAGCTGGAGAGCACTGAAGGCTTGGAAAAGTGGCTATAAAAGTTATCTAAATAAGAAAGAAGTTTTATTTCAATAAATTAGGGTTTATCCCTACAAACATATTATAATGGAAACTTGGGTTTTTCCCATGTATTTATTATTTATAAAAGTGTGGTGCTTTAACTATGATAAACTATTTTCTAACTACGGTCCTGATGTTTAATTTCCGCTGCCAAATTAATAAACACCGATACCACCAGCTCTGCGTGCTGCTCGCGGCCGCCCGCCCCTCGGGGCAATGGGTCGGGGGTTGCGACAATCTCTATAGCATTCTTGTTCCAAGAGAAGAAGAGATATATGAGAACTCAAACCAAAAGGGAGGACCTATTGGTCTCATTTCAAACTCACAAAGAACAAACATTTCAGATCCACAAACCTCTCAATGCCAAGGCTTAGAAAATTCTGATGCCTCATCAGATTTTTCAGCATTTACTGTGGCAATTGCTCTGCTCACAAAAACTTTTGAGCAAAGATTAAGAGGAGGAAGTGGCAAATACCAGAAAAGTGATAGAGGGAGGATGGAAGGTAGATCCAAGGACAAAGGAAAGGCTGAGATAGTTTGCTAAAAGTGCAAACAAAAGGGGCACTATGCATCAGAGTGCAAAAATAAGAAGCTTAAAGATGTATCTTATTATGAGAAGAAGCTTGAAGAAGCCAAAAGACAACAGAAGGTTAGCCTTATTGCAGGAACATATACCTAGCTAACTGATGATTCTTCTGATGAAGAAGAAGAAGAAATGGCAAATTTCTGTTTGATGGCCAAAATTTCTGATGAAAGCTCCAGCTCTTCAGAACACAAAGTAAGCTCAGATAATTTTGATTTAGAACATCAATTGAACAAGCTGATGAAAGACTTTGTGATTTTACAAGATAAACAAATATCAGAAAACACAAAATCCGATGATTTGCAAAAGTTGTTGAATAAAGTCAAAATTGAAAACCAATTACTAATTGAAGAAAATCTGACAAAAGAAGCTAAAATTAAATTTTATGAAAGAGAAAGAAAAGAATTATACAAAAAAATTCTGTAGGTCCCTTAATCCTATGGATCTTGAGAGAATCGTCTATCTAACCTAGAGTGCGGAATCCTCTAGATCAGATTGTTAAAGAAAATAGTAGAAAACAGAAGTCACAATTAAACCGATATTCTATTGATTATCCAACTTGCAGTTTACAATCAATTCAATACCTCACACAACCTCACAGCCACTCTCTGTGATCTTGCTTCAAACTCATTTTCGTTTTTCTTTCTCTCTAAAACGTTTTCTCTCTCTAGCCTCCAAGACTTTTTTTAAACCCTAATCATAAATCATGTTTATATACCACATGTTTGTGAACTGGGCTTCTAACTGGGCTAGGCCATTCTCCAAGCCCATTACAACAAATAACTCACTAACCAATATGCTAAGCCCATTACAAAATATCCAAAGGCTAAATAATCAAACTATTAAGCTGTTGTCACAGAATATGCACCAACAGAATTCCCCTTGACAATAGCTTCATAGTGTAACTTTGTCTTCAAACATCTTGCATTCTTTTGGTCTTTGGATAGCGTCAGTTACACAGTTTCTAACATCGACAGACTCCCCCTTAGCTGATGCTTCCAATCTTCAAAACTTTCATTCATTGTAGATCAGTTGAACTAGCGATCGTTGATTAAGCAAGTATCTCCAACTCTTCATATCGCTCTGCAATGTAGTAGAAGGATCCTACCATGCATTTTCATACATTCTTCACTTCACTCTCAATCTGCATTGTTCTTGTATTCTGCACTTCATTTTGATAACTGCATCAATCTGTTTAGAAACACAAGCAAGTATCTCGAAAAACCATTAGTCTTTTTCATATTTAAAGATAAACCAATATTTTATCGTATCATGCAAAAACAACAACCTGTCAATTCGAAATGGAAGTCTTTTAAAAAGAAATCTTTTTGGTATTTTTGATATTTTTCATAACAAACTAAACAAATTAAACTAAACTCAAAAATATTTACAATTTATCTTTTTGTGAGAATCATGTGCAAGAAGACCATATCAACAAAATCAAACTGTTTCACACCTGCAGTTAATTCTTTATTTATTTTCGTGAAAAGCAGTTCAAGACGATTACCAGTATTGTTTATCCACTTAAACAAAAACACATGAACATTTCAAGTACCTTTACCTAGTGATACGTTAAGGTAATATTATTCTGATATACTAGTGAGTCCCACTTCAGGACATATCCCCGCGATCAAGGTATGCATAAGGATTCCTCGTAGTAGGTGAGTATACCGAATTCATCTGTTTTGTATTTACAACGATAGATAATTGGTGATCAGGTCAGTACTTCCGTATAGAAAAGAGACCAATATCTAACGAGGGCTAAGATAAATACCAATTTTGTACGATTTATGCATTTTGCACATTTGAATGACTCTCTAGGAGAGCTTCTTCATTTTCTTGGTTTTGGAATTTTTAGCTCTTTTAAGATATCCTGGTTGTGCCTAGGTCAGCATGTATCTGGATGCAGCAGAAGGACAACCCTAATACCCCCGGATGAAATAACAGTATGAAGACCCAAAACCTCATAATTTGGTAATCTATCAATGCAAGATTTAAGGTTATAAAACCATACGCCACTGATATGTTACTGTAACACCTCGGAAATTCACGTCCTATAATGTGTTGACACGTGTCATAAAGTTTAAACGTGTGAAAGAAATATTATGGAATGACTAAAGTTGACAAACAAGGAAAGTATGTGAATATACGTATTCTAAGTGTCAACTGTGAATAAATATAATGTACATTAACCCTACACGATGTTCATACCTTCAAACGAATAAATCATGGATCATATGAAGCTAAAAGTGAGTGATTTCAAACTACAGGGACCAATTGTGTCAACATGTTTAAATTATACCTCTGAGTGACCTTTTGACAAACCCGAAGCTTTGTAAATATTACTTATGCTCACGAGAATGCACCATAAAAATTTCATAAAGTTTCGTCAACGTATGAGAAAGTTATGATCAAATTCGTGTGCGAAGCGTTAAAGCGTAAACGTTGGAAGTTAGGACTTTTCGGGTGAAATTAAAGTTACCCGGGGGCTTGGCAAAGTGGGTATATGTTTTAAGGCCTTACTAGAACAATTATAAGGGTTTAAAAAGCAATAAACAAGTGCCCAATCGGAGTTTGAAGGGTCAAGGATCGAATTGCAAAGAAAATAAGAAAGCTGCTGATCTGCAGGGCTCGCGCCACGCGAGGGGTCCCTCGCGCTACGCGAGGGTGGTCCAGAACCGCAAAACATGGGCTGTTGTCTGCCAAGTGTTTTGTGCGCGACCTTTACCCGTTTTTCCACTTCTCCTGGCCCCTAAAACATCCCCTAAGCCTCTAGGACACCTGTTGATCAATTGTGGGCACTCATAGACTTATTTGTCAAGCTCTTATGGTGAGTGAAACCACTATATAAGGCACTTCAAGTTCACAACTTTTCCTCACACCTTCTCCTGCATTTGTGGATGATTCTGGAGCTCAAGCTTGCTTCCTAGTGATCATATCTCGTGCATAGGACCTCAGTAAGTATTCTTCTTCTTCTCTAATTGTGTTTAGCTAGGTTAATTAGCTAAAAGTCAAACCGTCGTAATTACGGTTTGACTTCGAGATTAGTCAATAATGGCTCAGTCAAATCTCGAATTAAAAGTAGTTATGAGTTGGTATTTATGTGGGTAATAAAACCTCAAAAGGGTTTCCCCTGATCACCACTCTAACCAGGTCTAATGTCGGGTCAAACTTTTAATTAAAAAGTCAACATAATGCTTAAAATGTCATTTATGCATGATTAGCTATCTAGAACATATATAACCTGTTTGATCATTGTTATAACTTAGTAATTAGTGTAAGAACATGTCCAAACCTGTTCAACCCGACTATTCCCTGTTTAGACCCGGTTCGGAACCGAAAGTCACATAGTTTGACTTTCACTTTGACTTTCAGTTCTGACCCGTTTAGGCATATTTTAGAAATGCCTCAGAGCTTTAATTGGACTAGGTTACATGTTAGAACAACCCTCTGTGATTATGCACCTTGGTTCACTAGTTATCCAATTAATATGCATATTCCGTTAATTGCTCATACGTTGACCGTTATGCCCTTATTACCTTAAAACATGAATTATGAAAATGTAAAAGTGTAGAAACCTTTGTTACTGATATATAGACTTGCATGCAAAGTTTGACATCAGTTTGACTTGTAGATTAAGAGTTATGCTCATTATCGCTAAACTAATGCTTTATGTTAATAAAATGGCGTAATTAGCATATAGCTTAGTTAAACATACTTTTTGGTATCAAATCTTTTACCCACTGATATAATATATTATTTTGGGATTTTTAAAGATTTTTAATTAATTTTAGGATGAGCATAACTCATAGTCGTAGGCTTAATTCGGTAATTGTCGGTTTTGCCCTTACGAGCCATAAAATGAGTTTTACATATCTAAACGACCCCAAACCTTTTGCCACTGATTAGTCATGATAAATAAATTATTTTAAGCCTTCTGGAACTATAAAAATATCAGATTTAAGTATCGAACCCGGTAATGGCCTTTAATCGCCTTAATTAGCGTTTTTAGCGCATAGTATGTTTTAAAATCATATTGGACATACCCGGGTTGATACCTACTGATATAAGAATCAAATTATCATATTTTAACAGTTAGCAAAGGTTGATAAACTCAGACTTCAGTTTTGAGCTTTTCGGCTTATGTGAAATTACCAAAATACCCCTACGGGGCCTAGTTTGGTTAAAAATGATAAATTTCACATATATACTTTAGCCTACTGTTATAACTCATCAAATTGAGTATGTTTTCTGTTTACATCAGACCTGTAACTCAGTTAAACATTTAAACTCTTTTAAAAACCTTAAAATGACCAAACTACCCCTACGGGGCATAGTTTGTGTTTAAATTAGTTAGGGGCATAACGAAAGGCATCCTACTGATGTTACAACATATTTGAAGCATATTAACTTAGGAAACCTGTATATGGCTCTTACGGATACCCGTTACGCATATTACGCGTTCGGCTCGATTTATGTAACAAGTTTACATAAATTAGCCGAAACGGGTCAAACCTTAACGGTTTTATCTCAAAATCCAGAATGTGAATAATAAACCCATATTAAACAAGTCTTCAGACTTGTCGGGTCTGAATCACATTCTATCCGGTCTTCGCTTAATCGTGCGTACGAACCGTATCTTGAAACTAGCCGGTCTAAGCTTAAGCTTAATAAAAGACCCGTTAGGATTCTAATAGGTTATATTAAACCTTCGTTCCATATTAGGAGAAACAGTAAAAGCTACGTGCATTCTGCTTATTGTGATTTATACTTGCATCAGGTAAATACTTTTAACTTATTTTCCCTATACGGGCTTGGGTTACGGTACATAGCGTACCGCTTGATTGGGCATCAAATCTCCACGCTTAGTGGGTAGTTGAATAATTTAATCGGCTCATTTAAACAGTCTTGTTTACTTTACAGCCTTTGGGGGGTTAATGACCATGTCCCGGATATCCCTGGCATCATCTTACGAGATGGCCACGACCTGAGCACGGGGTGTAGGCGTACTCCCGTGTATAACTCACTTAAAGTGGTGTGTCTATTGATCTTTAGCCCGGATTTGATTCGGGCTACTGAACGCATAAGTAACATGTAATTCGTTCACAAGATTATAATATTAAATAATTCTCCCAAGTTATAAAAATGTTTTATGCCATGTGCATCCAAACCAATTTTCAATCATTTTCCAAAATGAGCCAGTTGAATGTATTTACCAGTGTAAACTGACGTATTTTCCCAAAAGACTGAATGCAGGTACTAAATAAAATTTGGCTGGATTGTCTCCTAAGCATCAATAAAAGTCTCGCAAGCTTAGGATGCCAGAAGTCTGTTGAACCATAAATGTTATTTTGTTTCGATCCGTTCTGTGGATAAACACCGGATATTGTGACTTTGATTACAATAAATAAATTCGGTTGTATCTTATTTTTAAATTGCTTCCGCTGTGCATTATTATATTGTGTTGTTTGACTATTACGTTGCCAACCACGTCACGATACTCCCCCACCGGGCCCACTGGTGACACGTGGAAATCGGGGTGCGACAGTTACCCACTCATATTTAGTTCTTTATGTTTATATCACCATGGTAAGTTGATTATTTCATGTATCTTGCCTACTGGTACATCATATGATGAAGCTGCTATCACACATAAGCAATTTAAGTTCAGTTTCAGTGTGACAGTCTAACTTGCTGATGTACTATCATTTCTTCTTTTTTCACACAATGAAAACTCTTTTTTCAATTTTTCATTTTTTATGTTTTTCATTTTTCAATGTTTTTGTATTTTTAAAAAAATTTATATTTACTAACTTACTTCCCCTAAACTCATGCACTATCTAAACTCTTTTTGGCTTAGGGAAAATTCTCCCCCTATTTTTTTTTATTATGGAGTAAGTTTTAAAAACAGAAATTTAAACACAAACAGACTAACACTTCAACCTGACAATAAGTTTTTCAATGTTAAAGGTTAGAATAATCATAACAATCACTGTAGTAAATAGTTCGTTACCAATTTTAACCTACTATTCACCTCAGATGCTTTACAGGAACAACCACTGTTGAACATATCAAACAGTCCTTCTTGGTCATCCTGCACACACTCAACAACTCAGTTAGACTTGAGAACCCAAACCTTACCGGTTTGGGTTGACCATGTAAATCCATATAATCCATCACACCTTACTGGTGTCTTGGATGTATTCCCCGTTGTTGAACAAGATTTATAATTTCTACTAGGTCTTTGATCACGAGAGTTCCAATAAACTCTCGAAGTTTCCGATCTTTGAAAATTACCCTTTTCAAACCTTCTTCTCCCATTATCATACCATGAATTTTGGAAAAAAATTGGATTTTGTTGAACATTTGAGTAACTAAAACCCCTATGTTCGTTTCTTCTTTGAAAATTTCGATTACCAGAAGTCTGGTATCGATTTTGATATCCAAAATTTCTATTTTGACTTTGAAACCGATTTGATTTACCATTAAAATGACTAAATTGTGGAGAAATACTTCTTGGTCTATCAAATCTTCCTGATGGTGAAGTTTTTGATTGAAATCTTGGTTGATTACTTTGACAATGTTGTTGAACATTATTATTCAAACCAATCCTATTCCCATCCTTAACTTTATCAACTTTTGGCTTACCTTTCTTCAAAGGACAACAACTCACCACATGTCCTTTGTTGTGACATTTAAAACAAGATTTTTTCTTATAAATTCTATTTTTGTGAAATCTCTTTTTAAATGTTTTCTTCTTTTCCTCTTCAGTATCCTCATTCGATTTATGAGGTGTACTGTTTGACTCAACAGATTTTTTCAAAAAAACTGGACTATTAGGAAAGTCCATAGTTATCGAATCCACTACCTCTTGTGCAGTAGGCACAAAATTAGTTAGCTCATCTTCATTTGGTAAAAAGGAGTAGTCTTGATTTTTAGAAGATGAGGCTTTACCAAACCCCACTCCCTTGTTATCATTACTCTTTTTCAAACTTTCTTGAATGTGTTGTCTGACTAATGAAGATTTTCCAAATTTGTCTAACTTACCTTGAAGTTCAACAATTTTGACTTGCACATAAGACAATTCTGTGCACTTTTTCGGACACTCATTAGTCTTTTCTTTCACAGTTTCACGAGCCGATTCAATGATCTGTAACATAAATTAGCCGAAACGGGTCAAACCTTAACGGTTTTATCTCAAAATCCAGAATGTGAATAATAAACCCATATTAAACAAGTCTTCAGACTTGTCGGGTCTGAATCACATTCTATCCGGTCTTCGCTTAATCGTGCGTACGAACCGTATCTTGAAACTAGCCGGTCTAAGCTTAAGCTTAATAAAAGACCCGTTAGGATTCTAATAGGTTATATTAAACCTTCGTTCCAGATTAGGAGAAACAGCAAAAGCTACGTGCATTCTGCTTATTGTGATTTATACTTGCATCAGGTAAATACTTTTAACTTATTTTCCCTATACGGGCTTGGGTTACGGTACATAGCGTACCGCTTGATTGGGCATCAAATCTCCACGCTTAGTGGGTAGTTGAATAATTTGATCGGCTCATTTAAACAGTCTTGTTTACTTTACAACCTTTGGGGGGTTAATGACCATGTCCCGGATATCCCTGGCATCATCTTACGAGATGGCCACGACCTGAGCACGGGGTGTAGGCGTACTCCCGTGTATAACTCACTTAAAGTGGTGTGTCTATTGATCTTTAACCCGGATTTGATTCGGGCTACTGAACGCATAAGTAACATGTAATTCGTTCACAAGATTATAATATTAAATAATTCTCCCAAGTTATAAAAATGTTTTATGCCATGTGCATCCAAACCAATTTTCAATCATTTTCCAAAATGAGTCAGTTGAATGTATTTACCAGTGTAAACTGACGTATTTTCCCAAAAGACTGAATGCAGGTACTAAACGAAATTTGGCTGGATTGTCTCCTAAGCATCAATAAAAGTCTCGCAAGCTTAGGATGCCAGAAGTCTGTTGAACCATAAATGTTATTTTGTTTCGATCCGTTCTGTGGATAAACACCGGATATTGTGACTTTGATTACAATAAATAAATTCGGTTGTATCTTATTTTTAAATTGCTTCCGCTGTGCATTATTATATTGTGTTGTTTGACTATTACGTTGCCAACCACGTCACGATACTCCCCCACCGGGCCCACCGGTGACACGTGGAAATCGGGGTGTGACAGGTTGGTATCAGAGCCAACTCTGAGCGAATTAAACACTAGCCTTTTGTGTTTAATCTCAGTTACACAATTGCACATATCTAAACCTTCGAGTCTAGACTTGTAACCTAGGACAAATTCCACCTTATTCGGTTTTTGTTTGTCCTTTAAATTTTATATTTTGTTATTGTTATCTTATGCTTTATTAACAGGAATATCAAAATGCCTCCAAGATTTCTCCGGACACGGGGACGAGGACGAGGAAAGGGGCCAGTTACAGCCCCCAACGACCATGAAGCAGGGCCGTCTAATACACGAGCTCCAGCTGCGACGGAAAGCGAGGACCCCCGCCGAAACAGGCGCAACCAATTCGAACCAGCAAGGCGATCCGTTTCGCACAGCTCTACCCCTCCGGTCCACAACTCATATGGACCACATTCAGAAGACGAGCCTAACAACCCTCTGCCTTCATACATACCACTTCAGAGATCCCTATCTCATCATTCATATGGAGACCCTACACCTATCTTTCGGGGACAGTTTAACCCGGTAGGATTCATACCAGAACCCGTGGGTTTTAACCCACTGGGTCCAGAGGACCACTTTTCAGGGGATCACGCGGATGATATGGACGAGGATACAGACCCCGTCA
The DNA here is from genome assembly GCA_030545235.1 of Helianthus tuberosus. NCBI lineage: Eukaryota > Viridiplantae > Streptophyta > Magnoliopsida > Asterales > Asteraceae > Helianthus > Helianthus tuberosus. Next base: position 202,830,549 of record CM060351.1, on the reverse strand, counting down.
TGCCGGCGAGTGGTACTCCAAACCATCCGATCGAAATCTCCGACGGATCGTCCTTCCACGGATCACCCTACGGTGGTCCAGATAGTTTCCAAGCCTTCTTTAATCAGCACCAGTGGTATCATACACCATCACACCACTCGTCGTCTCATGGGCAGCATCAGCAGCAGCAGTCTCAGCAGCAGCAGGAGCCACAGCCACAGCCGCATCATCAAGATTCATCCGAGGATCACAGATTTATGGCAGTTACGCCACCACCTCCACGACCACCAGTTCAACTGGCACCTCCTCAACCGCCAAGGCGTAGGAGAACCGGTGCCCGCATGTCGGTGCGACCAGGGGACTTTCATTTTAGCTCCCCACGTCAGTCGAGTGCTAGTCACTACCCGCCATACCAGGAGGACCCACAAATGGGTGGACCCTCCAACCCTGCTGTACTACAACCACCGCCGATGGGATTTGATAACCCAATCCCGGCATATACGAGTGGCATGGGATACAACCCGTTTGAACCCCCAACGCATCACGACTATGGGTACGCGGAGGCTGATCCGTACATGTTAGCAGCGAACTACAACACCCAAGGACCCTATGGGGATCCATGGGGGGTGAGTTACCCGACACAGGGATACGCGATACCTCCTAGACCCATCATCCGGACTCAATCGCAGCCACCTAGATTCTCACCACCCGAACATGAAGAACTCTTGCAAAGGATAAATCAAGTTGAACGGGTAGTTCACGAGGACCGCAGGGAGAGGCAAACATTCTTCCAGGGATTAGTGGGATTGATCAAGGGGAAGAACAAGAAGGATCGTTGAATCCTTCCATAGTTATTTTCTCCCGTATTTACTGTTGAGCCCCTGCGTGGGTGTATTTGGTATGTTGCTTTGAGCCCCTGCGTGGGCATGCTTATTGTTTGAACCCCTACGTGGGTGTATTGTTAGTATTAGTCCCTGCGTGGACATGTGTGATATTTAGCCCCTGCGTGGGCATGTGTGTTATTTAACCCCTACGTGGGTAAGTTGGTAATTTGAAAGACCCGTTTAGGGCAAGTGTGTAATGCTTTGAATAAATAAATGGAATGTTTGTTTTTATAAATTTCATGTTTGCCACTTTGTGCATAAATAATTTATAAATGAAATAGATAAATTTAAATCATTCCTTTTGAATTAATCTGCCTATGTAATTATTTAAATTAAGAATCTTAAAGTGTGAAACCTAGCCTCGTGTCAAATATAAGACCGGGCCAAAATGGTAAGACCTGTTTAAAAGATTCAAAATCCTGTTAACATCTTAAAACATGTTAACACTCCTGGCAGAAGTGATTCGTTAAAATCACATGTCATTCTTATATGTATAAGGATTCTTTAGAAGATTCCAAACCCAGTTATATGATCTCTGAATCATGGGTTAAGATCATCAATTAAGATGATCATATTGTAACATACGTAGTAATACGATGCCTACGGGCCCAGCTCACTTCCATATGAGCCAAAAGACGGTGGTAGCTATGACTCCCTGTCTGATAAGGGTAATGAACTAGGTTCAAACCCTAAAAGTCTTGATTCTCTGAAATCATAGATTTAAATTAAATTGTCCATGTGACTAAGCCTTATGTGCTAACATATATTGTTATTGTTTATAATTAGGATAAATTTTAATTGAAATCCTAAATTAATACGATTAATAAGTTAACCACATGTGGTCTCTGTTACCATGGTTAACGAGTTACCCTAAGGGGTAATTCCATAATAAACTCCCAAGTAAAATATTGACCTTGTTTTCTGCAACAGTTCAAATCAAATGGCTGAGTCAAATGAAGTAAATAGCCATCCAGTGGAGCCAAATGAGAACGCCCAGATTACGTTAACGGGTGCCGAATTAAAAGCAATCATAGACGGCGCTGTTACACAGGCTTTGGATAGGCAGTATGAGGAATACAGTGGTACTCGGAGTAGGACCCACTCTGCATCACATTCAAAGCCCAGGACACATTCTGAGGCTCATAACAAGCCTCCTCCCAAAAAGAATGGACCCAAGAAAGACGGTGATGACCGTCAGTCCACCAACAACCAAAGTGCTCCATCTCAGCAATTGGTACTGCATCAGGGACCCCGTAACAAGGGTTGCACTTATAAGTACTTCGTGTCTTGTAAACCCAGGGATTTTACTGGGGAAAAGGGGGCCGTCGACTGTATGACTTGGCTGGACGAAATGGACACGGTGGTGGATATCAGCGGGTGCGCTGAAAGGGATATAGTTAAGTTTGTGTCACAGTCCTTCAAGGGTGAAGCATTGGCATGGTGGAGATCTCTGATGGAGGCCTCCGGAAAGATCCCGTTGTATAGTATGACGTGGGATCAATTCATTGCCCTGATCAAGGAAAATTTCTGCCCTCAACATGAGGTGGAGAAGATAGAATCTGACTTTCTATCGTTGGTAATGAAGAACCTCGACTGTCAAGCTTACCTGACAAGCTTCAATACGCTGTCCCGGTTGGTTCCCTACCTGGTAACCCCGGAGCCAAAGAGAATCGCTCGCTTTATTGGTGGTTTAGAACCCGAGATCAAGTCCAGTGTAAAAGCTTCTCGGCCAGTTACCTTCAGGTCTGTAACTGACCTTTCCTTATCCCTCACTCTGGATGCGGTCCGACAGAGATCGCTGAGGAATAAGGAGGCCAAGAAGAGGAAGCGTGAAGATGATGGTTCGCGAAGGTCGAATAAGAAACACCGTGGGAACGGTGATAACAAGAAGGGATCTGAGTCGAGGAAGGATGGGCATAAGTCTGATGAGAAACCCAAGTGTAAAATTTGCAAGAAGCAGCACTATGGAAAGTGCAGACTGGAGTCGAGCTCTCAGACTCAGTCAAAATCCTTTGCTTGCGGAATTTGCAAGTCCACGGATCATAAAACCCTGGATTGCAAAAAGATAAAAGATGCAACGTGCTACCGTTGCAATGAAAAGGGGCACATCAAGACAAACTGCCCAAAATACAACAAGAAGCCTGAGGAGGCTAAGAAGACTAATGCCAGAGTCTTCAGGATGGACGCGAAAGAGGCTGTGCAGGACAATAATGTCATAACAGGTACTTTCCTTGTAAATGATGTCTTTGCAAGAGTACTTTTTGATTCAGGCGCAGATAAGTCTTTCGTAGATCATAAATTTTGTAAATTGTTGAATTTACCTGTCAAAACCCTAAAAGTGAACTATGAGGTAGAGTTAGCAGATGGTACCATAGAAACCGTCTCTACTGTGTTAGATGGATGTGTTATATCCATTAAGAACCATTCTTTTCCTCTGTCTCTACTTCCTTTTAAATTGGCTGGTTTTGACATAGTTCTGGGTATGGACTGGTTATCTCATAACCAGGCCCAAATTGTCTGTAACCAGAAACAAGTGGTAATAAAGACTCCGTCTGGTGAATCACTTACCATTCGGGGAGATACCCAGTACGGACTGCCTGAGCAGGTGACTATGCTCAAGGCTTCCAGGTGTTTGAAGAAGGGGTGTGTCATCTACATGGCACAGGTGATTATTGATGAGCCCAAACCAAAATTAGAAGACATCCCTGTCATCTCTGAATACTCAGAAGTGTTTCCTGAAGATCTACCTGGTTTACCACCAGATAGACAAGTTGAATTCAGGATAGATATCATCCCCGGAGCGGCACCAGTTGCTAGGGCACCATACAGATTGGCACCCACAGAAATGAAGGAGTTGCGGACGCAGCTAGATGAATTGCTGGCTAAGGGTTTCATTCGACCTAGTTCATCTCCTTGGGGAGCACCAATCCTGTTTGTCAAGAAGAAGGATGGGTCGATGCGTCTGTGCATCGACTATCGCGAGCTTAATAAAGTCACGATCAAGAATAGATATCCATTGCCCAGGATCGACGATTTGTTCGATCAGCTTCAAGGGGCAAGTTACTTCTCAAAGATTGATCTAAGGTCAGGCTACCATCAGTTGAAGGTTAAGGATGAAGACGTTCACAAGACTGCATTTAGGACTCGTTACGGTCACTACGAGTTCCTAGTGATGCCTTTTGGGCTCACTAATGCACCAGCCGCGTTCATGGATCTCATGAATCGCGTCTGCAAGCCTTACTTAGATAAATTTGTTATCGTCTTCATCGATGACATCCTTATTTATTCTAAGAATCAAGCTGACCACGAGAAACACCTTCGTTGTATTCTCAAACTTCTACGTCAGGAGAAGCTCTACGCCAAATTCTCTAAGTGTGAATTTTGGCTACGAGAAGTCCAATTCCTTGGACACGTGGTTAGTGAGCGTGGTATCCAAGTGGATCCCGTTAAAGTTGAAGCTGTTATGAATTGGCAAGAGCCAAAGACGCCTACGAAGATTCGTAGCTTCCTGGGATTGGCAGGATACTACAGGCGTTTCATTGAAAATTTTTCAAGGATTGCTGCACCCCTAACTTCCTTGACCAAGAAGAAAGTAAAGTTCGTTTGGGGCCCTAAGCAGCAAGAGTCCTTCGATGTTTTGAAACAAAAGTTGTGCAACGCTCCTGTGCTTACCTTACCTGAAGGCGCTGAAGAATTTGTAGTTTATTGTGATGCATCACACACTGGCATGGGGTGTGTGCTTATGCAGAAAGGCAAGGTGATTGCCTATGCATCACGACAGTTAAAGGTGCACGAAAAGAATTACACCACCCATGACTTGGAATTGGGTGCCGTTGTGTTCGCACTAAAACTGTGGAGGCATTATCTTTATGAAATCAGGGTTGTGATCTATTCTGATCACAAGAGCCTCCAGCATCTGTTTAATCAGAAAGAATTAAATATGAGGCAACGCCGTTGGATGGAAACTTTAAATGATTATGATTGTGAAATCAAATACCATCCCGGCAAAGCGAATGTAGTCGCTGACGCCTTGAGCAGAAAGGAAAGGGTTAAACCCATTCGAATCAATGCCAAGCGCATGGAAATAAAGAACAGCTTGATAGAAAGGGTGTTAGCTGCACAGAAGGAAGCTGTGTTGGAAGCTAACTATCCTAATGAAAAGTTAGGAGTAACTGAGGAGCAGTTAACTCTTAGCAAAGACGGAATTTTACGGTTAAATGGACGAATATGGGTTCCAATTTTTGGAGGACTTCGTGATGTCATCCTCCAGGAAGCCCATAGTTCCAAATACTCCATTCATCCTGGAGCTGATAAGATGTACCAGGATTTGAAGGCAAATTATTGGTGGATAGGCTTGAAAAAGTCTGTAGCCGCCCATGTAGCAAAATGCTTGACATGTGCACAACTCAAAGCCGAGCATCAGAAACCGTCAGGTTTGCTACAACAGCCTGAACTTCCTACGTGGAAGTGGGAAATGGTAACCATGGATTTCATTACCAAGTTACCCAAGACAAGGAAAGGCAATGATACAATATGGGTTATAGTTGACAGACTGACTAAGTCAGCTCATTTCTTACCCATCAAGGAGACTTATAGCTCCGATATGCTAGCCCAGTTATACGTTGATAAGATTGTAGCCTTACATGGCATACCTGTAGCTATCATCTCTGATAGAGATACTAGGTACACGTCACATTTTTGGAAGAGCTTCCAGCAATCTTTGGGCACACGTTTGAACTTCAGTACGGCTTACCATCCTCAGACTGACGGTCAGAGTGAGCATACTATTCAAACGTTGGAAGACATGCTGCGTGCATGTGCGATCGATTTGGGAGGTAGTTGGGATAAGAACCTACCATTGATCGAATTCTCCTACAACAATAGCTACCATACCAGCATAAAGGCTGCGCCTTTTGAGGCATTATACGGTAGAAAGTGTATATCGCCAGTTTGTTGGGCGGAAGTTGGAGAAGTCCAGTTATCAGGACCAGAGATCGTGTTCGAAACGGCGGACAAGATTGTCCAAATTCGTAACAATCTCCAAGCTGCCCGGAATAGGCAGAAGAGTTACGCTGATCCAAGTCGTAAGGATTTTCACTTTGAAGTAGGTGACAAAGTCCTACTTAAAGTGTCACCCTGGAAAGGAGTGATGCGATTTGGTAAGAAAGGCAAACTAAACCCGAGATACATAGGACCTTTCGAGGTTATCGAACGTGTCGGGTCAGTTGCCTATAAGTTGAACTTACCAGAAGAGCTAAGTGGAATTCACAATGTGTTCCACATCTGCAATCTAAAGAAGTGTTCCGCTGACGAATCACATGTCATGCCACATACATATGTGCATATAGACGCGAGCTTAAAATTTGTTGAAAAACCTTTGTCGATTGAAGATCGACAGGTAAGGAAACTTCGAAGGAAGCATATACCTTTTGTAAAGGTCAAATGGGATGCCCGTAGAGGTCCCGAATACACGTGGGAGGTTGAATCCACGATGAAAGAAAAGTACCCTTACTTATTTCAGTAAATCTCGGGTCGAGATTTATTTTAAGGGGGTGAGGATGTAACACCTCGGAAATTCACGTCCTATAATGTGTTGACACGTGTCATAAAGTTTAAACGTGTGAAAGAAATATTATGGAAGGACTAAAGTTGACAAACAAGGAAAGTATGTGAATATACGTATTCTAAGTGTCAACTGTGAATAAATATAATGTACATTAACCCTACACGATGTTCATACCTTCAAACGAATAAATCATGGATCATACGAAGCTAAAAGTGAGTGATTTCAAACTACAGGGACCAATTGTGTCAACATGTTTAAATTATACCTCTGAGTGACCTTTTGACAAACCCGAAGCTTTGTAAATATTAATTATGCTCACGAGAATGCACCATAAAAATTTCATAAAGTTTCGTCAACGTATGAGAAAGTTATGATCAAATTCGTGTGCGAAGCGTTAAAGCGTAAACGTTGGAAGTTAGGACTTTTCGGGTGAAATTAAAGTTACCCGGGGGCTTGGCAAAGTGGGTATATGTTTTAAGGCCTTACTAGATCAATTATAAGGGTTTAAAAAGCAATAAAAAAGTGCCCAATCGGAGTTTGAAGGGTCAAGGATCGAATTGCAAAGAAAATAAGAAAGCTGCTGATCTGCAGGGCTCGCGCCACGCGAGGGTGGTCCAGAACCGCAAAACATGGGCTGTTGTCTGCCAAGTGTTTTGTACGCGACCTTTACCCGTTTTTCTACTTCTCCTGGCCCCTAAAACATCCCCTAAGCCTCTAGGACACCTGTTGATCAATTGTGGGCACTCATAGACTTATTTGTCAAGCTCTTATGGTGAGTGAAACCACTATATAAGGCACTTCAAGTTCACAACTTTTCCTCACACCTTCTCCTGCATTTGTGGATGATTCTGGAGCTCAAGCTTGCTTCCTAGTGATCATATCTCGTGCATAGGACCTCAGTAAGTATTCTTCTTCTTCTCTAATTGTGTTTAGCTAGGTTAATTAGCTAAAAGTCAAACCGTCGTAATTACGGTTTGACTTCGAGATTAGTCAATAATGGCTCAGTCAAATCTCGAATTAAAGGTAGTTATGAGTTGGTATTTATGTGGGTAATAAAACCTCAAAAGGGTTTCCCCTGATCACCACTCTAACCAGGTCTAATGTCGGGACAAACTTTTAATTAAAAAGTCAACATAATGCTTAAAATGTCATTTATGCATGATTAGCTATCTAGAACATATATAACCTGTTTGATCATTGTTATAACTTAGTAATTAGTGTAAGAACATGTCCAAACCTGTTCAACCCGACTATTCCCTGTTTAGACCCGGTTCGGAACCGAAAGTCACATAGTTTGACTTTCACTTTGACTTTCAGTTCTGACCCGTTTAGGCATATTTTAGAAATGCCTCAGAGCTTTAATTGGACTAGGTTACATGTTAGAACAACCCTCTGTGATTATGCACCTTGGTTCACTAGTTATCCAATTAATATGCATATTCCGTTAATTGCTCATACGTTGACCGTTATGCCCTTATTACCTTAAAACATGAATTATGAAAATGTAAAAGTGTAGAAACCTTTGTTACTGATATATAGACTTGCATGCAAAGTTTGACATCAGTTTGACTTGTAGATTAAGAGTTATGCTCATTATCGCTAAACTAATGCTTTATGTTAATAAAATGGCGTAATTAGCATATAGCTTAGTTAAACATACTTTTTGGTATCAAATCTTTTACCCACTGATGTAATATATTATTTTGGGATTTTTAAAGATTTTTAATTAATTTTAGGATGAGCATAACTCATAGTCGTAGGCTTAATTCGGTAATTGTCGGTTTTGCCCTTACGAGCCATAAAATGAGTTTTACATATCTAAACGACCCCAAACCTTTTGCCACTGATTAGTCATGATAAATAAATTATTTTAAGCCTTCTAGAACTATAAAAATATCAGATTTAAGTATCGAACCCGGTAATGGCCTTTAATCGCCTTAATTAGCGTTTTTAGCGCATAGTATGTTTTAAAATCATATTGGACATACCCGGGTTGATACCTACTGATATAAGAATCAAATTATCATATTTTAACAGTTAGCAAAGGTTGATAAACTCAGACTTCAGTTTTGAGCTTTTCGGCTTATGTGAAATTACCAAAATACCCCTACGGGGCCTAGTTTGGTTAAAAATGATAAATTTCACATATATACTTTAGCCTACTGTTATAACTCATCAAATTGAGTATGTTTGCTGTTTACATCAGACCTGTAACTCAGTTAAACATTTAAACTCTTTTAAAAACCTTAAAATGACCAAACTACCCCTACGGGGCATAGTTTGTGTTTAAATTAGTTAGGGGCATAACGAAAGGCATCCTACTGATGTTACAACATATTTGAAGCATATTAACTTAGGAAACCTGTATATGGCTCTTACGGATACCCGTTACGCATATTACGCGTTCGGCTCGATTTATGTAACAAGTTTACATAAATTAGCCGAAACGGGTCAAATCTTAACGGTTTTATCTCAAAATCCAGAATGTGAATAATAAACCCATATTAAACAAGTCTTCAGACTTGTCGGGTCTGAATCACATTCTATCCGGTCTTCGCTTAATCGTGCGTACGAACCGTATCTTGAAACTAGCCGGTCTAAGCTTAAGCTTAATAAAAGACCCGTTAGGATTCTAATAGGTTATATTAAACCTTCGTTCCATATTAGGAGAAACAGTAAAAGCTACGTGCATTCTGCTTATTGTGATTTATACTTGCATCAGGTAAATACTTTTAACTTATTTTCCCTATACGGGCTTGGGTTACGGTACATAGCGTACCGCTTGATTGGGCATCAAATCTCCACGCTTAGTGGGTAGTTGAATAATTTAATCGGCTCATTTAAACAGTCTTGTTTACTTTACAGCCTTTGGGGGGTTAATGACCATGTCCCGGATATCCCTGGCATCATCTTACGAGATGGCCACGACCTGAGCACGGGGTGTAGGCGTACTCCCGTGTATAACTCACTTAAAGTGGTGTGTCTATTGATCTTTAGCCCGGATTTGATTCGGGCTACTGAACGCATAAGTAACATGTAATTCGTTCACAAGATTATAATATTAAATAATTCTCCCAAGTTATAAAAATGTTTTATGCCATGTGCATCCAAACCAATTTTCAATCATTTTCCAAAATGAGCCAGTTGAATGTATTTACCAGTGTAAACTGACGTATTTTCCCAAAAGACTGAATGCAGGTACTAAATAAAATTTGGCTGGATTGTCTCCTAAGCATCAATAAAAGTCTCGCAAGCTTAGGATGCCAGAAGTCTGTTGAACCATAAATGTTATTTTGTTTCGATCCGTTCTGTGGATAAACACCGGATATTGTGACTTTGATTACAATAAATAAATTCGGTTGTATCTTATTTTTAAATTGCTTCCGCTGTGCATTATTATATTGTGTTGTTTGACTATTACGTTGCCAACCACGTCACGATACTCCCCCACCGGGCCCACTGGTGACACGTGGAAATCGGGGTGCGACAGTTACCCACTCATATTTAGTTCTTTATGTTTATATCACCATGGTAAGTTGATTATTTCATGTATCTTGCCTACTGGTACATCATATGATGAAGCTGCTATCACACATAAGCAATTTAAGTTCAGTTTCAGTGTGACAGTCTAACTTGCTGATGTACTATCATTTCTTCTTTTTTCACACAATGAAAACTCTTTTTTCAATTTTTCATTTTTTATGTTTTTCATTTTTCAATGTTTTTGTATTTTTAAAAAAATTTATATTTACTAACTTACTTCCCCTAAACTCATGCACTATCTAAACTCTTTTTGGCTTAGGGAAAATTCTCCCCCTATTTTTTTTTATTATGGAGTAAGTTTTAAAAACAGAAATTTAAACACAAACAGACTAACACTTCAACCTGACAATAAGTTTTTCAATGTTAAAGGTTAGAATAATCATAACAATCACTGTAGTAAATAGTTCGTTACCAATTTTAACCTACTATTCACCTCAGATGCTTTACAGGAACAACCACTGTTGAACATATCAAACAGTCCTTCTTGGTCATCCTGCACACACTCAACAACTCAGTTAGACTTGAGAACCCAAACCTTACCGGTTTGGGTTGACCATGTAAATCCATATAATCCATCACACCTTACTGGTGTCTTGGATGTATTCCCCGTTGTTGAACAAGATTTATAATTTCTACTAGGTCTTTGATCACGAGAGTTCCAATAAACTCTCGAAGTTTCCGATCTTTGAAAATTACCCTTTTCAAACCTTCTTCTCCCATTATCATACCATGAATTTTGGAAAAAAATTGGATTTTGTTGAACATTTGAGTAACTAAAACCCCTATGTTCGTTTCTTCTTTGAAAATTTCGATTACCAGAAGTCTGGTATCGATTTTGATATCCAAAATTTCTATTTTGACTTTGAAACCGATTTGATTTACCATTAAAATGACTAAATTGTGGAGAAATACTTCTTGGTCTATCAAATCTTCCTGATGGTGAAGTTTTTGATTGAAATCTTGGTTGATTACTTTGACAATGTTGTTGAACATTATTATTCAAACCAATCCTATTCCCATCCTTAACTTTATCAACTTTTGGCTTACCTTTCTTCAAAGGACAACAACTCACCACATGTCCTTTGTTGTGACATTTAAAACAAGATTTTTTCTTATAAATTCTATTTTTGTGAAATCTCTTTTTAAATGTTTTCTTCTTTTCCTCTTCAGTATCCTCATTCGATTTATGAGGTGTACTGTTTGACTCAACAGATTTTTTCAAAAAAACTGGACTATTAGGAAAGTCCATAGTTATCGAATCCACTACCTCTTGTGCAGTAGGCACAAAATTAGTTAGCTCATCTTCATTTGGTAAAAAGGAGTAGTCTTGATTTTTAGAAGATGAGGCTTTACCAAACCCCACTCCCTTGTTATCATTACTCTTTTTCAAACTTTCTTGAATGTGTTGTCTGACTAATGAAGATTTTCCAAATTTGTCTAACTTACCTTGAAGTTCAACAATTTTGACTTGCACATAAGACAATTCTGTGCACTTTTTCGGACACTCATTAGTCTTTTCTTTCACAGTTTCACGAGCCGATTCAATGATCTGTAACTGTTCATTGACTTTGCTTGTTAAACTGCTGATTTCTTGAAAATTTGATTTGAATTTCTCTACAAACATTGACTCCCTTTTTATCAAAATAGCATTTGACTCTTTTAATTTTTCTAATTTAGCTAACAGAATTTTGTTTTGCTCCGATAGTCTGTTAACTTTACCCTGTAGTTCAGTGCAATTATGACACGTATGACTTACAGACTCTGATGTTACCTTCACCTCTGTTGTAAGTCCATTCACATCATTCAAGCCCTTTGAAGTTTCTGCATCCTTCTTCTCAACATTCTCCTTATCGGCTTCCTTCTTCTCTTCTACCACAGCATCAGCTTCGGCATCTGAAGCATGAGCTCCTACACTTTGTCTAGATGAACTCTGATAACGTTTTTCTAAAGCTTCCCATAGCTCTCTAGAAGTCCTATAACTATGTAAACTACAACTAATTTCCACTGGTAGGGATTTCTTTATCACTGCTAAAGCTCGCTTTTCAGCATTAACCACCCGTTTCTCAGTTTCATCCATCTTCTCATAAGAAATCACTATAACTCTTCCATCAACACGACGTGTAGGAGAAACGTATTCATCAATCATACAGCTCCACATCCTAGAATCCTCACTTTGAACAAATGCCTCAAACTCTTTCTTCCATACAGCATATTGCAAGACTTTTATCAATTGTGGCGGTTTATTCACAGTCCCCCTTACATTATCCATTTTGACCATGTTTAACACGCAGCTTTAAAGTTTAAATGGATTTTGGCAATCTACGTCAAAATCCAAATCTAACTTCTCTACTAGTCCTTGTCGCGTTTTTTTACTGTAACCGTACTGTTAAACCCGTCAAAATTTTTTCCGAAAACTGTTTTTACCAAATTATACCGTTAGACTCGTCTCGAGATTACAAATCTAATGATATATAATATCCAAAACCTATTTCGGGGATTTCCAGAGTCCTTTTTCCCTAAAAATCAACCAAGCCTAATCGTGTAAACGGTTTGCTTAGGTTGTTTACGGATCGTTTTTTATTTACGAACACGTTAAATACTCTATACGCAGCTAAATACTCCCAAAAATAAATACTCCACTTTTTTAAATACTCCAACAAATACACTGGTTAGCCAATGGTGCTGAAGATAATTATGCTGGTGTAACAACTCTCATTAAAATTATTACTTCTTATTTTATTTTATAGGAAACCCTAATTAAGACCCTCAAGTAATATTGCATGACCCCTAAAATTTTCAGAACAATTGGAACTAGGATCAGGGCCCCCTAAAACTCAAAGGGGGGTAACCCTAATGGATAATTATCTTCACAGTTTGTTGTAGGAAATGAATTTCGTCAAACTGTTGACTCACCTAGGCTAAGTGGACACCAGGCTACCCTACCCTAAAAGTGGACCCGTTGCGCCACGCGCCAAAACCAGGTGGGTCTGGCGCGCCACGCGACGGGAACCATTTTTCAGTATAAGTATCAGGGGTTTGGCACTTGCATGGGGGAGTTGTTACGACGGAAAAACTCATTTCATACGTTGAGATATCCTCTGTTTAGTTCAAAACACACACTATCACGAAGCTCTACTGCGACAACAGGGTATTAACTCGATCACTACTACGATACAATATCCGATCGATTGAAACCAATCCGATGGATGTTTAAGTGCTGCCCGAACTCGGGCTATACTTTGTCATTCGTCGTGAGGGTTTTCATCTCGTGAGCTTATCGTAAATGTTGTATTAAGTTACTGACCTAGTTTCGTGTGCATTGTTAATTACATTAGGTTATCAGGCTTATCAGTAGGCTAAACTCTGCCCAATTAAATCTGCAATGTGTGTCATTCTCTTTTTATTAACTGTTTTACTAAACCTCAAATTATTTTCAAAAGTTATAATTACAGGGATTAAGTCGTGGTTATCTTAATCACTGGCTAGTGGGGTATTGTGCACATTACTAATTTCTCACGGATAGGTAAAAAACCTAACTGTGATAATCATCACTACTTGGGTGAAAGGACCCAATAGTTGTATGACCATCGTCACCAGGGTGTGACACGGCGCCAGATAAAAATAAGATAGTAGCCATTGTAATCGCTCTTATGCTGTAATTTATAACTAGGAGTCGTTTTATCAAAATTGAGTGACTCGCCAGTATTTCCCCGCTGATAAAAATATTTTTAAACATGTTTCAGGTGACTTACTGTGAACCAAGGAAAAACGTGTTAAGGAGCACTAACAAGCTTGAAGTGGTGGCTCAGTAAAATAAATAAACATGTTTTGAAAAACAGGGAATTTCCTAGTAAAATTTCTTCTATTGTAAATTACGGGGTTTATCCCAAATTATGAAATAAAATATTTTTAAAAAAGATCCTGTTAAACTTCCGCTGTCAACTCAAATGATAAATACCACGGGTTTTCTGTCCCGCGGCTCCTGGACCGGGTCACACCGGGACGGGGGCCGTGACAGAAAAATGTGGTATCAGAGCCACTGATTTAAGCCAATTAAATATTTAGAAATACTTAATTTCTCAATTTGCCACTTTGTGATTCTGTGAAATTTAACTTGCAATATATAACTTTCTAATTAGGATTTTGTGTTTCCTCTATATCTGCTAAACAGCATGAATGAGCTGTCTGAAGCTCTTCAGAATCTCAATATCCATTCTGCTGGTATGGAAGTTTCCAGAGACTTTTCCGACTATCTGGCCGATACTGAAGAACCTATGGAATTCCAGGCTCAAGCCCAGGAGAAACCCAAGACGAAGAAAAGAAGGAGAATCGTAGGATGGAGACGTATACGGAGGAAGAAGCCAGCCGCACAGAGGATTAAAAGGAATGAGGAACCAAAAGACAAAGGCAAAGGAAAAGAGATCGGGGAAAGTTCATGGCAAGCCCAGAAAATGCCACCGTGGGAAGAGCTGGATCGCAAACTGGCAAATTGTGACCTCATTGGACCTGCCAATGAAGACCTCTTCAATTACCCAATTGAATCACAACTTCCAGTTAATTTGGAACCTGCTATTCCAGATCCCATTGTCAACCACTAACTTCTACCCGGAGAGCTGGAGGAATGGTGGACAAGTGATTGGCAATTTCAGAATCTCTTGAATAACCCTAACACCTTTTTCCCTCAGTTTGACCCTGAGCCTGCACCAAACCCACCTATGAGCACTGAAAACTTGGCTGAACTCCGCCACTATGGCGAGGAGTTGGTGGACGCAGGAAACAGAATTTGGGAAATGGGGGAGAGGATATCATGGAAATACGACGAGAGGGAACGTCGTTTCTGAAGTGCCAGCTGACAGGGATCGTATGTGGTTGTGTGGTTACATGTTTAATAATAATAAATATTAATAAAAATATAATCATGTAAAATAACTTAAAATAAAACTTTTGTAATATAACTGGTGTGTATGGATGCATACTAATATATAAAAATATCAACGTCGCAAAGTCGACAATTTTGGCTATACGTGTTGACATGATTATGTGTGATTGTTTCATTTTGACTAATTATTTATTTTATTTTGTGCCAATAATTTATACATTTATATCTATTGAAAACTTATCAGATGGAACCCGCTGTCAATGAACCAGTTAGCGAAGTTAACCAATCTGAGCAAAACCATGAAGATCAATTTCTTAATAAACAAGGTATAGAAAATATCGTTGCTCAAGGAATAGCCAATGCTATTCCAGCAATCCTGGCTGCTGCCCGAAATCCAGTTCAACCTCCTCCAGTTATTCCCAGCAAACGTACTCGCGATGACAACTTCAGTAATAGTGTAAATGGAGGCGGCAACAATAATAATGATAATGTGATGCAAGCCCCATTTCTTAAGAAAATGAAAGCTGCAACGCCTGGTTGCACTTACAAGGAATTTCTTGCCTGTAAACCGGTTGAATTTGCAGGAAACGAAGGGGCGACTGCTGCACTGCGTTGGTTAGAGAAAACCAAAGCAGTAATTAAAATAAGTAAATGTGCCGAGGAAGACAAGGTCATGTACGCGTCGCATCTTTTTAAAGAAGGGGCACTAGAATGGTGGAATACGGTACTACAAGCCAAGGGAAGTGATGTAGCGTATGTCATGAATTGGGAAGAATTTAAGAGTCTAGTGGAAAGAAAATTCTGTCCCGAATATGAAAAGGAATAAATGACAAATAAGTTCCTGAACCACCGGATGGTGGATGTAGACTGTCGAGGGTATACTTCGACTTTATTCGAGTATGCTAGAGTTGTACCAACCCTGGCTTCGCCAGAACCAGTACTTATATCTCGCTATATCTGGGGTTTGATTGGCGAAATCCGTGATATCGTTAAAGCTGCGAGACCTCGCACAATTGACGATGCAGTAGAATTAGCCAACACTTTGACCGACGGGATGGTACGCACAAGAGAAGAAAATCGGAAGAAGGAAGAAGGAAGTAGCTCAAAAGATTACCCAAGGATTCCGTGTGGGTAATAGTAGTAATTTCAAGAAAAAGGGAACCGGGCAATCTTCCACTGCTCCATTTTGCAGTACCTGTAAAAGAAATCATTTTGGAAGATGCAAAGGGTATTGCAATTTCTGCAAAATTCCAGGGCATCAAGAAGAAGATTGCAGGAGGAAGAAATCGACAATCTGCTTCAACTGTGGAGAAGCTGGACATTTTAGACCAGACTGCCCCAAATTGGTCAAACCAGCTGACAACAAAGCCAAACCTGCAGAAGGAACTACCAAAAAGAATGCAAGAGCATTCCAGTTGACTACCCAAGAAGCAGATCTCATCCCAGATGTGATAGCTGGTACGTTCCTAGTTCACGTCGTTTATGAAAAAGTATTATTTGACTCTGGTGCAAACCAAAGTTTTATAAATACTTCATTCTGCCAAGCTCTTAACCTACCCTTAACCCACCTTAGACAAATTTTTACGGTAGAAACGGTAGATGGAAATTCTGTTAATATAGATAAGGTTTTGCAAAAAGGGAAGATAGAACTTTCAGGTCATAAATTTTCTGCAAACCTGTTACCTATGAATTTAGCTGGATTCGATGTCGTATTAGGAATGGATTGGTTAGTAGCCAACCATGCTCGAATCCTCTGCGATAAGAATTCCATAGAAATTCACACACCCACAGGAGAAGTAATTTTGATTACAGGGGACAAGCCGCGTAAACCAATGAAGTTCATTTCGGTAGTATCAGAAAACTCAGATGTATTCCCAGAAGAACTACCTGGATTACCACCCGATAGGGAAGTAGAATTTAGAATTCATCTAGTTCCTGGAACTACACCGATAGCTAAGGCACCTTATCGGTTAGCACCCACCGAAATGTTAGAACTGAAAAAGCAGTTAGATGAATTATTAAGCAAAGGATTCATACAACCTAGTTCATCCCCTTGGGGAGCGCCAGTGTTGTTTGTAAAAAAAGAAAGATGGTTCGATGCGAATGTGTATCGATTACAGGGAATTGAATAAGGTTACAATTAAGAATCGATACCCATTACCTAGGATTGATGATCTTTTTGATCAACTTCAAGGAGCTAGATACTTTTCTAAGATAGATTTACGCTCCGGATATCATCAGTTAAAGGTGCAAGAGGAAGACATACCTAAAACGGCTTTCAGAACTAGGTATGGTCATTACGAGTTTACAGTCATGCCATTTGGGTTAACAAATGCTCCTGCAACATTCATGGACATGATGAATAGGATCTGTAAACCGTATTTGGATAAGTTTGTAATTGTTTTCATTGACGACATACTTATTTATTCCAAAAGTATTGAGGAACATTGTGAGCACCTGCATGTACTCTTAACTTTGTTAAGAAAAGAAAAGCTTTACGCCAAATTCTCGAAGTGGGAATTTTGGCTACAGGAGGTGCAATTTTTAGGACACATGGTGAATCACGAAGGTATTCATGTAGATCCCTCTAAAATAGAAGTGATCATCAAATGGAAAGTCCCGCAATCAGCTATGGAAGTTAGAAGTTTTCTAGGATTAGCCGGATACTATAGGCGATTTATTAAGGATTTTTCTAGAATAGCAGTACCATTAACTAAGCTAACCTGTAAAGCAGTAAAGTTTGAATGGGGACTTAAGCAAGAAGAGGCTTTTAAGATTTTAAAGCAAAGGTTAACAAACGCCCCAATTCTTGCCTTACCAGAAGGGACAGAAGATTTTGAAGTTTACTGTGATGCTTCTAAACTAGGATTGGGATGTGTGTTAATGCAACGCAAAAAGGTAATTGCGTATGCCTCAAGGCAATTGAAAAAGCATGAAGAAAACTATACGACACATGACTTGGAATTAGGATCCATAATTTTTGCCCTTAAGATTTGGAGACATTATCTGTACGGAAGTAAGTTCACCATTTATACAGACCATAAAAGCTTAAAGTACATATTTGGGCAAAAAGAATTAAACATGAGGCAAAGGAGATGGATGGAAATTTTAAGTGACTACGACTGCGATATTCGATATCACGAAGGAAAGGCAAATGTAGTCGCAGATGCCTTGAGTCGTAAGTATCATGAGAAACAACTATGAGTTCATGCTCTTAGATTAAGTTTACAATTAGATCTAATGGAACAACTAAAGAATGTCCAGGAAACCGCAATCAAGGATGATGCTGAAGGAATGAAAGGACGAATAAAGGAATTAGAGCAAGGAAGTGATGGAATTTGGAGATTCCACAAGAAAAGGATTTGGGTACCTAAGCAAGGAAATTTAAGAAATAAGATTTTAGAAGAAGCCCATAAATCTAAGTATACCATGCATCCTGGTAATAATAAAATGTACCAAGATTTAAGAAATAACTTCTGGTGGATAGGTATGAAAAAGGACATAGCTAGATACGTTTCTAAGTGCCTAACTTGTTCGCAAATTAAGGCAGAACACCAGAAACCCTCAGGTCTACTACAACAATTAGAAATGCCTGTTTGGAAATGGGAACTAATAACCATGGATTTTGTTACTAAGTTACCCAAAACCAGAAAAGGTAACGACGCAATCTGGGTGATTGCAGATCGATTAACCAAATCAGCTCATTTTCTACCCATGAAGGAAACCTTTAGCATGGAAAGGTTAGCAAAGTTATATGTAGATGAAGTAGTATCATTACATGGAGTCCCATTCTCCATTGTATCGGATAGGGATAGTCGTTTCATTTCCTATTTCTGGACTAGTTTCCAGGAAGCAATGGGAACCCGATTAAATTTAAGTACATCCTACCATCCCCAAACAGACGGACAAAGTGAAAGGACGATCCAAACCCTGGAAGACATGCTTAGAGCATGTGTTATAGATTTTGGTGGAAACTGGGATGACCACCTACCTTTAATTGAGTTCTCCTATAACAATAGTTATCATTCAAGCATCGAAGCTGCCCCGTTCGAAGCACTATATGGACGAAAGTGTAGAACTCCAGTTTGTTGGGCAGAAATAGGAGAAAGTCAATTATCAGGTCCCGAGATTGTGCAAGAAACTACCGACAAGATAACTCAAATCAAGGAAAGACTAAAGATGGCTCGAGATCGCAAGAAAAGTTATGCAGACCATCGACGTAAGCTGTTAGAATTTCAAGTTGGAGACAAGGTATTATTAAAAGTTTCTCCTTGGAAAGGAGTAGTTCGGTTCGGTAAGAAAGGAAAGTTAAGTCCAAGGTACGTAGGACCATTCCCAGTAATCCAACGAATAGGACCGGTCGCCTATCGCTTACAACTACCAGAAGAGCTAGCTGGAGTACATGACGTATTTCATGTATCTAACCTCAAGAAGTGTTTGTCCGACGAATCCCTTGTAGTACCTCTCCAAGATATAAAGGTAAATGAAAAGTTAACGTTCGTGGAGAAACCACTTCAGATAGAAGACAGAAAAGTCAAGTTTCTCAAGCACAAAAGACTAGTACTGGTCAAAGTCAAGTGGGATTCGAAGAGAGGACCTGAGTACACTTGGGAACTGGAATGAGAGATGAAGCGAAAATATCCCTACTTGTTCCAATAAATCTCGAGGATGAGATTTTAATAAGGTGGGGAGGATGTAACAACTCTCATTAAAATTATTACTTCTTATTTTATTTCATAGGAAACCCTAATTAAGACCCTCAAGTAATATTGCATGACCCCTAAAATTTTCAGAACAATTGGAACTAGGATCAGGGCCCCCTAAAACTCAAAGGGGGGTAACCCTAATGGATAATTATCTTCACAGTTTGTTGTAGGAAATGAATTTCGTCGAACTGTTGACTCACCTAGGCTAAGTGGACACCAGGCTACCCTACCCTAAAAGTGGACCCATCACGCCATGCTCCAGGAACCATTTTTCAGTATAAGTATCAGGGGTTTGGAACTTGCATGGGGGAGTTGTTATGACAGAAAAACTCATTTCATACGTTGAGATATCCTCTGTTTAGTTCAAAACACACACTAGCACGAAGCTCTGCTGCGACAACAGGGTATTAACTCGATCACTACTACGATACAATATCCGATCGATTGAAACCAATTCGATGGATGTTTAAGTGCTGCCCGAACTCGGGCTATACTTTGTCATTCGTCGTGAGGGTTTTGATCTCGTGAGCTTATCGTAAATGTTGTATTAAGTTACTGACCTAGTTTCGTGTGCATTGTTAATTACATTAGGTTATCAGGCTTATCAGTAGGCTAAACTCTGCCCAATTAAATCTGCAATGTGATTCATTCTCTTTTTATCAACTATTTTACTAAACCTCAAATTATTTTCAAAAGTTATAATTACAGGGATTAAGTCGTGGTTATCTTAATCACTGGCTAGTGGGGTATTGTGCACATTACTAATTTCTCACGGTTAGGTAAACAAACCTAACTGTGATAATCATTACTCCTTGGGTGAAAGGACCCAATAGTGGTATGACCATCGTCACCAGGGTGTGACACGGCGCCAGATAAAAATAAGATAGTAGCCATTGTAATCGCTCTTATGCTGTAATTTATAACTAGGAGTCGTTTTATTAAAATTGAGTGACTCGCCAGTATTTCCCCGCTGATAAAAATATTTTTAAACATGTTTCAGGTGACTTACTGTGAACCAAGGAAAAACGTGCTAAGGAGCACTAACAAGCTTGAAGTGGTGGCTCAATAAAATAAATAAACATGTTTTGAAAAAAGGGAATTTCCTAGTAAAATTCCTCTATTGTAAATTACGGGGTTTATCCCAAATTATGAAATAAAATATTTTTAAAAAAGATCCTGTTAAACTTCTGCTGTCAACTCAAATGATAAATACCACGGGTTTTCTGTCCCGCGGCTCCTGTACCGGGTCACACCGGGACGTGGGCCGTGATAGCTGGTGAGTCAAAAGTTCAGGTGAATAAATACGCTGGTCCAAGTTTATTATTCTGGCACCGAGTAAATATGTTGGATCAAGCTAATTATGTTGGCTCTGAATAAATACGCTGGCGAGTCAAATACGCTGGTAGGCAAAGTTGCTGATTAAATACACTGGCTGATAAACACGCTGAGAAATTAAATACTCCGGTTAATTACACTAGCTGATCAGTTCACTTTTACGACGACTAGCAAATTCGCCGATCACGGTGATAATGTCGCTGAGGACTATTACCACAGTTACCAAAGTCGCCTTTGGATTTAATTATGCTGGTCAGTCAGTGTAATTGTTAATTATGCTGAAAATCCAATCTTTTCAAAATTTGAAAAGATTTTATCCAGATTCTCCAAATCTCTTTAACACTTTCCTGCAAATCAACACAACAAATTATTAGTAATTTTCTGCAAACTTTGGTGAACACCACGAAGAACACGAAGAACGCGAAGAACAGTTCTTCAAATCTTCAAGTTTCCTTCAAGCAAAAACACCAAATATGTAGAATTAAATGCGCTGAATACCAACAACAGCCTATTTTCAACCAAAAACCCTAAAAATTCTGAAAATTTATCTCCAAAATTTCGAAACCCTAGGTCTTCAAACCTCAAAATTTCTGAAAATTCACCAAAACAACCCGAAAATCTACCTTTTTCTGCAGCAACCAATTCTGAACCGAGCCAATCAAGAGCCTAAAGCTTTGATACCAATTGTAGGTCCCTTAATCCTATGGATCTTGACAGAATCGTCTATCTAACCTAGAGTGCGGAATCCTCTAGATCAGATTGTTAAAGAAAATAGTAGAAAACAGAAGTCACAATTAAACCGGTATTCTATTGATTATCCAACTTGCAGTTTACAATCAATTCAATACCTCACACAACTTCACAGCCACTATCTGTGATCTTGCTTCAAACACAATTTTGTTTTTCTCTCTCTCTAAAACGTTTTCTCTCTCTAGCCTCCAAGACTTTTTTAAACCCAAATCACAAAACATGTTTATATACCACATGTTTGTGAACTGGACTTCTAACTAAGCTAGGCCATTCTCCAAGCCCATTACAACAAATAACTCACTAACCCATATGTTAAGCCAATTACAAAATATCCAAAGACTAAATAATCAAACTATTAAGCTGTTGTCACAGAATATGCACCAACAAATTCATGACAATGAAATCAATGTAAAGGGTTTTCAATAAGCAAAAGATTTCATACACTTTACTGAAGCAACACCAAAGGACAAATGTGAAGGATTAGGATATGTAAAAACAAATATTAGAAATCCTACCACCTTTGTAAAAACATCTAATAACAATTCTGATAAAAATAACATCAGAATCTGATGCTGAATCTTGCAAATCAAGAAGTTCTGATAGTTTCTCTTTGCTATCCAAGAGCAGTTTAAAGGGAAAAATGGATGAAGTTAAACAACATTTTTCTGATAATTCAAAAAAGAATTCATCCCAAGTTCCAAAGAAATGACAATCTTCCATCACAATCAAATTTGTCTAAAAATGTTGACAAAACAAGTTGTATGTGTTTTGAAATACTGAAGCTAAGTTAACACCATCTCTCAAAAGAAAATCATTCTGTTAATAGCTCAGCATTTAACAGAAATTCTAATGAGAATCATTCATCTGAAGAAGAAATTTCAAATGTATTTTCATCAGAAAAAGTACCCAAACAGGTTTGGGTACCAAAAAATCTTTAACCTTACCATTTCAGAACCATCATGTGCAGTAGATCTGGTACTGCGACTCAGGAAGCTCCAAGCACATGACTGGGGATAGGAGCTTAGTCAGTAATTTTCAAGAAAAACTGGGTAAATTGGTAAATTTTGGAAATGGGGTTAAGGGGAGAATTTTGGGTTATTGTACTATTCAGTATGGATCTTTAACCATTGAGAAAGTTGCCTATAGATAATTTTGATTTAGAACTTCAATTGAACAAGCTTATGAAAGACTTTGTGATTTTACAAGATAAACAAATATCAGAAAACACAAAATCTGATGATTTGCAAAAGTTGTTGAATAAAGTCAAAATTGAAAACCAATTACTAATTGAAGAAAATCTGAAAAAAGAAGCTAAAATTAAATTTTATGAAAGAGAAAGAAAAGAATTATACAAAAAAATTCATGACAATGAAATCAATGTAAAGGGTTTTCAATAAGCAAAAGATTTCATATACTTTACTGAAGCAAGACCAAAGAACAAAGATGAAGGATTAGGATATGTAAAAAAATATTAGAAATCCTACCACCTTTGTAAAAACATTTGATAACAATTCTGATAAAAATAACATCAGAATCTGATGCTGAATCTTGCAAATCAAGAAGTTCTGATAGTTTCTCTTTGCCACCCAAGAGCAGTTTAAAAGGAAAAAGGGATGAAGTTAAACAACATTTTTTTTGATAATTCAAAAAGAATTCATCCCAAGTTCCAAAGAAACAACAATCTTCCATCACAATCAAATTTTTCTAAAAATGTTGACAAAACAAGTTGTATGTGTGTTGAAATACTGAAGCTAATTTAACACCATCTTTCAAAAGAAAATCATTCTGTTAATAGCTCAGCATTTAACAGAAATTCTGATGAGAATCATTCATCTGAAGAAGAAATCTCAAGTGTATTTTCATTAGAAAAAGTACCCAAACAGGTTTGGGTACCAAAACATCTATAACCTTACCATTTCAGAACCATCATGTGCAGCAGATCTGGTACTACGACTCAGGATGCTCCAAGCACATGACTGGGGATAGGAGCTTAGTCAGTAATTTTCAAGAAAAACTGGTCATTATGGCCCTCTCGCACGAAAGACTCTTTCATGCGAAAGGGTCATTAACATTGAAATCCGACCTTTTCGATACGAAATACAATCTAAACTATACAATTTAATACATAACAAAACTAGACTAGATACGTGATAAAAGCTACAGACATATGCATTCACAGACTCCCCCTTGGATGTAGCTATAGTCTCCATGTATAGTCTTCATCAAGCTTTACTATAACGTCTTCTCTTATGTCTTTGCTCTTCTTTTCTCTTCTTTCAAATCTTCCTTTCGACATCCACCACTCTCGGGTCTGCACACAAGTGTCAAATAATTTTGTCATCCTGAAAATCTTTCTTTCTTCACTTGGTATCGGAGTCTGATCGGTCTCGAACGGTTGCTTGTGCATCCTTAAGCTTGCTCGATAAGTAGCCTCAGCAATCTTCTTGTTTATCCATGTCGTTCTTCTTTCAGAAACTCTTGTCTTTCTAGATCCCTCCAATTCGACTTCCAATAGTGCCCCGAGTTGATGTCTTTCTCGAAACATACATTGATCAACTTTTGAAATTGCAATGCCTATTCCTTGTCTTCAGGTAAGAACCATATCTTGTTGAAGAACAGGCATTCAATATCTTTCTTTGAACAGTTGACCAACCACATCGGATCAAGTACACAAATACCTCTCCACATCTAAGTTTGTTCGTTGCGTAAAGAGATCACCGCTTCACATGTCTTTGGATCATAGTACCATCCATTGAATTCTCTGTAGAAGTCTTGTTCCATCTCTTTCAGTAGCATATTCTTCATAAAGTGCGGTCTCTTTATGTGGAGAGTTATATCTTTCTCACCAGTAACAGGGTCAATCTTTTCAATTCTCTTCGGGTAGTGAGATTTCCAATCAGGAAAACCAAGTGATGCTTGATGTCTAATCACCCCCCAAAGTCTTGCTTCGTGAAAGCGGACCTCAGGACCCCATAGACATTGTGGAATGTTCTTTGTCTTTACAAGTTCTTCAATGTCCCACCAAGGTAAAGTCTTCAGGTCCTTTAGATACTTGAAGTATTGAACCCCAAATTCTCTCTTGATTGCGTAAACTTTCAAATCTTCAAGATAACCCCAAGACAGAATATCACCCAATGATTGATCTAGATGTCGAGTGAAGAATTTAAGCGGTCTTTTGAACTTTATTTCTTCAGCCATAGGTTTGAACCACTTCTTTCGTTCTTCCTTGAGCTCTTCTCTCGATATCGTCTTGGGAATACCTTCATCACGGACTATTTCTTCCACCCGTCTTCGAAGCTCATCTTCGTTGTGTGTTGAGAACAATTCCACAAATGTCGGAAAGTCCTCTGAACCTGCTCTAGAAATAGTGAAACGGTTCTTCATTATCAGACTCAGAATCATCCTCCACGACGACATTGTCGAAATCATTCACCTCCGATACATTCTTGAACACATAATCACTAGCTTCATTAGGGTTTGTCTTCTCTAGATCATCTTCAAAATCAAACTTGAAATTTTCATCTGAAATACCCAAACTTTCCAACATCTCTTTATGACTATAATTTTGAACATACTCCCCCTCTTCCACGTCATGACATAGATATATTACTTTCAGTGTATCAGCTAGAACTGAGTTTATTGGAATAGCCTCAGTGAAAATTCCAGCTGATTCTTCTTCGTGAGTAGCACCAGAACCCTTCTCCCCCTGAGGGTTAACATCCTCTCTCTCCTCATTCTGTGTATCATTCAAATAATCTAACACTTGATGATCACCCGAACTCTTTACAACCTATATATTTCCATCACCACCATCATCATCATCATCATCGTCACCTTCTTTATAATTATCAATATCTCTGAAATCACTATCTTCTTCTTCTTCTTCATCTTCATCTTCATCATCATCACTTTCACTATATTCAACAATTTTCTATTTTCCCTTATCTTTTGCCGCTACTGCTGCTTCTTCTACTGCTTTCTTTTCCTTTTCTATCCTCCGAGCCTCTGCTCTTCGGATTTCAACTTAATCAAACTCAGCATCAACACTTAATCCCATTTTACTTTCAAAAACAACGTATAACTTCTCTATCTGCTTTGATTTTATCTGCTTCATGATCGTTCACCATCTTCTTCAAGATTTCATTCTCTGAGTTCAGCATAGTATTTGAAACAGATAGCTGTGCATTTGTAGTTACCAAGCCTTGAACTACTTCGTTAAGAGCAACATTACTTGCTTCAAGACTTGTAACTTTCTCATTCAATACTTGAACTTCATTCTTCAGAACAACATTCTTAGCTTCCAAGTTTTTTGATCTTTTCATCTATAACATCTTTTTCTTTCTCAAGCTTCGAGACTCTATCTTCCACCGCTTTCGTTCTGCCATCATCAAAGAACGACATATCTGGAATTTCATCTAAACCAATCGGTCCAGAACCAAGTGGAATGTCACCAAAACTTTGATTAAATTCTGCTGAATGTTCTGAATGTCTTGGTGTAGAAGCTTTCTATGTTGTAGATCCAGGTTCTTGGACTGTTTGATGTTGTTGCGGCGGTGTTTGTTGAACTTCTTCAGTTTGTATTGGTACCGATTGTTATATAGGGGATCTTGGAGGAGTTTGAATCTGTATGAACGATTCAGCTGTCGAAGTTTCAACTCTTTCAGGTGCTGTTTGAATCGGCTCGCCAGCTATTGTAACTTTGACGGTTTTCACCGTACTCTTGCGAGCTTTCTTTTTCTTTGGAGAATCAATTGGTTGTGACATTCTTTTCAACCTCCCTTTTTCTTTCTTTAACTTTTGAACCTCAGCACCCGACAGTTCATAAGTTGCATCCTCTTCATCACTATCTTTTTGTTTCATGGATGCTTTCTCTTTCTTTTTCCTCCATTTTGCATTTGGATCCATTGTTGTTACCGCAATCTCTGTAAGAGGAATATCACTTTCCGTTGAGCTGCTATCAGTCTCAACTATCCTTCAACATTTTATCCACCGATGTTCACATCCCCTTGAACATTTTCACCAACATTCTCTGTTCCTACAAATGCTAAGTCTTCAATTTCCTGCTTTGTGTTGACTCCAGATGTACCAACATCACCAGTTTCAATGTTCTCATCAACATGTTGTACTTCATCATCACTAGGCTCATCAACAAGTTATGTTTGGACTGGTTTTTGCTTTGGTGTAGCACGTCTCCTTCTTTTCTTTTTAGCATCTTTGAGGAACCACTTTGATCTTTTGTTCTCAAACAACTCCATCTTCGCGTCTTCGTTCCCTGAATCACTATCATCATGTCGCCATTTGTTTTCTAATGGAGTGATATAATCTAGCTTTTCTATCGATGCGAACTTTCTTCTTGCTGAAGGTGGATTCTTTTTCTTATAAACTTGAAGTCTTTGAAGTGTCTCGTTTGTCATATGTTTAAGAATCAGCTCATCGTAATCATTCTTCTCCAGGTTTTGTATTTTATCATCCAATAACATTTGTACGAATCTTGGATATTGAAGAAACTTCTCATCTGTTGTGTTCACCTTCATGTGCTCAAAAATGACTTGTGAAATGTTATATGGTCGATTCAGAATCAACGAAGTGATTATGCACATGATGTAGTCGACAGAGACATCATATCCACCTTTCCTGTGCCCTAAAGCATGAATCACTGAGTGAACTAGAAACTTGTATGGAAATAAGAGATTCTGTTTGTTGCACTGAGGAACATTCACAAACCTTGTATAACCCATTCTGAACATAATCCCTTGCATAAGCGTTCAGATACATTAACATGATCACCATCGTTATCCTTCAAATCGTGATCACTACTTCGACATCTTTATCCTTTTCGTCTTCTTTAATCTAGGCAAACGAATGAATTGCTTTATCAGCTTCCTCGTATCTCGCACCCCTCCAAAAGCGCTCGATATGAGATCTGTAAGCCTTGTGCGTATCAGTAAGTGCCTTCTTTATTCGACTATGTTCGATAAATTCTAGAAGGTCCTCAAACGGTTCATCTTCAGAAGAGTTTTATCTAATGTGCAACAAATGTTGTGTTTAGAATCAAAGTTAGTCGCCTTTGCCTGCAAAACACATTAAAACACTCATAAATTTCATGCACGTTTTTCGAAAAAAATTTCTAACTTTCAAAAACTTAACACTTTGGACGAATGAGACATAAGCACAAATGGACAGATATGGACGATTGGCACTTTGGAGCGACTGACACTTTGGAACGACTGGAACATTAAATCCATTTAAGAACGAATGGCTGTTTCGGACAAAATGACGCTTTCGTCCCAAAGTGACATCTTCATCATTGAACTGTTCAAAAAATTCAAATTCCAAATCTGATGTTTTTCTTCAAATTGAAAGTTCTAAAAGATCAACTAGGTGCCGATTTGAAGAAATATGGTTTCAATTTTAGATTTGGTCCATTCAATCGTCCTAAATCTAAGTTTATAGGTCCGAATGTGCGTGAAAAAAGGATTTCCTCATCAAAACACACTCAAATCAAAGTATTACCTTTCCCATTGTAAGTGTTGTGCTTATCAACACTACAATATGTGAAAATTTTGGCAGCAATTCGACTTGGAAAGTTCAGAGAAAATGAAACAGTTCTCTGATGTGAAATAGTTGCGAATGAGCAATTAATTGCGAATGACCTTATATATAGGGTACTGTTTAGCCATTTGGATGAATGGGCCTTTGGGCCTGACCATTTCAAACGATTGGGCCTAATGTTGTTAATAACAAATGAATGTCCCCTCTCGTCCGAGAGGCCATTTCGTGCGAGAGTGCATTTTATTTTCAAAAACTTTACAAATTTTTTAAACTTTTTCAAATTTATCAGTTTCAAATATCCACTCGAATAACCAAGTCCAATTTAATAACCCTGGTTACTCGATTTGTCGAACAAGTCCAAGTTAATGACCTTGGTTGACCCGATTAAGAACCATCTAACATTTTCAATCAAGTTTTTCAAACATTTTCAAGTTTCAAATTAATGAACTTGTTAAACTTTTCAATTTTTCTTTATTTCAAGATTAACTCCCACCCAGATAGCTCAGGTTAGTTCTGCATCCAGATTCTGAAGATCCGCTTTTTGACACTGTTTGTTGAAAATAAAGCAGAAATAAAATCTTTGTGTATTTTACAAACTTTATGCTAAAACATACCTAAAATCTTTTTGAGATTTTATCTGAAATGGAACAACAACATATTTATAGACATATTTTTGTGAGTTATGTTAGAGGATCATATCAGTTTTTGACAAATCACAAGCACCATTGATCTATATAAACTTTAAGTTCTAAACGATTCACTTAGATTGTCAGAATACTGATCCACTTAAATTTTCACATTGGTGTACGTTAGGTGTGATATGATTTTATTAATATTTTGAGCCCATTTTACGCATTAGTCAAGTTTTAAATTTATAAAACACGATATTCTACTAACACTAAACACACACTTTGGCAAGTGCACCCATCGTGAGCGTAGTATAGCGTTGGTAAGATACCGAGATTATCCAAGGACACAAGAGCTTTTAGTACCGGTTTATCCTCAACGTATAATCAATCTAAATTTTTGAGAAAAGTTTGAAACATGAAAATAAAAACTAAAAATGCAGAAATAAAAAATAAAAAAAACCAGATAGACAAGATAGAATCACTTGGATCCGACTCGTTTTTAATGTATCCTTTGATGATTTTCGCACTTTCAGACTTTTTAAGAGATTATCTTAGTTATAGTTGTAGGCCCCTCTTTTGAAGGTGACGTTACCCTCAACCCAGTGGTTTGAGTCAGCAGGGATACAATCCCAAAGGGTCGGAATATTGAAAGATAATTAAGTTAGTTATTAATCCGAAAAGTGGTAGACCCCTCTTTTGAAGGTGACGTTACCCTCAGCTAAGTGGTATGAGTCAGCAAAGATACAATCCCAAGAAGCCGGTTTAAAGTATTAATAGTAGTTTACATATGAGGGGTTCAAGCTATTCGCACACCCGCCATCTATTAGGATCTGAGTTTCTTATGATTGTGCTTGTTTGATTATAATGAAGATGAAATAGAATTAAGTGCAGCGGAATTTAATTGGAACAAACTTTCAACACACAATCAAAAGGAGAATTGTTTTGAGCAAACATGTTTAACATGAAATCGAATGATTATATTTATTACAACCTTCAACTACAATGTATGCATGCATACAATCTCCCCCTCAGCCTGAGCTCACAGTGAATGTTCGTACAGAATGACTTGGTGATGAAGAGAGCTAATAGAACAGTACAGGGTGCTATTCTATTTATAGTACAGAACAAACCACTATGGCATCTTTGCTGACGTCACCATGAAAGTGACATCTAACCTCCTAACAACCTCTAACCACTTACTATTACAAATACTGCTTATAAAACACTGATTACAAGTATAAACAAAATACAAAGCAAACTACTGCTTCTCATTCCACTATTATAGCTCCAGCAGTGCTTTGTGTCTTCAGAAGTGCTTGATCCATATTAGTAGATTGAGCATCAGTACTTAGTCTTCAACAGTCTTTGGATGAACAGCAGTTGTTGTGAACCAGCAATTGTTGTAGAAGGGCAGTACTTAGAGGACATCAGATGTTAGGCCACTTTCAAGGGGAAAGACTGATGCAAACAACTGCTTTTTGTGAATCCATTCATCTGATCTAGTTTTGGCTTTAATCAACTGTTCCTTTGTAGGGTTCAATCCCAACAATCTCCCCCTGGAACAGATGATGCCAAAACTCTTCATTATTCTGGATTTTTATTGTCTCATCAATAATTCCCTGACTTGTCCTTTGAATTGTAATTCAAAGCCCATGGAATCTGTATCATCCTCATCCATGCACAGTGTAAGCTCAAGGAGATCTTGTAGATCTTCAACACCCAGGCCCAATGCTTGTTCCTTTGATATATGCTCCACTTTCCCATTGGATTTGAGCAAAGTCAATACGTGGGTCTTTTAATCAGACTTCCACTTTAGTATTTTTGAATCCAATGGGTTTCTTGGGAGAGTTTTTATTGATGATGAGTTTGGAGATGGAGGCCTGCTCAGAACCCTTTTAGCTAAATCTTCAAGTATTGCTGAGTTATCCTCCTCTAAGGCCATTTTCTTGATAGCCTCTTTGAAATACACAGCTTCTTGTTCTTTTTCTTCTGCATCAGTTAATTTTTGTCTCTTTCTTTGATTTAGCTCAATGATAGAAGTGTCAGAAGATGTGAATAGTGGTTCAGAAGTGTGGGCCAGTTTCTTTGGTTTATCAGTGGTCTTGTAGGTTGGTTTATTTGGAGCAGTGGGGTCTTTCTTTCTTAGTTCTTCAAGCCTTTTGTAGGTTTGATCAATAGTTTGTTTTGACCACCTTGCTATCTGCCTGGCTGTTCCATAGCCTGCTGCAACCAACTCTTCTCTTTTCCTCTTATACTCCAAGGTAAGATCATCAATTTTGTTACTATATTTGCTCCAATTTGGTGCTGTTCTTTTCATACCTGGATTATTTTTTATTTTTTCAATTCTGCTTTGAGAGCAATGAGTGGCCAGTCTTGGAAAAATTCAGCTTTTGCAGGGTAAAATTTTTCACTCATGATCAGCTTGATGAGGTCTTCTTTCAGATCTACTTGTAAACCAGGCTCTGGTGGCAAGTTGGACATTTCTTTACTCAGGTCTCTTGCATAATCTTCCATTTGTTTGACCTTGGCGAGCAAGAACTGCATCCTACTTGAGATAGCATTATTACCTTGCCTTTTGCATTCATATTTGGCTCTCCATTCAGCTTGCTTGCCTTTGAGTTTTAGGTATTCATCCATGTTTTTAGGATCTCTAAAACCGGAAAGGGAAGGCAATTTTCTCTTGGAAGGATCATCCACTAAGTAGAACTGTTTCATTTCTTCTTTTACTGCATGAAGTTCTAGTGGATAAGTGGCTGCTAGTGGTATAAGATTAGCAGGGTTGAATCCCTCTAATATTTTTGGATCTTTGATAGGATTGGCCAGTTTTGAAGGAATGTAAGGTTGGGGTTTGATAACATTGTAGGGTGTGGAGGATAAAGGAATAGGTGCTGGTATATCATCATCATTCACCTGAAATTTCCTTTTCCTTGTATAAAACTTTTTGGGTGAAGGGGATTTTGTTTGTGGTATGGAAGTGGAGATATTTGGAGTGATGGGTGACTGACTAACAATTGTTGAAACAACTGGTGTTTCAACCACTGTTGTCACTACAACAATTGATGTGTTAACTGTTGTCTTCTGCTCTTTGGCAGGTGGTTTTTGTGATGGTGGTTTTGTTTGTGATGTGGCAGTGGGTTGTATGGTGGTTGTTGAAATGGTGAGGGCAGTGGCTGAAGTAACAACTATTGAAACCACTGAAGTATCAACAACTGTTGGTACAACAGGTGTCTCAACATCTGTTGGTTTGGAGGTTTGATGAGAGGAAGTTTTGGGGATTTGAGTAGTAGGTTTGGTGGTTTTGGAAGGTGTGGATTTGGGTTGGCTAACTTTTCTGGTAGGCCTTCTTCTTTTTGTAGAAGTACCCTGCTCTTCCTTTTCCATCATAGCCTTTTTCTCTTTCTCAAATCTTTTCTCTCCCTTTCTTTCCATTTTCTCTTTTAGCCTTGCTTTTTCTTCAGCAAAGGCATTTAGAGTCTCATCAACCTTCTTTGAACCATCTGGCCTTGGGATTTCTACCAAAAGTTTGGACATTGGATCTGGTGGCAGATATAAACCTTCTTTTCCCTTTTTACCCTTCTCCCCCTTTTTGGCATCATCAGAATTTTCAATGAAAACAACTGTTGGAGGAGAGGTGCCGATGGTTTGCATCAAATGGGCCTTAATTGCCTTGATATAAGCTTGTGTATCTTTGTACCTAGCTTCCATTGCATTTCTGACCATCTGAAGTTGAATCTCATGTTGTTGATCAGCATATTGTCTTTGTTGATGAAGCATAGGTTGAAATAAATTCCAAAGCTCAGTGGAAGATGGAGCAGATGTTGCAGCAGTGGGTGTAGTCTTTTGAGATTTTAACAACTGTTGCAGCATATTTTTGATATCTGCAACAGATGTTTCAATGTTTTCAACCCTCTCCATCAATTCTTTGTATTTCAAACCATCACCCAACTTAATGGGATCATCTGATTTCCCACTGGCAGTGGTTATATCAGCAGTTGACTTAGGGAAAGTTTCCCAAAAGTCATCCACTGATGCCCCTTTTTCTTGGTACTGAGGACTTCTTTCCTCAACAGATGTTACCATTGTAAACACACCCGTGGGTATTGGATACTCACTAGTAGTCACTTTGGTTCCAAAAGAAGAAATTGCCTTCAAGGGAGTCTGAGTAATGAAACAACTGGCCAGGTGTAAATCAGTGGATTCAACACCTGTAGTTGCTGCTCCACTTGAACTACCACTAAGAGTTACATGTAACTCAAGGGGTGTAACCTCCTCAGTTGTTGGTGGGTTAGCAATGATAGAGGAACCAGACTCAGTCATGTGTTGAGGTATATTCTCATTGACAGGTGGTTGAGAAGAACTGATTTGTGTCTGGTCCATATCAAGTGCATCCAACAAGGGCAAGATTTGTGGTGGAATTTGGGCAGTGAGGATGGGTGTAGAAAGAGAATTTGCCTCGGGAGCTGGGCTGTGGAAGATGGATGCAAGTGGATCCAGAGCTTCATAATGTGGTGTCCCTATGGATACAACCTGATCCTTTTGAGAGGATGCAGGAGGAGTTTGAGGCTCAGGTTGAGATCTTTCTTCCAACTGCTGTGAGGAAGTAGCAGCAGTGGTTATTGGTGACTTTTGTGTTGTCATAGGTATAATCTCTGGGATCTCATCTTCCAGAGTTACCTTTTTGGTGGGTTTAGGGGGCTTTTGTGATTTTTTCTGTTTGGGCTTTTTGGTGATTTTAGGTGTGTGTTTCACAGCAGTGGGTCTGCTACTGTGATCACGTTAAGCAGTGGGCTTAACAACATTTACCTGAGGAGCAGTTGTTGTTGCTAAATTCTGCTCAGGTTTCTCTGTTTGTGTTTTTGAAGGTTTTGATAGCCTTGTGAAGGTTTCAGAAGATAGGCTGTTGATTTGAATAGGATTTCCTTGGATAAGCACATGAGCACTATCTTTTGGAATCTTCTTTTGCAAATAAAAACTCAAAAACCTTGGAAACAATAGAAATGGTTTTTTATTTTCTTTGATATTATTAACATTTTTGACCATGTCATTAAAAATCTCTTGGGAGTAATTAAAATTTTCGTTTTACATGATAGCATATCCCAAGTATTGGATTTTTAATGGAATTTTTAAAAGCTGTGGTCTTGTTTGAAACACACATGAGGAGGGTATGAAACAAAAACCTCATGGCAGGTGGAAAACTGCCCTTTTGCAAAGTATCCTTTTTCATTTCTTCTGCATACCCTCTCTTAATGAAATCAGTTTGGTAATCGGTTTTTGGGAAAGAAGTTTTACCTGTAATGTCATTCATTTCAAATACCTCAGAGATGTCTTTCGATGTGACACCAACCTGAATTCCCTTTACCGTTGATGTAATAGCCCAGGGCTTTTTGTCCTGAATTTCAAGTTGTGCATTTTTCCAAAAGTCCCTTAGGGTTTCAATGTAGATAGGTGGATTGCAGGTCAACAAGGTTTTGTACTTTGAAGACGAGAGTGCGTCAATAACGGAATGAAAGGTTGTGTTATCACTTGGTTTTTCAAGTATACACAGGTAGTTATGAGGGGATTTGAGTGGAAGAGTCATGGTGATTTGCAGGTGGTTGCGAGAGAACGAAGAAGATGAATGATTTGAGGAAATTTGATGATAACTGTTTTTGAAAGGAATTTTGAATTCGATTCGACAGTGAAAACCCTGTTTGGGGTTTTGATCAGGGTTTTATAAAGTGAAAAAGTGAATGCTGACGTGGCAACGGTTACAAAGATCTGACAGCTAAGTACTGACCACGTGCCAACCTCTGATGGATAATGGTAGACAGTTGTTTTAGG
The DNA here is from genome assembly GCA_030545235.1 of Helianthus tuberosus. Lineage (NCBI taxonomy): Eukaryota > Viridiplantae > Streptophyta > Magnoliopsida > Asterales > Asteraceae > Helianthus > Helianthus tuberosus. The sequence continues at coordinate 202,795,906 of CM060351.1, read as the reverse complement.
AAACCACTGATGGAGTAAGTATCAGCGGTTTGCTGAAGTGAAAATGAAAACAGTGGCTGACTTTTACTATCAGTGGATAGCCATCAGTGGGTTAAAACACTGATTTTGGACAACAGTGATTAACAAGGACAATGAAGGAACAGAGGTTGACTTTCAGCAGTGGAAAATATCAGCAGAACAGATGTTTGAACCAAAACAGTGGTTATGGCAGACTTTTAAGGATTTAATGAAAAGTTTCATTTTTTAGCTATTTTTAAGGATGAAATTTTGATTTTCTGAAAACATTTTAATGCTTTTATTCATAGAAAAACAGGATTTTGCCTGTTATTCCATGTTCAGCATGCCAATCCTAGAGATCAAGCTTTCAAAGGTGGATGTGTCTAATGCTTTTGTTAGCACATCTGCCAGCTGATCTTTAGTTGGAACATGGTGCAGAGAAATCAAACCTTTTTCATTGCAATCCCTCACAAAGTGATGTCTGATATCAATGTGCTTGGTGGTTGAATGGGAGACTGGATTTTTGATGATATTTTATGCTGCCTGACTGTCCAACATGAGAGGTGTCTTTAAGGCAGTGATACCAAAATCCAGCAATTGATTTTGAAGCCATAACAGTTGGGCTGTACAGCTTGCAGCAGCAATATACTCTGCCTCAGCAGTGGAGGTTGAAACAGTTGCTTGCCTTTTGCTATGCCAAGACACTAAGCAATTGCCTAGGAATTGGCACCCTCCTGAAGTGGACTTCCTTGTTGTATTGCATCCAGTAAAGTAACTATCTGAGAAACCTGAAAGCTTGATATTTCCATCAGCTGGATACCAGATACCAAGTGTGGGAGAACCTTTTAGGTATCTTAATATCCTTTTTACAGCAATAAGGTTTGACTTTCTGGGGGCTGATTGGGATCTTGCACAAACACATGTTGCAAACATGATGTCTGGCCTAGATGCAGTTAGGTACAATAAGGACCCAATCATGCTTCTATAAAGAGTTTGATCAACTTGCTACCCACTGATTAAATATAATATTTAGGGATTTTTGGAAATTTTTTCCAAATTTTATACTAATCATAACATAGAGTTCTAGTGTAAATTCGGTATTGACGATAATGCCCTTTTCGCTAATAAAATGAGTTTTATATATCATTTCGATACCGAACCTTTTCCTACTAATTTCATATGTTAAATAAAATATTTTAAGCTTTAGAAACTGATCAAGACTTCAAAATTTTATAAACATTTCAAATATCGTCAAATACCGACTTTTACGCTTATTAAGAGCATAGTATGGTTTAAAACCATATTTGACGCCTAAGACTTAATACCTACTGATTTTATAAATAAATTTTTATACTTTAACAGTAAGTATAAGTCTTGAACTCAGATTTCCAAATTTGACCCTAAAGCTTACGTTAAATGACCAAAATGCCCCTACGGTGCGTAGTTTGGCCATAAAAGATAAATTTCACATATGTGTGATATCTTACTGATGTAACTTGATAAAATAAATATTTTTACTGATTATTTTAGACCAGAACCTCAGTTCACTATTTAAACCTTTTTATAAACTATAAAATGACCAAAATACCCTTGCAGGGCTTAATTTGGTTTTAAATTCGTTTTGGGCATAATGAAAGATACCCTACTGATATCATAACATATTTTAAGCATAATAACTTATGGAACATGTTCATGACTCATTCGGTTACCCGTTATGCATATACGCGTTCGGTACGGTTTATGTAACTAGTTTGCATGAATTGGCCGAAACGAATCAAACCTTATCATTTTTACTTCAAAATCCAGAATGTATTTAGTTTACCTATTTTGTACAAGTCTTCATACTTGTTGGGACTGAATCACATTCTAATCCGGTCATCGCTTAATCTTGCATTTCATACCGTAAACTTTTCCTTAAAACTAACCGGTCTAAGTTAAAACTTAAATAAGGCCCGTTAGGAATCTAATAGGTTATTAAAAACCTTCGTTCCAGATTAGGAGCCCAGTAAAAGCTACTTGTACTTGCTGATTTGAATATACGGCTGAGAAAAATTATATTTTAGCTCAGGTAAATACTTTTAACTTATTTTCCCTTTACGAGCTTGGGACACGGTAAATTATTACCGCTTGGTCGGGTATTGAATATTTAATCGATTAGTGGTTAAATCATTGAGATAACTCGTTTTAATATGTCTTGTTTGATGCAATGCCTTTGGGGGGTTAATGACCATGTCCTGGATATCCTCGGCTCATTCATTTGAAATGGCCACGGCTTAATCACGGGGTGTAGGCATACACCTGACAGTTGCGTATGTAAAAACGGTATCTCAGTCTCTTGTGGGCCTATACTTGTGGCGTGTCTATTAATCTTGACTCGGCTCTTCTAACCGAGTCCTGAACGGACGACAAACATATAAATCTGTATACAATATTATTCTTAAATAATTGTCCGAAGTTATAAAAGATTTTGTGCCTTGTGCATCTAAACCAATTTTATAAATACTTTTCAAAAGAGTCAGTTAATTGTATTTACTAGTGTAAACTGACGTAATTTTTCAAAAAGGTTAAGTGTAGGTACTACGCGTATTGGCCTGGAAACTCCTAAGTATTAAATAAAGAGTCTTGCAAGCTTTTAATACTTAAAATTTGTTGAACAATATTTTCTTTCTATTTTAGATCCGCCTGTGGATCCACATAAAACCGTTGTGTAATATTTTATTATACTTTCAATTTGGTTTGTAATATTATTTTAGACTTCCGCTGTGCATTAAACTGTGATCAATCGACTAAAATGATATTAACTACGTCACGATACTCCCCACCGGGCCCACCGGTAATACGTGGAAATATCGGGGGGTGTGACAGGTTGGTATCAGAGCCAACATTGAGTGAATTAAACACTAGCCTTTTTGTGTTTATTCTCAATGACACAGTTGCACATTCCTTGACTTCCGAGTCTAGGCAAATGACTTAGGACTAATCCTAATCTTAATTGTTTTTTAGTTTGTTTCTTTTGTTTGTTTTGACAGAACCGAAAGCAAAATGCCGCCAAGAATCAGAGGAAGAGGTGGAAGAGGAAAAGCCCCAATGACTGCAAGAAACGATCATGAAGCTGGGCCATCACACCGGCGAACTCCATTAGCAAACCTTAGCTCTAGTCCTCACGAGGATTGGAGAACTTATTTAGAGCCTGCGAGACGCTCTGTCCCGTTGCAGGGTTTGGGTTCTCACCGTGCCTTTCAGGACCCGACCCCATACTTCCAGAGCCGGTTCAACCTTGCAAACCAAATAGAAGAACCAGAGGGTCCAAACCCTTTGGGACCGGCTGACCACTATCCTGAGATGCAGGATATGGATGTGGAAGAAGATCCAGATCCAGAAATGCCACCATCTGGGATGCCCACGCATCCCATTGAGATTTCAAGTGGATCATCCTTCCATGGTTCGCCTTACAGAGGCCCAGACATATTTTTTGAGAGATAGGCTACATTCAAGTGGGAGTATACTCCCCCTCATCGCTACTCACCACCACACCAACAGGTCCCCTCTGAGGACCCACATTTTGAGGCGGTCACGCCACCGCCACTGCCACCACTAGAGCAGCAACTGCCTCGAGAACCACCGAGGCAAAGAAGAACAGTTGCACGGATGTCCGTGCATGGGGGTTTCCACTTCAGCACCCCCAACCCTCCAGCAACAGCAACTACCCACCGTTGTATGAAGACTCGCAAATGGGTGGGCCTTCAAACCCAGTTTTGGAAGTCGACTCTGCACCAGTCGCACCAGCACCATACATGGGTTATGATAACCCAATCCCATCGTACCCAGGTGCAGCCGGGTACAACCCGTTTGAGCCACAAGCTTACTCGGGTTATAATTACAACAATGCCCCTGCCGTTGACCCGTACCTTGAAGCGGCAAACTACAATACTCTCTACCCTGGACCCTATCCAGCTACGTACCCAACTGGGTACCCCACTTATGGGTATCAATACCCACCACCTCCTCAACCTCCGCAGTAGCAGCCGCCTCAGCCACCACAGATTCAACCACCGCAACAACAAGAAATCCTTCAGAGGTTGAACCAGGTGGAACGACAGGTAGACGAGGAGTGTAGAAGCCGCCGCGGTCTACTGAAGGGTTTGGCAAACCTTATAAAGGGAAAGAAGAAGAAGGATTATTAAAATCCTTATTTATCTGTATTGTTATTTATTTCAATTAAGTCCCTACGTGGACATTTTATTTATGTACTTGGTCTCTGCGTGGACTTGTCTTTCTTTATTTTAGCCCCTATATGGGCAAGTTATTTATTTAAAAGTCCTGTTTAGGGAAGCTATGTACTTCTTTCAATTTAATGGAATGTTTTAATTTAAAATTTCATTTGTCATTATATGTACAAATATATTATATAAAACAAATCAAAATATCATTCCAATTCACAATTGATCTGCCATTAAATATTGAAAGGAAATCTTGAAGGTATAACCTAGCCCATATGACATTTTAGGCATGGCCCTGATGGTAAAACCTTTTTAAAGATTCAAATCCCTGTTAACATCTGAAAAACATGTTAACATTCTTGACAGAAGTGATACGATAAAATCACACTTGTCATCTTTGTATTGGATTTCTCCAATTCCTTATTCTTACCTAATTTAAACATCCATTAGTGATGAAGTACCTACGGGCCATATTCATTGTCCAATAAGACAAAAGACAGTTGTAGTCTACGACTCCCTGTCAAGAAAAGGTAATGAACTATGTTCAAACCTTAATGCCTCGATCCTATGAGATCATGGCTTATGATTTTAAAACTGTCCTCATGACTAGGCCTTTTGTGCCACTCTAGTATCTTTAATGATTTATAACTAAGGATAAATTATAATGAAAATCCTAAATAAATATGACTAACAAATTAACCAATATGGTTTATATTTACCATGGTTAATGAATCATCAAAAATGATGATTCCATAATAACCTCTGAATAAAATATTGTCAATTGTTTTATAGCAATCAAGATTTGGCATGTCTAAATCAGAAGAGGTTAACAGTCATCCTCGGGAGAGAAATGATACCACCAGAGTAAACATAGCTGGTGCAGATCTTCAAGCATTGATTGACAATGCCGTTACTAGAGCCCTTGACAGAAAATTCAAGGAATCAAGTGGTACGCGCAGCAAGACCCAATCTGTACCTCATACAAAACCGCCTTCCAAGACGCATGTATCACATAAGGACGATTCCCATCATTCGTCGAATCAGAGGAGTTTTCCATCTAAACTAATTGAGCTTAATCAGGAGCCACGTGTTAAGACCTGCTCCTACAAATACTTCGTCTCTTGCAAGCCAAGGGACTTTACAGGAGAAAAAGGAGCCGTTGATTGTTTGACTTGGCTCGATGAGATGGATACAGTGGTCGACATTAGTGGTTGTGCGGAATAGGATATTGTGAAATTTGTTTCACAATCATTTAAAGGTGAAGCTTTAGCTAAGTGGAGGTCCCTAATCCAAGCCACAGGGAAGATTCCATTGTATAATTTGACTTGGGATCAGTTTGTAGCATTGATCAAGGAAAATTGCCCTCAGCATGAGGTAGAGAAAATCGAGACCGACTTCTTGACTCTGGTCATGAAGAACTTGGATTGTCAGGCATATCTTACGAGCTTCAACACCATGTCCCGATTGGTTCCCTGTTTGGTTACACCGGAACCAAAGCGCATAGCACGTTTTATTGGAGGTCTAGCTCTAGAAATCAAGGGAAATGTGAAAGCAACCCGACCTACCACATTCAGGTCAGTGGTAGATCTGTCTCTATCTCTCACACTCGATGCAGTCAGAAATAAATCTGCCAAAGCTTCTGAAGAAGGAAAACGGAAACGGGAGGATGAGAGTTCTCATCGCTCCGATAAGAAAAGAAAGGGGAACTCAGATCATAGGAAGGGTTCTCGGCTTAAAAAGGACAACCAGCAGTCGGGTGAGAAGCCCAAATGTAAAACCTGCTAGAAAAACCATTTTGGGAAGTGAAGGCTTGAATCAAAATCCCAATCATAATCCCAGTCAAAGCCTATAGTCTGTGGGATCTGCAAGTCCAAAGAGCACAGGACTTTGGATTGCAAGAAAATAAAGGATGAAACCTGTTATGGTTGTAACAAGAAAGGGCATATCAAGACCAATTGCCCCAAAATTGCAAAGAAGCCTGAAGAGGCTAAGAAGACCAATGCTCGGGTCTTCCAAATGAATGCCCATGAGGCAGTACAGAACGACAATGTGATAACTGGTACCTTTCTTATCAATGATGTTTATGCTAGAGTGTTGTTTGATTCTGGTGCAGATTAGTCCTTCATAGACAATAAATTCTGTAAATTGTTAAATCTTCCTGTTAAAACTCTAAGCGTAAAATATGAGGTAGAATTGGCCGATGGTACCATAGAGACTACTTCAACAATCTTAGATGGATGTTTCATATCCATTAGGAATCACTCATTTCCACTGTCTCTGCTTCCATTGAAATTGGCGGGATTCGATATAGTGATAGGTATGGATTGGTTATCTCATAACCAAGCCCAAATTATTTGTGACAAGAAGCAAGTGGCTATCAAGACCCCTTATGGTGAGCCACTTACTATTTAAGGAGATACACAGTACGGATTACCTAAGCAAGTGTCTATGCTTAAGGCATCAAGTGTTTAAAGAAAGGTTGTGTCATCTACATGGCACAGGTGACCATTGATGAACCGAAACCCAAGATCGAAGACATCCCTGTTATTTCTGAATATCCAGATGTATTCCCTGAAGAACTACCGGGTTTGCCTCCAGACAGGCAAGTGGAATTCAGGATCGATATTATTCCAGGAGCAGCCCCTGTGGCTCGAGCTCCTTATCGTCTAGCACCGACCGAGATGAATGAATTAAGAACACAATTGGATGATTTGCTGGAAAAAGGTTTTATACGACCTAGCTCGTTCCCTTGGGGAGCGCCGATTCTATTTGTAAAAAAGAAGGATGGATCAATGCGTCTGTGCATTGATTATCGTGAGCTGAACAAAGTTACTATCAAGAATAGATATCCTTTGCCCAGGATCGACGATCTATTCGATCAGCTTCAAGGGGCAAGTTACTTTTCGAAGATTGACTTGAGGTCAGGTTACCATCAGCTGAAGGTCAGAACCGAAGATGTGCCTAAGACTGCATTCAGAACTCAATATGGCCACTACGACTTCTTAGTGATGCCTTTCGGGCTCACTAATGCGCCTGCAGCATTCATGGATCTCATGAATCGCGTTTGCAAACCGTATCTAGACAAATTTATCATTGTCTTTATCGATGACATACTTATATATTCAAAGAATCAAGCCGATCATGAAAGACACCTCCGGTGTATCCTTAAACTTCTGCAGCAAGAGAAGCTCTACGCCAAATTTTCCAAATGTGAGTTTTGGCTTCGTGAAGTCCAATTTCTTGGACATGTAGTAAGTGAGCGTGGTATCCAGGTGGATCCCGCTAAGATTGAAACGATTATTAATTGGCAAGCGCCTAAGACACCAACAGAGATTCGCAGCTTTTTGGGTCTAGCAGGTTACTATAGACGTTTCATTGAAAATTTTTCTAGGATTGCTGCACCTTTGCCTTCGTTGACTCGCAAGAGTGTCAAGTTTGACTGGGGTCCTAAGCAGCAAGAATCCTTTGAGATTCTGAAACAGAAATTAAGCAATGCCCCTGTGTTGACATTGCCAGAAGGGATTGAAGAGTTTGTTATCTACTGTGATGCATCGCACACAGGTATGGGTTGTGTGCTTATGTAGAAAGGCAAGGTCATAGCCTATGCTTCACGTCAATTAAAGGTGCACGAAAAGAACTACACCACCCATGATTTGGAATTGGGTGCCGTTGTATTTGCATTAAAGCTTTGGAGGCATTATCTATATGGAACCAAGTGTATAATCTATTCTGATCATAAGAGCCTTCAACATCTGTTTAATCAGAAGGATCTGAACATGAGGCAGCGCCGTTGGATGGAGACATTAAACGATTATGATTGTGAAATCCGATATCATCCAGGCAAAGAAAATGTTGTTGCTGAAGCTTTAAGCAAAAAAGAAAGGGTAAAACCTATACGGATCAATGCTAAGAGCATTGAACTAAGGAACAGTCTGAATGAAAGACTGTTAGCAGCACAGAAGGAAGCTATATTGGAAACTAAATATCCGAATGAGAAGTTAGGCGTAACTGCTGATCAGTTATCATATGGTAAGGATGGAATCCTTAGATTAAATGGTCGAATTTGGGTTTCGATCCATGGAGGGCTTAGAGATGTGATCCTCCAAGAAGCTCATAGTTCTAAATATTCGGTACATCCAGGTAGTGATAAAATGTACCAAGATCTAAAGGCAAATTATTGGTGGATAGGTTTGAAGAAATCTATAGCTACTTATGTGGCTAAATGTCTGACGTGTGCATAGGTCAAAGCCGAGCATTAAAAGCCGCCAGGCTTACTACAACAGCCTGAACTTCCCACTTGGAAGTGGGAAATGGTAACTATGGATTTTATCACTAAGTTACCAAAGACGAAACGAGGGAATGATACAATATGGGTTATAGTCGACAGACTGACCAAGTCAGCTCACTTCTTGCCTATTAAAGAAACACACAGCTCCGATAAGCTAGCTCAGCTGTACGTGGATAAGATAGTATCCCTCCACGGGGTTCCAGTATCCATTATCTCTGATAGGGATACAAGATATACGTCTCATTTTTGGAAAAGCTTTCAATAATCCTTAGGCACTCGTTTAAATTTCAGCACTACTTATCATCCTCAGACGGATGGGCAAAGCGAGGATACAATTCAAATGCTTAAGGATATGTTATGAGCTTGTGTTATAGACTTGTGCGGAAGCTGGGATGACCACCTTCCTTTGATTGAATTTTCGTACAATAATAGTTATCATTCGAGCATCCAAGCCACGCCTTTTGAGGCCTTGTACGGAAGGAAGTGTAGAACGCCAGTTTGTTGGGCGGAAGTTGGGGAAACCCAACTATCAGGACCTGATATAGTTCTCGAGACGACGGATAAGATTGTTCAAATCCATGATCGTCTCAAAGCTGCCAGGGATAGGCAGAAGAGTTATGCTGATAAGAGGCGCAAACCTCTAAAGTTTGAAGTTGGTGACAAAGTGCTACTCAAGGTGTCACCCTGGAAAGGGGTGATGCGTTTTGGCAAAAAGGGCAAGCTGAGCCCAAGGTACATAGGACCATTCGAGATCATCGAATGTGTCAGAACTGTAGCTTACAAGCTAAATCTACCCGAAGAGCTCAGTGGGATACATAATGTATTCCACATTTGCAATTTAAAGAAATGTCTAGCCGATGAATCACTAGCAATGTCACATAAGGACGTGCAAATTGACGAAAGCTTGAAATTCATTGAAAAACCTCTGTCGATCTAAGATCGACAGGTTAAGAAGCTTCGAAGAAAGAAAGTGCCGATTGTAAAGGAAAAATGGGATGCCCGTAGAGGCCAAGAATACACGTGGGAGGTTGAGTCCACAATGAAACAGAAATACCCTCATTTATTTCAGTAAATCTCAAGGTCGAGATTTCTTTTAAGGGGGTGAGGATGTAACACCTCGTAAAATCATGTCCAATATAATGAAGACACTTGTCATGAACTATAAACGTGTAATAATTTGAATTCGAGGGACTAAAGTTGTCAAACAATGTAAATATGTATGTAAAAGGATCCAAAGTGTCAACATGCCTAACTTGTGCCTCTAATTAACCTTTCGGAATGATTGTATTCCTTAACGAATAAATTACCCAACGTGGAAAGCCGTTTGTGCTTAAAGATCAAAAGTTTACAAAGCACAGGGGTTAAACGTGTCAACATGTTAAATCTTACCTCTGAGTGACCTTTTAACGATCCCGTGGCTTTATAATACTTCATTATAATTCCATGAATATCGGATAATGATTCGTGGAGTTTCGATGCACGTAAGCACTTTTTGGGTGACCTCACAACTAACCGGGAGCTTAACGGGGTTAATTTTTTGACCCAAGATTCTTAAAAGTTAACTATGGGGGTCATTAGTGTAATAAAAGAAAGTTAAATAAACTTAAAATGGACCAGGGACTGAAAATGCAAAGTTCTCAAACTTTTTACCGGATTTTAGGGTTGTCGCGGGCCGCGAAGACCACCCCTGATGTCTTCGCGGGCCGCGAGGGGACTACCAGCAAGCAAGAAGTGGATGGCTGCATGTTGCAGGCTGTTCCACCGCCATTGCATGGTTGTTTTTGATACCAGGGACTGAGCAACTGGTTTTCACTGCCCTAGGGACACTTGGGATCATCTGGTTACTCATAGAAACAGCTGGATTGATCTTGGGAGCCTTGGATTTCCTATATAAAGGCCTTGGTTTTCACTTGTTCATTTACACACTTTCATTTTACTTCAAATCTCACTCTCTGAAGCCTCCTGGTGTTCAAGGAAGCTTTCTTTAGTTAAAATTTCGTGCTAAGGACTATTGTGAGTGTTCTTAGCTCCTATAGTTAAAGTTTTATTAGCTTAATGACCGAAAGTCAAAGTTATCGTAATGATGCTTTGACTTTGTGATTAATCATTAACGGTCCAGCCATTATTCGAATTGAAAGTGGCTATGAGTTGGTAATAATGTAGGTAATAAACCCTTAAAAGGGCACCTACTGATTATCATTCTTACTTGGTCAATTGTCGGGTCAAACTATTTAATAAAAAGTCAAACGAGTCAATTTTTACAAAATAATTCATAACTGATAATGTAGAAGTTATGGAACATGTTTTAACACTAAAATAACTTGATAAATAATATAAGAACATGTTTAGGCATGTTCAACCCGACAATTCTGAGTTTAGGCTCGGTTCGCAACCGAAAGTCACAAAAGTAGACTTTTGCTTTTCTGACCCGATTTAGCTTAGTTTAGTTATGCCTTAGGGTTCCTTTGGGACCATATTATATGTTAGTATAACTCTCTGAAGTTATACTACATGGTTCCTTAGAAATCTGAGATTTACATGCATGTTCCGTTATTGCTTAAAATTGACCATTTTGCCCTTTTAATATAAAAACGAGATTTTTGGAAATGTGAGTGGACAAAAATCTTCATTACTGATTTATAAGTATGTCCTAAAAACTTGATATCCTTTTCTGGTCTGGAATGAAAGTTATGCACGATATCGTAAAACTAAAGCTTTTTATTAATTAAATGGCATTTTTGGCATAATCATATTTAAACCCAATTTTTGGCACCCAACTTGCTACCCACTGATTAAATATAATATTTAGGGATTTTTGGAAATTTTTTCCAAATTTTATACTAATCATAACATAGAGTTCTAGTGTAAATTCGGTATTGACGATAATGCCCTTTTCGCTAATAAAATGAGTTTTATATATCATTTTGATACCGAACCTTTACCTACTGATTTCATATGTTAAAAAAAATATTTTAAGCTTTAGAAACTGATTAAGACTTCAAAATTTTATAAACATTTCAAATATCGTCAAATACCGACTTTTACGCTTATTAAGCGCATAGTATGGTTTAAGACCATATTCGACGCCTAAGACTTGATACCTACTGATTTTATAAATAAATTTTTATACTTTAACAGTAAGTATAAGTCTTGAACTCAGATTTCCAAATTTGACCCTAAAGCTTATGTGAAATGACCAAAATGCCCCTACGGTGCATAGTTTGGCCATAAAAGATAAATTTCACATATGTGTGATATCTTACTGATATAACTTGATAAAATAAATATTTTTACTGATTATTTTAGACCAGAACCTCAGTTTACTATTTAAACCTTTTTATAAACTATAAAATGACCAAAATACCCGTACATGGCTTAATTTGGTTTTAAATTCGTTTTGGGCATAATGAAAATACCCTACTGATATCATAACATATTTTAAGCATAATAACTTATGGAACATGTTCATCACTCATTCGGTTACCCGTTATGCATATACGCGTTCGGTACGGTTTATGTAACTAGTTTGCATGAATTGGCCGAAACGGATCAAACCTTATCATTTTTACTTCAAAATCCAGAATATATTTAGTTTACCCATTTTATACAAGTCTCCATACTTGTTGGGACTGAATCACATTCTAATCTGGTCATCGCTTAATCTTGTGTTTCGTACCGTAAACTTTTCCTTAAAACTAACCGGTCTAAGTTAAAACTTAAATAAGACCTGTTAGGAATCTAATAGGTTATTAAAAACCTTCGTTCCAGATTAGGAGCCCAGTAAAAGCTACTTGTACTTGCTGATTTGAATATACGGCTGAGAAAAATTATATTTTAGCTTAGGTAAATACTTTTAACTTATTTTCCCTACACGGGCTTGGGATACGGTAAATTAGTACCGCTTGGTTGGGTATTGAATATTTAATTGATTAGTGGTTAAATCATTGAGATAACCCGTTTTAATATGTCTCGTTTGATGCAATGCCTTTGGGGGTTAATGACCATGTCCTGGATATCCTTGGCTCATTCATTTGAAATGGCCACGGCTTAAGCACGTGGTGTAGGCATACACCTGACAATTGCGTATGTAAAAACGGTATCTCACTCTCTTGTGGGCCTATACTTGTGGCGTGTCTATTAATCTTGACTCGGCTCTTCTAACCGAGTCCTGAACGGACGACAAACATATAAATCTGTATACAAGATTATTTTTAAATAATTGTCTGAAGTTATAAAAGATTTTGTGCCTTGTGCATCCAAACCAATTTTATAAATACTTTTCAAAAGAGTCAGTTAATTGTATTTACCAGTGTAAACTGACGTAATTTTTCAAAAAGGTTAAGTGTAGGTACTATGCGTAATGGCCTGGAAACTCCCGAGTATTAAATAAAGAGTCTTGCTAGCTTTTAATACTTAAAATCTGTTGAACAATATTTTCATTCTATTTTAGATCCGCATGTGGATCCACATACAACCGTTGTGTAATATTTTATTATACTTTCAATTTGGTTTGCAATATTATTTTAGACTTCTGCTGTGCATTAAACTGTGATCAATCGACTAAAATGATATCAACTACGTCACGATACTCTCCACCGGTAATACGTGGAAATATCGGGGTGTGACACATTTCAATTTCAATCTATGCTCACATGATCTAATAGTTCATTTCATAGCCATATCATACTATTTAAACATTTGTAACATGTATTCCACCCCCGAGAGTTATAAATCCGAAAACAGTAAGAGAAAAAGGGGACATGAACTCATAAGTTTGCGTCCTGCTATCTCGTATGCTCAAGGTCCTCCTATGAGTCGTACAACTACCTACACATGTTCCATGTTTTATTAGACGCTTAGGTCGTGTCACGACTCTTTGTCTTTGTTGTTCATTATGACTTGTTTTGGAAATCTTGGTGTATTCTGAGTTACATCATTGATGTATATTATAATATTTCAAAGTATATAATTATTTGTTAAAATAATAAATATTTTAACTTAAATTATATTTATTAAATTTTGGGAATATTAGTTAAAATAATACATTTTAACTTGCCACATATTGTATTTGTACATGTATAACTTTCCACAAGGATGGGTGTATTCATACTTGTGTTCTTAAACTTGTGTATTTTTCCAAGTATTGGTGGCGTATTCCGGGGTGTATTCATATGTACGAGAATACGTATTTCTTGTATCCATTAAGTATTCATATACTTAATTTTTGTACTTACATTTTCCGGAATCTTGTTATTTTTAACTAATAAAAATCACCAATTCGTATTCTTAAAATATATATAAATATTTTAAGAAACTTGTCTAGAAAATTATTTCTATTTCTTCCTTGGCAAAAATATTTATATTTTCATATAAATCTAAAAACTATTATATTTTCAAGATTAACTTAGAAAATATATATAAATTCATTTTTCACCCAAAAATAATGTATTCTATATTTATTTAAGAAAATATACATTTTCTCCCAAAAATGATATTTCTTCTAATAATTTCAAGGACAATATATATTTTTATTTACCCAAAATAATATATTTCCTTTTTTGTCAAAAATATGATATATCTTTGTAATAATTGTAAAAATCATATTTTTGTTCTCTTGGTGTCCAAAATATCATTTACCAAAATATACTCATGAATTTAATTCCGGAATATTTTTTTAAATTATATTCCTTGTTCGGTTTCTCCAATATTTTGGGTATAATTTGTATGTTTATTTCTTGGAATTTTTTTTGGTAATATTTAGTATTGTATTTCTTGGTATTTTGGTGAGTTATATTATTTCAAGCCCTAAAATAATATAACTGATACACATAATATACAAATAATCACACACATGATGACATCTAAATATATATTCTCCTAAATACATATTTAGTCACTTTTATTATCAAAAACCAACCTCCAATATTTTGTAATTTTTGTAGAAAAAATTATGAAAAACTTTATATAAAAAATCATGGTTAAAATATACTTGTAAATATTTGTTTAAAAATATTTTCCTAAGTGTTTAATTTCTAGAAAAATTTTGCCATAGTTTCCCCTTAAAAATGGAGGTTTCCATGCTTTCAAAGCATATCATTTTCTTTTATAAATCATCATCAATCAACAATAAACTAATCAACACTTACCAATTTGCCAAAATCAAGCATAAATCACTACTTCATGAACTTGAAAATTCATAAAAATTTGTAGTAACTTACTAGTGTGTTTAGTAAGCTTAGTTACCCTTTAAAGTGTGATTGTTTATTTAAAACCATCATTTTTAAAGAAGTTAGATGTTTACAACTTGTAAATCATTTTTTCTAAAATTGTTTCTTCTTGAGTTTTTCTTGTTACATACATATTTCTACACTTGTTTAACCACTAAAAATGTGGTTAATTCCTTTAAGAACCAAGCTTAAGTAAACTTTGTATTTTTAACTTGATTTCTTGAAAAATCATTCTTGAAATCATAGATTTACAAGACTTTATATCAACTTTGATAATCATTTTACAAGAAACAATTTACACTTCAAGTCCATGATTTACATATGAATGATTACTTTGATCTTAACATAATCATCCTCTCATCTTGCTAGATTATGTCTTTAATCACCATCTAGCAAGTCATGATGTTTAACATCACAAACAGGAGCAATCAACGATCAACAAGCATAACAACACTTAAACAACATGATTTCTTATGATTTTAGTCTCATGTTCAAGTTTCATGTTCAAGATTCATAGTGTTCTTCATGATTTACAACTTGTATCATTCTTTAACCACCAAAATAAGATGTAAAATAGAGTGTAGAATGATCTTACTACTAGCTCAAGGCTAGGGATGATCACTAGATGAAAATGAGGTGGATAAAAGCTTGTATGAGAGGTCCTTCAACTTTCAATGCTTGCAACCTTCTTAGATAGGCTTAAGACACCTTGAGAACACCTTAGAATGTATAGATTGAAGCTTGAAATGAAGATGTATGGAGATGGTGGATGGGCCGTGAGCTAAGGGAGAAGAAATGGGAGTTGTGTGTTTTTGTGAAGGTGTTAGAATGATAGAGAATGTAACTCTTGGTCTTTAAAGGAATCCTCCAACATTAGGATGGCATAAGGCATATTATGTTTAGCATATTCTCAACATAATCAAGTTAATTAATTAAAAGAAATCCCAAGTGGGCCCTTATGTTGGCGGTGAACTAGGTGGGGGGGGGGGGGGGTCTAGAGTAGCTTGTAAATGGTAGTTGGTTATTTAGTTGAAATCTAAGTGATTTAGTTAGGTGTTTAGTTATTAGGATGTTATATAGTGTGTTATGATGTTGGGGGACCATAACTAGCTCGGAAATGGTAAAACAATGCTTCTAGTAAGAATTTGGTGTTTCGGGTAGTGTCCGGTTGTTCGTTTCGTTAGTGTTCGTTAAAGTGCTAAATTGCGCTGTTTAGTGTGCTTTATGTTCCCTTTTATGACAGTTTTGATTCCCGACACTTAGGAAAGTATTCTAGACCATTTAACCACTTTTCTGCATTATATTTAGATGTTAAAAGCTGAATTTTTGCTGAATTTGTTTATTTTCTGCAGAATTCTGCAATTTCAGTGTGTTTCTGGCACTTTCCGGTACCTATGTCATCACTAGGAAGGCAGTTTTGTAATATCTACGTTCCTACACACTATACTAGTGTAGCACTTGGTCCTGGGGCTTATTTTAAGTCTTAACATCATGTCTGTCTAAGTACAGATTACTGTAGTAATGATAAAAGTCTTGCAACATGAAATTGCATTGTATGTATATAACAGTAATCAGAATTTCATTCGTCTTGTAAACTAAATCATGCATAGTTATTAAAGCACATATTACTGTTTAATTATTGTACGGAATGCATGGAAAAGTGCCACTTGTCACAAATTATTTTTAACATCTCATTTGTTTCATGTTGTTTCTGAACTAGTGTGACAAACTCATTAGTTATTCTGTTCATTGTCTCATATGCCTGTTTCATTTTCTTATAGCCAAAACTCAGCATGTCGTTACGTTCTTTAAGCTTTTGCATTTCAAAATCCTTTTTATCACTATCAAATTCACCTTGTTTAAATCTTTTTTCAAAAGAACAATCTTTTCTTTCAAATCATCAATTTGTTTTTGTTTCATTTTAAGATCTTTTTCTTGTAAAACAATTTCTTTACATCTTTCTTTTAAAAGATCATCAGTTTTTGTGAACTCAATACTTTTGTATTTCAAAATTTCATCTTTTTTAGTACATGCACTGCATGTTTCCATGCATTTCTTGTACTGCATCTCACTTTTATCATTAGATTTCTTCTCACTCTCAACATCATTACCAATTGACTTAACCTTTTGTGACGATTCAACAAACTCAGTTTGTGTTTCTACCTCGTTTAGATTCGCCATCATTGCTTTATCGGCAATCTTCGTCAGATTTTCAGCCGTCATTTCTTGATTCACGTCAATGATCTCTTCCACATGTTTCTTCTCAGGTTCTTCGTTCTTAGAAGCAGTTGAAAATATACCTGCAGGAGAAGATTTAGATTTTAGGAGTGTGTTAAAATCTATTGTTCTAGGATCAACGGCAGGATTCCCATCTTCGTCTAAAAAACATTTCCTTTTAGTATCCCATCTATTGGCATTTTGTGCATCATAATAGATTCTAACTAATCTATCTATTTTCATATGTGCATAAAGTTCTTCTCGAGACATCTGTACTTCCTTCATTTCAGCCACTAAAGCCACACCATCATTTGGAATGTATTTGTTCCAGTTAAAACCTTCATCCTCCTGGGTTACCACCAACGCATGATTTTTCTCTTTTGTGGAACTCTCATCGATCTGTTGTCGATTAAACTTCGGTGGTTGTTCTTTATTTCGATGGTCGCCTTTCGATAATAATCATCATTAAATGGATTGACACTCTCATCTACCTCCTGGGTTGGACATTCTAGTTTGAAGTGTCCTTTTTTTTTACACTTGAAACATGTAACTTTGGATTTATCAAATCCAAGTTTGGTAGTTGGACCTCCAACACATTGTATTCCTGTTATCTGCGTGAATCTCTGTGCCTGTCTAATCACACTGGCCATACACCATCGAATGACATTAACTCCATCTCTTCTGGATCAATTTGGTCATAGTATTATTTAGTCATGTTGGGGTTTCCAATTTTCCTCGCAACTAAACTTTCATAAGATTCCAAAATTGATGCCAAGAAGACCATTTGCTGCTTAGCTGCATTAGCGCTCATGCTCTGTGAGTTTTGTGAGTTGTTCAGGTTTACAGCTATGTTGCATTGAATCACATTTGCATTGGAGTTGTTTTGATTTTGATGATTATTCGATGCATGAGATGATTGATTGGTTGTATTTGAATTTGAGTTTGAAAAACCAAAACCACTACTCGTTGAACCACTGTTTGATGAATTACTTTTCGATGATCCAACCAAGTTTTCTGCACTGAATGCTGTGCCAATTTTGGAAGATTGGTTATTTGACAATATGCTCCTTCGATAGTAAAGATTCACATTCTATTGATGACTTGAGTTACTCATCTTATTCTGCTTTCGAATTTCTAACTCGTGACCTTCAAGTTTTTAAATCAGCATCTATAACGTCATCGTACCAAACTCTGCACTATTCTTGAGAATCATGATATATGTAGACCAATCATCTTCATTTGGTATGACATCTATGAGCTTGTCAATTATCTCCTCTTTATCCTTTTTTATCTGAGATCTATCCAACTCGATTAACAGATGACAATAACGCTCTATCATCTGTTTGATGTTTTCACCTTTCAAACAATTGAAAAGATCAAATTCTTTCTTTAATAATGATTTTTTGCTTTTCATCATTTCTGCCCCACCCTCATATTTGCTTTTCAATGCTTCCCAAATTGATTTTCATGATCTTGTGTGTTGAAGCAAAGAAAGTATATCATCTCTGACAGATTGTTGCAGAAATGTAATTATTTTTAACTCATTAGTATATCCCATTCTATCGTCTGACAATAAAGACTTAATTTCTATTACTTCATTACGATCATTTTTTGGTCGTTGATATTCAATTTTTAACATTCTCCAGCTATTAAATGCATATGCTTTGACCTAGTTTTCAAACCGCTCACTCCACCCATTGTAATCCTCCATGTTCATTAACTTTGGTGGTTTTTGATATGTTCCATAAGCATTGTCAATACTTAAACTCTCAGATATCGCATTTGCTGTTGTTCTTGGTGCGGATATTAGTGCGGTCGTGAAAGCGTCATAGAATTCGTTGTAAAATTCTGACTTCATGTTTACTAACTTTGAATTTCTCGAAAAGTACCTGAAAGAATCAACAAACGGTCAAACCAAACTTTAAAACGAAATAGATAAGCTGCTTTCGTGCGAAAGGGAATGCTTTTCGTACGAATTGGTCAAGGTTGACTGAACAGATAAAGACTAAACACTTTCGTACGAATGAGATAAGTCTGTTTGGTGCGAATGTGACAATTTTTTAATAAAACTGATGTTTAGCACTTTCGTCCGAAAGAGTATGTCAATTCGTACGAAAGTGTCT
Source organism: Helianthus tuberosus (assembly GCA_030545235.1). Classification (NCBI taxonomy): domain Eukaryota; kingdom Viridiplantae; phylum Streptophyta; class Magnoliopsida; order Asterales; family Asteraceae; genus Helianthus; species Helianthus tuberosus. The sequence goes on along the minus strand of CM060351.1, from coordinate 202,776,834 downwards.
GGAATGATTCGAGCAACTTGCGAAACTCAGGTTGTGTTTTTCATGATTTTTCCAAGAATTTTCAGTGAATTAGTTTAAATTTTGGTCTGAATTTTTCAAGGATTGATTAGATCATGTTTTCGCACATTATATCCAGAAATCAGAAAAATTTGTCCATGAATTCAGTGTTAATTTTGCGTCTTAAGTTGAAAGAAGATGAGTAGAAGAGATGTGATGAGAAAGATGATGTAATCAGATTCAAATCAGCTTAAAATTTGCTTGATTTTGCTGGTATCTTGTGTTATAAGTCCTTGAAACCGGTCTCCGAGCTCTAATACCACTTATGAGGACCGTTTCAGCTCTCCGAATGCTCCGACCGGCTATTACATCTTCATATCTCGTGTGGAATCCAAGTATAAAGTTGACAAACACACAAAGACACCGTTGAACAATCATAAAAAATAATTTGAAGAAGTTACAACGCCGTGAAATGATTTTGGCAGAGCTTCACTTCAAATGCCAAAAGTTACAAATGAGTGACCCAACTCTCCTATTTATAGGCAGAGCCCTTTCATCCGAAAGCACATAGGACGAGTTGGCCATCTCATACGAACTGGTCATTATGGCCCTCTCGCACGAAAAACTCTTTCGTGCGAAAGGGTCATTTACATTGAAATCCGACCTTTTCGATACAAAATACAATCTAAACTATATAATTTAATACATAACAAAACTAGACTCGATACGTGACGAAAGCTACAGACATATGCATTCACACAAGGTTTATCATATGGATGTAAAATCAACATTTCTAAATGGTAAGATTGAAGAAGAAGTATATGTGCAACAACCAGAAGGCTTTGTTGATTCTCAATTTCCAAAACATGTTTATAAACTAAACAAATCCTTTTATGGGTTGAAGCCAGCTCCAAGAGCATGATATGAAACTCTTTCAAACTTCTTTATCAACTCAGGCTTCACAAAAGGTACAATTAACACAACACTATTTCTTAAGACTCACAACGGGGACACTTTGTTGGTCCAAATCTATGTTGATGACATTATATTTGGATCAACTAATGAGAAATTTTGCAAAAAGTTTGAGAAATTAATGACCAGCTGAAGAAACAATGATCGGAATTGACCGGAGTCAACCAGATCAGGGGTTTTGTCTCTGCATAAAAGGGATTAATCCTCTCGTTGATTCAGGGATCTGCTAGTTTCTTTCTCCGGTGACCACTGCAAAACAGAAAGCCGTTAGACTCGCCACGGAGAGAATGGGGGTTCTCTCCGTGACCACCCTCCGACGTGAGAATAATTACAGTGATCTCGATGAAGAATATGAAGTAGTAAGAGTGAGAGTAAGTGAAGTTAACTTGTGAGATCATACCTTCAGTGCCTTATTTATAACCAGATTTTGGCAGGAAAATGGTGTGACGGAGAGAATAACATAAAGTGCTTTCCGTCAACGGTTATTTTACTTTCCGTTAATGGTTAACTTCACATCCATGCACATGGATTATGAGCTTGATCAACGGCTGGGGAGATGTCACGTGGAAAGTGGTTTTGTCTGGATCATCCTTCAAGTGAGTGTCATCATCGTGATCTAGATGGGCGTCCACGATTGTGCCACGTCATACTCAGTTGTAACCGAATGGTTATGCACAATGGGCATTTAAAGTCTTCTAGAAGATTTACAGCTGTTAACCGTTATGTCTTTGCCACGTGTTCATTCTGTTGTAACAAAAAAGATTCCATGTACAAGTCTTGATTGGAGATGTTTAGTATTTTATCTTTAAGTCTAACTGTACCCTTGCGTGAGCCCGCGCAAGGGTGTTAGTTGAATGTTTCTCCTCTTCTCCGGCGCATGGTTATCGAAGACTTGTTCTCTTCCAAATCTCGTTTAGAACCGCTGCGCGGTCACGCAGGGTCTTTTTCAAGATGTTCTTGGAATAAAGCTATGGTATGGTCCTATGCGCCTGCGCAAGGCGTTTTGGGACCATACCTCTTTATTATTGAAATGTTTCCTTCCAAATCCTGTTTAGGACCGCTGCGCGGCCGCGCAGGGTCTTGTTCAAGATGTTTTTGGAATAAGGCTGTGGTATGGTCCTATGTGCCTGCGTAAGGTTTTTGGGACCATACCCCTTTAAGTCCCCCCAGTCCAGTGTTGCTTCTATGCAAGTAGGTGGAGCACTAGACTATGTAAAATGAAGTGTGTGCTTTTTGCTTTGAGAAGTAGCAGGTTTGTTTAGCGTGAAGTATGAAGAATCTTCCGAAGCTGGCTGGTTGTGTGCCTCAGTTGTTTTGCGCGCGGGTATATTACCAGTGTTCCCTTAGTTGTTGTTAAGGACGAACAATAACGTCCGCCTCCTGATGTGGCGTAGGCTAAGGTTATTTATTTCGGTTTTGTTTAGGATATTGAATTTGTTTGTTTGGTCAGGTGCGCTTTTATGTAAGCAACTTCTGTTATTGTGCTGCCGCATGAATAACCTTGTTAATGCGCTGCCACGCGAGTATTAATATGCTGTATGTTTTTAGTTACAATGTTTGCATGAGAACAATTACTTTGTTTAGGTAAGAGAAATAAAGATGGTATAAAGCTCATGTGTGAACGTAGGGCTGGACCTTGCGCAGTACCTATGACCGTAGACCGTTCATGAGACTTGTGTTGGGTTACCATAGTGTTTTTGTGCTTACCAAAAGAAATTGCATGCATTTGTGATAAAACATAGAAATAACTTAACGAACTTTGTATTGATTCGGATAAGATGCAGAGGCTGTGTAGTACAAGGTAGCTAATAAATATTATAATTACGATGCATCTGTAAGCAGCGACCCTTATGTTGTATGTTGGTTAGCGTAGTGTGCTGTCCAAGTACGAAGGGTGCTGGGGTTACATTTAGGACCTGCGCAAATGCTGCGCATTCCATGTGCGTGGAACGTCCGTTCCATCATGCCGACGTAAGGTGTATACGCCCTTTCCGAGGACCTCGTTAATGACATAAGGTCCTTCCCATTTAGGGGCGAGCTTTCCTGGTTTTTCCGTGTTGGATGCTTCGTTGTCTCGTAGGATGAAATCTCCCGGTAAGAAAGTGCATACGCGTACTCGAGCATTGTAATATTTTTCTAGCTTTGACTTGTACCTGGCTTCATTGATGGCTGCGTTTTCTCGTCTTTCTTCAAGGAGGTCCAGGTCGAGTCTGCACTCACACTCGTTGTTTTGTTTCTCCATGGCTAGCATTCGAGGTGACGGGAGGCCGATTTCCGCCGGAATTACTGCTTCCGAGCCATAAACGAGGATAAATAGTGTTTCCCCCGTGCTAGTTTCTGGCATGGTGTGGTGAGCCCACAGAATGCTTGGGAGTTCATCAACCCATCCTCTTCTTGCGGTTCCCAGCCTTGCCTTAATGCCATCTACAATCTGTTTGTTGACGACGCTTTCGACTTGACCGTTTGCCTGTGGGTGTGCCATGGAGGCGAAACTATGTTCGATGCGCATTTCTTTCAACCATTTCTGTAGATCATCAGACGCAACATTCGTACCGTTGTCTGTGACAATGCGTAGTGGTAACCCGAACCGGCATATGATGTGTTCCCAGATGAACTTTCTTATTATCATTGCGGTAGTTGATGCTAGTGCTTTGGCTTCTTCTCACTTGGTGAAGTAATCCACAGCAACTATGATAAATTTCACTGCGCCAGGCGTATCGGGAAAGGAACCTACCAGATCTATTCCCCATTGTTGAAAAGGCCATGATGTATTCACTGGGACCAAGGGATTCTTTGGGCGAAGTGTCTTTGGAGCGTGTCACTGGCACGAGGTGCATTTGTGCAATATCTCGACGACGTCCAGATGCATGCCGGGCAAGTAATAGCCTGCGCTCATGATTTTTGCCACTACCATGCGAGGACCAACGTGGATTCCGCATAGCCCTTCATGGATTTCTCGGACTAAATACTGCGCGTCATGTTTGTCTACGCATCTTAGAAGAGGACCCATATAAGATTTGCGATATAGAATTCCATCCGCCATCTCATAATTTGCGCTTTGTGTTGAATTTTTCTTGCTTCTTCCTTTCCTTCTGGAAGATTTCCATGCTGCAAGTACATAATGATTGGGGACATCCAAGATGGATTCCGAATTTCTATCATATTCACATGCCTCATAGGGACGGATGGGTTTGAGAGAATTTCAATGCGGACTTCTTTTGCCAGGTGTTTGAAACTTGTGGCCGCTAACTTGCTTAGCGCGTTTGCATGCTTGTTCTCATTTATGTTAATATGAATAATTTTGAAAGTCTAGAACTGATTGATTAATGTTCTTTCTTGCTTAATATATAAGGCCATCATTTCGCCTTTTGCGTCGTAGCGACCGTTGACTTGCTCAGCCACCAACAGGGAGTCGACATCTGCTTCTAGATTTTTTCCCCCATTTTAATTGCTAGGCGGAGACCTGTGAGGAATGCCTCATACTCTGCTTCGTTGTTGGTGATTTTAAAGTCTAGCCGTATGGCATAGGTAAGTTTGTGATTGTCGGGGATGACTAGGCGAAGACCAGCCCCTACGCCATCTTCGTTGGAAGCATCATCTGTGTATAAGAACCAGACCCTATCATCGAAGACGGGGGTAGGATTCTGTATGGCTTCGTATTCTTGGATTTTATCGATAGGGACTTCAGAAACAAAATCTGCTAGGACTTGGCCCTTGATTGCTGGGCGCGGTTTATACAGAATGTTGTATCCGCCCAGTTCAATGGCCCATTTTGTAATCGGCCCGCAACGTCTGGTTTGGATAAGATTTGTCCCAAATGATAGTTTGTAAGAACAGTTATAACATGGCCAGAAAAGTACCTTCGTAATCTGCGCGAAGCGTGGACTAGGGCGAGCACAAGTTTTTCCATAATTGAATATCGAGTTTCTGGGCCGGTCAACATCTTGCTGATGTAATGAATTGGAGTTTGGACTCCGTCTCTTTTGACTAGCAACACTACGCCTACGGCTACCTCTGATGCGGAGAGGTACAAGATTAATGGTTCTTCTTTTCGCGGAGCTGTTAAGGTACGTAGTTGAATTAAGCATTCTTTCATTTCTTGAAAAGCTTTTTCTACCTCCGAAGTCCCCTGAAACTGGCTCTTTTTTACGTAGTTGCGCAATGTGCTGATGAACATATATGATTTGGCAGCATGGTTTGCTAAAAATCGGTTGAGCGCAGCTAGTCGACCAGCGAGACGTTGCATCTCTTTGATAGATGCTGGTGATGGCATTAGCTGAATGGCTTCAACCTTTTCTGGATTTACTTTGAAACCGTCTTTGGTTATGATGAATCCTAAGAATTTGCCCTCTTCCATTCCGAATGAGCACTTTACTGGATTTAGTTTTAGGTTAACTCTGCGTAGAGAGTCGAAGGTGCGTTGGATGTTTGCGAGCATTAATTCTTCTTCGGGACTCATGATGACAAGGTCGTCCATATAGACTTCTACTATTACGCCAATATCTTCCCCGAAGACTCTATCCATTAGGCGTTGGTAAGTAGCTCCCGCATTGTGGAGACCGTAAGGCATTTTTGTGTAACAAAATATACCTTTGTCCGTGCGAAAAGTTGTCTTTTCTTTGTCTTCTTTCTTCATTTGTTCTTGGTGATAACCTTTGTAACAATCTAGGAAGCATTTCTAGCGGAAGGATGCTAAGGAATCCACCTTTTTGTCTATCTCTGGGAGAGCGTAACAGTCTTTTGGGCAGGCTTTGTTGAGGTCCTTGAAATCAACGCACATGCGCCATCCACCATTATGATTTTTTAGCATTACTGGGTTAGCCACCCAGGTTTGATATCGAACCTCGCGCAGTATGCCGGCTTGAAGTAACTCGGCCACTTGCTCGTTCATGGCGCGAGCCTTCTCCAGGCCGAGCTGCGCTTTCCCTGTGCTACTGGCTCTGCTGAAGGTCGAACATTCAAACAATGTTCAGTCACCTCTCTTGGTACGCCGATCATGTCCCCTGGGGACCACGCGAAAATATCCATATTTTCGAACATGAGTTTTTTCAATCTTGCGCGGATTGTCGGTGAAATGGCGTGTTCTAGCAAAATAGTCGGCTCAGGGTATTCATTGTTGAGTACCCATTTCTCTGGTTCGTTAGATGGAGATGGATTTGCGACCTTTACTGGCGGGTCGTTATCTACAGACATCACCTCTTTGCTTGAATATAGAATTGCCACGCCGGTTTCTGTCGAAAAACCGCAAGCGGCGTGTGGTATAGATGTAATCATGCTGAACTCCCTTTGTGAGCGTCTTCCCAACAGTACATCATGGCGGGATGTAGCTGGCATAACCATGAAATTGACTGTAACGGTGCGCGAGTGCTTACCATCAGAGAATGTTACAGGAAAGGAGATCTGTCCCAGCGGAAAGACGGCTTCATTGGAGAAACCAGTTAAAGGAAAATCGACTGGTTTCAAGCGCGCCTTGTCCTCTGGGTCTAATTGCTTGAAACACTGTTCGTAAATTATATCCATAGAAGTACCCGGATCAATGAACATGTAATCAGTACGATAATGACCGAAGATACCAGTTATGATGACCAGTCGTTCTTCTTGAGGACCTCCTAGCACGACAGGGAAAATTACTTGTTGTTCACGCCAGTGTTGATTGTGGCTACTTTTGTTGTTATGTTTACGCGACGGTCCACCTTGCACCATGTATGTTTGCTCTGAATTGTTGTTTGGGTTGTTGTGGACGTCTCCCATGTTTTGCATCTTGAGCGTTTTTAGATATTCTTCGTCGCTGAGCGGGGTATCCCACTGCTGTAATGGATGTGGGCCCAACTCTGCATGATCGGATTGCTTCTGAGAATTTTTCTCCATACGAGATTCCTGACATTCAGATCTGAGATGTGTGGACTGGTATGTCACACCCCTTTCTGCGTCGGAAGCACGAGGTGTGATCATGAAAGGTTCTCATTGCATACGAAGAGTAAACATACTACATGCTCAAAAATAACTTCAAACATTACATTACTGAAAACATATGTCAAGTGTTTACAACATGAGATAACATATTGTCTTAAAAGTCACAACTTTATTTAAAGATAAACAAAGCGACATCCACGAGCATGAGTAAGACCACGCGCACATCCATCCTAGTTACCTGAAATACATGTGAGTTTTGGAAAAACGTCAACATAATGTTGGTGTGAATTCATGCAGTTTTTGTATTTCACGTTTGTATACTTTGTATGAAAACATAGTTTGTGTCATGTGTAAATCAAGTTTTCATATATGAATCAAGTTTCATGTGTACACCACGTACTCATGTATATTTTAAGTTTCTCTTCAGTACCCCACGTACTCAAGTATAATTCCCGTTTTCTTGAGTACCCCACGTACTCAAGTATAATTCAAGTTTTAGTATGGTATGAATTTTATGTAAATAAAGTATTCCTGTAAGTATCAGGATTGTTAATGGGTTGCAAAGCCATTAACATGTGACACGACATAGGAAGTCACCAAACCTTAGGCATTTAATTGGTATATTCTGAGACACAAAAGCACTACTCGATTCTCGCCCTCACCGAGAGTGTGGCTGCCCAGCACCCGTTAGATCTAACCTTTTGTTCTACAGTCTAGGTATATTGTTGATTAATGGTGCTTTTGTACCCTATTCGTGACACGATTTCTCGCATCATTTCTCATAACCCCTCATACTTGGTTCTCGTTCTCACCAAGTGCGCTTCTTATATTCTTATATTTCGTCACACTTGGTTCTCGTTCTCACCAAGTGTACTTCTTGTAGTTGGACCTACACCTAGGCTCCACTTTTATTGTCTGACTGTTTTCTGCAGTTCTGTTGACACAGTGTGTCTTACCGGTGAGTTTACTCGTATTTTTGACGCAACGCTCTCGTTTATGCATAAAGCAATATTTTGTAGTATACAACGTGCATGAATTCACTTGTTTAGTATGTGTTCAGACATTGCTGACAATTAAGCACATAATTGCAGTCATTAAATAATGATTAGAGTGTACGGAAATTACCGGTTTGGTGCCAGTTGTCACAGTCTCCCCCTGTTAAAAGAATTTCGTCCCAAAATTCAGGCTGAACTAACTCTCGCTGGAGTCTTCTTGAATATGTGGGGATACTTTTCTTTGAACTGGTCTTCACGTTCCCATGTGTACTCGGGTCCGTGCTTAGAGCTCCAACGTACTTTGACAAGTTTTACGCTGCTCCACCTGGTCTTGTTGACTTTCCAGTCGGTAACCTCAACGGGTTGTTCTGTAAATCGGAGGGCGTCATCAATATGCACTTCATCCATCGGGATGATCACGTTTTCTTGTGTTGGACTCTTCTTCAGGTTGGATACATGAAACGTATCATGTACTCCATTAAGTTCTTCCGGTAACTCCAACTTGTATGCCACGGTACCAATTCTTTCCAATATTCTGAATGGTCCGATGTATCGTGGATTCAGCTTTCCACGCTTTCCAAATCTGACTACGCCCTTCCAAGGTGAGACTTTTAACAACACTTTGTCTCCCACCTCGAATTCTACTGATTTCTTTTCAGGTCAGCGTAGCTCTTTTGTCGATCTCGAGCCGCCTTAATGCGCTCTCGGATCTACGCAATCTTGTCGGTTTTCTCTTGTACAAGTTCAGGACCAACCATACGTTTATCTCCAGCGTCTGCCCAACATAAGGTCGATTGGCACTTGCGACCATACAGAGCTTCGAACGACGCGAATTTTATGCTCGTATGATAACTGTTATTGTAGGAAAACTCAACTAAAGGTAGATGAGTATCCCAGCTGCCGCCTAGATCCATGACACATGCGCGAAGCATATCTTCTAACGTTTGTATAGTCCGTTCACTCTGGCCATCTGTTTGCGGATGGAATGCCGTGCTTAGATCTAACTGAGATCCAAAGGCTTCCTGAAATGATTGCCAGATTCTTGAGACAAAGCGTCCATCTCTGTCTGAAATGATTGAGATTGGCACTCCATGACGTGCCACCATTTCTCTTAAGTATATTTCAGCAAGCTTTCCAGTGCTGTCTTTTTCTTGGATCGGTAGGAAGTGCGCAGAATTCGTTAATCGATCAACTATTACCCATATCATATCGTGCCCTCTCAGGGTCCTGGGTAATTTCGTTATGAAGTCCATCGAGATTTGTTCCCACTTCCACACGGGAATCTCTAGTTGTTGTAGTAGGCCAGACGGTTTCTGATATTCTGCCTTAACCTTGGCACAGGTTAGGCATTTTCCAACATAAACAGCAACGTCGCTTTTGAGTCTCGGCCACCAATAGTATTCTTTCAAGTCTTGATACATTTTGTCCGATCCCGGATGGATCGAGTATCTCGATTTGTGGGCTTCATCAAGGATGACTTCTCATATGCCATTATAGAGTGGAACCCATATATGCTTCTTGAAGTATAAGGCTCCCTCTTCATTTGGCACCATGTATTTCAGCATACCCCGGAGTTATTCAGCTTTACGGTTCTCTCCTTTAAGAGCTTCTTGTTGTGCATCACGAATGCGTGCAGTGAGGTTCGTTCGAATGGTCATTTCTAACGCTCGAACCCTTAGGGTCTTAACCCTTTCTTTTCGGCTCAACGCGTCCGCTACGACGTTTGCCTTTCCAGGATGGTACTTGATCTCACAGTCGTAATCATTCAGCAGCTCGACCCATCGCCGCTGGCGCATATTCAATTCCTTCTGATCAAATATGTGTTGTAAGCTTTTGTGATCTGTGAAAATTGTACATTGAGTACCATATAAATAATGTCGCCAGATCTTCAAGGCGAATACCACTGCGCCCAGCTCCAGGTCGTGAGTGGTATAGTTTCTTTCATGTACCTTCAGTTGTCTTGAAGCGTAAGCGATGACTTTTTGGCGTTGCATGAGCACGCAACCCAAGCCTTGTCGTGAGGCGTCGCAGTATACCACGAAGTCTTCAGTGCCTTCGGGTAATGATAGTATCGGTGCATCGCATAGCTTGTTTTTAAGTAACTGGAAGGCTTCTTCTTATTTGACACCCCAGTCGTATTTCTTGTCTTTCTGTGTAAGGGTCGTTAGCGGTTGAGCTATCTTTGAGAAGTTCTCGATGAATCGCCGATAATAGCCCGCTAAGCCCAAAAATTGTCGAACTTCAGTTGGGGTCTTGGGAGCTTCCCAATTCTTTATTGCCTTAATCTTGGATGGGTCTACATGAATGCCCTTCTCATTCACAACGTGACCAAGAAATTGTACTTCGCGAATCCAGAATTCGCATTTCAAGAACTTTGCATAAAGCTTCTCTTTCTTCAGTAGTTCCAAGATGGTTCTGAGATGTTGCTCGTGCTCTTCTTTCATTCGCGAGTAAATCAGGATATCATTGATAAACACAATCATGAATTTATCGAGATATGGTTTGCACACATGGTTCATCAGATCCATAAAGACCGCTGGTGCATTCGTCAGACCGAATGGCATTACAAGAAATTCGTAGTGTCCATATCGCGTTCTGAATGCAGTCTTTGGCACGCTTTCTTCTTGGATTCTTAACTGATGGTATCCGGATCTAAGGTCGATCTTGGAATAGTAGCTTGATCCTTGCAATTGCTCAAATAAGTCATCAATCCTCGGTAGTGGATACCGATTCTTGATCGTGAGCTTGTTTAGTTCCCTGTAATCGATACACATCCGCAGTGTTCCATCCTTCTTCTTCACGAACAATACCGGAGCTCCCCAGGGTGAGAAGCTTGGCCTTATAAATCCTTTATCCAACAACTCCTAGAGTTGTGTAGATAATTCTTGCATTTCGGATGGAGCAAGTCGATAGGGAGCCTTGGCCACAGGAGCAGCTCCTGGAACCAAGTCTATACGGAATTCGACTTGTCGTTGCGGAGGTAGTCCTGGCAGATCTTCGAGAAAAACATCAGGGAATTCCTTCACCACAGGAATGTCTTCGAGTTTCGGCTCCTCAGCCTTCTTGTCTATAACGTGTGCTAGGAAAGCGACACATCCTTTCCTTAAGCACTTCTGTGCCTTCATGCAACTGATGATTCGAAGAGGTGCGTCTCGTTTTTCTCCAAGCACGATGAGAGTTTCACCATTCGCTAAAGGGATGCGAATGATTTTCTCATGACAAATAACTTCAGCTTTGTTCTTGGACAACCAGTCCATCCCGACTACTACATCGAAGCTACCCAATTGAATAGGTAAGAGGTCGATGCTAAATCTTCGTTCACCAAGTTCCAATGAGCAGCCTCTAACGACTTCGCCCGATTCAACAAGTTTACCATTGGCTAGTTCTATGGAATAAGGAATTTCTAATCTACTAGATTCTATTCCAAGCATGCGTTTAAATTCCACAGACATGAAGCTATAATCGGCGCCAGTGTCAAATAATATGGATGCAAAGTGATTGTTAATGAGAAACATACCGGTGACCACGTTAGGGTCCTCGCGTGCGTTCTTTCCTCCAATCACAAATGCTCTAGCCTGAGCATTGTTTCCCTCTGGGCAGTCCTTCATGAAATGATCATTGCTTCCACACTTGAAGCATCCTTGGTTCCGCCCTTTACCGTTACCATTCTTGTTACCAGCACCATTTCCATTTCGGTTCTTTCCTTTTTCCCAACAGTCTTCTGTTTGATGACCCAATTTACCACATTTGTCGCACCTTGGAATGCGACAAGCTCCTTCATGATGATACTTACATTTTTGGCATTTAGGCATGGAGCCTTGGTATGCTTTGGTTGCATGGGTTTTCGCCTCCTGAGATGGGTTAGCGTCACGCTTCTTGTTGGAACTCTTGTTGTTATGAATTGCTTGATTCAGGTTTGCATGCTTCCTTGTCTTGTCCCCAGATGACTCAGCATGTGTCTCTGTCTTCTCTGTTGGGTTCAGTGATAACTTCTTCATACGAACACAATCTTCAGTCAGGCTGACAGCCAGAGTTACAGCCTCAGTGATTGTTTGTGGTTTGGCCGACGTCACCATGCCACGAAACTCTGGGGCCAGTCCCCAAATGTAGCGTTCAACGCGCTTGAATTCCGGAGTCACCATGTAGGGAAGCACTCTAGACAGATCATGGAACCTTCGAGTGTAGCCATTAATGTCAGCACCTACCATGGTCAAGTGCCAGAACTCCGTTTCCATTCTTTGGAGTTCAGCACGAGAGCAATACTTCTCTCGCATTCTTTCCTTCAGTTCATCCCAAGTTAAGCCATAAGCGGCATCATCACCCAAAGTTTGGGCTTGCATGTTCCACCAAGTCAGAGCTTCATCGACAAACAATCCGGTAGCAAAAGTGACTTGCTGATCCGCGGTACACTTGCTCATGCGGATAGTAGCTTCAGTCTTCTCCGTCCAGCGCACAAATGCTACTGCACCTCCTGTGCCGTCATAGTTCATCGGCTTGCAGTCGAGGAACTGCTTGAAAGTGCAGCCTGGAATTGATTCAACCAATTCACATGTGAGCAATTAAAAAAATAATGAAACAAAGACCGTTCATAAATTTCTCCATGCTTAGTACATTGTCTTATGGTTACCTTGAGCTGCATTGCCTCCAGATGAATATCCGTTCCCATTACGTCTAGCGTTGCTTGGGCCACCACTGTCTTGAGTACGGTTCGCCTCGTACTGGGTGATAGCAGCGGAGATCCTTTCTTCCAGTAAAGCGTTCAGCTCTTCAGCAGTTCTTGGCAGTAGGGGAGGAGGAGGTTGATCATCATTACGAGCATTCACAGCTTTCCAGGGTGCCATGTTCTGACAGAACATAACACAACAGGGTTAAACACTTGTTTGATATCATCATACTAGACAGTAGTAGTATATACATTCACAGGTATATACCACATAAGTGACATCAAACAATTATTACTCTAGCAGAGTACTTAGTAGGCTTGCACTGAGGGAATCTATACGTGACAAGACTTGCTGTGGTTTCTGTGCACTGAATTCCATAATTATGTATGCATCCATAATTACGTAACTCCTTGCACAATCCGCACAGTTCGTTTCATCCTCGTATTTCTTCCTTCAGATGGGCCATCGCTTTCAGATAAAGTCACGTATACTTGTGACATTCTACTTCTAGTATATGCTAATTATCACACATAATTGCAATTAAGTCTCAATCACAGACGAGTGCTACTCTCGTGCACCCTAATTCTTGTAGTGTCTTTTCTAGACTCATGTAAACAGTTTCAGGTAGTGGATGTCACGGGACGTTTTATGCAATGAAAACTCTTTGAAAATTGTTTTCGTGAAAGGATCCTAGAGATTGTAGACTAGACTCGAGAAGGAATCCTGGTTCACTACAATTGCTGCTCTGATACCAATCTGTCACACCCCTTTCTGCGGCGGAAGCACGAGGTGTGATCATGAAAGGTTCTCATTGCATACGAAGAGTAAACATACTACATGCTCAAAAATAACTTCAAACATTACATTACTGAAAACATATGTCAAGTGTTTACAACACGAGATAACATATTGTCTTAAAAGTCACAACTTTATTTAAAGATAAACAAAGCGACGTCCACGAGCATGAGTAAGACCACGCGCACATCCATCCTAGTTACCTGAAATACATGTGAGTTTTGGAAAAACGTCAACATAATGTTGGTGTGAATTCATACAGTTTTTGTATTTCACGTTTGTATACTTTGTATGAAAACATAGTTTGTGTCATGTGTAAATCAAGTTTTCATATATGAATCAAGTTTCATGTGTACACCACGTACTCATGTATATTTTAAGTTTCTCTTGAGTACCCCACGTACTCAAGTATAATTCCCGTTTTCTTGAGTACCCCACGTACTCAAGTATAATTCAAGTTTTAGTATGGTATGAATTTTATGTAAATAAGGTATTCCTATAAGTATCAGGACTGTTAATGGGTTGCAAAGCCATTAACATGTGACACGACATAGGAAGTCACCAAACCTTAGGCATTTAATTGGTATATTCTGAGACACAAAAGCACTACTCGATTCTCGCCCTCACCGAGAGTGTGGCTGCCCAGCACCCGTTAGATCTAACCTTTTGTTCTACAGTCTAGGTATATTGTTGATTAATGGTGCTTTTGTACCCTATTCGTGACACGATTTCTCGCATCATTTCTCATAACCCCTCATACTTGGTTCTCGTTCTCACCAAGTGCGCTTCTTATATTCTTATATTTCGTCACACTTGGTTCTCGTTCTCACCAAGTGTACTTCTTGTAGTTGGACCTACACCTAGGCTCCACTTTTATTGTCTGACTGCTTTCTGCAGTTCTGTTGACACAGTGTGTCTTACCAGTGAGTTTACTCGTATTTTTGACGCAACGCTCTCGTTTATGCATAAAGCAATATTTTGTAGTATACAACGTGCATGAATTCACTTGTTTAGTATGTGTTCAGACATTGCTGACAATTAAGCACATAATTGCAGTCATTAAATAATGATTAGAGTGTACAGAAATTACCGGTTTGGTGCCAGTTGCACATAATTTGCTCTGATACCAATCTGTCACACCCCTTTCTACGGCGGAAGCACGAGGTGTGATCATGAAAGGTTCTCATTGCATACGAAGAGTAAACATACTACATGCTCAAAAATAACTTCAAACATTACATTACTGAAAACATATGTCAAGTGTTTACAACACGAGATAACATATTGTCTTAAAAGTCACAACTATATTTAAAGATAAACAAAGCGACATCCACGAGCATGAGTAAGACCACGCGCACATCCATCCTAGTTACCTGAAATACATGTGTGTTTTGGAAAAAAACGTCAACATAATGTTGGTGTGAATTCATGCAGTTTTTGTATTTCACGTTTGTATACTTTGTATGAAAACATAGTTTGTGTCACGTGTAAATCAAGTTTTCATATATGAATCAAGTTTCATGTGTACACCACGTACTCATGTATATTTTAAGTTCCTCTTGAGTACCCCACGTACTCAAGTATAATTCCCGTTTTCTTGAGTACCCCACGTACTCAAGTATAATTCAAGTTTTAGTATGGTATGAATTTTATGTAAATAAAGTATTCCTGTAAGTATCAGGACTGTTAATGGGTTGCAAAGCCATTAACATGTGACACGACATAGGAAGTCACCAAACCTTAAGCATTTAATTGGTATATTCTGAGACACAAAAGCACTACTCGATTCTCGCCCTCACCGAGAGTGTGGCTGCCCGGCACCCGTTAGATCTAACCTTTTGTTCTGCGGTCTAGGTATATTGTTGATTAATGGTGCTTCTGTACCCTATTCGTGACACGATTTCTCGCATCATTTCTCATAACGCCTCATACTTGGTTCTCGTTCTCACCAAGTGCGCTTCTCATATTCTTATATTTCGTCACACTTGGTTCTCGTTCTCACCAAGTGTACTTCTTGTAGTTGGACCTACACCTAGGCTCCACTTTTATTGTCTGACTTCTTTCTGCAGTTCTGTTGACATAGTGTGTCTTACCGGTGAGTTTACTCGTATTTTTGACGCAACGCTCTCGTTTATGCATAAAGCAATATTTTGTAGTATACAACGTGCATGAATTCACTTGTTTAGTATGTGTTCAGACATTGCTGACAATTAAGCACATAATTGCAGTCATTAAATAATGATTAGAGTGTACGGAAATTACCGGTTTGGTGCCAGTTGTCACATGGTATCTGGTGCTAAACTGAGAGTGTGCTTTGATTGACGTTAAATCAGAACAGGCCACTCAAGATGCAATTGTGGTTTGCACCTGAGCTGCAGACTCTTGAATGACTATTTGAGTCACTTGTTTACGAGGTTGTTTTCAAATTTCGTACAGAGCGTTTTGAAATTTAGCAAACCAATAAGTTTGAGTTTCTTCCGGAAGTAGATTTGAACTACGAGTTCTGAGTTCTAAGGTAACAGGATTGTGCACCTCATGATGAATATCGTTGTTACTAAATGGTTTCCCCATGATTCCGTCAACATGAGAAGCATGAAACGGAGCGTCTCTGTTCTCAAATCTAGGACTTGGTGGGAAATTTGTTGGAGCTTCTATCATTAAAAACGGAAGGGAAGAAATGAATCAAACGAGAAGATGAGGGTGAAAACAGAAGAATCGGTGGGCGCCAATGAAGAAACAGTGATCGGAATTGTCCGGAGTCAACCAGATCAGGGGTTTGTCTCTGCATAAAAGGGGTTAATCCTCTCGTTGATTCAAGGATCTGTTAGTTTCTTTCTCCGGTGATCACTGCAAAACAGAAAGCCGTTAGACTCGCCACGGGGAGAATGGGGGTTCTCTCCGTGACCACCCTCCGACGTGAGAATAAGTACAGTGATCTCGATGAAGAAGATGAAGTAGTAAGAGTGAGAGTAAGTGAAGTTACCTTGTGAGATCATTCCTGCAGTGCCTTATTTATAACTGGATTTTGGCGGGAAAATGGTGTGATAGAGAGAATAACGGAAAGTGCTTTCCGTCAGCGGTTATTTTTCTTTCCGTTAATGGTTAACTTCACATCCATGCACACGGATTATGAGCTTGATCAACGGCTGGGGAGATGCCACGTGGAAAGTGGTTTTGTGTGGATCATCCTTCAAGTGAGTGCCATCATCGTGATCTAGATGTGCATCCACGATTATGCCATATCACAGTCATTTGTAACCGAATGGTTATGCACGATGAGAATTTAAAGTCTTCTAGAAGATTTACAGTTGTAAACCGTTATGTCTTTGCCACGTGTTCATTTTGTTGTAACAGAAAAGATTCCTTTGTACAAGTCTTGATTGGAGATGTTTAGGATTTTATCTTGAAGTCTAACTGTACCTTTGCGCGAGCCAGCGAAAGGGTGTTAGTTGAATGTTTCTCCTCTTCTGTCGCGTAAGGTTATCGAAGACTTGTTCTCTTCCAAATCTCGTTTAGAACCGCAGCGTGGCCGCGCGGGGTCTTTTTCAAGATGTTCTTGGAATAAAGCTATGGTACGGTCCTATGCGCCTGCGCAAGGCGTTTTGGGACCATACCTCTTTATTATTGAACTGTTTCCTTCCAAATCCTGTTTAGGACCACTGTGCGGCCTGTGACAACCCGAGTTTTCAAAGTGTTGTTTGTAGAATTGAGGTGTGCATGATATGTGTATATGTGTTATATATTTGCTATAGATATTATGATTGTATATTTAAAAATGAAAATGTTGGAGTCCTTTCCAAAATACCCCCCACCCGAAAACACCCTTGTGGCAAAAACACTTTAGTGTTTTCGCCCACTACTGATCGGCGAAAACAACACATGGGCTTCGGCCCAGTGGCGATCGGATAAAGGATTGGTTATATCCTGTGCACGAAATCAATAACTGACAGAAACCCTAATCACATCTCCTCCTCTCTCTCATTTTTCTTTAAACCCGACGGCTGCCCCCTCTCATTCGAAGCCAGATTCCCTTGTTCGATCATCCTTAGTTTCGGTTAGTGAGTTACACGTTTAGTTCTTGATTTCGATATGCTTGATTGATTGGTTACGTAACTGTATGTGAAACATGATATCGATTTAGGATTCTAGGATTGATGATTGAATGTTTAATCTTGAATGATATTGATGGGATCATAGTCCGAGGGCATGCTAGCATACTGAAAATGTTCGCTTACGTGATTGTTATGTTAATCGATGTGATGTGTATGTAGACTAGGGTTCATGTTAGATGTTATGTATGGTACTGTGAAGCTTCTGTTATAATGGTTAGTAGTGCTGATGATTGTTATGATTAAATAACAACTGTATGGTTAATTGTAAAGGTGAAACAGTGGTAATCGATTAAGGTTTCTGGGTTGGGTAACTGTTAACGAAGATGATGACCAGCCGACGGAAACACAAGGCCGGCGAAAACACAAGTCCAGACGAAAACACTAGGTGTTTTCGTCACACCTTAAGCCCGACGAAAACCCTTGGATTTCGTCTCCTGGGGTTTTCGTCCAAAAGTGATTTCGCCAGATAGGGGATTTCGCCAAGCATGTGATTTCGTCACATATGATTTCGTGTGTATTCTGGTACAGTAACACTGTTAGCTTATTAATCCTGTTAGTTATTAACTCTGTTAGTCGTAAACCCTGTTAGCCTATTTACTCTACTAGTTTATTAACTTGGTTGAGTTTATAGACTTGTTAACCTTATTAACTGTGTTAAATTATGTAACTCTGTTAGGTATGTAACTCTAATGGTTTGTTAACTTTGTTAGTTAATTAACTCTGTTAGTTTATTATTCCTGTTATGTATGTTAATCCTGTTAAGTTTGTTAACTTTGTTAAGCCAGTTAACCCTGTCAAGTATGTTAGAGAATAACCATGTTAGAATAAACTGTGAAGGACATCTATGTGAAGCATGAATTGCATGAATGTGATTAATTGTCTATGTGATGCATGATGTTAACTGCCAAACACACTTTGTGACATAGATTGCATGTGAAACTTTACGAACTTGAACTGATTGAGTATATGTGCGTACTATAGGACTTGACTGATTACTTGTGAGCACATAGTTTAGCATACCGAGCAAACCAAGGTGAGTTCACACTCTTTCCAAGGCATGGGATTCTCAAGGGTTGTGTCACGGCCCCCGACCCACCCTGGACGAAATCGAGAGCCGCGAACAGGCCAGTGGTGCCGGTGATTATTTTGAAAACGTTGCAGCGGAAATTTCATCAGGACCGTGAGTTTGGAAAAATATCAGAGTTTAGAAAACACCGGATTTTATTTATTAAATAGATGGGATAAACCCATGTTTTACAATGGTAGCTTAAATAAAGATAAATTTGATTACATAAAACAATATTTCTTAATTTGATTTAATTAATAACATAAGCCACTTCTTGAAGCCTTTCAGTTCCGTATCCATCTCTTACTCCAATCTACTGTAATTACCTGAAACGTGTTTTAAAAAGGTTTTGTCAGCGGGAAATACTGAGTGAATCATTCTATTTGCATAATGATGCATAGTTATTAATTACAGCATAAGAGCGATTACAATGGCTTCTATCTTTTTTTATCTGGCGTTGTGTCACAATGGTGACATGTCACAATGGTGACGATGGTCATACCACTATTAGGTCAATGAACCTAAGTCGTGATGATTATCCCTGTAGGTCAATGAACCTAACAGTGATTATCCCGATTAGGTCAATGAACGTAACCGGGAGCAAATTAGTAATGTGCACAATACCCCACTAGCCAGTGATTCAAGATATCCACGACTAAGTCCCTGTAATTATAACTTTTGAAAGTAGTTTGAGGTATTGTAAAATAGTTGATAAAAAGAGAATGACTCACATTATAAGCATGCAGATTCATACAGCCAAAGTTTAGTCTACAGATAAGCCTTGATATATTGCAGATTTATACAGGCAGAGCTTAGCCTATTGATTTAGCCTTGTAACCTAGTGCACACGAACTAGGTAGGTAACTTTATACATCAATTACGATAACTCATGAGATTAAAACCCTCACAACGAATGACAAAGTGTAATCGCTTAAACATCCATCGGATTCACAACGAATGACAAAGGATAGAACTTAAACATCCCTTGGATAGTTTCTATCGATCGGACATTGAATCGTAGCAGCGATCGAGTTATTACCCTGATTGCGGCGTCGATTAGTGATCCGTGTGTGTTAATTGTAGTATTCAGACAATATCTCAACGTACAAAATGACTTTGAACGTCGAACTAACACAAAAACTCAAGTCCCAAGCCCCTGTATTTATACTTGAAAATTGTCTCCCCCGCGCCACGCGAGAGATCCTCTTGTTCCTGTCGCGTGGCGCGACAGACCCTATTCTATCATAGGCTTGCTTCGTGTCCCAGTAGGCTTGCTGAGTTGGTTTCGCGTTAAAATTCGATTCACACGTAAAACTGTGTGGATAATACTAACGGGAATTTACCCCCCCCCCCTGAGTTTTAGGGGCCCTGATCCTGATTCCGATTATTCTGAAAATTTTAGGGTTGATGCAGAATCACTTGGGTTTCTCAATTAGGGTTTCCTATTGGGTAAAATAATAAAGTAAATAGGACTTTTAATGAGGGTTGTTACATTCTCCCCACCTTAATAAAAATCTCGTCCTCGAGATTTGGGTTATGATATTTCTTTTAGACTTATGTCACATTTTAGTCAATAAAAACAATTTTTAAGGTAGATGACCTAGATTTAAAGTATCAAATTTTGCGAATACAAGTTGTACAATAGGTAAGATTCAATGGTTCAACTGAATTAGTTCAAGAAATCGATGACAATCAAATAAGATGAAATGATATAATTTCCAAAGTGACTAGATTCAAGTCAAAAGATATATGATCAATAGATATTTAAAATGAATGTGAATGACTTTTAGAATTAATAAAATTCTTTGTCAAAAGAAAGCTTACTTTGATTGGTAACTGAGGAAGACTTTAGAATTGACAGATTCCAAATGAAATAAAAGCATGAAAAATGATTTGTCAAATATATTATGATATAAGAAAATTAATGTGTTGAGATAAGTGAATTATAAAGATACGCCGAAAGACAATAGAGTTAGTGTATCATTATTTAAAGTTCCAAGTTATTTTAATTGTGAAACAATGTGATAGTAAACTATTAGTGACTATATTTTTCATACTATGTCCTAGAAATCGAAATATAATAAGAATAAGTTGTTTTGGCATAACCAACCATTATATTATATTTTGTAAAGCAAATATAATATATATATTATTTGTGTCGTTGTCTGAACCGTATCTTATATATATCAAATATAAATACTATGTAATATATATTATTTGTAAAAGATATCACCATATCGTTAAATGAAAATTATAAATAAAGGTGTAAAAATATTTATTGTACAAAAGTACTTGTAAAATATTTGGTAAATATATATCACTTAATGAATTGATTCTATGTGATTACTAATTTTCATTTTGAAACCATATAACGTTGTGAATGTATTTACAAATGTTGTAAATAAGTGAAAATGAGGACTATTTTTATATATTACCATGTTCCCCTTACCCAATGTAGTTGATGACTCCCATATTATTCTTATATGGTCATTTTCTCGCTAGAGCGTTACTGTACATAGTTACCACAAAACATGTGATAGACTATTATTTTATATAGTTTTATTTGTCTCTTTTATTTTATGAAAATATGTCTTCTCCAAAGTACAAAGTATATATATTTTTATATATATTAACTAGTTATTATCATGGTTGGATATTGGTTAGTGCTGCCTTGTTTAAGCATAGTTGATCAGTCCATGCCTAACTAAGGCTAGGCTATCTAATACCTGTCCTTGACAATAACCTTAGTACTTAAAAATAATATTAACACTATTACTATTAACATATTATTACTAATAATAAAACTAATATAAATTTAAACATAAACTTTAAATGAGAGTATACCTCAAAATATAAATTCTTTACCTCAATGGTTTAACAAAATTTATTGACTCGATATCAAAGAGTTATTATTTTGCAATAATGCGGTTCATAGTGCAAAAAAAAACGGAATGATATTTGAGTTTGGATAAAATAAAAAATCGGAATGAAGTCCTCCAGTGGTCTTCATAAATCAAACGAACCACATGCGCAACAAACAGTGCATGTGTAACGTGTGGATTTACCAAGAAATGAAACAAATCAATATTCGCTACTATGAAAGAAATCCTCATGGTATGATGACCATTAAGGGGAAGTAGAAACACGAAAGTCAATTCTTATTATATACAGAAGTCAGAATTTCAACGAAAGAAATATAAGAATTTTATCTGGAATTTCGTGTGATAACCGTTGTTAGGTGACATTACTAGGAAATGTTGAATAAAATTAAATAGGGGAGTTGCAAAGGTATGTGACTCCTTTTGCAGTGATAATAATTATGACTCTGATTAGACTGTGCACCAATGATTGTGAAATCTTGTTACAACGTACCTCAGCGAGATTCATGTCGTTTATAAGATCATGTGGCAAAGAGCTTCTTTTTTATTAGTAGTTCTTCCACTGACGGAATTAGCATTGGTGTCATCGGGCCCAATTTATATTTTCCAAAGGCCTTGCCTTGGAAAACGTGTGTGATATACTTCGACGTCTGTGGGTGTATAATTTAGTTTCATGTGTTTTCTTGTGCATTAGCACAACTTTACATGCTTCTTACTTGCGTTAATAGTCTATGGTAACGCATTGGAAATTCTTTATACTTTTGATGGCATTCCAACTTAAATGGTTTCCATTGTTTATTTTATCACACGAGCTACGAGACAGATGATCAAACGAAAGAATGTTTGTTATCGGAAAAGAAATTCCTGATAAAGAAATCTAGACACAGATGCTTGTGTTTTATTCCTATTTGGCTTTTGGAATTCCTTATAGATATACATATCTATATAATCACATATTTCACATGCTGTAATATACATATCTTTTATAAGATCAATTTTTAACAGATTCATATTTCCAAAGCAATTTAGATATCCGGACAAGCTGGAGAGTCTGCTTCACCATACCCAGTCTTATTGGAGAAAATTTTCTATTTCCCATAAATAGTATATTTTCAAGATTTTAAAAGTGCCTCTTTTTTTAGGGCTTTTATCCAGAATTAGGGAAATTTGTATTCCCGTAACATATCTTTTTCTAGACCAAATAATATCAATAAGCAATAATTACTATTAATTCCTGCTTATTTATCATATACCGCAATATTCTAATTATCATTCTTATGGTATATCAAAACCCATCATACTTTATTTACACAAGTATTTTAGCTTATCTCGAAGCTTATACTAAGGCATCTTTTCTTAAGTTCAAGTCTAAATACTATCCTGAATGCTACCATAAAATATCAAGTTCCTAACACTTTGTTTTAATTTTAGGTATTTTATTACAACACCTATTGGCTTAAAGCAGTGGCTCTGATACCACCTTCTGTCACAGCCCCCGACCCACCCTGGACGGAATCGAGAGCCGCGAACAGCCCAGTGGTACCGGTGATTATTTTGAAAACGTTGCAGCGGAAATTTCATCAGGACCGTGAGTTAGGAAAAATATCAGAGTTTAGAAAACACCGAATTTTATTTATTAAATAGATGGGATAAACCCATGTTTTACAATGGTAGCTTAAATAAAGATAAATTTGATTACATAAAACAATATTTCTTAATTTGATTTAATTAATAACATAAGCCACTTCTTGAAGCCTTTCAGTGCTGTATCCATCTCTTACTCCAATCTACTGTAATTACCTGAAACGTGTTTTAAAAAGGTTTTGTCAGCGGGAAATACTGAGTGAATCATTCTATTTGCATAATGATGCATATATATTAATTACATCATAAGAGCGATTACAATGGCTTCTATCTTATTTTTATCTGGCGTTGTGTCACAATGGTGACGATGGTCATACCACTATTAGGTCAATGAACCTAAGTCGTGATTATTATCCCTGTAGGTCAATGAACCTAACAGTGATTATCCCGATTAGGTCAATGAACGTAACCGGGAGCAAATTAGTAATGTGCACAATACCCCACTAGCCAGTGATTCAAGATATCCATGACTTAGTCCCTGTAATTATAACTTTTGAAAGTAGTTTGAGGTATTGTAAAATAGTTGATAAAAAGAGAATGACTCACATTATAAGCATGCAGATTCATACAGCCAAAGTTTAGTCTACAGATAAGCCTTGATATATTGCAGATTTATACAGGCAGAACTTAGCCTATTGATTTAGCCTTGTAACCTAGTGCACACGAACTAGGTAGGTAACTTTATACAGCAATTACGATAACTCACGAGATTAAAACCCTCACAACGAATGACAAAGTGTAATCGCTTAAACATCCATCGGATTCACAACGAATGACAAAGTGTAATCACTTAAACATCCATTGGATTCACAACGAATGACAAAGGATAGAACTTAAACATCCATTGGATAGTTTCTATCGATCGGACATTGAATCGTAGCAGCGATCGAGTTATTACCCTGATTGCGGCGTCGATTAGTGATCCGTGTGTGTTAATTGTAGTATTCAGACAATATCTCAACGTACAAAATGACTTTGAACGTCGAACTATCGCAAAAACTCAAGTCCCAAGCCCCTGTATTTATACTTGAAAATTGTCTCCCTCGCGCCACGCGAGAGATCCTCTTGTTCCTGTCGCGTGGCGCGACAGACCCTATTCTATCATAGGCTTGCTTCGTGTCCCAGTAGGCTTGCTGAGTTGGTTTCGCGTTAAAATTCGATTCACACGTAAAACTGTGTGGATAATACTAACGGGAATTTACCCCCCCCCCCCCTGAGTTTTAGGGGCCCTGATCCTGATTCCGATTATTCTGAATATTTTAGGGTTGATGCAGAATCACTTGGGTTTCTCAATTAGGGTTTCCTATTGGGTAAAATAATAAAATAAATAGGACTTTTAATGAGGGTTGTTACATGTTGGGAATGGGTTAATGAACTAAAACGGAAAACTACATATTCTCCTTGGGTAGGATATGTACGGCCATCCTCCGTGGGTTGGATGCCAAGATTAAACCTCGCGTATTCTCCTTGGGTAGGACAACAAGATTAAACATACTGGACCAAAACTCTATCATGAAGTCCCTCATTTTATATCAACTTAATCGCCGAGGCCGATGGCGAGCGGGTCATTAGTTAATAGCGCTATTAGGTTTAACAAACCTCACACCGTGTCGTTCGAACGGGCGTGTACTAATGGACTAAGGCAAAGGGTCAATGCTGATAGACATTGACTTAGGGCATAACTTATTTTCGTAGTAGTCGATATGGTACGATCTGGTAACGCACATGGGAAGCCCCCACTAAATATCGTAAAGGTTTAGGAAACAGGTTAAACTGGTAACGCACATGGGAAGCCCCCACTAAATATCGTAAAGGTTTGGGAAACAGGGTAAACTGGTAATGCACATGGGAAGCCCCCACCAACTATGGATAAGTTTGGGAAACAAGGTAAACTGGTTAATCATATTTTCAACTATGGGGTAAACCCCACGGCAAGTAAGCCAACTAAAGACAAACTATGATTTCGTAAGCAACTTAAAACGAACACCCAACTGTGAACTCGCTCAACTTTGTTGTTGACTCGTTGTTACATGCCTTGCAGGCCTTTAGGTGCATATCAATGGAACTTGCTGTCTGAGAAGCTGGAGTGGTCATGGGTCAAGATACATGGAAACACAATACAAGACTAATGGCTTTTTACATGTGGTTTATAAAACACTTAACGAAGGATTTATGCTTCCGCTGTAAACTGTGAATTATTGTAACACTTACTGTTAATCAATGAAAGTTTTATTTTCTTATACCTATGAGTTCAATGTGATTGATGGCTAAGATCCTGGTCAGTCACGCCTCCAAGCGGTGGTACTCCGCATGTGGATTTTGGGGGTGTGACAGATTGGTATCAGAGCCATTGGTTATGGTGAACTTGGTTTTAAAGCCGTGATTACGACCATGACATTCAGCTCCAGATTGCAAGGTTCGTCTCTCATATACTCATTGTACTACATAACTAGTGAACACCTACATACGATATTGCATGTGATTGCACGTTTAGCACAACAATATGAATTCCTGTACACTTGCACGTGTTATGTGACTGATAGGGTGGTAAATCCCTAAACCTTCATGACCTACGCTTCGTGATACCCTTTGATTGCTACTCGAGTTTGGGGAACCATTTGACATGGGTTAAGAGGAGCTGAGATGAGCATGCAAATCACAATATTATTGTGGGTGCACACATAATAATAATGTGGGGTGCATGTGAGTCCCAGTGAGGCTTAACAAGGGGAAAAGGGGTTCCATCCCGTTATTTGATCAATATGAAACATAACAAACCTATAGGGGTCATAGCAGTAATTGTCCCCAACTCAAACTCAACGTGAACTTTTCATTTATCTTTGGATCCTTTCGAAACTCGATGCTATCGAGTGTTACCTGAACACCCCTCTGAGCTCAGCGAACCATGTAGATTGTTAGGTGCTTATACGAACGTCCATGGGTTGGATGTCGCAGCGTCGAATGAATGATCGATAAACTTTCTCACCTCTCCTCGCTTGCTGGAGCTTAACGTATTGACGCCTCAGATTCTGAAGTGCGGTTACTTCTGCAACACTCCCGCCACATACTGTGTATTACTCGAACCACTTGCAACATCGATGGATAGGAGGATGAGCGTAGCACTTTACCGACCTCAGTACTTTGACGACCCTGATTACCGGCAATGAGAACCAGCGAATTGGCTCCAATCAAATCCTTATCCTTTGCCAGCGACCCATGGGAGCCAACTCTTACGAATCAATCGACACATAAGTGATGATAACTGACTTTAGTGGGGTATGCGTAGCTGCCAGCACCATGAGTAGCGCTTTAGGACGTGGCTCAGAACGTGAAAAGATGGACAATGATGGTGAAGAGCCGTAGTGCTTCGTTTCGAGCAACGACATTGGGAGCAGTAGTCACAGCGACAACAAGGTATTCGTAACCTTAACCTACAGTAAGGAAATAAAGGTGCCCACAACACGGATTGGCCGTGGTCAAGATAAGAGGACAACGACCAAAGGAACAACGACAGTATTTGAAATCCTAGTAATGAAGACAGCAACACCAGAAATGATGCTCTGGGAAGGACATTTAGAATTGGCGTGGGTGACGTTAGGACTTTCACGGCATGGTAGCTAGTATGAGTAGCAATCCGCTTCGTCTCTGTTCCATTTGACCCAGATGCTCTTACGAGTTTGAACCTGTTGTGGAATCGGCCGATGGCTAGACAATGGAAACCTCATATGATCGTTGGGATGCAAACATGACCTTGTGGGACAAGTGTTCGGCATCGACCTTTCTTCTGTTATTCTTGATTGATGTACCCTGTGAGGGGACAATTCTGCGTATCCCTCGTGAAGGATTGTTATCTGTTCTAACGCGCCAGAGTGGTACAACGGTTAGCGTCATTTCAGCAAGAAAATCTAGGAGCGTTAATGGAAGGATTACCCCGCAATGATAGCACTCGTTACTGATGTCAAGGCTAAGGAAAGGAGGATCGAGGTTCAACCAATTGCTCATGATTCTCCCTAAGTACTACCAGAAGAACTGTCAGTTTTACCCTCCCATCGTCAGGTGGAATGTCATATCGGTATCATGTCAGAGGTAGCCCTTTTTACTAGTAAATCCTATTGTCTTGCACCAGGAAGGTTGTAGGAACTACCTAATCAACTTCAGGAATTATTGGACTTGAGTTTCATCGGATCTAGTTTTTGCTGTAAGGAGCCCTCGCTATACCCATGAAGAGAAGCCTTTTCGTATGTGTACTGATTATCGGGAACTCAACAAGGTGACAGTCAGGAACCGTTCGCATCGACCACGTATTGACAACCCGTTGACCAGCTGCAAGGAACAAGCTTCCATTCGGAGATTGGTTAGTGAACGAACTATCGACAGATGGAAATCCAATGGGGTGAATGCTCTTAAGAAGGGCATGTCGAATGTAATGCAGCCATATCAACGTTATGCACCATGATCATTGAGTTGATCAACACACCAGCAGCTTCAGGGATCACATGTATCGATCGCATTTGTTGACAACATTCTGAATCCTGACCAGAAGAACGGAACGCCATGGGTGGCATTTATATCTTATTTTAGAACTCCTGAGAGAGGAGCCACTCCACTTAAAGTCTTGTTAAATGTAACTTATGGGTTCGAGAGGTACCTTTTGGTTATATAATCAGCAAAGTGGGAATGCACGCAGATCTTGCTACAATCTGTCTTGGTGGGAAACTGATCGACACCAAAGAATCCTTCGTGGACACAACAATTTCTTACTCTCGCTTGATTATATCGCAGATAAATCGTAGGATTTTCGTAGGTCGAGCAGCCTAAACCTCTCTAGCACAGCAGGGTGCTGTGTTCGTGAAGGACAGAACAGGAGGACGTCCCTTCAGCTTTCGAATCCTGACTCTGCAATGCTCTAAGTATCGTTTTACCCGCGGATGCGGGTGATTCAGTGGTGAATTCTTATGGTTCAAATCAGCATCCCAGTTGCTCAGCGACGCAACACGAGAGAGTGATGACATACGTGAAAGAGTCACAAAGAGGAACTGCGCGACACACACGACTGGCGGTGAAAACCGTGGTTTTGGGATTTTGGATGGAGGCATCACTTGGACGGTACTAGATGCGATATTTAGACCGATCACAAGGGCCTCCCATGTACCGATGTTCGAAAGAGCTAAAGCATACAACGACATCGCTGGATGGAACTTTTGGATGAATATGACTGCGAAACCTGAACGTACACGAGCTCGGCAGCTCGCTATCGACTCTAACTTACCAGCATCAGACACGCTCTGTTCAAACTGGAGGACTGAAGGAAGAGGAATCTTCAAGTTGAACCCATGCGGGGCATGGAGAAGCAACCTTTAACCAGTCGGACGATACTAGCTACTTCCTGAAACGAATGTGGATCTCATTACACGGAAACTTTAAGAAACTTGCGTTGAGCAAAGCACACCGGCTTCGATAACCTAAGTTGTCTGGATTCTTATGAGAGATAGTAGGATCTATGAATCTTGTGCTGATGATCGGGCATGAAGACCCACCTAGTAGGTATGTGAATGACGCATTGACTTGTGGGAAAGTCAAGGTGAAATGTTAGCAACCAACAATAACTGCAAGGAAATGAGAACAGATAGCCATGGATTTGGCCACTAGTCTACTTACAACACAAAATGGAAACAACACCACCTGGATGCTCATTGATTGTCTTGCGCAACCAACACACTTTCTAGTCATCAAAGAAACGGATAAGTTTCTACACTTGCAGTCATCTATCTAAAGGAAGCGGTTGCTAGGCACGGGGTGCCAACCTTCATCGCAACCCACGATTTTCATCTGATTTGTGGCAAGCGGTGCACAAATCCTTTGGCTCGCGCCTAGGCATGAGCACAGTATATCATCCACGGACGGATGGGCAGACTGAACGCACCATCCAAACTCTTGAAGACATGCTTCGAGCACGTGAAATCGACTTTGGCAACGGTCGGAGAGGACACCTCCCTTTAGTGGAGATTTCGAATAACAACAGCTACCACACCAGCATCCAAGTTGCTCCGCTTGAGGCATTGTACGGACGTAAATGCCGATCACCTCCCTGTTGGGCAGAGGTTGGCGACGGCCAAACCACTAGCCCAAAACTTGTAGTAGTTACAACCGAGAAGATTACTCAGATAAGACAACGAATGGCGGCGGCTCGTGACCGTCAGAAAAGCTACGCTGTTAAGCGCAAGAAACCACTCGAGTTCCAAGTTAGGGATCGAGTACTACCTAAAGTCTCACCTTGGGAAGGTGTACTTTGTTTTGGTATACGAGACGAAACTCAAACCGCGATATGTTAAACCTTTCGAAATCATCGGGAAAATAGGCAAGGTGGCCTACAAACTGAACCTACCGAAGAACTTAGTGGAGTTCACAAGGTTTTTCACATGTCGAATATGAAGAAGTGTTTGTCAGATGAGACCCGCATAGTTCCTTTGAATGAGCTCACTATCAACGACCAGTTGCGATTCGTCGAGGAACCAGTTGAAATCACAGACCGAGACGTTAAGGTTCTCAAGCACACCAGAATACCTCTTATTCGAGTTCGTTGGAACTCCCATCGTGGCCCAGAGTTCACCTGGGAACGAGAAGACCAAATGAAACTCAAGTATCCCCAGTTGTTTGGGAACAGTGCAACCACTACTGAGGCTGAAGCTACTGCGGAATTTCAGGACAAAATTCCAAATCAACGGGGGGATGATGTGACACCCCAGGAAAACCAGGAAACAACACAACACAACTAGCTTCCTCAGTAACTACGTACTAAATTTCGGGACGAAATTTCTTTCAAGTTGGGGATAATGTGACAACCCGAGTTTTCAAAGTGTTGTTTGTAGAATTGAGGTGTGCATGATATGTGTATATGTGTTATATATTTGGTATTGATATTATGATTGTATATTTAAAAACGAAAATGTTGGAGTCCTTGCCGAAATACCCCCACCCGAAAACACCCTTGTGGCGAAAACACTTTAGTGTTTTCGTCCACTACTGATCGGCGAAAACAACACATGGGCTTTGGCCCAGTGGCGATCGGATAAAGGATTGGTTATAACCTGTGCACGAAATCAATAACTGACAGAAACCCTAATCACATCTCCTCCTCTCTCTCATTTTTCTTTAAACCCGACGGCTGCCCCCTCTCATTCGAAGCCAGATTCCCTTGTTCGATCATCCTTAGTTTCGGTTAGTGAGTTACACGTTTAGTTCTTGATTTCGATATGCTTGATTGATTGGTTACGTAACTGTATGTGAAACATGATATCGATTTAGGATTATAGGATTGATGATTGAATGTTTAATCTTGAATGATATTGATGGGATCATTGTCCGAGGGCATGCTAGCATACTGAAAATGTTCGCTTACGTGATTGTTATGTTAATCGATGTGATGTGTATGTAGACTAGGGTTCATGTTAGATGTTATGTATGGTACTGTGAAGCTTCTGTTATAATGGTTAGTAGTGCTGATGATTGTTATGATTAAATAACAACTGTATGGTTAATGGTAAAGGTGAAACAGTGGTAATCGATTAAGGTTTCTGGGTTGGGTAACTGTTAACGAAGATGTTGACCAGCCGACGGAAACACAAGGCCCCCGAAAACACAAGTCCAGACGAAAACACTAGGTGTTTTCGTCACACCTTAATCCCGACGAAAACCCTTGGATTTCGTCGCCTAGGGTTTTCGTCCAAAAGTGATTTCGCCAGATATGGGATTTCGCCTAGCATGTGATTTCGTCACATATGATTTCGGGTGTATTCTGGCACAGTAACACTGTTAGCTTATTAATCCTGTTAGTTATTAACTTTGTTAGTCATAAACCCTGTTAGCCTATTTACTCTGCTAGTTTATTAACTTGGTTGAGTATATTTACTTGTTAAACTTATTAACTGTGTTAAATTATGTAACTCTGTTAGGTATGTAACTCTAATGGTTTGTTAACTTTGTTAGTTAATTAACTCTGTTAGTTTATTATTCCTGTTATGTATGTTAATCCTGTTAAGTTTGTTAACTTTGTTAAGCCGGTTAACCCTGTCAAGTATGTTAGAGAATAACCATGTTAGAATAAACTGTGAAGGACATCTATGTGAAGCATGAATTGCATGAATGTGATTAATTGTCTATGTGATGCATGATGTTAACTGCCAAACACACTTTGTGACGTAGATTGCATTTGAAACTTTACGAACTTGAACTGATTGAGTATACGTGCGTACTATAGGACTTGACTGATTACTTGTGAGCACATAGTTTAGCATACCGAGCAAACCAAGGTGAGTTCACACTCTTTCCAAGGCATGGGATTCCCAAGGGTTGGGAATGGGTTAATGAACTAAAACGGAAAACTACATATTCTCCTTGGGTAGGATATTTACGGCCATCATCCATGGATAGGATGCCAAGATTAAACCTCGCGTATTCTCCTTGGGTAGGACAACAAGATTAAACATACTGGACCAAAACTCTATCATGAAATCCCTCATTTTATATCGACTTAATCGCCGAGGCCGATGGCGAGCGGGTCATTAGTTAATAGCGCTATTAGGTTTAACAAACCTCACACCGTGTCGTTCGAACGGGCGTGTACTAATGGACTAAGGCAAAGGGTCAATGCTGATAGACATTGACGTAGGGCACAACTTATTTTCGTAGTAGTCGATATGGTACGGTCTGGTAACGCACATGGGAAGCCCCCACTAAATATTGTAAAGGTTTGGGAAACAGGGTAAACTGGTAACGCACATGGGAAGCCCCCACTAAATATCGTAAAGGTTTGGGAAACAGGGTAAACTGGTAATGCACATGGGAAGCCCCCACCAACTATGGATAAGTTTGGGAAACAGGGTAAACTGGTTAATCATATTTTCAACTATGGGGCAAACCCCACGGCAAGTAAGCCAACTAAAGACAAACTATGATTTTGTAAGCAACTAAAAACGAACACCCAACTGTGAACTCGCTCAACTTTGTTGTTGACTTGTTGTTACATGCCTTACAGGCCTTTAGGTGCATATCAATGGAACTTGCAGTCTGAGAAGCTGGAGTGGTCATGGGTCAAGATACATGGAAACACAATACAAGACTAATGGCTTTTTACATGTGGTTTATAAAACACTTAACGAAAGGATTTATGCTTCCGCTGTAAACTGTGAATTATTGTAACACTTAC
The DNA here is from genome assembly GCA_030545235.1 of Helianthus tuberosus. Classification (NCBI taxonomy): domain Eukaryota; kingdom Viridiplantae; phylum Streptophyta; class Magnoliopsida; order Asterales; family Asteraceae; genus Helianthus; species Helianthus tuberosus. The sequence goes on along the minus strand of CM060351.1, from coordinate 202,744,592 downwards.
TGTTAATCAATGAAAGTTTTATTTTCTTATACCTATGAGTTCAATGTGATTGATGGCTAAGATCCTGGTCAGTCACGCCTCCAAGCGGTGGTACTCTGCATGTGGATTTTGGGGGTGTGATACGGCCTCGCAGGGTCTTGTTCAAGATGTTTTTGGAATAAGGTTGTGGTATGGTCCTATGTGCCTGTGCAAGGTTTTTGGGACCATACCCCTTCACCAGCCATTTGAAATGAGCATGATGGGTGAGTTAAGCTTTTCTCTAGGACTACAAGTAAAACAACAAAGTGATGGCATATTCTTGAGTCAATCTTGAAATGAGCATGATGGGTGAGTTAAGCTTTTCTCTAGGACTACAAGTAAAACAACAAAGTGATGGCATATTCTTGAGTCAATCAAAATATGTCAGAACTATATTAAGAAAATACTCACCTGAAAACTGCTCATCTTCAAAAACTCCCATGGCCATATGAAACAAACTTGATTATGATGTTGTGGGAAAATCTGTTGATAATAAAACTTATAGGGGAATGATAGGATCATTGTTATACTTAATTTTAGGGTTGATGCAGAATCACTTGGGTTTCTCAATTAGGGTTTCCTATTGGGTAAAATAATAAAGTAAATAGGACTTTTAATGAGGGTTGTTACATTCTCCCCACCTTAATAAAAATCTCGTCCTCGAGATTTGGGTTATGATATTTCTTTTAGACTTATGTCACATTTTAGTCAATAAAAACAATTTTTAAGGTAGATGACCTAGATTTAAAGTATCAAATTTTGCGAATACAAGTTGTACAATAGGTAAGATTCAATGGTTCAACTGAATTAGTTCAAGAAATCGATGACAATCAAATAAGATGAAATGATATAATTTCCAAAGTGACTAGATTCAAGTCAAAAGATATATGATCAATAGATATTTAAAATGAATGTGAATGACTTTTAGAATTAATAAAATTCTTTGTCAAAAGAAAGCTTACTTTGATTGGTAACTGAGGAAGACTTTAGAATTGACAGATTCCAAATGAAATAAAAGCATGAAAAATGATTTGTCAAATATATTATGATATAAGAAAATTAATGTGTTGAGATAAGTGAATTATAAAGATACACCGAAAGACAATAGAGTTAGTGTATCATTATTTAAAGTTCCAAGTTATTTTAATTGTGAAACAATGTGATAGTAAACTATTAGTGACTATATTTTTCATACTATGTCCTAGAAATCGAAATATAATAAGAATAAGTTGTTTTGGCATGACCAACCATTATATTATATTTTGTAAAGCAAATATAATATATATATTATTTGTGTCGTTGTCTGAACCGTATCTTATATATATCAAATATAAATACTATGTAATATATATTATTTGTAAAAGATATCACCATATCGTTAAATGAAAATTATAAATAAAGGTGTAAAAATATTTATTGTACAAAAGTACTTGTAAAATATTTGGTAAATATATATCACTTAATGAATTGATTCTATGTGATTACTTATTTTCATTTTGAAACCATATAACGTTGTGAATGTATTTACAAATGTTGTAAATAAGTGAAAATGAGGACTATTTTTATATATTACCATGTTCCCCTTACCCAATGTAGTTGATGACTCCCATATTATTCTTATATGGTCATTTTCTCGCTAGAGCGTTACTGTACATAGTTACCACAAAACATGTGATAGACTATTATTTTATATAGTTTTATTTGTCTCTTTTATTTTATGAAAATATGTCTTCTCCAAAGTACAAAGTATATATATTTTTATATATATTAACTAGTTATTATCATGGTTGGATATTGGTTAGTGCTGCCTTGTTTAAGCATAGTTGATCAGTCCATGCCTAACTAAGGCTAGGCTATCTAATACCTGTCCTTGACAATAACCTTAGTACTTAAAAATAATATTAACACTATTACTATTAACATATTATTACTAATAATAAAACTAATATAAATTTAAACATAAACTTTAAATGAGAGTATACCTCAAAATATAAATTCTTTACCTCAATGGTTTAACAAAATTTATTGACTCGATATCAAAGAGTTATTATTTTGCAATAATGCGGTTCATAGTGCAAAAAAAACGGAATGATATTTGAGTTTGGATAAAATAACAAATCGGAATGAAGTCCTCCAGTGGTCTTCATAAATCAAACGAACCACATGCGCAACAAACAGTGCATGTGTAACGTGTGGATTTACCAAGAAATGAAACAAATCAATATTCGCTACTATGAAAGAAATCCTCATGGTATGATGACCATTAAGGGGAAGTAGAAACACGAAAGTCAATTCTTATTATATACAGAAGTCAGAATTTCAACGAAAGAAATATAAGAATTTTATCTGGAATTTCGTGTGATAACCGTTGTTAGGTGACATTACCAGGAAATGTTGAATAAAATTAAATAGGGGAGTTGCAAAGGTATGTGACTCCTTTTGCAGTGATAATAATTATGACTCTGATTAGACTGTGCACCAATGATTGTGAAATCTTGTTACAACGTACCTCAGCGAGATTCATGTCGTTTATAAGATCATGTGGCAAAGAGCTTCTTTTTTATTAGTAGTTCTTCCACTGACGGAATTAGCATTGGTGTCATCGGGCCCAATTTATATTTTCCAAAGGCCTTGCCTTGGAAAACGTGTGTGATATACTTCGACGTCTGTGGGTGTATAATTTAGTTTCATGTGTTTTCTTGTGCATTAGCACAACTTTACATGCTTCTTACTTGCGTTAATAGTCTATGGTAACGCATTGGAAATTCTTTATACTTTTGATGGCATTCCAACTTAAATGGTTTCCATTGTTTATTTTATCACACGAGCTACGAGACAGATGATCAAACGAAAGAATGTTTGTTATCGGAAAAGAAATTCCTGATAAAGAAATCTAGACACAGATGCTTGTGTTTTATTCCTATTTGGCTTTTGGAATTCCTTATAGATATACATATCTATATAATCACATATTTCACATGCTGTAATATACATATCTTTTATAAGATCAATTTTTAACAGATTCATATTTCCAAAGCAATTTAGATATCCGGACAAGCTGGAGAGTCTGCTTCACCATACCCAGTCTTGTTGGAGAAAATTTTCTATTTCCCATAAATAGTATATTTTCAAGATTTTAAAAGTGCCTCTTTTTTTAGGGCTTTTATCCAGAATTAGGGAAATTTGTATTCCCGTAACATATCTTTTTCTAGACCAAATAATATCAATAAGCAATAATTACTATTAATTCCTGCTTATTTATCATATACCGCAATATTCTAATTATCATTCTTATGGTATATCAAAACCCATCATACTTTATTTACACAAGTATTTTAGCTTATCTCGAAGCTTATACTAAGGCATCTTTTCTTAAGTTCAAGTCTAAATACTATCCTGAATGCTACCATAAAATATCAAGTTCCTAACACTTTGTTTTAATTTTAGGTATTTTATTACAACACCTATTGGCTTAAAGCAGTGGCTCTGATACCACCTTTTGTCACAGCCCCCGACCCACCCTGGACGGAATCGAGAGCCGCGAACAGCCCAGTGGTACCGGTGATTATTTTGAAAACGTTGCAGCGGAAATTTCATCAGGACCGTGAGTTAGGAAAAATATCAGAGTTTAGAAAACACCGAATTTTATTTATTAAATAGATGGGATAAACCCATGTTTTACAATGGTAGCTTAAATAAAGATAAATTTGATTACATAAAACAATATTTCTTAATTTGATTTAATTAATAACATAAGCCACTTCTTGAAGCCTTTCAGTGCTGTATCCATCTCTTACTCCAATCTACTGTAATTACCTGAAACGTGTTTTAAAAAGGTTTTGTCAGCGGGAAATACTGAGTGAATCATTCTATTTGCATAATGATGCATATATATTAATTACATCATAAGAGCGATTACAATGGCTTCTATCTTATTTTTATCTGGCGTTGTGTCACAATGGTGACGATGGTCATACCACTATTAGGTCAATGAACCTAAGTCGTGATTATTATCCCTGTAGGTCAATGAACCTAACAGTGATTATCCCGATTAGGTCAATGAACGTAACCGGGAGCAAATTAGTAATGTGCACAATACCCCACTAGCCAGTGATTCAAGATATCCATGACTTAGTCCCTGTAATTATAACTTTTGAAAGTAGTTTGAGGTATTGTAAAATAGTTGATAAAAAGAGAATGACTCACATTATAAGCATGCAGATTCATACAGCCAAAGTTTAGTCTACAGATAAGCCTTGATATATTGCAGATTTATACAGGCAGAACTTAGCCTATTGATTTAGCCTTGTAACCTAGTGCACACGAACTAGGTAGGTAACTTTATACAGCAATTACGATAACTCACGAGATTAAAACCCTCACAACGAATGACAAAGTGTAATCGCTTAAACATCCATCGGATTCACAACGAATGACAAAGTGTAATCACTTAAACATCCATTGGATTCACAACGAATGACAAAGGATAGAACTTAAACATCCATTGGATAGTTTCTATCGATCGGACATTGAATCGTAGCAGCGATCGAGTTATTACCCTGATTGCGGCGTCGATTAGTGATCCGTGTGTGTTAATTGTAGTATTCAGACAATATCTCAACGTACAAAATGACTTTGAACGTCGAACTATCGCAAAAACTCAAGTCCCAAGCCCCTGTATTTATACTTGAAAATTGTCTCCCTCGCGCCACGCGAGAGATCCTCTTGTTCCTGTCGCGTGGCGCGACAGACCCTATTCTATCATAGGCTTGCTTCGTGTCCCAGTAGGCTTGCTGAGTTGGTTTCGCGTTAAAATTCGATTCACACGTAAAACTGTGTCGATAATACTAACGGGAATTTACCCCCCCCCCCTGAGTTTTAGGGGCCCTGATCCTGATTCCGATTATTCTGAATATTTTAGGGTTGATGCAGAATCACTTGGGTTTCTCAATTAGGGTTTCCTATTGGGTAAAATAATAAAATAAATAGGACTTTTAATGAGGGTTGTTACATGTTGGGAATGGGTTAATGAACTAAAACGGAAAACTACATATTCTCCTTGGGTAGGATATGTACGGCCATCCTCCGTGGGTTGGATGCCAAGATTAAACCTCGCGTATTCTCCTTGGGTAGGACAACAAGATTAAACATACTGGACCAAAACTCTATCATGAAGTCCCTCATTTTATATCAACTTAATCGCCGAGGCCGATGGCGAGCGGGTCATTAGTTAATAGCGCTATTAGGTTTAACAAACCTCACACCGTGTCGTTCGAACGGGCGTGTACTAATGGACTAAGGCAAAGGGTCAATGCTGATAGACATTGACTTAGGGCATAACTTATTTTCGTAGTAGTCGATATGGTACGATCTGGTAACGCACATGGGAAGCCCCCACTAAATATCGTAAAGGTTTAGGAAACAGGTTAAACTGGTAACGCACATGGGAAGCCCCCACTAAATATCGTAAAGGTTTGGGAAACAGGGTAAACTGGTAATGCACATGGGAAGCCCCCACCAACTATGGATAAGTTTGGGAAACAAGGTAAACTGGTTAATCATATTTTCAACTATGGGGTAAACCCCACGGCAAGTAAGCCAACTAAAGACAAACTATGATTTCGTAAGCAACTTAAAACGAACACCCAACTGTGAACTCGCTCAACTTTGTTGTTGACTCGTTGTTACATGCCTTGCAGGCCTTTAGGTGCATATCAATGGAACTTGCTGTCTGAGAAGCTGGAGTGGTCATGGGTCAAGATACATGGAAACACAATACAAGACTAATGGCTTTTTACATGTGGTTTATAAAACACTTAACGAAAGGATTTATGCTTCCGCTGTAAACTGTGAATTATTGTAACACTTACTGTTAATCAATGAAAGTTTTATTTTCTTATACCTATGAGTTCAATGTGATTGATGGCTAAGATCCTGGTCAGTCACGCCTCCAAGCGGTGGTACTCTGCATGTGGATTTTGGGGGTGTGACACGGCCTCGCAGGGTCTTGTTCAAGATGTTTTTGGAATAAGGTTGTGGTATGGTCCTATGTGCCTGTGCAAGGTTTTTGGGACCATACCCCTTCACCAGCCATTTTGAAATGAGCATGAAGGGTGAGTTAAGCTTTTCTCTAGGACTACAAGTAAAACAAAAAAGTGATGGCATATTCTTGAGTCAATCTTGAAATGAGCATGATGGGCGAGTTAAGCTTTTCTCTAGGACTACAAGTAAAACAACAAAGTGATGGCATATTCTTGAGTCAATCAAAATATGTCAGAACTATATTAAGAAAATACTCACTTGAAAACTGCTCATCTTCAAAAACTCCCATGGCCATAGGAAACAAACTTGATTATGATGTTGTGGGAAAATCTGTTGATAATAAAACTTATAGGGGAATGATAGGATCATTGTTATACTTAATAGCCAGCAGACCAGATATAATGTTTTCCACTTGTTTTCTTGCAAGATATCAATGTAATCCTAAAGATCCCACTTGAAAGCAGTCAAAAGAGTTTTTAAATATCTAAAAGGAACATCAGATCTTGGATTGTGGTATCCTAAAAGCACAAATTTGGAACTAATCGCATACACAGATGCAGATCATGCAGGATGCAAACTTGACAGAAAAGCACACTTGGTGCGTGTCAAATGCTGGGAGAAAAATTAGTATGTTGGGCAAGTATGAAACAAAACTGTGTATCCACTTCAACAACTAAATCAGAATATGTAGCAGCAGCAAGTTGTTGCTCATAAGTATTATGGATGCAAACTAAGGTCAAAGATTATGGAGTAAATCTGACAAAAATTTCAATTTTATGTGATTCAATGAGTGCAATTTCAATAACATCAAATCCAGTGCATCATTCAAGAACAAAACACATTGATGTCAGATATCACTTCATAAAAGATCATGTGGAGAAAGTTAACATTGAAATTTATTTTGTTCAAACAGAAAATCAATTTGCTGACATTTTCACTAAACCCTTAGGTGAAAATAGACACAATTTTTAATTAGCAAATTGGACATGGTCAACATGAAATTTGAAGAGGCAAAAGAAAACATTTTGTCACAAAAGGAAGAAAATTTTGATATACAAGAATCTTATCAAATATCTGGTAATAATTCTGACAATCCATCAGAAAATTCATAAACTTACCAAAAATTATGATAAAACATCAGATTTTGATCAAGTCAACAGAAAATCTGATAAAACTCAAGATATCAAATTTTCCCTCTCATTTGCATGAACACACTCCATACGTAGTTATCATTAACTCAATCTTGTATTTTTTTTCTCTTTGTTCATATTTTCTTTCTTTCTTTTATTTTCTTTAATTTTATTTAAACAAAAATCAAAGATTATCTCTTTAGCTTAGGGTTGTTTACCATACAAAGAAAATTTCTGGGCAAAACTTTAATGCATGTTAGCTCTCTCTTTTACATTCATTGTTTACTTATCAATACTTAGTGAGAAAGAGGTGATACTTTGGTAGTTCATGATTAAAATTTATCAGAACTTGGTCACCTTGATCATAAATGAAGAATATTTTATCTCACAATATTCTTTTATTCTCCTGACATGTGATCTTAACTATAAAGAAAAATTAGATAGAAAATCTGAGTTGGTAGGTACCATCAATGGCAAAGCATCACATTCACTTATAAATAACTACCACTTGGAGATTTTCTTCACAGCACAAGTCATTTTCATCTTCAGAAACACTAAAAGCAAAAATCTCTTCATCTTCCACAACCCAAAAATGGCACAAATCAATGCTGCTTACTTCCCACTACCACTTCACCCCACACACAACCTTAGGGTCCGTATAGACCTGACTAGACCATCATGGGCAGGGTACAACATCATCCTTGCCATGCTGATGTAAAGCCCCCTTGCCTATGCCTTGACTGCCCACGTCTGGGTCTATCCAGACCCCGTACAGGAGTTTTGGCTCCATGCACGCCTTCTCCTCCGGGAAGGAAGGCTGACCACCATCGGGAGTTCGGTGATGGGGACGGCAATAATCCTCAGTGAGGATGCCATCAGAGAGGTTTTACAACTCAATGATAACAACAACGTCATCACCTTCACCCGGCAGCAGCTCAACGACACCTTGACCCAGATGGGATACCACATGGAGGCTCATGTTAGAGGCATCACCAAGTCCGACTTCATAAAACCATGGCAGTTTCTGGTCACATAGCTCGGGATATGTTTCTTGAAAAATATTGTGAACTTCCATGAAATCTCCTACAAGTTGATGGAACCTATGCATGCCATAGTGCAAGAGGTTCCATATAATTTCTCTCATTATTTAATGAAAGATTTTACAAGCAACTTGTGGTCTAGTAGACCGTTCCTAGTCTACACTTGTTTTCTGATGAGGGTAATCACTCCCCAACTAGGCTTTGGTATCCCAGAGCTGGGATGTTGTTACAAGAAAGTTTTCACAATACACTTCTGTACCAACTGCCAACAACACAGGACTTGTGACACACCTCTGCTCCTTTGCTGAGCTTATCTTTGGTGTAGATTAAGTTTGTTTTTGTTTTTTTTTTGTTTATTAGTTTTTGGTTGTATATATTTTATGTTTTTATATATATGCTTTTTGGTTTTAAAAGGGGAAGAAAAAGGGATAAAAAACATAAAAAGAGGGTTAAACAAAGATAAAGGAACTTAAGTTTATCAGAAAGAAAATCATTTGACACCTAAAAAGGAAAATTCTGATAAAACAAAGTCCTTTTCTGGTAAATTCTGATGAAATAACTCTCAAATCTAGTAAATCATCATTTTCTCAGAAAAAGGGGGGCAAAATCAGATAAAATCTGATCAGTTACTCTTCAAAGAAGGATGATAATGATAAAAAGGGTAAAAAATTATGTGAAAATTCAGAGAACATTACTCTTGACTATCATTCTTTCAAAATTTTCACAAAATATCCTTTGAAGAAAAGAACAAGGAGCTCTACCAGAAGAATATGTGTGAGTAACATTTCTGAAACTCTACTCATTCCCTCTCATCATTAAAAAAAGGGGGGGGGGCACTACATTTAGGGGGAACAATCACTTCTGATGAAAACATAACCAAGAAGTACTACTTCTAATGATCAAGTGTTATACTTATTTTCCGATGACGTCACCAGAAAAGAATTTTTGACTTTCAAAAAGGGGAAGAATGTCAACTTCTAGAAGGAATATTACTGGACCATTCTCTGAAAATGGGTCCCATAAGAGGCAAAAGGTATCACATGGCCGTTAGTATTCACCAATCAAAATTCATTCTCCTGAAGAATATTTGGAGACATATAAACAGTTTATGCAAGGATAATCACCATTAACCCACCTTGAAACCCACAATCTAACGGTTATATCTGAATCATTTCTGAATCCCACGATCTAACGGTTAAATATGAAGTCAATGACCATTAACTTGTCATAATATTCCATGATCTATGTCCCCAGAACTCCCATACATACTAACCACCCCATGATCTCTGCTCAAACTACTCCTATAAATAACTTATTTTAGAAATAGAGCCTTCACCTTCAACCTTAAACTTACAAGCCCTAAATTCCTTCGTTTTTGAAAAGCAAAAACTCACTCCCAAATTCACCAAGTGTCAAGTCAATTTGAACAATCCAGTCGTCGAACATGAGGTACCCTTCATCCAAGAAAGCTAATTTCTACCTCTCAAAGATAACAACCTAATGATGAACACCGATCACACTCAGTATGATCAAAGATGCCAACTTTTGGTTGAATTTCTATTGAAATGTCCACTTGCACAAGCCATGAAAAAGACAAGAGAAGTACCAGAGAACATCATTCAACAGGTTGTGCACACTCTTAAAGAAATAGGGAACAATGAACTCAAAGCTCATCTTTGGGGTAGCATCACTATGACCATCACCCCAAGAAAAATCAGGGAATGTTTGTAACTTCCCATTCATGGTGGTTACATTGAAGCTCCAAAGAAGGAGGACTTGATCAAGAATTCATAGAGCTTGTTTACAAGGAAAACATCACAATGATTGGTGACTTCAAAAGGAACAAATTACCTACCTTCTGGAAAGTAATGATGGAAAATTTGAACAAATGTTTGACTTCAAATATTGGAAGAACTGACCAGATCAACCAATCTATTCTGACAATCATGTTTGGACTCATCACTGGGTTCAACATTGATTACGGAACAAAAATCTTCAATCTGATGAATAGGTCAGTTCTGACAAAAACTAGAAGGATAACCTCCCACTTACCCTTTCCAAGATTTCTCTCAATCATCATGGCTGAAACATTTGAAGAAAGAAATATGGAGCTGCCTGCATTAGAGAACATATGGAGATCAACAGTAGGAAGCTTTGGTGTGCAACACAAGCTTGGACATCTAACAAGGATGTACCAATCTTTTACTAGATAGTATGCTACACCTAATATCAGAAGACTCTCCATATAGAAAACAATATGAAGACATCCTAAACAAAGAAGAGGAGCAACCAACTGTTGAAGTCTTTAACAACAACTCTTCACCAGAAGATGATGTCCAGATGTCTTCTGTACCAGAAGCTGATGAAGGTAGAGGACCAGAGCATCAAGATACCAGAATCTCAACAGATCTGATGGATATTAATGGCTAGAAACTCCACAGATTCTGATTCTGATGAATCTGTCCAAGGGAGTTATAGAATTATGCCTAGATAAACCAAGGCATTAACAGATGAGAATGTTAGTATTCATATTGACTCCAAATCTGACGAGGAGGAGTTAAAGATCACAACATGTGGAAATCGAGAAACTGATCAAGCAAACCTGGCAGAGGAAAATTTGCTTTTCTCAACAACTTACAGAGGATCATTCTCAGGAATGATTCAAGGAAGTAAGGAAATCCAGGATGTGAATGAGTTTCACATTTCTGGTGAAGGTGCTTATGGTGGATCTAAGGATCAACCAGACCCTTTTATAATAGCAACAAGTGTGTCTTCTCCTGGTAGGTTAGAAGGAACATCTGTTGTTCCAATTTTACCCCTGGGAACTCCACCAATCTCAACAGAACAACTTGACAATTTGTTAAACAATGTCATAAGGGCTGTTGCAGATAATTCAAACAAGGAAACCAAGTCTCATGTTGAAGCCAAGTTAGACATGCTGCTTAAAGAGATCAGAAGTCAGAACTCTGACATAAAGACTTTATCAGAATCTGTTGAAGAAATCAAGAGTCAGACAATGAAAAACACTGAGATCTTGAAGAACATGCAGTAGTCATTAGAAATGTCACGGCCCCCGTCCCGGTGTGACCCGGTCCAGTTGCCGCCAGACAGAAACCCGTTGTATTTATTATTTGAGTTGACAGCGGAGGATTTACAGGATCTTTTAAAACTTGAAACCGCCCCATTTATTTTTTCATAACTTGGGATAATTCCCGAAATTTACAATAGAGGAATTTCACGAGGAAATTCCCTGGTTTACAAAACAAGTTTATTTATTTAACTGAGCCACCACTTCAAGCTTTATTAGTGCTCCGTAGCACTTTTCCTTGATTCACAACAGGTCGCCTGAAACATGTTTTAAAAATATTTTATCAGCGGGGAAATACTGCGAGTCATTCAAGTTAAACAAAACGACACATTAGTTATAAATTACAGCATAAGAGCGATTACAATAGCTACTATCTTATTTTTATCTGGCGCCGTGTCACACCCTGGTGACGATGGTCATAACACTATTGGGTCCTTTCACCCAAGTAGTGATGATTATCACTGTTAGGTTGGTGAACCTAACCGTGAGAAATTATTAATGTGCACAATACCCCACTTGCCAGTGATTCAAGATAACCACGACTTAATCCCTGTAATTATAACTTTGAAAATAGTTTGAGGTATTGTAAAATAATTTGATAAAAGAGAATGACTCACATTGCAAGTTTAAACGGGCAGAGCTTAGCCTATTAATTTAGCCTTGTAACCTAAATTAAATAACAATGCACATGAAAACTAGGTCAGTAACTTAATACAACATTTACGATAACTCACGAGATCAAAACCCTCACAACGAATGACAAAGTACAATATTTAAACATCCATCGGATTTACGACGAATGACAAAGTATAGCCCAAATACGGGCAGCACTTAAACATCCATCGGATTGGTTTTTATCGATCGGACATTAAATCGTAGCAGTGATTGAGTTATTACCCTGTTATCGCAGCAGAATTTCGTGCTATGTGTGTGTTTTGAACGAAATGAAGTATAACTCAGTGTAGGAAACGAGTTTTTACGTCGAACCAACGCCAAACTTCAAGTGCCAAACCCTACTATTTATACTGGAAAAACGGCGCCCTCGCGTGGCGCGAGGGCCTGGCGCGTGGCGCGAGGGAACCTCCTCTAGCATAGGGTAGCCTTGTGTCTTACTAGCTTGGCTGAGTCGACGGTTCGAAGAAATTCGCATTTGACAAGAAACTGTGTAGATAATAATGATTAGGGAATACCCCCCCTGAGTTTTAGGGGCCCTGATCCTGATTTCGATTATTCTGAAAATTTTAGGGGTCATGCAATATTTCTTGGGGGTCTCAATTAGGGTTTCCTATTGGGCAAAATAAAATAAGAAGTAATAATTTTAATGAGAGTTGTTACATCCTCCCCACCTTAATAAAAAATCTCGTCCTCGAGATTTATTGGAACAAGTAGGGTTATTTTCGCTTCATCTCCGATTCCAGTTCCCAAGTGTACTCAGGTCCTCTCTTTGAATCCCACTTGACTTTGACCAGCACTAGTCGTTTGTGCTTGAGAAACTTGACCTTTCTGTCTTCTATCTGTAGTAGCTTCTCAACAAATTTTAACTTTTCACTTACCTCTACATCTTGAAGAGGTACTACCAGGGATTCGTCAGATAGACATTTCTTGAGGTTAGATACATGGAACACATCATGTACTCCAGCTTGCTCTTCTGGTAGTTGTAGGCGATAGGCAACTGGTCCTATACGCTGGATTATTGGGAATGGTCCTACGTACCTTGGACTTAGCCTTCCCTTCTTTCCGAATCGGACTACTCCTTTCCAAGGAGAAACTTTCAAGAGTACCTTATCTCCAACTTGAAATTCTAGCGGTTTGCGTCAATTGTCTGCATAACTCTTCTGGCGATCTCGAGCCGTTTTCAGTCTTTCCTTGATTTGAGTGATCTTGTCAGTAGTTTCTTGTACGATTTCGGGACTGGATAATTGGCTTTCTCCTATTTCTCCCCAACAAACTGGAGTTCTGCACTTTCGTCCATACAGTGCCTCGAATGGGGCAGCTTCAATGCTTGAATGGTAACTATTATTATAGGAGAATTCAATTAAGGGTAGGTGGTCATCCCAGTTTCCACCAAAATCTATTACACATGCCCTTAGCATGTCTTCCAGGGTTTGGATCGTCCTTTCACTTTGTCCGTCCGTTTGGGGATGGTAAGCTGTACTTAAATTTAATCGTGTTCCCATTGCTTCCTGGAAACTAGTCCAGAAATGTGAAGTGAAACGACTATCTCTATCCGATACAATAGAGAGTGGAACTCCATGTAAGGATACTACTTCATCTACGTATAACTTTGCCAACCTTTCCATACTAAAGAAGGTTTCCTTCATGGGTAGAAAATGAGCTAATTTGGTTAATCGATCCACGATTACCCAAATTGCGTCGTTACCTTTTTCTGGTTTTGGGTAACTTAGTAACAAAGTCCATTGTTATAAGTTCCCATTTCCATACAGGCATTTCTAGTTGTTGGAGTAATCCTGAAGGTTTCTGGTGTTCTGCCTTAACTTGTGAACAAGTTAGACACTTAACTACATATCTAGCTATGTCCTTTTTCATTCCTATCCATCAGAAGTTATTTCTTAAATCTTGGTACATCTTATTATTTTCAGGATGCATGGTATACCTAGATTTATGGGCCTCCTCTAAAATTTTATTTCTTAAATCTCCCTGCTTAGGTACCCAAATCCTTTTCTTATGGAATCTCCAAATTCCATCAGCTCCTTGCTCTAGTTCCTTCATTCTTCCTTTCATCCCTTCAGCATCATCTTTGTTTGTTGTTCCTTGAACATTCTTCAGTTGTTCCAATAGGTCTAACTGTAAACTTAACCTAAGAGCACGAACCCGTCGTTGTTTCTCATGATACTTACGACTTAAGGCATCTGCAACTACGTTTGCCTTTCCTTCGTGATATTGAATATCACAGTCGTAGTCACTTAAAATTTCCATCCATCTTCTTTGCCTCATATTTAATTCTTTTTGCCCAAATATATATCTTAAACTCTTATGATCTGTATAGACAGTAAACTTACTTCCGTACAGATAATGTCTCCAAATCTTAAGGGCAAAAATTACGGCTCCTAATTCTAAGTCATGAGTCGTATAATTTTCTTCATGCTTATTCAATTGCCTTGAGGTGTACGCAATTACCTTCTTGCGTTGCATTAACACACATCCTAATCCTAGCTTAGAAGCATCACAATGAACTTCAAAATCTTATGTTCCTTCTGGTAAGGCAAGAATTGGGGCGTTTGTTAATTTTTGCTTTAAAATCTTAAAAGCCTCATCTTGTCTAGGTCCCCATTCGAACTTCACTGCTTTACAGGTTAGCTTAGTTAATGGTACAGCTATTTTGGAAAAATCCTTAATAAATCGTGTATAGTATCCTGCTAACCCTAGAAAACTTCTAACGTCCATAGCTGATTGAGGGACCTTCCATTTGGTGATCGCTTCTATTTTGGAGGGATCTACGTGAATACCTTCGTGATTCACCATGTGTCCTAAAAATTGCATCTCCTGTAGCCAAAATTCACACTTCGAGAATTTGGCGTATAGCTTCTCCTTTCTTAACAAAGTTAAGAGCGCATGCAAGTGCTGACAATGCTCATCCTGACTTTTGGAATAAATAAGTATATCGTCGATGAAGACAATTACAAATTTATCCAAGTACGGTTAACAGATTCTATTCATCATATCCATAAATGCTGCTGGAGCATTTGTTAGTCCAAAAGGCATAACTGTAAACTCGTAGTGACCATACCTAGTTCTGAAAGCGGTTTTAGGTATGTCTTCTTCTTGTACCTTTAACTGATGATATTCGGAGCGTAAATCTATCTTAGAAAAATATCTAGCTCCCTGAAGTTGATAGAAAAGGTCATCAATCCTAGGTAATGGGTATCGATTCTTAATTGTAACCTTATTCAGTTCCCTATAATCGATACACATTCGCATCGAACCATCCTTTTTCTTTACGAACAACACTGGTTCTCCCCAAGGGGATGAACTAGGTTGTATGAATCCTTTACTTAGCAATTCATCTAATTGCTTTTTCAGTTCTAACATTTCAGTGGGTGCTAATCGATAGGGTGCCTTTGCTATCGGTGTAATTCCTGGAATCAAATGAATTCTAAATTCTACCTCCCTATCTGGTGGTAATCCTGGTAATTCTTCTAGGAATACATCCGAGTATTCTGATACTATAGGAATTTCCTTAAGTTCCTTACCTTTAGTGCTAACGATTACCGAAATCATATACACTATTCCTTGCTTTCGTTCATAACTAGCAACTTTCATTACTGAAATGAACTTCATTGGTTTGCGTGGCTTATCTCTCGTAACCACGATTACTTCTCCTGTGGGTGCACGGATTTCTATGGAATTCTTATCACAAAGGATTCGAGCATGGTTGGCTACTAACCAATCCATTCCTAATACGACATCGAATCCAGCTAAATTCATGGGTAATAGGTTTGCAGAGAATTTATGACCTGAAAGTTCTATATTTTCTTTTTGCAACACCGTATCTATATTAACAGAATTCCCGTCTGCCGTTTCTACCGTATAAACTTGTCTAAGTTTGGTTAAGGGTAGGTTAAGAGCTTGGCAGAATGAAGTATTTATAAAACTTTGGTTTGCACCAGAGTCAAATAATACTTTCGCATAAACGTTGTGAACTAGGAACGTACCAGCTATCACATCAGGGATTAGTTCTGCTTCCTGGGTAGTCAGTTGGAAGGCTCTTGCGTTCTTTTTGGTAGTTCCTTCTGCAGGTTTGGCTTTGTTGTCAGCTGGTTTGACCAATTTCTGGCAGTCTGGCCTAAAATGTCCAGCAGTCTGGCCTAAAATGTCCAGCTTCTCCACAGTTGAAGCAGATTGTTGATTTCTTCCTCCTGCAATCTTCTTCTTGATGCCCTGGAATCTTGCAGAAATTGCAATACCCTTTGCATCTTCCAAAATGCTTCCTTTTACAGGTACCGCAGAATGGAGTAGTGGGAGATGGCCCGGTTCCCTTTTTTTTAAAGTTACTACTATTACCCACACGAAATCCTTGGGTAATCTTTTGAGCTACATCTTTCTTCCTATTTTCTTCTCGCGTACGAACCAGTCCATCTGTCAAAGTGTTGGCTAATTCTACTGCATCGTCAATTGTACGAGGTCTCGTATCTTTAATGATATCACGGATTTCACCAATCAAACCCCAAATATAGCGAGAAATAAGTACCGGTTCTGGCGAAGCCAGGGTAGGTACAATTCTAGCATATTCGAAGAATGTCGAAGTATACCCTTGACAGTCTACATTCACCATCCGGTGGTTCAAGAACTTATTTGCCATTTGCTCTTTTTCATATTCGGGTTTCCACTAGACTTTTAAATTCCTCCCAATTCATGGCATAGGCCACATCGCTTCCCTTGGCTTGTAGTATCGTATTCCACTATTCTAGCGCCCCTTCTTTAAAAAGATGCGACGCATACATGACCTTGTCTTCCTCGGCACATTTACTTATTTTAATTACTGCTTCGGTTTTCTCTAACCAACACAGTGCAGCAGTCGCCCCTTCATTGCCTGCAAATTCAACTGGTTTACAGGCAAGAAATTCCTTGTAAGTGCAACCAGGCGTTGCAACTTTCATTTTCTTAAGAAATGGGGCTTGCATCCCATCATTATCGTTATTATTATTGTTGCCGCCTCCATTTACACTATTACTGAAATTATCACCGTGAGTACGTTTGCTGGGAATAATTGGTTGAGGTTCAACTGGGTTTCGGGCAGCAGCAATGATTGCTGGAATAGCATTGGCTATCCCTTGAGCAACGATATTCTCTATATCTTGCCTATTAAGAAATTGATCTTCCTGGTTTTGCTCAGATTGATTAACTTCGTTAACTGGTTCGTTATCAGCATGTTCCATCTGGTAATTAATATATATATAAGTGATTAGCATAAAATAAACAACAACCAAACGCAATAAAACAAGCACACATAATCACGTCAACACATATAGCCAAAATTGTTGACTTTGCGACGTCTTTTTATATATTATAGTATGCATCCGTACACACTAAATATATTACAAAAGTTTTATCTTTAGCTATTTTACATGATTATATTTTTAGTATTATATTATTTATTAAACACACATTCCCACAACCACCATTCAGCTGGCATCTCAGAAACGATGTTCCCTCTCGTCATATTTCCATGAGATTCTGTCTCCCACATCCCTAATTCGGTTTCCTGCATCAATCAGCTCCTCGCCGTAGTGACGAAGTTCAGCCAAATTTTCAGAGCTCATTGGTGGGTATGGTGCAGGCTCAGGGTCAAACTGAGGGAAAAGGTATTAGGGTTATTCAGGAGATTTTGAAATTGCCAGTCAGTGGTCCACCATTCTTCCAGCTCTCCTAGAGGTCGGGGGTGGATAATAGGAACTGGGATAGCGGGTTCCAGATTGACTGAAAGTTGTGCTTCTGCTGGGTAATTGAAGAGGTTTTCATCGGCAGGTCCGATGAGGTCGTTATTGGCCAGTTGGTGGTCCAGCTCCTCCCAGGGTGGTATTTCTTGGGCTTGCCCTGAACTTTCTCCGATCTCTATTCCTTTGCCTTTATCCTTCGGATCCTCAGTCTTTACAACTTTCTGTATCGCTGGTTTCTTCCTACGCACACGCCTCCAGCCTACGAGTCTTCTTTTCTTTTTCGGTTTAGGTTTTTCTTGAGGTTGGGCTTGGAATATTATTGTTTCTTCAGTATCAGCCTGGTAGCCAGGGAAAGTATTGGTGGTATCCATATCTGAACTATGGATAGAAAAGTTTTGAAGTGCTTCTGATAGTTCATTCATGCTGTTAGCATACATGAAGAAACACACAAAATTCTAAGTCAAAATTTTGTAAATTGAATTTTCACATAATCACAGAATGGCAATTAGAAAAAAATTAAGTATTTCTAAATACTTAATTGGCTTAAATCAGTGGCTCTAATACCACATTTTTCTGTCACGGCCCCCGTCCCGGTGTGACCCGGTCCAGTTGCTGCGGGACAGAAACCCGTGGTATTTATTATTTGAGTTGACAGCGGAAGATTTACATGATCTTTTAAAACTTGAAACCGCCCCATTTATTTTATTTCACAACTTGGGATAATTCCCGAAATTTACAGTAGAGGAATTTCACGAGGAAATTCCCTGGTTTACAAAACATGTCTATTTATTTAACTGAGCCACCACTTCAAGCTTTATTAGTGCTCCGTAGCACTTTTCCTTGATTCACAGCAGGTCGCCTGAAACATGTTTTAAAAATATTTTATCAGCGGGGAAATACTGGCGAGTCATTCAAGTTAAACAAAATGACACATTAGTTATAAATTACAGCATAAGAGCGATTACAATGGCTACTATCTTATTTTTATCTGGCGCCATGTCACACCCTGGTGACGATGGTCATACCACTATTGGGTCCTTTCACCCATGTAGTGATGATTATCACTGTTAGGTTGGTGAACCTAACCGTGAGAAATTAGTAATGTGCACAATACCCCACTTGCCAGTGATTCAAGATAACCACGACTTAATCTCTGTAATTATAACTTTGAAAATAGTTTGAGGTATTGTAAAACAATTTGATAAAAGAGAATGACTCACATTGCAAGTTTAAACGGGCAGAGCTTAGCCTATTAATTTAGCCTTGTAACCTAAATTAAATAACAATGAACACGAAAACTAGGTCAGTAACTTAATACCACATTTACGATAACTCACGAGATCAAAACCCTCACAACGAATGACAAAGTACAATACTTAAACATCCATCGGATTTACGACGAATGACAAAGTATAGCCCAAATACGGGCAACACTTAAACATCCATCGGATTGGTTTTTATCAATCGGACATTAAATCGTAGCAGTGATCGAGTTATTACCCTGTTATCGCGGCAGAATTTCGTGCTATGTGTGTGTTTTGAACGAAATGAAGTATAACTCAGTGTACGAAACGAGTTTTTACGTCGAACCAACGCCAAACTTCAAGTTCCAAACCCTACTATTTATATTGGAAAAACAGCGCCCTCGCGTGGCGCGAGGGCCTGGCGCGTGGCGCGAGGGAACCCCCTCTAGCATAGGGTAGCCTCGTGTCTTACTAGCTTGGCTGAGTCGACGGTTCGAAGAAATTCGCGTTTGACAAGAAACTGTGTAGATAATAACGATTAAGGAATACCCCCCTGAGTTTTAGGGGCCTTGATCCTGATTTTGATTATTCTGAAAATTTTAGGGGTCATGCAATATTTCTTGGGGGTCTCAATTAGGGTTTCCTATTGGACAAAATAAAATAAGAAGTAATAATTTTAATGAGTGTTGTTACAAGAAAGCTCACCAGAAACTAACAAGTACACAGTAGAATTCAAAAGGGTCTTTGAAGAAATGGAAATTATAAAGACTCAAGTGAAGGAAGCAGTGGAATCAAGGGGAGCTTCTAATTCTGGTGAAATCTTGGAAGAGATCAGAACTTTGAGAGCAAGCAACAACAACATTACTGATGCTCTTGAAAGGATGATACTGGAATGGGCTGCATACAAGGAATAAATGAAGACAAGTTTTGAAGAAGTGCAAGAAGAAGAAAAGAAAAATGCACAACTTTTGAATGAAGTCTCTCAGCTGCTGAACAAGATGCAGCACAATGTTGCCAAACTAGCAAACATAAATGTTCAGGGTTAAGTACATCCATTCCACCAGAAGCTTCAACATAAGGCACCAGCACTTCTAAGCCAGAACCAGTCACACCAGCCAGCCAGTCAGGGCCTACACTAATGGGTCCCTCTCCTCCAGTTTCAAGAACATAAATTTTTAAGAGGTTTGTGTTGGGTCAAATTGGAGAATGATGTTATCAACTAAGACGGCTTTAATTTAGCAATTTTATTGTTTATATTATGTGGCATTTTTATTTGTAATAGCCGGATATTTTAGTGAGTTTAGTAGATTTTCCAAGCAAGAGGTGGCTTGCTTGGAGAACAAGACTCAAGGGTTTATAAATAGATTACTACACCTCACTTAGAGGGTGTGCATTTGTGAGCCACCACCCCGGGGGAGCTCACCCGGGGCGGATGATTATTTTGTATCTCTTTAATCTTATCAATGAAACTTTCCTTGTTCAATCATTAAAGTTTCTATCTTTCTTGTTTATTATCGATTGTTCATGGCTCGAATCACCAGTCTCACTATTTTTCATCGAACCGAGACTGAAATCGGATCGTTACGGGACTATCATTTGGTATCTGTAACACCTCGAAAATTTACGTCCTATAAGGTCTTGACACGTGTCATAATGTTTGAACGTGTGAAAGATTGCTCTTGGAGGACCAAAGTTGACAAACAGTGAAACTATGTAGATAGAAGGGTTCAAAGTGTCAACAATGAATAATTATACTTTGCAATAACCCTACATGATGTTTATAACCTTAAACGAATAGATCATGGATCATACGAGGCGAATTGTGAAAGAAAGTGAGAGATTACAAACTACAGGGGTTAAATGTGCCAACATGTTTAAGTTATACCTCTGAGTGACCTTTTGACAAACCCAAAGCTTTGTAACGATTAATTATGCTCACTAGAATGTACCATAAAAATTTCACCAAGTTTCGTTATCGTATGAGCAAGTTGTGATAAAATTCGTGTGCAAGGGTTAGAACCGTCAACGTTGAAATTTAGGGCTTTTCGGGTGATCATAAAGTTACCCGAGGACTTGACAAAGTGGGTATAAGCCTTAAAGCCCCAAATATTAAATATCAAAGCTTCTTGTGAAAGATTGGACTTGAAAACGACCTTTCGGGGGACTAGGGACCAAAATGCAAAACAAGGAAACAAGTTAACCTGATCAGGGGGCCCAAGCGGCCCGCATCAGGATCAACAAACTCAAAGCGGGCCGCCTGCGACCTGCAGATGCAGAAAATGACCTGCTGCATGGGCAGGTGTCTGTTCGTGCCTTATAACCGACTTATATTGATGGTTTTCGATACTATGGGCTGCAATAAGTGGTTTATCACATATATATGGCACATGTACTGATGTTTGATCATTCATACACTCAACAAACATCAAACTTCAAAAGATAAAAATCACCAAGTTACAACATTCAAGAACATATCAACTCCTGATCATTTCTGAAGTATACGGATCATTCGCAAGCCTTTCAAATCATCCATAAGACTTGTGTAAGTATGCTTGACCCTTCTAAATTCAGTTTTACATCGTTTATAGCCTAGAAATCAAACCGTCGTAACTACGGTTTGACTTGGCGATAAAACACAAACGGTCCAGAGATTTGTCGAAACGAAAGTTGTTACGAGTTGGTAATTATATGAGTATTAAAACCCTAAAAGGGCTCTCACTGATTTTAATCCGAACTATGTCGTTTGTCGAGTCAAAGGTTACCCGAAAAGTCAACAGAAATGATAATCGCATATATAATGATACGGAGGGCGTGTAATCTGTTTTAACACTCATATAAACTGAAAATAAGTATAAAAACTTGTCTACGCTTGTTTGATTCGACAACTTCCTATTTAGAACCGGTTCGGAGCCGAAAGGCGCAAAAGTTTGACTTTTGCGTTGACCTCAGTTCTGACCCGATTTATATAGGTTTAGACATGCCTTAAGGTTCCTTTAGGACCTAGTTACATGTGTGTATAAGCCTCTGCGTTTATACCACTCAAATCCCTAATCGTCCGATGTTTCCGTTAATCGCCTAAATAGTGACCGTAATGCCCTTATGACCATAAAACGAGATTTTGGGAAAAGTGGAAATGCCATAATCTTAGTTACTGATTATTAGGCATGTCCCGAAAATTTCACGTTAATCGGAGGTCTAGATTAGGACTTATGCTTAATGACGTAATTATGGCGATTCTTAATACATAAATGACGTCATTAGCGTAAAGCCTATCTAAGCCCAATTTTTGACACCAAACCTTATACTAACTGATGTAATATAATATTTTGGGATTTTTGAAGATTTTTAATTATTTTTAAACTGATCGTAAGCTTGGATTAGCGCCTTAATTCGGTTAATACCGAATATACACTTTTCGGCCATAAAATGAGTTTTACAAATCCTTTTAACGCCAATCCAATTGCTACTGATTTTAAATATTAATTAGAGTGTTTTGAACCCGTTTAACTGATCAGGAAACTCAGAATCGTATTTTAAACCGTACGTCGCTTAAAACGGCTTTATACGCGTATTATACGCATAGTTTTGGTTTAAAACTATTTTGACATATAACACTTATAACCAAATGTTATAACCTGTTAATATAAGCTATTTTACTGATGTAATCAGACCCGGTTCATAGAAACCTAATTTAATCCTTTTATAATCTTTAAAATGACCAAAATACCCCTACGGGGCTTATTAAGAGATTAAATTCGTTTTGGGCATCATGGGTGATATCCTACTGATATCACAACTTATTTAAGGTGTATTAACTTAGGGAACCTGTTTAGGACTCTTACGGATACCCGTTACGCTTTATGCGCGTTCGGTTCGGTTTATGTAACTAGTTTACATAAATTAGCCGAAACGGGTCAAACCTTATCGGTTTATTCTCAAAATCCAGAATGTGTATCATATACCCATATTAAACAAGTCTTCAAACTTGTCGGGTCTAAATCACATTCTATCCGGTCTTCGCTTAATCGTGCGTACGTACCGTATCTTTAAAACTAACCGGTCTAAGCGTAAGCTTAACTAAAGACCCGTTAGGATTCTAATAGGTTATTATAAACCTTCGTTCCAGATTAGGAGAACCAGTAAAAGATACCGCACTCGCTGATTTTGAACTATACTTGCTCAGGTAAATACTTTTAACTTATTTCCCTATACGGGCTTGGGTAAGGTATATAAAATACCGCTTGGTCGGGCATTGAATATTTAATCTTATTATGGTTAAATTATTGAGATGTCTCCGTTTAATTTGTTTTGTTGCTTAAAGCCTTTGGGGGGTTAATGACCGTGTCCCGGATATCCCTGGCATCATTTTACGAAATGGCCACGACCTTAGCACTCAGGTGTAGGCGTACACCTGTAGTGTCTCATAAATTAAGTGGTGTGTTAATTGATCTTTAACCCGGCTCGATCCGGGCTACTGAACGCATAAGAAACATGTAATTCCTTTACAAGTTTATATATTAAATAATTATCCCAAGTTATAAAATATTTGTGCCTTGTGCCTTAAATGCATTTCTTAAACTCTTTTCAAAATGAGTCGGTTGATTGTATTTACCAGTGTAAACTGACGTATTTTCTTAAAAAGATTGAGTGCAGGTACTACGCGAAATAGGCTGGCTTGTCTCCTAGCATCCACAATAAGTCTCGCCAGCTTGGATGTCATATCTGTTGAACATTTGTTTCCTTTTTATTTGTGATCTACCTGTGGATTTAAATTCGACTATTTGTGATACTTAATATTACAATATCGTTTGGTTGAATTAAATCTATATATTGCTTCCGCTGTGCATTTAAATATTGTGTTGTTTGACTATTATGTTGCCAACCACGTCACGATACTCCCCCACCGGGCCCACCGGTGACACGTGGAAATCCGGGGTGTGACAGGTTGGTATCAGAGCCAACTCTGAGTGAATTAAACACTAACCTTTTATGTTTAATCTCAGTTACACAATTGCACATTCCTAAATCTTCGAGTCTAGACAAAGAACTTAGGAATAATCCAAATTGTTCAAATTTTATTTATGTAAATTTTGTCCTTTATTTTTCTTGTTATTACCTTGTGTATTTTAACAGGTACAATAATGCCGCCAAGATTTAGACGAGGTGGTCGAGGAAAGGAGCCAGCTAGTGCCCCTAACGACCATGAGGCAGGACCATCATACCGACGAACTTCTTCTTCAAGGAATGACGAAACGAGGGAGTTATGGAGGACATATGAGGACGATGACAGACGATCTTTTTCGCACTCATCAACACTTCCATATCAGGACTCTTATGGGCCTCAGTCGGAGAACGAACCCCACAACCCGCAACGTTTATTTGGCGACCCTACTCCTGTTTTTCAGGGTCAGTTTAACCCGGCAGAGTACCTGCCAGAGCAAGTGGGCTTTAACCCACTTGGACCGGAAGATCACTTTTCTGGTGATCAGGATATGGACGAGGACACAGATCCCGTCGAGGCGTCAACCGGATCCATGAACCATCCTTTCGTGATCTCAGACGGATCGTCATATCACGGAACACCATACCAGGGTCCGGATAGTCACATGGCACGGTTCGAACAGTGTGAGTGGTACAATACACCATCTTACCACCCATCACCTCACCAGCAGCCACCGCAGCAGCCTCATCAAGATTCTTCTGGGGAACACGGGTTTGTGGCAGTCACGCCACCGCCTCCACCGCCACCAGTTCATTTAGAGCCTCCAGCACCTCCAAGACGTAGGAGGACTGGCGCACGGATCTCAACACGAGAAGTTGATTTTCGTATCAACACCCCTCAACACTCTAGCGGTAGCCATTACCCGCTTACTCATGAAGGCCCACAGATGGGTGGATCTTCTGTCCCAGTTTCGGAGGTGAATTCAGCACCTATAGTACCGTCACCACCGGGTTTTGGCCACCCAATCCCTGCGTATACTGCTCCGGCAACTTACAACCCATATGGACCACCAGCATACCATGGCTATAACTATGCGGATGATCCCTACAACGTGGCATCAGGCTACCATGCCCATAATAATCCCGAGGGACCATACGGACCCCCTTGGGGAATGGGATACCCAGCTCGGGGGTATCAAGCACCTGTACAGCCGCCACCACAATACCAGCCACCAGGGGCTCCTCCCCATGAGCAGGAGGAACTCCGCCGAAGACTGGCCAAAGTGGAGCAAGACTTCCAGAAGGAACGTAAGAAGAATGAGGGATTTATGAGTGGGTTGGCAAACTTGCTTAAAGGGAAGAAGAAGAAACGGGATCGTTAAATCCCCATATATGTATTATTGTACTTCCTTATTTAAATCAAGTCCCTACGTGGACATTTATTATTTGTATGTGTATGTAGTCCCTGCGTGGACATCTACCTTTTGTACTTAGTCCCATACGAGGACTTGTTTCTATTTTAGCTCCTGCGTGGGCATATCTTTCTGTAAGACCCCTGTGTGGGCATGTACTGGTTTAGAACCCCTGCGTGGGTAAGTTTGTTATTAGTAAAAGACCCGTTTAGGGCTGTGTGTAATAGTATAATAGATTAATGGAATGTTTGTTTTATAAATTTCATAATTGCCATATGCGCATATATAGTGTATAAACGAAATAAATTAAAATCATTCCTTTTAAATTAATCTGCCTATGAAATTAATTAATTAAGGATCTTAAAAGTGTGAACCCTAGCCTCGTGTCAAATGTAAGACCGGGCCAAAATGGTAAGACCTGTTTAAATGATTCAATTTCCTGTTAACATCTTAAAACATGTTAACACTCCTGACAGAAGTGATTCGTTAAAATCACATACGTCATATTATAAAGGAATTCCTTAAAAGATTCCTAACCTAGTTTAATGATCTCTGAATCCTAGGTTTACATCATCAATTAAGATGATCATATTTTAACCATACGTGGTATTATAATGCCTACGGGCCCTTCTCATTTTCATATGAGACAAAAGACAGTATTAGTCTGTGACCCTGTCTGATAAAGGTAATGAACTAGGTTCAAACCTTAAAAAGCCTTGATTCTTTGAATTCATAGCTTATGATTTAAATTGTCCCTGTGACTAGGCCTTATGTGCTAATAAAACTGTTATTGTTTTATAATTAGGATAAATTATTTTAAAAATCCTAAATAAATGTGAGAAATAAATTAACCATATATGGTCTATGTTTACCACGGTTAATAAAAATTGCCATAAAAGACAATTCTATAATAAACTCACCAATAAATTATTGTCAATATGTTACAGTTCAAAATACATGGCAGACTCAAACGAGGTCAACAGTCACCCAGGAATAGTGCCTGATAATGCCCATGTGAACGTAGCAGGTGCAGAGTTGCAAGCTATGATAGACAATGCGGTTAATAGAGCCATGGATAGACAGCCCCATGGATCAAGTGGTACCCATGCGAGGACCCAATCTGCACCACGTGCTAGAACACCTTCCAGGACCCACACTGCCCACAACAGTAATTCTCACCACTCGTCAAACCGAAGGAGTGTTCCATCCCAGAGGGTCATTCAGGATCAAGAACCCCGTAATAGAGGGTGCACCTATAAATACTTTGTGTCGTGCAAACCCAGAGACTTCAATGGGGAAAAAGGAGCTGTGGATTGCATGACGTGGATGGATGAAATGGATACTGTGGTGGATATTAGTGGTTGCCATGAAAGGGATATTGTGAAGTTTGTCTCACAGTCGTTCAAAGGAGAAGCCCTAGCCTGGTGGAGATCATTGATCCAGGCTACAGGAAAGGTTCCATTATACAACATGACCTGGGAGCAGTTCATGGCACAAATCAAAGAAAATTTCTGCCCTCAACATGAGGTTGAGAGAATTGAATCTGACTTCCTGGCGCTGGTCATGAAGAACCTTGACTGTCAGGCCTACCTAACCAGTTTCAACACTTTGTCGAGGTTGGTTCCTTACTTGGTAACTCCGGAGCCTAAACGTATAGCTCGTTTCATTGGAGGGTTGGAACCGGAGATTAAGGCGAATGTGAAGGCCTCTAGACCAACTACTTTTCGGTCAGTAACGGACATTTCATTGTCCCTTACTTTGGATGCTGTTAGGCAAAGGTCACAGAGGAAAAGTGACACCGAAAAGAGGAAGCGTGAGGACGACAACTCACGTCGTACAGACAAGAAGCAGAAAGGAAACAATGACCAGAAGAAAGGGTCAGGTTTTAGGAGGGATGGCCAGCAGTCGGGTGAAAAACCCAAATGTAAAATCTGCAAGAGGCAGCACTTTGGCAAGTGCAGGTTTGAATCCAACTCTCAATCACAATCGAAGCCTTTTGCTTGTGGTTTATGCAAATCCAGGGAACACAAAACCGTGGATTGCAAGAAAATAAAGGATGCAACTTGCTATGGTTGCAATGAAAAAGGGCACATCAAGAGCAATTGCCCAAAATATGCCAAGAAGCCGGAAGAGGCTAGGAAGACCAATGCAAGGGTCTTCAGAATGGATGCAAAGGAAGCCGTCAAGGACGACAACGTGATAACAGGTACCTTTCTCGTAGATGATGTTTATGCGAGAGTGTTATTTGATTCAGGCGCTGATAAGTCGTTTGTAGATAATAAGTTTTGTGAATTGTTAAAACTACCTGTTAGAACTTTAAGTGTAAAGTATGAGGTGGAACTAGCCGATGGCACAATAGAAACCGCTTCAACCTTATTAGATGGATGTTTCATATCCATTAGGAATCACTCTTTTCCTTTATCCCTACTTCCTCTAAAACTAGCCGGTTTCGACATAGTTTTGGGTATGGACTGGTTATCACATAACCAGGCCCAAATTATTTGCAATAAGAAGCAAGTGATGATCAAGACTTCGTCTGGTGAATCACTAACTATCCAGGGAGATACCCAGTATGGACTGCCCGAGAAGATGTCTGTACTCAAAGACTCAAAGTGTTTGAAGAAGGGTTGTGTCATCTACATGGCACAGGTGATTATTGATGAACCGAAACCCAAGATTGGAGATATCCCAGTCATTTCTGAATACCCCGAAGTATTTCCTGAAGAACTACCTGGTTTGCCACCAGATAGGCAAGTGGAATTCAGGATTGACATTATTCCTGGATCAGCACCAGTTGCAAGGGCGCCTTATAGGTTGGCACCAACGGAGATGAAGGAACTGAGGACGCAGCTAGATGATCTTCTAGCCAAAGGTTTCATCAAACCTAGTTCGTCTCCTTGGGGAGCACCAGTTTTATTCGTCAAGAAGAAGGATGGATCGATGCGTCTGTGCATCGACTACCGCGAGCTTAATAAGGTTACTATCAAGAATAGGTATCCTTTGCCCAGAATCGACGATCTGTTCGATCAACTTCAAGGGGCAAGTTTCTTCTCAAAGATTGACTTGAGGTCAGGCTACCATCAATTGAAGGTTAGAGATGAAGATGTGCACAAGACTGCATTTAGGACTCGTTATGGTCATTACGAGTTCCTAGTGATGCCTTTTGGGCTCACAAATGCACCAGCCGCATTCATGGATCTCATGAATCGCGTCTGTAAGCCTTACATGGATAAATTTGTCATCGTTTTCATCGATGATATCCTCATCTACTCAAAGAACCAAGCTGACCACGAGAAGCATCTTCACTGTATTTTGGAACTACTTCATAAAGAGAAGCTCTATGCCAAGTTCTCAAAGTGTGAATTCTGGCTTCGAGCAGTCCAATTTCTTGGACATGTTGTTAGTGAGCAGGGCATCCAAGTAGATCCCGCTAAAGTTGAAGCTGTCATGAATTGGCATGAGCCAAAGACGCCTACAGAAATTCGTAGCTTCCTAGGTTTGGCAGGATACTATAGGCGATTCATAGAAAACTTCTCAAGGATTGCTGCACCCCTGACTTCGCTGACACGTAAGAAGATTAAGTTTGACTGGGGTCCTAAGCAGCAGGAATCCTTCGATATTCTGAAACAGAAGCTGAGCAATGCTCCAGTGCTGACATTGCCTGAGGGATTAGAGGAGTTTGTAGTTTATTGTGATGCATCACACACCGGGATGGGATGTGTGCTTATGCAGAAAGGCAAAGTCATTGCCTACGCTTCACGGCAGTTAAAAGTGCACGAAAAGAATTACACCACCCACGACCTAGAGTTGGGTGCCGTTGTATTCGCACTAAAACTGTGGAGGCACTACTTATATGGAATTAAATGTGTGATCTATTCTGATCACAAAAGCCTTCAACATCTGTTCAACCAGAAGGATTTGAACATGAGGCAACGCCGTTGGATGGAAACTCTTAATGATTACGATTGTGAAATAAGATACCATCCCGGCAAGGCGAATGTAGTCGCCGATGCCTTGAGTCGGAAAGAAAGAATGAAACCCATCCGAATCAATGCCAAGAGCATGGAAATAAAGAACAACTTGATAGAAAGATTGTTAGCTGCACAGAAGGAAGCTGTGTTAGAAGCTAACTATCCCAATGAAAAGCTAGGAGTGACTGAGGAGCAGTTATCTCTTAGCAAGGATGGAATTCTTAGATTGAATGGACGGATTTGGGTTCCGATTTATGGAGGACTCCGTGATGTTATCCTCCAGGAAGCCCACAACTCTAAATACTCCGTTCATCCTGGAGCTGATAAAATGTACCAGGATCTAAGGGCAAACTATTGGTGGATAGGCTTGAAGAAGTCTGTAGCTACCTATGTAGCTAAATGCTTGACGTGTGCACAAGTCAAGGCAGAACATCAAAAACCGTCAGGTTTGCTACAACAGCCCGAACTTCCTACATGGAAGTGGGAAATGGTAACTATGGATTTTATCACCAAGTTACCCAAGACAAGTAAAGGAAATGACACCATCTGGGTGATAGTCGACCGACTGACTAAGTCAGCACATTTCCTACCCATTAAGGAGACCTACAGCTCCGATATGTTAGCCCAACTGTACGTTGATAAGATTGTAGCCTTACATGGCATACCTGTAGCTATTATCTCTGACCGAGATACTAGGTACACGTCGCACTTTTGGAAAAGCTTCCAGCAATCTTTGGGCACACGTTTGAACTTTAGTACGGCTTACCATCCACAGACAGACGGTCAGAGTGAGCGTACTATTCAAACGTTAGAAGACATGCTACGTGCATGTGCAATCGACTTGGGAGGTAGCTGGGATAAGAACCTGCCATTGATCGAATTTTCCTACAACAATAGCTACCATACCAGCATAAAGGCTGCGCCTTTTGAGGCATTATACGGTAGAAAGTGTAGATCGCCTGTTTGTTGGGCGGAAGTTGGAGAAGTCCAGTTATCAGGACCAGAGATCGTGTTCGAAACGACGGACAAGATTGTCCAGATTCGTAACAATCTCCAAGCTGCTCGGAATAGGCAGAAGATTTACGCTGATCCAAATCGTAAGGATTTTCACTTCGAAGTAGGTGACAAAGTCCTACTAAAAGTGTCACCCTGGAAAGGAGTGATGCGGTTTGGTAAGAAAGGCAAACTAAGCCCGAGATACATAGGACCCTTCGAGGTTATCGAACGTGTCGGGTCAGTTGCCTACAAGTTAAACTTACCTGAAGAGCTCAGTAGTATACACAATGTGTTCCACATCTGCAATCTGAAAAAGTGTTTCACTGACTCCGCTGACGAATCAGTGATTATACCCTATACAGATGTGCATATCGATGAGAGCTTGAAATTTGTTGAAAAACCTATGTCGATTGAAGATCGACAGGTAAGGAAGCTTCGAAGGAAGCATATACCTTTTGTAAGGGTCAAATGGGATGCCCGAAGAGGTCCCGAATTCACGTGGGAAGTTGAATCCACGATGAAAGAAAAGTACCCTTACTTGTTTCAGTAAATCTCGGGTCGAGATTTATTTTAAGGGGGTGAGGATGTAACACCTCGAAAATTTACGTCCTATAAGGTCTTGACACGTGTCATAATGTTTGAACGTGTGAAAGATTGCTCTTGGAGGACCAAAGTTGACAAACAGTGAAACTGTGTAGATAGAAGGGTTCAAAGTGTCAACAATGAATAATTATACTTTGCAATAACCCTACATGATGTTTATAACCTTAAACGAATAGATCATGGATCATACGAGGCGAATTGTGAAAGAAAGTGAGAGATTACAAACTACAGGGGTTAAATGTGCCAACATGTTTAAGTTATACCTCTGAGTGACCTTTTGACAAACCCGAAGCTTTGTAACGATTAATTATGCTCACTAGAATGTACCATAAAAATTTCACCAAGTTTCGTTATCGTATGAGCAAGTTGTGATAAAATTCGTGTGCAAGGGTTAGAACCGTCAACGTTGAAATTTAGGGCTTTTCGGGTGATCATAAAGTTACCCGAGGACTTGACAAAGTGGGTATAAGCCTTAAAGCCCCAAATATTAAATATCAAAGCTTCTTGTGAAAGATTGGACTTGAAAACGACCTTTCGGGGGACTAGGGACCAAAATGCAAAACAAGGAAACAAGTTAACCTGATCAGGGGGCCCAAGCGGCCCGCATCAGGATCAACAAACTCAAAGCGGGCCGCCTGCGACCTGCAGATGCAGAAAATGACCTGCTGCATGGGCAGGTGTCTGTTCGTGCCTTATAACCGACTTATATTGATGGTTTTCGATACTATGGGCTGCAATAAGTGGTTTATCACATATATATGGCACATGTACTGATGTTTGATCATTCATACACTCAACAAACATCAAACTTCAAAAGATAAAAATCACCAAGTTACAACATTCAAGAACATATCAACTCCTGATCATTTCTGAAGTATACGGATCATTCGCAAGCCTTTCAAATCATCCATAAGACTTGTGTAAGTATGCTTGACCCTTCTAAATTCAGTTTTACATCGTTTATAGCCTAGAAATCAAACCGTCGTAACTACGGTTTGACTTGGCGATAAAACACAAACGGTCCAGAGATTTGTCGAAACGAAAGTTGTTACGAGTTGGTAATTATATGAGTATTAAAACCCTAAAAGGGCTCTCACTGATTTTAATCCGAACTATGTCGTTTGTCGAGTCAAAGGTTACCCGAAAAGTCAACAGAAATGATAATCGCATATATAATGATACGGAGGGCGTGTAATCTGTTTTAACACTCATATAAACTGAAAATAAGTATAAAAACTTGTCTACGCTTGTTTGATTCGACAACTTCCTATTTAGAACCGGTTCGGAGCCGAAAGGCGCAAAAGTTTGACTTTTGCGTTGACCTCAGTTCTGACCCGATTTATATAGGTTTAGACATGCCTTAAGGTTCCTTTAGGACCTAGTTACATGTGTGTATAAGCCTCTGCGTTTATACCACTCAAATCCCTAATCGTCCGATGTTTCCGTTAATCGCCTAAATAGTGACCGTAATGCCCTTATGACCATAAAACGAGATTTTGGGAAAAGTGGAAATGCCATAATCTTAGTTACTGATTATTAGGCATGTCCCGAAAATTTCACGTTAATCGGAGGTCTAGATTAGGACTTATGCTTAATGACGTAATTATGGCGATTCTTAATACATAAATGACGTCATTAGCGTAAAGCCTATCTAAGCCCAATTTTTGACACCAAACCTTATACTAACTGATGTAATATAATATTTTGGGATTTTTGAAGATTTTTAATTATTTTTAAACTGATCGTAAGCTTGGATTAGCGCCTTAATTCGGTTAATACCGAATATACACTTTTCGGCCATAAAATGAGTTTTACAAATCCTTTTAACGCCAATCCAATTGCTACTGATTTTAAATATTAATTAGAGTGTTTTGAACCCGTTTAACTGATCAGGAAACTCAGAATCGTATTTTAAACCGTACGTCGCTTAAAACGGCTTTATACGCGTATTATACGCATAGTTTTGGTTTAAAACTATTTTGACATATAACACTTATAACCAAATGTTATAACCTGTTAATATAAGCTATTTTACTGATGTAATCAGACCCGGTTCATAGAAACCTAATTTAATCCTTTTATAATCTTTAAAATGACCAAAATACCCCTACGGGGCTTATTAAGAGATTAAATTCGTTTCGGGCATCATGGGTGATATCCTACTGATATCACAACTTATTTAAGGTGTATTAACTTAGGGAACCTGTTTAGGACTCTTACGGATACCCGTTACGCTTTATGCGCGTTCGGTTCGGTTTATGTAACTAGTTTACATAAATTAGCCGAAACGGGTCAAACCTTATCGGTTTATTCTCAAAATCCAGAATGTGTATCATATACCCATATTAAACAAGTCTTCAAACTTGTCGGGTCTAAATCACATTCTATCCGGTCTTCGCTTAATCGTGCGTACGTACCGTATCTTTAAAACTAACCGGTCTAAGCGTAAGCTTAACTAAAGACCCGTTAGGATTCTAATAGGTTATTATAAACCTTCGTTCCAGATTAGGAGAACCAGTAAAAGATACCGCACTCGCTGATTTTGAACTATACTTGCTCAGGTAAATACTTTTAACTTATTTCCCTATACGGGCTTGGGTAAGGTATATAAAATACCGCTTGGTCGGGCATTGAATATTTAATCTTATTATGGTTAAATTATTGAGATGTCTCCGTTTAATTTGTTTTGTTGCTTAAAGCCTTTGGGGGGTTAATGACCGTGTCCCGGATATCCCTGGCATCATTTTACGAAATGGCCACGACCTTAGCACTCAGGTGTAGGCGTACACCTGTAGTGTCTCATAAATTAAGTGGTGTGTTAATTGATCTTTAACCCGGCTCGATCCGGGCTACTGAACGCATAAGAAACATGTAATTCCTTTACAAGTTTATATATTAAATAATTATCCCAAGTTATAAAATATTTGTGCCTTGTGCCTTAAATGCATTTCTTAAACTCTTTTCAAAATGAGTCGGTTGATTGTATTTACCAGTGTAAACTGACGTATTTTCTTAAAAAGATTGAGTGCAGGTACTACGCGAAATAGGCTGGCTTGTCTCCTAGCATCCACAATAAGTCTCGCCAGCTTGGATGTCATATCTGTTGAACATTTGTTTCCTTTTTATTTGTGATCTACCTGTGGATTTAAATTCGACTATTTGTGATACTTAATATTACAATATCGTTTGGTTGAATTAAATCTATATATTGCTTCCGCTGTGCATTTAAATATTGTGTTGTTTGACTATTATGTTGCCAACCACGTCACGATACTCCCCCACCGGGCCCACCGGTGACACGTGGAAATCCGGGGTGTGACAGTATCAGAGCCTCGGTGGCTCGTTTCAGTTTTCGGTTTGGTCAGAGCTTCACCGGAAAACCCTCGGAGACATAAAAAGGAGTGTAAATGAAGGTTATGGGAAAAGGCACAGCTGTGTTGATGCAGTCGTTTACGACCAATATTTTAATCAATAGTTCGTCTCTCACACAGAAAGTGTCATAGGGGTTTCATTCTTTATTCGACATGAAATCCTAGGGATTTGAACCTCTTTTTTTTTAACGACCAACATAATTTTTATTCAAAACTAGCAAGGCGCTAGACACCAAAAATTATAAAGTCAAGAAAACAGACAATACCCCAACTGGGACAAAATCCAACCTAGGAAAAACACGAAAAAGTACTCCAATCTTCCCATGTCAAAGACGCTTCTTTCGACCTATTTTTAACCCAAAGAAACCCAAGCGATTTTACCACCTCCAACACTTTCGAAATTGTCGGTCTATCATTATTATACATAGCCTCGTTACATGTTTTCCATATACTCCAGACGATGATTAGGACTAATGCGTGTATGGCCTTTGTTTTAGTGTATGTAGTAAACTTGTTTGTTGATTACTTGTACATATGGTGTAGATCATCATATGAAGCTTGCTAGATGATGATTAAACACATGATCTAGCAAGTATGAGGATCGATCTTGAGAAATTTTTGTTGATCATCCTTTATGTTGAACATGAACTTGTTTATGTGTATGATGATTATTTCTACAAGATATAAGTCTTGAGAATGTAAGATTTCAAAAATAAGATTTTCAAGAAACTAAAGTTTACTTCAAGATCTAACAAGACTTGGTTTTTAAAGAAAATAACCATGTTTTGGATGGTTAAATGGAACTAATAAAGTGTATGTAACATGAAAAATGCAAGGAGATAATTTTTGAAAAATCATGTTACAAGTTGTAAAGGATGAAACTTTGCAAGAATGAGCTTTATAAGATAAAAACCATGGATTTAGTGTTCTTAAACCTTATTAAACAACATGTTAAAAGACTACAAAGTTTTACAAAACTTCAAGTTCATAACATCTTGTAAAATGCATATTTATGGCTATTGGTAAGTTGTGTGAAACTTGTTGTTGATTGATGATGA
Source organism: Helianthus tuberosus (assembly GCA_030545235.1). Taxonomy (NCBI): domain Eukaryota; kingdom Viridiplantae; phylum Streptophyta; class Magnoliopsida; order Asterales; family Asteraceae; genus Helianthus; species Helianthus tuberosus. The sequence continues at coordinate 202,709,280 of CM060351.1, read as the reverse complement.
ATTTTCAAAAGAAAAAGATTTGTTATTAAGCATGGAAACCTCAATTTTTAAGGGGAAACTATGGCAACATTTTTGTTAAAATTAAACACTTAGAATAATATTTTTAAACAAGTGTTTACAAGTAATTTTTGAACTTGGTTTTAACATAAAAATTTGCCATAATTTTTGTTACAAAAATTACAAATATTGGAGGTTGATTTTTTATAATAAAAATGATTAAGTATATATTTAGGAAAATATATATGTAGATGTCACAAAATTATGTGCTACTTGTATATTGAATGTATTAGTTATATTAAAAGCAGGGACTTGAAAATAATATAACACACCAAAATACTAAAAGTTGTAATATAAAAAAATACCAAAATCACAAGAAAACAAATATATTATTTATACCCGAATATTGGATAAATCGGACAATGGACATGGGACAATATATATATATATATATACATTCCGGAAATAAACTCGTAACTTGACAAAAGTGATAAACGGTATTTTTGAAACCGAAGAAACGACAAAATATGAATATTTACAACTATTACAAAATATATATATTTTGTCAAAATAGAAAATATATTATTTTTGAGTGGAGAAAAATATATATTTTCTTAAACAATTCAAAACTATATTATTTTGGTGAAAACTAGAAATATATATATTTTCTAAATTTAATCTTAAAAAATATATTATTTTCAAGATATGTATGAAAGTATACTTATTTTTGCCAAGTAAAGTTTATAGATATTTTTCTATAAAAATTCTCTTAAAATATGTATATTTTAAGAATATAAAATTTGTGATTTTTAGTTGTATAAAAATAATATTACGGAAAATTATACACAAATTAAGTATAAAATACTTAGGGGTTGTTTGGTAGCCTCTTAATGACCATTCAGATGCTACCTCTTAATGGTTTAAAACCTCTGAATAAATAAGATGTAACATCAAGTCTTAATGGTTAAGAGGTAACCTCTGAATGATAAATCATCACATGTCACATTCTTTTACCTTCTCATTGGTAAAATTCTTAATGGTTCTATTAAGAGGTAGCCTCTTAATGACCATTCAGAGGCTACCAAACATCCCCTTAATAAATACAAGAAAATACATATTCCTATACGTATAAATACATACCGGAATACACTACCAATACTTGGGAAAATATATATGTGAGAAATATAAGACATATCAAGTTAAAAATACATTATTTTTAACAAATATTCCAAATAATTGGATAAAAATAGTTTAAGTTAAAATATTCTTATTGTAACTAATAATTATATAATCTGGAATTATATAATGCATATCAACAGTATAACTCAAAGCATACTAAATTACAAAAATAAGTCTTAATAAACAACTAAGACTACGACTCGTTACACGACCTAAACGTCTAATAAAACATAGCACGTGTGTAGGTAGTTGTACGACCCGAGGAAAGGATCTTTGAGTTTACAGGACACCAGACGCAAACTTGTGAGTTCATGTCCCCCTTTTCTTTTAACTGTTTTCGGTTTCATAACTTACGGGGGTGAAATACATCTTTCAAATGTTTCAAATGGTATGGTTAGCTAAGGAATGAACTGTTAGATCATGTGAATGGGTAGGCACAACACTTAAGATCATTAATCTTTGTATAAAGACCGAGGGGCATGAGTGATAGATCTATTTGGGTGTTGCGAGCCCCACCCATGGGTCCAGGAGTGGCCGCATGTGGTGACTATCTCGTTCCAGCCGGGTGGCCCGATACTAAATCCGCAAAGGTTTGAGCCTTCCTACACCATTGCACACATATTAATGTCCTTGCAAAACATTAATTGATCTGTTCATAGACGCTTTCATACCGGTTATGAAAGGAATACTTACAAATGTTTACAAGTTATTGGAACTCATACAAAAACACATGAACTCGCTCAACTTCTGTTGATGCTTTCAAAATTACATGTATTTCAGGAAACAAGATAGATCTTGGGCGCTGGTGTTGTTTTCAAGATGTAAATTTCAAGTTTAGATGTCATCCACTTTTGTTGGTTTGTAACTCAACCTGAGGATATGTTGGTTGAAACTTAAATGACTTGTGTTTGTAACATTTTAAGCTTATGAATGGATGAACATCATTTTAAACATATAGTTGTTAATTATAATGGAATGCAATGAAAACTGATCAAGTCACACATTACACGCTTCCACAAAAGTCAGGGTGTGACAGAAGGAGGATTCTACCAAGCAGCAACAAACTCCTCATCTCATCACAACAACTTCTCAGCAACACACTTCTTCAATCTGTATACTATAAAATAAACATCTCGAGAAACCATAAGAATTTTTCAACAAAGTTAAACAAATTATTATTATTCAAGAGATAGTTAAACTATATCACAGATTACGCAAATTCAGCTCAGCACCAACACATAGAATTTTTATCCGACACACAAGAACCTGCATGATTTAAAATTTTGAACTCACTTTATAACACTGTCTCCCCCTATCGGTAACAACTCCTCCAAGAATAACAGTTTTCCGTACATTAAGAATTTTTAATGAAAAAGACAATATTTTTGGATTTTTATATTTTTTGAAAGAAAGTAAATAATGAAAACAGTAAACACTCTATTTTTGTGAGAATCACCGGTAAGAAGATGATATCAGCAGAATCAACCTGTTTTAACACTATTAGATAGTTCTTTATATAATTTTAGTGAAAAGCAGACCAAGGCGATTACCAGTATTGGTTGTCCACTTAAACAAAATGCATGAACATTTCAAGTTCCATTACCGTATGATACTTTAAGGTAATATTATTCTGATATACTAGCGTGTCCCATTTCAGGACATACCCCCGCGATCAAGGTATGCACAAAGGTTCCTCGTAGTAGGTAAGTATACTGAATTCATCCGTTTTGTACTTACAACGATAGATAATTGGTGATCAGGTCAGTACTTCCGTACAACAAAGAGACCAATATCTAATGAGGGCTAAGACAAATATCAACTTTGGTTCGATTTATGCATTTTGCACATTTGAATGACTCTCTAGGAGAGCTTCTTCAATCTCTGGGTTTTTGGCATTTTTAGCTCTTTTAAGATATCATGGTTGTGCCTAGGTCAGCATGTATCTGGATGCAGCAGAAGGACAACCCTGATATCCCCGGATGAAATAACAGTATAAAGACCCAAATCCTCGGATCTTGGCAATCTATGAACACAAGATTTAAGGTCATTAAACCATACGCCATTGATGTGTTCCCCACTCATACTTAGTTCGTTAGGTTTATATCACATTGGTAAGTTGATTATTTCATGCTTTTTGCCTACTAGTACATCATATGATGAAGCTGCTATCACACATAAGCATTTCAATTCAGTTTCAGTGTGACAGGCTAACTTGTTGATGTACTATCATTTCTTCTTTTTTCACACAGTGATAACTCATTTTTGATTTTCTAATTTTTATATTTTTCATTTTTCAATGTTTTTGGATTTTATGGTTTTCTATTTTTTTAAGAAAACAATAAAATATTTACAAAATTCTTATGAAAAACCAGTTATTCAGGATTCCTCATCCCGTTGAGTTCGACTAAATGTTCAAAGCGAGCCCTGTTAAAAGCTTTTGTGTAAAGATCTGCCAGGTTATCAAGTGTGTCGACTCGATGAAGTTCAATTAGTTTCTTTTGAGCACAATCTCATAAAAAATGATGACGAATGTCAATATGTTTAGTTCTACTATGCTTTACGGGATTGTTTGTTATTGAAATAGTGGCATTATTATCTATCATAATAGGAGTACGAGTGAAATCCAAACCGTAATCGCGCATCTGCTATTGTATCCATAGAACCTGAGAGCAACAGCTGCCCGCAACAATATATTCAGCTTCACACGTAGAGGTAGACATACACGATTGCTTCTTGCATTGCCAAGACACAATCCTTCCTCCTAAGAACTGACAACCACCTGTGGTAGACTTTTTGGTAGACTTGCATCCTCTAAAGTCTGAGTCAGTGTAAGCAACAAACTTCAAATCACTAGCAGCTGGATACCACAACCCAAGTTTAGGTTTCCCCTTCAAGTAACGAAGAATATGCTTCACCGCTTTCATGTGTGATTCCTTTGGATTCGCCTGATATCTGGCACACAGACATATGGCAAACATGATGTCTGGTCTTGAAGCAGTCAAGTACATTAGAGAACCAATCATTGCCCTATACTGAGTTGGATCAACATCTTCAGTACTTTCATGATCTGGGCCAAGATTGTGTTTTTCGCAGATGGGTGTGTTGAAAGTAGAGCAATCCTCCATTTTGAATCGAGATAAAATGTCATACATATACTTTGTCTGATGTATGAACATTCCATCCTTCTTCTGATCAACTTTTAATCCCAGAAAGAAAGACAGCTCACCCATAGCGCTCATTTCAAACTTGCTCTTCATCACCTTCTCGAACTCGTGACACATGTTTTCATCTGATGACCCAAAGATGATGTCATCCACGTACACCTGTACCAGCAGAAAATCTTCCTTCTTTCGTTTGATGAACAGTGTACTATTAATCTGACCTCTTTCAAAACCATTCTTTATTAGATATGTTGACAGTGTCTCACACCAAGCCCTGGGTGCTTGATGTAATCAATACAAAGCCTTATCCAATTTGTAAACATGGTCTGGAAATTCTAGTTCAACAAACCCATCTGGTTGTGAGACCTACACCAGTTCCTGGACTTTCCCATAAAGAAAGGCACTCTTCACGTCTAGTTGGTAAACTTTGATGCCATTGAATGATGCGAAGGCTAGGAATAAACGAATTGCTTCCAACCTTGCCACTGGTGCAAACACCTCATTGTAATCAATCCCTTCTTGTTGATTGAAACCTTTCATGACCAATCAAGCCTTGTTTCTCGTAACTATTCCTTTGTCATCTCGTTTGCACTTAAACACCCACTTAGTGCCAATCTCTTTTTCACCTTTAGGAAGATCAACTAGCTCCCAAACCTTCAACTTCTTAAACTGGGCTAATTCCTCTTGCATAGCTTCAACCCATGAATTGTCTTTCAGAGCCATGTGAATGTTTTTCGGCTCCTCTTGAGAAATAAAGCAGCTATACAAGCACTCATTCATAACCCTAGTATTCTCAATCGTGGCATACAGCCCTGAACTTTCTGCTATGCTTCTCCTTGTCTGAACACCTGCATCAGGATCTCCAAGTATAATATCAACTGGATGATCTCTGTTTGCTCGTGTCGTAGCAACAACATCAACCTCTAAATTATCACCCAGGTTTGATCCAATCTCCCCCTGAACATTCTGATTTGCAAACGGATTAGTGAAATCCTCCCCTTGAATAGGTTCAGACTCACTATCTCTTGAATTATAAACAACAGCACTTGAGGAAGTTTCTGGAGCATCTGTCATTGAAACACTCGATCTTGGCATGAAGTCACCCTCTTCATCTTCACTGATCACAGTTTGGATCAACTGAGACTCATCTGCATTTGAAAACTCAGGAATATTAAATGATTTAAACACACTTTTTGTTTATCTTTGTTTCACACAATGGTGCAGGGTAAGCCAAATGGTTCAAAGCCTGTTAAGTTTGGTTTCTCGTTAAACATAAGTTCATGACATGTTTTGTCAAAACATTTAAATGTTAACACTTTGTTTAGGACATAGCAAGCTGTATTAACAACTTCTCCCCAGAAAAGAATTGGAAGCTTGGAATCTGAAAGCATTGTCCTAGCGGCTTCAATCAACGTCCTGTTTTTCCTCTCAGCAACTCCATTCTGTTAAGGCATATAAGGAGCAGAATATTGATGTTCAATTCCCTTGCGAAGACAATAGAGATCCAAAATCTGATTCTTGAACTCCGTGTTGTTATCATTCCTTATCCTCTTGATCCTTGCTTTATGGACGTTTTCCAATTTATAAACAGATCCATCAGCAGCTCTACTGTCTCATCTTTTGTACCTAAAAAGAAAACCCATGAATAACGTGAGTTATCATCTGTGATAACTAAGCAATAGTACTTTCTACCTATGCTCCTCACGTTCACTAGACCGAATAAATCCATGTGAAGTAATTCATAAGGGGCATCTATGGAATTTACTGTTTTTGATTTCTGAGGTTTCTTATGTTGTTTTCCCTTTTGACATGGAAGACATTTATCTTCCACATGAAACCTCTGCCATAGCATCCCTTTCACTAAATCATTTTTAATAAAATAGTTCATTTTTCGATAGTGAATATGGGCCATGCATCTGTGCCACAACATTGACTCAGCTTCAGATGATGTAGGTGCAATATGTCTGTAGCTTCCGTCTGTATCGAGTCTATATTTTGTCCTGTATGTGTCTATGTATAGTTTTGTGTGAATATTATATTATAACGGGGAGAAATGAAACGAATATGTAAGTTGTAAAGTCAATCCGGTCGGATGGCTTTGGTTATCCGGACGGATGACCATCCAGCCGGATGACATGATATCTCCCAGTTGAGCTTTGCCTATAAATAGAGACTTAGGGGTACATTTGTTAGAATTTTTGGAAGTCTGTCTCTGCGGCGAAGCTCTGTCCAGCTCTCATCAGAACCTTGTATTTTCACATTATCTGAATGAGAATGGATGCTTTAACCGTAGATTTCGTTGTTGATTACTCTTTGACACTGTATATGGATTCCGCACTTCTACAGTGATCGATCCGACCTGAGTTCTTCAGTCAAAGAACCGACCCTATCACAAGTGGTATCAGACCACCAGGAGGTCGGATTCGGAGAGGATTACAGCGTTTTGACAGAGATTTCGACCGATTACAACCGATTTCCGCCAAATCTCACCGGAGATTTTACCCGATTCTTCATCTACTTCTTCATTTCTATCTGTGTTCTACCTTTTCTCACTCAAAACAACGAAAAATCTAAAATTGACATAGTATTCACGGATAAAATGGACTAAATTTGACATAATCTTGTTCGCGATCTGTTATAGTATAATCCTACAAATTTTCACTGCAAATTTCGAACTAAAACACATCGAAATCGATCAAAAACATGAACTTTGAACTGAACGTTGCTGATGTCACTCGTCTGATCGGATAGTCATCCGATCGGATTGCCTTTGTTTAGTGTTTCATACTTACCTGCTGACGTCATACTCATCCGATCGGATTGCCATCCGACCGGATCAGTATTGTATTGTTTGAGAAGTTCAAGATCAACAAGCGGACGACCCTCTAATCGGATTGCCATCCGACCGGATGGCCATTCGTCACTTGGCATATTTGTGATACAAGTTCAAAAAGGTGATCCGTCCGGACATTCATTCGGATGAACGACCATCCGATCAATTGTTTGTGTTTGTGTTTTGAAATTTGACCAAGTTTGACTTTTTCAGGTACATTAATCATGGCAGAAGAGTTCATGAATCCTTTTGGTGATTACTTTGCATACAATAGCAATGGAGCTACTTCATCTAACGCAAACCCCAAAACAGCTACGAAGGCGATATCCGATTCACTAAGTGTCGACAATGCGTATGGCACTTATAAAAAACCACCAAAACTTATGGCGATAGAGGATTACAATCGCTAGTCAAAGCGGTTTGATGGATGGTTGAGAGCATTCTCTTACGACAGTTGGAAATGTCTCAAGAATGGATACACTGCTTCAAGAGCAGACCATGAGAATCTAGAAGATAATGAGCAAGAAGAGTTTGTAGCCGAACAAAAAGCAATTGCACTGCTACACCAGTCTGTCAGAAACAATGTCATCTCACAGATCGATTACGACAATTCGAAGGATTTGTGGGGAAAACTTGAAAAGAAATGTACTGGCGGTGAAGAGATAGTGAAAAACAAAAATTCTTTGTTGAAAAATGAATTCGATTTATTTACGTGTATGAAAAATGAAAATGTGCGCCAAATTATCTGAAGATTCTGTCATTTAAAGGCAGAATTAGCAAGATTTGGAATCAAGAAAGACGAGGAAGAGTTGGTTGATAAGATGTTTGAGGCGTTGTCGAATGAACAAGATTGGCAATACTTTGGTTTAGTGCTCAAGAACACAAAGCCGATGGCAGAAATGACACTGAACTGGTTGATTGAACGACTTGAAGGGCACGAGTTGGAAATCAAGAAGATGAATAAAGTGAGCAACACATAGTATCAACAAAATGTTGATCTATATTACAGAGGCAGTATGATTCCTAAAGGTTACATCATCGAAAACCACTTTTAGTGCCGAAAGCTCAAATACGGTTGCACAAGAGAAGCCTAACAGTGGATCTTCATTAAACAGTTATGGTTATCATGGTACTGGTTCTAGTGCACCTACTTCTTCCGCATCAAACACTCAGCAATCTCAAAATTTTTCAAACTCCAACATTTTCCAATGCAACATAGCCGTCAATCTGAATAATGCACAGAACTTCAATGAAGAAACGGCTAAGCAGCAAATGGTGTTTCTCGCATCAATTTTGGAAACTTACGAGAGCCTAGTCGCCGGGAAAATTGGCAACACCAATCTCATCAAAGAAGACTATGATCAAATAGATCTGAAAGAGATGGAATTTATCGACATTTGCTGGTGTATGGCTAGCGTTATTCTCCAAGCTCAGAGATTCATGGAGATTACAGGGCGAAACTCGATTGGAGGACCATCTACAAAGTTAGGTTTCGACAAGTCAAAAGTGACTTGTTTTAAATGCAAACAAAAGGGTCACTTCAAAAGAGAATGTTGAAATTCTGCTGCTGACGAGACTCCAAACCCGTTCCACGACGATTATTACAGAAAGGCATTCTATCATCGAAATCGTGAGGAGCCATCGAAAATGAAGTAAATTGAAGAAAATCCGAAAGAAAAGTCAAGAGCTTTGGTGGTGATCCAAGACGATGAGGGATTTGACTGGAGTGAATTTCTTACTGAAGAGGATGCTGTCGGTTATGCATTTATGGCACATATTGAACCACCAGCACCACCTTCAACATACAACCGAGAAAGAAGTTTAGAGCAAATAAAGAAGAAAAAGATCAACCTAGCTTACAAAGAAGCTAAAAAGGCGAAAAGATGGGATCCAGATCAAGAGTGTTACTTGGATTCAAAGGGAAACATCTGTATTGATCCATCAACCATTGATTTCGAAGCTCTTGTTAAATCAATCCCACTAGTAGAAAAACAAATCAAGATAGATGCAGCAAACAGAACTAAGAGAGAAAGACTGAAACAGGAGAGACATGAGAGATATCTGAAGTCCTTGGAGCCAAAGAAATTGGATGAACGGATTATCGACGTTGAGAAAGAGATGACAGGTGAAAACTTGTCCAATATGGCAGATCAAGTCTTGATGGCGAAGGCTAATGAGGTAGATTCCAAGTCTGCTTCTAGGTCTGAGTCGTCTGAAAAGGTTAGTTCAAGTGGTTCAGATAATGAACCAGGTAAGGATGAAACTGCTAAAACAGAAAGTGTTTGCAGAGGTTGCACACGAGAGTGCAAAGTCTACAACACAAGTGATTATCTCTCAAGAAAGAGAATCGAGGAGCTAACAGATAAAATTAGCATAATAGACAGAGAAGTAATTGGTAGAGATAAACTAATAAAAGGTTCAACTGAGAGAATCAAAGAATTAACTGAAAAAATTGAAACTGATAAAAATGATGTTGAACGATTTCGCCAAGAAAATGAAAAACTGATGCTCGAAAACAGAAAATTTTTTGAAAATTTTGATAAACTGAAAAGAACAGTAAAAGATTCAGATGAACGTAACTCAAAAACTCATAAACAAAACACTCATTTATCAGGAGTTCTTCAAGCTAAAGAAAAACTGATAAATCAGCAACTGGATGAGATTGCGAATCTCAAGCTTCAATTTCAAGAAGCCAAAATTGAAAATGAGAGAATTAACCTGAAGCTGAACAGCTATTCTTCTGCTAGCTTTGTTCTTCAACATATTGTTCCCAAACAGATTGGGAAGAACAAAGCCGGTGAAGAGATTTATTCAGATGGAACCGAGGTGGGATATCATAAGGTTCCACCACCCATGTGCAATAATTTCACAAAGAAACAATCTGGGTTGGTTAATGAATCTAAATCAAGTGATAAAACTAATGTTGAAAAACTACCAGAAAACATTGATGTCATATTCAATTCACAAACCAATGAAGATAGCATTGAATCTGAGGTTGTTAAAAATGTTGTTGAAAATGTGTTAAAATCTGACAGTTATTCCATGGTTGAGGATGATGAATGTTTCTTAAACAATAACATCCCGAAACCAAAATCCCAGAACAACTTAAATGATGAGCCGACTCTTGTCATGTACAAGATGGCTGGTTCGGATAAGCTGTACTCAGATAATGAGTTTCCAATTGAAAACGTGAATGTGAATAAACTGAAAAAGGTTTTCAAACTTGTTGAGATTGATGTTTCTGAGATCGAAGGTTTTAAGAGTTCTAAGAGGTTTTTGAACTTTCAACGTGATAAATCTTACTACAACAAACCAAGTGTGCCACCACGCTTTCATAAAAACAATCAAAACTGAGGTTTTGGTGGGCATCAGGGTGGTAAGAATTACCAGAAAAAGAACTTTCAGAAATAAAATTTGTTGAAAAGAAAACATTTGTGAAGAGCTCAAGCTCATTGTCCGAACAAGAGTCGGAAATTTTCTCAAAAACAAATGAAGAGTTCTTTGCTAAAAAGGGCTCACAAACGCAGACTGATGGTCAAAATCGGGTCGTCGATACCCGAACGTGCTTCAGATGCAACCAAACTGGTCACATTGTGTCACACCCCGATATTTCCACGTATTACCGGTGGGCCCGGTGGGGAGCATAGTGACGTAGTTGATATCATCATAGTCAATAATCACAGTTCAACGCACAGCGGAAGTCTAAAAGTAATAATATTACAAACCAAATGAAAGTATCATAAGTATTACAAACGGAATGTAAAAGGATCCACATGCGGATCAAAACATGGGAAATATTGTTCAACAGATTTTTAAGTGACAAAGCTTGCAAGACTTCATTATTTATTCACTCAGGAGTAGCCCGCCTATTTCGCATAGTACATGCACTTAACCTTTTGGAAAATACGTCAGTTTACACTGCTAAATATAATTAACCGACACTTTTTGAAAGGTTGTTTATGAAAATTGATTTAAATGCACAAGGCACAAATAATCTTTGATAACTTGGGATAATTATTTAAAAATAATCTTGTAAAAGAATTATATGTTTATTATACGTTCAGTAGCCCGGGTTGAATACCGGGTTAAAGATTAATAGACACACCACATAATATAACCTACGGCGAGTTATTCTCGAACAGGCAGGTATATCATTTTACATACGCACCGGCAGGTGTATGCCTACACCCCGTTCTTAAGTCGTGGCCATTTCAATGAATGAGCCGAGGATATCCAGGACATGGTCATTAACCCCCCAAAAGCTTTAACAAACAAAATAGATTAAACGGGTTATCTCAATGAATTAACCTTCATACGATTAAAGATTCAATACCCGACCAAGCGGTATTTTATATACCGTATCCCAAGCTCGTATTAGGTAAAACGAGTTAAAAGTATTTACCTGAGCAAATTATACAAATTTATCCCAGCCGTATACAATCAGCAAGTGCAAATATCTTTTACTGGGCTCCTAAATCTGGAACGAAGGTTTTAATAACCTATTAGATTCCTAACGGGTCTTACTTAAGTTTAAACTTAGACCGGTTAGTTTTAAAGAAAGGTTTACGGTTCAAAACGCAAGATTAAGCGAAGACCGGATTAGAATGTGATATAGACCCGACAAGTATGAAGACTTGTATAATATGGGTAAACTAAACACATTCTGGATTTTGAGGTAAAAAGATAAGGTTTGACCCGTTTTGGTCAATTTATGCAAACTAGTTACATAAACCGTACCGAACGCGAATAATGCATAACGGGTAACCAAAGGAGTCATATACAGATTTCACAAGTAAATATGCCTTAAATATGTTGTGATATTAGTAGGATACCTTCCATTATGCCCAAAACGAATTTAAAATCAAATTAAGCCCCGTAGGGGTATTTCGGTCATTTTAAAGATTATAAAGAGGTTATATACTAATCTGAGATTCTGGTCTAAAATGATCAGTAAAATTAATTATTTTTGCAAGTCATATCAGTAGGGTATTGCATATATGTGAACTTTATCATTTATAACCAAACTATGCGCCGTAGGGGCATTTTGGTCATTTCACATAAGCTTTAAAGGTCAAATTTAGAAATCTGAGTTCAAAACTTTTACTTACTGTTAAAGTATAAAAAAATTACTTAAAAAATCAGTAGGTATTAAGTCTTATGTGTCAAAAATAGTTTTAATCCATACTATGCGTTTAAAACGCGTAAAAAGTCGGTTTTAGGCGATTTTCGGGTTATATAAAGAAATCTGAGTTTTTGACCAGTTTATAAAGTTCAAAATATTTTATTTATCATATAAAATCAGTAGCAACAGATTTGGTATCAAAATGTTATGTAAAACTCATTTTATTAGCAAAAAGGGTATAACCGTCCATTACCGAATCAAAGCAAGAACCCTACATTATGGTCAGTTTAAAAATAATTAAAAATCTTTAAAAATCCCAAAATATTATATTACATCAGTGGGTAAAAATTTTGGTGTCGAAATTTGGGTTTAAATAGGCTTTATGCTAAAAATGCCGTTTAATTAATAAAAAGCTTTCAAATTACGATATCGAGCATAACTCCTAATGTAGACCTCAAACTGATGTCAAATTTTTACGACATGTTTATAAATCAGTAATGAAGGTTTTTTTGTCCTCTCACATTTTCAAAAATCTCGTTTTAATATCAAAAGGGCATAATGGTCAACATTTAAGCAATTAACGGAAACATGCAATTGAATCGGATTAATTATGAACCAAGTTGTATAACCTTAGAGGGTTATACTAACCTATAACCTGGTCCTAATGGAACTTTAAAGCATATCTAAACTAAGCTAAATTGGGTCAGAACTGAAAGTCAAAGCAAAAGTCTACTTTTGCGACTTTCGGTTCCGAACCGAACCTAAGCTCAAAATTGTCGGGTTGAACATGCTTAGACATGTTCTTACATTAATTACCAAGTTATATAAGTATTAAAACAGGTTTCATAGCTTCTACATTGTTAGTTATGAGTTTATTTGCAAAATAGCTTTCTGTTGACTTTTTAATATTAAGTTTGACCCGACAATTGACCTAGTTAGAGTGAAAATCAGAGGGTGCCCTTTTAAGGGTTTATTTCCCACATAATTACCAACTCATAGCCACTTTCAATTCGAAAAATGACTGGACCATTAGTGATTAATCACTAAGTCAAAGCTTAATTATGACGGCTTTGACTTTTGGTCATTAGACTAAAAAAGCTTTTAACTTAGGAGGTTAAGAACACTTACAATGGTCCTTAACACGAATTAGGAACTTGAGAAAACTTGCTTGAAGTCCAGAGAGCTCCAGAGAGTGAGTTTTGAATAATTTTCAACTGAATGCAAAAATGGTGCAAACAAGAGTTCTTATATAGCCAAATAAACTTCACAAGATCATTCCAACAAGGTCTACAAGTGATTCCTGATCATCCCAAGTGTCCCCTATGCATGTAAAACCATTGGTTCAGTCCCTGAATTTGAAAACCACCATGCAAAGGCGGTGCAACTGGCTGGACTCGCAGCTGTGCAGAGAATCTGCCCAGATCAGGCCATCGCGTCGCGCGACAGGAGAAGGTGATGGTGGTGGCGTGACGCCACCATAGTGGTGACCAGAACAGCAAGTTTCAATTTTGACATTTTCACCCCCTGGACCTTCTAAAACGTAAATTCTTTCATTTTAAGAACATTTAACCCATTTAACTTTTATTCTTGTGATCCATGAGATATAACCAAACACCATTAGGTCTGGTTTCGTTAAATGATAACTGAAAACATAAGTTTTGCCTTGTTGACGCTTTTAACCCCTTAATTACGAAAGTTAACGTATTTTCCTCATATGATATCGAAACCATGTGAAATTTTTATCACTTATTCTCGGGAGCATAATTAATCGTTACAAAGATTCGGGTTCGTTAAAAGTGTTGGTGCACTACATCTGTTGACTTCGTCTTGGATCGAGTCTTACGTTGAATTGTATAGATTAGGGCACGTTTTACGAGAAAATAGGAAGTGTATAGTGTGTAGTGAGCTGATTTCGCTCATAGGGTCTTAGACTAAAGGTTTCGCTTATTTGAACATTGGTGATTTCGCTTATATGGACATATGTACATATAAGCGAAATCAGAACATTGGGATTTCGCTTTTATGGACATATGTACATATGGGCGAAATCAGAACCCTATATATAGGGGTCTCATGAGCGAAATCATCATTCATTGCCTTGTATTCCATACCAAAACTCTGTCGGTGTGAAGATCGAGCTGTAATCGTTTGTTAATCAATACAATCAGTGTTGAAAGTGAAGTATTAGTTGTCTCTACCTCCGTTTCTTGTTATTCCGGACCTGAAACGAAGTTGAACACCTCTGAACGACTCGTTCGGGTCAATACATGATCCTACAAGTGGTATCAGAGCTCAGGAGGAGGAGTTCTGCAGAGAATAGCTGGAATTTATTGAGATTTCTTGTTTCTACACCTTCTTTCATTATTTCAGAAAGTTTTACCAGTTATAATTCGCTCAAAATTTCACAGAATGTGTGTTATTGAACATTAACAAACCCTGGAAAGTTTCGGACCAAAATACGGACTAAAAATGGAACAAATTAACAACCAAATAGGTTTCGTTTTTACGGACATCCCATGATTTCGCTCTTGTGACCATACTAGTTTCGTTCATAGATACACAAAATCAGAGGTTTCGCTTATTCGGACCATCATATTTCGCTTTTGTGTCATCATATCAGAAGGTTTCGCTTTTATGTCATCTTGATTTCGCTCCAAGATCATCCAAACAGCCTGATTTCGCTCTTATGTCACAATATCAGAGATTTCGCTCATAAGGTCAACTCAAATCCTGATTTCGCTTCAAAGGTCATTAGGGTTTCATTCTTGTGACATAATTCTGGGTTTCGCTTTAAAGAACATCAGGGTTTCGCTTATACATACATCAGTAGTTTCGCTCCAATAGACATCAACAGTTTCGCTTCAACAAACTATCTGAGTTTTCGCTCGTTGTGCACAAACACCTGATTTTGCTTTTTAGTCACTGATCTTGAAAAACGTGCTAAGTCATCATGGATACCGAGTTCTACAACGCGTTTGCTACTTCGTCTACTCCGACTTCCATTGCTCAGAACATGAATTTGGAAAACGAGACAGGAACCACCCAAAAGCCCCCGAAATTAATGAGTATCGAAGAATACTACGGGTGGAAAGATAGATTCGAGAACTGGGTTCAGGCTAACCATCTGAGATTATGGGAGTGTATTTTGAAGAAATATGTTTTTCCACAGACTGATTTGAAAGTTGATAAAAAAATATCTGAATTTAGTGATCAAGAACGTGATATGTATAGAGCTGAAAAGATGATGATCAGTCTACTTCAGCAAGCCATCAAAGAAGACATTTTCATACTGCTACAGCATGACAAAACTGCAAAGTCAATCTGGGATGCACTTAAAGTCAAATTTGAGGGTAGCAAAAATATGATTAAAAGCAAGAAGGCACTGTTAAAGAAAGAGTTTGATCTATTCAGCAGTCTACCGGGTGAAGACACAAAGAAGCTGATTGAAAGATACTGTCATCTTGTGCGATCTATGTCAATGCTAAGTATAAAAAAGGAGTCTGAAGAATGGGTAGACAAATTAGCTGATGCGTTACCGCAAAAAGAGTGGGGAACTTATTTGATGATTCTGAAAAACACAGGGGTTTATGATGGGTTATCAATTGGTCAGTTTATCGAAAAGATTGAGGGTCAAGATTTGGAACAACAGAAGATAGCGAGGATGAACAGTTCAAGTGGTCAACAGGATGTAAAGATGTACTACAAAGGTAGTATTCCAGTTCCAGAAGCTGAGAGAAGTCCGAAAATCCAGACTGCTTTTAGTGCTGGGGATTCTACAGAAAAGATTGATCAAAGTTCAAACAAAAGCAGCAGTGGTTTTTCATTATATCCGAGTGTTAATCCAAAGAGTTCATCAGAAAGCTTTCAGTCTCAAAGCACAAAGATAGGAAATGGTTATGTGATTCAATGCAACATCGCTCTAAATCTTCCAGAAGGTCAAAGTTTTCCAGAAGACACCGCTAAAGACCACATGGCTCTACTTGGTTCTGTGTTGTTATCTTATGAGGGTCTAGTGGCTGGTCGAATCGGAAATCCTATGCTCACCAAAGAGAATTACGATCAAATAGACGTCGAAGAGATGGAACTGATGGATATCAAATGGTGTCTAGCGAGTGTTCTTAGACGTGCTGAAGAATTCAAAACGATTACCGGGAGAAATGACTTTCTTAATACTCATGTATCTACTTTAGGTTTTGATAAATCTAAAGTTACTTGTTTTCGTTGCAGGGAGAAAGGCCATTTCAAGCGGGAGTGCAAGAACAGAGAAGCTAGTGGCGCTCAGAATCCGTTTGGAAAAGATGATTACTACCGGAAAGCCATTTATCAGCAAGTTGGTCAATCACAAGACTCACAGATGGCTCATGGTAGAAGAATCGAGGATTCAAGAAGAGCATGTGTGGTGGATTTTGACTGGAACAATTATATCTCTCCTGATAGCAAAGCATGCATAGTTGATCAAGATGATGAGAGGCTACCTGAAGGCTTCAGCTGGAATATGTTTGCAGATGAGAATGGGAATTTTAAAGCTTTCATTGCTAAGATTGTCAGAGAACCAGACATGTTTACCACATGGATGAAGTCTATTGGAGTGACTATAAAGAGTGTGGATGAAGAGTCTGTTGTTTCTGTTGAAAGTTCAGAAAGTGCTGATGAAAGTCTACAAAGTTCTGATGAGAGTGTACAAAATGTTGTTACTTCAGAAAAGGAAGTTGTATTTGATCAAATACCATCAGATTCTGGTTTATCCGATGCTGATTCTGAAAAATCTGTACAGTTTGATCAGTCACCAGTTGATAGTAGCAGTGATGATGAGGAAGAGAAACATATAAATGTTGCAAAATCTCATCTTTCTCCTGAAAGTTTTCATTTCTATTTTGCAGATCGTATGGAGAAACTGAAGGAGAAACGAGCTGTTAAAGAACAACAACAAATGAAATATGAAGATGTTGTTGAGAAAGAGAATGCTGAAAGTGTTATTGAGGAGATGATTGAAACTAAGAAGGTGAAAGAAGAAGAAAAAGTGATTGAAGTGGTAAAGACAATTGAGATTGAGAAGATTGTTGAAGTTGTAAAGCCTTGCATAAAGTGTTTGAAAGTTTGCAAGGAATGTGCTGCAAAAGACGACATCATTGCTGAATATGAGAAGAAGAAAGAGCAGTTACTGTTCAACCTCAATTATGTGAAAGAATCTTATGATGTCTTGAACAAAACAGTAACTGGTCTCCAAAAGACAAATTCAGAAAGAGAACAAGCACTAACGATGATGAATGCTGTGATGATGACAAAACAGAAAGCCATCAACTTTTACATCGAATAGAGTGCTAAATGGAAGCAAGAGTTGGAGACAGAAAAGATCGAGAATGAGAGAATTAGACGTTTATTACAAAGTTATTCTAGTTCTGATTATCTCATTGATCGTATTTATCCAACTGTTGCAGGTATGGAAGCTTTTCAAGATGAGAAGCCGAAGAAAAAGAAAGATAGTGGTAAGAAACCGACTGTTAGCTATAACAAGTGTCCGCCTCCAATTTGGGAAGGGTATTCTCCTAGAAAACCAAACGAGGAGCAACTTGAAAAACCAGTCAATATAAAGCTAAAAACCGATACAACTGACGTTTTACCAGATAACATTGATGTCACGTTTACCTCGTCCGATACAGATCATGAGTCCGAGTTAATCAAAAAGGTGGTCGATCAGGTGTTAGATACTGAGGAGGAGTCTGAGTCAAAGTCTGAGTCTGGAGGGTCAAATTCGTCAGTCAACAGTTCAAAGTCATCGGTTAAACGGTCTTATAGTAAAGAATTTTTGTTATCGAAAGCAAATTTGGATGATGAAAAATTTAAAGTTGCATACACTTTAAATGATTCGGACAAATTATACTCTGACAAAGAGTTTCCAATAAGAAGTGTTCGTTTTGACATGATCAAAAAGGTTTTCAAAATGACAGAAATTAATATTTCTGAAATAAAAGATTTAAATCTTACTGAAAAACCTAAAAAGTACACTTCAAGAGTTCAACAACGTCTAAACAAGAAAAAGGGTTACAATTCTGGTTCTAGTTTTTAAAAGAAACCAAACCAAAATCGTAGCTACAAAAAGAAAGGTCTTGGATTTATTCCACCAGAAAATCATATAAATTTGAAAAATTCTAAAACAAAAACAGAATTTGTGTCAGGTGGAAGTGCAGAAGAGGAACAGAAGAAACCATTCTGGAGACAGTCAAATCAACAATTTCTTGCTGAAAAGAAGAAGAATGGAACTGAAGTGTTTTATCAAAGAGAGACTCGTACCTGTTACAAGTGCAATGAAACTGGTCACATTGCATGGAACTGTCGGAAAAATGCTAAAACAAAACAAGGAGTTTCTCAGAAATTGAAAGAAAAGGTTGTTGATATTGAACCACCAACCGACAAATTTAAAATTTTTTAAAATTCAACTTATGAGGTTGGTGAGTGTTCTAAAAAGAATTTTTATAAAAAGAAAGAGAATGACAACCAAGTGTGGGTTGTTAAGAAAGTTGATGAGAAAGTCGGCGATGAATCTGGTTCCACAAAGCCAGAAGAGCCACAGGTTGAGGTGAAAATTTCAGTGAATGATGATGAGTTTCCATCACTGAAATTTGAAGAAATTAAACGAAAAGTTGGTAAGGTTGAGATCTCAGATCAGTTTTATTCTGAGAAAACTGAGTTTGATGTCGAGAAAACATTCAATGGAAGTGTTAAGAAAATTTTTGGAAAAATGTTTATTGGGAAAGTAAAGGGGGTTAAAGAGTTTTATGCAACTAAAAAGGCAACTTACAACCCTACTGTGCAAGAATTGAAAGCCATCAAGTCTGAGAAGACTTGGATGGAAGTTTGTTTCCCTTGAAGTCTTAGGACTATGCCGGAGCTCCCAAGTTTGTAATCGCGGATCAGGAATCGGCATTTTTCTTAATATTTGATTGTGTGTTTTGATTCTTAAAAATAGTTAAATTTTTACAGGATAAGTGTGACTTGCCGGAGCTTCCAGGTAGGTAAGTGCGAAGCAGGAATCGGCATTTTGATTAGTAAAATGGTTTGTGTAGAGGTTTATTCCTACATAGGCTTGAAAGTTGTGAATATTTTTACAAGAGGTACAGAGGTTGCGTACATGCAAATGGTAAATCAGGGACATTAAGTTGTACTTGATCTGCTACAAGTGATTGAATGGACAATATGATGAACCAAACCCCTAACTTTAGAAGTGGTAAATTTAACAAAACTTATTTTCCGGAAAAATCATTTTGGTTAAAACAAACTTAAGTGTTTTGAAATCATAATGAGAAAATAGTTTTGTGAAAGGGGGAGTTCTGATTGTTTATGCCTAGTGAATGGCGATTTGATGCAATTCGATGTCAGTTGTCAAGTTTTTGTACAGTTCATTTTATGTTTCAAGTGGGTCAAGAGTCTAGTAGTTTTCAAATTTCCTTTAATGTGTTTGCATTTTAGGGGGAGTAGAAATTGTTAGAAAATCCAAAAACATTTGAAAATTTGAAAATGACAAAAACATGATAAAATCAAAAATGAGTTTTGTTGTGAAATAGAGGAAATGATAGTACATCAGTAGACTGTCACAACATGCTAAAAAAATGGAAAGTTAAATTGTGATAAACGGTCTCACTGATGATGTGCCAGTAGGTTTTTGCACATTTAGTAGATTGTGACGAGATATAAACATAAATTCAAACTTGCTTATATCGTGGGGAACAACTTCTTGGATATATGGGTAACCCCCGAAATCTTGTTTGAAAGGTCCCTCTTTCTGAGATACTAGGTCTTTATGCTCAGTGATATCTGGGGTATTATCCCGGGACTTCTGATAATGCGGAAGCAATGGCCTAGTCCCCGGAGAATACTTTCCTTTTGCTTGAAAAATAGCACAGCCCTCAGCAAAAATAGACAATAAAATTGCTAATTAATGTTGTTGTAAAAAAGATCCTCTAAAGGGGACCCACCAAAAGTCGAGCCGTCATCTCTCTGCTGAACGGAAGTTCTGACCTGAGCTCTCACGGTTTCGCAATCAACCCTTTACAGATATCATCTGTGGTATACTCACCTGTAAGACTGAATATTGGGATCTGGATACGGGAGTATATTCAAGTAGTGGGACACATGATTGAGTTTAAGTTCCTAAGACATTAATATCGTATCTCGGAACAGTTGAACTTTGTGTGAGAATTTAAGTGGACAAGTATACTGACAATCTAAGTGAATTGTTTAGAACTTAAAATGAAATGAAGCTTAACGGTGTTGGTGATATGTCTCAGAAACTGGTATGATCTTCTTACACAAACTCACAAAAATATTGTCTGTAAATATCTCTTTATTGCATTTCTTTACATTAAAAAATTCAAAAAGATTTTCAGTGTGTTTTAGCATAAACTTTTGAAAAAGTCAAAAAGATTTTCGACAACTGATATTGGAAAGCTGATTGTCAAAATTCCGAGTGCTAAACATGATGACATTGTTGTGAGGGGGAGTATGTTTTAATCATCAAATGTGTTTTGTCAATCAACAAGTGGTTCATCATAAAGAAAGTAGTTAGAGGGAGGGTGATTGTTGATGCATATGAGAGTTAGTGTTGGTGCACTCAAATTGTTAAATGCATAAAATTTATTTCTGGGTTAAGAATGTGCAGGAATAGCCAAGTTTCAATTCTGAATCTGATGATAGAGTGCAAGGTTTCGGATTCTGAAAATAAAGAAAGCCAGACAAAGATCCTGAAGCAGATGTTGCTGAAGAACAAAGGAATGCCAACAAATCAAGAAAGGGAGTCTGTTGATAAAGATAGAGAGAGAAAAGCCCAGAGACTGATCAAGACTGAAGAAGTGAAGACACAGCATTGTCGTGACTCGATAGTCGACTCGTCAACATCCGAGGGGGAGTCTGTTGGTGCACTACATCTGTTGACTTCGTCTTGGATCGAGTCTTACGTTGAATTGTATAGATTAGGGCACATTTTACGAGAAAATAGGAAGTGTATAGTGTGTAGTGAGCTGATTTCGCTCATAGGTTCTTAGACTGAAGGTTTCGCTTATTTGACCATTGGTGATTTCGCTTATATGGACATATGTACATATAAGCGAAATCAGAACATTGGGGTTTCGCTTTTATGGACATATGTACATATGGGCGAAATCAGAACCCTATATGTTGGGATTGAACCCTATCAGAGGAACAGATAATTAGAGCCAAAACTGGATCAGAGCAGTGGATCCAGAATAAGCAGATGTTTAGATTCAAATCTCTCCCCTTGAAAGTGGTTTCATATCTGCTGACCTCCTATCTGCTGATCTTACTAAGTGCTGACCTACAACTGCTGCCTTGCATCTACTGCCAAATGTCAAAGACTGATGGAAGACCAAAGCTCTACTGATTCAATCTACTGCCTTGAGTCTAGTACTGCTGATCCGGACAAGCACTGCTGGGTTCACAACAGTGGAAGGATGCAGCAGCTGTTTAAGTGTCTTTTATGTAATGAATTGTAATAGCAGTAGTTAGTACATCAGTGTTTGTATAGATCAGAGGTTAGAGTTTGTTAGGAGGTTAGAGGTCACTTTCATGGTGATGTCAGCTAAAGGTGCTCAGTGGTTTGCTAGTGCCTATAAATAGTTCAGTACTTTGTACTGTTCTATTAGCTCTTGCAATACCGTCTTCTTTGCACGAACAAACGCTGAGCTCTGGCTGAGGGGGAGTTTGTATTCAAGCATTACTTGTAATCATTGTTGAAAGTAAATTCAACCATTCGATTTCTTGTTGAAAATGTCTTGATCAAAGCAATTCTCTCATTTGATTGTATGCAAAGTTTGTTTTCATATTAATTCCGCTGCACAACTCTTTCATTTCCATCTTAAGTTCAAACGAAAATACAATCAAAAACAAACTCAGATCCAACAATTGGTATCAGAGCTTGGACAGTCAAATTTGATTTAACAATCATTTTGACGTAAATAGTTCGGCTCATAACAGTTGATACTGATCGTTTGTTCATCCGTTGAAAAACAGAGCAAGGATTAATCACCATTAAAGTTGATTTCTCAGTGTCTGTAAAACAACAAGAATGACGTCACAATCTCAGGATGATAAAAACAACATCGGCTCGCTTTTTAAACCACCTATGCTAAAAAGAAATGAGTACAACATCTGGCAGAGAAGGATGGGTCACATCCTTGCTCAACAAAGCACAGGTTGTTGGAGGTCTGTCATTTATGGTCCCCATGTTCCTTCAGTGCCAAGCGCTGAAGATGCTAAAAAGTTCGTTCCAAAACCAGTTGAAAATTACACCGAAACCGATTTTCAAAAGATAGAACTGGATGCTAAAGCGTTTAGCATCATAGTATCAGCGCTGCCCAATGAGATATATGCTGGACTGTTACATTGTAACAGTGCCAAAGAGTTATGGGACGCACTTAAGGAACAGTTTGGGGGAACCGAAGAAGTCATAGAAAACAATAGGGAAATCCTGAACTAACAGTATGAAACATTTTGTTACGTTAAAGGTGAATCACTAACGCAACAATTTGAGCGTTTCAGTTGTCTCATCAGTGAACTGAGGCTTGTTAACACCACTTTTACAAACTCAACTCAAAATAGCAGGTTCCTCAGGTCACTGCCAGAAAAATGGGACACCATAGCTTTTGTCACCCGGAACTCACCTGAGTTCAAGGATCTGACCTTGACCCAACTCCACGGTCGACTCCTGACCTACAAAAGGGAGTTGAACCAGAAAAGGAGGTTACAAGAGTCAGGAAAAGTTACTGATGATTATACTTTCGGTAATACTGCTCTTCTGGGTCAAGAAGAATCTGGGAGCAGTGGTAAGGATCAGGGTTATGATCACTTCATTGACATAACTGCTGGTGCAAATATTAACAACCCTGATCCTCACTCTGCTAGCTATGCATTCACTGCAAACGAAAACCAGATGTCAGACAATTTAAGCTTTGAGCTAAATGATTTGCAACATTTTGATCCCACTGACTTAGAGGAAATGGACATCCTGCACCAACTGGCTTTGCTAAGTGTTAGAACTAGCAAATTTTACAAAAGAACAGGGCGAAAATTCCCAGGTTTGCATGGGAATCTAAGGGTTGGGTTGGATAAATCGAAAATCTAGTGCTACAAGTGTAATAGGTTGGGACATTTCGCTAGGGAATGTAGGAGTCAAACTGCTGGTCCCATAATTACTCATCCTAGCTCAAATCCTAGACCTCAAAACCAAAGCACTGTGCACTATATGCCCAGTATGCCCCAGCAGCTCAAGTGAACACTGCTCACTATGCTGCTGCCCCTGTGCCAGTGCATTATGTCCAAACTACTGTTCCACAGATTCAATATGTTCAAACCCCTGTTCCCCAGGCACAGGTGCAGCCTGCACCTCAAACCACTGCTCCAGCAGCAGTACAACCAGATCAACAAAGTTTTTTCACTCAAGGGTTTGTTGACTGGAGCAGTATGCCTGAAGATCTTAGTGATGAATATTTTGCACTCTATGCTTCTAATGATTCTTCTCAAAATGAATTTTGTTTGATGGCATTAGAGTCAATACAGGAGGGGTTGAAACTGAGGAGGAACAGCTGAGTATTGAAACAGTGGATAAGGTGACTAAAGCAGTGGTTACTGCAGAGGCTGGTGAACTACTGTTGGGAGAAAGTTCAGGTACCCTGATTGAACCAATGACAGATCCATGGTCCGAAGAGGACAAAGAAGAAGAGAAGGAAGAAAAGGCTGGTGAAAAGAAGGTGAAAGCTGATGATGAGGAAGATCATCAATGTGATTGTGCAATGATGGCAGCTACCAAGGTATCTCCTCAAGTTCTTGAAAAACTGTGTTCTGACAATTGCATAATTGCTTTTGCTAACATCAAAGAGGTGAATGAAAACCTTCGGGATAAAATCTTGACTGATGAGGTTAAATTTGAAAAGTCTTTAAAAGAACTTAAAAACAAATTGACTGAAAAGGAAAAAGAGATCAGCTGTCTAAAAGAAGAGCAAAGCATAACCAAAACCCAACTTCAAACTATGGTAGAAAAATACCAAGTTTGCAAAAAGGAGTTAGAATCCACCCAGATTACTTGTGAAAGATGGGTGGAATCATGCAGAGGATATGAGGTGATGCTTGCTAAACAGATTGAAAGTAATGTGAAATTTGGGGTTGGATATAGAAAATATGATGATGAATGCATTACTTGTGAAAAATCTGTTCAAAACACTGTTGAAAACACTGATGTAACCACTGAGTTCATCCCCACAAACAAGAATGGACAAGAAGTGAAAATCACTGACAAACTTGGTAACAAAATCACACTTGGCAGAACAAGGAGTTCCTCTACTTTTGAAGAACTAGCAAAATATCAGTTTAAACCCACTTGGTCTGACGAGTGTGATATTCTTGAAAATTTCAAGCCAATGGACTTTACATCAACTGATGGTGTTAAAGCTCCAAAAGCTAAAGTCATACCTCTCAAGGACATCCCAGCAGTGGTTAAAACCTCTGCTGCAAAGGAGTCTGAAAAGAGAAAGAAGAATGAAAAAATTGATAACTTGTTTTGTGAATTCTGTGAGAAAAGGAATCATCTAACAAAAGATTGTTTCCACTTGAAAGCTTATGATTTAAACAAAACAAGTGTCATTGTTCCAGCAGACAGTTGCATTGTTTGTGGTAAAACAAACCACAAAACTCAAGCATGTGTGTATCTCAAAAACTTTGATGTGAAAAAGAATGAGTACGTGGCTAAAACATCCTTGAGTCCATCATCATCATCATCATCTGTCAAGTTCACCAAGAAACAACCACTGTTTGTGCCAGTTCAAACAGCTGTCACAAAACAGCTGAACCAAACATCTGTCAAAAGAGATGTTCAGGTTACTGATGCACCCCCTGCTAATCAATTCAGAAAAGGCAAGGAAAAACAGTCTTACCAAAGGATTCCACACGTTTATGAGGCCTACAAAAGGCCCTCTAAACCCAGAGTGAACAGGCATCCTTTTGGTTACCAGCAGGTGATTGGTCAGGACCCACAACAGTGGTTAGAGAAACACTGTCCTAAAACAGTCTAAACCCCTGACCTAACCACTGTCCATCACTCTGCATCCATCCCAGACACTGTTGAGACCCCATCCAAAGCCTTGTTGGCTTTGGAGACCTTAATGAACTAATCCTTTTACTTCATGTGCAGGGAGCTTCTGCATGCTTTGATAGTCTTTGGTATGTAGATAGTGGAGGCTCCAGGCACATGACAGGATGTAAAGCCCTCCTCAAAGACTTTAAAATCCATGGAGGGGGTGATATATCCTTTGGGAATAATAGTAAAGGGAAGGTTCTGGGGTCTGGTACAGTTCAATCTGGAAATGTAAAATTTGAAAATGTCAATCTAATAGACAATCTAAAATTCAACCTTCTAAGTGTGTCCCAAATGAGTGACAAGGGATTTGGGTCATTCTTCACAAAAGACTGTTGTAGGATTGTTGGACCAGAAATGGTCAAAAAGATTGAAGCAATAATCAAAACTGGTCAAACTAAACTTGTTGCTCAAAGAAGTGGCAATGTTTATGTTGTTGACATGTCTAAAGAGTATCCCAGAGCTGATGCCTGTCTGTTCTCAGCTGCCTCTAACAAAGAGACAGAACTTTGGCACAGAAGGCTGGGGCACACAAATCTTAAGACAATCACAGAAATTTCAAAAAAAGGTTTGGTGAGAGGCCTACCACAAAAATTGTTTTCATGTCCTGAACATTGCATTTCCTGTTTAAAAGGAAAACAGCATAAAAGTTCTTACAAGTCCATTGAAGAGTCCAAAACAACCCAGTGTTTGCAAATGCTACACATGGATTTGTTTGGCCCAGTTCAAGTCATGAGCCTCAAAAAGAAAAGATATTGTTTGGTTATTGTTGATGACTTTTCTAGGTTTACATGGACTTTCTTTTAACACTCAAAAGATGAGACTGCAGGCATTTTGCAAGACTTTGTGACACAGGTTGAAAAGCAATTTGACCTTCCAGTGAAAAGCTTTAGGAGTGACAATGGCACAGAATTCAAAAAATAAGGAGTTGGATGCCTTCTGTGTGAAGAAAGGGATTGTAAGGCAGTACGGTATCCCTAGAACACCAGAGCAGAATGGGGTAGTGGAAAGGAAGAACAGAACTTTGATTGAGGCTGCCAGAACCATGCTTGCAGATTCAGGTTTGCCACTAACTTTCTGGGCAGAGGCAGTAAACACTGCTTGCTATGTCCAGAACAGAGTTTTAATAAACCCTAGGCACAAAAAGACTGCTTATGAAATTCTGTATAAAATCAAACCACTGATATCATATTTCAAGGTGTTTGGCTGCCCATGCTTTATTTTGAACTTAAAAGATTCCATTTCAAAATTTGCAGCCAAAATTGATTGTGGTTATCATTTGGGATACTCAACCACTGCCAAGGCCTACAAAGTGTTCAATACACGGACCAAGGCAGTGGAGGAGACTTTGAATGTAAAGTTCAATGAACTTTCATCAATGAAAATCCCAGCAAACCCTGCAGATCTATTTGATCTTGAAAAATTTACTTTTGAAAATACTGTTGTCAAGACTAACAGTGCAAGTCCATCAGAGGATACAACACCAGACTATGGGTATGAAATCATCATCCCTCAAAGGTCTGCCACAAAGGGAAAAGCACCAGCTGTTCAAAACAGTTGTCAAAGCTCAACCACTGCTACCTCAACAGTTGTTGACCAAAGTAGCCCATCAACCACTGCTTCCACATCTTCAAACACTGCTGACAAAAGTCCTCAAACAGTGGATAAAAATCAGCAGTTGTCCACTTCATTACCTCCTATTCCACCACCTTTTGAAGCCACTGCTGGATCATCAAAGTCCCCAGCAATGGTTAGCTCAGATGATACACATTTGCAGCCTTCACCAACTAATGCCATCATACCATACCAAGGAGATTTAATCTTCTTGAGATCTCATCCACCTGATCAAATCATTGGCAACATAAATGAAGGGGTGCTCACAAGAAGCCAAACCCAAAACATTTGTCTTTTTGCTGGTTTTCTATCACTCCATCAGCCAGTCAAGTACCAAGAGGCACTGAAAGACAACAGCTGGGTAGAAGCCATGCAAGAGGAGCTCCAACAGTTTAAAAGACAACAAGTATGGGAGCTTGTACCACTGCCAGAAGAGGTTAGTCCCATTGGCACAAAGTGGGTCTTCAAGAACAAAACTGATGAAAGGGGTATTGTTGTCAAGAATAAAGCCAGGCTTGTGGTTCAAGGTTACAGACAGGAAGAGGGGATTGATTATGATGAAACATTTGCCCCTGTTGCAAGATTGGAAGCCATTAGACTGTTCCTGGCCTTTGCTGTCAACCACAATATGAAGGTGTTTCAAATGGATATTAAAAGTGCTTTCCTCTATGGTACAATTCAAGAAGAGGTGTATGTTTGTCAACCTCCAGGTTTTGAGGATCCATTTTATCCAGATCATGTCTACAGGCTAAACAAAGCCTTGTATGGCCTGAAACAAGCACCAAGAGCCTGGTATGAAACTCTTTCCAACTTCTTACTCTCAAATGGTTTCAAAAGAGGTACCATTGATAAAACACTGTTTTTAAAATGGAGAGGGAAGGATTTAATGATTGTCCAGATTTATGTGGATGACATTATTTTTGGAAGCACATGTAATTCAATGTGTGAAGAGTTTAGGGAACTCATGACAGCTGAGTTTGAAATGAGTGCAATGGGTGAGCTGCAATGCTTTCTTGGTCTCCAAGTACAGCAAATGCAAAATGGAACTTTCATTCATCAAAGCAAATATGCTAAAGAACTTTTAACCAAATTTGATATGAATGATTGTAAACCATGCAGCACACCCATGGCAACAAATAAGCCGGTCATGTCTGATGAAAAGGATGAGCTGATTGACCAAACACTTTATAGAAGCATGATTGGGTCTTTATTGTACCTAACTGCATCTAGACCAGACATCATGTTTGCAACATGTGTCTGTGCAAGAAGTCAATCAGCTCCCAGAAAATCAAATCTCATTGCTGTAAAAAGGATCTTCAGATACATAAAAGGTGCTCCCACACTTGGTATCTGGTATCCAGCTAATGGGAACATCAAGCTTTCAGGTTTTTCAGACAGTGACTTTGCTGGATGTCACACCACAAGGAAGTCCACATCAGGAGGGTGCCAGTTTCTAGGTGATTGCTTAGTTTCATGGCAAAGCAAAAAGCAAGCAGTTGTTTCAACATCCACTGCTGAAGCTGAATACATTGCTGCTGCAAGCTGTACAGCTCAACTCCTGTGGCTTCAAAATCAGTTGCTGGATTTTGGTATCACTGCCTTAAAGACACCACTCATGTTGGACAGCCAGGCAGCAGAAAATATCATCAAAAATCCAGTTTCTCATTCAACCACCAAACACATCGACATCAGACATCACTTTGTGAGGGATTGCTATGAAAAAGGTTTGATTTCTCTGCATCATGTCCCAACTAAAGACCAGCTAGCTGATGTGCTCACAAAAGCACTTGATACAGTGATGTCTGTCGTTAGTGACATGCAAAAACCAACTAAACCAGTAGATAAGGTAAGTCGGATATCGAACCAGAGGAGGATTGTGGAAAGTGTGTAATGCTCAGTTTTGATTAACTACTATTGAAAAAATAAAACTCAGTTGTTGGATTTGATTAATTAGCTAAAAATTACGAACTAAAAGTGAGATTTAAATCAATAGGAGAGAAGATGGTTCCTCCAGATTTCAGGTTTTGCAGCTAGATTCAGTTATGTGTTTAATCGAAACACTTACATAGACATAAGTGTTTTAACCTAATTAACCAATTGTGATAATCAACGACTAAGTACTCCGGTCAATACATAACGGGGGGTTATCAAATAATTATCAATCACAATTACAAACCCTAACCCCATGTCAAATATATCCCAATTACTAGAACTCTCGGGAACTGAATGCTTAGAAATTAAGGTTTAAATAAATGCAACCGGTTACAATGGATTAATCAAATCAAAGGTGAAAAGCATCGAATGCTTAGATCACCGAGTTAAACGATTGTCACAAACACATAAAATTATCCAACTTACAAAAACTCTCCATCCGGAGGAAACCATAAAACGACTAGCCGCTCATTGGTAGGATTGATCTTCGATAGCTCTGTTTTCGTCCCCTCCTTTTTCTTTTCGTCTCCTGCCGTCGAAGATGTGATAGATGATAATCATAAAAAAAGTCCAAACCTCAAGTGCATCTCTCGGCCCAAATATGATGATGAGTTGTTGACAAGAGAGCCCACAAGTCTGCGAGCCCAGTCACGTGTTGAACAAGTTCCTTCCTAAAACTCTCCAAGCCCATGTGCATATGTTGTTGACTAAAAACAATTATAATGATTAATTAAAAAAAACCACAACAAGTCCACGTGATGTTTAGTCTGCCATCAAGATGATGTTCTCTTTTTGTGTTGATGACTTTTGTCCTTTTTGAATTGTTGGCTGCTTAGCAATCCACCAAGAATTAATGTCATGTGATGTTAATGATGAGTATGGCGGTTGTTGATGTGATGATAATTTGATGTTGTTAAATGGTGATGATGAAACACGGCTCCCAACAATCCCCCACAAATCAACCAATGTCGTTGCCTTTTTAACTATAGATGTCTTGTAGGTGCGTGTCCCCCAAGGTTCACACGTGCGGCTGCCCTCTCTTATAACTTCAACCGTAGCCTACGGTTTAAACCGTAGGTTACGGTTCAAACATACTGTTTCTTTGATCTTTCCCAACCGTAAGTTACACATGTAATACCATAGGCTATGTTTCAACTTTAGATAAAGTACCCAAAGGCCCTTGAACTTTATTGTTCCGCATCATCTTTAAGCACTTTAAATTCACCGAATTACACGATTGACCTGCAAAACCACAAACTTTCGTAGTGCACATATTCCAAACGTATAATCGCGTAAATGGCAACAAATAACACAAAATACGCACGTTAACCCTCGGGTTTCACACCCTCCATCACATCCCCACACTTAACATTGATTGTCCTCAAGCAACCATTACAAACATTACTCACCTTATTAACAAATCACCACTGAATCCCTTACCGAATTAGCAATTTAAGGTCCCAAGTCATACCCGTCCCATAGACTGACACAATCGAGATTAACAATCTGACAAATAAATGATACACATTTAAACCAGCTTAAGACTTGCCTAACTAAAATTAACATGCTTATGATAATACACACATGCCACACGCCCCTCACAATAATCACTCCTCTCGGTTTAATCAAGACTAGCGTGTAATGTGCTAGTATATAGTTCGCTCAAAACCAACTATGCTACTTTGCAATCATAAGCTTGTATGGTAATCATACCTCCGCTGAATCAAATAACGTAGCACATATCAAAAGGACTTTTGGGTTTTGGGTTAAGGGTAAAGGTAGGGATATATTTTTTATTTTTTTTTGTTTGAATTTTTGTATTTATTGGCTAACACAAACGAATACCAAACCATGACAACTTTATTCACAATAACTACTAACATATGGGTTATTTCCGACCCATTTACATAACACGAACATAACAATGATTTTTTTTTTTCTTTTTTCTTTTTCTTTCTCTTTTTTCTTTTTTTTTCTCTTTTTTTTTTTCAACAAACATCTAACACACAATTGTCATTCATGACTGGTAACCAAACGGGTCAAACAAGGTGTAACAAACGAAAGGTGAAAGGCTCAACATGGTTAACTAAGGTGGGTGAATAAACAATCAACAAAAACACAATGAAGGGATCCTAATGCCTTTATCATCTATGTGCATGCGCTAACCACAGTCTCAGCACGTATCAAACTACACAAGTTCTAACACAAAGCAACATATGGCCTACACTCAACAAATGAACATTTATTGCAATTCAACTAATAATGAAGTAGGCTCAAATATCTCACCGAACAAAAGGAATAAGGGTTACCGACACGTAGCATGTGTAATTCCTAAAGCATGTTACCCCTAGTTAGGCATCTCTTCTCAACTATTTTTTTTTCTACTTGTCAGAAATACTCTCATGAAACTTAAAGGGACAACCATGACTAGGGATCTAAGTTAGTTTAATGTCGGTAGGAACCTTTTAGTAATTGAAAATGTTGGTTTTCATGTAGTTCAAGCATACTTGACACAAAAAAATTTCAAAAATTTTCAATTTTTCTGCAAATTCAACCCTTCAAGCATTTAAGATCACAATCTTACCAACCCTTTCTCGAGTTACCGCATCCCCACACTTGGGATACATTGTCCCCAATGTATGGTGCAATTTATAGTCTAAACTCGAGAGATACCACCTAACAAACCATGAACGGCTAATACCTAGACGACTCAACACAAAGAAACCACTCCCAACACAAAAATTTCACACCACCAAATACACGAAAACAAATAAAACACAAGATAGATAGACACATGCACCTGATCAGAAAACAAGTGAGTGTCTGTAGTGGTGTAGCTGTTGTGATCTAACCGGAACATACGCCCCTCATAGATTCTTTGAGATCTCATCGGGGATCTTGCAAAACATCCCCACACTTGATTCATTGCATCCGTGAAGATGGAACGCAGAAACCTGTCAAAACACAAACACACCAAAACGAAACCAAAACAAAGTACAAACTCTACATCCTCGGGCTGCCTCCCGAGAGCGCTAAGTTTAAAGGTCTTCAGCCAGACTGTACCTGATTTCCGTTATGGTGGTCTTAATGCACACTTACCCGCAGCATTTCCAACAAATGCCCGGAAATTTACATGCCATCTCCATAGATTTTTCAGTATATTTGGCATGTTAAGGCTGCTCCTGTTGGCTTTGCTAGTCCACTTCATGACATATACCTTAATGTCTGGTAGTTTCACCCTTCTCATCTTGTTCCTCGAACCCTCTTCCCCACACTTGTTAATTTGAATCATTGATATGGGAAGAGGTTCGGTACACATATCCATCTCATCAGCCTGCTCTACCTCATAATCTGCACACATCATCTGATCTACAAGTGACTCTTCATCAGATAAAGGACTCATTGGTGTGGTATTATCCTCCACAACCTCCTCCTTCATGTGAGAATAATCTCTAATATCGTCAGGTAATGGTGAGAGACGTTCTTCTATCTCTATCTTCAATTTTAAAGTATGACACTTAGAAACTAAGCAGCTGATTCGGTCTTCATCGGACAGGTTGGGTGTTGCTAAATATTGCTCGAGTTTGGACAAAGTTACTTCCAATACAGCAAGCTCTTTTTCCTCCTCGGTCTCATAAACATAAACACCCTCGGGCTCAGAATATTCTTCGGGATGATATTGTCGATATCCCTGATACGGTGTTGAAATGTACGCATCCATCATTTTTTTATTCCAATACTCTGGATTTTCCAAATACACTACGCACACATCATCATAAATAGAAGTATGATTACGACCGCAACAGAAACATCGTCCATCCGTCCTTGGCTCATAATAAACATCCTCGTCCCGATCATATCCATCCGAGTAATAATCATCCTCCACCATTGTATCAGAATCATAGAAATATGGTGGAGGGGAAAGATTACCATAGCAAGGCATCGATGGTTCTTCCAATTTCGCTCTTTCCCGTTTAAATCGGGCCTCGTGGCAACCGATACACGGGTGAAGTGGTTCCCCGCACAAAATGCATGTAGAAGAGCCGCAAAATATAGTAAAATCTGTCATCCTGCACAAACACAGCTCACTGCCCACGTAAATCACAAACAAATAAGATAACAAAATAAAAACAAAAATTCTTTTAAGGTTTTTTTTTTTTTTTAACCTAAAACTTAATACTAAACACTTTGCGCACGCCTCCCCGGCAACGGCGCCATTTTGATGTATGTCGTTAGTGACATGCAAAAACCAACTAAACCAGTAGATAAGGTAAGTCGGATATCGAACCAGAGGAGGATTGTGGAAAGTGTGTAATGCTCAGTTTTGATTAACTACTATTGAAAAAATAAAACTCAGTTGTTGGATTTGATTAATTAGCTAAAAATTACGAACTAAAAGTGAGATTTAAATCAATAGGAGAGAAGATGGTTCCTCCAGATTTCAGGTTTTGCAGCTAGATTCAGTTATGTGTTTAATCGAAACACTTACATAGACATAAGTGTTTTAACCTAATTAACCAATTGTGATAATCAACGACTAAGTACTCCGGTCAATACATAACGGGAGGTTATCAAATAATTATCAATCACAATTACAAACCCTAACCCCATGTCAAATATATCCCAATTACTAGAACTCTCGGGAACTGAATGCTTAGAAATTAAGGTTTAAATAAATGCAACCGGTTACAATGGATTAATCAAATCAAAGGTGAAAAGCATCGAATGCTTAGATCACCGAGTTAAACGATTGTCACAAACACATAAAATTATCCAACTTACAAAAACTCTCCATCCGGAGGAAACCATAAAACGACTAGCCGCTCATTGGTAAGATTGATCTTCGATAGCTCTGTTTTCGTCCCCTCCTTTTTCTTTTCGTCTCCTGCCGTCGAAGATGTGATAGATGATAATCATAAAAAAAGTCCAAACCTCAAGTGCATCTCTCGGCCCAAATATGATGATGAGTTGTTGACAAGAGAGCCCACAAGTCTGCGAGCCCAGTCACGTGTTGAACAAGTTCCTTCCTAAAACTCTCCAAGCCCATGTGCATATGTTGTTGACTAAAAACAATTATAATGATTAATTAAAAAAAACCACAACAAGTCCACGTGATGTTTAGTCTGCCATCAAGATGATGTTCTCTTTTTGTGTTGATGACTTTTGTCCTTTTTGAATTGTTGGCTGCTTAGCAATCCACCAAGAATTAATGTCATGTGATGTTAATGATGAGTATGGCGGTTGTTGATGTGATGATAATTTGATGTTGTTAAATGGTGATGATGAAACACGGCTCCCAACAATCCCCCACAAATCAACCAATGTCGTTGCCTTTTTAACTATAGATGTCTTGTAGGTGCGTGTCCCCCAAGGTTCACACGTGCGGCTGCCCTCTCTTATAACTTCAACCGTAGCCTACGGTTTAAACCGTAGGTTACGGTTCAAACATACTGTTTCTTTGATCTTTCCCAACCGTAAGTTACACATGTAATACCATAGGCTATGTTTCAACTTTAGATAAAGTACCCAAAGGCCCTTGAACTTTATTGTTCCGCATCATCTTTAAGCACTTTAAATTCACCGAATTACACGATTGACCTGCAAAACCACAAACTTTCGTAGTGCACATATTCCAAACGTATAATCGCGTAAATGGCAACAAATAACACAAAATACGCACGTTAACACTCGAGTTTCACACCCTCCATCATACAGCCACTTTTGAAAGCTTGGTCTCTAGAATTGGTATGCTAAACATGGAATAACAAGCAAAATCTTGTTTTTCTATGAATAAAAGCATCAAAATGTTTTTAGAAAATCAAAACTCCATCCTTAAAAATAGCTAAAAATGAAATTTTCATTAAAATCCTTAAAAGTCTGCCATTAACCACTGATTGTTCAAAAGTCTGCTCTACTTCAAAAGTCTGTCCACTGCTGAAAGTCATCTCCTGTTCTCTCATTCCATTTGATAAACTCTGTTGTTCAAAAGCAGTGTCTTATCCACTGATATGCTATCCACTGATAGTGAAAATCATCCACTGCTTTCATACCACTGCCTTCATCAGTCTCTTTCACAAAAGTATTGTCCTTCACTTTCACCACGGGTTGTCACGTGGGCAGTACATATTGGTCAGACTTTTTGTAACGGCTGCCACCTCAGCATTCACTTTCTTCCCTATAAAATCCCCCATTCACCACCAAAACAGGGTTTTACTGTCGAATTGAATTCTTAAAAATTCTCTTCTCAAAGCAGTTTTTCATCTCATTTCTCCACAAATTTCTTCGATCATCATCGTCAAAATGACAAAATCGAAGTCATCTTCAAAACCCTCATCCAAATCCTCATCGAAAACAGCCTCTCAAAAGGCAATTTCCACAGAAATCCCACATAAACCATCTCACAATCTCCTGGGTCTTCTTACAAAACCAGGAACCACCAAGGTTTTCGATTCTATCATTGACACCATGGCAAAATCAAAGTACAAAACTTTATTCACCGTCAATGCACCAATCTATTTGGCGACCTAAAGGGAGTTTTGGAAGAATGCAACCCTTGAAAAACAAGGAGACATTGCAACCATCATACACTCTTCTATAAAGGGTAAAGTTGTCCAAATCACGCCACAATCCATTTCAGAGGTCTTTCAACTCGATGATCAAGAAGGTAAAATTTCTTTCACTAAAAACGAGTTGCAAACTGACTTCATTGAAAGAGGGTATGAAGCCACAATGATGAAGAAACTTACCTTACAAAAAGGTTATTTTCCTTCAGCAACCAGATTTTTATTTCATACCCTCCTACTATTTGTTTCAAACAAAACCACTTCTTTCAATGAAATCCCTTTAAAGATTCAAAATCTGGGATATGCAATTCTTCAAGGAGAAAATTTTAATTATTCTCGGGAAATTTTTAAAGATTTGGTTAATAATGTTGAAACAAAATCATTCTTACTGTTTCCAAGGTTTTTAAGTTACTATTTTGCAAAGCAATTCAGTAAGGATGATTTAGCTGTAATAAACCAAGGTGATTCTACTCAAATAAACAGTTTAACAGCTGAAACATTTTCCAGAATGCTAGCACCTTGTAAAACACAAG
Source organism: Helianthus tuberosus (assembly GCA_030545235.1). Classification (NCBI taxonomy): domain Eukaryota; kingdom Viridiplantae; phylum Streptophyta; class Magnoliopsida; order Asterales; family Asteraceae; genus Helianthus; species Helianthus tuberosus. The sequence goes on along the minus strand of CM060351.1, from coordinate 202,673,208 downwards.
CAGAGGTGCCTGAGCAGATTTTAGCAGTTACAACTGCTCCTCAGGTATCTGCTGCTGAGCCCACTGCTTAAGGTGATCAAAGTAGCAGCACAACTGCTTTGAAACCCACACCTAAAATCTCCAAAAAGACAAAAAGAAAAAATAAAAAACCCCCCAAACCAATCAAAAAGGCAACTCTGGAGGATGAGATACCAGAGCAAATGCCTGTGACAACACAAAAGTCACAAGAAACCGCTGCTGCTTCTTCCTCACAGCAGTTGGTACAAATATCTCAACCCATAACCACAACTCCTCCTGCTTCTTCACAAAAAGAACAGGTTGTACAAATAGGGTCTCCACATCATGATGCTCTGGAAACACTCGTTTCTATCATCCACAGCTCAATACCCGAGGCAAATCCACTTTCTACACCACCCTTCACATCCACAATTCCCCCACCAACTAAACTGCTGTTGGATGCAATTGATTTGAACCAGGCATTAACCAGTCCTTCTCAATCACCTATCAATGAGAATATACCTCAACAACTGACTGGGCCTGATGTATCAATCTTTGCTAACCCACCAACACAACCTGAGGAGGTTAGACCCCTTGAGTTACAAATAACTCTTGGTGGTAGTTCAAGTGAAGCAGCCACTACAACTGTTGAACCCATTGGTTTACAGTTGGACAGTGGTTACATTAATAAGACTTCCTTGGAGGCAATTCCTTATATAGCACCTCTGCCAACCACCAGTGGATTTATTTATCCTACTGGCAACATCAAAAGGTTGTCAAGTGTTGAAGGAAGAAGACCCCAGTACCAAGAAAAAGGGGCGTCAGTGGTTAATGTTTGGAGTATACTCCCTACATCTACCACTGATAAAACCACTGCTAGTGGGAAATCAGATGATCCCATTAACTTGGGTGATGATTTAAAGTACCAGAAATTGACGGATCGTATTGAAAAGCTTGATAACTCTGTTGCAGAACTCAAAGATATGCTACAACAGGTGTTACAAGTTCAAAAGGTACAATCAACTGCTGTTCCATCTCAAGCACCTGCTCCACAAAGGGCACCTGCTACAAATGAGCTCTGGAATTTGTTTCAACCTTTTCTCCATCAACAAGCACAATTCGCAAATCAGCAACATGAAAAACATGTCCAACAGCTGAGAAATGCAATGGAGTCAAGGTTCAAAAACACTCAGGCTGATTTAAAGGCTCTCAAAACTCAGATCCTGCACACCACTGGCACTGCTCCTCCAACAGTACTTTTCATTGATCAACTCCCAGAAGATAATGCCAAAAAGGGGGAGAAAATTCAGGAGTGGAAGAAGAAAGGAATAGATAATGGTCTTTACATTGAACCTGAAAAGGATGCTATGACCAGAAAAATTCCTGTGCCAGATGGTAGTAAAAAGGTTGATGCAACTCAAGAAGCACTTGATGAAGGAGTAGCAAGTGTTAAAAGAGATAGAATGGCAAAGGATATCTCAAGATGGAATGAGGAGAAAAGAGCTTTCATGGAACTGTATGAGCAAGGTTGTTCTGGATCAAAGGATTCCAAAAATCCAAAGACAAAAAGAAAACCTAAGTCCATCCCATCCAGATTTCCAAAGCCTCCAAAACCACCTTCCAAAAGCCATCAGCATCAAACCTCCACCCAAACAGCTGCTGAAACGCCTGTTGTATCAACTACTGCTGGTACCTCAGTGGTTTCAACATCTGTTCTCTCTTCAACACACACCACCTCAACACACACCACAACCACTATTTTACCACCACTGTCACCATCAAAAACCATTTCACCACCACTTTCACCTGCTGACAAAAAGCAGAAGACAACAGATGTTATAACATCTGTTGTAATGACAATAGTGGTTGAAACACCAGTTGTTTCAACAACTGTTAGTCAATCACAAACCACTGCCATACAATCCACCACCACTGATCCACCCAAAACATCATCTGCTTCTTCTAAAACAAAAAGGAGAAGGATTTATATATCAGATGATGATTCACCTTCACCACCACCAACATCTTCAAATTCCCTATCACTTGTCACTATTCCAAAACCCATACCTCTCTCTTCAGCTCAAACTTTAAAACCATTACCTCCTGCTGGTGTCTCATTTCCTCTAGAACTCATTGCAGTCAGGGAAGAAATCAAATCCTTTTACTATAAGGATGACCCAGTTAAAAGGAGTTTGCCATCAATTGCAGGATATCCCAGGCCTAACAATATTGAAGAATACTTGAAACTCAAGGCCAAACAAGCAGAGGATATTGCAATGAAAAACAGAAAAGGGAAATCTGATAGAGAATTTCAACAAAACTATCAGTTTTTACTCTCACAGGTCAATGCTATGGAGCGATTTGCTAAAAATGTATGTCAGCAAATTTCAGAAAGGGCAGATGAGTCCTTGAGAAAAGACTACATTGAGAACATCATGACCTACAAGAAATACAAGGGGGAGAAACACATGTACAAGAACTGGACCATTCCTGAGCTTGAAAAAGAAGCAGCCAGGATTCAAGAAATGATTAAAAATAAGGTCAAGCAGACTCCTCCTGAACAATTTAAACAATTTGAAGCTGAGAAGATGTTAGAGTTGAGGAGAATGAAAGAGGAGCTGATTGCAGCTGATTATGGGTCAAAGAATTCAGTGACAAAGTGGGGAGAAGATAGAGTCAGGGCAACCTGTAAAAGCTTAGAGGAACTTAGAAAGAAAGATCCAAGAGTTCCACAAAAGCCTGACTATTCCAAAGCAGAGGTCTCAAAAAGACCACCAAAGCTGCAAGCTAAAAGAACCACTGCTCCAGCTGGTGCTGCCATCTACAAAAGAAGGAGCAAAAACCAGTTGAGTATGGAAACAATTCAAGATCTATTAGCTGGAGATGCCATTGTAAAAGCAGGAACGAAAGTAATGATAAAAGAAGATCTTAAATTGGAACAATCTGCAAGTGCTGCTCAGCCAGTCATGAATAGGCCAGCCTCACCAAATACTTCTGCAAATAAACATCTCCCAAGAAACCCACCAGGCTCAAAAATACAAAAGTGGGAAACTGACAAACAGACCTGCGTATTGACTTTGCTCAGGTTTGGTGGAGAAGTGAAGAAAATATCAAGGGAACAAGCTCTTGGCCTGAGTCTTGAAGATTTGCAGGATCTCCTTGATCTTCCACTTAGCAGGGATGATGAAGATATAGATGCCCTAGACTTTGAATTACAATTTAAAGGCCAGATAAGCACATAATTGTTTTCTTTGTTATTAATTTGTTATTAATTTGACGTTGATTTGAACATGGGTATTCAAGGTATATCAGGAACCCAGTCGATGGACTTCAACGTCCTCAAGAATTTATCTGAAAAGATAGGATGATCTTCCAAAAAATTGATTTTTGATTACAAGGAATCATAACATTCGAATTAAGACACACAACAATTAAGGACTTACGGAAATACCCTTAGGTACCCAATTAAGGATTTATAGAGGCACTTTGGGTATTTGTCCAGAGTTGTAACTTGCGCCTTATACTTCGTTTCCTTGGAAGAAACGGGTACTTAGGATTTTCATGGAAAACGCAAGAGATCATAAAATGGAAGAATTTGGGAGTAGTCTGCTCTTCAAGGAATACGATTTCTTGATTGTCAGTATTGTAGGGGATATGTTGTTTATACATGTAACCACATAAATACAGTGCAATGTAAATAAAAGATTTATTTATAAACAACATCAACAACTGTTTCATAGACCTTGACAACAAAAGAAAATAATACATAAAGCTTGATTATTTGTAAATAGCGGTGTCTTCCAATCGGTCAGATGCTCATCCCTGCACTAGATTTGCATTAGCAAGCTTTGGGCAATTCCTTCAAAAATGGCCCATCTCGCCACAGTTGAAGCAAGAATCTGGTGGAAAATGAGCTTGAGCAGGATTGTTGCCAGCTTGATTTGGTGCAGCTGCAGCTGGGCAGACTCTTGTTGTATGGCCTATAAGTCCACAAGTTTGGCATTTGCGGCACTTTACATTGGCATGATGGTGAAGGCTACATTGGTTGCACAAAGGTGCAGTTCCGTTGTATGGCTTCCTAGCAGGGGGTTGAGACGGTTGGTTGGGGACAGCTTGATCATTGTGGGCAACCACGGCGAAGTTCTGAGAAGCCTTTCGCTTCTTTGACTTCTTGGAGTCTGTTCATCCTTTAGTTTTGATTCCTCGATCGGTTTCTTATCACCCTTTCGAAAAAGTTTACCTTTCCTGATCTGGGATTCAGTCAAGGTAGCGGATAGCTCAATGGCCTGCCTAACTGTAGTGGGGTTGCTACCAGTAACAATGTCTTGTACTGAGTCAGGGATGCCATCAATGTACTTTTCGATTGCCTTATCCAAGGGCGTAACCATGTTTGGGCATAACAGACTTAACTCCTCATAACGGTCCGTGTAGGCTCGATGCTCACCGCTATCTTGCTTAAGATCGTCGAATTCCCTTTCCAATGCCCTAATCTCATGACGAGGATAGAATTCCTTCATCATTAGAGCTCGAAACTCTTCCCATGTTGGAGCCAGTGCTACCTCAGCACCCCTATCCCTCATCACACCATTCCACCATGTTAAAGCTCGTTTCTCAAAGACACTTGATGCGAATTCAACCTTTCGCTCGATTGGACACGGAACATGTCTGAAGGTGCTCTCTAGACTCTCGAACTATTGCAGAAGTGCAGTTGCTCCTTGGGACCCAGAAAACTTTGATGGCTTAGCTGAGTTGAACGTCTTGAAGTTGCATGGGGCATTATTGTTGTTGAGGGCTAGGTTACATTGAGCAATGATGTTTGGGATTGCAGCAGCCATTTGCTGCGTAATGATAGCTGCCAGTTCTTCATTAGGTACCTGATTGTCGCGTCGTGGAGGCATTCTAAAAGGGGAAACAAGAGAGAAAACAAATGAAATGGCATTGGGTAAGGTTAGGATGTTACAATTACCGACCAAAAAGGCATGGATGATGGTCATTTGTTTGAACCACGAAACAAACAAACGACACACAGATGCTGAATCAAAGTAAATACGTCTTCATAATGTATCGTGAAGACATGCTCACCTATAAGTGGACACTCACCCCAAGAGTTCCCAGTTAAGAGTGAGTAGTCCGATACTGCGGATTTGTACGAACACTCTAGCCTTAGACAGAAAATTCAGGGTACAGACACCCACACTTCCAGTTTGCACGTGTTCACATTATTTAGCCCAAACTTTGACGAGAATTTGAAAACTTTGAAGGTTCAAAACCTTATATTAAATCATCCTAGAACAGATGACTAGTTTTCAAAGCGGATTCGAAATTTATGTTCTCATTGTGTTTGTCACCTAAAGATAGGTGACGGTATTGTTTTATGACTAAACGCAAGTAAACTCGCGTTAGGGTCCTAGGAAGGTTATAGACTACGTCAAAGCATTACTAATAACCTAATTACCTATAACCATGAGCTCTGATACCAACTTTTCTGTCACACCCCGACCACGATAAAACAACAAATCGTGGTGGAAACGTCGGGGAGTGTTGTAACAAAATCATTGTTTCATAACACATGGATTGAAGTTCTGTTTTATTAAATTAAATGTATTACATTACATTGAAATTAGAAACAAAACATGAACAAATAGACTTTCATTGTTATTAAGTCACTAAGGCCTCGTCCATTCCTATGTGAGCATGCATCAATATCATCATCAAACATCATCAACTATGGTACCTGAAACACATGTGAAAATACGTCAGCATAAAAATGTCTGTGAGTACATAGGTTTTATGTGAGTGTCAGATTCATGGCTCGTTTTACCTTTTGAAATAACTCAAACAACTTTGTTATTCGATATTAGAAAAACTAGTTTTGTAAAATGTTTAGATTGTGAATTGAACTAACCAAGTTAAAACAGATTTGTTATAATTTATAAAACCTCGATACCATGAATCTTACTCAAAACATTTGTTCAAGTAAACCCAAATTGTAAATCGTTTTTGAAATAAAACTCGAATGTTTTATATTGTTAGAAAAACCTTGTAATATAACTTTGTTTTGATAACCTTGCCCAAGTGAACTAGATAACGCAACGATATATAATGTGTTAAAAGCACTTATATATAGGAAGTACCAGCAGCGTATCCACCATGCTTTTAACACATTACACCCGCCCCGTTACCTAATCACTTCCCTAACCCAACGGTTCAAACAGTTTCAAACGGTTCACACAATCAATCAGATTCAAACGGTTCACATAATCAATCAGATTCAAACAGTTCAGATAATCAATCAAATTCAAACGGTTCACATAATCAATCAGATTCAGACGGTACACATAGACCAACAATTTCAACGGTTCAAAACAATTCAAAATGTAAAACAATGTGTCCATATGCTGGATGAACATATGAAACAAAATGTAACATGAAAATCAATGCGCTAGCATGTGTATCACCCCAAAACAGTTGAAAACAGTAAAAGAGGGGACTATGTACTCACTTGAGAATGCTTAGAAGTCTTGAAGAACAACCAAGCAAGCTAGAGGGATCACGGAAATCAAACGGCACCTAATATAGGTAACTAAGTTAATAAACGGACCTAAATCGGGAGAATCGGATAAAATGAGGTTTCGTAAACCAAATGAGTGTTAGGACTCATGTAATATGGTTTAACAAAGCCTACATTCTAAAACGAAACCTAACCTAAGTGCTTACGACCCATTACGACTCGTTAAGGTAGCTTACGCCACTTTAACGCGTCATTCGTGTAAAACGCGTTCGGACCGCCTAACTAGTCCTATGAAAAGTATTATATGCCTTAACACATCTAATAATGTTTCCTAATCAGTTTAGATGTCAAAATTTAGGTTACATATGCTTAAAATGAATTTATGCGTAAAAAGGGCATTTTGGTCATTTTCCTAAGGCATATAAACTACCTATCATACAACTACTTAAACAAAGTGACCATAAGGTATAACCTCGGAAGGTTATTCCCTATACAACTATGGTCACAATAAATGCTTGGTCGAATCCTAATGATCGACCAAACGGGTCGGGTTCGAAAGTCTAAGCGGTTGCTAGACCGCTTACCTTACGACCCTATATAAGCATTAAACCTAAAGTGACGAGCTAAACATGTTAAAACATGTTTAACGAATTTTGATATCAAAACAAACGGTTTTGATACCCAAGAATAGTTTGGTTGCAAAATACGCAAGAATGCGCATTTTGACCGAAACTACGACTCGTCACTACACCTAATCAACGAGGTAATCAGTAGGTATAGCCACAAAGGACTATGACCATCATGATTACGCTCACGTTGCGAAGTTCAAACGAACTTCGTATTGACCATAGACTGGTCAAAGCAGAAAGTCAAACACTGTTTGACTTTTACGCTTAAAAACGCATAAAAGAACGAAAGAAACTTACAAAGGGTCCAAGCTAGAAAGAACTTGATCTAAATACTCAGGTATGAAGCATAAAGCTTCAACTTAGAGCATAAAATTAGATCAAGGTGTGAGGAAAATGGAATGAGAGCTTGGGTATTTATAGATTTCGGAGAACCGTTAGGATCGTTTCTCGCATTTCGTGTCTTGATCTTAACCCTCCATGTGGGCACATGGTTTTCAAAACCATGGGAATACTTAAAACCATCAAATTCCAGCCCATAGAGTGCAAAACCTTGGGTTAAAACCATCAAAACCTCAAATATGGACCAAGTTCAATGTGTCTGCCAGAAATTTCAAAAATGGTCCCTGTACTTGTAAAACTTGATTTTTTTGGCACTTTTAAGCCCCGTTAACCCCATTTCAAGGCTCTAAAATAAAGTTAAAGTATAGGGAACTTGAAATGTGCTCAAAAATATCTCGAATGTCGGTTCGTTTGATCGTACGGTTGCGTTGTTCGGTTAATTACGACGGAAATCGTAACGAACGCAAAAACGATCCAAATTACGCGACGAGTGGAATTTTATCATGCCAATAACTAAAATAAAATATTTTAATGATTACATAAATTTTTGGATGTCCGGATATATTCAGAACGTAAGATATGCGTGAAAATGCAAGGTTATGCACTTTTTGACGCTTTTAGTCCTTATTGATCAATAATGTTTATTTTTGTGCACCAAAACACCTCAAAGCCTATTTCTAAGCTATGTAAAGTATATTTAGGGCATGTTTAACTTATGATCATATTCCAGAAGATTCGTTACAGTACGAATCGGCATACTTTCACAGTTTGTCAAAATTAGTCCCTGTAAGCGAATAACTTGATTTCGACACATCAAACCCTCCAAAACTTATTTCTAAGTTATGTAAAGGTTATTTAAGGTATTTTAAGCCTATGTCACCATTCCGGAGTGTTTGTCGTGTTAAACTAATTACGTTTACGCATCAGTTCACGTATAACTTTCTAGAAAGCGATTTAGAGCTCGAAATCGAACGAGAATTGCTATGTGCAAATGATACACATAATTATACAAATCCCAAGTATGAAACACAATATTTCATTGGTTTGGTATTTGTTTGATGGTTGCAGAGGCACAGGTGTTACACAGTGTGTGATGCGTCGTAGTAAACCACAAATTCTTCAATCCCTTCAGGCAATGTCAACACAGGTGCATTGCTTAACTTCTGTTTAAGGATATCAAAGGATTTTTGTTGCTTAGAACCCCAATAAAACTTTTTATTCTTGCGAGTTAATGAAGTTAGGGGTGCAGCAATCCTTGAAAAATTTCAATAAAACACCTATAGTATCATGCCAGACCCAAGAAGCTGCGAATCTCTGTGGGCATCTTCGGTTCTTGCCAATTCATGATGTCTTCAATCTTAGCGGGATCCACCTGGATACCACGCTCGCTAACCACATGTCCAAGAAATTGGACTTCACGAAGCCAGAACTCGCATTTTGAAAACTTAGCATAGAGCTTCTCTTGCTGAAGGAGTTTGAGGATACATCGAAGGTGTTTCTCATAATCAGCCTGATTCTTTGAATAAATAAGAATGTCGTCAATGAAGACAATGACAAACTTGTCCAAGTAAGGTTTGAAAACTCGATTCATGAGATCCATGAACGCTGCTGGTGCATTAGTGAGCCTGAAAGGCATCACCAAGAACTCGTAGTGACCATAACGAGTTCTGAATGCGGGCTTATGCACATCTTCATCTTTGACCTTCAGCTGATGGTAGCCTGACCTTAAATCAATCTTGGAGAAGTAACTTTCCCCTTGAAATTGATCGAACAGATCATCGATCCTGGGCAATGGATATCTATTCTTGATTGTAACCTTGTTTAGTTCACGATAATCGATGCATAGACGTATCGATCCATCCTTCTTCATCACAAACAGAATACGCGCTCCCCGAGGAGATGAGCTAGGCCTAATAAAACCTTTCGCCAACAAATCATCCAGTTGAGTCTTTAACTATTTCATCTCAGTCGGTGCCAACCGGTAAGGTGCTCTTGCAACCGGTGCTGCTCCAAGGATAATGTCGATTCTGAACTCCACTTGCCTATCTGGGGGTAAACCAGGTAGTTCTTCGGGGAATACATCAGGGTATTCAGAGATAGTGGGAATGTCTTCGATCTTGGGCTTTGGTTCATCAATGGTCACCTGTGCCATATAGATAACACAACCTTTCTTCATACACCTTGAGGCCTTAAGCATAGACACTTGCTTAGGCAACCCATACTTAGTATCTCCTTGTATTGTGAGTAGCTCACCATGAGGAGTCTTAATAACCACTTGCTTCTTATCACAAACGATCTGAGCTTGATTAGAAGACAACCAATCCATGCCTATTACTATTTTGAATCCAGCTAATTTCAAAGGAAGCAAAGATTACGGAAAAGAGTGGTTCCTAATGGATATAAAACATCCATCTAACACGGTTGAAGCAGTTTCTATGGTACCATCGGCCAATTCTACTTCATATTTTATACTTAAGGTTCTAACGGGCAGATTTAATAACTTACAAAATTTATCATCCACAAACGACTTATCCGCACCCGAATCAAACAATACCCTTGCATAAACATCATTTATAAGGAAGGTACATGTTATCACATTATCATCCTGAACTGCTTCCCGTGCATTCATTTAAAAGACCCTAGCATTGGTCTTTTTACCTTCTTCAGGTTTCTTGGCATACTTTGGGCTGTTGGAATTGATATGCCCCTTCTCGTTACAGTTATAGCACGTCGCATCCTTTATCTTTTTGCAATCCAACGTCTTATGCTCACTAGATTTACAGATCCCACAAGCTCTAGGCTGTGATTGGGATTTTGATTCATACCTGCATTTCCCCAGATGACGCTTCTTGCAGGTTTTGCACTTGGGCTTTTCACCCGACTGCTGATCATCCTTTCTAAACCCAGAACTCTTTTTGTGATCAGAGTTCCCTTTGTGCTTCTTATCAGAACGTCGTGAGTTCTCATCCTCACGCAGCCTTCTCCCCTCATCCGAATTCCTAAGCGATCTATGCCTGACCGCGTCGAGGGTAAGAGACAATGATAAATCAGCCACTGACCTAAAGGTAGTAGGTCTTGATGCTTCCACACTCGCCTTAATCTCCGGAGCTAAACCTCCAATGAAACGGGCTATACGTTTTGGTTCCGGTGTCACCAAGTATGGAACCAATCGAGACATGGTATTAAAACTCGTGAGATATGCCTGACAGTCTAAGTTCTTCATAACCAATGTCAGAAAGTCAGTCTCGATCTTCTCAACTTCATGTTGAGGACATAAATTCTCTTTGATTAAAGCAACAAACTGAGCCCATGTTAAGTTGTATAACGGAATCTTTCCAGTAGCTTGGATTAAGGACCTCCACCAAGCTAGGGCTTCTCCCTTGAACGACTGTGAAACATACTTCACAATATCTTTCTCGGCACATCCACTAATATCAACCACCATATCCATCTCATCTAGCCACGTCATGCAATCAATGGCTCCCTTTTCTCCAGTGAAATCCCTGGGCTTGCAGGAGACGAAATACTTATATGAACAGGTCTTTGTACGTGGCTCTTGATCGAATACAATCTTCTTAGATGGGATACTGTGCTGATTTGATGAGTGTTGGGCATCATCCTTCTTCGACTCATGAGGTTTAGAAGGTGGCTTACTGTGAGCCACAGAGTGAGTCTTAGAGTGTGTACCACTAGACTCTCTAAATTGCCTGTCCATGGCTTTAGAAACAGCATTGCCAATCAATGCTTGAAGTTCCGCACCGGTTACATTGATTCTGGTAGTATCATGATTCTCTATAGGGTGACTGTTGACTTCTTCAGATTCTGCCATGTAGCTTGATTGCTACATAAAATAATGACAATGTTTTATTTTGAGATCTATAACAGAATTGCCATCTTGATAATTTATTAACCATGGTATTAATAAACCATATTGGTTAATTTATTAAGCATATTTATTCAGGATTTCCATTATAATTATCCTCAGTTATAATTTATTAATATATTATAATGGCACAAAAGGCCAAGTCACAAGGACAAATTTAAATTATAAGCCATGATCTTATAGGATCGAAGCATTTAGGTTTGAACATAGTTCATTACCTTTTCTCGACAGGGAGTCATAGACTACCACTGTCTTTTGTCTTATATGACAATGAATATGGCCCGTAGGCCTTGATGTGTGTAAAACGCAACATATAAATTACATCAAATGAGGCATAAAACAAACCCTTTTTAAGTACTAATGTTGGAAAAAGAGTGTTTTTGTCTTCCTTTTGTATTTTCAGGATTAAATGAGCTCAAATTCACAAAAGAAGCAAAAAGACAGCTAAATCTAACATAAATACAAGAAAAGGAACATAAGTGGACTGCCCGACCCCTCAACGGCATCTTCCCAAGCAAAATAAAGAAGGCAGAAGACTGAACACGCCCCGTGCTCAGCCAGCACGAGGCCGTGCCCAAGAAGCAGCAGAAAAGACAAATCTATAGAAGCTTCTATTGCCCGCCACGGGCCGTGTCCAGCGAGCACGGGGGCGTGGCGAAAGTACAGCAGGCGCATTAATTGTAATTGCGAATTACAATTAATGAAGAGAGAGAGTGTCAGACAGGCACGGGGGCGTGTCCAGCGGACACGGGGCCGTGCCCAGCCTTCTGTTCAGCCTATAAATAGGAGTGCTTAGTTTCATTTCAACTGATCCCTTGGCACACCACCTCTCTCACACTTCACCCACCACCCACCACCACCATAACACCATCATCCACCACCATCATCCATTGTCCATCATAGAGTGTGTGAGTCGTCTCGGGATCCAAGATTGATCGTAAGAGTTCTTGACAATCAAGGCCATGTTTGCCTAAGTCTCTTACATCACTTGGTGAAGACAAAGTGTCTAGTATAATACTTTTTATTTCTAATCTTTTGCACTTTTTATTTGGTTTTGTATTAATGACTTTAATAACTAGTTACTTATGTTGAAGGTGATCTTTCCTTATCGTTTGTCCGTGGTGTCTTGGCATTATTTTACTGTCTATATAAAATAAAAGATTTTCACCATTCATATCTCCGCGGTCTATATGGAGGTATGTTGGCTACCTGGTCGGGGGTTAAGGGAACGGTTTGGTAAAGGTCTTGCCATTGTTCAGCGTTTAGAGGTCCTGCAATGGACCTGGGTCAAATTTAGTAGGACCTCCTTCAATGCTTCACGGTATTGGATGGCGGGGGTCCAAACTCTTTGATCCCCTCATAAGTTAACTACTATTAATACTATAACCCGGCTATTTAGGACTGTATCCCTGCTGACTCAGACTACTTAGCCGAGGGTAACGTCACCGCCAAAAGCGGGGCCTACCATAATATTGCATTAATAACTTAATTCATTATCTTCCAATAATCCACCCTTTTAGGATTGTATCCTTGCTGACTCAAACTACTGGGGTGAGGGTAACGTCACCTTCAAAAGAGGGGCCTACTACAAGTGATTCATCTTGTCTATCTGTTTTTCTTTTATTTTACTTTTCAGCATTTTAGTTAGTTTTTATTTTTTCTTAGTTTAAAACATTTCTTCTAAACTTTTTATTTTAATTAGACGTTGAGGATAAACCGGTACTAAAAGCTCTTGTGTCCTTGGACGACCTCGGTATCTTGCCAACACTATACTACGCTCACGATGGGTGCACTTGCCCATATGTGTGTTTAGTGTTAGTAAAATATCGTGTTTTATAAATTTAAAACTTGGCTAAAATAAGTGTTAAAGGGGCTTAAAATATACACCTAATATATATAACACTCGACTACGCATCAAGTTTTTGGCGCCGTTGCCGGGGACCGAAGGATTTTAAGAAAGCTTAAAATCAAGGGCCTAATCAGTTTTCAAAACCTTTTTAAAAGCGCGCACATTTTTCTGCATTTTAGTTTAGATTTGCATTTACAGCAACCTGTACACGGGGCCGTGTTCGCTGAACACGGGGTCGTGCTGCAGAAAATTTTTTAAATACCCAGTAACAGTAGCTTGAACACAGGCCGTGCTCACTGAACACGCCCCGTGCTCAACGAAATCAGTAAATTTAATTAAAATGCCTAGATACAGATTCTGAACACGGGGCCGTGTCCAGCCTTCTGTTTCCGCTTTTTATTTTTTTTCTGATCTCGAGACTCGGTTGTGGTCTGCTGAGTGATTCTTATGGATCAATACTCAGGAGGTTACAACTACACCTATGAGGAGGATGATTATAGGGGTAATTATTGCACTAATTGTCGTAACACACGATCGGTTCAAAATAGTCACTCATATCAACCATCCAATTCATACACCTACTATGAGGAGCCCAGGTACGAGCCATCGACTTCATACACATCCTATGAAGACCAAAGGTATGAACCTCCTCCCTCATACTCATATTTTGATGAACCAAGGTATGAGCCTTCATACTCATACTTTGAGGAACCAAGATATGAGCCACCACCTTCGTATGCTTATTATGAGGAATCATGGCGTGAACAACCCACCTCATATGAGTATTATGAAGAACAAAATTACGAACCTTATCCATCATATGCTTACAATGAAGAACAATGGTGCGAACCATCGACTTCATATGGGTATTATGAGGAACAAAGGATCGAACAACCGGATTCAAGCTTAGAAAATACCGATTCTTTTTCTATAACCGAAGTGACCGATAGGATATTAGAACACATTAGAGTTATCGATCGATGTATAAAAGAAGCTCGCGCAAGGGAAGAGGAGTCCCGCGCAAGAGAAGAGTTAAAAAAGGAAGAGATAACCGAAAGTGTAAAAATGGAAGAACAAATAAGTGAAAAACCGACACATGAGTTAAACAACGAAAAAGGTGAGTCCAACAACGTTAAAATTCAAGAAGAGTCTAATTTTGAAAAAATTAATCTCTTGTCACCGTCTTTTGAAAATCATTGTTTAGTACCCTCTCATGCTAAGTTTTTAAAAGAGTTAAACACTAACACTAAAATTGACGAAACGGTAAGTGTTAAGTTAACTAATGATCAAACCTCACTAATAAAAGAAGACCCATTTGAAATTAACATTACACCGGTTCCATGTTTCTTTCAAAATTCGTTTATTAGTAATGTCACAATCGATAAAGATCTTTGTGTTAACATAATGCCTAACTACATTTTCGAAAAATTAAGTATTAGTGATTTTTCTCCACTTCAAATACCCATTTTTCTATCCAATCGGAAAGTAATAAAATCAATTGGTATAGTTGAAGATGTCTTGGTTCAAGCAAATCAAATGGTAATCCCGACCGACTTTGTCATCCTCGATGACGCTCCTCTAGTGTTGGGGCGACCATTTGTAAAAACTCACGAAGCTTTGAAAAACCGGAAGTTCCAAAATCTACCTCTTCAATTAGGGGCATTTAAAAGAAGTGTCGATCTCGAACGGTCAATGAAATATCCTTTCGGCAATAATGACCCCCTAATTGAAGATGAAGATGAACCACCCGATACAAGTGAAGAGATTGACCACTTTGTTGAAGAAGAGGTCGCCATAGAACAAACTTTTAAGGTTCTTGATCGAAATGAGCAACCAAATAAGGAGTCTCCCAAAGACCCACCACTTGAGCTCAAAGAACTTCCAAAAGGTTTGGAATATGCTTTTCTTGACAAAGATGGTAATTTACCTGTAATTATTTCGTCTAAATTAGATAACTTAGAAAAGGAAAAATTAATTAATCTTTTGAAAAAACATAAAAATGCAATCGCTTGGAAACTTGTAGACATAAAAGGAATTAGTCCTTCTATGTGCACACACAAAATTTTGATGAATGATGACTACAAATCGGTCATACAACCACAACGTCGAGTAAATCCAAATGTTCAAGAAGTGGTTAAAAACGAAGTCATCAAACTACTTGACGCCGGACTTATCTATCCTATCTCCGATAGTCCTTGGGTGAGTCCTGTCCAAGTAGTTCCAAAGAAAGGAGGTATGACAGTAATAACCAACGAAAAGAATGAACTAATACCAACGAGAACCGTCACAGGATGGAGAGTATGTATAGATTATAGACGATTAAATGAAGCAACAAGAAAGGATCACTTTCCTTTACCCTTCATTGATCAAATGTTAGAAAGATTATCCGGTCATAAATTTTACTATTTCTTGGATGGTTTTTCAGGTTACTTTCAAATCCCGATAGCACCCGAAGACCAAGAAAAGACAACTTTCACATGTCCCTATGGAACTTTTGCTTATCGACGCATGCCGTTTGGTCTATGTAATGCCCCAGAAACATTCCAACGTTGCATGGTAGCCATTTTCCACGACATGATAGAAAAGACAATGGAAGACTTCATGGATGACTTTTCTATCTTTGGGGATTCATATGACCAATGCCTCGATAACCTTGAACGAATGCTATCCCGATGTGAGGAAACTAACCTCGCCCTTAATTGGGAAAAATGTCATTTCATGGTAACGGAGGGAATAGTACTCGGTCACAAGATCTCAAGCGAAGGAATGGAGGTGGATCGAGCCAAAATATATACCATTTCTAGATTACCACCTCCATCCTCCGTACGAGCTATCAGAAGTTTCCTAGGGCATGCCGGATTCTATAGGCGGTTTATCAAAGACTTTTCTAAAATTTCTAGACCTCTAACAAAATTACTTGAAAAAGATGCTCCTTTCATCTTTGACAATGATTGCAATCAAGCATTTCTCACCTTAAAAGAAATGTTAGTCAATGCACCTATCATGATAGCACCTGATTGGAAATTTCATTTCGAAATCATGTGTGATGCTAGTGACTTTGCAGTTGGAGCTGTCTTGGGACAAAGAAAAGAAAAGCATTTCCACCCAATTTATTATGCTAGTAAAACACTTAATGATGCACAAGAAAATTACACAACAACTGAAAAAGAATTACTAGCTGTGGTATTTGCTTTTGATAAATTTCGTTCTTATCTTGTTCTTTCTAAAACTATAGTTTATACAGATCATGCAGCCATCCGATATCTCTTCAAAAAGCAAGATGCAAAGCCACGTTTGATTCGGTGGATTCTACTCCTCCAAGAATTTGACATTGAAATCAAGGACAAAAGAGGAGCAGAAAACACCGCTGCAGATCATCTTTCGCGCTTAGAAGACCCAGCTTTGGAGGCAACCAGGGACGAGCAAATCAACGAAAAATTCCCAACTGAGTCCCTGGAAATGGTGGAATACAAGGAAGAACCATGGTACGCCGACTATGCTAACTACCTAGCTAGCGGTATAGTCGCAAAAGGGTGGTCACATCATCAAAGAAAAAAATTCTTTGCCAATGTGAAACACTACTTTTGGGAAGATCCATATCTTTTCAAAATGTGTGCCGACCAACTCGTCCGACGATGCGTACATGGTAGTGAAGCACGAAGAATTCTCCGCCATTGTCATGAAGGTCCATACGGAGGACATCATGGTGCTGCTAGTACCGCACGAAAGGTATTCGATTCAGGATTTTATTGGCCAACCATTTACAAAGATGCCCAAAGTCTTGTAAAAACATGTGATGCTTGCCAAAGAACAGGTAATATTTCTTCCAAAAACGAAATGCCACAAAATGACATTCTTGTTTGTGAAATTTTTGATGTGTGGGGACTCGACTTTATGGGACCTTTCCCACCATCGAAAGGAAACAAATATATACTTGTGGCAGTAGATTACTTGTCTAAATGGGCCGAGGCCGAGGCACTTCCAACAAATGATGGAAGAGTCGTGGTAAAATTACTGAAAAAGTTATTCTCTCGTTTTAGCACACCAAAAGCTTTAATAAGTGATAGAGGTACCCATTTTTGCAACCATCAACTCGAAAAAAATTTAACAAGATATGGGGTCTATCACCGGGTCTCAACAGCATATCACCCTCAAACCAACGGACAAGCCGAAGTGACTAATAGAGGTTTAAAACGAATACTTGAAAAAACCGTAGGGATAAATAAAAAGGAATGGGCTGATAAATTAGATGATGCTTTATGGGCTTTTCGAACTGCTTATAAAACAACAATAGGTACAACCCCATATAAGCTAGTTTATGGAAAAAGTTGTCATTTACCAGTAGAAATTGCACACAAAGCCTACTGGGCAATCAAAAATGTAAACTTAGATTTAGAATTTGCCGGTAAAAATCGATTTTGTCAATTAAATGAATTAGACGAGCTTAGGAATTATGCATACTCAAACTCTGAAATTTATAAGGAACGAATGAAAAATTTGCATGACAAACATATTAAACCTAATGAATTTCGGGTAGGAGATTTAGTTCTTTTGTTTAATTCACGACTTCGATTGTTTCCTGGTAAATTAAAGTCTAGGTGGTCAGGACCTTTTTCCATCACCCATATTTTTCCACACGGTGCAGTAGAAATTAAATCTCGAAATGGGCCCCCATTTAAAGTCAATGGCCAACGGCTGAAACTCTATCAAGGATTCATTGAGGATGAAGAAGAAGAGATCTCGCTTCAAACGGTGGAAGAATAAAAACATCATGCCTGGTAAGTTACGAACGATTGAGACAACAAAATAAAGCGGTAAGTTTTCTAACCATAGCTTATGGGAAAATGATGGCACTCACACGAGCACTTAAAAAAAAATTCAAAACCACGCTCGGCACGAGGCCGTGTCCGCTGGACACGGGGCCGTGTCCGCGCTGCAATCGGGATAAATCCCCTTTTTCAAAACAGTTACCTCATTCCACACGCCCCGTTTCCCCGAAAAAGCTCTGGTTTAAGGCGATTTTTCGCCGAATTTCAACGTCTCCTATCCCTCTAACAACATCAAGGTATGATTCTATCACTTTTAGTAGTTAGATTAGTTACTTGCAAGTAGTTAAAACACCAAAAATTTGGGGAAAAATCTAGGGTTCTTGAAGATCATCCGGATCGAACCTCAAATTTTTGGTTAAATCTGTTTGCATTTAGTTAGATTAGTGTTAAGGGAAGTAGATACACTTGTATTGTTCATAGATTCACCGGATTTCTCATAAAAACCCCAAACCCTTGTTCTTGAACCGAAAAAGATAAAATTGATAGGGTAAACGTGATATTTTGGGAAAAACGGCACTTAGGGTTTCATTTTCGGGGGAAACCGCACCTATTGGACCAAAAATTTTCAAGTTTTCGAAACCGGGTCGAAAAATGGGATTTTTTAGTAGCAGACCCCTGGACACGGGGCCATGTCCGCTGAACACGGGGTCGTGTCCAGCCCACTGTTTGCAGTTTTGTCCGAAAATATTTCTGTTTCGTGCTAACTTTTGGTGTATTCTTGCAGATGGCCAGGAAGTTCACAAGATTTAACGCCAATGAGCTCGATGCAAGAGCTCGATACGAAATTCTTCAAACAAGGCCGGAGGAATACCCGAGGCAAGCTTGCACGGAATTGCTAACCATGGTGAATCAAATTGACCGTTTCAACAACATTGTTACGGGACCACTCAGAGTCGCCCTAACAACTCGGCTCCGTTCCGTCCACGAATGCACGTTGGAATTCTATAGCACTTTCTCATTCAACTCGAGGTGCGACCCATTCGACAATGACGGGGTAGCTTTCCGATGTGGCGGAACGAAGTATTCGATCTCTATGGCACAATTTGGGTCGATTGTCGGGTTGTATGCGGAAGAGGATGCGGGAAACGAAGAAAATACTGGGGGAATGAGTGAGGTAGGTGACAACGAACGCCAAGCCATGTGGGCTCAGATTGGAGAAGGGTTCTACAATCCGAGCAGCACTAAGAGTACAAAGCTGAGGGATCCGCTATACAGATACATTCATAGGCTCCTCGGCTACTCTCTTAGCCAAAGGCATGACAGTAGTGGCGTCGTTGGGTTAAGAGATATGGTTGTCCTCCACTGCATTCACAACCGCAGGCCACTCGATGTTCCGTTCCTCATGCTCCGAAACATGCATCACAACCGCCTTGCTAATGCCCCGACACCTATTTTCTTTGGGGGATGGGTGTACCGTCTCTTCAAGCACTTCGCCCACATACCTAGGGCATTTGAGAGGAGCCCATGGTCGGGTACGGTGGATATTAACATATGCCGCTCAATGAACCTGATTTATGAGGCAGAAGACGGGACGGTAACCTTCCAAAGGATGCAAGGTCATGCATGGAACCCGCAAGAAGCGCTTGTCCTCCCAGCTCCGCAACATCATCAGTACCAATACCAACCCCACGGTGATCCGGGCCAATCATCCTCCGCGGGAGGCGGTTTTCCTAACTTTCAAAGTTTGCATGATTTGTTGCAGGAAAACCTTATGTGTACTAGGAACACCTATAACATGGCGAGCAACACCTACCACCGGGTCGGAGCTATAGAGAGAAACCTATCCGAGATCCAAGACGATGTTGGATACATACGAGACCACATTGCACGCCATGGAGGGGATGATGACGATGATGATGATGACGATGCTATGGAGTAGGCGAGAGGAGCAGAGGAGGAAGCGGTTGATTGATGACTCCCCAGGTTAACCCTTTTTAATCTTGAACAATTGATGGCCTGCGTGCCAAATGTTGAACAATTTACTTTTCCTAACTTCTTTTATTTTCTGCATATTTTTTTTTTACTTTGACATGGATGTTAACTTTGGTAAAAGTAGGATGTTTGCTATGTTTTGGTGGAGTGTTTATTGGGTAAGCAGGTACATTCGAGGCTTAAAGTACTAAGCATTAGTACTCTTAAAGCCGGGACGGAAAAAACGAAGAAAGAAACCTGTTTTTCGAATTTGCAGACTGTCCACACGGGGTCGTGCCCAGCCGACACGCCCCCGTGCCCATTCCCCTGAACCTGCTGTTTGTTTAGATTCTGCAGACCTTTACAGACACGGGGTCGTGTCCAGACAACACGCCCTCGTGTTCACCTTCTGTAAGTTCTCGTTACTGGCACCTGAACACGGGGTCGTGTCCACTCAACACGGGGTCGTGTCCAGGTTGCCAGTAACACAAAATTTTTGCTTTTTACACATCTAATCAACCTAAAAATTTAGTTTTGGGACACATTGAGGACAATGTGTAATTTAAGTGTGGGGGGGATGCTAAAACCTTGAAATTTTGCAAGTCCTAAATACAAGCCTTACACAAAACTCTATTGGAACCGCTAATCACCCCAAATTTTTTTCAAAAATTTCATTTTTTTTTACTTGTCTAGGTTTAACTCGGGAAATTCAAGTTCTCAAAAAGGTTATATTTTTACGAATTTACAACCGATAGCGTCGTGATAACAAAAACCAACATAAGAAAATTATGAAAAGGGCATAGCAAACTTAGTTAAAATTTGATTATATATACTTGATCACATAAAAACCCATTCCCACAAAAGTGAGTTTTGAGCCTTTATTAAGCATACAAATTTACATCTTTAGACTAAATGCTCATTTTTTCGTTTCTTGTGTGAATAGCCGCTTGGTTCTTACGACTCTAGAACTTGCCATGACAATACATTCCCGGTCCTTATCAACTTAAACCCGAGTAAGTAAATGATAGAGACATTAGGACTAACCTTTTTTTTCTTCTACACCATTATTTTTCTTTTTTTTACCACCTACCCAAAAATCCCCCTAGTTAGCCCCTTTGAGCCTAAACCTTTTCATTTCATAACCCAAACCAAACACCCTTTTACCCACCAAAACCTTTTTCATTTTTAACCCTTTGTTTTAGTAACAAGTTCGTTTTTTTTTTCGTATGATAATTCAAAAAAAAAATATGTTGATGATGAAGCAAAAGAATAAACAAACAATTTCATCAAAAATAACTTTTTTTGAATAAAAGCTTCATCAGAATAAAAAGTTACAAAAATATAAAATCCTACGAAAACCGACACTTGTTACGCTTTTTACCCTTTTTCTACTAATCATTAACCACTAACCCAACCACCTACCTTTAACCCAAGCCTAACCCTTCACCCACAAAGTCCTCTTGATATTTACAAAGGTATAAAAGTTAAAAAGGGGGAGGATTGATTGCTTGGCAAGCCTATGGTAGGAATAAGTTCCATGCCGCTCTCGAGTGATTCACTAAAAATACACATTCGGCCGAGTGTGAGTGATTTCCCCCGTGAGGTATGTGAACTTGTATATAAATAGAATTTTAAAAAGGCATGTTATGCCCAAATAAGTAATTTCTCTTATGAAAAGTTTTAAATAAATCATGACGAATAGGATTGTAAATAAATAAAAATAAAACTACATAAAGAATCTTGGAAATCCCGACACTCTACGACAAGCCCAAAACCTTCTCTTCTACCCATTCCATTTGGGAGTGTAAGCCACATATTAAAGAGTCTTGCTTGAGGACAAGCAAAAGTTCAAGTGTGGGGGTATTTGATGTGTGTAAAATGCAACATATAAATTACATCAAATGAGGCATAAAACTAACCCTTTTTAAGTACTAATGTTGGAAAAAGAGTGTTTTTGTCTTCCTTTTGTATTTTCAGGATTAAATGAGCTCAAATTCACAAAAGAAGCAAAAAGACAGCTAAATCTAACATAAATACAAGAAAAGGAACATAAGTGGACTGCCCGACCCCTCAACGGCATCTTCCCAAGCAAAATAAAGAAGGCAGAAGACTGAACACGCCCCGTGCTCAGCCAGCACGGGGCCGTGCCCAAGAAGCAGCAGAAAAGACAAATCTATAGAAGCTTCTATTGCCCGCCACGGGCCGTGTCCAGCGAGCACGGGGGCGTGGCAAAAGTACAGCAGGCGCATTAATTGTAATTGCGAATTACAATTAATGAAGAGAGAGTGTGTCAGACAGGCACGGGGGCGTGTCCAGCGGACACGGGGCCGTGCCCAGCCTTCTGTTCAGCCTATAAATAGGAGTGCTTGGTTTCATTTCAACTGATCCCTTGGCACACCACCTCTCTCACACTTCACCCACCACCCACCACCACCATAACACCATCATCCACCACCATCATCCATTGTCCATCATAGAGTGTGTGAGTCATCTCGGGATCCAAGATTGATCGTAAGAGTTCTTGACAATCAAGGCCATGTTTGCCTAAGTCTCTTACATCACTTGGTGAAGACAAAGTGTCTAGTATAATACTTTTTATTTCTAATCTTTTGCACTTTTTATTTGGTTGTGTATTAATGACTTTAATAACTAGTTACTTATGTTGAAGGTGATCTTTCCTTATCGTTTGTCCGTGGTGTCTTGGCATTATTTTACTGTCTATATAAAATAAAAGATTTTCACCATTCATATCTCCACGGTCTATATGGAGGTATGTTGGCTACCTGGTCGGGGGTTAAGGGAACGGTTTGGTAAAGGTCTTGCCATTGTTCAGCGTTTAGAGGTCCTGCAATGGACCTGGGTCAAATTTAGTAGGACCTCCTTCAATGCTTCACGGTATTGGATGGCGGGGGTCCAAACTCTTTGATCCCCTCATAAGTTAACTACTATTAATACTATAACCCGGCTATTTAGGACTGTATCCCTGCTGACTCAGACTACTTAGCCGAGGGTAACGTCACCGCCAAAAGCGGGGCCTACCATAATATTGCATTAATAACTTAATTCATTATCTTCCAATAATCCACCCTTTTAGGATTGTATCCTTGCTGACTCAAACTACTGGGGTGAGGGTAACGTCACCTTCAAAAGAGGGGCCTACTACAATAACTAAGATAATCTCTTAATTATGTGCAAAAGTGCGAAAATAATCAAAGGTTATACTAGATACGAGTCGGAACCAAGTGATTCATCTTGTCTATCTGTTTTTCTTTTATTTTACTTTTCAGCATTTTAGTTAGTTTTTATTTTTTCTTAGTTTAAAACATTTTTTCTAAACTTTTTATTTTGATTAGACGTTGAGGATAAACCGGTACTAAAAGCTCTTGTGTCCTTGGACGACCTCGGTATCTTGCCAACACTATACTACGCTCACGATGGGTGCACTTGCCCATATGTGTGTTTAGTGTTAGTAAAATATCGTGTTTTATAAATTTAAAACTTGGCTAAAATAAGTGTTAAAGGGGCTTAAAATATACACCTAATATATATAACACTCGACTACGCATCAGCCCTACATTACAAATGGATGTTTAAATAATAAAGAAGGGATTGGAAGGATCCAATATAAGGACAACATGTGTGATTTTACCGAATCACATCTGCCAGGAGTGCTAACATGTTTTCAGATGTTAACAAGGATTTGAATCCTTTTTAAACAGGTTTTACCATCATGGCCAGGTCTATAATGACATACAGGCTAGGTCATACCTTTTAGGATTCTTATTTAACATTTAAAGGCAGATCATTTAAAAGGAATGATATTTTTGATTTATTTCATATATTATATTCATACATAAAAATGAAAATGAAATTTAAATAAAACATTCCACTAATTTTAAAAGAAGTACATAGGTTGCCCTAAACGGGACTTTTACATAATAACTTGCCCATGCAAGGGCTAAACAAGAAAGACAGGTCCACGCAGGGACTAAGTACATAAATAAAATGTCCACACAGGGACTTAATTGAAATGAAGAAATTACAATACAAATAAATAAGGAATCTTCAAAAATCCCTCTTCTTCTTCCCCTTGATCAGATTTGCCAAACCCTTGAGAAATCCCCGGTGGTTTCTACGCTCCTCTTGAACCTCTCGTTCCACCTGGCTCAACCTCTGGAGAATCTCCTGCTGCTGCTGAGGCTGAATCAATGGCGGCTGTGGCGGCTGCTGCTGCTGAGGTTAAGGAGGTGGTGGGTATTGATACACATAGGCTTGGTACCCAGGCTGATACGAAGCTGCATAAGGTCCTTCAGGGTGAAGAGCATTGTAGTTGGCCGCCTCGAGGAATGGGTCAATGGCAGGGGCATTGTAGTAGTTGTAGCCAGGGTAAGCTAGCTGCTCAAATGGGTTATACGTCGCTGCACCGGCGTATGAAGGGATCGGGTTATCAAAACCCATGTGTGGTGCTGGTGGTGCGACTGGCGCAGAGTCCACCTCAGAAACTGGGTTTGAAGGCCCACCCATCTGCGGGTCCTCATATAGTGGCGGGTAGTGACTACCACTGGAGTGTTGAGGGGTGCTGAAATGGAAATCCCCTCCTCGCACGGACATCCGTGCACCTATTCTTCTTCGCCTCGATGGCTCCGGAGGCAGTTGCTGCTCAAGTGGTGGTGGTGGTGGTGGCGTGACCGCTACAAAACGCGAATCCTCAGAGGGATCCTGCTGTTGTTGTTGTTGGTTGAAGGAAGGAGTAAACTCCCAAGGGTATGAGGCAAATCTTGCCTCATAGCTGTCTAGACCTCGATAAGGTGATCCATGAAAAGATGACCCATCAGATATCTCTATGGGATGCGTGGGCGTCCCAGATGGTGGTTCGGCAGAATCGGGATCATCATCCATATCCATACCCTGAGCTTCAGGGAAATGGTCTTCGGGGCCCAATGGGTTATGGTCCATTGGTTCTTCTATCTGATTTGCCGGGTTAAACCGGCTTTGGAAATACAGGGTCGGATCCTGAAAGGCGCGGTGAGATCCCGACCGATGCAATGGCAAGTAAGAATGGCGTGAATGGTCGGACTCATTGTCTTGATGGAGCCCGAAAGATCATGGTAGGAAGGTGAGGAGCTAAGCGAGACAGAGCGCCTCGCAGTCTCTAAGTAGGTCCTCCAGTCTTCTTGAGGACTTGAGCTCATTGTAACTGATGGAGTTCGCCGGTGGGAAGGCACGGCCTCATGATCGGTGGGGGCGTTGAATGGCCCCTTGCCTCGTCCTCCTCTTCGGAACCTTGGTGGCATTTTTGTTGATCCTGTCAAAACAAACAAAAGAAACAACAAAGGAAAAACAATAAAGGACAAAATAAAATGAATTAGGATTAGTCCTAAGTTCTTTGCCTAGACTCAGAAGTCGAGGAATGTGCAAACTGTGTCATTGAGATTAAACACAAAAGGCTAGTGTTTAATTCACTCAATGTTGGCTCTGATACCAACCTGTCACACCCCGATATTTTCACGTATTACCGGTGGGGAGTATAGTGACGTAGTTAATATCATCATAGTCAATAATCATAGTTCAATGCACAGCGGAAGTCTAAAAGTAATAATATTACAAACCGAATGAAAGTATCATAAGTATTACAAACGGAATGTAAAAGGATCCACAGGCAGATCAAAACATGGGAAATATTGTTCAACATATTTTTAAGTGACAAAGCTTGCAAGACTTCATTATTTATTCACTCAGGAGTAGCCAGCCTATTTCGCATAGTACCTGCACTTAACCTTTTGGAAAATACGTCAGTTTACACTGGTAAATACAATTAACCGACACTTTTTGAAAG
The DNA here is from genome assembly GCA_030545235.1 of Helianthus tuberosus. Classification (NCBI taxonomy): domain Eukaryota; kingdom Viridiplantae; phylum Streptophyta; class Magnoliopsida; order Asterales; family Asteraceae; genus Helianthus; species Helianthus tuberosus. Next base: position 202,647,424 of record CM060351.1, on the reverse strand, counting down.
GTTGTTTATGAAAATTGATTTAAATGCACAAGGCACAAATAATCTTTTATAACTTGGGATAATTATTTAAAAATAATCTTGTAAAAGAATTATATGTTTATTATACGTTCAGTAGCCCGGGTTGAATACCGGGTTAAAGATTAATAGACACACCACATAATATAACCTACGGCGAGTTATTCTCGAACAGGCAGGTATATCATTTTACATACGCACCGGCAGGTGTATGCCTACACCCCATGCTTAAGTCGTGGCCATTTCAATGAATGAGCCGAGGATATCCAGGACATGGTCATTAACCCCCCAAAAGCTTTAACAAACAAAACAGATTAAACGGGTTATCTTAATGAATTAACCTTCATACGATTAAAGATTCAATACCCGACCAAGCGGTATTTTATATACCGTATCCCAAGCCCGTATAAGGGAAAATAATTTAAAAGTATTTACCTGAGCAAATTATACAAATTTATCTCAGCCGTATACAATCAGCAAGTGCAAATATCTTTTACTGGGCTCCTAAATTTGGAACGAAGGTTTTAATAACCTATTAGATTCCTAACGGGTCTTACTTAAGTTTAAACTTAGACCGGTTAGTTTTAAAGAAAGGTTTACGGTTCAAAACGCAAGATTAAGCGAAGACCGGATTAGAATGTGATTTAGACCCGACAAGTATGAAGACTTGTATAATATGGGTAAACTAAACACATTCTGTATTTTGAGGTAAAAAGATAAGGTTTGACCCGTTTTGGTCAATTTATGCAAACTAGTTACATAAACCGTACCGAACGAGAATAATGCATAACGGGTAACCAAAGGAGTCATATACAGGTTTCACAAGTTAATATGCCTTAAATATGTTGTGATATTAGTAGGATACCTTCCATTATGCCCAAAACGAATTTAAAATCAAATTAAGCCCTGTAGGGGTATTTCGGTCATTTTAAAGATTATAAAGAGGTTAAATACTAATCTGAGGTTCTGGTCTAAAATGATCAGTAAAAATAATTATTTTTGCAAGTCATATCAGTAGGGTATTGCATATATGTGAAATTTATCATTTATAACCAAACTATGCGCCGTAGGGGCATTTTGGTCATTTCACATAAGCTTTAAAGATCAAATTTGGAAATCTGAGTTCAAAACTTTTACTTACTGTTAAAGTATAAAAAATTTACTTAAAAATCAGTAGGTATTAAGTCTTATGTGTCAAAAATAGTTTTAATCCATACTATGCGTTTAAAACGCGTAAAAAGTCGGTTTTAGGCGATTTTCGGGTTATATAAGGAAATCTGAGTTTTTTATCAGTTTATAAAGTTCAAAAAATTTTATTTATCATATAAAATCAGTAGCAAAAGATTTGGTGTCAAAATGTTATGTAAAACTCATTTTATTAGCAAAAAGGGTATAATCGTCCATTACCGAATAAAAGCAAGAACCCTATATTATGATCAGTTTAAAAATAATTAAAAATATTCAAAAATCCCAAAATATTATATTACATTAGTGGGTAAAAATTTTGGTGTTGAAATTTGGGTTTAAATAGGCTTTATGCTTAAAATGCCGTTTAATTAATAAAAAGCTTTCAAATTACGATATCGAGCATAACTCCTAATGTAGACCTCAAACTGATGTCAAATTTTTAGGACATGTTTATAAATCAGTAATGAAGGTTTTTTTGTCCTCTCACATTTTCAAAAATCTCGTTTTAATATCAAAAGGGCATAATGGTCAACATTTAAGCAATTAACGGAAACATGCAATTGAATCGGATTAATTAGGAACAAAGTTGTATAACCTCAGAGGGTTATACTAACCTATAACCTGGTCCTAATGGAACTTTAAATCATATCTAAACTAAGCTAAATCGGGTCAGAACTGAAAGTCAAAGCAAAAGTCTACTTTTACGACTTTCGGTTCCGAACCGAACCTAAGCTCAAAATTGTCGGGTTGAACATGCTTAGACATGTTCTTACATTAATTACCAAGTTATATAAGTATTAATGTTGGGATCGGAGGCTCTCATGATTGTGCTCGTTTGTGTGATTTGAATCAAATCAGATAGAAATGATTAGAGTTTAAGTGCAGCGGAAATGAAACAACAAACATATAAGCACCATCATAGGGAAAATAGTTTCAATAAACATTTGCTTCACATAGAGTCGAAAGATTACAATACAAAGCAAAATATTACAAGCATGATTACAAACTAAGCTCCCCCTCAGCCTGATACTTCAGTGGTTGATTGCACAAGATGAAAGGATTGAATTGAGGAGAAGAACTCACTCAAAACGATCAAATGTAACAGTACAGGGTACCACTGAGGCATCACAGCTGACGTCACCATGAAAGTGACATTTAACAAACTAACAATCTGTATCTACTGTTCTTACACAAACACTGCTAAACCTAACCACTGACTATACATAAAACAGATGATATACTAAACAACTGCTCTCTCTTTATGTCAGTGCTTTCCTCAAAGTTGATCAGTCCTTGATTGGGCAGTGCTTTGTCATCACTAGATTGTACCAGCAGTGCTTAGTTCTCAGCAGTCTTCTGGTGTCGTCAGTAGATAGAAGAGCAGCAGCAGTTGTATCCGGGCAGTGGATGTAGGACCATCAGATGTTATAATCACTTTCAAGGGAGAAGACTTAGTGTAAACTGCTGCTTATTGTGAATCCACTGTCATGATCCGGTTTTGGCTTTCATTATCTGTTCCTCTGGTAGGGTTCAATCCCAACAATCTCCCCCTGGAACAGATAATGCCAAAACCCTTCATTATTCTGGATCTTTATTTCTCATCAGTAGTTCCCTAGCTTTTCTTTTGAATTCTTATTCAAATTCTTTGGAACTTGTGTCATCTTCATCCCTGCACAGTGTAAGTTCAAGGAGATCCTGCAAATCTTGAACACTAAGGCCTAGTGCTTCTTTCCTTAATATATACTTCACCTCGCCATCGGATCTGACCAGGGTCAATACATGGGTCTTTTGATCAGAGAGCCACTTTAGTACTTTTGAACCCAATGGGTTTCTTGGGAGAGAATTATTTTCTGATGAGCTTTGAGATTTTGGCCTTGAGAAAAATTGTAAAGCAGTATCTTTAACTTCAGACATTCTTTTGAAAGCTTCTTCTATGACTTTATTTGCTGCAGCTATATCTTCTGCAACTTCTTCGTCAATTTGCTCTTGTATCTTTTGTTGATCAAGCTCAATGTCTGCGATATCTGCTGAAATGTCTGTTGATGCAGGCTTGGTTAATACCTTTTTGAAAAGGTTTTGAAGGCTCACTAAACTATCTTCTTTTAAACCCATTTTCTTGATGGCTTCTGTGAAGTACTCAGCTTCCTTTTCTTTTTCTTCTTCACTGGTCAGCAGTTTCCCTTTCTCTTGGTTTATCACAAGGCTCGGGCTAACTTTTGATGTGATCAGTGTTTTGAGAGCATCCAGCTGTTGTTCTATCTTGTTGTAGTCTGGCCTTTTAGAAGTGCCTGAGACTGTTATCTTTCTTTTCTTCAGCCGTTCATAAGCTTCATCCGTATGCTGCTTTGACCATTTTGATATGGCATTGGCAGTGTCCACTTTTGCATCCACCAACTCCTGTTTCTTTCTTTTATACTCAGCTATTAGGTCAGTGATGAGCTTTTTGTATTTACTCCAATTTGGAGCATTTTTCTTCTTTTTAGGGTCATTCTTGATTCTGTCAATTCTATCAGCCTCATGCTTTAAAGCCACTATTGGCCATTCTTCAAATTGGCTTTCTTCAGCAGGATAAAATTTTTCTTGCATGATGTATGCAAGAAGTTTTCTTCTCATCTCCTTTCTTTGATCTGCCTTTTCTTTGCTCAGCTCTTGTGCAAAATCTTTTATTTGTTTGACTTTTGTGAGCAAAAGTTCCAATCTTTCAGCAATGGCTTCGTCACCTTGACCTTTGCATTCGAGTTTAGCTCTGATCTTTGCTTGCCTTGTTTTCATCTCTAGATATTCATCCATGTCTTCTGGGACTACGAAGCCTATAAGAGAAGGAAATCTTCTTTTTGAAGGATCCTCTTCGGTGTAAAATTGTTTCATCTCATTTTTTACAGCTTCTAGTTCCAGTGGATATTTAGCAGCAACAGGATCATATTTTTCATCAGTGGCTTGAGTTGTTTCTCTTTTTCTTTTGTGAAGCTTTACTGATGAAGAGGGTTTTGATTGTGATGTAGGAATGATGAGAGCAGTGGTGGATTGTTGACAAACAGCTGTTGAAACAACTGGTGTTTCAACTGCTGTTGTCATTACAACTACTGATGTATCAGTAGATGTCTTCTGCTTTTAAGCAGGGGATGAAGGTGGTGAAGTAGTTTTTGATGGTGGTGATGGTGGTGGTGACTCATCATCAGGAATGAAAACCCTTCTCCTTTTTATTGTGGGAGAGGCTGATGATGTCGTTTGTGGATCAGTGATTTGAATGGTGGAAAGTGTCTGACAAACAGTTGTTGACACAACTGGTGTCTCAACCACTGTTGTCATTATCTGCTGTCTTCTGCTTTATGGCAGGGGGCAATGGTGGTGATATGATTGTAGATGATGATGGTGGTAGAGCAGTGGTTTTGGTGGTGTGTGGTGAAGATGTGTGTGTTGATGAGATGGCAGCTGTTTGGCTACTGACATCAGTTTTTGTAACTACTGCTGCATCAGCTGTTTGGATGGTTTGAGGTTTAGATGTCTGTTTTTCTTTTTCTGGTTCAATGTACATACCATCTTCTATTCCCTTTTTCTTCAACTTGATTTTCTCCCCCTTTTTGGCATTATCTGGAAGGGGTTTATCCATGAAGAGGATAGTTGAAGGAACTTTTTCACCATGGGCAGTCTTTTGTATGCTGGCCTTTATAGCCTTGATGTCTGCTTGAGTATCTTTAAATCTAGACTCCACCATGTTTGTCAGCATTTGTACATGTATAGCATGCTGCTGATCAGTCATTTGTTTTTATTTTTCAAACATGGGTTGAAAAATATTCCAGAGCTCATTTGCAGCAATTGCTTGTGGTGGAGCAGGTGCTTGAGGTGGAACAGGTACTTGTGGTGGAACAGCAGTGGATTGTTCTTTTTGAGCTTTTAAAATCTCTTGCACCATATCTTTTATTTCAGCAACTGAGGTTTCCGGTTTTTCAACTCTTCCCGTCAATTCCTGATATTTTGAATCATCACCCACTTTTATGGGATCATCTGAATCCCCACCTGTAGTGGTTGTATCAATGTGTGACTTAGGAACTGAGTCCCAAAAATCACCCATTGATGCCCCTTGTTCTTGGTACTGGGTACTTCTTTCTTCAGCACTCGATAAACCTTTGATGATGCCAGTGGTTAGAATCAACTCACTGGTGGTTATCGATGGTGTTATGGAAGAAATTGCCTTCAAGGGAGTCTTATTAATGAAACAACTGTCTAACTGAAGATCTGTTGATCCATCAGTTGTAGTTGCTGCTCCACTTGAACTACCACCGAGAGTTACTTGTAACTCAGGGGGTGTAACCTCCTCAATTGTCGCTGGGATAGCAGGAGTAGTAGCATTAGACCCAGTCACTTGTGGGAGTATACTCTCAGTGACAGGTGATAGAGAGGAACTGGTTTGTGTCTGAGCTATAACAACTGCATGCAACAAAGGTAGCATGGATTGTGGTAGTATTATTGGTGAGGGTACGGGAGTTGAAAGAGACATGTCCTTGGGATCAGGACTGAGGAAGATGGATCCGATTGAATCCAGAGCTTCATATTGTGGGGTCCCTGTGCTTACAACCTGATCCTTTTGTGAGGATGTAGGAGGGGTTTTAGGCAAAGGTTGAGATCTTTCTACCAACTGCTGTGAGGAAGTAGCAGCAGTGGTTTGTGGTGACATTTGTTTTGTCACTGGCAGTTGCTCTGGGATCTCATCTTCCAGAGTTGCCTTTGTTTTGGGTTTGGTGGGTTTTCTGGATGTTTTCTTTTTGGTCTTTTTAGTGGTGGCAGGTGTGGGTTTCAAAGCAGTGGTAGTGCTGCTATGATCACCTGGAGCAGTGGGCTCAGTAGCAGATGTCTGAGGAGCAGTGGTAACTGCTAAATTCTGCTCAGACACCTCTGCTTTTGTTTTTATTGGTGCCAACATTCTAGTGAATGTTTCAGGTGTTAAACTTTTTATTTGAAAATAAACACCTTGTTTTAGCAAATTTTCATTTTCCTTTTCAAATTTTTATTTAAAGTAGTAGCTTAAAAATCTTGGGAAAAGTAAAAATGCTTTGCTCTCAACATTTTTTACCAAATCATTGAAGATCTCCTGAGAGTAGTTGTAGTCTTTATTATTCAAAATAGCGTAACCCAGGCATTGAATCTTCAATGGTATATCGTTGAACGCTGTTGTTTTATTAGAAACACAACTCAAAAGTGTGTGAAATAAGAATCTGGGTGCAAAAGGAAAATAACCTTTTTATAAGGTATCTACCTTTGATTGTTCTGCATATCCCCTTTTCAGAAAATCAGCTTTTAACTCGTTTTTATCAAAGGAAGTTTTACCTTTTTTATCATCAAGTTTGAAGACTTCTAAGATTGATTGCGGAGTGATTTGAATCGCTTTACCCTGTATTGAGGAGTTAATGGCTACTGCTTTATCGTCTCGTTTCTCAAGCACAGCATTTTTCCAGAACTCTCTCTGGGTTTGCAAATAAATGGGAGCATCTACTGTCAACAAAGTTTTGTACTTTGATGCAGATATGGTGTCGAGGATGGAATCGAAGGTGTGGTTGTTTGTGGGTTTTATGAGAAGACCCAAATAGTTGTGCGGTGATTTGTATGGGATTTCAATGGTTTCTTCGGCCGTTTGAGCGACCTCTTTTGAAGATGATGGTGATTTTTGTTTTGATTTCGATTTTGATTTTGATTTCGTCATTTATGAAGAAATGGAGGTTGGAAAGACAAAGAAGAGAGAAGAATGATTTGAGATGGGGTTTGAAAACTGCTTTGTGAAGAGAATTTTGGAATTCAATTCGACAGTGTAAAACCCTGTTTGGGGTTTAGGGCAGGGTTTTATTTAGGGAAAAATAAGTGCTGATGTGGCAGCGGTTACAAAGATCCGAAGGCTAAAAACTGACCACGTGCCAACCTCTGATGAAATGGATGAAGAGTTGAGAGCAGTTGTTTTGAGAGCCACTGATGAAACAAGCATCAGTGGTTATAACGGTAATAATGTGACAACAGTGGATGATTTTTACTATCAGTGGATAGCATTATCAGTGGTTTAGACACTGATTTTGAGCATCAGTGCTTGCCAAAAGAATGAAAGGAGCAGAGGTTGACTTTCAGCAGTGGACAATATTTAGGAAGCAGATGTTTGAACATAGCAGTGATTAGGGTAAATGATAAGAATTTGAAAGACAGGTATGTCAGCAACTGTTTTGAGAATTTTCATTCAAGGCTTTGCCACATGTCAATTTCATATTGTGAAGCGTTTTCACATTTCTGACAGTGGTTTAGTACCCCAGATGATGTAGACTTTATACAAAGGCAACTCATTCTTGTTATAATATTTAAATTAAAACATGAGTACCCAAGTATTTTAAGATCTGTTAACAATCAATCTTATGCATAGTGTAAAAATACACTTGAGTTTGACATGACCTAGACAAATGTACCATTTTCTTTTGATCTATTTTTAGGATAATATTTCCAACAAAAATAAGGTCATATATCCTGACAGGAAAATGAAACTTTCACTATCAAAAACCAGTAAAAGTTCAAAATATATTATTAAAAAAAACATAATATATCCTGCTTTTTTCTTCGAGAAAATCCTTTTTCAAGAAAAATAATTAAAGGATTTTTTGAAAACAGCATCAAAAGAACCTGGTAAACTATCACTAAAATTCCTAATCATATCAATCTCAAGCTTTTGAAAATGGTCAGTGGTTTGTCAACAGTTGTTATGAGATTTTAAGGACATTTTGACCACTGTTTGGTACCATTCTCTTGTTGATCGATTAACAACAGAAATGAGGACACATGTTCACATGAGTTTTTGAAAACCCAGTTACAGACTTTGTTATCATGTGAAGATCTTTGAAAATTTGTCTAGTCCTCTTGTAAGTCCATTCGCTGAGAATACTATTGTTACCTGAACTTTCCTGAACCCATGATAGCACATAGTTGCTTAATGACCATTGTTACCCCAATCTTTGACTCTTAAGTGTTTTATGTTTATACTCTTTTCTTCTGTTTTCAAAAGTTTTGAGATAAACACACTTCTGAGTTTTTGTGAATTTTCTTCTTCCCTTTTTACCCTTCCCATTCATAAGTAATGAAATACTTACTGGGAGGTCTTTATTGAAGAAATACTTAATCCAGAATCATTTTCCAGTAATGTTTTAAGAAATTTGGTCATATTTTGTACATGCATATGTCAAATCTCACATTACATATGAATTGGACTATTTCAACACCTGATTTTCTTATTATGTTTATAACAGAGTTGATTTGGTCCTTTTTAACAGGATTCCCAACCTGTTTTTCAACACATAAGATCTTGTGACTAAAGCTTTGATGTCCCTCTTTTTATGTAACAAAAACACTAATGTTATTTGATGAAACATAGGTTTTGTTGACATGACGTACATACTTTAGTACTTAATATCATAAATTACCTACAGCAGTTGAAATCAATTTTGAAAATAAGAAATAATCCCATAGTTTTAACATATATGTTTTCAGATCTAAAAACCATGAGTGTATTGTGCATGAAATCACTTGTTGTGTGAGATTTGTGTGTCATATGACATCTTGGTTGTTTTACAAAGTATTTGGATAACAACTTTAAGTGTTAACACTCGTTACTCTATTTTTCAACTAAATGCAACCAACCTTAGTATCAATGAATTTTGAGCCGAACTGTTATGTCAAATTGATTGTTGGATCGAATTTGACTGTCCAAGCTCTGATACCAATTGTTAGGATCGGAGGCTCTCATGATTGTGCTCGTTTGTGTGATTTGAATCAAATCAGATAGAAATGATTAGAGTTTAAGTGCAGCGGAAATGAAACAACAAACATATAAGCACCATCATAGGGAAAATAGTTTCAATAAACATTTGCTTCACATAGAGTCGAAAGATTACAATACAAAGCAAAAGATTAAAAGCATGATTACAAACTAAGCTCCCCCTCAGCCTGATACTTCAGTGGTTGATTGCACAAGATGAAAGGATTGAATTGAGGAGAAGAACTCACTCAAAACGATCAAATGTAACAGTACAGGGTACTGCTCGATTTATAGACAATTCAATCCACTGAGGCATCACAGCTGACGTCACCATGAAAGTGACATTTAACAAACTAACAACCTGTATCTACTGTTCTTACACAAACACTGCTAAACCTAACCACTGACTATACATAAAACAGATGATATACTAAACAACTGCTCTCTCTTTATGTCAGTGCTTTCCTCAAGGTTGATCAGTCCTTGATTGGGCAGTGCTTTGTCATCAGTAGATTGTACCAGCAGTGCTTAGTTCTCAGCAGTCTTCTGGTGTCGTCAGTAGATAGAAGAGCAGCAGCAGTTGTATCCGGGCAGTGGATGTAGGACCATCAGATGTTATAATCACTTTCAAGGGAGAAGACTTAGTGTAAATTGCTGCTTATTGTGAATCCACTGTCATGATCCGGTTTTGGCTTTCATTATCTGTTCCTCTGGTAGGGTTCAATCCCAACAATTAAAACAGGTTTCATAGCTTCAACATTGTTAGTTATGAGTTTATTTGCAAAATAGCATTCTGTTGAATTTTTAATATTAAGTTTGACCCGACAATTGACCTAGTTAGAGTGGAAATTAGAGGGTGCCCTTTTAAGGGTTTATTACCCACATAATTACCAACTCATAGCCACTTTCAATTCGAAAAATGACTGGACCATTAGTGATTAATCACTAAGTCAAAGATTAATTATGAAGGCTTTGACTTTTGGTCATTAGACTAATAAAACTTGAACTTAGGAGGTTAAGAACACTTACAATGGTCCTTAACACGAATTAGGAACTTGAGAAAACTTGCTTGAAGTCCAGAGAGCTCCAGAGAGTGAGTTTTGAATAATTTTCAAGTGAATGCAAAAATGGTGCAAACAAGAGTTCTTATATAGCCAAATAAACTTCACAAGACCATTCCAACAAGGTCTACAAGTGATTCCTGATCATCCCAGGTGTCCCCTATGCATGTAAAACCATTGGTTCAGTCCCTGAATTCGAAAACCACCATGAAAAGGCGGTGCAACTGGCTGGACTCGCAACTGTGCAGAGAATCAACCCAGATCAGGCCGTCGTGTCGCGCGACGGCAGAAGGTGATGGTGGTGACGTGACGCCACCATAGTGGTGACCAGAACTGCAAGTTTTAATTTTGACATTTTCACCCCCTGGCCCTTCTAAAACGTAAATTCTTTCATTTTAAGCACATTTAACCCATTTAACTTTTATTCTTATGATCCATGAGATATAACCAAACACCGTTAGGTCTGGTTTCATTAAATGATAACCAAAAACATAAGTTTTTCCTTGTTGACGCTTTTAACCCCTTAATTACGAAAGTTAACGTATTTTTCTCATATGATATCGAAACCTTGTGAAATTTTTATCACTTATTCTCGGGAGCATAATTAATCGTTACAAAGCTTTGGGTTCGTTAAAAGGTCACCCAGAGGTATAAATTAAACATGTTGACACATTTAACCCTCTTGTCTTGAAAACTTTCACTTTCTTCCACAAATGATTTCATACGATTCATGATTCATTCGTTTAAGGGTATAAACATCGTGTAGGGTTGTCAAAAGGCAAAATTATCAAATGTTGACACTTTGAATCCTTCTTTACACATACTCTCTTCGTTTTTCAACTTTAGTCCCTCATAATCAATCCATTACACATTTAGGGTCCATGACACGTGTCTTCATAATATTGGTCGTGATGTTACGAGGTGTTACACATTGCATGAAAATGTACCAACCAGAAACCTAAGTCTGTGGTTGTTGAGAACCCAAAGAAGACAAATGATGTCAAAGGCAAAGCGCCTATGTTTGTTGAAAGGAAGATTTCAAAATCGGAAAAAGGTAAAACCGAATCTAAACCTGTTAAGCAACTGGTAAAGAAAAATGGTGAATTTTACAAACAGTCTGCTCCTCCACAACAAACATGGATACCAAAATCACAAGTCAATACATCAAATGAAGTAAAACCAAAGGTTCAGTCAAAGCAAATGTTTTCAACCAAACCGTTTAAGATGAATGTACCTTTGGATTTGTATAAGAAGCTTGAAAAACAAACTTCTTCGACCCCACAGGGCAAGAAGTATGTTCCAAAGAAGGTTCAACCATTTGGTCAACCTAAAAAGGATGAATTATTTCTATACAAAGAGGTTGAGGTTGGAACCGAGAGAAGTTTAGAAATGAACGACAAAAACTTACCACCACTGTACACAACGAAAACTCACATTAATGTCGAGTTACCCGAGTCAAAGGAGGCTTGGGTTGCTTCAACTTCTAACTAAATTGCATGTGAAATGTGCAGGAGCTCCCAAGATCTATTTCAAAGTGGATTATGGATAGTGGAGCGTCCCGACACATGACAGGGCGGAAGACTCTACTATATGACATTAGAAGATTTAATGCTTGTTATGTTAGTTTCGCCAGAAACCAAGGTGGTCGAATTATTAGGGAGGGCACGTTATCTAACGGTATCGTTACATTCGAAAGAGTCAACTACATACCAGAATTGGAGAACAATTTACTCAACATTTCTCAGATTTGTGACAGGATGTACACAACGCATTTTACCGACAAGGAGTGTCTGATTCTGAAGCCGGGGTTTGTTATCCCCGAGGAGTGGATCATCATGCGTGTGCCGAGGGTTAATGATATGTACGTGCTAGATATGAGTGTTACTACAACTACTACGGGTCATCCTCAGTGTTTCGTATCGAAAGCTACCAAGAAGGAGTCAGTGTTGTGGCATCGAAAAATGGGCCACATCCACCTACGAAAGATGAATCACCTGGTTCATAAAGATCTTGTAAAAGGTGTGAATCTGAAGAGTTTCCATCTGGAGGGAGAATATATAAGTTGTCTAAAAGGAAAGCAACACAAGAAATCTCATCCCAGAAAAATGGAGAACTCAATCTCGAGGCCACTTGAAAGACTTCACACGGATCTCTTGGGTCCTGTGAACGTAAAAAGCATTACTGGAGATCTTTACTGCCTAGTGGTTACCGATGACTACTCGAGATTTTCGTGGGTGATATTCTTGAAGTCAAAAGATGAAACATTCATGAGTTTGCTGAAATTGTTTAGAAAGATAGAGAACTTGTACCAGTCCCGCATTTGTCGATTACGAAGTGATAATGGTACCGAGTTAAAAAACAACAAGATGGAAGAATTCTGTAACAGAAGAGGTATACTGCAAGAGTTCAGTGCGTCATACACTCCACAGCAGAATGGAGTTGCAGAAAGGAAAAATCGGAGGCTGATAGAAACGGCACGAACAATGTTAGCTGACGCCAAGCTTCCTATCAACTTTTGGGGAGAAGCCGTATCTGCCGCTTGCTATACTCTCAACCGGGTTCTAACTGTGAAGAAGCATAACAAGACGTGTTTCGAGCTCCTTAACAAACGAAAGCCTAACTAAGAATACCTAGATCCGTTCAGGTCACCCTGTACAGTTCTAGATCCTGATGGAAATTTTGGTGCTAAGAATTTGGAAGGAATCTTCGTGGGCTATTCCAGTCCACTTAGACATGTCTTCATTCCAACTCTCGGGAGGATCATTGAAGCTCAGCACGTGGAATGTCAAGGTTACACTATGCCTCCACAGAAACCCGCAGAGTCGTGGCGATTCGATTATAATTCATTATGGGATTCATTCGATTTACCAGAAGAGCCAGATTACTTTGATCAAATAGACATTTTTCTGGAATATGAAGCTTCCCAGAGTAGATTGCCAGCCAAGTCTTCAAAACGTCAACAAATTTCTAATAATCATGAAGCTGGTCCCAGTCACAGTGGTCAAAGTGATGATTTGCAGCAAACTCAGACTACTTCAGAACAAGAGCCTGCTCCAAAAAAATCAGACGGCAGTTGATGATGATTCAGAATCTGACTCGGATAGCCCGAACTTTGATCAAGGTGATTCAGAATCTGAGGGGGAACAGATCCAATCTTCAGGCCAGACAGTTCTAGTTGATGAACATGTTGCGGATCAGAATTCACAAATTTGGAAAGCGAGGTGAACGTTCCCGATGAAGTTATGCTGAGGACTCTGTCTTATCACCCCGAGGAGTTGATAATTGGAGAATTACAATCAAGAGTTAGAACGAGAAGCCAAATCGACCATGGCCTTACATGTTTTTACTCTAAAATTTCTCCATTACAAACTGATTTCTCACTCAGTTGCTTTATCTCGCAGATTGAACCACGAACGTATAAAGAAGCACTGACGGAAGAATCATGGGTTAATGCAATGCAAGAGGAGCTCAGTCAGTTTGAAAAGCTCAGAGTTTGGAAGCTTGTCGACCTACCTGGTGGGCACAGAAAGATAAACACAAAATGGGTGCTCAAATGCAAGAGAGATGATCGAGGAGTGATAGTGTAAAACAAAGCTCGCCTAGTTGTTCAGGGTTTTAGTCAGCAAGAGGGGATAGACTTCATAGAGGTTTATGTTGGTGCACTACATCTGTCGACTTCGTCTTGTATCGAGTCTTAGTCTAGTTAGAATAGATCAGGGCACGTAGAACGAGAGAATTAGAGAGAGTTAACAAGATTTCGCTTCAAGGTATTTGTATGTAAAGGATTTCGCTTGAAGCAGCTCAAGCGAAATCAACATGTTAAGATTTCGCTTGAGTTATGCTGAAGCGAAATCCCAATCCCTATATATAGGAGATCAAGGTCAAGCGAAATCATAAGTTGTTTTTGTGTGATTTCCATACCGAGGTGCTGCCGGTGTGAGAACTGATTGTAATTGTTTTCATATCAATACAAATCAGTGTTAAAGTGAAGATTCAGCTGTTTATAGGTCAAATACTTGTTTTCCGCACCTGTATTTGATGGAATTCCTCTGAACCGACTCGTTTAGGTCATGAACACGGTCCTTACAATTGGTATCAGAGCCTGGGTGAGGAGTTCTGCAAAATTCAGCTGAAATCAATCAAAATCTCTTACTTCTACACTTTCATTCATCAGTTCAGAAATTTTTCACGGTCAAAAACTATTCAATTTCTCACGGATTGTTTAAAAGTACAAGATGACAAACCCTTGAAAGTTTCATAGCAAAATTCGACCTAAAAGTGATCAAAATCGACCTTCGAATGGATTTCGCTTGAAGAACATAGTTTCAGTGGACGATTTCGCTTGAAATTTCAAGCGACACTTAACATTTCGCTTCAAACAGGATTTGTTTTCGCTTCAGGGTTTGCTCTTCAGGAAGTTTCGCTTGAAATATTTCGCTTCAAGTATTTCGCTTCAGAGATTATCTAGGTTCGCTTCAAAGGTTTTCGCTTCAAAGATTAGTGTATTTCGCTTCAAGGTTTTCGCTTGAGGGTTATTCAATTGACTATTTCGCTTCAAAGGCTGTTCAGTTGACCATTTTGCTTGAAAAAACACATATTGACTGGTTCGCTTGAAGGAATCTGTTATTGAGAATTTGTTTTTGAAATATGGATAACGATTTTCACAACGCTTTTGCAACATCGTCTAGTTCATCTTCCATTGCTCAGAACATGAATTCTGAAAATGAAACGGGGACTACTCAGAAACCCCCGAAGCTAATGAGCATTGAGGAATACTATGGATGGAAAGATCGTTTCGAAAACTGGGTGCAAGCAAATCATTTAAGATCATGGGAATGTATTCTGAAAAAGTATATGTTACCACGTTCTGAAATGGAGACAGTAAAACAAATTTCAGAGTTTGGTAATGAAGAACGGGAAATGTATCGAGCTGAAAAAATGATGATCAGTTTGCTTCAACAAGCTATCAAAGAAGACATCTTTATATTACTTCAACATGACAAAACATCAAAGTCAATCTGGGATGCTTTGAAAGTTAAAGTTGAAGGTAGTGCAAACATGATTAAAAGCAAAAAGGCATTGCTTAAAAAGGAGTTTGACTTGTTCACAAGTTTGCCCGGAGAAGATACAAAGAAACTCATTGAACGATATTGTCACTTAGTTCGAACAATGTCGATGATGAACATCAACAAAGAAGATGAGGAATGGGTGGATAAGCTAGCTGATGCTTTACCTCAGAAAGAGTGGGGAACTTATCTGATGATACTGAAGAATACCGGAGTTTATGAAGGGTTATCAATCTCTCAGTTCATTGAAAAGATTGAAAGTCAGGATTTGGAACAGCAGAAGATCGCAAGGATGAATAATCCAAGTGGTCAACAAGATGTTAAGATGTATTACAAGGGTAGTGTTCCGACTTCAGAAGCTGAGAGAAGTCCGAAAATTCAGACTGCTTATAGTGTTGGAGATTCTACAGAAAAGACTGATCAAAACTCAAACAAAAGCAACAGTGGTTTCTCATTGTATCCGAGTGTTAATCCGAAAAGCTCATCAGAAAGCTTTCAGTCTCAAACCACAAAGATGGGAAATGGTTGTGTGATTCAATGCAATATAGCTCTAAATCTTCCAGAAGGTCAAAGTTTTTCTGAAGACATTGCAAAAGATCATATGGCATTACTTGGTTCCGTGCTTATCTCATATGAAGGTTTAGTTGCTGGTCGAATTGGAAATCCTATGCTTACCAAAGAGGATTACGACCAAATAGATGCCGAAGAGATGGAACTAATGGATATCAAATGGTGTCTTGCAAGTGTTCTTAGACGTGCTGAGAAGTTTAAAACAATTACTGGGAGAAATGACTTTCTTGATGCTTGTGTTTCTACTTTAGGTTTTGATAAATCTAAAGTTACTTGTTTCAGGTGCAGGGAAAAAGGTCATTTTAAGTGGGAGTGCAAGAACAGAGAAGTTAGTGGTGCTCAAAATCCATTTGGAAAAGATGACTACTACCGGAAAGCCATTTATCAGCAAGTTGGTCAGACACAAGACTCACAGACGGCTCATGGTAGAAAGATTGAAGATTCAAAGAAAGGATGTTTAGTAGATTTCAATTGGAGCAACTATATTTCTTCTAACAGTACAGCATGTTTAGTGGACCAAAATGATGAACAACTACCTGAAGGTTTCAGTTGGGATATGTTTGTTGATGAAAAGGGGGATTTCAAAGCTTTCATTGCAAAGATTGTTAGAGAACCAGATTTGTTTACTACTTGGATGAGATCAATTGGTGAAACAGTGAAAGATCAATCGATTACATCTGAAGAAAGTTCAGAAAGTGCTGATTCTGAGTCATTAACTACAGATGAGAGTGTACAAAATGAAGATACTTCAGAAAAAGAAGTTGTTTTTGATCAAACACCATCTGATTCTGGTATTTCAGATGATTATTCTGAAAAATCTATAGAGTTTGATCAAACACCGATTGAAAGTAGCAGTGATGATGAGGAAGAGAAACATATTAATATTGCTAAAAATCATCTTTCTCCTGAAAGTTTTCATTTTTATTTTGCAGATCATATGGAGAAACTGAAGGAGAAACAAGCTGCAAAAGAAAAACAACAAGATGTGAAGGTTGAAACTGTTGTTCAAACTGAAGAAGTTAAAATTATGGATGAAGAAAAGATGACTGAAACTGAGAAGGTAATTAGTGAAGAAAAAGTAATTGAAGTAGTAAAAACAATCGAGGTTGAGAAGATTGTTGAAGTCGAAAAGCCTTGCAAGAAATGTTTGGAAATTTGCAAGAGTTGTGAAGAAAAAGATGTGATTCTGTTTGATAGAGAAAGACTGATAGAAAAGTTACTATCTGACATCAGCTATGTGAAAGAATCGTATAGTGTGTTGAACAGAACTGTGACAGGTCTTCAAACAACAAACTCTGAAAGAGAAAAGGCTTTAACGATGACGAATGCTACATTGATGACAAAGCAAAAGGCAATCAATCATTACATTGAAGAAAATGCTAATCTAAAGCAAGAGTTGGAGAAAGAAAAGATCGAAAATGAAAGGATCAGAAGGTTATTACTGAGTTATTCTTGTTCTAATTATGTTATTGATCGAGTTTATCCTACTGTTGCAGGTTTTGAAGCATTTCAGGATGAGAAGCAAAAGAATGAGACTGGTAAGAAATCGACTATTAAATACAACAAGTGTCCGCCTCATATCTGGGAAGGGTATTCTCCTAGAAAACCAAATGAGGAGCAAGTCGAAAAAGCAGTCAATATAAAGTTAAAATCCGAGACAACTGATGTTTTGCCAGATAACATTGATATCACGTTTACCTCGTCTGATACTGATCATGAGTCTGAGTTAATCAAAAAGGTGGTCGATCAGGTGTTGGATACTGAGGAGGTGTCTGAGTCAAAGTTTGAGTCTGGGTGTTCAAGTTCGTCAGTCGAAAGTTCAAAGACATCGGAAAAACGGTCTTACAGTAAAGAATTTTTGCTATCAAAGGCAAATTTGGATGATGAAACATTTGAAGTTGCATATACTTTAAATGATTCGGACAAATTATACTCTGACAAAGAGTTTCCGATTAGAAGTGTTCGTTTTGATAGGATTAAAAAGGTTTTTAAAATGAAAGAAATTAATTTTTCTGAACTTAAAGATTTAAAATTTAATGAAAAACCTAAAAAATACACTTCAAGAGTTCAACAAAGGTTAAACAAGAAAAAAGGGAAAAAGAATTACAATTCTGATTCTAGTTTTCAAAAGAAAACAAATCAAAATTGTAGTTACAAAAAGAAAGGTCTTGGTTTTACTCCACCTGAAAATCATAAAAATGAAAAATATATTAGAGATTTTAAAACGAAATTGACATATGTTGCAGGAAAAAGCTATGAAGAGGAATCAAATAGCTTATTCTGGAGAAAATCAAATCAGGAGTTCCTTGCTGAAAGAAAAAGAACAGGAACTGGAGTTTTTCATTCAATTGGAGTTTTTCAACCTAAAGACACACGAACTTGTTTTCAATGCCAAGTTGTTGGACACATCGCTCACAATTGTCCAAACAAAGTCAACAAAAAACAGGGAGTATTTGAAAAACTTAAAGAAAAAATGGTTGAAAAGAATGATTCACCAACTATAAACTTAAAAAATTTTGAAAATTCAAAGAATGAAGTTGGTGAAAATTCTAAAAGATTGTACAAAAAGAGTGCAAAAGATAATCAAAAATGGATTGTTAAAAATTCAGATGTACAATTTGGTGATGAATCTGATTCCACAAAATCAGACGAGCCACAAGTTGAGGAATCACATTCAGTGAATGATGTTGACATTCCATCACTGAACTTTGAAGAAATTAAACAAATGGTTGGTAAAGTGGAAATTTCAAATCAATTCTATTCTGATGAAAAGGAACTTGATATTGAGAAAGCATTTAATGGAAATGTTAGAAAAATGTTCAAGAAAATGCTTGATGGGAAAGTAAAGGGGGTTAAAGATTTTTATGTAAATAAAAAGGCAACTTACAACCCTACTGAGCAAGAATTGAAAGCCATCAAGTCTGAGAAGACTTGGGTGGAAGTTTGTTTCCCATGATAGTCTAAGGACTATGCCGGAGATCCCAAGTTTATATCGTGGATCAGGAATCGGCATCTTTCTAATGTTTGAAGATTTTGGTTGAAAGATTTTGATAGTGTTTGAATGTTTACAGGTTGAAGGACTACGCCGGAGCTTTCAGGTTGGTAAATGCAAAGCAGGAATCGGCATTTTGATTGGTAAAATGGTGATTTAGACGTAACATTCCTACAAGTGGTATTGTGTTTTACATATGGTAATTTTTACAATTGGTTTAGAAGGTGCATACATGCAAGTGGTAAATCAGGAACATTAATTTGTACCTGATTTGTTACCAGTGGTTAAGAATAGACAATGTGATGAACCACACCCCGAATTTATAAACGATTATATCATCAAAACTTATTTTCCGGAAAAATCATTTTGATTAAAACAAACTTAAGTGTTTTGAAATCTAAATGAGATAATAAGTTTTGTGATAGGGGGAGTTCTGATTGTTTATGCCTAGTGAATGGCGATTTGATGCGATTCGATATTAGTTGTCATTTTTTTTGTAAAGTTTATTTTCAAATTTTCTTTCATGTGTTTGTATTTTAGGGGGAGTAGTAATTTCAGAAAATCCAAAAACATTTGAAAATTTGAAAAAGACAAAAACATGATAAAATTCAAAAATGAGTTTTTGTTGCATAAAAGAGGAAATGATAGTACATCAGTGGACAATCACAACATGCTAAAGAATTGGAAAGAAAAAGTGATAAACGGTCTCACTGATGATGTGCCAGTAGGTTTTTATACATTCAGTAGATTGTGACGAGATATAAACATAAATTTCAAACTTGCTTGTTCTGTGGGTTAACACAAACTTGGATATATAGGTAACCCCTGAAATCTTGTTTGAAAGGTCCCTTATTCTGAGATACTAGGTCTTTATGCTCAGTGATATCTGGGGTATTATCCCGGGACTTCTGCTGAAAGAAATTTCTGACCTAGTCCCCGGATAATGCTTTCTGCAAATGCTTGAAACATAGCATCGCCCTCAGCAAGCTGATGAAACAATAAAATTGATAGTCGTTGCTGTTGTAATGCAAAAGATCCTCTAAAGGGGACACACCAAAAGTCGAAGCCGTCATCTCTCTGCGTATCGAAAGATCGACCTGAGCTCTCACGGCCCTCGTACTATAATTTATTCCCCTGACAGATATCATCTGTGGTATACTCATCTGTAAGACTGAATATTGGGATCTGGATACGGGAGTATATTCAAGTAGTGGGACACACGGATAAGTTCAAGTGCTTAAAACATTAATATCGTATCTCGGATCAGTTGAACTTTGTGTGAAAATTTAAGTGGACAAATATACTGACAATCTAGGTGAATTGTTTAGAACTTAAAATGTTTAAAGCTTAACGGTGTTGGTGATTGGTCTCAAAAACTGATATGATCCTCTTGCACAAACTCGTAAAAATATTGTTTGTAAATATTTCTTCATTTCATTCTATCCAAAATTCCAAAAAGATTTTCGGTGTGTTTTAGCATAAATTTTTAAAAAATCAAAAAGATTTTCGACAACTGATATTGGAAAGCTGATTGTCAAAATTTCAAGTGCTAAACATGATGACTTGGTTGTGAGGGGAAATGAATCTTAATATGTCAAAAGGTTTGTTAAAATCCTACAATTGGTATTTTTTAAACCTACATTTGGTTCATCATTGGTTTGTGATATGAGAGAGAGTTATCTGATTATATCAGATTGTTGGTGCATTTAAATTGTTAAATTTAGAAAATTTATTTCTGGGTTAAGATTGTTACAGGTGAGCCAGATTAATTCATTCAAAGCTTATGAAAGTCAGAATCTAATCATGAATCTAAAGTTCGCTAGCTGCTGATGCTGATGAACTTAAGGAATCAAGAGATCTGATCAAGAGAATTAGATGAAATCCAGGCAATGATCTTGTAAACAACATTTGAGTCAGGCATCGATCCTAAAGCAGATATTGCTGAAGAACAAATGAATGCCAGCAAATCATGAGGGGGAGTCTGATAGAGCTAGGTGATTCTGGAGAAGAAGATAGAGAGAGAAAAGCCCAGAGACTGATCAAGAATGAAGATGTGAAGATACAGTGTTGTTGTGACTCGATAGTCGACTCGTCAACATCTGAGGGGGAGTCTGTTGGTGCACTACATCTGTCGACTTCGTCTTGTATCGAGTCTTAGTCTAGTTAGAATAGATCAGGGCACGTAGAACGAGAGAATTAGAGAGAGTTAACAAGATTTCGCTTCAAGGTATTTGTATGTAAAGGATTTCGCTTGAAGCAGCTCAAGCGAAATCAACATGTTAAGATTTCGCTTGAGTTATGCTGAAGCGAAATCCCAATCCCTATATATAGGAGATCAAGGTCAAGCGAAATCATAAGTTGTTTTTGTGTGATTTCCATACCGAGGTGCTGCCGGTGTGAGAACTGATTGTAATTGTTTTCATATCAATACAAATCAGTGTTAAAGTGAAGATTCAGCTGTTTATAGGTCAAATACTTGTTTTCCGCACCTGTATTTGATGGAATTCCTCTGAACCGACTCGTTTAGGTCATGAACACGGTCCTTACAGTTTACGCTCCAGTTGCTAGACTCGAGGCCATCAGAATCTTTCTAGCATTCACTTCATGGAAAGGGTTTAAAGTTTACCAGTTAGATGTTAAGTCGTCGTTCCTATACGGGAAAGTGAAAGAGGAGGTATATGTCGGTCAGCTACCGGGCTTCACCGATCCGATTCACAAGGATAAGGTCTACCTCTTAGACAAAGCTTTATATGGTTTGCATCAGGCCCCGAGAGCATGGTATGAGATGCTCTCTCAACATTTTCTTTCCAATGGCTTTATCCGAGGCAAGGTGGACGCCACTCTTTTCATAAAGGAGGTCGATAGACAGCTGCTGATCATTCAGATTTATGTTGATGATATAATATTCGGGTCCACAAACGAAGAGCTCTACAAAGAATTTAAACAAGTGATGAAGCAGAAGTTCGAGATGACATCAATGGGTGAGATGAAGTTTTTCCTTGGGCTACAAATCGATCAGATGCTGGAGGGAACCTTCATACATCAAACGAAATATGTCTATGACGTTCTGGAGAAATTTGGGATGTCCGAGACTACTCCAATGGCCACCCCGTTAGCAACTAATCACAGTATCAACCCTGATCTCACCGGAGAGAAGGTCGAAGAGACGCTATACCGTTCGATGATTGGTTCGCTGATGTATCTGACAGCATCTCGACCGGATATTATGTACCCGACATGCCTCGCGACCCGATATCAGTTAAGCACAAGAGTCTCACATATGTCCATCGTCAAAAGGATTCTACGCTACCTGAGAGGAACCCCAAGCCTGGGGTTGTCGTATCCCAAAGACGGTGACTTCAAACTCGAAGGCTACTCAGACTCAGATTTCGGATGCTGCAAGATCAATTCAAAGTCAACAACTGAAGGATGCCAATTCTTCGGACCACGCTTGGTCACTTGGCAGTGTAAGAAGCAGATAATCGTTGCTCTTTCAACGTGTGAAGCAGAATACGTGTCCGCCAGCAGCTGCTTGATGTGCGTGAAGTGTTATATATTAGGTGTATATTTTAAGCCCCTTTAACACTTATTTAGCCAAGTTTTAAATTTATAAAACACGATATTTTACTAACACTAAACACACATATGGGCAAGTGCACCCATCGTGAGCGTAGTATAGTGTTGGCAAGATACCGAGGTCGTCCAAGGACACAAGAGCTTTTAGTACCGGTTTATCCTCAACGTCTAATCAAAATAAAAAGTTTAGAAAAAATGTTTTAAACTAAGAAAAAATAAAAACTAACTAAAATGCTGAAAAGTAAAATAAAAGAAAAACAGATAGACAAGATGAATCACTTGGTTCCGACTCGTATCTAGTATAACCTTTGATTATTTTCGCACTTTTGCACATAATTAAGAGATTATCTTAGTTATTGTAGTAGGCCCCTCTTTTGAAGGTGACGTTACCCTCACCCCAGTAGTTTGAGTCAGCAAGGATACAATCCTAAAAGGGTGGATTATTGGAAGATAATGAATTAAGTTATTAATGCAATATTGTGGTAGGCCCCGCTTTTGGCGGTGACGTTACCCTCGGCTAAGTAGTCTGAGTCAGCAGGGATACAGTCCTAAATAGCCGGGTTAAAGTATTAATAGTAGTTAACTTATGAGGGGATCAAAGAGTTTGGACCCCCGCCATCCAATACCGTGAAGCATTGAAGGAGGTCCTACTAAATTTGACCCAGGTCCATTGCAGGACCTCTAAACGCTGAACAATGGCAAGACCTTTACCAAACCGTTCCCTTAACCCCCGACCAGGTAGCCAACATACCACCATATAGACCGTGGAGATATGAATGGTGAAAATCCTTTATTTTATATAGACAGTAAAATAATGCCAAGACACCACGGACAAACGATAAGGAAAGATCACCTTCAACATAAGTAACTAGTTATTAAAGTCATTAATACAAAACCAAATAAAAAGTGCAAAAGATTAGAAATAAAAAGTATTATACTAGACACTTTGTCTTCACCAAGTGATGTAAGAGACTTAGGCAAACATGGCCTTGATTGTCAAGACTCTTACGATCAATCTTGGATCACGAGACGACTCACACACTCTACAATGGATGATGGTGGTGGATGATGGTGTTGTGATGGTGGTGGGTGGTGGATGAAGTGTGAGAGAGGTGGTGTGCCAAGGGATGAGTTGAAATTAAACCAAGCACTCCTATTTATAGGCTGAACAGAAGGCTGGGCACGGCCCCGTGCCTGTCTGACATTCTCTCTCTTCATTAATTGTAATTCGCAATTACAATTAATGCGCCTGCTGTACTTTCGCCACGCCCCCGTGTCCGCTGGGCACGGCCCCGTGGTGGGCAATAGAAGCTTCTATAGGTTTGTCTTTTCTGCTGCTTCTTGGGCACGGCCCCGTGCTGGCTGAGCACGGGGCGTGTTCAGTCTTCTGCCTTCTCTATTTTGCTTGGGAAGATGCCGTTGAGGGGTCGGGCAGTCCACTTATGTTCCTTTTCTTGTATTTATGTTGGATTTAGCTGTCTTTTTGCTTCTTTTGTGAATTTGAGCTCATTTAATCCTGAAAATACAAAAGGAAGACAAAAACACTCTTTTTCCAACATTAGTACTTAAAAAGGGTTAGTTTTATGCCTCATTTGATGTAATTTATATGTTGCATTTTACACACATCAAATACCCCCACACTTGAACTTTTGCTTGTCCTCAAGCAAAACTCTTTAATGTGTGGCTTACACTCCCAAATGGAATAGGTAGAAGAGAAGGTTTTGGGCTTGTCGTAGAGTGTCGGGATTTCCAAGATTCTTTATGTAGTTTTATTTTTATTTATTTACAATCCTATTCGTCATGATTTATTTAGAACGTTTCATAGGAGAAATTACTTATTTGGGCATAACATGCCTTTTTAAAATTCCATTTATATACAAGTTCACATACCTCACGGGAGAAATCACTCACACTCGGCCGAAGGTGTATTTTTAGTGAATCACTCGAGAGCGGCATGGAACTTACTTCTACCATAGGCTTGCCAAGCAATCAATCCTCCTCCTTTTTAACTTTTATACCTTTGTAAATATCAAGAGGACTTTGCGGGTTAAGGGTTAGGCTTGGGTTAAAGGTAGGTGGTTGGGTTAGTGGTTAGTAGAAAAAGGGTGAAAAAGCGTAACAAGTGTCGGTTTTCGTAGGACTTTCTATTTTTGTAATTTTTTATTCTGATGAAGCTTTTATTCAAACAAAGTTATTTTTGATGAACTTGTTTGTTTATTTTCTTTTGCTTCATCATCAACACATTTTTTTTTCCAATCATACGAAAAACCGAACTTGTTACTAAAACAAAGGGTTAAAAATGAAAAAGGTTTTGGTGGGTAAAAAGGGTGTTTGGTTTGGGTTATGAAATGAAAAGGTTTAGGCTCAAAGGGGCTAACTAGGGGGATTTTTTTTTTTTGGGTAGGTGGTAAAAGAAAAAGAAAAATAATGGTGTAGAAATCAAAAGGGGTTAGTCCTAATGCCTCTATCATTTACTTACTCGGGTTTTAAGTTGATAAGGACCGGGAATGTATCGTCATGGCAAGTTCTAGAGTCGTAAGAACCAAGCGGCTATTCACACAAGAAACGAAAAATGAGCATTTAGTCTAAAGATGTAAATTTGTATGCTCAATAAAGGCTCAAAACTTACTTTTGTGGGAATGGGTTTTTATGTGATCAAGTATATATAATTAAATTTTAACTAAGTTTGCCATGCCTTTTCATAATTTTCTTATGTTGGTTCTTTTTATCACGACGCTATCGGTTGTAAATTTGTAAAAATATAACCTTTTTGAGAACTTGAATTTCCCGAGTTAAACCTAGACAAGTAAAAAAAATGAAATTTTTGAAAAAAAATTGGGGTGATTAGCGGTTCCAATAGAGTTTTGTGTAAGGCTTGTATTTAGGACTTACAAGATCCAAGGTTTTAGCATCCCCCCCACACTTAAATTACACATTGTCCTCAATGTGTCCCAAAAATAAATTTTTAGGTTGATTAGATGTGTAAAATGGTGTTAAAAGCAAAGATTTATGTTACTGGTAGTCTGGACACGGCCCCGTGGGGACCGGACACGACCCCGTGGGGACCGGACACGGCCCCGTGTTCAGGTGCCAGTAACAGAAATTAAAGAAAAGAAACAGAAGCCTGGACACGGGGGCGTGTCTGGTGAACACGGCCCGTGTCCAGTTACCTGAACTGGGCGTTTTTCTGCAGGGGGTTCAGCACGGGGCCGTGTTGGTTGGGCACGGCCCGTGTTGAACCTTCTGTAATGGAGAAAATTGTCGGGTCGCCTTGTTCTTGTGCATGGGGTCATTTTTCTCGTTCCCCTTTTCATCCCTTATCACCATGAGTGTGTTTTATTCATTATGAACCATCCAAACTTTAAAAACCATCATTTCATTGCATCATAGAGAGACCTTACATAGTCCTAAATTAAGATTAAACTAGATATTAAACCATGGAGTTCTAGCCTCTACTTTATTTTAATTAGCAAAATTTCCAAGAAGCTACTAATCTTGGTTAGACAAGGCCTTTTAGAACTCCTTCTTCTGGGTGCGGCTTTCTTCACATGTCGGCGAGCCACTCTTCCACCTCCCTTGGAAGGAGAAAAGAAGGCTCATTGGCATTGGTGTGAGGAGTTTCGATTTCCACCGGGATCTCTTGTTGGTGTTCCACGGGAGGTTCCGCTGGCAAATCTTCCCACCCGGTAGGGTTGTTAATTCCGAGTGCCAGGTTCCAATCCTGTTGAGGGAGGACCGGTTCCATCGGGGGTGCTACAAGAATATTTAACCTCTGGTGCAAGAGGTTAATTTCTTGGAAGCTGCTTTCGAGTCCCACCGTAAGATCGTTAATACGGTCGATTAGGACCTCCTCTACTGATGTCATTTCGTCGAGAGCCTCCCTTAATGCTATCACATAGTGCACAAGTGTAGCTTCAATGGAGGGTCTCCTTCCTCTCCGGCTGTTTGACGAATGCACAGAAGATGTTTCGCTGTTTTCACTCGACATCCTACGAAAAATAAACTAAAAAATAGTTTATTTAATGAAACAGTGACCGGACACGGCCCCGTGCTCATTGAGCACGGCCCCGTGTTCATCTTTCTGCAGAATTCTGGAGCAAGGAAACTTGGAATTTTAAGTTATTTTCTGAACTTGTGGGGTCTTTTTAGACATTAATAACTTAAAACAATGTTTCACAACATATTTTTACCAAGATTCCTTGAACAAAACTCATTAATCCCTACCACAAAGTTGGAAGAATTCAAACTTTTGATGGTAGTTCTGGGAGAAAGATGGAGAAGAAGGAAATGGCTAAAAGAGGAAAGGACAAGATGGGTTGTTGGAACCTTCTTTTAGACTTACCTAGGATAGTTGAGAGAAGATTCCTTCAAATCTCTGTCCCAAGTTGGTCCAAATGTGCAGAATTCTTGGCTGCATTTATAGAAAATGACAGCATCCTGAACACGGCCCCGTGTCCATTGGACACGGCCCCGTGTGCAGGTGGAGTTCTGACACAGTTTGTCCACATTCTGACGTACTGATCAGAAGGGAATCTTTTGGTGAACACGGGGGCGTGTTGGCTGGACACGGCCCCGTGTCGAGGGACTGTTTTATGAAGTTGTCTAGTATTTCTAAGGAACTTACTAGTATCGGGTGGCTCCTGATTGGTTGGAACAACCCCAAAGTGCCTTAGATACCTTAATTGTCCTAGACTAAGGCGAGAACGCAAGAGGTTGTCGGTGAGGGTAATTCCTATTTTCATTCTAGGTGGACAAGTCCAACCCTTTCCCGGGCTCTCGTTAAAGAAGGTGTATGCCGAATCGCTCAGGTCTATGTATGCACCGAACGAATTCGATGGAGAGTCCTTCACGGCACAATCGGCACAGGGACGACTATCGTCCAAGTCTTTGCTAGGTACGAAGGTATTTTTGGGAGCAACGAGGTTGTCGGAATGCGGTTCCAACATTTCTTCATGGTCAGCGTCTTGGGACGGATCAATAAAATCCTCCCTAAGTTCTTTTAACCACTTCAGAATTAGCTCTTCTAGTTGAAATAACTCGTCAAGGAGCATTTCTCCTAGAATATCTGGCTGGGCGCATTCGAGGGAGAAATAGTGCTTATTTTTACTTTCGTCCCTCTTAAGGTTATAAGAAGTCGGTGGGTCCATGTAGTGGGGCCTATAATTTAGAAAGTAACATTCTAATTCTTTATGTTCGCCTCCACATAATTGACACCACGTACCATAAGAGTGCCGAAAGTAAAAACAATTACTATCACTCATGTTTATGTCAGAAATTACCAACCACCGGGATCTAACGGTTCTGTTTTCAGTAAGTGAATCTTGGGCACGGGGGCGTGTTGAGTGAGCACGGCCCCGTGTTCAGCTTACTGTCTGACTAAAAACAGGATTGCCAGTTCCAATTATTTAGCACGGGGGCGTGTTCAGCGGGCACGGCCCGTGCTGAGCTCTGCAGAAGCTGAAAAACTAAGAAAATCCTAAAAAATTAAAAAGAAAAATAAAAATATGATTAGGCCGTTGATTCCTAACTTTCTTAAAATCCTTGTGTCCCCGGCAACGGCGCCAAAAACTTGATGTGCGTGAAGTGTTATATATTAGGTGTATATTTTAAGCCCCTTTAACACTTATTTAGCCAAGTTTTAAATTTATAAAACACGATATTTTACTAACACTAAACACACATATGGGCAAGTGCACCCATCGTGAGCGTAGTATAGCGTTGGTAAGATACCGAGGTCGTCCAAGGACACAAGAGCTTTTAATACCGGTTTATCCTCAACGACTAATCAAAGTAAAAAGTTTAGAAAAATGTTTTAAACTAAGAAAAATAAAAATTAACTAAAATGCTGAAAATAAAAATAAAATAAAAACAGATAGACAAGATGAATCACTTGGTTCCGACTCGTATCTAGTATAACCTTTGATTATTTCCGCACTTTTGCACATAATTAAGAGATTATCTTAGTTATTGTAGTAGGCCCCTCTTTTGAAGGTGACGTTACCCTCACCCTAGTAGTTTGAGTCAGCAAGGATACAATCCTAAAAGGGTGGATTATTGGAAGATAATGAATTAAGTTATTAATGCAATATTGTGGTAGGCCCCGCTTTTGGCGGTGACGTTACCCTCGGCTAAGTAGTCTGAGTCAGCAGGGATACAGTCCTAAATAGCCGGGTTAAAGTATTAATAGTAGTTAACTTATGAGGGGATCAAAGAGTTTGGAGCCCCGCCATCCAATACCGTGAAGCATTGAAGGAGGTCCTACTAAATTTGACCCAGGTCCATTGCAGGACCTCTAAACGCTGAACAATGGCAAGACCTTTACCAAACCGTTCCCTTAACCCCCGACCAGGTAGCCAACATACCTCCATATAGACCGTGGAGATATGAATGGTGAAAATCCTTTATTTTATATAGACAGTAAAATAATGCCAAGACACCACGGACAAACGATAAGGAAAGATCACCTTCAACATAAGTAACTAGTTATTAAAGTCATTAATACAAAACCAAATAAAAAGTGCAAAAGATTAGAAATAAAAAGTATTATACTAGACACTTTGCCTTCACTAAGTGATGTAAGAGACTTAGGCAAACATGGCCTTGATTGTCAAGACTCTTACGATCAATCTTGGATCCCAAGACGACTCACACACTCTACGATGGACAATGGATGATGGTGGTGGATGATGGCGTTGTGATGGTGGTGGGTGGTGGATGAAGTGTGAGAGAGGTGGTGTGCCAAGGGATGAGTTGAAATGAAACCAAGCACTCCTATTTATAGGCTGAACAGAAGGCTGGGCACGGCCCCGTGCCTGTCTGACATTCTCTCTCTTCATTAATTGTAATTCGCAATTACAATTAATGCGCCTGCTGTACTTTCGCCACGCCCCCGTGTCCGCTGGGCACGGCCCCGTGGTGGGCAATAGAAGCTTCTATAGGTTTGTCTTTTCTGCTGCTTCTTGGGCACGGCCCCGTGCTGGCTGAGCACGGGGCGTGTTCAGTCTTCTGCCTTCTCTATTTTGCTTGGGAAGATGCCGTTGAGGGGTCGGGCAGTCCACTTATGTTCCTTTTCTTGTATTTATGTTGGATTTAGCTGTCTTTTTGCTTCTTTTGTGAATTTGAGCTCATTTAATACTGAAAATACAAAAGGAAGACAAAAACACTCTTTTTCCAACATTAGTACTTAAAAAGGGTTAGTTTTATGCCTCATTTGATGTAATTTATATGTTGCATTTTACACACATCACTGCTGCTCACAAATTCTATGGATCCAGCAACAAATGCGAGATTACGGTTTGCAATTTCTTACTTCTCGTATTTTTGTTGACAACGAGACAACAATCAACATAACTAAAAACCCGGTACATCACGCTAAAACTAAACACATAGAAATTCAACATCACTTCATCCGTGATTACTATGAGAAGAAGTTGATTCGAATTGAAAAGATCCACACCGACGAACAAAAGGCAGATCTACATACTAAACCATTTGATAAGTCACGCTTTCAATACTTATTAAAACTGAATGGTATGAAACTTTTATCGTCAGGGGGAGCTATAGTTGGCGTTGATGAGAAAACCACAACAGAGGACGTCGAGAAGCAATCTGCTATGGTTTGTCGCATTTTTAGTTGTTTTGGTATTTAGGGGGAGATAGTATGCTTTCAGAAAATACAAAAACATTAAAAATATAAAAATAAAAAAACTGTAGAAAATTTTTTAAAATGTAAAAAACAATAGAAAACCCAAAAAGAGTTTGTGTAAAAAGAGGAAATGATAGTACATCAGCTAGACTGTCACGGTACGCTAAAGATTTGGAAAGTTTTAAAAGCGTTAAACGGTCTCACTGATGATGTGTCGATAGGTTTTTGCACATTTAGTCGACTTTTTCGGGATATAAACATAAAAACATATCTTACTTATTTCGTGGGGAACATCTCTCGGATATATAGGTAACCCCCGAAATCTTGTTTGAAAGATTACCTGTTTCTGACATACTAGGTCTATATACTTAGTGATATCTGGGGTATTTGTAACACCTCATAAAATCATACCCAATAAAATAAAGACACGTGTCATGTAAGGCAAACGTGTTATAAACCCGGATCAAGTTAAAGATGTATGGTAGGATTTAAAAAGTGTCGACATGTTAATTAATACCTCTGAGCGACCTAGTTATGAATCCCAAGACCCTAATCTATTTTATAAACATCTGATATGCTAAAATCCGGTTATCCTTGATAATGTATAATTCAAATTCTGCAAAAGATGGGATTCTAGGTGCATTTACGACAAAATTCATTCTTAAAAACCTTCTTAGATAGGTCCAAGAAACCTCATGTGCATAACAACACATGCAAGGACATGCAAGGCCTTTCTATATGGTCCCTCTACTGAAAAGAAGACATAAGATTCGAGGTTAGCAAAGTTGCATGGTCAAGGCTTAAGAAATTACAAGGATTTTGTCTTCTGATGAAGGCTTACGGACCGCAAAGGAGCCACCTTACGGTCCGTAAGGTGGCAGAGCTGGGCGATAAATTCCGAAGAGCGGATACGGACCGCAAAGCCAAAGGCTTACGGTCCGTAAGACTTGTAACTGGGCAAATTTTTGGACAGTTGCCTGTTATAACAAGTTACACCGCCATAGAAAGGTGGTTTTCGGATTCAGGGGCTTTGCAACTGGTTTTTGGTAGTATAGGGACACATGGATGCATCTGGGATCAATCCTAGACTATTGTGGAAGGATCTTATGAGTTCAAGTTGGATATATATAGAACTTGAAGTTCCAACACTTCTTGCTTCATTTCAAAACCAATTCTAGCATTTCTCTGGAACTCCTGGGACTTCAAGCAGACTTCCATCAACTTCTAATTCGTAATTAGGACCCTTGTAAGTGTCCTTAACCCCTCTTAATTCAGTTTTATTAGTTTAATGGCCTAAAGTCAAACTCGTCGTAATTAAGGTTTGACTTCGTGATTAATCATAATTTGTCCAGTCAAATCTCGAATTGAAAGTACCTATGAGTTGGTAATTATGTGGTTAATAAACCCTTAATAGGGCACTCTCTGATTCCCACTCTAACTAGGTCAATTGTCGGGTCAAACTTAATCATAAAAAAATCAACAGAAAGCTAATTTTCAAATAAATGCATAATTAACAATGTAGAAGCCATTCAACCTGTTTTATCACTAATATAACTTGGTAATTAATGTAAGAGCATGTCTAAACATGTTTAACCCGACAATTTTCAGTTTAGGCTCGGTTCGGAACCGAAAGTCGCATAATTAGACTTTTGCTTTGACTTTCAGTTCTGACCCAATGTAGCATGTTTTAGAAATTCCTTAGAGATTTATTAGGACCAGGTTACATGTGAGTATAACCCTCTGTGATTATACAACTTGGTTCATTAGTTATCCGATTCATATGCATGTTTCCGTTAAATGCTTAAATGTTGACTATTATGCCCTTTTAACCTTAAAACAAGAATTTTGAAAATATGAGAGGTCAATAATCTTTATTATTGATTTATAAACATGTCCCTAAATTTTCACATCAGTTGGAGGTCTAGATTAAGAGTTATGCTCAATAGCGTAATTAGAAAGCTTTTTATTTATTAAACGGCGTAATTAGCATGAAGCCTATCTAAACCCAATTTTTGATACCAAAATTTTTACCCACTGATGTAAAATAATATTTTGGGATTTTTGAAGATTTTCATTTATTTTTAGGCTGAGCATAACATAGGGTTATAGATTTGATTCGGTAAATGTCGATTTTGCCCTTTTGGCCTATAAAATGAGTTTTACAAGTCATTTTGATACCAAACCTTTTCTACTGATCTTATATTATAAATAAAGTATTTTTAGCCTTCTGGAATAATAAAAATATCAGCTTTTCTTATAAAACCCGGGAATCGCTTAAAACCGCCTTTTTACGCGTTTTAAACGCATAGTATGTATTAAAACAATTTTAAATATATAAGACTTAATACCTACTGATGTTTTAAGAAAATTTTTATATTTTAATAGTAAGCAAAAGTTTTTAACTCAGATTCCCTGGTTTGACCTTTAAAGCTTATGTGAAATTACCAAAATGCCCCTACGGCGCATAGTTTGGTTATAAAAGGTAAATTTCACATAAATGCCATACCCTACTGTTATGACTTATAAAAATAAGTATTTTTATAGAATATATCAGACCTGAAACTCAGATTTACATTTAAACTCTTTTATAAGCTTTAAAATGACCAAAATGCCCCTACGAGGCATAATTTGAGTTTAAATTCATTTTGGACATAATGTAAGGTATCCTACTGATATCACAACATATTTAAGGCATATTAACTTAGGAAACCTGTTCATGAATCATTTGGTTACCCGTAACGCATTATTCGCGTTCGGTGCGGTTTATGTAACTAGTTTGCATAAATTAGCCGAAACGGGTCAAACCTTATCATTATTGTCTCAAAATCCAGAATGTGTTTAGTCTACCCATATTATACAAGTCTTTAAACTTGTCGGGTCTAAAACACATTCTAATCCGGTCATCGCTTAATCGTGCGTTTTGAACCGTATATCTTCTTCTAAAACTAACCGGTCTAAGTTTAGGCTTAATTAAGACCCGTTAGGAATCTAATAGGTTATTAAAACCTTCATTCCAGATTAGGAGCCCGGTAAAAGCTACTTGCACTTGCTGATTGAATACGGTTGAGATAAATTTGAATATTTGCTCAGGTAAATACTTTTAACTTATTTTCCCTATACGGGCTTAGGATACGGTATTATAATAATACCGCTTGGTCGGGTATGTAGTCATTTAAATCGGATTATGATTAATGTATTTACATAACTCGTTTTAATCTGTATTATTTGGTGTATGGCCTTTGGGGGTTAAATGACCATGTCCCGGATATCCTTGGCATCATTCAAAGAAATGGCCACGACCTAAGCACGGGGTGTAGGCATACACCTGACAGTTGCATTATGTAAAAATGGTAATCCACTTAAAGGAATCAACCTTGTGGGCATTATACCTGTGGCGTGTCAGTTAATCTTGTCCGGCTCTTCTAACCGGTCCTGACGGACGACAAATAAGTAAAACTGTATACAAGATTATTTTTTTAAATAATTGTCCTAAGTTATAAAAGATATTTTGTGTCGTGTGCATTCAAACTAATTTTCTTAAACTCTTTTCAAAATGAGTCATTTAATTGTATTTATCAGTGTAAACTGACGTATTTTCCAAAAAGGCTAAGTGCAGGTACTAGACGAAATAGGCTGGCTACTCCTGGCATCATTAATCTAGTGTTGCAAGCTCTAGATGTTAAAGTCTGTTGAACAATGATCTTTTATCTTTTGATCCACCTGCGGATCTTTACAGTCCGTTTGTAATACTTTGATATTACTATTTATTCGGTTTGTAATGTGATTCATCTTTTGCTTCCGCTGTGCATTTAAATTGTGTTGTTTGACTATGATGATATCAACTACCTCACGATACTCCCCACCTGGTCCACCGGTAATACGTGGAAATATCGGGGTGTGACAGGTTGGTATAAGACCCAACATTGAGTGAATTAAACACTAGCCTTTTGTGTTTAATCTCAATGACACAGTTAGCACATTCATCGACTTCCGAGTCTAGACAAAGAACTTAGGACTAACCCAAATTTGTTTTATTTTAATTTTGTCCTTTATATTTCCCTATTGTTCTCTTATTTGTTTTGACAGGTTCAACAAGATGCCACCTAGATTTCGTGGAAGAGGTAGAGGCAAGGGGACACTCATCGCCCCAAACGATCATGAGGCCGGGCCGTCACACCGGCGAACACCGTCAGATTCCCTAAGCAGAAGTCCTCAAGAAAACTGGAGGACCCATATTGAACCCGCAAGGCGCTCAGTCTCGCTGAGCTCCTCACCTTCTTACTTGAACTCCTTCGGGCCTCAGTCTGAGAATGAGCCCCATGACTCACACCATTCCTATATCCCCCTCCAAAGCCACAACTCACCCTTTAACGACCCAACACCCTATTTTCAGAGCCGGTTCAACCCGGCAAACCTGATTAATGAACCAATGGGTTATAACCTGTTGGGACCAGAAGACCACTTCTCCATGGTTATGGACAAAGATCCGGAACCTGCCCAACCGCCAACCGGAACGCCTACTCACCCCCATCGAGATTTCGGATGGGTCACCCTTTCTTGGATCACCTTATAATGGTCCCGACAGCTACGAGGCGAGGTTTAACCAGATCGACTGGGTGTTTACTCCCAGTTACCACAACTCGCCGCAGCAGCAGCATCCCTCAGAGGATTCGCGCTTTGTAACGGTTACTCCGCCACCACCACCAGTGCAGCAACAGCCTCCGGAGCCACCAAGGCGCAGGAGATCGACCGCACGGATGTCCGTGCGAGGGGGAGTCCGAATCAGCACTCCTCAACCATCTAGTGGCAGTCATTATCCGCCACTATACGAAGACCCACAGATGGGTGGGCCTTCGAACCCTGTTTCTGAGGTGCAGTCTGCACCGGTCGCACCACCACCAGTGGGTTTTAACAACCCAATTCCTACATACGCCGGTTCAGCGGCGTACAACCCATTTGAGCAGCCGGCCCACACCAACTACAACTACGCCGAGGCTGACCCATACCTGGTAGCGGCAAACTACAATGCCCTTCATCCGGAAGGACCCTTTGGAGTCCCATATCAAGCTGGATATCCACCCTATGGGTACCCACCCTATGGGTATCAACAACCGCCACCTCCTCAACCTCCGCAGTATCAGCAGCCCCCGCAGCCGCTAGTGATATCGCCACCGCAGCATCAGGAGATTCTTCAAAGGTTGAGTCAGGTGGAGGAGGAGGTTCGGGAAGAGCGTAGGCAAAACCGAGGAATTTTCAAGGGTCTGGCGAGCTTAATCAAGGGGAAGACCAAAAAGGGTCATTAAATCCTTTATTTGTATTTCTTTAGTGTTTAATCAAGTCCCTGCGTGGACATCTGTTTCTGTAACCAGTCCCTGCGAGGACTTATAGTTTCTGTTTAACCCCTGCGTGGGTATGTTATGTTTGTTTAGCCCCTGAGCGGGCAAGTTAGTTCTCCTTAAGTCCTGTTTAGGGCAAACCTGTATTTTTTTATTTTTGTAGTGGAATGATTAAATTTGCATTTTTCATTTTCAATTATATACATAAACATAAAATATAAAATAAATGAAAAATAACATTCCTTTTATAAGATCTACCATTATTATAAAATGATAAAATCTAAAAAGGACAAGACCTAGCCCATGTGTCATTTTAAGACAGGGCCAAGATGGTAGTTCCTCAATTACATTCAGATCCTTATTAACATCTCAATTTAGGATTGTTCTGCGTTAAATATTAAAAAGAATCTTAAAGGTAAAACCTAGCCTATATGTCATTCAGACGTGGCCAAGATGGTAAAACCTATTTAAAAGATTCAAATCCTTGTTAACATCTGAAAACATGTTAACACTCATGGCAAAATGTGATTCGATAAAATCCCATAAGTCATTCTTAGATTGGGTGATTCCAATTCCCCTCTTATTTATATAATCATCCATTAGGGATGAAGTGCCTACAGGCCATAATTAATGTCCTTCGAGACTAAAGACAGTGGTAGTCTACGACTCCCTGTCAAGAAAAGGTAATGAACTTTGATTCCAGCCTTATTGCCTCGATTCTATAAAATCTTGGCTTATAAATTAAACATGTCCCTGTGACTTGGCCTTTGTGCTATTATGTATTTATAATTAGGGATTATTATGATAAAGATCCTGAATAAATATATTTAACAAATTAACCAAAAATGGTTATTAACACCATGGTTAATAAATCATTAGAAATGATAATACTGTTATAGACTCCTAAAGAAGTCATTGTCATCATTTTATGTAGCAATCAAGCTACATGGCAGAGTCTGAAGAAGTCAACAGTCATCCAAGGGAGAATCATCATACCACCAGGATCAACGTAACTGGTGCGGAACTTCAAGCACTGATTGATAATGTTGTTACCAAGGCCATAGATAGGCAGTTTAATGAGTCAAGTGGTACTCGAAGTAGGACCTTATCAGTACCCCATTCTAAACCTAAGACTCACTCTGAGGCTCATAGTAAGCCACCCTCTAAACATAATGGATCAAGGAGGGATGACGATCATCACTCCTCAAATCAGCATAGTGTTCCATCGAAGAAGATTGAGCTCAAACGAGAACCACGTGGTAAGTCCTGTACCTACAAATATTTCGTCTCCTGCAAGCCCAGGGATTTTACTGGGGAAAAAGGAGCTGTTGACTGCATGACATGGTTAGATGAAATGGATACCGTGGTTGATATCAGTGGATGCGCTGATAGAGATGTTGTGAAGTATGTATCTCAGTCGTTTAAAGGAGAAGCACTAGCCTGGTGGAG
Organism: Helianthus tuberosus; assembly: GCA_030545235.1. Classification (NCBI taxonomy): domain Eukaryota; kingdom Viridiplantae; phylum Streptophyta; class Magnoliopsida; order Asterales; family Asteraceae; genus Helianthus; species Helianthus tuberosus. The sequence goes on along the minus strand of CM060351.1, from coordinate 202,610,746 downwards.
GTCTCTAATCCAGGCTACTGGAAAGATTCCATTGTACAATCTGTCTTGGGATCAGTTTGTTGCACTCATCAAAGAGAATTACTGCCCTCAGCATGAGGTTGAAAAGATTGAGTCAGACTTCTTATCTCTGGTGATGAAAAACCTAGACTGTCAGACTTACCTTACTAGCTTTAATACCATGTCTCGACTGGTTCCATATTTGGTAACACCGGAGCCTAAGCGAATAGCTCGTTTCATTGGGGGTTTAGCCCCAGAGATCAAAGCCAGTGTAAAGGCATCCCGACCTGCTACTTTTAGGTCGGCAGCTGACCTATCTTTATCCCTTACTTTGGATGCGATCAGGTTGAAATCGCTTAAGAACTCGGATGAAGGTAAGAGAAAACGTGAGGATGATAACTCACGACGGTCTGAGAAGAAGCATAAGGGAAACACAGACCACAAGAAGAAGTTTGGGTCTGGCAAGGGTAGTCAGCAAGCAGATGAAAAGCCAAAGTGCAAAACCTACCAGAAACGTCACTTTGGAAAATGCAGGTTCGAATCCAAGTCTTAGTCAAAACCATTTGCATGTGGGTTATGCAAATCCAAAGAGCACAAGACGATAGAGTGCAAGAAGATAAAGGATGCAACGTTCTATAACTGTAACGAGAAAGGGCACATCAAGTCCAACTGCCCTAAATATGCCAAAAAGCCTGAAGAAGTCAAGAAGACCAATGCAAGGGTATTTCGAATGCATGCACGAGAAGCTGTTCAGGACGATAATGTGATAACAGGTACCTTCCTTGTTAATGATGTTTATGCAAGGGTGTTATTTGATTCGGGTGCGGATAAGTCGTTTATAGATGATAAATTTTGTAAGTTGTTGAATTTACCTGTTAAAACCCTAAGCGTGAAATATGAGGTAGAATTGGCTGATGGTACCTTAGAAACAGCCTCGACTGTGCTAGATGGATGTTTTATATCCATTAGGAACCACTCCTTTCCATTATCCTTACTTCCTTTGAAATTAGCTGGTTTCGACATAGTAATAGGCATGGATTCGTTATCTCATAACCAAGCCCAGATTGTTTGTAATAAGAAACAAGTGGTGATCAAGACTCCGTATGGTGAGCCGCTTACCATACAAGGAGATACTCAGTATGGGTTGCCTAAGCAAGTGTCTGTGCTTAAGGCATCAAGGTGTATGAAGAAAGGTTGTGTCATTTACATGGCACAAGTGACTATTGATGAGCCAAAACCCAAGATTGAAGACATGCCTGTCATTTCTGAATATCCAGAAGTATTCCCTGAAGAACTACCTGGTTTACCGCCAGATAGGCAAGTGGAGTTCAGAATCGACATTATACCTGGAGTAGCACCTGTTGCAAGAGCACCTTATCGGTTAGCCCCAACTGAGATAAAGGAGTTGAGAACTCAGTTGGATGATTTGTTGGCAAAAGAATTTATTAGACCAAGCTCATCTCCTTGGGGAGCACCAATTCTGTTTGTAAAGAAGAAAGATGGATCAATGCGGTTGTGCATGGATTATCGTGAGCTAAACAAGGTTACAGTCAAGAACAGATATCCGTTGCCCAGGATCGACGATCTGTTCTATCAACTGCAAGGGGCAAGTTACTTTTTCAAGATTGACTTAAGGTCGGGTTATCATCAGTTGAAGGTTAGAGATGAAGATGTGCACAAGACTGCCTTTAGAACTCGCTATGGTCACTACGAGTTCTTGGTGATGCCTTTTGGGCTCACTAATGCACCAGCAGCATTCATGGACCTCATGAATCGCGTCTACAAACCCTACTTGGACAAGTTTGTCATTGTCTTCATTGATGACATTCTTATTTATTCAAAGAATCAAGCTGACCACGAGAAGCATCTTCGTTGTATTCTTTCACTGCTTCAACAAGAGGAACTCTATGCCAAATTTTCAAAGTGTGAATTTTGGCTTCGTGAAGTCCAGTTTCTTGGACACATAGTTAGTGAGCGTGGTATCCAGGTGGATCCCGCTAAAGTTGAAGCTGTCATGAATTGGCAAGAGCCAAAGACGCCCACAGAGATTCGTAGCTTTTTGGGTTTAGCAGGATACTATAGACGATTTATTGAAAACTTCTCAAGGATTGCTGCACCCCTAACTTCGTTGACACGTAAGAATATTAAGTTTGACTGGGGTCCTAAGCAGCAGGAATCCTTTGACATCCTTAAGCAAAAATTGAGCAATGCACAAGTATTAACATTGCCTGATGGAATAGAAGAATTTGTAGTATACTGCGACGCATCACACACTGGTATGGGGTGTGTGCTCATGCAGAAAGGCAAGGTCATTGCCTATGCTTCTCGACAATTAAATGTGCACGAAAAGAATTACACCACCCACGATTTGGAGCTGTGTGCCGTTGTATTTGCACTAAAGCTATGGAGGCATTATTTGTATGGTACCAAGTGTGTGATCTATTCTGATCACAAGAGCCTTCAACACTTGTTCAATCAGAAGGATCTGAACATGAGACAGCGTCGATGGATGGAGACACTGAATGATTATGATTGTGAAATCCGGTACCATCCAGGCAAGGCGAACGTGGTCGCTGACGCCTTGAGCAGAAAGGAAAGGGTTAAGCCCATAAGAATCAATGCCAAGAGCATTGAATTAAAGAATAGTTTGAATGAAAGACTATTAGCTGCACAGAAGGAAGCCATGTTAGAAGCTAACTATCCAAATGAAAAACTGGGAGTCACTGCAGAACAGTTATCATATGGTAAGGATGGAATCCTAAGATTAAATGGACGGATATGGGTTCCAATTTATGGAGGACTGAGGGAAATGATCCTTCAGGAAGCCCATAGTTCTAAATATTCTATTCATCCTGGAAGTGACAAGATGTACCAGGATTTAAAGGCAAATTATTGGTGGATAGGCTTGAAAAAGTCCATAGCCACTTATGTGGCCAAATGCCTGACATGCGCTCAAGTTAAGGCAGAACACCAGAAGCCGTCAGGATTACTACAACAGCCTGAACTTCCCACCTGGAAGTGGGAGATGGTGACTATGGATTTTATCACCAAGTTACCGAAGACAAAGCGAGGAAATGATACTATTTGGGTTATAGTGGATAGATTGACCAAGTCAGCCCACTTCTTACCCATTAAGGAAACACATAGCTCAGATAAATTAGCTCACCTATACGTGGACGAGATTGTATCTCTCCACGGAGTGCCAGTGTCTATTATTTCTGATAGGGATACAAGGTATACGTCACATTTCTGGAAAAGTTTTCAGCAATCCCTAGGCACTCGATTAAATTTCAGCACTGCATATCATCCTCAAACGGATGGCCAAAGCGAGCGAACAATTCAAACACTGGAAGATATGTTAAGGGCTTGTGTTATTGATCTAGGTGGAAGTTGGGATGATCATCTTCCATTGATCAAATTTTCATACAATAATAGTTATCACTCCAGCATTCAAGCTGCACCTTTTGAAGCTCTATATGGAGGAAAGTGCAGAACACCCGTTTGTTGGGCAGAAGTTGGAGATGTTCAACTCACAGGACCTGATATAGTCCTGGAGACGACAGACAAGTTTGTACGAATAAGAGATCATCTCAAAGCTGCCAGGGATAGGCAGAAAAGTTACGCAGATAAAAGGCGTTAACCTCTAAAGTTTGAGGTTGGTGACAAAGTGTTACTAAAGGTATCACCCTGGAAAGGGGTAATGCATTTTGGCAAGAAAGGCAAGTTAAGCCCAAGGTATATAGGACCATTCGAGATCATCGAATGTGTCGGAACAGTGGCTTACAAATTAAATTTTCCTGAAGAGCTTAGTAGTATTCATAATGTATTCCACATTTGCAATCTGAAGAAATGTCTAGCCGATGAATCACTAGTCATACCCCACACGGATGTGCACATCGATGAGAGCCTGAAATTTGTTGAAAAACCTTTGTCGATCGAAGATCGACAGGTTAAGAAGCATCGAAAGAAGCATGTACCGATTGTGAAGGTTAAATGGGATGCCCGTAGAGGTCCCGAGTATACATGGGAGGTAGAGTCCACAATGAAAGAAAAGTACCCTCATCTGTTTAAGTAAATCTCGAGGTCGAGATTTCTTTTAAGGGGGTGAGGATGTAACACCTCGTAAAATTATACCCAATAAAATAAAGACACGTGTCATGTAAGGCAAACGTGTTATAAACCCGGATCAAGTTAAAGATGTATGGTAGGATTTAAAAAGTGTCGACATGTTAATTAATACCTCTAAGCGACCTAGTTATGAATCCCAAGACCCTAATCTATTTTATAAACATCTGATATGCTAAAATCCGGTTATCCCTGATAATGTATAATTCAAATTCTGCAAAAGATGGGATTCTAGGTGCATTTACGACAAAATTCATTCTTAAAAACCTTCTTAGATAGGTCCAAGAAACCTCATGTGCATAACAACACATGCAAGCACATGCAAGGCCTGTCTATATGGTCCCTCTACTGAAAAGAAGACATAAGATTCGAGGTTAGCAAAGTTGCATGGTCAAGGCTTAAGAAATTACAAGGATTTTGTCTTCTGATGAAGGCTTACGGACCGCAAAGGAGCCACCTTATGGTCCGTAAGGTGGCAGAGCTGGGCGATAAATTCTGAAGAGCGGATACGGACCGCAAAGCCAAAGGCTTACGGTCCGTAAGACCTGTAACTGGGCAAATTTTTGGACAGTTGCCTGTTATAACAAGTTACACCGCCATAGAAAGGTGGTTTTCGGATTCAGGGGCTTTGCAACTGGTTTTTGGCAGTATAGGGACACATGGATGCATCTGGGATCAATCCTAGACTATTGTGGAAGGATCATATAAGTTCAAGTTGGATATATATAGAACTTTAAGTTCCAACACTTCTTGCTTCAGTTCAAAACCAATTCTAGCATTTCTCTGGAACTCCTGGGACTTCAAGCAGACTTCCATCAACTTCTAATTCGTAATTAGGACCCTTGTAAGTGTCCTTAACCCCTCTTAATTCAGTTTTATTAGTTTAATGGCCTAAAGTCAAACTCGTCGTAATTAAGGTTTGACTTCGTGATTAATCATAATTTGTCCAGTCAAATATCGAATTGAAAGTACCTATGAGTTGGTAATTATGTGGGTAATAAACCCTTAATAGGGCATTCTCTGATTCCCACTCTAACTAGGTCAATTGTCGGGTCAAACTTAATCATAAAAAACTCAACAGAAAGCTAATTTTCAAATAAATGCATAATTAACAATGTAGAAGCCATGAAACATGTTTTATCACTAATATAACTTGGTAATTAATATAAGAACATGTCTAAACATGTTCAACCCGACAATTTTCAGTTTAGGCTCGGTTCGGAACCGAAAGTCGCATAATTAGACTTTTGCTTTGACTTTCAGTTCTGACCCAATGTAGCATGTTTTAGAAATGCCTTAGAGCTTTATTAGGACCAGGTTACATGTGAGTATAACCCTCTGTGATTATACAACTTGGTTCATTAGTTATCCGATTCATATGCATGTTTCCGTTAAATGCTTAAATGTTGACTATTATGCCCTTTTAACCTTAAAACAAAAATTTTGAAAATATGAGAGGACAATAATCTTTATTACTGATTTATAAACATGTCCCTAAATTTTCACATCAGTTGGAGGTCTAGATTAAAGTTATGCTCAATAGCGTAATTAGAAAGCTTTTTATTAATTAAACGGCGTAATTAGCATGAAGCCTATCTAAACCAAATTTTTGATACCAAACTTTTTACCCACTAATGTAAAATAATATTTTGGGATTTTTGAAGATTTTTATTTATTTTTAGGCTGAGCATAACATAGGGTTATAGCTTTGATTCGGTAATTGTCGGTTTTGCACTTTTGGCCTATAAAATGAGTTTTACAAATCATTTTGATACCAAACCTTTTCTACTGATCTTATATTATAAATAAAGTATTTTTAGCCTTCTGGAATAATAAAAATATCAGCTTTTCTTATAAAACCCGGGAATCGCTTAAAACCGCCTTTTTACGCATTTTAAACGCATAGTATGTATTAAAATTATTTTAAATATATAAGACTTAATACCTACTGATGTTTTAAGCAAATTTTTATATTTTAATAGTAAGCAAAAGTTTTTAACTCAGATTCCCTGTTTTGACCTTTAAAGCTTATGTGAAATTACCAAAATGCCCCTACGACGCATAGTTTGGTTATAAAAGGTAAATTTCACATATATGGCATACCCTACTGTTATGACTTATAAAAATAAGTATTTTTATTGAATATATCAGACCTGAAACTCAGATTTACATTTAAACTCTTTTATAAGCTTTAAAATGACCAAAATGCCCCTACGAGGCATAATTTGAGTTTAAATTCATTTTGGGCATAATGGAAGGTATCCTACTGATATCACAATATATTTAAGGCATATTAACTTAGGAAACCTGTTCATGAATTATTTGGTTACCCGTAACGCATTATTCGCGTTCGGTGCGGTTTATGTAACTAGTTTGCATAAATTAGCCAAAACGGGTCAAACCTTATCATTATTGTCTCAAAATCCAGAATGTGTTTAGTCTACCCATATTATACAAGTCTTTAAACTTGTCGGGTCTAAAACACATTCTAATCCGGTCATCGCTTAATCATGCGTTTTGAACCGTATATCTTCTTTTAAAACTAACCGGTCTAAGTTTAGGCTTAGTTAAGACCCGTTAGGAATCTAATAGGTTATTAAAACCTTCGTTCCAGATTAGGAGCCCGGTAAAAGCTACTTGCACTTGCTGATTGAATACGGTTGAGATAAATTTGAATATTTGCTCAGGTAAATACTTCTAACTTATTTTCCTTATACGGGCTTGGGATACGGTACTATAATAATACCGCTTGGTCGGGTATGTAGTCATTTAAATCGGATTGTGATTAATGTATTTACATAACTCGTTTTAATATGTATTATTTGGTGTATGGCCTTTGGGGGTTAAATGACCATGTCCCGGATATCCTTGGCATCATTCAAAGAAATGGCCACAACCTAAGCACGGGGTGTAGGCATACACCTGACAGTTGCATTATGTAAAAACTGGTAATCCACTTAAAGGAATCAACCTTGTGGGCATTATACCTGTGGCGTGTCAGTTAATCTTGTCCGGCTCTTCTAACTGGCCCTGACGGACGACAAATAAGTAAAACTGTATACAAGATTATTTTTTTAAATAATTGTCCCAAGTTATAAAAGATATTTTGTGCCGTGTGCATTCAAACTAATTTTCTTAAACTCTTTTCAAAATGAGTCAGTTAATTGTATTTACCAGTGTAAACTGACGTATTTTCCAAAAAGGCTAAGTGCAGGTACTAGACGAAATAGGCTGGCTACTCCTGGCATCATTAATCAAGTCTTGCAAGCTCTAGATGTTAAAGTCTGTTGAACAATGATCTTTTATCTTTTGATCCACCTGTGGATCCTTTACAGTCCGTTTGTAATACTTTGATATTACTATTTATTTGGTTTGTAATGTGATTCATCTTTTGCTTCCGCTGTGCATTTAAATTGTGTTGTTTGACTATGATGATACCAACTACGTCACGATACTCTCCACCAGGCCCACCGGTAATACGTGGAAATATCGGGGTGTGACAGTATTATACCTGGACTTCTGATTTTGCGGAAGCAATAGCCTAGTCCTCGTATAATACTCTGCACGCTTTAATTCTTAAAGCCTCCCCTCAGCATAAAAATTGATAAACATTGAAAAATGTGAATCAAGTGTTGTTGAAGAAAAGATCCCCAAGAGGAACACACCTTAAAGACAAGCCATCATCTCTTTGTCTGAACGGAAGTTCTAACCTGAGCTCTCATGGTCTCGCACTACCCCAATACAGATATCATTATTGTATGTTTACCTGTAAGACTGAATATAGGAATCTGGATACGAGAGTATATTCTGAGGTGGGACACGCGAATAAGTTAAGTTCTTAAAATACCTAATCCGTATCCTGAATTAGTTGAAGCCTGTGTGAGAATTTAAGTGGATCAGTATATCGACAATCTAGGTGAATTGTTTAAAACTTAGTGTGAAATATAAGCTCAACGGTGCCTGTGACTAGTCGGTAGCTGATATGATCCTCTAACACGCTCAACAAAATTATGTTTGTAAATAGTTTACTGTTAATCCATTATAGCTTAAAACCTAAAAAGATTTTAGTGTGTTTTAGCATAAACTTTCTTAAAATCCAAAAAGATTTTATTTTCTGCTTTATTTTAGACAAACCATTGTGAAAAGCTAATCTTCAAAATCTCAGAGGCGATGCAGAAAGTTTTTGGCTGAACAACTGGGTTGGGAGCTAATCAAAATGTTTGAAAATTTAAAAGTCAACCAAGTTCATTAATTTGACACTTGTACTTTTTCAGAAAAAATTGAAAAATTTGAACGAAACGTCAGATGGTTCGTATCAGGTCAACCAAGGTCATTAACTTGGACTAGGTAGGCAAATTGAGTAACCAAGGTCATTAACTTGGACTTGGGTACTTGAGTGGATGTCTAAAACTGACCAAAACTGATAAAAAATTTGAAAATTTGAAAATTTGAAAATTTGAAAAGTTTGAAAAATGATGAGATGGATCGAATGACCCTCTGATCGGAGGACCCTCCGATCGAATGACCATCCTGGTGATATGGTCAACACTATATAAAGGTCAACAGTTGAGTCAAAGTCATTCGTCCGAACCACCCTCCGTCTCACTCACTTTTTCTCTCAAGCTTACATTGTTCTTTGCTCACAATCTTGCCATTCCAATCACATAGGATTGTTGGTATACTCATCATTCACTATGGGAAAGGTAAGTTTCTAAAATTTCACCGCTCAATTTCTTGAATTTGATGTTTATTTGGGCCGACGGTTCAGACGAAGGGTATATCCTTAGATCTAGGCTTGTTTAGACATTGTTTATAGATATTGAACTTAGTTCTAGGTTTATCGGCCTTAGATTCATAGTTTTACCCTTCCAATTTCACTGAAAACACTCTAGAATTGAACTTAGATACATTGAAGGTGTTCAGCAGCCGAGGTGCTTTTTGTCCAATTAAACCCAAATTAGGAACTTTTGATAGAAAATAAACATAGGGTTTTGATCATCGGCGAGTTCTTTGAGAGAAATTTTGATCAATTTTGAAAAATATTGGAAAATTTTGATCTGATTTGATACATATTCAAACTGTTCTTCATCAAGTTGATCGAATGACAATCCGATCGGATGACCATCCGATCGGACGGCCATCCGATCCAATACACTTCAATGTTTGAATAATTTCTAAGTGCTTAACTGATTGAGTGCTGTTGTTTATTCAACTGTTTTGCATGTTTGATCAAATGGTAATCCGATCGGATGACCATCCGATCCTCTACACACTCACATGTTTGATTATTCAATAAAAGCTTAATTGTTCATCATGCTTGATCGAATGATCATTCGATCGGATGGCCATCCGATCGGATGGCCATCCGATCTCCGATCCACAACACTTGCTTTGAAACTTGAGAGCTTAAATGAATAAAGCTCATCCGATCGGATTACCATCCGGTCGGATGGCCTTCCGTCACCTCAGTACTGTGATAGAGTGTAGAAGTGAAAAAGTGTTTGAAAATTTTTCAAAAATTTTGAAATTTGTCACTTTGTACTTTATGTCTCGAAATGAGTGCATAATCTAACGATGATATTTTTACAGGAAAGAGCATCTGACTTTCATCCTAGTCACAATATCTACTGCATTCTGGATGAAAATTATCCAAACATGGAGCCGTTTAAGGAGATAGTACCATTTTTTAAAGAAAGCAGGATTTACAAGGCGTTAACCGAAAAGCATAAATGTTACGAATCTCACGTTAGAACATTCTAGAGCAGTGTAAGATATGAAGTAAAAGAAAAGACGATTTGTTCAGCTGTTAGGATGAAAGATGAAAAGAAAAAGGATATTGATTTGGAAGTCAAGTTCACTGTTGATGACATGAGGAGGGTGTTAGATTTGAAAGACAACGACAATGATCCAATCATTATTCCAAAAAGATTGAGCAAAGGTTTTTGGTTTCGAATGGTATATGCAGGGCACGTAAATGATAAAGGATATATCAAGTCAAAATTCTGCAGGTCATATAAGTTCATGGTGCATTGTGTAGTTCATGCACTTTCTCATAGGAAGGGTGCTTATGATGAAACATCTGAGTATATCATGAACATCATAGCGTTTTTGGTATTGAACAGACCCTATAACATCTCACAAGTGATCTTTAATCACATGATTGACAACATTAAAGGTGAGAAGTACATCATGTACCCAAGGTTCATACAGATGTTACTGGACGATCAAGTTCCTAACTTGCCTAAAGATCCAAAGGATGAACTCAAGTTGCACCATATGGATAGTGAAACTTTGAAGAGGTTGGACAAGTATAAAGGTTTGAAACCTGAGCAGGAGCCAAGGTATAAAGGAAAGTTCAAAAAGATTAAGAAGGCGAACTATGTGGCACCTGAGGGGGATCAATGGAGACATGCAAATAGTAATTCTGAAGATGAAACTGAATGCTTAAGTGACATGGTAGAAAAGAAAAGAAATTGAGATTTTGGTATGAAAAGGACGAGAAGAAGAGAAAGAAAACACCAAAGATATCACCAAAAGTCTCTACGCCGAAAGTAGTGATTAAGGGTAAAGTTGGAAAGGGGGAATCACAAGAAAGGTTGGTAGATTATTCTTTTGAATATTATACTAATAGTGTTAATATTTGTTTTGTAGAAACAGAGAAAAAGAAATCTCCACCAAAGTTGGTAGATGAGACCGTTATTCCACCAACAGACTTGATCAAGCAAGGCGCAGATCTATTGAACATGTTACTTGAAGAATATCTCAAGCGTACTACTGCTGAAGCTTCTAAAGCTACTAAAGATGCCGAGAAAGAAACTGAAAAGACTGAAAAGAATGTTGAAGCTGAAGGTGTAAAGGAGACAGAAGTTGACGGAGTGGTGCATACAGACTCCAGTGTAACTGAAAGTGATGAGTTTGATCCTACAAATATTGCTCCAACGTCATATATTTATGGCAAACAAAAGTTCAAAGGCACGCCAAAGAAAAAGAAGGCATCTGACGAAGAAGATTCAACATATGTGCCAACACCGAAGGAAAAGAAGAAAGTTCTGAAAAAGCGTAAAGCAAGACCTTTGGGAGCTGTTTCAAGGAGTGTTAGAGCAAAGAAAGAATCTACAGCAGCTCCTAAGGTTCAAATCCCTGAAGTTCAATGTGTTGAAGTCCCTAAAGTAGAAAGTGTTAAAGTTCCAGAGGTTGAAAAGACTAAACATGTTGAAAGTCCTGTATATGAGAGAGTTGAGAAGGTTGTTGAAGATGTAGAGGTGGAGTTCATGGGTGAAAGACAATCTACACCACCACCAACACCGAAGAATTCAACAATTCATATTCAAGATGATCGTGAGAAAACACCAGAGCCTGAAACAAAGAAAGCTGAGGATCCTTCATCTGCAAAGAAAGCTACAACTTCAAGTTCTAGTCTTGGATTTCCTAAGGTAGAGGGTGAATATCCAGAAGATCTTCCATCAGGTGATTTTGATGTATTCAACGATGGTAAGATCAACGTTCTGACAAAGAAAGTTAGTGTTCTTGAAAAAGCAAAAGCAAAGGCAAAGGCTGAAGCAGAACGTGAAGAGTTGAAAGAAAAGCTTGAAGCAGCTAAAGCTGAAAATGTTACATTGAAAAAGGATCTTGAAGAGCATGCAGAAGTTATTGATCAACTTTCAAAAGATCTTGAAGAACATGCTAAAGTGATTGATCGAATCACAGAAGAGTTTGATGAAGTAAATGTTAAGTATGAAAAGGTTAATGAAGCTAACAAGATGCTACACCAAATGATTGGAGAGCTGCATGAATCTTCGTCAAACGAGAATGAAGCCTTAAGAAAGGAGGTTGAAGCTTTAAGAGCTGATAAGGTGGTCAAGGATGAGTAGTTGAATATGTTATACACTGTCATTGAACATAAGCTTGGATTCAATATTCAAGCTGTGTTTGATGAAATAGAAATTCAAAAGGTTGAAGCAAGAAGAGTTGAAAGAGAGAAGCAGTTGGCTGAAGTGGCTAAACATAAGAAGAAAGGTGTGGTAATTGACAAAGAAGAGACTGTTGGATCTTCAAGCTAACCTGATCCAGTTCAAGCTGAAGCTTCAAATGTGAATGAAGATGAATAGAAAGAATCAAAAGATGATGAAGAAAAAGAATATGAAGAGGACGAAGAGTTGAAAGAACTGTTTGAAACGATTGATAACTATGATGGTAAGAATGATAAAGATGATGATGATCAGGGAGCTATAGCGTTGGTGATTGTGAAGCATTCCAGTCAATTTACTCTTGAAGACTTCTTGAACAATGAAATCAATGAGCAACAGGAGGATCAACATCAAGAAGCATCTTCTTCTTCTAAACAACATGCTGGTGATCAGGTATACCTCAATCTTCCTAAAGTCATTTACTTACATGCATCGTTTGAGGGGGAGATAGAGGAGAATAGATTGAGGGAATCTATGTTAAAGGTGTTGGGGATGGAAGATGGAAAGTTCAAGTTCGATATTGAAGATGAAATTCCTCCAACACCTGAAAGATAATATTCTTTCAAGTTTGTAAATGAAGTTGATAATTTCAAGGAAGTGATCATTGAAGAGGGGTCTGATGTTTCTGATGAAGACACACCTTTTCATTATTCCGATGTTGATGATACATTTCCAACGTTCAATGAATTATTCAAATCTCACAATGAAGAGGAGGTGAGAAGGAAAGTAGTGGAAAGGATCTCTACTAAAGGAGTTCCTGAAATTGTTCCACAAGAAGAACTACTTGAAGGAAGGAAGAGATGGTTTAAGGTGATGCCTAAAGAAAGAAAGTATAAGAGGCCACTTCAGTATTTCACAGATCATCCAGAAAAATCTCTGGGTGATATTCTATCATGGGGCTATCTTGAAGACTTAAAAGTGTATGCAATCAGAAGAGAGCATGGGGTGCAGTATTTTGAGTTCTTATCTGATATAAAAACACTTCCATGGTGGGATGTGGAGGAGCTTGTACAAACAAAGAACATCAAACAGTTCTACTACGGTTTGGATGTTAAAATGCATGATCGTAAGTTGTGGAACTACATAAAGCTGCAAGCCAAAGAGAAATTTCCAGATTGGAAGCCTCGGTTTCCTGAACAAGATGTGAAAATTGATCCTATCACAGGCAAGAAAGACATTACCTTGAAGATCAAACCTCCTAGATGTCTGGAAACATTCCATGAAGACTTTAAAGGTTGGTTATATAATCAAAGCACAGCGGAAGCAGTGATCTCTCTATATGATAAGAAGACAGGTGAAACAAGACGCATCAATGTGCTAGATCCTATGTGGCTTGTAAACTGCTCAAAGAAAGACATTGATTTCCTGTTCTTCAATAAGATTGTGTATGATGAGCCTGACAGAGTACAAGCACAACAATATCAGAAGATCGTGAACGTGTGCTTCTCCAAAGACATTAACTCTGGAAGGTATTGGGAGACAAAGTTCAAAGATTTAGAGTTAGAAGAATTCTTGAAAACTGAACGTCGTAGTGAAAGATTTAAGAAGATCGCAGAGAGAGCTGTTATTTTGGGTCGAAGGAAACTTGAAAGGCAGCCACCAACAGATCAAACATCGATTGAATCATAAGAAAACAAAATTCCAAGATGGGAGAGATCAAAGGATGGAGATCCAGAGTATAGGAAGTGGTGGAATGAAACGGGAAGGCCTTTGAGGCGAAAGATGTTAGTAGAAAGGGATGAGAAGCGAAGGCAGAAGGCTAAAGCAAGCAGGCGCAGCAGGAAGACACAGTGAAGACTATACAGGAACGAAGACTGCAGCTACATCCAAGGGGGAGTCTGTAGGTGCAATATGTCTGTAGCTTCTGCCTGTATCGAGTCTATATTTTGTCCTATATGTGTCTATGTATAGTTTTGTGTGAATATTATATTATAACGGGGAGAAACGGAACGAATATGTAAGTTGTAAAGTCAATCCGGTCGGATGGCTTTGGTCATTCGGACGGATGATCATCTGGACGGATGACCATCCGGCCGGATGACATTATATCTCCCAGTTGAGTTTTGCCTATAAATAGAGACTTAGGGGTACATTTGTTAGAACTTTTGGCAGTCTGTCTTTGTGGCGAAGCTCTGTCTAGCTCTCATCAGAACCTTGTATTTTCACATTATCTGAATGAGAATGGATGCTTTAACCATAGATTTCGTTGTTGATTACTCTTTGACACTGTATATGGATTCCGCACTTCTACAGTGATCGATCCGACCTGAGTTCTTCAGTCAAAGAACCGACCCTATCACAGATGCTTTCGACAGTAAACACACCACCACAACTGAAGAATCCTTAGCACCCATGTCCATGACATAAGTGTCATTCCTCCTTGGCGCTCTCATCACTATCCAATCGTCCGGAATAACCAAACCCGGTTTCAACACCAATGCTTCAGTCTTGCTAAAATGGACCGAGTGACCCTTGTCGCAGATTTGTGACACGCTCATCAGATTGTGTTAAAGCTGCTCAACATAGTTCACTTTGTCAAGCGTAATCTTCCCATTTGTCACTTTTCCTCGACCTGTAATACGACCTCCTTTAGCACCAGCAAAATTCACATGACCTCCATCATAAATTTCAAATTCAGACAACAATCTCACATCCCCCGTCATGTGCCTGGAGCAGCCATTATCAACATACCATAAGTTGATAATCCTCCTTAGCAGCTCCTGCACACACACCAACCAAAAATTAGTTAGAGTGGGGGACCCAAGCCTTAATGGTCTTGGGTCGTCCAAATTCACCAACTACAGGAACATCCATCCAATATCCATCACTCCTAACCGGAGTCTTGGATCTAGGACCTGTTGATGTAAATGGGGTTTGATTTCCACGAGGTCTCTGGTCCTGAGGATTCCTATGCATGTTTGGACTTTGTGACCTTTGGAAATTTTGGTTTTGAGACCTTGAGTTTTGACTAACATACCCTGAGTTCAATGAACTCTTGGTTGACTCCAAGAAGCTTGATTGTTGTAATTTCTAAAGCCATTGTTGTAAAAAGTTCGACCACCTTAATTTTGGTATCAATTTTGATACTGACTTTGACTTCTGAAATTATTTCTATTACCATTAAAATTGTTCATTCTAGGTGAACTGCCACCTAGGTCTCTCATATCTGCCTGATGTAGATTCAGGCAGAAATCTTTGTTAATTTATTTGAAAACGAGGAACTTGTTGAGTTTCTTTTTCAGCCTTATCTACACGTGCAGCAACACCCTCTTGTTGCTTAAGAGCAGATTTCTTTAGAGAGTTGAACACTCTATCCTCATTATCACCACTCTTCTCTGGTGATTTCCCTCTTTGATTGTGACAACCGGTACTTTTTGGTTCTTAATTACACAAATAACAAACATTTGGGCGATAATAAATAATGTTTAAGATGTAAATTAACTTAATTAGGTCTTTTGGAGTGCCTAGGAACGTCTATCCGACTTACAGTACGCAAATGTTGATTTGCGGAAAATTGCTGAACGATAAGCGGTAACGAACTGACACCGGACAAAATACTGACAACACCGACAAATATGAGTTTTATACGTTTAATTTAAACATATGAATTTGGTTTGGTTCAAATGCGGTTCATGTCGGGTCAAAACAGTCAACTCAGGTCTCGTTTCGGGTTCAGGTCAACCCAGTCAACATAGCGGGTTGACTGGTCAAAGGTGGTCAGCGGTGGTCAACATTAGATTCGGTTCGAATTCGGGTTCGGTCAAACATGGTCAACATCAGATTCGGTTCGGGTCAATTTATGTATGTTCCGTAATCATGATTACATGTTCATTATACGTGTTAGACTTAAATTTTGTATGATTGTCGTTGCACGTCAAGCAAAACTCCATACATTCACAAGGTTAAATTACACACACTAGGTGATATTTTTAGTAATTATTGGTACATGTTTAAATGATTTGATGAACACGGGCATTAGTGATACATAAATTAAAGGGGAAATGGACTGTATCACCCTAAACTATGCAAAATTGGCCAATATCATGCCCAACTTTCAAGTTGGCTCCCACCACCCTCTACTCGACATTTAGGTGGCAGTGTCACCCCTTCGTTAAATAATCACTAACTCTGTTTGTTTTTAATCCTACGTGGCAAGGGGATGATGAGATGGACATCCTACGTGGACTCACCCATTAAATAACCTCTGTATTAGTTTAATTTCCACAAATTGATTGATGAACTAATATCCCAATACCCTATTACAAATTCCATCTGTAAACCCATTAAATCCATCACAATTACACATTTCACCCTCACATCGCAAAACCCCCAAATCCTCCACGAGATCTACCTTCTTCAATCCAAATCTCCAATCATAGCGGCATCATGGCGGCTCCGGGACCTCCAATCGCAAGCAACAAAATTTGCGTCGATCCAGATCTTCATGTGTCTATAACGTTCCGGCAAGCACAGCAGCCTCGGCGTTCACGTCTCGTTTGTCAGATCTGTCACTACGGTAAATCAACTGAATTCAGATCTGAAATGATGCTCGGTTCATGATGTTTCGAAAATGATTCAAAGTTTTGATTTTGTTTAGTACATCAAAACAATCTATGAACAAACTGAAATCGAATCGAAATGTATCGAATTATATCAAAACTTGTTTAAACATCTCAATGTGAAGAGGAAAGGGAGCCGGATTTGATGCCAAATTAAAGAGATTCGGTGGATCAAGATGTGTATTTGGTGATCGGTATGGTTACGGTTGGAAGACTGCCGGCGACGTCGATTGTGACCTCGCCGGTGGTGGAGGAGGTGGAGTCGTCGGAAACGGCGTCGTCGTCTTCTACGTCATCGTCGTCGATTGAAACGACATCGTTTTCTTCGTCGATGTTTTGTTGTTGTCGTAGGCGGTGGTGGTGTGCTGTTCGTCGTCGGAAGCCATGGTGATCGGTTGGTTGTTAGCTACGGTTTGGTGATGAACAGAGGGTGTGTTGGTGTTGGTGTGGACTGTGGAGTGTGGAAATGCAACTAGTTTAGGGTTTTTATCAAGTGTTGTAAGGGGTGAGTCCAGTAGGCACGCCAGGTCACAACTTATTTGCCACGTAGGATTAAAAACATAACTGAGTTAGTGATTATTTAACGAAGGGGTGACACTGCCACCTAAATGTCGAGTAGAGGGTGGTGAGAGCCAACTTGAAAGTTGGGCGTGGTATTGGCCAATTTTGCATAGTTTAGGGTGATACAGTCCATTTCCCCTAAATTAAAATGCTAGGAAAGTATTTTCAAGTTATTTTTATGCATAATATATTATCATATGCATCTAAAATGATTTCATTTAACCTTTATAAATTGTCGCGCGTCTACGTTTATACAAGGCTAATAGTTTGAGAAACTGTTAGATTTCGTATATGTGGCTTATATAAATTACGATTTTTATCTAAGAGTTGCAATGTGTATATAATTAATTATGTGTTATGCTTGCAAGTTAACATGAGGATTTTTCATGTAAACAATGCAAGTACAAATCAAATTATAAAAGATTGGCAAATCCATACCATACCTTTGGGTTGATTAGTAAAAACAAATTCCAAGAATGTGAGAAGCCACCTCACGTTTTTTTTTTCACATGAAATTGCAACATTAAATAGGTATATGACATGCCTATATATATAAAACATTTTTAATTACATATGGGTTCCACATACATGCATCATGAAGTCTAAAATCTAAGACCAATCTGAACAACCTACAACCTAATACTACACCACTTGTGTAGACGTCCAAGTCACCTCACCCAAAACATGATGGTTTTTCTTTTCTATTGATAATTACTTTAGGATTTGTTTATTAAATTTGCCATACCGTACCATGTAAGAAACATGATTGCACCATACCTAAAGCACATGACTCCTTAGGCTGGACGGTATGGTCCCGTCCCAGCTCCGTCCTCCCTCGGCGACGCCCGGCACACCACGCCGGCCCCCCTCCGTCCTGTCCCCGTCGTCCAAATACAGACGTTTGCGACGGAGAAAACATGATTTCATTTTGGTGCATGAACTAAAATTATTGAGTTCTAAGACTGAAGGGAGTGGGGCGGCCTTAGGATGGGGCGTCTTGCGACACGTGGCGCCACGTAAGCCTAGAGGATTTTGAGCAAAAAAGGGGGAATGGTGTGTGGGGCGGCCTTGGGCGACTTGGAGGGGGGAGTCTCCTGAAATTTTGTGCCAAATTGGGTTGTGTGAGGAGAGCCGGGCGACGAGCAGAGGATGGGCAGGAGGGGGACGCCCTTGGGGACGCCATGGGGGGCGGTGTTGGAGGCGACTTGGGGGCGGGAGTCGCCCCACTCCCCTCAGTCTAACATTTTATGAACCTACGTGGTTGCCCATGTTCTAGATTCAAAAAAAAAAAAAAAAAAAAACCTCTAATTTTCTATGTATAGTTCTTTGAGTCTTTAACATATTTTCCAGAACAAAATGATGCATATATTCAAGCAAATATATTTTTGTTCACATGTATTCAAATATATAAGGCCTAGTTATAATTATATTATAAATTATAAACTATATAAAAAAGCAACATATATATCCATATGCAACTTGTACTATATGTTGTGGGAGTTTTTAAAAAAAAAATTAGATTTTTCTTTTCTAACCCTAAAGTTTAAATATTTGGCAAAATAAGTTTAAAGTTTCATTCTTTGGTAATTTGAAACCCTTTAATTAGCTTGATTTTTCACCTATAATTAAAAGTTTATATCTTTTGCAATTTAACCCTGACATTTTTTAACATTCAACATTGGTCCCTTATACTTTTCATCTTTCGCAAGTTTTCCGTTTAACGTTTCGTTCTAAATTTTCCGAGTTAACACGCCGCAACGTGCGTGTGCGGTTTCAACGTTTTTTCATCTATTTTTCCCGTTTGACAGGCCTTTTGCAACGCATCTATTTCCCCCGTTTGATAAGTTTGTCTCAACACGCGGGTCAGATATCAACTTAGTTATTCTTTTTATGTTTTACACACAGGTTCACGGTCATGTAAGAGATATTTGACTTTTATCTAATTTGATATATAACTAATGAATACCTGCCGCATTGCGGTGGGTGGTAAGCAAGTTATATGTGCATAGAAGATTGTACCTTTAGCTTTGGGAGTCTTTCAAAAAAAATAGAAATTTTTCTTTTTAACCCTAAAGTTTTAATGTTTGGCAATTTAAGTTTAAACTTCTAATCTTTGTTTCCTTCTTAACCCTAAAGTTTTAATCTTTGACAATTTAAGTTTAAAGTTTTAATCTTTGGTAATTTAACCCCTTTGATTAATTTGATTTTTTACTTCTAATTCAAAAGTTTCCATCTTTTGCGATTTAACTACTTTGATTTTTTTTACTTATGTGTTGTAATCTTGGATTTGAGGGTTTTTTAAAGAAAAAATGGTTATGCATATGGTTGTTGTAACCTTGGCTTTGGGGGTTTAAAAAAATGATTTTTTTAACTTTTCACTCAAAAGTATTTCATAAATTACTTTTAACCCAAAACTATTTGTTTTTTTTACTTTTAACACAAAATTTTTTATCTTTTGCAATCTATCCTCACAACTTATTTACTTTCAACTTTTGTCCTTTATAGTTTTCATTTTCCGCAAATTTTTCGCTTTATGCTTCGTTCTAAATTTTGTGACTTAACACATCGCAACGTGCGTCTTTGGTTTAGCGTTTTTACGTTTCGTTCTAAATTTTGCGAGTTAACACGACGCAACATGCATGTGTGTGAACATTTTTACATCGTCTTCCCTGTTTGACAAGTTCAACATAACGTATGCGTCCTAAATCGACTTAGTTATAACTAAAGAATCCCCGCCGCATTGCGGCGGGTCGTAATTCTAGTAAGTACAAATTTGCAAATGGTTATGTCATCTAAATATACAAACAAAGTAAAAAAGAAATAAACCTTGCAAACTGTCGTTGGCAGAATTTTATGGCCCGATCTAGAGGAATTATATATTTTGGATAAGTTTACATTTAACACAAGGTTATAGTTTTCATAAATATATATATATATGGCTTTCATTAAGTTGGGAAACCATAAATCTGTATTTGTAGAGTTATGAGAATTCTTATGAGGATTTATATTAAATACAAATATGTATATTCTCAATCACTCGAAAACTAAGTCGATTCGTGACTTAGTTTTATCCCGATTATAAACGGGATCAAATAACCATCAATTAGTTATTCTAGTTCAAAAAATCAACACCTTCGTAGAGTCGTTTTGTTAACGACTCGGTAGAACTCGGACACGTAGTTTAGCTACGTCATTTTAGTTAGACACTTATAAGTTATTCCTTGTTAGGAATGTCATAGTTGCACGCTAGCTAATTCACGTTCTTGGAACGGCACTATGGAATCACGCTAAGCTAGCTTTGCACAGGAATATCCAGGTGAGTTCACAACCTTCACTTTTTCTAGTTTTACATTCTTACAAATGTTTTCGGGGGTGGAAAGACATGCAAGTTTTGCAAAAATAAGCAACTTTTCGATGAACGAAAACTCATATCTCTAAACTGTGTTGCGAATGGATTTCAACGAATTTAAATGGTTTGCGAATGATTTAGACTAAACATACCGGTTATACAAAACACACACGCATTTACGAAACGTACATGATTTTCATGACTATAGACGGGAATGTCCTAGTTACAACAACGGGACAGGGTTGGTCTGCGTACGAAAAACGAGACAACCCAATGGGTTCATGTCCCCCTTTTCTTTTAAACGTTTTCGGTTTTATAACTCTCGAGGGAAATACATGTTACTTTGGTATGGTTAAGCCACAGAATGAATTAGTAGATCACGTGCGAATAGGCTGATACTTAAAGCACCATTAATCTTGTTTAAGACCAAGGAACAAAGGGGGTAGATCTATCGGATACAGGGCGAGCCCCACTCATGGGTCCTTGTGTGGCCACATGGAGTTTCCTTTGTTACCCTCGCCGGGTGGACTCGGTACTAAATCGCTTACGGGTTGGTGGCTTCCTATGTCGGCACACATATTAATGTCCTAGCTACACATTAATGATCAGGATGTTCATTGACGCTTTACATACCGGATTTCGATACCTAAACTTTCAAATGTTTTTAAAATTCGTTTGCCGCAAACTCATAACACATGGATTTACGAACTTGGTAACGTTTTTCACTTATGTATAAGTAAGTGGACGTGTTGGTCATGCTTACAAAGACTCTTTTGGGCTTGGCCCATTCTCTCTCATGCAATGCACAAGGATTTCATTACCGATATACAGATATGACATTTCAAACGTTTTGGAATACTATGATCTCACAAACCGGTTTTTCAAATGCAAGATTTCAAATATTTTAAGACGCATTTGATACAAAAGAAACAAACTATGAACTCGCTCAACTTTATGTTTATTTTTCGCATGTTCTTTCTCAGGTTCCAATTTCAAAACTACGGAACGGTTGGAATAGGAGAACCCATGAGAATTCGAGTACTTAGCGGGCGTTCACTGTTTAGAAGTCTTAGCTCAAATGCTTCCGCTGTGCAATGAAGATAACATTCCGGTCACGCCAACTCTGATATTTCAGGGTGTGACAGATTGGTATCAGAGCTATAGTTTCAGCGAATTAGGTTTCTGTAGAGATACCTAGGCTTTAACCTCACTATCCTCTGGGACTTAGATATCAAGACTTAAACACATACAGAACGCCTAGGACTCGAATGTAACAACTGTGCTTGTAATCATTGTGAACAGTTCTATTATCAATAAAACAATGTTATTTGATCCCAATGTTTGTTTTGTTATGTTTTACATTTTTCATGTTTTGACTTTTATGTAATTTCAAACTCTATATCACTTTCTGGAGAGTTATACGCAAACTGGTGCGTAAACGTACTCAGTTTAATGCGACAAATACTCCAGAACATCAACATATACTTAACATACCTTAAATAACCTTTACATAACTTAGAAATAAGTTTTGAAGGCTTTGGTATGGCAAAAACAAGTTAATTCGCTTACAGGGACTAAATATGACAAACTGCGAAAGTATGTCAATTTGAACTGTAACGAACATTCCGGAACATGACCATAAGTTAAACACACCTTAAATATCCTTTACATAGCTTAGAAATAGGCTTTGAGGGGTTCGGTGTGCTAAAATAAACTTTTGGATCATTCAGGGACTAAAAGTGTCAATAAGTGCACAAGTTTGCATTTTCGTGCATAACTTACGTTCTGAATACATCTGGACATCCAAAAATTTATGTAAGCATTACTACATTATATTTTAGTGTTCGCCATAAGAAAAATCCATTCGTCACGTCATTTGGATCGTTTTTCGCGCTTATGCGCATTCCGTCGTAATTAGCCGAACAACGCAACCGTACGGCTAAACGAACCGACATCCGAGATATTTTTGAGAACATTTTAAGTTCCCTTTACTTTAACTTCATTTTAGAGCTTTTAAATGGGGTTAACGGGCCTTAAACGCGTCGGAAAAGGCCTTATTACACTACAGGGACCAAATCTGCCATTTTTGAAACTTTCTGTGTAGAAACTTTGAATCTGGTCCAAATTCAGTTTTGCACATGTTTTTAACAATACTATGGGCTGGTTTTGATGGCACATGGTATTACAATACCATGTGTGCTAAGTGTATGGCCAAGATCGCATCACGTTTTCCTAGAAACGATCCTAACGGCTAACCGAATACTATAAATACCCCACCCCCCATGCTTCAAAATCACAAGAACTTTGATTTGAGAAACTCTAAGTTGAAACTATTGTTTCATACCTGAGATTTTTGAATCGAGGTTAGCATTCGGGGACCCTTCGTAAGTATTCTTTCGTTCTTTTCCTTATTTTATTGCTTTTCGAGTCAGAAAGTCAAACTTTGTTTGACTTTCAGCGTTGACCAGTAATGGTCAATGCGAAGTTCGTTTGAACTTCGCAACGTGAGTGTAATCACGTTGGTTATAGTCCCTTGGGACTATGCCTACTGATTACCACGTTGTCTAGGGTCGTAGGGTAAGCGATCTAATAAATCGCTTATGCCTCGAACCCGACCCATTTGGTCGATCATTAGGATCCGACCAAACACATTAGGTGACCATAGTAGGTAGGGAATAACCTTCCGAGGTTATACCCTATGGTCACATCGTTTGAATAGTTGTATGATAGGTAGTTTATATGCCTTAGGTAAATTACCAGAATACCCTTTTCATGTATAATTGGTAATTAAGCATATGTAACCTAAACCTTTGTCACATAATTGATTATGTAACATGTTTAGGCATATAACACTTGTCATAGGGCTAGTTAGGCGGTCCGAACGCGTTTCACGCGCACGACGCGTTAAAGTAGCATAAGCTTCCTAAACGGGTCGTAATGGGTCGTAAACAATTATGTTAGGTTTCATTTAGTATGTAGGCTTCGTTAAACCAAATGACACGAGTCTCTACACTCGTTTGGTTTACAAACCTTCATGCTACCCAATCTTCCGATTTAGGTCCGGTTTATTAACATAGTTACCTATATTAGGTTCCGTTTGATTCCGAGATCTCTATCATTGTTTAGTTGTCACTCCAGAACTACTGAGCAATCTCAGGTGAGTACATAGACCCCTCTTTTACTGTTTTCCAAACTGTTTTGGGGTGGAACACATGTGCCTACTTGTTACTTTCATGCTTTCCATGTTTTCACATCATATACATGCTATGTTCGTTAGTACATTATAGTACATGATTTCATTACATCTTATGCTAGGTGTGCCCATTGTGTGCATTACTTGGTACATTGTTTTACATTACATTTCATGCTAGGTGTGCCCATTGTGTGCATTACTTAGTACATCGTTTTACATGACATTTCACGCTATGTATGTTCATTTGATTACATACTTAGTGCATTGTTTTCACATGTTTACATTTTGGTATGACATTTGGTTTGTTTACATGGGACAATACATTCATTAACATTAGCTACGCCGTTCGTTAGTAGGTAGTGGTACCATAGGAATTGACAACTCCCGTTCCGGACGTCCCAGGGAAAGGGGATGAAAGGAATGACCGAATTCGATGATATAAGACAGATAGACCTTTAATTTGTTTAAAGGGTTTATCACCATAGTCGTAAGGCTTGGATGTATGCATTTTCACAATACCGCATAAATGTTCATATTAAATATTTGCATGCATTTACACAAAACATAGCGTTGATTTAAACCAAGTTTTACTTCAACATTTTGTTTTTGTGCATATGGTTTAGTTGAGACATTTCACTTGCCATACATGACATTTTGACATAGACATTTTACACAAAGACATTTGACAAAGACATTTGACATGGATATTTGACATAGACATTTGACATGGATATTTGACATAGACATTTGACATGGATATTTGACATAGACATTTGACATGGATATTTGACATAGACATTTGACATGATTTACATTTGACATATTATTCAATACATTTGACAATTGGTTTAAACATAGACTTCTTACATTGGTTGGTTTGGTTTGATTAAGTGATTAAGCAACGATGCGTGTGTAATATGATACAAGCATGGTGGATACGCCGCTGGTACTTCCTATATATAAGTGTTTGTATGGTATTACATGTCGTAACGTTATTTGAATCATTTCAATATTGAGACATAGAACATTTTATACAAATAACATACTTTTCACAAGACATTGATTTACAAACAACTTATCTTATACAAACACTTTTTTTTACATGGTTATTTATTTAACCTGACATTTACTTATACATATCATCTGATCTTATTGCTTTCAATGATTTACAAGACAAAAGCAAATTACAAGGTTCATGACTAAACATTTTCTCAAACATAAGTCATGAATCCTATTTTCACAAAACCTATGTATCTCACAGGCATTTTTATGCTGACGTACCTATTTTCACATGTGTTTTCAGGTGCTTTTCCATAGGACGTTGATTATGATACTAGGGCGGACCTGTGCCTTAGAGACTTTAAAAGAAGATAGACTATGTTTAATTATGTTCTGAACTCTTAATTTCCTGTTTGAAACAATGTAACACCTTTGTTTATAAATAAAATACAACTTTGTATGCCATGGTTATGAAACAATTAATTCTGTTGCAACACGCCCCGATGTTTCCGCCGCGATTTGTTGTTTTACGCGGTCGGGGTGTGACATCGAACATGGGTTCCAACCCTTGCCAAGAACAATGAGTCAACCGTTTTGATCTTCAACATGCACAAGAGTTGTGTTTGATACACAGTACACGAAACGATTACATACAGAAAGCAAAACCTTGAGAGTTTTGGATAACATGCATCTAGGACCTTTGGAGAACTTATGTCAAAATCTATTAAATGTCATTACGTAGGAACTGCGACTATTAACTCGGGCAAACGCCATTATATTATGTCGTCTATGCTATCTTACTTACCCGAGCAGGTAACCTACGCGGAACGAAACATTAGTGCACAAGAATACATGAAACTTAAATTATACGTCGACGGATGTCGGAGCACATCACATTCTACGTGGAACGAAACGCTAGTGCACAAGTATACATGAAACTTAAACTATATGTCAGCGGACGTCGAAGTACATCACACACGACTTTCGAGGCAAGGCCTTGCGGAAAACACAAATCGGCACGACAACAACGATGCTAATCCCGTCAGCGGGTGAACAACAACCGAAATGCAGTACTTTGCCACGTGATCCTGCAAATGACACGAGTAACGCTGAGGTATGTTAAACGAGATTTCACAACAATCGATGCTTAGTCTAATGAGACTCACAACTATTGGCGCTGCAAAAGAAGTCACATGTCTTCGCATTCCCCCTACTTTATTATGGCGATTATGCTATGTTCGACATTCCACGATAATGTCACCTAACAACTGGTCGTCACACGAAATTCCAGGTAAAGTCCTTAAATTTCTTTTATTGAAATTCTGACTTTTGCATATAACGATTAGATTTTCACATTTCTACTCCCCCTAATGGCCATTTCATCACGGGGATTTTCTTTCATAATAGCGAATACACATTTGCTTCATTCTTGACAAATTCATATGTTACGCATGCGTTGTTTATTACGCATGTGGGTTCACTCGAAATTGTTGCTTTATCAAAGTACAAATACCAATTCGCCATGTCTAATTATTGTATTGTGATCTAAATGACCTACGTTATTGTTAAGTGTAACACCCTAACACGTTTAACCTTAAAACGACGCAGCGGAATTTCGAGTCTGAAAATTTCTTTCATGACATACATCTTGACATTCTAAATATTCATTTTATAATATAAGAACATAACTTATCGGCACTAAAATTTCATATTTAGCCCTTCCCGTACAATCCGTCTTGTGACTCGATCTTCGATCTCCAATCCTTGGATATCCTCATGACTGGTACTACCTGCGCTCACCACATAAAATTCATACATTAGTACGCGTTATAAACATACAAGGTTTGTTCACGTTTACTTCTCGCTTCATTTACTCTTTACATTCCAGCTTTTCCATCCTGTCATACCATCCGTGGTGATACTTCTTTGCCATTCCTGCATTTCACTTATAACTCCATGTACACGAATAAACAACGTAAACCCTCGATCGTACCAAAAGACTTACATACATACCTAAACTTCATACACACTATCTCCATACATACATACGTACACACATACGTGTCAACCTACATACAAACTTACATACAATTACATACCAATCATTCTATATGTATCTACATATATACATACCTACATTGTCACGTACGATCATGTTATCCCACCTATAAACATTCACACATACATACATACGTACATACATACATACTCCTTATTACATGCCTTCACCCAAACCTACATACGTGCATACATTCGTACATACTCACTTTCGTACGCATACATATTTCCTACATACACCCATACATACATACACTTAGGTTTATAAAACATACATACGTACATGCCTACATACTTACATATATATTTATAACCACCTGCTTTAGCATACCCCACTCATACTTACCTATTCATATACATCTTCGTATATCCTTATGTACTTGCTTACACACTATAATCTTACATACATTCGCGCATACACGCTTACATACATTTCTACATGCGTATATAGAGATATACAACATCCATACATACCTATCCACACATACGCTTACCCTAATGGTCATAAAACATGAGTTAAACTAGTCATACGTGACTTAAAACGCGTTTAAACGAGTTCCCAAGGCAAAACGAGGCACGAAAACAATTTCCGGAGGAACATGACCCGTCGCGCGACGCGACGGGCCGTCGCGCTACGCGACCCCCCACTTTTCACAGAAACATCGCAGCTGGTTGCTGCATATTTTCAGCACGATCCGTCTTTACGGAAACGAGCATAACTCCCTCGTTTTTGCTCCGTTTTACCCGATTCTTTTTCCTACGCGTCCGTAATTTAATTCCCCATATAATGGAACTAAAATCCAACATCCGACTTAATAAAATTTCGGACTTTTAACCCTTCGGCTTATTACCCTTTTTCCCAACTTTGACCCGTTCGTGCATTCATCAACGTAACTTGTTCGTTTTACCATAACCTCTTATAAATATAATGATATCAATGACGTCTATCATAAATTACCAAATTCTTGGAGGTCTTGCATCCTCTTAACACATTATCATTCATATGTTCATTTCGACCCGTTAAGGGTATTCGCACATTAATTGGTCTATGACTAACCAGACCATCATCCCCACTTTCATACTTGTCCAAAACATTACACTAATCGAATAACTTACTTCTAAACTACTTTTAAGATCGTCTACCCCAAAATACCCATCAAGGGCATTTTGGTCAACTTTAATCCCATCATTTACAACGAAAGACTTTAACACATATTTGACCTCAAACATCATGTTTAATTCATTACAATACTTTATTACTTACGCGTACTAAGAAGTGATTACGGAAATCACTTACCTTATGCGTCCGTGCTCGTATCCGATTCCTTGCCTCTTCTTGACCCGTTAACACCTTATGCTTGAGTCCGTCTCGGCGTGATTCCTATACTTTCATTTCATCGAAATCACGCTCTTATTAGCATACACCTTTGTACACGTAACAATCATATCACTCGCATAATTCACACTTAACTTTCCTTAGTCATTTCTAACAAGCATTAAAATACATAATCAACTTCATATAATCATATTCGTATACGTTAAACTCATGCACTCATCATGTCATTACATTTAACACGGATTGCTATAACATGTACCATACGACTTCCCATCAACCTACATTCACGACAACGGGTCAAGTCATGTTTCTTATGCTTAGTTGACTTTCAAAAGTCAACTATTAACCATACTTAACTATCGACTTATCATCATATACCCGTAACATCATAATCGACTATACGGACGACACTATATACATTTCATCATACACTTGATGTGAGTACTACCTTTTAAGCCATACGTACAACTATTTCATGCACAATTCTTCTAAACTCATACATAACCCATCAAAACCAACTACTAATCATCATGTATCATTCCAATTGAACATTAAACATAACATCATCATATTCCTATACTTTCATCTATCAATAATTCATCATACCCACATAATACATCAATCATTCAACAAGACTTGAACATAGGAGGTGATACTAGTCATCATCTTCACCCTAACTAACGGGTGTCACCTCTAAACATCAAATTAACGCAAACCATTCATAACCCATGTTCTACACGAGGATTCTAACCCTCGTACATGATCAATTTCATATTAACTCACGGATTAGAACATAACCCACTTCACCCATGATCACAAATCTTAGATTTAAGACATACCTTATGACCCCCTCGTGTTGGTGATCATTAATCCATGCTCGGTTATGGATTTCAACTTCATCTTGCCTTCCAATTTGAGCTTAAAGGCGATTTAGGGTTTGAGGCTCCATGGGAGCCTCCTGATCTTTCTCGAACACACACGTATGTGTGTGTTTGTGTGTGTGTTTAGTTATCTTATAACTTAACTTTCATTTGTTCCATTTTAGCCCCTCGGGTTTACTTTTAAAACATAACTGACACTACCTTAATCCTTTAAGACTTTCGACCATACCCTTAACTAGGTTAAATAGCCTAGTTATTTATTTCCTGACGTGTCACATAATAACATACAACAAACATTAACATTCAGATTTTGGGGCGTTACAAGTCTACCACCCTTAAACAAGGTTTCGTCCCCGAAACCTTTCTCACTTTCATCAAACACACATTATCTTTTCTTCTAGTCCATCCATACGACTACTAGCCCATACTTTCCTGATCATTCTTTCTTATATCATTTTCATTTTCATTTACTTGACCTGTCAATAACTGGTCAATACACATACTCTTCCGTCCTTTAATATGATCCTTTCTTAACGGATCTAATATCTCCATCTCACCTTTAAAATTTACATTCTCTACATACTCTGTATAACATTTAACTTTTGTTTTGTTATCACAACAAAACTATTATTACATAATCACGCCTACGTGCTTAATTCTAACGTTAACCTCATTCTACATTTTCTACAGTTACGTATACCTTGCATACCTTTATTTTATCTTTAAATCATTTCGTTCATTTCACATTACTATTGCTTTCACTTCATGCATTACTTAATTTACACATATACAGGTGTCATACTAGTTCATATCTATCCAATCATGAGTTAAATATTCTTACTAACCTCTTTTTCATTACCCAAACCACGATCTGCAACCCAGATCGATTCATCTTTTCCTCGAGTACTAGCCATAATAGGCCAGATTTCATTCATCCGTGTCATGAGTTTCCACTCGTGCACACCCTTTCCCCAATACGATTGGTTTCATCACATCAATAATTCTAACATTATCATCAACATCATCGGCGGTTAGCATATATCATTTAAACATTCATTAAACTAGGTGATTACCCACCTATAACTTTTCTACAATTTCCTACGTACCTGCTATAACATACCGCACATTCTATTTCTTACATGCAATCTTTTCATTCAATTAATCATTTTGCCAACGGAAGTACACGCTCGTACTTCCTTCCATTCGTACTTACTTGCAAAGACCTTATTACATCGTTTCAATACTTCTTACTGAGCTTACCATTTCCGCCCATACTCAAGTTATTGTCCGGGTCACAGCCCGTCATCATTCTGACTTCTAAGAGTCAATTACTAACACATCTAACACGTAACTTATACAAAACTTCGTTTATTATACTATCACTTTTTACCTTATACTTATTTCTATGACCCGTTCGACTCAATCATGGTCAAACTGTCGACATCTTCCTAGGCGGATTAATTTCATCTTATTATATTTTTGAATCCGTCTCACGGATTCAGACGCATCATTCATGCTTTTTCATTCATTGAATCCGCCTTACGGATTCAAACATTACATTCATGCCTCTTATCCTTGAACCCGCCTCGTGGATTCAAACATTACATTCATACCTTCCCTCCTTGAATCCGTCTCACGGATTCAATCATTTCATTCATACCTTTCCTCCTTGAATCCGTCTCGCGGATTCAAACATTCATTCTTACCTTTCATCCTTGAATCCGTCTCACGGATTCAAACATATCATCCATGCCTTTCATCCTTGAATCCATCTCACGGATTCAAACATTGCATTCATACCTTTCATTCCCTGAATCCGTCTTACGGATTCAAACATATTATTCGTATCTCGTTGATCCGCACTTAATCACGGATTCAACATTCTTCATTCTTATCAGGCATGTTTTTCATTCTTACACAGTACTCTCAATTTCCCGAGAGTCTTACTTCCCATTTCACCCACACGCCCGCCTGCTACCCAACTCTACCGGACATACCTGTAACAATTATCATGACCTCACGAACGTCATACGTTTCTCGTGTACTGGCCAGGTACACAATCCACATAGTAGTTTCGTGCCTTCATGTAATTGTCACCTTATGTTCGGAGACTTAGGCTTCGGCGCGTGTATTGCTTCCAATACTTCATCACTATACTATCATTGTCTTTCATCTTAAAATTTTCCCTTCCCTTAATGAACTTTACCATTACTTACATCCACATATTAAATTCACGTACCTGGGCTCATTTGCCTATTTGTCTTATTACCTCTTTGCCTGCCTTAGTATTCATCCTAAACTGCATTCACGGATCATCCTCTTCCAACACTTATGCTTACCTTGCACATACAAAACCGTCAGTTTCTTTATACGTATACATAAATACATACTTTCATCAACCTTTACCTTTGGATCTTGATCGAGTCTTAGATTGTACGGATTTCTTATATCAAGAGCACACAAGTTTGAGTTCAAGTACTTACCTTCTCGTACTTGATTCCCTCAAACCAGGGCTCTGATACCAACTTGTAACACCCTAACACGTTTAACCTTAAAACGACGCAGTGGAATTTCGAGTCTGAAAATTTCTTTCATGACATACATCTTGACATTCTAAATATTCATTTTATAATATAAGAACATAACTTATCGGCACTAAAATTTCATATTTAGCCCTTCCCGTACAATCCGTCTTGTGACTCGATCTTCGATCTCCAATCCTTGGATATCCTCATGACTGGTACTACCTGCGCTCACCACATAAAATTCATACATTAGTACGCGTTATAAACATACAAGGTTTGTTCACGTTTACTTCTCGCTTCATTTACTCTTTACATTCCAGCTTTTCCATCCTGTCATACCATCCGTGGTGATACTTCTTTGCCATTCCTGCATTTCACTTATAACTCCATGTACACGAATAAACAACGTAAACCCTCGATCGTACCAAAAGACTTACATACATACCTAAACTTCATACACACTATCTCCATACATACATACGTACACACATACGTGTCAACCTACATACAAACTTACATACAATTACATACCAATCATTCTATATGTATCTACATATATACATACCTACATTGTCACGTACGATCATGTTATCCCACCTATAAACATTCACACATACATACATACGTACATACATACATACTCCTTATTACATGCCTTCACCCAAACCTACATACGTGCATACATTCGTACATACTCACTTTCGTACGCATACATATTTCCTACATACACCCATACATACATACACTTAGGTTTATAAAACATACATACGTACATGCCTACATACTTACATATATATTTATAACCACCTGCTTTAGCATACCCCACTCATACTTACCTATTCATATACATCTTCGTATATCCTTATGTACTTGCTTACACACTATAATCTTACATACATTCGCGCATACACGCTTACATACATTTCTACATGCGTATATAGAGATATACAACATCCATACATACCTATCCACACATACGCTTACCCTAATGGTCATAAAACATGAGTTAAACTAGTCATACGTGACTTAAAACGCGTTTAAACGAGTTCCCAAGGCAAAACGAGGCACGAAAACAATTTCCGGAGGAACATGACCCGTCGCGCGACGCGACGGGCCGTCGCGCTACGCGACCCCCCACTTTTCACAGAAACATCGCAGCTGGTTGCTGCATATTTTCAGCACGATCCGTCTTTACGGAAACGAGCATAACTCCCTCGTTTTTGCTCCGTTTTACCCGATTCTTTTTCCTACGCGTCCGTAATTTAATTCCCCATATAATGGAACTAAAATCCAACATCCGACTTAATAAAATTTCGGACTTTTAACCCTTCGGCTTATTACCCTTTTTCCCAACTTTGACCCGTTCGTGCATTCATCAACGTAACTTGTTCGTTTTACCATAACCTCTTATAAATATAATGATATCAATGACGTCTATCATAAATTACCAAATTCTTGGAGGTCTTGCATCCTCTTAACACATTATCATTCATATGTTCATTTCGACCCGTTAAGGGTATTCACACATTAATTGGTCTATGACTAACCAGACCATCATCCCCACTTTCATACTTGTCCAAAACATTACACTAATCGAATAACTTACTTCTAAACTACTTTTAAGATCGTCTACCCCAAAATACCCATCAAGGGCATTTTGGTCAACTTTAATCCCATCATTTACAACGAAAGACTTTAACACATATTTGACCTCAAACATCATGTTTAATTCATTACAATACTTTATTACTTACGCGTACTAAGAAGTGATTACGGAAATCACTTACCTTATGCGTCCGTGCTCGTATCCGATTCCTTGCCTCTTCTTGACCCGTTAACACCTTATGCTTGAGTCCGTCTCGGCGTGATTCCTATACTTTCATTTCATCGAAATCACGCTCTTATTAGCATACACCTTTGTACACGTAACAATCATATCACTCGCATAATTCACACTTAACTTTCCTTAGTCATTTCTAACAAGCATTAAAATACATAATCAACTTCATATAATCATATCCGTATACGTTAAACTCATGTACTCATCATGTCATTACATTTAACACGGATTGCTATAACATGTACCATACGACTTCCCATCAACCTACATTCACGACAACGGGTCAAGTCATGTTTCTTATGCTTAGTTGACTTTCAAAAGTTAACTATTAACCATACTTAACTATCGACTTATCATCATATACCCGTAACATCATAATCGACTATACGGACGACACTATATACATTTCATCATACACTTGATGTGAGTACTACCTTTTAAGCCATACGTACAACTATTTCATGCACAATTCTTCTAAACTCATACATAACCCATCAAAACCAACTACTAATCATCATGTATCATTCCAATTGAACATTAAACATAACATCATCATATTCCTATACTTTCATCTATCAATAATTCATCATACCCACATAATACATCAATCATTCAACAAGACTTGAACATAGGAGGTGATACTAGTCATCATCTTCACCCTAACTAACGGGTGTCACCTCTAAACATCAAATTAACGCAAACCATTCATAACCCATGTTCTACACGAGGATTCTAACCCTCGTACATGATCAATTTCATATTAACTCACGGATTAGAACATAACCCACTTCACCCATGATCACAAATCTTAGATTTAAGACATACCTTATGATCCCCTCGTGTTGGTGATCATTAATCCATGCTCGGTTATGGATTTCAACTTCATCTTGCCTTCCAATTTGAGCTTAAAGGCGATTTAGGGTTTGAGGCTCCATGGGAGCCTCCTGATCTTTCTCGAACACACACGTATGTGTGTGTTTGTGTGTGTGTTTAGTTATCTTATAACTTAACTTTCATTTGTTCCATTTTTGCCCCTCGGGTTTACTTTTAAAACATAACTGACACTACCTTAATCCTTTAAGACTTTCGACCATACCCTTAACTAGGTTAAATAGCCTAGTTATTTATTTCCTGACGTGTCACATAATAACATACAACAAACATTAAAATTCAGATTTTGGGGCGTTACATTAAGTGTTGACTCCTTGGTATCGAGTCAACGGATCTCTTGGAAAACTCATTCTCTTTTGAGTGGTATACATGGTTTTTCATTGTAACCATGTCGAAACTTTCTTATTGATACATGAATTCATTATTGGATTGTGTTTCAACCAAGTTCAATTGATTGAACTTGCTCTTAATATATATTCGATTCAAGGTCCCATATGATGGATTGAGGCCATCATATTCAAATTAATCCCAACAAGCACTTCATTTGTTTTGAACCATAATAGGCTTGTTTGGTCTTCGACTTCATTGAATCGTTTCTTTGATCACGATCACCTTGTGGTGACGTTTTTCACAAGTTTGAAGCTTGCGCTAATCTCGTTGCTCACATCATGTACGGATTTAATATTTATTTTTTTGTTTATTGATATTAAATCCGCTTCGTTGGTTTATCATATTAAAGCAATCTTAATACAATCGTGTGTTAAGATAATGGTACATAAAATTCATGTTATATTCCGTTGTACCTCTTATCGGTTCCTTCAGCATCAATCGAACATTTTGTGATATTTATTGCTCTTTCATTTTCGATCGAAAAACATTATTTAATTATTTCATTTTCAATCAAAAATCCTAGGAGATTTGTTTGAAACAAACATTCAGATTCACTTCGATGAACCTTTCATTTGACTTCAAACACGGTGAACTTGTTTGATCACCACTATTATTGAATTATTTCACTCACTACGACACCCTGTGGTGTCGGTGTAAACTTGTAGCTTGGGCTAATCATGATCGAGCGTTTCATGCAAAATACATGTGATACTTGTTCGATCACCGCTATTATTGAATTATTTAATTTACTACGACACCTTGTGGCGTTGGTATAAACTTGTAGCTTGTGCTAATCACGATCAACCGTTTCAGGCAAAACTATGTGTGATATTCGTTTGACTCATCGTTTAAATAGTCTTAATGCAACTATGTATTAAGACGATGATACACCAGGTTCGGTTTTACTTCATTTCGGTGTATCCTTGCGACTCAATAATGTCAACACGTTGATTTATTTTCATTTAATGGTTCGATAGTTGACAAATCATTTTCATGATTCTATTTATTTGAGCTTGTTGAATTCGAGTGTCAATCATACGACGACCGACACAAGGTTTCCGTTGGCAGTAAATTCTATTGTTTCAAAATTGATTGCATATTGTGAACGTTCATTTGGAATTCTATTGGTTGAATTTCCTCTTTGGATTGGGCCCCCACAAACTTAGCCGCATTGGTGATAGAATCACTACGCTTCGTTCACTTAACATCGATTTCTGGAACAAACTCAGCTGAACTGTTGGGTTCTTATTGATGCAAAATGTCTTTACACTCACGTAATTCGAATAAGTCTTGATTCGATTACGCGGCCATTCACTTTGGTATTATTCGGACTTACCTAGGAACGGCACAACTCTGAGGAGATAACTTAGTCTAAATTTCGAGGACGAAATTTCTATACAAGGGGAGAATGTGACAACCGGTACTTTTTGGTTCTTAATTTCACGAATAACAAACATTTGGGCGATGATAAATAGTGTTTAAGATGTAAATTAACTTAATTAGGTCTTTTGGAGTGCCTAGGAACGTCTATCCGACTTACAGTACGTGAATGTTGATTTGCGGGAAAAATGTTGAACGATAAACGGTAACGAACTGACACCGGACAAAATATTGATAACGCCGACAAATACGAGTTTTATACGTTTAATTTAAACATATGAATTTGGTTTGGTTCAAATGCGGTTCATGTCGGGTCAAAACAGTCAACTCAGGTCTCATTTCGGGTTCAGGTCAACCCAGTCAACATAGCGGGTTGACTGGTCAAAGGTGGTCAGCGGTGGTCAACATCAGATTCGGTTCGAGTTCGGGTTCGGTCAAACATGGTCAACATCAGATTCGGTTCGGGTTAATTTCTGTATGTTCCGTAATCATGATTACATTTTGATTATACGTGTTAGACTTAAATTTTGTATGATTGCCGTTGCACGTCTAGCAAAACTCCATACATTCACAAGGTTAAATTACACACAATAGGTGATATTTTTAGTAATTGTTGGTACATGTTTAAATGATTTGATGAACACGGGCATTAGTGATACATAAATTAAAATGCTAGGAAAGCAATTTCAAGTTATTTTTATGCATAATATATTATAATATGCATCTAAAATGATTTCATTTAACCTTTATAAATTGTTGCGTGTCTACGTTTATACAAGGCTAATAGTTTGCGAAATGTTAGTTTTCGTATAGTGTCTTATATAAATTACGATTTTTATCTAAGAGTTGCAATGTGTATATAATTAATTATGTGTTATGCTTGCAAGTTAACATGAGGATTTTTCATGTAAACAATGCAAGTACAAATCAAATTATAAGGGTATCCGGGGCACCCATCGGGGACCCCTTCGGTGATCACTTTCCCCGATCGGGAACACCGCCGCCATCCAAGCGGGAACCCGAATCGGGGAGGGTGAGCGGTGGGGAGTGACCGAAGAGGGGGAGAGATGGTGGTGGGGCCAGCCGTTATTTCAACCAATGAAAACTTTGTTTTTTTTTTTTTTTTTTTTCTTTTTGAATAAAAAAAGCAATTCACCTAAGAGGGGAGTGGCGCCATCAAATTGGGGTGTGAGGGGAGTTTAAGAGGGGAGTTGACGTGGCACACGAGAATTGGGTGTGCCTAAGAGAGGGGACTCCCCTCTTAGGGGAGTGCCCCGGACACCCTAAAAGATTGGCAAATCCATACCATACCTTTGGGTTGATTAGTAAAAACAAATTCCAAGAATGTGAGAAGCCACCTCACGTTTCTTTTTTTTCTCACATGAAATTGCAACATTAAATAGGTATATCACATGCCTATATATATAAAACATTTTTAATTACATATGGGTTCCACATACATGCATCATGAAGTCTAAGACCACCGGGTATGGGGCACGTCCCCCGGCCCGTCCTTGCTCACCGCCCCGTCTCGCCCACCCCCTGCTCCGGCACCGTCCCAAGCTCTGGCTCCTCCGTCCTCCACAAGACGGTGGCGACGAGCCACTCTCCCACACACACACCTCTACATACATACATATATATATATATATATATATATATAAAGGGGTTCATCCCCCACCCCCTAGGTCCATCTCCTTTACGCCTATCCCACGTGACGGTGACGTAACGGATGATCCCTTTGGGGACTATCCAAACCATACCGGATGGTCTAAAATCTAAGACCAATCTGAACAACCTATAACCTAATACTACACCACTTGTGTATACGTCCAAGTCACCTCACCCAAAACATGATGGTTTTACTTTTCTATTGATAATTACTTTAGCATTTGTTTATTAAATTTGCCATACCGTACCATGTAAGAAACATGATTGCACCATACCTAAAGCACATGACTCCTTAGGGTGTCCGGGGCGTACTCGGGGAGTGGCCGCGGTGACCACTTTCCCCGATCGGGAACACCGCCGCCATCCCTGCGGTGACCCAATTCGGGGAGGGTGGTCGGGGGGAGTTCACCGAAGAAGGGGAGATGATATGGTGGGGCCAGCCGCAATTTCAACCAATCATTGATTTTTTTTTTTTTTTTTGAATAAAAAAACAATTCCCCTAAGAGGGGAGTGCCGCCATCAAATTGGGGTGCGAGGGGAGTTTAAGAGGGGAGTTGACGTGGCATAACCTGATTGGGTGTGCGTAAGAGAGGGGACTCCCCTCTTAGGGGAGTGCCCCCCTCACCCTTAGACCAGAGGGTATGGAGAGCCCCATCCTCAAGAGGATGGGCTGTCACGTCACCGTCACGTAGTAAGGGCTTGAGGGTGATGGACCTAGGGGGTGGAGGATGGGCCGCCACGTCATCGCCACGTCACCGCCATGTATGTATGTATAGGTATATGTGAGAGAAGGAGAGAGAGGCACGTCGACTTCGACTGTGGGGAGCCGGGGACGACGAAACGGAAGGGAGGGGGCGGTGTGGGGGACCGGCGCCGGGCCTAAGCCGGCCCCCATACCGCTTAGTCTTATTGTCTTGGAGGCCATACTTTCGGCCAAACAAAGCACCCACCTTCATGGAATGAATTCTTTATTCATAAAGCTATATCATACAAACCATTTCATCAAAGGACACCTTATTTTTCAAAAACAAAATCCTAACATCCCCCCCCCCCCCCCCCCCCCCCCCCCCCCTCTCTAGCCTACGGTTCCCTTCCTTTTGACCGACTTCACCCAAAACAACCACAAGATGCTTCCAAGTTCAAGTTACATCAAGTCTTCCATCGTGGTTCTCTAGTTTAAGCTCCAAGAATCAAGTTTCTCCTATAATTCCATCTTGATTTTTGTAAGTTTTCCTTCTAAAAATCCATTATTTTAATACCCTTGTATTAGAGATCACCCAAGTAGGGTTACATGATTTAGGTTCAAAAATTATGTAAACACTCATGACTTTGGTCTCGACTTTTCATAAGAAAAATACATAAATTTTAACTTATTATTTCTTAAAGAGGATGGTTAAAAACATGAGAGAACATGATTTCATTTTGCTGCATGAACTAAAATTATTGAGTTCTAACATTTTATGAACCTACGTGGTAGCCCATGTTCTAGATTCAAAAAAAAAAAAAGAAAAAAAAAAGAAAACTCTAGTTATCTATGTATAGTTCTTTGAGTCTTTAACATATTTTCCAGAACAAAATGATGCATATATTCAAGCAAATATATTTTTGCTAACATGTATTCAAATATATAAGGCCTAGTAAGTACAAATTTGCAAATGGTTACGCAGTGGTGGACCCAGGATTTTTTTCCTGGGGGTGCAGAAATTTTTTAAAGATTTTAGACCCCTAGCTATATAAAAAAAATTGGTTCATAGCGGGTCGGGTCGGGTCATGTAAAACAAGTAAACACAAACAAACAAAATTTCATAGCCAGTCAAATCAGATCGGGTCGGGTCCATTTCAATTTTCAAACAATCAAACCCTAGTTCCTAACTTCCTATCACATTAACAAACAAAAAAGCATCAAAGTTCAAACCATCCCTACTTCTATTTCTCTTAATCATTAAATAAGAGAACAAAAAAACTTATCTAAAACAAATATTGGTCTTAAATTAGAAGAATCCGGCGAAAAAAAGTGGTTCAACCCCTTTCCTCTTGAGAAATCGCAGCACAACTTCCCTACTCATTGTTCCTTTCTAATCCTATCACATACAAAATAAACAAGGATCTTCAAGTGTTCAACCATAGCCCATGTTCCTTAATTTTCAATTTAAAATTTTGAATTTCAAGCCCGAGTAATTGTTATTTACCAACCAACAATCATATAATCAACAAAACCACCCAACTAAAGACTAGAACAATCCAAAAATACATAAAAACATATAAAATTTTAAACTTTTTTAACATATATATCTGTTTCTAGAATCATATAATCAATAAGAGATTAAGAAACAACAAACCCATCCTATAAAGACTAGAACAACACCATATTACCTCAAAACACATAAACGTTTAAACTTTTCTAACCTATCCTAAAATCCTATTATCTCATGACTCTTGAACAAAATCGTATAAACATCAAAAAAAAAAAAAAAAAAAAAACATGTACCTGTCTGGGGCGGCCTGAATTATCCAGTTTGCAGCCGGAATTTTGCAGTCGCCAAACGGAATTATGCTGTCGCTCGGCGCTGAAGTGAGGCAGAGGGATGACAGGAGTCGCTGGCTAGTGGCAGCGATTTGGGTTTTTTTTTATTACGTGGACTGATGTTGTTTAACAAAACTAGTAGTTGGGTTAGGCTTGAATGAGTATTAAGTTATTGGGCTTGATGGATTGAATTTAAGTTTTATTAAAGGGGTTAATGGGCTAACTTGTGTACATAATTTGATCGGGTTTCAATCCGTGTTCACAATTTTTTTATATAAATTCCTGACATTTTTTTCTAAGGGGTGCGGATGAAAATTTTCAAAGGGTGCAGTCTGAATTTTCCAAAGGGTGTGATCGGGATTTTTTGCGAAAAATACCACTAAATTTTTTTTTCACGGGGTGCGGCCGCCCACCCACCTCATAAGGTGGGTACGCCCCTGTGGTTATGTCATCTAAATATACAAACAAACTAAAAAAGAAATAAACCTTGCAAACTGTCGTTGGCAGAATTTTATGGCCCGATCTAGAGGAATTATATATTTTGGATAAGTTTACATTTAACACAAGGTTATAGTTTTCATAAATATATATATATATGGCTTTCATTAAGTTGGGAAACCATAAATCTGTATTTGTAGAGTTATGAGAATTCTTATGAGGATTTATATTAAATATAAATATGTATATTCTAAATCAATCGAAAACTAAGTTGATTCATGACTTAGTTTTATCCAAATTATAAACGGGATCAAATAACCATAAATTGGTTATTCTAGTTCAAAAAAACAACACCTTCGTAGAGTCGTTTTGTTAACGACTCGGTAGAACTCGGACACGTAGTTTAACTACGTCATTTTAGTTAGACACTTATAAGTTATTCCTTGTTAGGAATGTCATAGTTGCACGCTAGCTAATTTACGTTCTTGGAACGACACTATGAAATCACGCTAAGCTAGCTTTGCACAGGAATATCCAGGTGAGTTCATAACCTCCACTTTTTCTAGTTTTACATTTTTACAAATGTTTTCGGGGGTGGAAAGACATGCAAGTTTTGCAAAAATAAACAACTTTTCGATGAACGAAAACTCATATTTCTAAACTGTGTTGCGAATGGATTTCAACGAATTTAAATGGTTTACGAATGATTTAGACTAAACATACCGGTTATACAAAACACACGCATATTTACGAAACGTGCATGATTTTCATGACTAGAGACGGGAATGTCCTAGTTACAACAACGGGACAGGGTTGGTCTGCGTACGAAAAACGAGACAACCCAATGGGTTCATGTCCCCCTTTTCTTTTAAACGTTTTCGGTTTTATAACTCTCGAGGGAAATACATGTTACTTTGGTATGGTTAAGCCACAGAATGAATTAGTAGATCACGTGCGAATAGGCTGATACTTAAAGCACCATTAATCTTGTTTAAGACCAAGGAACAAAGGGGTTAGATCTATCGAGTACAGGGCGAGCCCCACTCATGGGTCCTTGTGTGGCCACATATTAATGTCCTAGCTACACATTAATGCTCGGCCCATTCTCTCTCATGCAATGCACAAGGATTTCATTACCGATATACAGATATGACATTTCAAACGTTTTGGAATACTATGATCTCACAAACCGGTTTTTCAAATGCAAGATTTCAAATATTTTAAGACGCATTTGATACAAAACAAACAAACTATGAACTCGCTCAACTTTATGTTGATTTTTCACATGTTCTTTCTCAGGTTGCAATTTCAAAACTACGGAACGGTTGGAATAGGAGAACCCATGGGAATTCGAGTACTTAGCGGGCGTTCACTGTTTAGAAGTCTTAGCTCAAATGCTTCCGCTGTGCAATGAAGATACCAGTCCGGTCACGCCAACTCTGATATTTTGGGGTGTGACATTGTTTCTTACTTACTTGTGCTTCATTCTTTTGTTAGGACAGCAACTTGCTACATGTCCCTTTGTGTGACACTTGAAGCATGATCTTTTTGCCGATGACTTCTTTACAGAAGCCTTTGAACAAGATCCCTCATTTGATGATGATGATGCTTTAGAAGGACTTTGTTCAGTTTGCTTAGATTCTGATTTTTCTATGTTTTTGTTTTTAGCAAACTCTACATTTGATTCATTTTCAATAATAGTTGTCTCATTTTTCATGTCACTTACTTGAACAAAAGTAACCTTTTTTAACAAAAGTTTGGTTTTTATTCTTAGGATGTGAATTTTTCTTTTTCAAAACGGGTTCCCTGTTATTTTCCTTCTTCACACTAGCATCATCACTCTCAGACACATCACCTTGACTTGATGTGGAACTACTTGGTGCAGTTGACACAAAGTCTTTTAACTCATCTTCATCAGGCAATAAAGAATAGTCATGACTATGAGGAGGTGGGACCTCATTAAAGCCCTGGAAGCCCACACTTATCTTGTCATTAGTTTTCTTTAGGCCACCCGTCATATGTTTCATTACAAAAGTTAAGTCTCTAAATTGACTCAGTTTCTTTTCAAGTTCAACAATTTTTAGTTGTGCTTCAGACAACTCTTTGCACTTTTCAGAAACCTCTTTTGTTTTCTCACTCATCGTATCATGAGCTAAGTCTATAACTTGAAGTTTTCGTTTAATTTGCAGGTTAAAACCTCAATTTCAGCTTCATAGCCTTTAATTTTCTTCAAATATATAGACTCATTTCTTTTTACGAAAAAGTTTGACTCTTTTATGCTCAACATCTCGTTAATCAGACTTTGGTTTTGAATTGACAACCTATCAACCTCACCCTGTAATTCATGACATCTTAAACAAACAGAATTAACAGAATTAGAACTTACCTCTCTTGTTGGTTTGTCTAAGTTGGCCATGAGAGCCGCAAGTTCAACTGCCATCTTCTTATATTTAGCATCCTTTTCATCAGCATCCTCTTCATCATCAGACTTTATATTTTCTTCTTCAGCTTCTGTTGTCTGATCAGCCTTAACTTCTTCAGCTTCAGCCACCTTCTCTACTTCAGCATCCACTTTTGCTTCAGCATCATCCACTTTTGCCTTAACATCATCTACTTTTGCTTCAGCATCATCAGCTGGGACTATCTCTGCCATGAATGCCTA
The DNA here is from genome assembly GCA_030545235.1 of Helianthus tuberosus. Lineage (NCBI taxonomy): Eukaryota > Viridiplantae > Streptophyta > Magnoliopsida > Asterales > Asteraceae > Helianthus > Helianthus tuberosus. Next base: position 202,567,400 of record CM060351.1, on the reverse strand, counting down.
AGTGACATTCTCATCACCTTCCAGATGAACACTCTAATCATACGAACCCTCTTGAGCAGTAGAGATCAAGGCCTTTGAGCTAGAGATATTTGATGCATTTCTGTTACTTGAACTTTGACCCAAAGACTCTGTCTTTGGTCTTTGACATTCCCTAGCGAAATGTCCATAACTTTGATAGTTAAAGCACCTAACTTTGGTCTTATCAAAACCAATGCTCTTTCTTACAAACTTCCTTCCTGTTCGATTCATAAACCTCTTTACTCTCCTGGAAATCATGGCCATTTACCATTGTAGATCCATTTCCTCTAAGTCATTAGGGTGAACCTGATCATAATCTTCATCCAAAGTAGCTGGATCAGATATCTTCCCCTGAATGTAGTTCTCGTAAGAGGCAACAAATGAGGCAAGTGGGGCAAGATGTTCTTCAGCAGCCTTCACACTCATAGGCATAGACTTAGTATTGTTGTTCTGATTTATAGCTGATATTTTCGTAACTCCTGTTGAACCTCCTGAAGCAGCAACGAAACACACATCACCATCTGCACTCACGCTAACCTGCTCATTCTCACATGAAAGAAACGCAGTAGCAGAGTCGCTAGAAGCGTTGTGAGATGAAGAAGATGAAAGTCCATTATAAACCCTTGGATCATGAACCTGATCATATCCTGTTTCCTTCTTCTTCTTCATGTTGAGCTCGTATGCTCTCAGCTTACCAACAACCTCTTCTAATTCTTTAGTCTCGTAATCAGTTTCCCCCTTGATCATGAGAGTATAGATATCTCACTTTGTAGGTAATGCATCAAGCAACTTGTCATTGATCTCAGTGTCGGTATAACTATTTATGTCATAGTTGTCCATTTCTGACATTAGCAGTGATGATATCTTCAAGTGACTCATTTCTCATACACTTGAAGACAGCAAACTGCTTCTTCAGTAGATCAACTTTGTTCTTTTTGATATCAGCATTTCCTTGATATCTCTTCTCTAGGGCATCCCACAATTCTTTTGAAGTAGTGTACTTCTTGAAGGTATGTTTGATCCCATCTGGTAAAGACATTTTGATTGCAGCTAAGGCTCTCTTTTCAGCCTCATACATCTTCTTCTGTTCAGCCTCATATTGACATATGCAGTGACCCGTTGTCTGCCTTCAAACTCATGAGTTGGGTTCATGTACCCATCTTCAATGCAGATCCACATACGTGTGTCCTGATATTCAACGAAAGACTGAAACATGTCTTTCCATATCAGATAATTCTCCACCTTCATCATCTTTGGAGGTTTGTTCGTTGTGCCAACCTCATGCTCCATCCTTATTAGTTCGTTTAAATTCGACATGTTCGACATTTTAACGCAACCGACCGGTTAAAACCGTACAAAAAGTCTCCAAAAACAGTGATTACCAAATTCTACCGTTAGACTCTTCTCAAGAATACGAATCCAAAGATATATATTGTCCAAAACCTTTTTCAGAATTTTCGTGCCTAAAAATAAACTGAGTCCAACCGTACAAACGGCTTACTGAGATTGTCTATGGATAATTTTCTATTCACGAAAACGTGAATTTTGGTCTACGACAACCAAGAAAAATTCCACCACTATCTCAGTCGCAATCTCTCAGTCGAAACCACCTGATTTCGAGTCGCAACCTACTTCCAGTCGAAACCTCTTGATTGCGAGTCGCAATCTCAGTCGAAATCCTTGATTTCGAGTCAAAACTACACAAGTCGAAACCTCTGAGTAGCAACCTCTAGTCGAGACCTAAGTCGAAATCACGAGTAGCAACCACTTAAACTCAAGTAGAAATCTGAGTAGCAACCTCGAGTCGAGACCTGAGTCGAAATAACGAGTAGCAACCACTTAAACTCAACTAGAAATCTGAGTAGCAATCTTGTTCTTCAAGACAAATCTGTTGGAGATAAAATCGAAATCCCGAGAAATCAGCACTTCCAATTGAAATCTTTCCAAACAAGAATTCCTAAAAATCAGCAAACAACTTCCAAACACCACCAAAACAGATCAAAACAAGGAATTTTAATCGGTTCTTCAATGTTCTTCGTAAATTATGAATGCACCAAAAAAACTTTCAACCAAATAGAAAACTCGAATATGTTAATCAGTTTTGAACCGTACACAAGAGCAAAAGCTCTGATACCAATTGTAGGTCCCCTATCTCTTATGGATCGTCACAAAACTGATAATCTACCAAAAGTGTGGAATCCCCTTGATAAACCGATTAACCAGAAACAACAAACTAGATGAAGAACTCGAAAATAATTCATAAACTAATCTTCTTTGATTATCAAACCGATTGTTTACAACCACCCAAGATCATAAGAACTCACAGCCTTTCTCTGTGTTTTCTCAAACTCTCTCAAACTGTCTCACCTAAACCCTATAGCAACAAGCTGTTTATATACTCACAGCTATAACATGCGAACTGGGCTAGGCCCAACTTACATAACTCGAATTGGACTTATGGACTAGCAATTTGGACTTGGATGGGATGTTGCAAACTCGAAATATCTTTTAAGTCTTCATGTCCCAATCTTGTTTAATATCCAAAGACCAAGCCAAAGCTGTTGTCACATAATATGCACCAACATGAGGCATTTTACACCAGACAACTATATTTTGCCATACCGTTTGCGCAAAATGGCATGAAACAAAATATGTTTCTAAGACTCCGCATATTCACCACAAAATAAGCATGATAAATCTAGAACACTTACTCATCTCGAAGCCAAAGCCGATCTTGTTGGCAGTCTCTCGTTCATAGCCCTCCACGCCACAATACCAACTTTCTTAGGCACCCAATTATTCCAAACAAACAATCGAACATGTCTCATTCTATTAAACGAATTAAGAATGACTTTAATGCTCGATACAGAAAAAATACCAGATTGGTCCAGCTTCCATACACACTTGTCATGACCAGTCGCAAGTGTAACAGCCCCTAACAGACCCATTAAAGTCGACACTTCATGCTGTTTGCTAGTATCAAAATCAGACCTGACCCAATCCCCTTGAAAAATAGGCCCAGAACCGCTGCAACTTATCTGATCAGCCACACTACATAGTTTCGTTCGATCTAATGAAAATAAACGATGGAATAATTGCTGCAAAGGTGTTTCACTACACCAAAATCTAGCCAAAAGATGTGTCTGACCCATCTGCCACTGTCGTCCTTATTGTTTTTTTTAATTCCACACCACACCTTAATAATAATTCTTCAACATTCACAATTTGCTTCCATGGCCCAGGAATTGAAATCTTAGCCGGAATTGCCATCCACGACCTCGAGTTATGATGAAGAGCCCATATTATTCTTCTTCTCCAAAGACCTTCCTTTTCGGTTTTGAAACGCCACCACCACTTCGCTAGCATAGCAAGATTAGAATCTTTTAGAGACCCAAAGCCGAGAACCCTATATTCAATAGGGGCAATGGTCTTTTCCCATGCAACCCAATTCATTTTTTGCTTTTTCTTCCGTTCCTCCCCAAAAGAAGACCCTCCACACCTTTTCAAGATAATCTATAACTTGTACCGCTGCCTTATAGAATGAGAAATAATACGTTGGTAAGGAGTTCAACACCAACTTGAGAAGAGTGATTCGCCCACCATACGATAAGTTTTTTTCCTTCCAAATCGAAAGACGATTTCTAAAGACATCCACCACCGGTTTCCAATTACGAACTAGGTTCATGTTGGCTCCTACTAACAACCCCAAATGTTTGAAAGGAAACGAACCTTGTTTGCAATTAAGAAAAGCCGCCATTTTTTGCACTTCCACTTCGCTCACCCCAATACCGTATACGTTACACTTGGATAAATTCACCATGAGGCCGGATGTTAAATAGAAGCATCTAAGGATCCTTCGGAGATTTAAGACATTAGAATAAGACCACTCCCCAATGAACATTACGTCATCCGCATAGACGAAATGTGAGACGCTCACACCGTCGTTGGCACACCGTAATCCATTAAAGAGCCCGATGGAAATTACCTTTTTTCATAATGCCCGATAATGCTTCCATGGCGATTGCGAAAAGGAAAGGGGATAGTGGATCTCCTTGTCTAAGGCCACGAGAACATTCGAATTCCATAGTCGGCGATCCATTTACCAAAACCGAAGCTTTAGCCGAGTATAAAGTAGCCATTACCCACTTTTGCCAACGTTCCAGGAAATTCATTTGAGCCATAATTGAGTTGAGGAAAACCCAATTCACTGAATCATAAGCTTTATTAATATCTACTTTGAAAAACATTCCTTGCTTCTTTCTCTTTTTAAGCCACCCCAATAGCTCATTAAGCATAAGTAGGCCATCAATTTATCAATGACGCCTTTTAACCTATTCACCAAAACTTTAGAAATCACTTTATTTATCACCCTGATTAAGCTAATAGGCCGATAGTCTGAAGGACTTTCCGGGTCCTTTACTTTTGGGATTAGGGCAATAAAAGAGGAAGTGCAACATTTATTAAGTGATTCATCCTCGTAAAATTTATCAAATACTCTTCTAAAATCACCTTGAAGCTCCCCCCAGCATCTCTTGATGAATTTAAAATTAAATCCATCGGGCAACGGTGCCCGATCTCCCGTGCAATCCCAAATAGCATTCTTTATTTCCACTATGGAAAATGGGGCTTTTAAAGATTCCGCTTCCAATTCCGTAATAGTGGCTAAATTTGGACATATGATACCCGGCCTTTGCATCATCAGTTCTTTGAATTGCTTAGAGAAAAAAAACTGTAAAAAGTCTCTTTTATTACCACCGGATTAGACACCCACACCCCATCTATCCTGAGACCTTTAACTATATTATTACTAATATTCGAGTTAACGATCTGATGAATAAATGCAGAATTTTTGTCACCGTCTATAGCCCATCTCGCTCGCGATTTTTGTCATGAGTTCATTTGCTTCAGTCTATCTCTTTCCGCCACATCGTTCCTACATACGACCCTTTCGTGTAATTCTTCTTCCCCCAATAACTGCTCTTCTGCCAGGTTATCTAAAGCCGCCACTCGCCTCTATTTTTCCACATACTCTCCTTCAATTTTGTCCCTTTCCTCCTTTAACCATATTTTGATTTTGTTCTTCTACCACCTCAATTTTATTGCCAATGTAAGATCTCTAGGGCCAGAAAAATAGAAAGTTCTACACGACTGTAAAACGTAAGTTGTGAAACATGGATATTCAAACCATGAATTGAAAAATCTGAATGGAATATGTCCATAGTCTGATTAGACTGTGGATAAAATAATAGGCCGATGATCCGACGCGTCTCTGTCTAGCGCCATTAGTGAAGCGGCAGGCCATCGTTCCATAAATCCAAGGCATACCAAGAACCGGTCTAGTTTGCTAAGCTTATCCCCTCTATCTGATATATAAGTGAATTTTCCGCCTCCCATATTGTATTCATGGAGCCCCGCAGCTAAAATGAAATGATTAAAACACTTGGCATTGGAGGCATTAAACTCTGAATTACATCTTTCCGACACATCTCTCACCTCGCTAAAATCACCCATTAGAACCCAAAAACCCTGTACCGCATTTCTAATTGCAAGAATATCATACCATAAGCTTCTTCTAAGTGCAGCATCATTCGGAGCATACACATTAACCAGGTTTATTCGACATCTGAACTTCACCAACACCCCTGATACTACAAGAAAGTATCGATTTTTTATAATATTGTCACACGAGAACATTGTCGGGCACCAGAGACATGCCAGCCCTCCCGACCTCTCTTGGGAGTCTACCACAGCCAGTTCCAAAATCAAACGCCCCCAAAAATTATTAAATATAAAACTTGAAGAATTTCCAAGCTTTGTTTCCTGAATTGAAAGAAAATGAATACCGTAACTAGTTTTGATACCCCACACCCAATATACCTTGCGGGAATCCCGCACTCCCCTAAGATTAATAGACAGGCAATTCATTGGAGACCCATGTTGACACCTTCAATGACGATCGAATTCTCAGTTTGGACTGCAAATCAATCTTAATTAATTCCAACCATAGATCCAACCATATAGGTAACCTCCACTTCCTTAACAATAGAATCTGTATTATCCATAGGTCGAACTGACTCATGTACTTCAGAAGAAGACATACCTGAACCGTGGAAAATTGGGGGATCCGGCGGTAAAGGAGGGGGTTATTTGCCGTCACTGGCTGCTCCGACTCACCACCATAATAACTTTTGGATGGAACTTTATTAGAGGTAAATGGTGTGTTTAGGTCAAAGGAGTGAGTATCTGAATCAGGATAGGGATAGAACAATCATGATGGTGGGCCTTGCATTAACCCAGAGAAAGGTGGGCTACGGGTGTCCCTGGCCCATTTACCTAAAGCTGCTGGAGTTGGGCCCAATTTTGGCCCAGTAGAGTTGGGCTCCTGACCATCTTATATTGCACCACAAGGAGTTAGTCCACCTTATTCATTATTACCTTTGGGACCCTCTACTGTATTAATGATCTTGGGACCACCAGTAGCCACCTGAGAGTTCCCATGCACCTCATGCAGCTGATCAAAATAGGGATTCATCAACCGTTCGTCTTCCATCAACTTGTCACTACCCACATGTTCCGACCGATCAGCCTCCCCAATCTTGGAAACCTCGACATCCTCTTACGACTCCCCATGTGTACTACGATTCAGATTCTGCGGGGATGACCGCCAGAATTCCGGCGCCACCTCCTCACCTAACTGATCGGAGTTTGCATCCTCCACCCCCATCCTGACGGATTTCCCCTTCCTCTGTATCATCAGACAAAATTTCTTCGCCATCAATGAATCCACAGCTCGAGTCTTCCCCCGACTTGGCGTAATCAAGTTCTGGTGACCAGAGACACCCAAGCAACAATGCACCTAGCTTTCCAGTTAATTAAGATCGATTCACCTATCCAGGACCCATTTGACATTAATACCCTGACCGACCCCAAGGAATTATCTGACTCCTGCCATGAAAACGTAGATGGCTGGATAATGCTACCGAACAAAGCCCCAATACGATCAAACAACACATTATCCCTTAGTTGTAATGGAACATCAGTAATTTTAAGAAGAGCAAATCTATCTAATGGGAGATCCTCTCCATTCCAGAGCCAGAATTTTGAGAAAACCAAGTCAAAAACTTTTCCGAATTCTTCCAAGGCAGCTACCGCCATCTCCTTATTTCTTAGTGTGATTAGGACACTATGACCACCAATATATGAGAACCCATACTCCTTTAAGCCATTCGCTTCAAGTATTCGGTTAATGTTACAAAGAGATTTTACATCCTTTGCAAGCCCATAAATTGATCTACCAGAACAGTGAAGTGGATAAATATTGATGCATATTTGGGTGTCTGTAACTTGTCTTTTATTAGCGTTGTAATTTATGGTCTTTTTACGTTATCGAGTCTGTATTCGCCATTAACCTTAGTTAGATATCCTCCTATCTTTCTATGTGTCCGACAAGTTTGTCTCTTATGTCTTGTAATGTTAAATGAACAATGCATGTTGCATTTGGGCATATATGTTTGTGTTTGTGTGGTTATGTAAGTCTGCTGCAAACTGTTAACAGTTTGCAGCATAACATGTTTGGCAGCCCTCGACGAAACTCCCATGTTTCGTCGAGATCATACATGACGAAACTCCCTTTGGTCATAAACCCAAGTTTCGCCATGAACAGTGACGAAACTCTAGGGGTTTCGTCATCTGTGATGTTTCGTTAGGCCCAATTCAAGTTTCGCAAGCCCATTTGATGTTTCGTCTACTGTTGGTCTTGGGCTGCCTCTATAAACCACAACATGGTTTCACAGAAATCATGAGAGCATACCCTGAGAGTTTTACTTCAAACATTGTGTGTATCTGTTTGAACCTTGTTCTCATCCCATTAATCAATTGACTGAGATTCATTGGTTACATTGTGTTGTTACTTTCTATATTTGGTTTGGCATAGTCACGGGGATTCCGCACTCGTGACCGTGTTTGTGATAAACAACTGATTTGGTTTCGTATTCGATCCTCAGAAAACGGACCTACAAGTGGTATCAGAGCATTGGCTCTTATCCTTGATTAAAACCAAACTTAGTTGATTTTATCAAGTGTTAAAACTGGTTGTTTGTGATTTTCTGAAAATCGAGTTCTTGAAAAATTGATAATTTCTGGAAAAAGCTTCTTAAAATCTGCTTAGATCTTGTTTGTTTGCTAAAAAGTTTTATCAAAAACCTTGTTAGTTTGCTTGTTCACGTGATAAAACCGGGTTTTTAGTGAAAGTTTTAAGCAAATTCGTGTTACGGAAAATTCTCCGGTGAAAAACTTGGCCGGAAAATTCAAGTGTTCTTCAGTATTGTTCATATCTTCAAAGTGTTCTTGGGATATCTCTTGGATTTAAAATTAAAAGATAAAAGTTAAAATTGATTAAAATATTGAGACCATGCTTGGTTTGGTAAGTTAGGCATGTTGTAGTTTGAAATCTGGTGTTCTGTGTCAGTCAAAAGATAAGATTTACTTTTGAAAATCTCACCAACTTTCACCAACTCACTGTGACCTTATCTTGATGAAACATATAAGCGACGAAACCCCCTGAGTTTCGCCATAAGGAACTTCGACGAAACCCCTAGAGTTTCGTCAAAGGTACTTCGACGAAACTTCTTAAGTTTCGTGGTCTTAAGTTTCGTGGGAAGAGTGTTTCGTCGAGACACTTGTCATATTTTCAGCAGAGGCTTTGCAATATTGGTTTAATAGTGTGTTTTCAAGTTTGTAATCAGGTATTATCTTTCATACATCAATCATGAGTAGTACAAGTCCATGGGATTGGAGCACGGACCCAAGACCAGGTCAGGATCAGACTTCCGCCGCCGCGTGGTTAAGGAATGTTATGCCACCACAATCTATAAGTGCAAGTCAATGGGCTTTGGTGACAAACCAAAATCAAAGCATTTAGAATCTATTGCTAAGCGAGAGTGAAACAGGCAGCAATAATCGCCCGCCAAAGTTGAATCACATGAACGACTATCCATTATGGAAGGGTCGTTTCCACACATACGTTCTAGGGCAAAACACCGAATTATGGACGTGTTTCACTTCGCCATACAATACAGCTCTCGAAGAACCAGGATCAAGTGCAGTAACTTTTGCAAATATGTTAGAAGATGACAAGAAGGCATATGATCTGGAGAAGAAGGCGTTTGCTATTCTCACACAAGCACTACACAAAGAAATCTATCATCAATTCGCTTACTGTACTAGCACAAAAGCCTTATGGGATGCCTTGGTAGCAAGAGGAGAAGGGAATGCGGCTACAAGAAAGGCACGACACGATTTGTTAAAGAAGGAATTTAAATCATTCCAATTCATGGAAAATGAAACGCTAAATGATATGACAACTCGTTTCTATCATTTGATTAGTGAAATGTATTCTTATACTGTTCTTGCAATTCAACAGGAAATGGTTGCACGGTTTGCTGATGCTCTACCTACAAAGTGGAGTCCTTTCATTGAACTTTTAATGCATACGAGCATCTTGGATGCTGTTAGTATCTATGAGTTCGTTCAGAAGTTGGAGCATAAGAACGAAGAGGAAATCCGGAAAGCTAAAAGGATAGCACTTCCTCAAAACACGGAAATGTATCTGGGAGGTTTTAATCCTGCAGCTAGTTCCAGTTTCGTTCAGCAACCGAAGCTACAAACGACGTTTATGTCAAATACAAGTTCTTTTCTTTTTCCACAGTCAGCTCCACCTCCGGTTTTCAATCTGTGTGCCTATCATCCGCCAACGCATATGATTGCTCAAGCTCATGCTTTTTTCTAGACCTCAACTCGATCCGAGTGCCTGGCTACTGAAACCCTAACCTCCACCTCAATTTTCCACTACTCAACCTCAGTTCGATCCAAGTGCTTATCTTCCACAATCTCAACCACAATCCCAACCACAACAACAGCAAGCATGTTATACTAACAACCCTCCACCCCAAAACCCCAACACAGTCAGAGTTGATACTTCAAACCTTTCGAAAGTTAGCATCGAAGTAGCAAAGGAGCATATGGAACTAATCAATACAATGGTCAGTGCCTACTGCGGATTGATCGCAGGTCAAATTGGAAACATTAATTTGACCAACGAAGATTATCAACAAATAGACCGTGATGAAATGGAGTTAATGGATATCAAGTGGTCGTTCGCAAGTGCTGTTAGAAGGGCTAAGGATTACATGAGTCGAACAGGAAGAACATCCTTAGAAAGCAAAAAGGATACGAAGTACGGTTTCGATAAGGATGTTGTTACATGTTTCAATTGCGGCGAAAAGGGTCACTTCAAATGTGAGTGTACCCGACCTAGCAGACAAGGCAATCAAAATCCTTTCCGTAATCAGACAAGTACTTCAAATGCAAATCAAGAAAATCGTGAAAGAAGGATGGTAGCTGTGAACAACACCACCAACCAGAACCAGTCTGGACCTTCAAACACCACCAGAGCATTAGTCGTTCAAGCTGATGAAGCGTGTAATTGGTCTGTACAATTTGGAGATGGTGATCAAGAAGGAGGAGGAACCGCATGCTATGCAAAGATCATCAATCACATCAAGCATGTTCACAAAGAAGAATTCTCTGAAAGTGAAGATAGTTCGGGTTATAGCGGGAGTTCGGATGAAGAAAGCTCGAATCCGGGTGGTTATAATTTGGAATCTGATGTGAAGGAAGAAGTTATTTCTGATATTGATGATTTGTTGAATGAAGCAGAGGAGTTAAAGTGTCAGAAATCTGTTCTGATCAAGAAGGCTGTTGTAGCATCAAAGGAAATGGAGAAGTTTTTATCTGAAAACGGATCTTTTTCTTATCAGACTACCTTTATGGCAAATGTCTCAGCCTCTACGAGTCAGGTAAAATCCGACACTCCTGCTCCTAGTATATGTAATTTGTGTGCAGATTTGAAGCTTGAATCCGAAAAGATTCATAGTCATAATCAAAGTTTGGTTATTGAGCTGTCTAAGTGCAAAGAAGCAAATATGGCTTTAGCTATAAATGAAAAGGATTTTAATTTTAAATCAGTAATCGAGACCTTAAAGAAAAGTGTTTCCGAGCTAACAAAAATCGTTTTCAATAAACAAATTGGTATTAATAATTACATTAATATCATCGAGGAAACCAAGAAAGAACTAGCCATTGCTAAATGCAAGCATGATGCAATCAAGCTCAAATTGGAGAGTTATTCTAACTCCCGATATGTGCTCGATCACATCATTGACGCTCAACAGCTGAAAGGAAACAAGAAAGGCGTTGGGTATAAGAAGTGTCCACCCCCCTTTGAGACATAACTATACTCATATGCCCGATGAAGAAGAAATGCCACGTTTTGAACCCAGTGTGCCTCTTGATTATGAGGAAGTTACTACTGGCTTAGGGTTCAAATCGGACAGTTCCTCGAGTACCTCATCTGAAGAAACAGAAACTTCAACGTCTACGAATCAAAGTCCTCCAACTGTTGAGGTCTATGACTTGTCTGATGATGAATCAGATGTGAGTGATCAGGATAAATCACTTGACAAGATGAAAGGAGTAGAAATTCCAATTGAGAATTATATTCTTTGTGATCCTCCTACTCCTGTTGTGCAACCTGTTGCCAAACAAGTGATTAATCCTGTCAAGGAAGTGAAGGAATGTGTCTGCCGTTAAGAGTAATAATGTGTTGTATACCTTGGTCGGTGATTCTAAAATTTATTCTGACAAAGAATTTCCAATTAAAAATGTCAATCCATCTTTGATTGATAAAGTTTTTGAAGATAATATAAGTAAGTTTTTGGGAAAGACGATCCCAGGAGTTGTTGTAACTCAATGTGATCCTATTCCAAATCAGAAGTAAGAAAACAATTTGGAAATCCAAGATTACCGACAAAGCAACAACCTATTGCTTCTAAGGGTAAACAACCAGTTCAACGAGCTCAATGGCCTAACGTTTCTAAATCAAAGTTTGAAACAAAAGGAGCTCGTTACCAGAAGAAAAGCAGTGATGTCAAATTTGTAGCATCGAAGGGTACTGATAAAATTGAGACTTTTGAAAACAAATCAAACACCGATTTTGTCCAACAAGTCAAGATTTTAAAACGTAATAGTCAAAACAATTACACTCAACATACAAACGGGTGTGATGAAAAAGCAAGTACCTCTGGTTCTACAGGTTCGACATCTGTTCGTCGATCAGATTCTCCTAAGTTTGTTGAAAGGAGAACGTGTTTTAAATATGGGGAGTTTGGACACATCATTAAAAATTGTGCTAATACTCCCAAAGAGAAATTTGTTGAGAAAGCACCACCTGAAAAGGTTCACCCACAACGTCGTCCTATTTCACCAAAACATGATAAAAGAACTGTTACAGAGCAAGAAACAAAACAACGACGTCAAAACGTCAAAGCAGTTGAAAAGGCTTTAAAATCTGAAGTCAAATATGTTAATAGGGAACCAAGTTCATTTCAATCTTTAAAACCAAAAGTTTCAAAATCTTTTAATAAGAATCAAACTGGTAAACAAAATCAAACTTGGAGACCTAAGACGGGTGAAAGTTCAGGGGAACTGCTGTTTTTGAAAACCATCAGGAAATCGAGATCACTTTTCGTGATGCTCAGGGACGACCCAAGACCACTAAGGTTTGGGTCCCCATCCTCAACTGATCGTTGGATGATATGTGCAGGATGTTCCAGGAGGAACTGTTAGTAGTCATTGGATTGTTGACAGTGGAGCATCTAGGCACATGACAGGCGACTTACGGCTTCTGTATGATGTGAGAAATATTAGAGGAGGCTATGTCGCATTTGCTGGAGACAAAGGCGGATATATCACTGGAGAGGGAATGATCTCCAATGGTGTTGTATGTTTCGATAAGATCAATTATGTTCATCAAATTGATCACAATCTTCTGAGTGTTTCGCAAATCTGCGATAAGAAGTTCACCGTGCATTTCGATGATGCCGGTTGTTATGTGCTGAAACCTGGTTTCAAAATTCCAAAAGAATGGATTCTCTTATCGGCTCCAAGAGTTAATGATCTTTATATTCTTGATATGAGCCAAGCGATTACGACATCTGCGCAAGTGACATGTTTTGTTTCGAAAGCCACAGAGAAGGAGTCTATATCTTGGCATAGAAGAATGGGGCACATTCACTTAAGAAAAATGAACCATTTGGTGAAAAACAATCTTGTGAATGGTGTGCCTGTGAGAAGTTTTCATCTACAAGATATATGTGTTTCGTGCCAGAAAGGGAAGCAAACGAAGAAGTCTCACCCCCTTAAGAAAATCAACACTGTTAGCATGCCTCTCGAACGTCTTCATATGGACCTCTTTGGACCTATGAAACACAAGACAACCTTTGGCGATGCTTATTGTCTAGTGGTTACTGATGATTATTCTAGATTTTCTTGGGTAGCTTTTATGGCACACAATAGTGAAACTCCTGGAATCCTCAAGGATCTCCTCACTATGCTGGAAAATTTGTATACGTTGAAAGTGAAGAGGATCCGATGCGACAATGGCATTGAGTTCAAAAACCGTGTAATGGATGAGTTCTGTACTTCCAAGGGCATTCTTCATGAATACAGTTCTCGCTACACTCCACAACAAAACGGTGTCGCTGAGAGGAAGAATCGAACGATAATTGAAACTGCAAGAACGATGTTGGTAGAGTCGGAGCTTCCTGTTCAGTTCTGGGGGGGAGGCCGTGTCGACTGCTTGCTATACGCTAAACAGAGTTCTCACAGTTAAAAGGCATGGCAAGACGTGTTTCGAACTTCTATAGAAAAGGAAACCGGATCTTTCTTACCTAGAACCTTTTGGCGGTCCATGTACTATGATAGAGCCGGATGGAAAGTTTGGCGCGAAAGCTATCGAGGGTTTCTTCCTTGGATATGCTACTTTGAATTTTCGTGTATCGAATCTGGCAACCAAAAAGATTGAGTTATGGAGTGAAGTAAGGGTTCAAAGGTATACAAATCTTGTTAGAGCTCCGGGTGATCCTTGGATGTTCGATTATGATGGGCTATTCGACTCCTTTAATCTGCCAACCTTTGACGAAGCATCTGCAGCTGCTCAAATGCTATTTGATAGTGACAACGCGGCTGGCTCACCATTAGTTAGACCAATTATTGTTAACCCCTAAGGTTCTAATTCGGTTAACAACACGGTCCAAAATGAGGTATTTGAAGATGCTACTGATTACAATGAGTCATCGGAAGATGATGAATATCATGATGCGAATGAAGGCACTTCAGCTCCAGTTTCTCCTGTTCAAGGTGCTTCTATTGAAACTCCTCATGTGCAGAATGAAGATACTGCTGAAGGGAATGCATCCACTTCAATGCCTATTCCCGGTGTGGAGTTGGTTGTTGATCTTAATATTAACAATTTGGGTATCAATACTCGTGTTCCTGATTTTCTGGAAACGAGAATTCATGATACTCATCCACAGCAGAATATTATTGGAGATGTCCAACGCGGTGTGCAGACGCGTAATCAGCTGATAAACAACCAGAATGCTGGTTTGTGTTCAGCAATCAGAGAATCTGGTCTTCAAAATGATTGGTCCTTCGCGTGTTACGTTTCACAAGAAGAACCGAAATCTTGGAAAGAAGCCTTAAAGGATAATTCTTGGGTTGAAGCCATGCAGGATGAACTGCAACAATTTCAAAAGCTAGGTGTTTGGAAGCTTGTTGAAAGGCCGGAAAACTACAAGAAAATTGGCACACGTTGGGTTTATAAATGCAAGAAGGATGATCGTGGAGTAGTCATTCGAAACAAGGCGAGATTGGTTGTTCAGGGATTTCGTCAGATCGAAGGCATTGACTACAATGAAGTTTATGCACCTGTTGCATGTCTGGAAGCTATTCGGATCTTTCTAGCTTATGCTTCATTTAAAGGATTCAAAGTCTACTAGATGGACGTCAAAAGTGCTTTCTTACACGGTGTGGTTCAAGAAGAGGTGCATGTCGAACAACCTCCGGGTTTTGAAGATCCTATTCACCCCGATCGGGTTTGGTTGCTCAACAAAGCTCTTTATGGTTTACATCAAGCACCTAGGGCTTGGCATGCAACCTTATCCAACTATCTTCTGGAGAATGGTTTTCGACGAGGTCTTATTGATTGCACTCTTTTTATCAAGGAACAAGATGGAGATCTTCTGCTGGTGCAGGTGTACGTTGATGATATAATATTTGGTTCAACTAATGATTCTTTGTGCAGGCAATTCGAGCGTGTGATGCAAGAAAAATTCGAGATGAGCTCAATGGGGGAAATGAATTTCTTCTTGGGCCTACAAGTTCAAAAAACCGAGTCTGGGATATTCATCCATCAGACTAAATATGCTGGTGACATCTTGAGCCGATTCCAGATGTCTGATGCAATGCCCATTGGTACCCCACTTCCGCAGAATCACGGGATTACTCCGGATCTGAAGGGTGAAAGCATTAACTCTTCATACTATCGCACTATGATCGGATCTCTCATGTATCTCACAGCCTCGAGGCCTGACATCATGTATCCGACATGCCTGCTTGCAAGATATCAAGCCAACCCGAAGGCCTCACATCTGTCAGTTGTTAAAAGGATTTTTCGCTATTTGAAGGGTTTCCCGGACACCGGTCTTCGGTACCCTAGGGATGATAGCTTTGACTTGATAGCATACAGTGATTCTGATTTTGGTGGTTGTAAAATTGATGGCAAATCAACAACAGCTGGATGTCAATTCTTAGGAAATCGCCTGGTCACGTGGCAGTGCAAGAAACAAACCTGTGTTGCTACATCAACTTGTGAAGCAGAATACATTGTTGCCTCTAGTTGTTGCTCCCAAGTCTTGTGGATACAACAACAAATGCGCGACTATGGTTTTGAATTCCTATCTACTCCTATTTTTGTTGATAACAATGCTGCCTTACAGATCACGAGAAATCCTGTGCAGCATTCCAAGACCAAACACATCGAAATTAAATATCACTTCATAAGTGATTGTTTTGACAAAAGATTAATCGATGTTGTTAAAGTTCACACCGATCACCAACGTGCCGACCTGTTCACAAAAGCTTTTGATAAATCACGTTTTGATTATCTACTTTTGGTCAATGGCATTAAGGTGATACCCGAGTAAAACTTCTTTGGCTAATCGTTTTTGTAAATATTTTCTTTAAAAACTCTAAAAATTCAAAAAGATTTTCGTTTTCGTAACCTTTTAGCATTTTAGGGGGAGTAAATTCAAGAAAATACAAAAACATTTGAAAAACCAAAAATCCAAAAATATGTCTTTACTTTCTGTTCTTTCTATTGAAAAATTCAAAAAAAAATTTAGAAAACCAAAAATGAGTTTCTGGATAAAGGAAAATGATGATGTGATATTCACTGGTGTGGTCGGTCAACGTGTTCAAAATGTAAAATAAAAATTGAGAAATGATAAGTATCTCTACTAACGATGTATCGGTAGGCTCACAATCAGACTAAAATGTGTAGGATGATACAAACCTAACAGACTTCACGTCAGGTGGGAACCATACATTGGCATATGGTCTTAGTACTGAAATTTCGTTTGATTGATTGCCGAGGTTCTGAGATATTCGGTCTTTATGCTGTCTTATCATCTAGGTATCATGGTTGTATATTTTACAGGAAAATAACGGAGACGAAGTCTAGATCTTCCATGATACTATACATACGTGTACATATTGCATTCGACCTCAATAAGTGATCAACAATCACATGTCCAAACAAAATAAGTGATAAAATATCACATTTATCCGGGAGTCAAGTTCGTCTCTCTGCTGTACGTTGTACTGACCTGTTCACGGACTTGCTCCTGTGCCCTCATGCATATGAAAACCAAGTTCCTCATCAATAAGTGATTCTATCACATAGGGCTTGTTTTAAATAAAAAATAAGTGAGATTCTCACATTCTTTTATACGGTCAAACAGATGATAAACGGTATACTCACCGGTAAGATGAACTCTCGTGCATACCTTGATACGGGAATGTGTCGTGAGTGGATGAACATCGACTTGTAAGTATAATCCTTACCGAAAATCGTATCTCCTAATTATGATTACATCTGATCAGTTTGAGCTTATGTGGACAACAATACCGATAATCGAGGTAGTATACTTATCCAGAGCTTTAAACATAACAAAAATCATGTTGACTAAGACCGTAAGCTGGTATGATTCCTTTTCCTTGAATCTCGCAAAAAGATTGCACTTGTACAGTCGTTTATTGCTTTTTATAGCTTGTCGATTAGTTTACCGCACTTTAATTTCAGTTTTAGTGTAGATTGTAAAGTTCGTTTTTGATTAAGACGAAGTTGTAACTTGGTGTTTTCTACCGAAAGCCTGAAACCTACTTCATAAAATGTCCTTGCATTTGATAAACTCAATCAGAATGAAAATTTGTTCAAATAATCAAAATCTGTTCAGTGTGCAAAAATTTCAAAAGACTTGGTTATTTTGAGAAAAAGGGTCGACGAAACACCTATATGTCGACGAAACACCTTTATGTCGACGAAAGTCCATGATCAGGTCAACTGTTTTCAAACTTGGTTAAACTTGGTCAAAATTGGTCAAAACTAAATTTGGTCACGACGAAACTCCATGTTTCGTCGAGGTCTTGACGAAACTCACCTGGGCCTTTTAACTTTCATCATGGGCTCACTTTTTAAGCCCAATCCAAGCCCAATCACAAGTTTCGTCGAGCCCGTGTCAAGTTTCGTCGAAGTCATGGCGAAACTCCCTTGGGCTTATCTTATTTTCGTCATGGGCTAACTGTTCAAGCCCAAACCAAGCCCAATCACAAGTTTCATCGAGCCCACTAAGTTTCGTCGAGAAGGAAGTTTCATCTGGGTCATGAGTATTTAAAGGGGTCCCAGCACAGTCAGAATCCTCACTTTTCAAACCCACTCTCTGTTTCACCTTCTTCCACACTCAACACTCCATACCCCCTTCCTCCTACTTCAAATCCCTATGTTTTTCTCAAAATTTTCAAACATCAAAGGTAACCAAATGATTGTTCAAGTGTTTCTAACCTTAGAAACCTTGTGTTTCTGTTCAAAACTTGTTTACAAACCCTCGGTCTCATATAAATCCCTGTTTATGGTTTTGCTTTTTCATCAAATCTGATAGATATAGGGTTGTATAAGGACTTGTTCATTGATTTGAGTTTTGATTTGGGTTGGGTTTTGGTTAACAAAAACAGAGGATTGATGTTTGTATGTATGTTTAACTGTTTTTGGGTGGGTTTCAGTCAAAAATCATGCCGGTTGTACATTCTAGGATGTTTTCAGTTTGATTGGTTTTTACAAAGTGTCAAATGTTGGTTTGTTATGTGAATCAATCAACGGTTAACTGAAAATCGACGAAACCCTTTGTTTTTGAAAACCCCCAAATCGACGAAACCCTAACCCTTGACGAAACCCCATTGATGACGAAACCTAAGTTTCTTCGAAATGTTGACGATGAAACCCCTGTGATGAAACGCCTTTAAATTGAAACAACTTTCGTCGAAAGGATGTCGACGAAACTCTACTGGTTAACGGTCAAAATTGACTTTGTTTGACCAAGGATGTTTCGTCGTGAAGAAGAAAGTTTCGTCGCATTGTTGAAGTTTCGTCGTTCCATACTTAGAATATTTTTCATGTTTGGTGCCCTTGTTCACAGAAGATGTGTTATTACATGTTCATTGTTCAATTCATACAAAACATGTTTATACATATGTTTAATGCACATATTGTGACATGTTGACTTACTGTGGATGGTTGCAAATACAAATGGCACCGAAAGAAGGGAAACGTAAGCCCCCGACTAAGAAAGAAAATAAACCGGAAGAAGAAGTGATGTCCGAGAAGCGTCACAACCAGATTGCCTATCTTGATCCGGAAGGGAAGATATCTGAATTGAAAGAAATCACGCAATGGATTAGGGAGTCGCGGATTAACAGAGCTGTCACCTTTTCAACTCCAGTTTACAAATCGCTCGTTAAAGCTTTCTAGAATTCTGTAAGCGTTGTGCAAGTTGATGGAACTGAAGTAAATCAAGGGCAAGTGAATGATCTGAACGTGATTGTCTCACCAGAAATCTTGAACACTGTTTTAGGGTTGCAAGACGATCCGAATGCTCCGACCTCTATTCCAATCATGTGTACTCGTGGTTGTTTGCTAAGGATGAAGTGTACTAGTGATATCTTCAGCAATCAAATCAACAAGGGAGATCTGCCAATGCGGTACAAGTTTTTATTACACGTACTTATTCAATGTCTTAGCAACAGGCGAGCTGGCTATGACATGGCAGGCAACGATCTCGTGGGTCTCATGGTGGCATTGGTGCTGAACAAACCGTTTAGAATCTCAAAGTATATCTTTGCCAACATGAAGGAGAACATAACGAGAACTGGTAGTAGAACATCTGGGCATAAATTCTGGATGTATCCTCGTTTTCTACAGATGATCATGAATGTTCAGCATCCCGGTCTTCCAAAAGCCGACAACGACATCCTGAAGATAGAATCTATGATCGAGCAATCTTTGAGGATATTCAAGGGGCTTGCAATCAAGCGATACAAAGAAAGCAAGCCGCCTAGGAAATTGATCGGTGCTCTTGGCAAACCAGACTACATCGCTCCAGCCGATGACAAATGGCGTCATAATAACAGCCAATCTGATGACGAAGAGCCGGAGTTAAAGAAAAAGATGATAAAAAAGTTTGGTCGAAAGGATACTGATTCCTCTAAGAGTGATAGTGATGATGATGAAGCTGGTGATGGTGGTGATACAGGTGCCGTTGGTGCATCTGGTGCTGCTGGTGCATCGTCTGCTGGTGCAGCTAGTGGTACATCAGCTGGTGATGACGAGGAGGATACTGAATCAGATGACAATCCACCTGAGCCTGGATACGAAGTTTATTACGATGAACGTGGTGTGAAAAGGATCAGGAAGATTAGGCAAGAGAATGATCCTGAATACGTTCCTTCGGATACCGAAGCGGAACGTTTAAAGAAAAAGCAAACGGTTGTCCGTCCCAAGAAGAAAGCAAGACAGTACCTTGGTACTTCATTTGCGCAACAATCCGTTCCTCCTCAAGAACCTTCTCAAGAAGCAGAAATGGATCCAAACCTTGGATTCACGGCCACTAAAGCTTCTACTATGGTGCCTTCACCCCCAAGGTCTACAGAACCAACTCCTGTAGCGAGTTCAACTCCTGAAACTCCTATAGTGACTCCTCAAGCTCCGACACGCTCTATTGCATCGTCCATTCGTGCAACGACCTCGCAGCCTGCCGCAGAACGCAGACAAAGTAGATTCGAACAGATGCAGCAGGATGAGAAGGTAGATTTCCTATTTTCTCAATTACAAGCTGCTGCAGGTCAAATCAATTGACAAACGGACGTGATCAAAGCTACAAGAGCCGACATGATCAAACAACAGTTGGAGATAAACACGTTGAATTCCACTGTTGCGCGACAACAAGCAGAAATCACTCGCCAACAAGCTGAAATAGAGCAATTGAAGGCAGAAAATGCTAGTTTGAAAGCTGCAGACGAAGTGAGAGAGCGACAGTTGCAACAGATGCGAGCGGCAGATAATACACGTGGTGTAGAAATGAACCGCATGAAAGAAAGCAGCTCTAAACTTTAGAAGTTGGTTGATGCTCTCAAAGAAAGGCATGACTTTATGAAACAGTGGTACGATTCTCGAAACACCACGATAGTTGATGTGGTCAAGAAAATAACTGAAGGCTATGAATTTCTTAGAAAGCGGGTCAATACTATGTGGAACGAATGATGTAAACCGCAAGAAGTAATGAAGAAAAGGGATGATGATCCTGAGGATCAGGGGAACCCTGACCCTTCTGCTACATCAGTACAACCGCCAGCAACTACTTCTTCTCAATTGGTTGTCTTCAAGCCTTCGCAGCTTGGATCTGCGCAAGGAACCTCCAGTGGAACCGTTGAAGAGATACAACAGCTTGAACAATAGCTTGAAAGCAGTTCTTTGCCTGGTACATCTTCTGTTCCTAGCTCTGCTGATCTTGCATTGAAGGTTGTTCATCCTATCACTGGAGAAATACTTGAAGAAGGAGAAATTATCTCGGATCTTTCACACGAGCAATTGCTTGCCCTGAATGCGATGAAAGAAGTTGATGATGCTGAAATTGATAAAATGCCGCTTGAACCTAAAAATGACGATACTGAAAACATTGAAGAAATAGTGTTTGAAGGCGAATCCAGCAAAACCACGTATGTCCGTGCTGACGGAATGGAGTTTGATCCATTTGATGAAGAATGGATGAAAGAGAATCAGGAAGACATTGATGAACAGTTGAAGAATCATACGTCTTCTGATAATCTGACAGAGTCATTCCAAGAATGGAGAAAACGTTTCTTGTCGAAGGTTGAAAAGCCTACACCGCCGGAAACACAAGTTGATTTTCTACAGTTTGAGAAAGTGAAGCCGCATGGAAAAATCCTGAGCTGGATGTTCGCAAAGGAAATTCATTGTGTTGCGATCAAGCACGAACACGGAATCCAGTACTTTGACTCTCTGCTGAGCATCTTATCTTTGCCGTTCTTTGATGTTGCTGCCTTATCGAAGCTGGAGATTATTTATCGTTCAAATTACTTTGGCGCAACGTTATTTTCAAGAAAAATCAAGTTCGAACGGAAGAAAGGATGGAAGGATGAGTCGTACAAGCCACAGTTACCGATATATCAACAGATCAAGTTCACGTTGGATCCGTTGACCAACACGACCCGATACAAGCTCGTTTACCAGCCGGCGAAGGTCATGAACAAGATTCCGTTGATGCCGATGGAATAGAACTTTCTTGAAGAGAAGGCATTGTGGTGTTACGACTCGGGTACTCATGAAGCGGTGATCGTGTTCAAGGGTGATCGTGGGAACTTTCAGATGTTAGATCCGATGTGGATCATGAATATGTCAGCGAACGACATCAACAAGCTTTTTCGGCATGATATATTTTATGAAAACAAGGACGCTCATCAAGCGCTACAGTTTCAACGCGTCGCTTGTTATTGTTTTTACCGCGGAATTCACGCCGGAAGCACCTGGATGCTGAAACACTGAAGATCGAAGACCGAAGACAGTAACAGACAAGGGGGAGTTTGTTGTTGCAGATTTTGGTGTCTGTAACTTGTCTTTTATTAGCGTTGTAATTTATGGTCTTTTTACGTTATCGAGTCTGTATTCGCCGTCGACCTTAGTTAGATATCCTCCTATCTTTCTATGTGTCCGACAAGTTTGTCTCTTATGTCTTGTAATGTTAAATGAATAATGCATGTTGCATTTGGGCAGATATGTTTGTGTTTGTGTGGTTATGTAAGTCTGCTGCAAACTGTTAACAGTTTGCAGCATAACATGTTTGGCAGCCCTCGTCGAAACTCCCATGTTTCGTCGAGATCATACATGAGGAAACTCCCTTTGGTCATAAACCCAAGTTTCGCCATGAACAGTGACGAAACTCTAGGGTTTTCGTCATCTGTGATGTTTCGTTAGGCCCAATTCAAGTTTCGTCAAGCCCATTTGATGTTTCGTCTACTGTTGGGCTTGGGCTGCCTATATGAACCACAACATGATTTCACAGAAATCATGAGAGCATACCCTGAGAGTTTTACTTCAAACATTGTGTGTATCTGTTTGAACCTTGTTCTCATCCCATTAATCAATTGACTGTGATTCATTGGTTAAGTTGTGTTGTTACTTTCTATATTTGGTTTGGCATAGTCACGGGGATTCCGCACTCGTGACCGTGTTTGTGATAAAAAAGTGATTTGGTTTCGTATTCGATCCTCAGAAAACGGACCTACAATAAATTGAGCCATTACCAGCCACATCAATTGATTTTGTTCCTCGTCTACATCCTCTCCCATTCTCTTTGAACAAATCAGCAAAAGTCGCTCCATTGTGGATAAAAGCCTTGCCTGGAGGTTCTCTGGCTTGATGGTTCTCCTCAGTAGACCGATAGGTTTTCGACGCATTGTACCTTGAGTTCTCCAGAACTGGTTCTTTTGGTCTCCTAGAATAAATGAACTTCTCATGATTCTTATTATACTTAGCTAAAGACACCTTCAGTTTTGTATCATAAATCTTCACCGTGTTCATAGCAGCCAGTGTTTCATCCACATTAACCACCCGTACGTACCGCACAAAACCAAAACACTTACCCCTTGCATCATTTTTCCGAGCTACATAAGAGTCCGACACGAATCCATGTGGTTGGAAAGCCCTCCAAAGTAATGTCTTTGTCACACGCTCTGGAAGGTTTTGTACTAAGAATGTCCACTCCACTACATCCCCTCAACTTTTACGATTCTTCCGGTATTGAGCTTCCGACCACGGTATCCCACTGCCGTCATCACCCTCCTAGTGTCCCTCCATTTTTCACTGGAGAACGATTATAAACCACAAACCAAGCGGGCCAAGAACACAAATTTTTAAAAGGTTAATAGGATTCGTATCAACCAAGCTAAACTATCTTGATAGCCGCGATCGATTACAGACCTACTAAGAAATCAAAATCTGGACTTAGCCTAAAAAACCACCGAAACTTGGTCAATAAATCCTAAAACGATCAAAACCAAACTCCGCTAACAATGCTCGTATCACATAGCTGGTAAAGAATCCAACTGCACGATCACAGGATTGTTACACGGTGCCGAAATAAGATCGATTAGGATGAAGATGGCAGTTGATGAAGGTGACTGTTCATCTACAAAATATCTTTTCTCAGTTTGTCATTTTCGGGGATTTGAACCTCTAGTAGATAAAGTCAGAGAAGTTATTGAAAGCAATGAGAGCAGACGGCTTCCCAAGATTCCCAAGGGGACTCGTGGTGTTGCAGAAGGGTGACATTTAAGGATTTATCGATAACCCAAATCAACAACCAACAGATCCCCCAATCATCTCTCCACATCAACACATACTTACACCTTTTCTCCTTAACCACTGCGTGTTTCCACTTCACCACCACCAATGAAGTATTCCGACGACCAAATCGACTCATCAGAGCTCTCCTCAACGAGCTCCACCGTCTCCTCGATCTTCGACAGCAGCGACGTCGATTTATCGAGTGGTTTTCCATCACCAGCAGCTCCTCCGGCGAGATGTTAACGGTTCCGATGAAGTTAGGTCGTGAAGCGGACGGCGACGGTTACGTTTCCGTTTCCGGATGGACGGAAGAAGACCGTTGAACTGTTGAAGCTTGATCCGGGAAGAGGTGGAGCTCTGCATATTGAGGATGTACGAGAAGAAAGAAGAAGCCAAGCTTGCCGCTTGGAAATCAACGACGTCTCACCGACTTGTCTGATTAATTTGTCATTCGATTCCAGGTTTGTTCTAAGTGTTTTGAGGTGGTATTTAGTGTTGTTTGTTTTAGTGGATGTTACTGGAAAGTATGGGGGTTAATGTTAATGTTAAACAAATTTCTTAGTTTCTGGTTGATTATGGTGGTTTTTCGGTGGTTGACGGATGGTGGGAGATAAAGGTTATCAAACGGTTAGAGACAATGTGTATATGTTTTCTGGTGATATATAATGGCAGAATAACGTGGGTATGGGGTTCGATAGGATTATGGACAATTTTTTTCCAGCCTGATGTAATTCCGGTGATATCTGCTGAGGTCAGTTGATTGTGGCTAGGGTTTGTTAGCTGTGCATATGAGTGTATGGGCTTCACATGATGGGCCAATGATTGGATGATTGATGGAATCATTGGGCCACCCGACAACTACAAATAATTTAATTTGGTCCTTAGACTGGAAGGTATGAAGGAGGCAAGTCCTCTAAGGATGGGCCGCCACGTCACCGCCACGTAGGAGTGGCTTGGAGGGGATGGACCTAGGGGGTGGGGGATGAACCCCTTTGTGTATATATATGTATGTATGTATAGGTAAATGTGAGAGAAGGGAGGAGAAGGGAGGACTAGAGGTGCACAAACCGGTTAATTTTAATAACCGGTTTGGTTAACCGGTTATACCGGTTAATTTGACCTTTTGAATTTAACCGGTTAATGCTTTAACCGGTTATTACTTTAACCAGTTATTTTTTTAACTGGTCCGGTTAATTAACCGGTTATTTTCGGTTATTAACCGGTTTTTTTTGCCTTTTTTTTTGAATTTTTCGGTTATTTTTTCGGTTAACCGGTCTATCGGTTAAAAAAACCGGTTAATAACCGGTTACTATACTAAATACTTATAACCGGTTACTAACCTACGGTTAAAATTAACCACTAACCGGTTATTCCTAAATCGGTTATTAACCGGTTACGGTTTCGGTTAATAACCTGTTACGGTTAATTAACCGGTTATTTTGTGCACCTCTAGGGAGGACCGGCGAGTTCGGCTGTGGGCTGCTGGTGAGGATGGGACGGGGCGAGGGGGCGGTGTGGGGGACCGGCGCCGGGCCTCGCCGGGCCTAAGCAGGCCCCCATACCGTCCAGTCTTAAATGTGTCTTATCCATGTTGTCGGCTTGAGGAGCATGGTTGCATGGGCTAGCACGAGGCCCAATGATTGCATAGATCCCTAGGATCATTCCCTTGGCCCACCGTGACTTTGGATTAGCTAAAAAGTTTATTGTGGAATCTCCTTTAAAATTTGTTCCAGTGGGTTTACAAATTTTTTGGGCTTCATTTATTTAGCTGATCTTTTATATGAGGCCATGGTATTTTGATTAAGCCAAGAAAAGTGACGTTGGGCTTGCAAGTTTTGGAACAGGAGTTCAAGTTTATTATTTGGGCCAGGTCTATAAAATTATTAAGTTGGCCAAGTGATTTGTAATGTTGGTTAGGAATTATTGCACAGGATTGGGCCGGGAGTACAAGATTATTTTTATGGGCCAGATTTTAAAAGTGTATTAGTGGGCATAGAGTGTTGATCAGTTTTGGCCGGGTTTTATCATACATTGTTTTTTGGGCCAGGGATTTTATAATATATTTTGGGCCATTGATTTTTATGGTTTTGGGTGACTTTTGCGATGGAACGGGAGTTAAATGCAATCTGATAGAATCGAAGATCCTCATGATGAAGCAAATTATTTAATTTTTATCATTGGAGTTCGAACCCTACGCTTTTATTATTTGATGAATTAATTACATTTTTATCCACATCGCGTTGAACCGACACTAACCGTAACCTGATTTAATATATTTATATATTAAATTAGTGAGTGATGCTTAACCATATTATATTACTCCTAGTTGTTAATAAAAAAAATATATAGATATATACAACATCAATATGTTGCCTACTATACACCTCTACTTCTTTCCTTTTCTTTAATTTTGGTATAGGCCCTAGCTAAACAAATCCATGACCCCTGCCCTCATCAGCCCATTACGTTTCCCAAACCGCCATATGCATGTGAATATAATATAATTTCACAACATAGAAATCAAATAAAAAAAAACCTTTCCACTGTCGCCCTATCTCTCGATCATCAAAACCTAACTTCCTTTTTTTCTCTTTCGGCAACCGGAGCACACCACTCCTCCTCCGTCACCAACCACCGGTAAGCGCCCCCTCCTTCTCGTTTACATCCTAGAGTAACGTGCTTATCATGGTCTCGGTTCGATTTCGTGTTTTCGATATGAGTATGTGGTGTTATATGTGTGTCGAGATGGTTAGTATATGCTTGGAAGTTAACAGCTAATATGTTTGATATTATTATGTGCTTATGTATGTATAATCACATGTATACATGGAAGTTAGTTAACTGTTGATATGTTCACAAGTATGCATGGAAGTAACTGTTAATATATTTGACATAATTTGATACTTATGTATGTACATCCGCAAGTAGGCATGCAAGTTAGTTAACTGCTAGTATGTATGAATGTATGAGGGTATGATCGTGTCAACCGAGTGTATGCGTAGATGTAGTATGAGAACCGTACATGTATAGTAGTACAAAACATTAAATGTGTAAGATAGACAAGCCGTATATATGCCGCGTAGATGAACCGGAGGTGTGGTTGTGTGCTATGTTGTCAAAGACGCAAGGCGCAGGCGAGGCGCATCGGCCTCGCCCGGAGCCTAGGCGCAAGTCGCAAAAAAAGCGTGAGTTTTTTTAAGAAAAGCGCACATAGAGAAAAAAAATATAAAAAATATGTTATGCTTTGAAAATAAATAAGATTCCACATATAAAATTAAAAAAACTATTATATATGCCATTTAAGATCATGTAGCTAATAGTTTGTAGCAAAAGTTTAGGACTTATATGTTGTAAGTTTTGGGTGTGTGAATAAAAGTCTCAAAAGGTGGTAAATACTTTGTCCCACATTGGTGTGGGAACAAAGTGAATGGTTGTTTATAAGGTAAAGCCTTTACTACTCCATTGTAGCTTTTTGACATGTTTTACCACAAGTCCTACCCGCGCGCGCGGAGGGGGGGGGGGGTGCAAAAATGAGTTTCTGAGCTTGAATTTGGTTGAACCCATGCGTGCCCGCACCTGCGGACACGAATGCAGCTCCGAAAACCCGGGCCCGCGTGAGCCAGTTTTTGCAAGCACTCGGTTTCGTCGTTTTTTACTGTTTTTAACAAATTTACCTTTTTCCCTGCGCCTCAGGGACGTTTTTTGCGCCTGGGCGCACGCTTTTTTGCGCCTCGGGAGCGTTTTTTTTTCTAAAAAAGCCCATTTTTGCGCCTAGGCTACCACCAGGCGCTGTACGTGCGCCTCGCTGCGCCTAGGCGCGCGCTTTTTGCGCTTTTGACAACATAGGTTGTGTGTATATGAAAACGGTTGAATTCGAACTAAGTTTATATGTCGAGTACAAATTGTGATTTTATGTGAAGGTCCGATGTGCTAACTGCCATGATAGGGCTATGTATGGGTTATCTCTAGCGGTAAAGTCGAATGTGTTGATTGTTGATATGCTATTGAGTAATGTTTTGTGATAACGACACTTAGAACCATCGTAGGATACATGAAAAACAATTTAAAACAAGTAACGTTCGTTCAGCGATTTTCTGCAGAAAATACGCCAACTTCGGCAGTCTTTTCCGAGACATAAACTTATTGAAACTCTATGTTTTCTGAGCCTAAAATCAAGTACTCGGAAGTAGCTTTCAAACCGCAGTGATTTCATATTTTTCGGACAGGTCTAAGTATTTTTAACGGATTAAATCGCAAAACTGCTCTAAGCTGTCATTTTCTGCAGAAAATGCAGCTCACGTTTCATGCCATAACTTGATATGTGTTTACAGTTTAGACTTGAAACTTTTACTGTAGATGCTCTTAAGTTTCCACGCAAACTCCAACTGGAATTTCGTCAATCGGATAAACTTATATTTTTAAATAAATTTTTCGGCAAACCTGACCAGATTATGTCAAATCTGATCATGGTTTGGCGCAAGATTTTTCACGAAAAATCCGTAAGGAATTTGGTCACCAAATTTTAATGCAATGGTCTTTAGTTCGATTGAAACGTTCTGTAATTCTTCGGAAACTATCCGGTGCCCGAACGGTCCCGATTAACGCACCGCAAATTGTCCGAAAATGCACTTAAAAGTTGAAATTTTGTAACAATATTTATTATGTGATTTGTGATGAATATGTGGTCGCTAATTCGAATAGCGACACTTTGCATGCATGTGTACATATATACGTTATAATATTTTACTACATTATAATATTTTACGTGCAACAAGTTAGAATACGTGTGGAACTGTGTGTGTTACTTGAATATGAACCTGACTTGTATGGTAACCGTAATAGGACGTGATTGACCACATTAGCTCAAGTGACCTTTATCTGCCGAGCTAATCTAAGGTGAGTTCACACTTTCTACAAGGCATGGGATTCCCGGTGGTTTGGGAATGGGTTAAGGTTTAATAAGGAAACCTATGTATTCTCTTTGGGTAGAATACGTACTCCCACCCTTTACGGTGAAGGGTGACAACATTGAAACCTGCGTGTTCTTCTTGACACGTACTCCCACCCTCTTAACTGAAGGGTGACAACATTGACACTAGACAAAACTCTATCATTAAGTCCCTCATTTATATCGACTTAATCGCTGGGCCAATGGCGAACGGATCATTAGTTAAATAGCGCTATTAGGTTTGACAAGCATCACACCGTGCCGCAGAGTACGGACGTGGACTAATGGACTTGGGCACTAGTCAATGATGATAGACATTGACGCAGGGCACGTAAACATAACTACAGTTAGTAGTCGATATGGTAACGGGTCTAGTGGGATACATGGGGAAGCCCCCCACTGAGTATGGTTTGGGAAACAAGGAACTGGTTAACTTGTGGTTTTCGAAACATAACTATGGTTTTTGGAACAACGTTAAAATGGACAACCAACTGTGAACTCGCTCAACTTTGTTGTTGATTCGTTATTATATGCCTTGCAGGTCGTTAGGTGCTTAGATGGAGCTTGCACAGGAGGAGGAGGTCGTTGTGGGACATGGACTGTTGAGTTCCATGTTAAACTTATGAACTTTTATACTTTATTATGGTTTTGAAGTTAATGCTTCCGCTGATAACTTAAACTTTGTTGAATTGTTTTGACACCAATTATATTGTTTGGTTTGGACTTTTATTTATTTAATTATATCGTTCAATATGATTGGTGGCTGGATCATGGTCAGTCACGCTCCCTGCAGTGATACTCCGCTTGTGGATTTTGGGGGTGTGACAGATTGGTATCAGAGCCATTGGTTATAGTGAACTTGGTTTTAAAAAGGGAAAAATCTTTTTGACAAAAAACCAGACTATAACCTATTTAGTGCTCAATGATCCACAACGACACTTCACTCCACGTGCAAGACTCAACATTATAGGTGGTATGGTCTATGTTATTACTGCCTACTTGATAGTTTGTGTAGGACCGGTTTTGACTCCGAAACGATTGCGAAACGAATGTGAAACGTGCGGAATCCGTACACGAACGCGACCTAACACACACAATGTAATATAAACGTGATTCTATTAAAAATCTAACAAGAACAAGCACCTTGAATCACTTTCTCTCTCTAGATTCTCTCTCTAGATCTAGAGTTCTCCTAAACACAAATGAGCCAAAAGTCTCTAATCTAAACATAAAGCTCCTATTTATAGGCCTTGGCTTTTAATGAGATTTCTCATTAATTACAATATTGTCACCTTGCATTTTTGTCTAGATATTACATCATAACGACTCGTTTTCTTCTGTTTCTCGTTACTGCTTGGATTGACGAAGGCGATAGACACAAATGCACTAACAGTTTGCTTATGCATGATGTGTTGCTTATGGTATGCCTAGTTAATGTAGTAGCATGCTGCCTGTTAGTAGCCCTAATGTGCTCTCTTTGATAGTCAACTGTTTACATGAAACCCTACATGCGTACCCCCCTCTCATTGTCCTTTTCACATTCCTACGTTATCATTCTCACTTGTGTTTCTTGACTGTGAAGATCATGAGTGGACGCATCAACTTGACTCAGGCTTAACCGACTGCCCTAATCAATGAACAGGTTCCTGAGGCTTTAGCAGCAGCCCAACAAGGAGGTAAAGCATGTCCTACCAACCTACCCTAGGATGCTAGGTCCTACTCTCGTGACACTCTATCATTCTTAACCTTGTATCCTTTCTTTTTACGCGACAGGTCAACACGCTCAACCTCGAGCATGCGCCTTTAAGACTTTCATGGATTGCCGACCCTGTACTTTTAGCGGCACAGAAGGAGCCGTGGGCCTGCTGCATTGGTTTGAGAAGATCGAATCTGTCTTTGAGATGTGTGAATGCCCTGTAGCCAGTAGGTTGAAGTTTGCAACTGGAACTCTTGAAGATGGTGCGCTCTCCTGGGGGAACGCATAAGTGCAGATGTTAGGGTTGGCAGCTACTAATGCCATCCCATGGAATGATTTTAAGGAGTTGATCAAAGAAGAGTATTGTCATCGCGATGACATACACAAGCTAGAGGTGGAATTTTACAATCTGAAGATGACGGGGTCCGAGATCGAAGCGTATACTAGGAGATCGAACGAATTAGCTGCATTGTGTCCCACCATGGTGGATCCTCCATGCAAACGTATCGAGCTATACATCAAGGGTCTAGTGCCAGAGATTCAGAGTATGGTAACTTCAGCTAACCTCCCTACAATCCAGCAAGTCATACGACTATCCCACCATCTCACTGATCAGGCAGTTGAGCAGAACAAGCTGCCTAAGTTTATTAGTGCCACTACTTCTGATGCTCCAAGTGACAACAAACGCAAATGGGATGGAAATTCAAACAAGGGTTCAAGTTCTGTTCAGTCTCAATCTCAGCAGCGAAGGACTGACGACTATAAGAGCCCCAGTCAGCAGTCTTCTGGTAATTAAGGACAGGGTGGGTACAAGGGAAATCACCCTAAGTGCAATCGATGGAATATGCACCATAGCGGTTCGTGTAGCAAGAACAATTGTCAGAGATGCAACAAGCCAGGCCACACAGCAAACGATTGCAGGAGCCTTTATCCTGCAAATCAGAGACGACAGCAGCAACAGACTCCACAGAACCAGCGCCAGCAGCAGCAGCAAGAACAGGGTAACAACAAAGGATGTCTCCAGTGTGGTGTTGAGGGCCACTTCAAAAGAGACTGCCCCCAGCTGAACCAGAATCAGAACAACAATAACAATCAGGGGAATGGAAACAACAAGAATAACAATGATGGTAATGGTGCCAGGGGACGTGCGTTCGTGATTGGTCAGGGTGAGGCAAGAAATGATCCCAACGTTGTGACGGGTAAGTTCCTATAGGATGGTTACTTTGTTTCTGTTTTATTCGATTCGGGAGCTGATACTAGTTACGTGTCCATAAGGATTAGTCAGATGCTTAAGCGCACCTCAATTCCTCTGGATTCCAAGCATATGGTAGAACTAGCAAACGGTAAAAATCTTGAGGCCACACACATAGTTAAGGGTTGTAATATCGTTCTAGCTGGTCAGACCTTCTCTATCGATCTTATCCCCATCATTCTTGGTAGCTTCGACGTTGTCATTGGGATGGACTGGTTATCCCAGCAGCGAGTGGAAATACTCTGTAAGGAAAAGATTGTCCACATTTCCCGCCCTAGCAATGAACCGCTTATTATACATGGCGATAAGAGTGGTGCTGTCATGGGCATCATCTCGTTTCTTAAGGCCCAGAAGTGTCTGCGAAAGGGCCACACTGCCATTCTAGCCCTGGTCACTGATACTTCCACGAAAGAGAAGAAGATTGAAGATATCCCGATCATACGTGACTTTCCTGAGGTGTTTCCTGAGGAATTACCTGGTCTACCGCCTCATCGCCAGGTCAAGTTTCAAATCGAGCTAAACCCTGGAGCGGCACCTATAGCTCGTGCACCGTATCGCTTAGCCTAGAAGAACTGTCCACGCAACTACAGGAACTCTTGGATAAGGGTTTCATTCGTCCTAGATCTTCGCCCTGGGGGGCTCCAGTTTTATTTGTTAAGAAGAAAGACGGTCCCTTTTGAATGTGCATAGACTATCGTGAACTCAACAAGGTGATCGTGAAGAATCGTTATCCTCTTCCTCGTATCGATGACCTGTTCGACCAGTTGCAAGGGTCGAGCTTCTACTCTAAGATTGATCTGAGATCGGGTTATCATCAGCTGAGAGTCCAAGACGAGGACATCTCTATGACAGCATTCAGGACTCGTTACGGGCACTATGAGTTTCTTGTTATGGCCTTCGGGTTGACAAATGCACCTGCAGTCTTCATGGACCTCATGAATTGAGTGTGCAAACCATACTTGGATAAGTTCGTTATTGTCTTCATCAACGACATCTTGATCTATTCTAAAAGTCAGGAGGAGCATGAGCACCATCTGTGGCTTATTCTGGAACTTCTTCGATCAGAACAGCTCTACGCTAAGTTTTCAAAGTGTGACTTTTGGCTTCGTGAAGTCCACTTCCTAGGCCACGTAGTCAATAAGTATGGGATTAACGTTGATCCATCCAAGATTGACTCGATCAAGAACTGGCCTGCACCCTGTACTCCAACCGAAATCCGTCAATTCTTGGGTTTGGCGGGTTACTACCGAAGGTTTATTCAAGATTTTTCGAAGATTGCGCAGCCTCTCACTACATTAACACAGAAGGGTGTCACCTATCGATGGGGTGATACTCAGGAATCCGCGTTTCAGTTACTGAAGGAGAAAATTTGCAGCGCCCCAATCCTTTCGTTACCTGATGTCATAGAAGACTTCGTGGTTTATTGTGACGCGTCAATCCAAGGACTTGGTTGTGTGTTGATGCAACGTGAAAAGGTCATTGCTTACGCATCACGCCAGCTCAAGGTCCACGAAAAGAACTACACTACTCATGATTTGGAGCTCGGAGCAGTAGTGTTTGCACTCAAGATATGGAGACACTACCTGTACGGTACCAAATGCACCATTTACATCGATCACAGGAGTCTCCGGCACATCTTTGATCAGAAGGAGTTGAACATACGACAGCGTCGCTGGGTCGAACTTCTGAATGATTATGAGTGCGCGATCAAATATCATCCCGGCAAGGCCAACGTCGTGGCCAATGCCCTCAGTCATAAGGAAACCAAACCTAAGCGGGTGCGTGCGTTACAGCTTACGATCCACTCCAGTCTTCCTACCCAGATTCGAGAGGCACAGATCGAAGCATTGAAGGAAGAAAACCTCAAAGCTGAGTCCCTACGGGGATTGGAGAAACGGTTGGATATGACAATGCTTATTACTTAGCGGGACGTATTTGGGTTCCGTTTTATGGTAATCTACGCGAGCTTGTGATGGATGAGGCACACAAGTCTCGTTACTTGGTACACCCTGGTTCTGATAAGATGTACCACGATCTCAAAACCACGTACTGGTGGCCTAGTATGAAGGCTAACGTAGCAACCTACGTTAGTAAATGCTTGACATGCGCCAGAGTTAAGGTTGAATACCAGAAGCCATCAGGACTAATCCAACAATGAGAGCAAATTTTCATGGATTACGTCACTGGATTGCCTAGATCTCAGCGGGGAAACGACACCATCTGGGTGATCGTGGATCGACTAACTAAGTCTGCACACTTTCTAGCAATAAAGGAAACTGACAAGTTTTCTATGCTCGCAGACATTTATCTGAAGGAAGTAGTCTCTAGGCACGGAGTGCCAACTTCTATTATCTCTGATCGAGACTCACGCTTTACATCTGAGTTGTGGCAAGCAATGCATAAATCCTTCGGCTCACGTCTAGACATGAGCACAACGTATCATCCACAGACGGATGGGCAGACTGAACGTACCATCCAGACTCTTGAAGACATGCTTCGGGCATGTGTAATCGACTTTGGTAACTGCTGGGAAAGGCACCTACCTTTGGTGGAGTTTTCGTATAACAACAGTTACCACACCAGCATCCAGGCTGCTCCGTTCGAGGCTTTGTATGGACGGAAATGCCGATCACCTCTATGCTGGGCAGAAGTTGGCGACAACCAAATCACTGGCCCAGAACTCGTTATCGACACAACGGAAAAGATTGCCCAAATCAGACAACGAATGGCGGCAGCTCGTGACCGTCAGAAAAGCTACGCTGATAAGCGTAGGAAACCTCTCGAGTTCCTGGTTGGGGATCGAGTGCTACTTAAAGTCTCACCATGGAAAGGTGTGGTTCGCTTTGGCAAACGGGGTAAACTTAATCTGCGATATGTCGGACCCTTCGAAATCACTGAGAAAATCGGCAAGGTGGCTTACAGACTGAATTTGCCCGAAGAACTCAGTGGTGTTCACAACGTCTTTCATGTGTCGAATCTGAAGAAGTGTCTGTCACATGAGACCCTCATTGTTCCTTTCAAGGAACTCACTATCGACGACCAGTTGCGCTTCGCCGAGGAACCGATGGAAATTATGGATCGGGAAATCAAGACTCTTAAACGAACCAAGATACCTATTGTTCGAGTTCGTTGAAACTCCCGTCGTGGCCCAGAGTTTACCTGGGAACGAGTAGACCAAATGAAACGCAAGTATCCCTAGTTGTTTAAGAAAGGTGAGTCCAGTACTCAAGCTACTACGGAATTTCGGGACGAAATTCCAAACCAACGGGGGGATGATGTGATACCCCAGGAAAACACTCAACACAACTAGCTTCCTCAGTGACTACATGCTAAATTTCAGGACGGAATTTCTTTCAACTTGGGGATGATGTGACAACCCGAAACTTTAAGGTAAAAACCGCCCTTGTTTCACTTTCATAAATCAAATTCTACGCTTTTATTATTTGATGAATTAATTACATTTTTTATCCACATCGCATTGAACCGACATGAACCGTAACCTGATTTAATATATTTATATATTAAATTAGTGATGCTTAACCATATTATATTACTCCTAGTTGTTAATAAAAAAAAATATATAGATATATACACATCAATATGTCGCCTACTATACACCTCCACTTCTTTCCTTTTCTTTACTTTTGGTCTAGGCCCTAGCTAAACAAATCCATGACCCCTGCCCTCATCAGCCCATTATGTTTCCCAAACCGCCATATGCATGTGAATATAATAAAACTTCACAACATAGAAATCAAATAAAAAAAACCTTTCCACTGTCGCCCTATCTCTCGATCATCAAAACCTAACTTCCTTTTTTTCTCTTTCGGCAACCGGAGCACACCACTCCTCCTCCGTCACCAACCACCGGTAAGCGCCCCCTCCTTCTCGTTTACATCCTAGAGTAACGTGCTTATCATGGTCTCGGTTCGATTTCGTGTTTTCGATATGAGTATGTGGTGTTATATGTGTGTCGAGATGGTTAGTATATGCTTGGAAGTTAACAGCTAATATGTTTGATATGATTATGTGCTTATGTATGTATAATCACATGTATACATGGAAGTTAGTTAACTGTTGATATGTTCACAAGTATGCATGGAAGTAACTGTTAATATATTTGACATAATTTGATACTTATGTATGTACATCCGCAAGTAGGCATGCAAGTTAGTTAACTGCTAGTATGTATGAGGGTATGATCGTGTGAACCGAGTGTATGCGTAGATGTAGTATTAGAACCGTACATGTATAGTTGTACAAAACATTAAATGTGTAAGATAGACGAGCCGTATATATGCCCCGTAGATGAACCGCAGGTGTGGTTGTGTGTATATGAAAACGGTTGAATGCGAACTAAGTTTATATGTCGAGTACAAATTGTGATTTTATATGAAGGTCCGATGTGCTAGCTGCCATGATAGGGCTATGCATGGGTTATCTCTAGCGGTAAATTCGAATGTGTTGAATGTTGATATGCTATTGAGTAATGTTTTGTGATAACGACACTTAGAACCATCGTAGGATACATGAAAAACAATTTAAAACAAGTAACGTTCGTTCAGCGATTTTCTACTAAAAATACGCCAACTTCAGCAGTCTTTTTCGGGACTTAAACTTATTGAAACTCTATGTTTTCTGAGCCTAAAATCAAGTATTCAGAAGTAGCTTTCAAACCACAGTGATTTCATATTTTTCGGACAGGTCTAAGTATTTTTAACGGATTAAATCGCAAAACTGCTCTAAGCTGTCATTTTCTGCAGAAAATGCAGCTCACGTTTCATGCTATAACTTGATATGTGTTTACAGTTTAGATTTGAAACTTTTACTGTAGATGCTCTTAAGTGTCCGTGCAAACCTCCAACTGGAATTTCGTCAATCGGATAAACGTATATTTAAAAAAAAAAATTCGGCAAACCTGACCAGATTATGTCAAATCTGATCATGGTTTGGCGCAAGATTTTTCACGAAAAATCCGTAAGGAATTTGGTCACCAAATTTTAATGCAATGGTCTTTGGTTCGATTGAAACGTTCTGTAATTCTTTGGAAACTATCCGGTGCCCGAACGGTCCCGATTAACGCACCGCAAATTGTCCGAAAATGCACTTAAAAGCTGAAATTTTGTAACAATATTTATTATGTGATTTGTGATGAATATGTGGTTGCTAATTCGAATAGCGACACTTTGCATACATGTGTACATATATACGTTATAATATTTTACTACATTATAATATTTTACGTGCAACATGTTAGAATACGCGTGGAACTGTGTGTGTTACTTGAATATGAACCTGACTTGTATGGTAACCATAATAGGACGTGGTTGACCACATTAGCT
The DNA here is from genome assembly GCA_030545235.1 of Helianthus tuberosus. Classification (NCBI taxonomy): domain Eukaryota; kingdom Viridiplantae; phylum Streptophyta; class Magnoliopsida; order Asterales; family Asteraceae; genus Helianthus; species Helianthus tuberosus. The sequence continues at coordinate 202,530,272 of CM060351.1, read as the reverse complement.
CAAGTGACCTTTATCTGCCGAGCTAATCTAAGGTGAGTTCACACTTTCTACAAGGCATGGGATTCCCGGTGGTTTGGGAATGGGTTAACGTTTAATAAGGAAACCTACGTATTCTCTTTGGGTAGAATACGTACTCCCACCCTCTATGGTGAAGGTTGACAACATTGAAACCTGCGTGTTCTTTTTGACACGTACTCCCACCTGCTTAACTGAAGGGTGACAACATTAACACTAGACAAAACTCTATCATTAAGTCCCTTATTTATATCGACTTAATCGCCGGGCCAATGGCGAACGGGTCATTAGTTAAATAGCGCTATTAGGTTTGACAAGCCTCACACCGTGCCGCAGAGGACGGGCGTGGACTAATGGACTTGGGCACTAGTCAATGATGATAGACATTGACGCATGGCACATAAACATAACTACAGTCAGTAGTCGATATGGTAACGGGTCTAGTAGGATACATGGGGAAGTCCCCACTAAGTATGGTTTGGGAAACACGGAACTGGTTAACTTGTGGTTTTCGAAACATAACTATGGTTTTTGGAACAACGTTAAAATGGACAACTAACTGTGAACTCGCTCAACTTTGTTGTTGATTCGTTATTATATGCCTTGCAGGTCGTTAGGTGCTTAGATGGAGCTTGCACAGGAGGAAGAGGTCGTTGTGGGACATGGACTGTTGAGTTCCATGTTAAACTTATGAACTTTTATACTTTATTATGGTTTTGAACTTAATGCTTCCTCTGATAACTTAAACTTTGTTGAATTGTTTTGACACCAATTATGTTGTTTGGTTTGGACTTTTATTTATTTAATTATATCGTTCAATATGATTGGTGGCTGGATCCTGGTCAGTCACGCTCCCTGCGGTGATACTCTGCTTGTGGATTTTGGGGGTGTGACAAGCTTAAAGAATTATATTGAACTGACAAAGACGAGCACGATAGACCATTGAGTCCCATAAGCAGGGCATGTAGATTGGAAAGACCTGAAAGGGAAAAGTATGCAATTCACAGAGTTTATCCAAACCCAATAGCAAGAATCTTGAAGGTAGATACTTTTGCTACACAAGATGGCATTGTTGGATACCATGAGCAAAAAAAATACATCTTGATGAGGAGAGATGGAACTGAAGAAGTGGTTAAAGATGGAGAACTGGCATATAGGCTTCATCCTGTTGATATTACTATGATGAAAAGGTCCTTTGACAAAGAGAAGGGCAAACACTAAGTTCATTAGAAGAACCCTACACAGTCTATTGATGGTAGGGTTGTTTAAAAAGCCCGTGGCCCGAGGCTTGCTCGAAGTTCGCTTGAAAAAAGTTCAAAAAAAACTCGGCTCGAAGTCAGCTCGGTTTTAAACGAGCTGGCTTGGCTCGGCTCAGTTTGTAAACAAGCCGAGCCCGAGCCAAAGTAGGTTCGGTTCGTGGCTCGCTCATTAGTAGGCCCGCTCGCTTGTTTAGCACGTTTAAAATAAACCCCAAATTATGTGTGTGAGTGTGTGTTTATATACATATATTCTAATATCTCTAAGCAATGTTGTTTAATTAGTAATATGGTTACTATTTTATCAAAAGAAATATATTGTTAAGCTATAGTTTTAATTATTAATATTGATTTAAAAGATATAGATTAAGGTAAGTAACAATAAATCTTTTCTTGTTCACTTTATAGTTCGCTTAAAATTACTATTTTGTTTAAAAAGTCCGTGGGTCGAGGCTCGCTCGAAAAAAGCTCGGCTCGAAGTTAGCTCAATTTTAAACGAGCCGCCTCGATTCGATTCGATTTTTAAACGAGCCGAGCCTGAGCCCACCTTGGTTCGGTTTGGCTCGGCTCGTTTACAGCCCTAATTGACGGGTAGTCCGTAGGACGACCCTTAACAGCTATAAATAGTATTTTATTCCTACATTTAATCGAGTAATTGTTTAGAATTAGATGACTACGTCTGCTTGTGTTTGAGGTACATTCGGAGCTTAAAAGTGTGGAAATGAAGCTTCGAATAGGCGCGACTGGATTGGAGATTGAAAGATGGAGCATAAATGAAGAAAATAGTTTTTTGGAATTGAAGAATTAAGAAGGTAGCATGATAGAGGACGAAATTACGAGAACGCATGCGAAAATGGTGAGGAAAACGGAGTTGAAACGAGAAAGTTACGAAGAAAACAAAATTGCCTAGCTGTGGCCACCGAAGCTTACGGTGGCTACCGTATGCTACGGTAGACCCTGACCAAAAATGTGTCGTAAGATAGTTTTCAACTACTGTAGGCCACTTTAAAGCCACCGTAAGCTACGGTGGCCACCGTAGCTTACGGTGGAGCCTGAGGGGAAAAGTGTAACTCCTCTTTTATGGTTGGTGGGTGTGACTTTTGAACTATCCTATCATTTTTTTCGGTCTAGAGGAGTTTGGGGCGAATTTTGGGTGACAAGAACACTATTTTGGGGTTGTTAATCATTGCTTTTCATTATTCGATTCAAATGAACATTAGAATTGAAGTGATGACGAACTGAGTTATGTGTGGCTAAGTTTCATATGTTTTCCTCCGAATAGTAAGGTTTCGAATTGAATGTTTTATGATTGTTGATGTTATTTCTGAGATAGTGTTTAATCTTTTTGATTATATTGCTATGGTGTTTATGAGTTTGATTTGTAATTGTTGATATTGTTGATCTTCGTGTTCTGAACTATCAGTTCTTGGTGCCGTTGGCAATCGAGATTTATTGGGAGGGCTTCGGGGTTGGTTATATTGAACTGGTCATCGGGTGACTACCTTGCGTTATTTTAATCCAAGTACTTAGTCCCCTTTTATCACAATCAAAGGCAAATTCACGAACTATGTCTATGTAGCTCATCTCAGATTAAACTCTCATTTTAACATTTGTAGAAACCTGAAACCGGGGGAGAACATCTCTTCTCATTCCTGAACCAAAACTTTGATAAGTGCTTTTTAATTAATTTTAGTTAATCAAACCAAACAACCAAATCATTGAAATTACTTTTATGCATTTTAGTATAATTTAGTCTTACATAGAAACTATTTAGATAACGCATATTCCACAAACTCCTTGTGTTTGATACCCATTTACCGCTAGTTATCTAGTAGTATTTGGATTAAATTTGAGTGAGACTTCGACCTCACATCAAATTTTGGCGCCATTGCCAGGGAGTAGTGCGCAACGTGTGTTATCTTTTATAGTTTTAGGTTGTTATTTTCCGGGTTTACGCTGGTTGTGTTTAGTGTGTAGGTATTGACAGGTGCATGCATACAAGAGGCTCTCACAAGCTATCACCTCTTGCATTCGAACTGAATATTGAGCGAACTTTGCAAAGAAACCGAGTTCTATTACGTGAGAACAAAGTCATTGGTTCACCGACTACATCAACTACACCAAGTGATACAATGGATCCACCACCACCACCCACTACGGGTCAAACAACACCATCCATACCTCCACCAAATTCTACTACTATTCCTACACCAACATATGAGCTTAAACCAACCAACACCACTTTACCCACAAGTACCGAAACCGACCACTCCTATAGCTATAACCCTTCGTCAACCGTTCCACCATTTTCATCTTTCTTCCCATCATTCGGACAATCATCTTCATCACTCCAAATACCACCACCACATTCATTTCATCCAACCTTATCCATAGTTCATGCCACCCCTTCATTCCAACAACCATCACAACCGGGTTTGCAATATCAACAACCTCAATTTTTGCAAACTTTGGGAGGTAGAAGAGATGGGTTTGATGATGGTTATAATGAAGAATTCGTGGGTTATGAAGAGGAGGGGTATGTTTATGGGGGTAATGTCGATCAAGGGGATTACACGTATGTTCAGGGTCAAGGGGTGCATGGTGTTGGTAGACCCCCTCAACAACAAGTTTTTCGACAAATTGTTCCACAACAATTGCCACCACAAGGGCCGCAAATTCAAAGACAAGTTCCTCAACAACAACACATGGGGAAAATGTATCAACCACCGCCTCAACAATTTGTGCCTCAACGACCGGTTCAAAGACCAATGGGTCCACCACATCCAAGAGTTAGATTGGGTGTGCCACGAAGACATAACCCGGATGTCGTGAGGGGCATTGAAGCACATTTTTGTTCGGTCGTTACAAACAATCCTTCACCGGTAGTTATTCCTCAAAATCATGAAGGAAGGACGTTTGAGGTTAGGATAAATTTGCTTCAAAGTTTATCTAAGTATAAAGGGTTGGCCACGGAAGAACCATATTATCATTTGGAAGCATATGACTCAATTTGCAATACCATTGGAGGTCAAGGCTTTTCTTCAGATGATGTCAAGTTAGTTCTTTTTCAATTCTCTTTGGAAGACAAAGCAAAAAGATGGTCTTACACTTTGCCATCCGCTTCGATTTATACGTGGGCTGAAATGCAACAAAGGTTTTTGGAAGAATTCTTTACGGCTCAAAAGACTAATGATGCGAGGCATAGTATAAGAAGCTTTCCACAACAATCGGGTGAGATGTTTCACGAGGCATTCGAAAGGTTTAATATGATGACTAAAAACTGCCCTCACCATGGTATTGAGCTTTGGGAGTTATTGAACGCTTTCCACGAGGGGTTAAATTCTGAAGATGCTCGTGATTTAATGTCCATCACAAACAGTACATTGGTACCAATTATGAACAAGATGATTGGGCATTTTTGGAGCAAATGGCGGTCACGACAAAGAGAAAGGCTCAATCATCAAGGAGAGCGAGACCGACTATTACTAGGCCACAAGTGCATGCTGTGGATGATGGTGGAGTTTAGACTACAAACCAGGTATATGATGTTTATTCAATTTGTAATGAGTTGGGTCATGCGACAGAAAATTTTTTGGGAGTCCAAGAACAATTTGAAGGGGTGAATGCGGTTCAAGGCCAAGGGGAAGGTGGTAGGAATTATAATATGAATTCGAACACCTACCACCTCGGATTGAGAAATCACCTAAACTTTCGTTATGGAAATCCGTCCAACCAAGCCAATCCTAATTTCCAAGGAAATCAAGGAAATTTTGTTCCACACCAACAATTTAAAAATCAACAGTATCAAAGGCAATATCAACCACCCATCAATGAACAAACCGAGTGGTCGGGGTCATCTAACTCGAGTGGAAATGTGATCATGGATTTGCTCAAGTCGATACAACTAGAGATGCAACGAAGAAATCAAATGGATGATGTTCGTATTCAAAAAGACAAAATCCATGATAAAGCTATCCAATCTTTGACCACTCAAATGGGTCAACTTGTAAGTGAAGTGGCACTCTTGAAGAAAGGAAAAGGTCAACTACCAAGTGACACGGTGAAAAATCCTAAAAACATTAAAAGTGTTAACATCAATGTGGTAAGCACTGTTCCTAATAGTGAATTTAATGAAACATTTCTAACTTCTTGTCAAGTGAGTGTAGGTATAGGAAAGGATGCCGAAGTTGAAAATGACAAAGAGCATGGAGCACCAATCGTGCCTATCCGAGTGGGAAAACTAAAAATTCCACATGCATTGTTGGACTATGGGGAGGGCATGAGCGTGCTACCAGGCGAGTTGTATGACATGTATAACTATGGCCCGCTGCAAGATGTAGATGCCATGGTGAGCTTTGCGGATGAAAGTTGAAGGCGTCCACGAGGAATGGTTAGGAATGTTAAGATTCAGTTGGGAGAGTTTGAATATCCGGTGGATTTCCTGGTCCTAGACTATGCTTCTACCACAATGGCAGCACAACAAAGGGTAATCTTAGGTCGACCGTTTTTATACACAGCAAATGCTCAAATTAATTGTAGAGACGGGATCATTACTATGACCGAAAAGAATCGTAAGTTGTCCTTTGATGTTCAAACTAGAGTGATTAGTTATGAGTCCATTGAGGGGAAGGGTGGTGAGTCTAGTGATTGTATGAAAAAAGTGTGTGAAAGAATGAAAATAAATCACCCACTGGACCGTGAAGAAAAGCATACGGGATCAAGTAGGAGTGTATTTGATTAACCACCGAATCGAAACAGGACGGATGCATTTTAATCAATGGCACAATGTAGTGATGGAGATGGCAGGAACCATTTGTTTGAGCCACCATAAATGGGGGTGGCACGGTCTGGCTGAAGACCTGAAAACTTAGCCCTGCTCGGGAGGCAACCCGGGGGTTTTCACTGATCTTGTTATTTCTTTAGTTTTCTATGTTTCAGGGCCATGGCAACACTCAAGTGTGGGGAAGATGTGCGGATATTTGTGTGAAGGTGGTGATAGGAAATCGGATCATTTACAACATCTGTTGTGTCAAACTTCATTAGGTCCATTTACTCTTTCCTTAGACTTATCATGTTCTTTAGCCTTGAAATATTGGTAGTTAGTTTGTTTGCTTTTGTTTAATATATATATATATATATATATATATATATATATATATATATATATATGAAGTTTGGTGTGTTTTGAGCGATCTTTCTCTCTAAAGCCATACATTGGGGATCCCAAGTATGGGGATGGGGGAAATTTTGACACTTTTGAAAAATTGTGAAATCAATCGAAAAATGGTCTAAATTTGAAAACTTAAGTATTGAAATCGCATAACACACCGGCAACCCCGTATACCCCTTTTCTTGGTGAGAGTTTGAGCCACTTATTTGAATTATTAGAAATATTTTCTTTGATAAGAGTGGCAATGGGTGGGGGTGCATTAGAACTTATCCTTAAATTCGGTTTGAGGCCTTAGCTTGATATGTATGTGAAAAGGATAAGGGCATTTAGGTAGCCTCGTCATGGTGTGTGCGAGTGTGGGATTTGGGGATTGGACCTCATAAGTTATATATATGAGCTTGGTAGCGAGAGGGGTGGGGGTTTGGACTTTAGTAGCCCATTTGAGCTTAAAGCCGATCGTTTGTTTACCCAAGCCTAGTTCTCTAAAAAAATTCACTCGTATTTAACCTGGTCTAGTAGTGTTAGTATTTTGTATTAGTATGTTATGTTATGTTTATGTTGAAAAAAAATACAAAAAGAAAAAGAGAAAATATAAAAAGAATAAGAATAAACATTTGTAGTAGTAGTAGTAAAAAAAAGCAACGAAAAAAAATGAAAAAATGTTGGGATGTATTGTATATAGATGTTTACGTTTGTTTAGATAGTAATAAAAAGACCAGGTCGAATCATTAGCTACTACATATGTATTTCCATTTCCTACCCATATGCGTAGCCACGTTCCAACCTTTAAGTCCCTTTGATTCACGTGCGTGTTTTAGCAAATTCTTTAGGCGAATGATCGATTTAAGTACAAGCCTATTATTGTGCAACCACCCATTTGCTTTAAGTGTGTTCTAGCTCATCCTTGCTAGTTATTTTTTGTCACCGAGAGGTGTCACACCCCGATATTTCCACATATTCCGGTGGGGAGTATCGTGACGTAGTTGATATCATCATAGACAATTAAACACATATATAGCACAGCAGAAGGCTTGGAAGTTTAATTACTATTACAACCCAAAGTGTTCAAAGTACGAATAAAAGAATATACAGGCGGTTGTATAGAGATCCACTGGCGGACCATTAAACAAATACATAAAACAGAGTTTGACAGACTTTAGGCATCTAGGGATTTGCAAGATCCTCTTATTTAATGCCAAGTAGCTCCAGCCTATTTCATGAGGTACCTGTCACTTAGTCTTTGGAAAATACGTCAGTTTTAACTTATATATATAATTAACTGACTCATTTGAAAACATTTATGAAAATTGGTTTAAGAGCACAAGGCACCAAAATTCTTTTATAACTTGGGGCAATTTTATTTAAAATCTTGTATACAGAATTACATGTTTGTCATACTTTTGGGGCCGGTTTGGAAACCGGTCATGATTAACCGACTCACCACTTATAAAACCCACAGAGGAGTTATCCCCAACTTGTGGGTAATTTATTATTTAGCATTTGCATCTGTCAGGTGTATGCCTACACCCCGTGCATAGGTCGTGGCCATTAATAACTTAAATGAGCCGAGGATATCCAGGACACAGTCGTTAACCCCCAAAGTTTATGTTATCAAACAAAACAGATTAAAACGGGTTATGCAGATTTATTAAATCACAATCCAACTAAATGATCTCATACCCGACCAAGCGGTAATAATTTACTGTATCCCAAGCCCGTATAAGGGAAAATAAGTTAAAAGTATTTACCTGAGTTAATAATGCAAGAAATGCTACTCAGCCGTATGTTACTAAGACTTTATGCAAGTATCTTCTATTGAGGCTACTTAATCTGAAAGGAAGGTTTTATTAACCTATTAGGATACTAACGGGTCTTATTTAAGTCAAGGACTTAGACCGGTTAGTTTTAAGGATGCTTTACGGTACGAAATGCTAGATTAAGTGGAGACCTGAATGGAATGTAATTTAGACCCAACAAGTATGTATATTTGTATAATATGGGTAAACTAAATACATTCTGGATTTTGAAGTTTAGATGACAAGTTTAAACCCGTTTCGGTGAATTCATGCAAACTAGTTACATAAACCGAACCGAACGCGTATAAGCATAAACGGGTAACCGAATGAGTCATATACAAGTTCCATATGTTATAATACTTAAAATATGTTATGACATCAGTAGGATATCAACATGTATGCCCAAAAGATTTTAAAACTGTATTAGGCCCCGTAAGGGCATTTTGGTCATTTTGAGGTTTATAAAAGAGGTTTATAGGTAAACTGAAGTTCTGGTTAAAAATATTCTGTAAAAATATTTAATTTATGATGTTATACCAGTAGGATATTGTGACATCTATGCTTGTGTAATCATTGTATAACTCTGAATAGTTCAATTATCAATAAAACAATGTGTTTTGATCCTAATAATTGTTTATTTATGTTTGACATTTTGCACATTATGATTTGGTTCGATTTTAAACTCTAAATCGTTTTCTGGAAAGTTATACGCAAACTGATGCAGGTAAACGTAATCAGTTTAACGCGACATACACTCAGGAATAGCAACATAAGCTTAACATACCTTAAATAACCTTTACATAACTTAGAAATAAGTTTTGAAGGGTTTGATATGGCAAAAGCAAGTTTATTTGTTCACATGGACTATTTGGGACAAATTGCAAAAATCTGCCGATTCGTATAGCAACGTACACTTCGGAACAAGATCATAAGCTAAACATACCCTAAATACCCTTAACATAGCTTAGAAATAAGTTTTGAGGGGTTCGGTATGAGAAAATACGCTTATTTGATCAACAGTGACTAAAAGCGTCAAAAACTGCACAAGTTTGCATTTACGCACATATCTTACGTTCTGACCATAACCGGACATCCAAAAAATTTTGTAATCATTAAAATATTTGATCTTAGTGATAGGAATGCAAAAATACCATTCGTCGCGCAATTTGGATCGTTTTCGCATCCGTTCGAGTTTCGTCGTAATTAACCGAACAACGCGATCGTACAGCCAAACGAACCGACATCCATGATATTTTCAAGCATATTTCAAGTCCCCTATGCTTTAACATCCTTGTAGAGCCTTGAAAATGGGTTAACGGGGCTTAAACGCATCAAAAATCAAGTTTATAGCATGCAGGGGCCTGTTTTTCCAAAAAACGAAAGTCTGATCTACAGACTGGCTCGCTGGGCACGAAGACTGAAGCCTTTGGCTTCGCGGGGGGCAAGAACTGGAGCTGGCAGATTCAATGAATCTTTCAAAACAGCCTGTTCTCCTTGGTTTTGATCATGGTTTTTGCATACTATGAGCTGGTTTATGTGTTCCCCAAGTTGCCTAGTCCATGCCTAACAAGTGTAAGGTGTTGATCATGCTTTGATCCATTCAAAAACACTTGGCAATGATCAATGGGTGCTTGATTTCCTATAAATACCAACCTCATTTGCTTCAATCCTTGCTCATTTATTTCTTTCTTCTCTATAAACTCTTAGTGGAGGCAATCACCTTGTTGAAGGCCACCTACCTGAGTTTTCTTAGTCATCTTTTCCAAGCTTGGACTCTTGTAAGTGTTCTTTCATGCTTGGTTATGTATTTCAAGCAAGAAAGTCAAACAGTGTTTGACTTTCTGCTTTGACCATGATTTGGTCAAGACAAAGTTCGTTTGAACTTTGCTGCGTGAGCGTAATCACGATGGTTATAGTCACTTGTGACTATACCTACTGATTACCACGTTGATTAGTCGATGTGACGAGTCATAGTTTCGGTCAAAATGCCTGATTATGTGCATTTTGCGATAAAACTATTTTCGGGTATCAAAACACTTTGTTTTGATATCAAATCAGTTTTCTAACTTAGTTAAACATGTTTTAACATGTTTAACTCGTCACTTTTAGTTTAGTACTTATTTAGGGCGTAAGTTAAGCGGTCTAAACAACCGCTTAGACTTTCGAACCCGAACCGTTTGGTTGATCATTAGGATCCGACCAAACATATATTATGACCATAGTTATATAGGGAATAACCTTCCGAGGTTATACCTTATGGTCACTTAGTTTAATTAGTTGTATGATAGGTAGTTTATATGCATTAGGAAAATGACCAAAATGCCCTTTTCATCCATAATTTGAATTTAAGCATATGTAACTTAATTTTTTACACTTAAACTAATTATGCAATGTTATTAAACATAGTAGGGCATATAATACTTGTCATAGGGCTAGTTAGACCATCCGAATGCGCTTTTGCGCGAACGACACGTTAAAGTAGCGTAAACTACCTTAACGAGTCGTAACGGGTCATAAGCACTTAGGATAGGTTCCAATTTAGAATGTAGGCTTTGTTAAACCATATCATATGAGTTCCAATACTCCTTTGGTTTACAAGACCTCATCCTATCATATCTCCCGATTTAGGTACCGATTTATTTACATAGTTACCTATATTAGGTGCCGTTTGATTCAGTGATTCCTCAAGCATTATTTGATCTCTATTTCAAGACTAATTAGCAATCTCAAATGAGTACATAGTCCCCTCTTTTACCGCTTTCAAATATTTTGGGGTGAAACACTAGTGCCTACTTGTTACTTTCATGCTTTCATGACATATACTTGCTATTTTCAATTAGTACACATATAGTACATGATTTCATTTATGCTTTGCTATGTATGTTAACTGATGTAACAACCTTGATTTTCAAACATGTACTTGTTTGATACACATATCGTATTTTGAAGAGCATTTTATTTGATACATGTTTGCTTTGTTGCTTTTACATGGTCTACCAGCCCAAACACGTGTATATTTGCAATTTTGATTGAGTTTTATGCTTATAAACAAGATAATATTAATTACAAGGGCCTAACATGTCATTATGTGAAAGTATAAGTTAAGGGACCTAATTGTCATTCCTTAAAACTTGCTCGAAAACTTTGATTTTAAGTCCAAGGACTAAAACCATCATTTTAGAAAGTACAAAAGTCCGGGGACTAAATTGTAACTTTTGAAACTTAAATGTTCGGGTTAAAAAACGTAAAACTGGTAAAACATAAAGTTTAGGGTCCTTTATGACATTTTTGAAACTAGTTTTATAAATATAAATATAAGTTTTAAAACTTTTAAAAGTTTAGGGTCTAAAATGCAATTTTGGAAACTTATATTTTTATAAAATAAATAAACATGTATTTTTGAAATTTAAGTCCAAGGACCATTGGGTCATTTTATCAAACTTGTAGTCTAGGGACTACTCTTACCATTCTTAAAACTGTTTTTCAGTTAAAAACCCTAACCGGGTTAAATTTTATAAAGGGAATCAATGTTTAGAAATTTAATTCAGTTAACATTTTCAGTTAGCAAGTCCAGGGACCCTTCTTGACATTTTCGAAATTAATTTAACCGGATTAACTAACCCAGTTAGTTATTTTATAAAGGAAACATGTATTAAAGCTAACCTAGTTAGGCATTTTGGTTAATTAGTGAGGGACCTGTTTTGACTAACTCAGAAACACCAGGGACTGATCTTATAACTTCGATTCAAACCGGTTATTACCGTTTGTATCACCGGAAATCGGTCCAAAACGCAAACAAACAAGTTACACTAATCGATGAGCATACCTGCATGTTCTCCTCGACAATTTGAAACCGTCCAACACTTCAATTCCACCAAACCATGCATTCCTGTTTACGAAATCGGATATTCCTTTTAAAATCTATGTGGAACTAATTTTGTCTGAATTCGGTTGTTTCTGAATCAATTGAACATGTTATAACCTACCTGAAACCTCTACGACCCTCCTACACTTCTCAAAATCCACTAACACTCACAAAAATCACCTCTGTTTCGTACCTGCAACTGGTCAGTCGGACTTACCCGCCGGAAGTAGCCGGAACACTAAACTGGTCGATACCGGACCCGTCTCCGATCATCATTAGGCATAACATCCATCATTAAATGTACTGTAATGTTTAATTTGATTATAAACGTGGTTTGATCGACTAATCAGGACGGTTGACTTCTGTTGACCTGCTTATTGGGGAAGATGATGATATATGTAATTATTTTACATTTTTTTTTAAAAACAGTTTACAAATTAATTCATATCAATTCGACATTTATTTGATAAAATCTGAAATTTTTATCATATATTCCTGACATATTGGTGTATTTATTAAAAATATAAAAGTTTGTAAAATTTTTATAAATCCATTTTATTTTAATTAAAAACTGTTCTGATTTCAAATATTTATATTAATTCTAATTTTTAGAATTACTTAATGAAATTTTTATGTTAAATATTTTGAACAATATAATTTGTGAAAATAAATTTTTATAAAATATTTAAAACTGTTTTATAATTAAAACAGTTAAATCTTATGCTTTATAGAATTAATTGTATTAATTTAATTATTCTAAGTTGTAAATTATTTCCAAAACTATTTTTATATTATTATGCATGTTATATTGAGATTATTAAAAATCAGAAACCATGTTTAATTACCTTGCATGTTATTTTTAGATAATAAACTTTATAAAATTAGTTTTTATGCAATTATTCTTTTAATTCCAGAATATTATGTAAAATTAATTAAAGGCCATAATATTTACTTTAAATCTGTATTATTGCATGTCAATATTTAAAAATATTATTTCTAATTTTTCTGTTTTAAATAATTATTTAGGTAATTATTTACACAATTATCCAGTTATTTCATTTTAACAAATAATTAAACTGTTTATTTAAAACATATTTATTTTCTGCCATGATAATTATTTTTAATCTAACTTATACTTGTTATATAATTAAAATGTCATTTTTAATTATTCTGCCCTAAATTAATTATTAGATAATTAATTTGTATAATTATCATATTATTCTGAAATTACATATGTTTTAATAATACAGAAAATAATTTATACATTCTGTAATTAAACTTGGACTTTTGAATTATATTTTAAACTCTTAAATTATACAAACTGTTTACATAATTTTATAATATATATATATATATATATATATAATTATATATATGTAAATAAACTTTAAGTATAATTATTTATTTATATTTATATTATTTTTTTAAATATACAAATAATAATATCATACTTATTGTTTGTGTAACTCAGTAATTTTATATAAACACTTCTTAAATTTATCAAGTTACCAAGTATTCCCCAAACAGATTGTCAAACCGTACAACACAAAACCTTGTCACCCGTTTATACAAAATCACAGTGTTGCCTTTGTTAATGCTATGTTCCATATGTGTTTGTTTCATGCATGTTATAGAGTAGCGTGGAAAGACTTGTTCCTGCAAACTCTTATCTATATATTTGTTGGGATTTATTTCGCAAACAAGGTGAGTTCATAGTCCCCTTTTTTTTGTTTTACAATATTTTCGGGGTGAAACATATGTATAATGTGATACAAACTCATTTGCATTTTTGTGGCTATCCTGATTGTTTTCTTGCAATTGTTTGATTACTTGATGCTTAAACATTACATTCATTAACTCCGTACAAGCCGAACGGTAATATTATAGCGCTATAGGTGTGACGTCCCATCCAACTTCCAGTTCAGACCCTTTGTTGTTGTTGTTGTTGTTGTTATTCATGTTATTCAATGCGGAAGTTTGGGTGATCAATGCCGTGTTTACGTCTACAAGGTTTGAATGTTCACCAAGCGGAACTTGTTTCATTCAATTGTTTAGAACATATCAAATGCCACATTGTTAAACATTTTATTTCATTATCACATTATTTGTTTACTACCAAACTAACCAAAACCTATGAACTCACTCAACCGTTTGTTGACCCAAATTGTTTTTAACATATGTTTCAGGTGTTGATGTTGAAGTTAGCTTTTGCAAGGATCACATAGGATTGCAGGACAAGTGCCTTAGCTTAAAATAAAAACAAAGACCTTTGTGAACAATGTGTTGTATTTGTTTGTACCAGTTTGGATGTGAATGCAATCCTATCAATCAACTTAATCATACTTCAACTTTAATTTAATTACCATGTGCTCATATGCATTCTATCAAGTTTCGTGATGCCCTTGACGTTTCCGCCTCCGGTCAGGGTGTCACAGGTTGGTATCCGAGCCATGGTTATAGGGATTTAGGTTATTAGAAATTACTTTTGACCTAGACTATAACTTACCTAGGACACTTTCCATTAGTAACTCTTCCGTTATCTTTGCCTTGTCTTCATCTCTATTCTTATCTTTTGTAACCAATGCCTCGTCATCACAGATTCCATCTTTAAATTTTACAAATGCCCATCACCTATCCTTAGGTGATTATTATCAAAACCTCTTCTGATTTTTAAATTCTCATCAAAGTCTTGGGCTCTAATAACGAACTCGTGCAATCTGGAAGGGTGGATGCCTGTATTCTGAGTTTTCTGTCTAGGCAAGCACTTCGTATAAATCTCATCAGACGCGAGACCAGTTGTGCTTACCTGGGAATTCTCGGGATGAGTGTCCACTTATAGGCTAAAGCATGACTTCATTAAGTTATAAGGATCCAACTACTTTGATTAGTCACTGATATTGTTTATTAGTAGAATAAACGATGTCCATCATGTTGTGTGTTTTCTCTTGCCTTCATTGATTTTATGAAACTTTTCCACCAAAAACATTTCATTCCGACTCCTATGACCTTATGTTTTCCCCTACTGCTTGTAGACACGTAGCTAGTCCAATGACTCTCTTGCCCATGATTTTCCTAGCCATTAAAACACAAATCACACTACGTCATTTTACTAAAGATATTCACTATCAAGCAGAAACCTAACCAACTTTTATCGCATAACTACAAGGTTTTATAAATAATATAAATCGTTTTACCAAAACTCCTTTCAAATTTAAATTATTTTCGGATCATACCTGATTAAATTCAAAACTTCAAACCGGCCACGATAAACTATTTTTAAAACGTATAAACAATGAAAACTTCAAAAGTTTGAAGCATTTCTGAAACACACTACCACCCGAATGACCATCTATAAGTTTTCTTTATATAAGCTATATGGAGACAACCTATCCTTTTATAGTTTTATTTCGTTAAATCTTTTAAAACTTTTCGCCTAAACTTGACAGCAATCACCGTCTCCTTTTTCAAACTTATCATCACCAATTTTCTTTCCGGCTCCTGATCTTTCTTTTGGAAGATGCCTCTACGACAAGACCCACGTTTGCCTACCTGGGAACTATCGATAAGAGTACAGTATGCCTATAGGCTCAAGGCATGTTACCCTAATTCAAAAGGATTTTTTTCCTTTCCTCCGTTTCAGAACAATCCAAGCTCTAATCAACCTACGTTGTATTATTATCAATTTATTACGATACGGTTCCCCTTCTTTTCAAAGTTTCAAAATTTTCTCGAGACCATACCTGTCAGATTCAAATTTTCAAACTAGCTGCAGAACATAGCATGGAAGCTCTAACCGATCACATGGTGTAATCCGGAATCTCCTTATCTATATAAGAAACTCACTACTCGAGCTAATCTACACAAGAACTACAATTTCTGATATAATTCATTACCCCATACCCAAACTTTTCTTAGTTCAACAAAACCCCATATCCCAATGGCAAATCTCCCAGCAGCATATGCTGAATCTTCAAATGCAGCAAAAATTCATCCTTTCCTTCAGTTTACAAATTTACACAATCAAGAGAGGTATCAAAAACTCAAGCAGCATGAAGTTCTTACTATTAGCGATATTGATTGGCAACGAATGGGAATGTTTGATTCCAGTGGTTTACTGGCAAGATTACTACTACCTAATACGCCTTGGCGCCGTTTCTTCGACATCCTAGAACCATCATACGATGAACTGGTGTATGAGTTCTTGTCCACTTTCTATTACAAAAATAATGAAAATCTTACCAATAAATCCATTCACTTTCAACTTTGTGGGCAAACTCATGTTATGTCATTAACCGAATTCGCAGTTCATCTGGGCATATATACAGATGAAGAAGTTAAACAACCCATTTTTACGGAGGCATCAACCACTTATTCCTCCGCGGATTTGGTAGATTTTTGGCAATGCCATTCATTAAAAGAATGGTGTAGCCACAATAATGTTGCGGACTTCATAGACCCTTGTTGTCAATATATGCACCGTGTTGTAGCCAACACTATCACGGGGCGCAGGCATCATCAAAGGGTTAGAACAATTGAACTTTTCTATCTGTATAGTATTTTTAAGCAAGTTCCTTGTAATATTGCCCACGAGCTTGCTGTATATTTTTCTAATCAACAATCACATCCTCTGAAAAGTCTCATGGGAGGGTCTTACATTACAAAGATAGCACAATCATTAGGTGTCTTAAGTGATCAGATTATCCAGGGATTATCTCCACCAAAGGCACCTGGGATTGTAAATCCTTACACCATGAGGCTAACCCCTGTTCATATTGGTACACTAACACAACCATCACAGTCGGAGGGAGCTCCAGTTATTTTAGAGAATACCTTCCCACAAAATTTACAACAATCATTTTTGCAGCTTCCTCAACCGTCTTTTTATCGGTTTGATATGCAACTACCCCTGCCATACATACAAGAACCTATTACACCTAACTTATCCCAACCTTTAACACCGAACGTCTTACCAAGCTTCCCATCGTTATTTTACGAGGAGAATTCAACAATGCAAGTAACTCGGTTTGATGAAAACATGATGACACAAGAACAGTTAGCATCAGAACCCTTTTTGCAAGCACCATT
The DNA here is from genome assembly GCA_030545235.1 of Helianthus tuberosus. Lineage (NCBI taxonomy): Eukaryota > Viridiplantae > Streptophyta > Magnoliopsida > Asterales > Asteraceae > Helianthus > Helianthus tuberosus. Next base: position 202,513,085 of record CM060351.1, on the reverse strand, counting down.
ACTGTCACATTCTTTCCAGTCACTGTTGGACGAAGTAGAACAACTGCCAACAACTAATATAGCAGGCCCAAGTACGGTGCCTCAAATGGATCTACATCTAGATCAAATGAAAGTTGAAATGGCTAGGTTAAGCAATCAGGTCCAAGATTTGTCACGGCAAGTACAATGGCTGACAGAAAGGAATCAATGGTTGGAAAGCATGCTAGCTGCTCGTATGCAACTGGATCCACTACCTCCACTACCTGATAGTTTTGAGCCTGAAATTGATCCATTACATGACTTATTTCAAATGTAATTTGTCTACAGCATACTAGACCATCAAACAAACAATGCTATCTATGTTTTGATTCAATTAAGGTTGTGTTATATTGATGCCTATTTGATTTAAACAATGCTTCAATCTTATTTGTTTTCCTCACTTAACTAGAAGTGCTATGTGGACCATGCAACGAAACGCGTAATTTTGGGTGCACACTTAATTACAGGGTTCGATGCATGCGAATCATAGGAAGCCTTGTTAAGTAAAGTGGCAGATAAAAACGTTATGTGGTTATGTGAATTATCCATTACTTGCTTAATTGTACACACATTTGTTTGCATAACATTTACATTACATATCTAGCATAGCATGGTGCCACACAAAACAATTTTTATACAATGATCCTCGTAAATTCATCGGAATTTGCAGCACCAAACAATGACTTGATTATCATTGCAATTACATTCTACGGTCTCTTTCGAATAAATTTCGGGACGAAATTTTCTAAAGTAGGGGAGACTGTAACAACCTTGATTTTCAAACATGTACTTGTTTGATACACATATCGTATTTTGAAGAGCATTTTATTTGATACATGTTTGCTTTGTTGCTTTTACATGGTCTACCGGCCCAAACACGTGTATATTTGCAATTTTGATTGAGTTTTATGCTTATAAACAAGATAATATTAATTACAAGGGCCTAACATGTCATTATGTGAAAGTATAAGTTAAGGGACCTAATTTTCATTCCTTAAAACTTGCTCAAAAACTTTGATTTTAAGTCCAAGGACTAAAACCATCATTTTAGAAAGTACAAAAGTCCGGGGACTAAATTGTAACTTTTGAAACTTAAATGTTCGGGTTAAAAAACGTAAAACGGGTAAAACATAAAGTTTAGGGTCCTTTATGACATTTTTGAAACTAGTTTTATAAATAAAAATATAAGTTTTAAAACTTTTAAAAGTTTAGGGTCTAAAATGCAATTTTGGAAACTTATATTTTTATAAAATAAATAAACATGTATTTTTGAAATTTAAGTCCAAGGACCATTGGGTCATTTTATCAAACTTGTAGTCTAGGGACTACTCTTACCATTCTTAAAACTGTTTTTCAGTTAAAAACCCTAACCGGGTTAAATTTTATAAAGGGAATCAATGTTTAGAAATTTAATTCAGTTAACATTTTCAGTTAGCAAGTCCAGGGACCCTTCTTGACATTTTCGAAATTAATTTAACCGGATTAACTAACCCAGTTAGTTATTTTATAAAGGAAACATGTATTAAAGCTAACCTAGTTAGGCATTTTGGTTAATTAGTGAGGGACCTGTTTTGACTAACTCAGAAACACCAGGGACTGATCTTATAACTTCGATTCAAACCGGTTATTACCGTTTGTATCGCCGGAAATCGGTCCAAAACGCAAACAAACAAGTTACACTGATCGATGAGCATACCTGCATGTTCTCCTCGACAATTTGAAACCGTCCAACACTTCAATTCCACCAAACCATGCATTCCTGTTTACGAAATCGGATATTCCTTTTAAAATCTATGTGAAACTAATTTTGTCTGAATTCGGTTGTTTCTGAATCAATTGAACATGTTATAACCTACCTGAAACCTCTACGACCCTCCTACACTTCTCAAAATCCACTAACACTCACAAAAATCACCTCTGTTTCGTACCTGCAACTGGTCAGTCGGACTTACCCGCCGGAAGTAGCCGGAACACTAAACTGGTCGATACCGGACCCGTCTCCGATCATCATTAGGCATAACATCCATCATTAAATGTACTGTAATGTTTAATTTGATTATAAACGTGGTTTGATCGACTAATCAGGACGGTTGACTTCTGTTGACCTGCTTATTGGGGAAGATGATGATATATGTAATTATTTTACATTTTTTTTAAAAACAGTTTACAAATTAATTCATATCAATTCGACATTTATTTGATAAAATCTGAAATTTTTATCATATATTCCTGACATATTGGTGTATTTATTAAAAATATAAAAGTTTGTAAAATTTTTATAAATCCATTTTATTTTAATTAAAAACTGTTCTGATTTCAAATATTTATATTAATTCTAATTTTTAGAATTACTTAATGAAATTTTTATGTTAAATATTTTGAACAGTATACTTTGTGAAAATAATTTTTTATAAAATATTTAAAACTGTTTTATAATTAAAACAGTTAAATCTTATGTTTTATAGAATTAATTGTATTAATTTAATTATTCTAAGTTGTAAATTATTTCCAAAACTATTTTTTTATTATTATGCATGTTATATTGAGATTATTAAAAATCAGAAACCATGTTTAATTACCTTGCATGTTATTTTTAGATAATAAACTTTATAAAATCAGTTTTTGTGCAATTATTCTTTTAATTCCAGAATATTATGTAAAATTAATTAAAGGCCATAATATTTACTTTAAATCTGTATTATTGCATGTCAATATTTAAAAATATTATTTCTAATTTTTCTGTTTTAAATAATTATTTAGGTAATTATTTACACAATTATCCAGTTATTTCATTTTAACAAATAATTAAACTGTTTATTTAAAACATATTTATTTTCTGCCATGATAATTATTTTTAATCTAACTTATACTTGTTATATAATTAAAATGTCATTTTTAATTATTCTGCCCTAAATTAATTATTAGATAATTAATTTGTATAATTATCATATTATTCTGAAATTTCATATGTTTTAATAAGACAGAAAATAATTTATACATTCTGTAATTAAACTTGGACTTTTGAATTATATTTTAAACTCTTAAATTATACAAACTGTTTACATAATTTTATAAGATATATATATATATAATTATATATATGTAAATAAACTTAAAGTATAATTATTTATTTATATATATATTATTTGTTTAAATATACAAATAATAATATCATACTTATTGTTTGTGTAACTCAGTAATTTTATATAAACACTTCTTAAATTTATCAAGTTACCAAGTATTCCCCAAACAGATTGTCAAACCGTACAACACAAAACCTTGTCACCCGTTTATACAAAATCACAGTGTTGCCTTTGTTAATGCTATGTTCCATATGTGTTTGTTTCATGCATGTTATAGAGTAGCGTGGAAAGACTTGTTCCTGCAAACTCTTATCTATATATTTATTGGGATTTATTTCGCAAACAAGGTGAGTTCATAGTCCCCTTTTTTTTGTTTTACAATATTTTCGGGGTGAAACATATGTATAATGTGATACAAACTCATTTGCATTTTTGTGGCTATCCTGATTGTTTTCTTGCAATTGTTTGATTACTTGATGCTTAAACATTACATTCATTAACTCCGTACAAGCCGAACGGTAATATTATAGCGCTATAGGTGTGACGTCCCATCCAACTTCCAGTTCAGACCCTTTGTTGTTGTTGTTGTTGTTGTTATTCATGTTATTCAATGCGGAAGTTTGGGTGATCAACGCCGTGTTTACGTCTACAAGGTTTGAATGTTCACCAAGCGGGACTTGTTTCATTCAATTGTTTAGAACATATCAAATGCCACATTGTTAAACATTTTATTTCATTATCACATTATTTGTTTACTACCAAACTAACCAAAACCTATGAACTCACTCAACCGTTTGTTGACCCAAATTGTTTTTAACATATGTTTCAGGTGTTGATGTTGAAGTTAGCTTTTGCAAGGATCACATAGGATTGCAGGACAAGTGCCTTAGCTTAAAATAAAAACAAAGACCTTTGTGAACAATGTGTTGTATTTGTTTGTACCAGTTTGGATGTGAATGCAATCCTATCAATCAACTTAATCATTCTTCAACTTTAATTTAATTACCATGTGCTCATATGCATTCTATCAAGTTTCGTGATGCCCTTGACGTTTCCGCCTCCGGTCAGGGTGTCACAACTGAGCATGCTAGCACATTGATTTCACAGACACTTTGTTGCATATGTTTACTCAACATATGGACAGATTGATTTACACTACATTTCTACTGCATATATTTACTCAGCATATGGGCACAATTGATTTCATGGACATTTCTACTATGTATGTTTACTTAGCATACTTAGTACATGGTTTTTACATGACATGCTTATATTTGGTATGACATTTGGTATGTTTAACGGGACAAAAATACGTTCATTAACATTGATCACGCCGCTCGGTAGTATGTAGTGGTACCATAGGACTTGGCAAATCCTGTTCCCGGCTTCCTAGGTTTGTTTGGAAGTAAGGAATGACAGAATCCGAAAACATTTTTTTGATAAACCTTTATCTTGTTAAGGGTTTATCCGACAGTCTCAAGGTTTGAATGTATACGATAAACACTACTACATAAATGTTTGTATCCATAAAGCATTGATTTTGAAAAACACAACTTTTGATTCAAACTATGGTTTATTCAAAGACATTGTTTTGTACATAACATTTGCTTTCACATGACATTTGATTATACTTGACATTATACCTATGGTTTGAGTAAATACTTTTTATTCACCATACATGACATTTGGTTATACATTGACATTATACATATGGTTTGAGTAAACACTTTTTACTTGCCATACAAGACATTTGATTATACAAGACATGGTTTACAATTGACATTGGACATTGTTTACTTATAATATTTTGACATTGGGTTAACATGACATTTTTGGTGGTTATTTAGTAAGTGATTTAAATAACGAGGCGTGTGTAATATGATAAAAGCATGGTAGATACGCCGCTGGTACTTCCTATACATAAGTGCTTTTATAATATTACATATCGTAGCGTTATTTAAACCACTTCGACATAGACAAAGACATGACACTTTTTATACAAATGACACATTTTATGCAAATGACATATTTTCACAAGACATTGTTTTACAAATGACATAATTTACACAAATTCATTTTTACTTGGTTATTTATTTAACCGTGCATTATTCTTTTATATCATTTGATTTTCCTATTGAATTTCTTATTGATTTTCATATGATTTTATAAAAGAAAACACTTTTTAAAGGTTCATGACTATTTTTTGTTAAACACTTCTTTTAACTACAAGTCATTAATCCTTCAACAACAAAATCTATGTATCTCACAGGCATTTTTATGCTGACGTACCTATTTTCACATGTGTTTCAGGAGCTAATGTTTGATGATGATCGTGAGACACTTAGGCTGACTTGGTCCTTAGTGACATAAAAATGAAGCAAGAACAGTTTAATTTATGATATGTTTCTGTTATTTCCAAGACAATGTAAACAATCTAATAAATAAAACTAAACTTTAAATTCCATGTGTTATGAAACAATAATTCTGTCGCTCCAATCCCCGACGTTTCCGTCGCGGTTTGTTGTTTTACGCGGTCGGGGTGTGACAGAAGAGTAGGTATCAGAGCTCATGGTTATAGGAAATTAGGTTATTAGTAATGCTTTGACCTAGACTATAACCTTTCTAGGACCCTAACACAAGTTATCTTGTGTTTAGATCTTGAAACATACATATCACCTATCCTTAGGTGATTACCAAAACAAGAACACGAATTACAAATCCATTTTGAAAATCAATCATCTATTTTAGATGATTTGTTATAAGGTTTTTAACCTTCTAAGTTTTCAAAATCTCGTCAAAGTTTGGGTCTAAATAATGTGAACACGTGCAATCTGGAAGGGTGGGTGCCTGTACCTCGAGTTTTTTGTCTAGGCTATATACAAATCCACATAATCGGACCAGTCACTCTTACCTGGGAACTCTTGGGGTGAGTGTCTACTTATAGGCTAAAGCATGTCTTCGCGATACATTATTATGACCCATTTACTTTGATTAGTCACTGTGTGTCGTTTGTTTGTTTTGGGGTAACGAACAAATGACCACCATCCTTGCATTTTGTAAATATTTGCAACATCTCATTTGTTTCACCATATCATCTCACTCGTTTCCTCTCATGTTTTCCTCTTTTAGAATGCCTCCTCGACAAGACGCACAACAACCTAACACCGAACTGGCAACTATCATAGCACAGCAGATGGCTGCTGTACTACCAAATCTCATCACTCAAAAAATCATATGAAGTTACCAGAAACATACCAGTAATTCAAGTGTTATGATATCCTTCATCAAGAGTGACGGCTTAGTGCCGCTACGGCTGCAAACAGAGTTGCCACGCCAAGTTGCAAGCCACTGTCATCGCCTGATAATACTTCAAATCCCAAATAAATCGACAAACATACAGTCTGTACTTTTCACCACAAACACAAAAAGCATGTCTTTTCATTACTACTGGCAACAACACAACCACCAGCATCACATCTAAAACAACAGCGAGAAACAACATGGCCAACACCACTAACACTATCGTTTAATCAATCTCAGAAAGCAAAAAAAAAAACAAAAAACAAAAAAAAATTACCAACATAAATCGACTCAGATCCAGAAAAGATCATCATCGTCGTTGAACCCACTCAGTAGCGCTATGGTTGCAACCAGAGTTACCATATCAGGTAGCAAGTCACCATCATTGTTAGGTTCGCCTTTGACGACCACAACTTTCTCCTCACTTTCTCAAAAAATCATATGAAGTTACCAGATCTCAAAAAATCATAACTTTACAGATTTGAAAAATATGAAGAAACCCTAGATCTACAAAAATACAAGATACATACAAGGGTGATATGAGTTCTACAAACATACAGGATACCGGATCTGGTGATATGGGTTCTACAAAAACGAAAAGAGTTCAACAAAAACGAAAAGAGAGAAAGGGGTAAGAAACTGAACAAGTACCGTAGATCTGAATCGCCTTGTTGGATCTGCTTGTTGGATCGGCTTGTTGGATCTGCTTGTTGGAGGTTCATTTGTGAACAACCCCCTTGATAGTGAATTGTGTGAATTAATCCTAGGCCTTGATTATCAATACACAAGTGTATATTAAAGGCCAGGATTTGATGATGAAAATACACTAGTGTATTTTACGATTTGATGATGTAATTCAATGGTCAGGATTTGTTCACTCAGTTAACAAATACACTAGTGTTCACTCTAGAACCCCATCCTCTATATATATGGTTTAACTATGTTTAATTACTTTAAATACGTCGAATTAATTTATTTATATTTTTCTATTAATACAACAATAGAAAATGAATTAAAGACATAATGTTAAATTAGTGATGATGTGTAAATGTAAGCATTGGTAATAATATTTATAGGACTATAGAGAAAAGATACGCTTTTAATGCATTTATAAAAATATGATGTGACAGCTAACTAGAAATAAATATAATGTGGTAGCTAACTAGAAATAAAAATAAATGCATTTAACACTTTGTATTGAGGATGATGTTAGGACCAATAATCTATCTATCAAATCTTGTATATTTTTTTTTGAAAGGCAAACTTCATAAAAACAAGGCGACCTATCTCCAAGGCGGAAATAGGACCCCCAAAACCAACCAAGATTACAACACGTTAAAGTTACACGAACCTTGCCAATCTAGAGAACTCGACTTGAACCTATTCCTATACCAAAGAAAGTCCAATGCCTTAACATCTGAAACAATCTCAACTACATTTCTAAACTTTTTACTAAAAACAATTTCATTCCTAGCCTTCCAGATCCGCCAACATGTCAAAAAAACGATACCGTGGAAAATTTGCTTCTTGGTCCGAGACCCAGCCATATGCGAATGAAGCTCAGCAACATCCTTAATCGAAAAAGTAAAGATAGGAAGTAGACCACACCAAGAAGAAATCCCTTGCCACACACCAACTGAAAGGGAACACGTCGAAAAAACATGGTTTGTAGTCTCTTGAACTTCATCACAAAAATTGCACATATTATTTTCCACATTAATGTTCCTCCTATGAAGAGCCACTTTAGTCGGGATCCTATCCAAAAGAGCTCTCCACATAAAAATGGTGTACTTAATGGGAAGCCATTTACACCAATTAATGATCGGGCCAACATCACATATGCTACCACTTGAAAGCCATTTCTTGGCCGAACCCACATATGATGTCCCATCTTGCCATTCCCACCTATCATCCGCTAACGAAAGACGAACACCTGTCAGTAAACGCTGGCAATCCACCGCAGCTCTCCTATCCTCATCCGATTCCGGGTAATTAGACCACTGCCAACAAACATGTATATACCGTATTCAAACACTCACATGTGTATACCGTATTTAAACTCTCACAATGATGACGGGGGTAGCCCAAGATCAAATAAAATGATTTAAGTACACACGCGCTCGAAAGGTTAAACGGTTCGAAGGTTAAAAAGCTGTGAGGTGGGGAAAAGCAATACGGAAACAGTAACCAGTCACATCCCGAGATTGCTTCACCAACCCACCAGCCGCAAAAGCAATGCAGGTCTGCAAAGCACATGCTATTATCCAGGGGTCAAAAGGCTTCAACCCCCGAAAGGGCAAGCCCCTCACTGCAAGCAAGGTCACTAGTCAAATGCATTCCTCTTTGGGAGGTGTCTTCTCCTATATATTTGACACTTCATTAACTGAGTGAGAATATCCTGGGCCAGTAAAGATTCCTTAAAACTCTGGTCATTCATTACGAGTACTTGCTTCATGTGAGTTACTCCCTTTCACATCCAACACACACATTCCCTTTGCTCCTTCATCCGAGTCTGAATATACTTCAGAGGAGGATCTTTAGCAAACAATAAAAATAAACTAGTGAACCTCCTTCCACGTCTTGCAAACGTGGGGGGACCCCACGACCTGCGTTAGGCAAAGTTGAAACCATCAACCCTTTTGCCTGACCAGCCCAGCTACTATCCTTGGTCTATTATTTGTTGCTTCAACAAGTTGGCGCCCACCGTGGGGCTACGCCGCTATTTCTCCTAAAAAAGACCTAGTAGTGTAGCTCTTTTCTCTTGAAACTGCCATGTCTGAAGGTGGATCCCCGGCTGAAGTAAATCAGGTTCCAAACACCTCAACCCCGGGTAGTAGCCAAGCTCATGTGGCTAAACCAACCTCTTTCTCAACTCCGGGGAGCACTCCCGAGTTTCTCACCTTTAACACTCCAACTCCGTCCAGATCCGGAGTTCCTTCCCCAAATATTGGTGTTTCTGACACCCCAGCACGTGTTGAACTTACCCCTGAGGGAGTTGCCAACAATTTCCTTGAGTTGAGGTCTCTCCTCAACCAATATGTGAATAGAGAAAGAGACAAGGGAGTGAGGATTCGTCTAGACTATGACGAGCCGGAACCAACATTGTCTCCCGGACCTCCCATCCCTCCTTTTACAACTAGGAATGAGGCTGGTCCCAGTAATCCTCCAAACCCTAATCCATATCTATCCACAATGGTGAATCCTACAGTACTTCCTATCTTTTCTTCCCAACCAATTACAAGTGGTGCTCCTTTGGGGCATGAGCTAACCCATGACCAGCTCCTTCAGTCCCCAGTAACTAGCCTCCCGGCTTCTACAAAAACTTCGTGGGAACAAGCTCTGTCCGTGCTCCCCTTGGCACGGAGTGCTGTTATGAGCACCCCCTTTAGAGTTAGCTGCTCAGTTGCACCCGGAAGCCTTCAAGGCTTCAACCCCATGCCCCAGATGATGGCCCAGATGATGGCTAATTTCCCGTGGCAGCACTTTATTAATCAGGTGCTGGCCACTCAAGGGAACAACAGCAATGGCAATAACGTGGGTGCAAGGGCTGAAGAAGACTTGGCCAAACCATATAAGTCAAGCAACCATTCATGCTTTTCACAGCAAATAGCTGATTATGATTTTCAAGCAAAGATCAAGATGCCTCCTCACATCAAAACGTACGATGGGACTGAAGATCCTGAGGACCATCTTCAGATCTTTACCGGTGCAGCAAGGATAGAGAAATGGTCAAACGCTGAATGTTGCCTAATGTTCATGCAAACCCTTGTTGGATCTGCCAGGATCTGGTTCAACGACTTACCTGCTCGGAGCATTCGAAGCTTCGACGACCTCAGCAAGGGTTTCCTGGCCAATTTCTCCCAACAAAGGCGATATGTCAAAGACGCAACAGTAATCTTTCAGATAAAACAACGTGATGATGAAAGTCTTCGAGCGTTCATCGAACGATACAAGAAGGAAGGTCTAACTTATGTGGGGGCGGACGGGAAAATGAGAGTGACTGGTTTCATGAATGCCATCACATCCAAATATCTCACGAGAGATTTCAACAAATCCCTACCCAAGACCTTGGAAGAAGCTCTTGAAAGGGCTGAAGCCCACATCCGGGGAGAGGAGGCAGTAGACATTAAAGAGCAAAGGAAAAGAGGATCCAGCTGGCGAAGCAATAGTCCAGCTAGAAAAAGGGGAAACTTCAACTCTTATGACAGACGACCAAAGGGTTCAGACCATCGAAGGTTTGAAGGCCGGAACCCTCCCAGCAGGGAAAAAGGCATGAGTTTCACACCCCTCACAAAGACTCCACAAGAAATCCTCGCAACAAAAGAAGTCAAGCAAAACTTTCGGCCTCCTAGACCTCTCCCCAAAAGTAGAACAAATGAGAACTCCACACAGTATTGTGAGTTTCATGAAGAAAAGGGTCACCACACCAATGATTGCTTCCAGCTCAAGAAAAGAATTGAAGAAGCTGTTAAGTCCTGAGAACTCGCTCACTTGGTAAAAGGGGTACGGGACAAAATGGCTGAAGGAAAGGGCAAGGAAGTCAATATGGTGGATTTCGATGGAAGGGTTCCTCACAAGAGACAGCGGTTGGAAGCTTGGGAGCTTCAGTGTGTTTGCTTCCCCCCAACAGAAAAAGACCCTCTTTCAAGCCCTCTTGTGGTAGAAGCTACTGTAGGAACGTTGCAAACAAATAGAGCATACATAGACACTAGGGCAGCCACTGAAATCATGTCCGAGAAAATTTTCAACCGCTTGAGCAATGAAGAACGTTCAAGGCTTCAACCCTCTGGAACCTCCATAAAAGGTATTGCCGATGTACCCCTTAAGCCTTTGGGGCAAGTGACACTTGATGTTCGTTTCAGCGAAGGTCAGAAGGAAAGAATTCAACCACTCACCTTTGTGGTTATCAACATACCTTCAAACTACGATGTGATCATTGGAAGACCAGGACAGTGTGCATTCTACATGGCCGTGTCTGTTGGCCATGGCACGGTTAAATTTCCCACCGAGAGGGGTATAGCAACCCTTCAACCCTCTCAAGAAGCATACCTGGTTGAGGGTGAAAGCTCCAGAAATGAGGAAGACAAGCAAAGGCTAATCATAAATCCTAAGTGCCCTGAACAGAGAATAAGGGTCAATCCGAGCCTTTCACAAGAAACCCTCTCATATCTAGAAAAGTTGCTGACACATTACAACGATGTCTTCGCTTGGTGTCCAGAGGATATGACGGGGATCCCTCGGAACATTGCTGAACATGAGTTAAGAATACCACCGGATGTCAAGCCTGTGGTCCAAAAGAAAAGAAGTTTAGCACCTGAGAGAAGCCTGGCTGCTTGCCAAGAAGTTGAAAAGCTCGTATCAGTCGGCATTCTCCGAGAAGTCAAGTATCAATCATGGGTTGCAAACCCGGTAATGGTCAAGAAACCAGACAACTCTTGGAGGATGTGCATAGATTTCAAGGATCTTAACAAGGCTTGTCCTAAGGATTGCTATCCGTTACCAGAAATTGACCTCAAGGTTGACTCCCTCACCGGTTACCCTTTTAAGTGCTTTCTTGATGCTTACAAAGGGTATCATCAAATACTCATGAAAGAGGAAGATGAAGAAAAGACAGCGTTCCACACTGATAAAGGAATCTTTTGTTACCAAAAGATGCCTTTTGGCCTCAAAAATGCTGGAGCAACCTACCAACGTCTAGTGGACAAAGCCTTTGCAAGCCAAATTGGTAAAAACATGGAGACATATGTCGACGACTTGGTGATCAAAAGCAAGACGGAGTATCAAATGCTCGATGACATTCAAGAAACTTTCAAGAACCTCAGAAAGGTTAACATGAAGCTCAACCCTGAAAAATGTTCATTTGGGTTTGAGGAAGGAAAGTTCTTGGGTCACATTGTTGGGAAACAAAGCATCAAGGCTAACCCAAACAAGGTGAAAGCTGTTCTTGAAACCAAACCACCAAAAACCAAGAAGGAGGTTGAAAGCCTAAACGGGAAACTTGCAGCCTTGAAGCATTTTACCTCCAAGCTGGCTGAAAGATCTCTGCCCTTCTACAAAACGCTCAAGAATTGCTCTGATAAGAAGGACTTCAAATGAACCGATGAGGCTGAAGAAGCCTTCAGCCAAATGAAACAACATCTTGCTGTCACACCCCGACCACGTAAAACAACAAAACGTGGCGGAAACATCGGGGAGTGTTGTAACAGAATCATTGTTTCATAACACATGGAAATTGAAATACTGTTTTATTGAATAAATGAGTTACAATGTCTTGATAATCAAAGAAACATAACATATATAACCAGTCTGCATCTTTTTATTGTCACTAAAGCCCATGTCCGCCTAAGTGTATCTTGATCAATCCTATGCTTCATTTCCTGAAACACATGTGAAAATAGGTACGTCAGCATAAAAATACCGGCGAGTACATAGGTTTTGTGAAAATAAGATTCATGACTTAATTTTAAGAAATTGTTTAATAACAGTCGGTCATGAACCTTGTAATTTGCTTTGTCCTTGTAAATCATTTGAAAAACAATAAGTTCCGATGATACGTATAAATAAGAGAATAATTCATGGTTAAATGGATAACCATGTATAAATGAGTTTGTATAAGTTAAGTTGTTTGTAAAACAATGTATTGCGAAAAGTATGTTATTTGTATAAAATGTTATATGTCATAAACTGAAATGATTCAAATAACGCTATGATATGTAATACCATACAAACACTTATATATAGGAAGTACCAGCGGCGTATCCACCATGCTTGTATCATATTACACACGCCTCGTTAATTAATCACTTACTCAAAACAAACCAACAATGTAATAAGTCTATGTTTAAACCAATAGTCAAAAGTCCTTGTATAAACCGTGTCAAATGTTTATAGTCCAAAATTAGTCAAGTAATGTGTAACCAAAATGATATGTATGGTAAGTAAAATAAGACTACTTAAACCATAAGTAAAAAAATGTACAAAAACAAAGTATTGAAGTAAAACTTGGTTTAAATCAAAGCTATGTTTTGTGTAGTATATGCATGCTATACTGATATAAACATTTATGTGGTATTGTGAAAATTCATACATCCAAGCCTTGCGACAGTCGGATAACTATGTAAAAATGAGTTATCAAAAGAATATGTATTCGGATTCGGTCATTCCTTACGTCCAAACAAAACCCGAGATTTCAGGAATGGGATTTGTCAAGTCCTATGGTACCACTACCTTCTACCGAGCGGCATGATCGGTGTTAATGAATGTATAGTATAGTTTAAACAAACCAAATGTCATACCAAAATGTAAGCATATGATGAATAAGAAATGTACTAAGTATGCTAAGTTAACATACAAAGCAGAAAAGTCATGTAAATCAATGTGCTAGAATGCTATCAGTTAACATACATAGCAGAAATGTAATGTAGAACCATGTACTAAGTATGCACACAATGGACATACATAGCATAAAATGTAATGAAATCATGTACTATAATGTACTAATGAACGTAGGAAGTATATGATGTGAAAACAGGAAAGCATGAAAGTAACAAGTAGGCACATGTGTTTCACCCCAAAACAGTTTAGAAAACAGTAAAAGAGGGGTCTATGTACTCACTTGAGATTGCTCAGAAGTCCTAGGATAACCACCAAGAAATGCTAGAGATCACGGAATCAAACGGCACCTAATATAGGTAACTATGTTAATAAACCGGACCTAAATCGGAAGATCTGATAGAATGAGGTTTCGTAAACCAAACGAGTGTAGAGACTCGTGTCATATGGTTTAAAAAAGCCTACATACTAAATGAAACCTAACCTAAGTGCTTTCGACCCATCGCGACCCATTTAGGTAGCTTATGCTACTTTAACGCGTCGTTCGCGTGAAACGCGTTCGGACCGCCTAACTAGTCCTATGACAAGTGTTATATGCCTAAACATGTTACATAATCAGTTATGTGACAAAAGTTTAGGTTACATATGCTTAATTACCAATTATACATGAAAAGGGTATTCTGGTAATTTACCTAAGGCATATAAACTACCTATCATACAACTACTTAAACGAAGAGACCATAAGGTATAACCTCGGAAGGTTATTCCCTATATACTATGGTCACTTAATGTATTTGGTCGGATCCTAATGATCGAACAAACTGGGTCGGGTTCGAAGGTATAAGTGATTTATTAGATCGCTTACCCTACGACCCTAGACAACGTGGTAATCAGTAGGCATAGTCCCAAGGGACTATAACCAACGTGATTACACTCACGTTGCGAAGTTCAAACGAACTTCGCATTGACCATAAACTGGTCAACGCAGAAAGTCAAACAAAGTTTGACTTTCAGACTCGAAAAGACTCGAAAAGCAATAAAAGAACGAAAGAATACTTACGAAGGGTCCCCGAATGCTAATCTCGATCCAAGAATCTCAGGTATGAAACAATGGTTTCAACTTAGAGTTTCTAAGATCAAAATTCTAGTGGGTTTTGAAGTTGTGGGGTGGGGTATTTATAGTTTTTGGGTAACCGTTAAGATCGTTTCATGGAAACCGTGCTTTAATCGCATCCGTACAAGTGTTGCAAAGTTGTGGTGACTAAAAATGGGTTCTTATCAGCTGACTAGACAAGTGTGAGTGTGTGGTTGAGGATTAAACAACTGCAAATCTGATGTTAAATACACTTAATCTGGTCTGGTTAGGTAGTCGCGTAGTGCTACTGCAAAGGCATTAGGCAGTCGCGCTACGCTAGCACCCCCCTGCTTCAGAAATGTTTCAAAAGTGGCAGAAATGGTCCCTGCACGTGTTTAAGGCATTTTTCGATGCGTTTGAACCCCGTTAACCTCATTTCAAGGCTCTAAAATGAATTTAAAGTATAGGGAACTCAAAACATGCTCAAAAATATGTCGGATGATGGTTCGTTTGGTCGTACGATCGCGATGTTCGCTTAATTACGACGGAATGCGCACAAGTGTGAAAAACGATCCAAAATGCGCGACGAATGGATTTTTCTTATGCCAAACACTAAAATAAAATGTTTTAGTGCTTACATAAATTTTTGGATGTCCGGATGTATTCAGAACGTAAGATATGCGCGAAAGTGCAAACTTGTGCACTTTTTGACGCTTTTAGTCCCTGAATGACCCTAAAGTTTATTTTAGCACACCGAACCCCTCAAAGCCTATTTCTAAGCTATGTGAAGGATATTTAGGGTATGTTTAATTTATGTTCATGTTCCAGAATGTCTGTTACAGTTCAGATTGGCATACTTTCGCAGTTTGTCAACTTTAGTCCCTGTAAGCGAATTAACTTGTTTTTGCCATACCAAAGCCTTCAAAACTTATTTCTAAGTTATGTAAAGGTTATTTAAGGTATGTTAAGCCTATGTCACTATTCCGGAGTGTTTGTTGCATTAAACTGGTTATATTTACGCATCGGTGCGCGTATAACCTTCCAGAAAGTGATTTAGAGTTTGGAATTTGAACAAGAATTGATATGTGCAAATGATACACATATTTATACAAATCCCAAGGATGAAATATAATATTTCATTGGTTCGGTATTTGTTTGATGGCCGTGGAGGCACAGGTGTTACAGTCTCCCCTACTTTAGGAAATTTCGTCCCGAAATTTATTTAGAGGAAACTTGTGAGAGTTTAAAGCATGAAGTTGAAAAGATCGAACAACATTGGTTAGGGTTCTGAAATTCTAGTAACCTTAATAACATAATGCTTGCAATGTAAGAGGGATACTTATATACAAGTATATGAAGCGTCATTGGTGCGTCCACCATACCTCCATTACATCGTTCTCATTTTGTTATTGTTGTCACTATCGGTTCTTACACATAATAAATCTTACTGTGGTTACCGTGCACTGAATCTCATAATTATGTACGCGTCCATAATTAGACAATTCCTTGCATAGTTCACACAGTCTATTTTATAATGTGTAGAAGAAAACCAATGAACAAACCTGTGATGAGTGTGACTAGGCCACCATAGAGTCCTTTTAATTAAATCAATAAATGATCTAAATAGACTATCAAGGAGTCTGTTCAGCTACATCACTAGATGTCGTTCTTTAACCAAATTGTGAATCAATCTTTTTGACTAGACCACTAAAGGGTCTCTTATGAATCATGGAGTGGTACTATATAATCCAAGGGTCTTAAACTATTACATAGAAGCCCATTAAGGATTTAAGGTAGTGCCTTTTGAATATCCTGCTACGAATCCCTCATATGAAGATATGAAAGATTCTACGAGGATTTGGATAACGAATATCCAGAGTATACAAAAACACAAAAATGCATAAAAGAAAACATAAGATGCATAAACACATAGTCACATAACCACCAAATTGTTTAACTAGAAGTTTGTTCTGCTAACAGAGCACATGTATTTAAAGCACACTAGAAATCCATCTCGTGGATTTCATTTGGCACTTTAAACATTTACAAGAATCTATCTATAAAGATAGAAAGATTTTTTTTTTAAAGAGAAATTCGATTTCGATTTTAAGGAACCGAAATGTTCGAATTCAGGTACAAAAGGAATCCAATTAAGGATTCTGATTTGAATGTTAATCATGCACAAGGATCTAAATGTGAAGATAAAGAGATCCCATATGGATTTTTAGAAGTTTAAGATGTTTTGAAACCTTGCACTTGATGTGCTTATGTCAAAACATGAAGTAAGAATGCTTATGAAGTTTGAGATGCTTGATATGTCAAGGCGACATATGAAGCAGAATTTGAAGGTTAAGTCAATGTATGAGGGAAAATATTTTTGAAAACTATGCATGGGGTTCTTTTAAGAAAAATGTGTTTAACGTTTTTGAAACCTTATATATAATACTTTTGAAATCATAAAGTAGGTGTATTAGATAGATATATTTACAAAAATGTTTTAAAATCATGCGAGATGAATTTTTGAAATTATGTATAAGGTTTTTGAAAAACATGAATGATGCTTTTCGAAATCATGCACTTGATAAAAAAAATGTATTGCGTTAATATCGTCTTCAGACTATATGAAATATTTTGAAATTAGGAAGGTTGGTTTTGATAACATGGCCAATGTTTTTGAAATAACATAGACAATGCATCTAGAAAAATTGTTTTCAAACTATATGAAATGTTTTGAGATCATGAAGATTGTTTTGAAATACTTGTACTGTGTATGTTGAAAAATCAAAACGTAATGGGTATGAGATTTGATAATACCCTTAGTTATCTAACCAAGGATTTAAAGGCACAGATGTGCAGAAGCATGATTACTCATAATGTCCCCTTATTTTCTGTACTTTGTTTCCTAGAGTGAAACGAGTACTTAAAATTTTTGAGAGAATCATGAGCGATCATTTGAAAGAGAGAAATCACGAGAGTAGTTTGTAAGGAACATAGTTCCTTAATGCAGGTATCATAGGAAAAATCATACACACATGTAACTATACTTGTATATCAGAATTTGTGAACAACGATTTATTTATAAACAAAACAGATTGTTTCACATTACAAGGAAACAAAAGAACAAAAGCATAAGACAGTAACATCTTCTAGTCAGCCAACTGCTCATCCGTGGGTTAGATTTGCATTAGCAAGCTTTGGGCAATCCCTTAGGAAATGGCCCATCTCGCCACAGTTGTAGCAAGACCCTGGTGAGAAACGAGCTTGAGCAGAGTTGGCTTGTGGTTGGTTTGGACCACCTTGGTTCGGGTTACAACGACAAACATTTGCCAGGTGACCGAGTCGCCCGCATGATGCACACAGATGACACTGTAAGTGAGCTTGGTGATGCCCATTACATTTGTCGCAAAATGGCGCCGTTCCCTTGTATTGCTTCTTAGCAGGTTGTGCTACCACCCGGATGGGTCCTGCTTGATTTGGTACTGCTGTAGTTGGGCAAACCCTTGCCGTATGACCTATAAGTCCACAAATATGGCATTTGCGGCACTTCACACTAGCCTGATGATGAAGGCTACATTGGTTGCACAAGGGTGCAGTTCCGTTGTATGGCTTTCTAGCTGGTGGCCTTGCCACATGGCTAGGTCCTGCTTGATTAGGTGTAACCGCTGCGGGTTTCCTTGAAGCCTTACGCTTCCTTGATTTTGGTGCTGGCTTGACTTCTGCTTCCTTTGGTGGCTCTTGAGTGGCTTCATTGTCGAGACGAGAGGCTTCATTTTCGAGACGAGCCATGGCAATGCCTAAATCCACAGTCTTCTGCATCACTTCGCCTATTTGCTGGACAAATTTGGCTGTTCGCTCGGACATTTGACCAGTGCTGAGAGGAATAGACATTCTAGAAGAAAATGAAAGACATAGGAAGAAACAGGTGAAAGGTTATTGGATAATCAATACCGAATGGTAACGAATGAAAATTGTGATCATTTGTTTGTTACCTAGGGCAAACAAATGAGATGGTGACAAATCAAAGTAAATGGGTTAAAAATAATGTATCGCGAAGACATGCTCGCCTATAAGTGAACACTCATCCCAAGAATTCCCAGGTAAGCACAACTGGTCTCGCGTCTGATGAGATGTATACGAAGTGCTTGCCTAGACAGAAAACCCAGAATACAGGCATTCACCCTTCCAGTTTGCACGTGTTCACATTATTTAAAACCCAAAACCTTGACGAGGTTTTGAAAACTCAAAGGGGTTCAAAACCATATAATAGAGAGTTCAAAACCTTACAATAGAGGGTTCAAAACCTAGTAATCAATCATCCTAGAACAGATGATTAGTTTTCAAAGCGGTTTTGAATTTTATGTTCTTGTTGTGGTCGTCGCCTAAGGATAGGTGACGGTATCGTTTTATGACTAAACGCAAGTAAACTCGCGTTGGGGTCCTAGAAAGGTTATAGACTAGGTCAAAGCATTACTAATAACCTAATTCCCTATAACCATGGGCTCTGATACCAACTTTTCTGACACACCCCGACCACGTAAAACAACAAAACGTGGCGGAAACATCGGGGAGTGTTGTAACAGAATCATTGTTTCATAACACATGGAAATTGAAATACTGTTTTATTGAATAAATGAGTTACAATGTCTTGATAATCAAAGAAACATAACATATATAACCAGTCTGCATCTTTTTATTGTCACTAAGGCCCATGTCCGCCTAAGTGTATCTTGATCAATCCTATGCTTCATTTCCTGAAACACATGTGAAAATAGGTACGTCAGCATAAAAATGCCGGCGAGTACATAGGTTTTGTGAAAATAAGATTCATGACTTAATTTTAAGAAATTGTTTAATAACAGTCGGTCATGAACCTTGTAATTTGCTTTGTCTTTGTATATCATTTGAAAAACAATAAGTTCCGATGATACGTATAAATAAGAGAATAATTCATGGTTAAATGGATAACCATGTATAAATGAGTTTGTATAAGTTAAGTTGTTTGTAAAACAATGTATTGTGAAAAGTATGTTATTTGTATAAAATGTTATATGTCATAAACTGAAATGATTCAAATAACGCTACGATATGTAATACCATACAAACACTTATATAAAGGAAGTACCAGCGGCGTATCCACCATGCTTGTATCATATTACACACGCCTCGTTAATTAATCACTTACTCAAAACAAACCAACAATGTAATAAGTCTATGTTTAAACCAATAGTCAAAAGTCCTTATATAAACCGTGTCAAATGTTTATAGTCCAAAATTAGTCAAGTAATGTGTAACCAAAATGATATGTATGGTAAGTAAAATAAGACTACTTAAACCATAAGTAAAAAAAAAGTGTACAAAAACAAAGTATTGAAGTAAAACTTGGTTTAAATCAAAGCTATGTTTTGTGTAGTATATGCATGCTATACTGATATAAACATTTATGTGGTATTGTGAAAATTCATACATCCAAGCCTTGTGACAGTCGGATAACTATGTAAAAATGAGTTATCAAAAGAATATGTATTCGGATTCGGTCATTCCTTACGTCCAAACAAAACCCGAGATTTCAGGAATGGGATTTGTCAAGTCTGTTAGGATCGGAGGCTCTCATGATTGTGTTTGTTTGTATGTTTGGAACGATTTGTAAATATGAAAACATGTAAAGTGCAGCGGAAATGAAAAACAAACTTTGTAAACACAATCAAATGGAGAAAATAGTTTGATAAACAATTGCTTCTCATAGAGTCAAAAGATTTACAAATCAAAGCAAAAGATTACAGATATGCTTACAAACTAAACTCCCCCTCAGCCTGATGCCCCAAGGTTGGTTGCTCACAAGATGAAAGGATTAGACATGAGGAGAAGGACTCGCCCAGTCAATCAAATGTAACAGTACAGGGTACTGTTACATTTATAGGCAAACCAAACCACTGAGGTATCTCAGCTGACGTCACCATGAAAGCGACGTCTAACAGCCTAACAACCTGTATCTACTGTCTTTACATAAACACTGCTAAGCCTAACTATTGACTATACATAACACTGATTACATACTAACTACTGATGTATAAACACTGTTTCTTCATTCCACTGATGTAGTCAAACACTGATGTCTGAGCATCAGCGCTTTCTTCTAAGGGTGATCAGTCCTTGAATGGGCAGTGCTTAACTCTTCAGCAGTGCTTGAATTCCGTCAGTAGATTGAGCTTCAGCCTTTATTCTTCATCAGTACTTTAGTGTGGTCAGCAGTTGCAAGGCGGCAGTTGTACAGGACAGTGGTTTGGCCATCAGATGTTCTTCAAATCACTTCCAAGGGGAAAGTCTAATGTAAACAACTGCTTTATTATGGATCCACTGCCCTGATCCGGTTTTGGCTTTACATCATCTGTTCCTCTGGTAGGGTTCAATCCCAACAATCTCCCCCTGGAACAGATGATGCCAAAACCCTTCATTATTCTGGATCTTTATTAACTCATCAGAAGTTCCTTATCTTGTCTTTTAAATTCTGCTTCAAAGTCCTTGGAACTTGATTCTTCCTCATCCCTGCAAAGTGTAAGCTCAAGGAGATCTTGCAGATCTTCAACACTCAGGCACAGTGCTTGTTCCCTTGATATGCGCTTCACTACACCATTAGATCTGAGCAAAGTCAATACATGGGTCTTTTGATCAGACTACCACTTTAGTATTTTTGAACCTAATGGGTTTCTTGGGAGAGGTTTATTTGCAGATGAGTTTGGAGATGGTGGCCTGGTAAGGACTGCATGGGCAGAGTCTGCAACCTTTAATAACTCAGGATTTTTAGCTAGCATTTGTTGAAGAACCATTTTTATAATGTAATCTTCTGCTGCTTTATCCTGAGCTGTCTCTTCATCCATTTGCTTTTGTTTACTTCTTTGATAAAGGATGGTAGCAGGTGGAGTTTGAGATGGTGGTGATGTAGTTGAAGTGATGGTGGTTGATTTTGTGGAGATGGCAGTGGTTTGGATAGTGGGTGACTAACTAACAGTTGTTGAAACAACTTGTATTTCAACCACTGTTGTTATTACAACAGATGTTGTAACATCTGTTGTCTTCTGCTTTTTAGCAGGGGATGATGGTAGTGATGAGGTGGTTTTTGGTGGTGATGTGTTGAAGTAGTGGTGGCAGTTGTTTGGGTGACATATGTTGTTAATGGTGGAAGTGTAAGTGATTTTGTGGGAACATAAGTTGTGGTTGAAATAGTAACTGGCTTAGTTTTAGAAGCTGTGGTGGTTGATTGCCTTGTTTTTCTAACATGACTCTTCTTTAATGAAGTACCAACCTCTTCTTTTTTTCTTTTTGCAGAACTAACTTTTTCTCAACCAAAGCTCTGCTCTCATCCCTTACCCTTTTAATATCAGCAGTGGTTTTGAGACCAGCTGAATTGACTTGACTTTGAACGATCCTCATTTGTGTATTTTCATCATCTGCTTGAATTTTTAGGGTTTCATCACCTCCCTTTTCCTTTTCTTTGACAGATGTTTCAGCAGAAGTTACTGAAAGATTTTCCTCAGAGTCATTTTTCTCCCCCTTTTTGGCATCATCAACTCTTCCGAAGATAGTGCAGGGGTTGAAATAAATTCCACAGCTCATCTGGAGTAGAAGCAGATGATGGAGTAGCTGTTGGAGATGGTGCAGCAGTGGATGGTACCGTTTGTGCTTTCAATAACTGTTGCAGTATGTCTTTGATTTCTGCAACAGATGTATCCAGTTTATCAATTCTAGTCGTCAATTCTTGGTACATTAAACCATCACCCAACTTAATGGGGTCATCTGATTTCCCACTAGCAGTGGTTGTAACAGTGGTTGAGTTGAGGAAGTGTATCCCAAAAATCATCCACTGTTGCCCCTTTGTCTTGGTACTGGGGACTTCTTTCTTCATAATGAGAAACACTTTTTAGTGAACCAGTGAAGACTGGATACACAAGAGTTCCCAGTAAAGAAATTGTCTTCAAGGAAGTCTTATTGATGAAACTACTGTCCAAGTGCAAACCAGTGGGTTCAGCACTTGTAGTAGCTGCTTCACTTGAACTACCACCAAGAGTTACTTGTAACTCAAGGGGTGTAACCTCCTCAATTGTTGCTGGGATAGCAGAGGTATCAGCATCAGACTCAGTCACTTGTTGGAGTGTACTCTCAGTGATAAGTGGTTGAGAGGAACTGATTTATGTCTGAGTTATATCCAAAGCATGCAACAAGGTCATTATTGATGGTGGTATTTGTGAAGTTATGATGGGAGTTGAAAGTGATTTTGCCCCAGGCAGTGGGCTGTGGATGATGGAATCAAGTGATTCCAGAGCATCATAATTTGGTGTCCCTGTTCTTACAACCTGTCCTTTTTGAGAAGAAGCAGGAGGAGTTTGAGGCATGGGTTGAGACCTTTCTACCATCTGCTGTGAGGAAGTAGCAGCAGTGGTTTCTAGTGACTTTTGTGATGTCACTGGCAGTTGCTCTGGGATCTCATCTTCCAGAGTTGCCTTTATTGGATGGGTTGGTGGGCTTTTTGTTAATTTCCTTTTTAGGCTTTTTGGTAATTTCTGGTGTGGGTTGCACAGCAGTGGTTGTACTGCTGTGTTCACCAGGAGCAGTGGGCTCAACAGCAGATACCTGAGGAGCAGTGGTAGTTGCTAAAGTCTGCTCAGGAACCTCTGCTTTTGTTTTGGAAATTATTGATAGCTTTGTAAATGTTTTAGGTGTAAAGCCATTTATTTGAAAAAGTGATCACGGCACCTGATGCACACAACTGTTGAATAACATCTGTCCACGTGTAACCTCTGTTGTAAATCAGTGTTTTGCACAAACAGATGATACACTTTGTCAGTGGATAGATTTTACTATTTAACAGAGTTTTAATGCCATCAGTACTTTGAACAGACTTTGAGGATTTATTGAAAAATTCAGTTTTAAACTATTTTTAAGGTTATTTTTGATTTTCTAAAAACATTTTTATGCTATTTACACATGGAACACAAGAAAGCTTGCTTTAATCCATGTTTAGCACTCCAATCCAAGGGATCAAGTTTTTAACAGTAGATGAATCCAATTCTTAAGTTTGTACATCTACCAACTGATCTTTAGGATGGACATGTTAAAGATGAAATCAAACCTTTTTATAGCAATCCCTCACACTGTGATGTCTGATAATGAACGATGGTGAATCAATGAGATATTGAACTTTTGATGATATATTTCAGCTACTTGACTGTCCTGCATAATACAATCTTTTGAGCAACTATACCAAAATTCAATAACATATTTTGAAGTTACAAACAGTTGGACTTTTCAGCAACAACAACAGCATCATAATATTCTTCAATCAGTGGTTGGAAATATCTGCTGCATGTGCACAGTCAATAACAACTTGATGTTTGTACTTGTTTTGAGTTTAATAAAACTTGACAACCATGCTTCAACATATGTAATGTTCTTTTAGGACCCACTTTTTGCCAAATAGATTCTCATCCTTTGGCTGTGGCACAAGATTTTCAAACTTGTTTTCACTGAACTGCTGAAGCTCCTCTTAAATGACACTACCCAACTTTCTGTCTTTTAGTACCCCTAAGGTACCTGACATGTTGATGGAATGGTAGAACTGGCAATAAGAGGACAAATGTTTTAGGATAAACTTTTTATAAGAATCCCTTTCAATTGATGTTGTCAAGTGAATGGAAACATGGATGAGGTTTAAGATGGAACTTATGTTCAAAAGGTGAGGCTACAGATGTGAATCATCTGAGCTAACAACTGTTGGTGACTTTAATGATTCAACAGCTGTTTGAAGGTGAAAGTGGAGGAATAAAAGGAATTGGTGATAACCAGTGTTGATTTTTATCCACTGTTAGTAGATTTTTATCAACAGTGGTTGTGGACTTGGAAATAGAGGTGAAGGGCTACTTTGATCAACAGCTGTTGAGGTAGCAAACAAGTGATATCTATCCATTTTTGATGGATTTTTATCAGCAGTGGTTAGAGGAGGGTTAATGGTAAGGATTAGATGGTTAATTTGGTCAGCAACTGTTGGTATATCAGTGGATGAGCTTTAACAGCTGTTTTGTACATCTGCTGCTCAGATGAAGTAAATGTTTTTGTCCTGTGATATCACAGTATCATGTCCAACATCTGTTGATGGTGATTATGAGTTATCTGCAGAATGACAAACTTGACAAAACACATTTTAGATGCAAATTATCAAGATTAACATATTAGCAGAGTTTTCAGGGATTTGCATTCAAGGTTTTACCACCCATTTATTTCAGGTTTTAAACATTGTATAGATCTTGACAGTGGATGAGTATCCCAGATGAAGGCAACCTTTTACTTTGACCACCCATTTTGTGTTCTAACCTTTTGAATAAAACATGAGTAGTCAAGTATTTTAAGGTCTGTTAGCAATCAAACTTTGATCTGTGAAGGAAACTTGAGTTTGAAATAACCTTAACTATTTCACCATCTCTTTTTGATCTATTTTTAAGGAAAGTATCACCCTAAGCAAAAATATAAGGGTTCTACATCCAGATCAGGTGTTTGAACTTTTGCTATCAAAAACAAGTAAAAGTACAAAATATATCATTTAAAAAAAAATAAAGAATAATATATCATGTTTCATTTGGAGAAAACTTTACAAAGAAAAAGAGTAAAAGTTTTCTGATAATAAAATCAATTAGATCTGGTGTGTCTCAAGAGTTAAAGTAACTTCGAATAAGGTCAAGATCATTTCATTCTCAAGCTTAGGACAATGGTCAGTGGTTTGAACCAAAGTTCGGTAACCACTGTTTGGTACCATTTCCTTGTCAGTTGATTGTTACCATGAGGAGCCCGTTCACCAAGATTTTGAAAGTTCTTTGTGAACCTTATTACCATGTGAATAATTTCTGAGAAATTTGGCCTATTCCTCTTTATTGAAAAATATCTGGAGATACTTTTGTTACCTGAACTTCCCTGATTTAGTGATTGAGCATGGTTGATTGATGACATTATGTTTGACCAAAAATGCAGATCTATTTTTGGTTTTCCTTTTGTAGGATTAACCTGTGGACTCTTAAGTGTTTTGGGTTTATACTTTTTTCTTTTGAATTCAAAAGTTTTGAGATAAACACACTTTTGAGTTTTTGTAATTTTCTTAATGTATTTTAACACAGTTGATTTTGTCCTTTTGAGGAACTCAACCTGTTTTCAACACATAAGATCTGAATGACTAAATTTTTAATTTCCTTTTTTTTTAAATTACCAAAAACACTAATGTTTTGTGAACATAGGTTTTTGTAAATCTTAGGTTCATACTCTAGCATTCAAAAGGTTGACAACACAATTTTCGTAAGAGCAATTGAAATCAATTTTGAAAATATGAAATGATCCCACAGTTTAACAGATATGTTTTCAGATCTGAAAACTATGAGTGACTTGTGCATGAATTCACTTGTAGTGTGAAATTTGTGTGTCATATGACATCTTGGTTGATTTACAGAGTTTTTGATTAACCACTTTGAACATGATTTACTCGGTACTCTGTTTTTCAACTGCATACAACCAACCTTAGTATCAATGAATTTTGAGCTGAACTGTTATGTCAAATTGATTGTTAGATCGAATTTGACTGTCCGGGCTCTGATACCAATTGTTAGGATCGGAGGCTCTCATGATTGTGTTTGTTTGTATGTTTGGAACGATTTGTAAATATGAAAACATGTAAAGTGCAGCGGAAATGAAAAACAAACTTTGTAAACACAATCAAATGGAGAAAATAGTTTGATAAACAATTGCTTCTCATAGAGTCAAAAGATTTACAAATCAAAGCAAAAGATTACAGATATGCTTACAAACTAAACTCCCCCTCAGCCTGATGCCCCAAGGTTGGTTGCTCACAAGATGAAAGGATTAGACATGAGGAGAAGGACTCGCTCAGTTAATCAAATGTAACAGTACAGGGTACTGTTACATTTATAGGCAAACCAAACCACTGAGGTATCTCAGCTGACGTCACCATGAAAGCGATGTCTAACAGCCTAACAACCTGTATCTACTGCCTTTACATAAACACTGCTAAGCCTAACTACTGACTATACATAACACTGATTACATACTAACTACTGATGTATAAACACTGATTCTTCATTCCACTGATGTAGTCAAACACTGATGTCTGAGCATCAGCGCTTTCTTCTAAGGGTGATCAGTCCTTGAATGGGCAGTGCTTAACTCTTCAGCAGTGCTTGAATTCCGTCAGTAGATTGAGCTTCAGCCTTTAATCTTCATCAGTACTTTAGTGTGGTCAGCAGTTGCAAGGCGGCAGTTGTACAGGACAGTGGTTTGGCCATCAGATGTTCTTCAAATCACTTCCAAGGGGAAAGTCTAATGTAAACAACTGCTTTATTATGGATCCACTGCCCTGATCCGGTTTTGGCTTTACATCATATGTTCCTCTGGTAGGGTTCAATCCCAACAAAGTCCTATGGTACCACTACCTACTACCGAGCGGCATGATCGGTGTTAATGAATGTATAGTATAGTTTAAACAAACCAAATGTCATACCAAAATGTAAGCATATGATGAATAAGAAATGTACTAAGTATGCTAAGTTAACATACAAAGCAGAAAAGTCATGTAAATCAATGTGCTAGAATGCTATCAGTTAACATACATAGCAGAAATGTAATGTAGAACCATGTACTAAGTATGCACACAATGGACATACATAGCATAAAATGTAATGAAATCATGTACTATAATGTACTAATGAACGTAGGAAGTATATGATGTGAAAACAGGAAAGCATGAAAGTAACAAGTAGGCACATGTGTTTCACCCCAAAACAGTTTAGAAAACAGTAAAAGAGGGGTCTATGTACTCACTTGAGATTGCTCAGAAGTCCTAGGATAACCACCAAGAAATGCTAGAGATCACGGAATCAAACGACACCTAATATAGGTAACTATGTTAATAAACCGGACCTAAATCGGAAGATCTGATAGAATGAGGTTTCGTAAACCAAACGAGTGTAGAGACTCGTGTCATATGGTTTAACAAAGCCTACATACTAAATGAAACCTAACCTAAGTGCTTTCGACCCATCGCGACCCATTTAGGTAGCTTATGCTACTTTAACGCGTCGTTCGCGTGAAACGCGTTCGGACCGCCTAACTAGTCCTATGACAAGTGTTATATGCCTAAACATGTTACATAATCAGTTATGTGACAAAAGTTTAGGTTACATATGCTTAATTACCAATTATACATGAAAAGGGTATTCTGGTAATTTACCTAAGGCATATAAACTACCTATCATACAACTACTTAAACGAAGCGACCATAAGGTATAACCTCGGAAGGTTATTCCCTATATACTATGGTCACTTAATGTATTTGGTCGGATCCTAATGATCGACCAAACTTGGTCGGGTTCGAAGGTATAAGCGATTTATTAGATCGCTTACCCTACCACCCTAGACAACGTGGTAATCAGTTGGCATAGTCCCAAGGGACTATAACCAACGTGATTACACTCACCTTGCGAAGTTCAAACGAACTTCGCATTGACCATAAACTGGTCAACGCAGAAAGTCAAACAAAGTTTGACTTTCAGACTCGAAAAGACTCGAAAAGCAATAAAAGAACGAAAGAATACTTACGAAGGGTCCCCGAATGCTAATCTCGATCCAAGAATCTCAGGTATGAAACAATGGTTTCAACTTAGAGTTTCTAAGATCAAAATTCTAGTGGGTTTTGAAGTTGTGGGGTGGGGTATTTATAGTTTTCGGGTAACCGTTAAGATCGTTTCATGGAAACCGTGCTTTAATCGCATCCGTACAAGTGTTGCAAAGTTGTGGTGACTAAAAATGGGTTCTTATCAGCTGACTAGACAAGTGTGAGTGTGTGGTTGAGGATTAAACAGCTGCAAATCTGATGTTAAATACACTTAATCTGGTCTGGTTAGGCAGTTGCGTAGCGCTACTGCAAAGGCATTAGGCAGTCGCGCTACGCTAGCACCCCCCTGTTTCAGAAATGTTTCAAAAGTGGCAGAAATGGTCCCTGCACGTGTTTAAGGCCTTTTTCGATGCGTTTGAACCCCGTTAACCTCATTTCAAGGCTCTAAAATGAAGTTAAAGTATAGGGAACTCAAAACATGCTAAAAAATATGTCGGATGATGGTTCGTTTGGTCGTACGATCGCGATGTTCGCTTAATTACGACGGAATGCGCACAAGTGTGAAAAACGATCCAAAATGCGCGACAAATGGATTTTTCTTATGCCGAACACTAAAATAAAATGTTTTAGTGCTTACATAAATTTTTGGATGTCCGGATGTATTCAGAACGAAAGATATGCGCGAAAGTGCAAACTTGTGCACTTTTTGACGCTTTTAGTCCCTGAATGACCCTAAAGTTTATTTTAGCACACCGAACCCCTCAAAGCCTATTTCTAAGCTATGTGAAGGATATTTAGGGTATGTTTAATTTATGTTCATGTTCCATAATGTCTGTTACAGTTCAGATTGGCATACTTTCGCAGTTTGTCAACTTTAGTCCCTGTAAGCGAATTAACTTGTTTTTGCCATACCAAAGCCTTCAAAACTTATTTCTAAATTATGTAAAGGTTATTTAAGGTATGTTAAGCCTATGTCACTATTCCGGAGTGTTTGTTGCATTAAACTGGTTATATTTACGCATCGGTGCGCGTATAACCTTCCAGAAAGCTATTTAGAGTTTGGAATTTGAACAAGAATTGATATGTGCAAATGACACACATATTTATACAAATCCCAAGGATGAAATATAATATTTCATTGGTTCGGTATTTGTTTGATGGCCGTGGAGGCACAGGTGTTACACTTGCTTCCTTACCTGACATTGCAGCTCCAGAAACGGGGGAGTTAATCTCGGTGTACCTTTCAGTCGCTGAGGAAGCCGTAAGTGCGGTCCTCACCATCGAGCGAGAAAAGGCCCAGGTACCGTTTATTTCTTTAGCAAACCACTAAAATTGGCTGAAACCAAATATCCTCCTCTTGAAAAACTGTCCCTAGCCCTAGTTCAAACAGCTAGAAGGCTTCGAAGGTATTTCCAAGCACACCCTATACAAGTGGTCACCGACCAACCTATTAAGAGTGTGCTTGAAAAACCAGAGAATTCGGGAAGGTTGGCCAAATGGGCAGTGGAACTAGGTGAACATAACATCACCTACGTCCCACGAAAAGCTATCAAAGCCCAAGTCTTAGCTGATTTCATTGTGGAAGTCCCAAACCAAGCAATCACTGAAGTGAACACTGCCACCACTGAACCCTCCAACCCTGAAGCCTGGAAGCTTTTTACCGATGGGGCTTCAAGCATTGAAGGGTCAGGGGCTGGGCTAATTTTGATCAACCCAGAAGGGTTGGAATTCACATATGCTCTCCGTTTTGATTTTCAGACCACCAATAATGAGGCTGAATACGAGGCACTGATCGCCGGTTTAAGTCTGGCCAAAGAGATGAAGGTCCAGAAGCTTGAAGTGTTCACAGATTCATTGCTGGTCTCAAGCCAAGTAAACGATAGCTATGTTGCCAAAGAACCCAACATGAGAAGATACAAGGAAAAATCCAAGGAGCTAATGAATACCTTTCAAACGTGCAACATCAAACAAATTCCCAGATCACAAAACAAAAAGGCTTACGCCTTAAGCAAGCTGGCATCTCTCACTTTTGCCCACCTCACCAAGAAGGTGTTGGTAGAAGTGTTAAAGGCTCCATCAATCGATGAATTAGAAGTTCAGGACGTAATCATCGAGGAAGATCCAAATTGGATGACTCCTATCAAAAAGTTCCTAAAAAATGGTGAACTACCCAATGATCACGTAGAAGCTGAAAGGGTTAAAATCAAGGCAAGGCAGTACGTACTACAAGGAGAAACCCTTTACAAAAAGGGTTACCTTGCTCCCTTGCTAAGATGTGTTGGTCCTGAGCAAAGTAAGTACTTGATCAAAGAGATTCACGAAGGCATATGCGGAGCTCATTTTGGAGCTAGGTCGGTGGTTGCAAAGCTCATGAACTTTGGGTATTTCTGGCCCTCAATGCATCGTGATACCACTGAGCAATTGAGGAAATGTGATGCTTGCCAAATTCACGCACCAGTCCCAAAAAGTCCCAAGCATGATCTGGTCCCAATAACCTCTGCATGGCCATCCTATAAATGGGGAATGGACATCATTGGTCCGTTTCCCCCAAGCAAAGGTGGGGTGAAGTTCTTGTTGGTAGCAATAGATTATTTCACCAAGTGGCCAGAGGTTAAACCACTCGTAAAGATCAAAGGCAAACAGGTCATTGACTTTGTTTGGGAGAACATTATCTGCCGCAATGGATTGCCGGGGGTACTTATCACTGACAATGGAAAACAATTTGCTGAGAAGCCCTTCAGCGTTTGGTGCAAAGAATACAGAATCAACCAAGTTTTTAGCTCAGTGGCTTACCCGCAATCGAACGGTCAGGTTGAAAGGATGAATAGAAGCATAGTGGAAGGTATCAAAACAAGACTGGGAAGATACGAAAGCAACTGGCTTGAAGAACTGCCTAGTGTTCTATGGGCCATAAGAACGACCGAAAAAACAAGCCATAAGAGAACACCCTATAGCTTGGTATTCGGATCTGAGGCTGTGATCCCCGCTGAGATAGGAGTTGTAACACAACGAATTGTCAACATGGATCCCGAAGCAAACCAAAAACAGACCATGTTGAACTTACAACTCCTAGAGGAAGCACGAGACCAAGCTGCAATTCAAGAAGCCAAGTACAAGCAACGAAGGGAAGCCTACTACAACAAGAGAGTCAAGAACGAACGTTTCAAGCCAGGAGACCTGTGTGACAACCCTCACCAAATCAGGTATCCGTACGAATTAATTAATATTTAATTACTGCTTAATTACTGTGCTTGCTTATCATTGTGGTTAAACTGCTACTTGATTCTGATACATACATGTTCATGCATCATACTTTACTTCTGTCACTCCATTATTTACACAGAACTATAGTGACAAACTTGATGCACAAAAGCACAGTGAGCACAATGAACGGATAACCCAGTAACATGCTGACATAGCCAGCACCAGACAGACACTGTCTCTGAGGCCAGTATGAGCCGGGAATAGTTTACTACACTAATAGGGAGTGTAGGAAGGTGAAGATTGTAAAACTGCGTCACTAGGTGATAGTTATAGTGACCGGATGTGCCTACATCATGCTTTAACTACAAAATTTTGCACTTTATTACAAAATTCAGCATTTAACTTAACTAAGTGAAGTGCAAAAACATGGGAAAATAATACTAAAGACACTTTAAATGCTTATTTAGCACTTTAACGGATTAATATCCAACCGAACAACCGGACTTTACCCGTAACATAAAAATATTGTCAATGACATTGTTTTTCCTTTTCTGAGCTAGTTAGGGTCCCCGAACACCCTAACACCCGTTATATTACATAACACACTATTACACTAACTTAAATACCTAACTAAACTAACTTAAAGTTCTAACTATACATTTGAAAACAAACTATTAACCCCCCCCCCCATGATCCGATCGGTTTCCCCATGTGGGGACACACCACACAATCTTTGATTATTTTATTTAGATTGCCTAATATCTTGGGAACACTTTGTATAATGGTTAATAGAAAAGGATGGTCTATAAAAGTGTTTAGGAGATAAGAACGTTTCATTCACTAACCACAACACAAAATTGCACTCTCTCTCCCTCTCCTCTTGTGTTCGGCCGAGAGCTCACACCCACCCACCATCATCTTCAAGTTTGGTTCTTGCTATATTACATGCACACAAGGGTGAAAGGTCACACACAAGGAGGCTCGGTGCTTTCGGAATCTCAAGGACCTCACTACGTTGCTTTTATCCACCTAGTTTTCGCTTTGATTCTTCCCTAGCCTCGAGCTAGTTGTAAGTGCTTCTAAACACCCTCTTGATCTTGTCTAAAGTGGTTAATAAGAGATTTAACGGTTAAAACTCGAGAACATACAAGATCAAAACTAAAAGTCTAGTAAGAATGATAAACTAGTTGGTTAAAGAGAAACTAGTGGTGTAAAACTTATGAAACTTGTCTAGCTATGATTATTTTATGTTGTTTGATGCTAGAAGTGGAACGGATCGTCATCTAACCATGCTAGATCATGTTCATAGAACATGAACTAGCAATATGTAAAGTGTAAAAGAGACAAGATGATGAACCTTTCCACACATAAACATGAACTTGTGTAAAAATGATTTTTCGTGTAAAATAGAGTTCTAAACTAGTAGATCTAAAGATCTACAAGTGGTATTTTCGAAGAACCAAGTGAAAGATGCAAATCATGTTTAAAAGCCGGGTCTTTCATGAACTAAAAGCATATTTGTGAACAAACAAGTGTGTAAACACTTGTGTGACAAAAGGATGTAACAAAGAAATATTTTCGAAATTTTGGACTAGAAGTTGTATAATTGCATATTCTTTAAGAATAAAGTTTTCAAGACACTGATTTTTTTTTTTAAGATAGAAAGACCTACTAAAAATGTTGGAAGGTTACTACATATTTTTACACAACTTACAAGTTCATGTGTTTGCGATTTATACTTATTTTTTTTACTAGTTTGATGATTGAACATTGTATATTGATGATTGATAAGTTGTTGATTGAATTTTGAAAAGAAAATGATACGCTTGTAAGTGTGGCCACCTCCAGTTACAGAGGAAACTCTGGCGAAATTTTTCCAGAAAATAACACTTAGAATATTTTTGGTGACAAGTGTTATAAATACATTTTAAACTTGTTTTTCCAAATAAAAATTCACTATGATTTTTATTACAAATTAACCGAGAGTCGGAGGTGGATTTTCGTAAATAAAACTTGTTAAATATATATTTAGAATATATATTTTATGGTAAAACACTGGTGTGAATTTATGATTATTTTGTGAACTATATGTATATTATTTTTAGAGTAAAAATAATATAACTCGTATACACTAAAAAGTTACGACTCCAAAATAATTCTAACGCCCTCACAAATAAATATTTAAGTTACACTGGTATTATTTTTACAACCCGAACTTTAAATGTAACTTATGTATTTTCGGAAAAATACTCTTAAATGCGTATTTTGATAAAAGTATTATTTTGGAAATCGTATGGAATAAAATATAATATTTTTGGGAAAATATGTATATTTTGGAGATAGAATATTTTTGACAAATGAATAAAAATATATTTATTTAAGTGAGACTTAATAATATATTTTTGGATTACAAAAACGCACATGTATTAAAACCCCCATCCTTGGGAAGGAATATAATTACAAAATAATTAAGAAGTGTTAATACGAAATAGTTGTCTAACTATTTCCCAAAAACGTCAAACCTTAAGCCAAGGCACGGTCGTCCGTCTAATAGAAGTTAGTACGTGTAGGTCGTCACGCAGCAGGTTGATTGGGAGTTACTATTTCGAGACGCACTTCAGTGAATTCATGTCCCCCTTTTTCTCTTAACTATTTTCAGTTTTATACTTCGGGGGTGAAATGCATGTTACTATGATTACCAATACTATTTACATGGTATGGTTAGCGTAAGGAGGGTTATTACTTAGATCATGTGAGTGGGTAGGCGGGAACTGGAGGCCATTAATCCTCATTGTAGGACCGAGGGTCATTAGTGGTAGATCTATCTGGGTGTAGCGAGCCCAACCCCTGAGTCCGCCGAATGAACCAGGTGGTGACTTTGAGCCCGACGCAAAAATCTGCTAGGTTTGAGTCTTCCTATTGCACTTCACACATATCAATGGCCTTGCAAACCATTGGTGATCTCTTTATTTCCTTATTTGCTACATACCAGGGATTTTATACTTACAAAGGTTTTACGTACTCACTTTCACATGAACTCGCTCAACTTTGTGTTGATTTTTCAACTTACATGTATTTCAGGGAATTAGGGATCTGGCAAGGTATGCACTGTCGTTACGCTGCGTAGAAGAATGGTGTCATCCAAGTTTAGGGATTGTGACTTTTACCTGGACGAGTCACAAGTCTTAAACTGTGTTTATTTCTTATTCTGTGGTTGTGTCTTATGAACAAGGTTTTTATTATGTTGTGTTGTAAACTCGTTGCATATGTCAACTCTAAAACAATGTTGTCGTATTTTACTTTTAAAACTTGAAGTAATGGATGATCATCATGGTTTTACTTTCATATAGCTTTGTTGTGATTAAGCTATGGTATTAAGAAGTCACACCAAAATAAACCCACGCTTCCGCAAAGCCAGGGTGTGACAGCTTGGTATCAGAGCCTTGTTCATAGCGAACTAGGATTCCTTCTCGAGTCTAGACTATGATCACTAGGGCTTTCACGAAAACATTTTTACATTGCATACACTACGTCCAGATCCAGGTCACAAAACATTTTTTACAAAAGTATGAGCACATTTTATTTGTTAGTTATGGCTCAGTCTGGGAGGCTGAGGGAGTAGTCTAGTGGGACTAGGAGGCTCAGTCTGAGAGACTGAGGAAGTAGTCTAGTGGGACTAGGAGGATCAGTCTGAGAGACTGAGGGAGTAGACTAGTGGGACTAGGAAGTTCAGTTTGAGAGGCTGGGAGGATAGTCTGAGAGACTAGGAGATTCAGTTTGGGAGGCTGGGAGGTTAGACTAGTGGGACTAGGGGAATTACTTGATTGCTTATTGGTGACTAACATGTTTATTTGACTATATGATTGATTATTTGTGCATATGTGTGTTTGTGTTACACACATCATGCCTTCATCAGATACTGGAGAGTCGGATACTATAGATCCCATGGCCATAGTATCAGACGACATAGTTTCATCGGAGCAAGAAGTGTACACTTCCGATACTACCAGCACAGACAATGACGACTTCCAGCCCTTTGCGCTGCCTGATGTCGTAGCCAAGCCTGCTGATGGCCATTTCGCTGGGGATTTACCACTCGTGGTGATCCCTGCCCCTATACCCCTTGCTGCTTACCCCGTTGTTGATATGCCCCTCGATGTTGTCTCTGACGATGATGTCGATCTATTTGAGGAGGACCCACTTGAGGGCGAGGCCCATATTGCTGCCGGTGATATCCTACTTCTTGCTGATGCTCCTGCAGAGGAGGCACCCGTTCATTCGCCTGTTCCAGACTCCTTTGAGTCTGTGGCGTCCGCACCTTCGCACACACAGGGAGTGCAGCATCACTCTCACGACGCTGACTCTGACATGGCGTTATCGGCTGCACCTGCTCCTGATTTTGAGTTTGATCACGATGTTGATAATGATCCTGTCTTTCCCCCTGGTTTTGATCCTGACCAGGATATGGAGTTCATTCACTTAGACCCGCCCCTAGAGGAGCCTGTAGCCCCTGTCGATCCCTTGTTTGCTGATCCAGCTGATTTTGATATGGAGTTTGTTGATCCGGAGCCTGCTGTGGCCCCTGAGCCAGTTGTTGCTCCTGACCTGGCATTAGAGCATGACCCTGCTCATGCCGATGCACCTGCTGTTGCTCCTTTGATTGATGATATACCCGTTGATGATCATCCTATTGTTGCTCCGCCGTTGGTGGATGATCATGCTGTCGATGCTCATGTTGATGCTCCACATTTGTTAGAGGATCCTGTTGTCGCCCCACTTCCTGATCCTATGCCGGTGATGTTCGACCGTGCACCTTTCGCGACCCATATTGATCCACGATACGCTCACACCCACAATGGGTGGATAGATGATGACGATGATTACCCACCTTTCGTGATACCAGTTACACCACCTGTAGCCCCAGTTTTAGCCCCTGTTTCAGCTCCCATCGATGTACCCTTGCTTCCCACACATACCACATATGATCACCGCACCGACTTACCTATCACGTTTCTTCAGGACGTAGCTCCACCACGTCCTGGGGAGGGTTCATCTCGTCAGCCGTTTGGTCATACATCTTTCGTGTCAGGAGGAGGCCAGTTTGTGCCTCATATTGCTCATCCTACTGTTGTTCCCACTGTTGCACCATTTACCGTGCCACCCTTCGCTCCATCTAGTGAGTCGTTCCTCTGGACTACGCCCCCCATTATGCCACCATCTGATCCGTATCACCCATATCATGTGGGGTATTCTACGGAGGAGATTCTCACATCTTTCATGATACAGCAGGAGGCGCTGACCCGTCGCGTACAGGAGCTGGAGAGAGCTCAGCGACCACCGTGTCATTGTCAGACCCCACCTGCGGTATCACACCCTCCACGACCACTATCACCTGATTCTGCCGCTCATTTTTGGACTCTTGAGTAGCAGATAGCATACTTGATGCGCTCTCATCGCGCTATGGAGGAGGACTGGCTTCATATGCGACGTTTACTCTTTTCTCGTTTTCCCCCTCCTCCACCGCCATCAGCATAGGCCTTTTTCTACGACACGGGTAGACTTTTGATGAGAGGACCGCGATTGTGCAGACTATACAGCCTTTTTGGAGACCGCATTTTGGATGATTATGACTTTTGATGATTTGTATATTTGTTGTTGTTGTCTCTGACTAGATAGTTTGGACTAGGGCGATGTGGCCCTTAGTCACTGATGATGTATGATACAGTTATGAACTTGTAAACCTTACATTGTGGTCTTGATTTATGACAACGCAATCGCAGTATTCTCATTATATGTGATGTTGATTGATTGTTTATGTTCTATAACATGAGATGTTATGTGATTGATTTATTTATAACATGAGATGTTATGTGTTGATATTGTTGAATACATACGTACACCTTACTTACTATGACCTGACCTACATAAAACATCTTTTAGAAGATGCCACCAAGACGCGAGACGCACATGCCCACTTCGAAGGCAGAACTCCAAGGAATCATTGCTGCCGCCATAGTGCAGTATGCAGCCTCACAAGGAGGAACCAGCGGGAGCAATTCGAACAATAACGGCAATAACAATCCACCACATGTTAATGCTAAGTCGTTTAAGACTTATTACGATACATTTGGATATTTGTAGCATGTCTGCTAATACCATCTGTATATTCAAACGTATGTGCAGGGTGCACTTACAAACAGTTCCTCGATTGCAAGCCCGTTAACTTCGACGGCACCGGAGGTGTTGTTGCGTTTGTTAGGTGGGCTGAGAAAACAGACTCAGTCTTACGAATGAGCAAATGTGCTCCAGATCAACAAGTGACATATATCTCAGGGCTGTTTCTGGATGGAGCCCTATCATGGTGGAACTTACAAGTGCAGACTTTGGGCGAAGCTGCTGCTTATGCGTTGACCTGGGCTGAGTTAAAAGAGTTAATGCGAAGGAAGTATTGCTCTCGTGCTGAGATACAAAGGTTGGAGACTGAGTTCTGGCATTTAAGGATGGAAGGACCCAAGATTGCTGAGTACGTTCAGAGATTTCACAACCTGTCTCATGTGGTACCTTATATGGTTACACCGAAATTCAAGCGAATCGAGCGCTTTATCTGGGGTTTAGCTCCACAGATCATGAGTATGGTCACTACTTCCAAGCCTGTGACAATCACAGAGGCCATCGATCTGAGCGTGGCTCTTACTGAGGAAGCCATTCTCCTGAACAAGTTTTCGAATGTTGAGCCAAAGAAGAAAGAGGCTCACGTAGAGTCGTCTGGTGAGAATAAAAGGAAGTTCTCGAACTTCAAGCAGGGAACTAGCGGTGTTGGTAAGAGAGGAGAATCAAGCACACCGGTCCAAGCTGCAACCGGTGCTGGGAAGAAAGGAAAGGGTTATATGGGTACACATCCCAAGTGTAACACCTGCCAGCGTCATCATTCTGGCCGGTGTGGGCCAAAAGTATGTGAAGCTTGTGGAAAAGTTGGTCACCTGAAGGATTCTTGCTGGGTTAGTGCTGGCCGGGGAGGCCAAGGAGGTTTTGGTAGCAGGAAGAATAATCGTGGTGGAAATGGAAATCGTCCACAAGGGAATAATGGAGGCAATGGAAACCGTGGAAACAATGTGAATCAAGCTGGGGACGCGAATCGAAATCAAAACAACAATCAAGCGGGGAACGGAGGAGGTAATGGTAAAAAATTGGGTTGTTTTAACTGCGGTGACATTGGGCACTTTAAGAGGGACTGCCCAGGATTGAATCAAGCCTGCGGAAGAGTGTTTAACATCGAGGCGAGGGAAGCGCGCCAGGATCCCAACGTTGTCACTGGTACGTTCCCGATAAACCAACGTTTTGCATCTGTTCTGTTTGATACTGGTGCGGATTATAGCTTCGTGTCATTAGAATTTAAGAATATACTTGGGTTGACGCCTAGTAAGTTAGACGTTCCGTACTCCATCGAATTAGCAAATGGGAAACTAGTTGAGACCAGTGAAGTTGTCCGAGGATGTGTGATTGAACTAGGAGGGCAGGAGTTTATGCTAGACTTACAACCTGTCGAGTGGGGAAGCTTTGATGTGGTAGTGGGAATGGATTGGCTATTGAGTAACAAAGCCGAGATCGTTTGCCAAGAGAAGACCATCCGCATCCCACTGACGGATGAAGAAATGATCATAGTGCACGGAGAGAAGCATGATACACCTCTAAGAATTATTAGCCGCCTGAAAGCTAGAAAGTGCTTAAAGAAGGGATGTGTTGCATTCTTGGCACACATCGTGGATAAGAAAGCTGCTGAACCAAAGATCGAAGACATTCCAGTCGTCAAGGAATATCCGGAAGTCTTTCCAGAAGACTTGCCAGGATTACCGCCTCAAAGGCAAGTTGAGTTCCACATTGATTTGGTTCCAGGTGTCGCGCCTGTAGCCAAGGCACCCTATAGACTTGCGCCATCAGAGATGCAGGAGTTGTCGACACAACTCCAGGAGCTATTGGATAAAGGGTTCATCAGACCAAGCTTCTCACCTTGGGGAGCTCCGGTTCTGTTTGTTAAAAAGAAGGACAATAGTTTTCGTATGTGCATAGACTACCGCGAGCTTAATAAGTTGACTATCAAGAACAGATACCCTTTGCCGAGAATCGATGATCTTTTTGACCAGCTGCAAGGTTCAAGCTTTTATTCAAAGATCGATCTTCGATCTGGATACCATCAACTAAGGATAGAAGAGGAAAGTATCCCGAAGACGACCTTTAGGACTCGTTACGGACATTACGAGTTCCTAGTTATGCCGTTTGGGCTGACCAACGCGCCTGCAGTTTTTATGGATTTAATGAACCGAGTCTGCAAGCCGTACTTGGACAAGTTTGTGATTGTGTTTATTGACGACATTCTAATTTACTCGAAGACAAAGGACGAGCACGAACAGCACTTAAGAGCTATTCTAGAGCTACTTAAGAAGGAGAAATTATACGCCAAGTTCTCGAAGTGCGAGTTCTGGCTACGCGAAGTCCAGTTCCTTGGACAAGTGGTAAACGGAAATGGAATCCATGTTGATCCCACAAAGATCGAGGCGATAAAGAGCTGGGAGACTCCAAAGACGCCAACCGAGATTCGACAATTCTTGGGTTTGGCTGGTTACTATCGAAGATTCATTGAGGATTTTTCTAAAATCGCTCAACCTCTGACCACGCTCACACAGAAAGACAAGAAGTTTGATTGGGGAATCAAACAGGAAGAAGCGTTTCAGTTATTGAAGAACAAACTTTGTGATGTGCCGATCTTATCGCTACCAGAGGGAACTGATGATTTCGTGGTATACTGTGACGCCTCACGTCAAGGGTTAGGTTGCGTGTTGATGCAACGTCAGAAAGTTATAGCTTACGCTTCACGCCAGTTGAAAGTTCATGAAAAGAATTATACCACGCATGATTTGGAACTAGGCGTAGTGGTATTTGCGTTGAAAATTTGGAGACATTATTTATATGGTACAAAGTGTACAATCTTCACAGATCATAAGAGCCTGCAACACATATTCGACCAGAAAGAGCTAAGTATGAGACAAAGACGCTGGGTCAAATTATTGAACGATTACGATGCGAGATCAAATACCACCCAGGGAAAGCAAATGTGGTCGCTGACGCCCTGAGTCGAAAAGAAAGGATCAAGCCCATAAGGGTTAGGGCTTTGGAGATGATTGTCCAGACAGACCTCTCTTTGCGCATTCGTGCCGCGCAGAGAGAAGCTCTTAAAGAAAGAAACATTGAAGAGGAATATCTCCGTGGGATGGAGAAGCAATTAGTGCCAAACGAGGAAGGAACGTTATGTTTCATGAAACGGATTTGGGTTCCTCTGTTTGGTGGTTTAAGAAAATTTATTTTTGATGAAGCCCACAAGTCTCGGTACTCAATTCATCCCAGTGCGGATAAGATGTACCAAGATCTTAAGGATTATTATTGGTGGCCTAGGATGAAAGGCGATGTTGCTATTTATGTTAGCAAGTGTTTAACATGCTCCAAGGTAAAGGCCGAATACCAAAAGCCTTCAGGACTTCTGCAACAACCTGAGATTTCCAAGTGGAAATGGGAACAGATTTCAATGGATTTCATAACAAAGTTGCCAAGAACGCCAAGGGGTCATGATACTAATAGTTGACTGCCTGACCAAGTCCGCACACTTCCTGCCAATCAAAGAGAAGGATAACACTAGTAAACTGGCGGAAATATACATGCGAGAGATAGTTGCACGTCATGGAGTGCCTCTCTCGATCATCTTTGATAGAGATGGACATTTCATATCAAGGATTTGGCAATCCTTCCAAGAAGCTTTCGGCTCACAGTTGAATCTAAGAACTGCATTTCACCCACAAACTGATGGCCAAAGTGAACGAACTATTCAGACATTGGAAGATATGCTGAGATCATGTGTAATGGATTTGGGTGGTAGCTGGGATAATCATTTACCATTGGTCGAGTTTTCGTACAACAATAGCTACCACACCAGTATTGGAGCTGCGCCATTTGAAGCTCTTTACGGACACAAGTGTCGATCACCACTATGCTGGGCTGATG
The DNA here is from genome assembly GCA_030545235.1 of Helianthus tuberosus. Lineage (NCBI taxonomy): Eukaryota > Viridiplantae > Streptophyta > Magnoliopsida > Asterales > Asteraceae > Helianthus > Helianthus tuberosus. The sequence continues at coordinate 202,471,363 of CM060351.1, read as the reverse complement.
CAGGTGATAGGCAGCTTGTTGGTCCCGAAATATTCCAAGAGACAACAGACAAGATTGCGCAAATTTGAAAACGCATCGAAGCGGCTCACGACAGACAGAAAGCCTATGCAGATCCAAAGAGGAAACCTTTGGAATTTCAAGTTGGGGATATGGTTTTATTGAAGGTTTCGCCCTGGAAGGGTGTGGCACGCTTCGGAAAGCGTGGGAAGTTGAATCCGCGTTACATTGGTCCATTCAGAATCCTGCAAAGGATTGGGCTTGTAGCCTACAAATTGGACCTACCTGCTGAACTCAATGGTGTTCATGATACATTCCATGTATCAAATTTGAGGAAGAGTCCAACACAAGAAACAGTGATCATTCCTGCTGACGAAGTTCATATCGACGACACGCTCCATTTTACTGAAGAACCCGTTGAGGTTACGGATTGGAAAGTTAACAAAACCCGCAGGAGCAGTGTCAAACTCGTCAAGGTTCGTTGGAATGCAAGACATGGTCCGTAATACACCTGGGAGCGTGAGGACCGAATGAAAGAGAAGTACCCCCACTTGTTTCCTAAGACCCCTGCAACCAGGAGCAGAGTCTAAAATTTCGGGACGAAATTTTCTTAACGGGGGGAGAATGTGACAACCCTCACCAAATCATGTATCCGTACGAATTAATTAATATTTAATTACTACTTAATTATTGTGCTTGCTTATCATTGTGGTTAAACTGCTACTTGATTCTGATACATACATGTTCATGCATCATACTTTACTTCTGTCACTCCATTATTTACACAGAACTATAGTGACAAACTTGATGCACAAAAGCACAGTGAGCACAATGAACGGATAACCCAGTAACATGCTGACATAGCCAGCACCAGACAGACACTGTCTCTGAGGCCAATATGAGCCGGGAATAGTTTACTACACTAATAGGGAGTGTAGGAAGGTGAGGATTGTAAAACTGCGTCACTAGGTGATAGTTATAGTGACCGGATGTGCCTAAATCATGCTTTAACTACAAAATTCTGCACTTTATTACAAAATTCAGCATTTAACTTAACTAAGTGAAGTGCAAAAACATGGGAAAATAATACTAGACACTTTCCGAAGTGTCGGGAATAAATTGTGTCACTAAAAATAATATTAAAGACACTTTAAATGCTTATTTAGCACATTAACGGATTAATATCCAACCGAACAACCGGACTTTACCCGGAACATAAAAATATTGTCAATGACATTGTTTTTCCTTTTCTGAGCTAGTTAGGGTCCCTGAACACCCTAACACCCGTTATATTACATAACACACTATTACACTAACTTAAATACCTAACTAAACTAACTTAAAGTTCTAACTATACATTTGAAAACAAACTATTAACCCCCCCCCCCTCCCCATGATCCGATCGGTTTCCCCATGTGGGGACACACCACACAATCTTTGATTATTTTATTTAGATTGCCTAATATCTTGGGAACACTTTGTATAATGGTTAATAGAAAAGGATGGTCTATAAGAGTGTTTAGGAGATAAGAACATTTCATTCACTAACCACAACACAAAATTGCACTCTCTCTCCCTCTCATCTTGTGTTTGGCCGAGAGCTCACACCCACCCACCATCATCTTCAAGTTTCGTTCTTGCTATATTACATACACACAAGGGTGAAAGGTCACACACAAGGAGGCTCGGTGCTTTCGAAATCTCAAGGACCTCACTACGTTGCTTTTATCCACCTAGTTTTCGCTTTGATTCTTCCCTAGCCTCGAGCTAGTTGTAAGTGCTTCTAAACACCCTCTTGATCTTGTCTAAAGTGGTTAATAAGAGATTTAACGGTTAAAACTCGAGAACATACAAGATCAAAACTAAAAGTCTAGTAAGAATGATAAACTAGTTGGTTAAAGAGAAACTAGTGGTGTAAAACTTATGAAACTTGTCTAGCTATGATTATTTTATGTTGTTTGATGCTAGAAGTGGAATAGATCGTCATCTAACCATGCTAGATCATGTTCATAGAACATGAACTAGCAATATGTAAAGTGTAAAAGATACAAGATGATGAACCTTTCCACACATAAACATGAACTTGTGTAAAAATGATTTTTCGTGTAAAATATAGTTCTAAACTAGTAGATCTAAAGATCTACAAGTGGTATTTTCGAAGAACCAAGTGAAAGATGCAAATCATGTTTAAAAGGCGGGTCTTTCATGAACTAAAAGCATATTTGTGAACAAACAAGTGTGTAAACACTTGTGTGACAAAAGGATGTAACAAAGAAATATTTTCGAAATTTTGGACTAGAAGTTGTATAATTGCATATTCTTTAAGAATAAAGTTTTCAAGAAACTGATTTTATTTTTAAAGATAGAAAGACCTACTAAAAATGTTGGAAGGTTACTACATATTTTTACACAACTTACAAGTTCATGTGTTTGCGATTTATACTTATTTTTTTTACTAGTTTGATGATTGAACATTGTATATTGATGATTGATAAGTTGTTGATTGAATTTTGAAAAGAAAATGATACGCTTGTAAGTGTGGCCACCTCCAGTTACAGAGGAAACTCTGGCGAAATTTTTCCAGAAAATAACACTTAGAATATTTTTGGTGACAAGTGTTATAAATACATTTTAAACTTGTTTTTCCAAATAAAAATTCGCTATGATTTTTATTACAAATTAACCGAGAGTCGGAGGTGGATTTTCGTAAATAAAACTTGTTAAATATATATTTAGAATATATATTTTATGGTAAAACACTGGTGTGAATTTATGATTATTTTGTGAACTATATGTATATTATTTTTAGAGTAAAAATAATATAACTCGTATACACTAAAAAGTTACGACTCCAAAATAATTCTAACGCCCTCACAAATAAATATTTAAGTTCCACTGGTATTATTTTTACAACCCGAACTTTAAATGTAACTTATCTATTTTCGGAAAAATACTCTTAAATGCGTATTTTGATAAAAGTATTATTTTGGAAATCGTATGGAATAAAATATAATATTTTTGGGAAAAATATGTATATTTTGGAGATAGAATATTTTTGACAAATGAATAAAAATATATTTCCCGAAATAGTTAAGAAGTGTTAATACGAAATAGTTGTCTAACTATTTCCCGAAAACGTCAAACCTTAAGCCAAGGCACGGCCGTCCGTCTAATAGAAGTTAGTACGTGTAGGTCGTCACGCAGCAGGTTGATTGGGAGTTACTATTTCGAGACGCACTTCAGTGAGTTCATGTCCCCCCTTTTCTCTTAACTGTTTTCAGTTTTATACTTCGGGGGTGAAATACATGTTACTATGATTACGAATACTTTTTACATGGTATGGTTAGCGTAAGGAGGGTTACTACTTAGATCATGTGAGTGGGTAGGTGGGAACTGGAGGCCATTAATCCTCATTGTAGGACCGAGGGTCATTAGCGGTAGATCTATCTGGGTGTAGCGAGCCCAACCCCTGAGTCCGCCGAATGAACCAGGTGGTGACTTTGAGCCCGACGCAAAAATCTGCTAGGTTTGAGTCTTACTACTGCACTTCACACATATCAATGGCCTTGCAAACCGTTGGTGATCTCTTTATTTCCTTATTTGCTACATACCAGGGATTTTATACTTACAAAGGTTTTACATACTCACTTTCACATGAACTCGCTCAACTTTATGTTGATTTTTCAACTTACATGTATTTCAGGGAATTAGGGATCTGGCAAGGTATGCACTGTCGTTACACTGCGTAGAAGAATGGTGTCATCCAAGTTTAGGGATTGTGACTTTTACCTGGACGAGTCACAAGTCTTAAACTGTGTTTATTTCTTATTCTGTGGTTGTGTCTTATGAACAAGGTTTTTATTATGTTGTGCTGTAAACTCGTTGCATGTGTCAACTCTAAAACAATGTTGTCGTATTTTACTTTTAAAACTTGAAGTAATGGATGATCATCATGGTTTTACTTTCATATAGCTTTGTTGTGATTAAGCTATGGTATTAAGAAGTCACACCAAAATAAACCCACGCTTCCGCAAAGCCAGGGTGTGACAACCTGGTCCTTAGAAACAATGAAGCTAGCAAAAAAGAAAATCAAGGAAAGCTCGGCCCAAAATGGGAAGGCCCCTACACCATCATTGAGGCACATAAGGGTGGATCTTACAAGCTAGCAGACTCAGAAGGCAAAAGGCTTCCAAGACATTGGAACGGAAAAACCTTGAAAAGGTTCCATGGTTAAACAAGAAAGATTGGTTTGTATTTCATGAGTTGTATTTAGAAAATGACATTACCAAAACCTTTTGTAAGAACAAGTATCTATTGAATGAATGAAGTTGTTTTTATCAAACTTGTCTTTCTATCCTAGGATCAGGTTGAGAACCTAGCAAGAAACTCCATGGCAAGGGGCATGTAAGGGGATGAGCTCCCAGGCCACATCGCTCAATAGGTTCAAGGGTTGAATGAACCTATATAAAGGGTGAGTTCCTAAATCAATACAACTCCATGAGACTTATTAAATAAAAACAAAAATTGTCTCATAGAAGGGTTTGAACAGCCTACACCAAATGTTCCTTAAGCCTTAGAAAAATAACCAACAAACAGGCTTATGAAATCAAACAAAAACAAGAAAATAAAAAGGATAGGTGCTATGTCTTCTTGTTAAAAATACCGAGGCTAAGTGACTGCAGCACTGAACCCTTTAAGGTATAAAACACATAAAGACAATGCAAACTCGACAAAGACAAAGTTACCAAAAGACAAAAATAATCTAAAGGATGATACAACTTGAACAAAAAAATTAAAGATACAAGCCAAGTCAAGTCACTAAACTAAGAAGCCTTCAAGGCTTCAAGCCACCTAGGTGACAACTAGAAACCTCAAAGGCTTCAACCTACCTACGAATAGCCAAAAAGCTTAAAAGGTTGAAGCCAACCAGGCTGCCTTAACGAAATAGGCTAAAGTATAAAAACACAACACCAAGAAAATGGATAAACATAATATCATACCAAAGAAAGCCCTGAAAGACTTTCAGTCACAAGTTAAAACAAGTCCTAGTTACTTGCAAGTCAAGATATTGTTCAAACAGCCATACAGGCCTAAAACATAACCAACAGGAACCTTAAGGGTTCCTGGAAACCTAATATTGTTCGAAGTTAACATTACAAACCACAAATTGTTTTTGGTGCTAAGAAAGCTACGAATTAAACATCAGCAGAGGATTTGGAAATCCCGGAACCTTCACCCTTGACCTTCTTTGCCTTCTTGGACTTCTTAGTCTTTGCACCTCCATCATCACCTACTGCGGAAGCCTCCAAGCTTGCATCCTTCGGAGCACCTAGTTCCGCCGAAAAAGTGTCATCACTATCTCCAGAGTAGGACCTCTTCCTTGAAAGAGAACCCAAGATTTCGGCACAGACTTTTTCATTAAGGCCTTCTGGCTTTAAGTCCTGCAACACAGCAAGAGGCTTACCAAAACAAGCAGAAACTTGATGGATATAAGGGTAGGTCAGCTTCTCCATCTTTTCAACGGAGCCTTTGAAAACATCGGAAGCCTCGGGACGAAATAGGGGAGACTTCTCCAAAGGATGACCGGATTCATGAAGCTTATAACCAGCGATGAGGCCTTGGTGTTTCCCCAGGTGTAGCAACTTAGTATAAACTTCACCAAGGGCAGAGTTAAACTCCTTGGAGTGAAGAAGGTAAGTAACAACCTGATGAAAACCCTGCTCAATTAACCACTGATTATCAAGGGTGGATCGAGCAACCGAAGCCTTCAACCCTTCCTTTTCCTCATCAAAAACCCGCTGCTGAACAAATAAAGCTTCCCTGTCAGCTTTAAGCTTCAACCGATCAGCCTCAAAGCTCTTCTTCAAGTCACTCATTTCAATCTCGTGCACCCTAGTCAGCTCACTAACCTTTTTGTCCCACGCCTCTTCTTTCTCAGCAAGTCCAGCTATCTCCTTCTTCATCGCAGCCATTGAAGATGTCACACCCCAACCGATGGCGGAATCATCGGGGCGCGGCACTGAGCGAAACAGCTTGTCCAGAAGTTTCCATAACAACTATCATTACCATTTAATTAAACATTACGTCCCATACCGTAACATAAATAGTCAAACAAGTTATTACAGACAACATCAAACAAATACTCTGTTCCGACAACTCAGATTTAAATAAGTAGCAATTGTTTATCTGCTTCTAGAGACCCCTAATAAGTTATCTACAGACAACTATTTGTTGGGCTCTAAAGCTTTATTCTAGCTTCCAATTCCTACCACATATGCGTCCTAAGCACCTGTCACATACGTTAAAATAATGTCAATACATAAAATGTAAAGGTGAGCATACAAGTTTGATAATAGCATATAGAGTTTGAATTCGTTTAGGCATAACCAGCACGTACACATGGAGAAATGAAGCACGTTAGTTATCGACATAGACCCATCGATACCAATGACTGCGGGTTGACTGCCCGAGGCAGCTCGCAATACACGATTACCACTGTAATCCATGCAAGTAAAAGATCCTTAACAACCCCCGTGTGAACGGGTGCTGAGTCCAAACTATAGTACTATCGTTGCTAAGGCAGGTAGACAGCATTCCATGTGTAAACATAACAAACAAGCATTCATAAGCCACGTATAACATGCATTAATGGTTAAGCGTTAAAATAGCTTGAGTAGTGTGATAGTTGTAGTTTGAATAGTTGTAACGTATGTAACACCCAAAAGTGCTAAAAGCAAAAAGGGTTCGAGTATACTCACAGGGATATGGATTGAAGGGAGCACTTTACAGCGAGTACGATTAGCCTGAATAGATTCGATAACGTAACGATAAGTGATGTGTAAAACAGTACAAGTGAGAGTGAGTAGGATGACTGATCGTGCGGATCAGTTATCCGTGGGTAGAAGTCATCCGTGTGCATGACCTATCCGTGCGGATGGTGATGCGTGCGGATGGTGATCCATCCGGGTAAGCCATCCGTGCGTATGATTGTCCGTGCGGGTGGTAACCCGTGCGGACTAGTTGTTCATGCGGACGACTTATCCGTACGGTTAGATGGCTTGTGTGGATAATTGTTCAAGTGGATTGTTTCTTCCTAAGATGTGTTTGTGTATGATGGCTTGTGCTTTGGAGTTTTCGTTGTAGCATTTAGAAAACACCAAAGTGTTTCTACCTTTCAAGCCGGCCGCGCGGACGACGGTCCGTGCGTATGGTAGTCCGTGCGGGCAGCCTGTGCGCGCGGGCAGAGACAATCCGTCCGGATAGCCTGTCCGTGCGTACGGCTTGGCCGTGCGGATGAAGTTTGTTTGATTTTCATTTTAAGGCCTTAGTATCTCATGATCCGAAGAGTAATCCATTAAGAGGTCGTCCGTCCGGATTACTCGTTCGTCGATACTCAAACCTCGTTTGGAAAGTGGGTCCCAAGGGTAGTCCGTGCGGGTGACAACCCGTGCGTATGACCTGTACGTGCGTATGACCTATACGTGCGTACGGCTCGTCCGTGCGGACAGCTAGTCCGTGCGGATAGCTTGTCCGTGCGGACAACTGGTCCGGTTGTTCCGTTCGTCTACACTTGGTTTCTGTTGTCGTTTGTCGAGACGTTCTGATTACGTGGCAACCACTTGGAGTTGTGTTCTCACCCGCGTGACTAGACCGGCCAGGAACCAACCTAACTCGGCCTGTCGGCGACTCGGAACGGTCATCCCGGTTAACCCCGAAACAGTTGTCTATGGGTAGGATTCCAGATCTAGAACTAGGGCATCACTATTGACGAGTAGAACACTAGGACTGATCGGATTCGTACCGGTTTTAAGGGAAAAAGAAGGAGAGAACTTAGGTTTATTTCTTTCAACTCTTTTATCCTTAGAAAAGTTTAGATCTAGGTGAGGTTATTGTAAAAACTTATAGAAATCGTTTAGATCTGAGGGATTCTTGGTGGAATGAAGCCAAGCATGAAGTTCTTATGAACTTCATGATGACGTCACCCGTGAATACCTCAAATCCGGATGATTTCATGGTTGAAAGTGAAGATTTGGAAGATGGAAATGTGTAGAATGGTGTAGTGATCAAAGATGTACAAGAATCAGTGCAAGATCTTACCTGGATTGAGAGAAATCTGAGAAAAGGTGAAGAATGCGTGTGGTTCGGACGTCACTTGCCAAAAGTGGAAAAAGTGGAGAGTGACCCGTGTATTTATAGGATGCCAAAAAGGGAAAAGGGTGAGCCGTGCGCATGGCACGCACCCGGATAGGTTATCCGCGCGGACTGGTCATCCGTGCGGATTGGCAATCCGTGCGGATTGGCAATCCGTGCGGATTGGCCATCCGTGCGGATGCCACCTCCTTTGGCGAGTTCGGTGCGTTGTTGATTCGGTTTCGATTTGCGAGCGATTCGATAGGGTTTCCTAGTCAAATTACTTTCAGTCCCAACTACTTCTCATAAGGTTCGACTCGGAATTCGGGTTCGGGTTCGTTTACATTCGAGTTAGACTTCGAGTTCGATTGAGTTCGCTTGATTATCCCAATATAATAAATAAGCATGCACAAGTAACACGTAAGGCACACACACACGTATAACTGACAAGTAAAACACATAGCTCGGGTTACGATTTGGTGTCGATTTGATTAGCATAACTTGATTAACTTTATCGCATTGTTACTTCCTATCGTTAACAGCCGTAGGTCGATTGAAATTTGGTTAGCATGATTCGATTATTGCAATGTACGACATTTACTCCACATAACCTAAATATCATACAAACAATTCTACGAGTCACGTCGCGCGAAATCGGTCGTTGACTTTGACCTTGACTTTGACTTTCACTCGTGAAAATACGGGGTGTTACAGAAGATTTCATCTTATCTTTCTTCTTAGAAAATTCTTCATATTCCTGCATCCTCTTACGAAAACGAGCAATCCCTTGAGGAAGCATAGCAGCAAGGTTGCAGGTGCTCAAAATCATGCGGGACAACATCAAGTCATCATCCATCCCAGCAATAGTATTGTGAACTGAAGGAGGAGCAATGTGACTCAGAGCATCTTCACAAACAGCAGCATCCTTAAAGCTGTCATCATTTTTCACCGACCAACTAGGCACATAAACTTCATCTGGATCCAACCCTTCAACATCCCTGCTTGAAGAACCCTGAATAGGGGCACCAATAACCTTTTTGGCTGAAGCCTTTTTACCATGAACAACCAGTTCCTTCTTCTTTTCAGCACCCGCCTCAACACCTTGATCTTCAGAAGCTTCAATATCATCACTCAAATCCACTGGTTCAGTAGAAGTGGATTGAGGAGCAGCTTTCAACAAATGACGGGTTGAAGACTTGGGAGCATTAGACTTAGAAAAACCTTTGACATTGGAAGTACTAATATAACCCGAGCCCTCGAACCTTTGCTCGGCAGTTCTAACTACAACGTTTTCACCAGGAACAGATGGAACATCCCCAAACACAACATCAGAAGTGTCATCACTCTTAATGAAATCCAGGGCAGACATAACTACAAATAACAAAACAAAAACAAAAACACATAAGGCATAAGTCAAGAAAAATGCAAAGAGGGCAAAAAAGAAAAACGCATACCCATGCCACTCCTCATTAGAACCGGATCCCGATCAGCATTTTCCCACAATTTACTAACCCCTAATAGAACTAGCAAATGCTCAGGGAGGGGACGAACCCTCGAACGGCACTCCCGGATGGCTTTGAGAAAAGCATCATTTAACTCAGATTCAGAGGGCTCCGGTTCATTAAGAACGGCATCCGGGTGCCTCCACACCATTTTAAATGGAACAATAGAATCAGAAACCCAGAAAAAGCGGTCCTTCCAAGTACCAAGTGTTGTAACCATAGACGAAATAAGGCAAGAATCAACCTTGGATGTTTCAAAGGTGAACCAATCACCATTTTTAGCCAAACGAAAAAACCGACGAAAGAGCAACAAGGAAAGATCATATCCAAGGGCACGGCACAAAACCTCAAAGTGCAAAACCCTAGCCATGCCCTTCGGATGAACTTGCCCAAAAGAAACTCGATAATATTGCAATAGATTCAAAACAAACAGAGAAAAGGGATAACGAAGGTTCGAAAACTCAAAATGACGGCAATACAGAGCAATCGAACCAGGGGTCGGTTTGTCAATAGGAACATCACAAGCAGGAGCGGTCGGTTTAAACATTTTACCAATACCATATTCCACACAAAATGAGTCTATCTCTTCTTGTGTTAATCGGGAAAAGGACTTTGCTAAATCCTTACGAGCACCCATTTTTGTAAGAAAATACGAGGAATGTAAGGAAAATACAAAGGAAACCGAAACTAACCTTGGAGAAGAGGAAAGAAATTGCAGGGAAGAAACTTGATGGAATTATGTGGAAAGTGAATGAAAAAATGTAAATATAATAGAAAATAACCTAAAATAGGGGTGATAATTGCAAACAGTAACTTCTGCAAAAACCGCCGCCCTATGAACTGCCACACATCAATCAAATCGGTTGTCAGTTATTTAAAATTCAAATATTAACTGCCAACAACCCTTTAAGCATTCAAACATTGAACCCTTGAAACCTTCAAGCAATAAAATACATGTATAAAAGTCAGAAGTCTTTGAGCTCATTCCCCAAAAACCTCTGACTTGGGGGGCTGATGACAGGGGTAGCCCAAGATCAAATAAAATGATTTAAGTACACACACGCTCGAAAGGTTAAACGGTTCGAAGGTTAAAAAGCTGTGAGGTGGGGAAAAGCAATACGGAAACAGTAACTAGTCACATCCCGGGATTGCTTCACCAACCCACCAGCCGCAAAAGCAATGCAGGTCTGCAAAGCACACGCTATTATCCAGGGGTCAAAAGGCTTCAACCCCCGAAAGGGCAAGCCCCTCACTGCAAGCAAGGTCACTAGTCAAATGCATTCCTCTTTGGGAGGTGTCTTCTCCTATATATTTGACACTTCATTAACTGAGTGAGAACATCCTGGGCCAGTAAAGATTCCTTAAAACTCTGGTCATTCATTACGAGTACTTGCTTCATGTGAGTTACTCCCTTTCACATCCAACACACACATTCCCTTTGCTCCTTCATCCGAGTCTGAATATACTTTAGAGGAGGATCTTTAGCAAACAATAAAAATAAACTAGTGAACATCCTTCCACGTCTTGCAAACATGGGGGGACCCCACGACCTGCGTTAGACAAAGTTGAACCTTTCAACCCTTTTACCTGACCAGCCCAGCTACTATTCTTGGTCTATTATTTGTTGCTTCAACACACAACAAATCTATCAAATCTTGTATATACCGTATTTAAACACTTACAAAATCAAAATAATCTCATTGGAAATGTCAAATGTGAGCCCCACAAAAAGGGTAACGTCTTCATATTTTCTTTTAAGGGCCCGAGAAACCGCGTTCAGAGCTCTGGTAAACCTGTTCTGGTAAACCTCAAGATTCAGCCGATCGATCAGAGCTCTGGTGGTTCTGCTCCACGATTTGAAGGTCTGGTTACTCTAACGTAAGTTTCGATTATGTAAAGCTTAATCTGATTGCAATTGTTAAGATCATATACCTGTTAGTTGATATTATTTGTTGAATTTAGGTTACTTATTGATGTGTGCCTTATCCGTACCCACGTAAAAATATCTCACCCACCCCTTCATCCATTAGTATCCCACGTAGCCCATTAATTTCTATCATTAGTTTTATGTTTGTTTCATGCATCAGTAGCCACGAAGAAACCCCTTACCCCATTAGTTTCTTCATGCATTTGTTATTTCAATTGTTTCTAGTTAGTGGGTATATTAGTGGGGGGAAGGATCCACTAAAAAGTGGATTTTGCCTAAGTAGGCTAGGAAGGATTGTGATGATGACATGTGCCACTCCTAATAAGTAGGAATGAAGGGCATTTTGGTCCTTATAAATAGGAGTAAAAATACCATGTGGCACCCCTTTTGTTTTTTAAAAATACAAGAAAAAAATATAGTATAAAAAAATATAGCACAAAAAATATAGTAAAAAAAATATAGCACAAAAAAATGTAGTACAAAAAAATATAGTACGAAAAAATTCAGCAAAAAATGTAGTACAAAAAAATCTAGCACAAAAAATTGAGAAAAAAAAATTTAAGACAAAAAAATTTAGCACAAAAATATAGTACAAAAATCCAGCAAAAAAATTGTTTTCTAAAAAAACATTAAAAAAATCCAGTACAAAAAATATAGCACGGAAAAATTTAGCAAAAAAAAATATAGTACAACAAATCCAGTAAAAAAAATTGAGGAAAATTTTTTTTAAGATAAAATATAGCTATATACACCATTAACCATGAAAACAAACAATTATGAGGGTCTCTCTATAAGATGAAAAACATTTTGGTGCCATCAGACCATCTCATCCTATGCACTCATGGGCCAATCTTAACTTCCTGCTCAAGTTCTGCTCATATAAATTATGATTCTGATTTCTACAGCCCAACTTGATCTATTATTAAGTAAACCATAGTAGTTAACTGACTCCAGGCTCATTTTCATCGATCACAAAATTCCTTTTTCCAAATAAATCAATTTGATTTCCTACATACCAATATAATCAACTAAGTTGAGGATAATTACAGAAACAGTTAGCCCACATGACACAAGTGCACATAGGGGTGATCAGTGATGTTCTTCACCTTACATATAAGTGCAAACTAACTGCAGAAAAGGTTTAAAAAAGATCATCACAAAAAATTTAGTATAAAAATATAGTACAAAAATCTAGCACAAAAAAATGTTATACAACATAGAAATACAACACATTTTTGTGGGTTTTTTTAGTCGTCATATTTTATATAGCAATATGGTACTCAAATTAAAGAGAAAAAAACGCTCGATTTTATGGTGAAATTTTTATGTAAAAATAAAGTCGTATAAAAAAGTTATGAATGTTTAAAAAATGAGGGTGAAATATGCATGTGCCTTGCATGTGGAGAGAGAAAGTCAATAAATAGGATTTTCCCAAGATACCCTTGCACTCCTTTTTTCTCCTACACTTTCATCTTAACCATTGATTTGAAAAATGAACGGTTAAGATTCCTTCTCATCCTACTTAGGCAAAATTAACTTTTTATTTGATCTTACCCCTATTAGTGGGTTAGTTATTTTTCTTGTAATGCTATAAATAGCAACTCATGTTTAGTATTTGAGGACACGAATGAAATGAATTAATTCTTGAGTTTCTCTCTAAATATTCTTCTAGTTTCCATCTATTTTCTGTGGAGTTTGACCCACTTTAACGGGTTATCTATCAAATCCAAGTGGTACATAACACTTATATATTGTTTGGCTGGATGCTGTTAACGGTTTTATATCTTAGGTTGTGGTTTGGTGGATTGATGGGTGCAGGTTAAAAGTGATATCGATATGTTTAATTGGATTAAAAATATCAACCCAAACCATTAATCCGAACACGAAGGGTTTATGAATTGTTTGGTGGGCTGCAAACTATGTAGCACAGGAATGGGTACGGGATGATACGGGTTAAGCCTTAGGCAGAGCTAATAGCAGCCCACCAACCAATTCAGAGATAATGGGAAATCATCTATACTTTTTACTAAAGGCTTTACCGGTTAAAATCTAAGAGATCGAAAGCTCTCGTCAATACAGTAAAGTGACTAGAATAGGAATAGCGTGACATATCATATTTGCCTTCTCCATAGGAATGAGATAACCCATCCTCAAGAAATGTGATGCTCTGATCACTTGATGGCAGGTTGTGCTTTCAATGGGTTAAAAAAGTTATGATATTGCTAGCTCTTAGGAATCTTCAACAATATTTACTATTATTACGCATGCAAACTCTCTTACCCTTTCGCATTGGTCTAACTCAGTCATAATTGCAGAAGAAATACATTTACTATGGATGCAGGGGATTTGGAGCTTGGAAACGTAAATCCGGATCTTGAAAGTCTTGTTCGTCGTGTCGAAAGAGGTGACAGTCATATTGACATTTTTTCTGCGATGATTTTCAAGGCACCTGATGCAGTACGGGATCTATGCCCAAGTTCTTTTCACCCTATGAAGGTTGCAATCGGACCTATCCACAGAGCCGATGAGAATTTGCAAGCATTTGAAGGGCAGAAAGAAAGTTATGCGAATAAGCTATTGGGTCGTTTGCCTTTCCAAAAAGATGAAATTTTGTATTCATGTATGCAAAAGGTGCACACTTCAATAACCAAAATCAAGTCCTGTTATGTTTGGATGAACTTCAGTGATGATGCTGAATTTACCAACATGGTAATTATGGATTCTTTATTCATAATTGAATTTTGTCTACGACTTTGGGAACCTAATGGTGAATCACATTCGGGAAACATGATGCTAGTTCGAACTATAGAGCGTGACTTAATGTTGCTTGAGAACCAGATCCCGCTCTTTATTCTTGATGAAATATTTCAGTGCACTATATTGAAAATTAAACCAAATGTGTCCCTTGTTGAACTTCTGCGTCCAGTTCTATCTTGCAACAACCTCTTTGAAGCAGATATAAACATCCAAAATATTTCCATTAATGATATTCCTCATATTCTTGGACTTCTTCATCACTGTTACAGGCCTCAGGTTGACAATATTATATCAGATTCCAGAAGCTCAATAAGCCATTCGGCTATAGTTCTACACAAGGCTGGGGTCAACTTTGTACCTAACAAAAGTTTACAATGGATGATGGGGATGAACGTGAATGAGTCGTTCGGTAAGGCGGTTCTTGAAACCCCTGTATTGCTGGTTGATGATCACACTGGGCCTGTTTTATGTAATCTTGTTGTATTCGAGCAGTCATGTGCATCTCATCGGTATATTACATCATATACCTATGTCATGCAGATGCTAGTGAGGACCGAAGAAGACGTTGACAAGTTGGTAGCCTCCGGAGTCCTTGTTAACTATATGGGATCAAATGAAGAAGCTGTTAATATCATCAACAGCATTCTGAGAAACATTACAGTTGTAGATTCCTTTTACGAAGAGCAATGTAAAATGTTGAATAAGTACTACAATAGTTACGGGATAGCTTGGTTGAGGAGGACTTGTCGCATCATTCCATGGAGAATCATATCTCTAACCGTTGTAATCCTCCCAATTGTTATAGGCGTGGCTCAAACCGTCATTAACTATATGTCCGCCGTAAACAACAAGTAGACTTTTACGGTAAGTTTTTATCTTCTTTTGTTGTTCACTTTTTGAGTAGTTATACTTTCACTACTAGTTATCACTATACTATGGGACGTTTGGTTCATAAAAGTTGTTAATACTATTACTATTTTTACAACATAACCATCATAATCCGCTTCAATTTTATTAGGGGTGTTCATGGTCCGATTCGACTTGTTTTGATGAAAATTTTAGGGAAAAAAACAAACCAAACCGGTGTGGTGTTATTTTTGATGTTATGTTATTATAAGTCTCATGAGTTCTATTCAATGTTGTAGAAGTCGCGATGCGCTTCCTAGTTGTTCAACTCGGACATGGTAAATAAGGTAATGCCGGAATTGGACCAAGTCCTCCCTATTCCGCCGTGTCATGCTCGATCTAAACTTTGACCGAGTTGACGATTCCGCCAAGCCATGCCCGAGTCTGGCTGAGTTATGCCTGCGTTTGACCGAGTCTCATTACTAGTTAGTAGTTACCGAGTTGGTTAAAATCACTATGAAGAACCAAGATTCCTGACTCCACGTCCGAGTTTTACAACATTAAATCTATTTGAAGAAACGTTTCATTCCATATGTGGTGTTATTTCTTTTTTTGTGTCCGGATGCCTCTAGTTATACATGTTATCGAGGATGTTTTCAGTATACAATTTTACTGTTATCCCTGCGTTTTTACTAATTTTTTAACTAACTGTGGATGTTATGTTTCTTTCCAGGAATTCGTTTTTCAAAGGATTCTTTGCGGTTTGCGGAAGCCAAACTTGTTTCCCTTTAATTTTTTTTTTATTTTTTTTTTCTGTTTAACCCTCTCGGCACTCTCCAAGAGACACAAAGCCTCTATCATCCCACCAAAGTGGTGATAGCTTTGTTTCACTTTAAATAATTTTGTATGTAAGTAGTGGTACTTAATTTCATGTATATAATATTATTGTACATTTATTAAAGCTATGTGTGTTTATTGAATTATCTCGTTTAGACTACTCGGTACCGAGGGGCTTGAGGAAGGGGAATGAATCGACATGTGATAGCCTTGTCCGGAGATAGGGATTTCCCTTTCAAGCCCAAAAAGCGCAGAGTGGGAGCGAACATGGATCAACACATGGCAATCGTTTTTTATTTGATTTATGCTAAAAAAAAGCAAATCAATAAAATTATTAAAAAAAAACATTAATATTAAACAGTTGATGAACAACATTCCTCCCAAATATAGTGAATCCCGAAGACTAATCAGAAAAATTGTTTGAAGATCTCAACATCTGTTGAAGACCTTGGAACCACTGATAAGACGCTCCGGTGTCATCCGAATCACTCTGCCCACCCCAATCGGTTGACCATGAGCCAGACCTAGACTAGCCGGCGCCATAAAAGCAGTCAAGTCGACGGAACTTTTCACCGTTCGATGATGATGTAGAGAGAGGAGAGAATAGGCCCGATAAACCCCAAGGATACCTTTATCGATGGATGGTGAATTTGATGAGAGAAGGATTTTACACTTTTATAGCCGTTTTTTTCTGAAAGAAGTGAAAATGGGAACATGTCTTGCTTTACTCAATTTAGCCAATGTAGCCATGGACTCACGGTGACAATTCGATTATAGTTTTATGACTTTAGGATGTGGTGGCTGTCGGGTCAGTTTTGTCCTCTACTAATGCTAGTTGATTTAGTTGATACTTTTGAAGGGCGTTTTTTTTAATCGTTTTATACCTTTTAAGGCCTTCTTTTAACTTAGATGATCTGGCTATGTTTTTTTGAAGGCTGTTTGTTTAGTTTTAGTTTTCCTTTTTTTTTAAGACTGTTTGTTTAGTTTTAGTTTTCCTTAAAAAAAAATCATTTTATACATTTTCAGGCCTTCTTTCAATTAAAATCGTTTTATACCTTTTCAGGCCTTCTTTGAATTTATATGATTTGGTTATGTTTTGGAGGATATTTTATTTAGCTTGTATATTTGTTAAACTATGAATTACTTGAGTTTTATGTTTTGGAGGATATTTTATTTAGCTTGATTTGGTTATATCACTTTTACTGTATTAGTCCAAAATAAGAATTTTTAACATATCTGCCCCTATGGTCTCTACTCACAACCACCTTTAAAAATATTAAAAAAATTTATAAGAGGTGAACACTATTTCCCATATATTTGCAAATGATCAGTAACATTCACTTATATTTTCTCTCTCATCCACTCAAAACTAGTCAACTATTCCTTATAAATATAATTACCTCACTCACCTAAATATAAGGATTCCGTTGTGAATGATCTTATGTTTTGACTCTGTAAACCCTAAATTTGATTGCAATTGTTAAAATCATAGTAGCTGTTAGTTGATATTAGTTATAGCTGTGGATTTGTTGAAGCTAGGTTATTGCCATATTATTTGGCCAAACATCCTCTTCAACAACATCCTGTGATGATGGTGGAATATCTTAGTGGGTGGGTTCGGGTTGAAATTGATGAACAGAGCATGATGCATACCCCAACCCAAATACACTTGAAACCGTGTAACCCAAACACCACTCGTGTTTGGATAACTTGTTTTCAAGTAATGTGTTGTTCTCACTCTATGGTGTAAGGTGCAAATAAAAACTTGGTGCTCAAGCAGAAGTGTTGCTTATAGCGAGTGGTGTTGCCATTAACGCAAAACAGAAAGAAAACAAAATCTGTTTTGATCGGTTTTTAGCTGCACCTTAAATCATTTAAAGCTCATATTTAGAACCTATGAATATAGCTGGCTCTCGGGAATCTTCACCGGTATTACTTATAGGGGAATTTACGAAAATGGCCAAGAATAACTTTGACTTATCAAACTGGCCACCTCATGCGTCGGTGGAGCAGGGCATCATCGATTACGAGACACCTTTTGTGTCTGCAGGGCTGATTCATGTGTCCGCCAATATACAAGTGACACGTGTCTCAATGATTAGGAATTAAAGTAACGACGCTTCGGATGCGTCCACTCGCGCATCCAATTTAGCTTGCGTCTTGCTTGGTGTGATGCGCCTGGCTCAGACCACTCTGGTGCATCTTTGAGACTCTTCGGATGCGTCCGCTAATTCATCACGTTTCAGGTACCGAAGGCGTCTTCCGAGTCTTCTTATGCGTCCAGCGACGCTTCCCGTGTCAGGTATCGAAGGCGTCTCCCGAGTCTTCTTATGCGTCCAGCGACGCTTCCCGTGTCAGGTAGGGAAGGCGTCATGGTGACGCTTCAGAAGCGTCCACCGACGCATCATAGCCAGTTTCGAAGACCTCTTGAGACGCCTAACATGCGTTGACACATCCTGTTCAGAAAAGTATAATGTGACGCCTTAGAACCAATATGGACTCTTGTGAGGAGTCTTATGACGCTTTATCAAAAAAGGCAGTATTCCCTTTTATTTACTTTATTTATTACACGTTTTTTGGGTTGTAGGGACCATTGCTCATAAAATTTTGCAAAATTTGATCTCCAAATTTTACTTTTTAATATCTTCATATTTTTTTCCTTTCATATGGCAATTAGATTTGTGGTTTACTCTGGTGGCAAGTGGGAAGTCGTTGACGGGAAGCTTGAGTACCTGCTCCAAGTAGATTCACTTAGACGTGGTTTTGAAAGTTGTACTACAATTTCTTATAACACGTTTTTACAAAATGTTAGTGAGTCAACAGGTCTTCGAAACATCACACGATTATTTTACAAAATGTCAACTTTTACCGATCCCCTTGTGAAGAAACACTGGTTAAATGACCAGAATCAGATAAACCAGGGGGTTAGGTTCTGCATAAAAAGGGTTGGTTTCTTCTCGCTCGGTTCAGGGGAACAGGTCTTCTTCTCTTCTTGATAGCTGCAAAACAGACACCGTCAGAATCGCCATGGGGAGAATGGGGGTTCTCTCCGCGACCACCCTCCGGCGTGAGAATAAGTATCGGTATATGAAGAAGAAGAAGTATAAGTGAAGTGAATGTAACTTGGAGATTATACCTGAATTACTCTTCTATTTATAGCCGAAGTTTTGGGAGGGAAAACCTTTTATTGAAATGTTAACGGAAAATGCTAACTCCGTAAGCGGTTATTGTTTCCCTCCGTTAATCTTTCAATCGAGTGTGAGAGCACACGGATCGCGATCTAGATCAACGGCTGGGGTATTGCCACGTGGAAAGTGGGCAAGGAAGACTTCTCTCCAATTCCATGCCATCATCATGATTTTAGAAGAGTCTGGGATGATGACACGTGCCCAGGCGGTTATAACCGTCTGGTGGTGCACAATTAAACCTTCCAGAAGATTACAGCTGTAATCTAGTGTGGCTTCTTACCGTGTGGCATCAGTAAAGGGAATAATATCCAAGTTTGGGCATTATTCAAGCGGGAGTGTAGAATAGGATTTTTTATCCTTGTCTGTTATGGAGAGGGGCGCAAGGATACATTAGTTTCCTTTTGGCGCACAGGTGTTGGTTGCTGCTTTTCTTCTAAGTTCTCTTTGTAGGACCAGTGCACGGCCGCGCAAGGTCTAAAGAGGGTTGAAAGCTGAGGTTGTGGTATGGTCCCAGGTACTTAAAGCGAGGTTTTTGGGACCTTACCCCTTCAAGTCCCCCCAGTCTAGTGTTGCTCTTGTGCAAATAAGTGGAGCACTGGACTATGAGAGAGGTGTTTTTGCTGTAGAGTTTTTGGTACGAAAGTGGAGAATCTTCTGTGAGAAGATACACTTGTTGATTTTTGAAAATCTTCTTGTTGAAGAAAATTTGTGAATTTCTTTCTTTGTTCTGAGCTTGCTTAGTCATGATCTGACGTTTATTGCGTCATTCGTGAAATAAATAAAAAATGAATATATGTAGTACCTTTTCATCTTCTCTCCTTTGGAATATGTGCAGACGTTGTCAGAATTCATTTAATAAGATATGACGTTTTCTCTGGTAGCGCCGTTTAGGGGAAGATGATTTGATAGTTAATCATTACGGGTTCTGTTGTCCTCACTTACCGATGCTCGATGCTTCTTTTCCTTATTATATATACATGTGGGAAGTATGCATTCTTACCAGATTTGGCAATATAGAAACTCGTCAATCCTCCCGTTCTCAGAGGCTTTCTGAGATCTTGAAAGTTTATGATGCGGCGGAAGGTCTACTCCTTCTCGCTAATTTGCCGTCGAAAGAAATCGCCGGAGGCGAAGAACTTTTGGATCCAGATCCTCCGAAAATGGTAGTTACCGGTGGTGATTTCCCTTCTTCTAAGGGTGGTGATGATGGATGGGCCGTCGGGTTATCTGCTGATGCTTTGAAGGAGTATTTTCCGGCTGACCAGAAAGGTCAGCTTTTGCTTGTGTACCGGCGACGTCGAAACAGGTGTTGCTCTGATCCTTCCTCTGGGAATGAAAAGATACCAGCTGTTTGATGGGGAGACTGAGCCGGCTGCTGTTCCTTTCATTAAGGTGGTTTTTGGGGGAGTATCATATACCTCTGCTTAGGTTGCAGCTATGTTTTTTAGTGCTTCTTCTCTAAGTAATATTTTTGAAAAAACACTGTTGTGTTTTGCTGTAAATGGTTGTTAAAGTGCTTTTGTTGCACTAGTAACGTTTTGATGTGATGCTGTGCATATTTGTTTTGATAGTTATAAGTTGTGTTTGGATTACAATATGTTGCATATGCATAATTACTTTGTTTAGGTAGAGCGAATGAGAATAGTATTGTGCTCATGTGTGAACGTAGGTCTAAAATGTGCGTGAGGTTGTGCTTACTTAGACCGTTCATGAGGCGTACAATGTTCACCATATTTTTTTCGCGCGTACCAAAAGAATTATATGCAATTTGTAACAAACAGTAAACTGTGAAAGGATAACTGTTGCATTAATAGGGCGTCGAGCCAATAATACAAAGTAAAATAGAAATATACATTGCCTGTATAAGTCTGACTTTTTTGAATAGCTTGGCTATATGTAACACCTGCGCAGCTGCTGCGCGTTCCAGGTGCGAGGAACAGTTGTTCCGTCTATTCTTTTTAGGGTGTACGCCCCTTTTCCTAGGACCTCATTGATAATGTACGGCCCTTCCCATTTTGGCGCTAACTTGCCCGGTTTTTCCGCATTGGAAGCTTCGTTGTCGCGTAAGACGAAGTCCCCTGGAACGAAAGTACACACGCGTAGGCGCGTATTGTAATACTTTTCAAGTTTGGATTTATATCTTGCTTCTGCGATGGCGGCGTTCTCGCGCCTTTCTTCGAGAAGGTCTAAATCCATTCTTCGTTCTGTTTCATTGCTTTGCTTCTCCATGGCAAGCATGTGCGGCGATGGAAAGCCAATTTCAGCTGGGATTACCGCCTCTGATCCGTATACAAGACTAAATGGGGTTTATCCCGTACTGGTTTTTGGCATGGTATGATGAGCCCATAAGATGCTAGGGAGCTCGTCGACCCAGCCTCTGCGCGTTGTCCCCAGTCTCGCCTTTATGCCATCAACTATTTGTTTGTTGACACTTTCGACCTGCCCATTTGCCTGTGGGTGCGCCACAGAAGCGAAATTGTGTTCAATCTTCATTTCCTTGAACCACTTCTGGAGATATTCCGAGGCAAAGTTAGTGCCGTTGTCGGAAATGATGCGCAATGGTAATCCGAATCTGCAAATAGTATGTTCCCATATAAATTTGCGGATCGCCATTGCTGTGGTTGAAGCTAACGCCTTGGCCTCAACCCACTTTGTGAAATAGTCAACCGCCACGATAATGAATTTCACCGCGCCAGGCGCGTCAGGGAATGGGCCTACGAGGTCGATGCCCCATTGCCGGAAAGGCCAGGCGGATGTGACTAGAACTAACGGGTTTTTTGGTCGTAAAGTTTTGGGCGCATGACGCTGACAAGCTGCGCATTTGCGTAACAATTCCACCGCATCCACGTGCATTCCGGGCCAATAATAGCCGGCACTCATTATCTTTGCTACCACCATGCGCGGTCCGGCGTGTATTCCGCAAAGTCCTTCGTGGATTTCTCTTACCAAGTACTATGCGTTTGTTTTGTCCACGCAGCGTAGGAGTGGACCCATGAATGACTTCCGGTATAAAATACCGTCCGCAATTTCGTAATTTATTGCTTTGTTTTGGACCTTCCTAGCTTCCTCTTTTCCTTCTGGGAGTTTGCCATGTTGCAGGTACATGATGATCGGGGACATCCAGGATGGGTTGCCGATCTCAACAATGTTTACTTGTTCGAGAGGAACTGAAGGATTGGATAGTACCTCGATGAGCACCTCCTTTGCTAGATGTTTGAAACTGGTGGCGGCCAGTTTGCTTAATGCATCCGCATGCTTATTTTCACTTCTGTTTATGTGAATTGTCTTGAACGTTTGGAATTGGCTGATAAGTATTCACGCTTGTTCTAGGTATAGCGCTATAGCTTCACCCGTTGCATCGTGGTGCCCATTAACCTGTTCGGCCACTAGCTTTGAATCAACGTGAGCTTCGAGATTTTTTGCACCCATTTTAAGCGCCAAACGGAGGCCTACTAGAAACGCTTCATATTCTGCCTCGTTGTTTGTGCTCTTGAAATCCAAACGTATTGCATATGTGAGCTCGTGATCGTCTGGGCTAACCAGTCGAAGGCCTGCGCCTGCTCCATTGTCATTAGAAACCCCGTCTGTGTGCAATCTCCCCGCAACATCGGGTTTAGACAGGATTTGGCCTAGATGATAATTGGTGAGAACTGTAATAACATGACCTGAGAAATACCGGCGGAGTCGTCGTGATGCATGTACTAGTGCGAGGACCAGTTTTTCTATCATCGAGTAACGCGTTTCTGGGCCAGTTAGCATCTTACTAATGTAGTATATTGGGGTCTGAACGCCCTCTCTATCTACCATTAACACTGCGCCGACTGCTACCTCTGCTGCGGATAAATACAAGATTAACGGCTCTTTTTCTTGCGGTGCTGTCAATGTTGGTAGCTGGATTAAACACTCTTTCATTTGCTTGAAGGCTTTCTCCGCTTCTGGTGTCCACTGAAAATGCGTTTTCTTAGCGCAGTTACGCAGTGTACTAATGAACGGATAGGATTTTGCAGCGTGATTTGCCAAGAATCTGTTCAAGGCTGCTAGTCGTCCCGCGAGTCTTTGCATTTCTTTTACTGTTGTTGGTGACGACATTAACTGAATGGCTTGCACCTTCTCCGAGTTAACCTTAAAGCCATCTCTGGTTACTATGAAACCCAAAAATTTTCCTTCTTCCATTCCAAAGGAACACTTTGTTGGGTTAAGTTTTAAGTTGACGCTGCGCAATGAATCGAACGTACGTTGAATGTTTGCGAGCATGGTCTCTTCCTCTTGGCTCATGATGACGAGGTCATCCATGTATACCTCCACTGTTTTTATAATGTCTTCCCCGAAGACTGTATCCATCAAGCGCTGGTAAGTAGCTCCGGCGTTGCGCAGACCGAAAGGCATTTTTGTATAGCAAAAGATGCATTTGTCTGTGCGAAAAGCCGTTTTGTCTTCATCTTCCTTTTTCATCTGCACCTGATGGTAGCCTTTGTAACAGTCGAGAAAGCACTTCCAGCGGAAAGAAGCTAAAGAGTCGACTTTTTTGTTTACTTCAGGAAGCGCGTAGCAGTCTTTCGGGCAAGCTTTATTGAGGTCTTTGAAGTCAACGCACATGCGCCACCCGCCGTTGTGCTTTTGAACCATTACTGGGTTAGCGACCCAGGTATGGTACTGTACTTCGCGTAAGATCCCGGCGTTGAGTAACTCTGTTACTTGTTCGTTCATCGCTTCTGCCTTTTCTGCGCTGAGACTGCGTCTTCCCTGTGCGACCGGTTCTGCTGAGGGTCGGACGTTCAAATAGTGTTGCGCTATATCTCGTGGAACCCCCGTCATGTCTGCTGGGCACAAGGCGAATATGTCTTTATTGTTCGAAAGTAATTCCTTCAACTGCATCCGTATTGTTGGTGAAACGGCGTGCCCTAATAAGATTGTTTGCTCTGGATACTCTTCATTGAGAACCCACTTTTCTGGTTCATTTGATGTTGAAGTTTTAGCAACCTTTGCTGGTGGTTCAGCATCCACGTACATGACTTCCTTGCTGGAATACAGAATTGCTACTTCGGTTTCCGTTGGAAAGCCGCAAGTAGCGTGTGGTATGGAAGTAATCATGCTGAACTCTCTTTGCGATCTTCTTCCCAGCAATACATCATGTCGCGATATTGCTGGCATGACCATGAAATTTACCGTGACTGTGCGCGAATGCTCGCCATCTGAGAGAGTCACCGGAAAATCAATTTTTCCTAATGGGAAAACAGCTTCATTATAGAAACCAGTGAGAGGGAAATCAACTGGCTCTAGTCGTGCCTTATCTTCTGGGTCAAGCTGTTTGAAACATTGTTCATAGATTATGTCCATTGAGCTTCCTGGATCTATGAACATGTAGTCGGTTCTGTAGTGGCCAAAGATGCCGGTAATAATTACTGGCCGTTCTTCCTATGGTCCTCCGGGAACGATAGGAAACACAACTTGCTGCTCCCTCCAGTGTTGATTATGGCTTCGTTTGTTTGGCCTTCGGGAAGGACCTCCTTGTACCATGTTTATCTGCTTTGGCTCGACTACCTTCTTGTGACTACTGGATTGGATGTCCCACTGATGAACTAACTGTGGGTCCAATACTGTAGTGTCGAATTTTTCCAGACTTTCTTCTTCAGTATCAGATCTGCTGTTTGACGACTCGGATCTGATATTTTGAGAAAAAAATTTGTTTCATGGCGAGCTGGAATCTATCGAACCAGTACTCTGGGGTTTCTTCCCGGAGTAGATCTGAACGGTTACGATCTCCGATCTGTGGTAAGGAATTGTTTCCTTCCACATGACTTGTGTTGTTTCCTTTGTTGCCCATGATTCCGTCGATCTGAATATCTCGGGTTGCAGAATCCGTGATTTCAGATCGAGGTCTTGATGGGTGAAATGATGAATTCTCTGCCATATGAGAACAGAGAGTGAAGAAAAGATGAATCGAAACGAGAAAAAACGGAAGAAACAGAGAAATCGGTGGGCGCCAATGAAGAAACACTGGTTAAATGACCGGAATCAGATAAACCAGGGGGTTAGGTTCTGCATAAAAAGGGTTGGTTTCTTCTCGCTTGGTTCAGGGGAACAGGTCTTCTTCTCTTCTTGATAGCTGCAAAACAGACACCGTCAGACTCGCCACGGGGAGAATGGGGGTTCTCTCCATGACCACCCTCCGGCGTGAGAATAAGTATCGGTATATGAAGAAGAAGTATAAGTGAAGTGAATGTAACTTGGAGATTATACCTGAATTACTCTTCTATTTATAGCCGAAGTTTGGGGCGGGAAAACCTTTTATTGAAATGTTAACGGAAAATGCTAACTCCGTAAGCAGTTATTATTTCCCTCCGTTAATCTTTCAATCGAGTGTGAGAGCACACGGATCGCGATCTAGATCAACGGCTGGGGTATTGCCACGTGAAAAGTGGGCAAGGAAGACTTTTTTCCAATTCCATGCCATCATCTTGATTTTAGAAGAGCCTGGGATGATGACACGTGGCCAGGCGGTTATAACCGTCTGGTGGTGCACGATTAAACCTTCCAGAAGATTACAGCTGTAATCTAGTGTGGCTTCTTACCATGTGGCATCAGTAAAGGGAATAATATCCAAGTTTGGGCATTATTCAAGCGGGAGTGTAGAATAGGATTTTTTATCCTTGTCTGTTATGGAGAGGGGCGCAAGGATACATTAGTTTCCTTTTGGCGCGCAGGTGTTGCTTGCTGCTTTTCTTCTAAGTTCTCTTTGTAGGACTAGTGCACGACCGCGCAAGGTCTAAAGAGGGTTGAAAGCTGAGGTTGTGGTATGGTCCCAGGTACTTAAAGCGAGTTTTTTGGGACCTTACCCCTTCACATTGATATAACTGGCGATTTCGATCTTACTTTTTTTTCAATCTTGCGGAAAGAAACCCTTACGAGTTGTTTAAATTATATGTGGTGCAAGAAGTTGGTGTTGATTCATCTTGTGGTTCTTCCAATGATTTTAAATGTCCCGATCTTAATGAACTTGTTTTTTCTCACGATGAATTTAACGCAACAGATAAATCGGGATTAACTGATAATGATATTTGTCCTTGTGAAAATAAATGCCTGTTTTACATAGGTTATACTTTCCGTAACAAGCAGGAAATGAAAATTGAATTAGGAAAAATGTGTCTGTCCGAAAGTTTTTCGTATAACGTAGACAAATCATCAAAAACTCGTTATGAAGCATCTTGTATTGCTGAGTATTGCCGGTGGAATTTTCAGGGCAGGTAGTCGGGAATCTTGTGATGTTTTTTTATGTTAAACATTTTAACAATAAACATAGATGTTCTAAGACGCTGACACATCCACAAACGCGTCAAGCAAACCCAATGGTGGTGGGTAGCTTATTAAAAGAACAATTCAAAGATTGTGGCCGCATATACCATTCCACAGAAATTGTAAAGGATTTTAGAATTAAAGAAAAAGTAAATTTATCATACATGCAAGCATGGCGAGGGAAATGTAACGCATTAGAACTTTTGAAGGGAAGTTCAGCAAGTTCTTTTGCCGAACTTCCCGTCGACTGATATAACTTGGAGAAGGCTAATCCAGGAACATTAACACACATACGCACTGATTCTGAAAGTCGTTTTGAAATGGTATTTGTCGCCATAGGTACGGTGGTAAGTCAAACACAATATTAAATGTTACATTAAAATATAAATAAATTTTACCAAGAAAATTTAACAATACCGTATTGCTTTCAGATTCGGAGCTTTCTAAATAACTTAAGACTGCTTATTATCATAGACGCGGCCCACTTGAAGGGTGACTTTAAAGGAACAATTTTTTTGGCTGTTGCCATGGACGCAAACAATCAGATTTTGCCTATTGGTTATGGCATTGGTAAATCTGAAGACACTGAGTCGTGGACGTGGTTCCTTTTAAAACTGAAAGATTATATCGGCGAGCATCCAGATTTGGCGATCATTTTTGACCGGGCAGCTTCTATACAATTAGCCATACGGGTTGTGTTTCCAAGAAGCTTTCGCAGGTTATGTTATCGTCAGTTGATGGTCAACCTTCATTTACCATCAAACAAAAAAAGGAATACGAGAGTCTTTGGTGGAAGACTTGCAAATCTTACAGGATGTCCGATTTTCAAAAATCATTCGATGCGCTATGTGCCGCTATTCCAAGATTACGGGACATTCTTATAGAAATTGGGTTTGACAAATGGTCAAAAGCACATTGTCCTAGCAAAAGAAATCATTACAAGACATGTAACAGCGCTGAATCTATGAACTCTGTATGAAAACATCCCTGGAAAATGCCAATAACCCAACTTATAGAATTTTTTCGACAGTCTGTCCAGAAATGGTTCTATGATCGCCGGAACGAGGGAATTCAAGACAAACGCTTGAGTGGGCTCAAAAAAAAATTTCAAGCCAAAGTTGATAATTCTCGTTCATGGATGGTTGCCGGAATTGGTCTGAACAGTTTTGACGTTGAAGACGGTGGAAAGAGAGGTTTAGTTGACTTCTCTAATGGAATATGCAGTTGTCGGGTTTGGAAAGTTTTTGGGTTACCTTGTGGGCACGTTATTGTAGTATCCAGATTTTTAAGTGAACCCGATTGTGGTCATTATGCGATGTCATGTTACAGTAACGAAGTTTATAAATCCACGTATGAAGAACAGATAAATCCACTCCCTCATAAATCAGACTGGGAAGTACCCGATGGACTGGTTGATCTGAAACCACCGCATACTACGAAACGACAAGTTGGACGTCCTAAAGAAAACAAACGAATCTTATCGCTAGGAGAGGAACCCACTCCCACATACTATGGTAAGTGCAAAACGTGTGGGCATTCTCGTGCTAGTTGTTTAGAACCGCCCAAAACAAAGAGTTCTTCCCGCCGCGTCTCTAAGACACAACCAACACCCGTCAAAGTTGAAGCAGAAGAATTTCAGGATTACGTAATTCAAAATACCTTCCCCTCGTACAATTTGGATGATGATTAAAGAAGTTTTTATATTTAAGCCAAATGTATACCCAATCTACTTTATTAAAATTAAGCATATTAATGTAAACTACTCCAAGCATTATTTATTAAGTAAATTATTAAGTGGTGTGATACGTGCAGCATAGAGTTGATCTGCCATAAATCTTCTGTATCTCATACAGGCATCTTGCATGTTTCCTTCCTGCCAGTTTGGAAGTGTACTGTTTTGCACAAGATTTTGCAGTAACATACACACTATCACACCCGAATTTCGACCAACCCGTTGATCGGATGTAGGCTAGACAACATCCCCAGTGTACTCCAATGCATCAGCCTCGCTTAGTCCAGCGTTTTCCCAATATTGTATACGACCGAGAAACCATAAGAACACACTCTCGAATTCTACAAGAATTTGGTGTATCTTTCTGTGAACGCATAATCGTTCCCCGTAATTAAGTGCATCACAATTCTTGGTAAAATATACAATAATATTTAGTGAGTGCATATCTATCTTTAAGATGATCCAGATTTCTTTGTCTTGCGATACTGGCATGTAAACCTGAAAAGGACATGAGGTGTAAACAATTTCGTTCACAATCTATCATGGCCATTCTTACACTATAAAGCTGTTTTTTACCGTATCCACTTTCCAAAAGGTAGGGTATGGTCCTACATCGCCAGTGGCATATCCGTAAGCATCCTGATTCTGTTCCGCCAGAAGGTTTAAAAAATTTGGGGGGAGAATGGTCCAATGAAGAGTATCTGATGAAGATGTCCCTCGGTGATTTTCAGTTTCTCTATCTTGTATCAGCTTGTTACCCCATGCACGGACATGCTATAAATTTTTAAAAATGATCAGATTTAGAAATTATAAATAATAAAAATAATAAATTATGTAAAATAATCAAATTACCGTTTCTTGCATAAAACCATTTCCACAATAGCCTAGAACTCCACCCCACCACTCTCTGTCTAATGGTGTTTGCCCCATATAATTTGAATAGCAAAATTGGTTATCACCGTCGTAGTAGAACTCACGAACATTTTGTGACCAATAAACTGATTGTTCATTCCTAGTAAGCCAAACAGTGTTCTGTACTGAATCTGGAATGCTTGATTGACGCCTTCCTTTTGATGATATTATTGTGGTATGAAGAAATGCCCACCAATGGTCCATATTTATAGACCTCTAATAACATCCACCTACCTCCTCCATATTTAAATAAATTTGTAACTAATAGTTATTAGAAAATAAATTTATAATTTTGTTATAATGAATTCATTTCATAAAGTAACAATTATAATTAATTTTTAATACAAATTTACCATTTAAGCACCTACTTCTTGCCTATATATATACCCCCATTATTTTCATTCATACCATCCTTTTAATCATCTTACAATATTTAATATAACTAAAGAAAATGTCAACTGGATCATGGTCAGAAACCAAAGACATTACTATTGCAATGTCGTATGTCTAAATGCGACATTCCTGCATGCATAGTAGCATGGACGACACATCACATTCTGGAATAGCGTGTTCAACAAATTTTGTATCCATATCGGGGAAACGACTCGAGACATGCAAGAAATGAGGACCCGTTGCACCTTTCTTCGGTGTAAATGTTCTATGTTTAACAGAAGGTTAAAAAATGTGTCCAACCCCAACAACAAGCTATCTACAGATGAAGTTATTGAGGAAGCCATGCTTGATTACCTGTTGATGTATGAGGAGGACTTTGATCACCTTTCAGTTTGGCAAATTATCAAGATTTATCTATAAGTGTCCTCTGTTTGTCTAAGTTTTATGGCATATTAACTTATTTTCGTATTGTCTAGCTGTTAGGTTAAGTATTTTCAGCTTCTATGATGCATGTTTTATCGAATAATAAGATATAGTAGTTTGTTAAAAAATATTGCTTCTTTTTAAGCCCGAAAAACGGGCCTTAAAATGGCCCGTTCTAACCCTTTCCTCCACCACCCGAATGTGCACCGAGAGGTCTACAGATAACCTTGTCCTTGGCACGGAATCAGCATTGGGCCGGCTCGATACCACCCCAAAAGCGTTTATGTTTAGGACACGTGCCTTCACATTATTGGTCATGATTTTACGAGGTGTTACATGCCTCTAGACAAACAGATTTAAATGGACCCCGGAGGCCAAAAATGCTTTCCAAGCGATGAAGGAACACATATGCAAGCTCCCATCCTTGGCTACCCCTGTGCCGGGGGAAGACCTGCTCCTATATTTGTCAGCATCAGGAACTACGATCAGTGCAGTCATGTTGGTGGAAAGGGAGGAGAAACAAATCCCTATATATTTCATCAGTATGACCCTCAAGGGTCCAGAGGAGCGATACATGCTGTTGGAAAAGCTAACCCTAGCGCTGATCTTTGCCTCCCGGAGACTCAGAAGGTACTTCCAAGATCATCAAATTGTGTTATTAATAGACCAACCACTCCAGAAATTGTTGAGGAGGCCTAAACTTTCCGGTCGATTGGCCAAGTGGGTCGTAGAGCTTGGGGAACATACCTTGGAGTATAAGGCACGAACTGCAATGAAGGGTCAAGTGTTGGCGGACTTCTTAGCAGAAGTGCATGAGGAAGAAGAAAGAGAGCTCCTCAAATGGGAAAAATTAGAGGAGGAGGAGAAAAAGAAGGAAGAGGAAGCGGTATGGAAGCTATTTACAGACGGGGATTCGAGTGAAGAGGGGAATGGAGCAGGAATCACCCTGATTAGCCCTGAAGGAAGTGAATTGACTTACGTGATCCGGCTAGACTTTGAAAACATCAACAATACAGCGGAGTATGAGGCACTCCTAGCAGGACTGAGGTTGGCCAAGAAAATGATGGCAATGAATGTTGAGGGTAACAATGACTCCCAACTGGTTGTGAAGTAATACAAGGGGGAGTATGATGCAAAGGGCGGCTCTATGGCTTAGTATGTGGACAGGGTAAAGGAGTTGGCCGAAACCTTCGACACTTTCAAGCTCGAATACATCCCTTGGGGAAAGAACAGAAAGTCAGACGCCCTAAGTAAGCTGGCCTCGGTATCCTTCGACCACTTGGCTAGGGAGGTAAAGGTAGAGGTTCTGACCTCCCCCTCCATCGCAACTGAGGAAGTGACAACGATTGTTAGTGCATAAGTCTGTCGACTTCGTCTTGTATCGAGTCTTAGTTTATATCAGATAGATCAGGGCACGTAGTTCGAGAAACATGTAAAAAGGTTAATTTCGCACGAAATTAAACATGTAATTTCGCACGAAATTACATGGTGATTTTGCACGAAATTAGATTTCGCATGAAATCTAATTTCGCTTGTGAAGGTCCGTGCGAAATTAGACTGCCTATAAATAGCCTTGATTTCGTTTCATTTGTAACTTTCCGGTTTGAGAGCCGAAGTGCTGCCGAAGTGTCTACTCACTGTAAAACTTTGTCAAATCAATATAAAGACAATTTAAAGTGATATTCTAGCTGAATTAACTTGATACGTCTGTTTTCGCCTTTCGTATCGAGCAAAAACTCTTCTGAACGACTCGTTTGGTCGGTAAAACGATCCTACAATTGGTATCAGAGCTATGGAGGAAGAGTTCTTACAAATTTAGCTTGAAATTCTGTTTTCTACACCTTTTTTTCAAAATTTACAAATTTTCACGGTCAAAATGACTTGAATTTCACACATCATACACGCAATTGTGTTTTAACAAACCCTAGAAAGTTTCAGACTTAAAATCGGACAAAAATCTGATCAATTTTGACAAAATCAGCTCGAGATGATGACATCAGCAGTATTTCGTACGAAATAGGGGTGTAATTTCGCGCGAAATAGAATTTTCAGGATAATTTCGCACGAAATCACATATTTTCACTAGTTTCGCACGAGATCAACAGGTTATTTCGTACGAAATTAGCTATTTCGCACCAAATCAGTTATTTCGCTTGAGTATTTCGCACGAAATAACATATTTCGTTTGAAATTGTGTTATTTCGCACGAAATTAGTAATTTCGCTTGAACTGATTTCGTTTGTGAGTGTATTGCAGGTAATTTCATTTGAAGCAGGTATTTCGTGTGAAGCAGTAATTTCGTTTGAGATTGTTATTTCGTTTGAGAAAGTATTTCGCACCAAGTATAATTTTGTTTGAAACTGATTGTTTGTGATTCTTTATAAACCGAAACATGGAAGAGGAATTCTACAACACATTTGCTACTCCGATTACCATTACTCAGCAAGCAATGTTGGAAAATGAGACGGGCACTATGCAAAAACCGCCTAAACTCATGAATATCGAGGAGTATAAAGGATGGGAAGAGCGTTTCGAAAATTGGGTGCAAGCAAATTATTTAGATGCATGGGAATGTGTTGAAACGAAATATGTTAGACCGACGAATGATGACGAAGAGGAGATTACGATTAAAGATTTGAGTGCTGATGAGAAAAAGAAATATAAAAATGAAAAGATGATGATCAGTTTACTGCAACAGGCAGTTAAAGAGGACATCTTGGTCTTATTGCAACACAGTGGGAGTGCATATTCGATCTGGAAAGCGTTAAAGTCGAAGTTTGTTGGAAGCCATGAGATGATTAAAAACAAGAAATCACTTTTGAAGAAGGAGTTTGATTTGTTTCGAGGATTAAAAACTGAAACTACAAAGCAGATTATCGAAAGATATTGCAATCTTGTAATGAACATGAAAAGAGTGAGCATCACAAAAGACAATGAAGAACTGATTGAAAAGTTGGCTGACGCATTGCCACATGAAACTTGGGGCACGTATTTGATGATTTTAAGAAATAAAAAAAGGGTTTAACGCCTTAACTTTGAGCAAGTTCATTGAGAAATTGGAAGCTCAGGAGATGGAACAAAGGAAGATCTCAAGAATGAAGGATTTTGATGGTGAGCAAGATATTGGTCTTTATTACAAGGGAGATGTTAGTGATAAAACCAATAAATCACCAAAGATCGAAACTGCATTCAACGCTAAAAGTTCTTCAGGAGGGTCTTCTAAAGGATCAAACAGCAAAACTGAATTTTCTTCATTTCCATCATATGATCTAAACTTTTCAACAACAAAGAATGGGAAGAAGCTACAATGCAACATGGTTTTAGATTTGGAAAATGGTCAAAATTACACAGAGGAAGTTGCAAAGAGTCACATGTCTTTGTTAGTGACTGTGTTAGAGTCATATGAGAGCTTAGTGGCAGGTCGGATCGGGAATCCAATGTTGACAAAAGAGGATTACGATCAAATTGATGCTAAGGAAATGGAATTAATGGATATAAAGTGGTGTTTGGCGAGTGTCGTGAGACGAGCTAAGAAATTCAAACAGATCACAGGAAGAGATGACTTCCGTGATGCTAATGTTTCTACTTTAGGTTTTGATAAATCTAAAGTTACTTGTTTTCGTTGCAGGGAAAAAGGACACTTCAAGAGGGAGTGTACAAACGCGAAGCAAGTGGAGCTCAAAATCCGTTTAACAACAATGATTATTATCGGAAAGCAATCTATCATCAAGTTGTTCAACAACCACAAACTGCTCATGCCAGGAAGGAGATTGAAGATTCATCAAAGAGAGCTTGTATGGTGAATCAAGAAGATAAGAAATCATCGAAAAATTTTAGTTGGGACAAATATGTTTCAGCTGATAACAAAGCATGTTTGATAAACCAAGATGATGAAAAATTACCAGAGGGTTTTAGCTGGGAAAATTTTAGCTAGGATACTTATTGTCCAGATCAAGAAATGTTAAAAGCCAAAGCGTTTGTTGGTTGAGTTATTGAAGACGATGATAATGATGATGATTATTATGCAAGAAGAATGGAAGAGCACTTGAGAATGATGGAAGAGAGTGACAGTGATGATGATAAAGTTAAAAAGAAAAAGAAAAAAAGCTAAGAAACAAGTTAGCAGTGATGATGAAGAAGTTCCAGTGATAAAGAGAAAGGTAAAGGAAATTCCAGTTTTCAAAGTTGATGCAGAAGCTGATGCAAGAAAGATTTTTGTGAATTGTGAAAACTGTGAGATTATAAAGAAGAAAAACAGTGAATTGATTAACAACATGAACAGGTTGAAAGAATCCTACGATGTTCTGAACAAAGCCATGAATCAATACAACGAATCAA
The DNA here is from genome assembly GCA_030545235.1 of Helianthus tuberosus. Taxonomy (NCBI): domain Eukaryota; kingdom Viridiplantae; phylum Streptophyta; class Magnoliopsida; order Asterales; family Asteraceae; genus Helianthus; species Helianthus tuberosus. Next base: position 202,437,088 of record CM060351.1, on the reverse strand, counting down.
GCAGTGAACAGGCAACAACTATGAAAACACTTCAAGGAGCTTTCATGACAAAGCAGAAAGTGGTTAATAATTATATTGAGAAGTGTGCTGTGTTGGAATAGAAATTGGAAACCCAGAGGATTGAAACAGAAAGAGTAAATAGATTGTTAAAAAGTTACTCATGTACTTCTTATGTCATTGACATGATTTATCCAACTGTTGAAGGCATGAAGGCATTTGAAGAAGATGAAGTATCTGAAGAAAAGACTTCTGAAAAGAAGAAGGATACTGAAGTAAAGACTTCTGGTAAGAAACAAGGTGTCAGTTACAACAAGTGTCCACCCCCGCTTGAAAATGGATATTCTCCAAGAAATCCAAATTCAGAAAGAGTCAAAAAAGCAACAAATTTACAGTGGGAGTCGGAGTCTTCAGTTAACTTTCTAGAAAATATTGATGTCACGTTTACATCGTCTGACACTGATCAACAATCTCAATTGATGAAGAAAGTGGTGGATCATGTGTTAGATAACGATGAAATGGAGGAGTCAAAGTCGGAGTCAAACTCAGAGTCAAAGTCTGAGTCCAGCACTTCAAGTTCAAAAGTCAAACAGGGCAAAAGAGTTTACAATAAAGAATTCTTGTTATCAAAATCTAATTTGAATGATGAAACATTCAAAGTAGCATACACTTTGAATGATTCTGACAAATTATATTCTGATGAAAAATTTCCAATAAGAGGTGTCAAAATCGAATTGATTAAAAAGGTTTTCAAATTAACAGAAATTAATATTTCTGAAATAAAAGATTTAGATCTTTCTAAAAAAACCAAGTCCTTACACCTCAAGATATCAGCAGAGGTTAAACAAGAAAAAAGGTTATAGTTCTGGTTCAGGTTTTTGAAAGAAACCAAACCGTAACGGTAACTTCAAAAAGAAGGGTTTGGGTTTTATTCCACCAGAAAATCATAAAAATGAGAAAAATTCTAAAACAAACACAATATTTGTTTCAGGAACAAGTGCAGAGGAGGAACAAAAGAGCCCATTCTGGAAACAATCAAACAAAGAGTTCCTTGCCAAGAAGCAAGAAGAAATGAAGAATGAAGTTGTTCAAAAGAAGGAGATGAGGATCTATTTTAACTGCAAAGTAGTTGGTCATATTGCCAAAAATTGTCAAAAGGCAATCCAAACAAAACAGGGAGTGTTTGGTAAAATGAAGGAAAAGATAGTTGAAAATGAACCACCAACCAAACCTTTTATAGTTTTCAAAAACTCATAATTTGAGGTTGGTGAGTATTTAAAAAGGTTTTAAAAAAGAAAAGCAAATCTTGACAACCAAAAGTGGGTTGTTAAGAAATCTGATAATAGTTCTAGCAATGATTCTGATTCGTCAAAATCAGAGGAGCTATTTTCAGGCGATGAATCTAATTTCACAAAGTCAGAGGAGCCACAAGTTGAGCTAAATTTAGAAACTTCAGTTCCACCAATGGATGAGGCAAATTTTCCACCATTGCGGGCTGAAAATTTTAAACAAAAAGTTGGAAAAGTTGAGATTTCAAATCAGTTTTTTTTCTGACAAGAAAGAATTTGATGTTGAAAAAGCTTTTAACTCCAAGGTGAATCATATTTTTGGAAAAATAATTGATGGAAAAGTCAAAGGGGTAAAAGAATTCTATGAGAAAAAGATGAACGGTAAGAAACCAAGTGTTGATGACTCGGAATCTCCCAAGGTCTGTCAGGCTTGGGAGAACCTCTTTAACTGAAAAACCTGACTTGCTGGAGCTTCCAGGTTGGTAAGTGTGGAGCAGGAATCGGCATCTTTCTTGAGAAATTCACGAATGTGATTTCGACCTACAAGTGGTAGTTTTATTAATTTTGTCATATTTCATCTTACAAGTGGTATTGGTTGATGAATAACCTACAAGTGGTTATTTGTTGGTTTCTACAAGTGGTTAATCAAGGTCATTAAGTTGAACTTGATTTAACTTTCATACAAGTGATTGAATAGCAATGTGATGAAACCCTAACAAAACTGATTTTCCTGAAAAACCATTTGATTAAAACAAACTTAAGTGTTTTGAAATCACAATGGGAAAATAGTTTGTTGTAAGGGGGAGTTCTGATTGTTTATGCCAAGTGGATGGCGATTGGAAGCAATTCACAACAGTTGTCACTTTTCTTGTATAGTTTGTTTTCAAATTTTCTCAGAAAATCAAAATTGAAACATATTTTGATTTTAGGGGGAGTAAAAATTTAAAAAAAATTGAAAATTTGAAAAATTCAAAAATGAGTTTTGTTGTGAAAAAGAGGAAATGATAGTAAATCAGTGGACTATCACAGCATGCTAAAGAAATGGAAAGTTAAATGTGATAAACGATCTCACTAAAGATGTGACGATAGGCTCAGCTAGACTAGTAGATTTGCGATAACGATACAAACTTAAAGCAAAAAGCCTAAGTTTGGTGGGAAACATAGTCAAAAGCATAGTACTTAGTTTTGTCCTTCTTGATTGTGTGCCTGCTCGGTAATCGCTGATTGTCGAAAGACATAAAACTGGTCAGTTTGTGAACTTTCACAACTTGCTGAAAAAGTCACTGTGATTGTGCATTTCATTTTGCAAAGATTTAAATTTGTTTTATTTCTTTATTTTGTTTAAGCATTAGACATCCTCTGCGTATACGTGAGTATCGAACTGGATGTTAGTGCCTAAACGTTCTGCTTTATTTTCTTTGGTGTTTCGTTTAAGCTTTGGATCACCTCTGCGTATACGGGAGTATCGAACTGGTGGTTAAAGCCTAAACAATTTCAACTTGTTTTTATTTTCTTATTTTGTTTAAACATTGGACTTTCTCTGCGTATCGAAAGATCGACCTGATTGTTAATGTTTAAACATTCTGCGTTATTTTTGCACAAATCACAGTTGATAAATGTTTAAAGGCATTACTTGAGTTAGTGTATTGCATGATGAGGGGATATGCTGAGATCGTGGGGTCCATAAGATTTTAGTGCAAAAATTAATATACCTTAACGTATCAGTAAGCATTTCGAAAGTTGTTAGATTGAGTTTAAGAGGATAACTATATCGTCAATCTATGTGAATTGTTTAAAACTTAAAGTGTTTGAAAGCTCAACGGTGCTTGTGATTTGTCAAAAATTGATATGATTCTCTTACACAAACTCACAAAAATATTGTATGTAAATATTTCTTTACTGCATTTTCTTTCAAGTTTAAAAATCCAAAAAGATTTTAAGTGTGTTTTAGCATAAAATTTTGAAAAATACAAAAAGATTTTCGACAACTGATGTTGAAAAGCTGATTTTCAAAATTCCGAGTGCTAAACATGAAGAACAGGTTTGGGAAAGTGTTTTTGATGAAAGTAAGTATGTTTACAAGTGATTCATCAGAGTCTAAATCATTTTGAATGATTCTTGCTAAGTTTCTGAATTTGAAAATTTTTAAATTTTTTTTTTTTGAAACTTATGTTTGTGGTAGAGATTGTGCAGGAAAATCCAGGTTCCGATACCTGAGTAGAGTGTGAACTAGGTCAGGATCCTAGAACGCAAATTCCAGACTGCGATCCCAGCAGATTGAAAGGAGGAGTCTGAAGACGTCAAGAGAGAGTTTTGAAGATGTAGAAAGCCAGATTCAGATCCTGGAAGTTCATGCAAGTTGATGATGCTGATGAACTTAAGGAATCAAGAGATCTGATCAAGAGAATTAGAGAGAGATAAGAGCCAGGTCGAGATTATAGTGAAGAAAGAAGATTGTTTGAAGATGCTTACAATGGAGAATCTTTGGAGAGAGCATGAAAAGACTGATAAAGACTGAAGATGCCGAAGTCGTCACTGAAGACTCGTCGACATCCGAGGGGGAGTCTGTTAGTGCATACGTCTGTCGACTTCGTCTTGTATCGAGTCTTAGTTTGTATCAGATAGATCAGGGCACGTAGTTCGAGAAACATATAAAAAGGTTAATTTCGCATGAAATTAAACATGTAATTTCGCACGAAATTACATGGTGATTTCGCACGAAATTAGATTTCGCATGAAATCTAATTTCGCTTGTGAAGGTCCGTGCGAAATTAGACTGCCTATAAATAGCCTTGATTTCGTTTCATTTGTAACTTTCCGGTTTGAGAGCCGAAGTGCTGCCAAAGTGTCTACTCGCTGTAAAACTTTGTCAAATCAATATAAAGACAGTTTAAAGTGATATTCTAGCTGAATTAACTTGATACGTCTGTTTCCGCCTTTCGTATCGAGCAAAAACTCTTCTGAACGACTCGTTTGGTCGGTAAAACGATCCTACAACGATTGATAGAATCAAAGAGTCTTGGATGACACCCATCATCAACTTCCTGAAGGATGGCACCCTCCCAGAGGGAGAATGGCCGGCTCAGAAAGTAAGGGTAAAAGCCTTGCAGTATGAGCTCATAGAATGGGAACTCTACCGGAGGTCATACTTAGGTCCCTCCCTGAAATGCGTGGACGAAAAAGAAGCAAAGTATATGATACAAGAGATACATGAAGGGATTTGTGGCATGAATTCGGGGCTGAAGACAGTTGTGGCGAAGGCAATGAATGCAGGGTTTTACTGGCACAGAATGTACGAAACAGCCCTGGAGGAGATTAGGAAATGTGATAACTTCCAAGTTCACACCCCCATGACTCATCGTCACAAACACCCCATGGTCCCAGTCTCGACCTCTTGGTCGTTCCAAAAATGGGCCATAGACATTATCTGACCATTCCCGTAAGGCCCGGGCGGGGTTAAGTTCGTGGTAGTGGCCATCGATTATTTTACAAAATGGGTCGAAGCAAAACCATTGGTGAAGATCACAGGGGAGCAGATGAAGAGGTTTATACTGGACAACATTTTATGCCGATTTGGGATACCGCTGGAATTGGTGAGTGATAATGGAGTTCAGTTTGCGGGGAAACCCTTCAAACCCTAGTGTGAACAGATGCATATCCGACAAGTCTTCACCTCAGTCACTTATGCCCAAAGCAATGGACTAGTTGAGAGAGAAAACCAAAGTGTGATCCGAGGGATGAAGGGAAGACTAGGACGAAAACAGAAGGGTTGGTTGGAGGAGTTGCCACTCGTCCTTTGGGCCTACAGAACAACCCCCAAAGTTTGGAACGGGGAAACCTCTTTTAGCCTGACCTATAGGACGGAGGCCGTGATCCCTGTAGAAATAGGATTACCCATGGCAAGGATGAGGCTGCGGGAAGCCGAGAACGAACAGGACCTCTAGATGAACCTCACCACCTCGAAGAAAGAAGGGATATTGAAACAGTAAGAGAGACCAAAGACAAAGGATGGTTAAAGGGGTATTACAATGCCAGGATGAAGAAACTCAACTTGGTGCCCGGGGACCTGGTCTTAAGAGCCAACAAGGCCAGCTTACAAGAAAACACTGGAAAGCTGGGGCCTAAATGAGAAGGACCATACAGGGTCACATGGGCCAATGGAAAGGGGACCTGCAAGCTGGAGACACTCCAAGGAAAGGAAATCCCAAGGATCTGGAATCTCATGCAACTCCAAAAATACTTCGTGTAAGAAGCAAACCCCCCCCCCCCCCCAAGAAGAAACTAGTAAAACGGCCTAAGGGACACTTTTGTAAAATGACTTATGGCTAAGTCTTTTCTCAACCTTTTTGTAAAACTATGTACTGAGGATATCCTCTCCCCAACACATGTGGTAGTGAATGATTTCCTTATTTACAAATTATTCCAACACCCCAGGACCATAAAAAATGAGGCCCAGCAAACGGGTAGTGCATTAAGATACGTGTCTAATAACTGCAAACCCACGACTAACATACATACGTGTAAGCCAGTATAGCAAACATACTGACCCTAAATGCCCGGCCGTGGGGCAGGACGAAGTCGACTCGTCCCAGGGAAACAGACAAACAGTTAATTGCCATAACCAATGATTGCAAACTTGTCTATAAGCTACTCCCTTACAAGAAATACGAATTTGTAAGCAAACTACAAATCAGGTGTACGAGAACACACTAAAATATTTGTAAACGAGCTACAAGCTAAGTATACAAAAACACACTAAAATGCTTGCAAGCAAGCTAACAAGCCAAGCATGCAAAAATGCACCAAGGAATTTGTATAAAAGTCACATAAAAAGTGTACAATAACACGTCGAAAGTTCTACAACAAAATAGAAACAGGAGACACCTCATAATGGGAATTTGTAAAAAAAAAGGCTACAAGTGGAAGACCAACTTCTGTGCTCTGATAAGCCCCGGAGGTAAGAGACACCCAAAAGAAAGACACAACAGCTGGAAGATTCTGAGCCATCCACGACAGATCACAGTTGCAAGTAATCCCTACAAAAGAGAAAGTAACATACAACCTACAAGCAAAAATGCACAAGCTTCACAAAGACATAGTTAAACCACCAAGCACAATATAGTTAAACATTGGGAAGGCCCTAACAAGAAGGCCTCCCCCAACCAAAAGCAAGAGTATCTAGGTTGCATCATGTCAAGTGATAAGGTACAACCATATCGAAGGCTACTGTTTTAAAGGGCAGTTATGGAGAAGCATCTCTAGATAATGACTTGGGTGAGGATGGGCCAGCAGGGGTAAGCAGCGCTTTGAGCTCATCAAGGGACATTAAGGGTCTCTCAAGGATAATTTCAAGTAAGGTAGGGATCTTTTCGCCAAACTCCTTGTCCAGCTTGGATAATTGCTTTTTCGCCTTCGAGTTATAAAGAGGAGTCTCTTTCCTCTTTAGACCTTGAGAAGAATGAGAATACCCATCCTTCAAACCTGCTTGATACCCCACATCCCTATACGCCCTATATATCCTCTCGAGACTACCCTTGAACTCCTCAGACTTGGAGACGGTAGAAAGGAATAGCCCAAATCCCTTAGAAATGAGCCAATGGCGTTCCTGAGCCAGCCTCTGATAATCCTATATGGCCATTCCCTACTCAGTGTACATGGTCTCCACATCTGCTCCAGACACGGAGCCAGCCTCCTTGTGATACTTCAGCTCTGCAACCAATTCCTCCTTCTCCTCCATCCAAGCCATCTGCTCCTTCTCCCAAGCTTTCTCCCTCTGCTCCATTTGTGCCCCGACATTCTAGAAAAAATAGTGTTATTCATAAAAAAAAAGAGAGAGGGGGGGGGGGGGGGAGAAAGGGGTGTTACCTTCTCCTCCAACAACTTCCTTTCAGCATCAGTTACCCGGCACCGGAGCTCAGCAACAACGGTTTGAGAGGTCTTCAGCTGAGCCAATAACCCCTCATTTATGCTCCTCAGCTCGTTCACCCTATGCAACATGCCAGCCCCCCTAAAAAACCCCTCGCAAATTGTAACATTCCCAAAATTTTAAATTTTAAAATAAAGTCATTACACGAATAGATCATGGGTAAGTTGAATGTTAGAAATATGAAGTACCTAGACGGGCCTAGGAACCGTTTAATAATTAAATTATAAAAATACATTATGTTTGAACCTACTCCGTTTTTAATGAAACTTGGTTCAAAATGTAGATAAGATTATTCTCGTTCTAATGACATATTTATTGTTTTATAGAACATTATATTTTAGAAGTTATAAACGCCAAATAAGTGAAAGCTGAATTAATTATAATAATAATAATAAAATAAAATAAATAAAAAAACTTATTGAAAATATAAAGTGCACGTGTGTGCATGTGAGTATATATTAGAAAGAATAATATATGTGTACATGGCTCTTCTAAATTCAAGAAGGAATCAAACCTCATTTAATTAAGATGATATACGTGTAAGGCAGGAGAGTAGAGGGAATCTTGAATAAGTTGGGTATTCTTATGAAACGTGCACTCCAAGTTTGGAGGTTCAGTATAAATAACAAAGCCAATGTTAATTTTTCAACTTGCTCAAACCCTTCACATATATCGCCAACTTTTTCCCTCTCTCTAGAAATTATATATTGTCTATATTTTTTTAATAATAATAATAATAATAATAATAATAATAATAATAATAAAGCCCTACCCCGTTTTAAGTGTTTTAACCCCTGTTCACTGATACCCTGTCCGATTGATCTGGAGCCTCGTAACGCATGTCAAGGCTCTGCCTGACTAAATTCATTGGGGTTCTATCTCGTGACGTAGGGATAAAGTTGAATTGGGTTACTTAATGCGAGTGCATTATATATTTTATTAAATAGTCCAAGGGTTATACCCAAGATATAACAACCGTCCTTAAAATATTTTAGACACCCCAAATGTCCTAAAATACACCCCGTATACGAAAACCCGACCGGAAATACCTTTATATAAATAAATAACAAATAAAAATAAATCCACAAGTCGCTCGCGGGCCGCGAGCGAGATCACTAAGATCTTCGCGGGGCGCGAGGCCCCATTACTTGCTACTCACCTGAGCCGCCACGTGTCAGGACACGCGTCAAGACTACGCCGTGACTCAGCAAACCTCAGACCGACCTAGACTCCCTCGTGGGACGCGAGGGAGAAGTAGATATGCTTCGCGGGCCACGACCCGCCTACGATCAGGCTATATAAGGAGCCGAGATTAGCTATTTGTTCTCGTTCAATTTTCTAAACTCCCTCTCTATTTCTAATAGGCTAAAGCTATAGCCAAATACCCCCTAATTAACGAAGCTCTGCCTCGATGTAAGTATTATAACCCCGGTTACGTATTAGATACGCTGCCCGATTGATCTAATGCTCCGTAACGCCTGTCGAGGCTCTGCCCGACGTAGTCGTTGGAGTTCTGTCTCGGGGAGGGTATAACTAATGTAAATTGGGTTATTATACTAACGCGTGTGCATTGTTTAATTAATAGATTATAACCAGGAAGTCACAAGGGAAATACCTAAATTTGCAATGTGAGTAATTTCCTTTTTGTAAACCTTTTTGCAAATTGTTTTACAAAACCTCAATGCTTTACATTATAATTAAACAGTGATTGAGTATTTGTAATTCTACAATTATCGTCGGTATGTTGGGGTTTTGTATACAAAATTTGTTACTACACTGTGAGTAGTAACATGACCACAAGTCGTGTCGACAGTACCGTGGGCGGTAATTAAGGTAGAATAATAAACAGATGTAATTGCTGATTGCCCTTTATACTGTACAAGGATAAAACCTGTTTTGATTAAACTGGGATTCACTCACCAGTATTTCTTGCTGATAAAATGTTTTAAACACGTGTTTCAGATAACTTAATGTGAAGCCAATAAAATCTAGCTGGAGAGCACTGAAGGCTTAGAAAAGTGGCTATAAAAGTTACCTAAATAAAAAGGAGAATTGTTTTCAATAATTAGGGTTTATCCCTATAAATATATTACAAATGAAAATCGGGTCATGTCCCACTTATTATTATAAATATATTATCAGAAAAACTTGGGTTTTATCCCGATTATCTATTTTAAACATTTTGGTGTTTAACTCTGATAACAATATTTCCTAACTACGGTCCTGATGAAATTTTCCGCTGCCAAAACTGATAAAACACCGATACCACCGAATGTGCAAAGCTTGTGGCCGCCCGCCTCTCGGGGCAAGTGGTCGGGGGTTGTGACAGATGGTGGTATCAGAGCTATGCCAATGGTTTAAGCCCTTTAGGTGTTCTTCTAATACCTAAATTATAAACATTTGCGTAAGGAAATTAATATCTTATGTGTTATCCTGTGAACATAAAATCTTAGTATGTTTATTTTGACTTTTTATGTCATTTAACAAATTGTGAATTCCGAATATATGTTACCCATATCTGTGTTTTACACTTATGATATGCTTAATATTACTTATATATAATTAAGACATTAATAATATTATGTCTTATCAAATTTTATGATATTATATATATATATATATATATATATATATATATTTGTATGAAAATAATTTAGTATGAATTTTACCACATTATAATAATATTACGACATTAACATTAATATCTTATTATTAAATTTAGATAACACAATTCAGGCATGATATTTCAAAAAATATCATAATGTAAATATTAAAATAATATGTAGTATACCTAAAATGATTTTATTTAAATCCCTAGAATGTGTAACCCCTATTTGTATTTTACAGTATGTTATATATATAAAAAAAACAATTCAAAATAAATTATAATAATATTATGATATTGATATTAATCAAAGATATAATATAACACCCGTAAGTATGGTATTACTAAAATATCATAATATAAAATATTATTTGATGCAAGCAGTATATTTTATGATTTATGATATAACCCAAAAGTCTTACTCAACTTAAAGATATATATTTATCCAAATTTCGATAAAACATATAATTGTATTAATTTTAAAATATAAAATTTTAGCATACTTAAAACAGGTTTATTGTTTAAATACAAAACAGATTTTTTATAACTCTATGAAAATGTTATTTCATATGTTTATGTTATATTATCTACATAAGCACATGTACATATATCATGGAAAATATAAAATATTTTATAAAACTATATCTATGAAATAGGAATATGTACAACAAATTGGTACTGTGTGATTAAATGATTTTAATACATAATACCTATATATCAACAGGAAATAGTCTAAACTTATTTCTTAAATTATATGTAAGTCAGATATAACTTGTATCAATATTGTAAATGATATTTCATTCATAAAGTAAAAATATTTAGCACGATGGTTTAAAATATATGTATATATATATATTAAAAAGAAACAATTTTATCATTTGATAAGTTTAATTCTTAAACTATATTTAAAGTTATATATATGTATTCTGAGATAAGAACGATACTTAAATTATTAAGAATCAAATTTAAAAACGCTAGACTTTGTATTACCTATTATGGTTCTTTAATAAATAAGTATGATAAACTAGGAATCAAGTCCTAAATACGTTATAATAAAAAATGAGTCAACCTGTCAATTAAAGATTAAATTATTCTAACAGAATCCAGAAAATTTATATCTTTATTAAATTTATTTCTTTGGATAAATTACCCCTTTTATTTCCAAAATATTATGTTCAATAAATTTAATAGAAATTTATCTTGTTAATATAAAAGGATAAACAAAGCTATGTATAAACAGTTATGAAATTGGATTCTTATAAATTGGTATTATATGTATATGTTACAGGAAATTTTAAAACCTTTATATTTATATGCAGGACACAAATTTCGTGATAGTATATACAACATAATAAATATCTTCTGTAAAAGAATAAGTTTTTATCTAACAAAAGAAACAACCCTACATGTTTACCCAAAAATCTATTTTTGATACCTAGTTTTAATTCAAAGGATACCTTAAGAATATCTGTACTGCACCACCTCTTAAAGAACGACAGTGGGTCAATAACGGAGAATCCCAAAATTTCATATAAAACCCTTACCTTTATTTTCTGAATTCCTATCCAGCCATAAGCTCTGAGAATATAGTTAAATATAAGCAATATAGAAGAAAAAGTTATTACAACAAAGGGAAAAACGGCACATAATATAATATATACACTTTCCTTATATTTTGAAAAAATATATAATGAAAGAAGATGATTAAAATACAATGTGTATATATGTATATATCTATCAACGCATAACGCTGATAGGTATGACTATATTTGTGCTAAACATAATATGAGCAACAAAAATATGCCTGTATAGTTTTTTAATCTTATGATAATTATATCTGAACATGTTTGTGAATCAGATGTCAACAGGAATAGCATGTGATCAAGAAATTCAGGCTAGTAATGAAAATACTTTGGATAAAAATACTATAGAAAATATAATAGCTCAAGGAATAGCAAATGCCATACCCTCGATTATTGACGCTATTAAAACCTCGATGCCTATAAATGAGAATCATACTATATGCTGTAAGCATACCCATCACTCTAAACCTAGCTCTAACTCTAATGGAGGTCATGATATTCGTATCAAAACTCCATCTTCCAAACGAAAGAAAACCACAACCTATGGTTACTCCTATGAGGAGTTCTACTTTAACAAATCCTCCAAGAACAAAGGAATGGAACCAGAAATCGCACAACATACCTGCAACAACGAAAAGCACGCAAGAAAACACCATTCTAAGAAAACACTCTGTTGTAACTTCTGCAAGAAAACTGGGCATACAGAGGAAAAATGTAGAAGGCGAAGGAAAAATAACGTATGTTATAAATGCGGAGACCCAGGTCATATCCGTCTCCACTGCCCAAAACTATCTAAGACACCCGACAATGAGGATAGAAACCTAAATGAAGTTAAGGAGGACGCATAAATATTTACAACACCGGAGACAACAGCAACCTTTAGAATAAGCACCCTTACGTTTTGTCTGTACTAAAATATTAAGTTGACTTTTGATTCTAATCAAAATTTTATAATAAAAGGTCTTTATCTCTCTTTCATAAAGCCAACACACAATTGTCTCAACTCTTGACAAATTCATATGTTGCACGTACATTGCTTGTTATGCATGTGATGTTACTTAAAAAGATCTTTTATTCACAAGTTTTAATCTTATTTCGTTATACTCATTTTTGACAATCCCTATGATTACACAAACATTTTGATATCAAGTCAACAGATTTCTTGAAAAACTCCTTCCCTTTCCAAGTTACTTACCAGATTTTTATTACAACCAGTTCTTGTCAACACACATATATCCATTGTTGGAATATGTCCAACCCAAACTCAATTGTTTGAACTTGTTCATAATATACATTCAATACAAAATCCCATATGATGAATTAAGATCATTATATTCGAGGTAATCTCATTATTTAGTAAACTTGTTTAAAGTCTTCAATTTCAATGTATCATTTGTTAAAACACAACACCTTGCGGTGGCGATTTCTTTGAAATTTGGACTCATTTCCTTTTCACACTTGAGGTATGAATTTATCTATTTATTGATTATTATAAACCAGTATTAATACAATTATGTGTTAAGATAAGAGCATACAAATTCGTATTATATTCCGGTGTACCTCTAAAGATTCTTTCATCATTGATCGAAAATTTTATGATATTCATTTGGTCTTTCATCATCAATTGAAAATTCTATGAATATCCAAATTACTTCATCAAAACTTTCAGTTGATTACAAACAAGGTGAATTTGTTCGGTCACCGTAACTTGTAGCTTGGACTAATTACAATCATACGAATCATTCAAAACCACATCTGTCTTTCATTTGACTCATCATTCAAATAGTCTTGATACAATTATGTATTAAGACAATGATACACTAAATTCTATTGTCCGGTGTATCCTTGCTATTTAAGTAAACGTCACTGATTTCGGGTTTGATCATTGACAAATCAATTTTCTTACTTCCATTCTCAAATTGAGATTATTGATTCAGAATCTCCCTCAATTAATGATCAAAGAAAATTATTTTCTGGCATTGAATCTTATTTTCATTGCATTTAAAAAATTCTATGCCTCTCTTTTGATTTGTGAAACTTAGTCACCTTGCTAATGGTATCATTTCATCTCATTCAGCAAACATCAATTCCTGAAACTAAGTTTTTGAGATCATTGAATTCCAATTATCCTATGATATCTTTATATTCATCCTTTGATTCTATCCCAGACACCTTGATAACAACTAAAAGACGTGACCTAACCCCAAGAAGATATCGTAGCCCAAATCTCGAGGACGAGATTTAAAACAAGGTGGGGAGGATGTAACATTCCCAAAATTTTAAATTTTAAAATAAAGTCATTACACGAATAGATCATGGGTAAGTTGAATGTTAGAAATATGAAGTTCCTAGACGGGCCTAGGAACCGTTTAATAATTAAATTATAAAAATACATTATATTTGAACCTACTCCGTTTTTAATGAAACTTGGTTCAAAATGTAGATAAGATTATTCTCGTTCTAATGACATATTTATTGTTTTATAGAACATCATATTTTAGAAGTTATAAGCGCCAAATAAGTGAAAGCTGAATTAATAATAATAATAATAATAATAATAATAATAAAATAAAATAAATCAAAAAACTTATTGAAAATATAAAGTACACGTGTGTGCATGTGAGTAGATATTAGAAAGAATAATATATGTGTACATGGCTCTTCTAAATTCAAGAAGGAATCAAACCTCATTTAATTAAGATGGTATACGTGTAAGGTAGGAGAGTAGAGGGAATCTTGACTAAGTTGGGTATTCTTATGAAACGTGCACTCCAAGTTTGGAGGTTCAGTATAAATAACAAAGCCAATGTTAATTTTTTAACTTGCTAAAACCCTTCACATATATCCCCAACTTTTTCCCTCTCTCTAGAAATTATATATTGACTATATTTTTAATAATAATAATAATAATAATAAAGCCCTGCCCCGTTTTAAGTGTTTTAACCCCTGTTCACTGATACCCTGTCCGATTGATCTGGAGCCCCGTAACGCATGTCAAGGCTCTGCCTGACTAAATTCATTGGGGACGTAGGGATAAAGTTGAATTGGGTTACTTAATGCGAGTGCATTATATATTTTATTAAATAGTCCAGGAGTTATACCCAAGATATAACAACCCTCCTTAAAATATTTTAGACACCCCAAATGTCCTAAAATACACCCCGTATACGAAAACCCGACCCGAAATACCTTTGTATAAATAAATAACAAATAAAAATTAATCCACAAGTCTCTTGCGGGCCCCGAGCGAGATCACTAAGATCTTCGCGGGGCGCGAGGCCCCATTAGTTGCTACTCACCTGAGCCGCCACGTGTCAGGACACGCGTCAAGACTACGCTGTGACTCAGCAAACCTCATACCGACCTAGACTCCCTCGTGGGCCGCAAGGGAGAAGTAGATATGCTTCGCGGGCCACGACCCGCCTACAATCAGGCTATATAAGTAGCCGAGATTAGCCATTTATTCTCGTTCAATTTTCTAAACTCTCTCTCTATTTCTAATAGGCTAAAGCTATAGCCAAATACCCCCTAATTAACGAAGCTCTGCCTTGATGTAAGTATTATAACCCCGGTTACGTATTAGATACGCTGCCCGATTGATCTAATGCTCCGTAACACCTGTCGAGGCTCTGCCCGATGTAGTCCTTGGAGTTCTGTCTCGGGGAGGGTATAACTAATGTAAATTGGGTTATTATACTAACACGTGTGCATTCTTTAATTAATAGATTATAACCACGAAGTCACAAGGGAAATACCTAAATTTGCAATGTGAGTAATCTCCTTTTTGTAAACCTTTTTGCAAACTATTTTACAAAACCTCAATGCTTTACATTATAATTAAACAATGATTGAGTATTTGTAATTCTACAATTATCGTCGGTATGTTGGGGTTTTGTATACAAAATTTGTTACTCCACTGTGAGTAGTAACATGACCACAAGTCGGGTCGACAGTACCGTGGGTGGTAATTAAGGTAGAATAATAAATAGATGTAATTGCTGATTGACCTCAATACTGTACAAGGATAAAACCTGTTTTGATTAAACTGGGATTCACTCACCAGTATTTCTTGCTGATAAAATGTTTTAAACACGTGTTTCAGGTAACTTAATGTGAAGCCAATAAAAGCTAGCTGGAGAGCACTGAAGGCTTAGAAAAGTGGCTATAAAAGTTACCTAAATAAAAAGGAGAATTGTTTTCAATAATTAGGGTTTATCCCTATAAATATATTACAAATGAAAATCGGGTCATGTCCCACTTGTTATTATAAATATATTATCAGAAAAACTTGGGTTTTATCCCGATTATCTATTTTAAACATTTTGGTGTTTAACTTTGATAACAATATTTCCTAACTACGGTCCTGATGAAATTTTCCGCTGCCTAAAGTGATAAAACACCGATACCACCGAATGTACGAAGCTCGCAGCCGCCCGCCTCTTAGGGCAAGGGGTCGGGGGGTTGTGACACAAATGGAAATGCTATGTTAATCATCAAAAATGTTAGGGTCCAAAGCAAAGTTCATAAACCTATGAGGGGGGGGGGGGGACAACATGGTTCATGAAGTCCCAGGCAGTCTCGGGTGTCCCCACAATAGTGGAAGGAGTTATCTTCCACTTAGGAACGTATGGCATAGGGAGAGCCTCAGCGAACAAGGGAGCCCAGGGGGTGTGAGGGAAAGGATCTTCAGGCTGCGTAGGCTTGCTGGTACCGGTAGCCCGAAGGGGAGAAACATCAAAAGCAGAAGTAACACGGGCAACATTGATCTCCGAAGCCTTATCTTTAATCCGGGAGGAGGCAGGAGCAGCAAGAATCACGATCGGAGCCTTCAAACTCCCTTGTTTCAAATAAAAAAAAGGGAAAGGAAGGGAAGAGTAAAAGACCAGAGCACACAAGCGTGTATATGCAAATAAAAAACTTACCAGCAGAGGCTCACTAACAGACGCATCTTTGTTTGTAGGAAATGGATTCTGACCACTTGCACTCCTGAGTCTTTGACGGATATTCCGGGGTTCAGGGATCACTGCCTTAAGGCTAACCGCCAGATCGACCTTCTGTTTCCGGACCAGACGAATCTCCAGGTCCTTGTCTTCATCAATGCTTGAACCCTTCACCCGAAAGGAGCTTTAGGAGTTCTCAGCCTCTCTGGAAGAACCCTCCTCGTGGGAAGGAGTTTCCTCTCCCTTCCATGTAGCAGCAGAAACAAGACTCCTCTTTCCAGGAGCTTTCCTCTCCAAAACACACCACATTTATGGGTTAACCACATCTGCAACCATGAAATTGATCCCTCTACAATCCCATTGAAGCAAACCCCACAGCATCATCTCTGCATAAATCAGACACTAGAGATGACTGGACAGGAAACCAAAAATTACAAGCCAAGATGCGATAAACTGACATCCTAAGTGGAAAAATAAAGAGAAGGAATACCTTTCTTCCCAAAGTAAGCATTCGGACGGACGAAATAAAGGGGACTCGGGCCTCCCATGGCCAAACCCCCCTTAGGGAAAGTAAAGGCCCTAGTTGGATTTTTGTGCATCCTTTTCCACAGTACAATCTCATCCATAGAAAGAATTGGGACACTATCCTCAATGGATGCTTTTGGATCCCTCAAAGGAGGGGACTTAGGGAGCATTGCAGCAGAGACGGAAATGAACCTGTTTTTCCACTCTTTTGGATAAGTGGATGTGGGCATGAACGAGTAACAAGGGGGAGAGACGCTATCTTTCCATTTGGCGAAGGTGAACTAATCTCCATTAGGAACAAGCTTATAAAACATGAAGAAAAGGGGCACCGACTGTTCGTCGGAAATCGCCACACAAGAGAGTTCAAAGTGTATCACCCTCATAAAGGCAAGGGGGTGCAACTAAGACAAATGAATGCCAAAGTGCTTTAAACGTTCCACCTTAAAGGTCGAAAAAGGGTAACGCACACCACAAGAAGAAAAGGCCAGAGTATAAAGGACGATCCTCTCCGGTGTACAAACTGCCGGATCATCAGGACCGGGAAGAGTCGGAGAAAACTGTTCAGAGATCTGGTATGTATCAAAAAAGGCTTCAAGATCTTCTTTCATCAATACTGAATGTATCAATGATCGGCTGGTACGACTCATCGTTGAAGAAAGATTGAAGAATTTTAGAGAGAAGTAAGAAGGAAGTTATGGAGAAATGAAAGGTTGCTCTGAGATTTTAATGGAAGCACAGAGTATGAACGGTAACTGTCAAATCAGGTGTTTAAAAATTAAATTCTGATTAGAAGCACGTGTATCATGGCAACAATCCCCACCCGTTGATCATTTTGATCATTTCGATTCTCGAGAACCGCCACAAGGCTACCATCATTAAAAGGGGCCCTACTCTCCTCGCCCAAATAGATGTCGATACAATTCCGGAACTACTTGGATTTAGCCTAGGATCATGCGACTCAGGCCTCATGACCAGGAACTAGAGATGACTTGACGACGGGGCCCACCGGTAGTCCAGTGAACCCGTCTTGGGCTTTCGTCATTTGTGTCACACCCTGACTTTTGCGGAAGCGTGTGATGTGCGACTTGATCAGTTTCATTGCATTCAATTATAATAAACAACTACATGATTAAAACATGATGTTCATCCATACATAACTTTCAAAATATTACAAACCCAAGTTGTTAAGTTGAACCAACAAACTTCAAGTTAAGGTTACCAACAAAATTCAAGTTAAGGTTACAAACCATTCAAAGCAATAAGTTCCATAAAGGACTTTTTAAAACAAAAGACTTTTTAAACTAAGGCTTTGGTTCGTATATCTTATCGAAGATAAAATATACTAACCAAACCCTTCCAAAAGGATGACATCAAACTTGAAATATCTTCTTGAAATCTTGCTAACGCCACCAGATCCAATTAGTTTCCTGAAATACATGTAATTTGAAAACATCAACAAAAGTTGAGCGAGTTCATGTGTTTTGTATGTGAGCTCGTAATAACTTGTAAACATTTGAGAGAATTCCTTTGATAACCGGTATGTAAAGCGTCTATGAACAGATCATTAATGTTTTGCAAGGACATTAATATGTGTGGTGCATAGGAAGTGCTCAAACCTAGTGAATTTCCTCCGGTCCATCCGGCGGGAACGACATAGTCACCACATGCGGCCACACAAGGACCCACGGGTGGGGCTCGCTACACCTAGATAGATCTACCACTCATGCCCCTCGGTCTATACTAGATTAATGGCACTTGGGAGAGATACTACATCATCCACGTGATCTAACAGTTCATTACTTAGCTAAACCATACCATTTGAAACATTTGAACATTTGAAACATGTATTTCACCCCCGTAAGTTATAAACCGAAAGCTGTTAAAAGTAAAGGGGGACATGAACTCACAAATTTGCGTCTTGCAGTCTCGTAACTCAAGATCTTTTTTTCGGGTCATACCACTACCTATACACGTGTTATATTTTATTAGACGTTTAGGTCGTGTAACGACTCCTAGTCTTAGTTGTTTATTAAAACTTATTTATGAAATTTAGTATGCTTTGAGTTATACGGTTGATATACATTATATAATTCCAAATTATATAATTATTAGTTAAAATACGAATATTTTAACTTAACTATTTTTATCCAATTATTTGGAATATTGTTAAAAATAATATATTTTTAACTTGATTTATCATATATCTCTCACACGAATATTTTCCCAAGTATAGGTATACTTGTACTTGTGTATTTTCATACTTGTGTATTTATGTATTTTGCCAAGTATTGGTAGTGTATTCCGGTATGTATTTATACGTATAGGAATACGCATTTTCTCGTATTTATTAAGTATTTTATACTTAATTTGTGTATTATTTTCCGGAATATTATTTTTATACAACTAAAAATTACCAAATTTATATTCTTAAAATATACATATTTTAAGAGAATTTTTATAGAAAAAGATCTATAACTTTTACTTGGCAAAAATAAGTATACTTTCATATATATCTCAAAAATAATATATTTTTAAGATTAAACTTAGAAATATATATATTTTTAGTTTTCACCAAAAAATTATATTTTTGAATTGTTTAAGAAAATATATATTTTTCTCCACCCAAAAATAATATATTTTCTATTTTGACAAAATATGATATATTTTGTAATAGTTATAAAAATTCATATTTTACCGTTTCTTCGGTTTCAAAAATACCATTTATCACATTTGTTAAGTTATGAATTTATTTCTGGCATATATGTATTTATAGTCCAATGTCCTTTGTCCGATTTGTCCAATATTCGGGTATAAGATATATATTTATTTTCTTGTGATTTTTGGTAATATTTTCATATTACAATTTTTGGTATTTTGGTGTGTTATATTATTTTCAAGATTCCTAATTTTAATATAACTAATACAAACAATATACAAGTAGCACATAATTTTGTGTCTTCTAAAAATATATTTCCTAAACATATACTTAGTCATTTTTATTATCAAAAATCATCCTCCAATATTTGTAATTTTTGTAATAAAAATCATGGCAAATTTTATACTTAAAACCAAGATCAAAAATTACTTGTAAACACTTGTTTAAAAATATTTTTCTAAGTGTTAATTTTTACAAAAATTTTGCCATAGTTTTCCCTTAAAAATGGAGGTTTCCATGCTTATTAGCATACCATTTTCTTTTAAAAATTCATCATTAAACAACAACAATCTTCACAAAACTTACCATGAGCCAAAAATATGCATTTTTACATTATGACATGAACTTGAAGTTAGTAAAAATTAGTAGTAATTTAACATGTTGTTTAATATGTTGTAAGAACACTAAATCCATGGTTCTTATTTTATAAAATTCATTCTTATGAATTTTCATTCTTTACAACTTGTATGATGATTTTTCAAAAATTAATCTTCTTGTATTTTTCTTGTTTCCTACACATTACTAGTCCTATTTAACCATCAAAATATGTTTTCTTTCTTTCAAAAATCAATCCATGTTAAATATTGAAGTAAACTTTAGTTTCTTGCAAATAATATTTTTGAAATCTTACATTTTCAAGACATTTAACTTGTAGGATTCATTATCCTACAGTAAATCATGTTCAACTTCAAGTTCATAGTTTACATAAAATATGATCAACATGATTTTCTCAAGATCCATCCTTATACTTGCTAGATCATGTGTTTAATCATCATCTAGCAAGCTTCATATGATGATCTACACCATATATGCAAGTAATCAACAAACAAGTTTAATATATACACTGAACAACTTGATCTTCATGTTTTTAAGCTTTATGTTCATGATCATACTTATGTTTTGTTGAGAATATTTGGATTACCAAGTTACATTATACATTAACCACTAAGATTAAGTGTAAACAAGGTTAAAGAAGCTTACTACTAGCTCTAAGGCTACGGAAGAATCAAGTAGCAAAGTGATGAAGAAATGTGGTGGATAAAAGCTCCTATAGATGGTCCTTCCAATTCCTATGCTTGCAACCTTCTTAGTTAGGCTTGAAACACCTTGATAACACCTTAGAATGCTTGAAATGGAGCTTGAAATGAAGTTTATGGTGAGGGGGTGTTGGGTCGTAGCTTTGGAAGAAGAGAAGAGGGTGTTTGTGTGTTTAGAAGATGATGAATGATAAGTATGATGGCCTTATGGTTATAAGCAATTTTCTCCCAACATTATTTTGTATAAAGGTCCTTGTGTTTCAAATCATCTAAACAAATCACTTAATTTAATCAAAAGAAATCATGGAGGTGGGGCCACCTCATGACCGTCCATAAGTGGGGGGGGGGGGGTATTAGTTCCATCTCAATTTCTAGTTAAGTGTTTTGGTTAGAATTTAAGTGTAATAGTTAGTGTTTAATGTGTTTAGGGTTTTTATGATGTATTATGATGCTTGGTGATCATAACTAGCTTTGTAACATTAAATGTAAGGACCTTCAAAAATGTCCTAAACCGACCCGTAAGTAAAAAGCCAGACCCCTGAAACCTTACTGTGCATGAAAATCAAGAAAAACCAGATTTCTGGTCTTCAGGCGGGCCGCGTAAGAGTTAAGCATAACTTCACGCGGGCCGCGACAATTCATAATATATCCGGAACAGCAACCAGGCCACGTGGCGGCCACGTGGCAGACCTAGGTGTGACACGCTAGCCCTAATCTACAACTAGACCTCTACGCGGGCCGCGTAGGGATCGGCTTAAGGTTCACGCGGGCAACGACAGACCCAAATTTCACCTATAAATAGAGTTGATCAGGAGCAGTTCAATGGTGTCGAAACCAATCCTCAAAAACGTAGTATCACTGCTCAAAATCGAAAATTAATATAGTGGGGCGCTGCTACGATACCGGGTATTAACTCGATCGCTGCTACGATTCAATATCTGATCGATTGAAACTATCCGACAGGATGTTTAAGTGCTGCCCACATTAGGGCCAGACTTTGTCATTAGTCGTGAATTCGACGGATGTTTAAGTATAGCACTTTGTCATTCGTCGTGAGGGTTTTTATCTCATGAGTTATCGTAAATGCTGTATTAGTTACTAACCTGGTTCGTGTGCATTGTTATTTAAATTAGGTTACAAGGCTAATCAGTAGGCTAAACTCTGCCCGTATAAACTTGCAATGTGAGTCATTCTCTTTTTATCAACAGTATTTTTACAATACTCCAATCATTTTTAAAAGTTATAATTACAGGGATTAAGTCATGGGTATCTTGAATCACTGGCTAAGTGGGGTATTGTGCACATTACTAATTTCTCACGGTTAGGCTAATAAATCCTAACAGTGATAATCGTCACTACTTGGGGAAGGACCCAATAGTGGTATGACCATCGTCACCAGGTGACACGGTGCCAGATAAAAATAAGATAGAAGCCATTGTAATCGCTCTTGTGCTGTAAATTATAACTATGTGTCATTTTATCAAATTTGAGTGACTCGCCAGCATTTCCCCGCTGATAAAATATTTTTAAAACATGTTTTAGGAGACCTGCTGTAAATCAAGGAAACGTGATACGGAGCACTAACAAGCTTGAAGAGGTGGCTCAGTAAAATGAATAAACATGTTTTGTAAACAGGGAATTTCCTAGTTAAATTCCTCTATTGTAAAATCACGGGGTATATCCCGAATTATGAAATAAAATAATCGGGCATTTTCAAGTTTTAAAAGATTCTGGTAAAATCTTCCTCTGTCAAACTCAGTTAATAAATACCACGCGAGTTTCTGTCCCGCGGCTTCCGACCCGGGTCAAACCGGGGGCGGGGGTCGTGACAGAAAAAGGTGGTATCAGAGCCACTGATTTAAGCCAATTAAGTATTTAGAAATACTTAATTCTCCTAATTGCCATCCTGTGATTATGTGTTTCTATCTTGACTATCAGTATGGGTAAGCAAAGAATTTCAGAAATCTATCATAAATTAGATAGTTCACCGAAAGATCAGGGAACTTCGTTCCAATCGAATTCCTCAAGATACTCAGCAGATACTGAGGAAGGAATATTTGTTCGAAAGGCACAGTTCGAGAAACTGCTTACCACTAAGAAAAGAAGTTGGATTCTTAGAAAAAGTCAAGAGAAAATAAAGAAATTACAACCAAAAGATGTGGTGATTAATAAGGAAACGCAGGAAATAAGCAATAACCCACCATGGGAAGATGAATTAGACGAAAAGTGGGCAAATCTTTATATGCTTGCCACTACAGTAGTAAATGTCAACCTTTAAATTAGTTAAATCGTCAACCCAGTACCAGCACCTATGTTACCTACAAACCAGAATAAACTTTACATAGCCGCATGTTGAGAATAATACTTAATTTTCTGAGTGCTTTTCTGTGATTCTGTGAAAACTTAATTTATAAAATTTTAACTTAGAGTTTTGTGTGTTTTCTTTATAACTGCTAAACAGCATGAATGAATTGTCTGAAGCTCTTGAGAATCTCAATCTCTACTCTGTGAATGTGGAAGTTTCCAGAAATTTCACCGGTTATTTTGCCAACGAGGAGGAACCTATGGAATTTCAAGCCCAACCTCCGAAGAAACCCAAGCCAAAGAAAAGAAGAAGACTTGTAGGTTGGAGGCGCGTGCGCAGGAAGAAACCAGCAACACGGAAAGTTACCAAGACGGAAGATCCCAAAGATAAAGGTAAAGGAATAGAAATTGGGGAATGTTCTAGGCAAAACCAGGAAATGCCACCCTGGGAAGAGCTGGATTATAAACTAGCCCTTAGTGACCTCATCGGACCTGCCGATGGAAACCTCGAACCTGTTAATGAAAACCTCGGACTGGTTGAAGAAAACCTTTTCAATTACCAAGCTGAAGCCCAACTTCCAGTGAATTTAGAACCGGCTATTCCAGACCCTATTATCCATTCCCAACCTCTACCAGCAGAATTAGAAGAATGGTGGACCACCGACTGGCAGTTTCAGAATCTCCTCAATAACCCTGATACCTTTTTCCCTCAGTTTGACCCCGAGCCTCCACTACACCCACCTATGAGCTTTGAAAATTTGGCTGAACTCCGCCATTTGGCGAGGAGTTAGTAGATGCAGGGAATCGAATCCGGGAGGTGGGAGAACGGATCTCCTGGAAATACGACGAGAGGGAGCGTCGTTTCTGAATTACCAGTTAAGGGGGATGATGTGACGGTGGTCGTGTGGTTGTAGGAATATATGTTTAATAATAATAATATAATCATAAAAAAATAATAAAGTATGTGTAATAACTTAAAAATAAAACTTGTGTAAGATAACCAGTGTGTACGGATGCCTATTATATATAAAATATCGAACATCAAAAGATCAACAATTTTGGCTATACGTGTTGATGTGATTATGTGCAATTATTGTGTTTTGTTTTGTTATTAATTATTTGATGCTAATTGCTTATATAAATTAATTACCAGATGGAACACGTTGATAATTAACCTGTCAATGAACCTGTTAACGAAGTTAACCAATCTGAGCAAAATCAGGAAGATCAATTTCTGAATAGGCAAGATATCGAGAATATCGTTGCTCAGGGAATAGCCAATGCTATTCCAGCAATACTTGCTGCTGCTTGAAATCCAGTTGAACCTCAAATTATTCCAAGTAAACGTACTCATAAGGACAACTTCAGTAATAGTGTAAACGGAGGCGGCAACAACAATAATAGCAATAACAATGATGTACTGCAAACCCCAATTCTCAAAAGAATGAAAGCTGCAACGCCTGGTTGCACTTACAAGGAATTTCTTGCCTGTAAACCAGCTGAATTTGTAGGCAATGAAGGGGTGACTGCGGCAGTGCGTTGGTTAGAGAAAATCGAAGCAGTAATTATGATAAGTAAATGTGTCGAAGAAGACAAGGTCATGTATGCGTCGCATCTTTTTAAAGAAGGGGCGCTAGAATGGTGGAATACGATACTTCAAGCCAAAGGAAGGAATATGGCCTATGCTATGAATTGGGAATAATTTAAAAGTCTGGTGGAAAGAAAATTCTGTCCCGAATATGAAAAGGAACAAATGACAAATAAGTGCCTGAACCACCGGATGGTGGATGTAGACTGTCGAGGGTATACTTCGACATTCTCCGAGTATGCTAGAGTTGTACCAACCCTGGCTTCGCCAGAACCGGTACTTATTTCTCGCTACATTTGGGGATTGATTGGCGAAATCCGTAATATCGTCAAAGCTGCGAAACCCCGCACAATCGATGATACGGTGGACTTAGCCAACACTTTGACTGACGAACTGGTGCGGACGCGAGAAGAAAATAGAAAGAAGGAAGTAGCCCAAAAGATTACCCAGGGATTCCGCATGGGTAACCGTAACAATTTCAAGAGAAAAGGAACTGGGCAATCTTCCACTGTTCCATTT
The DNA here is from genome assembly GCA_030545235.1 of Helianthus tuberosus. NCBI lineage: Eukaryota > Viridiplantae > Streptophyta > Magnoliopsida > Asterales > Asteraceae > Helianthus > Helianthus tuberosus. Next base: position 202,411,840 of record CM060351.1, on the reverse strand, counting down.
TGCAATGCCTGTAAAAGAAAGCATTTTGGAAGATGCAAAGGCTATTGCAATTTCGGCAAAATTCCGGGGCACCAAGAGGAAGATTGCAGGAAGAAGAAATCCACAATCTGCTACAACTGTGGAGAAGCTGGACATTTTAGGCCAGACTGCCCGAAATTGGTCAAACCAGCTGACAATAAAGCCAAACCTGCAGAAGGAACTACCAAGAAGAACGTAAGAGCCTTCCAACAAACTACTCAGGAAGCAGAGCTAATCCTTGATGTGATAGCTGGTACATTCCTAGTTCACGACGTTTATGCAAAAGTATTATTTGACTCTGGTGCAAACCATAGTTTCATAAATACTTCATTCTGCCAAGCACTTAATTTACCCTTAACCAGCCTTAGGCAAATTTTTACAGTCGAAACGGCCAATGGGAATTCTGTTAACATAAATAAGGTTTTGCGAAAAGGAAAGATAAAACTTTTAGGTCATAAATTTTCAGCAAACCTGTTACCTATGAATTTAGCCGAATTCGATGTGGTGTTAGGAATGGATTGGTTAATAGCCAACCATGCTCAAATTCTTTGTGATAAGAATTCCATAGAAATTCATACACCCACAGGAGAATTAGTGGTGATTACAGGAGACAAGCCACGAAAGCCACTGAAATTCATTTCAGTAATGAAGTTGGCCAGTTATTCCAGGAAACAAGAAATAGTATACATGATTTCGGTAATCATTAGCACTAAGGGTAAGAAACTTAATGAAATTCCTTTAATAGCAGAATACTCAGATGTATTCCCAGAAGAACTACCTGGATTACTACACCGATAGCCAAGGCACCTTATCGGTTAGCACCCACTGAAATGCTAGAACTGAAAAAACAGTTAGATGAATTACTAAGCAAAGGATTCATACAATCTAGTTCATCCCCATGGGGAGCGCCCGTGTTGTTTGTAAAGAAGAAGGATGGTTCGATGCGAATGTGTATCGATTATAGGGAATTGAATAAGGTTACAATTAAGAACCGATACCCTTTACCTAGGATTGATGATCTTTTCGATCAACTTCAAGGAGCTAGATACTTTTCTAAGATCGACTTGCGCTCCGTATATCATCAATTGAAGGTACAAGAAGAAGACATACCTAAAACTGCTTTCAGAACTAGGTATGGTCATTACGAGTTTACAGTCATGCCATTTGGGTTAACAAATGCTCCTGCAGCATTTATGGATATGATGAATAGAATCTGTAAACCGTACTTGGATAAATTTGTAATTGTCTTTATCGATGATATACTTATTTATTCCAAAAGTCAGGAAGAACATTGTGAGCACCTGCATATACTCTTAACTTTGTTAAGAAAGGAGAAGCTTTACGCCAAATTCTCGAAATGTGAATTTTGGCTGCAAGAAGTGCAATTCTTAGGACACATGGTGAATCATGAAGGTATTCACGTAGATTCTGCTAAAATAGAAGCGATCACCGAATGGAAGGTTCCGCAGTCAGCCATGGAAATTAGAAGTTTTCTAGGCTTAGCCAGATACTATAGACGGTTTATCAAGGATTTCTCTAAGATAGCTGTACCATTAACTAAGCTTACCTGTAAAACAGTTAAGTTTGAATGGGGACCTAGGCAAGAAGAAGCTTTTAAGATTTTAAAGCAAAGATTAACCAATGCCCCTATTCTAGCCTTACCAGAAGGAACAGAAGATTTTGAAGTATACTGTGATGCTTCAAAACTAGGATTTGGATGTGTGCTAATGCAACGCAAAAAGGTAATTGCGTATGCCTCAAGGCAATTGAAGAAGCACGAGGAAAATTATACGACTCATGATTTAGAATTAGGGTCCATAATTTTTGCCCTTAAGATTTGGAGACACTATCTGTACGGAAGTAAGTTTACTATTTATATAGATCATAAAAGTTTAAGATATATATTTGGGCAAAAAGAATTAAACATGAGACAAAGAAGGTGGATAGAAATTCTAAGTGACTACGACTGTGATATTCAATATCACGAAGGAAAAGCAAACGTAGTTGCTGACGCCTTAAGTCGTAAGTATCATGAAAAGAAAAAGCGAGTTCGTGCTCTTAGATTAAGTTTACAATTAGACTTAATGGAACAATTGAAGAATATTCAAGAGACATCACTCCAGGGTGATGCTGAAGGTATGAAAGGACGAATAAAAGAATTAGAGAAAGGAAGTGATGGAATGTGGAGATTTCATAAGAAAAGGATTTGGGTACCTAAACAAGGAGAACTAAGAAATAAGATTTTAGAGGAAGCCCATAAATCTAGGTATACCATGCATCCTGGTAACAATAAAATGCACCACGATTTAAGAAACAATTTCTGGTGGATCGGAATGAAAAAGAACATAGCTAGATATGTTTCTAAGTGTCTTATTTATTCACAAGTTAATGCAGAACATCAGAAACCTTCAGGTCTACTACAACAATTAGAAATGCCTATATGGAAATGGGAGCTTATAACTATGGATTTTGTTACTAAGTTACCCAAAACCAGAAAAGGTAACGATGCGATTTGGGTAATTGTGGATCGATTAACCAAATCAGCTCACTTTCTACCCATGAAAGCAACCTTTAGCATGGAAAGATTGGCAAAATTTTATGTTGATGAAATAGTATCCTTACATGGAGTCCCACTCTCCATTGTATCGGATAGGGATAGTCGTTTCACTTCCCATTTCTGGACAACTTTCCAGGAAGCCATGGGAACCCGATTGAAATTAAGCACTGCATATCATCCTCAAACAGACGGACAAAGTGAAAGGACGATCCAAACTCTGGAAGACATGCTTAGGGCATGTGTGATAGATTTTGGTGGAAACTGGGATGATCACTTATCTTTAATTGAATTCTCCTATAATAATAGTTATCATGCAAGCATCGAAGCTGCCCCGTTCGAAGCACTGTACGGACGTAAGTGCAGAACTCCAGTTTGTTGGGCAGAAATAGGAGAAAGTCAATTATCCGGACAAGAGATAGTGCAAGAAACTACCGACAAGATCACTCAAATCAAGGAAAGATTGAAAACGGCTCGAGATCGCCAGAAGAGTTATGCAGACAATAGACGCAAGCCGTTAGAATTCCAAGTCGAAGACAAAGTACTCTTGAAAGTATCTCCTTGGAAAGGAGTAGTTCGATTCGGTAAGAAAGGAAAGTTAAGTCCAAGATACGTAGGACCATTTCCAGTAATCCAACGTATAGGACCGGTCACTTATCGCCTACAACTACCAGAAGAGTTAGCTGGAGTACATGACGTATTTCATGTATCCAACCTTAAGAAATGTTTATCTGACGAATCGTTGGTAGTACCTCTTCAAGATATAGAGGTAAATGAAAAGTTAAGATTTGTTGAAAAGCCACTGCAAATAGAAGACAGAAAGATCAAGTTTCTCAAGCACAAAAGGTTGGTACTAGTTAAAGTCAAGTGGGATTCAAAGAGAGGACCCGAATACACCTGGGAGCTGGAATCGGAGATGAAGCGAAAGTATCCTCACTTATTCCAATGAATCTCGAGGACGAGATTTTAAATAAGGTGGGGAGGATGTAAGGACCTTCAAAAATGTCCTAAACCGACCCGTAAGTAAAAAGCCAGACCCCTGAAACCTTACTGTGCATGAAAATCAAGAAAAACCAGATTTCTGGTCTTCAGGCGGGCCGTGTAAGAGTTAAGCATAACTTCACGCGGGCCGCGACAACTCATAATATATCCGGAACAGCAACCAGGCCATGTGGCAGCCACGTGGCAGACCTAGGTGTGACACGCTAGCCCTAATCTACTACTAGACCTCTACGCGGGCCGCGTAAGGATCGGCTTAAGGTTCACGCGGGAAACGACAGACCCAAATTTCACCTATAAATAGAGTTGATCAGGAGCAGTGTGTCGAAACTAATCCTCAAAAACGTAGTATCACTGCTCAAAATCGAAAATTAATATAGTGGGGCGCTGCTACGATACCGGGTATTAACTCGATCGCTGCTATGATTCAATATCCGATCGATTGAAACTATCCGACAGGATGTTTAAGTGCTGCCCACATTAGGGCCAGACTTTGTCATTAGTCGTGAATTCGACGGATGTTTAAGTATAGCACTTTGTCATTCGTCGTGAGGGTTTTTATCTCATGAGTTATCGTAAATGCTGTATTAGTTACTAACGTGGTTCGTGTGCATTGTTATTTAAATTAGGTTACAAGGCTAATCAGTAGGATAAACTCTGCCCGTATAAACTTGCAATGTGAGTCATTCTCTTTTTATCAACAGTATTTTTACAATACTCCAATCATTTTCAAAACTTATAATTACAGGGATTAAGTCATGGATATCTTGAATCACTGGCTAAGTGGGGTATTGTGCACATTACTAATTTCTCACGGTTAGGCTAATAAATCCTAACAGTGATAATCGTCACTACTTGGGGAAGGACCCAATAGTGGTATGACCATCGTCACCAGGTGACACGGTGCCAGATAAAAATAAGATAGAAGCCATTGTAATCGCTCTTGTGCTGTAAATTATAACTATGTGTCATTTTATCAAATTTGAGTGACTCGCCAGCATTTCCCCGCTAATAAAATATTTTTAAAACATGTTTCAGGCGACCTGCTGTAAATCAAGGAAACGTGCTACGGAGCACGAACAAGCTTGAAGATGTGGCTCAGTAAAATGAATAAACATGTTTTGTAAACAGGGAATTTCCTAGTTAAATTCCTCTATTGTAAAATCACGGGGTATATCCCGAATTATGAAATAAAATAATCGGGCATTTTCAAGTTTTAAAAGATTCTAGTAAAATCTTCCGCTGTCAAACTCACTTAATAAATACCACGCGAGTTTCCGTCCTGCGGCTTCCGACCCGGGTCAAACCAGGGGCGGGGGCCGTGACATTAAAACAATGCTTCTAGTTAAATTTTGGTGTTTCGGGTAGCGTCCGGTTGTTCGTTTGGTTACCGGTTCGTTAAGGTGCTAAATTGCGCAGTTTAGTGTGCAATATGATGTCCTTTATGACAGTTTTGATTCCCGACACTTATCAAGGGATTATGGACCATTAAACCACATTTCTGCATTATATTTTGAGGTTTAAAAGTTGAATTTTGCTGTTTTCTGCAGAATTCTGTAGTTTTATTGTGTTTTGGGCACTTTCTGGCACTTAAATCATCACTCGGAAAGAAGTTTTATGATCCCTACTTCCTTACATACTATTCTAGTGTAACTGTTGGTTTCGGGGCTCATTCTGTGTCTTAACAACATGTCTGTCTGAGTACTGAACTCCCGTCAGTACTTCTAGGTTATCTGATCACTGTGCTAGTTTCGTTCTGTATACTAATTGAACCACACCGGGTTGCATGTAATAATGATAGGCAATCATGCAATATGTAATGCATTTGTATGTTCTTGAAAGTAATCAGAAATTCATTCATTTCATTAATTCAATCATGCACAGTCATTAAGATACAAATTACTGTTTATATTGTACGGAATACATGAAAAAGTGCCGGTTGTCACATTCTCACCCCGTTAAAAGAATTTCGTCCCGAAATTCAAGCTGCGTTATCGGTTGCTGGGGAGTTGTGAAACAAATGTGGATACTTTAGCTTGATTTGGTCTTCACGCTCCCAAGTGAACTCTGGGCCATGACGTGAATTCCAACGGACTTTAACAAGTTTAATACGACTTCACCGTGTTTTGTGGACTTTCCATTCCGTAACCTCAACAGGTTCTTCAGTAAATTGGAGTTTGTCGTTGACGTGAATCTCGTCTGCGGGAATGACAATTGTTTCCTGAGTCGGACTCTTCTTAAGATTAGACACGTGAAACGTGTCATGGACACTGCTAAGTTCTTCTGGAAGTTTTAGTTTGTATGCAACGGTTCCAATTCTTTCCAGGATTTTAAAGGGTCCAATGTAACGCAGGTTCAACTTTCCACACTTTCCAAATCGTACCACGCCTTTCCAAGGCGAGACTTTCTGTAGTACCATATCACTAACTTCAAATTCCAACGGCTTCCGCCGCTTGCCGGCATAACTCTTTTTTCTGTCACGGGCTGAGTTGATCCGGTCGCGTATCTGAGCAATCTTGTCTGTAGTCTCCTGAACCAACTCTGGACCAATAACCTGTGTATCTCCGGTCTCCCCCCCAACACAGTGGGGATCGACACTTACGTCCATATAGAGCTTCAAACGGGGCGGCCTGAATGCTGGTGTGATAACTATTGTTGTAGGAAAACTCCACTAAGGGTAAGTGAGTATCCCAACTTCCGCCAAAGTCCATCACATAAGCACGTAGCATGTCTTCCAAAGTCTGAATCGTCCGTTCACTTTGGTCGTCCGTCTGAGGGTGAAATGCGGTACTAAGATTCAATTGTGATCCAAAAGCTTGTTGAAATGATTGCCAGACTCTTGACACAAAACGATCATCTCGGTCGGATATGATGGAAACAGGCACTCCATGACGTGCCACAATCTCTCTGAGATATATCTCTGCTAACTTCCTCGTGCTATCTTTCTCGCTAATCGGTAGGAAATGTGCAGACTTTGTGAGTCGATCGACAATCACCCAAATCATGTCGTAACCTCTTTGGGTTCTTGGCAGCTTGGTAATAAAATCCATTGAGATCTGTTCCCACTTCCACACGGGAATCTCAGGTTGTTGCAGCAGCCCTAATGGTTTTTGGTATTCCGCCTTAACTTTAGCACAAGTAAGACAGTTACCCAAATATGTAGCAATATCAGCTTTCATCTTGTGCCACCAATAAAAATCCTTTAAGTCTTGGTACATCTTGTCAGATCCAGGATCGATAGAGTACCTTGACCTGTGAGCCTCGTCCAAAATAAGTGCGCGCAGATCGCCAAAGAATGGTACCCAAATTCGTTCCATGAAGTACAATGTTCCATCTTCTCTTGGCAACAATTGCACTTCCATTCCACGTAATGATTCGGCTTGTAGGTTATCTGGCTTAAGTACTTCTTGTTGTGCTTCGCGAATCCGAGTAGTAAGATCAGGTTGTATAGTCATCTCTAAGGCTCGCACCCTTAGAGGTTTTGCGCGTTTCTTGCGGCTCAAGGCGTCGGCTACAACGTTCGCCTTGCCTGGGTGATACTTAATCTCACAATCATAATCATTTAACAATTCAACCCATCTTCGTTGTCTCATGTTCAGATCCTTCTAATAAAAAATGTGCTGCAAACTTTTGTGGTTTGTAAAGATCGTGCAACGAGTTCCATATAAGTAATGACACCAAATCTTTAACGCAAATATCACAGCTCCTAACTCAAGGTCGTGTGTTGTATAATTCTTCTCATGAACCTTCAACTGACGTGACGTGTACGCGATGGTTTTTTCCCGTTGCATGAACACACAACCGAGACCTTGTCGAGAAGCATCACAATAAACCACGAAACCATCGGTACCGTCAGGTAAAGACAGAATCGGCGCGTCGCAGAGTTTATCCTTTAACATCTGAAAAGCTGTTTCTTGTTTCTCTCCCCAATCCAACTTCTTATCCTTCTGGGTTAGGGACGTTAGCGGCTGAGCAATACTCGAAAAGTTCTCAATGAATCGCCTGTAATAACCCGCTAACCCTAGAAATTGTCATATCTCAGTTGGCGTCTTTGGGGCTTCCCAATTCTTGATTGGTTCGATCGTGGCAGGGTCGACATGAATTCCATTCTCATTCAGCACGTGACATAATAATTGCACTTCGCGAATCCAGAATTCGCACTTCGATAGCTTAGCATTAAACTGTTCTTTCTTCAAAAGTTCCAAGATAGCTCACAGATATTGCTCATGTTCTTCCTTGGTCTTCGAGTATATAAGGATGTCGTCAATAAACACAATCACGAAGTTGTACAGATAAGGCTTAGACACCCGATTCATGAGGTCCATGAATACAGCCGGTGCGTTTGTTAAGCCAAACGACATGACAAGGAACTCGTAATGTCCATAGCGAGTCCTAAAGGCCGTCTTAGGGATACTTTCTTCTTGTATTTGCAGTTGATGATATCCCGACCTCAAATCAATCTTCGAGTAGTAGCTAGAGCCTAGTAATTAATCGAACAAGTCATCAATCCTCGGCAAGGGGTACCGATTCTTGATGGTTAGCTTATTTAACTCTCTGTAGTCGATACACATGCAAAAACTGCCATACTTTTTCTTGACAAATAACACTGGAGCTCGTCAAGGCGAGAAACCCGGCCTTATAAATCCCTTATCCAACAACTCCTGGAGTTGCGTAGATAATTCTTGCATTTCGGATGGCGCAAGTCGATACGGTGCCTTGGCTACAGGAGCGGTGCCTGGAACCAAGTCAATATAGAATTCGACTTGTCTCTACGGAGGTAGTCCTGGCAAGTCTTCAGGGAAGACTTCAGGAAAGTCCTTCACCACTGGAATGTCTTCGAACATCGGCTCTTCAACTTTCTTATCCACCACGTGTGCTAAGAAGGCAACGCATCCTTTTCGTAAACATTTTTGCGCTTTCATACAGTTGATAATTCACAAGGGCGTCTCGTGTTTTTCTCCATGATCACAAGCGTCTCTTCGTTCACCAACGGAATACGGATGGCCTTCTCATGGCAAATTATTTCCGCACGGTTGTTCGACAACCAATCCATCCCGACAACAACATCGAAGCTTCCCAAATCAACAGGTAGGAGATCAATGGAAAATTCACGTTCACCAAGTTCCATAGTACAACCCTTAATCACCTCATTTGCCTCTACTAACTTTCCATTTGCTAAGTCTATTGAGTATGGGACGTCTAGCTTACTTGAGACTAGGCCAAGTGCATTCTTAAAGTCTATAGATACGAAACTAAAGTCGGCGCCAGTATCAAACAGAACAGATGCATAGTGTTGGTTAATAGGGAATGTACCAGTAACCACATTTGGATCCTGGCATGCTTCCCTGGCTCCAATAGTAAACACTCTTCCTTGGGCTTGATTGTTCTTAGGGCAATCCTGTTTGAAATACCCCATGTCACCGTAGCCATAACATCCTTGGTCGCGTCTGTTTCCATTACCGCCCTGATTGTTATTGTTGTTTCCTCCACGATTCCCATTACCAGCTTGATTTCTGTTTCCATCCCTATTTCCATTTCCTCCCTGATTATTGTTTCCACCCTGGTTTCGGTTTCCATATTGATTTCCGTTTCCACCACGATTACCATTTCCACCTTGATTTCCATTTCCGCGTCCCGCTCCATACCAACATGTTTCCTTTGCATGCCCAACCTTCCCACAGTTTTCACACTTATGGGTCCTGCACGGACCCGTATGATGGTATTGACACTTATCACACTTAGGTAGAAAACCCGCATACCCTTTTCCTCCATTCTCAACATTAGTTGCGCCAGTCTGGGCCTGTGCTGGCGGGTTTGTATCCCTACACTTGTTGGTGTTACTGTTCGCCCGTGTACTCTTCTTGAAATTCGTGAACTTCCTCTTGTTGTCGTTCGAGGATTCCATGTGAGTTTCCTTCTTACCTTCACCAGACTTAGAGAACTTCCCCAAACGAATTGCCTCTTCAGTAAGTGCGACACTCAGATCAATGGCCTCTGCGATAGTCGGAGGCTTAGAAGCAGTAACCATACTTAAGATTTGAGGTGCCAGTCCCCAAATAAACCGCTCGATTATTTTGAATTCTGGCTTGACAAGATAAGGAACAACCCTTGACAAATAGTGAAAACGCTGAATATACTCGGAAACCTTTGGTCCATCCATCTTCAGATTCCATAACTTAGTTTCTAGTTTCTGGATTTCAGCTCTTGAATAGTATTTCTTGCGCATCAGTTCCTTAAGCTCATCCCAGGTTAGCGCATATGCAGCAGCTTCGCCAAGAATTTGAACTTGGAGGTTCCACCATGAGAGTGCTCCATCCATAAATAACCCAGAAATATAAGTAACTCTCTGTTCAGGTGCACACTTGCTCATCCTCAGCACGGAATCGGTTTTCTTGACCCACGAACAAAAGCGACAGCACCTCCCGTGCCATCAAAGTTGAGGGGTTTGCAAACCAGAAATTGTTTGTAAGTACAGCCTGTAACACAAGCAACACAATTCACGAGTGAGCATTGACAAAGCACAATTGGAAATATCCAAAAGATTTATAATGTGTCTTGGGTGACTTAACATTACCAGTTGGGGGGTTATTTCAAAAGGTACCACCGCTGTGCTCTGAGCGGATGGCTTCGTGCTGTGCAATTGCCTATGATATGCGTTCTTGAAGTTCAGCTTCTGTCCTTGGCAATGGGTTGGTATTGGTATTTCGTCACGGCGGCATTTTTCTTCTAGTAAGAAGTATTGGGTAGGTTAGACCTTATTCATTAAATAATTGACTAGGAGGTGTACATATATATATATATATAACATAAGTAATCATCACAACAAGCAACCATGTAACCACATAAACATCACATGAACATATAAATCAACAATGAATTTAATGAGAAAACGACCATTGAGCTTTCATAAATATTCAACCACATGATACATTGTTTTTAATAGTAGCATATCAAAATGAACGCGAGGTCACACTACCCCGGTCATACAAGTCTGTAACATACAAAAGTAACAATCATGTTTCTTCCACATTGTCTTCATGTCTTCATAAATCTTGTGCTCAAATGTGGTCTTCTCATCAAAAAGGGGTACCTGCATAAAACCAAAAGATCTAGGACGCTGGAAGCGGTGGGGGAGGAGGGAAAAAGATCAGGCTGCGCAAGTGAGCGAGCTCGTCCTCAAGCTCGTGCACGCGATGGATGAGAAAACAAATCTGCTCCTCTGCCGTAAGAAAATGGGCATCAAAGCCCTCAATGGAAGTAAGTGTAGCTGATGGAGGAATTAAAGGAGGGATCGATAGTGGTGGTGGGGGGGGGGGGGAACAGATGGAGGGTATGATGGTGATGTGTGTAAAATGCAACAAATAAATTACATCAAATGAGGCGTAAAACTAACCCTTCGACAGCATCTTCCCAAGCAAAAACAAGAGAACAGAAGGCTGCACACGCCCCGTGCCCAGCGGACACGGGGGCGTGCCCAAGTGTCTGCAGAAAAGACAAAGTAGTAGAGGCTTCTATTTCCCAACACGGGGGCGTGCCCAGCTCCACACGGCCGTGGTCAACGCTAAGATTCGCAGAATCCAAGCAAATCTTGATAGTACAGATACGCTTCTGCACACGGGGCCGTGCCCAGCGGACACGGGGGCGTGGTCAACTAATGCAGATAAACTGCATTTAATGAAGAAAGAGAAAGTGGATGGACACGAGGTCGTGCCCAATGGACACGGGGCCGTGTCCGGGCTTCTGTGCAAGATATAAATAGAGGTGCTTGTTTCACTTCAAAGGCATCCTTTTGGCAAACCACCTCTCTCACACTTCACCCACACTCCACCACCATCACAACCCACATCCACCACCATCATCCATCATCCATCATAGAGTGTGTGTAGTAGTCTTGGGATCCAAGATTGATAGTAAGAGTTCTTGACAATCAAAGGCCATGTTTGCCTAAGTCTCTTACATCACTTGGTGAAGACAAGCATTTAGTGTAATACTTTTTATTTTTAATCTTTTCGCACTTTTTATTTGGTTTTGTATTAATGACTTTAATAACTAGTTTCTTATGTTGAATGTGAAACTTCCTTATCATTTGTCCGTGGTGTCTTGGCATTATTTTACTGTCTATATAAAATAAAAGATTTACACCATTCATATCTCTACGGTCTATATAGAGATATGTTGGCTACCTGGTCGGGGGTTAAGGGAATGGTTTGGTAAGGTTCTTGCCTTGTTCAGTGTATAGATCCTGCAAGGACCTGGGTCAAGCTTACTAGGACCTCCTTCAATACCCACGGGTATTGGATGGTGGGGGTGCGAATGGCTTGATCCCCTCATATGTAAACTACTATTAATACATTAACCCGGCTACTAGGGATTGTATCCCTGCTGAGTCAAACTACTTAGCCGAGGGTAACGTCACTTTCCAAAAGAGGGGCCTACCACATTACGCATTAATAACTTAATTAATTATCTTTCAATAATCCAACACTTTAGGATTGTATCCTTGCTGACTCAAACTACTGGGTTGAGGGTAACGTCACCTTCAAAAGAGAGGCCTACTACTATAACTAAGATAATCTCTTAAAAAGTGCAAAAGTGCGGAAATAATCAAAGGTTACACTAAAGGCGAGTCGGACCAAGTGATTCATCTTGTCTATCTGGTTTTATTTTTATTTTCAGCATGTTTAGTTTTTGATGTGCAAATTATGGTCTAATAAAAAACTAACCTAATCTAGACACCCTAAAAATAACCTAATCTAGACACCCTAGTTTTAATTTTATAAACTAAGACTCTCTAAATGCTAGACCACTGACAGGCAAGTGTACATATCGTACGTAGTAAAGCCTAATGAAGTCCGAGTATCGAACCCACGAGACACTAGCGACGCTAACTAGACTTTGACTCACCTAATTACTTAACTGGTTTATTTTATTTGATTGAATTTTGGGGTTTTAACTAATTAAACTAAAGAAATTAACTAAGACGAACTAAACTACCTAAACGCAGGCTGAAGGCTACAAAGGTGAAATCAAGGATGAGAAAGTACTACCCAGGTTTGGAATCCTATTCGTGACTATCGGTTTTCTCTCGGCAATGGTAACTATGATGGAACCAGCTTCTAATAATACGATACTCTAAGAATAAAGATAAGTTGAATCTCCTCCCGGTCTCATCAACTTCTCCTAAGGTCATAAGGTCAAATAAAGCTCACTGGTATGGGTTGGATCACCTCCCGGTCTCTCCAACAATACTAAAGTACCCAAAGACTAGATCTCCTCCCGGTCTCACTAATCACAATACACCCTAGAGTGTACGGGGTAACCTAAAAACACTTGACAAGACTTAGGAAAACAAATAATACTAGGGAACTTAGACATATCTCCTCCCGGTCTCACTGCACCTAAATACCTAGCACCAAAGACAATCCTAACTATCTATCTCCTCCCGGTCTCAAGAATAGGTAGAACACTAAACTCCTCTAAATCACCAAATAAAGTTCCTATGGAATACGTGCACCATAAACCATAAACTAGTTACAAACACAAAGTAGGTAACCTAACGTGCATCTATACATGAAAGACATTAACAAAGACACATGAGGAACGATTGAATGATAATAAATTAGAATAAAGCACGCACACACATCTAGCCAATTATTATTAGGTCTTTTACTTTAGTATTTATCCATCACAAAATTACCAAAACCGAGATATTACCGATTATACACAAATATTCATCACAAACCCGGGTAGAAAAATAACTAGCTGAGAATCATAGTCAAGAAAACGAAACAAGTCTCAGATATAAAAAACATCATGTTCACAAGTCTAAAAAAAACACAAAGTCTAATTAAAAACTGTAAAGCTAACTCGTTTGTGAACCCAGACTTGAAACTCAAACCAATCCCTTTCTCCTCTCTTGAATTTTTCTTCTTTTCCTTCTGCCGTCGAACTCTAGGGTCTCTTTTTTTCCTTTCTGTTCGTACGTTGCCTTCAGCCGTCTGTGTTTTCTTTCGTCTCTAGCCCAATAGCGAATTAGTGTAGTATATATCCTTACTACCTTTCCCTAATTGATGTATGATTTGCATGGACTAGGCCAATTTCTTCACATGGCCCAAGGCCAATTTACGTAACATCATGGAAAAACCAATATAATTGGCGGCCCAGTTTATGTATGCAATAATACCCTTTGTGAATAATGGGTCCAGCCGTCAACAGTAGTTCTCCTCCAATAGGTTTTTGCCTTTTCAATTTCCATAATCCACTTCTCAAAAATGATTATTTTTATGCATTGCCTTCAACTTTATTAATATATAGAGATAGTGGGCTCGGTCCAATCACGGAAAATAGTTGCAATTTTTATTCGGTCACTGGCATTCTACTCTGCTCAACTAGCTGGTTATTGCTTTATAACTCGTTTTTGCTCCATTTGCACCAGGACCTAGCAAAACACAAAATAATATAATATAATACTAAAAACTAAATAAAACAAATAAAAACTAACAAAAATTATACATTTTACACGGGACAAATATGTATGTTTTAACCCACATCAGTTTTTATTTTCATGTTTAAAACTTTTTCTAAAATTTTGATTTGATTGAGACGTTGAGGATAAACATGTACTAAAAGCTCTTGTGTCCTTGGACGACCTCGTTATCTTACCAACGCTATACTATACTCACGATGGGTGCACTTGCCCATATGTGTGTTTAGTGTTAGTAAAATATCGTGTTTTATAAATTTAAAAATTGACTAAAGTGTTAAAAAGGGCTTAAAATATACATAAAAATATATCACGCACTACGCACATCAAGTTTTTAGTGCCGTTGCCGGGGACACAAGGATTTTAAGAAAGTTAGGAATGAACGACCTAATCGTTTTTCTTATTTTTCTGTTTTTTTATGATTTTTCTAGAATTTTCAGCTTCTAAAGATTGCAGCACGGGGCCGTGCCTGGTCGGACAGGGGCCGTGCCCAACATTGTTACTGGCAGTTTTTATTTTTCGAGTTACAGAGAGCTGAGCACGAGGCCGTGTTGGTGCAGCACGGGGCCGTGTCAAGCTCCCCAGTAACAGGGATCCGAAAAACAATCACTGTAACTCCGACCACGGGCCATGTTCATCTGAGCACGGGGCCGTGGTAAAACTTCTGACCAACGTTCTTTTTGTTTTTATTGCAGCACTTGGAATCCAGGTGTCGCACCTGAACTTTCTATGTAGTGTATGAGCTCCAGTTCCAGTAGAGACATAAAAGAACCTTTAGACGAACCCGGACGCTTTCTAAGAAAAAGACTTAAAGCTAAAAACCAAGAGAAAGTTTCGGGGGACCTACTTCCAATGGCGGATCAACGTACCCTCATGGATTACCTACGACCCACTGTTGGTAATCTTGGCGCCGCTATCAATGCACCGAATGTCGAGGCCAACAACTTCGAACTTCGGCCGCATTTGATACAAATGGTCCAAAACTCCGCAACCTTCCACGGGCTTGCGGACGAAGATCCCCATTTACATATTACTAACTTCTTGGAAATATGTGATACTTTTCGGATCAGTGGAGCATCAAATGACGCCATCCGCCTATGAATGTTTCCATTCTCACTAAAATACCGAGCTAAGGCTTGGCTTAATACCCTCCCAGTTGGTTCGGTAAACACCTGGGATGAACTAGCCCAAAATTTTCTATATAAGTATTTCCCTCTTGCTAAAACGGCTAAATTAATGACTGAAATTAACACATATTCATAAGAGGACGGGGAATCCTTGTATGAAACTTGGGAAAGGTTCAAGGAGCTACTAAGAAAGTGTCCTCACCATGGTCTTACGGTATGGCAACAAGTATCCACTTTCTATAATGGGTTGTTACCACACACAAGACAAACACTTGACTCTAGCTCCAGGGGACTTTTAGGTAATTGTCGCCCAAATGAAATTTATAATCAAATTGAGGAAATTGCTCAAACCAATTTTCAGTGGCACACTCCCCGAGGCACAAAATCTATTGCCCCAGGCGCCCATAAGGTTGACGAAAGCACCTCCCTACAAGCCCAAATTGAGGCCCTTTCTTCAAAAATAAAAAAGTTAGAAATGGCAAAAACGGCCTCGGTTATGGCCTGTGAAGGGTGTGGTGGACCACATGAAAATTGGAGTTGTATGAAAGAAATGGATAATCAAACAGAAACGGTAAACTACATTGATAATAGACCTAGGCCGTCAGGTCCTCCAACGGGTACCTACAACCAAGGATGGCGTAACCACCCTAACCTTGGTTGGAGAGAACCCGACAATGGTAGTAATCAACAAAATCTAAACCAACGAACAAACTTTCAACAACCAAGAAACGAGTCACAAAATTTCTCTCAACAACAACAAGGGGGACGAGAGAGGCTTGAGGATACCGTCTCTCGCCTCGTCTCCGACACCGAAAAGAAAAACTCGGATCGATTTCAACAACTGGAATCGAACTTTTGAAATCAACAAGCTAGTATTCAAAACATTGAAAAAAAACTAAATCAACTAGCTCAAAATTTCTCCGAGAGACCATAAGGCACGTTACCCAGCAATACCGAAACCAACCCAAAGGCGCAAGTGCATCTCATCACATTGAGAAACCGTACCGTAGGTCCCAAGGAGGCGCCGCTACCTCCAACTGAGAAGAGCCGGTCTAGCCAAACCACAAATTCGTCGACACCGCAACAAGAGACGGCTCCTCCACCAAATCAAGAGCCTACCAAGAATCCTCCGGTACCGTACCCCGGTCGGTTACTTCGCCAAAAGACCGATGAGCAATTCACAAAATTCATAAATTTACTAAAACAATTGCATGTTAATATTCCATTTGTCGAAGTCCTAACTCAAATGCCTAAATATTCAAAATTTATGAGGACTTCTTCACTCACAAAAGGAAAATCGAATCATTGCAATTAGTTAATTTAAGTGAAGAATGCTCCGCCTTGCTACTCAACAAACTCCCGCAAAAGAAGATCGATCCCGGAAGCTTCACCATCCCTTGTTCAATTGGTGAATCACCCATTCGTATTGCACTAGCCGACCTCGGGGCTAGTATCAACCTCATGCCCGCATCAATGTTCGACCGACTCGGACTAGGGAAAACAAGCCCTACAAAAATAAGCATACAACTCGCCGATAGGTCCGTGAAATATCCACAAGGTGTCGCCGAAAATCTATTGGTTAAAGTCGGAGACTTTGTCTTCCCGACCGACTTTGTCATACTAGATATGGAGGAAGATACCGAAGTACCACTCATCTTAGGAAGGCCATTCCTAGCTACGGCCCACGCAGTGGTAGATATGAATGGTGGGACACTAACATTGAGGGTAGGGGACAAGGAGATGAAGTTTGGGGTTGGTTAGAGAGTAGAAGACGACGACCCGGTCAATTACATGAAAGTCATAGACTTAAGTTTGGATGATGCTCTCCGACGGTGCAACATGGGATGCAAAACATCCCACTTGGGTAACATATGACTGACTTTGGGTCTAGCCAAGGACCCTTATAAACGTGGCGCACCACGAAGGCATTCCGCGGAACTATCCTTAGTTTAGTTTAGATTAACCTTTATGCTTTCTAGTTTAGTTTTAATTTTTAGGAATAAAACACACCCAAGATGGTGAAGGATACAAAAGGGAAGCCTGAATCAACACCCCACGCATGAAAACAGAGCCTCCCGACAATTTTTTTCGTTACAGCAACTTCAGCACGGGCCGTGCTCAGCCAACACGCCCCGTGCTCAAGGGTCTACAAAAAAACGCCCAGTTTAGGTAACTGGACACGGGGCGTGTTCACTGAACACGCCCCCGTGCCCATCCTTCTGTTATTTTCTATTACTGGCAATCTGAACACGGGGTCGTGCCCGGTCACCACGGCCCGTGTCCAGATGCCCAGTAACATAAATTTTTGTTTTTAACACACCTTTTACACATTCAATCAACCTAAAAACTTATTTTTGGGATACATTGAGGACAATGTGTAATTTAAGTGTGGGGGGGTGCTAAAACCTTGAATTTTGCAAGTCCTAATTACAAGCCTTACACAAAACTCTACTGGAACCGCTAAACACCCCAAATTTTTTCAAAAAGTTTTCATTTTTTTTACTTGTCTTGGTTTAAATTGGGAATAACAAGTTCTAAAAAGGTTATATTTTTACGAATTTACAACCGATAGCGTCTTGATAAAAAGAACCAACATAAGAAAATTATGAAACGGCATGACAAATCTAGTTAAAATTTGATTATATATACTTGATCACATTAAAAACCCATTCCCACAAAAAGTGAGTTTTGAGCCTTTAATTGAGCATATAAATACACATCTTTAAACTAAATGCTCATCTTTCGTTTCTTGTGTGAATAGCCGCTTGGTTTCTTACGACTCTAGAACTTGCCATGACGATACATTCCCGGTCCTTACCAACTTAAACCCAAGTAAGTAAATGATGGAGGCATTAGGACTAACCCTTTTTCTTTCAACACCATTTTTTTTACCACCTACCCAAAATCCCCCTAGTTAACCCCTTTGAGCCTAAACTTTTTCATTTCTAAACCCACAAAACAAACACCCTTCACCCACCAGAAACCCTTTTTCATTTTAAACCCTTTATTTTAGTAAAAAGCTCGGTCTTCATGTGACATTCCTTATAAAAAAAAATGATGAAGTCTAGCAATAAACAAACAAGTTCCTCAAAAGAAACTTTGTTTGAAAAATGCTTCGTTTGAATAAAAAGTCACAAAAACAAAAAGTTTTACGAAAACCGACGCTTTTTACGCCTTTCGCCCTTTTTTACTAACCACTAACCCAAAACCACTTACCACTAACCCAAGCCTAACCCTTCCCAAAAGCCCTCTTGATATTTACAAAGGTGTATAGTTAAAAAGGAGGAGGATTGATTGCTTGGCAAGCATATGGTAGAAGTAAGTTCCATGCCGGCCTTGAGTGTTTCACAAAAATACATCTTTGGCCGAGTGTTGAATGATCTCCCGTGAGGTATGTGAACTTGTATATAAATGCAATTTTAAAGAGGCATGTTATGCCCAAATAAGTAATTTATCTTATGAAACGTTCTAAATAAATCATAACGAATTGGATTGTAAATAACATAAAAATAAAACCTAATAAAGATCTTGGAATCCTGACACTCAAGACAAGCCCAAAACTTCTCTTCTACCCATTCCATTTGGGTGTGTAAGCCACATTAAAAAGAGTTTTGCTTGAGGACAAGCAAAGATTCAAGTATGGGGGTATTTGATGTGTGTAAAATGCAACATATAAATTACATCAAATGAGGCGTAAAACTAACCCTTTTTTAGTACTAATGTTGGAAAAAGTGTGCTTTTGTCTTCCTTTTGTATTTTCAGGGTTAAATGAGCTTAAATGAACAAAAGAAGCAAAAATGCAGCCAAATCTAACATAAGTACAAGAAAAGGAATAAACGTGGCATGCCCGACCCCTCGACAGCATCTTCCCAAGCAAAAACTAGAGAACAGAAGGCTGCACACGCCCCGTGCCCAGCGGACACGGGGGCGTGCCCAAGTGTCTGCAGAAAAGACAAAGTAGTAGAAGCTTCTATTTCCCAACACGGGGGCGTGCCCAGCTCCACACGGCCGTGGTCAACGCTAAGATTCACAGAATCCAAGCAAATCTTGATAGTACAGATACGCTTCTGCACATGGGGCTGTGCCCAGCGGACACGGGGGCGTGGTCAACTAATGCAGACAAACTGCATTTAATGAAGAAAGAGAAAGTGGATGGACACGGGGCCGTGCCCAATGGACACGAGGCCGTGTCCAGGCTTCTATGCAGGCTATAAATAGAGGTGCTTGGTTCACTTCAAAGGCATCCCTTGGCAAACCACCTCTCTCACACTTCACCCACACTCCACCACCATCACAACACACATCCACCACCATCATCCATCATCCATCATAGAGTGTGTGTAGTAGTCTCGGGATCCAAGATTGATAGTAAGAGTTCTTGACAATCAAAGGCCATATTTGCCTAAGTCTCTTACATCACTTGGTGAAGACAAGCATTTAGTGTAATACTTTTTATTTTTAATCTTTTCGCACTTTTTATTTGGTTTTGTATTAATGACTTTAATAACTAGTTTCCTATGTTGAAGATGAAACTTCCTTATCATTTGTCCGTGGTGTCTTGGCATTATTTTACTGTCTATATAAAATAAAAGATTTACACCATTCATATCTCTACGATCTATATAGAGATATGTTGGCTACCTGGTCAGGGGTTAAGGGAATGGTTTGGTAAGGTTCTTGCCTTGTTCAGTGTATAGATCCTGAAAGGACCTGGGTCAAGCTTACTAGGACCTCCTTCAATACCCAAGGGTATTGGATGGCGGGGGTGCGAATGGCTTGATCCCCTCATATGTAAACTACTATTAATACATTAACCCGGCTACTTGGGATTGTATCCTTGCTGACTCAAACCACTTAGCCGAGGGTAACGTCACCATCAAAAGAGGGGCCTACCACATTACGCATTAATAACTTAATTAGTTATCTTTCAATAATCCAACCCTTTAGGATTGTATCCTTGCTGACTCAAACTACTGGGTTGAGGGTAACGTCACCTTCAAAAGAGGGGCCTACTACTATACTAAGATAATCTCTTAAAAAGTGCAAAAGTGCAGAAATAATCAAATGTTACACTAAAGGCGAGTCGGATCCAAGTGATTCATCTTGTCTATCTGTTTTATTTTTATTTTTATTTTCAGCATTTTTAGTTTTTTATTTTCATGCTTAAAACTTTTTCTAAAATTTTGATTTGATTAGACGTTGAGGATAAACAGGTACTAAAAGTTCTTGTGTCCTTGGACGACCTCGGTATCTTACCAACGCTATACTATGCTCACCATGGGTGCACTTGCCCATACGTGTGTTTAGTGTTAGTAAAATATTGTGCTTTATAAATTTAAAACTTGACTAAAGTGTTAAAGAGGGCTTAAAATATACATAAAAATATATCACGCACTACGCACATCAATGGTAACGTAGGCTGTCGGGAGCTATCCCCGAACTCAAGCTCTAGGACTCTACAGCTGAGTATCTCAAACTGCAGCTGGAGAGATAGGAGTAGATTATCACATGTATAACCAATGTGATGTGAGGGGTGATATGGATCTGATATCGGCATGGTGTATGGGGGAAACCACCTAAATGGCTGGCCATATGGGTCTGACTCAAGAGGAGTAAACTAAGGTATCGGTGGAAAATCAACAGATGCGAAGGGATCGAAACTCGGGGGCTGCCCTGATGTGCCCTCCCCTGGGCGGTGAGCAGGAATCTCATGTCAAAAGATGACAGGAAGATCAGTGCAGTGCTCGTCAGTAACAAAAGGTGGGAGAGGACTCCCTGGAAGAAGGGGAACAAAAACAGCAGGCGGATGCTGTGAGACAGCTGGTGCAAGAGGAGGTAAATCTAGTGGAGCTAATACTGGGTCAGGAACGTGATCATGAACAGGAGGATGTGTGGGGGCTCGGATAGGAGAGGATGGGGCGGCAGACATCGCATCATCATCACCATCGTCGAGATCAATCGCGTAGGCCCTGACTCCTACAGCACGAAGGGCCGATGAAGTTACAGACTCGAAAGAGTCTGCAACAGAGTGGGGATTAGAGTCGGACGAGATATCAATAACAGACACGACTGGAGAAGGTATATCTAAAATAGCGATATCATCCACCTCACCGTCACCCTGGTCGCCTACAGGGTCGCCCATGAAAATATCAAAACCATCATCGTCCAGATCATCAAAAGGCAAGTCCTTAGGAGGAACGACAACAAGGGGAACAACATCAATCGGTATCGGCTCAACAAGATGCTCACCATCGGGGTGACCAATGATAAGCTGATCATGAATCGGTAAAGGGAAGGAAAGAACATCATCGATAAATGGAATGTCATCTCCGAAGTCCGGGAGAGCAAAGGTCTGAAAATCGCCATCGTCGTCTGACAGCATCTCCGGGTCACTCTCGGAGTCGGAAGTAAAAATCTCTGGGATAGGCGCCACCTCGTCGTCAGAGACGATCGTCATCGGATCGTGCTCCTCGGATAAACCACTCTCAGATGAAGACATGTGTACCTGCAACATAATAATCATAGCATATGCACTTATATTAATTACTATTACTCGGTATATACAGGCAAAAATTGGCATCACGTAACATATATTCACATTATTCCTATGTGAGTCTTTTCTAACTTAACAAGTCTACCCCACGTAAACTAAACCACCGACTATGTCCTTGCTCGTGTTTCTTTCCTTTGAAAAATGTTTTTCCATGGATCTTGGCGTTTTTGTAAATGCAATGAAAAATATTTTGTAAAAATATTTTCATGAGAGAATCCTAGTGATTGTAGTCTAGACTCGAGAAGGAATCCTAGTTCACTACAATCGAAGCTCAGATACCAACCTGTCACACTTTGACTTTTGTGGAAGCGTGTGATGTGTGACTTGACCAGTTTCATTGCATTCAATTATAATAAACAACTACATGATTAAAACATGATGTTCATCCATACATAGGTTTCAAAATATTACAAACCCAAGTTGTTAAGTTAAACCAACAAACTTCAAGTTAAGGTTACCAACAAACATCAAGTTAAGGTTACAAACCATTCAAAGCAATAAGTTCCATAAAGGACTTTTTAAAACAAAAGTGTTTTTAAACTAAGGCTTTGGTTCATATATCTTATCAAAGATAAAATATACTAACCAAACCCTTCCAAAAGGATGACATCAAACTTGAAATATCTTCTTGAAATATTTCGAACGCTACCAGATCCAATTAGTTTCCTGAAATACATGTAATTTGAAAACATCAACAAAAGTTGAGCGAGTTCATGTGTTTTGTATGTGAGCTCGTAATAACTTGTAAACATTTGAGAGAATTCCTTTGATAACCGGTATGTAAAGCGTCTATGAACAGATCAGTAATGTTTTGCAAGGACATTAATATGTGTGGTGTGTAGGAAGTGCTCAAACCTAGCGAATTTCCTCCGGTCCATCCGGCGGGAACGACATAGTCACCACATGCGGCCATACAAGGACCCATGGGTGGGGCTCGCTACACCCAGATAGATCTACCACTCATGCCCCTTGGTCTATACTAGAATAGTGGCACTTAGGAGAGATACTACATCATCCACGTGATCTAACAGTTCTTTCCTTAGCTAAACCATACCATTTGAAACATTTGAAACATGTATTTCACCCCTGTAAGTTATAAACCGAAAACAGTTAAAAGAAAAGGGGAACATGAACTCACAAATTTGCGTCTTGCAGTCTCGTAACTCAAGATCTTTTTTTCGGGTCGTATGATGTCTGTCGTTAGTGACATGCAAAAACCTAATTAAACTATTAGTATAGAATAAGCAGGGTATCGAACCAAGGGAGGACTGTGGAAAGCGTTATTATGCTAAGTGTTGATTAACTGTTACTGAATTGAAAAATCGGTTTGTTTGATTATATGAAAGAACTAAATTAACGAGTAAAAAGTGTGATTTATATCAGTAGGAATAAAGATGGTTCCTCCAGATTTCAGGTTTTGCAATTAACTTCAATTATGTATTTAATCGTTACCTACATAGACATAGGTGGTAATTTCGATTAATTAATTGTGATAACCAACGACTAAGTACTCCGGTCAATACATAACGGGAGGTTGTCGAATGATTATCAATTACAATTTACAAACCCTAACCCCATGTCAAATATATCCCAATTACTAGAACTCTCGGGAAGTGAATGCTTAGAAATTAAGGTTTAAATAAACATAACTGTTTACAATCAATAAATCAAATCAATGGTGAAAAGCATCGAATGCTTAGATCACCAAGTTAAACGATTGTCACAAACACATAATATTCATTAACTTACAAAAACCCTCCATCCGGAGGAAACCACAAAAAGTTTAGCCGCTCATCTCGCACGAAGAATCTTCAAAAGCTTGAATTGATGAAGAAATCATGGTTGATTCGATGATTGAATGGAGAATCTTGATGGAATTAGATGAAAGAAGCCTTGAAAATCGAGTTCTTGAGTGCCCTTGATCGATGATGAATGATAGATGATGATTCCCAACTTTTAAAACCCTAATATATCCTTTGAAGGCCTTAATTCGCATGTGTTGACTTTCCCGGGACGTAAGCTACGAGTCAGGAACCGTAGCTTATGACTTGTAAACTCTGTTTACACATTAACACCAAACCGTAAGCTACGAGTTAGCACTCGTAAGCTACGGTCGCATGCTGATGTTCCTTCTTTGCTGCATATAGTCAACTCGTAAGCTACAGTTTGAAACCTGTAGCTTACGAAATAAAAGTTCTGTCCAAATTTCTTTTCAAAATCACCAACTCTTAAGCTATGAGTTGACACTCGTAAGCTACGGTCGCGTACACCTTCCTTATTCCTTCTTTATTACCAACTTTCAATAAATGACCAATCAACCCCTGTAGTTTGTTTCTTCCAACTCCTTTCATATTTAAGCACATATTAACTTTCCACTTCATACTAAACGGCCCCTCAACTTTCCTTCTTCCAATTTCTTGCATAATTAAGTATAACATAACTTTCAATCAATTGCCAAATGACCCTAACTTTATTATTCCTTGATTTTTGCATATATAAGATCCACACTACTTTCATAAATTACCAAATTAGCCCCCAAACTTCACTTTTTCACACTTCTTCCACTCGTGAGCCTTTATATCACCTGAACAAGCTTAAACATCCATCCTCAAGTTGCAATATCCCATCCTATGCTCACAACTTCATCTTTAACCATCGTAAATGCACCGAATTACGTGCTTTACCTGCAAATCACCAAAATCTCATAGTTATCTCATTCCAATCAAATACACATAAAACATGATAATTAGACACTCTAAAACTCGGGTTTCACCCTCTCCATCACATTCCCACACTTGCCTTTGCTTGTCCCCAAGAAAACCAACTGGAACTAGTCACTATAGCAACAACACCTCTAAACCTCTTAACCGATTCAACCTG
Organism: Helianthus tuberosus; assembly: GCA_030545235.1. Taxonomy (NCBI): domain Eukaryota; kingdom Viridiplantae; phylum Streptophyta; class Magnoliopsida; order Asterales; family Asteraceae; genus Helianthus; species Helianthus tuberosus. The sequence goes on along the minus strand of CM060351.1, from coordinate 202,387,226 downwards.
TTCAGTCCCAAGTCATTCCCATCCCATAGACTGACATAATCGAGATTGACAGTCTGACAAGTAAATGATGCAATTTCAAAAACTTAAGACTTGTCTATCAAAAACTAACATGTTTACAATTAATCACATGCTACACACCCCTCACAATGTACTCTCCTCTCGGGTTAATATCTGGACTAGCGTGTAATGTGCTAGTATATAAAACACTCAAAAAGCAAACATGAAATCCTGCAATCATAGGCTTGAATGACAATCACACCTCCACTGTATCATCTAACATGGCACATATCAAAAGGACTTTCGGGTTTTGGGCTTAGGGTAAAGGTAAGAAACTATTTTTTGGGTTCTTTTTCTTTTCTAATTGGCTCACAAACAATAACCAAACCGTGACAAATTTATTCCAACACAACTTATACTATTGGGTTGGTTTCTACCCAAGAACATATGCGATATTCACAATACTTCTATTTTTGTTCTTTCCTTTTTCATTTTCCTTCACATATTTTTCTATTCTTCTTTTTTCTTTTTTTTTTCTCATATTTTTTTTTCTTTTTCATAACAATATCATCACGGTCGGTTTTTCACAATAGACAATGGGCGAACAAACGAAAGGTAGTTAGGCTCAACAGGGCTACTAAGGGAAATTGGTGAATACACGAAAGAAACACAAACACAAAAGGGCGTATCAGGAAAATCCAAATGCCTTTATCATCTATGTGCACATGTCAAACCCACAGTCTCAGCATGCATCGAATCACACAAGTTCTAACACAGAATAACACGTAGCCTGCACTCAACAAACGAATTCATTATATAATGTATCCTATCCATCTACAGGCTCAAGATCTCACAAAGAAAAGGTTAAAAGGTTGACGACATGTAGAATATGCAATGAAAACATGTTACCCTAGATAGACATCTATTTTCAACTCATTTCCTATAAAACACTTGTCAAACCTACTCTCATGAAACTTAAAAGAACAACCATGACAAGGGACTAATCTAGTTTACTACCGGTAAGAAGCCTATTAGTGATTGAAACTTTAGGTTTTCGTATCCAATTAGCTTCTTTAAGGCGATGAAAAATTTTAAAATTTTCAAAATTTTCAATTTTTACCAAATTTCATCGATTTCAATCACATTTCAATCTCTTCAAGCTTTGATCCTCAAACCTTTTCCCGGGTTCCCACATCCCCACACTTGGGATACATTGTCCCCAATGTATGGTGCTTTTAAAATGTACCCGGGAATCCAACCAAACAAACCAAACGGCTAACTCTTAAAACAAATAACTAAACATACTCCCATAACATACTAAAGTTTTAACACCACCAAAAACAAAAACACACCGAAACAATATAGAGAAACACATGCACCTGATCAGAAACAAGTGAGTGTCTGTAGCGGTGTAACTGCTGCAATCAAGACCAGAAAATACGCATTCAATATAGGATTTTATGATGTCTCAACATCCCCACACTTGAATCATTGCCTTCGTGAAGATAAACACATAGAAGCCTGTCAAAACACAACACACCAAACGAAACCAAAACAAAATATAATACTCTACATCCTTGGGCTGCCTCCCGAGAGCGCTAAATTTTAGGTCTTCAGCCAGACCGTACCTGATGTGCTCAGGGAGGTTCATCTGAACGCTTGCCTCCCCATGTCTCTCCATACATCATCGTCCAATCTTGTGGAAGGTTCGCAACTCCACGCCAGTTGAGTTCAACCTCAGCCTTGTTGCCCCACTTACTCCCACCATTGGGTGGTTTCCTGCAATTGCTCTTCCTCTCACAATTATCTTGTTCACCTGCCTTCCATCATTCTTTAACTCGGACCTGTACAACGCAACACCACTTGCATTTAACCTGACTGTGCTAACACTTGAAACAAATTCGTTAGTAGCACCTGTATCACTCAAATCAGCAAGAAGATCGTAAGATATGGTTTTTAAAAACACATTAAAGTATAATTTACGATTCTCAAAGCTCATGGTAACCATCCCGTTTCTGCAATCAATTTGGGCATTGGCTGTATACATAAAAGGGCGGTCCAAAACTACTTATGGCTGCTCATAGGTCCGTGACGGTGCATAATCAATCACCATAAAATCGACCGAGTAGTAAAACACGCCCAATTGTATTACCACGTCTTTCACAACACCTCAGGGTTGTTTCCAACTCGAATCCGCAAATACTGCTATTTGATCAATCGCGTGTAACGGACCAAAGTCATACTTATCGTAAAGGCTACCAGGAAGAACACTTATCTCCATAATCCAACAACGCCTTGTGGATTTTGAACTTTCCAACTCGAATCGGGACGATCGGCTCTCCTGAATCACACCCATCTCCATCCTCATTTGCGCCACTTAAACCTGCAATCACATGGGAAACAGAAGAAGTTAAAAATTTATCATTCAAATTGCTTTTAGGAACGAAACTTACCCCGCTGACTGGTATATTCTTCCCGTGCTAGGGGTTCGTTTGAGTGTCACTGGGAAGCTTCCCGTTTTGCTGTTTCAACTCCCTCATCTCGGTTGCAAGCTGGCCCATCTGTGTAGTTAATGAATGAATGGCCTTGTCTCGCATCTCATCCTTTTGAACACGGTTTTGCAACTCAAGCCTTTGATTTTGTAAATCAAGCTGAATTGCTTTCAACATTTCCATCATATCATTACTCCCCGAAGTGTTAGAAGACCCAGTTGGTCCTCTCTGATCGTTTTGGTAGCCACCCTGAAAGTTACCTTGAAATCGGTTCTGATTGAAATTTCTTTTACCACCAGATTGATTGTTGCCTTGAAATCCCGGATTTAGCTGATTATTCGTATTCCCATAGCTAAAATTCGGGTGATTTCTGAGGCCCGGGTGATATGTGTTGGACTGCATGTTAAAATTTCTTCCACCACCCCCGCCTTGCACAAAGTTCACATCCTCACTTTCACCATGAATGGCTGGGCATTGATCCGCTATATATCCTAAATCTCCACAATATCCACACAACGGAAACTGACCACTTACCTCCGGTGGATTCTCTACTGCTCTCACTGTCGAATGTCGTGCACTTCTAGAAGATTGAGCTTTGCGTTTTGACGCCCTTGCGGTTCTTTCTAAATATTCCCAATCATCCTCTTCGTAATTCGTTCCAAAAGTACCATTGGATATTGAATTTACGTCCCTTGCATCTTCATCTGTTAAGCCTTCGTGGAATGTATTCATAAGCTACCACAAATATATACCATGATGTGGACAGTTCTTGAGCATCATTTTAAAGCGATTGAACGCTTCGTGAAATAACTCACCGGGTTGTTGTCGAAACCCCCGAATATCCTTCCTGGCGTTGTTAGTACGCAAATGAGTATAAAATTCATCTAAAAATTGTTGCTGATTTCGCCCCAAGTGAAGATCGAAGCTGACGATAGCGAATGGAACCATTGCTGCGCTTTGTCTTCGAGTGTGAATTGGAAGAGTACCAACTTCACATCATCAGCTGAGAAACCTTGACTGTTGATAGTGTTACAACGTGCATTATATGCAGCAATGTGTAAATATGGTTCTTCATGTGCGTGACCATGAAACTTAGGCAGGCTGGATATTGATTGTGTTCGTACTTCGAATGACCGCCCTCCTTGTAATTGCGGGATCACAACCGGTGATGGGTTGTTAGCTATAACAGGCCCGAAGTGGCTCTCGATACCTCGAACTGGACCCTGATTATTTTGCCGTGGAATACCTTTCAGTAAATTCACCGGTCGGTGTAAGTTTCGCGGCAGTGGTCTTACCTGACCCGACATTTGAGGTACCGGTGGTGGTAATGGAATATCCACCACCGGCCTTCTCGGAACAAGCTGCTGATTGATTGGGTCAGGTTGATTATATTGCTGCTGCATTGGTATCGGTTGCACCTGCGGTTGTTGATATGGAACTTGTTGAATTGGTACTTGCTGTTGCTGCATAAACGTTTGATAACCCAAGTTCCCTTGATTAACTCCTTCGAATCCAACTGCCCCAATTGTTTGCCTCTCGTAGGTACCCGTATTAACCACTTGTCTCTCGTTTTGACCCACGTAATTATCATATTCCTGAAAGCCATCGTCGAAATCCCCTGAATTATTTCCTTGATCATAAATGGTCGATCTGTAAAGATGTGGCATTGGTTGACTTTGCTATGAAATAACCGGTCGGGTGGCTGGTGGAATTGATGTTGCATTAGGTGCTTGAGTCTGACTCGATGATGCAGTATCATCGGGAATGATTCTAACGTAAGGAGACGAATGCTGTAAATTGACAGTCTGGGTTGTAGTTGGGTATTGAAGAGATGTTGCATGGGTGGAAGTTGGTTGATTGTTATCAAATTTTGGGAAAAAGGTTGAGAATGATGGTACTGGAGATGTAGAGGTAGGTTGTGTAGACTGCGGTGGTGGTGGTGGTGGAACTGGTATGGTAGTGTTTGGTGTAGGGTGGGTAGGTGTTGGTGAGAATTGTTGCTGTGGAAGTGGGTCTTGCGGTTGTTTCTCCAGGGTTGCTGAGTTCTCCATTGTCTTAGATGTTGGTATAGGTGATTGTAGAATCTTGTTCTCACGATGTAGTACTCGCTTTGTATGCTTTACTGTTCTCTCGATCTCTGGGTCGAACACTAATGGTGATGACTTCCCAGAATTCCGAGTATGATGCATACACTTCCTAGATCACCTGCACAAACAAAACAAGAAAACCTCGCGTAAATCCGAACAAAACAGAACAAACTAAAAAGACACTATTTTTGGATTTTTGTATATTTAACTAGAACTTAACACTAAGCACTTTGCGCACGCCTCCCCGGCAACGACGCCATTTTGATGTCTGTCGTTAGTGACATGAAAAAACCTAATTAAACTATTAGTATAGAATAAGCAGGGTATCGAACCAAGCGAGGACTATGGAAAGCGTTATTATGCTAAGTGTTGATTAACTGTTACTGAATTGAAAAATCGGTTTGTTTGATTATGTGAAAGAACTAAATTAACGAGTAAAAAGTGTGATTTAAATCAGTAGGAATAAAGATGGTTCCTCCAGATTTCAGGTTTTGCAATTAACTTCAATTATATATTTAATCGTTACATACATAGACATAGGTGGTAATTTCGATTAATTAATTGTGATAACCAACGACTAAGTACTCCGATCAATACATATCGGGAGGTTATCGAATGATTATCAATTACAATTTACAAACCCTAACCCCATGTCAAATATATCCCAATTACTAGAACTCTCGAGAACTGAATGCTTAGAAATTAAGGTTTAAATAAACGTAACTGTTTACAATCAAGAAATCAAATCAATGGTGAAAAGCATCGAATGCTTAGATCACCAAGTTAAACGATTGTCACAAATACATAATATTCATTAACTTACAAAAACCCTCCATCCGGAGGAAACCACAAAAAGTTTAGCCGCTCATCTCGCATGAAGAATCTTCAAAAGCTTGAATTGATGAAGAAATCATGGTTGATTCGATGATTGAATGGAGAATCTTGATGGAATTTGATGAAAGAAGCCTTGAAAATCGAGTTCTTGAGTGCCCTTGATCGATGATGAATGATAGATGATGATTCCCAACTTTTAAAACCCTAATATATCCTTTGAAGGCCTTAATTCGCGTGTGTTGACTTTCCCGGTTCGTAAGCTACGAGTCAGTAACCGTAGCATACGACTTGTAAACTCTGTTTACACATTAACACCAAACCGTAAGCTACGAGTTAGCACTCGTAAGCTACGGTCTGTAGAATCGTGAAACGATCTAACGAGTCGATCAGAAGAGTGCTCAGACTGAATCAGAGGCAGAATTCATTGATTCTGTCTTTGTTTAGCTTGAATTCACTATTAACTGTCTCTTGTATTAATCTGGAATCAATTTACAAGCTGGAGACACTTCGACAGCACCTCGGCGTCAGAAACAAGAACTATTACAACTGATTCAGCTTGAGGAGGTATTTATAGGCCTGTGATTTCGCTTGAACATGCTTCAAGCGAAATGACATTCTCAAGCGAAACATCATTCAAGCGAAATTACATTCAAGATTTCGCTTGAACTTGTCCACCTGATCTCGCTTGAAATGACTCTTAGTCATTCAAGCGGAATCACCTATATTCCCATTTCTCGTTTTACGTGCTCTATTCTATCAGTTCTAACCTAAGACTCAAACGAAGATGAAGTCGACAGACAACTGCACCAACAGACTCCCCTTGAATGTTGACGGAATCTTCAGTGAGAGTCTTCAACATGACGACTCTTCAATCTTGATCGGTCTTCTTCAGGAATTTCTCCTGGAATCATGTACCCGGATCTTTTCTCTAGCTCTAACCTCGTCAGACTCCCCCTTTCATCAAGCTGGGATTTTCAGTCTGGAATTAGTTATCACCTTTGAAATCAAATCCTGGCTTTTTCTCTGAATAATCTCTCCACAGGTTCTGAATCATCTCCTGGCTCCTCGTAGCAACAGGATCAGAAACCTTTGTTTCACCTACACACATCTTAAACACTCATAAGATAAACAAATTTTCACATTTGAAAATTTTATAAAAATTTGAAACATTCTAAGTTCTGATTCAAATTGATGAATCATCAAAACATTTCAAAATTTTCACAGCTCAACAATTTTTCCCAAACCATCTGTTCATCATGTTTAGCCTTTGGAATTTTGAAACTCAGCTCTTCAACATCAGTTGTCGAAAATCTTTTTGTATTTTTCAAAATTTATGCTAAAACACACTTAAAATCTTTTTGGATTTTATAATGAAATGAAATGCAGTAAAGAAATATTTACAAACACTATTTTTGTGAGTTTGCGAAAGAGGATCATATCAGTTTTAAAACACATCACAAGCACCGTTAAGCTTTTAAACATTTTAAGTTCTAAACGATTCACATAGATTGACAATATTGTTGTCCACATAAACTCAATCTAAAAACTTTCGAAATGCTTACCGATACGTTTAGGTATATTACTTTTGCACTAAATTCTTATGGATCCCACGATCTCAGCATATCCCCTCATCATGCAATACACTAACTCAAGTAATGCCTTTAAACTTTTATCAACTGTGATTTGTGCGAAAACAAATCAGAATGTTTAAACATTAACAATCAGGTCGATCTTTCGATACGCAGAGAAAGTCCAATGTTTAAACAAAATAAGAAAAATAAAACAAGTTGAAATTGTTTAGGCTTTAACCACCAGGTTGATACTCCCGTATACGCAGAGGTGATCCAAAGCTTAAACGAAACACCAAAGAAAATAAAGCAGAACGTTTAGGCAATAACATCCAGGTCGATACTCACGTATACGCAGAGGATGTCCAATGCTTAAACAAAATAAAGAAATAAAACAAGTTTAAATCTTTGCAAAATAAAATGCACAATCACAGTGACTTTTTTAGCAAGTTGTGAAAGTTCACAAACTTAACCGATTTTATGCTCTTTTAGCATTCAGCGATTACTGAGTAGGCACACAGTCAAGAAGGACAAAACTAAGTACTATGCTTTCGACCATGTTTCCCACTAGAACTAGGCTTTTACATTTAGGTTTGTATCGTTATCGCAAATCTACTAGTCTCGCTGAACCTACCGTCACATCCTTAGTGTAACCGTTTATCACATTTGACATTTCATTTCTTTAGCATGCTGTGATAGTCCACTGATTTACTATCATTTCCTCTTTTCTCAACAAAACTCATTTTTGAATTTTATCATGTTTTTGTATTTTTCAAATTTTCAAATGTTTTTGGATTTTCAGAAATTCTTACTCCCCCTAAAATTCAAACACATTTAAAAAAATTTAAAAACAAACTATACAAGTAAATTGACAACTGATATCAAATCACTTCAAATCGCCATCCTCTTGGCTTAAACAATCCGAACTCCCCCTCACAACAAACTATTTTCCCATTGTGATTTCAAAACACTTAAGTTTGTATTAATCAAATGGTTTTTCCAGAAAATTAGTTTTGTTGATTGATTTTAACCATTTGTAGGTTAGGGGATAAACTCATCATTTTGTTTCTCAACCACTTGTAGGAAATTAGATACAACTTAATGTCCCTGATTTACCACTTGTAAGAATAGTTCAATCAAGTTCAACCTAATGACCTTGACTAATCACTTATCACTTGTACCACATGTAGGAATAAAACATCTACACAAATTCATTTTACCAACAAAGATGCCGATTCCTGCTTCACACTTACCAACCTGGAAGCTCCGGCAAGTTCTCATTCTGTAAAATTTTAACAATTTAAAATTCTTTTTCAAAAACAAATTTTAACAAGAATAATGCCGATTCCTGATCCACGATTACAAACTTGGGATCTCCGGCAAGTCAGGTTTTTCATTTAAACAGATTCACCCAAGCCTGACGGTCCTTGGGTGTTTTTGAATTCTTGTTCAACAATGGTGGAAAATTTGCATCATCCATTGTTAAACCAGAATTCTCATTTTTTACCTCAACACATGGCTCTTCTAGCTTTGATGAACTAGAATCATTGCCTGAATGTGGCTTGTCTGACTTTGATGAGCCAGATTCATCGCCGACATGTGGCTCCTTTGTTTCCGAAGAAACAGATTCATCGCCAGGAAGTGAAAATTTCACTTTCTTTGTTTTGTTAATCTTTTGATTAACCACTTTCTCTTTCTTCAAAACCCCATTAGTCCTCAGATTTGTATCTAATGAATCCGTTTTGCTTGATTTGTCATTCTTTGGCAAGCAAGACGATTTATCAGAACTTTTATCTGTTTTACCAGTTGTATCCGAGTACAAAATCCTTTCGAGATATTCTCTCGCTTTCTTCCTCTTTTTTCTCAGTCTGTCTTTCTGCCCTTGAGAAAGCTTAACTTTCTTTTCTTGAACTTTCAGTTCTTGAACTTTAGGTTCTTGAACTTTCTGTTCTTTGGACTTGACTGGTTTCTTTGCCATTTTCTGAGATTTAACCCTCGATCTTCCCATTGATCTCATTTGGCAATCTCTGGCAATGTGACCTTTGATTTGGCAATTATAGCATCTCCTCGTCTCATAACTCCAACTCTGGCAGTTAACAGCAATGTGTCCTTGATAACCGCATCGGTAACACACTCTGCTATCGTACCAATCACCATTTATAGTCCAAACATTCAGATTATAACACTGTTTGGCTTGGTGATAATCCTTTCTCCTCTTGTTTGCTGGATTTGGCTTTTCAGCACTGTGGTCAAACCTGCACCACATATTACCAACAATTTTTGAATTTTGTTTTTCCAATTTTTGTGGTTTTTTATCACGATTGGATGATTGAACTGATGAGCTTTTATTTTCTTTTTGAACATTTTTCGGTTTTTTATCCTTTTGTTTTTGTTCCACATTCTTCTTTACAGGTTTTTGCGTTGAGCATTCACCTTTCTCAGTAGAATGTAAAACAGTATCTTGTAACATTTCATTTAATTTCAAAAATATTTTTCTTTTCTCATCATCATCAGTTTTCTTATCACAATCTTCAACTTTGACTTTGTCAAAGTTTGTGACATTGTCACTTATTGGAACATAATTGATCGGTTTTGGACAGGGTAACTCTGATGAAGTCACAAAACCTTTCAATTTCTTTTCAAGCTCATCAATTTTAGCTCTTGAATTCTCAGCTTCATTTTCAAGCTGAGATATTCTTTCAAAATAAGACTTGATTGACTTTTCATTTTCAATCTTAATGTTTTCAAGAACAGACTTTTCATTGTCCAAAACTTTTATCTGTTCTTGAAATTTTGTTTCATTTGCTTTTAAATTTTTGTTTTCAAGCTTTATCCAGAAATCTTCATTTTCTAAAGATTTCTTTTTGCTTTCAAACTCCTTTTCTTTCTCTTTCAAAACCTTGTTTTCTAATGTCAAACTGTTCAAGTCACTTAACAGTTTAACATTTTCAGATTTCAGCTTCTCACAATTTCCCTGCATTTCAAGAATCTGTTTATCATCAGAGTGCTTCTCATCTTTCAACCTTTAGATCTCCAATGCCAAACTTTCCGCATCTTTCAAGAGTTTGGCATTGTCAGCTTCAAATTTATCACATTTAGAGCATACTGATTCAGAATTCGAAGATCCAGTCTTCACAGATTCTTCATTCTTTGAAACTTGCTCTGTCTCTGTTCTTGTCAAAGATATGCCTGCACAAAAAATTTTAACAAAATCAAGAGGATTCAAATTATTATCAATGTAACATCCCCTCTTATTATCATATCTCATGATTCTTTGTGCAGCAAAACATATACAAATTCTTTTATCTATTTCAGTAAGTACATCCAAATTTATTTTATCTAGATTCCCCAAATTCATTTCATCTAGACTCCCTTTTATTTTATTCATCAATTTTTTCTTCTTTTCATAATTTTCGTAACTATGTGTTTGAAGTTTATCGATGAAATCAGATGGATGTAATTTTGAAAATTTGGACTCTTGTTTTATCTTTTTCAATACATCATTCCATTCAGCAGGTAATGCATCTGCAAGCTTTGATACCTTTTCAGCACATGTCAACATTATCTCAAACCTTTTTAATTTTTCTATTAAGTAATCAAATCTGCTTTTCATCTCTTTCACAGTCTCATTCCTTTTACACACAAAATCTTTAAGTCTGAGACTCCAAATATGTTTATCATCTTGTTCATACATGCTTACTCTACACCAACCATATCCATCATTTAATCGTTCAATATGATCATTTTCTTTTTCATCAAATATTTTCGCCATATTTCAAACACAATCTGTTCAAGCAAAACAATGATTTGAAGCGAAATAACAATCCTGAAGTGAAAACAACTAATTGAAGCAAAATCACCCCTGAAGCGAAATCACCCTGAATCAAAAATACTGATTTCGCTTGAACTTACACTCTTTCAAGCGAAAACACTCCTTGAAGTAAAATAACCTATTTCGCTTGAAACTAACACACCTTCAAGCGAAATCACTACTTGAAATGAAAAACCTGATTTCGCTTGAACCTTTTCAAGCGGAATAACTCTTTTGAAGCGAAATCAACAAATTCAAGCGGAATCTGGTCAGATTTTCAAGCGAAACCTTGTTTTCAAGCGAAATCAAACTACTAATTTCGCTTGAAATGTTGCTGACATCATCAATTCGATCAGATTTTTGCAAAATTGATCAAGTTTTAATCCGATTTTAGGTCTGATTCTTTCAAGGGTTTGTTAATTCAATGTTTCGCACACTATATGTAAAAATCAGTCCATTTTAACCGTAAAAACTTGTTCAATTGTGAAAAAGAAGGTGTAGAAATCAGAATTTTTCAGCGAAAACGAGCTAAACGGTAAGAACTATTCCTCCTGAGCTCTGATACCACTTGTAGAATCGTGAAACAATCTAACGAGTCGATCAGAAGAGTGCTCAGACTGAATCAGAGGCGGAATTCATTGATTCTATCTTTGTTTAGCTTGAATTCACTGTTAACTGTCTCTTGTATTAATCTGGAATCAATTTACAAGCTGGAGACACTTCGACAGCACCTCGGCGTCGGAAACAAGAACTATTACAACTGATTCAGCTTGAGGAGGTATTTATAGGCCTGTGACTTCGCTTGAACATGCTTAAAGTGAAACGACATTCTCAAGCGAAACATCATTCAAGCGAAATTACATTCAAGATTTCGCTTGAACTTGTCCACCTGATCTCGCTTGAAATGACTCTGTGTCATTCAAGCGGAATCACCTATATTCCCATTTCTCGTTTTACGTGCTCTATTCTATCAGTTCTAACCTAAGACTCGAACGAAGATGAAGTCGACAGACAACTGCACCAACAGACTCTCCCTTGAATGTTGACGGAATCTTCAGTGAGAGTCTTCAACATGACGACTCTTCAATCTTGATCGGTCTTCTTCAGGAATTTCTCCTGGAATCATGTACCCGGATCTTTTCTCTAGCTCTAACCTCGTCAGACTCCCCCTTTCATCAAGCTGGGATTTTCAGTCTGGAATTAGTTATCACCTTTGAAATCAAATCCTGGCTTTTTCTCTGAATAATCTTCATCATTCTCCAGATTCAGTACAATATTACATTGTAACTTCTTGCCATTTTTTGTTGATGAAATGTTCGGATCAAATGATGTTCCTTCTTTGCTGCATATAGTCAACTCGTAAGCTACAGTTTGAAACCTGTAGCTTACGAAACAAAAGTTCTGTCCAAATTTCTTTTTAAACATCACCAACTCGTAAGCTATGAGTTGACACTCGTAAGCTATAGTCGCGTACACCTTCCTTATTCCTTCTTTACTACCAACTTTCAATAAATGACAAATCAACCCCTGTAGTTTGTTTCTTCTAACTCCTTTCATATTTAAGCACATATTAACTTTCCACTTCATACTAAACGGCTCCTCAACTTTCCTTCTTCCAATTTCTTGCATAATTAAGTATAACATAACTTTCAATCAATTGCCAAATAACCCCTGAGGTATTCCCGGAGGAACTACCTGGACTCCCTCCTCACCGTCAGGTCGAATTCCAAATCGAGCTAGCTCCCGGAGCAGCACCTATAGCTCGTGCACCTTATCGCCTAGCTCCTGCAGAGCTCAAGGAGCTTTCTACCCAACTACAAGAACTTTTGGACAAAGGTTTTATCCGTCCTAGTTCATCACCCTGGGGAGCCCCAGTGCTCTTCGTCAAAAAGAAAGATGGCTCATTCCGAATGTGCATTGACTATCGCGAACTTAACAAGGTTACCATCAAGAATCGTTATCCACTTCCCCGTATCGACGACCTGTTCGACCAGCTGCAAGGGTCGAGCTATTATTCCAAGATCGATCTGCGATCGGGTTATCACCAGCTGAGGGTCCGCGATGAGGACATCTCTAAGACTGCTTTCAGAACCCGCTATGGTCACTACAAATTCCTTGTTATGCCTTTCGGAATGACCAACGCACCTGCAATCTTCATGGATCTCATGAACCGAGTATGCAAACCCTACCTCGACAAGTTCGTAATTGTCTTTATCGACGACATCTTAATCTACTCGAAGAGCCGAGAGGAGCATGAACAACACCTGCGTCTCATTCTCGAACTCCTTCGCAATGAGCAACTGTACGCCAAATTCTCGAAATGTGATTTCTGGCTTAGAGAAGTTCATTTCCTTGGGCACATCGTCAATCAGGAAGGGATTCATGTTGACCCTGCTAAGATTGAGTCCATTAAGAATTGGCCTGTACCTAAGACTCCGACCGAAGTTCGCCAATTCTTGGGATTGGCGGGATACTATCGAAGATTTATCAAGGGATTCTCTAAGATCGCTCAACCACTTACGACACTCACTCAGAAGGGTGTTGCTTACAAATGGAGTGATGCTCAGGAATCTGCCTTCCAGGAACTAAAGAAGAACCTTTGTAGTGCTCCTATCCTCTCCTTACCCGAAGGTACCGACGACTTCGTCGTTTACTGCGACGCTTCTATTCAAGGACTTGGCTGCGTATTGATGCAACGCGAGAAAGTTATTGCTTACGCCTCGCGACAACTCAAGGTCCACGAACGGAACTATACGACGCATGACTTAGAATTTGGAGCTGTGGTCTTCGCGCTCAAGCTTTGGAGACACTACTTGTACGGCACCAAGTGCACGATTTACACTGATCACAAGAGTCTCCAGCAAATAATGGGACAAAAGGAGTTGAATATGCGGCAACGCCGATGGGTCGAACTCCTAAATGACTACGAGTGTGCAATCAAATATCACCCAGGCAAGGCTAATGTGGTAGCCGATGCCCTCAGCAGAAAGGAGACAAAACCCAAGCGCGTTCGTGCCTTATAGCTCACTATCCACTCGAACCTCCCTAATCAAATTCGGGATGCTCAGGTTGAAGCATTGAAAGCCGAGAACATCAGGGCTGAGTCCCTGCGAGGATCGAGACGACGATTGGAACAAAAAGAAGACGGTGCTTACTACGTAGCCGGACGCATGTGGGTCCCGCTTTATGGAAATTTACGTGACCTGGTGATGGATGAAGCTCATAAGTCCCGTTACTCAGTACATCCAGGGTCAGATAAGATGTACCACGACTTGAGGGCTACCTATTGGTGGCCTGGCATGAAAGCCCACATAGCAACCTATGTCAGAAAATGTTTAACTTGTGCAAGAGTCAAGGCTGAGTATCAGAAACCATCAGGTCTACTCCAACAGCCAGAGATCCCGCAATGGAAATGGGAGCAGATTTCCATGGATTTTGTTACTGGCCTGCCTAGGTCTCAACGAGGAAATGACACCATTTGGGTAATAGTGGATCGCTTAACTAAGTCTGCACACTTTTTGGCTATCAAAGAAACAGACAAGTTCTCTACCCTAGCAGAGGTATACTTAAAAGAAGTGGTTTCGAAGCACGGAGTGCCTACCTCTATTATTTCTGATCGAGACGCGCGTTTTACTTCTGAGTTGTGGCAAGCCATGCACAAATCTTTTGGCTCACGTTTAGACATGAGCACCGCTTATCACCCGCAAACGGATGGGCAGTCTGAACGCACCATCCAAACCCTCGAAGACATGCTTAGGGCATGTGTGATCGATTTTGGCAAGAATTGGGAGAAGCACCTACCGTTGGTGGAATTCTCCTACAACAACAGCTACCACACCAGCATTTAGGCAGCACCCTTTGAGGCATTGTACGGCCGTAAATGTCGATCGCCTCTCTGCTGGGCTGAGGTTGGTGACAGCCAAATCACAGGCCCGGAACATGTAGTCGACACCACAGAAAAGATTGCCTAGATTAGGCAACGCATGGCGGCAGCTCGTGACCGTCAAAAGTACTACGCTGATAAAGATAGGAAACCACAAGAGTTCCAGGTTGGTGAACGGGCCCTACTTAAGGTCTCACCCTGGAAGGGTGTGGTTCGTTTTGGAAAACGGGGCAAGCTTAATCCAAGATATGTCGGACCCTTTGAAGTTACCGAAAAGATCGGCACGGCCGCTTACAGGTTGAATCTGCCTGAAGAACTGAGTGCTGTGCACAACGTCTTCCACGTATCTAATCTGAAGAAGTGTCTATCAGACGAAACACTCGTCATTCCTTACAAGGAACTTACTATTGACGAACGGCTACACTTTACTGAGGAACCGGTTGAGATCACGGATCGTGAGATCAAAACCCTCAAACGTAGCCAGATACCTCTCGTGCGAGTTCGTTGGAACTCACGCCGTGGCCCAGAATTTACCTGGGAGCGGGAAGACCAGATGAAGCGCAAATATCCCCAGTTGTTCCCTAATGAAACTCCCAGCACTGAAGCTACAACCGAATTTCGGGACGAAATTCCAAATTAACGGGGGGGATGATGTGATACCCCGTTGAAACGTTCTCACTTACACTAGCTTGACAGTGACTGCCTTAACTTTCGGGACGAAAGTTCTTAAAACTTGGGGATAATGTGACATTCTAGGTTTTCCCGAGCAAACACCTTGTAATCACTTAGCGTATATGTATATTATTATTAAATGGAAGTTGTTATTTCTATGTGCTATATGTCGATAACGTGTATGTAATATATATGTATTGTGTGCGTAAGGATACTTGTGAACCGAAACCATGACTCGAGACCACCCGGTCTCGAGTAAACGGTGTAACAATGGGCCGGTTGGGCCGTAACCTTAGCCCACCCGGAAACCCCTAACCCACTCGAGATATATAACCGGCCAACCCTCACAACTTTTACCATTTTGCAACATCATTCTCACACTCTCTCATCTCACACACTCTCCCTCTCTCTCTCTCTAAAAACCCTAAAACCCTAAGGTTCTAACATCACCCTCTCCCCCCTCTCCTTCTCGGATCCAACCGGCAACAAGAACACCCTTGGATTGGCTCGGAATCATCACTCGAAGGCTTCAATCCGTCACCTACTTGAACACCTTTGTGTCACTCTTGAACCGGTTAGTGGTTCCTTGCAATGTAGAGATGAAAATGTTATATATGTTTGCTTGTTAAATTATATGCCTTTTCTTGTATGGTTGATGTTATGATTGTTGTTTAAGTAAAGTGCATGATGATCTATTGGTTGCTTGATTAAAAATGGTTTTTGATATTTAGTATATGTGATTCTTGGCCATGAAATGAATATGTGTGTAAAATGAACCGTGTGGAATAAATGATGGTAATTGTTTGGCTGAAAATGCTTTTAGAATTGCAAGTATAAGATCTAGGATGACATGTTTCGGGTTGGTTTTGAAGGATTATGCATGATGGGTAGTTTGTATATATGATGAACAACATGAACATGAGTTGAAGGTGCTTTGAATATTTGAAAAACTTACTGTTTGATCCATTTAGAATTAGGGTGTGGCAAGAAAACATGTTTATTGGAGATAGTACACAATTTGCATGAAATCTCAATTCTATTGGATAGTACAGTTGGAACAGGTTCTAGAAGGACTTCTTGTGCACGAATCCGAGGTTGCGACTCGAGACCGCCCGGTTGCGACTCGAAACCAGACCATGACAAGTCGAAACCTCCGGTTACGACTCGCAACCAAAACATGACAACTCGAGACTACGGCGGTTGCGACTCGCAACCAAGACATGACAAGTCGAAACACCGGTTGCGACTCGCAACCAAGACCTGAAAAGTCGGAACCTCCGGTTGCGACTCGAAACTGTGTGTTCTCGAGTCGAGACCTTCTGGTCTCGACTGGGCTGCTTGTCTCTGATATTGGGCCAAGGACGTGTGGGCTGTGTGTTCCATTTGTATGATAGTTGTTGATGTTCACTGTTTAACTGCTTCGTATCAGAATAGGCCCGATAACTTGCTGGATGATCATATGATGTGTATGCTATGTGTTAGTTATGTGTAGATTATACGTGAATACTTATACCCCAACTTGACCTGTATCGATAACCATGCTAGGACGTGGTGACCTACGTGATTGACCAAGTAAATAATCTACCGAGCAACCCAAGGTGAGTTCACAACCTAAAGCATGTATTCCCGGTGGTTTGGGAAACGGAACTAAAAACAACACTATCCCCTTATGAGGGATACAACTTACTTTTCTTCCCTTGTTATTGGGAACCTTTTAGTTAATTATTGTTTATACGGATTGCAACAAACGGCACTAAATGAAACTCTATCACTTAAAGTCCCTACTACATAATACCGATTAGTCGCCGGGGCCAGGCGAACGGGTTATTAGTTGATAGCGCTATTTAGGTCTTACCAACCTCACACCGTGCCAAGGTATGGGATCGGTCGTGAACTAATGTACTCAGGCATCCGTCAATGATGATAGAACATTGACATCGGGGCACTCTGCGGATACGCAACGGTCACCTAGTGTTCGGTATTGGAAAAACAGTTTAGTCGCTAACTTTTGGGGTAGCTCCCCATGGCATGTATAAACGGATAAATTAACTGGTGAAACACGTTTTTGGTAATTAAAACTGGACAACTAGTGAACTCACTCAGCATTATTGTTGACCCCTTACTGCATGCTTTGCAGGTAACCAGTGACTGAGGAGCTGCTGCTTGGGGGATGTGTAGTGTTCGTCTACCCCTGTGTTGGGTGTTAAATAAACATGAACTATGAACCATGTTTAAGACTGTTTTACTTATGCTTCCGCTACTTACTACTATTTGAGCTTAAAACTTTAAACTCTGAACTTGATATTTGCTAATCGTATGGTTAGTAAGTATCACTTTGGTTATTAATTCAATTATTCAGTATAATTGGTGGCTGGATCCTGGTCGGTCACGCCCTCAAGCGGACGATACTCCGCAGGTGGAATTTGGGGGTGTGACAAATAAACACATCAAATACACATAAAACATGATAATTAGACACTCTAAAACTCGGGTTTCACCCTCTCCATCATCGTACCACTACCTACACACGTGCTATGTTTTTATTAGACGTTTTGGTCGTGTAACGACTCCTAGTCTTAGTTGTTTATTAAGACTTATTTATGAAATTTAGTATGCTTTGAGTTATACGGTTGATATGCATTATATAATTCCAAATTATATAATTATTAGTTAAAATAAGAATATTTTAACTTAACCTGTTTTTATCCAATTATTTGGAATATTGTTAAAAATAATATATTTTTAACTTGATTTATCATATATCTCTCACACGAATATCTTCCCAAGTATAGGTGTACTTGTACTTGTGTATTTTCATACTTGTGTATTTGGGTATTTTGCCAAGTATTGGTAGTGTATTCCGGTATGTATTTATACGTATAGGAATATGCATTTTCTCGTGTTTATTAAGTATTTTATACTTAATTTGTGTTTTATTTTTCGGAATATTATTTTTATACAACTAAAAATTACCAAATTTATATTCTTAAAATATACATATTTTAAGAGAATTTTTATAGAAAAAGATCTATAACTTTTACTTGGCAAAAATAAGTATACTTTCATATATATATCTCAAAAATAATATATTTTTAAGATTAGACTTAGAAATATATAAATTTTTAGTTTTCACCAAAATATTATATTTTTGAATTGTTTAAGAAAATATATATTTTTCTCCACCCAAAAATAATATATTTTCTATTTTGACAAAATATGATATATTTTGTAATAGTTATAAAAATTCATATTTTACCGTTTCTTCGGTTTCAAAAATACCGTTTATCACATTTGTTAAGTTACGAATTTATTTCCGGAATATATATATTTATAGTCCAATGTCCTTTGTCCGATTTGTCCAATATTCGGGTATAAGATATATATTTATTTTCTTGTGATTTTTGGTAATATTTTCATATTACAATTTTTGATATTTTGGTGTGTTATATTATTTTCAAGATTCCTAATTTTAATATAACTAATACAAACAATATACAAGTAGCACATAATTTTGTGTCTTCTATGTCACACCCTAACTTTTGTGGAAGCGTATACGTGTGACTTGATCGGTTTTCATTGCATTCGATTATAATAAACAACTATATGATTAAAATGATGTTCATTCATTCATAAGTTTTAAAACATTACAAACACAAGTCATTTAAGTTTCAACCAGATAACCTTAGGTTAAGTTACAAACTAACAAAAGTGGATGACATCTAAACTTGAATTTTACATCTTGAAAACAACACCAGCGCCCAAGATCCATCTTGTTTCCTGAAATACATGTAATTTTGAGAACATCAACAAAAGTTGAGCGAGTTCATGTGTTTTGTATGAGTTGCAATAAACTTGTAAACATTTGGGAGAATCCTTTAAAAACAGGTATGTAAAGCGTCTATAAACAAATCAATTAATGTTTTGCAAGGACATTAATATATGTGACGACATAGGGAGTGACTATTATTATTCTCGAATCACTTCGACTGTGTCGAATCACCTCGACTGTGTCAAATCACCTTGACTGTGTCAAATCCCCTTGATTGTTTCAAATCATGTTGCCTGTGTCAAATCACCTTGACCGTTGTCGAATCACCTCGACTGGGACACAACAGCACTCTAAGTGGTCACACAAGGACCATGAGTGGGGCTCGGCCGTACACGTTAGATCTAACCCTTGTCCATGGTTCTTAAGAAAGTTAATGGCACTTCAGTTTCAGCCTATGCTCACATGATCTAATAGTTCATTTCATAGCCAAATCATACCCATGTTGACATGTATTTCACCCCTGAGAGTTATAAATCCGAAAACAGTTAAGAGAAAAGGGGGACATGAACTCACAAGTTTGCATCCTACTATCTCGTATACTCAAAGGTCCTTCTACGAGTCGTACAACTACCTACACGCGTGCCACATTTTATTAGACGTTTTGGTCGTGTAACGACTCTCAATCTTATTCATTTATTAAGACTCATTTTGGAATTCTTGGTATACTTTGAGTTACATCTTTGATGTACATTATATAATTCCAAAGTATATAATTATTAGTTAAAATAATAATATTTTAACTTAAATTATATTTATCCAATTATTTGGAATATTGTTAAAATAATATATTTTAACTTGGTTTATCATGTATTCCTCATATAAATATTTTCACAAGTATGGGTATACTTGTACTTGTGTATTTTCATACTTGTGTATTTTGCCAAGTATTGGTGGTGTATTCCGGTGTGTATTTATACGTATGAGGATACGTATTTTCTTGTATTTATTAAGTATTTTATACATAATTTTGTATTTAATTTTCCGGAATATTATTTTTTGACAACTAAAAATCACTAAACTTATATTCTCAAAATATATATATTTTAAAAGAATTTTTATAGAAAAATATCTATAAATTTTACTTGGAAAAAATAAGTATACCTCCATATAAATCTCAAAAATATTATATTTTTAAGATTAAACTTAGAAAATATATATATTTCTAGTTTTCACTCAAAATAACATATCTTCAAATTGTTTAAGAATTATATATTTTTCTCCACTAAAAAATAATATGTTTTCTATTTGATAAAATTTGATATATTTTGTAATAGTTATAAAAATCCATATTTTACTGTTTCTTCGGTTTCTAGAT
The DNA here is from genome assembly GCA_030545235.1 of Helianthus tuberosus. Lineage (NCBI taxonomy): Eukaryota > Viridiplantae > Streptophyta > Magnoliopsida > Asterales > Asteraceae > Helianthus > Helianthus tuberosus. The sequence goes on along the minus strand of CM060351.1, from coordinate 202,366,738 downwards.
GCCGTTTAACACATTTGTCGGATTATGAATTTATTTCCGGAATATATATATATATATATTTATAGTCGATATGTCCGTTTGTCCAATATTCGGGTATAAATTATATATTTATTTTCTTGAAATTTTGGTAATATTTTATATTTCCAAATCTTGGTATTTTGGTGTGTTATATTACTTTCAAGTCCCTAAAATAATATAACTAATACAATCAATATACAAGTAACACATAATTTGTGACATCTAAATATATATTTTCCTAAATATATACTTAGTCATTTTTATTATCAAAAATCAACCTCCAATATTTGAAATTTTTGTAATAAAAATTATGGCAAATTTTTATATGAAAACCATGATCAATATTTACTTGCAAACACCTGTTTAAAAATATTTTTCTAAGTGTTTAATTTCTACAAAAATTTTGCCATAGTTTCCCCTTAAAAATGGAGGTTTCCATACTTAAAAGCATATCATTTTCTTTTAAAAACTCATCATCAATCATCAACAATTCACACAAGACTTACCATGTGCCATAATATGCATTTTAACAACATGTCATGAACTTAAAGTTTAACAAAAATGTGTAGTAATTTAACATGTTGTTTATTAAAGTCTAGTAACACTAAATCCATGGTTATTAGTTTATAAAACTCATTCTTGTGAAGTTTCATCCTTCACAACTTGTATGACGATTTTCTAAAAATTAATCTTCTTGTATTTTTCTTGTTACCAACACTTTTCTAGCTTTGTTTCTACCCTTAAAACATGATTACTTTCTTTAAAAACCAACTTCATGTTAAATCTTGTAATAAAATTTAGTTTCTTGAAAATATTATTTTTTAAATCTTTTATTTTCAAGACTTATAACATGTAGAGATAACCATCATACACTAAAACAAGTCCATTTTCAAGTTCATGATTTACATAAAGGATGATCAACATGATTTTCTCAAGATACATCCTTACACTTGCTAGATCATGTGTTTAATCATCATCTAGCAAGCTTCATATGATGATTTACATCATACACACAATAAATCTAAAAACAAGTTTAACACATACACTAAAACAACTTGATCTTCATGTTATTAAGCTTTATGTTCAAGATCATCTTCATGTTTTGTTGAGATTATTAAGATTAACATGTTACATAACACTTTAACCACTAAAATTAGAAGCAAAAACATGGTTAAAGGAGCTTACTACTAGCTCTAAGGCAAGGGAAGAAACAAGTGTGAAGATGATGAGAAAAGTGATGGATAAAAGCTCCTAGATGAGGTCCTTCCACTTCCAATGCTTCCAACCTTCTTAGATATGCTTCTTACACCCTTAGATCACCGTAGAATGCTTGAGATTGAATTGAAAATGAAGGAGAAGGAAGAGGGTGCTTGGGCCGTGACCTTAAGGGAAGAAGAAGGGAAGTTTGTGCAGTTGAATGTGTTGGTGAATGATAAGGATTGAGTCTTGTGGTTATTTTAAACTCACATCCAACATTATGTTACACATTGGTCCTAATGTTTAGTATCTAATTAACAAGATCCAATAAAATATTCAAGAAAAATCAAGAGGTGCGGCCCTCTTTCTAACCGGTTATGGGGGGGGGGGGGGGGTTTCTAATTCCATTTTTATGGAAGTTAAACTTTCTAGTTACACCTCAAGTATTAAGTTAGGTGTTTTATGTGTTTAGGTTTTTTAGGGTGTATTATGATGTTTGGTGATCATAACTAGCTTCGTAACACTAAAACAATGCTTCTAGTGAAATTTTGGTGTTTCGGGTAGTGTCCGGTTTTCGGTTGGTTACCGGTTCGTTAAAGTGCTAAATAGCGCAGTTTAGTGTGCTTCATGTTGTCTTTTAGGACAGTTTTGATTCCCGACACTTATCAAGGTATTCTGGACAATTAAACCATAATTCTGCATTATATTTTGTTGTTAAAAAGCTGATTTTTGCTGTTTTCTGCAGAATTCTGCAATTTTAGTGTGTTTCAGACACTTTCCAGCACTTAAATCATCACTCGAAAGGCAGTTTTATGATCCCTACTTTCCTACACACTATTCTAGTGTAACTCTTGATTCCGGGGCTCATTCTGTTTCTTAACATCATGTCTGTCTGAGTACTGACCTCCCGTCAGTACTTTTAGTTTGTCTGATAACTGTGCTAACTTTGTTCTGTGCACTAATTAAACCACATTGTGTTGCATGTAATAATGATAAACAATCTTGCAACATGAAATGCATTTGTATGTATATGACAGTAATCAGAAAATCATTTGTCTCGTTAATTCAGTCATGCATAGTCATCAAGGTACAAATTACTGTTCATTAATGTACGGAATACATGGAAAAGTGCCAGTTGTCAAATTCTCCCCCCGTTAAAAGAATTTCATCCCGAAATTCAAGCTGCGTTATCGGTTGCAGGGGAGTTGTGAAACAAGTGAGGATACTTTGACTTAATCTGGTCTTCACGCTCCTGAGTAAACTCTGGGCCATAACGTGAATTCCAGCGAACTTTGACAAGCTTAATAAGACTTCTCCGTATCTTGTGGACCTTCCAGTCCGAAACCTCAACAGGTTCCTTAGTAAATTGGAGTTTGTCATTGATGTGGATCTCGTCTGCGGGAATGACAATTGTTTCTTGAGTCTGACTCTTCTTGAGATTAGACGCGTGAAACGTGTCGTGGTCACTTCTAAGTTCCTTTGGGAGTTTCAGCTTGTATACAACGATTCCGATTCTCTCCAGAATCTCAGAGGGGCCAACGTACCGTGGGTTCAACTTCCCACATTTACCAAACCGTACCACGCCTTTCCAAGGCGAGACTTTCAATAAAATCATATCTCCAATCTTCAAATTATGACGGCTTCTGTCGCTTGTCGGCGTAGCTTTTCTGTCTAATACGTGCTGTCTTGATACGATCACGTATCTGTGAAATCTTGTCTATAGTTTCCTGAACCAATTCAGGACCAATAAGTTGTTTATCTTCGGTCTCCGCCCAACACAGTGGGGACCGACATTTACGTCCATATAAAGCTTCAAATGGGGCGGCCTGGATGCTAGTGTGATAACTATTATTGCAGGAAGGCCTCACTAAAGACAAGTGAGTATCCCACCTTCCATCAAGGTCCATCACACAAGCTCGTAACATGTCTTCCAGAGTCTGTACCGATCATTCACTTTGGCCATCCGTCTGAGGGTGAAAGACAGTACTAAGGTTCAACTATGATCCAAAAGCTTGCTGAGACGTTTGCCAAATCCTTGACACAAAACGACCGTCTCGGTCGGATATGATAGAAACAGGCACTCCATGGTGTGCCACAATCTCCCTGAGGTATATCCCTGCTAACTTCTTCGTGCTGTCCTTCTCGCTTATCGGTAAGAAATGTGCAAACTTCGTGAGTCGATCAATAATCACCCTGTAGGTCCCGTAATCCCATATGGATCTTAACAAGACTTCTAATTAATCAAGGATGCGGAATCTCCTTGATTAACCTTCGAACACAGAAACAAGAACGTGTAGAAGAATAAGAACTCGAACACACAAACTTTCAAACTGATCTTCTGTGATTATCAAACCTTAGAAAACGTTTTACAATCACTAAGATCTCCAAGAACCTAACAGCCGATTTCTGTTTGTTCTAAACTCTCTCAGTTCGGATGCTCTCTCACAATCTCCAAAAGTCTAACCGTAAAACTCTAGTCTAAGGCTGTTTATATACACACAGCCAAGACCTACGAATTTGGCTTTGCCCATATTACATTTGTTACATAAACTTGGGCCTAATAGACTTAATACAAACTTGGACTTGATTGGGCTTCAATATCTCGAAATCCTTAAGCCTTCATGATCCAATCTTCTGTTTAATATCCAAAGACCAATCCAAAGCTGTTGTCACATAACATGCACCAACACACCCAAATCATATCGTGTCCTCTTTGGGTTCTCGGTAGCTTGGAAATAAAATCCATTAAGATTTTTTCCCACTTCCATATGGGAATCTCCGGTTGTTGCAGCAACCCTGTTGGTTTCTGGTATTCTGCCTTAACTTTGGCGCAAGTAAGGCAGTTACCCACATATATAGCAATATCGGCTTTCATCTTGGGCCACCAATAAAAATCCTTTAAGTCTTGGTACATCTTGTCGGATCCATGATGGATCAAGTACCTTGACTTGTGTGCTTCGTCCAGAATAAGTGCTCTTAACTCGTCGAAGTATGGAACCCAAATGCGTTCCATGAAGTACAATGTTCCATCTCCCCTTGGCGATAATTGCACTTCCAATCCACGTAGTGCTTCGGCTCGTAGGTTATCTGGCTTAAGTGCTTCTTGCTGAGCTTCGCGAATCCGAGTAGTAAGATCTCTAAGGCTGAATAGTCATCTCTAAGGCTCGCACTCTTAGAGGCTTTGCGCGTTCTTGGCGACTCAAGGCGTCTGCCACAACGTTCGCCTTGCCCGTGTGATATTTGATCTCACAATCATAATCATTCAGTGGCTCAACCCATCTATGCTATCTCATATTCAAATCCTTCTGATAAAAAATGTGCTGCAAACTCTTGTGATCAGTAAAAATCGTGCAGCGAGTACCATATAAGTAATGACGCCAAATCTTCAATGCAAAGATCACAGCGCCTAGCTCGAAGTCGTGCGTTGTATAGTTCTTTTCATGCACCTTCAACTGACGTGACGCGTACGCGATGACTTTGTCCCGTTGCATCAACACGCAACCAAGACCATATCGTGAAGCATCACAATAAACCAATAGCCATCGGTACCTTCGGGAAATGATAGAATCGGTGCATCACAGAGTTTATCCTTGAACATCTGAAAAGTTGTTTCTTGCTTCTCACCCCAATCAAACTTCTTATCCTTCTGGGTTAGGGATGTTAGCTGTGACAACTGTGCTCTGTAAACGATGTACGATGTAAAACAATATCAATTATCAATAAATGATGTGTTTTGGTCTCAATATTTGTGTATTTGTGTTTGACGATTTTACGATTTGATTCTAGTTCGATTTCAAGCTTAAAATAGCTTTCTGGAAAGTTATACGCAAACTTATGCGTAAACATAATCAGTTTAATGCGAAAAACACTCCGGAATAGTGATATAGGCTTAACATACCTTAAATAACCTTTACATAACTTAGAAATAAGTTTTGGAGGGTTTGGTGTGTCGAAAACAAGTTTATTCGATCGTAGGGACTATTTGCGACAAACTACGAAAGTATGTCGATTCGTACTGTAACGAACATTCCGGAACTTGATCATAAGCTAAACATACCCTAAATATCCTTTACATAGCTTATAAATAGGCTTTGAAGGGTTCGTTATGAGAAAATATGCTTATTTGATCAATAGGGACTAAAAGCGTCAAAAAGTGCATAAGTTTGCATTTACGCGCATAACTTACGTTCTGAACATATCCGGACATCCAAAAATTTTTGTAATCATTAAAATATTTTATTTTAGTGATTGGAATGATAAATTATGCGGCGAATCGTAATTTGGATCGTTTTCGCGTCCGTTCGAGTTTTCCTCGTAATTAACCGATTAACGTGACCGTATGACCAAACGAACAGACATCCGAGATGTTTTCAAGCATATTTCATGTTCCCTATGCTTTAACTTCATTTTAGAGCCTTGAAATGGGGTTAACGGGGCTTAAATACATCAGAATCAAAGCTTTGGACATGCAGGGACTAAAATTAACAATTCCTGAAACTAGCTAGGCGGGCCGCGAACACCTGAGTGATTGTCTAAGCGGGGCGCGACCCTGGGTGCTGGCAGATTCAGTGAATTTGGCTTAACAGCCTGTTTCCACTAGTTTTAACCCCTGATTTGGCATACCATTTGCTTGTTTTTTGAGTTCCTCTTGTATTGTAATCTATGTGCCACAAGTGTATGGCTTAGATCAAGCTTTGATTCTTGCAAAAACACTTGTAATCATCCTAAGAACTCAAGACTTCCTATAAATACCCACCAAGTTTACATTTGTTCCTTGCTCAAATTGATTTAATCTGATCTAAGTTGAAGCTAAGGCTTCATACCTGAGTATTTAAATCAATTCTTCCTAGCTTGGACCCTTTGTAAGCTTCTTTCATGCATATTTATGCTTTTCAAGCATGAAAGTCAAACAATGTTTGATTCTGCTTTGACCATGAATTGGTCAACACAAAGTTCGTTTGAACTTTGCAACGTGAGCGTAATCACGATGGTTATCGACTCTTGTGACTATACCTACTGATTACCACGTTGATTAGTCGAAGTAACGAGTCAAAGTTTCGGTCAAAATGCCGATTATGAGCATTTTGCGACGAAGCTATTTTCGGGTATCAAAATACTTTGTTTCGATTTCAAACCTGTATTCTAACTTAGCTAAACATGTTTTAACATGTTTAACTCGTCACTTTTAGTCTACTGCTTGTTTAGGGTCGTAAGTCAAGCGGTCTTGACAACCGCTTAGACTTTCGAACCCGACCCGTTTGGTCGATCGTTAGGATCCGACCAAGCATATATTGTGACTATAGTTATATAGGGAATAACCTTCCGAGGTTATACCTTATGGTCACTTAGTTTAATTAGTTGTATGATATGTAGTTTATATGCCTTAGGAAAATGACCAAAATGCCCTTTTCATGCATAATTTGATTTTAAACATATGTAACCTAACTTTCGTCACTTAAACTGATTATTCAACATATTTAATCATGTTAGGGCATATAATACTTGTCATAGGACTAGTTAGGCGTCTCGAACGCGCATTCGCGCGAACAACGCGTTAAAGTAGCATAAGCTACCTTAATGGGTCGTAACGGGTCAAAAGCACTTAGGATAGGTTCCAATTTAGAATGTAGGCTTTGTTAAACCATATCACATGAGTTCCAATACTCATTTGGTTTACAAGACCTCATTCTACCCGATCTTCCGATTAGGTATCGATTTATTAACTTAGCGATCCAATTACTAGGTGCTACTTGATTTCCTTGGTTTGCTTGAGCTTTGTTAAATTCATTAGATCGAGGATACTTTCCAAATCAATGTGAGTATATGGTTCCCCTATTTTACCGTTTTCAATTGTTTTGGGGTGATTCATATGTGTTAAACGATTTCGATGCTTTCAACGATGATTTCAAAAACGAATACTATGGTTTATATTAAACATAACGATTTCAATAATGTGAATGAACTTGTTGGGACATAATTACATAACGAATGAAATTCATTAGCTTTGGTCGAGCCAACCAGTAGTATGTTATGGTACCATTGGATCTGACAAATCCCGTTATCGGACTGCCACCATGGTTATGTATGGGGCTATGTGGGTAATGACTGAACCTGATGATTTTTAACTTACCCTTTGGTGGTTTGTTAATACGAGTTGAACGATGGATGAGTTACGAAGGTTTGAATGTATTCACGAGACGACCAAAAGTTAGTTTTCACAATTAAAACGAGAACGATTTAAATGATTGAACGATTTGAACGATTAAACGATTTTGAGAAATTGAACGATTCGAACGATTGAACGATTTGGACGATTTAAACAAGTTAAACGAATTGAACGAACGATTGGTTTTTGGTTTGTGATTAGATAACGGGACGGGTGTAATGTGATAAAAGCATGGTAGATACGCCGCTGATACTTCTTATATATAAGTGTTTTTATCATATTACATACCGTGGCGTTATTTAGTTCACTTGGACGAACGATTTTAAACGATGTCACGCAATGATGTTTATTATATGATATAAACCATAGGAGTTTTATTACGGGAACGATTTACAATTTGGTTTACATAAACAAATGTTTTGGGTTAAGATTCATGGCACGAGGTTTTATAAACTATAATCAACTTGTTTTGAGTTGGTTAACCATGTTGCAATACTAAACACTTTTCAAAACAAGGTTTTCAATTATTAACTCTTGTAGTCAAACGAGGTATTGCAACATGTAAACGAGCCATGAATCTGACACTCTCACAAAACCTAGGTGCTCACCGGCATTTCTTTGCTGACTTTATTTTCACATATGTTTCAGGTGTGGTTTGATGATGTTGATTGCTACTAGGATGCATGCTCACTTAGGATCTGACGAGGCCTTAGTGACTTAATAACAATGATAGACGATGTGGTTGTGTTTTATCTTTAATTTCAAGACATTGTAAATGGTTAATGATGCGCGTGTGGTGTGATATGGATTTAAGTATATTTTAAGCCCTTTTTACACGTTAGTAAAGTTTTAAATTTATAAAACACGATATTTTACTAACACCAAACACACATATGGGCAAGTGCACTCATCGTGAGCGTAGTAGAGTGTTGGCAAGATACCGAGGTCGTACAAGGACACAAGAGCTTTTAGTACCGGTTTATCCTCAACGTCTAATCAAATCAAAAGTTTAGAAAAAAGGTTTTAAACTAAGAAAAAATAAAAACTAACTAAAATGTTGAAAAATAAAATAAAATAAAAACAGATAGACAAGATGAATCACTTGGCTCCGACTCATGTTTAGTGTAACCTTTGATTATTTCCGCACTTTTGCACTTTGTTAAGAGATTATCTTAGTTATTGTAGTAGGCCCCTCTTTTGCAGGAGACGTTACCCTCAACCTAGTAGTTTGAGTCAGCAGGGATACAATCCTAAAGGGTCGGATTATTGAAAGATAATTAATTAAGTTATTAATGCGTAATGTGGTAGGCCCCTCTTTTGAAGGCGACGTTACCCTCGACTAAGTAGTCTGAGTCAGCAGGGATACAGTCCTAAGTAGCCGGGTTAAAGTTTTAATAGTAGTTTAACTTATGAGGGGATCAAAGAGTTTGGACCCCCGCCATCCAATACCGTTAAGTATTGAAGGAGGTCCTACTAAATTTGACCCAGGTCCTTTGCAGGATCTATACACTGAACAATGGCAAGACTCTTACCAAACCATTCCCTTAACCCCCGACCAGGTAGCCAACATACCTCCATATAGACCGTGGAGATATGAATGGTGAAAATCTTTTATTTTATATAGACAGTAAAATAATGCCAAGACACCACGGACAAACGATAAGGAAGAATCACCTTCAACATAAGAAACTAGTTATTAAAGTCATTAATACATAACCAATTAAAAAGTGCGAAAAGATTAAAAATAAAAAGTATTACACTAGACACTTTGTCTTCACCAAGTGATGTAAGAGACTTAGGCAAACATGGCCTTGATTGTCAAGAACTCTTACGATCAATCTTGGATCCCGAGACGACTCACACACTCTATGATGGACAATGGATGATGGTGGTGGATGATGGTGTTGTGATGGTGGTGGGTGGTGGGTGAAGTGTGAGAGAGGTGGTGTGCCAAGGGATGGTTTGAGCTTGAGCCAAGCACTCCTATTTATAGGCTGAACAGAAGCTCGGGCACGGCCCCGTGTCCATTGGGCACGGCCCCGTGTCCATCCTCTTCTCTGTCTTCATTAATTGCTTTTGTCTGCATTAGTTGACCACGGCCCCGTGTCCGCTGGGCACGACCGCGTGTGCAGAAGCATATCTGTACTATCAAGATTTGCCTAGATTCTGCGAATCTTATAGTTGACCACGGCCCCGTGTCCGCTGAGCATGGCCCCGTGGTGGGCGATGGAAGCTTCTACAACTTTGTCTTTTCTGCTGACACTTGGGCACGCCCCCGTGTTCAGTGATCACGGGGCGTGTTCAGCCTTCTGTTCTCTTGTTTTGCTTGGGAAGATGCTGTCGGGGAGGTCGGGCATGCCACGTTTGTTCCTTTTCTTGTATTTATGTTAGATTTAGCTGCCTTTTTGCTTCTTTTGTTAATTTGAGCTCATTTAATCCTGAAAATACAAAAGGAAGACAAAAGCTCACTTTTTCCAACATTAGTACTAAAAAAGGGTTAGTTTTATGCCACAATTGATGTGATTTATATGTTGCATTTTGAACACATCAGTTAATATTTAAATAAATGGAAACTTTTGAATCCATGGTTGTAAAACAATAATTATGTCGCTCCACTCCCCGACGTTTCCGCCACGGTTTGTTGTTTTACGCGGTCGGGGTGTGACATTAGCGGCTGAGCAATACTTGAAAAATTCTCAATGAATCGTCTGTAATAGCCTGCTAACCCCAGAAATTGTCGTATCTCAGTTGGCCTCTTTGGTGCTTCCCAGTTGTTGATTGCCTCGATCTTGGCAGGGTCGACATGAATTCCATTCTCATTCACCACACGACCTAAGAATTGCACCTTGCGAATCTAAAATTCGCACTTCGTCCGCTTTGCATACAACTGTTCTTTCTTTAGAAGTTCCAAGATAGCTCGCAGATGTTACTCATGTTCTTCCTTGGTCTTCGAGTAAATAAGGATGTCATCAATAAACACAATCACGAACTTATCCAGATATGGCTTGCACACCTGATTCATGAGGTCCATGAATATCGCAGGTGCATTCGTCAAGACAAACGGCATGACAAGGAACTCGTAATGTCCATAATGAGTCCTGAAGGCCGTTTTAGGGATACTTTCTTCTTCTGTTTGCAGTTGATGATATCCCGACCTCAAGTCAATCTTTGAGTAGTAGCTAGAGCCTGGTAATTGGTCGAACAAGTCATCAATCCTCGGCAAGGGACACCGATTCTTGATGGTTAATTTATTCAACTCCTTGTAGTCAATACACATCTTGAAAATACCGTCCTTCTTCTTAACAAACAACACTAGAGCTCCCCAAGGCAAGAAGCTCGGCATGATAAGTCCTTTATCCAGCAACTCTTGCAATTGCGTCGACAGCTCTTGCATTTCGGATGGAGCTGACCGGTAAGGTGCCTTCCACTGGTGCCGCTCCTGGCACTAGGTCTATCCAGAACTCCACTCGTCGCTGTGGAGGTAACTCAAGCAAGTCTTTAGGGGAGACTCCTGGAAATTCTTTCACAGCGGGAATGTCTTCTAATCTTGGCTCCTGGTCTCCTTGTCTACAACATGAGCAAGGAAGGCTATGCGGCCTTTTCGGAGACACTTATGTGCCTTCATAACCAATGTGGGATGTCACCATCCACCGCCTTATGGGGCCCAACGTCCTCGCATCAACTGCATGAAGACTGTGTGCTATAAGTGTTTCATCATTCGTAAGCGGGATGCGACTGATTTTCCTCATGACAAACAACTTCAGCTCTATCCTTGGATAATCAATTCATGCTGACTACAACATCATAGCTTCCCAAGTCAGCAGGTAGGAGATCAATAGAAAATTCCCGCTCTCCAAGCTCCAAGGTACAACCCTTAACAATGTAATCCTTTTTGGCTAATTTCCCATTTACTAACCCTATTGAATAGGGGGGGGGGGGTTATTCAGCTTATTTTCTTCTAGACCAAGTAGGTTCTTAAGTTCTATAGACACAAAGCTAAAGTCGGCGCTAGTATCAATCAAAATGGATGCATAGGGTTGGTTAACAGGGAACATACCCGTGACCGCAATTGGATCCTGGCGTGCTTCACGAACTCCGATCATGAAGACTCTTCCTCGCCTGCTTCTTCTTAGGGCAATCTTTTCTAAAGTGCCCCACGTCACCACAGTTGAAGCAACCTGGAACTCTACCATTATCGTTTCCGCCCTGGTTGTAGTTACCATTTCCTCCTTGGTTGGGATGTCTTGCCCAACAGGCATCCTTGTTGTGTCCTTCTTTTCCACATCTGTCGCACTTAGGTCTCAGACATCGACCTTCATGGTGAAACTTGTATTCGTCACATCCCGGCTTAGTTCCCAAATAAACCTTACCACTAGCCTTATTGGTGGCTCCATAAGCTTTCATGCCACGAGGCGGGTTTGCTTCCCTTCTTTTGTTTGCATTTTAGTTGTCATGACTTACTTGAGTGCCTTTCTTCAGGTTTGTAAACTTTCTTTTGTTGTCTCCCGAAGACTCCACGTGAGTCTCTTTCTTCTTTGTCTCAGATATTGAAAACTTTCCCATACGAAGAGCTTCTTCAGTCAGTGCAACACTCAAATCGATAGCCTCTGCGATGGTTGGAGGCTTTGCGGCAGTAACCATGCTCAGGATTTGAGGTGCAAGTCCCCAAATAAACCTCTCGATTCTCTTGGATTCTGGCTCGACAAGATAGGGAACGACCCTTGATAAATCATGAAAACGCTAAATATACTCAGCTATCTTTGGTCCATCCATCTTTAGATTCTAGAATTAGGTTTCTAGTTTCTGGATTTCAGCTCTTGAACAGTATTTCTTGCGCATCAGTTCCTTAAGCTCATCCCAGGTTAGCTCATATGTAGCTGCTTCGACAAGAGTTTGAACTTGGAGGTTCCACCATGAGAGCGCTCCATCCATAAATAACCCAGAAATGTAAGTAACTCTCTGTTCAGGTGCACACTTGCTCATCCTCGGCACGGAATCAGTCTTTTCGACCCAGCGAACAAAAGCGACGGCACCTCCCGTGCCATCAAATTTTAGGGGTTTGCAATCCAGAAATTGCTTATAAGTACAGCCTGTAACATATGTAACACAATTCACGAGTGAGCATTGGCAAAGCATGATTGGAAGTATCCAAAATTTTTGTAATGTGTCTTAGGTGACTTAACGTTACCAGATGGGGGGTTATTTCCGGAAGTGCCACCGCTATGTGCTGAGCGGTTGGCCTCGTGCTGTGCAATTGCCTGTGATATGCATTCTTGAAGCTCGGCTTCTGTCCTTGGTAACGTATTAGTGTCTGGGCTTTGTCTGGGTAGCATTTTCTTCTGGCAAAAGGTATTGGGTAGGTTAGACAACATTCGCCAAATAATTGCCTAGGATGTGTATATGTATATACACCTATATAATAGGAATAATCATGACAACAAGCAAACATGTAATCACATAACTAACACATGCACATATAATCGATAATGTATAAGTAAGAAAACAACCACTGATGTTAGGCTTTTGGATCAGGATCTGTTCGCCACGAACGTGGATGAATCGACCTTGATCAATGTGCAGAATCCATGGATCAAGTCACAGAATCACAACAACGTATTCAACGATTAAATCCGTCTGATCTTTCTATTAGAATGATGTGAAAGTACACAAGAACCGGTAGAGAGTCAGACTTGACAGAGTCTCCTTACAGAATGAGCAAAAAGTCTTAAATGACATACCCAAGCTGGGTATTTATAGGCAAACTCAGGGATGAGATAGGTGCTGTCCGAACGAGTGGCAGTCCGCACGGATGGCTATCCGGTCGGATGGCCATCCGATCGGGTGACATATGCCAGTCGACGGACATCACCTTTACAGTTCAATACCATTCCCTGAGCTGTCGATCTACACACATACATACAATAACATACAAGTACACAAAAGACATATACAGTACAAAATAAGACTCAATGCTGATGGAAGCTACAGACATATGAACTAACAGACTCCCCCTTGGATGTAGCTGTAGTTCCTTCCAGCATAGACTTCATTCCTTTTTCTTACGCCTTCGTTCCTTGGCCCTCTGTCTCCTCTGCTCGGCTTTTTCTTCTAACATTCTTTGTCTTATAAGCCTTCCTTCTTCTATCCATCATTTCCTGTAAACTGGATCGCCATCATGCTTTCTATCCCACTTGGGAATCTTGTTCTCTTCTTTTTCGATCGGCGTTTGATCCGTTGGAGGCGGTCTTCCCATCTTGAACTTTCCAAGCTTTGCAGCTTTCTCAGCAATCACTTTAAATCTCTGTTCTCGTTTATACTTCTTTAGAAACTCATCAATCTCAAGGTCTTTCCAATTGGACTTCCAGTACCTCCCTGAGTTGATATCTTGAGCAAAACACACATCCAAGATCTTTTGGTATTGCATTGCTTGTTCTTTATCAGCCTTTTCGTATACAATCTTGTTGTAGAACAAGCAATCAATGTCTTTCTTCAAACAATTTACTAGCCACATCGGGTCTAGTATGCAGATTCTTCTTGATTCCCCCTTTGACTTATCAAACAAAGAAATTACCGCTTCCGCTGTGCTAGGATTGTATAACCAACCTTGAAATTTTCATGAAAATCCTGTTCCATAGCACGAAGTGGCATGTTCTTTAAACACCATGGAGGCTTAACATCCAAAGTTATATCTTTTTCTCCATTTTCCAAGATAGTCACAATCTGCTTTGGACGTTGTGGCTTCCAATCAGGATATCCAGCTTTAGCCTGCTGCTTCACATACTCCCACAGATGTTGATCATGTTGCTTCACTTCCAAACCATAATCGAACTGCTTGATGTTCTTTATCTGAACCAACTCATCTACATCCCACCACGGGAGGTTCTTTATATCTGACAGAAACTCGAAATACTGTACCCCCTGTTCCCGTCGAATGACATACACCTATAGGTCTTCTAGATAACCCCATGAGAGAATATCTCCCCATGAAATGTCTTTATTGTGCGTGAAATACTGAAGAGGCCTGATATACTTTCTTTCCTTTGGCATTACCTTAAACCATGTCTTTCTCTCTTCAGCAAGATTTTCTCGAGGAATGGTCTTTGGCACACCTTCAGTTGAAATCTTCTCAACAATCTTTCTCCTGATCTCATCTTCGTTCTGATCTTTGAACATTTCAGCAAATGATGGAAACGTTTCATCAACACCGGAATAGTGAAAATCTGTTTCCTCATCAGATGAGTCAGAGGCTTCTTCAACAATCACATCGTTGTACTTATCAGCTTCTTGGGTATAAACAAATTCATACTCTTTTTCCAGTGACGCAGGAATTTCATCTTCAATGTCGAACTTGAATTTCCCATCATCTAATCCCAGTTCTTCTAGTATCTCCGCCCTAGACCTAGGTACCTCTTGGTCCCCCTCATACCGAGGATGTAAATAAATGACAGTTGGTTGTGTGAGGAATACCTGGTCAACATGTTGCTTTCCTGATGTAGAGACTTCTTGATGTTGATCATCTTCTTGTTCATTGATCTCATCGTTCATAAAATCTTCAATCCTTTGTTGCACAGATGGATTTATAATCAACAACTCGGATGAACCCTGATCAGCATGTTTTGTTCCAGAAGAAGATCCTTCATCCCTTTTATCTTCAAGTAGTTTATTTTGTTGGTCGTTCTGATAGTCATCAATATTAATATTTTTCATTAAATTAGCAAACACATTAGACGACCCTTGACCATCATTACCACCATCATTCTCTCTCTGCCCTAACTCAAAATGATAGTCTATGATATCAAACCATTCATCCAAACCACGGTCTGC
Source organism: Helianthus tuberosus (assembly GCA_030545235.1). Classification (NCBI taxonomy): domain Eukaryota; kingdom Viridiplantae; phylum Streptophyta; class Magnoliopsida; order Asterales; family Asteraceae; genus Helianthus; species Helianthus tuberosus. Next base: position 202,351,533 of record CM060351.1, on the reverse strand, counting down.
ATCGTCGTATTCAACTTCATGCTGTGTCAGGAGTAGAGGAGCGTTCCTCACTATCTTTTTCTTTTCAACCATTTTTACGATCTTCTTCATCTCTTCAAGACTGTAAGGAACAGGTCTTGATCTACCAACGAGTTCATAGTTTGGAACATGAACAACTTCAGCTTCAGTCATCTCAACATCTACTTGGCTTGAAAAACCTCCTGCTTCAGGTTGACTTGACGACCCAAGAGTTTCTTCTGTATCAACTACCAACTATGTCCATCTTTGAGTTGCTTCTTGTGCCAACTCTCTTTCTCTTTCAATTCTGCATTCTTCAGCTCTTTTGACTTCAATATTGTTGAATGCAGCTTGAACATCAATGTTTAGATGACTTTCCAGCACGGTGTACAACATATGTAGCTGTTCATCCTTTACCACTTTGTCAGCTTTCATTGCTTCCATCTCCAACTTCATCTCTTTCATTTCATTTGATGAAGCTTCATTGATTTCGCTCAAAAGCTGATTTAAGATTTGATTAACATCTTGCAGATTCTTCATCTTCTAACGCATCTCAACATTTTCTGCCGACAGAATCTCAAACAGTTGAGAGTTGTCATGATTACCATCTATTACTTTCCTCAGCTTTTCTTGTTGCTTTATCATGACAGTTTTGATTTCTTCGTTAACTTTCATTAACTCCTCAACCTGCTTCTTCAGCACATCTCGCTTAGCAACAACTTTGTCTTTTTCTTTTTCAAGGATGTCAACTTTCTTCTTCAATTCTATCACAGCTTCACTGTTGAACATATCATAATCTTCTTCTGGAATATCATCTCTATATACTCCAGTTGCATGAGGAAGCTCTCCAAATAGATTATCAAAAGTAGTATCCTTTGGTTATGAGGATTCAAGAGCTTCAGGAATAGGTTGATCTTGTGGTGGTGGTGATGGTAGAGGTGTGGCTTCTCTAAACCCAGTGATTTCAACATAATCATCACCAGCTGTTTTCTTTTGAATTTCAACCTCAGGAACACTTTGTGATTGAACTTCTGGAGCTTTTGGAGCTTCAACACTTTGAGCCTTTTCAGTTTCTTGAACTTTTGAAGTAGTAACATGTTTCTCGCTCTTTCCATCTATATCTTTAGGCAATGTAGCACCAGTTTTCTTTGCGCGTACATTCCTTGGAATCACTCCAGCTTGAACTGCTTTTCTCTTTATTCTAAGCTTCTTTGTCTTTTCAGGTGGCACATAGGTAGAATCTTCTTCATCAGATCCTTTTTGCTTCTTTGATGGCTTCCTTTTCAACTGAGCCTTTCCACGACCAAGTGTAGTCGGATCAAGTTCTATTTCTGTTTCAGTTGACTCAGAATCAGCTTCACTTGACTCATCTTGAGCAACTCCTTCAGGCTCTTTATCTTTGACGCTTTCTTCTTGAACACTTGAAGTTTGATCCTTCTGAGCAGCAATCTCTTCATTCTTTTTGAGAAAGCTTTCAAGTGAATGTTTCAATAGACCAGCTCCTTGTTGAATAACTTCCAATGGTTCCAATACTGTTTCATCAATTAACCTTTGCCGTGGTTCTGCAGATGGCCCTGCAAAACAGACATTGAAGTTATCATTAGAATAATATAACAGTTCAACGTTCTAGCTTCTCTTATGACTCCCCCTCTCACTGTACCCTTAATCACAATTTTAGGAGTTGGCTCCTTTGGAATAGTTACTACAGGGGATGTCTTGGGAGTTCTCTTTCTCTTCCCATCTCTTACAAACCACCAACGGGTCTTCTTCTCAACTAAAACACTCATCTTTTCATCTTCATTATCAGAATCACTGTTTTGATGTCTCCACGCATCGTTTTCTGGATCAACATATGCTGGATTGTTAATCCTGCAAATCATTCTTTTCACTCCTGCCTCAGGACCCTTAGTAAGTCTGCTAATTGTTTCTGCAGTCATGTGCCTCAGACCTAATACATCATCATCATTCTTCTCAAGGTCCCTGAACTGATCGTCAATCATCATCTGTATGAAACGTGGATACATGATGTATTTTTTGCTTCCAGCTTTCGCATTCTCAACCATGTAGTCAAAAATCACTTGAGAAACGTTGTATGGCTTATTCAGCACCAGGCAAGTGATAATGTTCATGATGTAGTCAGATGTTTCGTCATATGCACCCTTCCTATGCGATAAAGCATGAACTACACAGTGTATCAAAAACTTGTAAGAATGACAAAACATAGCCTTTCCCATCTTCCCGTTTACGTGTCCTGTGAATCCCATCCTGCACCATAATCCTTTGCAAAGACGTTCTGAAACAATAGTGGGATCATCATCAGAATCACCTAAATCTAACACACGTCTAACATCACCAACATTTAATTTAATCTCCAAATCAACATTCTGTCCATTCTCATCTCTCTTTCTTACTACAGAGTAGATCATCTTATCCTTCTCTTCATATCTTGCAGAGTTCTAAAATCGTCTAACATGCGATTCATAAACTGTAGTCTTGTCAGTTAGGGTCTTAACAATACTGCTTTCCCTAAAAAAATTTGCTATATCTTCAACTACAGTTTTGTCTGTATTCTGCGTTTCTAACAGACAGTAGATGTTATGCGATTTCTCCCAGGCCTGTAAAAATATTTGACAAAAAATAAAGATCTTGAAAATTTCTTAAAAAATTTCTAACTCTGAAGTTCTCACAATACATCGTACTATGGATAGGATGGTTGTCCGATCGGGTTGCCATCCGACCAGTTTGCCAATTTGTGAAATGATAAGTCAACTCAAGTTAGCAAGTATATGACTTGGATGACCACTCGGTCAGATTGCCACTCGACCGAGTTGCCACTCGAGTCATGTGACAAGAAAGGATACCTATGACTTAGTCAACATTGAGAATGAATGCCTTGGGACTGATGACCACCCGGTCGAGTTGTCACTCGAGCGAGTTGCCACTCGAGTCAATGACATGAGTGCACAAATTTCAAGATATAGTAATGTGGATGGAATGGTTGTCCGGTCGGATTGGCACTCGACCGGATCACCACTCGAGTCCTGACAAGTGATGAACAGTTGAATGAGAGCATTTGGAACGAATTGCCACTCGGTCGGATTGCCACCCGACCGGGTTGCCAAAATTTCCAAGTCCTCAATGAAGGCACAGATACCTAGGTAAACACTATGAGATGCTATGAATAGGATTGTTGCCCGATCGGATTGCTGCCCGATCGGGTTGCTGCCCGATCGGGTTACCAAACTATTCAAAACACATAACAGATAAAAGCACAGATTCTAAGGTATCATTGACACAAACACTTAGCACAAATCTCAATGCATCAAATACTTAGAAAAATTTAAACAAGTAATCATGCTATGGGTCGGGTGGTCACCCGGTCGGATTGCTATCCGACTGAGTTGCCACTCGATTCAAGAACACATGAAGAACAGTTTAAACACAACTTGAACATCAAAAATTTTCTAAGGCAAATCATCAAATTGAGCATAGATCTGCATAGAGAATCTAAGCGCGATCACAACCCTATGTTCATCATCTTCTAATTCGGCCTAAACAGGGTTTAATTTGACAAAAACATCACCGAAATCCGAATCGCCTAAAACTCAAATCTATTGATTTTATCAAGTTATGCCACAAATTGAAACGGTAGACTTGTAGATCTAATCATTGTGAACAAAACCCTATGCTCAGATTTTATCAAAACAGCCTAAATTTTCCTAAATCTAACAATATAACTCCAAATAGTGACGTCATCATGAACAAACATCAAAAATATCAAATCTAACAGTTTAGATCTTGAAAAACTTACCTTTGCCATTGATAAGGTTGTGCAAACCAACAATCCAATGTTCTTTGTGCAAAGAGAGAGTGTGAAAAACAAGAATCAGAAATAAAAAGTGTGAGAGAATAGGGCGGTGGATCGAGCGAGTAAAAGCTTTGACTGAACCATTGACCTACTATTTATAATGTAACCTTGAGTAGGATGGTTGTCCGACTCGATTGCCACCCGGTCGGATTGCCGCTCGAGCCAAACACACCCTTTGACTTTAAACTTTGACCTTTTTGACTTTTTACATTTTTTCTCAGATTTTATAAGTTTTTAGAAATCCACTTAAGTATCTAGGTCCAAGTTAATGACCCTAGGCACTTAATTTGCCGACCAAGTCCAACTTAATGACCTCGGTTGACCCGAAACAAAGTATACTGACATTTTGTTCAAATATTTTCAATCATTTTTCTGAAAATTACAAGTTTCAAGTTAATGAACTTGCATTGACTTTGCTTTTTTCCAGATTTATCATAATTAGCTCCCAACCTATCTGTCCAGCTCAGAAAATTCCTGCATCTGCTTCAAAACTGCGAGTCTGAAGATCAACTTTCCACTTTGGTTTGTCGATAAAACAAAGCAGAAATGTAAAATCTTTTTGGAATTTTAAGAAAGTTTCTAGACTAGAAAGCTATAAAATCTTTTTGGGTTTTGAGTGCTAAACTGAAATGAAATGAAATGCAGTAAATGTAAACTATTTACAAACATATTTTTGGTGAGCGTGTTAGGAGATCATATCAGCCACTGATAAGCTACTAGAACCGTTAAGCTTGATAACATATCCAGTATTAAACAATTCACAGTGATTGCCGATATACTGATCCAATTTAAATTTTCACACAAATTTCAATCTGTTCACGATACGAATTAGTGTTTTAATAGCTTAACTTACACGCGTGTCCCACCTCAGAATATACTCTCGTATCCAGACTCCTATATTCAGTCTTACAGGTGAATGTACACTAATGATATTTGTAAATGGGTAATGCGATGCCATGAGAGCTCAGGTTAGAACTTCCGTTCAGACAGAGAGATGATGGCTCGACTTTCGGTGTGTCCCGTTTGGGGATCTTTTCTTCAACAGCGCATGATTAGCATTTTTCAATGTTTCATCATTTTTTATGCTGAGGGTAGGCTTTATGAATAAAGGAGTGCAGAGTACTATACGAGGACTAGGCTATTGCTTCCGCAAAATCAGAAGTCCCAGTATAATACCCCAGATATCCTCACACACAAAGACCTAGTATGTTAGAAATAGAAAGCCCTTCAAACAAGATTTCAGGGGTTACCTATATATCCGAGAGATGTTCCCCACGTAATAAGCAAGAAATGATTTAGGTTTATATCCCGAACAAACCTACTAAATGTATAAAAACCTATCGGCATATCATTAGCGAGACTGCTTAACACTTATTTTCTCATTACATTTCTTTAGCGTACGGCAACTGTCTAGCCGATGTACTATCATTTCTCCTTTTTACACAAACTCTTTTTCAGTTTTCTATTGTTTTTGAATTTTGAAATATCTCATGTTTTTGAGTTTTTACATTTTTTATTGTTTTTGTATTTTCTGAAAATATTATCTATCTTCCCCTAAATACCAAAACAACTAAGAAATCGACAAACCATTGCAGATTGCTTTTCAACATCACCTACAGTGGTATCTTCATCTACGCCAAGAATCCCCTCCGCAACCGACAATAACTTCATACCATTAACTTTCAAAAGATATTGAAAACGTGATCTGTCAAAAGCTTTGGTATGTAAGTCAGCTTTTTGTTCATCGGTGTGGATTTTGTCAATTCGTGTCAACTTCTTTTCATAACAATCGCGTATGAAGTGATGACGAATTTCAATGTGTTTGGTTTTAGCGTGATGAACAGGATTTTTTGTTATGTTAATGGCTGCCTCATTATCAACAAATATAGGGGAGTTAAGAAATTGCAAACCATAGTCGCGCATCTGTTGCTGGATCCACAAGATCTGGGAGCAACAGCTGCTAGCAGATACATACTCGACTTCACATGTCGACAAAGCAACAGAGGTCTGCTTCTTACATTGCCAGGTGACCAATCGGGGTCCGAAGAACTAGCATCCCACAATTGTTGACTTAGCATTAACTTTGCAGCATCCGAAGTCAGAATCAGAGTACCCTTCAAGCGTGAAATCGCCATCTTTTGGATACCACAACCCCAAGCTTGGAGTTCCTTTCAGGTAGCGTAATATCCTCTTGACGATTATCATATGCGAAGCTCTGGGACTTGATTGAAATCGGGCCGCGAGGCAGGTTGGATACATAATATCAGGTCTCGATGCCGTCAAATACATCAGCGATCCGATCATGGAACGGTACAACGTTTCATCCACCTTCTCTCCGGTGAGATCAAGATTTATTCCATGGTTTGTCGCTAATGGGGTGGACATTGGTGTTGTTCCCGACATTCCGAATTTCTCCAGTACATTGTAAACATACTTTGTCTGATGTATGAACGTTCCCTCAGGCAGTTGATCGACCTGGAGCCCCAAGAAGAACTTCATCTCACCCATTGAAGACATTTCAAACTTCTGCTTCATAACCTTTTCAAAATCTTTGTAGAGCTCTTCATTTGTGAATTATGTCATCCATGTAAATTGGAACTATCAGAAGATGACCGTCGACTTCTTTTGTGAAGAGGGTGGCGTCTACCTTGCCTCGGATGAAGTTGTTGGCTAGCAAATGTTGTGAGAGTGTCTCGTACCAGGCTCTCGGGGCCTGATGCAAGCCGTATAACGCCTTATCCAAGAGATAAACTTTATCCTTGTGAATTGGGTCGGTGAAGCCCGGTGGCTGTCCGACATATACCTCCTCCTTCACCTTGCCATAGAAAAATGCCGACTTTACATCTAGCTGAAATACTTTAAATCCTTTCCAAGATGAAAATGCTAGGAAGATTCTGATTACTTCAAGTCGAGCAACAGGAGCATATACTTTAGTGAAATCTATCCCCTCCTGCTGACTGAAACCCTGGACCACGAGTCAAGCTTTGTTGCGAACATTAACCCCTCGATCATCCCTTTTGCACTTAAACACCCACTTTGTGTTTATCTTCCTATGTCCATCAGGCAAGTCCACCAGTTTCCATACACCTAACTTCTCAAACTGACCCAGCTCCTCCTGCATTGCGTTGACCCAGGAATCTTCAGTTAGTGCTTCCTTATAGGTTCGCGGCTCAATCTGCGAAATGAAACAACTAAGTAAAACTTTGTTTGCAAAGGAGCAACTTTTGAATAAAAACAAGTAAGGCCTTGGTCAATTTGTCGTCTGGTGCGAACGCATGACTGTAGCTCTCCTATAATCAATTCTTCTGGATGATATGAAAGAGTCCTCGGCATCACCTCGCCTGGAACATCCACATCGCCTTCCAAATTCGTAACGTTCTGATTAGCAACATCTTCATTGATCGGAATTGTCTGATTTGAATTCTGGATTTGCTCCCCCTCAGACTCTGAATCACCATGATCAAATGTTGGCCTTTCATCAGATTCTGAATTATCATTGACTGTTGTCTGATTATCATGAGCTTGTTCACTTTCCGAAGATGTCTGAATTTGCTGAACTTCATCATTCTCTCCAGCATTGCTTGGACCAGCTTCATCATCATTGGAAGCTTGATATTGATGTCTAGAAGGTTCTGCTGGGAATCTTTCATGTGCTGCTTCATATTCTCTCAGAATATCAAAATCATCAAAGAACTCTGGCTCTTCTTCTAACTCGAATGAATTCCATAGAGTATTGTAGTCGAATCGCCATGAATCTGCGGATTTCTGTGGTGGCATTGTGTATCCCTGGCACTCAACATGTTGTGCTTTGATGATTCGTTTGAAACTTGGAACAAAGGCTCTTTTTAGTGGAATAGCATATCCCACAAAGATTCCTTCAATGCACTTTGAACCAAATTTGCCATCGGGATCCAGAACTGTGCAGGGAGACCTGAACAGTTCCAAATACTCGAGATTAGGCTTTCTATTGTTGATCAATTCGAAACATGTCTTGTTGTGCTTTTTCATAGTAAGAACCCTATTGAGAGTGTAGCAAGCGGCTGAAATTACTTCTGCCCAGAAATTAATTTGTAACTTGGAATCAGCAAGCATCATCCTGGCAGTTTCAATCAACGTCCTATTCTTTCTTTCTGCTACTCCATTTTGTTGCGGAGTATAAGGCGTGCTAAATTCTTGAAAAATACCTCTTTCATCACAATATTCTTCCATTCTGTTATTCTTAAACTCTGTACCGTTGTCACTTCTTAATCTTCTGATGCGGGTTCGGTACAAATTCTCAATCTTTCTGAAAAGTCTCAGCAAACTCTCAAATGTTTCATCCTTTGTCTTCAAGAACGACGCCCACGAGAATCTCGAATAGTCGTCTGTGATAACTAAGCAGTAGAGATCACCAGTTATACTCTTGACATTCACAGGACCAAAGAGATCCATGTGAAGTCTCTCTAACGGCCTCGAGACTGAGTTCATCTTCTTTCCAGGGTGAGATTTCTCTCGCTGTTTACCTTTGACACAACTAATGCACTCCCCTTCAAGATGAAAACTCTTCAAATGAACACCTTTTACCAAGTTGTTATGCACCAGGTAGTTCATCTTTCGCAGGTGAATATGGCCCATTTTCCGTTGCCACAACTGCGATTCTTTTTCAGTGGCTCTTGACATGAAGCAATGAGCTTGACCTATGGTAGTTGTGGCTATGCTCATATCCAATATGTACAAATCATTGACTCTCGGTGCCCTCATGATGACCCACTCTTCGGGGATGACAAACCCCGGCTTCAAAATCAGACATTCTTTATCCTTAAAGTGTGTCGAATACATTCGGTCACAAATTTGAGATATGCTCGGAAGATTGTTTTCTAGCTCGGCGATGTAATTGACTCTTTCAAACGTGATTACACCATTTGATAATGTTCCCTCTCCAATAATACGACCTCCCTGATAACTGGCAAAACCAACATAACCTCCATTAAACCCTCTCACATCATAAAGCAGGGTTTTTCTCCCTGTCATGTGCCTCGAAGCTCCACTATCCATAATCCAACGGGAGATGGATCTCGGAAGCTCCTGCACATATCACAAACATTTAGTGAGATTTGGAAGCAACCTAATCCTCTTTCGACTCAGGTAGCTTGACGTTGTGAATTGGTGTGGTGTGCAATGGTGGGAAATTCTTATCATTCATTTTCAAATTTTCTTCAGACCCAACCTCAACCTGTTTGTATAAGAAAAATTCGTATTTTTGAGGTTGACCAGATGATTGGTCCTTTTTCGGAACATACTTCTTCCCTGTTGAGGTAGAAGTTTGTTTCTCAAGTGTCTCATAGTAGTCTACAAGAACATCCATCTTTACCGGTGAGGTAGAGGATGATTGTTTTGTTGACTCAGAAACCTTTGGCTTTGGAGAACTTGCTTTCTTATCATCAGATTTAGGCTTCCATGTTTGTTGAGACGAAGCGACCCGTTTGTAAAATTTATCAGTTTTAGTTACCGGCTTCTTTACAGATTCAGTTTTGATTTTAACTTCTTCCTTTTTCAAAATCTTTTTCTCAACAAACATTGGTGCCTTACCTTTGACATCATCTTTTCTCTTCGGACTCTCGACAATCACAGACTTAGGCTTCGAGTTGGTGCACTTTCGTGCAATATGTCCAACTTGATTGCATTTGAAGCATGTGCGAGTGTCAACTACCCGACTTGTGCCTTCAGTCTGAGGTTGTGAGGCCTTTTTCTCAAAGAATTCTTCATTTGATTGTGAAAATATTTCAGATTCTTGCTCGGAATGTGAACTCGAGCTCTTCACAAACACCTTTTTCTCGACAAACTTCTTGTTTTGAAAGTTCCTTCTTTGATTATTTTTACCACCCTGATATCCTCCCTTACCATTTGTTTTAGTTGTTGTTAGAAAATCGTGGTGATACAACAGGTTTTTTGTAATAAGACTTATCTTTTTCAAAGTTCAATTGCCTTTTGGAACGTTTCAAACCTTTGATTTCAGAAATATCAATCTCAACCAGTTTAAACACATTTTTCAACTTGTCGACATTCACATTCTCAAGTGGAAATTCAAGATCCGAATACAACTTATCTGAACCCGACATCTTGTACATCACAAGAGTAGGTTCTTCACTTAAGTTGTTTTTGGATTTTGATTTCGGAATGTAATTATTTAAAAAACATTCTTCGTCCATAGTTGAGTCACTGTCAGATTTCAAAACATTTTCGACCATATTTTTAACGACTTTGGACTGAACACTGTCTTCATCGGATGATAAAGTGAATGTGACATCGATCGTTTCTTGAAGTTTAACCTCATTTGTTTCATCATCGTTAACCAACCCATACCTTTTCTTTGAAAAATTATTCAAAACTGGTGGTGGAACTTGATGAAACCCTACCCCAGTTCCATCTGAATATATATCTTCGCCAGCTTTGTTCTTCCCAATTGGTTTGGGAACTATGTGTTGGAGAACAAAGCTCGCAGAATTGTAACTGTTTAGTTTCAGATTGATTCGTTCGTTTTCAATCTTAGCTTCCTGAAACTGAAGCTTTAGATTAGCAATCTCATCCAATTGTTGGTTGATTTGCTTTTCTTTTGACTGAAGGACTCCTATCAGTTGAAGATTTTCTTTTGATGTTTTACTGTTTCGCTCATCAGAATCTTTTATTGTTCTTTTTAGCTTCTCATGATTTTCAGAAAGTTGTCGATTTTCAAGAATTAACTTTTCATTTTCTTTTGTAATTCGTTCTGCATCAATTTTATCTTTTTCAATCCTCTCAGTTAATTCCTTTATTCGATCATTTGAAGCTTTTACCAGTTTATCACGACTCAAGATTTGATTTTCTACTTCTTTGACTCTTGCAGTTAGTTCTTCAGTCTTTTTGGTAATAAGATATGCATGTGTGCTACAAACCTTGCAATCTTTCATGCAATTTTTGCAGTCACTCTCAGTTTTAGCCTTATCAGTCCTACCTGACCCATTTGTTGAATTGCTACAACTGACCTGGCTCTTTGACTCAGTTCCAGACTTAGAATCTACCTCTAAATCCTTTGCTGCAAGCACTTTATCTGCCATTTTCTTCAGGTTTTCTGCAGTGAAATCTTTTGTTGTGTCGATTATCCCATCATCGACTTTCTTTGACTTTGACTTTTCCTCTTCTTCAACTTGCCTTGCCCATTCTCTCTGTCTTTCTTCTTCTTGTTGCGCTATTTGTTCAATGAGAGTTTCAACACTGATTGTTGATGGTTCAACAACTATGTTTCCTTTCGGGTCCAAATAGCATTCCCGATCAGCATCCCATCTGTTTGCACTTTTTGCCTCTTTCCAGGTTCGATAAATATTATCTTTAATATTTTGAGCTAACAGCTTTCTATAACCGTATTTCTCTTCTTTAGTTCGTGTGTCTTTGAATGGCATGATTTTTGCCATGAAAGCATAGCCCATTGCATCCTCTTCCGGTAACAAATCACTCCAGTCAAAGCCTTCATCATCATGGATTACTGCTAAGCCTCTTGACTTTTCTTTAGGATTTTCTTCGATTTGTTTCATCCTCGGTGGTTCTTCTTTGTTTCGATGATAAATGGCCTTTTTGTAATAGTCGTCATGGAATGGATTGGCCGTTTCATCTGTAGATGCATTCCTGCATTCCCTCTTAAAGTGCCCTTCTGTTTGCACTTAAAGCATGTAACTTTCGACTTATCAAAGCCTAGCTTCGTTGAAGGTCCACCTATGGAGTGTCTTCCAGTTATCTCCATGAACCTCTGAGCCCTTCGAACAACGCTCGCCATACACCATATAATGTCAATCAATTCCATTTCCTCGGGATCGATTTGATCATAATCTTCTTTAGTTAAGTTCTTGTTCCCGATCTTCCCATCGACTAAACTTTCATAGGATTCCAGGATTGAAGCCAGAAATACCATCTGTAATTTTGCAGTTTCTTCATTGAAATTCTGGGAATTGTTCAGATTTACTGCAATGTTACATTGAAACACGTTTTTTGGAGTGGTCTGCTGCTGCTGACTTCCTGAGCTTGATGATGACGACCCTCCATGATATCCACTGCTTGGAGCAGAACTGGTGTTTTGATTTTCTTGATTTGGCATGCTTGAGCTCTCAGCTGAGAACGCAGTCTTTGGTGAAACCGTCTTTGGAATCATGCTTCCCCGATAGTACAGATCAACATTTTGTAGATATGGGGTGTTATTCGTCTTTCTAATCTCAAGTTCGTGGCTTTCGAACCTCTCAATCAGCCAATCGACAGTTATATCAGAAATCTTCATTGTATTCTTCAATACCAGCGCATAATACTGCCAATCCCTTTCGTCGGGCAGTGATTCCAACAACTTTTCGACTAATTCTTCCTTAGTAAAAGTAATCCCATATCTCACAAGCTCGATCTTTAAGTGACAAAACTGCTCTATCATTTTCAAAACTGACTCATTCTTCATACAACCGAACATATCAAATTCTTTCTTCAATAATTTCTTCTTGTTTTTAACGATTTCTGCTCCTCCTACACACTTCTTTTCTAATTTTCCCCATAAATCTCTTGAATCTTTGTAGTCAATTAACGAAATGATATCATCCTTAACGGATTGATGTAATAATGCAATACATTTCTGTTCTACAATAAAACTTTCTTATTCAGTATCAATTAGATTTTCATAATCGACCCTTCCAATATTGAAACCACTTTTTAAACATTTCCAGCTTTGGTAGGCGAATGCCTTCAACCAATCCTCGAACCTAGTCGCCCATCTATTATAATCTTTGATTGCCATGAGCTTAGGCGGTTTGTTGTAGGTGCCATAAGCGTTGTCAACGCTTAGTGAGTCAGCAATCGCTTTCTTAGGATTCGGGTTTGGAGCTGTGTTGTTCGTGTTACTTGTCGAGGTTTCTCCCGTGTTGCTGGTGTAAGCAAATACGTTGTTAAATGGGTTTAGAAAATCTTCTCCCATTGTGTAGTTCCTGAAACAGTTTTCAAACACTTACACAAATTTTTAGGATTTTCAAAAGATTCAAACTGATGCACTTGAATCGGATGGTGATCCGTTCGAGTGGCACATTAAGGTCACAAGAGATGTACACGAGTCGGATGACAACTCGCTCGGATGGTAATCCGGTCGAGTGGTTGTCCGACCGAATGACACAAAGACTTTTGAAAACTTTGACTTTTTAACCTTTCACCGCTCGGATGGTAATCCCACCGTGTGACAGGATGACGTAAGCAAATGAAAACAAGAACTACCAGTTCCAATCCGATCGGATTGCTGTCCGACCGGGTGGTATGATGATGTAGGCTAATAAACTTGAACAATCAAAATCACACCACTCGGATGGTAATCCGAGCGAGTAACACTAATGACGTCACCAAGCAGTAAGTATGATGCAGTCTAAGCCAATCCGTTCGGACAGCTGTCCGAGCGGGTGAATGACGTCAGCAAACATGAACAGTTCAGCATGGTTTTTGATGATTTTGATTCAGTTTTTGAAGGAATTTTCTTATGAATTTTTTTAGGATTGTTCTTTGATTGATTGCGAATCGAATGTTATCAAATTTGTCAAATTTTAACCGTAGATTCCCATTTAATTTTATGTTTTTCTCGTTTTTAAGGTGTAAAAGTATGAAACACAGCAAGAAATGAGTAGAAAGTGAGAGAATTTGTCAAATTTCCGGTGAAATTTGACTATAATCAGCAAGAAAAAGCTGTAATTCTGGTGAATTCGCTATCGTAGTCCTCGATTCAACCTCCTGTGGCTCTGATAACACTTGTTAGGCTTTTGGATCAGGATCTGTTCGTCACGAACGTGGATGAATCGACCTCGATCAATGTGCGGAATCCATGGATCAAGTCACAGAATCACAACAACGTATTCAATGATTAAATCCGTCTGATCTTTCTATTAGAATGATGTGAAAGTACACAAGAACCGGTAGAGAGTCAGACTTGACAGAGTCTCCTTACAGAATGAGCAAAAAGTCTTAAATGACATACCCAAGCTGGGTATTTATAGGCAAACTTAGGGATGAGATAGGTGATGTCCGAACGAGTGGCAGTCCACTCGGATGGCTATCCGGTCGGATGGCCATCCGATCGGGTGACATATGCCAGTCGACGGACATCACCTTTACAGTTCAATACCATTCCCTGAGCTGTCGATCTACAGACATACATACAATAACATACAAGTACACAAAAGACATATACAGTACAAAATAATACTCAATGCTGACGGAAGCTACAGACATATGAACTAACAACTGAGATTTCATATATGTTTGGCAAATTGACACATTGTGTTTAACAGAGGAAAACAAAATGGACTCGAGGTTACATCACCTCGGTCATACAAGTTCCATAATATGAAAGTAGTAGTTATTTTCCTTCTATATTGGTCTTCTTAGGTCTTTAGTTTCATAAAGACGGGTATACTTCCTAAGGGATGGGGGTTGTGCATTTCAACCACGTATAGGAAGTGATAGTGAAAACGCAGAGATAAGGTCATGAGGGTACGTGACTTCTTCCTCAGAACCGAATTGTGTCTTGTAGCAACCGAAGAGCGGTTTTCCAAGGCGCGAATGCACTACCCAACGATGGGGTGCTTTATGGGATAGAAAGTGTAGGTTTGCTGAGAGGGGTATAGGTAGTGGGTGATAGGGTGCATGTGAGGTGAAGGATGAGAAGAATCTTTTCTGAGTGTTAGCCATCTTCACTTGCTTAGATATCGGTTCCCAAACGACTTGTATTACAGGTAGAAGTGTTAGGCACGAAGTAGGCAAAGACAGACTTCCTACTTGGTAGAGTGCTATAGCAACTCTCTCGGTATTGTTCCATTAGATGGAGGTTTGAACACTTAGAAATTTTGAATGGGTGGTGATCATTAGCTTGACCCGCAGAGTCCACCAGGATTCCCCATGCACTACAAGTTGTTATTACGTGGGCCCCCGTAATAATAAATTGTCTTGCATGGTCACCCTAATTTTCTCTGGTTCAAAGCAGCTGACCAGTCAGAGAAGGGACACTACTGTCATCATACCTTCAACATAGATGGGACCTTTATGGTGGTCCATGCGCCAACGTCTGTTGTCGTTACGCGCGAAATGGCACAATGCTTAGGCAAAGTGGGAATAAAAAGAGTTCCTAACAATAGTAGTTGGAGGGGCACCTTCAAGATGAGCACCTCATCCTTCCTGTCTGGACACGAGTGTCGTCAATCATGTTTCGTAAAAGTCACAGGGACCTCGTCCCACTGATAAGGTTGTTGTCCAAGGTTGCCTCCTCCGCCTCGTCGTTACTACCGTAGTCAGGCACCTTCGCATTCGAGAGGGAAGTACAGTCATCTTCTACGGAAACAAGCTCAGGGTCTTATTTGGTAACTACGTTAGCCATAAGCTCCGCAATAAAAGCGAGGTCGACGGTCTCATTGTGCGAGTCAAGAACAATAATAGAATTCGAAGTCGAAGGTATCTCGTTCCCGTCGGTATTTATTCCGTACACATATATGCATATATATTAATGAATAATAATATTACTTAGTTTATACAAGCAAATAAATGCAACATGTCCCATATAACTCTCGTTTGTTCTTTCGGGGGTCGTTTCGTCTTTGGCAAGTCTATCTCACATAGACTATACCTCAATTGGCACTTTAGTTGGGGCATTCTCCTCCCTACTAATGTCCTTGCTTTGTCTTTCCTTTGGAAAATGTTTGATTCATGGATCTTGGCGCTTTCGTAAATGCAATGAAAAACCTTTTTGAAAAAAAAAATGTTTTTGTGAGAGAATCCTTGTGATTGTAGTCTAGACTCGAGAAGGAATCCTAGTTCACTACAATCGAAGCTCTGATACCAAACTATCACACCCTGACTTTTGCGGAAGCGTGTACGTGTGACTTGATCGGTTTTCATTGCATTCGATTATAATAAACAACTATATGATTAAAATGATGTTCATCCATTCATAAGTTTTAAAACATTACAAACACAAGTCATTTAAGTTTCAACCACATAACCTCAGGTTAAGTTACAAACTAACAAAAGTGGATGACATCTAAACTTGAACTTTACATCTTGAAAACAACACCAGCGCCCAAGATCCATCTTGTTTCCTGAAATACATATAATTTTGAAAACATCAACAAAAGTTGAGCGAGTTCATGTGTTTTGTATGAGTTCCAATAAACTTGTAAACATTTGGGAGAATCCTTTGAAAACAGGTATATAAAGCGTCTATGAACAGATCAATTAATGTTTTGCAAAGACATTAATATATGTGACGACATAGGGAGTACTCAACCCAAGTAGACTATTATTAGTGTTGAATCACCTCGACTGTGTCAAATCACCTCGACTGTGTCAAATCACCTTGACTGTATCAAATCACCTTGACTGTGTCAAATCACCTTGACCGTTGTCGAATCACCTCGACTGGGACACAACAGCACTCTAAGTGGTCACACAAGGACCATGAGTGGGGCTCGACCGTACCCGATAGATCTAACCCTTGTCCATAGTTCTTAAGAGAGTTAATGGCACTTCAGTTTTAGCCTATGCTCACATGATCTAATAGTTCATTTCATAGCCAAATCATACTTGTATTTCACCCCCGAGAGTTATAAATGGATTAACAGTTAAGAGAAAAGGGGGACATGAACTCACAAGTTTGCGTCCTGCTATCTCGTATACTCAAAGGTCCTTCTACAAGTCGTACAACTACCTACACACGTGCCACGTTTTATTAGACGTTTAGGTCGTGTAACGACTCTCAGTCTTATTCATTGATTAAGACTCATTTTGGAATTCTTGGTATACTTTGAGTTACATCTTTGATGCACATTATATAATTCCAAAGTATATAATTATTAGTTAAAATAATAATATTTTAACTTAAATTAGATTTATCCAATTATTTGAAATATTGTTAAAATAATATATTTTAACTTGGTTTATCATGTATTCCTCATATAAATATTTTCCCAAGTATGGGTATACTTGTCCTTGTGTATTTTTCCAAGTATTGGTGGTGTATTCCGGTGTGTATTTATACGTATGAGGATACGTATTTTCTTGTATTTATTAAGTATTTTATACTTAATTTTGTATTTAATTTTCCGGAATATTATTTTTAGACAACTAAAAATCACCAAACTTATATTCTCAAAATATATATATTTTAAGAGAATTTTTGTAGAAAAATATCTATAAATTTTACTTGGCAAAAATAAGTATACCTCCGTATAAATCTCAAAAATATTATATTTTTAAGATTAAACTTAGAAAATATATATATTTCTACTTTTCACTCAAAATAACATATCTTCAAATTGTTTAAGAATTATATATTTTTCTCCACTCAAAAATAATATAGTTTCTATTTGATAAAATATGATATATATTTTTTAATAGTTATAAAAATCCATATTTTACCGTTTCTTCGGTTTCTAGATGCCGTTTAACACATTTGTCAGATTATGAATTTATTTCCGAAATATATATATTTATAGTCCATATGTCCGTTTGTCCAATATTCGGGTATAAATTATATATTTATTTTTCTTGAAATTTTGGTAATATTTTATATTTCCAAATCTTGGTATTTTGGTGTGTTATATTACTTTCAAGTCCCTAAAATAATATAACTAATACAATCAATATACAAGTAACACATAATTTGTGACATCTAAATATATATTTTCCTAAATATATACTTAGTCATTTTTATTATCAAAAATCAACCTCTAATATTTGAAATTTATGTAATAAAAATTTTGGCAAATTTTTATATGAAAACCATGATCAAAATTTACTTGCAAACACTTGTTTAAAAATATTTTTCTAAGTGTTTAATTTCTACAAAAATTTTGCCATAGTTTCCCCTTAAAAATTAAGGTTTCCATGCTTAAAAGCATATCATTTTCTTTTAAAAACTCATCATCAATCATCAACAATTCACACAAGACTTACCATGTGCCATAATATGCATTTGACAACATGTCAAGAACTTGAAGTTTAACAAAAATGTGTAGTAATTTAACATGTTGTTTATTAAAGTCTAGTAACACTAAATCCATGGTTATTAGTTTATAAAACTCATTCTTGTGAAGTTTCATCTTTCACAACTTGTATGATGATTTTCTAAAAATTAATCTTCTTGTATTTTTCTTGTTACCAACACTTTTCTAGCTTTGTTTTAACCCTTAAAGCATGATTACTTTCTTTAAAAACCAACTTCATGTTAAATCTTGTAATAAGCTTTAGTTTCTTGAAAATATTATTTTTGAAATATTTTATTTTCAAGACTTATAACATGTAGAGATAACCATTATACACTAAAACAAGTCCATCTTCAAGTTCATGATTTACATAAAGGATGATCAACATGATTTTCTCAAGATCCATCCTTACACTTGCTAGATCATGTGTTTAATCATCATCTAGCAAGCTTCATATGATGATTTACATCATAAACACAAGAAATCAACAAACAAGTTTAACACATACACTAGAACAACTTGATCTTCATGGTATTAAGCTTTATGTTCAAGATCATCTTCATGTTTTGTTGAGATTATTAAGATTAACATGTTACATAACACTTTAACCACTAAAATTATAAGTAAAACATGGTTAAAGGAGTTTACTACTAGCTCTAAGGCTAGGGAAGAAACAAGTGTGAAGATGATGAGAAAAGTGATGGATAAAAGCTCCTAGATGAGGTCCTTCCACTTCTAATACTTCCAACCTCTTAGATATGCTTCTTACACCCTTAGATCACCTTAGAATGCTTGAGATTGAATTGAAAATGAAGGAGAAGGAAGAGGGTGCTTGGGTCGTGACCTTAAGGGAAGAAGAAGGGAAGTTTGTGTAGTTGAATGTGTTGGTGAATGATAAGGATTGAGTCTTTAGTTATTTTAAACTCACATCCAACATTATGTTACATATTGGTCCTAATGTTTAGTATCTAATTAACAAGATCCAATAAAATATTCAAGAAAAATCAAGAGGTAGGGCCCTCTTTGTAACAAGTTATGGGGGGGGGGGGTCTCTAGTTCCATTTTTATGGTAGTTAAACTTTCTAGTTACACCTCAAGTATTAAGTTAGGTGTTTTATGTGTTTAGGTGTTTTAGGGTGTATTATGATGTTTGGTGATCATAACTCGCTTCGTAACACTAAAACAATGCTTCTAGTGAAATTTTGGTGTTTCGGGTAGTGTCCGGTTGTTCGGTTGGTTACCGGTTCGTTAAAGTGCTAAATAGCGCAGTTTAGTGTGCTTTATGTTGTCTTTTATGACAGTTTTGATTCCCGACACTTATCAAGGTATTTTGGACCATTAAACCATAATTTTGCATTGTATTTTGATGTTAAAAAGCTGATTTTTGCTGTTTTCTACAGAATTCTGCAGTTTTAGTGTGTTTCGGGCACTTTCCGGCAATTTAATCATCACTCGGAAGGCAGTTTTACGATCCCTACTTTCCTACACACTATTCTAGTGTAACTCTTGATTCCGGGGCTCATTCTGTGTCTTAACATCATGTCTGTCTGAGTACTGAACCCCCGTCAGTACTTTTAGTTTGTCTGATAACTGTGCTAACTTTGTTCTGTGCATTAATTGAACCACATTGTGTTGCATGTAATAATGATAAACAATCTTGCAACATGAAATGCATTTGTATGTATATGACAGTAATCAGAAAATCATTCGTCTCGTTAATTCAGTCATGCACAGTCATCAAGGTACAAATTACTATTCATTAATGTACGGAATACATGGAAAAGTGCCAGTTGTCACATTCTAAATATATATTTCCTAAATATATACTTAGTCATTTTTATTATCAAAAATCATCCTCCAATATTTGTAATTTTTGTAATAAAAATCATGGCAAATTTTATACTTAAAACCAAGATCAAAAATTACTGGTAAACACTTGTTTAAAACTATTTTTCTAAGTATTTAATTTTTACAAAAAAATTGTCAAAGTTTCCCCTTAAAATGGAGGATTCCATGCTTATTAGCATATCATTTTCTTTTAAAAATTCATCATCAAACAACAACAATCTTCACAAAACTTACCATGAGCCAAAAATATGCATTTTTACATTATGACATGAACTTGAAGTTAGTAAAAATTTGTAGTAATTTAACATGTTGTTCAATATGTTGTAAGAACACTAAATCCATGGTTCTTATTTTATAAAACTCATTTTATGAATTTTCATTCTTTACAACTTGTATGATGATTTTTCAAAAATTAATCTTCTTGTATTTTTCTTGTTTCCTACACATTACTAGTCCTATTTAACCATCAAAATATGTTTTCTTTCTTTCAAAAATCAATCCATGTTAAATTTGAAGTAAACTTTAGTTTCTTGCAAATATTATTTTTGAAATCTTACATTTTCAAGACATTTAACTTGTAGGATTCATCATCCTACACTAAATCATGTTCAACTTCAAGTCTAGTTTACATAAAGGATGATCAACATGATTTTCTCAAGATGCATCCTTATACTTGCTAGATCATGTGTTTAATCATCATCATCTAGCAAGCTTCATATGATGATCTACACCATATATGCAAGTAATCAACAAACAAGTTTAATACATACACTAAAACAACTTGATCTTCATGTTTTTAAGCTTTATGTTCATGATCATACTTTTGTTTTGTTGAGAATCTTTGGATTACCAAGTTACATTATACATTAACCACTAAGATTAAGTGTAAAAACAAGGTTAAAGAAGCTTACTACTAGCTCTAAGGCTAGGGAAGAATCAAGTAGCAAAGTGATGAAGAAATGTGGTGGATAAAAGCTCCTAGAGATGGTCCTTCCAATTCTTATGCTTACAACCTTCTTAGTTAGGCTTGAAACCCTTAAGAACACCTTAGAATACTTGAAATGGAGCTTGAAATGAAGTTATTGGTGAGGGGGTGTTGGGTTGTAGCTATGGAAGAAGAGAAGAGGGTGTTTGTGTGTTTAGAAGATGATGAATGATAAGTATGATGGCCTTATGGTTATAAGCAATTTTCTCCCAACATTATTTTGTATAAAGGTCCTTGTGTTTCAAATCATCTAAACAAATCACTTAATTTAATCAAAAGAAATCAAGGAGGTGGGGCCACCTCATGACCGTCCATAAGTGGGGGTGGGGGGTATTAGTTCCATCTCAATTTCTAGTTAAGTGTTTTGGTTAGAATTTAAGTGTAATAGTTAGTGTTTAATGTGTTTAGGGTTTTTAAGATGTATTATGATGTTTGGTGATCATAACTAGCTTTGTAACTTTAAAACAATGCTTCTAGTTGAATTTTGGTGTTTCGGGTAGTGTCCGGTTGTTCGTTTGGTTACCGGTTCATTAAGGTGCTAAATTGCACAGTTTAGTGTGCAATATGATGTCCTTTATGACAGTTTTGATTCCCGACACTTATCAAGGTATTCTGGACCATTAAACCACATTTTTGCATTATATTTTGAGGTTTAAAAGCTGAATTTTGCTGCTTTCTGCAGAATTCTGCAGTTTTAGTGTGTTTCGGGCACTTTCTGGCATTTAAATCATCACTCGGAAGGCATTTTTTGATCCCTACTTCCCTACATACTATTCTAGTGTAACTCTTGGTTCCGAAGCTCATTCTGTGTCTTAACAACATGTCTGTCTGAGTACTGAACTCCCGTCAGTACTTCTAGTTTATCTGATCACTGTGCTAGTTTCGTTCTGTGTACTAATTGAACCACACCGGGTCGCATGTAATAATGATAGGCAATCATGCAATATGTAATGCATTTGTATGTTCTTGAAAGTAATCAGAAATTCATTCATTTCATTAATTTAATCATGCACAGTCATTAAGATACAAATTACTGTTTATATTGTACGGAATAAATGAAAAAGTGCCGGTTGTCACAATTTGGGTCAGTCATGGAGCCCAATTCGAGCCTTTTCCCTTAAAGATAAATCAATAGAAAAGGCGGGAAAAGGAAAAGGATCCAAGGCTCTGCTGCTAATTAATGCATGACGGAGAGAGAGAAAGTGTCTCGCCAGAAAGGAGGTACCTCGCAGCTGGCTTCATTAATGAAGCTGGCAATCTATCCGTTGGGGCTCAGACACGTGTCTGAGTTCCCCAAAGTCTTCAAGAAACCGTCAGATGGTCTCAGTAACGTTCCCGATGGAGATAACCAACTTCCTTTATATAAGGAAGGTAAGATACTCCGTTAGGCATGCTCTCGAGAACCTTTCTCATTTAATACACAAAACTCTTCATTTATTATGACAACATCGGACTTCATTTATCACCCACATTATCCCGAATTCACACCAAGGAGAATATTTCGGCGATATACTCGTCGGTCGGAATAGGCTTCTCACTTTCTCCGGCAAGTTTACTTACTCTCACGCCGGAGCTTGGTCACGGATTCCCCCTTCGGGGTCCTCCGTGACGATGCTAACGTTTTTTTCTAGGACAACGGAGCAACACTTTACAACGTTGACATCACATAAAATTTTCAATTTTGCTTGTTCAATCATCATCAATTCTTGGCTACGTTTCACATCTTGATATATTTGGACCCATTTCCCCTTACACACAGGGGCGCATGATAGAAGGGGCCGGGTTGGGTGGGGAAGGGGGCGTCCGATCCCCCGAACTTTTCGCTCAATAATGTCCGGTATGTAGTTTTCGTATAAAATTTTTCAGGTATATACATTTTTGACCTCCGATCAAAAATCTCAAGCTTTGCTACTGCTTACACAACCTATCAAAATAAGGCTGAAATGGCCTATGCACGGGGTGGGCAATCCACAGGGTCTGTCTTTCCGAGCCCATAATTATAAAATATATATATATCCTTCACGTTTCATATGGCCCCTTTTGGTAACTTGCTTATAATTATTATTTTTTGCTTTGCTCGGTGTTTGGGCATTGGAAATGCAACCCAATTGATAAGATTGTCAAATTATTTATCACCTAATTGTGAATGCAATATTAGAGAGTATGAATTGTGAACTCTTAATCAACAACTTTGCTTCTAGAAGCGCTAAGAGAGTCTTACGATTAGTGTAAATATTTAAAATAAATTATTTGCTACAATAGTTTTGTTGATTATTATGATATTATCACAATTATTGTCAAATTACTATTTTTTTATACAAAAAGTTCATATTTAGGGACCTATTTTTCTACTCGTACAAGACCCTCAAATTCTCAAGGACCGCCCAGATCAGAAACAAAATGAGTTCAAATAATCAAACCATATGTGTATACATCTATAACCCACACATAAATAGGGGCGGCAATTCTTGACACGACCTGCAAACCCTACATGAAAAAAACATGTTTGGGTCGACTAACACGACCCGTTTAAAAAAATGGGTCAGGTTCGGGTTGACCCATTAACCCGTTTAACTATTTAAAAAAATCTTTTATATTTTTTTTTATTTTTTTATTTTTTTTCCGTTTCTATTTTACATGTTTAGTTATAATAATGTTAGTTTTGACACATTATGTTATTTATTTGTCACTTTCATACTCATCATTAAACATGTTATCGATAACCCACTTAAAACCCAACAACTCGCTTATAGATCGTCAACTTATATGACTCATTTAAAAATGTGGGTTAAACGGGTCAGATTCGGGTTGACCCAAATTTATATAGGTCGGGTTAGGGTTGAAATCTTTGACTCGAATAATAATATGGGTCGGGTTCGGGTTGAACATTTCAACCCACCAACCCACAACCCGTCAACTCACTAACCCATCAACCCGACATGATTCACACCCCTACACATAAACGCCATACAAAACTTAGATTAATACTTGGTTACCAAATTGTCAAAATTTATACCAGTCATACATGGCATGATTATGATTAACTAAGTACTTGTGCAATAAACACAATGTGTACGTACTACAAATCATCCTTAACACGTTGTTAGAATCATTATTCTTAATAGCCTAAAATTTTTAAATATTCAAACACATGCAAGTTTTTACCAAAACATTAGCATACCGAACACAACAACTAGAAACAAGAAGGTCGCTTGAACAAAAATTGGATTAATTGCACAACGTAAACATATTTATCCTTAAAATGGACATTTTTAGTGTTATAGTGTAAGCCACGTTCCGAAATGACCATTCATTACCCAAAGTCAAAAGATGCTTCAACACTTGTTAACCAACTTGTGGGATTCTCCGCGCTTGGTGGCGGGCTTTCAGTCAATATCACTTCGGTTCATTACATGATACCGACACTCAGCATAACAATCGTCATGTGTTATAAATCGATAAAAAAACCATAAAAACGAATATCTATACTCGTACCCTGTACTTGTGTTGTTTGGTTGGTATAGGTTTGGTTCGTATGGGTTCGGTTCATTATGGTATCACATTACCTTCACTCAGCATAGCTTAAGATACAAAAAAATAAATTATTGCGAATACAACTCTCAGTTCAACGAAATATATACGGCCATGTCGAGAAAAATCATGAAAACGATGAAAAATCGTAACACGAACACGCAAATTTAGATTGTCACGTGACGTAAAACGTAGGCAAAGGCAAACATGAACTTATACCATAAGCTGGCGTAGAACACAAACAATTTCACTAAAAAAAAATGAAAGACAAAAAAAACACTACATAAAAAAAGGAAAAGGTCATAAGACCCTTCAAGATTTGTTATATACAAACAACAACCTTACCCAATATAATCTCACCTATAGGCCGTTCAAATCGTTCACCGCTCGCTCGACGCTCGTTTGGAAATTGCTCGGAAAATACTCGTTCGATTTGACGCTTGGTTGTAAACAAGTCGCTCTGCTCAGTTCGGTTTGTAAACGAGCCAAGCGTGAGCAAAGGTCCACTCGGCTCGGTTTGGATCGAATTATTATTTTTAATTAGTACATATATACAAATACATATACACATACATATATAAACATGTATATACACATAGGGTGAGGTTCGGCTACAAAGTCCAAATTTTCTGAAAAGTGTAAAAAGTCATAAAACACTATAATTTTAGCCATAAAACACACCTAGAAGCCCACAAATAACAGAGTGAAGACCATTAAAACACCATATTTAAACTATAATAGTCCATATTAACTTCAAACACACAATCGTAGAATTATGAATATAAAATACAACATGCTAATCAACATAAAACACAATAATGTTTGTCATTCCATAATCAGAGTCTTATCATCCAAAACACAAAACATGACCCACATATATAATGTTTAGTAATCGTCATTTTGTTATTTGTGGGTTTTGGGTGTATTATGGTTAATATTTTGGTGTTTTATGGCTTTTTACACTTTTTAGGAAATTTGGACTTTGTAGCCAACTCCTAGCATATACCCATATATATACACAAATATGAATTATACATGTATATACTCAACCACCTATATATACACACATTACACATACATATATACTTAAATATAAATTAAATTTATAATTTTATATATACCACTCTATTATATTTTGGTCCACTATGTACATATTTATGGCTATATCTATACGTACTAGCCCAATCACGCCAATAAAAAAATTAATATTAAGTCTAAAAGTTAAACCCTAAACCGATAAACCACAGTCTGCTCACCGCCTCAATGTTTCATATCGTTACACTAAGTCGATCGTCTCCTAGTCTCAACGTCATTGTTCGTGCAATATGATCATCGCCTCGTTGGCCACAACATTGTTATTCATAAGAAAAATATTATGCCATGAAATGTTCCTGTTTTTATTGACATAAAAACTTGAGACCCGACATTGTCACTATCTCTCTCAGCAAATTTAAATCGAGCGATACGGTTCTCCAAATCGCTCAAACTTCGCTCGACGCTCGCTCGGAATATTTACTGCTCGGAAAATGCTCGCTTGATTTGAGGCTCGATTTTAAATGAGCCGCTCCGCTCTATTCAGTTTGTAAACGAGCCAAACACGAGCGAAGGTCGGCTCGACTCGGCTCGTGAACAGCCCTACCACCTATAGCCTAGCTATTATTAGGGACTGGAAAGATTTGTTATATATAATATATAATATTCATTATGCATATTTTAGTACAATTTGCAATCAAGTGGCCTAATAACGAATTCTATCACATACAGCCCAATTCAATCCAAAATCAACTAGTGGCATCCGTATGGTCGTATCCAAAACAATTGAGAGTTTATTTGCTTATATTGCTTATCAACCCAACATGAATATTTCTTATCAACCCATTCATTCCACGAAACACGGGCCGTGAAATTACATGAAGTCGTATGAAATATTGAGAAAATGTGAGAAGTGGAAGGTGGTGCCTAATGAGGTTTCAGAAGCGAAAAGATCGAAAACAAGTGCGTCGAGGAGTTATAATGCGGGTGGTTCGGATGCACGTTGTGCTATCAATATAAACGATGACCCCGAGTTCGAAGATGAAGCTCCAACTCCTGAACCAGAGCGACCAACTGGAAGGGATCGTGCTAAAAAAGCAGTCGCATAGAAGGCTTCGGGTTCAAAGGGAACGAGCTCGAGTGATGCGTCTAAACTTGATACAATTCTATAAAAATTCAACCACTTTATGGGAGTGCAAGAGGATAGGTACAAAAAGAAAGAGAGGGAAAAGGAAGAAGCGGCAGCGAGGGAAAGGGAGAGAGTTGAGTTTGATAGGAGGCAACTCGAATTTGATATACAAAATCAAGAAGCCGAAAAGTTCCAACTAACGAGAACCGACATCGAAAGCTTACTCGAAAGAGACCGTGCGATGCACTAAAGGATGAAAGACAAAATCGCGAAGAAATGGCTATGAGGAAGTGGAAGTGGGCTTTAGTTTATTTTATTTTTAAGTAATGTTTTTTTTTTAATTATGTCTGTTTTTTTCTAGGATATGTAATTTTATTTTAAATTAATGAAAACTTTTTACATTTTTAAGAATTTTGGTATTAAAAAATAAAAATAAAAATGAAAGGGGGAAGAAGAGGGAACAACACCCCATATTTGGGGAGGATGTTGAGGTGGAAATGGAAGGTGATGTGGCGTTGATGTGGACATGGGGAAAAGGAACAACACCCCATAGTCTTATCATCACCACTGTTAGTGTAACGTTTCGCATTTTTTGTACTTTACATATTTCGAAAGTTGTATTCATATTTCTATTTTTAGAAACTTGTATTCGTATTTCATTTACAATCTACGTAATCTCGAGATTTTGACCATAATGGAAATACATTTTTATTTACACTTGTTTATGCATAAATACATAATACTTAATCAATCTCGAATACATGCTTTATATATGAAACTGAATTATGCTTGATGTTTAATTAAATTCGGAATCATACTCACGCACATTCATGTTATTCACACACTCATATATCCCTTAAATGCCCAAAAAATTTTTTAGGTCTTTACGGCCCGTAAGCCCTTCTAGGCGGGCAGAATGTTTGAAAACTCGCGGATTTCACCTCTTTTCCACCGCCAACCTCCTCCAATCATCTTCCATCCTTCTTTAAACTGAAACCCTAATCCCCCACTATAAATATATGCCTCCCACAACTTCCTAACACCTTTACACACCCTACAAATCACTCCAAGCATCCAAAATCATCAAGAATTTCTCCATTTTGGAGAATTTCTCCATTTTGGGCAGAGAACTCTAAGTGTTCTAAGTGAGTTTTCACTCACTATTCTTCTTCAAATCTTCTTTCAAACTACTTGGACAACCTCTAGGAAGGTTTCCACAAGTTTTCCATGGCAAACTAAGGTGGAACCTCACCACATTTGAGATCTAAAGTAGCATAAAAATTATGCTCTAACTTATCTTTTTGTTTCTTGTATATAATGCTTAGAACTTGATGGAATCTTGCTCCCAACTAAACTCATAGTTGTGGGTTTGTGTTGTGGTTGATTTCCACAAGAAAATGAGGTTTAAAACCTCCATAAAATTTTTCCTTCAAGGTCCCAAGTGACCTACAAAGTGTTGGAACCACAAGCTTTCAACAACCTTCAATGTTGAAAGACTTGTGTTTTGGTGGATGTGTGAACCATGGAAGTTTTGTCTCTCCAAACTTTGTTCCACTACGTCACTTGTTCAAACTTTTAGTAAGATTCATACACTAAATCTTAAGACAATTTCCAACAAAGGGGCAAGGCTACATCACATCCCCAAACACTCTCCATGTGGGATGCACGCATCTAGCTTGCTCACTTGGTTGTTTTAAGATTTAGTAGTTTATGTATTTTTAATTTCTAGTCTATATTCATGACCAACCGAAATCATCAACTAAGTTTATGATTTTGTGCTTTGGTGAATTATATAATGAGATTAAATGGATGGAATTTATCCTACCTCCTTGCATAACCATTCTCATGGTACTTACTTTCATATACGTTAACTTTTAAATTCCGAATCCAATCTGTTAAACAAAAACCGCAACTCACACACCTTCGTTTTCCTCTTAGGGTAACTTCGGCGTTCCAAAAACTCAAGACACGTCAAACTCACTAAGTTGAATTACTTCGCAAACCGTTAGTATACATGACCCTATTTCCGTTTTCACACTTTTGGGTGCAATATATATATATCATATTAAAATTCACACGAACATATATACGCAAATACTTTATTCATACCCTAGAAATACATGCATGCTAAAAAGTCATTCTTGCACTATACTTTGTCATTAACTTCGTACAAGTCTCACTTAACATGTATAGTGCTATAGGAGTAGCACACCGCCCTTGTTGGGTCTATGTTAAGTAATCATACAAAATGGTATTGTTGTTGCGACGATAAGATTACGCTAGTGGAATCTTTAGGTTCACAAGTACGTGATGCATGCTAGTTCATGATATGTTATGCCTTAGTATACGTTTTTGCCATGTGGATTTCGTTAAAATTCTTTATTACGTATGCTAGTACACTAAACTTGTATGCTCACCAATGCTTTTGTGTTGACATGTTACTTTAATATATATTGCAGAAGCTTGATGTGATGCGTTGAAAAAGAAATCTAGTAGGAAGGACTAGAAACGCACTTAGTTAAATTTATGTTGTTTAAATTGTTATGTTCGAATGTTGTATTTTCCTTTGAAATGAAGTAAAGCCTTTATCATGAAATGAAAAATCGTTATTTTAAATATTTGTCACAATTAGCTGTTGTGAAGTCTCTTGCAATCTTATTTTCGTCTCACTTCGATGTTTCTGCCATTGGTTGGGGTGTGACAATTCGTCACCCAATCCTCTCTCTCTTCTTCTCTCTCTCTCCCTCTCTCTCTCTCCCTCTCTCTCCCTCTCCCTCCCCCCAGAGCCCAAAAATTCATCAAACCACCACTCAATTTATAACAAAATCAAATACAAATAAACCTTCGCTAAATATTAGCAGTAACACAACAACACCCCCAAATCCGTACACCACTGAACCCCTCTTAGGTCCAAAAACCCTCAATTACGCCCAAATCACCTCTCTTTGGTGACGAATCCCTCGCTACCGGAGATTCCGACAACATCTCCGCTGTGAGCCAACCAGTGAAATAAAATTTCCCAAAAAACATATAAATCCAAATCCTAACTCAACAATTTCATGAAATTGTTTGTTTAGTTGACAAAAACGAAGAATAGAGTATCAAAATTGTCTTCGTATGTGTAAATATATTAAAAATTACACACTAATTATGTAAATCCGAAACAAATAAGTGAATCTCTTGCTTCTTTAACTTTTTTTTCTTCAATTTTTCTACTTTCTACAGGAATAACAAGGGGTCGTGTTTGATCAACATAGGGTCGTGTCAGACCTATAGTACATAAAAGAATCTGTTTTCTGGTTACTGGAATAAAAGTACGGGCCGTGTTACAGGAGCACGGGGCCGTGTCAAACATAAACTTTTTCTAGACAACACCGGGTCGTGCCTACATAGACACGGGGCCGTGCTACTCATCTGATCAGCAATTCTTGTGTTTTTGTTTGCAGAAATTCTCGCCATTCTGTATAATCGAAGAAAATACGACCTGGTGCATGACCTCCACCTCTGAAAAAGACATAAAAGTGCCACTAGAAGAACCCGATCGCTTTTTAAGGAAAAGACTTCAAGCTAAAAACCGACAAAAAGCCTCGACCCAAAACCTCCCCATGGCAGATCAACGTACTCTCATGGATTACCTACGGCCTACGGTCGATAATCTTGGAGCCGCTATTAACCTACCTAATTTCGATGCTAACAATTTTGAGCTTCGACCTCACGTAATCCAAATGCTCCAAAATTCCGCCACCTTTCAGGCCTACCCGATGAAGATCCCCATTCACATCTTACCAACTTTTTGAAAATATGGGACACCTTTCGGATCAACGGAACCTCCAACAATGCTATAAGGCTCCGTATGTTCCCCTTTTCCCTCAAAGACTGAGCAAAAGCTTAGCTAAAAACCCTCCCAAGTGGATCCGTGCACACTTGGGATGAAGTTGCCCAAAAATTTCACTACAAATATTTCCCTCCAGCTAAAACTGCCAAACTCATGACCGAAATTAATTTATACTCTCAAGACGACGGGGAATCTTTGTACGAAACATTAGAAAAGTTCAAGGAGTTATTAAGGAAATGCTCGCATATCGGTCTTGAACGTTGGCAACAAGTGTCCATTTTCTATAATGGGCTCTTACCATACACAAGGCAAATCCTTGATTCTAACTCTGGAGGACTCCTTAGAAATCGACGACGTGATGAAATTTATAACCAAATTGAGGAAATTGCTTAAAACAGTTTTCAATGGCATACTCTTAGGGGTTCAAAATCAATAGCCCCATGTGCTCAAAAAGTGGACGAAACCACCTCTTTACAAATTGAAGCTTTAACCACAAAAATAAAGAAACTTGAATTAAATAAAATGGTTTCGGTTATGGCTTGTGAAAGATGTGGCAGACCACACGAAAACTAGAGTTGTATCAAAGATATGGAAAACCAAACGGAAGTGGTAAACTACCTCAATAACTGTCCACGACCACATGGAGCCCCAAGCAACTCCTTCACCCCTGAGTGGCGAAATCATCCCAACTTTGGTTGGAGGTAATCGGGAGGTAGCAACCAACAAAATCAAAATCAACGATCTAACTTTTAACAACAACCCCAAAATGAGAAACAAGGTTTCCAACCACAACAGCAAGGAGGAAGATAAAGACTTGAGGATCTCATCACTCATCTTTTCTCCGAGTCCGACAAACGGTATTCGGAGAGGTTCCTACAAATCGAAGCCGAAATTAGGAACCAACGGGCTAGTATGCAAACATTGAAAAACAAGTAAGCCAACTTGCCCAAAATTTCTCCGAAAGACCACAAGGGGCCTTGCCTAGTAACACTAAACCAAACCCGAAAGCCCAAGTAAACGTCATCAATTTCAGAAACTGGAAAGTAGGGCCCGATAATAAACCAACTTTACCCCAAATCACTACACAACCCACAAACACACCCATAATCAATAACCAAGAAAATACTCAACCCCAAAACACCGAGACAACTAAACCACCACCGGTCCTCTGCCCCGGTTGATTACTTTGCCAAAAGACCGATGAGCAGTTCACCAAGTTTGTAAGCTTACGATGTGTTGTAAAACACACACATTTATCTTATGTAAATTGTATTATTTTAAATAGTTTTAGAGTAGTTTTTATTAGTTTTTAGCTTTATTTTGATTAGATTGTTTATTACAGGTCTTGCCGCGAAAAAGAATCATAAGTGAGCTTAAATAGATAAATAAATGAAGAACAAGGAGTGTCAAATAAACTCGAGGGATTAAAGTGCATAAAGTTGAAAGCTAATTAAAAATAGTTCACAGAGAGACTAATGTTGCCAAATGGTTGAAAGTTTAAATTAATTCTTAAGTCTCAAACGAATTTACTTTTTTTTTTTTTTTGAACGGCATTCGTAGACGATCTGTCGAGGACGCATCGCTACTTCAAAGGGAATTAACCCCCCCCCCCCCAGGCCACGAGACGGCTGACTGGAGTGACTCGGAACCTGGGCCCGAGTGGAAGGGAGAAACCGCCACAAGGTAGGGTCGAACCCGTGACCTTGTGGGGTGAAAACTCCCACCACACCTCCCCATGACCAACTGGTCTATGGCTCATTTGGCCAATTTATTTATTATGCCATGATGACAATTGAATGATCAATTAATAGTTTGTTTTTGTTTCTTACGAAGGGGCATTAAAAGGAGAAGTGAACAAAATTCAATTAATAAATAGTAGGCCACAATCAAAGAAAAAAAAGAAAGTGGAATGTAGGATAAGGCAACTTGAAATACTTTGGGGCAATGTTTTAAAAACCGATATATACCGGCCGGTTAAACCGGTAATACCGGTTACCAGATGTTCAGCGAGTAGGAAACAGACCGGTAATTGCTTGAAATGGCATTCGATTTATGTCGAAACCCCCGACCCCTTACCCCGAGGGGCGGGCGGCCGTGAAATGCACAGAGCCGGTGGTATCGGTGTTTATAAATTTGGCAGCAAAAATTAAACATCAGGATCGTAGTTAGGAAATAGTTCATCAGAGTTAAACACCACATTTTTATAAATAATATATACATGGGGAAAACCCCAAGTTTCCATTACAATATGTTTATAGGGATAAACCCTAATTTATTGAAACAAAACTTCTTTTTATTTAGTAACTTTATAGCCACTTTTCCAAGCCTTCAGTGCTCTCCACCTGGCTTCTATTAGCTTCACACTAAATTACATGAAACGTGTTTTAAGAATGTTCTATCAGCAAGAAATACTGGCGAGTGCATCCCAGTTTAATCAAAACAAGATTTTATAATTTGACAGTATTGAGAGCGATTACAATGTTTATATCTACCCAATTACCACCCACCGTACTGTCAATCCTGACTTGTGGTCATGCTACCATTCGCAACAGTAACAAGTAATGTATACAAAACCCCAACATACCGACAGTAATTGTAGAATACATAGACTCAATCACTGTTATCATAATTTAAAACATTTGAGGTTTTGGTAAAACAGTTTGGTAGAAAAAGAGAATGACTCACTTTGCTGACTTAGAAAATACTATAGCTTCCTGGTGATTTCCTGGTTATAATCTATTAAAATTAAACAATGCACACGTGTTAGTAAGATAACCCAAATTACATTAGCCATACAACCGAGACAAAACTCCAATGAACTGAGTCAGGCAGAGCCTTGACATGCGTTACGGAGCCCTAGATTAATTGGGTAGAGTAATCAATATGTAACCGGGGGTTATAATACTTACAACGAGGCAGAGCTTCGCTTTTTAGGGGTATAATACCCAAGTATTTTAGCTTCTTAGATTTGAGAAAGAAAGAAATTCTGAACGAGAAATAAATGAGGCTGAGACCTCAATTTATAGGTCTTATCAGGGCGGCTCGCCCCTCGCGACCCCTTCTTCCATCTGTCTCGCGACCCGTGAGAGGCTAGGCTAGGTCCTAGCCTTGGTTAGTCACCTATATAGGTTCGCCGGGTGTAGTGACACGTGGCACGCTGTGGTCTCGCCAGCTGACCCTCAGTCGCGCCCCGCGAAGCACACAACCAAGTTGGTCGCGGCCCGCGAGCGACCTTATATGTTTGTTTTATTTTATATTTGTTGAAAGTAATATTATTTAGGGCCGTTTCTTATATATGGGGTATATTTTAAGGTGTCTAGGGTATGTTAAGGGTTTTAGGAGGGCTGTTATATCCTCCCCACCTTGTTTTAGATCTCGTCCTCGAGGTCTACTGGAACAGGTGTGGATATTTACGTTGCATCTCTGAATGGAGCTCCCAAGTGTATTCTGGTCCTCTCTTGGAATTCCATTTCACTTTGACTAGAACTAATCTCTTGTGTTTGAGATTCTTGATCTTTCTATCTTCAATCTGAATGGGTTTTTCTATAAACTTAAGTTTCTCATTTACCTCTATATCCTTCAGAGGTACCATTAGTGATTCATCTGCTAAGCATTTCTTGAGATTACATACATGAAATACATCATGTATTCCTGCCATTTCCTCTGGTAGTTGTAGCTGATAGGCTACTGGTCCTATTCTTCTAATAAACTCAAAATGTCTGACATACCTGGGGCTTAGCTTTCCCCTTTTAACGAATCTGACCACTCCTTTCCATGGAGAAACTTTTAATAATAACTTATCTCCTACTTGAAATTCCAATGATTTTCATCTGTTATCTGCATAACTCTTTTGACGATCGCGTGCTGCTTTTAGTCTTTCCTTGACTTGTAACACCTCGGAAATTTACGCCCAATAATGTCTTGACACGTGTCATGGACTTGGAATATGTGAAAACAAACTTTAAAGGGACTAAAGTTGACAAACGGTGAAACTATGTAAATTCAAGGGTTCAAGGTGTCAACAATGGATAAATAAGTCCTACAATAACACTACATGGTATTTATAACCCTAAACGGATAGATCATGGATCATACGAAGCGGAAAATGCACGAAAGTGAGTAATTACAAACTACAGGGACTAAAAGTGTCAACATGTTGAATTTATACCTCTGAGTGATCTTTTGGCAGCCCCGAAGCCTTGTAATGATAAAATATACTCATGAGAATATGTGATAAAAATTTCATGAAGTTTCGTGAACGTATGAGAAAGTTATGATTAAAACCGTATACGAAAGGTTAAATACGTAATCGTGAATTTCGTGACTTTTCGGGTGAGCGCAAAGTGAACCGAGAACTTTGCCAAGTTTATAAAAGTCCCTAGGTTCCTAAAAACCAGATTTGAGGGTCTTGAGTGCCAAATAAACGAACAAAACACGTTACGAAAGATCAAGGGCTGAAGTGCAATGTTTAAAACTTAAAGAGCTGGTATTGCACATGGTCGCGCTGCGCGACGACGTCCTCGCGTACGCGAGCAACTGCCAGCGACCAGAATACGCACAGGTGTCTGTTTCTTGTCTGTTCTGAGTTGTTAACAGCTGTTTTTGACTTAAGAGACTGACCAATCGACTTTCATGCAATCTGAGACCCTTGGACTGATTATATAACATCCATAAAACATCAGAAACACCCTGAGATCTGATCAAACTTCCTTTAAAGTTCACAATAGTTGCAACATTCAAGCACTTGAGACTTCAAAATTCACGAGATCTTTTCTGGAGCATTTCTGAACATCAAGGCTGCTTCCTAGTGATATCTAAGCTCTATTAGGACTATTGTAAGTGTTCAAATCCTTTGCAAATCCGTTCTAGCTTAGTGTTCTTGCTAAAAGTCAAACATAACGTAAATACAGTTTGACTTTGCAATTAAACGAAATGTGCTCAGTATTTTCTCAAATTGAAAGTACCCATATGTTGGTATTTATGAGTATAACAAACCCCTAAAAGGGTATGTTCAGATTTACACTCTAAGCAGGTCGATTGTCGAGTCAAACCTTTTCGTAAAAAGTCAACAGAATGAGTTTTTGCAAAAATAAGCATAATCAGTAATGTAGGCTACATGCAACCTGTTTGATCATCAAAATAACTTTATAAATAATGTAAGAGCATGTTCAACTTGATCAACTCGACAATTTTCTGTGTTACACCCGAATCGGAACCGAAAGTCTTATAAATAGACTTTTTCTTTGACTACCGGTTCTGATTCGTACATGCATGTTAAGATCTGCATTTGAGCATATTTTAGACCAACTTTCATATATGTTAAACTCTCTGGAATTTTACATCTTGGTTCCATGTTTAACCGATCCATATGCATGTTACCGGTTTATGCTTAAAGTTGACTATTTTGCCCTTTTAATATAAAACGTGATTTTTGAAAAAGTGAAAGAATAAAATCATTTGTTACTGATCTATAAACATGCACCGAAAATTTCATATCAGTTTGTGGCCTAGTTTAAGAGATATGCTCAATATCGTAAATCACAAGCTTTATGTTAAGTAAATAGCGCATTTAGCGCAAAGCCTATTTTAACCCACTTTTTGGTGTCAAACTTTTATACACTGATGTCATATATTATTTTGAGATTTTTAAAGATTTTTATTTAATTTTTGGCTGATCGTATCATAGGTCTCTAAGCTTAATTCGGTAAATACCGATTTTGCCCTTTTGGCCATAAAACGAGTTTTATAAATCCGGTTGACCCCAAACCACTTCCTACTGATTTTATTTATTAAATAAAGTATGTTGAACCTTCTGGAAGTATAAAAATCTCAGCTTTCTTTTACAAACCCGGAAACGGCTCTAAACCGCCTTTTTAGGCATTTTTAACGCATAGTATATACTATAACCATATCAAGCATATAAGAATTATACCTACTGATGTAATGAGCATATTTTCATATAAAAACAGTAAGTACAAATTTTATAAACTCAGATTTCCAGTTTTGGCATTTTAGCCCTTGTGAAATTACCAAAATGCCCCTAGGGTGTATAGTTTGGTTTTAAATAGTAAGTTTTATATTTGAGTCATACCCTACTGATATACCATGATAAGTTAAGTATATTTTTTGTATAAATCAGACCCATAACTCAGATTTACAAATAAACTCTTTTATAACCTTTTAAATGACCAAAATGCCCTTACGAGGCGTAAATTGAGTTTAAATACATTCGGGGCATAATAGAAGATATCTTGCTGATACTTTAACATATTTAAAGCATATCAACTCAGGAAACTTGCATATGACTCTCATGGTCGCCCGTAACGCACTTTTCGCGTTCGGTTCGGTTTATGTAACTAGTTTGCATAAATTGGCCGAAACGGGTCAAACATTATCCTTTTTGTCTCAAAATCCAGAATGTGTTTAGTAAACCCATATTATACAAGTCTTCAAACTTGTCGGGTCAAATTCACATTCCATCCGGTCTTCGCTTAATCGTGCGTGAACCGTATCGTCATTAAAACTAACCGGTCTAGGCTTAGGCTTAAATAAAGACCCGTTAGAAATCTAATAGGTTATTATAAACCTTTTGTTCCAGAATAAGAAGAACCAGTAAAAGCTATCTCCACTGCTATTTGTGAATTTATACTATACGCAGGTAAATACCTTTTGACTTAATTTCCCTATACGGGCTTGGGTTACGGTATATAAAATACCGCTTGATCGAGCGTTAAATCCTACACCCTTGGGTGTTTAGTTTGAATAATTTGTGCGGCTCGTTTAAACAGTCTTGCTTACTTTAAGCCTTTGGGGGGGTTAATGACCATGTCCCGGATATCCTTGGCATCATCTTACGAGATGGCCACGACCAGAGAACGGGGTGTAGGCGTGCACCCGTCAGTGTATAACTCGCTTATGTGGTGTGTCCATTGATCTTTAGCCCGGACTAGATCCGGGCCACTGAACGCAAGTAACATGTAATTCGTTC
The DNA here is from genome assembly GCA_030545235.1 of Helianthus tuberosus. Taxonomy (NCBI): domain Eukaryota; kingdom Viridiplantae; phylum Streptophyta; class Magnoliopsida; order Asterales; family Asteraceae; genus Helianthus; species Helianthus tuberosus. Next base: position 202,314,326 of record CM060351.1, on the reverse strand, counting down.
ACATGATTAATATATTAAATAATTGACCCAAGTTAATAAAAATGTTTTGTGCCTTGTGCATTTAAATCAATTTTCAACCTTTTCAAAATGAGTCAGTCGAATTGTATTTACCAGTGTAAACTGACGTATTTTTCCCAAAAGATTAAGTGCAGGTACTATACGAAATAGGCTGGCAGGCTTCTAGAGCGTCCACAATAAGTCACGCAGCTTGGGCGACATTAAACTGTTGAACAATTATCCTATTTTATTTTTCGATCCGCCTGTGGATCCGTTTCGACTACTTGTGATAATTAATATTACACTTCTATTTAAAGTTGAAACGAATCTATCTTTTGCTTCCGCTGTGCATTATTATATTTTGTTGTTTGTCTATGATGATACCAACTACGTCACGATACCCCCACCGGTGACACGTGGAAATTAGGGGTGTGACATGACTTGAATAATCTTGTCCGTTTTTTCTTGTACTATCTCTGGTCCAGATAGTTGTTTTTCTCCAATTTATGCCCAACAGACGGAAGTTCGGCACTTTCGTCCATAAAGTGCTTCAAATGGTGCGACATTGATACTGGTATGATAGCTGTTATTGTAGGAAAATTCTATTAATGGTAAATGATCGTCCTAATTTCCTCCGAAATCAATTACACAGGCTCTAAGCATATCCTCCATTGTCTGAATTATCCTTTCGTTTTGTCCGTCTGTTTGATGATGATAAGCTTTGCTTAGTTATAACCTGGTTCCCATTGCTTTTTAGAAACTGGTCCAAAAATGGGAAGTAAAACGGCTATCTCTATCAGAAACAATAGATAAAGGAACTCCATGTAATGTAACTATTTCATTTACATATAACTTGGCTAATTGTTCCATACTGAAAGTTTCCTTCATAGGTAAGAAATGAGCAGATTTGATTAATCTGTCTACAATCACCCAGATTGCATCATTACCTTTTCGTGTCTTGGGTAATTTAATAATAAAGTCCATTGTTATCAATTCTCATTTCCATATTGGCATTTCTAGTTGCTGCAATAAACCTGAGGGTTTCTGATGTTCAGCTTTAACCTGTGAACAAGTTAGACACTTAGCAACATAGGTTGCTATATCCTTTTTCATTCCTATCCACCAGAAATTATTTCTTAAGTCTTGATACATTTTATCATTACCAGGATGTATCGTATACTTTGACTTATGGGTTTCTTCTAAAATTTGGTGGCATAGGTTTCCTTATTTGGGTATCCAGATTCTTTTTCTTATAGAATCTCCAAATTCCATCTGTTCCTTGTTCTAATTCCTTAATCATTCCTTTTAATCTTTCAGTATCGTCCTTGATTACTATTTCCTGTATCTCTCTAATTTGCTCATTTAAATCTATCTGCAGATTTAACTTGAGAGAACGTACTCGTCTTGGCTTTTCATGATACTTTCGACTTAAAGCATCAGCTACTACATTAGCCTTTCCTGCATGATACTGGATATCACAATCATAATCACTAAGAATCTCCATCCAGCGTCTCTGTCTCATATTTAACTCCTTTTGCCCAAAAACATATCTTTGACTCGTATGATCGGTGAAGACAACAAACTTGCTCCCGTAAAGATAGTGTCTCCAAATCTTAAGGGCAAAAATTATGGCTCCTAACTCTAGATCATGGGTTGTATAATTTTCTTCATGGTTCTTAAGCTGTCTAGAGGCATAAGCTATAACCCTTTTGACGTTGCATCAACACACATCCATAACCTAACTTAGAAGCGTCACAATAGACTATCAAGTCTTCAGTTCCTTCTGGTAACACGAGTATAGGTGCGTTGGTTAACTTTTGCTTTAGCATCTTAAAGGCTTCCTCCTGTTTTGGCCCTCATTCAAACTTAATTGATTTGCAGGTCAATTTGGTTAAGGGAATGGCTATTCTAGAATTTTTTTTGAATAAAACGTCTATAATAACCTGCTAGTCCAAGAAAACTTCTTACTTCTGTTGGTGATTCAGGGACTTTCCACTTAGTAATTGCCTTGATTTTTGTGGGATCTACATGAATTCCTTCATGATTAACCAGGTGTCCAAGGAATTGCACTTCCTTTAACCAAAATTTGCATTTTAAAAATTTAGCGTAAAGCTTTTCTTTTCTCAGCAAATTCAGAAGTATAAACAAATGCTCTGCATGATCTTCTTTACTCTTAGAGTAAATAAGAATATCATCTATAAAGACAATTATGAATTTATCCCGATATGATTTACATATTCTGTTCATCATGTCCATAAATGTGGCTGGGGTATTGGTTAAACCAAATGGCATGACTGTAAATTCATAATGATTGTACCTTGTTCTGAAAGCAGTTTTAGGAATGTCCTCTTCCTGTACTTTCAGTTGATGATATCCTGATCTTAAATCTATCTTAGAAAAGAATCAAGCTCCTTGAAGTTGATCGAACAGATCATCGATTCTCGGTAGTGGGTACCGATTTTTAATCGTAACCTTGTTCAATTCCCGATAATCAATGCACATACGCATTGATCCGTCCTTCTTCTTGACAAACAAGACTGGTGCGCCCCATGGTGATGAACTAGGCTGTATGAAACATTTTTCCAGAAGTTCTTCCAACTGTTTCTTCAGTTCTTGCATCTCCGTTGGTGCTAAACGGAAAGGTGTCTTGGCAATTGGTGTTGTCCCTGGTATTAGGTGAATTCTGAATTCAACCTTTCTATCTGGCGGTAATCCAGGTAACTCTTCTGGAAAAACATCTGAAAATTTAGATTACGGGAATATCTTTTAATTCTTGTCCTTTAGTGTTAATGATTATGGAAATCATATACACTAATGATCATTTCCTTGCATAGCTTGCTGCTTTCATCACCGAGATGAATTTTGTGGACCTAGTTGGCTTATCTCCGTTAATTGTGATCTTTTCACCCTTTGGTGTACTTAATTGCATTGACTTTTGATCACATAGAATGCTGGTGTGATTGGCTTCCAACCATTCCATTCCTAATACGATATCAAATCCAGTCAGATTCATTAGATAAAGGTTAGCAATAAAATTATGGTTTAAAATTTCTATTCTTGCTCCCTGTAAGATTTCAGTAATCTTAATGGATTCTCCATTTTCCATCTCTACCAGACAATCTTGTTGAAAATTAGTTAATGGTTGATTGAGAAATTTGCAGAAAGAAGTATTGATAAAACTTTGGTTTGCACCAGAGTCAAATAATACTTTAGCAAAAATATCATTAACTAAAAACGTACCGGCAATCACATCCGGAATCATCGTGGCTTCTTTAGCTGTTAGAACAAATGGTCTGGCATTCTTAGTAGTTTTGCTGTTTGTTGCTAGAGCTAGTTTCGGACAGTTCGGTTTTATATGCCCAGTTTCTCAACAATTGAAGCATAGCCTATTGCTGGGTTTCTTCCTACAGTCTTCTTCCTTGTGTCCATACATTTTGCAGAAGTTGTAGTATATTGAGCATCTTCCCGAGTGCTTCTTTTTGCAGTACTTACAGTAAGGTGAAGAAGTAGAACCTGTACTTTTTTCACGGTAGGTATTCCCATAACGAAATTCTTGGGTAAGTCGTTGGGCTAGGTTCTTTCTCTTGTTTTCTTCTTGCGTACGTACCAATTCGTCAGTCAAGGTATTGGCTAGTTCTACTGCTTCTTCTATGGTTTGTGGTCTAGCTGCCTTGACTACATGTCTGATTTCGCTAATTAATCCCCAGATATAACAGGAGATTAATACTGGTTCTGGTGAGGCTAGGGTTGGTACTATTCTAGCATATTCTAAGAATATGGTAGTGTAACATTTGCAGTCTATTCCAGTCATTTTAAGATTTAAGAACTTATTAGCGATTTGTTCTTTTTCATGAGGAGGACAAAATTTCCTTTCGACTATGTCCTTAAAGTCGGTCCATTCCATATTATAAATTTTATCACTTCCTCTAGACTGAAGAACGGCATTCCACCACTCTAGAGCTGCATTCTTAAAAAGATTAGAACAAAAATAATCTTATCTTCATGTGCACATTTGCTTATTTTTAAGACTGCTTCTGTCTTTTCTATCTAACGTAAAGCTGCAATGGCTCCTTCATTGCCAGAGAATTCTATTAGTTTGCAAGACTAGAATTCTTTGTAAGAACAACCATATGACATGGCTCATCTTCTTTTTGGAATAGGTATGTGGATTAGCGGTTCATTATTCACGCTGTGACTTGGTTCAGTAGGTGGACGTTTACTTCCACTTACAGTTTTATTATTTTCTGCTTCTTTAACAGTTTTGATAATATATGGCATAGCATCTATAATTCCTTGTGCTACTATATGGTGAATGACACTGTTATCTACTTGATTTCCATTATTATCATTATTCGGGTTTTCTTGATTTACTTCATTGTCCATCTGTATTGTAAACATTTATCAGGTATTAATATCACAGAATAAGGTTTAATGCAAACAATCATACAAACAAATTGATCAAAAACGTCGAACATTGCGACTTTACTCTTTTTATATATCTATATATGCATCGATTACAAATCACGACTGGAAATTTAAACACACTAGTAATTATGCATCGATAGGTATTAGGTTATCTATTTTAGTTGATTTTTTTTTCAAACTACACACACACACACACACACACACACACACACATATATATATATATATATATATATATAGGGGATGGATCATGAGAAAACTAGTTTAAATGAGAAAACTAAAAAACTAACTAAAAAAGCCTAAAAAACATACCAAATTTTTTTTAATTTCTATAAAAAAATCGCAGGTTTTTATACCTGGAAAAAAATTTTCAAAAAAAAAAAATAATAATTTTTTTGTTGTATTGCACATGTGCACTATTACGGATATAGTGCACATGTGTAGTACACATATAATGCACATGTGCAGTACAACGAAATTTTTTTTTAAAAATTTTTTTTATATATAAAAACTAGAGATTTTTTTATAAAAAATTGTAAAAAAAAAATTTGGTATGTTTTTTAGCTTTTATTTAAGTTTTTTTTAGTTAGTTTTCTAGTTTTCTCATTTATATGTAGTTTTCTCATGATCCTCTCCCTATATATATATATATATATATAATTAGGTGCCGTTCATCCAAAACTGCATTTCTCGCTCGTCATACTTCCACACGAGCTTCTCTCCTATCTGTCGTATCCTCTCTCCTTCTTCCACTAGTTCTTCGCCATATCTGCGGAGTTCCTGCACATTTTCTTCGCTCATGGGTGGTAGTGGTGCTAGTACTGGGTCAGGGTATCGAGGTATGGGTTCTCCATATGGGTACGGGTTGCTTAACACACTTTGAATATACCTGCCATCGTTCCAAAACGGATCGAAAGGATTAAGGTCGGTATACTGTGCTATGGGCTTTGGTATCGATTCTTCCTGAGGATATAGTTCCTGATATACCCTATTGTCATCTTCCCATGGATCATACTCTAGAGGATTAGGTGCTGGGATTCTAGGTATTTCGTTAGGGTCAAATGCTGGTATGGGGAATTGGTTTTCCTGGTTAGGTTCTATCTCCATTGGTTGGGTTGGAAATAATGGCAACGGTTGTGGTTCAACTATTTGATCAAGGTTTGGATCTGCTGCGGTGGTGGATAGCATATGGAAATCTGCCAATTGTATATTAACTGCTTTCTGGGTTTGGGCATTCATTTCTCTATTGGCTTTTGTTAACGATCTCTGTTGTTGTAACTTCTTCATCCTCTTTCTCCTCTCATGTGCTCCCCTACTAAAGCATCCTCTCTTTTTCGGAGGGAATGGTTCCTCGGATTGTGCCTTAAAGATGAAAATTCCTTCCTCAGTATCAGCAGAATACCCCGAAGGAGTAGGCTGTGATGAGGTTCCTTCATTCTTTGGGGAACTAGCTAATTAACGGTAAGCGTCAGATGTACCTTGCTCACTCATACTGTATACTAACAGATTGTCAAATAACACAAAACAATAATATACATATTTACACAGTCACATAGATTATTTCCTAACATAATTGATAAAAATCTGGCGAGTGCATCCCAGTTTAATCAAAACAAGCTTTTATAATTTGACAGTATTGAGAGCGATTACAATATTTATATCTACCCAATTACCACCCACGGTACTGTCAATCCTGACTTGTGGTCATGCTACCATTCACAACACTAACAAGTAATGTATACAAAACCCCAACATACCGACAGTAATTGTAGAATACATAGACTCAATCACTGTTATCATAATTTAAAACATTTGAGGTTTTGGTAAAACAGTTTGGTAGAAAAAGAGAATGACTCACTTTGCTGACTTAGAAAATACTATAGCTTCCTGGTGATTTCCTGGTTATAATCTATTAAAATTAAACAATGCACACGTGTTAGTAAGATAACCCAAATTACATTAGCCATACAACCGAGACAGAACTCTAATGAACTGAGTCAGGCAGAGCCTTGACATGCGTTACGGAGCCCTAGATCAATCGGGTAGAATAACCAATATGTAACTAGGGGGTTATAATACTTACAACGAGGCAGAGCTTCGCTTTTTAGGGGTATAATACCCGAGTATTTTATCTTACTAGAGATTTGAGAAAGAAAGAAATTCTGAACGAGAAACAAATAAGGTTGAGACTTCAATTTATACGTCTGATCAGGGGCGACTCGCGCCCTGCGACCCCCTCTTCCATCTGTCTCGTGGCCCGCGAGAGGCTAGGCTAGGTCCTAGCTTTGGTTAGTCAACTATATAGGTTCGTCGGGTGTAGTGCCACGTGGCACGCTGTGGTCTCGCCATCTGACCCTCGGTCGCGCCCCGCGAAGCACGCAACCAAGTTGGTTACGGCCCGCGAGCGACCTTCTATGTTTGTTTTATTTGATTTTTGTTGAAATTAATATTATTTAGGGTTGTTTCTCATATACGGGGTATATTTTAAGGTGTCTAGGGTATATTAAGGGTATTAGGAGGGCTGTTAAAATTTATACCACCGATAAGTTGCAATATACCGGTATCAACCGGTGTACAGGACCGGCCCAATGTAAGTTTTGGTTTTTTATTTTACAATTTTATCAGGCCCATTGATTTTACTCCATAATATTAACCTAACGCCTTTTTATCTTCCTTGGTATACGTTCAGACGATCAAAATTCAAACCACCATTCATCCGTTCATCCCTTCGTCTTTTTCGACTATTCAGCACTTACGCTTCCAGTTGCTACTCCTTTCCCTCTTTTGAACTGGTAATTATTACAGTTTCTCCATCGTGCACTTTCACTTTCACTGTTATATTTAATGTGTGGGTTTAAGATAATTATTACAGTTTCTCCATCCTTTCTTTACAAAAACTACAAATGATCCTTCTCAACCTACTATTAAAAAGCTATGCAAAGTAAAGAAAAGGTACATGAGGTTAACTTGGTTATTGCTATGTGGTTCTATGATGCATGTATACCTACCTATAAATGCTTGTAATTCTCATTATTTTCAACTAGCTGTAGATAAAATAACATCTATAGGATATGGTTACAAAGCACCTAACTATCATGCTTTAAGGGTCAATCTGTTGAAAGATGCAATAACATCAGTTGGACTAATAATAGATTCATATAGAAGTGACTGGGTTGAAAGTGGTTGCACAATTATGAGTGATGGATGGTGGGATATTAGGCATCGACACTTGATTAATTTCTTAGTTTATTGTGAGAAAGGAAGTTCATTTCTTAAATCCGTAGACGCATCTGATATTGAGAGCAATACTGTGAATTTGTGTAATTTGTTTGCTGAAGTTGCAAAAATGGTTAGGGTTAAGAATGTAGTTCAGATAGTTACTGACAATGCTGCTAATTACAAGGCAGCTGGTAAAATGTTATGTGAAAAATATCCTTCAGTTACTTGGACACCTTGTGCAGCTCACTGTCTTAATCTTGTGTTAAAGGATGTTTCAGAGTTGGATAATGTTGCAAAGTTGGTTAAACTTGCATCTAGGATTACTGTTTTTATTTATAATCATAAGATGTCGTTAAATTGGTTAAGAAAAAGAGAGGGTTGGACATAAATCATTCGTCCAGATCCTACCCGGTTTGGTACGACCTTCATTACATTAAAAAGTTTGGTAGATCATAAAATGACTTGCAAGCTCTTGTCATATCTAATGAATTTAAAAAGATGTCAAAACTGGGGAATGCAATTGAATGTAAAGATGTTGTCATGAATGAAACTTTTTGGAGCAATTGTTTGATTACTGTGACAGTAATGGCTCCTTTGTTGAGGGTTTTGCGTTTGTGTGATATGGACGAAAAACCTTCTTTGCCATATGTCTTTGAGGGGATAAATCAGGCAGATAAGGGAGTTAAGGCAATATTTAAGGGAAATGAACATTTGTATAAGCCATATACAGATATAATAGATGCTCGATGGAAAAAGATGTTATGTTCTAGTATTCATTATGCGGCATATGTGACAACTGGAAAAAATAATGGTAATTCCGTACAACTTAAACACTCGATTTAACGTTAATTTCTCTCATTACGATTTAATTATTGCATGATTAGGTCGTATAAGATCTAGCAATCGTAGGACATGGTTAAAAATGCTAAACAATATTAACACAATCGCTTTGTCGCGAAAAAACCGCAAACTATGTCCTAATATGTTGGCAAAATGCTGAAAACACTATTCACCGGATCACACTATTCATACCAGCTAGTTCTGAAAACTGTCCAAACAAGCAATGAATGGCATGAAAGATTATTATAGATGGAATAATAAAAACCCCTAACTAGGGGCACCAAATGATAAAACATATAAACTTTAAAAAAAAGTATATTTAAAAGGTGTTCGTTCTGCGCCAAACTGTAACCGAATAAAATGTCTGCGACACAATAATTCAGCATTTTAATGTTCGTAGGACTCGTAAATAATATATTACATCTTAAATAAGCTTGAGGATATCAATGGGATATCCGAAATATAAACTCACGGTGCTACGCTGCAAGTTTCACACATTGTCCAAGTTCGAGCCGTAGGCGAATAAATTATATTCCTACCATCTAATCTCCTAAACTAAAATACTAGCAAACTAGTTAGCGATATTTTGGCGTCGTAAACGCCTTGAATAGACTCCATAAATTCAATGGTAAATTAAAACCATTGCTCCCGGTATTATATAGTATCTTTTATATATCACCCCATATCGAACCGACGAGTGAACTAGTGGTATTTGTACCATCCATAATCAATACCCACTAAACTAGTTAACTAGTTAGACTTTATTAAAAATCATAAACTACCACTAACTTCCCTAATTAAACTATTTAGCATAATGGCTAAAATATCTACAAAATTAACCAATTTTTGCACATGTTTTATATGTTAACAAAATATATATATATATATATATATATATATATATATATATATATATATATATATATTTTAAACCTAATATCCCCTTACGGTTTTGAAGGGGCCCAAGGGGCACCCAACATGGTGATTTTGAGAAGATATGAGGTATGGTGCATGAAACCATGTCTTGACTTCATGACCATCAAGTATTACAAGTAACCTCACACCTTACTTCTAGTATTTACCAAAAACTCAAAACTAACACCTCCTTCCTCCCCTTCACCTCACGGCAGCCCTAACATCCTCAAACCCTTTCTTTTTCATCCATTAAATTGATACTTTTAACCACTAAAATCTCATTCCAAGACCCCTCAAGGAAGGTGCATGCATGGAGGATTCTTAGGACTTTATTTGGAACTTATTCTTGACAACTAGGAGCTTGTTTTCTTGATCATCTTTATCTAGTTCATCTACTAGATTCTTGCAAAATTGTAATATGACATATGTGTCACTGCGACCATCAAACGAATACCAAGCCAATGAGATATTGTGTTTCATACTTGGGATCTGTAAAAATATGTGTATCATTTGCACATATCAATTTTTGTTCAATTTCAAACTCTACATCGCTTTCTGGAGAGTTATACGCCAACTGGTGCGTAAACGTAATCAGTTTAATGCGACAAACACTCCGGAACATCAACATATGCTTAACATACCTTAAATAACCTCTACATAACTTAGAAATAAGTTTTGAAGGCTTTGGTATGGCAAAATCAAGTTTAATCGCTTACAGGGACTAAATTCGACAAACTGCGAAAGTATGACGATTCGTACTAGAATAGACATTCTGGAACATGAACATAAGTTAAACATACCATAAATATTCTTTACATAGCTTAGAAATAGTGTGCTAAAATAAACTTTTGGGTCATTCAGGGACTAAAAGCGTCAAAAAGTGCACAAGTTTGCATGTTCGCGCATAACTTACATTCTTAATACATCCGGACATCCAAAAATTTATGTAAGCATTAAAATATTTTATTTTAGTGTTTGGCATGATAAAATTCCATTCGTCTCTTAATTTGGATCGTTTTTGCGTTCGTTACGACTTCCGTCGTAATTAAGCGAATAACGCAACCGTACGACCAAACGAACCGACATCCGAGATGTTTTTGAGCATATTTTAAGTTCCCTATACTTTAACTTTATTTTAGAGCCTTGAAATGGGGTTAACGGGGCTTAAAAGTGCCAAAAAAATCAAGTTTTACAAGTGTAGGGACCATTTTTTGAAATTTCTGGCAGATTCAATAAACCTAGTCCATTTTGAAGTGTTGATGGTTTTAACCCATGGTTTTACAAAACCATGGGCTGGTATTCAATGAACATAGTCCATATTAGGGGCTCCCATGGTTTTAGAAAACCATGGGCACACATGTAAGGTCCAGATCAAAGCTCAGTTTTCGATGAACGATCTTAACGGTTCTTGAATTCCTATAAATACCCACCCTCACTTCCTCCCAAAGCACACTTGAATCTGATTTTGGCTCTCTAAGTTGAAGTTTATGCTTCATACCTGAGAGTAAATCGGATCAAGAGCTTGCGGGGACCTTCTGTAAGTATTCTTTCGTTCTTTTCATTCGTTTTTGTCGTTAAAGTCAAACTGCGTTTGACATTCTGCTTTGACCAGTTTATGGTCAACGCGAAGTTTGTTTGAACTTCATAACGTGAGTGTAATCAAGATGGTTATAATCCCTAGTGACTATACCTACTGATTACCACGTTATCAAGGCTCAGTGACGAGTCGTAGTTTTGGCCAAAATGCGTTTTCTCACGTATTTTGTAACCAAACTACTCTAGGATATCAAAACCGTTTGTTTTGATATCAAAACCTGTTTTCTAACTAAACTAAACATGTTCTAGCATGTTTAGCTCGTCATTTTTTTTAGATTAGTGTTTGTGTGGAGCCGAAAGCCAAGCGGACTAAACACCCGCTTAGACTTTCGAACACGACCCGTTTGGTCGATCATTAGGATTCGACCAAACATGTTAAGCGACCATAGTAGCGTAGGGAATAACCTTCCGAGGTTATACCTTATGCTCACTTAGGTTTGATTAGTCGCATGATAGGTAGTTTATATGCCTTAGGTAAATTACCAAAATGCCCTTTTTACGCCAAAATTCATTTTAAGCCTATGTAACATAATTTTTGATATCTAAACTGATTTAGCAACAATATTAGACATGTTAAGGCATATTTTACTTATCATAGGGCTAGTTAGGCATTCCGAACGCGTTTTACGCGAACGACGCGTTAAAGTAGCATAAGCTACCTAAACGGGTCGTAATGGGTCGTAAGCACTTAGATTAGGTTTCATTTTAGTATGTAGGCTTTGTTAAACCATATTACATGAGTTCCCACACTCATTGGGTTTACGAACCCTCATTCTATCCGATCCTCCGATGTAGGTCCGGTTTATTAACATAGTTACCTATATTAGGTGCCGTTTGATTCCGTGATCTTCTAGCTTGCTTGGTGGTTATCCTAAAACTTCTAAGCAATCTCAAGTGAGTACATAGACCCCTCTTTTACTGTTTTCAAACTGTTTTGGGGTGAAACACATGTGCCTGCTTGTTACTTTCGTGCTTTCCTGTTTTCACATCATATACTTACTATGTTCATTAGTACATTTGTAGTACATGATTTACATTACATTGTTTTGCTATGTATGTTGACTGAGCATGCTAGCACATTGATTTACATGACTTTTCTGCTTTGTATGTTAACTTAGCATACTTAGTACACTGCTTTACATGACATTTTGTTGCATATGCTCATCCAGCATATGGACACATTGTTTTATATTACATTTTGTTGCATATGCTCATCCAGCATATGGACACTTTGTCTTGTACATTTTTACTTGTGGTTTAAGTAGCCTCATTTTACTTACCATCATAACATTGTTTACACATTACATGATTTACATTTTGAACCGTTTGTAACCATTTGACTATGTGAACCGTTTGTAATCATTTGATCATGTGAACCGTTTGTAACTGTTGAACCGTGTGAACCGTTTGTAACTGTTGATTGACATGAACCGTTTGAAATATGTTTGAACCGTTGGGTTTGGTAAAGTGATTTAAGTAACGAGGCGACGTGTAATACGATAAAAACATGGTGGATACGCCGCTGGTACTTCCTATATATAAGTGCTTTTATGGTATTACATATCGTAGCGTTATTTAAACCATTTCAGTTTAGACATATTACATTTACAACTCATTTTCACATAAACATCGTTTTACAAATAACTTAATTCATACAAACTCATTTTACTTGGTTACTCACTTAACCATACATTATTCTTTTATATACACATCATTTGATTTATCCGTTGCTTTTCAAATGATTTATGAAAGGAAACACTCAACAAGATTCATGACTACTTTTCATTAAACAGTTTCTTCAAACTCAAGTCATGAATCATATTTTTCACAAAACCTATGTATCTCACAGGCATTTTTATGTTGACGTACCTATTTTCACATGTGTTTTCAGGAGACTTTGGCGTAGGATGATCGAGACACACTTAGGCGGACCTGTGCCTTAGTGACTTAAAACGAAGCAAGAACTAGTTAAATTATGTTATGTACTCTTTGTTCTTTTTTTAAGACAATGTAACTCTCTTGTTGATAAATAAAACGTAACTTAAATTTCCATGGTTGTGAAACAATTAATTCTGTTACAACACTCCCCGACGTTTCCGCCACGTTTTGTTGTTTTACGTGGTCGGGGTGTGACAGAAAAGTTGGTATCAGAGCCAATGGTTATAGGGAATTAGGTTATTAGTAATGCTTTGACCTAGACTATAACCTTTCTAGGACCCTAACACAAGTTATCTTATGTTTAGATCTTAAAACATGCACTTCACCTATCCTTAGGTGATAACCACAACGGGGACATCAATTCCGAATCCGCCTTGAAAATTGATCATCTGTTCTTGGATGATTGATTACTAGGTTTTGAACCCTCTGTTGTAAGGTTTTGAACCCTCTGTTGTAAGGTTTTGAACTCTCTGTTATAAGGTCTTGAACCCCTTTGAGTTTTCAAAATCTCGTCAAAGTTTTGGGTCCTAAATAGTGTGAACACGTGCAAACTGGAAGAGTGAATGCCTGTACCCTGGGTTTTCTGTCTAAGGCTAGAGTGTTCGTACAAATCCACATAATCGGACCAGTCACTCTTACCTGGGAACTCTTGGGGTGAGTGTTCACTTATAGGCGAGCATGTCTTCGCGATACATTATTTTTGACCCATTTACTTTGATTAGTCACAATGTGTCGTTTGTTTGCCTTGTGGTAACAAACAAATTACCACCATCTTTGCTTTTGTCAAATTTTTGTATCACCTCATCCTTTTCATCTAATCATCTCGCTCGTTTCCTTTCATGTTTCCCTCCTTTAGAATGCCTCCTCGACGCGACAATCAGATAGCGAATGCCGAACTGGTGGAAATCATCGCGCAGCAAATGGCTGTTGCCTTCCCAAATGTTATTGCTCAACTAAACCAAGCCAACAACAATAATAATGCTCCATGCAATTTCAAGAGTTTCAATTCGGCTAAGCCACACAAGTTTAGTGGTTCTGAAGGAGCAACTGGGCTCCTACAGTGGTTCGAGAGCACTGAGAGTACGTTTCGTCACGTTCAGTGTCATGATAATCGCAAGGTCGAGTTTGCTTCCAGTGTGTTTCAGAAGAGGGCTCTTACATGGTGGAACGGGGTTATGAGAGACCGTGGTGCTGAGGTTGCTTTAGCACAGACTTGGGCCGAACTTAGGGCCCTTATGATGAAGGAGTTCTGTCATCGTCATGAACTGAGGGCATTAGAAAGGGAATTTGACGATCTTAAGCAAGATAGCGGTGAGCATCGAGCCTACACGGACCGTTATGAGGAGTTAAGTCTGTTATGCCCAAACATGGTCACGCCTTTGGATAAGGCAATCGAAAAGTACATTGATGGCCTCCCTGACCCAATACAAGACATTGTGACAGGTAGCAACCCTACTACAGTTAGACAGGCCATTGAGCTATCTGCAACCTTGACTGAATCTCAGATTAGGAAAGGTAAACTTTTCCAAAAAAGTGACAAGAAACCGATTGAAGAATCAAAGACCATGGATGAACAGACTGGATCCCCTAAGAAGTTAAAGAAGCAAAAGGCTTCTCAGAACTTCGCCGTTGTAACAACTGTGCTTGTAATCACTATGAACAGTTCTATTATCAATAAAACAATGTTATTTGATCCCAATGTTTTTTTGATTGTGTTTTACATTTTTCATGTTTTGATTTTTGTTCAATTCCAAACTCTACATCGCTTTCTAGAGAGTTATACGCAAACTAGTGCGTAAACGTACTCAGTTTAATGCGAGAAATACTCTGGAACATCAACATATACTCAACATACCTTAAATAACCTTTACATAACTTAGAAATAAGTTTTGAAGGCTTTGGTATGGCAAAAACAAGTTAATTCGCTTACAGGGACTGAATATGACAAACTACGAAAGTATGTCAATTTGAACTGTAACGAACATTCCAGAACATAACCATAAGTTAAACACACCTTAAATATCCTTTACATAACTTAGAAATAGGCTTTGAGGGGTTCGGTGTGCTAAAATAAACTTTTGGGTCATTCAGGGACTAAAAGTGTCAAAAAGTGCACAAGTTTGCATTTTCGCGCATAACTTACGTTCTGAATACATCTGGACATCCAAAAATTTATGAAAGCATGACTACATTATATTTTATTGATCGCCTTAAGAAAAATCCATTCGTCGCGTCATTTGGATCGTTTTTCGCACTTATGCGCATTCCGTCGTAATTAAGCGAACATCGCGTTCGTACGACCAAACGAACCATCACCCGGCATAATTTTTAGCATGTTTCATGTCCACAATGTTTAGGCAACATTTTAGGGCCTTAAAGTTGGCTTTACGGGCCTTAGAAGTGTCGGAAAAGGCCTTAAACACGTGCAGGGACTGAAACTGCCATTTTTGAAAGTTGTGTGCAGATCAGGAGGGCCAGGCGGCCCGCATTGTATTTGGCTGATCCTGAAGCGGGCCGCTTCCCACTATCAGACCAGATTAAATGTTTCTAAACACAAGTTGCAACTAATTGATTCTTAACCACATGTTTTAAGTTGATGTGTCACTAAGATAAGGAGCATATGTGGTTCCATAACATTCCGACAAGTGTACGCACGAGATTCGATCACGTTATTCAAGAAACGATCCTAACGGTTACCCGAAAACTATATATACCCCATGCCTTTCATTGTTTTAAAGCACTAGAATCTTATTAGTTGTGTTCTAAGTTGAAACCTTGTTTCATACCTGAACTATACTGATCTAGATTAGCATTCGGGGACCCTTCGTAAGTATTCTTTCGTTCTTTTCCTTATTTTTACTGCTTTTCGAGTCAGAAAGTCAAACTTTGTTTGACTTTCAGCGTTGACCAGTAATGGTCAATGCGAAGTTCGTTAGAACTTCGCAACGTGATTGTAATCACGATGGTCATAGTCCCTTGGGACTATGCCTACTGATTACCACGTTGTCTAGGGTCGTAGGGTAAGCGATCTAATAAATCGCTTATACCTCGAACCAGACCCAGTTTGGTCGATCATTAGGATCCGACCAAATACATTAGGTGACCATAGTAGGTAGGGAATAACCTTCCGAGGTTATACCCTATGGTCACATCGTTTAAGTAGTTGTATGATAGGTAGTTTATATGCCTTAGGTAAATTACCAGAATACCCTTTTCATGTATAATTGGTAATTTAGCATATGTAACCTAAACCTTTGTCACATAACTGATTATTTAACATGTTTAGGCATATAATACTTGTCATAGGACTAGTTAGGCGGTCCGAACGCGTTTCACGCGCACGACGCGTTAAAGTAGCATAAGCTTCCTAAACGGGTCATAATGGGTCGTAAACAATTATGTTAGGTTTCATTTAGTATGTAGGCTTTGTTAAACCAAATGACACGAGTCTCTACACTCGTTTGGTTTACGAAACCTCATTCTATCCAATCATCCGATTAAGGTCCGGTTATTAACATAGTTACCTATATTAGGTGTCGTTTGATTCCGAGATCTCTAGCATTGCTTGGTGGTTATCTTTATACAACTGAGCAATCTCAAGTGAGTACATAGACCCCTCTTTTACTGTTTTCCAAACTGTTTTGGGGTGAAACACATGTGCCTACTTGTTACTTTCATGCTTTCCTGTTTTCACATCATATACATGCTATGTTCGTTAGTACATTATAGTACATGATTTCATTTCATCTTCCTGCTAGGTGTGCCCATTGTGTGCATTACTTAGTACATTGTTTTACATGACATTTCATGCTAGGTGTGCCCATTGTGTGCATTACTTAGTACATCGTTTTACATGACATTTCACGCTACGTATGTTCATTTGATTACATACTTAGTGCATCGTTTTCACATGCTCACATTTTGTTATGACATTTGGTTTGTTTACATGGGACAATACATTCATTAACATTAGCTACGCCGTTCGTTAGTAGGTAGTGGTACCATAGGAATTGACAACTCCCGTTCCGGACATCCCAGGGAAAGGGGACAGAAAGGAATGACCGAATTCGTTGACATAAGACAGATAGACCTTTAATTTGTTTAAAGGGTTTATCACCACAGTCGCCAGGCTTGGATGTATGCATTTTCACAATACCGCATAAATGTTCATATTAAATAGTTGCATGCATTTACACAAGACATAGCCTTGATTTAAACCAAGTTTTTACTTCAATACTTTGTTTTTGTGCATATGGTTTAGTTGAGACATTTCACTTGCCATACATGACATTTTGACATAGACATTTGACATGGATATTTGACAGAGACATTTGACATGGATATTTGACATAGACATTTGACATGGATATTTGACATAGACATTTGACATGATTTACATCTTGACATAAACACCTTGACATATTATTCAATACATTAAACAATTTGGTTAAACATAGACTTCTTACATTGGTTGGTTTGGTTTGATTAAGTGATTAAGTAACGATGCGTGTGTAATATGATACAAGCATGGTGGATACGCCGCTGGTACTTCCTATATATAAGTGTTTGTATGGTATTACATGGCGTAACGTTATTTGAATCATTTCAGTTTGAGACATAGAACATTTTATACAAATAACATACTTTTCACAAGACATTGATTTACAAACAACTTATCTTATACAAACACATTTTTACATGGTTATTTATTTAACTTGACATTTACTTATACATATCATCTGATCTTATTGTTTTCAAATGATTTATAAGACAAAGCAAATTACAAGGTTCATGACTAAACATTTTTCTCAAACATAAGTCATGAATCTTGTTTTCACAAAACCTATGTATCTCACAGGCATTTTTATGCTGACGTACCTATTTTCACATGTGTTTTCAGGTGCTTTTCCATAGGATGTTGATCATGATACTAGGGCGGACCTGTGCCTTAGAGACTTTAAAAGATGATAGACTATGTTTAATTATGTTCTGAACTCGTTATTTTTCTGTTTTGAGACAATGTAACACCCTTGTTTAATAAATAAAATACAACTTTGTATGCCATGGTTATGAAACAATTAATTCTGTTGCGACACGCCCCGATGTTTCCGCCGCGATTTGTTGTTTTACGCGGTCGGGGTGTGACAGAAGAGTTGGTATCAGAGCCAATGGTTATAGGGAATTAGGTTATTAGTAATGCTTTGACCTAGACTATAACTTTTCTAGGAACCTAACACAAGTTATCTTGTGTTTAGATCTTAAAACATGTACATCACCTATCCTTAGGTGATTAACAAAACAAGGAACCAAAATTTTTCCGAAACGATTTTTGAAAAACAATCATCTGTTTTTGAATAAATTTTTACAAGGTTTTGAACCCTCAATTGTAAGGTTTTGAACCCTCTGTTATATGGTTTTGAACCCTTTTCAGTTTGGTTTTTGGCCTTGTGCCTTCTAAGTTTCAAAATCCCGTCAAACGTTTTGGGTTTTAAATAATGTGAACATGTGCAAACTGGAAGGGTGAATGCCTGTATTCTGGGTTTTCTGTCTAGGTAAGCACTTCGTATACATCTCAAACAGACGCGAGACCAGTTGTGCTTACCTGGGAATTCTTGGGATGAGTGTTCACTTATAGGCGAGCATGTCTTCATTTTACATTATTTCTGACCCATTTACTTTGATTAGTCACTGTGTGTCGTTTGTTTGCTTTGTGATACGGACGAATGACCACCATCTTTGCTTTTGTTGATTTTGTTTCATCTCATTCTTTTCATCCAATCATCTCACCCGTTTCCTTTCATGTTTTCCTCTTTTAGAATGCCTCCTCGACACGAGAACCAGATAGCTACTGCCGAGCTGGCAGAAATTATTGCGCAGCAGATGGCTGCTCAATTCCCAAATCTCTTTGCTCAATGGAACCAGGCCAACAACAACAACAATGTTCCATGCAAATACAAGGATTTTAACCAGGCTAAACCACTCAAGTTTAGTGGTTCTGAGGGAGCGACTGGGCTTCTTCAGTGGTTCGAGAGCATAGAGAATACTTTTCGCCATGTGCAGTGTCCGGATAATCGCAAGGTCGAGTTCTCCTCGAGCGTATTTCAGAAGAGGGCTTTGACATGGTGGAACGGGGTTATGAGAGACCGGGGTGCAGAAGTTGCTCTCGCACAGACATGGGCTGAACTTAGAGCCCTTATGATGAGGGAATTCTGTCCTCGCCATGAACAGCGAGTGTTGGAGAAAGAGTTTGATGTTTTGAAGCAAGATAGTGGTGAGCACAGGGCTTATACTGACCGGTTTGAAGAATTGAGTCTGCTTTGCCCAACAATGGTCACCCCACTCGACAAGGCTATCGAGAGATACATCGATGGCCTACCTGATTCGGTACAAGACATTCTTACTGGTAGTGAACCTGCCACACTCCGTCAGGCGATCGAGTTATCAGCGACATTGACTGAGTCGCACATTAGAAAGGGAAAGCTACACAGGAAGGGTGACAAGGGCAAGAAGCAGTCGGCTGACAAGGAAGATAGCAAGAAAGGTCAAAACTTGAATGGAAAGAACTCTGGTTCTTCGAAGAGGTCAAGGAAGCGTAAGGCTTCCCAAAATTTTGCTATCACTGCCCAAGCTAATCAGGCAGCTCTCAACCAACCCGCACAGCCGCCAGCAAAGAAACCCTATACAGGGAATGCACCTTTGTGCAATAGATGCAACAGTCACCACCAGCCACAACTTCCATGCCGTTTCTGTACTAACTGTGGGAAATCAGGCCATCTAGCCAATGTTTGTCGGTCTGCTCAGAATCCCGCGGTTCAGAACTCGGCTCAACAAGTTGCTCCGCAACAGGGTCAAGCCGCACGACCACAATACCCACCAGGTGCTTGTTACAATTGTGGGGATCTGACCCACTATAGGAATCGGTGCCCAAGACTGGCGAACCAGAACCAGAACCAGAACCAGAACCAGAATCCGGCTCCGGCTCCGGCTCGAGGCCGAGTTTTTAACATGAATGCCCAAGAGGCACAGGCTGACGATAATGTGGTGAACGGTACGTTCTTTATTAATAATCAGCCTGCATCTGTTCTTTTCGATTCTGGTGCCGATAAGAGTTTTGTGTCTTTGACTTTTGAACAAATGCTTCGCGTGTCTAGAACGAAACTAGTCAAATCTTTGACAGTAGAGGTTGCTAGTGGTAAACCCATTATTCTTGATTCTGTTCTTCACAACTGCCAGTTGAATCTTAACGACCATCTTTTTCCTATTGACCTCGCGCCTATGCAACTTGGAAGCTTCGACGTTATTGTGGGAATGGATTGGTTATCCAAGCATCACGCAGAAATAGTTTGTTCTGAGAAGATTGTTCGTGTGCCGCTTTCGTCAGGCGAGATTCTGCAGGTTCAAGGTGAGAAGCCTATCGGTGGTCTCAGACTCATGTCTTGTTTTAAAGCTCGGAAGTATCTGCAGAAGAACTATGTGGCTTTCTTAGCACATGTTACAGAAGATAAAGGCAAGGGTAAGACTATTTCAGATATTCCTGTCGTTCGGGATTATTCTGAAGTATTCCCTGAAGATTTACCTGGTCTACCTCCAGCACGCCAAGTCGAGTTCCGCATTGATCTCGTACCTGGTGCAAATCCCATTGCCAGAGCTCCATATCGTCTTGCACCGTCTGAGATGCAAGAGTTGTCTAAACAGCTTCAGGAGCTCTCTGACAAAGGTTTTATTCGTCCTAGCTTTTCACCCTGGAGTGCTCCCGTTCTTTTTGTCAAGAAGAAGGATGGATCCTTTAGGATGTGTATCGATTATCGTGAGCTTAACAAGCTTACCATCAAGAATCGATATCCTCTACCTCGCATTGACGATCTCTTTGATCAGCTACAGGGCGCTTCTTATTTTTTGAAGATTGATCTGCGTTCCGGATATCATCAACTTCGGGTGCAAGAAGAAGACATTCCGAAGACAGCGTTCCGTACTCGTTATGGGCATTATGAATTCACAGTCATGCCTTTCGGTTTGACTAATGCTCCTGCTGTTTTCATGGACTTAATGAATAGGGTCTGCAAACCTTATTTGGATCAGTTCGTCATTGTTTTTATCGATGATATCTTGATTTACTCTAAGACGCGAGCTGATCACGAGCAGCATCTTCGTCTTACTCTGGAACTCCTGAAGAAAGAGCAACTTTTCGCCAAATTCTCCAAGTGCGAATTTTGGCTTAAAGAAGTTCAATTTTTGGGACACATTATCAACGAACGAGGTGTTCATGTAGATCCCTCCAAGATCAGTGCGATTAAGGATTGGGATACGCCTACTACTCCTACTGAAGTTCGTTCTTTTCTTGGTCTAGCGGGTTATTATCGCCGCTTCATAGAAAACTTCTCTAAGATTGCAGTTCCTCTAACTGCTCTAACTCAGAAGAAAATGCCCTTTTACTGGGGATTCAAACAAGAGGAAGCTTTTCAACACCTGAAGCAGAAGCTTTGCGATGCGCCTGTACTATCATTGCCTGAGGGTGATGATGATTTTGTCGTGTATTGTGATGCATCTAAATTGGGTCTTGGCTGTGTTCTAATGCAAAGGAACAAAGTCATAGCCTATGCATCAAGACAATTGAAGATACATGAGAAGAACTACACCACTCATGATCTTGAGTTGGGTGCAGTTGTTTTCGCTCTCAAGATCTGGAGACACTATTTGTACGGTACAAAATGTGTGGTTTTCACTGACCACAAAAGTCTTCAGCATATCTTCAACCAGAAAGAACTCAACATGAGACAGCGACGTTGGGTTGAGCTTTTAAACGACTATGACTGCAAAATTCGCTACCATCCTGGTAAGGCGAATGTCGTAGCTGATGCATTGAGTCGTAAGGAACGTACTAAGCTTCATTGTGTACTTGTTCAATCTGTTATTCAAGCTCGATCCGATATTCAAGCCCGCATTTCTCAAGCTCAGCAATCTTGTGTTTCACAAGGTTTGATGGATAAGGAATTTCCCTATCACATAACACCTGCTCTTGAACTGAAGGACAATGGGTCATATTATTTCATGGACCGTTTGTGGGTCCCAAGCCAGGATGATCTTCGTACCTTGCTTATGGATGAAGCCCATAAGTCTCGCTATTCTATTCACCCGGGCTCAGATAAAATGTATAAGGACCTTCGTACTCACTATTGGTGGCCTGGTATGAAGAAAGACATTGCCTTATACGTATCCAAATGCCTTACTTGTCTAAAGGTTAAGGCTGAACATCAGCGTCCTTCTGGTTTATTGGAGCAACCAGAGATCCCAGTTTGGAAATGGGAAAACATTACTATGGATCTCATTACTAAACTCCCGCGCACAAAGAAAGGTCATGATGCCATCTGGGTAGTCGTTGATCGTCTTACAAAGTCAGCACATTTCTTGCCAATCCGCGAGGATTTTCCTACTGACAGACTTGCTCAAATCTATGTAGATGAAATTGTAGCTCGACATGGTGTTCCTTTGAACATCATTTCTGACAGAGATGCTCGTTTCACTTCTCATTTTTGGAGAACCATGCAATCTGCCATGGGGACCCAACTTAATCTGAGCACAGCTTATCATCCGCAAACGGATGGTCAATCTGAAAGAACAATCCAGACTCTGGAGGATATGCTTAGAGCTTGTGTGATCGATTTTGGTGGTAGCTGGGATTCACATCTTAAATTGATTGAATTCTCCTACAACAACAGTTATCACACTAGCATCAGAATGGCTCCTTTCGAAGCTCTCTATGGTCGAAAATGTCGTTCACCAGTCTGCTGGAATGAGATTGGCGAGGCTCAACTTACTGGACCTGCCCTCATTTTAGAGACAACTGACAAGGTCAAGAAAGTTCGTGATAACCTTCAGGCAGCTAGAAGCCGTCAGAAGATTTACGCGGACCCAAAACGCAAAGCCTTGGAATTTCAAGTCGGTGATCGAGTATTACTTAAGGTCTCACCTTGGAAAGGTGTGATCAGATTTGGAAAGGAAGGAAAACTTGCACCTAGATACGTTGGACCATTCAAGATCGTCGAAAGAATCGGAAAGGTAGCCTACAGACTTGAGTTACCTCCTGAACTGGGAAATGTTCATCCAACTTTTCACGTGTCCAATCTCAAGAAGTGTACAGCTGATGAGAACTTCTCCATACCGCTTGACGAAATTCGTGTTGGCAAAACACTAAAATTTGTTGAGAAACCAGTGGAAATCATGGAACGTGAAGTCAAGTGGCTTAAACGCAAGCGCATTCCTTTGGTCAAAGTTCGCTGGGAAGCAAAACGTGGACCTGAGTTTACTTGGGAACGCGAAGATCAAATGAAAGCGAAATATCCACATCTTTTTCCACGAGTTTCCTCTAAATAAATTTCGGGACGAAATTTCCACAAGTAGGGGAGACTGTAACAACTGTGCTTGTAATCACTATGAACAGTTCTATTATCAATAAAACAATGTTATTTGATCCCAATGTTTTTTTGATTGTGTTTTACATTTTTCATGTTTTGATTTTTGTTCAATTCCAAACTCTACATCGCTTTCTGGAGAGTTATACGCAAACTAGTGCGTAAACGTACTCAGTTTAATGCGAGAAATACTCTGGAACATCAACATATACTCAACATACCTTAAATAACATTTACATAACTTAGAAATAAGTTTTGAAGGCTTTGGTATGGCAAAAACAAGTTAATTCGCTTACAGGGACTGAATATGACAAACTGCGAAAGTATGTCAATTTGAACTGTAACGAACATTCCGGAACATAACCATAAGTTAAACACACCTTAAATATCCTTTACATAGCTTAGAAATAGGCTTTGAGGGGTTCGGTGTGCTAAAATAAACTTTTGGGTCATTCAGGGACTAAAAGTGTCAAAAAGTGCACAAGTTTGCATTTTCGCGCATAACTTACGTTCTGAATACATCTGGACATCCAAAAATTTATGAAAGCATGACTACATTATATTTTATTGATCGCCTTAAGAAAAATCCATTCGTCGCGTCATTTGGATCGTTTTTCGCACTTATGCGCATTCCGTCGTAATTAAGCGAACATCGCGTTCGTACGACCAAACGAACCATCACCCGGCATAATTTTTAGCATGTTTCATGTCCACAATGTTTAGGCAACATTTTAGGGCCTTAAAGTTGGCTTTACGGGCCTTAGAAGTGTCGGAAAAGGCCTTAAACACGTGCAGGGACTGAAACTGCCATTTTTGAAAGTTGTGTGCAGATCAGGAGGGCCAGGCGGCCCGCATTGTATTTGGCTGATCCTGAAGCGGGCCGCTTCCCACTATCAGACCAGATTAAATGTTTCTAAACACAAGTTGCAACTAATTGATTCTTAACCACATGTTTTAAGTTGATGTGTCACTAAGATAAGGAGCATATGTGGTTCCATAACATTCCGACAAGTGTACGCACGAGATTCGATCACGTTATTCAAGAAACGATCCTAACGGTTACCCGAAAACTATATATACCCCATGCCTTTCATTGTTTTAAAGCACTAGAATCTTATTAGTTGTGTTCTAAGTTGAAACCTTGTTTCATACCTGAACTATACTGATCTAGATTAGCATTCGGGGACCCTTCGTAAGTATTCTTTCGTTCTTTTCCTTATTTTTACTGCTTTTCGAGTCAGAAAGTCAAACTTTGTTTGACTTTCAGCGTTGACCAGTAATGGTCAATGCGAAGTTCGTTAGAACTTCGCAACGTGATTGTAATCACGATGGTCATAGTCCCTTGGGACTATGCCTACTGATTACCACATTGTCTAGGGTCGTAGGGTAAGCGATCTAATAAATCGCTTATACCTCGAACCCGACCCAGTTTGGTCGATCTTTAGGATCCGACCAAATACATTAGGTGACCATAGTAGGTAGGGAATAACCTTCCGAGGTTATACCCTATGGTCACATCGTTTAAGTAGTTGTATGATAGGTAGTTTATATGCCTTAGGTAAATTACCAGAATACCCTTTTCATGTATAATTGGTAATTAAGCATATGTAACCTAAACCTTTGTCACATAACTGATTATTTAACATGTTTAGGCATATAATACTTGTCATAGGACTAGTTAGGCGGTCCGAACGCGTTTCACGCGCACGACGCGTTAAAGTAGCATAAGCTTCCTAAACGGGTCATAATGGGTCGTAAACAATTATGTTAGGTTTCATTTAGTATGTAGGCTTTGTTAAACCAAATGACACGAGTCTCTACACTCGTTTGGTTTACGAAACCTCATTCTATCCAATCATCCGATTAAGGTCCGGTTATTAACATAGTTACCTATATTAGGTGCCGTTTGATTCCGAGATCTCTAGCATTGCTTGGTGGTTATCTTTATACAACTGAGCAATCTCAAGTGAGTACATAGACCCCTCTTTTACTGTTTTCCAAACTGTTTTGGGGTGAAACACATGTGCCTACTTGTTACTTTCATGCTTTCCTGTTTTCACATCATATACATGCTATGTTCGTTAGTACATTATAGTACATGATTTCATTTCATCTTCCTGCTAGGTGTGCCCATTGTGTGCATTACTTAGTACATTGTTTTACATGACATTTCATGCTAGGTGTGCCCATTGTGTGCATTACTTAGTACATCGTTTTACATGACATTTCACGCTACGTATGTTCATTTGATTACATACTTAGTGCATCGTTTTCACATGCTCACATTTTGTTATGACATTTGGTTTGTTTACATGGGACAATACATTCATTAACATTAGCTACGCCGTTCGTTAGTAGGTAGTGGTACCATAGGAATTGACAACTCCCGTTCCGGACATCCCAGGGAAAGGGGACAGAAAGGAATGACCGAATTCATTGACATAAGACAGATAGACCTTTAATTTGTTTAAAGGGTTTATCACCACAGTCGCCAGGCTTGGATGTATGCATTTTCACAATACCGCATAAATGTTCATATTAAATAGTTGCATGCATTTACACAAGACATAGCCTTGATTTAAACCAAGTTTTTACTTCAATACTTTGTTTTTGTGCATATGGTTTAGTTGAGACATTTCACTTGCCATACATGACATTTTGACATAGACATTTGACATGGATATTTGACAGAGACATTTGACATGGATATTTGACATAGACATTTGACATGGATATTTGACATAGACATTTAACATGATTTACATCTTGACATAAACACCTTGACATATTATTCAATACATTTGACAATTTGGTTAAACATAGACTTCTTACATTGGTTGGTTTGGTTTGATTAAGTGATTAAGTAACGATGCGTGTGTAATATGATACAAGCATGGTGGATACGCCGCTGGTACTTCCTATATATAAGTGTTTGTATGGTATTACATGGCGTAACGTTATTTGAATCATTTCAGTTTGAGACATAGAACATTTTATACAAATAACATACTTTTCACAAGACATTGATTTACAAACAACTTATCTTATACAAACACATTTTTACATGGTTATTTATTTAACTTGACATTTACTTATACATATCATATGATCTTATTGTTTTCAAATGATTTATAAGACAAAGCAAATTACAAGGTTCATGACTAAACATTTTTCTCAAACATAAGTCATGAATCTTGTTTTCACAAAACCTATGTATCTCACAGGCATTTTTATGCTGACGTACCTATTTTCACATGTGTTTTCAGGTGCTTTTCCATAGGATGTTGATCATGATACTAGGGCGGACCTGTGCCTTAGAGACTTTAAAAGATGATAGACTATGTTTAATTATGTTCTGAACTCGTTATTTTTCTGTTTTGAGACAATGTAACACCCTTGTTTAATAAATAAAATACAACTTTGTATGCCATGGTTATGAAACAATTAATTCTGTTGCGACACGCCCCGATGTTTCCGCCGCGATTTGTTGTTTTACGCGGTCGGGGTGTGACAGCCGTGGTCGCTCACAATGATCAAGCCATCCCCAACCAACCAGCTCAACCCCCTGCTAGGAAGCCCTACAACGGAACTGCACCCTTGTGCAACCAATGTAGCCTACATCATCATGCTGGTGTGAAATGCCGCACATGCCAAGCTTGTGGACTTATAGGTCATACAGCAAGGGTTTGCCCAACCGCAACTGCACCAAATCAAGTTAACAACAATCCTGCTCAAGGTTGTTTTCCACCAGGTTCTTGTTTCAACTGTGGCGAGATGGACCATTTCCAAAGAAACTGCCCAAAGCTTGCTAATGCGAATCCAGCGTAGGGATGAGCATCTGACCGAATGGAAGACAAAGCTGTTTAGAAATAATCACGTCTTATGCATTATTTTCTTTTGTTGTCAAGGTCCATGAAACAGTTGCTGATGTTGTTTATAAATAAATCTTTTATTTACATTGCAATATGTTTATGTGGTTGCATGTATAAAATAACATAACCCCTGCAATACCGACAATCAAGGAACCGTATTCCTTGAAGAACAGACTACCCCCAAATTCTTCCACTTTATGATCTCTTGCGTGTTCCACGAAAATCCTAAGTACCCGTTTCCTCCAAGGAAAAACGAAGTACAAGGCGCAAGTTACAACTCCGGACGAATACCCACTCCTTAATGGGGTACCTAAGGGTATTCCCATAGATGCTTGAGGACGTTGAAGTCCATCAACTGGGTTCTTGGTATGCCTTGAATACCCATGTTCAAATCGACGCCAAGTTAATTGCAATCAATAACAAGATAATAACAATTAATAACCAAGGAAACAATTATGTGATTAAGTGCTTATGTGTTCCCTTTTATGTTTTTATTTGTGATCCAAATTAAGTTATCCAAATCCTCGTAGAATCTTCCATATCTTCGTATAAGGGATTCATAGTAGGATACCCAAAGGTACTAGCTAAAATCCTTAATGGACTTCTACGTTGTCGTTAAGTCCCTTGGATTATAAAGTACTACTCCATAATTAGACCCCTGAGAGGTCTAGTTAAACAGATTAATCCAAAAATCTGGTTAGGAATATCATGTGATGATATAACTGAAAGGACTCCTTGGTGGCCTAATTAAAAAGGATCATCTGTCGATCAAATTAAAAGGACCCTATGGTACTCTAGTCACCCTCATCACAGGCTTGATTTTCTTCCCCTAAACATTACAAGACAAACTGTGCGGACTGTGCAAGGAATTACGTAATTATGGATGCATACATAATTATGGAATTTAGTGCACAGAAATCACAGCAAGTTCTGTCATGTATCTAAAGTTAACCCAATTCATTTCCAACTCTGATGAAGCAACCGTTGAAAATGACTCCGTCTGTTCATTTTCGTTTCTAAAGATTTTCCGTTGAGGAAATAAATATCCGTTTGTGTAATCCTTCATTTCCAACTCTGATGAAACAACCGTTGAAAATGACTCCGTCAGTTCACTTCCGTTTCTAAAGATTATCCGTTGAGGAAATGAATATCCGTTTGTTTAATCCTTCATTTCCAACTCTGATGAAGCAACCGTTGAAAATGACTCCGTCTGTTCACTTTCGTTTCTGAAGATTACCCGTTGAGGAAATGAATATCCGTTGATTATTCCTTCATTCCCGTTTCTGACGAAGAACCCGTTGAGGAAAATGAATCATCCATTCATTTTCGCTTCTGAAGAATATCCGTTGAGGGAAATGAATATCCGTTGATTATTCCTTCATTCCCGTTTCTGACGAAGAACCCGTTGAGCAAAATGAATCATCCATTCATATCCGTTGAGGGAAATGAATATCCGTTTAGTTAAATCCTTCATTTTTCATTTCCGAAGAACCCGTTGAGGAGAATGACCCCGTTCGTTCATTTTCGCTTTTGAAAAATATCCTTTGAGGAAAATGACAAGATTATGCTTTATCTTTGATGGTCATTTAACACAAACTCACAGACAGACTCCTACAAATAAATTTCGGGACGAAATTTCCTAAAGTAGGGGAGACTATGACACCTGTGTCACTGCGACCATCAAACGAATACCAAACCAATGAGATATTGTGTTTCATACTTGGGATCTGTAAAAATATGTGTATCATTTGCACATATCAATTTTTGTTCAATTTCAAACTCTACATCGCTTTCTGAGAGTTATACGCCAACTGGTGCGTAAACGTAATCAGTTTAATGCGACAAACACTCCGGAACATCAACATATGCTTAACATACCTTAAATAACCTCTACATAACTTAGAAATAAGTTTTGAAGGCTTTGGTATGGCAAAATCAAGTTTAATCGCTTACATGGACTAAATTCGACAAACTGCGAAAGTATGACGATTCGTACTAGAACAGACATTCCGGAACATGAACATAAGTTAAACATACCATAAATATTCTTTACATAGCTTAGAAATAGGCTTTGAAGGGTTCGGTGTGCTAAAATAAACTTTTGGGTCATTCAGGGACTAAAAGCGTCAAAAAGTGCACAAGTTTGCATTTTCGCGCATAACTTACATTCTGAATACATCCGGACATCCAAAAATTTATGTAAGCATTAAAATATATTATTTTAGTGTTTGTCATGATAAAATTCCATTCGTCGCTTAATTTGGATCGTTTTTGCGTTCGTTACAACTTCCGTCGTAATTAAGCGAATAACGCAACCGTACGACCAAACGAACCGACATCCGAGATGTTTTTGAGCATATTTTAAGTTCCCTATACTTTAACTTTATTTTAGAGCCTTTAAATGGGGTTAACGGGGCTTAAAAGTGCCAAAAAATCAAGTTTTACAAGTGCAGGGACCATTTTTTGAAATTTCTGGTAGATTCAATGAACATAGTCCATTTTGAAGTGTTGATGGTTTTAACCCATGGTTTTGCAAAACCATGGGCTGGTATTCAATGAACATAGTCCATATTAGGGGCTCCCATGGTTTTAGAAAACCATGGGCACACATGTAAGGTCCAGATCAAAGCTCAGTTTTCGATGAACGATCTTAACGGTTCTTGAATTCCTATAAATACCCACCCTCACTTCCTCCCAAAGCACACTTGAATCTGATTTTGGCTCTCTAAGTTGAAGTTTATGCTTCATACCTGAGAGTAAATCGGATCAAGAGCTTGCGAGGACCTTCTGTAAGTATTCTTTCGTTCTTTTCATTCGTTTTTGTTGTTAAAGTCAAACTGCGTTTGACTTTCTGCTTTGACCAGTTTATGGTCAACGCGAAGTTTGTTTGAACTTCATAACGTGAGTGTAATCATGATGGTTATAGTCCCTAGTGACTATACCTACTGATTACCACGTTATCTAGGCTCAGTGACGAGTCGTAGTTTCGGCCAAAATGCGTTTTCTCACGTATTTTGTAACCAAACTACTCTAGGATATCAAAACCATTTGTTTTGATATCAAAACCTGTTTTCTAACTTAACTAAACATGTTCTAGCATGTTTAGCTCATCATTTTTTTTAGATTAGTGCTTGTGTGGAGCCGAAAGCCAAGCGGACTAAACACCCGCTTAGACTTTCGAACACGACCCGTTTGGTCGATCATTAGGATCCGACCAAACATGTTAAGTGACCATAGTAGCGTAGGGAATAACCTTCCGAGGTTATACCTTATGCTCACTTAGGTTTGATTAGTCGCATGATAGGTAGTTTATATGCCTTAGGTAAATTACCAAAATGCCCTTTTTACGCCAAAATTCATTTTAAGCCTATGTAACATAATTTTTGATATCTAAACTGATTTAGCAACAATATTAGACATGTTAAGGCATATTTTACTTATCATAGGGCTAGTTAGGCATTCCGAACGCGTTTTACGCGAACGACGCGTTAAAGTAGCATAAGCTACCTAAACGGGTCGTAATGGGTCGTAAGCACTTAGATTAGGTTTCATTTTAGTATGTAGGCTTTGTTAAACCATATTACATGAGTTCCCACACTCATTTGGTTTACGAACCCTCATTCTATCCGATCCTTCGATGTAGGTCCGGTTTATTAACATAGTTACCTATATTAGGTGCCGTTTGATTCCGTGATCTTCTAGCTTGCTTGGTGGTTATCCTAAAAATTCTAAGCAATCTCAAGTGAGTACATAGACCCCTCTTTTACTGTTTTCAAACTGTTTTGGGGTGAAACACATGTGCCTACTTGTTACTTTCGTGCTTTCCTGTTTTCACATCATATACTTACTATGTTCATTAGTACATTTGTAGTACATGATTTACATTACATTGTTTTGCTATGTATGTTGACTGAGCATGCTAGCACATTGATTTACATGACTTTTCTGCTTTGTATGTTAACTTAGCATACTTAGTACATTGCTTTACATGACATTTTGTTGCATATGCTCATCCAGCATATGGACACATTGTTTTACATTACATTTTGTTGCATATGCTCATCCAGCATATAGACACTTTGTCTTGTACATTTTTACTTGTGGTTTAAGTAGCCTCATTTTACTTACCATACATAACATTGTTTACACATTACATGATTTACATTTTGAACCGTTTGTAACCATTTGACTATGTGAACCGTTTGTAATCATTTGATCATGTGAACTGTTTGTAACTGTTGAACCGTGTGAACCGTTTGTAACTGTTGATTGACATGAACCGTTTGAAATCTGTTTGAACCGTTGGGTTTGGTAAAGTGATTTAAGTAACGAGGCGGCGTGTAATACGATAAAAACATGGTGGATACGCCGCTGGTACTTCCTATATATAAGTGCTTTTATGGTATTACATATCGTAGCGTTATTTAAACCATTTCAGTTTAGACATATTACATTTACAACTCATTTTCACATAAACATCGTTTTACAAACAACTTAATTCATACAAACTCATTTTACTTGGTTACTCACTTAACCTTACATTATTCTTTTATATACACATCATTTGATTTATCCGTTGCTTTTCAAATGATTTATGAAAGGAAACACTCAACAAGATTCATGACTACTTTTCATTAAACAGTTTCTTCAAACTCAAGTCATGAATCCTATTTTTCACAAAACCTATGTATCTCACAGGCATTTTTATGTTGACGTACCTATTTTCACATGTGTTTTCAAGAGACTTTGGCGTAGGATGATCGAGACACACTTAGGCGGACCTGTGCCTTAGTGACTTAAAACGAAGCAAGAACTAGTTAAATTATGTTATGTACTCTTTGTTCTTGTTTTAAGACAATGTAACTCTCTTGTTGATAAATAAAACGTAACTTAAATTTCCATGGTTGTGAAACAATTAATTCTATTACAACACTCCCCGACGTTTCCGCCACGTTTTGTTGTTTTACGTGGTCGGGGTGTGACATGTAAGATCATCTTTTATTATTATTATTTTTTTAGCTTGTTATTATATTTAGATTTATATAGTATATAGCATGTTGATCATCTTGAACAAAAAAAAAATCAAAGATTAAAACCCTATCCCCACCATAAAAGTCTACTAAATGTGATGTATATTATGTGGATTATGTTGATTATGTGCTAGAGGATGCTTTTACATGTGTAGATCTTGTTAAAGTAGATTATCTACATGGATGATCTTGCATGTTTAAGAACAAAAATAAAGATTTAAACATTTTTATGTTTAAATCTAAACAAGATCATCATTCTTATGAGCCATGAACTTTACTACAACATAAAGATGATTTATTTCGAATGTAACTTTTCTTAAAGATTAAAAACCATGATTTAAACTATAATAGTCTTGAAAAGTGAGTTAAACAAGTTGTTTAAATAAAAGATCAATGTTATAAGTAGGGTAAAAATGATGGTTTAAATAATCTTGTTAAAAGATCTAAAGGTGTCATAATCTTTATTAAAAGTATGGTTAAATATATATATATATATATGTAAGTTTCATGGAGCATGAAGATGTTTACGTGTGGTGTTCATGCAAAGTTGATAAAATGAAACTTGGTTTGAATTGATCATGATTAAGGGTGCTAAACATGCTTAAAAACGCGTTTTAAAACGTGGGGAAACGCCATAGTTTAGGGGAAACTATGGCGAAATTTTTCTAAAATATTAATCGTGATTAAAAAGAGATTAACGGGGTGATTAATGTGGGTAATCGTAATTAGTAAACTTAATTGTGATTAATGACCCTAATCATGATTATACAAACCCTAATTACAATGGTTAAGTCTTAATCACCCAAAAGTTTTTATAAACTCAAGAATATATTTTTATAACATAAATGTGGTAAAGTTTATAAATAAAACAATAAATATAATTTTTGAAAAAAAAAATTATATTTACATATCTTAAAATACTATATTTGGTGTATGCTACTTGTATAATGTGTGTATGTATTAATAGTAGAAAGGATACATACCAAATATAAAAATACACTACACTTGG
Source organism: Helianthus tuberosus (assembly GCA_030545235.1). NCBI lineage: Eukaryota > Viridiplantae > Streptophyta > Magnoliopsida > Asterales > Asteraceae > Helianthus > Helianthus tuberosus. Next base: position 202,281,076 of record CM060351.1, on the reverse strand, counting down.
AATATACACCAAACTTATAGACTTGAAGTTCCATATATATATATATATATATATATATAGGATTAGGTTCAAACGTGAACAAAATCCCAAGTGTGAACTGATCTGGTCCCTTGATTTTTATGATCTTGAGATTTTAAGTGAATGGCATGATGGTAATTATTTGGTTATTTGTTACTATTTAATTAAGTGAATAAGGGTATTTGTGTAATTTTCCATTTAATTAAATTCCATTTTTAATACGGAGTTATCAAAATCAGTTACCTAATCCTATTTTAATGTGATTTCAAAAATATCTTTCAAACTTTAACAAGATTCCAAATCAGTATTCATCCAAAATACCTAGTTCGACAGTTTTTTTTTTCTTTCAATCATCTCCTATATTCCAGAATCGCATACTCTTCAATTTTATCAGTTGCTTCATCGTTTTTTCTCATAAACCAAGCCATGAATCAATAAAAAACAAATGATGAAGAGGTTACAGTTGGAGACCGATGTGTTGAGGATAACAAAGATGAGTGGAATATGAAGAAGTATGTCCTCTGCCTCCAACTCTGGCGGCACCGTCGTCCGACGGCAGCGCCGACGTGATCTGGTGGTTTAGCTTGTAAGTCGATCTATATCGTAGATGTTTCCATTTGAACATGTTTAGCAATTATCTCTATAACATTTATGAACTCGCGTTAACATGTTGCCGCCGTCGGTCGAAGTGAGTGGTTACCGCCGGTCTTTAGCGTTCGCTGCCACCGATCTAGGCAAAGGCTACCCATATGGTAGTCCGAAGAGCATCGTCGCCACTTTTTAAATGCTTTTTGTCACTGACCGCCAGCTAAAACTGTTTTCGACGACTTCACAGAGATCTTAGGATTTGAGGTAGGGGTAAACCGAAGGAAACCAGTGGTGAGGTGGACGCGTGGTGGTGTACTATGGTTGCATGGTATCTTGGTGATGGTGGTTGGTGGCGGTAAGTTCCGATTTGGGTGTATTACAGAGAAAATGGCTTCTATACCCGTCAGTTCTCTTTCTATACGTGTTTCTTTATCTATGCATACACACTATTCCACAAAAGTGTTTTGAATTCTCATTTTAAATCCGCTACAGCTGGACCAGCTGCACATATGCCTTAATATAATAAGATAACCCTAAACTATTAGTATTTCTCCCTTTTTAGCTAGAATTTTTCATATTTGTCTTTTCAACTCCATTATCAATTTTCAATTGAAAATAATGGAGTTGTTAATTGTATGTTTACTAGTTTACGAACAAAAGATATCCAAAAGCATAATTTATTAATATTTTTCATTTATTTTACTAGTTTTAGAACAAAAGATATCTAGAGCTTGTTTTACTTTTCGAGAAGATGAATATATGAGACATTGTTAAGCCTTCATTTATCTTTTCAATTTTAAAAATTATATTAATGCGATGTACACATGTGTATTCTGATTTTGCTCTGTTTTTAATGCGATGTACGCATGTGTATTCTGATTTTGCTCTGTTTTTAATGCGATGTACACATGTGTATTCTGATTTTGCTCTAATTTTAACCCAATGTACACATGTGTGTAGCGTCTGCTTTTGTGATATCTCATAATTTTGTGTATTGAATGTGTAAAGTTGTTGATGTACACTTGTGAATTATGCAAAGTATTAGTTGCTGAGTTTTTTTGTGCTATTATAGGAGATGTCATTAACGAGAAAAGTGGAGATGGAAGGTCGATAAGGATGATTCACGTATGAGGTCGATAAGGATGATTCAGCATACAACGTGGTGAATAGTTGTAAAAGATTATGTTTTTTGTTTTTTCGATTATGTTGGGTTTATTGTTTTTACGAAACTGGAAATTGTAATTATATGTTTTTTTGTTTGGTTTGGAAAACATTATGGAACTTGTAATTTGTTAAATATAAAATAGTTTTACATGTATTGTTTTTATGTATGTATTATGTAGCTAATTACACATATGTACGATGCTGAGTACACATGTGTACTGTTCTATTTATATCCAAGTACACATGTGTATACCGTTGAAATATGAAGGTTAAGTGGATCTTAAAAATCAAAATTTGAATTCTGGTGTGAAATCTGAAATAAAAATTAAAATTGAAATCTGGTGATTTGTTGTTTGTTTTGATAATTATCTTATTAATAAATAAAACATAATGTGGATAATGAATTTAAATTAGGAAAGATGTAACTTAATTCAATTATTAAAATAATTATTTAAATCTAGTTTGTTAGATAATTACAATCCTACCCTTAACAACTAAAAATGAAATCAAGGGTCTAGATCTGTTCACGCAGTTCACTCTTGGGAGGTTGTTCACGCTGGAACCCTACCCTATATATATATATATATATATATATATATATATATATATATATATATATATATATATATATATATTGTGGTTAAAACAAATAAACGGACAATGAAACGCGGACGAACGGACACCGAACAAAACTAATTTTAACCATAAGTATTAACAAGACTATATATATATTTGAACCGACGCAAAATAAATATAATAAACGCTCCACCGAATGAAACACGTCGCCACCGACATCAAACACCTCCACGTATCGGCACGAAGCGTGCACCCATGGCAGACGACAAATGGACACTTTCGACACGAAAATATAAATTTTCGACTCTGCGACGGAACTCTAAAAATAATGCATATTTTTAGACAAGAAAAGTATACCTGCATATTTTAACACTTAGATAAGAATCCGGAAAGTATAAAGTAAATATTACTAAATGTACTCATACATGTGAGGATACATGTATAATGATACGTATAAAATACACTTGTAAAAGTATAAAAATACTTGGGCTAAATTATATAACTTTGGGCTTTTAAAATTAATCTTGGGCTTAGGATAACATAAATGTTGGGCTATGCCCAATACCTTAAATACATGGGCAAAGGCCCATTTCCTAAAAAATACTTATAAAAGCCCACTTACAATACTAACATGGGTTAGGCCTAATAACTTATAGAACTTGGGCTAGGCCCAAATGCCATAAAATATGGATTAAGCCCAAAACACTAAATTGTGGGCTAAGCCCAAAGTAAAATACATGTATATTTTTATAAATATATAATGTAAAAGTACATTATAAATACGGTATACCTACACGTATAATGCGGTATACCTACGCGTATAATATGGTATACCTACACGTATAAATACGGTATACGTACACGTTTAAAGCACAAAAATACAAGTATACATACGGTATATGTATATGTATATGTATAAAAGACTCTAGTACATGATGATATACTCACATACACTTGTTGAAGTGTACTCTCTCACTAATGTCGTACACATACTGTCACACCCCCAAAATACCACTTGCGGAAACCCCGCGGGACGTGTGACGTACCAGGATCTAGCCACCAATCACATTGAACTCATAGCAATAAATCAATTAAACTTTCAATTATTAGAATAAAGCGTAATAAAACATTTTTATTGATCAGCGGAAGCATAATACAATAGTTAACAATTTCGTAACTCAAGTGTATAAAAGCCATTAATCTTGTCTTGTGATTCCTTGTAATTTGACCCATGACCACTCCAGCTTTCCAGACAGCAAGTTCCACAACATGTACCTAAAGGCCTGCAAGCATGCAGAAAAACGTGTATCAGACAACGCTGGTGAGTTCAAAGTTTGTTAACGTGTTTAGATACCAGTTACCAGATTAAAACGTTTCAATGATTTGATGTTGTAATAACTCGTTTACCGATGATGGCTTAAAGTTGTTTTGCCCAAACCCCATTGCCTCTATCAAAGCAATGGTCAAGACTGGGATCATTAGTTCACTCCCAACCTCCCCGGTGCGGTGTGAGGTTGCCAAACCTAAATAGCGCTATTAACTAATACCCCATTGCCTCCATGGCGACAATCGGTAGGTGGGACTTGATTGATAGATATGCGAGTATTAACAAACATCCCAATAACCCAGAATTCCTCCCCGGAATGTTTACCAGATGTCCCTCCCAGGGACACATGCTTGGAAAAAGAGCAGTGAACTCACCTTTGGTTTGCTCGGTAAGATTAGATACTTTGTTGCCGTTGATCAACCAAACCCTAATATGGTTATCGATGACGGTCAGTTTCATAACACGTAATGAAAATTGTAACACATAACACACGAGTCACATACATATATGGACAACTTGTAACAGTGACCGTAGAATCCAACAATCCAAAACATACAAACATTACGTGCTAGATGTCTAGGCTTCATACCAGTTCGTTTACAGGATCACATCTTATTACTCACAATTCATATAAGTGCACGAGGGTAGTTTAAGTGTGCAATTGATGACATTATCACATTATCACATTGTAATATATAACCTTATCACATAACATGCAATAATCACTTAGGTCACCCGAAACTTGTGTCACAAACATGCTAGACTAACAATGCCATAACAGTCCATTAAGGTAATCTTCATGGTACGCGGCCCAGTTGGTTTCAGGTCCAACCAACAGATGCCATCAGCTGTGCGGCCCAGTAACCATTCAGAAAGTGTGCACGTGTGTGTATGTGGCCCATTGAAGCCCAGGCTAATTTCCCTCCGGCGAATCATCAACTTTCGTCGTGAGTGGTTGTGACGAAAGACTCCTGTGGCGAAACATCATGTTTCGTCAGGAGGTGTTTATGACGAAAGACTCTGGTCTTTCGTCAGCCTGAGTTATCCGGGGAAAACTCCCTCATCGCCGATCATCAGCAGATCGTCTTGGTTTCTACAACACATTTGTTCTATACAAACATTAATGGCATGATTATTCCAGCAACTGTCTAACATCGAGCAAGCACATCAGTGAGTATTTAACACATAATCATCGATCATCCTTGTTACACAGCCCTAGTTATCGATTGACCTTGATTTAGCATCAAGGAAACTAACAATTATACCTAATCAGTTTATGTTGCATCAAGTGCATCCCCGTTTCCTTATCATATATTCATGCAAATTATCATAGTTTGTATTATCTATCAAGTTCTACGTTGTAACTCATCACTACTACACATAGCCGACACAATCAAACAACAATTAAAACAATTCAATCTATGCTAACCGAAAGGGGTTGTCGCTGGACATGATGGACAAGCTTCGAGAGGGATGAGCTCCGAATAGGTCACTGCCGTCGAGTGGAGGAAAGGATGGGGTGCTAGGGTTTGCCACTTGTTTCCCCAAACAGTACTTAACATGATACCCTCCTCATATGTTTATGTATAATACATGGGTTGGGGTTTTGATTCAGGCCCGATCAAATGTGTGGGCCAAGATGGGAGGGGCCCATGTCGCCCAAAAAGTGTGTGTGTGAGTCAAGTAAGTTTGCGGCCTATTAGAGCTAGTACAAGTTCCTAAAATAACTGGCCAACACATCTAACGGTTAACGGTTCCGACATAATTTACCAACACATACATACAAACATTTAACGGTGCACGAGTGTAGCCAATTAAGTTTCACATGGTCACAATATAAAAACAATTAAACACTTTAACTAAACATGTAGCACATTCGTAAGTTACAACATAACATGTAATGTGAAAAGAAATCAATACATTGAGAAGACTTGAAATTGCGAGTTGTCACATCATCCCCAACTTAAAGGAAATTTCGTCCCGAAATTTGATAAGCAATCCAACACAGCACAGTGTTAGATCAGGATGATTGTGGATTTCCCTAGGTGTCACAGCATCCCCAACTTGAAAGGGAATTTCGTCCCGAAATTCGCCAATGATATCAGAAGTTGACACAACCGTTTAAACAACCGAGGATACTAGAGCTTACTCCGATCATTGCGTTCCCACGCGAACTCCGGTCCACGTATTGAGTTTCAACGAGCTCTCATGATTGGAATTCGACTATGCTAACGAACCTTGACTTCTTGGTTCATGTTTTCAATGGATTCCTTGACAAGCTGTAACTTGTTGTTAATCTATAGGTTCGAGACGTAGATGACATCGTGAACGTTACCCAATCCGTCAGGTAACTTGAGTTTGTGAGCCATGTTACCTTTTCATTCCAGGAATTGGAATGTCCCATCGCATCGTAACTAAGCTTGCCACATTTTCAGTAGCATACCGCACCCTCCCAGGGTGGAACTTTCGATTATGACACGTTCGCCTACAGCGAACTCCCAGTGTTTCCTGACAGCCACGCGTTGCCATCAAACAATTTTTTATCTAAGAAATCTTCAAGAGTTTCGAGTACAAGTCCTGGATCTGTGATTAGATTGTCATCTACCTTAGTCCAACAAGAAGATTAGCATTGTCATCCATGCGATGCCCCCAAACAGAGCTGTCTGAATACTAGAATGGTAGTTCTTGCAGTAAATCCAGCCAGAGGTAGGTGTCCTTCCAATGTTACTAAGTCAATCACACACATGCTCGCAGCATCTCTGTCACACCCCGATATTTCCACATATTACCGGTGGGCCCGGCGGGGAGTATCGTGACGTAGCTGATATCATCATAGTCAATATACACAATATAATAGCACAGCGGAAGGATTGGTGAATTAACTATTACAAACCATAATGTCTGAGTGTTCGAGTTTATGAATGTACAGACTGGAATGCAATAAGATCCACAGGCGGATCATAAATGTACAAAGAAACAAAAACAACAGACTTCAGGTATCTATGGATTTGCAAGATCCTCTTATGACACCTAATAGCTCTAGCCTATTACGAGAGGTACCTGTCAATCAGTCTTTAAGAAAATACGCCAGTTTACACTGGTAAATACAATTAACTGACTCATTTTAAAAAGATTTTAAGAAAATTGATTTAAGTGCACACGGCACAAACCATTTATAACTTGGGACAATCTTTAATAAAATCTTGTATACAGTTTTACATGTTTGTCATACATATGGGGCCGGTTTGGAAGCCGGTCATGATTAACCAACTCACCACTTATAAAACCCACAGAGGAGTTATCCCCAACATGTGGGTATTTAGCATTTGCATCAGTCACGTGTATGCCTACACCCCGTGCATAGGTCGTGGCCATTTTCAAATGAAATGAGCCGAGGATATCCAGGACACGGTCGAATTAACCCCCAATGTTTATGTTATCAAACAAGACAGATTAAAACGGGTTATGCAAATTTATTAATCACAATCCGATTAAATGATTTCATACCCGACCAAGTGGTATTATTATAATACCATATCCCAAGCCCGTATAAGGGAAAATAAGTTAAAAGTATTTACCTGATGCTAGCAGTAAAATCCTAAAGCTTTTAGAAGGCACCTTCTACCGGAAGCTATTTAATCTGTATAGAAGGTTTATTAACCTATTAGGATGCTAACGGGTCTTTAGTTAAGTCAAGGACTTAGACCGGCTAGCTAGAAAGAAACCTTACGGTTCTAAATGCTAGATTAAGCGGTGACCGGAATAGAATGTGGTTTAGACCTGACAAGCTTGGATACTTGTATAATGTCACACCCCCAAAATCCACACGCGGATTATCACCGCTTGGAGGCGTGACATGACCAGGACCAAGCCACCAATCATATTGAACAAGCATGTAAGTAAACATAAAACCCAACACAATATAATTGGTGTCCAAATCAAAACATAGTTTAAGTTGCAAGCGGAAGCATAATGTCTAAAACCAAAGCATAAGTTAATGATGTTAAGTTCATCATGAACACTCAATGTCCATGCTCCACAACGACTCTTCTCCATGCAAGCTCCTGCTAAACCTAGTGACCTGCAAAGCATGTAGTAACGAGTCAACAACAAAGTTGAGCGAGTTCACAGTTGGGTGTTGGTTTAAGTTATTCCAAAAACATAGTTTCCTTTAACCGGCATCCTTGCCGTGGGGGATATCCCATAGTTGAAAACGTGATTTATTTATCCCAATTACTCTGGCGATCCAGCCGTGGGGGCTACCCCATGTTTATACTACTAGACTCGTTACCATATCAACCACTGACTTTAGTCATGTTTATGTGCCCTTAGCGTCAATGTCTATCATCATTGACGTGCCCAGATCCATTAGTTCACGCCCGTCCTCTGTGGCACGGTGTGAGGCTTCTCAGACCTAACTAGCGCTATCTAACTAATGACCCGCTCGCCATTGGCCCGGCGATTAAGTCGATATAAAAGGAGGGACTTCGTGATAGAGTTTTGGTCTAGTGAAATTTAACTGTCCATGAGGACGAGGAATTACATTTCCTGAACCCGTACTGTCCTACCCAAGAAGGACGAGGAATCCATATTCCTTAACCCATTCCCAACCCATCGGGAATTACCATGATTTGTAGAATGTGTGAACTCACCTTAGGTTAGCTCGGCAGATAAATAAAGGTCAATTGAGCTCCTAGTGGTCAATCACGTCCTAACATGGTTACCATACAAGTCAGGTCTAGGTTCAAGTAGTGCACATATGTTTACACATAAGTTCACAGATTACAATCACGTATTGATCATGGCAACACATTGACAGTCAAGTACATAGCACACTCATACTTGTACGATTCAAAAGATTGGGCTCGCACAAGTCTAACAGCCTTGTGCGATTCACCCATGGAAGCCCAAAGATACCCGGCCCAATAAAACATAAGCAATCCATCATGTGAACGGCCCAACAATTAAACATTGTTCTTGTGCGATCCGGATGGACTTGTGCGATCCGGATGGCTTGTGCGATTGGGATTGGGCTTTGAGGCCCAACAGTATAAAAGTCCAAACAGTGAGTGTGTGGCCAAGCCTTGTGCGATCAGCACTGTCTTGTGCAATCCACAAGGTCTTGTGCGATCATGCATAACTAAGCAGTACCCTGTGCTCTATATGATTGTACCCGGCTTGTGCGATGCATCTTGTGCATCCAGATCAGGTCTTGTGTGACCTGATCTTGTGCGACCAAGAGGGACCTTGTGCGATTGATTTTATATTCGAAAGTTATGCTAGTCAGTTGTATGTTTTCCTAAAATCATGCGATCAATTAACTTGTTTCCTTATATCTTGCAAGATTTACTCTAACAGTTTCCAAACGAAACAATAATCGATCAAACAAGCATATTCTAACCGATTTCTCATGAACCCTAATTATGAACAATAATCATCACACTTAAACATATTATCGTAGTTCATGTTCTTGACCACTAGCATTCATTCTAATCATAACAACTCAACAATCATTCGAACATGATACATCACAGCCGAATATCATTATTCAAATATACAATCCCCTTATTGATCTAACAGGTTGTTTATCTAGAGTTTACTAACATAATACCTTGATCATCAACATCAAATAACATATAACACCAATCGTACAACAAGCATCAATCATTCAAGAATCAAACAAAGATATAACACTAACCGGTTAAGAAAGTATAACGAGGATGATCCGACCAATAAGATCTTCGATTGAGAGAGGATGTGTTGCCGTCGGCTTCAAGAGGAGAGAAAGAGAGTAGGGTTTTGTGTGTAATGTTTTGCAAAGTTATGAGAAACACTCTCCTACCCTAGGTGATTGTATTCTCATAAAAGGGAGTGGGCCGAACCCTTTACATGGGCTGCCCATTCGGTCCGAGTACAATAAATGTGGCCCGATTGGGATTGTGCGATCGGGTTTGTTAATATACAATACAATTCGTTACACATAACACAACATTCAATTAATCAACCAAGTTCATATAATCACATAACGTTCTCACTGGTTACATCAAGGTACAAAGAGAGGTTTGAAATACAAGTTGTCACATATAATATGGATAAACTAAACACATTCTGGAAAATGAGAATTTAATGATAAGGTTTGACCCGTTTCGGCTATTTTATGTAAACTAGTCACATAAGCCGATCCGAACGCGTAAACGCGTAACGGGTAACCAAATAAATTATATACAGGTCTTAATCATTATTATGCTCAAATTATGTTAATACATCAGTAAGATGTTAACATATATGCCCAAAAAGTAATTTAAACCAAAATAAGTCCCATAAGGGCATTTTGGTAATTTTAATGCCCATAAAAGAGTTTAAAAGTGAAACTGAGTTTCAGGTCTAATTTATTACTAAAAATATGTATTTTTATGAGTTATATCAGTAGGGTATTTTATATATGTGAAATTTATCCTATATAACCAAACTATGCACCGTAGGGGCATTTTGGTAATTTCACATAGGCTTTAAAGGTAAAATAGATTTCTGAGTTTAAAAAATTTGGCTTACTGTATAATTATATAAATTAGCTTAAAACATCAGTGGGTAATAACTTTTATATGCCAAGAATAGTTTTGACCCATACTAGGTGCTAAAAACGCTTAAAAGTCGGTTTTAAGGGATATCCGGGTTAAAACAGGAAATCTGAGTTTTTGATCAGTTCAAAAGGTTTAGAATATTTTATTTATCATATAGGATCAGTAGCAAAAGGTTTGGCATTGAAAAGTTATGTAAAACTCATTTTATGCATGAAAAGGGTAAAACCGACAATTACCGAAATCAAGCTATAATCCTATGTTATGCTCAGCCTAAAAATAAATAAAAATCTTCAAAAATCCCAAAATATTATTTTACATCAGTAGGTAAAAATTTTGGCATCAAAAATTGGGTTTAGATAGGCTTTATGCTAATTACGCCATTTAAATAACCAAAAGTTCCTTAATTACGCTATTGAGCATAACTCCTATTCTAGACCTCAAACTGATGTCAAATTTTCGGGACATGTCTAAATATTGGTATAAAAGGTGTTAGTCCATTCACATTGCTAAAAATCTTAGTTGTATGTCAAAAGGGCGTTTAAGGCATTATTAAGCATAATTACGATCAAGTGCATATAATTCAAACCACTAGGCACCTTGCAATATAACTCCAGGGGGTTATACTACTAAGTAATGTGGTCCTAATGGAAGCTTAAAACATAGGAGAATTAAGCTTAAACGGGTCAGAACTGAAAGTCAAAGCAAAAGTCAAGCTTTTGCGACTTTCGGTTATAAACCGACCTTAGACTATTAATTGTCGGGTTAGGACTGATAAGACATGCTTTAATATTAATTACCAAGTTATTAAAATGTTAAAACATAATTTAGAACCTCTGGTTTATTAATTTTAATCATTTTTGACCATTCTGTCCAGTTTGACTTTTTGTCAAACTACTTTGACCCGACAATTGACCAGTCAAACGAGATAATTAGGAGGTGCCCTTTTAAGGGTTAATAACCTACACTAATGTGGTTCTATAACCACTTTCAATTTGATCAGTGGTTAAACCATATGTAAATAAAACGAAAGTCAAACTAAATTTAGGATAAGTTTGACTTTAGAGTAATTAAGCTAACTAAGATGACTAATCAAGAAATTAGAGGCTTACTAAAGGTCCAAGCAGTCTTTTCTACACTTGATAGTCTTCTCCTACTGATGCAAGCTCCAGAAACAAGTCTCTTTGAAGTTGCAAGTGAAATGTGTGTATGAACACATGAACTAAGGTCCTTTATATAATGAATTGCAAGATCATAGATCACTTCCAGGTGTATTAGGACATCCTAGGATCACTCCAGGTGTCCTAGATGATTTATAAACCGACATATAGCTCCTAGAAATCGATACAACCTAGACTAAGGCGGTTAAACTGATCAACTCGCACCTGTCCAACATTTTCTGTTACTGGCAGTCTCTCGCGGGCCGCGTAAGACTTAAGGGGGGGTCTTACGCGGGCCGCGTGGACCGGTTAAACTGGCAAAACAAGTTTCAAAACTGGCAGTTTCAGTCCCTGATCGTTTTAAACCCTTTTTAACTTCATTTTTGGTAGTCAAGGCCCTTGTAGTCAGTTTGTTGAAGCTCAAGGATGTATAAACTAACTTCATTAGGCTCCGGTTCGTTAAATATCTCTATGAAAGCAAGTTTCATCAAGTTGACACTTTTGGCCCAAAGTCTTGAAAACATGCTTAACGATCTCGAAACCACGTGACATTTATACCACTTATTCTTGAGAGTATATTTGAATATTTCGAAGCCTCGTTTTCGTTAAAAGGTCACTCAGAGGTCAGAATCGACATGTTGACACGTTTAACCTTTGTAAATTAAAAATCTTCCGATTATTTTCATAAAAGGCTTCTTATATCCAATCAATCTCTCGTTTAAGAATATATTTATCATGTATGGTCATTCAGAGGCATAAGTTTGGCATGTTGACACTTTTAGTCCCTGTGGTTTCATAGTATCACTGTTCGACAACTTTAGTCCTTCAAACTCAATCTTTTATACTTTTAGAGTTTAGGACAAGTTTCTTTACATAATTGGACACGTTTTTACTTGGTGTTACATCCTCACCCCCTTAAAAGAAATATCGACCCCGAGATTTACTGGAATAAGTGAGGGTACTTTTGTCGCATAGTGGACTCAACTTCCCACGTATATTCGGGACCTCTGCGAGCGTCCCATTTGACCTTTACTATAGGTACATGTAACACCCCCAAAATACCACCTGCGGGAACTCCGCGAGGCGTGTTACTCATCAGAGTTCGAGCCACCAATCACATTGAACCAATGATAAATATTTAAATAAAACATGTCATGAATTACCAATAGAAAATATCAAACATAGGGTTACTCCCAAAGAGTTGTGTAGCGGAAGCATATAGTAAATCGTTTAACAATTGTTTCATAGTAAATGTTCAAAACCAACGTTTCACTTATAAGTTAATCCAAGAGCCTCGATCCATGACCACTCCAGCACTCCCAGATAGCAAGTCCACGTCACGAATTCTAGCGACCTGCAAGCATGCAGACAAGTGTGTCAGACGACACTGGTGAGTTCAAGGTTTTGTTAACGTGTGTAGTTACCAGATATCTGTTAAGTCAACTCATCGTTTCATTTTGGGATTGTTATTAACGTAGGAGAGTCTTATATACTGGAAGTGTGTCCAATATATACCATGGGAGTGTGCCCAATATAACCTGGGAGTGTGCCCAACCCCAATGCCCCTAACCAAGCATTGGTAATGATGTCCAGGTAACTAGATCACGCCCGTCCTTACGGCCCGGTGTGAGGGTGTCAAACCTAATAGCGCTATCAACTAGTTACCCCATTGCCTTACAGGCAACACGGTAGATGATCGATTCTGTGTTCAATAACCAACATCCCAAATAATAGTTTACCGAGTATTCCCTTTAGAAACATTTACCAGATGTCCCAAACCACCGGGACGCATGCTTAGAAAAGTGCAGTGAACTCACCTTGATTTGCTCGGTATGCTAAGCTAATTGCTCACAAGAAATCAATCACGTCCTATAGTGCACGTATACGTAATCAGTTTATATTCCCGAAGTTCATGCATGCACATACCATCGTATAAAATAACACATAAACAATTACCAAGTAGCACATAGCACGTATTCTGAATCATAAAAGTCATGCGTATCAGCTAACAGTTGTTAATAATTCCAGTTAACTTCTAACAGAAATTAACCAAGTTACTGTGTAGATTACCCAATCGGCGAAATACCCCTGTTTCGCCGTGAATCCCGTTCGATGAAACGCCTTCTGTTTCATCGTGACATCCCTCGGCGGAACACTCTTGATTCGTCAAGTTTGATTTGTCATGAACAGTCTCGGCGAAACACATTGTGTTTCGCCATCAAAAGTGTTTCGTCAATGCCCTTGATACGTCTTAACACAGAACAATAATATAGGTTCTTTAATAAAATTTGCGGTTGACATTAAAGTGCCATTGGGCCGATCCACAGCCAATGGCCTTCATGGACCGCCCATCACCACCAATCAACATGGAACACAAAAGATCCCTATGCTAGTGACATGATCTAGAAGCATGTGCATCCATCACTTCACCCACCCACATGATATTTGACTTTATATAAGTGGAATCCCTATGCAATTATCATAAAATGGTGCAGCCCTATCAGATGTGTACGATTTGTGATGTTAGTCAACCATTGTATGTATCAATTTGAGTGATGCCACATGGTTGATGGCAGCCATACACCACGGAATTCAATCACTCCATCAAACAAACTCATGTGATCATATTATTTATTATATCCCTATCATCATCATCAAACAATCATATGTGTGTAACCTCTATTGGACCAATACAAAAATGTTCAGTCAAAGCACATGGGCCATCACAACAATCAATGACTACATGATTTAACATCAGCATACATGGTTACAACTAACCAGACATATCACATGCACTTTTTAGTTCAGCATTATCGACATGCACCTACATCATATTTACAAACACTTGCTGCCATCTATTATCAAACAATTCGAAGTCATGCATCAAATCATTGTTAGCACAGACATATCATATCAGAATATAGTTAACACGTGATCGCATATAACCAAACAATCAATCAAAGATCATCGTTAACAATCCAAAACATGAATCCTATACGAAACATGCTAAGCAGTAAACCTTTAATCACTAAAATCAAGATAGGTAATCCATTCATGGTAACCACGATAACCATTAACCGTATACTTACCGGTTGTGTGTGATGAAGTTCGTGAGGCTTCGAGAGAGACGGGAGTTGCCGTCGGTGCACAGGAAATAGGGAAATAGAATCTCTAGGGTTTGAAATTTGATAACAGATGTGTTACGTAACCCTAGGTTAGTATATAATCGCGTTTAGAGGTTTGGGCCCATACTGGGCTTCGGCGAATCATGGGCTCGGCGAAACAACTTGTTTCGTCGAGTGCGCTTATGGCGAAACAAATCCTGTTTCGTCGGGTTCCTCAAGTCTTAAATAGTTTACAAGTATTCATGCAACCAAACAGTCTAATCATACTTGACATATCAAACAAACATCTCCGCATATAATTCAGTGTGTACAAATACAAAGCAAGTAAGCAAACATCTAGACAATCAACGTGCAATAAATGCAAAAGTGAGATGTCGGAAACTCGAGTTGTCACATTATCCCCAACTTGAAAGAAATTTCGTCCCGAAATTTGATAAGCCATCCGCAACACGATGCGATGCTAATCAGGACGACTGTGCATTTTCCGCGGGTGTCACATCATCCCCAACTTGAAGAGGAATCTCGTCCCGAGATTCACCAGCTTTACTAGATTCTGGTTTGTCTTTAGGAAAACGGTGAGGATATTTGAGCTTCATTTGATCTTCTCGCTCCCATGTGAACTCCAGTCCCCGCCGCGAGTTCCAACGGACTCGAAAAATCGGAATACGACTATGCTTGCGTACTTTGACCTCCCTATCCATGATCTCAATAGGTTCCTCGACAAACTGCAACTTGTCGTCGATTCTCAACTCTTGATATGGTACCACTAATGGGTCGTCAGCATAACACTTCTTTAACTGTGATACATGAAATATGTCGTGAACATTGCCCAGCTCAGTAGGTAACTCCAACCTATAAGCCACCTTAACGATACGCTCAAGAACTTTAAACGGCCCAACATAACGTGGATTCAGCTTGCCACGCTTCCCAAAGCGTACGACCCCTTTCCACGGTGAGACTTTCAGCATGACGCGGTCATTCACTTCAAACACTACTTCTTTGGCACGCTCGTCAGCATAGGCCTTCTGGCGGTCACGAGCAGCTGCCATACGTTCCCTGATTTTCACAATCATATCTGAAGTTTCGAGTACCATCTCAGGACCTGTGATCTGACTATCACCCACTTCAGCCCAGCAGAGAGGTGAACGGCACTTCCTCCCGTACAGTGCCTCAAATGGTGCCGCTTTGATACTGGTGTGGTAGCTGTTATTGTAGGAAAACTCTACCAACGGCAAGTGCTTCTCCCATCCCTTCCCAAAATCAATAACACATGCCCGCAGCATGTCCTCTAGTGTCTTAATAGTACGCTCACTCTGACCATCTGTCTGTGGATGATAAGCCGTGCTCATATCGTGACGTGAGCCGAACATCTTATGCATAGCCTGCCATAACTCCGAAGTAAAACGAGGATCTCGATCAGAAATAATAGAAGTCGGCACCCCGTGCCTAGAAACCACCTCTTTAAGGTACACTGCTGCGAGCTGCGAATACTTATCTGTCTCCTTGATTGCTAGGAAATGTGCTGACTTTGTGAGACGGTCGACAATCACCCATATAGTATCGTTCCCAGCCTGTGTTCTAGGTAACCCCGTAACAAAATCCATAGCGATCTGTTCCCATTTCCACATGGGTATCTCTGGCTGCTGAAGTAGACCCGAAGGTTTCTGGTACTCTGCCTTGACCCTAGCACAGGTCAAACACTTACCCACGTAGGTGGCAATAATAGCTTTCATGTTCGGCCACCAATACAAAACCTTGAGGTCCTGGTACATCTTATCAGACCCTGGATGAATAGAATATCGTGACTTGTGTGCTTCATCCATCACAAGTTCTCGAAGATTACCAAATGAAGGAACCCATATCCGTTCCATGAAGTAGTAGATATCGTCAGACCGTTGCTCGAACTTCTTCTTGTGTAGACCTCGTAATCCTTCAGCTTCGATATTTTCTTCCTTTAACGCTTCAATCTGAGCTGAACGAATCCGGGCAGGTAAATTAGAGTGAATAGTAAGCTGTAGGGCACGAACACGCTTCTGTTTCGGTTCCTTGCGACTAAGAGCATCAGCTACAACATTAGCTTTACCCGGATGATACTTGATAGCACACTCATAATCATTAAAAAGCTCGATCCAACGACGTTGCCGCATATTCAATTCCTTCTGGTCGAAAATATGTTGAAGACTCCTGTGATCGGTATAAATGGTACACTTGGTACCGTACAGGTAATGCCTCCAAATTTTCAACGTGAAGACTACGGCTCCTAACTCCAGGTCGTGTGTCGTGTAGTTCTTCTCGTGTACCTTCAGCTGTCGAGAAGCATAAGCTATCACCTTGTCTCGCTGCATCAACACACAGCCGAGACCCTGAATAGACGCATCGCAATAAACCACAAAATCTTCAGTACCCTCTGGTAGAGATAAAATCGGCGCGCTGCACAACTTCTGCTTTAAGAGCTGAAAAGCTTCTTCCTGGTTCGATCCCCAAGAATAAACAACTTTCTTTTGAGTCAGGGCGGTGAGGGGTTGAGCAATCTTAGAAAAATCCCGAATAAACCGACGATAATATCCCGCAAGACCAAGAAATTGACGCACCTCCGAAGGATTCTTTGGTGCCGCCCAATTGCGAATAGCATCGATCTTGGCAGGATCCACATGAATACCCATTTCGTTAACGATGTGCCCGAGGAAATGCACTTCCCGAATCCAGAAATCACACTTAGAAAACTTCGCATACAGTTGTTCCTTTCTCAAAAGTTCCAAGATGAGTCGTAGGTGATGCTCGTGATCTTCCTTGTTGTTCGAGTAGACCAAAATGTCATCAATGAATACGATAACGAAATCATCGAGATATGGCTTACACACGCGGTTCATGAGATCCATGAAAACCGCTGGTGCATTAGTTAATCCAAACGGCATGACCAAAAACTCATAGTGTCCGTAGCGCGTTCGAAAAGCCGTCTTGGGAACATCCTCCTCCCTAACCCTTACCTGGTGATATCCCGATCTTAAGTCGATCTTTGAATAGAAGCTTGACCCTTGCAGCTGGTCAAACAAGTCGTCGATGCATGGTAATGGATATCGGTTCTTGATGGTTACCTTGTTGAGTTCCCGATAATCGATGCACATTCGGAATGTCCCATCCTTCTTCTTTACAAACAGAACCGGGGCTCCCCAAGGCGAAGAACTGGGTCGAATGAAACCTCTATCCAATAATTCCTGCAGCTGATTAGACAATTCCTGTAACTCCCCAGGGGCCAACCGGTATGGAGCTCGAGCAATTGGGGCCGCTCCCGGCGCCAGATCAACCTGAAATTCTACCTGACGGTGAGGAGGTAACCCTGGTAGCTCCTCTGGGAACACATCAGCGAATTCTCGCACCACTGGTAGGTCCTCGATCTTTCTCTCTTTAGACTGAGCGTTAGTAACTAACGCTAACATTACAGGATACCCCTTTTGTAGATACTTCTGCGCATGCATGGCCGAGATAATACCAACCATAGCCCCACTACGATGCCCTTGAACTAATAATGACTCCCCATCGGGGAGAGGAATACGCACAACCTTCTCCTTACACAAAATTTCCGCTTGGTGCTTAGACAGCCAATCCATGCCTACCACTATATCGAAACTACCGAGTGTAACGGGAAGGAGATCAATATCAAACACCTGACCCACGAGATCTAGTTTGCACCTGAAGAGTACATTCGAGGCCTCTATCGTCTTACCATCGGCTAGTTCTACTATTTGTTTAACTTCTAAGGGTGTTGGGGTTATCCCCAATCGTCGACTAAATTCTAGGGACACATAACTCCAATCGGCACCAGAATCAAATAACACAGAAGCAATATGATTGTTTACAGGAAACGTACCGGTGACAACATTGCCGTCATTCCTAGCATCCCCTGCCCCAAGCTGAAACTCCCTGCCCCGAGCACCATTACCCCCATTGTTGCCATTGTTGTTGTTGTTCCCAGCATTGTTGTTATTCGGGCGGTTCTTGTCGTTAGCGTTTTGATTTAACTGAGGGCAATCCCGCTTAAAGTGACCCTCGTCACCACACTGATAGCACCCCTTTCTGAAGCCCTGATTCTGCTGGGGTGGTTGTCCCTGCTGTCTCTGGTTCTGCTGGTTCTGTTGCTGCTGGTGTTTGGGCTGTGGGGCCCTACAATCTTTGGCCTCGTGGCCCGCTTTACCACACCTGTTACATATCCGTCCACACTGCCCGAAATGATGATAGCCACACTTGTTACACCGTGGCTTCCTCCCTACATACGAACCCTGACTTTGGCTACCTCCCTGGCCTTGATTGACAGAAGACGACTGGCTGATGCTGCGATTGCTATTGTTGTCTGGCCTTTTCTGAGTCTGACCCGCACTAGATGCTTTGTCGTAATCGTTCCACTTCCGCTTGTTATCATTAGCGAACGCAGTGGCAGTGGGTGCAGCAGCAGTAGTGGTTGAAACACGCGGTGGTAACGAGTTACTCTCTACCTCTTGATCCACAATCTTGTGGGTCAAACGGACAATCTGTGTCAAATCATTGAGATGGGCTGCAGTGACCAAACTCTTCACACGCGGAGGCAGCCCCTTGATGAATAACTCAATCCTCCGAGACATAGGCCGGGACAAATTCGGGCACATGTCGGCCAGTTCATACGATCGCTTCACATACGCTTCGACTTCAGATCCTATCATCTTCAAGTCATAATACTCGTTTTCCAACTTCTGGACCTCATCCCGAGGACAATACTCCTCCCTGATCAGTTCTTTAAAATCATCCCAAGTTGTGGCATTCGCTGCCTCGATGCCCAGCAACTGCACTTGGGCATTCCACCACGTTAGGGCACCATCCGCCAAGGTACCCGCATCATATTTCACTCTGTCCCCAGCGGGACAGTTACATATAGCAAACACGGACTCTGCTTTCTCGAACCATCTCAAGAGTCCCACAGCCCCTTCAGTCCCGGTGAAGGTCTGTGGCTTACAGTCCATGAACGTTTTAAACGTACAGACAGGCTGATTGTTCTGGGGATGCGCTTGCTGACCTAAAGGATGAAAGGAAACACATTATAGGAGTGAAAAGACGTGTACGCGATATAAGAGTAAAGAGTACTTGGTACATTCCGTACCAGCTTGATAGGCTGCTAAAGCCTCAGCCACCTGGGTGTTGATTAGGTCAGTCAACTCAGCCTGAGTCATGTTAATGTTGCCACGTCCGTGTCCTCGTCCACTCATGATTCTATATATAGAGATGAACCGATTCAGGAAATCGAAACGAGATAGAAATCAAGTATCATGTTGATATCTATGTACTACCAAGTTCACACATAATAAGGCAGAACCCTTCTCACGCTTGATAAGCCTCACTGGGACTTGCATGCACCCCACGTTATTATTAAGTGTGCACCCATAATAATAAGGCAATTTGCATGCTTATCTCAGTGCCTCTTAGCTTTCGCTCGAAGTTTCCCCCGTTCACACAACACAACGATTGGTATCACAAGTTTACAATTCACATAAGTCGAAGAGTAGTGTCACACTATCAAGTCACCATAGCATCAAGTGTATTGTTTCATGCAAGTTATGAGTGTGTGACTACTAAGGAAGTAATGCATAAACTAAACAGAAGACGAACCTTGCGATCTGGAGCTGAGTGTCATGATCGATTCTTCAAAGGTATTCGGTTATAGTCTGGTTTTATAAAACGTTTTAAAACCTAGTTCGCTATAACCAGTGGATCTGATACCAAACTGTAACACCCCCAAAATACCACCTGCGGGAACTCCGCGAGGCGTGTTACTCATCAGAGTTCGAGCCACCAATCACATTGAACCAATGATAAATATTTAAATAAAACATGTCATGAATTACCAATAGAAAATATCAAACATAGGGTTACTCCCAAAGAGTTGTGTAGCGGAAGCATATAGTAAATCGTTTAACAATTGTTTCATAGTAAATGTTCAAAACCAACGTTTCACTTATAAGTTAATCCAAGAGCCTCGATCCATGACCACTCCAGCACTCCCAGATAGCAAGTCCACGTCACGAATTCTAGCGACCTGCAAGCATGCAGACAAGTGTGTCAGACGACGCTGGTGAGTTCAAGGTTTTGTTAACGTGTGTAGTTACCAGATATCTGTTAAGTCAACTCATCGTTTCGTTTTGGGATTGTTATTAACGTAGGAGAGTCTTATATACTGGAAGTGCGTCCAATATATACCATGGGAGTGTGCCCAATATAACCTGGGAGTGTGCCCAACCCCAATGCCCCTAACCAAGCATTGGTAATGATGTCCAGGTAACTAGATCACGCCCGTCCTTACGGCCCGGTGTGAGGGTGTCAAACCTAATAGCGCTATCAACTAGTTACCCCATTGCCTTACAGGCAACACGGTAGATGATCGATTCTGTGTTCAATAACCAACATCCCAAATAATAGTTTACCGAGTATTCCCTTTAGAAATGTTTACCAGATGTCCCAAACCACCGGGACGCATGCTTAGAAAAGTGCAGTGAACTCACCTTGGTTTGCTCGGTATGCTAAGCTAATTGCTCACAAGAAATCAATCACGTCCTATAGTGCACGTATACGTAATCAGTTTATATTCCCGAAGTTCATGCATGCACATACCATCGTATAAAATAACACATAAACAATTACCAAGTAGCACATAGCACGTATTCTGAATCATACAAGTCATGTGTATCAGCTAACAGTTGTTAATAATTCCAGTTAACTTCTAACAGAAATTAACCAAGTTACTGTGCAGATTACCCAATCGGCGAAACACCCCTATTTCGCCGTGAATCCCTTTCGATGAAACGCCTTCTGTTTCATCGTGACATCCCTCGGCGGAACACTCTTGATTCGTCAAGTTTGATTTATCATGAACAGTCTAGGCGAAACACATTGTGTTTCGCCATCAAAAGTGTTTCGTCAATGCCCTTGATACGTCTTAACACAGAACAATAATATAGGTTCTTTAATAAAATTTGCGGTTGACATTAAAGTGCCATTGGGCCGATCCACAGCCAATGGCCTTCATGGACCGCCCATCACCACCAATCAACATGGAACACAAAAGATCCCTATGCTAGTGACATGATCTAGAAGCCTGTGCATCCATCACTTCACCCACCCACATGATATTTGACTTTATATAAGTGGAATCCCTATGCAATTATCATAAAATGGTGCGGCCCTATCAGATGTGTACGATTTGTGATGTTAGTCAACCATTGTATGTATCAATTTGAGTGATGCCACATGGTTGATGGCAGCCATACACCACGGAATTCAATCATTCCGTCAAACAAACTCATGTGATCATATTATTTATTATATCCCTATCATCATCATCAAACAATCATATGTGTGTAACCTCTATTGGGCCAATACAAAAATGTTCAGTCAAAGCACATGGGCCATCACAACAATCAATGACTACATGATTTAACATTAGCATACATGGTTACAACTAACCAGACATATCACATGCACTTTTTAGTTCAGCATTATCGACATGCACCTACATCATATTTACAAACACTTGCTGCCATCTATTATCAAACAATTCGAAGTCATGCATCAAATCATTGTTAGCACAGACATATCATATCAGAATATAGTTAACACGTGATCGCATATAACCAAACAATCAATCAAAGATCATCGTTAACAATCCAAAACATGAATCCTATACGAAACATGCTAAGCAGTAAACCTTTAATCACTAAAATCAAGATAGGTAATCCATTCATGGTAACCACGATAACCATTAACCGTATACTTACCGGTTGTGTGTGATGAAGTTCGTGAGGCTTCGAGAGAGACGGGAGTTGCCGTCGGTGCACAAGAAATAGGGAAATAGAATCTCTAGGGTTTGAAATTTGATAACAGATGTGTTACGTAACCCTAGGTTAGTATATAATCGCGTTTAGAGGTTTGGGCCCATACTGGGCTTCGGCGAATCATGGGCTCGGCGAAACAACTTGTTTCGTCGAGTGCGCTTATGGCGAAACAAATCCTGTTTCGTCGGGTTCCTCAAGTCTTAAATAGTTTACAAGTATTCATGCAACCAAACAGTCTAATCATACTTGACATATCAAACAAACATCTCCGCATATAATTCAGTGTGTACAAATACAAAGCAAGTAAGCAAACATCTAGACAGTCAACGTGCAATAAATGCAAAAGTGAGATGTCGGAAACTCGAGTTGTCACAGCACATGCTTTCTTCGGAGCTTTTTCACCTGTCGATCCTCGATCGATATAGGTCTTTCAACGAATCTCAAGCTTTCATCAATTTGTACGTCTTTATGAGACATAGCTAGCGATTCATCGGCTAGACATTTCTTGAGATTACAAATGTGGAACACATTATGAATTCCACTCAGCTCCTCAGGCAAGTTTAGCTTATAAGCTACACTGCCGACACATTCGATAATCTCGAATGGTCCTATATATCTAGGGCTCAACTTGCCCTTTTTACCAAAACGCATCACACCTTTCCATGGTGATACTTTTAATAGAACCTTATCGCCTATTTCAAACTTTAGAGGCTTTCGCCTCTCATTAGCATAGCTTTTTTGCCTGTCCCTGGGAGCTTTCAGGCGATCACGAATTTAGACAATCTTGTCCGTCGTTTCAAGGACTATATCAGGTCCTGATAACTGAGCCTCTCCTACTTCCGCCCAACAAACGGGCGTTCTGCATTTCCTACCATATAATGCCTCAAAGGGCGCAGCCTGAATGCTTGTATGGTAGCTATTATTATAGGAGAACTCGATTAAGGGTAGATGGTCATCCCAACTACCTCCTAAATCAATAACACATGCTCGAAGCATGTCTTCAAATGTTTGAATTGTACGCTCACTCTGCCCATCAGTCTGAAGGTGGTAAGCAGTAGTGAAATTTAGACGTGTGCCCAAAGATTGTTGGAAGCTTTTCCAAAAGTGAGAGGTGTACCTAGTATCTCTATCAGAGATAATAGACACCGGTACTCCATGAAGGGCTACAATCTTATACACATATAATTGGGCTAACTTATCGGAGCTATGAGTCTCCTTGATGGGTAAGAAATGTGCTGACTTAGTCAGTCTATCAACTATAACCCATATTGTATCATTTCCATGCCTGGTTTTAGGTAACTTGGTTATGAAATCCATGGTTACCATCTCCCACTTCCATGTAGGGAGTTCTGGTTGTTGAAGCAGACCTGATGGCTTTTGATGTTCAGCTTTAATCTGAGCACATGTCAGGCACTTAGCTACATGTGTGGCAATAGATTTCTTCAAACCTATCCACCAATAATTAGCCTTCAAATCCCGATACATTTTGTCACCACCAGGGTGCACTGAGTACTTAGAGTTGTGGGTCTCCTGAAGGATTATATCTCGAAGTCCTCCCTGTATAGGAACCCAAATTCTTCCATTCATCCTGAGGATTCCATCCTTCCCAGGTGTTAACTGTTCAGCGGTTATACTTAATTTTTCATTTGGAAGGTTAACTTCCAACATAGCATCTTTCTGTGCAGCTAATAGTCTTTCATTTAGACTATTCTTCAGCTCAATGCTTTTAGCATTGATCCTTATTGGTTTAACTCTTTCCTTCCGGCTTAGAGCATCAGCGACCACGTTCGCTTTGCCTGGATGGTAGCGTATCTCGCAATCATAGTCATTCATAGTTTCCATCCAACGGCGTTGTCTCATATTGAGCTCTTTCTGATTGAACAGATGTTGGAGACTTTTGTGATCCGAGTAGATCACACATTTTGTTCCATACAAGTAATGTCTCCACAACTTTAATGCGAATAAAACGGCACCCAATTCTAAATCATGGGTGGTGTAATTCTTTTCATGCACTTTTAATTGCCGTGATGCATAAGCGATTACCTTGCCTCGCTGCATAAGTACACACCCCATACCGGTGTGTGAAGCATCACCGTATACAACAAACTCTTCTATTCCTTCTGGTAAAGATAATACCGGAGCATTGCTCAATCTTTGCTTTAGAATCTCAAAGGATTCTTGTTTTTTTGGACCCCAGTCAAATTTCACCTTCTTACGGGTCATGGAAGTTAATGGTGCAGCTATTCTTGCGAAGTTCTCAATGAATCTCCTCTAATATGCTGCTAAACCCAAGAAGCTGTGAATTTTCGTAGGCGTCTTAGGTGCTTCCCAATTCATAACAGCTTCTACCTTGGCAGGATCTACTTGGACGCCTTGCTCACTAACAACATGTCCAAGGAATTGGACTTTGCGAAGCCAAAACTCGCACTTGGAGAATTTAGCATACAATTTCTCCTATCGAAGTAATCCTAAGATACACCGAAGGTGCTTTTCGTGCTCAACTTGGCTACGAGAGTAAATAAGTATGTCGTCTATAAAGACAATGACAAACTTATCCAGGTATGGTTTGCAGACTCTATTCATGAGGTCCATGAATGCTGCAGGCGCATTAGTGAGCCCAAAAGGCATCACTAAGAATTCAAAATGGCCATACCTTGTTCTGAATGCCGTCTTCGGTACATCTTCAGTTCGGACCTTGAGTTGATGATACCCAGATCTCAAATCAATCTTCGAGAAATAGCTCGCCCCTTGGAGTTGATCGAACAAGTCATCGATACTGGGCAAGGGATAACGATTCTTGATCGTTACCTTATTCAGTTCACGATAATCAATGCATAAGCGCATTGATCCGTCTTTCTTTTTCACAAATAATATTGGAGCTCCCCAGGGCGAAGAGCTAGGCTGAATAAAACCTTTCTCTAGTAAATCATCAAGTTGCGTTCTAAGCTCTTTCATCTCCGTAGGTGCTAGACGATACGGAGCTCTTGCAATAGGTGCAGATCCTGGTAGGATGTCTATCCTGAATTCCACTTGCCTCTCAGGAGGTAATCCAGGTAACTCGTCAGGAAAGACATCAGGATACTCTCATACAATTGGAATGTCTTCGATCTTCAGCTTTGGATCATTTACAGTTACTTGTGCCATGTAGATGACACGTCCACTCTTCAAACACTGTGATACCTTGAGGATAGATACATTTCTGGGTAATCCATATTGTGTATCTCCTTGAATAGTGACTGATTCACCAGAAGGGGTTTTGATAATAACCAGCTTTTTATCACAGGCAATTTGGGCTTGGTTATGCGACAACCAATCCATGCCTAAAACTATATCAAACCCAGCCAATTTCATTGGCAAGAGGGATAGCGGGATGGAATGATTCTTAATGGATATAGAACATCCATCAAGAAGAGTTGAAGTTGTTTCTAAAGTACCATCAGCAAGCTCTACCTCATACTTAATGTCTAGAGTCTTAATAGGCAAGTTTAATAACTTACAGAACTTATGGTCTACAAAAGATTTATCAGCACCGGAATCAAATAAGACTCTAGCATAGTTATTATTGATGAGGAAGGTACCTGTTATGACGTTCTCATCGTTCACCGCTTCCCTCGCGTTCATCTGAAAAACTCTTGCATTGTTTTTCTTCGCCTCCTCGGGCTTCTTAACATTCTTGGGGCAATTGGTTTTGATGTGCCCCTTTTCATTGGAACCGTAGTAGGTTGCATCCTTTATATTCCGGCACTCAACAGACTTGTGCCCCTTCTTTTTACAGATCCCACATGGTTTGGCCTGTGGGTCTTGGTTGCACTTTCCAAAGTGCCTTTTGTTGCACGTCTTACACCTGGGCTTGTCATTGAACTGCCCTTTCTTTGAACCGAAGTTCCCTTTGTTTTTTTGTTTGACAGAGAAGACTTGTCATCCTCTCTTTTCCTCTTTCCTTCCTCGGTAACCTTTTTCGCCCTGCTCCTCACAATATCCAAGGTGAGGGATAAAGATAGATCCACAGCGGATCTATAAGTGGCTGGCTTAGAGGCCTTAACATTCCCTTTTACTTCAGGGGCCAAACCACCAATGAAATGCGCGATGCGTTTGGGCTCAGGAGTGACTAGGTATGGTACAAGCCTTGACATCGAGTTAAAGCTAGTCACATAGGATCTACAATCCAGATCCTTCATTACTAAAGTGAGGAAATCAGTCTCTATCCTTTCTACCTCATGTTGAGGACAGTAAGTGTCCTTCACCAAATCAACAAACTTCTCCCAAGAAAGATTATACAAGTGAACCTTCCCGGTAGACTGCACTAGAGCTTTCCACCAAGTGAGGGCATCACCCTTGAAGGATTGTGATACAAACATAACCACATCCTCCTTAGCACATTCGCTGATGTCTATCGCAGTCTCCATCTCGTCTAACCATTTCATACAATCAATCGCTCCCTTTTCTCCCGTAAAATCCCTAGGCTTACAGAAGACAAAGTACTTGTAGGTACAACCCTTGGTGTACTTAGGAGTCGGCTTGAGGACTATCTGCCTCTTAGGTTCACTACCCTGGTTAGATGAGTGCTGAGACTCACTTTTCTTATGAGTATGAGATTGAGAATGGGATTTTGAATGAGTTTGAGACCGAACAATACTCGGTTCTTTGAACTTATTATCCACAGCCTGAGCAACCGCTGCGGTTATCATTGCTTGCAGTTCGGCACCAGTGATACTAATCCTGGTGTCATTTCCTTCTGCGGGGTGACTGTTCGCTTCATCCGAGCCAGCCATTTTTCGTATACTATATCAAACAGTAACGATATATTTAAATAAATCACCGTATTGATGATTAGATGGTCATGGTATTATTAAACCATACATACCATTTAAAATAAAATCAGTTCAAACATAATTTGCCTAGGTTATAGTAGAACCATAATAAGCAGTTAATAGGATATAATCCTTTAGATTGATTAGACAGGGGACATGAATCACCACTGTCGATGTCATGAAAGACATTTTCTTATAGCACAAGGCCTTGTCACAAGGACAATCATAATCATTGATCTCTTGGGTCAATGACCTTTTATTTTAAGGGTCGAACAAAGTTCATCGCCTTTTTGACAAGAAGTTTATACAATAACACCTTCATTGTCTTTATTACACCTTTGCTTCTAAGCATACATCTCTAGTGGATGTTCTGGTGTTTACATCATATTGATGTTTATCATCCACGATTCGCATTGATCATATTGGCTATATATAAGTGACTTGGAAAGATCCAAGAACATTTAGGCGCTTGTGTGGTTTCTCGTACCGCATAGCAGGAATGATGACATGTTTTCAGATGTCAACCGAGATTTATTGTCTTAAAAAGGTTATACCATCATAGCCATTTAATATTTTGGCTAGTTTATACCTCTAAGAAATTTATTGGCAGATCAAATAAAATTTGAAATGAAGTAACATGATGTAATAAATTACATATATATATATATATATATATATATTATATATATATATATATATATAAAAACTAAAGATAAACTTCATTAACCCATAAAACTGGTACAAGTGCCCTAAACGTGTCTTAGAAAGAACAAACTTCCCACGCAGGGGCTTACAGAAATAGAAATGAGTCCTAGCATGGACTCGATATAGAAATAAAACAATGTCCTCGTAGGGAGTTGATTATATCATAAAACAAAACAACCTAACAGCATTTTACTTCTTCTTGCCCTTAAGAAGGTTTGCAAGGCCCTTCATAAAGCTACCATGCTCCTTCTTGGTTTTTCTAGTATCATGTTCAACCTTGTCTAACCTCTCTAGGATTTCTTGAGTTTGCTGCTGCTGAAAAGAAGGAGGTTGCTGGTATGGCGGGTATTGAGAACCCTGCATTGGGTTTCCAGTGGGCTGAACTAGAGGGTAAGAAGAAGGGTAAAGATGATGGTACTGTGCAGCTGTAAGGTACGGATCATTGGTTCCATAATCAGATGGATAACCAGATGGGTTATACCCGGATGAACCCGGGTATGTTGGTATTGGGTTGTCGAAACCCACTGGCTGTAGCGGTGGTGCAAAAGAAGCTGGCGGAGGATCGTTCTCCGGTACCACATTCGAGGGTCCACCCATTTGGGGGTCCTCATTGATAGGAGGGTAGGAACTTGAACCCTGAGGAGAACTAAAACGAGGTCCTCCTCGCACGGATATACGTGCATTCCTCCTTTGCCTTGGAGGCTCGGGAGGTGGCTAAGGTGGCTATTGAGGCGGCTCTTCAACAGGAAGTGGTGGAGGTGAAACTACCTGAAGCTGGGGTTCAACCAATGGAGGTTGAGCTGGAGAGTTGTGGTACGAAGGAGTAAAGTACCAATCATATGTGGCCATCCTTGCTTGGTATGAATCAGGCCCACGGTACGGTGATCCCTGAAATAGGGAACCGCTTGAGATACTAATTGGGTGGCCCGGTGTTCCGGTCTGCATCTCCGGATCTGGGTCGTCATCCATCTCCATTTCCTGAGAAAAGTGATCCTCAGGCCCCAAAGGGTTGTAGCCTAAAAAGTCGTTAACATAATCATTCAGATTAAACTGTGCGGGAGAGTAAGTAGAATCCGAATGGTGAAAGGAATGAGAGTGTAACGAGTGGTAAGATTGGTGAGATTCATGAGAGTGATGGGAGTGTTGAGAATGGTGCGAATGCTGGGGCTCGTCTGGGACAGGCGGCCCGAAAGATGGATGGAATGATGGTGAGGAGCTTAACGAGACAGAATGTCTCGCTGGTTCAAAAGAGTGACCCCACAGATCGTGGGAGTTAGAACTGGATAATGACGCAGATGGTGTGCGTCGATGTGAAGGTCCTGCTGCTGATGGTCCTCCTCGCATGGGACCTTTTCCTCTACCCCTAACTCTTGGAGGCATTGTAGCTGATTTTCCTGTCAAATCAAGAAAACAAAACAAAATAAAATAAAATAGCAAAAGAAGGTTAAGAATAATTCCTAGGTCATGGCCTAGACTCGAGAGTCTAAGGAATGTGCTTATTGTGTCATTGAGATTAAACACAAAAGGTTAGTGTTTAATTCACTCAACCTGGCTCTGATACCAACCTGTCACACCCCGATATTTCCACATATTACCGGTGGGCCTGACGGGGAGTATCGTGACGTAGCTGATATCATCATAGTCAATATACACAATATAATAGCACAGCGGAAGGCTTGGTGAATTAACTATTACAAACCATAATGTCTGAGTGTTCGAGTTTATGAATGTACAGACTGGAATGTAATAAGATCCACAGGCGGATCATAAATGTACAAAGAAACAAAAACAACAGACTTCAGGTATCTATGGATTTGCAAGATCCTCTTATGACACCTAATAGCTCCAGCCTATTACGAGAGGTACCTGTCAATCAGTCTTTAAGAAAATACGTCAGTTTACACTGGTAAATACAATTAACTGACTCATTTTGAAAAGAGTTTAAGAAAGTTGATTTAAGTGCACAAGGCACAAACCATTTATAACTTGGGACAATCTTTAATAAAATCTTGTATACAGTTTTACATGTTTGTCATACATATGGGGCCGGTTTGGAAGCCGGTCATGATTAACCGACTCACCACTTATAAAACCCACAGAGGAGTTATCCCCAACATGTGGGTATTTAGCATTTGCATCAGTCAGGTGTATGCCTACACCCCGTGCATAGGTCATGGCCATTTTCAAATGAAATGAGCCGAGGATATCCAAGACACGGTCAAATTAACCCCCAATGTTTATGTTATCAAACAAGACAGATTAAAACGGGCTATGCAAATTTATTAATCACAATCCGATTAAATGATTTCATACCCGACCAAGTGGTATTATTATAATACCATATCCCAAGCCCGTATAAGGGAAAATAAGTTAAAAGTATTTACCTGATGCTAGCAGTAAAATCCTAAAGCTTTTTGAAGGCACCTTCTATCGGAAGCTATTTAATCTGTATAGAAGGTTTATTAACCTATTAGGATGCTAACGGGTCTTTAGTTAAGTCAAGGACTTAGACCGGCTAGCTAGAAAGAAACCTTACGGTTCTAAATGCTAGATTAAGCGGTGACCGGAATAGAATGTGTTTAAGACCCGACAAGCTTGGATACTTGTATAATATGGGTAAACTAAACACATTCTTGAAAATGAGAATTTAATGATAAGGTTTGACCCGTTTCGGCTATTTTATGTAAACTAGTCACATAAGCCGATCCGAGCGCGTAAACGCGTAACGGGTAACCAAATAAATTATATACAGGTCTTAATCATTATTATGCTCAAATTATGTTAATACATCAGTAAGATGTTAACATATATGCCCAAAAAGTAATTTAAACCAAAATAAGTCCCATAAGGGCATTTTGGTAATTTTAATGCCCATAAAAGAGTTTAAAAGTGAAACTAAGTTTCAGGTCTGATTTTATTACTAAAAATATTTATTTTTATGAGTTATATCAGTAGGGTATTTTATATATGTGAAATTTATCCTATATAACCAAACTATGCACCGTGGGGCATTTTGGTAATTTCACATAGGCTTTAAAGGTAAAAATAGATTTCTGAGTTTAAAAACTTTGGCTTACTGTATAATTATATAAATTAGCTTAAAACATCAGTGGGTAATAATTTTTATATGCCAAGAATAGTTTTGACCCATACTAGGTGCTAAAAACGCTTAAAAGTCGGTTTTAAGGGATATCCAGGTTAAAATAGGAAATCTGAGTTTTTGATCAGTTTAAAAGGTTTAGAATATTTTATTTATCATATAGGATCAGTAGCAAAAGGTTTGGCATTGAAAAGTTATGTAAAACTCATTTTATGCATGAAAAGGGTAAAACCGACAATTACCGAAATCAAGGTATAATCCTATGTTATGCTCAACCTAAAAATAAATAAAAATCTTCAAAAATCCCAAAATATTATTTTACATCAGTAGGTAAAAATTTTGGCATCAAAAATTGGGTTTAGATAGGCTTTATGCTAATTACGCCATTTAAATAACCAAAAGTTCCTTAATTACGCTATGGAGCATAACTCCTATTCTTGACCTCAAACTGATGTCAAATTTTCGGGACATGTCTAAATATTGGTAGCAAAGGTGTTAGTCCATTCACATTGCTAAAAATCTCAGTTGTATGTCAAAAGGGCGTTTAAGGCATTATTAAGCATAATTACGATCAAGTGCATATAATTCAAACCACTAGGCACCTTGCAATATAACTCCAGGGGGTTATACTACTAAGTAATGTGGTCCTAATGGAAGCTTAAAACATAGGAGAATTAAGCTTAAACGGGTCAGAACTGAAAGTCAAAGCAAAAGTCAAGCTTTTGCGACTTTCGGTTATAAACTGACCTTAGACTATTAATTGTCGGGTTAGGACTGATAAGACATGCTTTAATATTAATTACCAAGTTATTAAAATGTTAAAACATAATTTAGAACCTCTGGTTTATTAATTTTAATCATTTTTGACCATTCTGTCCAGTTTGACTTTTTGTCAAACAACTTTGACCCGACAATTGACCAGTCAAAAGAGATAATTAGGAGGTGCCCTTTTAAGGGTTAATCACCTACACTAATGTGGTTCTATAACCACTTTCAATTTGATCAGTGGTTAAACCATATGTAAATAAAACGAAAGTCAAACTAAATTTAGGATAAGTTTGACTTTAGAGTAATTAAGCTAACTAAGATGACTAATCAAGAAATTAGAGGCTTACTAAAGGTCCAAGCAGTCTTTTCTACACTTGATAGTCTTCTCCTACTGATGCAAGCTCCAGAAACAAGTCTCTTTGAAGTTGCAAGTGAAATGTGTGTATGAACACATGAACTAAGGTCCTTTATATAATGAATTGCAAGATCATAGATCACTTCCAGGTGTATTGGGACATCCTAGGATCACTCCAGGTGTCCTAGATGATTTATAAACCGACATATAGCTCCTAGAAATCGATACAACCTAGACTAAGGCGGTTAAACTGATCAACTCGCACCTGTCCAACATTTTCTGTTACTGGCAGTCTCTCGCGGGCCGCGTAAGACTTAAGGGGGGTCTTACGCGGGCCGCGTGGACCGGTTAAACTGGCAAAACAAGTTTCAAAACTGGCAGTTTCAGTCCCTGGTTGTTTTAAACCCTTTTTAACTTCATTTTTGGCAATCAAGGCCCTTGTAGTCAGTTTGTTGAAGCTCAAGGATATATAAACTAACTTTGTTAGGCTCTGGTTCTTTAAATATCTCTATGAAAGCAAGTTTCATCAAGTTGACACTTTTGGCCCAAAGTCTTGAAAACATGCTTAACGATCTCGAAACCACGTGACATTTATACCACTTATTCTTGAGAGTATATTTGAATATTTCGAAACCTTGTTTTCGCTAAAAGGTAACTCAGAGGTCAGAATCGACATGTTGACACGTTTAACCCTTGTAAATTAAAAATCTTCCGATTATTTTCATAAACGGCTTCTTATATCCAATCAATCTCTCGTTTAAGAATATATTTACCATGTATGGTCATTCAGAGGCATAAGTTTGGCATGTTGACACTTTTAGTCCCAGTGGTTTCATAGTTTCACCGTTCGACAACTTTAGTCCTTCAAACTCAATCTTTTATACTTTTAGAGTTTAGGACACGTGTCTTAACATAATTGGACACGTTTTTACGTGGTGTTACAATGTCTTTGAGTGTCAGGGGGGTTTTGTTTACTCCGACCATTTGCCCTATGGTGATAAGTGATGCTCGCGTCTAGACGTGTGCCAAGAGTGTTGTGTAGTGCCTGTCATAAGTCAGGTATAGATCAAAATCAGAGGCACAGGAGTTGGCACCTCGTGCCTAAATAGTCGCCTCTCTCAGAGGAATGTCCATAGCTGTGAAAACTCATCGGTTTCCTTGATTGTAAGAGAGTGTACTGGTCACGTAAGATAATCAACGATCACCCAAGTGATATTATTTCCGTTTCGAGTTGTAAGTAGACTAGCGACAAAATCCATGGCAGTCTGTTCTCATTTCCGTATGAGTGTTGCAGGTTGCTGATACTCCATCTTGACGTTCCCACAAGTCAAACATCATTCACATACCTCGCTGGGTGGGCCTTCATGCCCAATCACCGGTACAAGATTTATAGATCCTAATATCCAGACGACTAAAGTATCGTGGCCGGTGTGTTTTGCTGAACACGAGTTCCCTACAGTTGCCGTATAATGAGATCCACATCCGTTCCATGGGGTAGCAAATATCGTCCGATCTGGCAAAGGTTGCTTCTCCATGCCCCACATGGATTTAATTTGAAAATTCTCTTCCTTTAATTCTCCAGCTTAGACAAAGCGAGTCTGATCGGGTGGGTTAGAGTCGATAATGAGTTGCAAAGCTCATGTAGATTCAGGTTTTTCCATGGCCAAAATCATTCAAAAGTTCCATTCAGTGATGGCATCACATGTTCAGCTCTTTCGAAACAAAGGTACACGGGAGGCCCTTGTGATCGGTCTAAGTAGTGTATCTAGTACCGTCCAAGTAATGCCTCCAACTTAAATCCAAAGACCACGGTTTCCACCGTAGGTTGTGTGTCGTACAGTTCCTCCTTGTAATTCCATTACGTAAGTCATCACTCTCTCGTGTTGCATCGGTGAGTATCTGGGACTCTGATTCGGACCATCATGGTATACCACTAGATCACCCGTACCCTCGGGTAAAGACGACGCTCAGTGCATGGTTGTGCTGGGTGTCAAAAGCTAAAAAGACGTTCTCCTGTTTGTCTCTCACGAATACACAACACCCTGCTGTGCTTAAGAGATTAAAGTTGCGCGATCTTCAAAAATCATGTGATGAATCTGCGATAATATCTAGCGAGACCAAGAAATTGCTGTATCCTCGAAGGGATCTTTGGTGTCACTCAGTTTCTAACAAAATGGATCCTAGCACGATCCGCGCGTATTCCCACTTCATTGGTTACATGATCAAAATGCATCTCTCGAATCTAGATGTTACATTTAACAAGACTTCACACGTAATGTCTCCTCCCTCAGGATCTCTAAGATAAGATACAGATGTCGTCCATGATGTCCCTTTCTCCTGGTAATGATTCAAAACGTCATCAACGAACACGGTCGATTCTTATGGTCCATAAGCTGCTGGCGCGTTGATTATCTCGATGGTCATGGTGTACAAAGTCGCACTGGCCGCATTGCGTTTGATATGCCGTTCTAAGAGCATTCTCTCATTGGACTTCCATCTGATGATAGTTCGTTCGTTAGCCAATCCTCGAATGGGAGCTTGACTCTCGCAACTAGTCGACAGGTTGTCAATACATGGTCGGGGTAAACGGTTCCTGACTGCCACTTTGTTGAGTTCTCGGTAATCAGTATGCATACGAAAAGGCTTATCTTCACGGATATAAATGGGGCTCCCCAAAGCGAAAAAACTAGGTCCAACAAATTCCTGTAGTTGATTAGACAGCTCTTGCAACCCTCCTGGTGCAAGACGGTAAGAGTACGAGTATTCGAAGCTGCATCTGGCGTGAGATCAAACTGAGATTCTGCCTAACAGTTGTGGAAATAATCCTGGAAGTTCTTTAAGTAGCTCATCGGAAGAAATCACAAACAACTGGTGGATCCTCGATCATCTCTTCCTTAGCCTTAACATCAGTAACGGTTGCTAACAATGGGTGGTAATCCCTCCGTAGATACTTCTGGGCTTTCATTGCAGAATTGATGTTAACCTTTACACAACTTTGATACTTTGGAACAGATGACGATTCTTCACTAGGGAGAGGGATACGCAAAGTTTTCTTCTCACAGGGTATATCTGCGCGATGTATGGATAACCAATCAATACTAACTACTTCATCAAACTATCAAGGATAGGAGAAAGAAGGTAGACGTCGAACACTTGTCCCACAAGGTCGAGTTTACATCCCAACGGACATATGAGTTTTCATTTGACTTGCCATCAGTCGATTCCACATCAGGTTTGTTTTCAAGGGGCATCAGGGTCAAACAGAATAGAGACGAAGCGAATAGCTACCCATCCAAGCTACCATGTTGCTATTATGCCTGGCATCGCCTAAGCCAGTCCTAAATGCCCTTCCACGAGTACCACTTCCAGTGTTGTTGCTACTGCTACTAGAATTCCCAAAACTGTCGTTGTTCCCTGGGTTGTTGGCGTCTTGACTTAACAACAGTCAATCCTTGTCAATGTCAACTTCATTTCCATACTGTAGACTACGATTACGAGTACCTCGATGTTTCCATGACTGTTGCTTCTAATGTCGTTGCTCGAAATGGAGTCATGCGGCCTTTCACCATTAGGGTCCATCCTTTCACATTTCATGTCACGTCCTAAGGCACTACTCCTGGTGCGGGCAGTTACACATTCCACCCTATAGTCAATTGTCATCGATTACGTCCCGATTGATTCGTAAGTGTTGACTCCCATAAGTCGCTTACCAGGGTTAAAGATTCGATTAAAGCCAATTTGTTGGTGTTCGTTGCCAGAAACCAAGGCCGTTCTAATACTGAAGTCGGTGAGATACTACGATAATCCTCTTGCCCCTCGATCTTGCAAGTTGGTCGAGTAATACACAGTACGTTGCTAGGGTGTTGCAGAAACGATCACACTTACGGAATCTAAGGCGTCAATACACAGAGTTCCAACCAATGAAAAGGAGTGAGAAGGTATCGACCAATCATTCGACGCTGCAACATCCAGCTCGGGGATGTTCGTACAAGCACCTAACATTCTACACAGTTCGCTAGGCGTTCAGATGGGTGTTTAGGTAATACTCGATAGCATCGAGGTTCGTAAGGATTCAGAGAGAAGTGAAAAGATCACGTTCAAGTAAGAGACAATTACTGCTGTGATTCTTATAGACTGTTGTGTTTCACATCGATCAAATAACGGAACGAAACCCCTTTTTCACTTGTTAAGCCTCACTGGGACTCGCATGCACCCCACATTATTATTATGTGTGCACCTACAATAATATTGTGATTTGCATGCTCATCTCAGTTCCTCCTAACTCATGTCAAATGGTTCCTCAAACTCGAGTAGCAAACAAAGAGCATCACAAAACGTGAGTCACGAATGTTTAGGGAAATACCACCCTATCAGTCATATAACACATGCAAGTATTACATGAATTCATACTGTTGTGCTAAACGTGCAATCACATGCAATATCATACGTAAGTGTTCACTAGTTACGCAGTACAATGAGTATACAAGAGACGAACCTTGCAATCTGGAGCTGAGTGTCATGGTCGTATTCACGTTTTCAGATCTGTTCGGTTATAGTCTGGTTTTATAAAAACGTTTTTAAAACCAAGTTCACTATAACCAGTGGCTCTGATACCAAACTGTCACACCCCCAAAATACCACTTGCGGAAACACCGCGGGACGTGTGACGTACCAGGATCTAGCCACCAATCACATTGAACTCATAGCAATAAATCAATTAAACTTTCATGTATTAGAATAAAGCGTAATAAAACATTTTTATTGATCAGCGGAAGCATAATACAATAGTTAACAATTTCGTAACTCAAGTGTATAAAAGCCATTAAACTTGTCTTGTAATTCATTGTAATTTGACCCATGACCACTCCAGCATCCCAGACAGCAAGTTCCACAACATGTACCTAAAGGCATGCAAGCATGCAGAAAAACGTGTATCAGACAACGCTGGTGAGTTCAAAGTTTTTAACGTGTTTAGATACCAGTTACCAGATTAAAAAGTTTCAATGATTTGATGTTGTAATATCTCGTTTACTGCTGATGGCTTAAAGTTGTTTTGCCCAAACCCCATTGCCTCTATCAAAGCAATGGTCAAGACTGGGATCATTAGTTCACTCCCGACCTCCCCGGTGCGGTGTGAGGTTGCCAAACCTAAATAGCGCTATTAACTAATACCCCGTTGCCTCCCCGACAACAATCGGTAGGTGGGACTTGATTGATAGATATGCGAGTATTAACAAACATCCCAATAACCCAGCATTCCTCCCCGGAACATTTACCAGATGTCCCTCCCCGGGACGCATGCTTGGAAAAAGAGCAGTGAACTCACCTTTGGTTTGCTCGGTAAGATTAGATACTTTGTTACCGTTGATCAACCAAACCCTAATATGGTTATCGATGACGGTCAGTTTCATAACACGTAATGCAAATTGTAACACATAACACACGAGTGACATACACATATGTACAAGTTGTAACCGTGACCGTAGAATCCAACAATCCAAAACATACAAACATTACGTGCTTGATGTCTAGGCTTCATACCAGTTCGTTTACAGGATCACATCTTATTACTCACAATTCATATTAGTGCACGAGGGTAGTTTAAGTGTGCAATTGATGAAATTATCACATTATCATATTGTAATATATAACCTTATCACATAACATGCAATAATCACTTAGGTCACCAGAAACTTGTGTCACAAACATGCTAGACTAACAATGGCATAACAGTCCATTACGGTAATCTTATGGTACGCGGCCCAGTTGGTTTCAGGTCCAACCAACAGATGCCATC
Source organism: Helianthus tuberosus (assembly GCA_030545235.1). Taxonomy (NCBI): domain Eukaryota; kingdom Viridiplantae; phylum Streptophyta; class Magnoliopsida; order Asterales; family Asteraceae; genus Helianthus; species Helianthus tuberosus. The sequence continues at coordinate 202,243,151 of CM060351.1, read as the reverse complement.
AGCCGTGCGGCCCAGTAACCATTCAGAAAGTGTGCACGTGTGTGTATGTGGCCCATTGAAGCCCAGCCTAATTTCCCTCCGGTGAAACATCAACTTTCGTCGTGAGTGGTTGTGAAGAAAGACTCATGTGGCGAAACATCATGTTTCGTCAAGAGGTGTTTATGACGAAAGACTCTGGTCTTTCGTCGACCTGAGTTATCCGGGGAAAACTCCCTCATCGCCGATCATCAACAGGTCGTCTTGGTTTCTACAACACATCTGTTCTATACAAACATTAATGGCATGATTACTCCAGCAACTGTCTAACATCGTGCAAGCACATCAATGAGTATTTAACACATAATCATCGATCATCCATGTTACACAGCCCTAGTTATCGATTGACCTCGATTTAGCATCAAGGAAACTAACAATTGATACCTAATCAGTTTATGTTGCATCAAGTGCATCCCCGTTTCCTTATCATATATTCATGCAAATTATCATAGTTTGTATTATCTATCAAGTTCTACGTTGTAACTCATCACTACTACACATAGCCGACACAATCAAACAACAATTAAAACAATTCAATCCATACTAACCGAAAGGGGTTGTCGCTGGACATAATGGACAAGCTTTGAGAGGGATGAGCTCCGAATAGGTGACTGTCGTCGAGTAGAGGAATGGATGGGGTGCTAGGGTTTGCCACTTGTTTCCCCAAACAGTACTTAACATGATACCCTCCTCATATGTTTACGTATAATACATGGGTTGGGGTTTTGATTCAGGCCCGATCAAATGTGTGGGCCGAGATGGGAGGGGCCCATGTCGCCCAAAAAGTGTGTGTGTGAGTCAAGTAAGTTTGCGGCCAAGCAGAGTTAGTACAAGTTCCTAAAATAATTGGCCAACACATCTTACGGTTAACGGTTCCGACATAATTTACCAACACATACATACAAACATTTAACGGTGCACAAGTGTAGCCAATTAAGTTTCACATGGTCACAATATAAAAACAATTACTTTAAGTAAACATGTAGCGCATTCATAAGTTACAACATAACATGTAATGTGAAAATAAATCAATACATAGAGAAGACTTGAAATTGCGAGTTGTCACATCATCCCCAACTTAAAGGAAATTTCATCCCGAAATTTGATAAGCAATCCAACACAGCACAGTGTTAGATCGGGATGATTGTGGATTTTCCCAGGTGTCACACATACGACAACGTATTTTGACGTTAAAAATAAATATTTTCAACATTTTTATCAACTAAAGATATACACTTATATTTGTGTAACAAATATAAGGTCTCGAATCAATGTATACCAGAAACAAATGCCAACATATTATTAAATTACAGAAGTGTTCCAAAAACGAAATGAAAATAACAAACGTTCAAGATGAATGAGTACAAGGTCTAGGAAAGACCGACATGTCTAATGAGTTAGAACCCTTGTAGGTTGACTCGAGTCCTTTGGAACTCTTGAGAAAGGAACAACTGTATGCAAAGTTTTCGAAGTGTGAATTTTGGATTCGCGAGGTACAATTCCTAGGTCATGTGGTAAATGAGAAGGGAATTCATGTCGACCCGGCCAAGATTGAGGCGATTAAGAATTGGGAAGCGCCTAGGACCCCTACTGAGATACGATAGTTTCTGGGATTAGCGGGCTATTATAGACGATTCATAGAGAACTTTTCAAAAGTTGCTCAACCGCTAACGTCCCTAACACAAAAGGTTAAGAAATTTGATTGGGGCGAGAAACAAGAGGCGCTTTTCAACTACTAAATGATAAACTTTGTGGCGCACCTATTTTATCCTTACCCGACGGTACTGATGGTTTCGTGGTCTATTGTGATGCGTCACGACAAGGTCTTGGTTGCGTATTGATGCAAAGGGACAAAGTCATCATATACGCGTCTCGTTAATTGAAGGTGCATGAGAAAAACTATACCACGCATGACCTTGAGCTAGGTGCGGTGATTTTCACGTTAAAGATCTGGTGTCACTACTTATATGGAGCTCGTTGTAAAATCTTTACAGATCACAAGAGTTTGCAACACATATTTGATCAGAAGGATTTAAATATGCGGCAACGACGATGGGTCGAGTTATTGAACGATTATGATTGTGGGATAAAGTATCATCCGGGCAAGGCGAACGTTGTGGCGGACGCCTTGAGCCGCAAGGAATGTGCAAAACCTCTAAGGGTGCGAGCCTTAGAGATGACCATACAAACTAATCTCACTTCTCGGATTCACAATGCTCAACATGAAGCGCTTAAACCAGAAAATATACGAGCTGAATCCTTACGAGGAATGGAGGCACAATTGGTGCCAAGGGAGGATGAACCACTGTACTTTATGGGACGAATTTGGGTTCCGTTCTTTGGTGAACTACAAACGATTATTTTGGATGAAGCACACAAATCAAGGTACTCTATACACCCGGGTTCGGATAAGATGTACCAAGATTTAAAAGAATTTTATTAGTGGCCTAAGCTTAAAAGCAACATTGCTACTTATGTCGGGAAATGCCTTACCTGCGCCAAGGTTAAGGCGGAATATCAAAAGCCTTCAGGTTTGCTACAACAACCTGAAATCCCCGTATGAAAATGGGAACAAATCTAGATGGACTTCATTACTAAGTTACCCCGAACCTCAAGAGGCCATGATATGATTTGGGTAATTGTAGATCGACTTACAAAGTCCACGCATTTCCTGCTGATCAATGAAAAAGATAGCACTAAGAAATTGGCTGAAATATATCTCAAGGAGATTGTGGCACGACATGGAGTGCCTGTTTCTATTATATCGGACCGAGATGGTAGGTTCGTGTCAAGAATATGGCAATCATTCCAAAAAAAAAATATGAAAATATGATGAAAAAAAAAGAGAAAGAGAAAAATATGAAAAAAAAAAGTATTTAGTTGCAATAGTAGTTGAGAATGTTGAAGAAGTTGTGTATATATTTGATGGTTGCTTTGTTAGTGGTAGAAATAAAAACCGGGTCAAATCAATTAGCTCTCACATATATATTCCACCATTTTCCTACCTTTGCACCTAGCCCCGTTACAACCCGTAAGTCCTTTTTGATTCATAAGCATGCTAGATATTTGTTAGGAGGAGACTTGATTCTTATACAAGCTTATTGTCGCGCACACACACACACACGCATTGAGTGGTTTAGCATTATGCTAATAATTCTTGTTACCGAGAGATTTCTGTGAGGGGTGTGTCTTGTGGTACGATTGAAAGTTAGTAAAAGGACGACATATTTTAGCTTGGTTTGCATAATTGATCGCTATGTTTGTGAATAGTTTTGAATGGGTTGCATGGGACAAGCAACAGGTAAGTGTGGGGATGTGACGGGTGGTCCGTAGGACAACCCTTAAAAGGTCTTAATATATGCCCATTCCATGTTTTATTCGGTTAATTGCTTGAACTTGGTAACCACTCTATATTTGATGATGCAGGTGTTAAAGTACTTAAGATGAGGGATTTAGAAAGATTAGAAGGATGGCGGAAGTTGGCGAAATCGAGAAGTGAGGAAATGGCAAATTGATGAAGAAACAAGGAGAAGAAAGCTACTCAGCACCGTAACCTACGGCTCCCAGCCGTAGGTTACGGCTCCCATCAATTGACAAAAAGACCAGCCGTAAATCAGGAGCTCTTGGGCGTAAGACTCACTGCCAGCCGTAACCTACGGCAGGGAGCCATAGGTTACGGCTCCTGTTGACTTGTTTGGCCATATTGACTACCGTAACCTACGGCTGGGAGCCGTAGGTTACGGCTCCGACTGATGTTTCATGTAACTTTATCATTTAATGTCGATTTGAAGAGGTTTTAAGGGGACTTATGATTGTTTTTCGGTTACACCTGCTTGGGGACTCGAAATTGGGAAACTTTTGGAGACTTTTTGGGGAAGAACACTTGGCTAATCATTAGTTTTATGTTTTTTGATCTTTATGAACATTGAACTAATTGTGAAGATGATTGTCATGGCTATGTGTGGCTAAACTTTTGATGATTATCTTGGGTTGAAGGTTTGTGTAAGACTTTGTGTTTTGATTTTATATTTCTAGAATAATGAACTCTTCTTTATGATTTGTTTGTTATGGTGTGTGATTGCTTACTTGTAAATTGTTAATTAGTGTGCTAATCTTGTTCGAAACTATACGTTCTTGGTGCCGTTGGCAATCGAGATATCATAGGTAGAATTAGGATTGGGTATTGATTAATTGGTCATCGGGTAACAACGTCGCGTTCTAGGAATCCGAGTACTTAGTTCCCTTTTATCACAACAAGTAATCATACATGAATCATGTCTATGTGATTCTTTCTAGTTGAATGATAGCACAAATGTCGAAGCAAACCGGAAACTCAAGATAGTCATTTGTCTCTAAATTGTTTACAAACTCAATTCTCATTTCGCAAATTAATTAGTAATCTTAGTTTTAAAAACCAATTTAATCAAACCAACTCTTGAAATTTACTTTTATTGCAATTAGTGTAGTTTTAGTCAAGTTAGATAATCTTCTAAATAACACATATTCCACAAACTCCCTGTGTTCGATACCCACTTACCGCTATCTATTAGTAGTATTTGGATTAAATTTGATTGTGACCACGACATCACGTCAAATTTTGGCGCCGTTGCCGGGGAGTAGTGCGCAACGTGTGTTATTTTTTATTGTTTTAAGTTTGTTATTTTTTCTGGTTTACCCTGGGTGTGTTAGTGTGCAGGTATTGACAGGTGCATGCGTACTAGGAGCTCTCACAAGCTTTCACCATTAGCATTTGATCCGGAAATCGAACGAACTTTGCGAGCAAACAGAATTTTGTTAAGGGAAAACACAATTAGCGGTTCACCAACAACACCAACTACACCAATTACACCACTGAGATACATGGATCCACCACCACCACTACCCACTACGGGTGAACCTACTCCACCATTTATACCAACATCCACTCAACCTTCACCAAATACCACCATTCCACCAAATACTACCGAACCCACCATAATTTAAAATGTTACACTAACCAACACCACACAACCCATTACTACCCAAGAAGAACCAACCATCACCTTTAATCCTTCCACTACTATACCACCATTATCCCATTTCTTCCCGGGTGCAGGTCCATCATATTCAAGCCATACCATAGCACCAAACTCGACCATTGTTCATGCTACATCGTTTCGACCGTCAAACCAGTCGGGTTTCCAATACTCTACTCTTCCATTTGGGCAATCTTCGGGAATTCAAGGAGATGGGTATGATGAAGGATTTGAGGAGTTTGAGGGTTTTGATGAAGACGGGTATGCTTATGGGGGTGATGGAGATCAAGGGGAATTCGGTTACATGCAAGGCCAAATGCAAGTAATGCCAAATGTTGGTGGGGTGCAACAACAACAACTTATACCACAACACATTCGGCAAAGGCCACAAGGGCCACAAATGCAACGTTCCATACCATTGCAACAAGTTCGTCCACCGAATGTTCAACAACAATTCCAAAGGCCAATTCAAAACCCACCCATGCCACAACAACAATTTCAACAACCAAATGTACCACAAGGGCATATACCAAGACCAATGGGAGTTCATCCAAGGGGTCGATTGGGTGTACCAAGAAGGCATCTTAGGGAACATGCGAGGGGAATTGAAGCGCATTTTAGGCCGGTAATTACTCACAACCCTTCACCGGTGGTTATTCCTCACAATAACCAAGGAAGAACTTTTGAAGTGAGAACAAATTCTTTGCAAAGTTTGCCGAAATATAAGGGTCTAGCAACGGAGGAACCCTACTTTCATTTGGAGGCCTATGACTCAATTTGCAATACTCTTGGGAGTCAAGGTTTTTCGGCCGATGATATCAAGTTGGTACTATTTCAATTTTCTTTGGAGGATAAGGCAAAGAAGTGGGTCTACACTTTGCCTTCAGCATCTATTTATACTTGGGCGGAAATGCAACAAATTTTCCTAGACGAATTTTACACCGCCCAAAAGACTAATGATGCTAGAAAAGGGTTGAGGAGTTTTCAACAACAACAAGGCGAAATGTTTCATGAAGCCTTCGAGCGCTTTAATATGATGATCAAGAATTGCCCACATCATGGAATTGAACTTTGGGAGTTGATGAATGCCTTCCACGAAGGGTTGAGTGCCGAAGATGCTCGTGATTTAATGTCCATTACAAATGGGTCATTTGGCACAAACTATGAGCATGACGATTGGGAGTTCTTGGAGCAAATGGCAATTACATCGAAGAGGAAAGCTCAAGCATCAAGGAGAGCACGACCGGCCGTTACCCGAACACAAGTGCATGCGGTTGATGATGGTAATGTTCAACCCTCTAACCAAATTTATGATGTTTGTGCTATTTGTAATGAGATAGGTCATGCGGCTGAAAATTGCCAAGGAGGTGATGGGCAATACGAAGAGGTTCATGTTGTACAAGGTCAAGGAGGGGGTGGTAGAAACTATAACATGAATTCCAACACTTACCACCCCGGGTTGAGGAACCACCCAAACTTTCGTTATGGGAACCCTTCAAATCAAGCAAACCTGAATTTCCAAGGAAACCAAGGATTTCAAAGGCAATATCAAACGGGTCAAAGCTCTTCGGGTGGAAACGAAGTAATGGAGATGTTGAAGGCGATGCAAGTTGAAATGCAACGAATGAATCAACGTGATGAGGTTCGGATGCAAAAGGACGAGGCCCGTGATAAAGCGATTCAAACTTTGACCACCCAAATGGGTCAACTTGCAAGTGAAGTGGCGATATTGAAGAAAGCAAAAGGCCAGCTACCAAGTGACACGGTGATAAATCCTAAAAACATTAAAAGTGTTAATATCAATGTGGTAAGCACCGTTCCTAGTACAAAATTTAATGAAACATTGCTAACTTCTTCGTCTCAAGTGAATTCAGGTTTGGAAAAAGATGCCGAAATCGAGAACGATAAAGAGTATGGAACGCCAATCGTGCCTATCCGAGTGGGGAAACTAAAAATTCCTCATGCATTATTGGATTATGGGGCGAGCATGAGTGTGTTACCGGGTGAGCTATATGACATGTATGATTTCGGTCCGCTTGAAGATGTAGACACCATGGTGAGCTTGGCGGATGAGAGTTGGAGGCGTCCACGTGGAATGGTTAAGAACGTTATGATGCGGTTGGGAGAATTTGAATACCCGGTGGATTTTTTGGTTTTAGATTATGCTACTACCACAATGGCGTCACAACAAAGGGTGATTTTGGGTCGACCGTTTCTCTATACGGCAAATGCTCAAATCGATTGTAGAGAAGGAATCATTACTATGACCGAAAAGAACCGTAAGTTGTTATTTGATGTTCATACTAAGATGATTAATTACGATTTTGTTGTAGCGAAGGATATCGGGTATAGTGAAAAGGTGTTTCAAAGAATGAGAAGAAATCACCAACCGGATCGTGAAGAAAGGCATATGGGTTCAAGCAAGAGCGTATTTGATTACCCACCGAGTCAAAACAAGATGGATGCATTTTGCTCAATGGCACGAGGAAGTGATGGAGATGGCAGGAACCGCTTCTTTGAGCCACCTTAAATAGGGGTGGCACGGTCTGGCTGAAGACCTGAAAACTTAGCGCTGCTCGGAAGGCAACCCGAGGTTCTTCACTGATCTTGTTATTTCTTTAGTTTTCTATGTTTCAGGGCTATGGCAACATTCAAGTGTGGGGAAGATGTGCGGATATTTGTGTGAAGGTGGTGATAGGAAGTCAGATTGTCTCCAACATCGGTTGTGTCAAACTTCGCCAGGTCAATGTACTCTTTCCTTAGTCTTGTTATGTTCTTTAACTTTGAAATAATGGTAGTTAGTTTGTTTGCTGTTGTTAAAAAAAAAAATTGGTGTGTTAAGCAATCTTTCTCTCAAAACCATACATTGGGACAATGTATCCCAAGTGTGGGGATGAGGGGAAAATTTTGAGAATTTTTGAAAAAATTGTTAACCAAGCGAAAAAATTGTTAAAATTTGAAAACTTGATATTGTGCCATTTGACACACCGACACCCATTCCTAGTCTTTTCTTGGTGAGGATTTGAGCCACCCATGATTGTTATTGATATTTCATTGTTTGAGTGGCGGTGTGTGTTGTGTGTTAATAGAACTTGTGTGTGAATACTTGTTAAATCCTAGAGGTAGCATGCTTTTGGAAATGATATGGGACTTTTAGGAAGCCTCGTCTAGATGTGTGAAGAGTGCGGGATTGGTGGGTTGGACCTCATACTTTACATATATGAGCTTGGTATTGTGAGGGGTGGGGGTTTGGTCTTTAGATTGCCACGTTTGAGCCTTAAACCATTCGGTTGTGACCCAAGCCTACTTCCTATATAAATTTTACCAATTGAGATGACCCGGTTTAGGAATTTGGTATGTAGTGTTGATGTTCTTGTATATATTCTTGAAGTTTATTGTTGAAAAAAAAAATATGAAAATATGATGAAAAAAAAAAAGAGAAAGAGAAAAATATGAAAAAAAAAGTATTTAGTTGCAATAGTAGTTGAGAATGTTGAAGAAGTTGTGTATATATTTGATGGTTGCTTTGTTAGTGGTAGAAATAAAAACCGGGTCAAATCAATTAGCTCTCACATATATATTCCACCATTTTCCTACCTTTGCACCTAGCCCCGTTACAACCCGTAAGTCCTTTTTGATTCATAAGCATGCTAGATATTTGTTAGGAGGAGACTTGATTCTTATACAAGCTTATTGTCGCGCACACACACACACACGCATTGAGTGGTTTAGCATTATGCTAATAATTCTTGTTACCGAGAGATTTCTGTGAGGGGTGTGTCTTGTGGTACGATTGAAAGTTAGTAAAAGGACGACATATTTTAGCTTGGTTTGCATAATTGATCGCTATGTTTGTGAATAGTTTTGAATGGGTTGCATGGGACAAGCAACAGGTAAGTGTGGGGATGTGACGGGTGGTCCGTAGGACAACCCTTAAAAGGTCTTAATATATGCCCATTCCATGTTTTATTCGGTTAATTGCTTGAACTTGGTAACCACTCTATATTTGATGATGCAGGTGTTAAAGTACTTAAGATGAGGGATTTAGAAAGATTAGAAGGATGGCGGAAGTTGGCGAAATCGAGAAGTGAGGAAATGGCAAATTGATGAAGAAACAAGGAGAAGAAAGCTACTCAGCACCGTAACCTACGGCTCCCAGCCGTAGGTTACGGCTCCCATCAATTGACAAAAAGACCAGCCGTAAATCAGGAGCTCTTGGGCGTAAGACTCACTGCCAGCCGTAACCTACGGCAGGGAGCCATAGGTTACGGCTCCTGTTGACTTGTTTGGCCATATTGACTACCGTAACCTACGGCTGGGAGCCGTAGGTTACGGCTCCGACTGATGTTTCATGTAACTTTATCATTTAATGTCGATTTGAAGAGGTTTTAAGGGGACTTATGATTGTTTTTCGGTTACACCTGCTTGGGGACTCGAAATTGGGAAACTTTTGGAGACTTTTTGGGGAAGAACACTTGGCTAATCATTAGTTTTATGTTTTTTGATCTTTATGAACATTGAACTAATTGTGAAGATGATTGTCATGGCTATGTGTGGCTAAACTTTTGATGATTATCTTGGGTTGAAGGTTTGTGTAAGACTTTGTGTTTTGATTTTATATTTCTAGAATAATGAACTCTTCTTTATGATTTGTTTGTTATGGTGTGTGATTGCTTACTTGTAAATTGTTAATTAGTGTGCTAATCTTGTTCGAAACTATACGTTCTTGGTGCCGTTGGCAATCGAGATATCATAGGTAGAATTAGGATTGGGTATTGATTAATTGGTCATCGGGTAACAACGTCGCGTTCTAGGAATCCGAGTACTTAGTTCCCTTTTATCACAACAAGTAATCATACATGAATCATGTCTATGTGATTCTTTCTAGTTGAATGATAGCACAAATGTCGAAGCAAACCGGAAACTCAAGATAGTCATTTGTCTCTAAATTGTTTACAAACTCAATTCTCATTTCGCAAATTAATTAGTAATCTTAGTTTTAAAAACCAATTTAATCAAACCAACTCTTGAAATTTACTTTTATTACAATTAGTGTAGTTTTAGTCAAGTTAGATAATCTTCTAAATAACACATATTCCACAAACTCCCTGTGTTCGATACCCACTTACCGCTATCTATTAGTAGTATTTGGATTAAATTTGATTGTGACCACGACATCACGTCATCGGTCCCCGCTATGTTGGGCGGAGACCGAGGATAAACAACTCATTGGTCCGGAATTGGTCTAGGAAACCACAGACAAGATCATTTAGATACGAGACCGTATCAAGACGGCTCGTGATAGATAAAAGAGCTACACCGACAAACGACGCAAACCATTAGCTTTCAAGGTCGGAGACATGGTATTGTTGAAAGTCTCTCCTTGGAGGGGCATAGTAAGATTTGGTAAACGTGGAAAGTTGAACCCATGTTACATTGGACCTTTCAAAATCCTGGAAAAGATTGGAACTGTTGTGTACAAGTTAAAACTACCAGAAGAATTGAGCAGTGTACACGACACATTTCACGTGTTAAATCTCAAGAAAAGTCCTACTCAAGAGACGGTCGTCATCCCAGCGGACGAGTTACATGTCAACGATAAACTCCAATTTACTAAAGAACCTGTTGAGGTTACGGACTGGAAGGTCCACAAGACACGGAGGAGTCGTAGGAAGCTAGTTAAAGTTCGTTGGAACTCGCGTCACGGTCCCGAGTATACGTGGGAACGTGAAGATCAAATGAAATCCAAGTACCCTCATTTGTTTCAAGACTCCCCTGCAACCGATAACATGACTTGAATTTCGAGACGAAATTCTTCTAACGGGGGGAGAATGTGACAACTGGCAAAAATAACGGTAATTCCGTACAACTTAAACACTCGATTTAACGTTAATTTCTCGCATTACGATTTAATTATTGCATGATTAGGTCGTATAAGATCTAGTAATCGTAGGACATGGTTAAAAATGCTAAACAATATTAACACAATCGCCTAGTCGCGAGAAAACCACAAACTATGTCCTAATATGTTGGCAAAATGCTGAAAACACTATTCACCAGATCACACTATTCATGCCAGTTAGTTCTGAAAACTGTCCGAACAAGCAACGAATGGCATGAAAGAATATTATATATGGAATATAAATAAAAACCCCTAACTAGGGGCACCAAATGATAAAACATGTAAACTTTCAAAACAAATTGTATATTTAAAAGGTGTTCGTTCTACGCCAAACTGTAACCGAATAAAATGTCTGCGACACAATAATTCAGCATTTTAATGTTCGTAGGACTCGTAAATAATATATTACATCTTAAATAAGCTTGAGGATATCAATGGGATATCCGAAATATAAACTCACGGTGCTACGCTGCAACTTTCACACATTGTCCAAGTTCGAGCCATAGGCGAATAAATTATATTCCTACCATCTAATCTCCTAAACTAAAATGCTAGCGAACTAGTTAGCGATATTTTGGCATCGTAAACGCCTTGAATAGACGCCATAACTTCAATGGTAAATTAAAACCATTGCTCCCGGTATTATATAGTATCTTTTATATAACACCTCATATCGAACCGACGAGTGAACTAGTGGTATTTGTACCATCCATAATCAATACCCACTAAACTAGTCAACTAGTTAAACTTTATTAAAAATGATAAACTACCACTAATTACCCTAATTAAACTATTTAGCATAATGGCTAAAATATCTACAAAATTAACCAATTTTGCACATGTTTTATATGTTAGCAATATATATATATATATATATTTAAAACCTAATATCCCCTTACGGTTTTGGTGGGACCCAAGGGGCACCCAACATGGTGATTTTGAGAAGATATGAGGTATGGTGCATGAAACCATGTCTTGACTTCATGACCATCAAGTATTACAAGTAACCTCACACCATACTTCTATTATTTACAAAAACTCAAAACTCCAAACACCTTCTTCCTCCCCTTCACCTCACGGCAGCCCTAACATTCCCAAACCCTTTCTTTCTCATCCATTAAATTAATACTTTTAACCACTAAAATCTCATTCCAAGACCCCTCAAGGAAGGTGCATGCATGGAGGATTCTTAGGACTTTATTTGGAACTTATTCTTGACATCTAGGAGCTTGTTTTCTTGATCATCTTTATCTAGTTCATCTACTAGATTCTTGCAAAATTGTAAGATCATCTTTTATTATTATTATTTTTAGCTTGTTATTATATTCAGATTTATAACCGAATAAAATGTCTGCAACACAATAATTCAGCATTTTAATGTTCGTAGGACTCGTAAATAATATATTACATCTTAAATAAGCTTGAGGATATCAATGGGATATCCGAAATATAAACTCACGGTGCTACGCTGCAACTTTCACACATTGTCCAAGTTCGAGCCATAGGCGAATAGATTATATTCCTACCATCTAATCTCCTAAACTAAAATGCTAGCGAACTAGTTAGCGATATTTTGGCGTCGTAAACGCCTTGAATAGACGCCATAACTTCAATGGTAAATTAAAACCATTGCTCCCGGCATTATATAGTATCTTTTATATAACACCTCATATCGAACCGACGAGTGAACTAGTGGTATTTGTACCATCCATAATCAATACCCACTAAACTAGTCAACTAGTTAAACTTTATTAAAAATGATAAACTACCACTAACTACCCTAATTAAACTATTTAGCATAATGGCTAAAATATCTACAAAATTAACCAATTTTGCACATGTTTTATATGTTAGCAATATATATATATATATATATATATATATATATAACCTAATATCCCCTTACGGTTTTGGTGGGGTCCAAGGGGCACCCAACATGGTGATTTTGAGAAGATATGAGGTATGGTGCATGAAACCATGTCTTGACTTCATGACCATCAAGTATTACAAGTAACCTCACACCATACTTATATTATTTACAAAAACTCAAAACTCCAAACACCTTCTTCCTCCTCTTCACCTCACGGCAGCCTTAACATTCCCAAACCCTTTCTTTCTCATCCATTAAATTAATACTTTTAACCACTAAAATCTCATTCCAAGACCCCTCAAGGAAGGTGCATGCATGGAGGATTCTTAGGACTTTCTTTGGAACTTATTCTTGACATCTAGGAGCTTGTTTTCTTGATCATCTTTATCTAGTTCATCTACTAGATTCTTGCAAAATTGTAAGATCATCTTTTATTATTATTATTTTTAGCTTGTTATTATATTTAGATTTATATAGTATAAATCATGTTGATCATCTTGAACAAAAAAAAAATCAAAGATTAAAACCCTAACCCCACCATAAAAGTCTACTAAATATGATGTATATTATGTGGATTATGTTGATTATGTGCTAGAGGATGCTTTTACATGTGTAGATCTTGTTAAAGTAGATTATCTACATGGATGATCTTGCATGTTTAAGAACAAAAATAAAGATTCAAACACTTTTATGTTTAAATCTAAACAAGATCATCATTCTTATGAGCCATGAACTTTACTACAACATAAAGATGATTTATTTCGAATGTAACTTTTCTTAAAGATTAAAAACCATGATTCAAACTACAATAGTCTTGAAAAGTGAGTTAAACAAGTTGTTTAAATAAAAGATCAAGGTTATAAGTAGGGTAAAAATGATGGTTTAAATAATCTTGTTAAAAGATCTAAAAGTGACATAATCTTTATTAAAAGTATGGTTAATATATATATATATATATATATATATATATATATATATATATATATATATATATGTAAGGTTCATGGAGCATGAAGATGTTTATGTGTGGTGTTCATGCAAAGTTGATAAAATGAAACTTGGTTTGAATTGATCATGATTAAGGGTGCAAAACATGCTTAAAACGCGTTTTAAAACGTGGGAAAACGCCATAGTTTAGGGGAAACTATGGCGAAATTTTTCTAAAATATTAATCGCGATTAAAAAGAGATTAACGGGGTGATTAACATGGGTAATCGTAATTAGTAAACTTAATTGTGATTAATGACCCTAATCATGATTATACAAACCCTAATGACGATGGTTAAGTCTTAATCACCCAAAAGTTTTTATAAACTCAAAAAGATATTTTTATAACATAAATGTGGGTAAAGTTTATAAATAAAACAATAAATATAATTTTTGAAAAAAAAATTATATTTACATATCTTAAAATACTATATTTGGTGTATGCTACTTGTATAATGTGTGTATGTATTAATAGTAGAAAGGATACATACCAAATATAAAAATACACTACACTTGGAATATACACCAAACTTATAGACTTGAAGTTCCATATATATATATATATATATATATATTGTGGTTAAAACAAATAAACGGACAATGAAACGCGGACGAACGGACACCGAACAAAACTAATTTTAACCATAAGTATTAACAAGACTATATATATATTTGAACCGACGCAAAATAAATATAATAAACGCTCCACCGAATGAAACACGTCGCCACCGACATCGAACACCTCCACGTATCGGCACGAAGCGTGCACCCATAGAGGACCACAAATGGACACTTTCGACACAAAAATATAAATTTTCGACTCTGCGACGGAATTCTAAAAATAATGCATATTTTTAGACAAGAAAAGTATACCTGCATATTTTAACACTTAGATAAGAATCCGGAAAGTATAAAGTAAATATTACTAAATGTACACATACATGTGAGGATACATGTATAATGATACGTATAAAATACACTTGTAAAAGTATAAAAATACTTGGGCTAAATTATATAACTTTGGGCTTTTAAAATTAATTTTGGGCTTAGGATAGCATAAATGTTGGGCTATGCCCAATACCTTATATATATGTGCAAAGGCCCATTTCCTAAAAAATACTTATAAAAGCCCACTTACAATACTAACATGGGTTAGGCCTAATAACTTATAGAACTTGGGCTAGGCCTAAATGCCATAAAATTTGGATTAAGCCCAAAACACTAAATTGTGGCCTAAGCCCAAAGTAAAATACATGTATATTTTTATAAATATATAATGTAAAAGTACATTATAAATACGGTATACCTACACATATAATGCGGTATACCTACGCGTATAATATGGTATACCTACACGTATAAATACGGTATATGTACACGTATAAAGCGCAAAAATACAAGTATACATATGGTATATGTATATGTATATGTATATGTATAAAAGACTCTAGTACATGATGATATACTCACATACACTTGTTGAAGTTTACTCTCTCACTAATGCCGTACACATACGACAACGTATTTCGACGTTAAAAATAAATATTTTCAACACTTTTATCAATTAAAGATATACACTTATATTTGTGTAACAAATATAAGGTCTCGAATCAAAGTATACCAGAAACAAATGCCAACATATTATTAAATTACACAAGTGTTCCAAAAACAAAATGAAAATAACAAACGTTCAAGATGAACAACGAGTACAAGGTCTAGGAAAGACCAACATGTCTAATGAGTTAGAACCCTTGTAGGTTGACTCATGTTTACGGAACACGTTGCTAGAATATCTCTCTCTCTCAGGAACGCAAAGCTGTGAGTTCATGTCCCCCTTTTCTCTTAACTTTTTCGGATTTATAACTCTCGGGGGTGGAATACATGTCTCAATGGTACGGTTTAGCTAGGGAATGAACTGTTAGATCATGTGAGCGAATAGTAGTATCTCTTAAGTGCCATTAATCTTGTATAAGACCAAGGGCAAAAGTGGTAGATCTATCGGGTGTAGCGAGCCCCACTTTTGGGTCCTTGTGTGGCCCATGTAGTGCTTTTGTTGTTCTGACCGAGTGGAACGGAGGAAATTCACTAAGGTTGAGTGCTTCCTATGTCACCGCACATATTAATGTCCTTGCAAAAATTAATGATCTATTCATAGACGCTATACATACCTGTTTGTTATAAAAGATCTCTCACATGTTTAAAGGTTTAATTAGAACTCACTTAAAACACATGAACTCGCTCAACTTTTGTTGATGTTTTCAAACTTACATGTATTTCAGGAAACTAATGGGATCTTGGTGCTGGTGTTTACTGTGCAGCTTTTGGATTACAAGTTAACGATCTCATCCTTTTGGAGGGTTTGGTCCATATATCTCATCTTCAATGAGATATAGGATGCAAAGCCTTATGTTTTGATCTTATGTCGAACTAGTCCTTTTGTAAAGCTAAAAATTATGTGACTGATTTACTGAAATTGAAGAAGGATGTATGTAGATAACATACATCGATTTCACTAGTCTGTTTTCACCGTCATACACTTTTTCGACTTTAGTTAGGGTTTTCAACATGTCATGAATGAAGCTTCAGTGATTGATTTATTGAAATTGAAGAAGGATGTATGTAGATATTCATCTCTATTTTAACTAGTAAAGAAGCTTCTGTTTTTTATGTTTTTCTTCTTCGCACGCAAGGTGTTCGACGAAATGCCTAGGTGATTTCTTTGGGGGGTTTTTAGCGTAGCGGTTCAATTACCTTTTGGCCCATCAGCTGCGA
Source organism: Helianthus tuberosus (assembly GCA_030545235.1). Classification (NCBI taxonomy): domain Eukaryota; kingdom Viridiplantae; phylum Streptophyta; class Magnoliopsida; order Asterales; family Asteraceae; genus Helianthus; species Helianthus tuberosus. The sequence goes on along the minus strand of CM060351.1, from coordinate 202,226,569 downwards.
TTCCTTTTGGGTTGGGTTTTCTTTATTGGTGGTAGCGTACGCGACATTATCTAAGTGTCGACTTCGCTTACTTAGTTTTGTTATGGTTGGTTCTAATGGTAGCGGTTTATGGCCTTGTCCTTTCTGACGGTTTCATTGTTGCCCCAATGGCTTGGTGGGGGCTAAGGGATTCTCAAGGTTAATGGCACATATCAAGAGTCACCATTTGGGCTCAGACGAGAGGAAAGATTTTTTGAGATGTGCAATTACTGACGATCTTAATCTTTTTACCTCTGTTTGTGAAGCTTTGAGGGTGTCTGGACAATGGTTATGTGGAGAGTGTATGTGCCCTCATGCTTTCAGTCGGGTGTGCCACCATGAGGATAAGGTTATTCGGTTTGTGGCAGGTGAGAGAGATGAACAGGGTTTTATTGTTGGCATCACTAGACCCGGTGTTGAAAACGTTGATACCTCGTCGGAAGAGTTGGGTGTAGATATTGCTTTGCTTGACCGTATTTTCTCTCTCCCCATCAAGACTGTTAAGAGTATCCCCCTTAGTTGTCCTATGGCATTTGCCCAAGTCTTAACTGCTGCTTTGGACAAGGTGGTTGCTATGCCTGATTCTGTTGAGGCATGGGTTCGACTTTTGATATTACCACGTTGCACCTTGCGGGTGTTCAAGCCTGTTGGTTGTCAGGACAAGAGGTCGGGCAATAGGAAGATGGGCCAATGCCTTGCATCCAGCGGTCTTTGGCTCAGTGGGGTGATCGTGACAGTTTTGCCACTCTTGTCCAATCGTTGTTTGATCAACCCGCGAGGGGGGTTAAGGATGGAATCAAAAATGGCACTGAGGATGACAATAAGTGTGGGGGGACCAATGTGAAACAATGTTTACGTAAGGTTGCTGATGGTCATTTCACTGCAGCGGTTAAGGTTTTATGCTCCTCGGGGGTCGCCCCTCTCAATAAGAATACTCTGGAGGCTTTAGTGGCTAAGCACCCATGTATGCCCCCTCCTTCCATGCCTGCCTCCTTGCCTTCTGAGTCTCCTCTTGTGGTGGAGTCTGATTGTGTGCTCGGGTGTATTAAATCTTTCCCTAAAGGTACGCCGTGCGGGAGAGACGGCTTAAGGGCCCAACATCTTTTAGATGCTTTTTGTGGGGAGGGGTCTGTGATTGCTGATAGCCTGCTTAGGGCTACTTCAGCTATGGTTAATTTGTGCTTGGGTGGGAGGTGCCCGAGGAGTCTGGCGGAGTTTGTTGCTTCTGCTCCTCTTACACCTCTTCTCAAACCGGATAATGGGATTAGGCCTATCGCTGTTGGGTCGATTTGGAGGAGGGTGATCTCCAAGGTGGCCGTGAAAGGTGTTGGGAAGGAGATGGCCAAATACCTTAGCGATTTCCAGTTTGGGGTAGGGATTCCGTGTGGGGCAGAGGCCGTTCTTCATAGTGCGAACAGGTTCCTTAATGAGTACCACCAAGATGGGTCTCTTGCTATGCTTACTGTTGATTTTTCGAACGCATTTAATTTGGTTGATAGGACAGCCCTACTGTATGAGGTAAGGAAAAGGTGTCCTTCTATTTCTACGTGGGTCGATTTTTTATATGGTCAACCAGCTAGATTATATGTGGGGGATGAGTATATTTGGTCTTCTACTGGCGTTCAGCAGGGGGACCCCTTGGGGCCCCTCCTTTTTGGCCTTGTTCTACACCCCCTTGTTCACCGAATAAGGGATCGCTGCAAACTTCTATTTCACGCCTGGTACCTAGATGACGGAACGCTTATTGGAGATGCTACCCAAGTGGCTAATGCTTTAGATATCATCAGAGCTGAGGGTCCTTCCTTAGGGCTTCAACTTAATATAAAGAAAACTGAAGTTTTTGGCCATCCTGCAATGGTGTAAAGGTTCAGGAGGGCTTATTCCCTCGGGGGATTGAGAGGCCGGTGCTGGGTGTGAAACTCCTGGGGGGTGCCGTTAGTCGTGATGCAGAGTTTATCAGTGGTATGGCTCTTAAAAGAGCGAACTATGCAGTTGAGCTGATGAGATGCCTTAAACGCCTACGGGACCCTCAGAGCGAGCTCCTCTTGCTTCGTTCTTGTATGGGTGTTGCTAAATTACTGTTTGGTCTTCGAACGTGTCAACCTTCTTTGGTCAGGGGAGCTGTCTCTGTTTTTTATGAAGGTCTCCGGGGAGCATTAGAGGATATTGTTGTTTGTGGGGGTGCCTTTTTTGGTGATCTCCAGTGGAGGTTGGCTTCTCTCCCGACCCGGTTCGGAGGCTTAGGGATTTGTACGGACGAGGATGCCTCTTCATATGCTTTCGTGGCTTCAAGGGCCCAATCTTGGGGTTTACAAGACCACATACTCCGAGAATGTGGTGGGGATGTTTTAGACTCCGATTACAGGAGTGCGTTGGACCTTTTGCATAGTTCTCTTCCTGACCTTGATATTGGCGGTTTCTACATTAAAGACACCGCCCCTCCTAAAACCCATAAAATTCTGGCGAATGCCTTATATGGCGAAATTCTCAAGAGGTTTGAAGAGAAGTTTGTTTTATCCCCTCGGCAAAGAGCTGTGTTTGAATGTCTACGTGCCCCACATGCTCAGGATTTTCTGTCTGTCGCACCAATTGAAGGCTTGGGGCAACACACGTCGGCTGTGGAATACCGTGCTATCCTTAGATACCGACTGATGATTCCTTTGTTCCCAGTTGACGAGCCATGTCCGGTATGCCGCAAAGCGTGTTTGGATTCTTTCGGCGAGCACGCGGTCCACTGTAAAGAGCTACCAGGGTTTAAATATCGGCATGATTGGGTGAGAGATGTGTTATGTGATGTTCTTAAGCGGGCCGGGATCTCTGCCAAAAAGGAGGCTCCAGTAAATTTCCTGACTGACCCCTTAGAGGGGAGGTCCACTTTACGCCCGGCGGACATCCTTGTGTTTGGATGGGAAGGGGGAAACACGCTTGTGTAGATCTAACTGGAGTCTCCCCCCTTGTCGGACTCAAGGAAAAGGGTTTTGTCATAGGGCAAGCGGTGCTCAAGGCAGAGGCGAGCAAAGTGGCAAAACATAAGAAAGCCTGCCGGGAGAATCAACATGTGTTTGTCCCGTTTGCGTTTGATACCTTTGGTGGTCTCGCTCCTGACGCTATGCGACTCTTGAATCGGGTTCAAAAAGTCGTTAATAGTAATTCTACGTTGCTAAAGGTTTCAAACTTTGTATTTAGTAGAATAGGTTTTTCTATTCAAAAGGGGGTGGCGGCGCAACTTTTTGCCCGACTACCTGCCATTGCTTTGTAATTGCCCTTTTTCGTGTGGAATGATATCGTATTTTCTTAAAAAAAAACTTATGTCGGTTTGTATCCTAAACAACTTATGATGTGTAATATTTTAAATTATGTCAATGGATGAACATCGTTTGTTTTAATCATGTAGTTGTTTACTTAAATCGTATGCAATGAAAACTAATCAAGTTCACACCGCGCGCTTCCGCTAATGAACGGTGTGACAACATATTGGTTAAATCCAGCTTTTCAGTATGACAAAGAAAATATTTATAAAGGTAAAGAAGTTTTCAAGGGTGTTTTCGAAATGGTTGAGAAGAATTTTTCGGGTGATGATGTTATAGATATTACAACGACTGTAGGCAAGTTTCGTGATTGAAAAGAATGTTTTGGTAGGAGTAGTTCCGTTGCTTCTTGTAAAGCAATTCAACCCGGTAAGATATATTTTTCATGTTATTATTAACAATATTAGTTTTTTAGTTGTTATTGTTTTGATAACTATTTTCTTTTGTAGCCTAATGGTGGAGATTATCCGTTAATGCAAAACTTTGCCGTTCAAATATTAAGTCAAACCGCATCTTCCTCCGGTTGTGAACGTAATTGGAGTGTCTTTGAAAGGATTCACGCGAAAAAAAGAAATCGGTTGGAACATGAAAGACTAAATGATCTTTTGTGTTTGTTCATTACAACTTGCGTTTACAAAATAGGTACGATATTTTGCATTCTTTAAAATGTTTATTACATCATAATTTACTTTATTAGTGTTGACCTTTGGGTAGTTGTTTTCGTAGACTCAAATATGTTAAAAGATCCTATGACCCGGTTGATTGTGAAAGTATTAGTCATGCGGAATTTTGGGTGGTTGAAGAAGAGCCAGAAGGAGAACTTCATAACGATGATATAGATAACATCATGAGCCGATTTCTCAAACACAAGGTTACTTATTATATATGTCATTTATCTTACGTAAGTTTAATATATTATGATTATTTACAACTAAAACTTCTTATTTAATAATGTAGGAAACAAAACTAGTTATGCTCTAGTTGATGAGGATGGCGAAGATAGAGTTAACTAGTCAACCCGGTTGAACCACCTGATACAACCCGGTTCAACTGGTTAAACCATTTTTAAGCCCAATCTGGTATGATTAAAATACCGGTTTTTAAAACAATGCATTGGGGAGTTCGATCAGTAGGAGAAGTTGATCAGAGAATCTGGACACAAGAATTAAAGGGGAGTACTAGTTCAAGTTAATTACAATATTTTGTCAATACCAATTTAATTCTTGTCTTGTGGGCTTACGTAATAAATGAGATGACCAGCCCACCATATGCCACAAGGGTATGATTATTATTTATTTTTCTTTGACGGCAAAACAGAGTATCGCATACTATTCTTTGAGGAAAAGAAATCCTACTGCACGAACGAAATAAAGAGAAGCAACAAGGAATCTTGAGACGGAAGCCAGAGGAGGACGAGAGAAGAGATAACTATTGGATTCGAAGATCGAAAAGTTTGGTTCGTGATTTAATATTGCAACCCGTAATGTTTTTGTTTTCGATTATTTTTATTTTTAAACAATTATGAACATGTTTTCATATTTTAGACTTTGTTTTGAATTTGAGACTATGTTTAGAGGCTAAAACTTTTTAAGCCGCTTAGGTTTGGATGATCTAATGATGCATGTTTAATATTTATTTTGACTATATGACTTTGACAACGTTTTGGAGTAAATTGGTTATAAGTTGTTGCTAAAATTGATTGGGTATGCTATTGTTTTGCTGAATTTATTGATTTGGTTGATGAGTTTAATACTTTTGGTAGGAATAAGTCATCACTATTTGTGTTAAAATTCACTTTTAGGTTGTTTATTCGTGATTCTCAATCTAATTGTTTGAACTTGGTAACAATTCATAACATAAAATCAATTTAAAATCAGCTAGACATTAGTGTTGATGCGTGTGAAGTGTGTATATAAGTTTAAGTATATTTTAAGCCCTTTTTACACTTTCTTTAGCCAAGTTTTAAATTTATAAAACACGATATTTACTAACACCAAACACACATATGGGCAAGTGCACCCATCGTGAGCGTAGTATAGTGTTGGTAAGATACCGAGGTCGTCCAAGGACACAAGAGCTTTTAATACCGGTTTATCCTCAACGTCTAATCAAATCAAAAGTTTAGAAAAATGTTTTAAACTAAGAAAATAAAAACTATCTAAAATGCTGAAAATAAAAATAAAAGAAAAACAGATAGACAAGATGAATCACTTGGCTCCGACTCGTGTTTAGTGTAACCTTTGATTATTTCCGCACTTTTGCACTATTTAAGATATTATCTTAGTTATTGTAGTAGGCCCCTCTTTTGAAGGTGACGTTACCCTCAACCCAGTAGTTTGAGTCAGCAAGGATACAATCCTAAAGGGTCGGATTATTGAAAGATAATTAATTAAGTTATTAATGCATAATGTGGTAGGCCCTCTTTTGAAGGTGACGTTACCCTCGACTAAGTAGTCTGAGTCAGCAGGGATACAGTCCTAAGTAGCCGGGTTAAAGTATTAACAGTAGTTTAACTTATGAGGGGATCAAAGAGTTTGGACCCCCGCCATCCAATACCGTTAAGTATTGAAGGAGGTCCTACTAAATTTGACCCAGGTCCTTTGCAGGATCTATACACTGAACAATGGCAAGACTCATACCAAACCGTTCCCTTAACCCCCGACCAGGTAGCCAACATACCTCCATATAGACCGTGGAGATATTAATGGTGAAAATATTTTATTTTATATAGACAGTAAAATAATGCCAAGACACCACGGACAAACGATAAGGAAGAATCACCTTCAACATAAGAAACTAGTTATTAAAGTCATTAATACATAACCAATTAAAAAGTGCGAAAAGATTAAAAATAAAAAGTATTACACTAGATACTTTGTCTTCACCAAGTGATGTAAGAGACTTAGGCAAACATGGCCTTGATTGTCAAGAACTCTTACGGTCAATCTTGGATCCCGAGACGACTCACAGACTCTATGATGGACAATGGATGATGGTGTTATGGTGGTGGTGGGTGAAGTGTGAGAGAGGTGGTGTGCCAAGGGATGGTTTGAGCTTGAACCAAGCACTCCTATTTATAGGCTGAACAGAAGCTCGGGCACGGCCCCGTGTCCACATCCTTCTCTTTCTTCATTAATTGCTCTTTGTGTTTATTAGTTGACCACGGCCACGTGTCCGCTGGGCACGACCCCGTGTGCAGAAGCATATCTGTACTATCAAGATTTGCCTAGATTCTGCGAATCTTATAGTTGACCACGACCCCGTGTCCGCTGAGCACGGCCCCGTGGTGGGCGATGGAAGCTTCTACAACTTTGTCTTTTATGCTGACACTTGGGCACGCCCCCGTGCTCACTGAGCACGGGGCGTGTTCAACCTTCTGCTCTCTTGTTTTGCTTGGGAAGATGCTTTCGGGGAGGTCAGGCATGCCACGTTTGTTCCTTTTCTTGTATTTATGTTAGATTTAGCTGCCATTTTGCTTCTTTTGTTAATTTGAGCTCATTTAATCCTGAAAATACAAAAGGAAGACAAAAACACACTTTTTCCAACATTAGTACTAAAAAGGGTTAGTTTTATGCCACAATTGATGTAATTTATATGTTGCATTTTGCACACATCAAATACCCCCACACTTGAATATTTGCTTGTCCTCAAGCAAAACTCTTTATAATATGGCTTTACACTCCCAAATGAAATTGGTAGAAAAGAAGGTTTTTGGGCTTGTCATAGAGTGTCGGGATTTCCAAGATTCTTTATTTAGTTTTATCTTTATTTATTTACAATCCTATTCGTCATGATTTATTTAAAACTTTTCATAAGATAAATTACTTATTAGGGCATAACATGCCTTTTTAAAATTCTATTTATATACAAGTTCATATACCTCACGGGGGATCACTCAACACTCGGCCGTAGATGTATTTTAGTGAATCACTCGAGAGCGGCATGGAACTTACTCCTACCATAGGCTTGCCAAGCAATCAATCCTCCTCCTTTTTAACTATAAACCTTTGTAAATATCAAGAGGACTTTTTGGGTGAAGGGTTAGGCTTGGGTTAAAGGTAGGTGGTTGGGTTAGTGGTTAGTGGTTAGTAGAAAAGGGCGAAAAATCGTAAAAAGCATCGGTTTTCGTAAGACTTTCTATTTTTGAAATTTTTATTTTGATGAAGCCATTATTCCAAACAAAGTTATTTTTGATGAACTTGTTTGTTTATTTCTTTTGCTTCATCATCAACACATTTTTTTTTGAAAGTCATACGAAAAACCGAACTTGTTACTAAAACAAAGGGTTAAAAATAAAATGGTTTTGGTGGGTGAAAGGGTGTTTGGTTTGGGTTATGAAATGAAAAGGTTTAGGCTCAAAGGGGTTAACTAGGGGGTTTTGGGTAGGTGGTAAAAAAAAAAGAAACATAATGGTGTAGAAATAAAAAGGGTTAGTCCTAATGCCTCCATCATTTACTTACTCGGGTTTAAGTTGGTGAGGACCGGGAATGTATCGTCGTGGCAAGTTCTAGAGTTGCAAGAACCAAGCGGCTATTCACACAAGAAACGAAAAATGAGCATTTAGTTTAAAGATATGTATTTGTATGCTCAATAAAGGCTCAAAACTCACTTTTGTAGGAATGAGTTTTTATGTGATCAAGTATATATAATTAAATTTTAACTAAGCTTGTCATGCCTTTTCATAATTTTCTTATGTTGGTTCTTTTTATCACGACGCTATCGGTTGTAAATTTGTAAAAATATAACCTTTTTAGAATTTTGAAATTCCCAAATTAAACCTAGACAAGTAAAAAAAAATTAAAAATTTTCAAAAAAAATTTTGAGGTGATTAGCGGTTCCAATAGAGTTTTGTGTAAGGCTTGTTATTAGGACTTACAAGATTCAAGGTTTTAGCATCCCCCCCCCCCCCCCCCACACTTAAATTACACATTGTCCTCAATGTGTCCCAAAAATAAGTTTTTAGGTTGATTGAATGTGTAAAAGGGTGTGAAAAAGCAAAATTTTGTGTTACTGGGCGCTGGACACGGCCCCGTGTTCAAGTGCCAGTAACAAAAATTAAACAAAAGAAACAGAAGCCTGGGCACGGGGGCGTGTTGGGTGAACACAGCCCGTGTCCAGTTTACCTGAACTGGGTCATCTATGCAGACTGTGCAGCACGGGGCCGTGTTGGGCAGACACGGCCCGTGCTGAGCTTACTGTTAATGAAGAAAATTGTCGGATGGCCCTGTTTTCCTGCATGGGGTGCTGGTTCAAGTTTCCCTTGTTATCATTTGCCACCCCAAGTGTGTTTTATTCCTGAAAATTAAAACTAAACTAGAAACATAAAAAAGTTAATCTAAATTAAACTAAGGATAGTTCTGCGGAATGCCTCCGTGGTGCGCCACGTTTATAAGGGTCCTTGGCTAGACCCGCCTTATCAGGTGGTTCTGGCTCATCTTCAATTAGGGGGTCATTATTGCCGAATGAATATTTCATTGATCGCTCAAGATCGACACTCTTTTTAAATGCCCCTAATTGAATAGGTAGATTGTTGAACTTCCGGTTTTTCAAAGCTTCGTGAGTTTTTACAAAGGGTCGTCCCAACACTAGAGGAGCGTCATTGAGGATGACAAAGTCGGTTGGGATTACCATTTGATTTGTTTGAACCAAGACATCCTCAACTACACCGATTGATTTTATTATTCTCCGATTAGATAGAAAAATGGGTATTTGAAGTGGAGAAAAATCACTAATACTTAATTTTTCGAAAATGTAGTTGGGCATTATGTTAATGCAAAGATCTTTATCAATTGTGACATTACTAATAAATGAATTTTGAAAAAAAACATGGAACCGGTGTAATGTTGATTTCAAATGGATCTTCTTTTATTAGCGAGGTTTGATCATTAGTTAACTTAACGCTTACTATTTTGTCAATTTTAGTGTTAGTGTTTAACTCTTTTAAAAACTTAGCATGAGTTGGAACTAAACAATGATTTTCAAAAGAAGGTGACAAGAGATTAATTTCTTCAAAATTAGACTCTTCTTGTATTTTAACGTTGTCGGACTCACTTTTTTTGTTGTTTAACTCATGTGTCGGTTTTTCACTTATTTGTTTTTCCATTTTTACACTTTCAGTTATCTCTTCTTTAATTAATTCTTCTCTTGCGCGGGACTCCTCTTCCCTTGCGCGAGATTCTTTTATATAGCGATCGATAACTCTAAGGTGTTCTAATATCCTTTCGGTAACTTCGGTTATAGAAAAAGGATCGGAATTTTCAAAGCTTGAATCCGGTTGTTCGATCCTTTGTTCCTCATAGTACCCATATGAAGTAGATGGTTCACACCACTGTTCTTCATTGTAAGCATATGATGGATAAGGGTCATAATTTTGTTCTTCATAATACTCATATGAGGTGGGTTGTTCACGCCATGGTTCCTCATAATAAGCATACGAAGGTGGTGGCTCATATCTTGGTTCCTCAAAGTATGAGTAAGAAGGCTCATACCTTGGTTCAACAAAATATGAGTATGAGGGAGGAGGTTCATACCTTTGGTCTTCATAGGATGTGTATGAAGTTGATGGCTCGTACCTGGGCTCCTCATAATAGGTGTATGAATTGGATGGTTGATATGAGTGACTATATTGAACCGAGTGTGGATTACTGCAATTAGTGCAATAGTTACTCCTATAATCATCTTCCTCATAGGTGTAGTTGTAACCTCCTGAGTATTGATCCATAAGAATCACTCAGCAGACCACAACCAAGTCTCGAGATCAGAAAACAAAAATAAAAACGGAAACAGAGGCTGGACACGGCCCCGTGTTCAGTGAGCACGGCCCCGTGTACAGAATCTGTATCTGGGCGTTTTAATTAAATTTACTGATTTCGTTGAGCATGGGGCGTGTTCAGTGAGCACGGCCCGTGTTCAAGCTACTGTTACTGGGTGTTTTATGAAAAATGTGCAGCACGGCCCCGTGTTCAGCGAGTACGGCCCGTGTTTAGGTTACTGTAAATGCAAAACTAAACTAAAATGCAGAAAAATGTGCGCGCGTTTTAAAAAGGTTTTGAAAAACTGATTAGGCCGTCGATTTTAAGCTTTCTTAAAATCCTTGTGTCCCCGGCAGCGGCGCCAAAAACTTGATGCGTGTGAAGTGTGTATATAAGTGTAAGTATATTTTAAGCCCTTTTTACACTTTCTTTAGCCAAGTTTTAAATTTATAAAACACGATATTTACTAACACTAAACACACATATGGGCAAGTGCACCCATCGTGAGCGTAGTATAGTGTTGGTAAGATACCGAGGTCGTCCAAGGACACAAGAGCTTTTAATACCGGTTTATCCTCAACGTCTAATCAAATCAAAAGTTTAGAAAAATGTTTTAAACTAAGAAAATAAAAACTATCTAAAATGCTGAAAATAAAAATAAAAGAAAAACAGATAGACAAGATGAATCACTTGGCTCCGACTCGTGTTTAGTGTAACCTTTGATTATTTCCGCACTTTTGCACTATTTAAGAGATTATCTTAGTTATTGTAGTAGGCCCCTCTTTTGAAGGTGACGTTACCCTCAACCCAGTAGTTTGAGTCAGCAAGGATACAATCCTAAAGGGTCGGATTATTGAAAGATAATTAATTAAGTTATTAATGCATAATGTGGTAGGCCCTCTTTTGAAGGTGACGTTACCCTCGACTAAGTAGTCTGAGTCAGCAGGGATACAGTCCTAAGTAGCCGGGTTAAAGTATTAATAGTAGTTTAACTTATGAGGGGATCAAAGAGTTTGGACCCTCGCCATCCAATACCGTTAAGTATTGAAGGAGGTCCTACTAAATTTGACCCAGGTCCTTTGCAGGATCTATACACTGAACAATGGCAAGACTCTTACCAAACCGTTCCCTTAACCCCCGACCAGGTAGCCAACATACCTCCACATAGACCGTGGAGATATGAATGGTGAAAATATATTATTTTATATAGACAGTAAAATAATGCCAAGACACCACGGACAAACGATAAGGAAGAATCATCTTTAACATAAGAAACTAGTTATTAAAGTCATTAATACATAACCAATTAAAAAGTGCGAAAAGATTAAAAATAAAAAGTATTACACTAAACACTTTGTCTTCACCAAGTGATGTAAGAGACTTAGGCAAACATGGCCTTGATTGTTAAGAACTCTTACGATTAATCTTGGATCCCGAGACGACTCACACACTCTATGATGGACAATGGATGATGGTGGTGGATGATGGTGTTATGGTGGTGGTGGGTGAAGTGTGAGAGAGGTGGTGTGCCAAGGGATGGTTTGAGCTTGAACCAAGCACTCCTATTTATAGGCTGAACAAAAGCTCGGGCACGGCCCCGTGTCCACATCCTTCTCTTTCTTCATTAATTGCTCTTTGTCTTTATTAGTTGACCACGGCCACGTGTCCGCTGGGCACGACCCCGTGTGCAGAAGCATATCTGTACTATCAAGATTTGCCTAGATTCTGCGAATCTTATAGTTGACCATGACCCCGTGTCCGCTGAGCATGGCCCCGTGGTGGGCGATGGAAGCTTCTACAACTTTGTCTTTTATGCTGACACTTGGGCACGCCCCCGTGCTCACTGAGCACGGGGCGTGTTCAACCTTCTGCTCTCTTGTTTTGCTTGGGAAGATGCTTTCGGGGAGGTCGGGCATGCCACGTTTGTTCCTTTTCTTGTATTTATGTTAGATTTAGCTGCCTTTTTGCTTCTTTTGTTAATTTGAGCTCATTTAATCCTGAAAATACAAAAGGAAGACAAAAACACACTTTTTCCAACATTAGTACTAAAAAGGGTTAGTTTTATGCCACAATTGATGTAATTTATATGTTGCATTTTGCACACATCAGTGTGCACCCATCTTCTTTGATTCGAAAGATAATTAGAATTTTCTAGGTAATTCTGTGCATTGTTTGGTAGTTTCAAGCACCTGATAACTCGGGGTTCGTCTACTTATTCGTGTGTCAGTCAGTCCTAGGATTTTGTGTATCTTCTTATAGCTTGCTTCACATCTAGAGGGTTGGTTAAGGGTACTCTTTGCAATCTGATAGTTGTGGGATTTGGGACCTTTAATTAGGCTTGTTTCCTTATAGCACTCCATCACACGTTTTGTTTGTTTTTATTGGTCAGTTTTTAGGTTCTTGAGTTAGTGGGTCACTTTCCTTGTTGCCTAATTACCATAGGATTTATTCTCTTTCATAAGAGAGTAGTCAGTTAGAAACCGAAACCTAAGTCATTTGTCAGATAGTTGTCTTCACGTGTCATTAGTGATTCCTACCTAAGTGATTTTTTCATCTCTTCTGGTTGAGTTCACAATCTTAGTTTCCTTCGTGTTCATAAGTTCCATTAAGTTAGTTAATTTAGTTGAAATATTATTTAATTAATTCTAAAATAAAAACCAAATTCTAAAAATCAATTTAGGACTAGAATTGTGATTAGGGTTAATTATTATAAGTGCTAGTCTAGAGTCCACGGTTCGATACTCGGTCTTGCTAGTTACACTACTTTCACGTCTGGTTCACTTGCCGTTGTGTGTAGTTAGCGAGTTCCACTTTTAAAATTTGGTCATAAAAATTAATTGCAAAAATCACACATCAGCTTACGTAAGCAACTTCACATCAACCTTCATTTCATTGAAGTTCTCACACAAATGCCAAAATAATCCAAATTCATGAGAGACTTCCTTACTCACAAAAGGAAGATTGAGTCAATTCAACAAGTCAACATAAGTGACGAATGCTCGGCGGCACTCCTCAACAAACTCCTGCAAAAGAAAGTTGATCCCGGAAGCTTCACCATTCCTTGCTCCATTGGAAGATCACCAATAAGCAATGCGCATGCCGACTTAGGAGCTAGCATCAACCTAATGCCCACCTCTATGTTCAGACGACTTGGACTAGGGAAGCCACATCCTACAAGGATGAGCATTCAACTTGCGGATATGTAGGTAAAATACCCTCAAGGTGTTCTAGAAAATCTTTTGGTTAAGGTTGGGGAATTTATTTTCCTGGCCGCTTTGTAATCCTTGATATGGAGAAAGACACCAAGATCCCGCTCAAATTAGGAAGAACATTCATTGCCACCACATGGGCCATGGTGGATATGAGTGACGGAAGACTAACATTGAGGTTGGGCGACAAGGAAATTAAGTTTGAAGTGGGACAATTTGTGGAGGATGATCCGGCCAACTACATCAAAGCAATAGACTCGAGCTTGGACTACGCCCTTAGCCGGTGCAACTTGGGGTGTGAATCATCCTACTCGGGTAACATTTGACCGAGTGTTTAATGGTGACAGACTGTAAACTCGTTAACTTTGGGTCTAGCCAAGGACCCTTATAAACGTGGCGCACCATGGATGCATTCCATGGACTATCCAATAATAAAGACTCTACTTAAACATAAGTTTTTCGATTTCAAAAGTATGGATCCCTTTTGAAGAATAATAATTATGTTTAAGAATTTAGTTTAGCTCTTAGTTAATGCTTTTATGTCTGAATTTTCTATTTACAGGAATAAGATACACTCAAAATAAGGTTGAAAATGGCCGAATGACGTTGAAATAGAACCCCATGCATGTAAACATATTTCTCCCGCTGAAAAATCTTCAAAATAATAAGTGCAGCATGGGGCCGTGTAAGGTAAGCACGCCCCTATGCCTCAAGTCTGTAGAAAACAAATTCGTTCTGGAAAATGTTACACGGGGACATGTCTATCTTCTGGAAAAATTTTCGTTACTGGCACTTTTTACACGGGGTTGTGCCTACCTGGCACACCCCCGTGTCTGCCTTCTGGAAATTTTCATCAAAGTCTTTATACTGGCACTTTTTACACGGGGCCGTGTCCCCCAAACACGACCCTGTGTCCAATACTTGATTTTTGAAAAAAATGTTGTTTTAACCCACATTTATACATTTAATCAAATCTAATCAATTTTAGACACATTAAGGACAATGTTTAATTTAAGTGTGTGGGGAACTTGAATTTGTTTGTCCTAAAACAAGACTTACACAAAACTCTACTTGGAACCGCTAAAACACCCCAAATCTATTTCAATTTTTTTTTAGTTTGTTTTGTCTTGTTTTTACATTGAGGGTGGGCGACAATGAAATAAAGTTTGAAGTGGGACAACGTGTGGAGGATGATCTGGTCAACTACATCAAAGCAATAGACTCGAGCTTGGACTACGCCCTTAGCCGGTGTAACTTGGGGTGTGAATCATCCTGCTCGGGTAACATTTGACCGAGTGGTTAATGGTGACAGACTGTAAATTCATTAACTTTGGGTCTAGCCAAGGACCCTTATAAACGTGGCGCACCATGGATGCATTCCATGGACTATCCAATAATAAAGACTCTACTAAAACATAAGTTTTTTGATTTCAAAAAGTATGGCTCCCTTTTGAAAAAGAATAATTATGTTTAAGAATTTAGTTTAGCTCTTAGTTAATGCTTTTATGTCTGAATTTTCCTTTTACAGGATAAGATACACTCAAAAGAAGGTTGAAAATGGCCGAATGACGTTGAAATAGAACCCCATGCATGTAAACATATGTCTCCCGATGAAAAATCTTCAAAACAATAAGTGCAGCACGGGGTCGTTTAAGGTAAGCATGCCCTCGTGCCTCAAGTCTGTAGAAAACAAATTCGTTCTGGAACTGTTACACGGGGACGTGTCTCTTAGACACCTGTGTCTGTCTTCTTGAAAAATTTTCGTTGTGAGTGCACGAATGTTTATCACCTCCATCAATCCTGAATCGTAGCAGAAATGGAGTGAAACAAGGTTTTATATTGTAAAATATAGAGGAAAGGCTTTTTAGTAGCAAGGTGGCATTATGGTAATTAATGAGAACTTCATTAAGTGCCTTGCCTATAAATAGTCCTTGATAGGCTTCATTTTAGGACTTTTGCATTTTGTTACTTTTGGGAGAGCTTTGGATCTTAGAGAGAGAAAGTAGCAAGAAGGTGATTCACGGTGCTTGTATCTTGTCATACGATTAATAGAATCATCATTATATTAGTTCTTGTGTTCGGTCCACACACGTGCACGGATTCCGCACGTCGTACGTGTCATTTCGCAATCGTTCGGGAGTCAAAACCAATCCTACAAGTGGTACAGAGCAGGAGATCGATTGCTCGGATCAGATCCGCAAGGATTCTACTTGATTTCATCAGATTTAAAGTCATTTTGCACATCAGAATCTTCATTCTTGTACATCTTCTCTTTTTCACACTTTTTGAACCTCAAAACACAAATTAAAGGTGATAAATCAAGGTGAAAAACGAAAGGAAAAATACAAGGTGCGAAAAATCAAGGCGTGAATCGAATATGTCAAGCATGGGCGAAGAGTTTTATAACTCGTTTTACAACGTGTTCACAAATGAGGTAACTCCAGTAACACCAAAGAATGCTACAACTATGATTACTGAGAGTTTGAACCATGATAATGTTTATGGAAATCATCAGAGACCACCGAAACTTATGAATATTGAAGATTATCACTAGTGGTGTACAAGATTTGAAAACTGGGTGCAAGCATATGCATATGAAAGTTGGATCATGTTAACTATGGGATATGAAAAACCAAGAAATGAAAAAGATGAATTAATCACACTTAAATAATTCACAGCTGATGATAAAAAGGAACATTCTAGTGAATTAAGAATGATAACTTTAATTCAACAATCTGTTAGAGAGGATATTCTTTCACTGCTTCAGCATGGTGAAACGTCCAAGTCAATGTGGGAAGCATTAAAGTTGAAAGCTGGAGGCGGGAAAGATATCAAGAAAAACAAGATATCATTGTTGAAGAAGGAGTTTAACTTGTTTGGTTGCATGAAGAGTGAAACAATTCGTCAAATGATTGAAAGGTTTTGTCATCTGAAGATTGAAATGGAAAGGTTTGGAATCTATAAAGACAGAGAAGAGATGTGTGACACATGGGTCACTGCGACCATCAAAAAAATACCAAACCAATGAAATATTGTATTTCATACTTGGGATTTGTAAAAATATGTGTATCATCTGCACATATCAATTTTTTGTTCAATTTCAAACTCTAAATCGCTTTCTAGAAGGTTATACGCGTACCGACGCGTAAATATAACCAGTTTAATGCAAAAAACACTCCAGAATAGTGACATAGACTTAACATACCTTAAATAACCTTTACATAACTTAGAAATAAGTTTTGAAGGCTTTGGTATGGCAAAATCAAGTTAATTCGCTTACAGGGACTAAATTTGACAAACTATGAAAGTATGCCAATTTGAACTGTAACAGACATTCTGGAACATGACCATAAGTTAAACATACCATAAATATCCTTTACATAGCTTAGAAATAGGCTTTGAGGGGTTCGGTATGCTAAAATAAACTTTTGGGTCATTCAGGGACTAAAAGCGTCAAAAAGTGCATAAGTTTGCACTTTCGCTCATAACTTACGTTCTGAATACATCCGGACTTCCAAAAATTTATGTAAGCACTAAAATATTTTATTTTAGTGTTTGGAATAAGAAAAATCCATTCGTCGCGTCATTTGGATCGTTTTTCGCGCTTATGCGCATTCCGTCGTAATTAAGTGAATATCGCGATCGTACGACCAAACGAACCAACATCCGGCATATTTTTGAGCATGTTTCATGTCCACAATGTTTAGGCATCATTTTAGGGCCATAACGTTGGCTTAACGGGCCTTAAACATGTCAAAAATGGCCTTAAACACCAACAGGGACTGAAACTGTCATTTTGCAAAGTTGTTTTCTGATCAGACATCCAGGCGGCCCGCGTAAACCCAAGGTTATACCTTACGCGGCCCGTGTCAGCCTTTCAGACTTTAAACAGCCTGTTATCAGCTGTTTACCACTCCAAATCCCTTGCACATGGTATTTCTCAATACTAGGGGCTCACATGGTATTGTAAAACCACTATCTTGAGGTGTATGGCCAAGATCAAAGCACGGTTTCCAAGAAACGATCCTAACAGTTCGAGAAACACTATATATACCCAACCCCCCTTCCATTCAAAACCCACCAAATCTGATCTAAATGCTCTAAGTTGAGGCTTTTGCTTCATACCTGAGCTATTCGATCACGATTTGCTTGCGGGGACCCTTTGTAAGTGTTCCTTCGTTCTTTTATAGCTTTTCGAGTCCGAAAGTCAAACTATGTTTGACTTTCGACGTTGACCAGTCAATGGTCAACACGAAGTTCATTTGAACTTCATAACGTGATCGTAATCACGAAGGTTATAGTCCCTAGTGGCTATACCTACTGATTACCACGTTATCTAGACTCAGTGACGAGTCGTAGTTTGGGTCAAAATACGCCTTTACGCGTATTTTGTAACCAAACTACTCTAGGATATCAAAACCGTTTGTTTTGATATCAAAACCTATTTTCTAAACATGTTCTAGCATGTTTAGCTCGTCGCTTTTTAGTTTAGTGCTTATATAGGGTCGTAAGGTAAGCGATCTAAACAATCGCTTATACTTTCGAACCCGACCCGTTTGGTCGATCTTTAGGATCCGACCAAACACATTAGGTGACCATAGTGTATAGGGAATAACCTTCCGAGGTTATACCTAATGGTCACATCGTTTAAGTAGTTGTATGATAGGTAGTTTATATGCCTTAGGTAAATTACCATAATACCCCTTTGATGCCAAAATTCATTTTAAACATATGTAACATAACTTTTGACATATAAACTGATTTGATAACAATATTAGACATGTAGAGGCATATTTTACTTATCATAGGACTAGTTAGGCGTTCCGAACGCGTTTCACGCGAACGACGCGTTAAAGTAGCATAAGCTACCTAAACGGGTCGTAATGGGTCGTAAGCACTTAGGTTAGGTTTCATTTAGTATGTAGGCTTTGTTAAACCATATTACACGAGTCTCTATACCCGTTTGGTTTACGAACCCTCCTTCTATCCGATCCTTCGATCTGGGTCCGGTTTATTAACATAGTTACCTATATTAGGTGTCGTTTGATATCCGCGATCTCTAGCATTGTTTGGTTGTTACTCAAGGACTACTAAGCAATCGCAAGTGAGTACATAGACCCCTCTTTTACTGTTTTCCAAACATTTTGGGGTGAAACACATGTGCCTACTTGTTACTTTCATGCTTTCCTGTTTTCACATCATATACATGCTATGTTCAATAGTACACTTATAGTACATTGTTTTACATTACATTTTATGCTATGTGTGCCCATTGTGTGCATACTTAGTACATTGTTTTACATTACATTTCATGCTATGTATGCCCATTATGTGCATACTTAGTACAGTTGTTTCACGTCACATGCTATGTATGTCTATTGTTGCATACTTAGTACAGTTGTTTCACGTCACATGCTATGTATGTCTATTGTTGCATACTTAGTACAGTTGTTTCACGTCACATGCTATGTATGTCTATTGTTGCATACTTAGTACAGTTCACATGTTATGTATGTCCATTTGTTGCATACTTAGTACAGTTGTTTTCATCACATGCTTACATTTTGATATGATATTTGGTTTGTTTTGATGGATCAATATACATTCATTAACACCGATCACGCCGTTCGTTAGTAGGTAGTGGTACCATAGGAATTGACAACTCCCGTTCCGGATATCCTGGGTAGGTTTGGATGAAAGGAATGACCGAATTCGATATACATAAATTAGATAAACCTTTAATTTGTTTAAGGGTTTATCGCCA
The DNA here is from genome assembly GCA_030545235.1 of Helianthus tuberosus. Classification (NCBI taxonomy): domain Eukaryota; kingdom Viridiplantae; phylum Streptophyta; class Magnoliopsida; order Asterales; family Asteraceae; genus Helianthus; species Helianthus tuberosus. The sequence continues at coordinate 202,207,518 of CM060351.1, read as the reverse complement.
CAGTCTCAAGGCTTGGTTGTATGCATTCTCACAATACCGCATAGATGTTTATATCAGTATAGCATGCATTTGTTCCACAAAACATAGCTTTGATTTAAACCATGTTTTACTTCAATACTTTGTTTTTGTGCATATGGTTTAGTTGATATATTTCACTAGCCATACATATCATTTTGGTTACACATTACATGATTTACATTTGACACATAAACATTATTGACATTGGTTATACATTACATAACTTACATCTTGACATAAACATTTTGACATATTATTCAATACGTTTGGCAATTGGTTTAAACATAGACATCTTACATTGTTGGTTTGGTTTGAGTAAGTGATTTAAGTAACGAGGCGTGTGTAATATGATACAAGCATGGTGGATACGCCCTGGTACTTCCTATATATAAGTGATTGTATGGTATTACATATCGTAGCTTTATTTGAATCATTTAAATTTGGACATATAACATTTTATACAAATAACATACTTTTCACAATACATTGTTTTACAAACAACTTAATTTATACAAACTCATTTCACATGGTTATTCACTTAACCATGTATTATTCTTTTATACATATATATCATTTGGTTTATTTATCACTTTTCAAATGATTTACAAGACAAAGCAAATTACAAGGTTCATGACTAAACATTTTCTTAAACATAAGTCATGAATTCTATTTTCACAAAACCTATGTATCTCACAGGCATTTTTATGCTGACGTACCTATTTTCACATGTGTTTCAGGATATGATGCATAGGATTTATCAAGATACACTTAGGCGGACTTGGGCCTTAGCGACAATAAAAGATGCAAGACTAGTTATTTATGTTATGTTTCTTTGATTGTCAAGACATTGTAACTCTTTTATTCAATAAAACAATATTTCAATTTCCATGTGTTATGAAACAATGATTCTGTTACAACACTCCCCGACGTTTTCCACCACGTTTTGTTGTTCTACGTGGTCTGGGTGTGACAGAAAAGTTGGTATCAGAGCTCATGGTTATAGGGAATTAGGTTATTAGTAATACTTTGACCTAGTCTATAACCTTCCTAGGACCCTAACGCGAGTTTACTTGCGTTTAGTCATAAAACAATACTGTCACCTATCCTTAGGCGACAACCACAACAAGAACATAAATTTCAAAACCGCTTTGAAAACTAATCATCTGTTCTAGGATGATTGATTACTAGGTTTTGAACCCTCTGTTATATGGTTTTGAACCCCTTTGGACTTTCAAAATCTCGTCAAAGTTTGGGTCTTATAATGTGAACATGTGCAAACTGGAAGAGTGAATGCCTGTACCCTGAGTTTTCTGTCGAAGGCTAGAGTGTTCGTATAAATCCGCAGTATCTGACCAGTCATTCTTACCTGGGAACTCTTGTGGTGAGTGTTCACTTATAGGCGAGCATGTCTTCAGTGATACATTAATATGACCCGTTTACTTTGATTTGTCACCATCTCATTTGTTTGCCTTAGGTAACAAACAAATGATCGCAATTTTCATGCGTTACCATTCTGTTTTGATTATCCAATAACCTTTCACCTGTTTCTTCCTATGTCTTTCATTTTCTTCTAGAATGTCTCTACCTCTCAGCAACGGTCAAATGTCAGAGCAAACAGCCAAATTTGCCCAGCAAATAGGCGAAGTGATTCTGAGGACAGTGGATTTACGCATTGCCTTGTCTCCTCTCAACAATGAAGCCACTCAAGAGCCACCGAAGGAAGCAGAAGTCAAGCCAGCACCACCAGCCAAGAAACCAACCGAGGAATCAAAGACCATGGATGAACGATCCCCTAAAAGGTCAAAGAAGCGAAAGGCTTCTCAGAACTTCTCCGTGGTCGCTCACAATGGTCAAGCCGTCCCCAACCAACCAACTCAACCTCCCGCAAGGAAACCTTATGCCGGTACTGCACCGATATGCAATAAATGTAATGCACACCACTTAGCCTACATACAGTGTCGTTTATGTGCATCATGTGGGCGACTCGGTCACCTGGCAAATGCTTGTCGATTTACCCCAAACCAAGGTGGTCCAAACCAACCTCAAGTAAATCCTGCTCAAGCTCGTTGTCCACCAGGTCCTTGCTTCAACTGTGACGAGATGGGCCATTTCCGGAGAAATTGCCCAAAGATTGCTAATGCGAATCCAACCCACGGATGAGCAGTTGGCTGTTTAGAAGATGCTGCTGTCTTATGCTTTTGTTTCTTCTATTTACTTGTAATGTGAAACAATCTGTTTTGATTATAAATAAATCGTTGTTCACAATTCTGATATGCGAGTGTAGTTACATGTGTGTATGACTTTTCCTATGATACCTACATCAAGGAACTATGTTCCTTACAAACTACTCTTGTGATTCTCTCTTTCAAATGATCGCTCATGATTCCCTCGAAAATTTTAAGTACTCATTTCACTCTAAGAAACAAAGTACAGAAAATAAAGTGACATTATGAGTAATCATGCTTCTACACATCTGTGCCTTTGAACCCTTGGTTAGACAATTAAGGGTATTTTCAAATCTCATACCCATTACGTTTTGATTTTTCAACATACATAGTAAGAGTATTTCAAAAACAATCTTCATGATCTCAAAACATTTCATATAGTTTGAAAACAATTTTTTTAAAATGCATTGTCTATGTGATTTAAAAACATTGGCTATGCTTTCAAAAACAACCTTCATAATTTCAAAATGTTTCATATAGTCTGAAAAAACAATATTAACACAGTACATTTCCTTATCAAGTGCATGATTTCGAAAAGCATCATGCATGTTTTCAAAAACCTTATACATAATTTCAAAATTCATCTCGCATGATTTTAAAACATTTTTTTTTATAAATATATACCTACCTAATACACCTACTTTATGATTTCAAAGGTATTATATATAAGGTTTCAAAAACATTGAACACATTTTTTTAAGAACCCCATGCATAGTTTTCAAAAATATTTTCTTCATACATTGACTTAACTTTCAAATTTCGCTTCATATGTCGCCTTGGCATATCTGGCATCTCAACTTCATAAGCATTTTACTTCATGTTTTGACCTAAGCACATCAAGTGCAAGGTTTCAAAACATCTTCAACTTCTATAATCCATATGGGATCTTTATATCTTCACATCTAGACCCTTGTGGATGATTATCATTCAAATCAGAGTCCTTAATTGGATTCCTTATGTACCTTAATTCGAACACTTCGGTTCCTAATAATCGAAATCGAATTTTCTTTTTGAATCTTTCTATCTTTATAGTTAGATTCTTGATAACGTTTAAAGTACCAAATGAAATCCACGGAATGGATTCCTAGTGTGCTTTAAATGCATGTACGCAATTAACAAGACAAATTAACAAACAATTTTGTGGTTATGTGACTATGTGTTTATTCATCTTATGTTTTCTTTTATGCATTTTGTGTTTTTATACTCTGGATATTCGTTATCCAAATCCTCGCAGGATCTTTCATATCTCCATATGAGGGATTCGTAGCAGGATAGTCAAAAGGTACTACCTTAAATCCTTAATGGGCTTCTATGTAATAGTTAAGACCCTTGGATTATATAGTACCACTCCATGATTCATAAGAGACCCTTTTAGTGGTCTAGTAAAAAAGATTGATTCACAATTTGGTTAAAGAACGACATCTAGTGATGTAGCTGAACAGACTCCTTGATAGTCTATTTAGATCATTTATTGATTTAATTAAAAGGACTCTATGGCGGTCTAGTCACACTCATCACAGGATTGTTCATTTGGTTTTACCCTACACATTATAAAATAGACTGTGTGAACTGTGCAAGGAATTGTCGAATTATGGACGCGTACATAATTATGAAATTTAGTGCGCAGAAACCCAGTAAGATTTATTATGTGTAAGAACCGATAGCGACAACAATAACAAAATGAGAACGATGTAATGGAGGTACGGTGGACGCACCAATGACGCTTCATATACTTGTATATAAGTATCCCTCTTACATTGCAAGCATGATGTTATTAAAGTTAGTAGAAGTTCAGAACCCTAACCAATGTTGTTCGATCTTTTCAACTTCATGTTTTCAAACTCACACAAGTTTCCTCTAGATAAAATTTCGGGACGAAATTTCCTAAAGTAGGGGAGACTGTGACACCTGGGTCACTGCGACCATCAAACAAATACCAAACCAATGAAATATTGTATTTCATACTTGGGATTTGTAAAAATATGTGTATCATCTGCACATATCAATTTTTTGTTCAATTTCAAACTCTAAATCGCTTTCTGGAAGGTTATACGCGCACCGACGCGTAAATATAACCAGTTTAATGCAACAAACACTCTGGAATAGTGACATAGACTTAACATACCTTAAATAACCTTTACATAACTTAGAAATAAGTTTTGAAGGCTTTGGTATGGCAAAATCAAGTTAATTCGCTTACAGGGACTAAATTTGACAAACTACGAAAGTATGCCAATTTGAACTGTAACAGACATTTCGGAACATGACCATAAGTTAAACATACCATAAATATCCTTTACATAGCTTAGAAATAGGCTTTGAGGGGTTCGGTATGCTAAAATAAACTTTTGGGTCATTCAGGGACTAAAAGCGTCAAAAAGTGCATAAGTTTGCACTTTCGCGCATAACTTACGTTCTGAATACATCCGGACTTCCAAAAATTTATGTAAGCAATAAAATATTTTATTTTAGTGTTTGGCATAAGAAAAATCCATTCATCGAGTCATTTGGATCGTTTTTCGCGCTTATGCGCATTCCGTCGTAATTAAGTGAACATCGCGATCGTACGACCAAACGAACCAACATCCGGCATATTTTTGAGCATGTTTCATGTCCACAATGTTTAGGCATCATTTTAGGGCCTTAACGTTGGCTTAACGGGCCTTAAACATGTCAAAAATGGCCTTAAACACCAACAGGGACTGAAACTGTCATTTTGCAAAGTTGTTTTCTGATCAGACATCCATGCGGCCCGCGTAAACCCAAGGTTATACCTTACGCGGCCCGCGTCAGTCTTTCAGACTTTAAACAGCCTGTTATCAGCTGTTTACCACTCCAAATCCCTTGCACATGGTATTTCTCAATACTAGGGGCTCACATGGTATTGTAAAACCACTATCTTGAGGTGTATGGCCAAGATCAAAGCACGGTTTCCAAGAAACGATCCTAACGGTTCGAGAAACACTATATATACCCAACCCCCCTTCCATTCAAAACCCACCAAATCTGATCTAAATGCTCTAAGTTGAGGCTTTTGCTTCATACCTGAGCTATTCGATCACGATTTGCTTGCGGGGACCCTTTGTAAGTGTTCCTTCGTTCTTTTATTGCTTTTCGAGTCCGAAAGTCAAACTATGTTTGACTTTTGACGTTGACCAGTCAATGGTCAACACGAAGTTCGTTTGAACTTCATAACGTGATCGTAATCACGATGGTTATAGTCCCTAGTGGCTATACCTACTGATTACCACGTTATCTAGACTCAGTGACGAGTCGTAGTTTGGGTCAAAATACGCCTTTACGCGTATTTTGTAACCAAACTACTCTAGGATATCAAAACCGTTTGTTTTGATATCAAAACCTATTTTCTAAACATGTTCTAGCATGTTTAGCTCGTCGCTTTTTAGTTTAGTGCTTATATAGGGTCGTAAGGTAAGCGATCTAAACAATCGCTTATACTTTCGAACCCGACCCGTTTGGTCGATCTTTAGGATCCGACCAAACACATTAGGTGACCATAGTGTATAGGGAATAACCTTCCGAGGTTATACCTAATGGTCACATCGTTTAAGTAGTTGTATGATAGGTAGTTTATATGCCTTAGGTAAATTACCATAATACCCCTTTGATGCCAAAATTCATTTTAAACATATGTAACATAACTTTTGACATATAAACAGATTTGATAACAATATTAGACATGTAGAGGCATATTTTACTTATCATAGGACTAGTTAGGCGTTCCGAACGCGTTTCACGCGAACGACGCGTTAAAGTAGCATAAGCTACCTAAACGGGTCGTAATGGGTCGTAAGCACATAGGTTAGGTTTCATTTAGTATGTAGGCTTTGTTAAACCATATTACATGAGTCTCTATACCCGTTTGGTTTACGAACCCTCCTTCTATCCGATCCTCCGATCTGGGTCCGGTTTATTAACATAGTTACCTATATTAGGTGTCGTTTGATATCCGCGATCTCTAGCATTGTTTGGTTGTTACTCAAGGACTACTAAGCAATCGCAAGTGAGTACATAGACCCCTCTTTTACTATTTTCCAAACATTTTGGGGTGAAACACATGTGTCTACTTGTTACTTTCATGCTTTCCTGTTTTCACATCATATACATGCTATGTTCAATAGTACACTTATAGTACATTGTTTTACATTACATTTTATGCTATGTGTGCCCATTGTGTGCATACTTAGTACATTGTTTTGCATTACATTTCATGCTATGTATGCCCATTATGTGCATACTTAGTACAGTTGTTTCACGTCACATGCTATGTATGTCTATTGTTGCATACTTAGTACAGTTGTTTCACGTCACATGCTATGTATGTCTATTGTTGCATACTTAGTACAGTTGTTTCACGTCACATGCTATGTATGTCTATTGTTGCATACTTAGTACAGTTCACATGCTATGTATGTCCATTTGTTGCATACTTAGTACAGTTGTTTTCATCACATGCTTACATTTTGATATGATATTTGGTTTGTTTTGATGGATCAATATACATTCATTAACACCAATCACGCCGTTCGTTAGTAGGTAGTGGTACCATAGGAATTGACAACTCCCGTTCCGGACATCCTGGGTAGGCTTGGATGAAAGGAATGACCGAATTCGATATACATAAATTAGATAAACCTTTAATTTGTTTAAGGGTTTATCGCCACAGTCTCAAGGCTTGGATGTATGCATTCTCACAATACCGCATAGATGTTTATATCAGTATAGCATGCATTTGTTCCACAAAACATAGCTTTGATTTAAACCATGTTTTACTTCAATACTTTGTTTTTGTGCATATGGTTTAGTTGATATATTTCACTAGCCATACATATCATTTTGGTTACACATTACATGATTTACATTTGACACATAAACATTATTGACATTGGTTATACATTACATAACTTACATCTTGACATAAACATTTTGACATATTATTCAATACGTTTGGCAATTGGTTTAAACATAGACATCTTACATTGTTGGTTTGGTTTGAGTAAGTGATTTAAGTAACGAGGCGTGTGTAATATGATACAAGCATGGTGGATACGCCGCTGGTACTTCCTATATATAAGTGATTGTATGGTATTACATATCGTAGCTTTATTTGAATCATTTAAATTTGGACATATAACATTTTATACAAATAACATACTTTTCACAATACATTGTTTTACAAACAACTTAATTTATACAAACTCATTTCACATGGTTATTCACTTAACCATGTATTATTGTTTTATACATATATATCATTTGGTTTATTTATCACTTTTCAAATGATTTACAAGACAAAGCAAATTACAAGGTTCATGACTAAACATTTTCTTAAACATAAGTCATGAATTCTATTTTCACAAAACCTATGTATCTCACAGGCATTTTTATGCTGACGTACCTATTTTCACATGTGTTTCAGGATATGATGCATAGGATTTATCAAGATACACTTAGGCGGACTTGGGCCTTAGCGACAATAAAAGATGCAAGACTAGTTATTTATGTTATGTTTCTTTGATTGTCAAGACATTGTAACTCTTTTATTCAATAAAACAATATTTCAATTTCCATGTGTTATGAAACAATGATTCTGTTACAACACTCCCCGACGTTTTCCACCACGTTTTGTTGTTCTACGTGGTCTGGGTGTGACAGAAAAGTTGGTATCAGAGCTCATGGTTATAGGGAATTAGGTTATTAGTAATACTTTGACCTAGTCTATAACCTTCCTAGGACCCTAACGCGAGTTTACTTGCGTTTAGTCATAAAACAATACTGTCACCTATCCTTAGGCGACAACCACAACAAGAACATAAATTTCAAAACCGCTTTGAAAACTAATCATCTGTTCTAGGATGATTGATTACTAGGTTTTGAACCCTCTGTTATATGGTTTTGAACCCCTTTGGACTTTCAAAATCTCGTCAAAGTTTGGGTCTTATAATGTGAACATGTGCAAACTGGAAGAGTGAATGCCTGTACCCTGAGTTTTCTGTCGAAAGCTAGAGTGTTCGTACAAATCCGCAGTATCGGACCAGTCACTCTTACCTGGGAACTCTTGGGGTGAGTGTTCACTTATAGGCGAGCATGTCTTCAGTGATACATTAATATGACCCGTTTACTTTGATTTGTCACCATCTCATTTGTTTGCCTTAGGTAACAAACAAATGATCGCAATTTTCATGCGTTACCATTCTGTTTTGATTATCCAATAACCTTTCACCTGTTTCTTCCTATGTCTTTCATTTTCTTCTAGAATGTCTCTTCCTCTCAGCAACGGTCAAATGTCTGAGCAAACAGCCAAATTTGCCCAGAATTTTGATCTGTACTACCGTAGAGGTATGCCGCAAAATAACAAATCTGCAAAGATCAGAACGGCATTCAATGCAGATAAGACTAATGATTCTTCAAACAACAATCGTCAAGCTATGATCCAGGATATCATTCTTCTTCTACTTCATCCAAATCTGGTCTAAGTCAAGATTGGAAAATTCTACACATTTGAACAATGAGTTTGCTCAACAGCACATGAGTTTTTTTAGCATCTATTCTGATATCTTATGAAGGTTTAATTGCAGGTAAGATCAAGAATCTAAACATGACGAAGGAGGATTATGATCAAGTCGATCCGGAAGAGTTGGAACTCATGGACATTCGCTGGTGCATGGCTAGTGTGATCCGGATAGCTCAAAGGTTCATGGAGATAACTGGCAGAAAGTTCTTGGAAGGCCCAGACATGAAGATAGGTTTTGATAAGAACGAAGTCACTTACTTCAAGTGTAAACAAAAAGGGGCACTTTAAGAGAGAATGCTCGAACAACAAAGCTGATGATAGCGTGAATCCTTTTCATGAGGATTATTACAAAAAGGCTATTTATCATCAGAATAACGAGCAACCAACAAGAAAGCAGATTGATGAAGGATCTTCTAAAGAAAAGAAACATGTTGTATTGATGATTCGTGATCGTAGTGAATCCAGTATTCATCAAAATGAAAAATTTAATTGGGATGATTACATCAAAGTAGATGAAAAATTTAACAGTTGTATAATTCATGATGATGAAGGGTGTGATTAGAGTAAACATGACAAAGAAGATGGAAAAGTCAAGGCAATGGTTGCTGAGATCAAACAGAGTCAAGAAGAAAGACATGCTCGCATGAGGTTGGATGATGTGTATGATGCTTACAAGGAAGCAACACGAGCAGGCAGGTGGAGTCAAGAAAAGGAATGCTTTGTGGATCCTCAAAGAAACCCGACAGTTGATCCTGATAAAGTTGATTTTAAAGCATTAGTTGCTGCTATACCGACTGTGGGGGTTTTGTGCAAAGGCCTCGAGGAGATTCCAAGATATAGAGAAAAGGTTGAAGAAGACATAAAGAAGGTGATATTTGCCAGTCTGGAGAAGAAGAAGAAGACAGTTGAGGAGATTGTGGATGAGAGTGAGAAGTTGGTGAAGGAAGTGAAGAAAGCTGATGAGAAAGATCAGGAACCTATTGCTGAGAAACAGCAAGTGCTTGAAGAAGAATAGAAGCAGAAGAAGAAAGAAGTTACAGTGCCAACAGTTAAGGTAACAGCTCAAACTGATTCTTCTGATCCATCAATTAAAATTGATAATAAAGCTGAACAACAGTGCAAGAAATGCATGGAAACGTGCAGTGCTTATACTAAAAAAGATGAAAATTTTAAAATCAGGGACATTGAGTTTACTAAAATAGAAAAGATTTTCAAAGAAAAGTGTAATGAAATGCTTGAAAATGAAAAAGTTTTGAAAGAAAAAGAAATAAAGCTAACACAGAAATGTGAAGATCTTGAAAAAGAAAACAAAATTTTGAAAGAAAAATGTTCAGCAAATTGCAACGAATGTATTCCAAAAGATAAAACTATTCAAGAGTTGCAAAAAGAATATGATGGAATGAAATTGTCATATCATACTGTAAAAGAAGCCTATGAAACTTTGAAGAGTAGAGTCAAAAGTTTAGATGATAGATTGTCAGTATGCCAAAAAACAACTAAGTTTCTTGAAGCTAGATATGAAGGAAAACAAATGGTTTTAAATAGTTATATTGATGATGTTGCAAAACTTAAACAAGAACTGGCAGATAAAGAAAAGTTGGTCAATAAGCTTCAAAGTTACCATACTTCTTCATACATTCTGGAACGTATTTTCAACATCACACCCAATGGGAAAGAGTCTGAAACAAACAAAAAGGAAATTGGGTCAGAATACCATCAAGTTCCACCACCCTTGGAGGAGAATTATACTTTCTATGATAGCGAAAAGGTGGAAAAAGCAATAACCATGGTTGGCCAATTACCCGACAACATCGATGTGACTTACACCAAATATGTTGATCTTGATGATTCAGAGGTGGCAGGTAAGGTTGTTGAAAGTGTTCTAGCAGAGGAGTCTACCAAAACAGATAGGTCTGGGTCACAAGATGAAAATGAGTGAAGTTTTCATGATAGTTATCTTAAACATTCAAAATCTGAGAAAAATGCGAATGATGATTCAAAAGGATTAGTTTATACCATGATTGGATCGGACAAACTATTCTTGGATGATGAATTCCCAATTCAAAATGTGATTTCAGATAAAATCAACAAAGTTTTCAAACTAGTAGAAATTGAAAAATTTGTTGGGAAAAGCAAGAATTTTTTTTTATAACAAACCTAGTTACAAAAAGAAAAACACAAAGGCTGGGTTGGGTTATAAAAAGAAACAGAATTGGAAAAGAACTGAAAAGCCAAACTATCAGAAAAAGATGAACTTTGTTCACGGAACAAGTTCTGAGAAAGAGAGAGAACTCCAATTTAGGCGACAGTCTAATTAATAGTTCTATGCTAAAAAAAACAACATAAACAGGCCAAAGATGTTTCAAAGAAAACACGCTTTAAATGTAAAAAAATTGGACATTTTGGTCGTAAGTTTCCAAACTCAAAGCCTGTTGATGTTGGGAAACAGAAATCTAAGGATGTGAAATAAAAGTCAACCAGATTTAATTCAAAACAAACTTGGAGGTACAATATAAACAAGTTTGCTTCAAATCAAACTTGGAAATCAAACCCAACTAGGTTTGATTCAACACAAACTTGGAATTCTCACACACCCAGATTTAGAACAACACAAAGTTGGCAAACATCGGTTGATATGACCAAACCGCATCAATTTTGGAAAACCAAAGTTAATTTGCCAAAACAAAATGTTTAAAATAGTGACAGATTTTATCAAAGAAACATTTCAAAAGGACAAGTTTGGGCTGTTAAGAAACAAACTATGTCTGAAAATGAAAAACAGAAAATTAATTCAACAAACAATGATGAAGTAAAAAATGAAAAATTCTTTGAGAAAAATGACAAAGATTTTCCATCTTTGAATGATTCATTTTGTATTGAAATGCCTAAGGTCAAACAGACCTGGGCTAAATTGTTCAAGTAATTGAATAGATTGAATATGCAAGTGCTCTTGAAGATGATTGAATGAAAAAAAGAATAGAGGAGCAGCATGGCACAAGAAAAGGCTGTTGGTCCCTGCGTCTGAATACAGGGAGTTTGTTTGTTTCTGTACATAAATAAACCATAAACCATAATCCAAAAACCCTAAAAACAGAAAAATTTAAAAACCAAAAATATGTTTTTATTATGTCAAAAATTGAAAAATAAAAAAAATATATGTTTGTTTTTAAATTTGTTAAAAAATCAAAAATCTTAAAAAATTGTTGATTGAATATGCCGAAATCCTCACGGCGAAACAAACATGATTATTTCACAATTGAAAATGGTTTTAACATTGTTAAAAATCAGTGTGTTGTAAATCATGAGGGTAATTTCTGCTTTACATGTTATATTTTCTGCAATACAGAGCATGAAACACAGAAAATGGATGGTGAGACAAAGCTATCTACATCGGTTTGTCAAATTTTCTTAAATGTTTTGAATTTTAGGGGGAGTAAAAATTCAGAAAATACAAAAACATTTGAAAATTTGAAAAAGACAAAAACAATAGAAAATCCAAAAAAAGTTGTTGTGTAAAAAAGAGGAAATGATAATACATCAGTAGACATTCACAGCATACTAAAGAAATGGAAAGTCAAATGTGATAAACGGTCTCATTGATGATATGCCAGTAGGTTTTTACAAGCTTAGTAGATTGATTTTGAGATATAAACCTAAATTTCAATAAACTTTCTTATCTCGTGGGGAACATCTCTCGCATATATGGGTAACCCCGAAATCTTGTTTGAGAGATTGCTAGATTCTGAGATATTAGGTCTTTATACTGTTTGATATCTGGGGTATTATACCTGATCTCCTGATATTGCGAAAGCAATGGCCTAGAACTCGTATAATACTTTACGCGCTTTAAAAGCTTACCCTCTGCATAAAAATTGAAAAATATCGAAAGATATAAATCAATTGCAGTTGTAAAGAAGATCCCTAAGTGGGACACACCTCAAAGTCAAGCCTTCATCTTTTTGACTAAACGGTAGTGTTATGGGTGGTTTTCTGCTCATATATCCCGGATTATATTCGGACTGTGTTACTTTTGATTGTGATCAGGATACCGGATCAGGATATTGGTAACATCCTGATGCAGTATCCTGGGAATGGCTAATTATTCACGTGCAGATTAGTGAAGCTTGCTTATAACGGTCAAGTGGACTACTTCTCCTGAAGACTCGGATTAGGTGGTTGAGAAGGGAACGTTGAAGCCGCAAAGACGGGGTCTCCAACGTTCTAAAGGGAATATTTGGGGCATCCCCCGTTCTTAGGATAGTTTGTTATTTCCTTTTATTATTAAAGGAATGTACGGATCATAGGAACACACAACTTTTCACGCACACCTATGCTCTCTCTACTAGCTACAATCACTCACAAACACAAACACAAACACAAACACAAACACTTACCCTCATACTTGTACTCAAATCTCATTGTAACACTTAGTTGATCCACAGCATATCCTGCACTGTATCCTGAAGTTTGAAGCAATAAGAAGAACTAGGCTGCTGCGATTGTCAGCTCCCGAGGTTTTGTGCCGGCGATCTAGATTGATCAAGGGCTTTCCTCGTATATCTCGTGTCACCCTTTATTTTTTAGCTCACTGTTTGATTGTTGGTATAGCTCCATATCCTGAGCTATATCCTTAAAACTGCTTTCGTAAAAACCATACTCAGAATATTTTCAACACATTGTCAGCACACTATCTCACTTAACTAATTTGATCACTTAATTGCTTCGGTAATTTTTGACCAAAACAATTTGACGCCCACCGTGGGGCAAGTGGTGCTATTTCTACTAAAAGTTTTCGTGAAATCATTACTTGGTTTTCTGTTTTCAAAACTTTTTGCTACACTATTTTCAATAGCCTCAAAATCAAACATGAGCTCTTCTACCGTGTCTGCAACAACCTCTGCAAAAATTGGTTCGGTGCTTCCACCACCGCCAAGGACGTAAGCATCTTCACAGCCTCAGGCTCCTCTAAGAAGGACCAAAACTCATGTGGCTCGGGATATTATCCCCACTCAGAATGTTCAAGGATCTGCTACATCAGGGAGAACCCCTACTATGGCTTCTAATGATGAAATTTTAACCTTGTTTGGTAGTATACAGGATCAGATGAAGCAGCAGGAAACAAACCAAATGCTTATAAGAGAGATACAACTCTTGAAGTCCAGCTCAAGTAGGCCTGCTGAGGATACTGTCACTCCCCTGCAGCCCAGAGCATTGAACTTCAGTTCAGCAGTATACACCGAGGATAACAGGGGCAATATTGTACCATGTCATTCCCAGAGTCATACTCCTGAGATACCTTCATCGGCCAGTGTATCAACCATGAGAAGCTCAGGATATGCTCCAAGATATGGCTAGGATCCTCAGGCTGGTAACGTGTCTAATAATACTAATAGTCTTGCTACTAATGGTGTTGGATCTTTGCAGGATACAGGTGTGACGTCGGCACTCTCTAGGGAGCTTCAGAAATTGAAGGATATGATATCCAGTGTACGTGGGGTTGTTCAGCCCATTCCGGAAGTATCCCAGGATAGTCACAGGATATCCTGGTTTGCATATCCTATATGTGATGCTGAAATCCCGAAAAGATTTCAAACCCCCAACATGAAGCTCTATGACGGAACTACAGATCCTGAAGAACATGTTGCACAATATAGGGAAAGGATGGAGATTAACCCTATCCCTCCGGATCTCAAGGAAGCTTATCTCTGCAAGGGTTTTGGTTCTACCCTAACAGGATCAGCCTTAAAATGGCTCCTAAACGTTCCACCTCATTCAATTACATCATTCGATCACTTAGTTAATTTATTTAACAGTCAATTTTCTTGCAGTCGGAGTTTTAAAAAACTAACTAGTAATATCTACAGGATAACTCAAGGTCCTCAAGAATCCCTAAGGGATTATGTGAACAAATTTAGCAGAGAATCCTTGGACATCCCACACCTTGATGTTGCTACAGTAGTCCAAGCTTTCAAGATGGGACTACAAAAGGATTCCCAGTTTTATCAGGATCTTGTGATGAATCCTTGCAGGAACCTTGATGAAGCTCGGAACAGGGCCCTGAGATATATCAGACTGGAAGATGACAAAAAGATGCAAGAGAGGATGAATTCGTCCTCAACCTATGAATCAACCAATAGGAAGTCAGAATCCTCATACAAACCATATCGCTCTAAGCCATATGGCAGGAATGACAGCAAAAAAGTGAACGCTGTTAAAGATGAGGATCCTGAGGAGTATCCTGAGTTGTCAGAGTAATGTTTTTTTGTTAATATACCCGAACTTATGTATGCTATGCTGGGTTTGGGAGATAAAGTGAGGTGGCCCAAGAAAAACCAACAAAAAGCCGATTGGAAGGATAAATCTAAATGGTGTGCTTTCCATGAGGATTTCGGATATGTCACGGAAGATTGCATAGCCCTGTGGAAGGAAATAAGCTATCTGCTCAGCAAATGATATCTAAAGGATCTTTTGGGCAGAAAGAAGAATAAGGGTCAGGATATTGAGCAGGATCCTGAACAAGCAACATCACCTCCTGCGGATGCCAAGATAATCAACTTTATCTCAGGAGGATCAGACATTTGTGGAACCTCTTATTCTGCAGCTAAGAGACATGTAAAGGAGGCTAAGGCAGAATGCGGAGATAAGCCGACCAAGATGACATCCCTTACAACTGATAAAGTGATCAGGTTCGATGGTGATGACAGGGATACTGTCCAGGATCCCCATCATGATGGTTTGGTAATAACTTTATATATTGCTAATCATTTTATACGCAGGATACTGGTGGACAATGGTAGCTCCGTCAACATTATTCAGTTAGAAACGCTGAAAAGAATGAACATTTCCCCAATGGACATCACTTCAAAATCCACTGTGCTTGTTGGGTTCAGTGGGGAGGCCAAGAATACTGTGGGAGAAATAAAGCTGCCAGTATATGTCGAAGGAGTTAACTCAATGCAACGTTTCTGTGTTATGGACTCCTTATCCTGCTACAATATTATATTAGGCCGGCCATGGATCCATGATATGAAAGTTGTGCCATCAACCTATCATCAGTGTATCAAGATCCCTACCCCTTGGGGGGTTGTCAAGGTGGAAAGTGATCAACAAGAGGCAAAAGAATGTTATTCTTCATCAATGAAATCCTCAACAAAGCCCAAAGCAGGATAGCAATTAAAGATGCGAGCCCAGGATATCGTGGAGGCTTCGGACTAGGATGTTAAGAAAATTATCCTGGATCAGGATAATCCAGATATCTCGGTGCTCGTAGGAACCAATATCCCTCAGGATATTGAAAATCAATTGACTAACTTTTTGAAATGCAGGATGTCAACATTCGCATGGAAGCATGAGGATATGACAGGTATTTCTAAGGATAATCTTGGAATCGACAGGTCTTTCAAGCCTGTTCAGCAAAAGTGAAGGAAGTTTGCTCCTGAACGAAACGCAATTATTCAGGAAGAGGTTGAAAGATTATTGAAGTCCAAAATGATTAGGGAAGTCAAATTCCCCAACTGACTAGCAGATGTAGTCGTGGTTCAAAAGAAGAATGGGAAATGGAGAGTTTGTGTAGATTACACAGACTTGAACAAAGCATGTGCTAAAGACCCATTTCCTTTGCCGCATATAGACTCAATGGTGGATGCAACTGCCGGTCATGAGATGTTAACCTTTATGGATGCATCCTCAGGATTCCAGCAGATCCAAATGGAACCTTCAGACCAGGAGGATACTGCTTTCATGACACCAATAGGTATTTACTGTTATACTGTTATGCCTTTCGGTTTGAAAAATGCAGGTGCAACATACCAGAGATTGGTGAACATGATGTATAAAGACAAACTGGGGGACACCATGGAGGTATACATTGATGATATAGTAGTAAAGTCCAAGAAGGCTAAGGATCATCTCCGGGATATTGAAGGATCATTTGATATCCTGGACCAGTATAATATGAAACTAAATCCTGCCAAGTGCCATTTTGGAGTGGGGGCAGGAAAGTTTTTGGGATATATGGTGACTAAAAGGGGGATAGAAGCGAGCCCGGACCAGATCAAAGCTATCTTTGATATCAAATCACCGTCCAACATGAAAGATGTGCAAAGGTTAACAGGACGAGTAGGGGCATTAAACAGGTTTATATCAAGATCCTTAGAGAAATGCAAGGAATTCTACGATATCCTGAAGAAAAATAAGAAATTCGAGTGGGAAGAGAAGCATGACGCAGCCTTGCAGGAATTAAAGCAATATCTTTCAACTGCACCTTTATTGATTAAGCCCGAGGATGGTGAACCATTATCCATGTATCTTGCAGTATCAGGGAATGCAATAAGTGCTGTTTTGGTAAAGGATCATGAAGGTCAGCAGTATCCTGTTTATTATGTTAGTAAAAGTTTATTAGATGCTGAAACTAGATATTCACACTTAGAAAAATTGATATTAGCCCCAGTTATGGCATCAACTAAGCTTAGACATTATTTTGAAACACATAGGATTCATGTTAAAACTAATTATCCTGTTAAAAATGTGCTTAGGAAACCTGAAATGTCAGGTAGGATGGCTAAGTGGTCGGTAAAGCTAAGTGCCTATGATCTAGTATATAAACCTAGAAATGCTATAAAGTCTCAGGCTCTAGCAGACTTTGTGGCTGATTTCAGAAGTGATATCCAAAATGAAGTAGACCTAGAAGTACAACAACTAGGAGAAACCTTAGAATCCTAGACATTATATTACCCCAGGGGGACATATTACCCCAGGCTATTAGATGTGAATTTTCTGCCACTAATAATGAAGCAGAATATGAAGCTTTGATTGCAGGATTAGAGTTGGCCTGAAATATGAATATTAAAAATTTGCAAGTGTATGTTGATTCCTTGTTAATTACTAACCATTTTAATGGATCCTATGCAGTCAAAGGTGAAAGGTTAATCGAGTATCTTGAAATTAGTTAAGTGAGGTAGTGTGCTAACAATGTGTGTTAAAATTATTCTGAATATGTTGTTTACGAAAACAGTTTTCAGGATATAGCTCAAGATATTGAGCTATACCAACAATCAAACAATGAGCTAAAAAATAAAAGGTGACACGAGATATATGAGGAAAGCCCTTGATCAATCTTGATCGCCGGCATAAAACCTCGGGAGCTGACAATCGCAGCTGCCTAGTTCTTCTTATTGCTTCAAACTTCAGGATACAGTGCAGGATATGATGCGGATCAACTAAGTGTTACAATGAGATTTGAGGACAATTGCAAGTGTAAGTGTTTGTGGGTGATTGTAGCTAGTAGAGAGAGCAGAAGTGTGCGTGAAAAAGTTGTGTGTTCCTATGATCTGTACATTCCTTTATATAGTGAAAGGAAATAACAAACTATCCTAAGAACGGGGGATGCCCCAAATATTCTCTTTAGAACGTTGGAGACCCCGTCTTTGCGGCTTCAACGTTCCATTCTCAACCACTTAGTCCGAGTCTTCAGGAGAAGTAGTCCTCTTGACCGTTATTAGCAAGCTTCACTAATCTGCACGTGAATAATTAGTCATTACCAGGATACTGCATCAGGATGTTACCAATATCCTGATCCGGTATCCTGATCACAATCAAAAGTAACAGAGTCAGAATATAATCCAGGATATATGAGCAGAAAACCACCAATAACAATTGTCCCCAAAATATATCTGTTGGAATCCCATATTCAAACGGATATATTTTAAATCTTATCTCTTGGATCGAGGCACTTAAGTTGATTAGAAGGTTGGAATGACAAGCTGCAACTTCCAACGCGGTATTTACTCAATACCCCCTATATTCAGCCTATATTTATCCAAGTCATTTGCATCATGATCATAACATTTTAGGCTAATTTCAGGTACTCTCCTTCCCTTTCTTTTCTGTTTTTCTTCTTTTTCTTTGTTAAGATCCTCCATGGCCTCTCGAACAAGATCACGTACAGCCGACTCAATCCCGTCCTTTGAAAGCCAAAATCTTCTCAAAGAACCTGAAAAAGAGGTTTGCTCCTTTGACAATGTCGATATTGCTGCTTTAAAAGATTCCGGTGCTTTTCCCGTCGGTGCGATCATCCGTCCGTTCGACCGAGAGGTCCAATCAGACGCAGCTTCCGATGAATGGGTGTGTTTCCTAGCTTACCCTTTTCCTTGGGACTCCGGTATCCTTTTCCAGCCTTTATCTCCCATTTCTTTGAACTCACCGGCCTTAGTTATGCCCAGACCATGCCTATGATTTGGTGAGTCTTAGTGGTGTTCGACCAAATCAAATCTCGTCATATTCCTGATCTCTGCATTGAGGATCTTCCCATCGCATACAGTCTCCGTTCCCACGGCAACAGCCGTTTTCTCCTTTTTTTCAACTTCCAAGAATCCCCTTATTCTCAAGGCCACAAAGAATGAGGATCAGTGGCAACGACAGTTCTTTTTTGTAAAAAGGGATTCCATTGCTAAGGGTTTTAGGAATATCCCCAAATATATCCTGAAACTATATCCTAAACTGATATATTTATTTCCTGTGCAGCGAACTTCAAAGAACTAGCCCCTCCAGGTGCAAAATCAGAGCAAAGGATCAAGGATATCTACCGACTCCTGGAGAGTGAGAGAACCTTTTCCCTGTCCTTCACAAGTTCAAGTGAAAGATCAAGTTCCAACATGCCTGGTAAGTATATTCATACATATTAAACCAGTTATAGTTTATGAGTATTCAAAAGTTAAGAATTTATCCCTTTGATGTAGTGCCAGTCGTAAATCTTGAAGGTTTCGAACTTGAGGAGTTGGATAGTTATTCCGGCCCTGTGCAAGTCAAGCAAGAAACTAATCCTAAACCAGCAGTCACGTCGAAACCCACCAGTTCAAAAACCACCACTGCGCCCAAACCTTCTACAGCCTCCAAGTCTCGTGCTCCTAGCTCCCGTAAGAGGAAGAGACCAGATTCTCCTGCTACATCCGACGTATTCCCATTCGAGCATCATGGGTTTACAGAGTCCAGCAAATTCATGACTGGCTTCCTCAATCAGGTAAGTATCCTTATTCTATATCCCGCACATATATACTGAATATATACACTCATATATTGATACCTGCTCATTCAATTGTAGGGCCTTGAGCGGCTAGTGTTCCTTTATGAGGATGGGTGTGGTTTGAACAAGATATTAGAGAGCAAACTGAAGAAGGCAGAGACCACTTTTGCAGACCAAGCAGCAATTGCCGCCGCCAAGTCACAGCATTATGAAGACAAATTCAAGGCGATGACCCAAGAACACCAGGCTGCTCTCAACAAGGCTAACCAAGATTCCCAAGCCAAGCTAGACGCCGCCCATCTCCAATACCAACAGGATATGAACACCTACCGAGAAGGCCTCAAAGGGTCTGTTGTAATTTCCCTCCTTCAAGCCAGATTAAAGATGGCTTATGAGGCCAAAGCCATGGGCCTTGAATGCCCCTCCTGGAATGTTAAGGTTTGGGAGGCGAAATTAAAGGATCTTGGAGGTAATCCGTGGAGTATCCTACTAAGCCTGCGGGTAAGGAGCCTTCCAAGGCGGCTGATGCTGGTGGTAATGCTGAGAAGAATCCTGACGGTGCTGCTGGTGCGGATGCTGGAGAAGATGTTGCGGTTGAAGAAGGTGCTTCTCCTTGAAAGCAGCGAAGTGGGCGATGATGGATGTTGATGCCTAGGCCGGAGCCCACTTTTTAAATTTGATGGTTTGTGGTTGTTGAACAATTTACTTTCCTGTCTGTTAAACAATTTACTTTCCTCCACTTAGACAATATGATGGCCAAAGGTGGAGGGATCCTGAGTTTCAGGACGAAGCCATTGGTCATCAATTATTAGTATTCTTTATTTTGAACAATGTAACAGTTGGAGGCGGATGGGTCTTTGGTTTTAAGACAAAACCTTCAACTGTTAAGTAGATAAGGTTAAAAACTAATTGTGCTTTTGGTAGATGGGTCTCGGTTTGAGATGAAACCAAAAGCACAACCTTTTGCAATGTTAATAAACTAACCTTTTTTGACCTTATTCATTGTTCATTTTTATTTTGCAAATCTTGTTTTGATTTGAATGTAGTTTCTATTTTTAGTCTTAGTACAATATTTCAAATATTCTAACCAAACATCCTGAGAATATATCCTGGTCAGGATACTCATAAATATTCCATCAAAACTTCTGTCAAACATGGTTTGAAAAACTTAGATAACTTGAATAAGGTTTTTAAAGAATAAAATGGAGAGATCATACCAGAAATAGGATATATCTCAACCCTTAGACTTCAATCCTTTAGCAACTTTTCCATCGAAGATGTCCCCAGTCTGGGAAACTTAGTAAACCAAGTCCAAACTTGATCCTTCTTCACAATGCCTTGAGAGGAATGTCCCCTGTGCATGTTGTATTTAAATACTTAGGAATTTTTGTGCATCAATTCGATCACAACCGATGTTGTACTTGTACAAAATTTTAATATTACAGGGGATAAACCCTAAATATTCTGGAGATAGATCCTCAACATTCTGGGGGTAAACCCTAAGTATACTGGGGAAAATCCCAAATTTTTGTGCGCTACAGGCGGGAGTGTATGAACTCCAAGACTTAGAAAGGTGAAAACCTTTAAACCTTAGAGAGTATGAAAATACCCTTTCGTGAGAGAGGGTGATCAATCCTCATATACCTTTAGGATCCAGGATATAGCCAATAATAACGAAATTGTCAGCCACTTTTACATGGACTGGTCCCGCTATCTTGAACTACTCCCAGATAACTTGCGCTCCAGGCGGGGTGTTTAAACCCAATTCGAGAGAAAGGTGAATACCTTTAAACCTTTGAAGGGATCAGGATCCCTTAAACATGAGAGAGGGGGCCAATCCTCTAATCTTTCAATCCTGAGCATATATCCTGGAGCTATATCCCGAAGCTTATTCTGCAAAACACCTTCAAACTAAGGTGGGTGTTAGCTTGGCTAACACCCCTCTGATGGTTAAGTCAGTAATGGGTTCAAAAGAATAAATAAAATCAAATAAATTTAAAAGTGATAGAATTCATACCATCCTGAGTTAGAAATTAGATTCTAAACTCACTTGAAATAGGCTTTAAGGTGTATAGCATTCCAGGATCTTGGCAACATATCCCCCTCCATATTCTTAAGCCTGTATGCTCCTTTTCTGGATTCCGATTCAATCTCATATGGTCCTTCCCATTTCAGAGCTAACTTTCCATCAGCAGGGTTAGTAGTGTTCTGAAAAAGCTTTCCTTAATACCCAATCTCCAACTTGAAACCTTCTAGTCCTTAGGTTTTTGTTATATGCTCTGGATATCCTCTGTTGGTATGCTACCATCCTTAACCTTGCTGCATCTCTCGTCTCATCGACAGTATCCAATTCTTGGCATAGAGCTTCAGGATTCTTTTCAGGATCCCGGAGGTTGGATCTTGTTGTAGGTATCACCATCTCTGTTGGGATCACTGCTTCTGCTCCAAATACTAAGGAAAATGGGGTTTGCCCAGTTGCACTTTTTACTGTTGTCCTATCAGCGCATAAGATAAAGGGTAATTCTTCTGCCGATCTTCCTTTCTTAGCTCCTAATATTTTCTTCAAATTGTTGACTATTATCTTGTTTGAGGATTCTGCTTATCCATTTGCTTGAGGATGTACCAGAGTGGATGTAATCATCTTGATTCCCCAACTTTTGCAAAAAAATCAGTAGTCCTTTTACTGATAAACTGAGAACCATTGTCACAGATTATCTCAGCTGGTATCCCAAACCTAGTCAGGATATTCCTCTTTATGAAGGATACTACTTCTTGGTCTCTGACTTGAAAAAATGCCTCGGCTTCAACCCACTTGGAGAAATAATCTGTCATTGCCAACATAAAAACATTTCCTCCTGGAGCCTTTGGCAACTTTCCCACTATGTCCATACACCATTTCATGAATGGACAAGGGGAAGCAATATAATATAGTGGTTCAGCAGTTTGATGCAGTATATTGTTGTGCCTTTGACACGCATCATATCTTTGAGTATATTCTGCAGCATCTTTCCTCATCGTTGGCCAATAGTATCATGTTCTTAGCACCTTTGAGTATAATGACCTGCCCCTAGTATGGTTACCACAGTCGCCTTCTTGTATATCCTGAAGTACCTCCTTGGTTTAAGGATCCTCCAAGCACCTCAAGTATGGACCTGCAAGAGATCTCTTATACAGAATATCGTCTATAATAGTTAAACGAGATACCTTCATCCTAAAAGCCTTAGGGTTCTCATCCTTTGGGATGTGTTCTTCTCTTAGGTATTTCATGATTGGGGCCGTCCATGACTTAGGATCCTCCTCAGGATACTCATCATCAGGATCCTGGATACTTGTTACTTGCTTATCCTGAGATCTGAAAAGATCCACTGCAGGATATAGATATGTAGCAATGGTATCTGAGTTCCTTTTGGTATTCTGATTGATGAACCTAAGTTTGCCAAGGCATCTGCTTCAGCATTATCCTCTCTTGGTACCTGTTCAAGTGTAAAAACATCGAAATATCCTGCCAATTTTTTGAGAATTTCAAGATACTCGATTAACCTTTCACCTTTGACTGCATAGGATCCATTAAAATGGTTAGTAATTAACAAGGAATCAACATACACTTGCAAATTTTTAATATTCATATTTCTGGCCAACTCTAATCCTGTAATCAAAGCTTCATATTCTGCTTCATTATTAGTGGCAGAAAATTCACATCTAATAGCCTGGGGTAATATGTCCCCCTGTGGCGATTTTAGTAGTATACCCAATCCTACACCTCTCACATTAGATGCACCATCAGTATATAATGTCTAGGATTCTAAGGTTTCTCCTAGTTGTTGTACTTCTAGGTCTATTTCATTTTGGATATCACTACTGAAATCAGCCACAAAGTCTGCTAGAGCCTGAGACTTTATAGCATTTCTAGGTTCATATACTAGATCATAGGCACTTAGCTTTACCAACCACTTAGCCATTCTACTCGACATTTCAGGTTTTCTAAGTACATTTTTAACAGGATAATTAGTTTTAACATGGATCCTGTGTGTTTCAAAATAATGTCTAAGCTTAGTTGATGCCATAACTAGGGCTAATATCAATTTTTCTAACTGTGAATATCTAGTTTCAGCATCTAATAAACTTTTGCTAACATAATAGACAGGATACTGCTAACCTTCATGATCCTTTACCAAAACAGCACTTACTGCATTCCCTGATACTGCAAGGTACAGGGATAATGGTTCACCATCCTCGGGCTTCATCAATAAAGGTGCAGTTGAAAGATATTGCTTTAACTCCTGCAAGGCTGCCTCATGCTTCTCTCCCCACTCGAATTTCTTATTTTTCTTCAGGATATCGTAGAATTCCTTGCATTTCTCTGAGGACCTCGATATAAACCTGTTCAATGCCGTTACTCGTCCTGTTAATCTTTGCACATCTTTCATGTTGGATGGTGATTTGATATCCAGGATAGCTTTGATCTGTTCCGGGCTCGCTTCTATCCCCCTTTTAGTCACCATATATCCTAAAAACTTTCCTGCCCCCACTCCAAAATGGAATTTGGCAGGATTTAGCTTCATATTGTACTGGTCCAGGATATCAAATGCTCCTTCAATATCCTGGAGATGATCCTCAGCCTTCTTTGATTTTACCACCATATCATCAATATACACCTCCATGGTGTCCCCCAGCTTGTCTTTAAATATCATGTTCACCAGTCTTTGGTATGTTGCACCTGCATTTTTCAATCCGAATGGAATAGCAGTATAACAATAGATACCTGTTGGTGTCATGAAAGCAGTATCCTCCTGGTCTGAAGGTTCCATTTGGATCTGCTGGAATCCTGAGGATGCATCCATAAAGGTTAACATCTCATGACCGGCATTTGGATCCACCATTGAGTCTATATGAGGTAGAGGAAACGGGTCTTTAGGGCATGCTTTGTTCAAGTCTGTGTAATCTACACAAACTCTCCATTTCCTATTCTTCTTTTAAACCACGACTACATTTTCTAGCCATTTGGGAAATTTGACTTCCCTAATCATTTTGGACTTCAATAATCTTTCAACCTCTTCCTAAATAACTGTGTTTCGTTTAGGAGCAAACTTCCTTCTCTTTTGCTGAACAGGCTTGAAAGACCTATAGATTCCAATCTTGTGAGTTATAATATCCTTAGAAATACCTGTCATATCCTCATGCTTCCATGCGAATGTTGACTTCCTGCATTTCAAAAAGTTAGTCAATTGATTTTCAATATCCCGATAGATATTGGTTCCTACGAGCATTGAGATATCTGGATTATCCTGATCCAAGATAATTTTCTTAACATCCTGCTCTGAAGCCTCCACGATATCCTGGGCTCACATCTTTAATTGCTATCCTGCTTTGGGCTTTGTTGAGGATTTCATAGAGGAAGAATAACATTCTTTTGCCTCTTGTTGATCACTTTCCACCTTGACAACCCCCCAAGGGGTAGGGATCTTGATACACTGATGATAGGTTGATGGCACAACTTTTATATCATAGATCCATGGCCTGCCCAATATAATATTGTAGCAGGATAAGGAGTCCATAACACAGAAATGTTGCATTGAGTTGACTCCTTCGACATATACTGGCAGCTTTATTTCTCCCACAGTATTCTTGGCCTCCCCACTGAATCAAACAAGCACAGTGGATTTTGAAGTGATATCCATTGGGGAAACGTTCATTCTTTTCAGCGTTTCTAACTGAATAATATTGACGGAGCTACCATTATCCACCAGTATCCTGCGCACAAAATGATTAGCAATATATAAAGTTATTACCAAACCATCATGATGGGGATCCTAGACAGTATCCCTGTCATCACTGTCGAACGTGATCACTTTATCAGTTGTGAGGGATGTCATCTTGGTTGGCTTTTCTCCCCGTTCTGCCTTAGCCTTTGCATGTCTTTTTGCTACAGAATAAGAGGTTCTACAAATGTCTGATCCTCCTGAGATAAAGTTAATTATCTTGGCATCCGCAGGAGGTGATGCTGCTCGTTCAGGATCCTTCTCAATATCCTGACCCTTATTCTTCTTTCTGCCCAAAAGATCCTTTAGATATCCTTTGCTTAGCAGATAGCTTATTTCCTTCCTCAGGGCTATGCAATCTTCTGTGACATGTCTGAAATCCTCATGGAAAGCACACCATTTAGATTTATCCTTCCAATCGGCTTTTTGTTGGTTTTTCCTGGGCCACCTCGCTTTATCTCCCAAACCCTGCATAGCATACATTAGTTCGGGTATATTAACAGAAAAACAATACTCTGACAACTCAGGATACTCCTCAGGATCCTCATCTTCAACAGCGTTCACTTTTTTGCTGTCATTCCTGCCATATGGCTTAGAGAGATATGGTTTGTATGAGGATTCTGACTTCCTGTTGGTTGATTCATAGGTTGAGGATTAATTCATCCTCTCTTGCATCTTTTTGTCATCTTCTAGCCTGATATATCTCAGAGCCCTGTTCCGAGCTTCATCAAGGTTCCTGCAAGGATTCATTACAAGATCCTGATAAAACTGGGAATCCTTTTGTAGTCCCATCTTGAATGCTTGGACTGCCGTAGCAACATCAAGGTGTGGGATGTCCAAGGATTCCCTACTGAATTTATTCACATAATCCCTTAGGGATTCCTGAGGACCTTGAGTTATCCTGTAGAGATCACTGGTTAGTTTTTCAAAACTTTGAATGCAAGAAAATTGACTATTAAACAAATTAACTAAGTGAGCAAATGATGTAGTTGAATGAGGTGGAACGTTTAGGAGCCATTTTAAGGCTTATCCTGTTAGGGTAGAACCAAAACCCTTGCAGAGACAGGCTTCCTTGAGATCCAGAGGGATAGGGTTAATCTCCATCCTATCCCTATATTGTGCAACATGTTCTTCAGGATCTGTAGTTCCATCATAGAGCTTCATGTTGGGGGTTTGAAATCTTTTTGGGATTTCAGCATCACATATAGGATATGCAAACCGAGATATCCTGTGACTATCCTGGGATACTTTCGGAATGGGTTGAACAACCCCAGGTACACTGGATATCATATCCTTCAATTTCTTAAACTCCCTTGAGAGTGCCGACGTCACACCTGCATCCAGCAAATATCCACTCTATTAGTAGCAAGAGTATTAGTATTATTAGACACGTTACCAGCCTGAGGATTATGGCCATATCCTGGAGCATATCCTGAGCTTCTCATGGTTGATACCCTGACCGATGAGGGTATCTCAGGAGTATGACTCTGGGAATGACTAGGTACAATATTTCCCCTATTATCCTCGGTGTATACTGCCGAGCTGAAGTTCAATGCTCTGGGCTATAGGGGAGTGACAGTATCCTCAGCAGGCCTACTTGAGCTGGACTTCAAGAGTTGTATCTCTCTTATCAGCATTTTGTTTGTTTCCTGCTGCTGCTTCATCTGATCCTGAATACTACTAAACAAAGTTAAAATTTCATCATTAGAAGCCATAATAGGGGTTCTCCCCGATGTGGCAGATCCTTGAACATTCTGAGTGGGGATAATATCCCGAGCCACATGAGTTTCGGTCCTTCTTGGAGGAGCTTGAGGCTGTGAAGAGGCTTGCGTCTTTGGAGGTGGTGGAAGCACCGAACCAATTATTGCAGAGGTTGTAGCAGACATGGTAGAAGAGCTCATGTTTGATTTTGAGGCCATTGAAAATAGTGTAGCCAAAAATTTTGAAAACAGAAAACCAAGTAAGGATTTTGCAAAGCTTTTAGTAGAAATAGCACCACTTCCCCACGGTGGGCGTCAAATTGTTTTGGTAAAAAATTACCGAAGCAATTAAGTGATCAAATTAGTTAAGTGAGGTAGTGTGCTAACAATGTGTGTTAAAATTATTCTGAATATGTTGTTTACGAAAACAGTTTTCAGGATATAGCTCAGGATATTGAGCTATACCAACAATCAAACAATGAGATAAAAAATAAAAGGTGACACGAGATATACGAGGAAAGCCCATGATCAATCTAGATCGCCGGCATAAAACCTCGGGAGCTGACAATCGCAGCTGCCTAGTTCTTCTTATTGCTTCAAACTTCAGGATACAGTGCAGGATATGATGCGGATAAACTAAGTGTTACAATGAGATTTGAGTACAATTGCGAGTGTAAGTGTTTGTGAGTGATTGTAGCTAGTAGAGAGAGAGCAGAAGTGTGCGTGAAAAAGTTGTGTGTTACTATGATCCGTACATTCCTTTATATAGTAAAAGGAAATAATAAACTATCCTAAGAACGGGGGATGCCCCGAATATTCTCTTTAGAACGTTGGAGACCCCGTCTTTGCGGCTTCAACGTTCCATTCTCAACCACTTAGTCCGAGTCTTCAGGAGAAGTAGTCCTCTTGACCGTTATAAGCAAGCTTCACTAATCTGCACGTGAATAATTAGTCATTACCAGGATACTGCATCAGGATGTTACCAATATCTTGATCTGGTATCCTGATCACAATCAAAAGTAACAGAGTCGGATATAATCCAGGATATATGAGCAGAAAACCACCCATAACAATAATGAAGCAGAATATGAAGCTTTGATTGCAGGATTAGAGTTGGCCAGGAATATGAATATTAAGAATTTGCAAGTATATGTTGATTCCTTGTTAATCACTAACCATTTTAATGGATCCTATGCAGTCAAAGGAGAAAGGTTAATCGAGTATCTTGAAATTCTCAAGAAATTAGCGGTATATTTCGATGTTTTTACACTTGAACAGGTACCAAGAGAAGATAATGCTAAAGCAGACGCCTTGGCAAACTTAGGATCATTAGTTAGAATACCAAAAGGAACTCAGATACCAATACTACATATCCTATATCCTGCAGTGGATCTTTTCAAATCTCAGGATAAGGAAGTGGCAAGTATCCAGGATCCTGATGATGAGTATCCAGAGGAGGATCCTAAGTTCTGGACGACCCCAATCATGAAATACCTCAGAGAAGGACACATCCCAAAGGATGAGAACCCTAAGGCTTTTAGGATGAAGGTATCCCATTTTACTATTATAAATGATATTTTGTATAAGAAATCTCTTGCAGGTCCATCCTTGAGGTGCTTGGAGGATCCTGAAACTAAGGAGGTACTTCAGGATATACACGAAGGCGACTGTGGCAACCATACTGGGGGCAGATCGTTATTCTCAAAGGTGCTAAGGACAGGATATTATTGGCCGATGATGAGGAAATATGCTGCAGAATATGCTCGAAGATGTGATGCATGTCAAAGGCACAGCAATATACTGCACTAACCTGCTGAACCACTATATCCTATTGCTTCCCCTTGTCCATTCATGAAATAGGGTATGGACATAGTGGGAAAATTGCCAAAAGCTCTGGGAGGAAATGTTTTTATGCTGGCAATGACAGATTATTTCTCCAAGTGGGTTGAAGCTGAGGCATTTGTTCAAGTTAGAGACCAAGAAGTAGTATCCTTCATAAAGAGGAATATCCTGACTAGGTTTGGGATACCAGTTGAGATAATCTGTGATAATGGTTCTCAGTTTATCAGTAAAAGGACTACTAATTTTTGCAAAAGTTGGGGAATCAAGATGATTACATCCACTCCGGTACATCCTCAAGCAAATGGGCAAGCAGAATCCTCAAACAAGATAATAGTCAACAATTTGAAGAAAAGATTAGAAGCTAAGAAAGGAAGATGGGCAGAAGAATTACCCTTTGTCTTATGGGCTGATAGGACAACAGTAAAAAGTGAAACTGAGCAAACCCCATTTTCCTTAGTATTTGCAGCAAAAGCAGTGATCCCAACAGAGATGGTGATACCTACAGCAAGATCCAACCTTCGGGATCCTGAAAAGAATCCTGAAGCTCTATGCCAAGAATTAGATACTGTCGATGAGACAAGAGATGCGGCAAGGTTAAGGATGGCAGCATACCAATTGAGGATATCCAAAGCATATAACAAAAACCTAAGGACTAGAAGGTTTCAAGTTGGAGATTGGGTATTAAGGAAAGCTTTTCAGAACACTACTAACCCTACTGATGGAAAGTTAGCTCCGAAATGGGAAGGACTGTATGAGATTGAATCGGAATCTGGAAAAGGAGCATACAGGCTTAAGAATATGGAGGGGGATATATTGCTAAGATCTGGAATGCTATACACCTTAAAGTGTATTTCAAGTGAGTTTAGAGTCTAATTTCTAACTCAGGGTGGTATGAATTCTATCTCTTTTAAATTTATTTGATTTTATTTACTCTTTTGAACCCAATACTGACTTATGCATCGAAGGGGTGTTAGCCAAGCTAACACCCACCTTAGTTTGAAGGTGTTTGGCAGAATATGCTTCAGGATATAGCTCCAGGATATATACTCAGAATCGAAAGATTAGAGGATTGGCCCCCTCTCTCACGTTTAAGGGATCCTGATCCCTTCAAAGGTTTAAAGGTATTCACCTTTCTCTCGAATTGGGTTTAAACACCCCGCCTGGAGCGCAAGTCATCCGAGAATAGTTCAAGATAGCGGGACCAGTTCATGTAAAAGTGGCTGACAATTTCGTTATTATTGACTATATCTTGTATCCTTAAGGTATATGAGGATTGATCACCCTCTCTCATGAAAGGGTATTTTCATACTCGCTAAGGTTTAAAGGTTTTCACCTTTCTAACTCTTGGAGTTTATACACTCCCGCCTGTAGTGCACGAAAATTTGGGATTATCCCCAGTATGCTTAGGGTTTATCCCCAGAACATTAAGGATCTATCTCCAGGATATTTAGGGTTTATCCCCTGAAATATTAAAGTTATATACAAGTGTGAAATCGGTTACGATTGATGCACAAAAATTCCTAAGTATTTGAAAACAACATGTACAGGGGACATTCCTACTAAGGCATTTTGAACAATTCAAAAGATTGAATTTGGACTTGGTTTACTAAGTCTCTCAGACTGGGGACATCTTCGATGAAGAAATTGCAAAAGGATTGAAGGTTAGGGATTGAGATATATTTCTGGTATGATCTCTCCATTTTTGTTATTTGGGAGCCTTATTCAAATTATCTAAGTTTTGAAACTATGTTCTTGATGGAATACTTATGGGTATCTTGACTAGGATATATCCTCAGGATATTTGGTCAGAATATTTAAAATATTGTACTAAGACTGAAAATAGAAACTACATTCGAATCAAACAACACATAACAAGCTTTGCAAAATAAAAATGAACAACAATGAATAAGGTCAAAAAAGGTTAGTTTATTATTAACATTGCAAAAGGTTGTGCTTTTGGTTTCATCTCAAACCGAGACCCATCTACCAAAAGCACAATTAGTTTTTAACCATATCTACTTAACAGTTGAAGGTTTCGTCTCGAAACCCAAGACCAATCCGCCTCCAACTGTTATATTGTTCAAAATAAAGCATGCTAATAATTGATGACCAAGGGCTTCGTCCTGAAACTCAGGATCCCTCCACCTTTGGCCATCATATTGTCTAAGTGCAGGAAAGTAAATTGTTTAACAGACAGAAAAGATAAATTGTTCAACAACCACAAACCATCAAATTTAAAAAGTGGGCTCCGGCCTAGGCATCAACATCCATCATCGCCCACTTCGTTGCTTTCAAGGAGCAGCACCTTCTTCAACCGCAAGATCTCATCCAGCATTCGCACCAACATCACTGTCAGGATTCTTCTCAGCGTCACCACCAGCATCAGCAGCCTCCTCTGCCTCCTTGGAAGGCTCCTCACCCGCAGGCTTAGCAGGATACTCCACAGGATGACCTCCAAGATCCTTTAATTTTGCCTCCCAAGCCTTAACATTCCAGGAGGGGCAATCAAGGCCCATGGCTTTGGCCTCATAAGCCATCTTTAATCTGGCTTGAAGGAGGGAAATTACAATAGACCCTTTGAGGCTTTCTTGGTAGGTGTTCATATCCTGCTGGTATTGGATATAGGTGGCGTCTAGCTTGGCTTGGGCATCTTGGTTAGCCTTGTTGAGAGCAGCCTGGTGTTCCTGGATCATCGCCTTGTATTTGTCTTCATAATGCTGTGACTTGGAAGCGGCAATTGCTGCTTGGTCTGCAACAGTGGTCTCTGCCTTCTTCATTTTGGTCTCTAGCATTTTGTTCAAACCACATGTGTCCTCATACAGGAACACTAGCCGCTCCAGACCCTGCAATTAGAGGAACAGGTATCAATATATGAGTATATATATTCAGTGTACATGTGCAGGATACAGAATAAGGATACTAACCTGATTGAGGAAGCCGGTCATGAATTTGTTGGACTCTGTAAACCCATGATTATCGAATGGGAATACGTCGGAGGTAGCAGGAGAATCTGATTCCTTCCTCTTACGAGAGCTAGGACCAAGAGACTTGGAGGCTGTAGAAGGCTTAGGAGCAGTGGTGGTCTTCAAACTGGTGGGTTTTGACGTGACTGCTGGTTTAGGATTAGTTTCTTGCTTGACCTGCATAGGGCCGGAATAACTATCCAACTCCTCAAGTTGGAAGCCTTCAAGATTTACGACTGGCACTACTTAAAAGGGAGAAATACTTAACTTTTGAATACTTATAAACTGTAATTAGTCTAATGTCTAGAATTGTACTTACCAAACATTTTGGAACTTGATCTTTACCTCGAACTTGTAAAGGGCAGGGAAAAGGTTATCTCACTCTCGGGGAGTCGGTAGATATCCTTGATCCTTTGCTCTGATTTTGCACCTGGAGGGGCTAGCTCTTTGAAATTCGCTGCACAGAATATAAAGATATCAGTTTAGGATATAGTTTCAGGATATATTTGGGGATATTCCTAAAACCCTAAATCCTACTAGAAGTCAACCATTTCACCGGCAGGTCAAAACCCTTAGCAATGGAATCCCTTTTTACAAAAAAGAACTTTCATTGCCACTGATTCTCATTCTTTGTGGCCTTGAGAATAAGGGGATTCTTGGAAGTTGAAAAAAGGAGAAAACGGCTGTTGCCGTGAGAAGGAAGACGATATGTGATAGGAAGATCCTCGATGCAGAGATTAGGAATATGACGAGATTTGATTTGGTCCAACACCACTAAGACTCGCCAAACCATAGGCATGGTCTGGGCATAACTAAGGTCGGTGAGTTCAAAGAAACGGGAGATAAAGGCTGGAAAAGGATACTGGAGTCCCAAGGAAAAAGGGTAAGCTAGGAAACACACCCATTCATCGGAAACTACGTCCGATCAGACCTCTTGGTCGGAAGGACGGATGATCGCACTGGCGGGAAAACCACCGGAATCTTTTAAAGCGGCGATATCGGCATTGTCAAAGGAGCAAACCTCTTTTTCAGGATCATTGAGAAGATTTTGGCTTTCAAAGGACGGGATTGAGTCGGCTGTACGTGATCTTGTTCGAGAGGCCATGGAGGATCTTAACAAAGAAAAAGAAGAAAAACAGAAAGGAAAGGGAAGGGAAGGAGAGTAGCTGAAATTAGCCTGGGGTGTTATGATCATGATGCGAATGACTTGGGTAAATATAGGCTGAATATAGGGGGTATTGAGTAAATATCGCGTTGGAAGTTGCAGCTTGTCATTCCAACCATCTAATCAACATAAGTGCCTCGATCCAAGAGATAAGATTTAAAATATATCCGTCTGAATCTGGGATTCCAACAGATATATTTTGGGGACAATTGTTATGGGTGGTTTTCTGCTCATATATCCTGGATTATATTCTGACTCTGTTACTTTTGATTGTGATCAGGATACCGGATCAGGATATTGGTAACATCCTAATGCAGTATACTGGTAATGACTAATTATTCACGTGCAGATTAGTGAAGCTTACTTATAACAGTCAAGAGGACTACTTCTCCTGAAGACTCAGACTAGGTGGTTGAGAAGGGAACGTTGAAGCCGCAAAGATGGGGTCTCCAACGTTCTAAAGGGAATATTCGGGGCATCCCCCGTTCTTAGGATAGTTTGTTATTTCCTTTTATTATATAAAAGAATATACGGATCATAGGAACACACAACTTTTCACGCACACTTCTGCTCTCTCTACTAGCTACAATCACTCACAAACACTTACACTCATACTTATACTCAAATCTCATTGTAAGACTTAGTTGATCCGCATCATATCCTGCACTGTATCTTGAACTTTGAAGCAATAAGAAGAACTAGGCAGCTGCGATTGTCAGCTCCTAAGGTTTTGTGCCGGCGATCTAGATTGATCAAGGGCTTTCCTCGTATATCTCGTGTCACCCTTTATTTTTTAGCTCACTGTTTGATTGTTGGTATAGCTCCATATCCTGAGCTATATCCTGAAAACTGTTTTCGTAAACATCATACTCAGAATATTTTCAACACACATTGTCAGCACACTACCTCACTTAACTAATTTGATCACTTAATTGCATCGGTAATTTTTTAACAAAACAGGTAGTTCATACCTGAGCTCTCAAAGCCTCGCACTAACCCAGAGTACATATATCAATATGGTATATTCACCTGTAAGACTGAATCTAGGGAATTTTGATACAGGAGTATATTCTGAGGTGGGACATGCGAATAAGTTAAGTCCTTAAAACATTAATCTCGCATCTCGAATCAGTTGAAATTTGTGTGAAAATTTAAGTGGATCAGTATACTGACAATCTAAGTGAATCGTTTAGAACTTAAAGTGTTTATAGCTCAACGGTGCTAGTGATTTGTCATAAACTGATATGATCCTCTGACACGAAATCAAACAAAAAATATTGCCTGTAAATATTTCTTTACTACTTTATGTTTCAGAATAATACAAAAAGATTTTATTTCTATTTTATTTTCGATAACCGATGTCTAAAAGCAGAGTTTCAAAATCTAAGTAAGCTAATTGTGTTTCTAAAAATAAACAAGTTCATTAAATTGAAACTTGAAGTTTTATATAAAAATCAAAAACAGTTTGTAAAATCTTCAAGGTCATTAATTTGGACTTGGAAGATTATTTGTGAGGTTTTAGATTCTTAAAACTTTCAAATTCATCAAGTCATTTGATAGGGGGAGAGAGCCAAGTTATTCCTGGAAATTACATATTGTTATATTTGTGATTAGAGCCAGGTTCACAAGTTTGAATCTTAAATTGTCAAATTTCTTACAAATGTTTGAGATGTTACAGATGAAAGTGCCAGATTACGATCCCGATAGCCGAGTCTAAGGGGGAGTCTGAAGACGAGCTCATTGCAAGGGGGAGTCTGAAGACGAACTCATTGCAAGGGGGAGCTTTTATCTGAAGAACTAGGTGTTGATCCTAAAGCACGGAAGCTTTACGAAAGGGGGAGCCTGAGGAAAAGAGTCTAACGAAAGGGGGAGCTAATTCAGAACGCAGAATCAAGAAAAGCTTGAAGAGGGAGTCTGTGGTTGCTGAAGATATTAAAGCTTCGTAAAGACTCAAAGAGAGAGTAGACAAAAAGCTATGAGATTAACTGCGGCAATATCCAAGGGGGAGTCTGTGAGTGCACGAATGTTTATCACCTCCGTCAATCCTGAATTGTAGCAGAAATGGAATGAAACAAGGTTTTATATTGTAAAATATAGAGGAAAGGCTTTTTAGTAACAAGGTGGCATTATGGTAATTAATGAGAACTTCATTAAGTGCCTTGCCTATAAATAGGCCTTGATAGGTTTCATTTTAGGACTTTTGCATTTTGTTACTTTTGGGAGAGCTTTAGATCTTAGAGAGAGAAAGTAGCAAGAAGGTGATTCACGGTGCTTGTATCTTGTCATACGATCAATAGAATCATCGTTATATTAGTTCTTGTGTTCGGTCCACACACGTACACAGATTCCGCACGTCGTACGTGTCGTTTCACAATCGTTCAGGAGTCAAAACCGATCCGTCATGCCTCCCTGGCACACCCCCGTGTCTGCCTTGTGGAAATTTTCATCAAAGTCTTTATACTAGCACTTTTTACACGGGGTCGTGTCCCCCAAACACGCCCCTGTGTCCCCCAAACACGCCCATGTGTCCAGTACCTGATTTTTGAAAAAATTGTTGTTTTTAACCCACATTTACATATTTAATAAAATCTAATCAATTTTAGAC
Organism: Helianthus tuberosus; assembly: GCA_030545235.1. NCBI lineage: Eukaryota > Viridiplantae > Streptophyta > Magnoliopsida > Asterales > Asteraceae > Helianthus > Helianthus tuberosus. The sequence goes on along the minus strand of CM060351.1, from coordinate 202,171,686 downwards.
ACAATGAGGACAATGTTTAATTTAAATGTGTGGGAAACTTGAATTTGTTTGTCCTAAAACAAGACTTACACAAAACTCTACTTGGAACCGCTAAAACACCCCAAATCTTTTTTTAGTTTGTTTTGTCTTGTTTTTAGTTTAAGAAAACTAAGTGCTAAAAATTCAGGTTTTTACAAATTTACAACAGATAGCGTCGTGATTAAAAAAATCCATACAAGAAAAATTTATAAAAAGACATGACAATCTTTTTAAAATTTGATTGGTATATATATTTTCACACTTTTACCCTTTTCCCACAAATTGTGAGTTTTGAGCCTTTACTGAGCATTCAATATTATATTTTTACTAAATGCTCACTTTTCGATTCTTTTGTGAATAGCCCGCATGGTTCTTACGAATCTAGAACTTGACAAGACAATACATTCCTGATCCTTACCAACTAATCCAAGTAAGTAATTGATTGAGGCATTAGGACTATAAACCTTTTTTTTCTTTTTCAACCTTATTTCCTTATTATCACCCCACCAAAAACAAAATTTCCCTTAGTTAACCCTTTTAAGCCTAAACCTTTCATTTTAAAACCCGCAAAATATAATTTTGCATAAATCACCCATCACCAAAAAACATTTTATTTTTACAACCCTTTATTTTATCAAAATTCGGTTCTTTTGAAACACACAAAAACATTTTATGACTTAGTTAAGTTGTGAATATTTATATTCTGTAAAAAAAATCTAGTTGCTTGAAATAAAATAAGCAAATTTATTGTTTATAAACCTTTAGTTTATACCTAAGTGACAAATAAATAAATTTTTCAAAAGAAAACCGACATTTTACGCCTTTAGCCACTTTTCAAATAAAACTACCCTACCCCTAACCAAAGCCTACCCTTTAAAGTCATCTTAATATTAACAAAGATTATGTTAAAAAGGAGAACGTTTGATTACTTGTCAAGCATATGGTAGGAGTAAGTTCCAAACCGGGACCAAGCGTTTCACTTATACATCTTCGGCCGAGTATTGAGTGATCATTTGTGAGGTGTGTGAATTTATATATAGCTTAATGAAATTTTAGAAGGCATGTTATGATTAAAAATATTTATTTTTCTAAAAAAAAGGTTCTAAATAAATCATGTCGAATAGGATTGTAAATAAAATAAAAACATGAATTAAAAGAACTTGGATTCCCGACACTCAACAACAAGAACCAAAAAAACTTCTTCTCTACCAATTCCATTTGGGTGTGTAAGCAATATTAAAGAGTTTTGCTTGAGGACAAGCAAAGATTCAAGTGTATGGTGTTATGGGTGAAATTCTGAACCCATATCCTTGATAGTATCTTGAATTATATCTTGATTATATAATATGTGTTCATAACCAGGATGCTGGATCAAGATATTGGTAACATCCTGATACTGTATCCTGAGGATTACTAACGGATTATGTGCAGGGGTACGAGCTCAAGTTAGCAACGTTCATGAAGACCTCTTCCCCTGAAGACTCGGTCCAAGTTGGTCGAAGAAAGACGTTGAGGCCGCTTTACTTGGTCTCCAACGTTAACTAGGGAATATTCGCTGGCATCCCCAAATTGTAGGAGATTTTGTTTTCATTTCGTAGCTATAAATAGACGGATAAACCAGATCAAATAGGAGATCACACTCACTACTCTCGAGCTTTCATACTTTCTCTCGCAACTCTCACTTTCTGAAAAACATTGTAACACTTAGTAGCGATCTGGTCAATATCTTGCACTGTATCCTGACATTTGAAGTAATAAGAAGAAGAAGGCAGCTGCGATTGTCAGCTCCCGAGGTTTTGTGCCGGCGATCTAGATTGATCAAGGGCTTTCCTCGTACATCTCGTGTCACCCTTTACTTTTTTCTCATCGTTTGATCATAGATATAGATCGATATCCTGAGCTATATCCTGAAAACTGTCTTTTGCAAACAACTAAATCAGGATATTTTTGATACACATTCTTAGCACACTACCTCACTTAACTAATTTGATCACTAAATTGCTTAGGTAATTTTTGACCAAAACAATTTGGTGCCCACCGTGGGGCAAGTGGTGCTCTTTCTACTAAAAGCTTTCTTAAAATCCTTACTTGGTTTTTTGTTTTCAAAACTTTTAACTACACTATTTTCAATGGCCTCAAGATCAAACATGAGCTCTTCTACCGTGTCTGCTACAACCTCTGCAACAATTGGTTCGGTGCTTCCACTACCTCCTCCAAGGACGCAAGCCTCTTCACAGCCTCAGGATGTTATCCCCAATCGGAATGTTCAGGGATCTGCTCATGTTTTTTCCTTTAATGATGAAATTCTAAATTTATTTGGTAGTATATAGGATCAGATGAAGCAACAGCAGGAGACCAACCAAATGCTGATGAGAGATCTGTTCAGGGATCTGCTCCAGCTCAAGCAGGCCTGCTAAGGATACTGTCACTCCCTTGCAGCCCAGAGCTTTGAACTTCAGTTCGGCAGTATATACTGAGGATAACAGAGGGAATATTGTGCCTAGCCATTCCCAGAGTCATATTCCTGAGATACCCTCTTCGGTTAGGGTGTCAACTGTGAGAAGTTCAGGATATGCTTCAGGATATGGCCAGAAGCCTCAGACCGGTAACGTGTCTAATAATACTAATACTCTTGTTACTAATGGTATTGGATGTTCGCAGGATGCATGTATGACATCAGCACTTTCCAGGGAGCTTCAGAAGTTAAAAGACATGATATCCAGTGTACCTGGGGTAGTCCAACCAATTCCAGAAGTATCCCAGGATAGCCACGAGATATCTCGATTTGCATATCCTATATGTGATGCTGAAATCCCAAAGAGATTTCAAACCACCAACATGAAGCTCTATGACGGAACCACGGATCCCGAAGAGCATATTGCTCAGTATAGGGAAAGGATAGAAATTAACCCTATCCCTCCGGATCTCAAGGAAGCATGCCTCTGCAAGGGTTTCGGTTCTACCCTAACAGGATCAGTCTTGAAATGGCTTCTAAATGTTCCACCTCATTCAATTACATCATTTGCTCACTTAGTCAATCTGTTTAATAGTCAATTTTCTTGCAGTCGAAGTTTTGAAAAACTAACCAGTGATCTCTACAGGATAACTCAAGGACCTCAGGAATCCTTAAAGGATTATGTGATCAAGTTTAGCAGGGAATCCTTAGATATCCCGCATCTTGATGTTGCAACAGCTGTGCAGGCTTTCAAGATGGGATTGCAAAAAGATTCTCAATTTTACCAGGATCTTGTAATGAACCCTTGCAGGAACCTGGATGAAGCTCAGAACAAAGCTTTAAGATATATTCGACTGGAGGATGATAAAAAGATGGAAGAGAGGATGAATTCATCTTCAACCTATGAATCAACCAATCAGAAGTCAGAATCCTCGTACAAGCCATATCGTTCTAAGACATACGGCAGGAATGACAGCAAGAAAGTGAATGCTATTGAAGACGAGGATGCTGAGGAGTATCCTGAATTGTCAGAATATTGTTTTTCTGTTAATATACTTGAACTGATGTATGCTATGCAGGGTTTAGGAGACAAAGCAAGGTGGCCTAGGAGGAACCAACAAAAAGCCGATTGGAAGGATAAGTCCAAGTGGTGTGCATTCCATGAGGATTTTGGACATGTTACGGAAGATTGCATTGCCCTGAGGAAAGAAATAAGCTATCTGCTAAGCAAAGGATATCTAAAGGATCTTCTAGGAAGAAAGAAGAATAAGGGTCAGGATACTAAGAAGGATCCTGAACGAGCAGCATCACCTCCTGCAGATGCCAAGATAATTAACTTTATTTCAGGAGGATCCGACATTTGTGGAAGTTCCTACTCCGCAGCAAAAAGACATGCAAAGGAAGCTAAGGCAGAAAGGGGAGATAAGCCAACCAGGATGACGACCTCACAACTGATAAAGTGATCACGTTCGACAGTGATGACAGGGATACTGTCCAGGATCCTCATCATGATGGTTTGGTAATAACTTTATATGTTGCTAATCATTTTGTGCGCAGGATATTGGTGGATAATGGCAGCTCCGTCAATATTATTCAACTAGAAACATTGAAAAGGATGAATGTATCCCCGATGGACATCACATCAAAATCCACTGTACTTGTTGGATTCAGCGGAGAGGCCAAGAATACTGTGTGAGAAATAAAGCTGCCAGTATATGTTGAAGGAGTCAACTCGATGCAACGCTTCTGTGTCATGGAATCCTTATCCTGCTACAATATTATATTGGGTAGGCCATGGATCCATGATATGAAAGCTGTGCCATCAACCAATCATCAGTGTATCAAGATCCCTACCCCTTGGGGGGTTGTCAAGGTGGAAAATGGTCAACAGGAGGCAAAGGAATGTTATTCATCCTCAATGAAATCCTCAGCTACGCCCAAAGCAGGATAGCAATTAAAGATACGGGCCCAGGATATCGCGGAGGCTTCAGAGCAGGATGTTAAGAAAATTTTCCTGGATCAGGATATTCCAGATATCTCGGTGCTCGTAGGAACCAATATCCCTTAGGATATTAAGGATAAGTTAACTAACTTTTTGAATTGCAGGATGTCAACTTTTGCATGGAAGCATGAGGATATGACAGGTATTTCAAAAGATATTATCACTCACAAGCTTGGAATTGACAGGTCATTCAAGCATGTTCAGCAAAAAAGAAGGAAGTTTGCTCCTAAACAAAATATAATTATTCAAGAAGAAGTCGAGAGATTATTGAAGTCCAAGATGATCAGGGAGGTCAAATTTCCAAAGTGGCTAGCAAATGTGGTGGTGGTTCAAAAGAAGAATGGGAAATGGAGAGTTTGTGTAGATTACACAGACTTGAACAAAGCATGTCCTAAAGACTGTTATGGGTGAAATTCTGAGCCCATATCCTGGATAATATCTTGAATTATATCTTGATTATGTGATAAATATTCATGCCCATGATGCCATCTCAGGATATTGGTAACATCCTGATGTGGTATCCTGAGGATTACTAACGGTTTATGTGCAGGAGTACGAGCTCAAGTTTGCAACGCTCATAAAGACCTCTTCCCCTGAAGACTCGGTCCAAGTTGTTCGAAGAAAGACGTTGAGGCCGCTTTACTTGGTCTTTAACGTTAACTAAAGAATATTCGATGGCATCCCCCATTTGTAGGAGATTTTGTTTTCATTTCTTAGCTATAAATAGATGGATAAACCAGATCAAATAGGACATCACACTCACTACTCTCGAACTCCTCTACTCTCTCTCGCAACTCTCACTTTCTAAAAAAGCATTGTAACACTTAGTAGTGATATGGTTAATATCCTGCACTGTATCCTGACATTTGAAGTAATAAGAAGAACAAGGCAGCTGTGATTGTCAGCTCCTTAGGTTTTGTGCCGGCGATCTATATTGATCAAGGGCTTTCCTCGTACATCTCGTGTCACCTTTTACTTTTTGCTCATTGTTTGATTATAGATATAGCTCGATATCTTGAGCTATATCCTGAAAACTATTTTTGCAAACAACCAACTCAGCATATTTTCAATACACATTCTTAGCACACTACCTCACTTAACTAATTTGATCACTAAATTGCTTAGGTAATTTTTGACCAAAACAATTTGGCGCCCATCGTGGGGCAAGTGGTGCTATTTCTACTAAAAGCTTTTGCAAAATCATTACTTGGTTTTCTATTTTCAAAACTTGTTGCCACACTATTTTCAATGGCCTCAAGATCAAACATGAGTTCTTCTACCGTGTCTGCTACAACCTCTGCAACAATTGGTTCGGTGCTTCCACCACCTCCTCCAAGGACGCAAGCCTCTTCACAGCCTCAGGATATTATCCCCACCCGGAATGTTCAGGGATCTGCTCCTGTTTTGGCCTCTAATGATGAAATTCTAACTTTATTTGGTAGTATACAGGAACAAATAAAGCAACAGTAGGAGACCAACCAAATGCTGATGAGAGAAATACAACTCTTGAAATCCAGCTCAAGCAGGCCCGCTGAGGATACTGTCACTCCCTTGCAGCCCAGAGCTTTAAACTTCAGTTCTGCAGTATATACTGACGATAACAGGGGGAACATTGAGCCTAGCCATTCCCAAAGTCATATTCCTGAGATACCCTCTTCAGTTAGGGTGTCAACTGTGAGAAGTTCAGGATATGTGTCACACCCCGACCACGTAAAACAACAAATTGTGGCGGAATCGTCGGGGAGTGTTGTAACATAATCATTGTTTCATAACACATGGAAATTTAAATGTTGTTTTATTAATTAAAAGAAGTTACAACGTATTAACAAACAAGGAATCATAACATAATTAACTAGTCTTGGGTCTTTTAATGTCACTAAGGCCCAAGTCCGCCTAAGTGTAACTTGATCAATCCTATGCATCATTTCCTGAAACACATGTGAAAGTAGGTACGTCAGCATAAAAATGCTTGTGAGATACATAGGTTTTATTGATTTAGGATTCATGACTTATAAGTTTAAAGAAAAATGTTTAACAATAGTTAGTCATGATCCTTGTAAAATGTTTTGTTTTATAAATCATACAAAGGTGATAAGAAATCAGATAATATAAAAGAACAATGCATAATGAAATGAATAACCAAGTAAAATGAGTTTGTATAAAATATGTTGTTTGTAAAACAATGTTTCATGAAGATATGATATGAGTGTAAAAATGTATTATGTCTAACTTGAAATGGTTTAAATAACGCTACGATATGTAATACTATAAAAGCACTTATATATAGGAAGTACCAGCGGCGTATCCACCATGCTTTTATCTTATTACACACGCCTCGTTATTTAAATCACTTACCAAAACAAACCACCAATGTAAAAATGTTCATGTATAACCAAATGTAATGTATAGTGAATAAAAGCATTTATTGATTAAAAGCATTTACTCAACCATATAAGAAAGAAATGTACAAAACAATGCATTTGATAAATTATAATCAAAAGTTATGTTTTGTAAAATAATGCATGCTTTACTGATAAAAACATCTATGCGGTAATGTTAAACGTCTACATCCAAGCCTTGAGACTGTAGGATAACCTTAGAGTAAAGGTTATCAAAAATGTTTTCGGATTCGGTCATTCCTTACGTCCAAACAAACCTAGGATTTCAGGAATGGGAGTTGTCAAGTCCTATGGTACCACTGCCTACTACCGAGCGGCATGATCGGTGTTAATAAATGTATTAGTTTCGTTAAACAAACCAAATGTTATACCAAATGTAAGCATGTGTACCTAGTATGCTAAGTGAATATACAAGGTAGAAATGTAAAACAATGTGTCCATATGCTACGAGAACATATGCAACAGAAATGCAATGTAAAACAATGTACTAAGTATGCACTAAATGGACATACATAGCATAAAATGTAATGTAAAATAATGTACTAAGTATGTACTAAATGGACATACATAGCATAAAATGTAATGTAAAACAATGTACTAAGTATGCACTAAATGGACATACATAGCAAAAACATAATGAAGTCATGTACTAATAGTGTACTAATGAACATAGCAAGTATATGATATGAAAAAAAATGAAAACACGAAAGTAACAAGTAGGCACATGTGTTTCACCCAAAAATGTTTTGAAAACAGTAAAAGAGGGGTCTATGTACTCACTTGAGGGTGCTTAGAAGTCTTGAACAACTAAGCAAAGCTAGATGGGTCACGGAAATCAAACGGTACCTAATATGGATAACTACGTTAATAAACCGGACCTAAATCGGAGGATCGGATAAGATGAGGTTTCGTAAACCAAATGAGTATGGGAACTCATGTAATATGGTTTAACAAAGCCTACATACTAAAACAAAACAAAACCTAACCTAAGTGCTTACGACCCATTACGCCCCGTTTAGGTAGCTTAAACTACTTTAACGGGTCGTTTGCGTAAAACGCGTTCGGACCGCCTAACTAGTCCTATGACAAGTAATATATGCCTTAACATGTCTAATATTGTTGCCTAATCAGTTTAGATGTCAAAATTTAGGTTACATATGCTTATAATGAATTTATGCGCAAAAAGGGCATTTTTCTCATTTTCCTAAGGCATATAAACTACCTATCATATAACTAACTAAACGTCGTGACCATAAGGTATAACCTCGGAAGGTTATTCCCTATACAACTATGGTCACCTAATGTGTTTGGTCGGATCCTAATGATCGACTAAACGGGTCGGGTTTAAAAGTCTAAGCGGTTGTTTAGACCGCTTACCTTTACGACCCTATATAAGCACTAAACCTAAAGTGATGAGCTAAACATGTTAAAACATGTTTAACGAGGTTTGAAAACAGGTTTGATATCAAGACAAAGGGTCTTGATACCCAAGAGTAGTTTGGTTGCAAAATACGCGTTAAAGCGTATTTTGACATAAACTACGACTCGTCACTACACCTAATCAACGTGGTAATCAGTAGGTATAGTCACTAGGGACTATAACCATCGTGATTACGCTCACGTTGCGAAGTTCAAACGAACTTCGTGTTGACCATAAACTGGTCAAAGCTGAAAGTCAAAAACTGTTTGACATTCGTGCTAAAAACGCATAAAAGAACGAAAGAGGACTTACAAAATGTCCAAGAAGGAGGTTTGATCAATTATTCTCAAGTATGAAGGTTTTAACCTTCAACTTAGAGAAACATCTGATCAAATGTGAGTTGCAACAAATGGGGGGGTGGGGTATTTATAGTTTTTGCACAACCGTTAAGATCGTTCATCGTAAAACGAGCTTCGATCACAACCGTACATGTGCACCCATGGTTTTGCAAAACCATAGGCACCTAAAATTGGCCCCTAGTAAGATAGAAAACCATTTGCAAGTGCCCCAAACAGCTGGAACAGCTGGAAACAGGCTGGAAATTGATTTTTGCAGGTCTGATACTTTCACACGGGCCGCGTAAGAGTAAGGGGGGTCTTACGCAGGCCGCCTGAGCTTCTGATTAGCAAACTAGTTTCAGAAATTACAGAAATGGTCCCTGCATGCTTCTAAGGCCCTTTTTGATGTGTTTGAGGCCCGTTAAGCCATTTTCAAGGCTCTACAATGATTCCTAAGCATAGTGGACATGAAACATGCTCAAAAATATGTCGGATGTCGGTTCGTTTGGCCGTACGGTCACGTTGTTCGCTTAATTACGACGAAACACGAACGGACGCGAAAAACGATCCAAATTACGCGACGAATGGATTTTTCTCATGCCAATGACTAAAATAAAATATTTTAATGGTTACATAAATTTTTGGATGTCCGGATGTATTCAGAACGTAAGTTATGCGCGAAAATGCAAACTTGTGCACTTTTTGACGCTTTTAGTCCCTGAATGATCTAAAAGTTTATTTTGCACACCGAACCCCTCAAAGCCTATTTCTAAGCTATGTAAAGGATATTTAGGGTATTTTTAACTTATGATCAAGTTCTGGAATGTTCGTTACAGTACGAATCGACATACTTTCACAGTTTGTCGAAATTAGTCCCTGTAAGCGAATAAACTTGATTTCACCATACCAAACCTTCCAAAACTTATTTCTAAGTTATGTAAAGGTTATTTAAGGTATGTTAAGCCCATGTCACTATTCCGGAGTGTTTTTTGCGTTAAACTGATTACGTTTACGCATCAGTGCGCGTATAACTTTCCAGAAAGTGATTTAGAGCTCGAAAACGAACGAGAATTGATACGTGCAAATGATACACATATTTATACAAATCCCAAGTATGAAATACATATTTCATTGGTTTGGATATTGTTTGATGGCCGAGGAGGCACAGATGTCACAGTCTCCCCTACTTCTGGAAATTTCGTCCCGAAATTTATTTAGAGGAAACTTGTGAGAGTTTGAAACATGAAGCTGAAAAGATCAAACAATACTGGTTAGATTCCTGAACTTCTAGTAACTTTAAATAACATCATGCTTGCAATGTAGGAGGGACACTTATATACAAGTATATGAAGCGCTATTGGTGCGTCCACCATACCTCTATTACATTGTTCACATTCTTTTATTATTGCCACAATCGGTTCTTACACATAATAAATCTTACTGGGTTCCTGTGCACTGAATTTCATAATTATGTACGCGTCCATAATTACGTAATTCCTGCATAGTTCACACAGTGTATTTTATAATGTGTAGGGGAAAACAATGAACAAACCTGTGATGAGTGTGACTAGACCTCCATTGGGTCTTTTAATTTTAAATCAATAAATGATCTAAATAGACCACCAAGGAGTCTTTTCAGCTATACCACATGTCATTCTTAACCAGATTCTGAATCAATCTTTTGACTTAGACCACTCAAGGGGTCTTTTTGGATTTATGGAATGGTACTATATAATCCAAGGGTCTCAACTATTACGTAGAAGCCCATTTAGGATTTAAGGTAGTACCTTTGGATATCCTACTATGAATTCTCTCATATGAAGATATGGAAAATTCTATGAGGATTTGGATAATGAATACTCAAAAACACAAACATAAAAGAAAACACATAACATATATCCACAAAATTGTTTAACTTGATTTTCAATTTTTTATCATTTTGTTAATTTGTTTGTTAATTTGTGCACACGAGTATTCAAAGCACACTAGGAATCCAATCCGTGGATTTCGATTGGCACTTTAAACATTTTTAAGAATCTAACTATAAAGATAAGAAGATTTTAAAAAGAAAATTCGATTTCGATTACAAGGAATCATAAAATTCGAATTAAGGTATACAAGGAATCCAATTAAGGACTCTGATTTGAGCGGTAACCATCCACAAGGATCAAATTATGAAGGTAATAAGATCCCATATGGATTTTGGGATTTGAAAAGCGGGAGGCGTTTCAAAACCTTGCACTAGACGTGCTTAAGTCAAAACATAAGGTAAAATGCTCATAAAGTTGAGGTGCTAGATATGCCAAGGCGACATATGAAGCAGAATTTGAAGGTTAAGTCAATGTATGAGAAAAAATGTTTTTGAAAACTATGCATGGGGTTCTTTTTGAAAATGTGTTTAATGTTTTTGAAACATTACATAATACTTTTGAAATCATAAAGTAGGTGTATTAGACAAGTATAAAAATGTTTTAAAATTATGCGAGATGAATTTTGAAATTATGTATAAGGTTTTTGAAAACATGAATGATGCTTTTGAAATCATGCACTTGATATATTAAGTAAATATACTATTTAAAAAAATGTTTTCAACTATAAAAATATTTTTGAAATCATGAAGGTTGTTTTTGAAACATAGACAATGCTTTTGAAATCATGTATTTGATATATTAAGTAAATATACTATGTTAAAAAATGTCTTCAACTAAAAATATTTTTGAAATCATGAAGGTTGTTTTGAAAACCGATACTATGTATGTTGTTATGAAAATCAGAATGTAATGGGTATGAGATTGAAAATACCCTAGTTATCTAACCAAGGATTCAAAGGCACAAATGTGCAAAAGCACGATTACTCATAATTTCGCTTTATTTCTTGTACTTCGTCTCCTAGAATGAAACGAGTACCTAAAATTTTCGAGGAAATCATGAGTGATCAGATGAAAGGGAGAATCACAAGAGTAGTTTGTAAAGAACATAGTTCCTTGATGTAGGTATTATAGGGAAATGCCATACACACATGTAACTACACTTGTATATCAGAATTTGCGAACAATGATTTATTTATAAACTAAACACATTGTTTCAAAGTTCAACAAAAGAAAACAAAGGCAGTAGATTCAAATTATTCAAAGTAGCAACATCTTCTAAACAGCCAACTGCTCATCTGTGGGCCAGACTTGCATTAACAACCTTTGGTCACTTGTTCCTGAAATAGCTCGTCTCGCCGTAGTTGTACCAAGTACCAGACGGTAAACGAGCTTGAGCAGGGTAGACTTGGGGTTGGTTTGGACCACCTTGAATTGGGTTGAATCGACAAGCATTTGCCAGATGACCGAGTCGTCCACATGAGGCACACAGACGACATTGCAGGTAAGCCCGGTGAGGTGCATTACACTTGTTGCACATTGGTGCAATACCGGCATAAGGTTTCCTGGCAGGAGGTTGAGCAGCAGCAAGATTTGCAACAGCTTTGTTTTGGGTAGCAAAGCGGCATACGTCAACCAAATGCCCACATCGTCCACAGTGGGTACACTTGAAGCAGGGTATGAGGTTTGAAAGATGACGGTCGCATCGATTGCACCATGAGGCAGCTCCCAAGTACGGCTTCCTGGCTGGCGGTGTTGCCACTTGGCCAGGTCCTGCCTGTTTTGGTGCAACGACCGGATGATTCTTTGAGGCTTTACGCTTCCTTGACCTTTTCGAAGGCTTGGCTTCTGCTTCTTTCGATGCTTCTTGGGTGGCTTTATTATTGAGAGGAGACATGGCGATACCTAAATCCACAGACTTCAGGATTACTTCGCCTATTTGCTGGGCAAATTTGGCAGTTTGCTTGGACATCTGAGCGTCGTTGTGATGAAGAGACATTCTAGAAGAAATGAAAAACATAGGAAGAAACAAGTGAAATGTTATCGGATAATCAAAACAGAATGGCAACGCATAAAAATTGCGATCATTTGTTTGTTACCTAAGGCAAACAAATGAGACGGTGACTAATCAAAGTAAACGGGTCATATTAATGTATCATGAAGTCATGCTCGCCTATAAGTGAGCACTCACCCCAAGAGTTCCCAGGTAAGAGTGTCTGGTCCGATAATGCGGATTTGTACGAACACTCTAGCCTTAGACAGAAAACTCAGGGTACAGGAATTCACCCTTCCAATTTGCACGTGTTCACATTATAAGACCCAAACTTTGACGAGATTTTGAAAACTTTGAAGGTTAAAAACCTTGTAATAAATCATCCTAGAACAGATGATTGGTTTTCAAAGCGGTTCTGAAATTTATGTTCTTGTTGTGGTTGTCACCTAAGGGTAAGTGACGGTATTGTTTTAAGATCTAAACACAAGAATCTTGTGTTAGGGTCCTAGGAAGGTTATAGACTAGGTCAAAGCATTACTAATAACCTAATTCCCTATAACCATGGGCTCTGATACCAACTCTTCTGTCACACCCTGACCACGTAAAACAACAAATCGTGGCGAAATCGTCGGGGAGTGTTGTAACAGAATAATTGTTTCATAACACATGGAAATTTAAATGTTGTTTTATTGATTAAAAGAAGTTATAATGTCTTAACAAACAAGGAATCATAACATAATTAACTAGTCTTGCGTCTTTTAATGTCACTAAGGCCCAAGTCCGCCTAAGTGTAACTTGATCAATCCTAAGCATCATTTCCTGAAACACATGTGAAAGTAGGTACGTCAGCATAAAAATTCCTGTGAGATACATAGGTTTTATTGATTTAGGATTCATGACTTATAAGTTTAAAGAAAAATGTTTAACAAAAGTTAGTCATGATCCTTGTAAAATGTTTTCTTTTATAAATCATACAAAAGTGATAAGAAATCAGATAATATAAAAGAACAATGCATAATGAAATGAATAACCAAGTAAAATGAGTTTGTATAAAATATGTTGTTTGTAAAATAATGTTTCATGAAGATATGATATGACTGTAAAAATGTATTATGTCTAACTTGAAATGGTTAAAATAACGCTACGATATGTAATACTATAAAAGAACTTATATATAGGAAGTACCAGCGGCGAATCCACCATGCTTTTATCTTATTACATACGCCTCGTTATTTAAATCACTTACCAAAACAAACCACCAATGTAACAATGTTCATGTATAACCAAATGTAATATATAGTGAATAAAAGCATTTATTGATTAAAAGCATTTACTAAACCATATAAGAAAGAAATGTACAAAACACTGCATTTGATAAATTATAATCAAAAGTTATGTTTTGTAAAATAATGCATGCTTTACTGATACAAACATCTATGCGGTAATGTTAAACGTCTACATCCAAGCCTTGAGACTGTAGGATAACCTTAGAGTAAAGGTTATCAAAAATGTTTTCGGATTCGGTCATTCCTTATGTCCAAACAAACCTAGGATTTCAGGAATGGGAGTTGTCAAGTCCTATGGTACCACTACCTACTACCGAGCGGCATGATCGGTGTTAATGAATGTATTAGTTTCGTTAAACAAACCAAATGTTATACCAAATGTAAGCATGTTTTATGAAAACAATGTACCTAGTATGCTAAGTGAACATACAAGGTAGAAATGTAAAACAATGTGTCCATATGCTACGAGAACATATGCAACAGAAATGCAATGTAAAACAATGTACTAAGTATGCACTAAATGGACATACATAGCATAAAATGTAATGTAAAATAATGTAATAAGTATGCACTAAATTGACATACATAGCATAAAATGTAATGTAAAACAATGTACTAAGTATGCACTAAATGGACATCCATAGCAAAAACATAATGAAATCATGTACTAATAGTGTACTAATGAACATATCAAGTATATGATATGAAAAAACATGAAAACACGAAAGTAACAAGTAGGCACATGTGTTTCACCCCAAAATGTTTTGAAAACAGTAAAAGAGGGGTCTATGTACTCACTTGAGGGTGCTTAGAAGTCTTGAACAACCAAGCAAAGCTAGATGGGTCACGGAAATCAAACGGCACCTAATATGGATAACTATGTTAATAAACCGGACCTAAATAGGAGGATAGGATAGGATGAGGTTTCGTAAACCAAATGAGTATGGGAACTCATGTAATATGGTTTAACAAAGCCTACATACTAAATCGAAACCTAACATAAGTGCTTACGACCCATTACGACCCATTTAGGTAGCTTACGCTACTTTAACGCGTCGTTTGCGTAAAACGCGTTCGGACCGCCTAACTAGTCCTATGACAAGTAATATATGCCTTAACATGTCTAATATTGTTGCCTAATCAGTTTAGATGTCAAAATTTAGGTTACATATGCTTAAAATGAATTTATGCGCAAAAAGGGCATTTTGGTCATTTTCCTAAGGCATATAAACTACCTATCATATAACTAACTAAACATCGTGACCAAAAGGTATAACCTTGGAAGGTTATTCCCTATACAACTATGGTCACCTAATGTGTTTGGTCGGATCCTAATGATCGACCAAACGGGTCGGGTTCGAAAGTCTAAGCGGTTGTTTAGACCACTTACCTTTACGACCCTATATAAGCACTAAACCTAAAGTGACGAGCTAAACATGTTAAAACATGTTTAACGAGGTTTGAAAACAGGTTTGATATCAAGACAAAGGGTCTTGATACCCAAGAGTAGTTTGGTTGCAAAATACGCGTTAAAGCGTATTTTGACCGAAACTACGACTCGTCACTACACCTAATCAACGTGGTAATCAGTAGGTATAGTCACTAGGGACTATAACCATCGTGATTACGCTCACGTTGCGAAGTTCAAACGAACTTCGTGTTAACCATAAACTGGTCAAAGCTGAAAGTCAAACACTGTTTGACTTTCGTGCTAAAAACGCATAAAAGAACAAAAGAGGACTTACGAAAGGTCCAAGAAGGAGGTTTGATCAATTATTCTCAGGTATGAAGGTTTTAACCTTCAACTTAGAGAAAAATCTGATCAAATGTGAGTTGCAACAAATAGGGGGGTGGGGTATTTATAGTTTTTGCACAACCGTTAAGATCGTTCATCGTAAAACGAGCTTCGATCACAACCGTACATGTGCACCGATGGTTTTGCAAAACCATGGGCACCTAAAATTGGCCCCTAGTAAGATAGAAAACCATTTGCAAGTGCCCCAAACAGCTGGAACAGCTAGAAACAGGCTGGAAATTGATTTTTCCAGGTCTGATACTTTCACACCGGCCGCGTAAGAGTAAGGGGGGTCTTGCGCGGGCCGCCTGAGCTTCTGATCAGCAAACTAGTTTCAAAAATTACAGAAATGGTCCCTGCATGCTTCTAAGGCCCTTTTGATGCATTTGAGGCCCGTTAAGCCATTTTCAAGGCTCTACAATGATGCCTAAACATAGTGGACATGAAACATGCTCAAAAATATGTCGGATGTCGGTTCGTTTGGCCGTACGGTCACGTTGTTCGCTTAATTATGATGAAACACGAACGGACGTGAAAAACGATCCAAATTACGCGACGAATGGATTTTTCTCATGCCAATCACTAAAATAACATATTTTAATGGTTACATAAATTTTTGACTGGTCCGATAATGCTCGAAAATGCAAACCTGTGCACTTTTTGACGCTTTTAGTCCCTAAATGATCTAAAAGTTTATTTTAGCACACCAAACCCCTCAAAGCCTATTTCTAAGCTATGTAAAGGATATTTAGGGTATGTTTAACTTATGATCAAGTTCCGGAATGTTCGTTATAGTACGAATCGACATACTTTCACAGTTTGTTGAAATTAGTCCCTGTAAGCGAATAAACTTGATTTCACCATACCAAACCTTACAAAACTTATTTCTAAGTTATGTAAAGGTTATTTAAGGTATGTTAAGTCCATGTCACTATTCCGGAGTGTGTACTGATTAAGTTTACGCATCAGTGCGCATATAACTTTCCAGAAAGTGATTTAGAGCTCGAAATCGAACAAGAATTGATACGTGCAAATGATACACATATTTATACAAATCCCAAGTATGAAATACAATATTTCATTGGTTTGGATATTTGTTTGATGGCCAAGGAGGCACAGATGTCACAATACGCTTCAGGATATGGCCAGAATCCTCAGACTTGTAACGTATCTAATAATAATAATACTCTTGCTACTAATGGCATTGGATCTTTGCAGGATGCAGGTATGACATCAGCACTTTCCAGGGAGCTTCAGAAGTTAAAGGGAATGATATCCAGTGTACCTGGAGTAGTCCAGCCGATCCCAGAAGTATCCCAGGATAGCCACAAAATATCTCAGTTTGCATATCCTATATGTGATGCTGAAATCCCAAAGAGATTTCAAACCCCCAACATGAAGCTCTATGATGGGACCACAGATCCTGAAGAGCATATTGCCAAGTATAGGGAAAGGATAGAAATCAACCCTATCCCTCCAGATTTCAAGGAAGCATGCCTCTGCAAGGGTTTTGGTTCTACCTTAACAGGATCAGCCTTAAAATGGCTCTTAAACGTTCCTCCTCATTCGATTACATCATTTGCTCATTTAGTCAATTTATTTAATAGTCAATTTTCTTGCAGTCGAAGTTTTGAAAAACTAACCAGTAATCTCTACAGGATAACTCAAGGACCTCAGGAATCCTTGAGAGATTATGTGAACAAGTTCAGCCGGGAATCCTTAGATATCCCATATCTTGATGTTGCAACAGCTGTGCAGGCTTTCAAGATGGGATTGCAAAAAGATTCTCAATTTTACCAGGATCTTGTAATGAATCCCTGCAAGAACTTGGATGAAGCTCAGAACAGGGCTTTAAGATACATTCGATTGGAGGATGACAAAAAGATGCAAGAGAGGATGAATTCATCTTCAACCTACGAATCAACCAACAGGAAGTCAGAATCCTCGTACAAGCCATATCGTTCTAAGCCATATGGCAGGATGACAACAAGAAAGTGAATGTTGTTGAAGACGAGGATCCTTAGGAGTATCCTAAATTATCAGAATATTGTTTTTTTGTTAATATACCTGAACTGATGTATGCTATGCAGGGTTTAGGAGACAAAGCAAGGTGGCCTAGGAAGAACCAACAAAAAGCTGATTGGAAGGATAAGTCCAAGTGGTGTGCCTTCCATGAGGATTTCGGACTTGTTACTGAGGATTGCATTGCTCTAAGGAAAGAAATAAGCTATCTCCTGAGCAAGGGATATCTGAAGGATCTCCTGGGAAGAAAGAAGAATAAGGGTCAGGATGCTGAGAAGGATCCTGAACGAGCAGCATCACCTCCTGCAGATGCCAGGATAATTAACTTTATTTCAGGAGGGTCCGATATCTGTGGAACTTCTTACTCTGCAGCGAAAAGACATGCAAAAGAGGCTAAGGCAGAAAGGGGAGATAAGCCAACCAGGATGACAACCCTCACAACTGATAAAGTGATCACGTTCGATAGTGATGATAAGGATACTGTCTAGGATCCTCATCATGATGCTTTGGTAATAACTTTATATGTTGCTAATCATTTTGTGCGCAGGATACTGGTGGATAATGGCAGCTCTGTCAACATAATTCAACTAGAGACATTGAAGAGAATGAATGTATCCCCGATGGATATCACTTCGAAGTCCACTGTACTTGTTGGGTTCAGTGGAGAGGCCAGGGATACTGTGGAAGAAATAAAGTTGTCGGTATATGTTGAAGGGGTCAACTCAATGCAACGCTTCTGTGTCATGGACTCCTTATCCTACTACAATATTATATTAGGTAGGCCATGGATCCATGATATGAGAGATGTGCCATCAACCTATCATCAGTGTATCAAGATGCCTACCCCTTGGGGGGTAGTCAAGGTAGAAAGTGATCAATAGGAGGCAAAGGAATGTTATTCATCCTCAATGAAATCCTCAACCAAGCCCAGTGCAGCATAGCAATTAAAGATATGAGCCCAGGATATCATGGAGGCTTCAGAGCAGGATGTTAAGAAAGTTATCCTGGATCAGGATAATCCAGATATCTCGGTGCTCATAGGAACCAATATCCCTCAGGATATTGAGGATCAGTTAACTAACTTTTTGAAATGCAGGATGTCAACTTTTGCATGGAAGCATGAGGATATGACAGGTATTTCAAAAGATATTATCACTCACAAGCTTGGAATTGACAGGTCATTCAAGCCTATTCAGGAAAAGAGAAGGAAGTTTGCTCCAGAACGAAATATGATTATTCAAGAAGAAGTTGAGAGATTATTGAAATCCAAGATGATCAGGGAGGTCAAATTTCCAAGGTGGCTGGCAAATGTAGTTGTGGTGCAAAAGAAAAATGGGAAATGGAGAGTTTGTGTGGATTTCACAGACTTGAACAAAGCATGTCCCAAAGACCCATTTCCTCTACCTCATATTGATTCAATGGTGGATGCTACTGCCGGCCATGAGATGTTAACCTTTATGGATGCATCCTCAGGATTCCAGCAGATACAAATGGAACCTTCAGACCAGGAGGATACTGCTTTCATGACACCAACAGGTATTTATTGTTATACTGCTATGCCTTTTGGTTTGAAAAATGCAGGTGCAACATACCAAAGATTGGTAAATATGATGTTTAAAGACAAACTGGGGGACACCATGAAGGTGTACATTGATGACATGGTAGTAAAATCTAGGAAGGCTGAGGATCACCTCCAGGATATTAAGGGAGCATTTGATATCCTGGATCAATATAACATGAAGCTAAATCCTGCCAAGTGCCATTTTGGAGTAGGAGCAGGAAAATTTTTGGGATACATGGTGACTAAAAGAGGGATAGAAGCAAGCCCAGAACAGATCAAAGCCATCTTGGATATCAAGTCACCTTCCAACATGAAAGATGTACAGAGACTGATGGGACGAGTAGCAGCATTAAACAGATTTATCTCAAGATCCTCGGAAAAATGCAAGGAATTCTACGATATCCTGAAGAAGAATAAGAAATTTGAATGGTGAACCATTATCCCTGTATCTTGCAGTATCAGGGAATGCAGTAAGTGCTGTTCTTGTAAAGGATCACGAAGGTCAGCAGTATCCTGTCTATTATGTTAGTAAAAGTTTATTAGATGCTGAAACTAGATATTCTCATTTAGAAAAATTATTATTGGCTCTAGTTATGGGTTCGACAAAGCTTAGACATTACTTTGAAACACATAGAATCCATGTTAAAACCAATTACCCTGTTAGAAATGTGCTTAGGAAACCGGAGATGTCAGGTAGAATGGCTAAGTGGTCGGTAAAATTAAGTGCCTATGATCTAATATATGAACCTAGAAATGCCATAAAGTCTCAGGCTCTAGCTGACTTTGTGGCTGATTTCAGTAGTGATATTCAAAATGAAGTAGACCTAGAAGTTCAACAACTAGGAGAAACCTCAGAATCCTGGACATTATATACTGATGGTGCATCTAATGTTAGAGGTGTAGGATTGGGTATACTACTAAAGTCGCCACAGGGGACATATTACCCCAGGCAATTAGGTGTGAATTCCCTGCCACTAATAATGAGGCAGAATATGAAGCCTTAATCGCAGGATTAGAGTTGGCTAAGGGCATGAATATTAAAAATTTGCATGTATTCGTTGATTCCTTGTTAATTACTAATCATTTTAATGGATCCTATGCAGTTAAAGGTGAGAAGTTAATCGAGTATATTGAAATTCTCAAAAAAATTAGCAGGATATTTCGATGTTTTTACACTTGAACAGGTACCAAGGGAGGATAATGCTGAAGCAGATGCCTTGGCAAATTTAGGATCATCAGTCAGGATACCGGAAGGAACCCAAATACCGATACTTCACATCCTGCATCCTGCTGTGGATCTTTTCAAGTCTCAGGATAAGGAGGTAACAAACATTCAGGACCCTGGTCATGATCCTGACAAGGATCCTAAGTCCTGGATAGCTCCAATCATGAAATATCTCAAGGAAGGACACATCCCAAAGGATGAAAATCCTAAGGCCTTTAGAATGAAGGTATCACGATTCACTGTTATAAATGATGTTTTGTACAAGAAATCTCTTGCAGGACCATACCTGAGGTGCTTGGAGGATCCCGAAACTAAAGAAGTGCTTCAGGATATACACGAAGGGGATTGTGGTAACCATACTGGGGGCAAATCATTATTTTCAAAGGTATTAAGAACAGGATACTATTGGCCGACGATGAAGAAAGATGCTGCAGAATATGCTCGAAGATGTGATGCATGTCAAAGGCACAGTAACATATTACATCAACCTGCTGAACCACTATATCCTATAGCTTCCCCTTGGCCATTCATGAAGTGGGGAATGGACATAGTAGGGAAATTGCCAAAAGCTCCAGGAGGAAAAGTTTTTATGCTAGCAATGACTGATTATTTCTCTAAATGTGTTGAAGCTGAAGCATTTGTTCAAGTTAGAGACCAAGAAGTAGTATCCTTCATAAAAAGGAATATCCTGACCAGCTTTGGGGTACCAGCCGAGATAATTTGTGACAATGGCTCTCAGTTTATAAGCAAGAGGACTACTGACTTTTGCAAGAGTTGGGGAATCAGAATGATCACATCTACTCCCGTACATCCTCAAGCAAATGGACAAGCAGAATCATCGAACAAGATAATTGTCAACAATTTAAAGAAGAGACTAGGAGCTAAGAAAGGAAGATGGGCAGAAGAATTACCCTTTGTTTTATGGGCTGATAGAACAACAATAAAGAGTGCAACTGGCCAAACTCCATTCTCCTTAGTATTTGGAGCAGAAGCGGTGATCCCAACAGAAATGGTGATACCTATTTTGGTCAAAAAATCTGATGAGGATAATGCAACCAAACTCTCTGTTAAGGGGTATGATGCTTGAATTGGTTTATAGCAATAAGGATAACTATGAAAAATAAATAACAAGTGACACAAGGTTTATACGGGGAAAAAGCCCTTGATCAAGAGTTGATCTCCGGCACAAAAAACCCCGGGTGATGGAAACTACCGATCACCAACTCAAATTAAACAAATAATGTGTTACAACTTCGGATGATAGCGAGCTAAATACAAGGCTCACTATAGTGTAGTGTGTAAAAAGTGTATGAAATTGCTAAGTGAATAAACGAGAGCTGGTGTGAGCGGTTTTCCGAGTGTGTGTAGCCAAAAATAGCATAAAGTGTTGTCTAATTAGCTCGCTATCCCATTTAAATCTAGCAAAAATCTAAATAACAAACTATCCGCAAATGGTGCAAGTCCTCCACGACTCCACAACGTCCATTTCTGACCAAGCACGTGCGGAATAGAGTTAGTATATTCTCCAGAAATATCGCCAAGACCAAGTCCCAATTGATATTCCTGCAAAACAGTTACGAATTCAAAACAGACAATCATTAGTATAAGGATCCTTAGGATGATCCATGATCCTGATCCTGAAGCACTTCTGAGGATCACTAACTGACACAGAAGTAAGGATCACCAAACAGGATAATATTTGAGGATCACGGGTCATTTAGAAATCCAACCCTAACAATTGCCCCCAAAATATAAAGAGTTATATCGTAAATAAACGAGTTATATTTTTTCGATCTTATCCCCAACAAACTAACGGATAACTAGCCGTTGGAGACGGACTAGCCGTTGCAAACCTGACGTCACTGAGGTGACAATCCTGCAAATCATCATTATAAATAGGAGTTAGAGATAGGATCAATATGCATTTAAATTCGAAGAAACTCCCTTTAAATTCTCGGTCGAAGATCAATCAGGTATCTCTTCTCTTATCTCTCCTTCTCTTACTCTGTTTTTCTTTCTTTACCAACATCAATGATGCTCCGGTCTTCCCCCGCCAAGGATCACCAGAAGGATAGCCCCTTGAAGAGTCAAGGGATTATCAAAGACTCAATACACGAGAGGTGTTGCTTTAACGATGCTCAAATAGATAAGATTCGTCACTGCTTTCCGGCGAATGCCTTTTTCAAACCCTTCGATCCCACTATTCTGAGCGACTATGTTTCTGAAACATGGATTGCCTTTCCAGTTACTCCATTCACCATAGGATACACCTATCCTTTTCCAGACTTTACACAATCCTTTTTTTCCCTTACCGGCATCTCTTACATCCAAGCTATGCCGATGATTTGGAGGGTCTTGTATACCCTGGAGAGGATCATAGAGCAGGAAGGGATTGATTTAGGAATATCGGAGCTGACACAGATGTATGATCTCACGACGTTTGGATCACATCGATATCTGTTTAAGCGAAAACCCGGCGAAGAACACCCCATTTTAAAGCCACCAAGAATGACACAAATTGGAAACGACGCTTCTTCTTTATCAGGAGGGATACCATTCCAAACGGAAAGCATTTACCCAGAAAGTGGTCCACCAATGGTAGGACGGAGGATCCTGAGAAGGATCATCAGGTAATCTGGCTCTTGTGAAAGGATCACTAACCCCTTTTTGTCTTGTGTTATGCAGCTATTTATGTTTCGCACCTCATCACAACACCCGCAACCAAGGATAGGCTTGCTGCTTTTTGGAAGCTTGATCCTGAAATAAGGTCATTCAAGATAGACACCCAAGACTCACAAGAAGTATCCTCAGGTTCCATCACCATGTCAAGTAAGTATCCTGCTTTTTGTATAGTTGAATATTAAAATAAGTAGTTATATTGAAATAGGATAAGGATACTTATCTTGCTTTAAATGTGTAGGTGCCGGAAAATCTTCCAAGCCTGCCTCCCAATTCAACACAGCCGACCTTGATGTTGTTCGATCCAGGAAGAAGAGGGCCACTACCAGTCCTAGCATCTCCATTCCCAAGGCACCCACTAAAGGAAGGGGTGGTAAGAAGAGGAAAACTTCTGACACAGAGGACCTACAAGGCCTACCACTGATCCGCCACCAGTTTCTTGAATACTTCAATGACGTGAGGATCATCAATTCTGCCTAGGTATCCTACTCATTTGAGGATCATCTGATCTTGAATTGCTTTGTCTTTTTCTTTGCAGAAATTTGCTGAGATTGAAGATTATGTGGGAAGCGTCGAGGAAATGGATAAGAAGATTGCTGACCTCCAACAAGTTGCAGTGCTTAAAGATCTTAAGATTGTTGATCTTGAAAAAGCCCTTCAAGATGCCAAGACTAAGACAGCTAAAATCCTGATTGACATCGACTATGAGAAGCATGATCTCATAGAAGGTGCAAAGGTCTCTGCTGCCATCACAATGTATCAGACAAAACTAAAGATGGCTCAGGAAGCTCAAGATCCTAACTTCGACAGAAGCAGTTGGGATGTTGAGGGCTGGAAAGCGAGGTTGGTTGATCTTGAAGATGATGAAGAGGCTGAGGAGGTTTTGGCGATCGAGGCTGGAGGCAGTGGGAAGGATCAGGTTAAGGATACCGAAGCTGGAGGGGACGAGGATGCAGCGAAGGTGTAGGCTGCACAATTGGGCGATGATGGACATTCTTAGACGCAGCCGGAGCCCAATTTTTAAATTTGGTAGTAGTTTTTTGTGGTTGTGATGTTTTTAAAACAATGATGGTCTGTAATAACTAAACAATAGCTATTAGGGTTAAGGATCATGAATGATCCTTTGGATAATAGGTAGGATTACAACTGGTGGAGGGATCCTCTGTTTGGGGGATGAAGCCATTGTGATCCTGCCATCTTTTTAATTCCTGCACTACTAAGACCTTTAGATAATGGACACCCTTTACCTACCCCAGCGGACGGGCCACGTATTGCTGGTAGATGCTCGGGGTAGGTAAGTTTGACAACCTTTGATGGTTAAACTTTTGTTAATAAAATAACCTTAATCTTTTTTTGGCTTATCTTGTGTTGATATCCTTGTTGTTGTTTTATTTTTCAATTGTTTTGATTTACACTTGTCTGAGTAAGAAAAGTTGAACAACTTAGATAAAAAACTTAGGATATAATGCAGGATCAAATATCCTATAGTTGAAAAATTCCAAAAAGTGGTATATCTTAAGGATCATGAGTTCAGTTGTCAAAGTATTAGGGTTATTCAAATAATCAATGAATAAAATCAAAATAGTTAAGGATCATACCTGAGGATCCAAGTTAGGATCCTAACTCTCAATATTATTATGACCAGGATAATCACAGAACAAACCCTAGTAAAAGGTAAGGATCAAGGATCCTTGGTTGTTTAACTTTGAAATCCTGAAATAAAACATGACTTGGGACTAAGCCATTATACGATAAAGGTTAGCAACTGGGGACAAGCCCAAAGGATAACTGGGGACAAGCCCAAAGGATAACTGGGGACAATCCCAAAGGATAACTGGGGACAAGCCCAAAGGATCGTATGTTAACTGGAGTATGGCCCTAACTGGCGACTATCCAAACTTAGTGGCATGAAAATGCCAAAACCTTAGCTAACGTGAAAACGCTAGAAACCTTAAGAACGGATGTATGGTACGTCTACCATTATATGTAGGATCCTAGGTATAGCCAGTACAATGGAATTATCAGCCCCTAAAACGAGTACTGGTCCCACTGCCATGAACTATACCAGGATCATCGTGCGCTACTGGCGGAACTGGGGTCAAACCCAAGGATAACTGGGGTCAAACCCAAGTAACTGGTTGCTTGTGTGGATAATCTTGCTTTTGCTAAGAGTACCTGAACCTTCAAAACTCAAAA
The DNA here is from genome assembly GCA_030545235.1 of Helianthus tuberosus. NCBI lineage: Eukaryota > Viridiplantae > Streptophyta > Magnoliopsida > Asterales > Asteraceae > Helianthus > Helianthus tuberosus. The sequence continues at coordinate 202,146,429 of CM060351.1, read as the reverse complement.
TCTCGTGAAATGGGGATAAAGGATGCAAGATCCTTATCCTTGTGTGAGAAAGTAAGGAAATGAAATAGTTTAAGATTAGAATGTTACCAAAAATGAGGATCATCTGTGCTTTAGGGATCCTTTAAGGATGTTTATCATGTGAGGATCATGGATCCTTATTACATGAAATATCTCTTCAAATGGACAGCATTCCAGGCTCTTGGTAGTAAATCACCTTCCATTGTTAGCAATCGATATGCCCCCTTTCCTGCCTCAGCTTCAATCAAGTAAGGGCCTTCCCATTTTGGTGTCAACTTTCCATCAGCAGGATTGGTGGTATTCTGAAATGCTTTCCTTAGTACCATATCACCAATTTGGAATTTCCTGATCCTCACATTTTTGTTGTATGCACCGGCCATTCTTTGCTGATAACTAGCCATCCTTATCCTTGCCAAATCTCTGATTTCTTCTATAGTATCCAGGTCTTGAACCAAGTTCTCATCATTTTCCTCAGGATCACGAATACTGGTTCTAGCAGTTGGAACCACCATTTCTGTAGGGATCACTGATTCTGCCCCAAATACCAAAGAGAATGAAGTTTGGCCTGTAGCATTCTTAGGAGTTGTCCTATCAGCCCAAAGCACATAAGGTAATTCTTCTGCCCATTTCCCTTTCTTGGATCCAAGCTTCTTCTTCAAATTGTTGATGATGATCTTATTGGAGGATTCTGCCTGACCATTAGCTTGTGGGTGGACTGGTGTTGATGTTATCATCTTAATCCCTCAGCTGTCACAAAAGTTAGTGGTTCTGCCCCCAATGAATTGGGAACCATTATCACATATAATTTTCAGAAGGAATACCGAATCTAGTTATAATATTTCTTTTAATGAAGGATATAACTTCCTTTTCTCTGACTTGGGCAAAAGCTTCAGCCTCTATCCACTTGGAGAAGTAATCAGTCATAGCAAGCATAAATACTTTTCCACCAGGTGCCTTAGGGAGCTTACCAACTATATCCATACCCCATCTCATAAATGGCCAAGAGGAGGATATAGGATGCAAAAATTCAGCTGGTTGATGAAGGATATTGCTGTGTCTCTAACAAGGATCACATCTCTTAGCATACTCCACAGCATCTCTCTTCATGGTTGGCCAGTAGTATCCTGTCCTCAGGATCCTTGAGAATAACGCCCTGCCCCCAATGTGGTTTCCACAATCTCCTTCATGGAAGTCTTTTAAAACTTCTTGGATTTCAGGATCCTCAATGCATCTTAAGTATGGTCCTGCAAGAGATCGTCTATACAACATATTATTTAAAATTGTGAATTGAGATACCTTAATTTTGAAAGCCCTAGGGTTTTCTCCTGTAGGAATCTCTCCATGTTGTAAGTATCTCATGATTGGGAGGATCCATGATCCTGAATGGGATTGATTATCATCACTAGGGGTGATTGCAGAATCCTCTCCTATCTCCATAGTCACATGATCCTCGATAGCCGGGGTCAAGATATGGATAATAGGGATCTTGATATCCTCCGGGATCTTCAAGGATGATCCTAAATTGGCTAGTGCATCTGCCTCTGCATTCTCTTCCCTTAGTACCTGTGTCAAACTAAAGGATACAAAAGAGAGTGCCAATTCTTTGACTAACTCCAGATATTTGATTAGTTTTTCCCCTTTAACAGCATAGGATCCATTAAAGTGATTAGTGATTAACAAAGAATCTACATGTACCTCAAGATACCTGATCCTCATATGCTTAGCAATTTGCAAACCAGCTATCAAGGCTTCGTATTCAGCCTCATTGTTAGTGGTTTGGAACTCACAAGCTATAGAGTGGGGTATTATGTCCCCCTGTGGCGATTTTAGTAGTATTCCAAGCCCTGTTCCTTTGATGTTTGAGGATCCATCAGTGTAGAGTATCCAAGGATCCTTGGTCTCTTCTAGCTGCTGGACTTCTAATTCAGCTTCCTTTTGTAAATCACTACTGAAATCTGCCACAAAGTCAGCTAATGCTTGGGATTTAATGGTTGTCCTGGGCTCATATCTTATATCATATGCACTAAGCTTCACTACCCACTTAGCCATCCTTCCTGACATTTCAGGTTTCCTGAGGACATTCTTGATTGGAAAATTAGTTTTAACGATAATAACATGAGTTTCAAAATAATGTCTTAATTTGGTAGATGCCATAATTAATGCAAGGATAAGTTTTTCTAAGTGTGAATACCTGGATTCAGCATCAAGTAAACTCTTACTTACATAATAGACAGGATGTTGTGTACCTTCGTGATCCTTAACAAGGACGGCACTTACTGCTTTTGAGGATACCGCGAGATATAAGGATAACGCATCTCCTTTTTCTGGTTTCATCAAAGCCGGGGCCGAGGATAGGTAATCCTTAAGAGCTCTTAAGGCACTTTCATGCTTCTCAGTCCACTCGAATTTCTTGTTCTTCCTTAGGATATCATAGAATTCCTTGCACTTTTCTGAGGATTTGGATATGAATCTGTTTAAAGCTGCAATCCTGCCTGTTAATCTCTGAACATCCTTAGCATTGGTAGGGGACTTGATGTTCACTATTGCTTTGATTTGTTCTGGACTGGCTTCAATGCCTCTCTTTGTCACCATATATCCTAAGAATTTACCTGCTTTAACACCAAAGTGACATTTTGAAGGATTAAGCTTCATATTGTATTTATCAAGGATATTGAATGCTTCCTCCAAGTCTCTTAGGTGATCCTCAGCCTTTATTGATTTTACCACCATATCGTCTATGTAAACCTCCATAGTTTGTCCAATCTGATCCTTGAATATCATATTCACTAGCCTTTGATAAGTTGCACCTGCATTTCTTAGTCCGAATGGCATAGCAATATAGCAGTATATACCAGTTGGAGTCATGAAGGTTGTATCCTCTTGATCGGATGGTTCCATTTGGATTTGTTGAAATCCAGATGAAGCATCCATAAAAGTTAACAGTTCATGATCCGCAGTTGCATCCACCATGGAGTCAATGTGGGGTAATGGGAAAGGATCCTTGGGACATGCCTTATTTAAATCAGTAAAATCGACACATACCCTCCACTTTCCGTTTTTCTTTTGAACAACAACCACATTGGCCAACCATCTTGGATACTTGACCTCTCTAATCATACCTGCTCGGAGTAATTTCTCTACCTCCTCCTGGATAATGGCATTTCTTTCTGGTGCAAATTTCCTTCTCCTTTGATGGATTGGTTTGAAGGACCTATCAATGCAAAGTTTGTGAGTAATTACATCTTTAGATATACCTGTCATGTCTTCGTGTTTCCATGCAAAGGTAGTCTTTCTCCTTTTGAGGAAGGATATGAGGTCTTCCTTCATTTCTCCATGGATCCCTGATCCTATATAAACTATAGATTCAGGATCATCAGGATCCATAAGGATTTCTACTATATCCTGTTCTCTTGCCTCCAAGACATCCCTTGGAGGACACTTTGATTGCTATTGCTCCCTAGACTTTGATGCTGGTTTCATTGATGAGGTGTAGCAGTTCTTAGCCTCTTGCTGATCACTATCAATCTTCACTATTCCCCAAGGACTAGGAAGCTTCACACATTGATGATAAGTGGATGGGACTGCCTTCATATCGTGTATCCAAGGCCTGCCAAGGATCACATTACAACAAGATAAACAGTCAATAACACAAAACTTTTGGTAAGAATGTAGGCCTTCGATATAGACTGGGAGTTTAATGTCCCCCAGAGTATTCTTGGTCTCGCCACTGAATCCCACGAGCACAGAGGATCTTGGTATGATGTCGGATTCAGGGATGTTCATCTTCTTGAGAACATCTAGCTGGATAATGTTCACAGAGCTTCCTCCATCTATAAGGATCCTGCGAACAAAATGGTTAGAAATAAAAAGAGTGATAACCAAACCATCATGATGAGGATCCTGGATGTCAACACGATCATCCTCATCAAAAGTTATAACTTTTCCTTCGGAGACACTGGATGTTCGAATGGGTCTATCTCCATTATCCATCATGGTTTCCTTCGCATGTCTTTTGGCTGCGGAGAAGGATGTTCCACAAATGTCTGATCCTCCAGATATAAAGTTTATAATTTGTGCATCTGCTGGAGGGGCTGGAGCTTTCTCTGGGATCCTTTCAGGATCCTGAGTCCTTGACTTCTTTCTCCCCAATAATTCTTTCAAGTGCCCCTTGCTCAACAAGTATCCAATTTCTTTTCTCAATGCGATGCATTCTTCTGTGAGATGCCCAAAATCTTCATGGTATGCACACCACTTTGATTTATCCTTAGTTGCAGCTGGTCTATCATTTTTTCTGGGCCATCTAGCTTTATCACCCAAATTCTGCATCGCAAGGATTAGTTCATTGTTATCAACAGAAAAACAATATTCAGAGATTGGAGGATAATCCTCATCATCCTCTTATTGTTCAACAGCATGCACATTCTGGTTATCGGATTTATTATAAGATCTGAACTTGTTATTCCTGAATGAGGATCCTTGCTTCTCTTGCTTTGAGGATCCTGCTAACCTCTCCTGGATCTTTTTGTCATCCTCTAGCCGGATGAACCTAAGGGCCCGGGTTCTTACCTCATCTAGATTCCTGCATGGTGTCATAACAAGATCATCATAGAATAACGAATCCCTAAGCAATCCCATTTTGAAGGCTTCAACAGCCGTAGCTATATCCAGATTAGGAATATCTAAGGATTCTTTACTAAATTTAGTGATATAATCCCTTAATGATTCATTATGACCCTGGGTTATCCTATACAGATCACTAGTTAAACGCTCAAATTTCCTACTACAAGAAAATTGGTTATTAAATAGGTAAACTAGATTAGCAAATGAGGTAATAGAGTAAGGAGGAAGACTTAGCAGCCATTTAAGAGCCGATCCAGTAAGAGTGGATCCAAATCCCTTGCACAGACATGCTTCCTTTAACCTTTCTGGGATGGGATTGATCTCCATCCTTTCCCTGTATTGAGCTATGTGTTCCTCAGGATCCGTTGAACCATCATACAACTTCATGGTAGGTACATGGAACCTCTTGGGTATCTCAGCATCACAGATTGGTGGTGCAAAACGAGATATCTTGTGGCTCCCATCTGCAATCTCTGGGATAGGCTTGACCACTCCTGGGATACTTGATATCATGTCCTTCAACTTTTGCAATTCTCTAGCCATGGCATGATTGATACCTGTATCCTGCATGTAACGCCCTAACACGTTTTAACCGAAAGTCGCAGCGGAAATACGAACTTTAAAAATTTTCTTTCATTATATTCATTCTTTCACTTAAATACATTAATCCCTTTTTATAAATTAATCAAAAACTAACATACTTATATAAAATTAAGTGACCACATTCACACCCACGTACAATCCATGCGTTGACTCGATCTTCGACCGCGTACACTTCTTGATGAAACAACCATAAACCTGTACAACCTGCAGTCACCACATTCAATCACATCATTAGCAACCGGTGACATAATACAAAATCTTAACACATGTATAATAAGGCGTCAACATATCATGCTTTCTCTTATACTAGCCCTTTCATCCATCCATTCGATCACTCGCATCGGATAGCGGAGTCAACCTTCACTTCCATTGTTAAGATGCCTATACTTCACATTAGTTCTCAATAGAAACACGGTTAGTATCATTAGCTTCCCTTTCTTACCCAAACTTAATCGAATCTCTCTCTTAACCACTTCCGACTCATTTCCACTAAAACATACATTAGTAACAACATCGATTCATATCTTCTTACATTACATTAAATAATTTACCGTATATCATAAATACATTACCAAACAAAAGGGTAAGTTCGGAGTTCACTTACTTTACGCGTCCGTATTTGCATTCGCTTACTTGAGTCTTCTTGTCCCGTTAGCCTTCCACGCTCTCATCCATCTTGACATGATTCCTATACTTTCATGTCATTACATTTACATCCTTATTAGCATACATGATTATTCATATGAACGATCATATCAAGTTCATATCTCACATATGCATTTCATTAGTCGATTCAAACAAGCATATAGCATACTCAACATCATCATAACATAACCTTCACATATTTTTGTCATTTAGACATTTTATCAAACACGTGGTGTGCGTACTACTTCCTAGGCACCATGTACAACTAGTTTATGCATAATCTTCCAAGTTCATTCATATTTCATCAAATCTTCTTACTAATTAAAAAGTATCATTAACACATAAACATCAAACATATCAACACCACAATTCTTTCAATTCATCTAGTAAGAATCCATCCTATCCATCATAATACATCAACAATCATGATTAATTAAACATGGATGATCATTCAAGTCATCATTCTTACCAACACAAATGGGTTTCACCTCTAATCATCAAATTAGCCCAAACCATGTATAATCTTGGTTCTATATCATGACATTAACACCTACTCATACTCAATTTCATACCAATTCATGATTTACAACATAACCCATCACATTCAAAGTCATCAAACACCAAAATTCTACTTACCTTGTGTTCAAGAATGCATAGATGATCCAGAATCGAGACATGCATGGACTCAAGATCACATCTAGGGCTTGAATTTGCTAAATTTATGATAATTAGGGGTTTTCCCCTTTTCTCCTTCCTGATCCATACGACACACACACCTGAATGTGTGTGTGTTTGTGTTTTAACCCTAATTAACCATTCAAGTTCCAATTTTAACATGTTTGCCCCCTAAGGATTCATTCCTTTATTATTTTTAGCTACTCCTTTTTAACTAGGTTAAATAGCCTAGTTATTTATTTCATGATATGTCCTATAGGAACATACGACAATATAAACATTCGGGTTTTGGGGTGTTACACTGCATAAGGCCATGGTTAGTAGTATAAGAATTATTAAAAGTGTTACCTCCCATTGGATTCAAATTAGGAAGAGTGGATGTTAATCCATATTGTTGGGGCTCTGGAATGGCCGATGGACCAGTAGAAGCAATGGTTTGCATTGGAATGAAATCCCCCTGATGGACGTCGGAACTTCCTGACTGCAAACTCCTTAAGGATCCCGGAATCTGGAAGGATCCTTGAAACTGTGAGTATCCTTGGACCTGGGAGGATCCTGGGACATAGGAGGATCCTTGAACATGGGAGGATCCTTGAACCTGGGAGGATCCTTGAACATAGGAGGATCCTTGAACCTGGGAGGATCCTTGAACCTGGGAGGATCCTTGAACCTGGGAGGATCCTTGAACCTGGGAGGATCCTTGAACCTGGGAGGATCCTTGAAATGGCCAGTACCCTTGAATCTGCTGCGCTCCCGAGTATCCTCCTGAGCTTGCAAAGGATCCTATATGCTGAGGATGGGATCCTGATGGTTGAAAGTGTAACCCTGAAGCCTGAGTCATTGCTGATGACCCGTAATGCACTCCTTTTGGTCCTCCAACATTTTGAACGTCTGGAACCAGTGAAGGCTGAGAAGTTATAACCGGAGTATCAAAATTCAAAGATCTGGGCATTAGTGGGGAATGATCCTCTGCCGATCTCTTTTGTTTCTTGATTTCTCCAATTTCTCTAAGGATTCTTTCATTGGTCTTGTCCTGCTGCTGGATATGCCCCTTCATCTGCAAAATCAGAGTAAACAAGTCACTAGTAGTAGGAGTATAAGAAGCAGAAGAAGTTGGAGGTTTTGAGAAAATGGGAGTTGGTTTCTTCTCGGCATTTTTCTGAGGTCCAGAAGGTGGTGGAGGCAAAGGTGGAATGCCCTGGGATGAATTGACTACAGACATCGCACTGGAGGTATTCTTTGTTGATGAAGCCATCTGCTCGTATGCAATGAACCGGAATGATCACAAAAATGAGAATTTCTTAGAAATAAAGCACCAATTGCCCCACGGTGGGCGCCAAACTGTTTTGGTCAAAAAATCTGATGAGGATAATGCAACCAAACTCTCTGTTAAGGGGTATGATGCTTGAATTGGTTTATAGCAATAAGGATCACTATGAAAAATAAATAACAAGTGACACAAGGTTTATACGGGGAAAAAGCCCTTGATCAAGAGTTGATCTCCGGCACAAAAAACCCCGGGTGATGGAAACTACCGATCACTATCTCAAATTAAACAAATAATGTGTTACAACTTCGGATGATAGCGAGCTAAATACAAGGATCACTATAGTGTAGTGTGTAAAAAGTGTATGAAATTGCTAAGTGAATAAACGAGAGCTGGTGTGAGCGGTTTTCCGAGTTTGTGTAGCCAAAAATAGCATAAAGTGTTGTCTAATTAGCTCGCTATCCCATTTAAATCTAGCAAAAATCTAAATAACAAACTATCCGCAAATGGTGCAAGTCCTCCACGACTCCACAACGTCCATTTCTGACCAAGCACGTGCGGAATAGAGTTAGATTATTCTCCAGAAATATCGCCAATACCAAGTCCCAATTGATATTCCTGCAAAACAGTTACGAATTCAAAACAGACAATCATTAGTATAAGGATCCTTAGGATGATCCATGATCCTGATCCTGAAGCACTTCTGAGGATCACTAACTGACACAGAAGTAAGGATCACCAAACAGGATAATATTTGAGGATCACGGGTCATTTAGAAATCCACCCCTAACAATACCTACAGCAAGATCTAATCTCCGGGATCCTGAGCAGAATCCTGAAGCTCTGTGCCAAGAATTGGACACCGTGGATGAGACAAGAGATGCCGCAAAGCTAAGGATGGCAGCATATCAACAGAGGATATCCAGAGCAAATAACAAGAATATAAGGACTAGAAGGTTTCAAGTTGGAGATTGGGTGTTAAGAAAGGCTTTTCAGAATACTACTAATCTTGCCGATGGAAAGTTAGCTCCAAAGTGGGAAGGACCATATGAGGTTGAATCGGAATATGGGAAAGGAGCATACCGACTCAAGAATATGGAAGGGGATATGCTACCGAGATCCTGGAATGCTATACACCTAAAGCTCTATTTCAAGTGAGTTTAGAATTTAATTTCTAACTCAGGATGGTATGAATTCTATCTCTTTTAAATATGTTTGAATTTATTCTTTTGAACCCAATACTAACTTAAGCATCGGAGGGGTGTTAGCCAAGCTAACACCCACCTTAGTTTGAAGGTGTTTTGTAGGATATCACTCCAGGATATATGTTCAAGATAAACCGAAAGATTAGAGGATTGGCCCCCTCTCTCACGTTTAAGGGATCCTTATCCCTTCAAAAGGTTTAAAGGTATTCACCTTTCCCTCGAGTTGGGTTTAAACACCCCGCCTGGAGCACAAGTTATCCAGGGATAGTTCAAGATAGCGGGACCAGCTCATGTAAAAGTGGCTGACAATTTCGTTATTATTGGCTATATCCTGGATCCTTAAGGTATATGAGGATTGATCCCCCTCTCTCATGAAAGGGTATTTTCATACTCTCTAAGGTTTAAAGGTTTTCACCTTTCTAAGTTTTGGAGTTTATACACTCCCGCCTGTAGCGCATGAAAATCAGGGTTTATCCCTAGGATATTAAGGGTTTATCCCCAGTATATTAAGGGTTTATCCCCAGGATATTAAGGGTTTATCCCCAGTATATTAAGGGTTTATCCCCAGGATATTCAGGGTTTATCCCCAGAAAAACTAAAGTTTAAGAACAGGTTTCGAACAAAATATGGCTATGTTTACATTAAGAATTCCTAAGTCTTCAAATATGTTGAACACATGGGACATACACCTTAATACAATTCAAAGGATGGACTTAGGTTTCTAAATGTGCACTGGGGACATTCATAAGATGGAATATTGGAATTGACTCTCTAAGAGTCTTTGGTATGATCTTTCCTTTTTTATCTTTTTAAATCTTATCTGAGTAACTTGAGTTTTTAAAGTTATGCCACATTATCCTGACCAGGATATGACTCAGGATACTTTCAGGATACGTTCCCGAAATGTTTCCCTAGGATGTATAAAGAAAAATATTTTCAGAATAAAACACACGCAATAAAAATATAACAACAAAGATATGGCTAAAAGATTAGTTATTATTCACAAGCAAAAGGTTGCACTATTGGCTTCATCTCAAAATGAGACCCATCCACCAACAGTGCAAATAGTTCTAAAACTTATTTACCTAAACAGTTGAAGGCTTCATCTTGGAACCCAAGATCCCTCCACCTTCAACTGTTGATTGTTCAAAAGCATACTAACATTGATGACCAAGGGCTTCGTCCTGAAAATCAGGATACCTCCACCTTTGGCCATCATATTGTTCAAGTGCAGGAAAAGCAAAGTGCAGGAAAAGTAAATTGTTTTGGGGATTACAGACCAACATTCAAATTTAAAAAAGTGGACTCCGTCCTAGGCATCATTATCCATCATCACCCACTTGGGTGCCCTCACACAGCGGCATCTCCACCAGCCTTCTCCGTCTTTTCAGCTTCAGCATCCTGAGCAACATCCTCACCAACATCCTCACCAGCATCCTCTCTAGCATCCTTCTTTTCTCCAGCCTTGTCCGCCACCTCTGCTGACTTGGAAGATTCACCAGCCCCAGCAGGATACGACACAGGATTGCCTCCAAGCTCTTTCAGCTTTGCCCTTCAGGAATCAACCGGCCAGGATGGGCACTCAAGACCTGTCTCCTTGGCCTCTTAAGCCATCTTGATACAAGCTTGTAGCAGGGAGACAACAGCCGAATTTTTGATTCCTTCCCGTAAGGAGATTATGGCCTGTTCGTGCTCAACTTGGACGGCTGCCAGCTTTACTTCGGTGTCCTGAGTGACCTTCTTCAGCTTATCCTCGTAGTGTCGGGTCTTGGCTTCAGCAATAGTGCCCTGATCAGCAACAGTGGTCTCAAGCTGCTTGATCCTGGCTTCTTAAAACTTAGTTGTACTACAGGCATCGGTGTAGAGATGGAGCAGATGCTGGAGACCCTGCAAGTCAAAATTCAGGTATGAATTAAAACATACTAACCAGGATATATGCGCAGGATATAGTACCAGGATATTAACTTGTTAAGGAAGGATGACATCGGCTCTAAGGAATCAGTAAAGCTGAGTTCTTCATAAGAGAACCCTTCAGAGCCTGGAGTGCTGACCTCGGAACCCTTCCTCTTCTTGGCGGTGGAGGCACGAGTTCTTGGATTGGGCTTAGGAATCGGGACCGGTTTGGAGCTGGTGGTGGCAAGAGTTTCCTTCTTGACGTTGACAGGAGTGGGATAGCTGTCAAGCTCATCGAGGTCCAGAAGGATTAGAACTTTGCTGGAGTCTGCATACAGGGAGTAACCTTAAAACCCTTTTTTAAACCATATCAAATAAAAACATGTATGCAGGATATTGGGCAGGATCCTTACCAGACATGTTTGAGCTCGATGGTTGGCTTAGAGATGCTGGAAATGACTTGAAACTTCTTTCAACTTCTGGAAGAAGTCTGATGGTATCGATTCTCTTCTTTGAGTCAGCTAGAGGAGGTGCAAGCTTTCTGAAATCAGCTGTATACATGGAAATAAAGAAGTTAGTTCAGGATATAAGATAGGATGTAAGACAGGATCATCCTAAAACCCTAAATCCTACCCTTTCTCAACCACTTCACCGGATAATCCGCTCCACCAGGGATTGAATCTCTTTTTACAAAGAAAAACTTGGATTTCCATTCCTCCTCATTCCTGGTGGCATGGAGTATCAGTGGATCACTGAAGGTGGAGTAGAACAAAAATCGGCAAGAGCCGTGGCATCTAAGGCGGTATGCTAAGGGGAGGTCATGAACAGAAAGGTCAGGAACATCGGTGTTCTTGATTTGATCAAGAACAAGCAAAACTCGCTAAAGCATTGGCATCGTTTGACTGAAGCAGATTTTTGTGATGTTGAAAAATTCGGTAATGAAGTCAGGAAACGGGATTGTAGCCCTAAGGTAAAAGGAAAAGCGTTGAAGCACAGCCACTCATCGGAAACCATGTCCGATCGGATTTCTCAATCAAACGGCCGGAATACTGTCCCCTTTGGGAAGATGCCGGAGGTTTTGAGAGCCGACAAATGTGCGCTGTCAAAGGAACATATTTCTTTCTCCGGATCTTGGAGAATATTCTGGTGAATAAACGAAGGGGCAGAATCGCCGGAGCTGGATCTGGTTTGCCTCGCCATATGATCGCCGGAATATTGTGTAGAATAGAGGGGAAAGAAGATGGAGATGAGAGATAGGATTTTACCTTTTACTCTTTGGTGGAGATTAAATGGGAATTAGATTGAGAAGATATAGGGGAGTAATGAGTGAATTCAGTCTGAGCAGTTACAAGCAGTCAAATCAGGAGTCTTATCTCTTAATTGCCTCGTTTATCATGAAAAAATGTAACCGTTAGTCTCAGGATCCTCAATGGTAACATTTTTGGGGACAATTGTTATGGGTGAAATTCTGAACCCATATCCTGGATAGTATCTTGAATTATATCTTGATTATATAATATGTGTTCATAACCAGGATGCTGGATCAGGATATTGGTAACATCCTGATACTGTATCCTGAGGATTACTAACGGATTATGTGCAGGGGTACGAGCTCAAGTTAGCAACATTCATAAAGACCTCTTCCCCTGAAGACTCGGTCCAAGTTGTTCGAAGAAAGACGTTGAGGCCGCTTTACTTGGTCTCCAACGTTAACTAGGGAATATTCGCTGGCATCCCCCAATTGTAGGAGAGTTTGTTTTCATTTCGTAGCTATAAATAGACGGATAAACCAGATCAAATAGGAGATCACACTCACTACTCTCGAGCTTTCATACTTTCTCTCGCAACTCTCACTTTCTGAAAAACATTGTAACACTTAGTAGCAATCTGGTCAATATCCTGCACTGTATCCTGACATTTAAAATAATAAGAAGAACAAGGCAGCTGCGATTGTTAGCTCCCGATGTTTTGTGCCGGCGATCTAGATTGATCAAGGGCTTTCCTCGTACATATCGTGTCACCCTTTACTTTTTGCTCATCGTTTGATCATAGATATAGCTCGATATCCTGAGCTATATCCTGAAAACTGTCTTTTGCAAACAACTAAATCAGGATATTTTCGATACACATTCTTAGCACACTACCTCACTTAACTAATTTGATCACTAAATTGCTTAGGTAATTTTTGACCAAAACATATGGGTAGTTGATATGCACCAAATGCAACATATAAATTAAATCAAATAAGGTATAAAATCAACTCTTTTAGTACTAATGTCGGAAAAAGTGTGTTTCTTTGTATACTTTTGATTTTCAGGATTAAAAGAGCTTAAATGTACAAAAGAAACAAATTAACGACAAAAACCAGCATAAATGCAAAAGAAGAAAAGTTGATACATCATACCAACCCTCCGAGCTTCACCCCAAGACCAAAAACAACAATTCAGAAGACAAGCACGGGGTCGTGCCATCAAGACATGGGGTCGTGCCCTACTCAAGATTCCAGAAAGGAAAAGACTAACAGAAGCATACAAGAGACACGGGGTCGTGTCCCATGGACACTGGCCGTGGTCAACTCCCAGATATGAAAATCTTGGATAGTACAACAAGTACAATGGCTACGGGGCCGTGCCGTTGACACACAAGGTTGTGCAAGCATACAGACTTACACAACTCATTAAATGAAGCCAAAGAATAAGGGGGCACGGGGCCGTGTAAACTCTATGTTTCCACCTATAAACAGGGGTGCTTGGTTCAATTACAATCCATCCCTTGGCAAACCACTTCTCTCATACCTGCCCCCACTCCACCACCACAATACCACCATCATCCACCACATTCATCCATCATCCATCTTTAGAGTGTGTAGTAGTCTCGTGATCCAAGATTGATCGTAAGAGTTTTTGTCAAACAAAGGCCATGATTGGATAATCTCTTACATCACTTTTTGAAGATAAGTCATTTATGTATTACCTTGGATTTCCAAGCTTTGGTTAACTTTTTAATTGGGTTTTTATTAATGTTGAAAGTGAACTTTATTCTATCATCTCTTCATGTTTTGTTGAATCACTCATTCGTGTCTTTACGGTCTATATAATGCGCGTTACCTGCCTGGAAGGGGGTTAGAAGGGTGGTTTGGGTAAAGTTCTTGCCTCGTTCAGTGAAATAGTTCCTGCGAGGACCTGAGTCAAGCTTATAAGGACTTCCTTTGAGGCAGATAGCATCAAATCGGAGGAAGTAAGAACAGCTTGAATCCCTTATAAATAAACTACTATTAAAACTTTAACCGGCCTTGCGGGACTGTATCCCTGCTGACTCAGAGCAATATGGCCGAGGGTAGCGTTGCCTCCAAAAGAGGGACATGTATATTTTGCATTAATAACTTACTTAATTATCTTTCAATATTCCGGCCTTGCGGGATTGTATCCCTGCTGACTCAGACCAATATGGCCGAGGATAGCGTTGTCTCCAAAAGAGGGACATACCATTATAACTAAGATAATCGCTTAAAAACCCAAAGTGCGGAAATCATCAAAGGATATATAAAAGATGAGTCAGAACCAAGTGATTGTATCTTGTCTATTTGTTTCTTTTATTTCTTTAGCTTCCTTCTTTATTTTACTTATTAAAAACTTTTCTCAAAATTTGGTTAGGTTAAACGTTGACGATATTCCGGTATTAAAAGCTCTTGTATCCTTGGACGACCTCGGTATCTTACAATCACTATACTACGACAACGATGGGTGCACTTGCCCTAGTGTGTTGTAGAGAATGATAGTGTTATATCATGTTTTATAAATGTCACACCCCCAAAATCCACAAGCTGAGTATCACCGCAGGAGGCGTGACTGACCAGGATCCAAGCCACCAATCACATTGAACTCATAAATATGATTACAGAAAACTTTCATTCATTAACTACAAATAATACATAGTATACAGCGGAAGCATAATTCATTCGTTAAGTGTTTATAAACCACATATAAAAACCATTAGTCTTGTGTTGTGATTCCATGTATCTCGACCCATGACCACTCCAGCTTCCCAGACAACAAGTTCCAACAATATGCTCTTAAAGGCCTGCAAGGCATGTAACAACGAGTCAACAACAAAGTTGAGCGAGTTCACAGTTGGTTGTCCAGTTTAAAGTTGTTTCAAAAACCATAAGTTCTTTCAAAAACCAGTAGTTAATCAGTTCCTTGTTTCCCAAACCATAATTAGTGGGGGCTACCCCATGTTGCAAACCACTAGACTAGTTATATATATATTGGCGTCCTTCCCAATCCGAGGACGGAGGTACGTATTCTACCCATCCGAGAATACGCAGGTTAAATGTAGTCGTCCTTCCCAATCCGAGGACGGAGGTACGTATTCTTCCCAATCCGAGAATACGTAGGTTTAGTGTAGGCGTCCTTCCCAATCCGAGGACGGAGGTACGTATTCTTTCCAATCCGAGAATACGCAGGTTTAATGTAGTCTATTAGTGGCGAATATACAGGTTTCATCTTAGCTTCTTAATCCCATTCCCAACCCACCGGGAATCCCATGCCTTAAGAGTGTGAACTCACCTTGGTTTGCTCGGTATGACTAGTTACTTGTTTAACAGTTGATCAAACACGTCCTAACACGGTTACCACTAATAGTTAGAATCTCATTCTATCAATTCACGTATCAAACCACGCATGTGACAATTTGCATCAATTACCACATAGTCACATAATGAACATTCGAGTCACATACATTTCACATAATTCATCACGTCACACACTAACACTTAACAACTCGATACATAAACCCCATAAGCTGTGCGGCCCAATAGTTAACAAGAAACCGCTTGACATGATAGCCCAACATCCTACCCGACCCAACATACCCTGGCCCGCAACCCTTAAACAGTCTTGTTTCCCTTTGCGGCCCAGCAGAACAGGCCCAAACATAACTAAATCATGCGGTCCACTAAATGTTGCTTGGGCTGCCTATGTCTAAGCCCATCCCCAATATGCATTAAACAGTATGGGTCCATCATGAATTTAAAGAAGGTGCGGCCCAATTACAATTAAGTCAATCCAAGAAATCTAGTAATTCATTTAATAAATAGCGGCCCGACTAACATGTATGCAATCTGTCATATTGTTCGGCCCAAATTATCATGAGAAGCCCAATGAATTCCTATATTAATTACATCCAATTAATCGGCCCAAATTATCATGAGAAGCCCAATGAATTCCTATATGATCTATTCATTCAATAATTCCTATATAAACAACCCTAAGTTATCTAAATTCAATTCAGCCATACAATAATGAATACACAATTACCATACGATCACACTAACCACATTGTCTAACATGGATCCTAGAACAACATCAGATTGTTAACAACACATTCAATCGCATAAGCAATCATCATATCGAGTTCCTTATCATGAGATTATTAATTAATATGACTAATCCATGCGCAACTACTATTAGATAACACTTTAATATTCAGGATCACATGCCACTTAAATATACATAGCCGAGGAGAATGATTAAGTAAACAAGATCATATTATCAATCGAACCCATATAACACACAAAAGGACCACACTGTTTCATTAATTTATATATATATCTATTTGTGTACTAACCATGTGCAATTAAAACCACCACTCTAAATCATTCACGATTCATAATCAGATTGCACATAATTGAACATGATAAAGCAAGAGTTTAATAAGCATGATTGACTAACCAAGAGAAAAGGGTGATCACCAAGAAGAAAAGGCTTCGACAACAAGGGGGTAGGGTCTCCTGTTGCCGTACGTATTTTGAAGGGGAAGTAGGGTTTGTATGTATTGATATTGTGAGTTGTAAATAATAAAGGAAGTTACGTAACATCTGATATAATGCCAACCAATCCTAAGTGGGCCGATAATCATAGACTTGGGCCGAGATCAGGATTAACATGCACAAAATGTGTATTGGGCCAAGATCAAATTAAAACAAGTGGGCCGAGATTAAGTTGTACAAGTGTGTAACGGGCTCGGATAACCCATGTTGTGGGCCGATACATTGTCGGGTTTTAAAGTGTGAAGATGCGGCCCAGTTGATGTGCGGCCCAAATGCCAAAACATTACTTAATAAGTTATTGTACCAATAAGTTTAACAAAGTTATACGAACAGAACGTTTCAACACATTAGAGAAAGATAACGAGAAGTAAAGATCAAATGATGGAACGTTACCGACCTTGAAAGTTCGGGTTGTCACAATAAATTTAAAACTTGATAAAAGAGTGAAAAGTGTTTAAAAATATAATAAAAATCATACACCATCATGCCACGTCAAAGGACTAGAAATGCACTTAGTTAAATTTATGTTTATGTTGTATAAATTGTTATATTCGAATGTTGTATTTTCCATTGAAACGATATAATGCCTTTATCATGAAATGAAAATTTGTTATTTTAAATACTTGTCATAATTAGCCGTTATGAAGTCTCTTGCAATCTCATTTTCGTCCCACTCTGATATTTTTGCCATTGGTTGGGATGTGACAGTCAGTCACCCAATCCTCTCTCTCTCTCTCCCTCCCTCCCTCCCTCCCTCCCTCCCTCCCTCTCTCTCTCTCTCTCTCTCTCTCAGAGAGCCCAAAACTTCATCAAACCACCACTCAAATTATGACAAAATCAAATACAAATAAACCTTCGCTAAATATTAGCAGTAACATGACAACACCCCCAAAGCCGTACACCACTAAACCCCTCTTAGGTCCAAAAACCCTCAATTACGCCCCAAATCACCTCTCTTTGGTGACGACTCCCTCGCTACTGGAGATTCTGACAACATATTCGTCGTGAGTCAACCAGCAAAATAACATTTCCCCAAAAACATACAAATCCAAATCCTAACTCACCAATTTCATGAAATTGTTTGTTTAATTGAGCAAAAACGAAGAATAGAGTATCAAAATTGTCTTCGTGTGTGTAAATATATTAAAAATTACACACTAATTATGTAAACACGAAACAAATCAGTGAATCTCTTGCTGGTATGGTGGTGGTGGTGGTGGTCGTCGTCGTGGTAGTGGCACTCTAGGAAAGGGGAGGTGGGTGTTGATGGTGCAGGTGGGTGACAGCAGGAGATAATGTGGCGGAGGTGGGTGGGAACCAGTAGAGGGAGACAAAGAGAGTAGGGTGGGAGTGGAGGTTGGTTGGGTATATGTAATAAAAAAATATTTGTTTTATTAAAATATATATGAAAGTAAAAAAATAGAGTAAACTGTCATTTTGGTCCCTGTGGTTTGGGCACTTTTGCTATTTTAGTCCAAATCTCAAACTTTTTAAATCTGGGTCCCTGTGGTTTCACTTTTATTGCCATTTTAGTCCAAAATTCAAAAACTCCTTTTTTTTACTGTTGCAACTCTCTTATTTTGTCTTTTTGTGCAGTGGTATTTTTGTCCAATAATTTTCATTTAAATCACTTTTATTATTGTTATTAGTATATATAACATATATACACACAAATCTAGCATCACCTAATAAGCTCCCCCTTCTTCACTGCCATAAGCGAACATCAGCCACCACCTAATCACTTCCACAAAACACGACTAGCACCACCTGCTACCACCACATCCCCCGGATTCCTCTCCACCACAATCATCCCCCTTCCCGTCTTCCCCCTTCTTCCCCGACGAATGGTCGGCGGTAACAACTCCGGCAACCAACCTGAAACATCACCACCACCCCATCTTCAATCACCGTTAACCTCCCATCAACCACAACCACACCACTCAGCGGCATCTCCTTCGTGCCGCCATACCACCACCGTCACCATTTCACACTCCCTCAACTCAAATGCACCAAATCTAACCATTTCTTTCAAGTCACAAAAGAGGGTTTCCATTTTCCAACAAACACTAACACCTTTAAGCGAGCCTTCATCAGTCAACCTCCTTATCGCCGCCTCCAACCTCCTCCGCCTGTAACTGCTGGCGTTTCTCCGGATCTGAAAGTGAAATTGCGGCGGTTAGTTAGTGACCAAACCCAGATGCTGGTGTTTTTATCCGTGGTTGAAATTGAGTACTAACGAGATAGCCAAAGCAGCTAACCCATGTGAAAACCAACTTGGGTTGGTGGGAATTGCTGAAAAAGATTGAAAGAATGAATCTTTTTTGAGATTACAGCAAAGGGGTTTTGGGTTTGGGAGAGTTAGGGTGTTCGATGATCTGGTGGGATTTTTTTGTTGTTGTTGGATGTGGAAATTAAGATTGAAAAGAGAAGATAAAGATCTTGGATCTAAAATGGTTTCCACTTGCAGCAGGGAGAAAGGGGGGAGTAGGTGGTGGTGGTGTGAGAGAAAGAAGGGAGAGAGAGATGGGTGTTTTAGAGAGAGAAAGTGAAGAGTTTAGAGGGGTGTTTTAGAGAGAGAAAGGAATTAAATGTATTTAATTTAGTTTTTTAATCAAGAATATGTTAAATGAAAATTATTGGACAAAAATACCCCTGCATAAAAAGACAAAATAGGAGGGTTGCAACAGTCAAAAAAGGGAGTTTTTGAATTTTGAACTAAAATGGCAATAAAAGTAAAACCACAGGGACCCAGATTTAAAAAGTTTGAGATTTGGACTAGAATGACAAAAGTACCTAAACCACAGGGGCCAAAATGGCAGTTTACTCAAAAAAATATTTGTTTTATTAAAAAATGGAGGTGGGTGGCAACTAGTGGAGGGAGACGGGAAACAAAGAAGGTTTCCTAAGAAAAATTTACGGCATCATAAATGGGTTTTTTGATTTCGGTCCCTTTGGTTCAAGTAAAACACACACTCAGTCCCTTTAATTTAAGTAAAAATGTATATTAGCTTTGTTTTTTTGTCTTTTTATCTATTGGAATGATTACATATTCTTTATCTAATACTCTTGTGATTTTTGGTTGTATATTAATTTTAATGTTTTAAAGTTATATATTAATTTTTAGAAATATTAGTGTTTAAAGTTTAAACTAGATTAAAACATTTATGTTTAATAGGTTTTTATTTATTTCTTTTAACTTTAGATCATATTTGTTCAATTAAAAAAAAGGTCAGTGATATAATGTGATGACAATTCCAAGTGTGAGAGAGTGAAATGTGGTGGAATGAGGTGTCAAACAATGATTTGGTGTGATGAATGATTACCATAGTTTAGGATACCCTTGGAGCACTAAAACAAGTTCATTGTATTGAAAAAGTTGCATAAAAGACCCTGAAATTCAAGCTGGTTGCTGAAAATGGAGTTTCTGCAATATAGGGGGCTCGCGTTCCGCCACGCCACCACCCCTTTGCGGTCGCGCGATGCTAGCATTCCCCTGAGACAGAAACTTTCGAAACTTGGCAGAAATGGTCCCTGCAGCTCGTTTAAGCCATTTTTACGCGTTTAAACCCCGTTAACCTATTTTCAAGGCTCAATAATGAAGTTTAAGTATAAGGGACATGAAATATGCTTGAAAACATCTCAGATGTCGGTTCGTTTGGTCGTACGATCACGTTATTCGGTTAATTACGACGAAACACGAACGGACGCGAAAAAACGATTCAAATTACGCGACGAATGAAATTTTAGCATTCCAATAATTAAAATAAAATATTTTAATGATTACAAAATTTTTTGGATGTACGGATATGTTCAGAACGTAAGATATGCGCGGAAATGCAAACTTATGCACTTTTTGACGCTTTTAGTCCCTATTGATCAAATAAGTTTATTTTCGCATACCGAACCCCTCAAAGCCTATTTCTAAGCTATGTAAAGGATATTTATGGTATGTTTAGCTTATGATCAAGTTCCGGAGTGTTCGTTACTGTACAAATCGGCATACTTTCGCAGTTTGTCGTAAATAGTCCATGCGATCGAATAAACTTGTTTTTGCCATACCAAACCCTTTAAAACTTATTTATAAGTTATGTAAAGGTTATTTAAGGTATGTTAAGCATATGTTGATGTTCTGGAGTGTTTGTCGCGTTAAACTGATTACGTTTATGCATCAGTTTGTGTATAACTTTCTAGAAAGCGATATAGAGTTTGAAATCGAACAAAAATCAAAATGTGCAAAATGTCAAACATAAATAAACAAATATTGGGGCCAAAATACATTGTTTTATTGATAATTGAACTGTTCAGAGTTTATACAATGATTACAAGCACAGATGTCACAAAAAAGAACTTGGATTCCAAACACTCAACAATAAGAACCAAAAAAACTTCTTATCTACCAATTCAATTTGGGTGTGTAAGCAATATTAAAGAGTTTTGCTTGAGGACAAGCAAAGATTCAAGTGTATGGGTAGTTGATATGCACCAAATGCAACATATAAATTAAATCAAATAAGGTATAAAATCAACCCTTTTAGTACTAATGTCAGAAAAAGTGTGTTTCTTTGTATACTTTTGATTTTCAGGATTAAAAGAGCTTAAATGTATAAAAGAAACAAATTAACGACAAAAACCAGCATAAATACAAAAGAAGAAAAGTTGATACATCATACCAACCCTCTGAGCTTTACCCCAAGACCAAAAACAACAATTCAGAAGACAAGCACGGGGTCGTGCCATCAAGGCATGGGGCCGTGCCCTACTCAAGATTCCAGAAAGGAAAAGACTAACAGAAGCATACAAGAGACACGGGGTCGTGTCCCATGGACACGGGCCGTGGTCAACTCCCAGATATGCAGATCTTGGATAGTACAGCAAGTACAATGGCTACGGGGCCGTGCTGTTGACACACAAGGCTGTGCAAGCATATAGACTGACACAACTCATTAAATGAAGCCAAAGAATAAGGGGCACGGGCCATGTAAACTGTATGTTTCCACCTATAAACAGGGGTGCTTGGTTCAATTGCAATCCATCCCTTGGCAAACCACTTCTCTCACACCTGCCCCCACTCCACCACCACAATACCACCATCATCCACCACATTCATCCATCATCCATCTTTAGAGTGTGTAGTAGTCTCGTGATCCAAGATTGATCGTAAGAGTTTCTGTCAAACAAAGGCCATGATTGGCTAATCTCTTACATCACTTGGTGAAGATAAGTCATTTATGTATTACTTTTGATTTCCAAGCTTTGGTTAACTTTTTTAATTGAGTTTGTATTAATGACTTTAATATCTAGTTTTTAATGTTGAAAGTGAACTTTATTCTATCATCTTTTCATGTTTTGTTGAATCACTCATTCGTGTCTTTACGGTCTATATAAAGCGCGTTACCTGCCTGGAAGGGGGTTAGAAGGGTGGTTTGGGTAAAGTTCTTGCCTCGTTCAGTGAAATAGTTCCTGCGAGGACTTGAGTCAAGCTTATTAGGACTTCCTTTGAGGCAGATAGCATCAAATCGGAGGAAGTAAGAACAGCTTGAATCCCTTATAAATAAACTACTATTAAAACTTTAACCCGGCCTTGCGGGATCGTATCCCTGCTGACTCAGAGCAATATGGCCGAGGGTAGCGTTGCCTCCAAAAGAGGGACATGCCATATTTTGCATTAATAACTTACTTAATTATCTTTCAATATTCCGGCCTTGCGGGACTGTATCCCTGCTGACTCAGACCAATATAGCCGAGGGTAACGTTGTCTCCAAAAGAGAGACATGCCACTATAACTAAGATAATCTCTTAAAAACCCAAAGTGCGGAAATCATCAAATGATATATAAAAGATGAGTCAGAACCAAGTGATTGTATCTTGTCTATTTGTTTATTTTATTTCTTTAGTTTCCTTCTTTATTTTACTTATTAAAAATCTTTTCTCAAAATTTGGTTAGGTTAGACGTTGACGATATTCTGATATTAAAAGCTCTTGTGTCCTTGGACGACCTCGGTATCTTACAATCACTATACTACGACAACGATGGGTGCACTTGTCCTAGCGTGTTGTAGAGAGTGATAGTGTTATATCGTGTTTTATAAATTTAAAACTTGATAAAAGAGTGAAAAGTGTTTAAAAATATAATAAAAATCATACATCATCATGCCACGTCAAAGGACTAGAAATGCACTTAGTTAAATTTATGTTTATGTTGTTTAAATTGTTATGTTCGAATGTTGTATTTTCCTTTGAAACGATATAATGCCTTTATCATGAAATGAAAATTTGTTATTTTAAATACTTGTCATAATTAGCCGTTATGAAGTCTCTTGCAATCTCGTTTTCGTTTCACTCTGATATTTATACCATTGGTTGGGGTGTGACAGTCAGTCACCCAATCCTCGCGCTCTCTCTCTCTCTCTCCCTTTCTATCACAGAGCCCAAAACTTCATCAAACAACCACTCAAATTATGACAAAATCAAATACAAATAAACCTTAGCTAAATATTAGCAGTTAACACGACAACACCCCCAAAGCCGTACACCACTGAACCCCTCTTAGGTCCAAAAACCCCCAATTATACCCCAAATCACCTCTCTTTGGTGACGACTCCCTCGCTACTGGAGATTCTGACAACATCTTCGTCGTGAGTAAACCAGCGAAATAACATTTCCCCAAAAACATACAAATCCAAATCCCAACTCACCAATTTCATGAAATTGTTTGTTTAATTGAGCAAAAACGAAGAATAGAGTATCAAAATTGTCTTCGTGTGTGTAAATATATTAAAAATTACACACTAATTATGTAAACACCAAACAAATCAGTGAATCTCTTGCTGGTATGGTGGTGGTGGTGGTGGTCGTCGTGGTAGTGGCACTCTAGGAAAGGGGAGGTGGGTGTTGATGGTGCAGGTGGGTGACAGCAGGAGATAATGTGGCGGCAGGGGCGTACCCACCCTAAGCCAAGGGTGGGCGGGCGCACCCCATGAAAAAAAAAATTTAGTGTTATTTTTCGCCGAAAATCCCGACCGCACCTCTTGGAATTTTTCACCCGCACCCCTTGAAAATTTTCAACCGTCCCACATAGAAAAAAAAATAACTATTAACCACTTATTCACTTAATTATTTAATTCAATCAAAGCCCAATCTGCAATCAATTTTTATTAACACAAGTCCAAACCCAACATAAAGAAATTTGAACTAAATAAAATAACCTAAACTCATCCACCCATTCCATTTCCAAATCCCGCCCCCCAAAAAACCCCAACGACTTGACGCCACTGCTCACGACCTGGTGGCTTTTTTTACCAGAAAAACCAAAATTCCGGTTGGACCGACCCATATTACGTCAGAATTCCAATATAGAACTATTATGGTTTATTTATTTATTTTGTTTTATGTGATGATTGGGAGAAAATATAGATGTGTAAGGGTTTAATCTTTTTATATTTTTTTTTTTTTCTAAACTTGTAGTTAAATGATTTTGTTGTTTTATTTATAGCTTTGTTTTTTTAAATGATTAATTACAAGTAATCAACATTTAATATTAGGGCTTGAATGTTTAAAAATATAATTGAAAGTTATGGGCTATGGTTGAAATGATTGTTTATTTTATTTAAGTGTTTAGTGTTGTTTTATGAACTTATGGAGCAAATTGTACGTGTTAGGAACAATTAGTAAGAATGTAATGAACTTATGGCGTGTTTAGTATCTTTAGATGATATTTTGGATATATTTAAAAAAAAAAAACTTGTAGGTCATAATTTTAAATACGTTTGTCATTTGTAATGACGTTTGACGTGTTTTTGTTGATTTATAAATTTTAGTTGGATGTTCTTTTGTCTTACATGATCCGACCCGACCCGCTATGAACCGATATTTTTATACAGCTAGGGGCCTAAAATCTTTGAAAATATTCCGCACCCCCAAGAAAAAATTCCTCGGTCCGCCACAGTGTGGCGGAGGTGGGTGACAACCTGTAGGATCGTGAAACGACCTAATGAGTCGATCAGAAGAGTGCTCAGACTGAATCAGAGGCGGAATTCATTGATTTAGTCTTTGTTTAACTTGAATAACACTAGATTCACTATTAACTGTCCCTTGTATTGATCAAAACGTGATTACAAAGTTGGAGACACCTCGACAGCACCTCGGCGTCGGAAATCAGAATCTCTACAACTGAACTTGCTTCAAGGCTATATATAGGGCTAGGGTTTCGCTTGAAAGATACACATGCCATTTCAAGCGAAATGTATTATGTTGAATTCGCTTGAAATGGTACATGTCATCTTCAAGCGAAATACCTTGTTTCAAGCGCAATCCTCTTAAAACAATATTCAAAACCCTAAAAATCACATACTACAAGCCCTGATCTAACAGTTTTAATCTAAGACTCGAACGAAGATGAAGTCGACAGACAACTGCACCAACACAACCAGTAGAGGGAGACAAAGAGAGTGGGTTGGGAGTGGAGGTTGGTTTGGTATATGTAATAAAAAAAATATTTGTTTTATTAAAATATATATGAAAGTAAAAAAATATTTGTTTTATTAAAAAAATGGAGGTGGGTGGCAACTAGTAGAGGGAGACCGGAGACAAAGAAGGTTTCCTAAAAAAACATTTACGGCATCCATAAATGTGTTTTTTGATTTCGGTCCCTTTGGTTTAAGTAAAATACACACTCAGTCCCTTTAATTTAAGTAAAAATGTATATTAGCTTTGTTTTTTTTGTCTTTTTATCTATTGGAATGATTACATATTCTTTATCTAATACTCTTGTGTTTTTTGGTTGTATATTAATTTTAATGTAAATATTAGTGTTTAAAGTTTAAACTAAATTAAAACATTAATGTTTAATTGGTTTTTATTCATTTCTTTTAACTTTAGATCATATTTGTTCAATTAAAAAAAAAAAAAAGTGAGTGATATAATGTAATGAGCATTCCAAGTGTGAGAGAGTGAAATGTGGTGGAATGAGATGTCAAACAATGATTTGATGTGACCAATGATGACCACCTCTTCCACCTTTAGAGGAAGCAAAGCTTACCTTCTCATCATACCAAAGTCATATTACAAATTCTCTACAATGTAGTCATCTTCCTCCGTGATGTTATCAAAATGGACACAGCTCTCCTAAACGTATGATCATGTTATTAAAATGTTTGGTTAATAATCATTTTTTCAGGACATTAAATGGTTATATGAACGCGTAAATGTATGATCGATCATATGATTATAAAATGTTCGGTTTATAATCATTTTTAGGAAGTTAAATTGGTTTTATGAAACGCTGGAAAACCTTAGCAATTAACTTGCCACATATCCAAGAGAGAAAACATCAAATTATATTATGCTGGAAAACCTTAGCAATTAACTTGCCACATATCCAAGAGAGAAAACATCAAATTATATATTATACTATAATTAAAACATAGTTCAAGCACAATATTACACAAACCGTGAACACATATTATATGTAAGCGCCATTCAAGTAAGGTAGACCTGGACGAAATTTAATGATCAACAACAGTGATTCACCTAAACATGTAGAACAAAAACAAATTGTTAGTGTAAGGCCAGGTAAGTTAACATCAATATAAATTTTAAAACGTGTGCCGAAAAGCCTTTTAGAAATCAAATTTTGTGGCATTTCATGCATGCACCCAGTGATTAACGGAGGCGTATAACATGAAAAATCTCCGTAGGCTCACCGTATGCTAAAGTTGAAACAACATAAGCGTACAATAGCTTTACAGATTTCCTGCACATCTCCTTTTCCTTTATTTGCAAACACATACCACCAAGTATAAAATTTTGCCACACAGTTTAACATGCTGCATTTTATGATTGTGGCTTTACAGATTTCATGCACATCTCCTTTATTCTAAATTTTATTTAAATAGAGACAAGAAAGTTTTCAGTATTATATATCTTGTGTGTATTTACATCATAGTAGGTACGTATTTTTACTTTCCATTGAGATATATCGAGAGAATCTGAACTTTCATTGGGTTATGGAGTTTAAAGGTATCATCTCTCAAGAAATTTAAGATTCCTTCAAATTCCAATTCTCAACAAACCAAACTCCTAGATAATAATTGTTAAGAACATATGGTCTAAAAGTGAACAACAAAAGATAAGAAAATAATACTTACATTAAAATTCTACTTGTTCCTTCCACCATACTTAATGGTTATGATGGTCTGAGCCACAGCTAGAACAAACCCGGTGATTACAAGTAGAGCTATCATATTCCACGGAATCTTGAAGGACGTATTCCTCGTCCTCGTCGTGATTTCAGAGCCATTAAAATACGCATCCGATGTCTTGCAATTTTTTTTGTGTTTCAAAATGGTGTTGAAAATACTTACAATCGCTGCATTTGAACCTAAATAGTTGACAATGACTCCTGAGTCTGCCAATTTAGCGACATCTTCTTCAGTATTCGCCAGCATACAAATGGCATAAACATATGATGTGATATGCTTATGGGATGCATGTGGCTGATCAGCATATGATTGTTCATAGGCAAGGAAATTCCATAAAAGCGTCTCAGTGTAATCATCAACACGTAGCACTGGCATTGTAAAAGTAAGCTTATTCAATAACCTAGAATAATGTGCGGACAAATATGATGTTGAATCTTTGTGAGGTTTGAAGGTGACCCATGCCTTTTGTAAATGTACAGTCGAAAGGAATGTTGTGATTCGGGAATATGATGTAGCTTTATTAACCCGAGGCCTGTAACAGTGATGTAGAAGGCCAAGCATATGAGGAGCGTTGTTAATGGAAACGTTGTCGATGATTACGTCCGGTGTAAAGAGGTTATTGCAAGATAGAATTGGAAGGACTAGGTCAATGAGAGAGGCCTTTGGGTCAATTGCCAATATAGTGCACTGAAACAATTCATTGAGAATGAAGAAAGGAAGTTGGTTTTCTAGTAACATCAGATCATGCAGTACAGTTTGGACTAGCAAAGATCGTCCAGAATACGGTTTCCTATAAGATTCCCAATTCTTGAGCAAAAATTCAAGTATGAAACATGCATCTACAACCACCATTTCAACAAATGTAGGAACATGAATACTCTTGGTCGAAGCATAACATGCCTTGATTTGTTCCAATGAAGAGCGCACCTTACGCACACATGATTTAAGTATTTCCTCTTGTGGGGAAGACATACGTTTCAAGAAATTAATCAGGTAACTTGTTTTCAATCCTTCAGATGCTTGCACGATTTTATCTTCTCTGTGCAGAGGTCCAATAGAAACCAACCGAGGGTGGAAAGAACTTGGGCTCCAATCTCGCATGCAAGTAGGTACCACAAAAGATGGTGCTTGAAACCTAGTCGTGAGGGTGACTTCAAGATCTAAATGACAAATATCTTTGAGACGATCTCTATATCCAATCTCCAAATCGCATCCTTCCATAGTGACTGTTAATTACTCTGCAATTATGACTGATTTAGAAAAAAAAAAAAAAAAAAAAAAAAAAACACCCTACGAGAAGAGGGATGATTCAAGTACAGATTCATGGGAGGTAGCTATTAATAACTTTTCATCAGACTGAAAGCACAAACTCACCATACTAATTCCTAAACTCTAAACACAAGTGATACGAGGGTTACATAATTTTAATTGTGTTTGGGTCAGAAACATACGGATCTGGTTCATCAATTTCAGGCTTAAACCAACCGTTATCACAGGATATTGATGTTTCCTTTAAAGAATCTTTCTATTTATCTGGCCAAACAATATATAAGTATAACCTAAATTCAACAAATCCACAGCAGTAACAACTAACAGGTATATGATTTTAACAAACAATTGCAATCAGATTAGGCTTTACATACCATACCTTCAAATCGATGGCGAAACAGGGCGCCGGGCTGACTTGAAAGAAGACAACAGGGCGCCGGGCTGACTTGAAAGAAGACAAAAGGGCGCCGGGCTGAGTCGCAATCAGAATATCAGATTACTCCTAAAGTTGGCCTTGGACACCCTTTTTTATACGCGTTTTCGTGGGCCCACTTTTGTTTCGAGGACAATTCCATTTTATATGCAGTTCAAAAAAAAAAAAAAAAATTTATATGCAGTTCAAAAAAAAAATTTCCATTTTATATGCAGTTAAAAAAAAAAAAAAATTGTAACGTTGGAGACGGACCAAGTTTGTGGGCCCCCTTCATTTATGTCTCTCTCCCCCTTAATATTATATTGATTTTTTTTAGACTAAATTACGTTTTTGGCCCCTATGGTTATATCACTTTTACTATATTAGCCTAAAATAAGAATTTTTAACATATATGCCCCCATGGTCTCTATAACTAACCATTTTGGCCCCTAAGTCTAACCATTTTAGCCCCCATGGTCTCTATAACTAATCATTTTGGCCCCCATGATCTCTAGACTTAGGGGCCAAAATGGTTAGTTATAGAAACCATGGGGGCAGATATGTTAAAAATTCTTATTTTGGGCTAATATAGTAAAAGTGATATAACCACAGGGGTCAAAAACGTAATTTAATCTTTTTTTTATTAAAGTGGGAAGTCCTCCCACACCCTTGGGTAGTCCCCAAGAGGATGCTCCTCCTCCCGTGATGACGTGACGCTTACGTGGCGGGTAGTCTCCAAAGAGACTATCCATTCCATACCCAATGGTCTTAGATGACAGTATGACACCCCCATTTAATTTTATACAGTGGGGCCCACTTTTGTTTCGACGGGCAATCCCATTTTCTTTGATAACCCATTTTATTTTTTATTTTATTTTTATTTTTATTTATTTATTTATTTATTTTTTTGAACGGCAAATTTGGATCACTGACGGACCACTGGAGTATCATCGTGTCACCAGCGGAACCACCCGATCATATCCATCTCCACTAGACATAATGTCTATACACCAATTCAGGAGGAAACTCAATAAACATGGGAAAACCCCCCTTGTGAGAATCGAACCCAAGACCAATTGGTCCCAAAGTCTTATCTCACCCCCAAGATGCCACTAGGCTATAAAGCCATGGGCAATAACCCATTTTATTTTAGGGGTAACTTTGTAGAATAGTAACCAAGTTTCAAAAGTGTTCCAATTAGGTCACTCAAGTTTCAAAAGTGTTCCAATCAGGTCACTCAACATTCATTATTCATTAAAATTAAGGGGTTTTCATCCATTTCATAGGTAACCGTGGTGATGTGGATTTTTGTTTCGTTTTTCTCTTTTAGTTGATGATAACGTCGAGTGATGACGTGGATTGTAACTTGTTTTTTTTTTAATTTTTAATGTAATTAAATGGTTTTTATTGTTAATAAATATAATTTCATATATTAAAATAATTCGACCCTAGCATCTTATGTTCCATTTTTTTTCTTGACACCTGGAAAAAAAAAACATGGCTCGATTTGAATGTTAACTTATCTAATTGTGACAAAAAAACGACACCAGTGATCTAATTAGAACACTTTTAAAAATTGGTTACTATTATGAAGTTTTCTCTTTCATTTTATACAGTGTATGTGTTTTGGGGGGGCCCACTTTTATTTTATGACACCGGTATTTTTTTTTTTTTGAGTTAAATGCCATTTTAGTCCCTGTGGTTTGTGTCATTTTGTCAGTTTAGTCTAAAGGTTTCATTTTTAACCTGTGGGTTCAAAAAGGTTTCACAGTTGCCATTTTAGTCCACTTGGTTAACTTCATCCATTTTTTCTGTTAACGAGAAGGCCAATTCAGTCATTTTGTATGTAATTCTGTTAACTAAAAGGGCAATTCAGTCATATAAAATGACCAAATTGGCCTTCTCGTTAACAGAAAAAATGGATGAAGTTAACCCAGTGGACTAAAATGGCAACTGTGAAACCTTTTTGGACCCACAGGTTAAAAATGAAACCTTTGGACTAAACTGGCAAAATGACCCAAACCGCAGGGACTAAAATGGCATTTAACTTTTTTTTGTTTTGAGTAAAATGCCATTTTAGTCCCTGTGGTTTGGGCTATTTTGCCAGTTTAGTCCAAACGTTTCATTTTTAACCTGTGGGTCCAAAAAGGTTTCACAGTTGCCATTTTAGTCTACTGGGTTTAATTCATCCATTTTTTCTGTTAACGAGAAGGCCAATTCGGTCATTTTATATGGCTGAATTGCCCTTTTAGTTAACAGAATTACATACAAAATGACTGAATTGGCCTTCTCGTTAACAGAAAAAATGCATGAAGTTAACCAAGTGGACTAAAATGGCAACTGTGAAACCTTTTTGGACCCACAGGTTAAAAATGAAACCTTTGGACTAAACTGGCAAAATGGCACAAACCACAAGGACTAAAATGGCATTTAACTCTTTTTTTTTTTGGGAGTGGCCCGCTTTTATTTTATGACCCTGGTATTTCTTTTGGAGTGCCCCACTTTCATGACTTCTAACATCGGTATTTTTTTACTTTTTTTTTTTTGAGCAGCGAGCTCTTTGACTTTAAGACCAAGAGGTGTGGGGTCGTCCTCTTCCGGCGCCGCTCGTCTCGGTCGTCCCACACTCCCCTCCCCCCCCCCCCTCGGGCTCGTCGCGGCTCAGACGGCCAAAATCAGACGTTGGCGACGAGTGAGATTTTTGAAATGGTGGGCCCCCCAAACTGGTAACTTGCACTTTAAAAAAAAGAGTAAAGTGTTATTTGAGTCCTTGTGGTTTGTGCAGTTTAACCATTTGAATCCAAAAACCAAAACTGTCTTGATTTGAGTCCATGTGGTCTCTAATTTTAACCATTTGAGTCCCTGTGGTCTCTAATTTTAACCATTTGAGTCCCTGTGGTCTCTAATCTTAACCATATGAATCCAAAAACCAAATGTTTCTGATTTGGATGTTGTTTAATTTTGAATTCAAATGGTTAAAATTAGAAACCACATGGACTCAAATCAAGACAGTTTTGGTTGTTGGATTCAAATGGTTAAACTGCACAAAACACAATGACTCAAATAGGACTTTACTCAAAAAAAAAAAAAAAAAAAAACCCAATACCACTATATATTTAACCTTTTAACCACCATTTTTTACACACAACCTCAACTTTCTCTCCATTTTTATACAACAATCTCCCTTAACCTTAAAAAAATATGGATCCCTAAAACCAAAATAATCCCAACTCAAGTTCACTTCCGTTCTTTTCCCGGGTTACCAACAAATGAAGGGAAAAAATTAAAAAAAAATGGAGTGAGGAAGTGTAGTTTTTTTTTTAAATGTAACTTTAGGTTTTTTTTAAGTGTGTTGTATTTTTTTAAATCTTTATTTTTTTAAATGTAACTTTTTATTTTTATTTACTTTGTTTTAATTATTTAACTAAATCAAAAAAAAAAAAAAAAGGGGGGGAGGACTATCCTCCACACCCTTGGGTAGTCCCAAGGGGATGGTCCTCCACCCATGCTGACGTGACGCCTGCGTGATGGATAGTCCCCAAAGAGACTACCCAAACCACACCCCATGATCTAAGGTACCGCTGTGGAGGAATTTTTTTCTTTTTTAGGGGGGTGGGGGGCAGCCACCTCATGTTGAAACAATCTGGTCGGATCCATTTTGAATTTCAGATTTTTAACATATCGGATCCGATCCAGAATTTTTAGATTTGGTTTTAAAAATTTTTGGTTTCTTATTTTTGTTTTTCATTTAACTTTTATCCTATGTATCCTTCTTATCTATTTTATTTCTTTTTCTACTTCTCTTATATTGCTTTGTAAAAATCAACATACTGTTATAATATAACAAGAATTAACACAAGATTAGTGCTAAAACTTTAAGAACTTTAGAAATGTTATAAGAGAAAGAAGAAGAGAATTGTATAACTTATGAAAGTGTATACATGATGTGCATTCTTTCTTCTACCTTGAGCTAGTATTTCTACTACAAAAAGATTAACTATTTGGTAGACAAGGTTAACTATTTGGGTAAACAAGATTAACTATTTTGTAGACAAAGCTATCCATAAGTTTGACAAAGAGTTCATCCACTTGCTTGGTAAATCTAGAGGTAAATCTTGATCTTCATGGTAAACCCTTTTGTAATATTCATAACACTCCCCCTTGGATGACACTTTGCAAACTTCGGGGTCTTTATGTACTGCCTCATTAAAAACCTTGCTAAAGAAAAACCCAGTGGGAAAAAAACCTTAGCTAAGGGAAAAAAAGTGCAGTCTATAGCTCCCCCTCAAGTTTGCAATTTGTAAGGAATCGCATTCTCCGTACATAACGCATGCCAATGTCATGAACATGTTTCGTGAAAGTTGTTGTAGGTAGTGCTTTTGTGAAAAGATCGGCTGAATTATTGCCGGATTGGACATATCTCATCTCGACCTGATTGTCTTTAATAAGGTCCCGAGTATATGCAAAGAATCTTGGTGGTATATGTTTTGTTCTGTCACTTTTGATATACCCTTCTTTCATCTAAGAGACACAAGCGGCATTATCTTCATGGATAGGAGTTGGACTTCGATCTTTCTCTAGCCCACAAGAAGTCACTATGTGTTGTGACATAGATCTTAGCCATACACATTCTCTTGAAGCTTCATGTAGTGTAATGACTTCAGCATGATTTGAGGATGTTGCGACAAGTGTTTGTTTCTGAGAACGCCATGAAATCGCAGTTCCTCCGTTCATAAATACATATCCGGTTTGAGATTTTGCTTTATGAGGATCAGATAAATAACTTGCATCTGCATAACCAACTAACCCTTCTTTTGAATCGTTGGGATAAAACAAGCCTAAATCAATAGTACCTCGAAGATATCGAAAAATATGTTTAATCTCATTCCAGTGCCTTTTAGTAGGAGCTAAACTAAATCTTGCCAACAAGTTCACTGCAAAAGAAATGTCGGGTCTCGTACAATTGGTAAGATACATAAGTGCTCCAATTGCACTGAGGTATGGTACTTCTGGACCAAGAACTTCTTCGTTGTCCTCACAAGGACGAAATGGATTATTTTCGACATTAAGTGATCTAACGAACTTTGGAGTGCTTAAAGGATTTGCCTTGTCCATATTGAAACGTTTCAACAGCTTTTCAGTATAATTCGTTTGATTCACAAGTATTCCATTGCTCATATGTTCAATTTGTAAACCAAGACAATATTTGGTTTTTCCAAGGTCTTTCATTTCAAATTCTTTCTTTAAAAGAATAATTGCTTCATGAATTTCTTTTTGCGTCCCAATTATATTTAGGTCATCAACATATACAGCTATGATCACATATCCTGATGTTGTCTTCTTAATAAAGACACATGGACATGTAAGATTATTTGTATAACCTTTACTTGTCAAATACTCGCTCAAACGATTGTACCACATCCTTCCAGATTGTTTCAACCCATATAAAGATCTTTGTAATTTGATCGAATACATTTCTTTGGGTTTTGAACTTAACACTTCAGGGAGTTTAAATCCTTCAGGAACTTTCATATAGATGTC
This sequence comes from Helianthus tuberosus, assembly GCA_030545235.1. Lineage (NCBI taxonomy): Eukaryota > Viridiplantae > Streptophyta > Magnoliopsida > Asterales > Asteraceae > Helianthus > Helianthus tuberosus. Next base: position 202,112,252 of record CM060351.1, on the reverse strand, counting down.
ACTATCAAGTGATCCATACAAGTAAGCTGTAACGACATCCATAAGATGCATTTCTAACTTTTTAGAAACTGCTAAGCTGATTAAGTATCTAAAGGTTATTGCATCCATAACGGGAGAATATGTTTCTTCATAGTCAATCCCTGGCCTTTGTGAAAAACCTTGAGCTACAAGTCTCGCTTTATATCTTGTAACCCATTTTTCTCATTTCGTTTTCGTACAAAAACCCATTTATACCCTACAGGCTTTACAACCTTAGGTGTAACAACAATAGACCCAAAAACCTTTCGTTTGTTGAGTGAATCTAATTCAGCTTGCATAGCGCCTTTCCATTTATCCCAGTCATGTCTATTTTGACAATCATTGACGGATTTTGGTTCAGGATCATCATCTCCACCCATGATGTCACTTGCTATAGAATAAGAAAATATCTCATGAATATTTTCCATTTCATATCGGTTCCATATGGTATGTGTATGACCATAGTTGATTGATATCTCTTTGTTAGTATCATCAACATCTTCCTCACGAGAGGTTTCGGTATTTACTGTTTTATCAAGATCATTCTCTTTGTGGTCAATTTCCTTTACAAGTGCTTTTCTTTTTCGAGGATTCTTATCCTTTGAACCGATTGGCCTTCCACGTTTTAAACGTTTTTGAGATTCATGAGCTATCTTATTATCTATTGCCTTACTTGGGATCTCAACTCGAGTTGGGGCATTAGCAGCTGGTATATGAGATTTAGTAACTCTGTTTGTATCAGTAAAAGCATCAGGCAATTGATTTGCAATGTCTTGCAAGTGTATTATCTTTTGAACCTCTGTCTCACATTGTTTTGTTCTTGGATCAAGATGAGACAATGAAGGCACACACCATGAGACATCATTTTCGTGTTTTTTTTATTTTCTCCCCCTAATGCTGGGAACATTGCCTCGTTAAAATTGCAGTCATCAAAACGTGCTTTAAATACGTCACTTGTTAAAGGTTCAAGATATCGTATGATGGAGGTTGTTTCATATCCAACATATATTCCCAACCTTCTTTGAGGTCTCATTTCTTTGCGTTGTGGTGGTGCAATAGGAACATACACTGCACGCCCAAAAATTTTAAGGTGGGAAATGTCTGGCTCATGGCCAGAAACAAGTTGTAGTGGGGAGTACTTATGATTTGCACTTGGTCTCACACGAGTCAGTGATCCATCATGTAAAATTGCATGATCCCAAACCGACACATGAAGTTTTGTTCTCATTATTAATGGTCTAGCGATTAGCTGTAAACGTCTGATCAATGATTCAGCTAAGCCATTTTGTGTGTGTACATGAGCAACAGGGTGTTCGACAACAATTCCCACAGACATACAATAATCATTAAAAGCATGTGATGTAAATTCACCAGCATTATCAAGTCTCACCCTTTTAACAGTGTAATCGGGGAAATGTGCTCGTAGTTTGATAATTTGAGCAAGAAATTTTGCAAAGGCAACATTACGAGTTGATAATAAAGAGACATGAGACCATCTGCTGGATCCGTCTATCAAGACCATGAAATATCTAAACGGTCCACATGGTGGATGAATTGGTGTAAGGACCTTCAAAAATGTCCCAAAACCGACCCGGAAGTAAAAACCCGGACCCTTGAAACCCTAATCCATATCAAAAATCAAGAAATCAAGATTCTTGGTCTTCAGGCGGGCCGCGTAAAGGTTAAGCATGGCCTTACGCGGGCCGCGTCAACCTTGAGTTGACCGGATAAGCGTTCCCGGTCCACATGTCACCCACGTGGCATGCCTACCAGTGACACGGATGCCCTAATCTACGAACTAGACCTCCATGCGGGCCGCGTAAGGGTCGAGCAAAGGTTCACGCGGGCCGCGTGAGACCCAAATTTCACCTATAAATAGAATGGGTTACGAGCAGTTCACTGGTGTCGAAAATTCAGTTAAACTCGAAGTATACTGCTCAAAAGTCGAAAATAACATTCATAATAGCGAGGCGCTGCTACGATACAGGGTATTAACTTGATCGTTGCTACGATTCAATGTCCGATCGATTGAAAACTATCTGATGGATGTTTAAGTGCTGCCCACATTAGGGCCATACTTTGTCATTAGTCGTGAATTCGACGGATGTTTAAGTATAGCACTTTGTCATTCGTTGTGAGGGTTTTAATCTCGTGAGTTATCGTAAATGCTGTATTAGTTACTGACCTAGTTCGTGTGCATTGTTATTTAAATTAGGTTACAAGGCTAATCAGTAGGCTAAATTCTGCCCGTATAAATCTGCAATGTGAGTCATTCTCTTTTTATCAAATATTTTACAATACTCCATTTTCAAATGTTATAATTACAGGGATTAAGTCGTGGTTATCTTAAATCACTGGCTAGTGGGGTATTGTGCACATTACTAATTTCTCACTGTTAGGCTAATAGTGATAATCATCACTACTTGGGGAAGGACCCAATAGTGGTATGACCATCGTCACCAGGTGACACGACGCCAGATAAAAATAAGATAGAAGCCATTGTAATCGATCTTATGCTGTAATTTATAACTATGTGTCATTTTATCAAATTGAGTGACTCGCCAGTATTTCCCCGCTGATAAAATATTTTTAAAACATGTTTCAGGCGACCTGCTGTAAATCAAGGAAAACGTGCTACGGAGCACTAACAAGCTTGAAGAGGTGGCTCAGTTAAAATGAATAAACATGTTTTGTAAATCAGGGAATTTCCTTGTGAAATTCCTCTATTGTAAATTACGGGGCTTGTCCCAGATTATCAAATAAAATAATCGGGCATTTTCAAATTTTAAAAGATCCTGTAAAATATTCCGCTGTCGCATCAATTGGTAAATACCACGGGTTCCTGTCCCACGGCTCCTGACCGGGTCAAACCGGGGCTGGGGCCGTGACAGGAAAAGGTGGTATCAGAGCCATTGATTTAAGCCTATTAAGTATTTAAAATACTTAATTTTCCTGATTATCGTATTGTGATTATGTGTTTATAACTGACTATCTGTTAGTTACAGTATGGGTAAGCAAAGAATTTCGGATATCTATCTTAAATTAGATAGTTCACCGAAAGATAAGAGAACTTCATCCCAATCAAATTCCTCAAGATACTCAGCAGATACTGAGGAGGGAATATTTGTTCGTAAAGTACAGTATGAGAAACCACTTACCCCTAATAAAAGAAGTTTGATTATTTGTAAAAGTCAAGAGAAAATGAGGAAGTCACAACCAAAAGGAGTGATGATCAATAAGGAAACTCAGGAAATAGACACTAAACCACCATGGGAAGATAAGTTAGACCAACAATGGGAAAATCTCTACATGTTAGCTACTACAGCAGTAAATGCTAACTTATAGTTAAATCACCAAACCAGTACCATCACCTATGCTACCTACAAGCCAGAAACTTTAATTTATTAAATAAACACTAGTATATTTCAAATATTTGTTGTAATAAATATGTGTTGTTTCAATAAATGGTTTGTATAAATTAGATAATTATAATTAATATTTAAATTTTCTAATTGCCATTATGTAATTATTTGAAAATTCAAGTTACAAAATTTTAACCTAGAATTTTGTGTGTTTCTTCCTAACTGCTAAACAGCATGAATGAATTATCTGAAGCGCTTCAGAATCTCAATCTCTATCCTGTAAATGTGGAAGTTTCCAGAGACTTTACCGGGTATTGTGCTGACATAGAGGAACCTATGGAATTTCAAACCCAACCTCCGGAAAAACCCAAACCCAAGAAGAGAAGAAGAATTGTGGGTTGGAGGCGTGTGCGCAGGAGAAAACCAGCAACACGGAAAGTTACCAAGACGGAAGATCTCAAAGGGAAAGGCAAGGAAATAGAGATTGGAGAAAGTTCTAGGCAAGATCAGGAGATGTCACCCTAGGAGAAGTTAGATCATAAACTGGCACTTAGTGACCTCATCGGACCTGCCGGTGAAAATCTTTTTAATTACCCAGCAGAATCACAACTTCCAGTTGACCTAGAGCCTGAAATCCCAGATCCTATTATCCACACCCAACCTCTACCTGCAGAGTTAGAAGAATGGTGGACCACCGACTGGCAGTTCCAGAATCTCCTAAATAACCCTGATACCTTTTTCCCTCAATTCGACCCAGAACATCCACTACACCCACCTATGAGCATGGAAAATCTGGCTGAAGTCTGCCATTTTGGCGAGGAGCTGGTGGATGCAGGGAACAGAATCCGAGAGGTAGGAGAGAGGATCTCTTGGAAGTACGACGAAATGGAACGTCGTTTCTGAGATGCCAGCTGACTAAAGTTGTGGGGTTGTAGAAGAATGCGTGTAATAATAATAATATAATCATAAAAATATAATTATGTGAAATAACTTAAAAATAAATCTTTGTAAGATAACCAGTTTGTACGGATGCCTAATATATAAAATATCGAAAGTCGAAAAATCGACAATTTTGGCTATATTTGTTTACGTGATTATGTGCAATTATTTTGTTATATTTGATTATTAATTATTTTATACTAATCACTTATATAAATTAATTACCAGATGGCAACCGCTGGTAATGAACCCGATAATGAAGTTAATCAATCTGAGCATAACAATGAAGATCAATTTCTGAATAGGCAAGATATCGAAAATATCGTTGCTCAGGGAATAGCCAATGCTATTCCAGCAATACTTGCTACTGCTCGAAATCCAATTGAACCTCAAATTATTCCTAGCAAACGTAGACATGAAGACAATTTCAGTAATAGTATAAACGGAGGCGGCAACAACAACAATAACAATAACAATAATGATAATATACTGCAAGCCCCAATTCTCAAAAGAATGAAAGCTGCAACGCCTGGTTGCACTTACAAAGAATTTCTTGCCTGTAAACCAGCTGAATTTGCAGGCAATGAAGGGGCGACTGCGGCACTGTGTTGGTTGGAGAAAACCGAAGCAGTAATTATGATAAGTAAATGTGTCGAGGAAGACAAGGTCATGTATGCGTCGCATCTTTTTAAAGAAGGGGCGCTAGAATGGTGGAATACGGTACTTCAAGCCAAAGGAAGAAATATGGCCTATGACATGAGCTGGGAAGAATTTAAGCAGCTAGTGGAAAGAAAATTCTGTCCCGAATATGAAAAGGAACAAATGACAAATAAGTTCCTGAACCACCGGATGGTGGATGTAGACTGTCGAGGGTATACTTCGACATTTTTCGAGTATGCGAGAGTAGTACCAACCCTGGCTTCGCCAGAACCGGTACTTATTTCCTGCTATATTTGGGGATTGATTGGCGAAATCCGTGATATCGTTAAAGCTGCGAGACCCCGCACTATTGACGATGCAGTGGAATTAGCTAACACCCTAACGGACGGACTGGTACGCACAAGAGAAGAAACCCAGAAAAAGGAAGTAGCCCAAAAGATTACCCAAGGATTCCGTATGGGTAATCGTAGTAATTTCAAGAGAAAGGGAACCGGGCAATCTTCCACTGTTCCATTTTGCAATACATGCAAAAGAAAACATTTTGGAAGATGCAAAGGATATTGAAATTTCTGCAAAATCCCGGGGCACCAAGAAGAAGACTGCAGGAAGAAGAAAGCAACAGTCTGCTACAACTGTGGAGAAGCTGGACACTTTAGGCCAGACTGCCCAAAATTGGTCAAACCAACCGATAACAAAGCCAAACCTGTAGAAGGAACTACCAAGAAGAATGCAAGAGCCTTCCAGTTGACTACTCAGGAAGCAGAGCTAATTCCTGACGTAATAGCTGGTACGTTCCTAGTTCACGACGTTTATGCAAAAGTATTATTTGACTCTGGTGCAAACCAAAGTTTTATAAATACTTCATTCTGCCAAGCTCTTAACTTACCCTTAACCAACCTTAGGCAGATTTTTACAGTCGAAACGGCAGATGGGAATCCTATTAAAATAAATAAGGTTGTGCGAGAAGGAAAGATAGAACTTTTAGGTCATAAATTTTCGGCAAACCTGTTACCTATGAATTTAGCTGGATTCGATGTTGTGTTAGGAATGGATTGGTTAGTAGCCAACCATGCTCGAATTCTTTGTGATAAGAATTCCATAGAAATTCATACACCCTCAGGAGAATTAGTGGTGATTACAGGAGATAAGCCAGGAAAGCCAATGAAATTCATTTCAGTAATGAAATTGGCCAGTTATTCAAGAAAACGAGAAATAGAGTATATGATTTCAGTAATCATTAACACTAAGAGTAAGGAACTTATGGAAATTCCAGTAGTATCAGAATACCCAGAGGTATTCCCAGAAGAACTACCTGGATTACCACCTGATAGGGAAGTAGAATTTAGAATTCATCTAATTCCTGGAACTACACCGATAGCCAAGGCACCTTATCGGTTAGCACCCACAGAAATGCTAGAATTGAAAAAGCAATTAGATGAATTACTGAGCAAAGGATTTATACAACCTAGTTCATCCCCGTGGGGAGCGCCAATGTTGTTTGTGAAAAAGAAAGAAGGGTCAATAAGAATGTGTATTGATTACAGGGAATTGAACAAGGTCACAATTAAGAATCGATACCCATTACCTAGGATTGATGATCTTTTTGATCAATTGCAAGGAGCTAGATACTTTTCTAAGATAGATTTATGCTCCGGATATCATCAATTGAAGGTACAAGAAGAAGACATACCTAAAACTGCTTTCAGAACTAGGTATGGTCATTACGAGTTTACAGTCATGCCCTTTGGGTTAACAAATGCTCCAGCAGCATTTATGGACATGATTAATAGAATCTGTAAACCGTACTTGGATAAATTTGTAATTGTCTTCATCGACGATATACTTATTTATTCCAAAAGCCAGGAGGAGCATAGTGAGCACCTGCATGCACTCTTAACATTGTTAAGAAAGGAACAACTTTATGCCAAATTCTCGAAGTGTGAATTTTGGCTGCAAGAAGTGCAATTTTTAGGACACATGGTGAATCACGAAGGTATTCACGTAGATCCTGCTAAGATAGAAGCGATCACTAAATGGAAGGTCCCGCAGTCAGCTATGGAAATTAGAAGTTTTATAGGGTTAGCTGGATACTATAGACGTTTTATTAAGGATTTTTCCAAAATAGCTGTACCATTAACTAATCTAACCTGTAAATCAGTTAAGTTTGAATGGGGACCTAGGCAAGAAGAAGCTTCTAGGATTTTGAAGCAAAAGCTAACAAATGCTCCAATTCTTGCCTTACCGGAAGGAACAGAAGATTTTGAAGTCTATTGTGATGCTTCTAAGCTAGGATTAGGATGTGTATTAATGCAACGCAAGAAGGTAATTGCGTATGCATCTAGGCAATTGAAAAAGCACGAGGAAAACTATACGACTCATGACTTAGAATTAGGAGCCATAATTTTTGCCCTTAAGATTTGGAGACACTATCTGTATGGAAGTAAGTTTACTGTCTATACAGATCATAAAAGCTTAAGATACATATTTGAGCATAAAGAATTGAACATGAGGCAAAGGAGATGGATGGAAATCCTAAGTGACTACGATTGTGATATTCAATATCACGAAGGAAAAGCAAACGTAGTTGCTGATGCTTTAAGTCGTAAGTATCATGAAAAACAACGACGAGTTCATGCTCTTAGATTAAGTTTACAATTAGACTTAATGGAACAACTGAAAAGCATTCAAGAAACAGCAATCAAGGTTGATGATGAAGGAATGAAAGGAAAAATAAAGGAACTAGAACAAGGAAGTGATGGAATTTGGAGATTCCATAAGAAACGAATTTGGGTACCTAAACAAGGAGAATTAAGAAATAAGATTTTAGAAGAAGCCCATAAATCTAGGTATACCATGCATCCTGGTAACAACAAGATGTACCAAGATTTAAGAAATAACTTCTGGTGGATAGGAATGAAAAAGGACATAGCTAGATATGTTTCTAAATGTCTTACTTGTTCACAAGTTAAGGCAGAACACCAGAAACCTTCTGGTCTACTACAACAATTAGAAATGCCTATATGGAAATGGGAACTTATAACCATGGATTTTGTTACTAAGTTGCCCAAAACCAGAAAAGGTTACAATGCGATTTGGGTAATTGTGGATCGATTAACCAAATCAGCTCATTTTCTACCCATGAAGGAAACCTTCAGTATGGAAAGGTTAGCCAAGTTGTATGTAGATGAAGTTGTATCCTTACATGGAGTTCCACTCTCCATTGTATTGGATAGGGATAGTCGTTTCACTTCCCACTTCTGGACAAGTTTCCAAGAAGCTATGGGAACCCGACTAAATCTAAGTACTGCATATCATCCTCAAACAGACGGACAAAGTGAAAGGACGATCCAAACCCTGGAAGACATGCTTAGGGCATGTGTGATAGATTTTGGTGGAAACTGGGATGACCACCTACCTTTAATTGAATTCTCCTATAACAATAGTTATCATTCAAGCATCGAAGCTGCCCCGTTCGAAGCACTATACGGACGTAAATGCAGAACTCCATTTTGTTGGGCAGAAATAGGAGAAAGTCAATTATCAGGTCCCGAAATTGTGCAAGAAACTACCGACAAGATCACTCAAATCAAGGAAAGATTAAAGACAGCTCTAGATCGCCAGAAGAGCTATGCAGACAATAGGCGTAAGCCGTTGGAATTTCAAGTTGGAGACAAAGTTCTCTTGAAGGTCTCTCCTTGGAAAGGAGTAGTTCGCTTTGGTAAGAAAGGAAAGCTAAGTCCAAGATACGTAGAACCATTTCCAATAATCCAACGTATAGGACCAGTTGCCTATCGCTTACAACTACCAGAGGAGCTAGCTGGGGTACATGATGTATTTCATGTATCAAATCTCAAGAAATGTTTATCAGACGAATCAATAGTAATCCCTCTTCAAGACATCCAATTAAATGAAAAGTTGAAGTTCGTGGAGAAACCACTTCAGATAGAAGATAGAAAGATCAAGTTTCTCAAACACAAAAGACTAGTACTAGTCAAAGTCAAATGGGATTCAAAAAGGGGACCCGAGTATACTTGGGAGCTGGAATCGAAGATGAAGCGAAAGTATCCTCACTTATTTCAATAAATCTCGAGGACGAGATTTTAAATAAGGTGGGGAGAATGTAAGGACCTTAAAAAATGTCCCAAAATCGACCCGGAAGTAAAAACCCGGACCCTTGAAACCCTAATCCATATCAAAAATCAAGAAATCAAGATTCTTGGTCTTCAGGCGGGCCGCGTAAAGGTTAAGCATGGCCTTACGCGGGCCGCGTCAACCTTGAGTTGACTGGATAAGCGTTCCCGGTCCACGTGTCACCCACATGGCATGCCTACCAGTGACACGGATGCCCTAATCTACGAACTAGACCTCCACGCGGGCCGCGTAAGGGTAGAGCAAAGGTTCACGCGGGCCGCGTGAGACCCAAATTTCACCTATTAATAGAATGGGTTACGAGCAGTACACTGGTGTCGAAAATTCAGTTCAAAACTCAAAGTATACTGCTCAAAAGTCGAAAATAACATTCATAATAGCGAGGCGCTGCTACGATACAAGGTATTAACTTGATCGCTGCTACGATTTAATGTCCGATCGATTGAAAACTATCCGATGGATGTTTAAGTGCTGCCCACATTAGGGCCATACTTTGTCATTAGTCGTGAATTCGACGGATGTTTAAGTATAGCACTTTGTCATTCGTTGTGAGGGTTTTAATCTCGTGAGTTATCGTAAATGCTGTATTAGTTACTGACCTAGTTCGTGTGCATTGTTATTTAAATTAGGTTACAAGGCTAATCAGTAGGCTAAATTCTGCCCGTATAAATCTGCAATGTGAGTCATTCTCTTTTTATCAAATATTTTACAATACTCCATTTTCAAATGTTATAATTACAGGGATTAAGTCGTGGTTATCTTAAATCACTGGCTAGTGGGGTATTGTGCACATTACTAATTTCTCACTGTTAGGCTAATAAATCCTAACAGTGATAATCATCACTACTTGGTGAAGGACCCAATAGTGGTATGACCATCGTCACCAAGTGACACGGCGCCAGATAAAAATAAGATAGAAGCCATTGTAATCGCTCTTATGCTGTAATTTATAACTATGTGTCATTTTATCAAATTGAGTGACTCGCCAGTATTTCCCCGCTGATAAAATATTTTTAAAACATGTTTCAGGCGACCTGCTGTAAATCAAGGAAAACGTGCTACGGAGCACTAACAAGCTTGAAGAGGTGGCTCAGTTAAAATGAATAAACATGTTTTGTAAATCAGGGAATTTCCTTGTGAAATTCCTCTATTGTAAATTACGGGGCTTATCCCAGATTATCAAATAAAATAATCGGGCATTTTCAAATTTTAAAAGATCCTGTAAAATCTTCCGCTGTCGCATCAATTAATAAATACCACGGGTTCCTGTCCCGCGGCTCCTGACCGGGTCAAACCAGGGCTGGGGCCGTGACAATTGGTCCACATATATCACCTTGAATTCTTTCAAGAAACATTGGTGATTCCTTGTCAACTTTTAAGGACGAAGGCCTTGTAATTAGTTTTCCAAGTGAACAAGAGGTACATAGAGGCATTTTATCCGATTGGGGGATCTTTTGATATTTCAATGGATATCCATGTGTGTTTTCAATAATTCTTTTCATCATTGTAGATCCTGGATGGCCTAGTCTATCATGCCATAAGTTAAATGTCCAAGGATCACAAAAACTTTCTTTTACTGCTATATGTTCTTGAGGCACATTAATGTGTGTGTAATGCAAACCAGAGTGGAGCATTGGTAGTTTTTCCAGTATATGATCTTTGCTCATGATGTGCAAATATTTTTTATTATCAACAGTCCTTGACTGAGTATCATATCCATTATGATATATGTTTTTGAAACTCAACAAGTTTCTTGTTCATTTTGGGGAAAATAAAGCATTCTCTATTAAGAGCTTTGTACCATTTGGTAATATTAAATTAGCTTTTCCCACTCCTTCTATCAAGTTTGTAGGACCTGATATTGTATCAACGGTTCCTTTTGTTGGTTTCAACTCATAAAAATATTTCTTAGATTTAAGTATAGTGTGTGTGGCTCCACTATCCGCTATACATATATCTGCATCATTTGTCTGCTCTTGTGTTCCAATGGTATTCATTTTAATCTTGAAATATAAAGAGAAATAATAATAAGTGTATAACGAAGGCATTATGATTTATTTTTTAATAAGAAGTTTTTTTATTAGTTGAAAACGTTACATGAAAAGAAAGACTAATGAAACATAATAAAGATAGTTATAATAAAGGAAATTACATAATTGTTGCATATAATTATTATGGTTTAGCAACATTTGTTTCAGAGTTCCATGTCACTGGTATAGTCGGCGACATTCAGTTCGACGTTGATATCATTAAAACTATCCACATGGTTCATCTCCTTTTCTTTTTTTTCTTTTCTTTTGAGAGAGGCTTGGTAAAGTTCACATAAATGTGAAGGTGTACGACAAGCCTTTGACCAATGGTTTGTACTTCCACATCTAAAACAAGAAGTGCCATTGTTTTTGGACCTACCAGCTTCGTTCCTTTTGTTATATTGGTTGGAATTGGTATTTTGTGGAGTGTGGTAATTGGGGGTTCTTTGATTTCGACCACGACCGCGACCACGTCCACGACCATGGGAATTACCTCGGAAATTATTATTTCTTTTGAAGGAATAGTTGCGACCATTACCTTTACCAAAATGGCCACGGCCACAACCTCGTCCCCATTTTCTTCTAGAGTCTTTAGTATCATCATTAATAACAACATTTGCTTCTAGAATGGCTAATAATCCAGTGGGACGAGCTTGATGATTTTTCATTAGTAGCTCATTATTTTTCTCTGCTACGAGGAGAAATGAATTTAGATCAGAATATCTTTGAAACCTTTGCAACCAATATTGTTGTTGCAAGTTTATATTTGATGCATGAAATGTGGAGAAAGTTTTCTCCAACATATCTTCCTCTGTAACAGTTTGCCCACAGAATCAGAGCGTTGAGCATATCCTGAACAAAGCAGAGATGTATTCATTCACCTTTTTAAAATCTTGGAACCTGAGATTGTTCCATTCATCTCTAGGAGTGGGAAGTAAAACTTCCCTTTGATTATCAAATCTGCTTTTTAAATCTTCCCACAAAACGTATGGATCCTCAAAATTTGAATATTCAAATTGTAACATCTCATCAATATGTTTATGGAGGAAGACATCGGCTTTTGCCTTGTCTTGATCGCTACAATTATTCCACTCCGTTATCGTTTCCAAAACACCCATTTACTTGAGATGTCGCTTAACATGTGCCGTCCACGGCATATAATTTTCTCCGGTGATATTAAGAGCCGGGAATTCAATTTTTGTGATGTTTGCCATTTTGTTGCTAAACATAAATAAAATAAATATTAAAATCTAAATACTCATTAAAAATGAGATAACATACAGAGGTACAGCTATAAACAAATAAATGAATACATAAGTACTAAAAATATGAGGTGGAAGCTCATATATTAAGGTCGGCAACAATACTAATATTATGCCGGCGAATATTAAAACCGGGTGAATCATCTTCGAAATTTTTCTTGAATAACCTTGAGAAGAAGAGTGTTTGTTGTAAAAAAATGAGATTGATAATTGGTAATTTATATTGGTAAATTATAACCGTTTTGCAACGGTTATATTACCGTTTTATAGCCGTTATATAACGGTTGTATATATATATATATGTATGTATTTATAATAAATGATGAATTACAGAAATGTTATTTTATAAGATATAAAATTAGGATGCAAAATAATAAGAATAAAAATGTTAGTATACATAAATAAACGTAAACTCTAAATGAAATGTGAGCGTGTGTGTATAAATAAAAGTTAGTTGCGATAAAAGTAAAAGTTAGATGCATAATTAAATGTTAGATTGTTAGTAATCCCGTAGTTATGAAATATGTATATTAAAATATTCTTTTGTACTTAATTTTTTTCACAGTAAATTATAAAGTTAATGATGTGCTTACATTGCTTGTGATGGATATCTTTGGGCTTAAAGTCTTCTTTGATTAGGATATAAACGACTCGTGCAAATAACGTGTTATAATATAACAAGAATTAACACAAGATTAGTGCTAAAACTTTAAGAACTTTAGAAATGTTATAAGAGAAAGAAGAAGAGAATTGTATAACTTGTGAAAGTGTATACATGAGGTGCATTTTTTCTTCTACCTTGAGCTAGTATTTATACTACAAAAAGATTAACTATTTGGTAGACAAGATTAACAATTTAGTAGACAAAGCTATCCATAAGTTTGACAAAGAGTTCATCCACTTGCTTGGTAAATCTAGAGGTAAATCTTGATCTTCATGGTAAACCCTTTTGTAATATTCATAACACATACATGAATTTTAATAAGTTTATTTGTTCTGTCTTTTTTTTACAAATTTATGTTATGTAACTTGTTAAAATTTAAAATATAAAAATACAATATAAGTTTTTTTTAAGTTTATTTTATATATTTATTTTAATTGTTTTGTAATGGATTTTTTTTAGATTCAGTTTGGATAATCAAATCTGGATGTCATATGATTGAGGTTTATGGATCTTTGAACCAAATAAAAACCAATCTGGCTTTTCACAATGTCACACCCCGTCTGATTTCCCAGTGGGCCTGAACTTTGGGTTTATTTGTGACAAATTGAAATAGATGTTCACAATAACACAGTAGAAGTCTTGGGAGTATAAAATAATTATTAAAAATTATAATTGTCCGAAAGTTCATAAAATAATATACAGACCAAAGTGTATAAAAAGATATACAGGCGGATCGGATAGTAAATGATTACATAAAAAGACCATTAGGCTTCTTGCATGGAGTTGCAAATTCCACTTAAGCAATTACCGGGCAGCTTCCAGCCTATTTACGTACTTTGCAACCTGCGCTTAGTCTTTTGAAGATACGTCAGTTTTCACTGGTAAATACAAATAATCGACACATTTTGAAAATATTTCAAAATAATTTTATGCATCATATAGTATGAAAATTTTCTTCTTTCCACATAGTTGGGAATTAATTGGAGATACGTTTCAGTCAACGTATTTAATATAGGTTCATCTCCTTCCGCATAGTTGGGATTTGGAGATTCGGAATAATTAACGTCTCATAGTCGGACGGAAATTTTATCTCCTTTCCTCATAGTCGGGAATTAGTTAGAGATTTAAGATACGTTTCAGTCAACATATTTAGTATTGGTCCCTCTTCTTAGTTGGAGATTCGGGGCACGTCTCAGTCGACGTATAAATATAGGTCCCTTTCCTTCGACATAGTTGGAATTATTTGGAGATTTGGGACACATATCGTCTCATAGTTGGACGAAAATTTACACTTTCTCAACCATTCATTGGTGGGAACATGTGCTTTTAGCCTTCGTCTATTGAGCAATCAAGAGATTTGTATGATATGGTAGGAGCAATAAATGTAACATTTGAAGGAAAAATAATAAAATGGGATCCATAAAATCAATGATTATTCTTATGGCAGTGATATCGCCAAAATATATTTAGTTGCTTACTATTAGTTGATATCGGTACAGTATGATCGTTGGGAGATCTTAGAGGTCCCATGCATTAAACATTCATACTGGCCATGCATGAAAGCAATCTATGGCACACACTAACATACTGCCAATCATCATATGGTGCTTTTGTCATGCCAATTTTGGCACTATGATTGTAAAAATCAATGAAATAAAAATCAATATTGTGCTCTAGATGATCAGATGGAGAACTTATTGGCGAAATTTTGTCGGATTTATATAATTTAGTATACCCAGATGGGTTTGGATAATCGAGTTCCAAGGCTCGAGATTATATGCTTCAAGCAAGAACCAGAAAAAGTGATTCCTTTTTCTGCTAAATCTCCAGAATGAGAGAATATTGAATCAAAGAATAGAATTTTGTGCAAAAAGTGCACATATATCCTTGCCATGATGCAGCTTTCCATAGTTGTTGCTTTAATCAGCTAGTGAAATATCACCGGAGTGCCTATCGAATATGATAGACTTCAGATAAATGATATTGGGTTATCAAAGGAGTATCAAAAGAAATAGTAACTGGTGACGAGGTTTAGCATCCTCGTATCGGGGTCATCATCTCCAAAACAGTGTAGTTCACCATATGGAACTTCAAGCTACTCAATGGTAGAGATTATTGAGTCCGCGACCCATCATAGATGGTTTATCTCGTCCACGGCATCTTAGTGGCATTTGTAGAATATTCAGAAAATCAATAACTACTATACATACATATATATACATATATACATATATATGTATATATGTATATATAAGAGTAGTCATACGTTCGGGTCTAGACTCAGAGTTCTTAAGGAATCTGCACTTGTAATATTTGAGACTAGACACAAAAGGCTAGTGTCTAATTCACTCAAATTGTAGCTTTGATACCAACCTGTCACACCCCGATTCCCGGTGAGCCCGGACGGGTCGTGACGGTTGGGTAACAGTATCACAATATAATAATGCAGCGAAAGTATTAGAGTAAAAATATTCATTTAGTGAAATTCTGAATATATAATAAAAGTTGTACAAGCGTTTCAGTATAAGCCCACAGGCAGGATCTAATAAACAGAGCTTTAGACATTATAGTTCTTAAGCTTGAGGAGTTGCAAATTCCTTTACCTTCATTCTAGCCGACCGGGATTCCCAGCCTAATAGTAAGTTTCGGTACCTGAGGTTCAATCTTTTGAAAATACATTAGCTTTCGCTGGTAAACACAATTAACTGGCTCGTTTTGAAAATAGTTTTTCAAAAAGAGTTTTATACATAGAGAAAACTCGTAGGTAATCTTTTAATATTTCTTGGGATTCTTTCTTGTCACCAGATTTACATACTTGTCATACAATGGGAACCGGAGATCAAAGCCAGTCATTTTCAGTGCTATAATGATTAAGGTACACACCAAAGTTGAATAAAACGTGTCTTACAGTTGGTATGCCTACCCCTACACGCTATTCCGTTTGGCCATAATAGTTAATGAGTCGGGACGCCCAGACACGATACCAATAATCCCCAATTGTTTTAGTTATCAAGTAAAACGGATTAAACCGGGTTCTTACAATTATGAGCAGTCATAGTCGACTCATTTATGTAATACCCACTCCAAGTGGCGTATTCGCCATACCCCAAGTTTAAAAACAAAAAGAGTATTTACCTTTTGCTAGCTTCCAATCAAATATGATTATATTTAGCAAAAGCTGCAAGTAAAAGTATTATTGACCCAAGTCCGATTATCTGGGGGGTTCTATAGTCTGGAATGAACAGAATTATTATCTGTTAGAATGTATACGGGTAAAAGGTTAGCACCTTTAGATATGACCCGTTACTTAAGAATACGTTCGCTAGATTAAATGTAGATTACACAGAATGTGGTTTATACCTATCTGAGTGCAATGACTCATTGGATAAAGGTTATTTAACCAAGCATTCTGATTTGGAGTGGTTTTGAAGTATTTAGACCCGTTACGCTTAAATTATACGAACTAGGTTCATATAACTAGTTATGTGCGTAAAAGCAGGTTCAGAAGACTAGATAGGTCTTATGACAAGTCTAAGGTGTCAAAACACTTTTCATAACATTATATGTTCTGTTTTGAAGTCAGAATATTGATCATTTTGGTTTGAAAACCATTTCTTTAGTTTTTAAGACAAGAAGGGCATAATTGTCCTTTTATAAAATATAAGTTCTAGACTTTTCGTATAACCTATCAAACAACATGACCAAGAGGTATAACTTCTAAGGGTTATACCATATACTAACATGGTCATAATATCAGTTCTAAACAAGTCCTAACGTTGACCAAACGGGTCAGAATCGAAACTCAAACCAAAAGTCAAACTGCTTGACTTTCGATATAGAATTGAACTCTAAACAAGAAATGATGAGTTGGACATGTTTAGAAATGTCCTAATATGTTTTATAAACTGATATGATGTCAAAACTTAAGGTTTTGATAGTTAAAAACTTAATTAGCGAAATTCGCCAAGTTTATATTTTTGACCATCTATTTAATATAAATGCGACTCGTCATTTCGCCTACTTAACGTGATCTTTAGAAGGAATGATCCCAGGGGATTATAACCTTCATTATTACGATCACGTAGCCATGTTCGAATTGAACTTTGGCTTGACCATAATGGTAATAACCGAAAGTCAAACAGAAAGTCAAAATGTTTGACTTTTGGCTAATAACTAGCCTATAAAATAAAATAGACTACGAAGGAATACTTACTTGTATTCCAGAAGAAGATTAATCTCAGAGGGGAGGCTTCTTTTTTATCAGAAACACTCCCAGAGCAATAGAGAGGAAGATTGAGAAAATGAGCAAGTTGGAAGTTTACACAAAGGTGCTATTTATAGTTGTATGATCATCACAAGATGTTGCCATGTGTTAAGGATAGTTCTAGGATGTTAGCAGGTGTCTAGTGATGTGTCAAGACCAGGGAAAGAGTGGCAAAATCGAGCTAGGTGTCAAGTTTGGAAGTTATGCTTGGAGACCAAGCATAAAACTGCCAGTGAGCTCCCTTACGGAACGTAAAGGTTGATCGCTTACGGTCCATAAGGACCTCAACGCACCAACATTTTATGCTACTTACGGTCTGTAAGCCCCATAAGCTTACGGTCCGTATGAGGTTGCCAGGAATTGAATTTTGAGATTTTACATCTCTAATCCTTGGACTTTGATTATTTTTGCCATTTGGCGATTATAGTCCATCTCCTTCTTCATAGTTGGGACAGTCGAGATCCGGGATGCATTTTAGTTAATGTACAATAATAGTTTCTCTCCTTCCCAGAACCGGGATCAGTAGGAGATACGAAACACGTTTCAAAGAACGTACAATATAAGTCCTTCCTACTTCCACATAGTCGGGTATCAAGCGAACAAATGCTTGCGCAAGGGTACCTTAACTTATTCGCGTGTCCCACCTCAGAATATACTCCCGTATCAAGATTCCCTAGATTCAGTCTTACAGGTGAATATACTATATTGATATCTATACTCTGGGTTAGTGCGAGACCTTGAGAGCTCAGGTATGAACTACCGTTCAGTCAAAGAGATGAAGGCTCGACTTTAGGTGTGTCCCACTCAGGGATCTTCTTTACAACTACATTTGATATATATCTTTTGATGTTTTCTCAATTTTTATGCAGAGGGTAAGCTTTAAGCGCATAAAGTATTATACGAGGTCTAGGCCATTGCTTCCGCAATGTAAGAAGACCAGGTATAATACCCCAGATATCAAACAGTCTAAAAACCTAGTATCTCAGAATCAAGCAATCTCTCAAACAAGATTTTGGTGGTTACCCATATATGCGAGAGATGTTACTCACGAGATAAGTAAGTTTATTGATATTTAGGTTTATATCTCGAAATCAATTGACTAAATGTGTAAAAACCTACTGGCATATCATCAGTGAGACCGTTTATCACATATGACTTTCCATTTCCTTAGCGTACTCTGATTGTCTACTAATGTACTATCATTTCATCTTTTTACACAAAACTCTTTTTCATTTTCTCATGTTTTTGGCTTTTTCAAATTTTTAAATGTTTTTGTATTTTCAGAAATTCTTACTCCCCCTAAAATTCAAAACATTTAAAGAAAATTTGACAACCAGATGCAGATAACTTCATCTCGCCATCAACTTTCTGCAACAACATGCTGTGTTTTGTATAAAGTACCCCCATGATTTACAACACACTGATTTTTAACAATGTTAAAACCATTTTCAATTGTGAAATAATCATGTTTGTTTAACCATGAGGGTTTCGGCATATTCAATCAACAATTTTTTTTGACAAAATTTAAAAACAACCATGTTTTTTTCATTTTTCAATTTTTGACAGAATAAAAACATATTTTTGGTTTTTAAAATTTTCTATCTTTAGGGTTTTTGAAATATGGTTTATTTATGTACAGAAACAAACAAACTCCTTGTATTCAGTTGTAGGATCCGCAGCCTCCTCCTGTGCCAGGCTGCTCCTTTGTTCACTTTGACAATCATCCATCTTTTGGAGCACCTGCACATTCAAATAATTCGATCATTTGAACAATGCAACCCAAGCCTGTTTAAACTCAGGTTGCTAAACATAAATCTTTCCAGGTAAAACTGGATAGTTTCGTTCATTCTTCTCAAAGACATCTTCATTTCGATTATCACTCACAGAAGTTTGTTTCTTTACCACCCAAGCTTGTCCTTTCAAAACATTCATTCAATAAAATTTTGAATCATTTTGAATGTTTTGTTTTGACAAATCATTTTTAGGTTTCCAGATTTGTTTTGGTTCTGAAACATTTTCTTTCTGTTTCCAAATCTGTTGTAACCAACCTTGGGTGTCTTTGATTTTGGTTTCCAAGTTTGTTTTGATTCAAACTTGGTTGATTTCTGTGTTTCAACATTTCTTCTCTTGTCAACATCAATAGGTTTCAGATTTGGACACTTGCGACTAAGATGTCCAATTTGATCACACTTAAAGCATGTTCTCTTGGAAACATCTTTAACATGTTGTTGTTGCTTTTTCTTTTGAGCATAGAACTCTTCATTAGACTGTCGTCTAAATTGGAGTTCTTTCTCTTCTTCAGAACTTGTTCCGTGAACAAAGTTCGTCTTTTTCTGAAAATTTTTCTTTTCAAAATGTTTTTGATTATTTTCTTCTTATAACCTAACCCAGCCTTCATATTTTTCTTCTTGTAACTAGGTTTGCTCTTGCTCTTTCTAGCAAATTTTGAAATTTCAGACTTTTCAATTTCTACCAATTTGAACACTTTATAAATCTTATATGAAATCACATTCTGAATCAGGAATTCAACATCTGAGAATAAGTTGTCCGATCCAATCATGGTCTAAACCAATCCTTTTGAATCATCATTCACAACTTTCTCAGATTTTCAATTTTTCAAATAACTTTCATGAAAACTTCCCTCATTTTCATCTTGTGACTCAGACTTATCTGTTTTGGTAGACTCCTCTGTCAAAACGCTTTCAACAACCTTACCTACCACCTCTGAATCATCAAGATCATTAGATTTGGAGTAAGTCACATCGATGTTGTCAGGTAATTGGTCAACCATGTTAATTGCTTTTTCCACCTTTTCACCATTATAGAATGTATTATTATCCTCCAACGGTGGTGGAACTTGATGGTATTCTGACCCAATTCCCTTTTTGTTCTTTTTTGACTCTTTACCATCCGGTGTGATGTTGAAAATACGTTCCAAAATATATGAAGAAGCATGATAACTTTGAAGTTTATTAACCAATTTTTCTTTTTCAGCCAGTTCTTGTTTCAGTTTAGCAACTTTATCAATGTAGTTATTTAAAACCTTTTTCTTTCCTTCATATTTGGCTTCAAGAAATGCTGTTGTTTCTTGACATGCTGACAATCTATTATCCAAACTTGTTACTTTACTTTTCAAAATTTCATAAGCTTCTTTTACTGTATGATATGACAATTTCATTCCATCATATTCTTTTTGCAACTCTAGAATAGTTTTATCTTTTGGAATACATTCGTTGCATTCAGCTAAACACTTATGTTTTAAAATTTCGTTTTCTTTTTCAAAAGTCTGTGTTAACTTTTCATTTTCCTGTTTCAAAAACTTTTCACTTTCTAACATTTCATTACATTTATCTTTGAAAATCTTTTCAATTATAGTAAATTCAATATCTCTGGATCTTAGATTATTATCCTTTTCAATACAAGCCTTGCACATCTCCATGCATTTCTTGCACCGTTCATTAATTTTATGATCAGATTTATCTAATATTTCAGAAGATTCAGATTGAGTTTTTACCTCAGCACTAGACACCGTGTCTTCTTCTGCTTTCTGTCCTTCCTCGACCTTCTGTTGTTTCTCAACAAATTTTTCTTCTGTCTTCACATCGGATTTCTTCACTTCATCCACCAACTTCTTGCTTTCAACCACAATCTCCTCCCCTGTCTTCTTCTTCTTTTCCAAACTTGCATAGATCACCTTGTTGATTTCTTCTTCGACATTTTCTCTGTAGCGTGGAATCTCTTTAAGCCCTCAACACCAAACATCCATAGTTGGAATTGCAGCCACCAAGGTGTCAAAATTCACCTCATCAGGGTCAACTGTCAGATTACCTTTCGGATCAACATAAGATGCTTTCTCTATGTCCCATCTTCTTGCCTGACTTGCTTCTTTGTAGGCATCATATACATTATCCAAATAACCTCTTGCTTCTTCTTCCTCTCGGCTTCTTTTGATCTCAGCCATCAACAACCATTTTTGTTCTTTTCTCTCTTCTTTGATATACTTTCCCCAGCCAAATCCTTCATCCTCTTGAGGTAACATACTTGGTCCGGAACACTCATCCTGAATCGTCAACATAACTTGTTTCTTCTCTTTAGACGATCCTTCTTCAATCTGCTTTCTTGTTGGGTGTTCATTATTTCGATGATAAATACCTTTCTTGTAATAATAATCATGAAACGGATTCACACTATCATCAGTTTTGTTGTTTGTGCATTCCCTTTTGAAGTACCCCTTTTGTTTACATTTAAAACATGTAACTTTAGCTTTATCAAAACCTATCTTCATGTCAGTGCCTTCCAAGCACTTTCTTCCTGTATTCTCCATGTCGCAACCCCCGATCCCTAATCCCAGGGAATGGGCGGCCGCAAGCCAGTTTCGGTGGTATCGCGTATTGTCTAATTTGGCAGCGGAATTTTTCATCAGGACCGTAGTTAGGAAATATTTGATCAGAGTAAAATACCACATTTCCATAATATTAAACATATGGGATAAACCCAAGTTCATAGTACACACGTTTTTATAGGAATAAATCCTATTTTATTTAATAAAAACATCTATTTTATTTTAGGTAACTTTATTGCCACTTTTCCAAGCCTTCAGTGCTGTACAACTGGCTTCTATTAGGCTTTCACAGTTTGTTACCTGAAACGCATTTTAAAAATATTTGTCAGTGGGAAATACTGGTGAGTGAATCCCAATTTAATCAAGTTTAAATAAAATCCCATTGTACAGTATTGAGGGCGATCTCGCAATTACATTTGTTTCCAAGTTATACCAATTAACATCCATGGTACTGTCAGACCCGACTTGTGGAAATGTTACTCCTTGACCAGGTGGTAACAAATTTTGTATACAAAACCCCAACATACTCATGATAATTGTATTCTTACAAATACTCAATAACTTCTTAATATACATTTAATTGTATGAGGTTTTGTAAAAACAATTCACAAAAAGGTTTACAAAAAGCGGATCAACTCACATTGCTGTCTTAGATTTCCCGTAAGGGTTTCCTGAGAATTATCTATAATTTACACAAATGCACACGCGTTAGTATAATAACCCATTTTAACATTAGTAATACCCTTCCCGAGACGGCATTCCAACGACTATGTCGGGCAGAACCACGACAGCCGTTACGAAACCCTAGATCAATCGGGCAGCGTATCTAATACGTATCCAGGGGTTATAATACTTACAACGGAGCAGGACTTCGCTATTTAAGGGGTATAATACCCGAGTATTATGCCTACAATTCAGAATTTAGAGAAAGAAAACGTTTCTGAGCGATTTCGACTGAAGATCCGATGGCTTCTATATACAGGTGCTGAGTTTGGGTTCTACGCGGCCCGCGTAAGAGAAGACAAGGGCCTACGCGGCCGGCGTCAACTCAAGTCAATGCTGTAGCATGTCCGGGTCAGCTACTAGACTTGCCACGATGATGACACGTGTCATCACCGGGCTGCGCCACCTTTTGATCTTACCCGGCACGCGTAAGAGTTGGGGTGAGGCTTAAGCGGCCCGCCTCAACTCAAAAAATCAGATTTTTATTTATTTTTTATAATATTTAGGGTATTCGGGCCCGTTTTCACGTATGGGGTGTATTTTTGGACATATTGGAATATTTTAAATATTTTTAGGGTGTCGGAAAATATTCAGGGGTGTCGGTTTTCTTGAGGATTGTTATATCCTCCCCACCTTGTTTTAGAGCTCGTCCTCGAGATCTACTGGAATAAGTGTGGATATTTCTTTTGCATTTCTGATTCAAGCTCCCATGTGTACTCCGGTCCTCTTCTGGAGTCCCACCTCACTTTGACTAGAACTAGTCTCTTATGCTTGAGGTTCTTGACTTTCCTGTCTTCAATTTGTAGAGGTCTTTCTACAAACTTGAGTTGTTCATTTACCTCTATATCCTTAAGAGGTACCGTTAGTGACTCATCGGCTAAGCATTTCTTGAGATTTGATACATGAAATACATCATGTATTCCTGCCATTTCCTCTGGCAGTTGTAGCTGATAGGCTATAGGTCCTATTCTTCTAATAATCTTAAAAGGTCCAACATACCTGGGACTTAGCTTTCCTCTTTTGATGAATCTTACCACTCCTTTCCAAGGAGATACTTTTAACAATACTTTATCTCCTACTTGAAATTCTAAGGGTTTTCGTCTGTTATCAGCATAGCTCTTCTGTCGATCACGTGCTGCTTTTAGTCGTTCTTTGACTTGAATAATTTTGTCGGTTGTTTCCTGTACTATCTCAGGTCCAGATAGTTGCTTCTCCCCAATTTCTGCCCAACAGACTGGGGTTTGGCACTTTCGTCCATAAAGTGCTTTGAATGGTGCAACATTGATACTCGTGTGATAACTATTATTATAAGAAAATTCTATTAAAGGTAAGTGATCATCTCAATTACCTCCGAAATCAATTACACAAGCTCTAAGCATGTCTTCCATTGTTTGGATTGTTCTTTCGCTTTGTCCGTCCGTTTGAGGATGATAAGCTGTGTTTAGATTTAACTTGGTTCCCATTGCCTTTTGGAAACTTGACCAAAAATGAAAGGTAAAACGACTATCTCTATCAGAAACAATTGATAAAGGTATTCCATGTAAAGAAACGATTTCATTTACATATAATTTAGCTAGCTGTTCCATACTGAAAGTTTCTTTCATTGGTAGGAAATGAGCTGACTTGGTTAGCCTATCTACAATCACCCAGATTGTATCATTTCCTTTCTTTGTTTTGGGTAATTTGGTAACAAAATCCATTGTTATTAATTCCCATTTCCATACTGGCATTTCTAACTGTTGCAATAGACCTGAGGGTTTCTGATGTTCAGCTTTAACTTGTGAACAAGTTAAACATTTAGAAACATAGGTTGCTATGTCCTTTTTCATTCCTATCCACCAAAAATTCTTTCTTAAATCCTGGTACATTTTATCATTTCCTGGGTGCATTGTATACTTAGACTTATGGGCTTCTTCTAATATAGGATGACGTAGATTTCCTAATTTAGGTATCCACATTCTCTTCTTATGGAATCTCCAAATTCCATCTGTTCCTTGTTCTAATTCCTTAATCATACCTTTTAATTTTTCAGTATCTTCCTTGATTACTGATTCTTGGGCTTCTCTTATCTGATCATTTAAATCTACTTGCAGATTTAATTTAAGAGAACGTACCCTTTTTGGTTTTTCATGATACTTTCGGCTTAAAGTATCTGCCACTACATTCGCTTTTCCTTCATGATACTGGATATCACAATCATAATCACTAAGCATCTCCATCCATCGTCTTTGTCTCATATTTAACTCCTTTTTCCCGAAAACATACCTTAAACTCTTATGATCTGTGAATATGGTAAACTTACTACCATAAAGATAATGTCTTCAAATCTTAAGGGCAAAAATTATAGCTCCTAATTCTAGATCATGGGTTGAATAATTCTCTTCATGATTCTTAAGTTGTCTAGATGCGTAAGCTATAACCTTTAGGCATTGCATCAACACACATCCATAACCTAGTTTGGAAGCGTCACAATAAACTACAAAGTCTTCAGTTCCTTCTGGTAACGCTAGTATGGGTGTATGGGTTAATCTTTGCTTAAGAATTTTAAATGCTTCTTCTTGTTTTGATCCCCATTCGAACTTAATGGATTTACAAGTTAACTTAGTTAAAGGAATGGCTATTCTAGAAAAATCTTGAATAAATCTTCTATAATATCCGGCCAATCCTAAGAAACTTCTAACCTCGGTTGGTGACTCAGGGGTTTTCCATTTAGTAATCGCCTCGATCTTTGTGGGATCCACATGAATTCCTTCATGATCAACTAAGTGTCCAAGAAACTGTACTTGCTCTAACCAAAACTCGCACTTTGAAAATTTAGCGTACAACTTTTCTTTTCTTAATAGACTTAAAAGTGCGTGCAAATGCCTTGCATGATCCTCTTTACTTTTAGGGTAAATTAGAATATCATCTATAAAAACAATTATGAATTTATCCAAATATGGCATACATATTCGGTTCATCATGTCCATAAATGCGGCAGGGGCATTGGTTAAACCAAATGGCATGGCAGTAAATTCATAATGACCATACCTTGTTCTAAATGCGGTTTTAGGAGTGTCCTCTTCCTGTACCTTTAATTGATGATATCCTGACCTTAAATCGATTTTAGAGAAAAATCGAGCTCCTTGCAGTTGGTCATACAGATCATCGATTTTTGGTAATGGGTACCGGTTCTTAATTGTGACCTTGTTTAATTCATGGTAATCAATGCACATACGCATCGATCCGTCCTTCTTTTTAACGAATAAAATCGGTGCTCCACAAGGTGATGAGCTTGGCTGTATGAATCTCTTCTCTAATAATTCATCTAACTGTTTCTTCAATTCCTGCATTTCGGCGGGTGACAAACGGTAGGGTGCTTTGGCAATTGGTGCTGTTCCTGGTAGCAGATGAATTCTGAATTCAACTTCTCTGTCTGGCGGTAGTCCTGGTAATTCTTCTGGAAATATATCTGAAAACTGAGATACTACTGGAATATCTTTTAATTCTTTTCCTTTAGTGTTAGTGATTATAGAAATCAAATACACTATAGATCCTTTTCTTATATAGCTTGCAGTTTTCATCACAGAGATGAACTTCGTGGATCTAGATGGTTTATCACCTTTAATTGTGATCTTTTCACCTTTTGGTGAATTTACTTGGATTGACTTTTGATCACATAAAATGCTGGCTTTATTGGCTATTAACCAATCCATTCCTAATACAATATCAAATCCTGCCAGATTCATTGGGTAAAGATTTGCCATATACTTTTGGTTTAAAATTTCTATTCTTGCTCCCTGTAGGATTTCAGAAATCCTAACGGTTTCTCCATTAGCTGTTTCTACTAGACATTCTTGTGGTAG
This sequence comes from Helianthus tuberosus, assembly GCA_030545235.1. Lineage (NCBI taxonomy): Eukaryota > Viridiplantae > Streptophyta > Magnoliopsida > Asterales > Asteraceae > Helianthus > Helianthus tuberosus. The sequence continues at coordinate 202,085,994 of CM060351.1, read as the reverse complement.
TTTAGTTAATGACTGATTTAGAAGTTTGCAAAATGAAGTATTAATAAAACTTTGGTTTGCACCAGAGTCAAATAATACTTTAGCAAAAACATCATTAACTAAAAACGTACCAGCTATCACGTCTGGAATCATCTTGGCTTCATCTGCAGTTAGAACGAATGCTCTAGCATTTTTAGTGTTCTTGTTGTTCACAGCTGGAGCCAATTTCGGACAATTCGGCTTGATGTGACCTTTTTCTCCACAGTTGAAGCACAATCCATTACTGGATTTTCTCCTGCAATCTTCTTCCTTGTGTCCTGGCATCTTGCAGAAGTTGGAAAGAATGGAGCATTTTCCCGAATGCTTTTTCTTGCAGACCTTGCAGAATGGTGCAGAGGTAGAACCTATATTCCTACGATTGTAATTCCCATAACGGAATTCTTGAGTAAGCCTTTGGGTTAGGTTTCTCCTCTGGTCTTCTTCCCTAGTACGGATTAACTCATATGTCAAGGTATTGGCTAGTTCTACAGCTTCTTCTATAGTTTGAGGTCTAGCTGCCTTGACTACATGTCTAATCTCTCCAATTAATCCCCATATGTAACGGGAGATTAGCACTGGTTCAGGTGATGCAAGGGTTGGTACTATTCTAGCATATTCAAAGAATGTGGTAGTATAACCCTTACTATCTACCCCGGTCATCCTAAGGTTCAAAAACTTATTCGCTATCTGTTCCTTTTCATTGGGAGGGCATAATTTCCTTTCTACCGTATTTTTAAATTCTTCCCATTCCATGTTGTATACCTTATCACTTCCTCTTGATTGGAGGATAGTGTTCCACCATTCTAAGGCTGAGTTTTTAAACAGATTAGAAGCAAACATTATTTTGTCTTCTTCAGCACACTTACTTATTTTTAAAACAGCCTCAGTCTTTTCTATCCAACGTAGAGCTGCAATGGGTCCTTCATTGCCCGAGAATTCTATTGGTTTGCAGGACCAGAATTCTTTGTAAGAACAACCATAAGGCATGGTTCTTCTTCTTTTGGGAATGGGCGCTTGAAGTACAGGGCCATTGTTCACGCTGTGTTCTAGTTCAATAGGTCGCTTACTGCTATGTTTACTTTTATTATTCGCTTCTTAAACCGTTTGAATAATAAATGGCATTGCATCTATAATTCCTTGTGCCACTATGTGTTGAACGGCGCTATTATCCATTTGGTTTCCATTGTTATTGATGCTTGGATTCTCATTAACCAAGTTAATGTTACTCTGGTTATCGTTATTCAGATTTCTTTGATTTCCTTCGTCGGCCATCTGAATTTTAAACATTTACCCCGTATTAACATCACAGAATAATATTTAATATAGTCAATCACATAACACGCAATTTAGCCAAAAGCGTCGATCATTGCGACTTTACTCTATTCATCTACTATGCATCTATTACACACCAGTACTGAAATAAAAATTACAATACAAACTGAAATAAATAATAGTAGGCATCCGTACACACATATTTTATTATTATATTACTACTACCGTCTCTACTTTCACATTCACGGATATGGATTCATCCAGAAATCCATATTGCGCTCGTCATACTTCCAGACGAGTCGCTCTCCCACCTGTCTCATTCGTTCACTACTCTCTAGAATTTCCTCACTGAATATCCTAAGTTCTTGTACGTTTTCTGCACTCATTGGGGGTGCAGGTTCTAGGACTGGGTTCAGAATCTGGGGTGCGGGTTCCTGGTATGAGGGTGTAGGTGCCTGGAATCGGTAAGGATCTTCTAAAATCTCCCTAATGTATTCATCGTGGTAATAGGGATCTAAAGGATTCATACCTGGGTAGGCTCCTAAGTTCTGCATGGGTGTGTCTTCATGTATCGGGTAGCGTTGCACATAGTCCCTAACGTCATCACACCAGGGGTCGTAATTTGGGTCTAAGGGGTTTGGTGCTGGCACCCTAGGGATTTCTTCTAGGTTGAAATCATGCATCTCTATTTGGTTTTCAGGGTTTTATATCTCCATCGGTTGGTCAGGGATTGGTGGTTATGGTTGGGGTGCTATTATTTGCTCCAGATTAGGGTCAGCTGCAGTGGTTGCTAAGATGTGGATGTTGGCTATACCCCTATTAAGCATATCATGGGCATAGGCATCTGTCTCTCTCTTGGCTGCTGCTATTACCATCTGGTCTTGTAACTTTTCATACGTTTTCTACGCTCGTGTGCCCCTCTACTGAACCATCCCCTCTTATTCTGAGGAAATGGCTCTTCTGACTGAGCCTTAAACACAAAGACTCCTTCTTCCGTATCAGCAGAGTACCCTGAGAGGGCAGGCTGAGAAGAGGAGGTGCCTTCGCTTCTAGGCGAACCAGACAATTGACGGTACGCGTCAGATGGTCCTTGGTCGCTCATACTTTAAACTAACAAATAGTCAAATAAAACATAGCAATAAAATACAATTATGCACGTATTTCCATAATTTATTTCATAACAGATTGAATTTTTATATCAGCAGAACACTTATGTGGCTGAATCAGTGGCTTAGCTCTGATACCACCTTCTGTCGCAACACCCGATCCCTAATCCCAGGGAACGGGCGGCCGCGAGCCAGTTTCGGTGGTATGGCGTATTGTCTAATTTGGCAGCGGAATTTTTCATCAGGACCATAGATAGGAAATATTTGATCAGATTAAAATACCACATTTCCATAATATTAAACATATGGGATAAACCCAAGTTCATAGTACACACGTTTTTATAGGAATAAATCCTATTTTATTTAATAAAACATCTATTTTATTTTAGGTAACTTTATTGCCACTTTTCCAAGCCTTCAGTGCTGTCCAGCTGGCTTCTATTAGGCTTTCACAGTTTGTTACCTGAAACGCGTTTTAAAAATATTTGTCAGTGGGAAATACTGGTGAGTGAATCCCAATTTAATCAAGTTTAAATAAAATCCCATTGTACAGTATTAAGGGCGATCTCGCAATTACATTTGTTTCCAAGTTATACCAATTAACATCCATGGTACTGTCAGACCCGACTTGTGGAAATGTTACTCCTTGACCAGGTGGTAACAAATTTTGTATACAAAACCCCAACATACTCATGATAATTGTATTCTTACAAATACTCAATAACTTCTTAATATACATTTAATTGTATGAGGTTTTGTAAAAACAATTCACAAAAAGGTTTACAAAAAGCGGATCAACTCACATTGCTGTCTTAGATTTCCCGTAAGGGTTTCCTGAGAATTATCTATAATTTACACAAATGCACACGCGTTAGTATAATAACCCATTTTAACATTAGTAATACCCTTCCCGAGACGGCATTCCAACGACTACGTCGGGCAGAACCACGACAGCCGTTACGGAACCCTAGATCAATCGGGCAGCGTATCTAATACGTATCCAGGGGTTATAATACTTACAACGGAGAAGGACTTGGCTATTTTGGGGGTATAATGTCACACCCTGGCTTTGCGGAAGCGTGGTTAATTTTGGTGTGACTTCTTAATACCATAGCTTGACCATAACAAGCTATATGAATTAAAACATGCAAGATCATCCATTAAGTTTTGAAAACAAAATACAGCACCACTGTTTTAACCAACACTCATAACCTTGTCCAACAGACATTGCAAACTTAAACATAATATAAACATGGTTTAAGGACTGTGTCTTGTCCAGGAAAGAGACACATCCCCTAAACCCCGGATGACCTCGGAAACTAGTGCAGCGGAAAACATGCCATACCGTGCCAGATCTCGTTGATTTCCTGAAATACATGTAAGTTGGAAAATCAACAATAATGTTGAGCGAGTTCATGTGCAAGTGAGTAAGTAAAAACACTTGTAAGTATAAAAGTTCCCTGGTATGTAGCAGTGTAAGAGGACTTGTGATCACCAATGGTTTGCAAGGCCATTAGCATGTTGTGAAATGCAAGTAGGAAGATTCAAACCTAGCGTATTTGGCGTTGGGGCACAAAGTCACCACCTGGTCCATTATGCGGGCTCAGGGGTTGGGCTCGCTACACCCAGATAGATCTACCGCTTAAGTCCCTCGGTGTTCTAACTACCCATTCACATGATCTAAAACCTCCTTACGTTAATCATACCATGTATAAAGTACTTGTAAACAAAGTAACATGTATTTCACCCCCGCAGTTAAGGAAACTGAAAACAGTTAGAGAAAAGGGGGACATGAACTCACAGTCGGTGCGTCTCTACCAAGTGTCTCCGAATCTGAAAGCTGTGCGACGACCTACAAGTGCTAATTCTATTAGACGGATGGCCGTGCCTTAGCTTTATTGTTTAAGTTTTGGAAATAGTTAGACAACTATTTCGTGTTTACATTCTGTATACACTTGGTAGTTAATTTCCTTCCCAAGGATGGGGGATACAATACATGTGCGTAAGTTACGTTTTATCAATCGTGTGGTAATGTAATTACCGGTGTAACTTATATTGTTATGGTGAAAGCGTTCGCAAAGTTCTGGGATCATTAACGCTTGTAAATATTATTTTTACTCTAAAATAATATTTATGTATTTTCACAAAATAATCATAAACAGTGTTGTGACAAAATATATTTATCACGTTAATATTTGTGAAAATCCCACCTCCGAATATTTAATAAATAAAGTCCTGGCGAAATTTATGTTTCGAAAACATGTCAAAAATAGTTCTAACACTTGTTGCGTAAATAATTCTAAGTGTTAGGTTTTTAGAAAATTTCGCCAGAGTTTCCTCTGTAACTGGAGGTGGCCACGCTTTCAAGCGTATCATTTTCTTTTAACAAATCCATTCAACAACTTCTTTATTCAATCAAACAATTTCCAACACATCAAACTGGTCGACAAGTATGTAAATCGCATAATCACATGAACTTGCAGTTTTTCCGAATCTATAGTGTAAATCCCCTTTATATATGTAGATCTTTATATAAAGTAACTTTAATCTCATAAAAACCTCGTGTTTAGAGAAATCCGTCTTTACAACTTCTAGTAACAAGTGACAAATCTACTTCTTTGTCGGATCTTTTTGTTTCACAAGTGTTTACACACTTGTGGTTTATAAAATCATGTTTGTTAGTGTAAGATCCTTTCTTTAAAATACATGGTTTCTTAAATGTGTGGTCCTTCAAAAATACCACTTGCAGATACGTAGATCCGCTAGTTTTAAACTCCATTGTACAAGTTAAATTACTTTTACACAAATAAAATATTTCTACACAAGTTCATGTATCTTGTGTGGTAGAGTTTCGCCTCTTAACCCTTGTGGTAACCAAAAAACGAGCTTATGTGAAGATCCATGATCTTACAAAGTCGGGTTAACCGATGATCCGAGCTACCACATCATAGATCGGGTCTCAAAAATCTCATATTCCAAATACTACATCTTTTACACAAGTTACAAGCTATTAACCACCACTTTTCACATTTTTAGTAGACTTTAAAGCTTCCAAATGTAAGTTAACGATATTTAACCGACAAAATTCCTTTTAACCACTTTAGATATGTTCAAGAACAAGTTTTAAGTGTTATACCTCTAGCTCTAAGCTAGGGAAGATTCTTGATGAAAATCGCGTGGATAAAAGCTAACGGTAGAGGTCCTTCGCGTTCCGTTTGTTCCAGAGCTCCTAATACGTGATCCTTAACGCGTGTGTGATGATGGAATGGAATGATCAAGGACCAAAAATGTGGTGGTGGGGTGTGGGGTGTTCGGCCGAAGGTTTAGAGAGCAAGAGAGAGTGTAATGTTGTGGAGAGTTTGTGATGAAAGATCTTGTGAGTTAAGGTTGGTACTTATAGGCAATTTATGAGAGTTTTGTCCAATGGAAAATATGTCCCCAAGATGCTTAGCAATCTAGATTAGCCAAATCAACAAGTACCATGTGTGTCCCCATGGTTTTGGGGCCGGTTATGAGAAGGGGTGGGGGGTTGGTTCGATTTAAACTAGATAGTTAGGGAATGGTTATGTTAAACCAAGTTAAGTTAAGTAATTAACCCCGTTACTAATATGTTACACGTTATGGCGGGTGTTAGGGTAATCAGGGACCCTAACTGGCTCAGAAAAATATAATTAGTGAAAATAGTAATATTTTCATGTTCCGGGTAAAGTCCGGGTGTCCGGTTGGATAGTAATCCGTTAAAGCGTTACAAAAGCTTTAAAGTGTCGTTATTAACATTTTTAGTGACACAATTTGTTTTCCCGACACTTTAGAAAGTGTCTAGTGTTATTTTCTCATGTTCTGGCACTTTACTAGTCAGCTAGAAGCTGGATTAATTATTAAAGTGCTGTGTTTGGTACTTAAAGTACGTTTTTGGCACATCCGAAACAGTGTATCTTATTCCTAGAGACGCAGTATCACAACCCTTATATCCCTACACTCACTACCAGTGTAGCCAAAATATGTGAGGCTCTTAACAGGCCTTAGAGGCAGTGTCTGCCTGATGCTGGTTATATCAGCATGTTCACTGTGTATCCGTTTAGTGCTACTGTGCTTTTTGTGCATCATGTTCGTCACTAGGGTTCAGCATGTAAATAATGTAGTGACAGCAAGCAAGTATGATGCAAGTATGTTCATGTATCAGTATTTCAAGTAGCGGTTCATCAGCTAGTTCAAACAAGCACAGTAATTAAGCAGTAATTAGTCATTAATTAAGTTGTACGGATACCTGGTTTAGTGCGGGTTGTCACATTCTCCCCCCGTTAAATAAATTTCGTCCCGAAATTTAAGTTCTGCTTGTAGAAGCAGGGTTCTTAGGAAAAAGGTGGGGGCATTTCTCTTTCATCCGGTCCTCACGTTCCCAGGTAAATTCAGGACCATGTCTGGCATTCCAACGAACTTTGACGAGTTTGACACTGCTCCGTCGGGTCTTGTTAACCTTCCAATCTGTGACCTCGACAGGTTCTTCAACGAAGTGGAGCGTGTCGTCAATATGAATCTCGTCGGTAGGAATGGCAACGTCAATTTGAGTTGGACTTTTCTTTAAATTGGATACATGAAATGTATCGTGAACACCATTCAGTTCAGCAGGTAGGTCCAACTTGTATGCTACAGTTCCAATTCTTTCCAGAATTTTAAAGGGACCAATGTAGCGCGGATTTAACTTCCCACGCTTACCAAAGCGTGCCACCCCCTTCCAGGGTGAAACTTTCAATAACACCATCTCTCCAACTTGGAAGTCCACATGCTTCCGGTTTGGATCCGCGTAGGCCTTTTGCCTGTGGCGAGCAGCTTCGATGCGTTTAAGTATTTGCGCAATCTTGTCTGTCGTCTCTTGGACGATCTCGGGACCAGCAAGCTGCCTATCACCTGCGTCAGACCAATATAGGGGTGATCGGCACTTGCGTCCGTATAGGGCCTCGAATGGCGCGACACCAATACTGGTGTCGTAACTGTTGTTGTATGAAAATTCGACCAAAGGTAAGTGTTTATCCCAGCTACCGCCCAAATCCATAACACATGCCCTCAGCATGTCTTCCAAAGTTTGTATCGTTCGCTCGCTCTGGCCGTCAGTTTGCGGATGGAACGCAGTGCTCAGATTCAACTGTGAGCCAAAGGCTTCTTGGAAGGATTGCCATATTCTTGACACAAACCTTCCGTCTCTATCAGAGATGATTGAGAGAGGTACTCCATGGCGTGCGACAATCTCTCTCATGTAAATTTCCGCAAGTTTACTAGTACTGTCTTTCTCCTTGATTGGCAGAAAGTGTGCGGATTTTTGTTAGGCGGTCAACAATCGCCCAAATCATATCATGGCCTCTTGGCGTTCTTGGCAGTTTTGTAATAAAGTCCATGGAGATTCGTTCCCATTTCCACTTGGGAATCTCGGGTTGTTGCAGTAGCCCTGAAGGCTTCTGGTATTCCGCTTTAACCTTAGCGCGCGTTAAACATTTGCTCACGTAAACAGCAACGTCGCCTTTCATCCTAGGCCACCAATAATAATCTTTGAGATCTTGGTACATCTTATCCGCTCCAGGATGGATAGAGTACCGTGATTTGTGAGCTTCATAAAAATAACCTTCCTCAAATCACCAAACAGAGGAACCCAAATCCTTTTCCCAAATCATAACGTTCCTTCCTCGTTCGTTACCAAAAGCTTCTCCATTCCACGGAGATATTCTTCCTCAAGGTTTCCCTCCTTGAGAGCTTCCTTTTGTGCAGCACGAATGCGCAAGGAAAGATCGGTTCGTATGATCATTTCCAAAGCCCTGACCCTTATGGGCTTGATTCTTTCTTTACGACTTAGGGCATCGGCAACTACATTCGCCTTCCCTGGGTGATATTTTATCTCGCAGTCGTAATCGTTCAGTAACTCAACCCATCGTCTTTGCCTCATATTCAACTCCTTCTGGTTGAATATATGCTGTAGGCTCTTGTGATATGTGAAGATTGTACACTTCGTACCATACGGGTAGTGTCTCCAGATCTTTAGTGCAAATACCACTGCGCCGAGCTCCAGATCGTGTGTGGTATAGTTCTTTTCGTGCACTCTCAGTTGGCGTGATGCGTAAGCAATGACCTTTTGGCGTTGCATCAACATACAACCCAAACCTTGACGCGACGCGTCGCAGTATACCACAAAGTCATCAGTACCTTCTGGTAGAGCTAAGATTGGCGCGTTACAAAGCTTATCCTTCAATATCTGAAACGCTTCATCCTGTTTGATTCCCCAATCAAACGTCTTATCCTTCTGCGTGAGGAGTGTCAAAGGTTGAGCGATTTTCGAGAAATCCTCGATGAACCTTCGATAGTAGCCAGCCAAACCCAAGAATTGTCGAATCTCGGTTGGCGTTGTAGGCGTTTCCCAATTCTTGATTGCCTCGATCTTTGTGGGATCAACATGAATTCCATCCCCATTAACCACATGTTCAAGAAACTGGACTTCGCGTAGCCAAAACTCGCACTTGGAGAATTTGGCGTACAGCTGTTCCTTCTTTAGCAGCTCCAAAATAGCTCTTAGATGCTGTTCGTGGTCAGCCTTTGTCCTTGAATAAATCAAGATGTCGTCGATAAACACAATCACGAACTTGCCCAAGTATGGCTTGCAAACTCTATTCATCAAGTCCATAAAGACTGCAGGTGCGTTTGTCAGACCGAACGGCATAACGAGGAACTCGTAGTGTCCATAACGAGTTCGGAAGGCTGTTTTCGGGATACTCTCCTCTTGCATCCTTAGCTGATGGTATCCAGATCGTAAGTCGATCTTTGAATAAAAGCTTGAGCCTTGCAGTTGATCAAACAGATCATTGATTCTTGGCAGAGGGTATCTATTCTTAATCGTCAGCTTGTTCAATTCTTTGTAGTTGATGTTTATTTGAAAATCATCATCCTTCCTTTTGACGAGTAGAAATGGGGTTACCCTAAAAGGAAATTTTGGTCTGTTATCTTCCTTCTCTAACCATTGCCAACACTTCTCTGTCAATCCTTGCATCTCCGAAAATGTAAGTTGCTATGATGCATCGACTACGGGTGCAGTGCCCGGAATTAAATCGACGCGGGATTCGACTAATCGTGAGGAGATGATTTCAGCAAGTCTTCGAGGAAGACTTCGGGGTATTCTCCAATCACAAGGATATCTTCGAGTTTTGGGTTCTTCGACTTCCTTTTCCATAACATGAGCCAAGAATGCAACACATCCTTTGTGCGAGTATTTTTGGGTTTCCTTAGTCTGATAATCCGTAGGGCGTATCCTGCTCCATGAATCACGATCATTTCTTCGTTCGTCGTCGGGGCGCGGACGACAATCTCCGCATGGTTGTTCGTCAACCAGTCCATCCCAATTATCACGTCGAAGCTTCCAAACTCAACTGGCAATAGATCTAGCGTATACTTACGCTCTCCGGGTTCTATCGTGCTGATTCCAGTTACTGCGTAGGCTTCCACTAGCTTCCCCTAAGCTAGTTCTAATGGGTACTGGACTAACTACTCACTCACTACGTAAACCAATTATGTCCTTGAATACTAGAATTGTGAATCGTAAAATTTGCAACAGTAGTTGGCAATACAGACGCATAATATTGAGTAATGTGGGACGTACCGCTATCCATGCTTGGATCTCTGGCGTGCCTCCCTAGCTCCGATGGGGAGCTCTCATCCTTGCGCCTGATTGCTTTTCGGGCAACATCTTCTGAAATGCTTTTTGCTTCCACAGTTTAAACATCCTCGAGTACGCTTCTGTTTATCACTCATTCTGCCTTGACAATTATCATTGTCGTTGTCCCCTTCGTGGTTCTCACTACCGTCCTGGCCCCCATTACTAAGTTCAGTATTTTGCCAACAAGTTTCCTTGACATGTCCCACCTTGCCACAGTTACCACAATTTCCATATTTGCATCGTCCGACATGATAACGTAAACAATTTTCGCACTTAGGTAGGATACCCTTGTAATCTTTTCCCTTTTTGGCCTTCTTCTTGTTACTTACCCGAGTAACCACCTTGAAATTTGCAAGCTTCCTCTTGTTATCCCCAGACGCCTTTATAGCAGTCTCCTTTTTCTCCTCTGCAGTGGAAAATTTTCCTTGTCTAACTGCTTCTTCCGTGAGTGCTATGCTTATGTTGATAGCTTCGGTGACCGTCGAGGGTTTTGATGCTGTTACCAGGCTTAGAACCTGAGGTGCCAATCCCCTTATGAACTGTTCAATTCTTTTAAACTCTGGTGTCCCCAGGAGTATGGCAACTTGTGATAATTCGTTAAATCTCTGCACATGCTCTGCTATTTTTGGTCCTTTCATTTTCAAGTTCCACAGTTCTGTTTCCAATTTCTGGACTTCTGCCCTCGAGCAATATCTTTCACGCATCAAATTTTTCAGTTCGTCCCACGTCATAGCATATGCAGCGGTCTCGCCCATCGTCCGAATTTGATGGTTCCACCATGACAGAGCCTCATCCATCAATAGCCCAGTTAAATACTTGACTTGATGTTCGTGGTCACATTTGCTCAATCGTAAAACAGAATCTGTCTTTTCAACCCAGCGTACGAAGGCTAAGGCACCCCCGGTGCCGTCGAACTCTCGAGGTTTGTGGTCTAAGAATTGCTTGTAGGTGCAGCCGTTGGGTGGGTTATTTCCTGAGGTACCTCCGTTGCGCTTGGAGTGATGGGCCTCGTATTGTGCGATGACTGCAGCAATGATTCCCTGAAGTTCCACCTCGTTGGTGGGTATGCGTACACCCCGTTTTGGAGGCATTTCCTAAAAGATGTTTCACGTAGGTTAGGTCATCGCAACCAAAATGCACGTATGCATTAACGATATCAACACATAACATCTCAATAAATCATCCACATAACACCTCATGTTATAAATAAATCAGCCTCTGCAATGGTCGAGGCTTCGAGGTAGTAACCATACCCCTGATCTGGGGTGCAAGTGTCCAAGTGAATCGTTCAATCCTTTTGAACTCCGGTTTGACTAAGTAGGGGGGGCGACCCTAGATAAGTCGTGCGATCGCTGGACAAGTTCAGGAATTTCTGGTTCGTCCATTTTCAAATTCCTGAACTCTACCTCAAGCTTCTACATTCCCGTCCTATAACAACATTTCTTCTCAATCGTTTCCTTAAGCTCGTCCCAGCTCAGTGTATAAGCAGCGTCTGTGCCAAGGGTCTGAACCTGGAGGTTCCATTAAGAGAGTGTGCCATCTAGAGATATCCCTGAGATGTAGGTAACACTCTGTTGGGGCGAATAGTTACTCATTCTTAGAGTGGAGTCGGTCTTTTCGGACCAACGGACAAATGCAACGGTGCCTCCGGTTCCGACAGAGTTCAAAGGCTTGCAGTTCAGGAACTGTTTATAGGTGCAGCCAGTTGGAGGGTTATCTCCAGTAATGCCATCGTTGTATTTAGAGTGGAGGGCTTCATGTCGTGCATTTATCTGTGAGATGCGTTCTTGCAGCTCGGCTTCTGTCCTTGACAACGTACTGGTGTTCGTGTCACGTCCGGGTGACATTCCGTCTTGTCGGAATAATGCGGGCTAGACAACGTTTCAATTGTCTTATGAGATACATAGCACCATAAGCCATCATGAAATCACCCAATTTTACACGTAAATATACTCACTGTATGAGTGGGGAAGTAAATTCCCGAGCCTTCACATAGGCTTGCCAATTTGGCTTGTTGCTTGTAATAGAATGAACTCGAGGCTACATCGCCATGTCATTCGTGTTTAGGTTATTTCCTGCTGCATGGGTTATCATTAGCTTGACCCGCAGAGTCCACCAGGATTCCTGTGCACTACAAGTCGTTATTACGTGGGCCCCCGTAATAATAAATTGTCTTGCACAGTTACCCCAAATTTTCTCTCGTCCAAGCAGATGATCAATCAAGGGGCAACAGCCGGTGCATCGGCATGAGCAGGGTCATGCTCTAATGCTGGGTCAGGAGCAACGCCTGGCTCAGGGGCCACGGCTAGCTCCGAATCAAAAACTCCATCTCAAAATCAGCTGGATCAATAAACACAGGGGTCGACAGGGCTACAGGATCCCCCAAGGGCTGGTCTAAGTGCATGATCTCAATGTCATGGTCTGGATCAACACCAGGCGGAAAAACAGAATTGTCCTCATTATCGTGATCAAACTCAAATCTGCGTGCGGGAACTGGTGCAGCTGATGACGCCATATCAGGGTCGGCGTCGTGTGAGTAGTGCTGCACTCCCTGTGTGTTCGAAGATGCGGATGTCAGAGACTCAAATGAGTCTGGGGTAGGGGAAGGAGTTTCCCCTACAGGAGCGTCCGCATGCAGTAGTCTAATGCTAGCAGCGAGAGGGCCTTGCCCTCAAGTGGGTCCTCCTCTTAATAGTTCGACATCGTCTTCAGAGGCCACGTCGGAAGGGCATATCATCAACAGAATAGGTGGCAAGGGGCACAGGAGCAGGGATCACCGCCAGTGGTAAATTCCCAACAAGATGGCCATCAGTAGGCTCTGTTACGACTTCAGGCAGTGCAAAAGGGCTGAAAGTCGTCGTTGTCTGTGCCGGTAGTATCGGAAATGTACACCTCGTGCTTCGATGAAACTATGTCGTCTGATACTATGGCCATGGGATTCGTAGTGTCCATCTTTCTAGTACTTGATGAAAGCATAACGTTTGTAACACAAACACATATACGTATAATAATCAATCATATAATCAGTTAATCACATAAGTCACCAAGTAAGGTATCACATACTTCTCCTAGTCTTACTAGCCAATTTCATCCAGTCTACAAGACTGCTCTGTCCTTCACTTAAACCAAACCTCGATCCTCCAGATCGATCCTATAACAAACCAACGTGCTCAACTACCTTGATCACCTCGATCCTCCAGATCGATCCTCAGCCCTCCAAGCTGAGCCTATAATTAATAAAATGTGCTCAACATTCGTTTGTAAAAAGTTTTGGATCTGGACTTAAGTGGTATGCAGAAAAATGTTTTCGTGAGAGCCCTAGTGATCATAGTCTAGACTCGAGAAAGAATCCTAGTTCGCTATGATCAGAGCTCTGATACCAAGCTGTCACACCCTGGCTTTGCGGAAGCGTGGTTAATTTTGGTGTGACTTCTTAATACCATAGCTTGACCATAACAAGCTATATGAATTAAAACATGCAAGATCATCCATTAAGTTTTGAAAACAAAATACAGCACCACTGTTTTAACCAACACTCATAACCTTGTCCAACAGACATTGCAAACTTAAACATAACATAAACATGGTTTAAGGACTGTGTCTTGTCCAGGAAAGAGACACATCCCCTAAACCCCGGATGACCTCGGAAACTAGTGCAGCGGAAAACATGCCATACCGTGCCAGATCTCGTTGATTTCCTGAAATACATGTAAGTTGGAAAATCAACAATAATGTTGAGCGAGTTCATGTGCAAGTGAGTAAGTAAAAACACTTGTAAGTATAAAAGTTCCCTGGTATGTAGCAGTGTAAGAGGACTTGTGATCACCAATGGTTTGCAAGGCCATTAGCATGTTGTGAAATGCAAGTAGGAAGATTCAAACCTAGCGTATTTGGCGTTGGGGCACAAAGTCACCACCTGGTCCATTATGCGGGCTCAGGGGTTGGGCTCGCTACACCCAGATAGATCTACCGCTTAAGTCCCTCGGTGTTCTAACTACCCATTCACATGATCTAAAACCTCCTTACGTTAATCATACCATGTATAAAGTACTTGTAAACAAAGTAACATGTATTTCACCCCCGCAGTTAAGGAAACTGAAAACAGTTAGAGAAAAGGGGGACATGAACTCACAGTCGGTGCGTCTCTACCAAGTGTCTCCGAATCTGAAAGCTGTGCGACGACCTACAAGTGCTAATTCTATTAGACGGATGGCCGTGCCTTAGCTTTATTGTTTAAGTTTTGGAAATAGTTAGACAACTATTTCGTGTTTACATTCTGTATACACTTGGTAGTTAATTTCCTTCCCAAGGATGGGGGATACAATACATGTGCGTAAGTTACGTTTTATCAATCGTGTGGTAATGTAATTACCGGTGTAACTTATATTGTTATGGTGAAAGCGTTCGCAAAGTTCTGGGATCATTAACGCTTGTAAATATTATTTTTACTCTAAAATAATATTTATGTATTTTCACAAAATAATCATAAACAGTGTTGTGACAAAATATATTTATCACGTTAATATTTGTGAAAATCCCACCTCCGAATATTTAATAAATAAAGTCCTGGCGAAATTTATGTTTCGAAAACATGTCAAAAATAGTTCTAACACTTGTTGCGTAAATAATTCTAAGTGTTAGGTTTTTAGAAAATTTCGCCAGAGTTTCCTCTGTAACTGGAGGTGGCCACGCTTTCAAGCGTATCATTTTCTTTTAACAAATCCATTCAACAACTTCTTTATTCAATCAAACAATTTCCAACACATCAAACTGGTCGACAAGTATGTAAATCGCATAATCACATGAACTTGCAGTTTTTCCGAATCTATAGTGTAAATCCCCTTTATATATGTAGATCTTTATATAAAGTAACTTTAATCTCATAAAAACCTCGTGTTTAGAGAAATCCGTCTTTACAACTTCTAGTAACAAGTGACAAATCTACTTCTTTGTCGGATCTTTTTGTTTCACAAGTGTTTACACACTTGTGGTTTATAAAATCATGTTTGTTAGTGTAAGATCCTTTCTTTAAAATACATGGTTTCTTAAATGTGTGGTCCTTCAAAAATACCACTTGCAGATACGTAGATCCGCTAGTTTTAAACTCCATTGTACAAGTTAAATTACTTTTACACAAATAAAATATTTCTACACAAGTTCATGTATCTTGTGTGGTAGAGTTTCGCCTCTTAACCCTTGTGGTAACCAAAAAACGAGCTTATGTGAAGATCCATGATCTTACAAAGTCGGGTTAACCGATGATCCGAGCTACCACATCATAGATCGGGTCTCAAAAATCTCATATTCCAAATACTACATCTTTTACACAAGTTACAAGCTATTAACCACAACTTTTCACATTTTTAGTAGACTTTAAAGCTTCCAAATGTAAGTTAATGATATTTAACCGACAAAATTCCTTTTAACCACTTTAGATATGTTCAAGAACAAGTTTTAAGTGTTATACCTCTAGCTCTAAGCTAAGGAAGATTCTTGATGAAAATCGCGTGGATAAAAGCTAACGGTAGAGGTCCTTCGCGTTCCGTTTGTTCCAGAGCTCCTAATACGTGATCCTTAACGCGTGTGTGATGATGGAATGGAATGATCAAGGACCAAAAATGTGGTGGTGGGGTGTGGGGTGTTCGGCCGAAGGTTTAGAGAGCAAGAGAGAGTGTAATGTTGTGGAGAGTTTGTGATGAAAGATCTTGTGAGTTAAGGTTGGTACTTATAGGCAATTTATGAGAGTTTTGTCCAATGGAAAATATGTCCCCAAGATGCTTAGCAATCTAGATTAGCCAAATCAACAAGTACCATGTGTGTCCCCATGGTTTTGGGGCCGGTTATGAGAAGGGGTGGGGGGTTGGTTCGATTTAAACTAGATAGTTAGGGAATGGTTATGTTAAACCAAGTTAAGTTAAGTAATTAACCCCGTTACTAATATGTTACACGTTATGGCGGGTGTTAGGGTAATCAGGGACCCTAACTGGCTCAGAAAAATATAATTAGTGAAAATAGTAATATTTTCATGTTCCGGGTAAAGTCCGGGTGTCCGGTTGGATAGTAATCCGTTAAAGCGTTACAAAAGCTTTAAAGTGTCGTTATTAACATTTTTAGTGACACAATTTGTTTTCCCGACACTTTAGAAAGTGTCTAGTGTTATTTTCTCATGTTCTGGCACTTTACTAGTCAGCTAGAAGCTGGATTAATTATTAAAGTGCTGTGTTTGGTACTTAAAGTACGTTTTTGGCACATCCGAAACAGTGTATCTTATTCCTAGAGACGCAGTATCACAACCCTTATATCCCTACACTCACTACCAGTGTAGCCAAAATATGTGAGGCTCTTAACAGGCCTTAGAGGCAGTGTCTGCCTGATGCTGGTTATATCAGCATGTTCACTGTGTATCCGTTTAGTGCTACTGTGCTTTTTGTGCATCATGTTCGTCACTAGGGTTCAGCATGTAAATAATGTAGTGACAGCAAGCAAGTATGATGCAAGTATGTTCATGTATCAGTATTTCAAGTAGCGGTTCATCAGCTAGTTCAAACAAGCACAGTAATTAAGCAGTAATTAGTCATTAATTAAGTTGTACGGATACCTGGTTTAGTGCGGGTTGTCACATATAATACCCGAGTATTATGCCTACAATTCAGAATTTAGAGAAAGAAAACGTTTCTGAGCGATTTCGACTGAAGATCCGATGGCTTCTATATATAGGTGCTGAGTTTGGGTTCTACGCGGCCCGCGTAAGAGAAGACAAGGGCCTACGCGGCCCGCGTCAACTCAAGTCAACGCTGTAGCATGTCCGAATTAGCTACTAGACTTGCCACGATGATGACACGTGTCATCACCGGGCTGCGCCACCTTTTGATCTCACGCGGCCCGCGTAAGAGTTGGGGTGAGGCTTACGCGGCCCGCCTCAACTCAAAAAATCAGATTTTTATTTATTTTTGATAATATTTAGGGTATTCGGGGCCCGTTTTCACGTATGGGGTGTATTTTTGTACATATTGGAATATTTTAAATATTTTTAGGGTGTCGAAAAATATTCGGGGGTGTCGGTTTTCTTGAGGATTGTTATAGGAGAAATGTAGGTTCTACCTCTGCACCCTACTGCAAGGCCTGCAAGAAAAAGCATTCAGGAAAATGCTCTACTTACTGCAATTTCTGCAAGATACCAGGGCACAAGGAAGAAGATTGTAGGAGGAAACCTAATAATGGATGTGCTTCAACTGTGGAGAAAAAGGCCATATCAAGCCGAACTGTCCGAAACTAGTTCCAGCCATAGGCAACAAGAACACTAAAAATGCTAGAGCATTTGTTCTGAGTGCAGATGAAGCCAAGATGATTCCAGACGTGATAGCCGGTACGTTTTTAGTTAATGATGTTTTTGCTAAAGTATTATTTGACTCTGGTGCGAACCAAAGTTTTATTAATACTTCATTTTGTAAATTACTCAATCAACCATTAACTAAACTCCCATAAGAATGTCTAGTAGAAACAGCAAATGGAGAAACCGTTAGGATTTCTGAAATCTTGCAGGGAGCAAGAATAGAGTTTTTAAACCAAAAGTTTATTGCAACCCTTTACCCAATGAATCTGGCAGGATTTGATGTAGTATTAGGAATGGATTGGTTAATAGCCAAAAAAGCCAGTATTCTATGTGATCAAAAGTCAATCCAAGTAAATTCATCAAGGGGTGAAAAGATCACAATTAAAGGAGATAAACAATCTAGATCCACCAAATTCATCTCTGTGATGAAAACAACAAGTTATGTAAGAAAAGGATCGTTAGTGTATTTGATTTCTTTAATCACTAACACTAAAGGAATGGAATTAAAAGATATTCCAGTAGTGTCTCAGTTTTAAGATGTATTTCCAGAAGAATTACCAGGACTACCGCCAGACAGGGAAGTTGAATTTAGAATTCACCTGCTACCAGGAACAACACCAATTGCCAAAACACCCTACCGTTTGGCACCCGCAGAAATGCAGGAACTAAAGAAACAGTTAGACGAATTGTTGAAGAAAGGATTCATACAACCAAGTTCATCGCCATGGGGAGCACCGATCTTATTCGTTAAGAAGAAGGACGGATCTATGCGTATGTGCATTGACTACCACGAATTGAACAAGGTCACGATTAAGAATAGGTATCCATTATCAAGAATCGATGATCTGTTCGATCAGTTGCAAGGATCTCGATTTTTCTCAAAAATCAATTTACGATCAGGATATCATCAATTAAAGGTACAGGAAGAGGACATTCCCAAGACCGCTTTTAGAACAAGTGTAAGACCCTTACTTTTATTGAATATTTCATATAATACATAGTGCATTTTAAATGCCGTTTTTTTTCAAAACATCGATGAAACAACATTTACATAAATTTTGGTAACAAAAGAGACTATTAAAGTAGCGGAAGCTTCGTTAGATTGTGTGTTCGGTTCTTGACATGGCTTGATCATCCTCTGAGGTCTTAAGTGCATCGTTACCTGTCATACAATTTCATTCAAATGATAATAAATCAAAGCATTTGAACAAAAGAATTAAACACAGGAAATTATTATTTTTTCAGCCCCTTCACCCGGCCGGGTCAAGTTTCCACCCGGCCGTGTCAACTAAACATATATTTTTCACAGAACCTTCACCCGGCCGTGTCAAGTGTCCACCCGGCCGTGTCAGCTCTGCACTTTTCCTGGTCAAACTAGTTCTTACCGAAACGGACATAACTCTCTCATTTTTAATCCGTTTTGCGTCACGTTTCTTCCTACGTGATCGTAATTTAATTTTCCATCATATGGAGTAAAAATCCAATATCCGGAATAACAATTTTCTAAGTCTATAAGCCTTCGGCTTTATATATTTCTACAACATTTTTGACCCGTTCATGATTTTATCAAACAAAATTGTTTGTAGCATTCAAACTCTCATGAACATCATGTTATAATTATTTCCTATTATAAAAGGTTCAAATCACGGGTTTATATACATTTTTAACCCGTTTTTGCTTATATGCTTATTTTGACCCGTTAAGGGTATTTAAGCACTTTTAAGCATAAATCACGATCATTCCTTGCTAGCATTATATTTCCACATTTCTTATCAAATGGTCTTCCACCACAACTATTATTGTGGTGGATTTAATGTGGTATTCTATTTGTTCCGAGTTTTATCCCTCAGATTATCATTTTACGACAAAGACTCATTTAGAGTCATTTGACCCAAAGGTTCATACCTTTCGCTTTTCATACTTATTCTAAGTATTTACTTGATCATAAAACTCGTTTTCAAACAACTTTTAAGGGTTGTTTGCTCGATTTAGCTTACAAGGGCGTTTTGGTCAATTTTAGTCCTTCTTTTACGACGAAGGACTTTTAATAACTTGTTTGACCAAAAATCCGACCTTTTAACTATAATCTTGTTTGGAAACACCATGATTATAATTTAAATTATTCGGTTTACCTATTAAGGTAACCCAATGTCCATTTTTGACTTCATTTAACTCTCATTGAACTTTAAGTCCTAAATGAGTAGTTAACCTATTACGCATACCCGGCTCGGATCAATATATTGACCCGTTTTAATACCTTGCTTTAATAACCGCTAAGTAATAGCGATGCAAATATCCATTCGATATTTACTCCAGAAATCATATAACTCGACAGAAATCATTAATCGATATTGTCAAAAGGTGATATCTTCACCTTTTGACTCGTTTGGTCTAAGTGACCGGTTACCTTTGCGAGATGATATTTATTACCATCTCATCTACATGACTCGCTCCGGTTTATACCGTACGGTCATTTTAATTATAAACTATTTCTTAACGCTTTTGACCCATTATGGCTTACGCCATAAAGTGTCTTTTTAAAACTAACGGTTAATGTCAATACGTGACCAAATTACCGTTTTGCCGTTATTATTCATTTTGGCTTACCATATTAGGTGACCATTAAAAGTTCATTTTCTATTCATCATATTTTGACCGAATAATCAATTTACTCATTTTTAACCATCGTTATGGTTTCTTATCATTTTCGCTTATCTTGTTCCGTACGACTACACGTCGGAACATCACTTTTCAAATGTTTAATTGTCTTTCTCGTAATCAATACGATAAAGGAATATTTTTCAATTTAAGAGGAGTGTAAGCTTTACTTACCTTGCATCCGGTTATGCTCTTTTCCGCGTACCCGATCCGTTTGACCCGTTTCTTTCCCAAGCCTCCTCCTAGCTCGTTAAGCGTCAAACTATCGTCATCATTTACAAGGTGGTTAGATTAGTCATTAATAATCACGACTATTCCACCTTACGTATTTTCTATGTCGAACTACTATTTGACTTCATCATTTGTTAGTTCAAGTTATCAAAAGTTAACTACTTTTGATTACATGATTTACACAATTGAGTCTAAATCAACATGATGTTTAGAGCCCTTACAATTTCGTATCACACGTAATTAGTCAAATTAGCCAATTACGTGTTTCTTTTAAAATTTCAACATATCAATATTCGTTTAGGCATTTTAACAAACACCTTAGGCGTTGATTTTTATACATCTAAAATCAAGTTCTTGATTAGTTATTTAACCATTATAAAACATCATTCACAAGCTCCTATGTCTAGTATGCATAACAACACCTAGACTTGCTTCATGAAAATCAAATAACACTAAATTAATAACCATAATTCTAGTGTTCCTCATCTTCTTACAAAACCCATTTATCACTTACAAGGTTAATCCTTCAATCACTAGTTCATGACACTAAATTACCAAATTCACATTTAGGGTTCGTTCCTAGACTTGTACTAGTGTCAATTCCACTATAACATTCAACATCCACACTAGAATTTCATTCATGCATGATTGTCACAATTTTGAAATATCATCAAAATGTAAATTTCGACATACCTCATGATTCTCATGATTAGGTGATCGTTAATATACTTTCAGACCCGAATTTGAGCTTCAATTCCCCTTCCAATTTGATGATTTATGGAAGAACTAGGGTTTTTTGTTCTTGTTCTTCTCCTGGTCGTTACTACACACACACTTAGTGTGTGTGTTTTGAGTTTTGATAATAATAAACCTAAACTTTAGGTTTCCCCACTTTTAGTACCTCGGGTTTGTAACTTTAATCATAAAAGGCTATAACTTGTTGTTTCAATGTCATTTCCTTTAATTAATTAGGTTAAACATCCCTAATTAACTTTAGTGGATTCGGGGAAATTACAACTAAGTTTCTTTTAAGTCTCGTTAACCCGGGCCTCTTATAAACTTTATTTCCTCAAAAGCATTCGTTCACGTTTTATTTAATATTAGCTTTATTTACTTAAATCCTAATATTCACCGGGTTCATTTTACCACTAACGGTATTTTACCCGTTCATACATATTAACGTGGTTTGATTACCAACCCGTTTTCGGGGTGTTACAAGTCTACCCCCTTAAAGAGGTTTCGTCCTCGAAACCTTTCTCACGTAATTCATTAGGTTTTAACCCAATGCACCTAATCTGAGTAATCTTTTAAGCATAACTAATTCTTTAACCATCTGTTGGTATTACCAGGAAAGTATGGTAATATCTTCTTGGTTACAAAGCATATGCGTGTTTTATGCGAAATAACGCAACTCAAAATAACGTAATCTCGTTATTTCAACCGGTTCGGTTAACTTAGAGAAATCCATCACTTTTATACTTTCGAAATCTTCATGAATCCGTTATTTTAACCTGTTTAGTGGTTTTGAGTGAAATCTTTCACTTTTAACAAATAAACTCCTTTGTTTGTGAACTTATTTATTTGGTTCATTTATACGGAATCCACCGCTTAAGAACAAGCCGAGTTTCTTGATTTTTTTATCTTAATTATATAACACAATTTAATATGTAATATAAAGAATATAACCACATACCTTATAGCTTTATTCTTTAATCATGCTTTTGCTCGCTTGGACTTCCCGACACCTCACTTGGGTTGTCTCCTGATCCCTCAATATAGGTGATCAGTATTTTCTATTAGTGAGGTCTCATGGGCCGTCACTTTTATCTTGTATCTATTTACCTTTGTTGTTTACTTGACCTAGTCACCAAAATTGGCCACTTAGTCATATGAGTTTATAAATTATGTTTATTCCACGCTAATCTCATAATGAATAGCGTATTAAACAAATTCCTAATTTGAATTTTGACCTTAAATGGTCTCACTAAGGCCCTGTTTGGTAGCCTCTTAATCCATTCAGAGGCTGCCTCTTAATGAAATCATTTGTGGCCCTTATGTCTGAATGAATAAGAGGTAACCTTATGTCTGACTGGATAAGAGGTAACATCTGAATGGTAAACCATCACATGTCACATTTTTCTACATTATCTTTGTTAAACTCTTAAATGATTTCATTAAGAGGTAGCCTCTTAATGTCATTCATATGCTACCAAACAGCCCCTAACTAGACTTATTAGTCCAGTTACTTTATACCCATCTCTTGGACTACTATGTGATTATATTTCACATTATTTTTCTTGACAGTGATCACATCACGTTATGTTTAAGTTGATATTAACTTTTTATTATTGAAAATATTCCTTTCGAATGTATCGCCTTGCACCTATCGATGTCAAGACCTGTATCTTTAAATATTAATCATTTCCCAATCATTCATACTATCTATGTTTGATAAAACACTATTTTTGACTAAAACTGAATTTTAGTTGAACGTTTTATCTTTAATTTATGTCAAGAAATTTTGATGACTTGACATTTATTCTTTTTCAGTCTTTGTTTTACGCGGGGATTCTCGACTGGTTCCCTCGCTTTGTCTAAGTAACCCGTAGGTCCTTTCACTTAGCCTCGTGGAATATTTCTTTAGGCTTTCACCTCTTTAAGGAGAGGCCTTTATGATCTTTTTCTTTCTATTCATGACCCGTGGGTCATTTTAGTTCCGTAGACCTTTATACTGTTTTTAACATGAAGGTTATGATGATCCCGTAGCTCATTCTTTTTATGTTTGAAAATCATTTGTTTTCGCGTTTAAAATTCGTTAACTCTGACTGTAGTTCGTGACTACAATCTTTTTATATTTATTCACGACCCATTACATGGGTTCATTAATATTTCGCGCTTTCCTTTATTCGGTTTGCACCTATATTCGTATTCAATCTCATCCCATTATCGGCCCCATTATTCTATCAAGCATTATGCTTTATTTAACCCGTTCAACCTCAAAATAGTTGAACATATTTATTCAAAATTTCTTTTTGAGAAATTTTATCATCTTTTAGTCATAACTCATAATCCGAGTCCTTTGACTTTCAATCCGCGTTCCCGTCTCTCGGTTTACGCATGTGTTTAAATTCCTACCCTTCAACCGGGTATTTTGCTGAAGTCTTCCTTAGTGCAACCATTTCGGTATGCATTAATACTTCGTTTGACCTGTTTGGTTATCCTAGCGAAATCCATAGCTTTATTCAACCAAACATTTATTCTTTATTTGACCATCCTTGACGGTCTTATAATTTCTGAATGATGATTATCATCATCATCCTTTCTTTACTACGACCAAAGTCAACGACTTTGATCTTTTTTTTTTGTATGGGCAATACCTTTGTTTTTATGGCCTCACGGGTCATTTATACTTTGGTTTTACATGCCCCTTTTTTTGTCAACCATGGCTCTTTTGTCCATAATGACTTATTTCACGAATTCCCTTGGGTCATTTATTTCTATGCGCGCCATACATCGTTTTTATGGTTCCCTCGAAAACCATTTATACAAGTATGCCCATAAGATTTCTTGACCCCAAGGTTCTTTTAACCCTTTTTTTCATTCGTCTCGACCTTACTACATCGGACATAACTGTGCTCATTATAAGAAGCTCATGGTATCATGTGTTCACTACTTACTTAGCCAGAGTAAGCGATCAACACATGGTACGCATGACCTTGCTATAATTGCCACATCACGTCCCATGTAAGTAATCTCTCGATTTATTTCCATTTTTATGATTTCATTTGGTAAAGCTTTATTTAATTGTCAATTAACAATTATTAGTTTTACCTGTTTTATCCTTGAACATATAAAATGTTCCTTTTTATAACCATTTATACAATCACATTCGTTGATGTGATCATTACTTTTCTCAATAGGATCTATATTGAGATTACATACTTGGATGATTACTTTCGTCCAAGTTTATATTTAAACTAAATTCAGTTATTGTCTTGTTATTCACGACTATGAATAATATGTATCTCTACTGAATTTCTCTTGGAAACGTCATTCTGGATAGGTAACCTATCCAGGTTTTCCAAGTTTCATATTCTATACGCAACTGTCTTTCACTGTGTATTTGTTGCATATTACTGTTTGTACTATAAGTTTAAGACGTGTACCTTGTAGATACTTGCTCTGATAAACTTTCCTTGTTGTTCGATCTCTATTCGAGATCATTTCTTGATTTATGTCTTTGGCGAGTATAGTTTACCGTCATACTTCAAACCATATTTTCATCATATGGATAGATCCTTAGACTCTCGTCATCTTCAGACGTGAGGGTCCTTTAACTAAAACATTTACAAATATTAGTAACGTTGACTTTATTAAGCGCCCATACTATAATACAAGGATTTATACGACACTTGTTAACACACGTAATTTGTTAACTATATCGGTCTTTTATTACTTTATTTGGGGTAACGTGCATTACACGATTACCCTATGTGTTGCTTTTAACACTTTAACATGCTAGACCGTTAATATACCATATAAGACAAATCACTGATTTATGCAGGATCTGATCTTAGGAACAAGATGAATCGATTTCGTCTTAGTGTGCGGAATCCATTAAGACAAATCACTGATTTATGCAACAGAGAATTCAACGTTTAACTTCTTGTCTGTTCGTTCTATTAATCGTTCTGAAAGTCACAAAGTTCCTGTGAACGTACAGACTACCCGTGCGTGTGTCAAAAAGTTCTTACAAAGTTGCACCGGACCTACTATTTATAGACAGACTCAGGATACTAATAAGTGTAGTACGTGCGGGTGGGCTACCCGTACGTATGACTCACCCGTACGTGTGGTCATCCGTGCGTATGACTTATCCGTGCGGATAAGTCATCCGTGCGTATGGCCATACGTGCGTATTCCCATCCGTACAAGTTAAACTTGTCCCAAACAACACTTTTACATTCAGACCCTATTCCTGAGTTGTCCTGCTAACTATATACATACAATCAGACAATAAACACAGAACAAAATATGACTACATGCTTACGGAAGCTACAGACGTAATGTACTAACAGACTCCCCCTCGAATGTAGCTGTAGTACCTTCCAGCATAGTCTTTTAATTCCTTCTGTTGCGTCTTCGCTCACGCGCTTTCTCTCTTCTTTTCTGAGCCTGTTCTTCCAACATTCTTTTTCTCTTTTGTCTTCCCTCAGTCAACCACCAATGTCTGTAGACAGGATCTCCATCACGTTTCCGTTCCCATTTTGGAATTTTGTTTTCTTCAGATTCTATTGGTGTCTGATCTGTTGGAGGAACAATTCCCAAATTACGTCTTCCTCGTTCAGCAGCTCTTTCAGCAATCTTCTTGAAGTGTTGTTCACGCTTGTATACTTTCAAAAACTCATCAATCTCTAGATCTCTCCATTTAGTCTTCCAGTATCTTCCAGAGTTGATGTCTTTCGCGTAACAAACATCCACAACCTTTTGATATTGCAAAGCTTGCTCTCTATCAGGTCTCTCGTATACTATCTTGTTGTAAAACAAACAATCAATATCCTTCTTTGAGCAGTTAACAAGCCACATAGGATCTAACACACAGATCCTTCTAGCTTCTCCTGTGGACTTGTTGTTTAATGAGATTATTGCTTCAGCTGTAGTTTGATTATACAACCACCCTTCAAACTCATCGTGGAAATCTTGCTCCATTGCCCTTAACGGCATATTCTTCAAACAACTTGGAGGTTTGATATCCAGAGTGATATCCTTCTCACCACTTTCTAGAATTCTGACAATCCGTTGAGGAAAGTGTGGTTTCCAGTCAGGATATCTTTTCTCAGCTTGCAGCTTTACATAATTCCATAATCTCTGATCGTGCTGCTTCACATCTAACCCATGATAGAATTCTTTGATATTCTTTGTTTTTACTAGCTCATCTATATCCCACCAAGGCAAAGTTTTGATATCAGCTAAGAACTCAAAGTACTGCACTCCCTGTTCTCTTCTGATAGCATAAACTTTTAAATCTTCCAAATATCCCCATGAGAGAATGTCACCCCAAGAGAGTTCTTTGTCATGTGTAAAAAATTGAAGTGCCCGAAGTTTCTTTCTCTCTTTTGGCATTACTTTGTACCATTTCTTTCTTTCTTCTGCCAAATTTTCTCTCGAAATAGTATCTGGAATACCTTCTGCAGACACTTTCTCCACTATCTTCCTTCTGATTTCATCAACATTTCTATCTTTGAACATTTCCGTTAACGAAGGAAATGTTGCATCAATCCCAGAGTAATGAAAATGAACTTCATCATCAGAAGAATCTGAAGCATCTTCAACAATTACATCGTTGTAATTATCAGCTTCAAATGCATATCTTGTCTCAAATACATCTTCAGAAGTTTCAGGAATCTCATCTTCAATATCGAACTTAAATTTACCTTCTTGCAAACCCAGTTCCTCTAACATTTCTTCCCTTGTTCTACTAACCTCAATCACCTCTTGACTTTTATCTTGTAAGAAAATGACAGTGGGATTTGTAAGGAATACCTGATCTGTTTGTTGATTTCCAGAAGAGGAAGTTTCTTGATGATCATCATCTTCTTGCTCGTTAATCTGATCATTTAGAAACTCTTCTATCCTTTGTTCATCAATAGAATTCTTCACAATCAATCCTGACGAACCTTGATCATCATCATCATTCTTCTTATCATCATCATCTTTCTTGTTATCATCGTCTTTCTCATCCTCATCATTTATCTCATCATCTTCATCTTCTTCATCAATTCCAAGAAGTTCTTCATCAGAATCACTAACTTCTTCACCACGAGCCTTCTTTGCTTCTTTTCTCCTTCTTATAACTTTCATTCTGTAAAGACCATCTTTTGAGTTGAGAGGCACAATGTAAGCATCTCCAACAAGAACAAACTGCTTTGTCTTCCATTCAAGTAGTAACACTTCTTTGGCCTTTTTCTTCTTTTGAGTAACAGTAACTCTACGAATGATTTCTTCATAATCAATTATTTGAGAAGGCCCTCCAACCAACATGAAATCTTGATCTTGTACAACTTGTTCTTGAGTATGTTGAGCATCAATCATTTCAGCATCATCTTGAAGAGAGGAACCACCAGCTTCTTGAACATCTTCAACTATACTTTTGTTCTTTTGTACAGCATCCTCAGCCAGTCTTCGTTCTCTTTCAAGTCTTCTCTCTTCAACTTTCTTTACTTCAATTTCATTGTAAGCAGCATGAACATCCTTCTTCAAAAGATTTTCTACAACAGAATACAACATCTTGAGTTGTTCATCTTTCATCACTTTGTCAGCTTTCATGGCTTCCATCTCCAACTTCATTATTTTCATTTCGTTTGAAGTAGATTCACTCATTTCACTGACAAGTTGATTTAGTGTTTGATTTACATCTTGGAGATTCTTTGACTTCTCGTTCAATGAAGAGATTTCTGCCAGAAGAGCTTCAATCACTTTAGTGTTACTTTCACCATCTTCCTTTATCTTCTTCATGGTGCGTTCATCTTGGATCATCACTGTTCTAAGTTGATCATGAGCTTTCATTATCTTTTTCACTTGCTCTTTTAACAGATCACGTTCATTTTCAGCTTTTTCTTTTTCTTTCTCAAGATCTTTGACTTTCTTTGAAAGAATTCTCACTGCATCATTGTTGAACAAGTCACCATCAAAATTCAGATCTTCTAATGGATCACCTGAAGCATGTGGCAAATAGCTAAAGAAATCATCTGAGTCTTTTGGTTGTGAGGACGATTTTGGAATCTCTATGTTTTCTGGTACTTTTGGAAACTTTGAATAAAATTCTCCAGCATCAGTAACTTCAATGTAGTCATCGTGACTCGTCTGTTTTTCTGCTTCTGTTTCTTTTGGTTGAGAAGATTTAACATGTTGAGGATCTTTGCCATCATGTTCTTTTTGAACTTGACTTTCTCCTTTTCTTGCTCGAACATTTCTTGGAATGAGACCTGCTACAACAGCTTTTCTTTTCTTGATTTGTTTATTTGGATTCTCAGGATCATAAGTTGTATCTTCTTCATCTGATCCCTTCCTTTTCTTTGGTATCCTTTTCTTTAACTGAACTTTTCCTTTGCCAAGAGTAAGAGGATCAAGTTCAGATTCTGATATAGTGGTTTCAGAATCATCATCACTTGAAAGATCTTGAATGACTCCTTCTTGATCTTTGACACCTTCTTGATCTTTAACTCCTTGAGCAGCGTCCTCATTTTTCTTTAAGAAACTTTCAAGAGATTGTGATAATAACTCAGTTCCCTCTTGAATAACAGCTGACGGCTCCAGAACTTGTTCATCTATCAGCTTGGGCTGCTGTTTTCTAGAAGACCCTGCAAAACAGATGTTTCACAAAATCATTAGAAATTTTCACAGTATAAAAATTCTAATTTCCTTGAGACTCCCCCTTTCACAATACCCTTTTTCACATTCTTTGGAATAGAAACTGCAGGGGACGTCTTTGGAGTTCTCTTCCTTTTTCCATCTTTGACACACCACCAACTTGTATCCTTCTTATAGAACAAACTCATCTTGTCATCTTCATTGTCAGAATTTCTGTCTTCATGTCTCCATGCATCATTCTCTGGAGCTACATAGTTAGGATTTGAAATTTTGCAGATCATTATCTTTGCTCCAGGATCTGGACCTTTGATCAATCTGCTGATTGTATCTGGTGTCATGTGCCTTAGACCCAAAATGTCACTGCTCTTCTTTTCTAAACCTTGAAACTGATCATCTATCAACATCTGGACAAATCTAGGATACATAAGAAACCTCTTGCTTCCATCCTTTATATTCTCAGTCATGTGATCAAAGATTACTTGAGAAATATTGTATGGTCTGTTCAGAACAAGACAAGCAATGATATTCATGATGTAATCTTGAGTTTCATCATATCCACCTTTTCTGTGTGACAAAGCATGAAGCACACAATGAATCATGAACTTATAAGCATGGCTAAAACTTGTCTTCTGCATTCTTCCATTCACACTTCCAGCAAAACCCATCCTACACCACAATCCTTTTACTAAACGTTCAGAAACTATGGTTGGATCACTATCATTGTCTCCTAAATTCAACACTCTCCTTATGATACCAACAGTCACTTTCATTTCTAAATCTACATCTTTTCCACTCTCATCTTTCTTTGATACAGCTGAATAAATGGTCTTATCACTTTCTTCGTATCTTGCAGCAGTCCAAAAACGTTTCACATGCGATTCATATACAACTGTTTTATCAGTTAAGGCCTTAGAAACTCTACTTTCCCTCAAAAACTTTGCAACATCTTGAACTACTGTGTTTTCGGTATACACACCATCCAAAGCACAATATATATTATGAGCTTTATCCTAATCCTGCAGAAATTTTATTCAATTTTTTAAAATTTTTGGGATCTCAAAATATTTTGTCAAGGAAAACTTGTTGCACAATATAACACTTGAAGAGTTATCAGTACGCATGACTTTTTTGTGCGGATAAGTTGTCCGTGCGGACAGCTTGTCTACATCGCGTATAGCCACCCGTGCGTACAGCATAGCTTTGTCACGGATTGTCATCCGTGCGTACAACATAGAATTGCTCCGGATTACCATCCGTGCGTACAGCCTGTCCTTGACACGGATTGTCATACGTACGTACAGCATTGCTTGTCAAGAATTACAATGCACACATATCACAAGACATTGCTACGGATTACCATACGTGCGTACAACATGATGTGTCACGGATTGCCATACGCACGTACAAGTTGTACGTGCTGATACAAGTCACAGATGAAGAACAATTTATGAACATCACAAATTTCTATGTCAAAATCTAAAATTGAACATAGATCTACACAGAGAATGTTAAAACGATCAAAACCCTATGTTCAACAATGTCTAAAACGTCCTATACACAGATCAATTTATCAAAAACCTAACCGACACTTCATACTATTCAAGCATCAGATCTTTCAGATTTTAGCATGTTATAACACAAAATAATCCGATAAAATCCTAGATCTAAGCATTCTAAACAAGAACCTATGATTTATTCATGACAAAACGAACTAACACAGGCTAAATCTGAGATTTAAGGCTCCGAAAGAACAGATATGAGATGAACAGCGATGAACAGACATTAACCAATGTATTATTGCAGAATTAAGTTAGAAAAACATACCTTTGCCATTGCTAATGTTGTACAAACCAACGAAAACAACGATCCGTGCAAAAGATTCCGAAATCAGAAAGTCAAAGTGTGAGAGAGAAAGAGTGTTGTGCGTGCGTATAGCTTTGACTGACTCTTTGACTCTCAATTTATACAATCATCAGACGCGTATGGTCACCCGAGCGCATTGCCATCCGTGTGTATGGCTACCCGTCCGGATGAACATCCGAATGAAGCACACTTTACTTTTTCAATGAAAACTTTTATTTTTCTCAACATATGTCAGATTTTAGAAATCCACTTAAATTGCTTGGTTCAAATTAATGACCCAAGGAACTTAATTTGTCGACCAAGTCCAACTTAATGACCTTGGTTGACCTGAAGCAAAATATACTGACTTTTAAAAATTTTGTTCAAACATTTTTCTGAAAAATTACAAGTATCAACTTAATGAACTTGTGTTTCACACTATCAATTACAAATTAGTCAAGATTAGCTCCAAACTCATCTTCCAATCCAGAAACTTCCTGCATCTTCTATCACTTTCAAATCCGAAGATCAACTCTCCACTTTGGTTTGTCGTAAAAATAAAGCAGAAAAATAAAATCTTTTTGGGATTTTTACTGAAGCAAGAAGAGTAAAACAGAAAGCAGTAAAAGTAAACTATTTACAAACATATTTTTGGTGAGCGTGTTAGGGAATCATATCAGCTTCCGACAAGTCACAAGTACCATTAAGCTTAATTTCATGTTAAACATTAAGCAATTCACCTCGATTGTCGATATACTGATCCATCTTAAATTTTTACACACATTTCAATCTGTTCAGGATATGATTTTAGTGTTTTAGAGACTTAAACTTATACATGTGTCCCACCTCTTGAATATACTCCCGTATTCAGAATCTCAATAATCAGTCTTACAGGTGAGTATACATCAATGATATCTGTACATAATTTAGGTATGCGAGGGCCGATGGATCTCAGGTCGATACTTCCGTATACGCAGAGAGATATCGGCTTCGACTTTTAAGGTATGTCCCCTTTAGAGGATCTTTTTGCTACAACAGCAGCGTTTATCAATTTTATTGTTTCAGCATGCTGAGGGTTTTAATGCTATATTTCAAGCATTAGCAAAAAGTATTATCCAGGGACTAGGTCAGAACTACCGTTCAGCAGAAGTCCCGGAATAATACCCCAGACATCATTGAGAATAAAGACCTAGTATATCAGATTATGAAACCTTTCAAACGAGATTTCAGGGGTTACCTATATATCCAAGTGGTGTTCCCCACGAAATAAGCAAGTAAGATTTTAGGTTTATATCCCGAACAAATCTACTAAATGTGTAAAAACCTATCGACACATCATTAGTGAGACTGTTTAACGTATTTGAACTTTCTATTTCTTTAGCGTACAGTAACTGACTAGCTGATGTACTATCATTTTCCCTTTTTACACAAACTCTTTTTGAAATTTTCTAATGTTTTTGGCTTTTTCGAATTTTTTATTGTTTTTGTATTTTCTGAAAATAAAACTACTATCTCCCCCTAAAAACCAAAACAAGTAAAAATTCGACAAACCATTGCAGATTGTTTCTCAACATCATCTACAGTGGCACCTTCATCAACGCCAACAATTTCCTCCGCATCCGATAACAACTTCATACCATTAAGTTTCAAAAGGTATTTAAAGCGAGTTTTGTCAAAAGCTTTGGTATGTAAGTCAGCTTTTTGTTCATCGGTGTGGATTTTCTCAATTCGTATCAACTTCTTCTCGAAACAGTCTCGGATGAAGTGATGACGAATTTCAATGTGTTTTGTTTTAGCGTGATGAATAGGATTTTTTGTTATGTTAATTGCTGCCTCATTATCAACAAAAATAGGGGTGTTAAGAAATTGCAAACCATAGTCTCGCATCTGTTGCTGGATCCACAGTATCTGAGAGCAGCAGCTGCTAGCAGATACATATTCGGCTTCACAAGTGGATAAAGCGACAGAGGTCTGCTTCTTGCATTGCCAGGTGACCAATCGTGGTCCGAAAAACTGGCACCCCGCTGTTGTTGATTTAGCATTCACTTTGCAGCAACCGAAGTCAGAATCAGAATATCCTTCGAGCGTGAAATTGCCAATTTTTGGATACCACAACCCCAGAGATGGAGTTCCTTTCAGGTAGCGTAGAATCCTTTTCACTATTATCATGTGCGAAGCTCTAGGATTTGACTGAAATCGAGCCGCGAGGCAGGTTGGATACATAATATCCGGTCTTGATGCCGTCAAGTACATTAACGAGCCGATCATAGATCGATATAATGTCTCATGTACCTTCTCTCCGGTGAGATCAGGATTTATTCCATGATTCGTTGCTAATGGGGTGGATATTGATGACATTCCTGACATCCCGAATTTCTCCAGAACATCATGAACGTATTTTGTTTGATGTATGAAAGTTCCTTCGGGAAGTTGATCAACTTGAAGTCCCAAGAAAAACTTCATCTCACCCATTGATGACATTTCAAACTTCTGCTTCATAACTTGTTCAAAATCTTTGCAGAGTTGCTCATTTGTTGACCCGAAAATTATGTCGTCCACATAGATTTGGACAATCAGAAGATGCCCGTCGACTTCTTTTGTGAAAAGAGTGGCGTCTATCTTTCCTCGAATGAAGTGGTTGGCTAACAAATGTTGAGACAAGGTCTCATACCAGGCTCTCGGGGCCTGATGTAAGCCGTACAATGCTTTGTCAAGGAGATAAACTTTATCTTTGTGAATTGGGTCGGTGAAGCCCGGTGGCTGTCCAACATAAACCTCCTCTTTCACCTTGCCATAGAGAAACGCCGACTTCACATCTAACTGAAAAACTTTGAATCCTTTCCATGATGCAAATGCAAGGAAGATTCTGATTGCTTCAAGTCTTGCGACAGGGGCATATACTTCGGTGAAATCTATCCCCTCCTGCTGACTGAAACCTTGGACAACGAGTCGAGCTTTGTTTCGAATGATAACTCCTCGATCATCCTTCTTGAATTTAAATACCCATTTGGTATTAATCTTTCGGTGACCATCTGGCAAATCTACTAGCTTCCATACGCCAAGCTTCTCGAATTGGTTTAACTCCTCCTGCATAGCATTTACCCATGAATCTTCAGTAAGCGCCTCTTTGTACGTCCTTGGTTCTATCTGCGAGATAAAACAACTTAATGAGAATTCAGTTTGTAAAGGAGCAACTGTTGAGTAAAAACATGTAAGCCCTTGATCAAGTTGTCTTCGAGTGCGGACACCTGATTGCAGTTCTCCTATTATTAGATCCTCAGGATGATAAGAAAGCGTTCTTGGCATCACTTCGCCTGATACATCTACTTCGCTCTCCAAATTTGTAACGTTTTGATCAGCAACTTGTTCACTAACTGGAATAGTTTGATTTGAAAACTGGATTGGCTCCCCCTCAGATTCTGAATCATCATGATCGAATATTGGTCTGTTTTCAGATTCTTGATTGACATTTTCTATCGTCTGATTTTCTTGAGCAACATCATTTTCAACATCGTCATGTTCTCCAGCATAGCTTGGACCTGCCTCATCATCATTTGAGGCTTGTCGTTTTTGAAGAGATTTTGCTGGAAACCTTTCGTCTTCATACTCTCTAAGAATATCCAACTCATCAAAGAACTCTGGTTCTTCTTCCATGTTGAAAGACTCCCACAAAACATCATAATTGAAACGCCATGAGTCGCCTGGGTTTTGTGGAGGCATTGTGTGACCTTGGCATTCAACATTTTGAGCTTCAATAATTCGCTTTAGACTTGGAACGAAGACTCGTCGTAAAGGACTTGCATATCCCACAAATATTCCTTCAAAACTCTTCGGACCCATCTTTCCAAAAGGTTCTAGAACTGTACAGGGTGACCCAAACGGTTCAAGATACTTCAAATTCGGTTTTCGATTATTAATCAACTCAAAGCATGTTTTGTTGAATTTCTTGACAGTTAGAACTCTGTTGAGCGTGTAGCATGCGGCGGAAACAGCTTCTGCCCAGAAATTTATTGGTAACTTTGAATCAGCAAGCATTGTTCTAGCCGTTTCAATCAGTGTTCTGTTTTTACGTTCTGCAACTCCATTCTGTTGTGGAGTGTACGGAGCACTGAACTCATGCAAGATACCCCTTTCATCACAATATTCTTCCATATTGTTGTTTTTGAACTCAGTACCATTATCACTTCTGATTCTTCTGATACGCCTTTGGTACAAATTTTCAATCTTTTTGAAAAGCCCCCTCAATCTGTCAAAGGTTTCCTCTTTTGACTTCAAGAATAGCACCCATGAGAATCTGGAATAATCATCAGTGACCACAAGACAATAAAGTTCTCCAGTAATACTCTTGACATTCACAGGACCAA
Source organism: Helianthus tuberosus (assembly GCA_030545235.1). NCBI lineage: Eukaryota > Viridiplantae > Streptophyta > Magnoliopsida > Asterales > Asteraceae > Helianthus > Helianthus tuberosus. Next base: position 202,051,107 of record CM060351.1, on the reverse strand, counting down.
ATAGGTCCATGTGAAGTCTCTCCAACGGTCTTGAGACTGAATTGACTTGCTTTTTGGGATGTGACTTTTTCTTTTGTTTGCCTTTCATGCAACTAATGCATTCTTGTTCCAGATGAAAACCTTTAATGTGAACTCCCAGAACCAAATCATTGTGCACAAGATGATTCATTTTACGAAGATGAATGTGCCCCATCTTACGATGCCACAACTTTGATTCTTTCTCTGTTGCTCTTGAAACAAAACAGTGTGCTTGACCCGTTGTTGTAGTTGCTACAGTCATGTCTAAAACATACAGGTCATTCACTCTAGGAGCTCTCATGATGATCCATTCTTCAGGAATAACAAACCCTGGTTTCAAAATCAAACACTCTTTGTCTGTGAAGTGAGTAGTATACATCCGGTCACATATCTGTGAGATACTTAGCAGATTATTTTCCAGCTCAGCAATGTAGTTAACTCTCTCAAACGTGACGATCCCATTGGATAACGTTCCTTCACCAACGATTCTACCACCTTGGTTACCCGCGAACCCCACATAACCTCCATTAAAATTTCTGACATCATACAGCAGCGCTGTCTTTCCAGTCATGTGCCGAGAAGCTCCACTATCCATAATCCAACGTGAGACGGATCTCGGAAGCTCCTGCACATATCAAAAAAACATTTAATGAGATTTTGATGCTACCCAAGCCTCTTTTGACTCAGGTAACTTGAAATTAAGGTGAGTTGTTTTAGTGTAAAGTGGCGGAAAGTTTTTATCATTCATTTTAAGGCTTTCAGCAGTTCCAACTTCAACCTCTTTGAATAAGAAAAATTTGTCTTTTTGAGGTTGATTAGCTGGTTGATTTTTCTTCACCACATACTTCTTTTCAGAAGTCGATTTCTGTTTCTCATAGAACTCCAAAGGTACATACTTCTTCTTGGTAGAAGATGATGATTTTTCAGTTTCAGACACCTTTGATGAATCAACTTTCTTTTCGACAATTTTTGGCTTCCATGTTTGTTGAGGTGAGGCAACCCGTTGGTAAAATTTACCATTTTTAGTTACCGAAATCTTAACAGGTTCAGTTTTGATCTTGGTGTTATCATTTCTCAAAACATTTTTCTCAACAATCAATGGAGCCTTTCTTTTCACAACATCTTTCTTGATAGAATTCTTCACAGTTTCAGTCTTAGGCTTCAAGTTGGTACACTTTCGTGCAATGTGTCCAACTTGATTACATTTGAAACATGTTCGGGTGTCAATTACCCGACTTGAACCTTCAGACTGAGGCTGTGAGGCCTTCTTTTCAAAGAACTCTTCGTTTGATTTTAAAAAGATTTCAGACTCCTCTTCTGAAAGTGAACTTGAACTGTTCACAAACACCTTTTTCACAGCAAACTTTTTGTTCTGAACATTCCTTTTCTGATAATTCTTACTACCCTGATATCCTCCCAACCATTTATTTTGATAATTGTTAGAAAAACGTGGTGGAATAACAGGTTTCTTATAGTAAGCTTTATCTTTCTCAAAATTCATATGTCTCTTTGTTTGTTTCAAATTGTCCACTTCAGACAAATCAATTTCAACTAGTTTGAAAACGTTTTTCAATTTCTTCACATTAACATTCTCCAAAGGAAACTCAAAGTCTGAATACAACTTATCAGAACCAGACATCTTGTACATCACAAGACCCGGTTCATCATTTGAGTTGTTTTTAGATTTTGGTTTCGGAATGTAGTTGTTTAGAAAACATTTTTCATCTTCAGTCGAATCACTATCCAAGACACTTTCAGCCATGCCTTTTATGATCTCAGTTTGAACACTGTCATCGGATGATGAAGATGAAGATGAAGAAAATGTTACATCTATTGATTCTGGCAATTTTATCTCATTTGTTTCAATCTCATCATTAACCAACCCAGATTGCTTCTTTGAGAAATTGTTTAGAACTGGTGGTGGAACTTGATGAAACCCCACCCCAGTTCCATCACAGTATACATCTTCGCCAGCTTTGGTTTTACCAATGGGTTTTGGAACAATGTGTTGCAAAACAAAGCTTGCAGAGTTGTAACTGCTCAGTTTTAGATTAATACGTTCATTCTCAATTTTAGCTTCTTCAAACTGAAGCTTCAATTTTGCAATATCATCAAGTTGTTGGTTAATTAGCTCCTCTTTTACTCGAAGAACTCCTGATAGTTGAAGATTTTCTTTTGTTGTTTTACTGTTTCTCTCATCAGAATCTTTAACCGTTCGCTTTAGCTTCTCAAAACTTTCAGAAATTTTACGACTTTCAATAATCAATTTTTCATTTTCTTTTCTTATTCTTTCAATGTCATTTTTATCATTTTCAATTTTATCAGCTAATTCTTTTGATCTATTATTCGAAGCTTTCAGCATTTTGTCACGGTTTAAGATTTGATCTTCAACACTTTTGACTTTACTAGTCAACTCTTCAATCTTCTTACCACTGAAGTAAGTGATTGTACTACAAACTTTGCACTCTTTCATGCAATTTTTGTAGTCATTTTCCGATTTATCAATCTTACCTGACTTGAGTGTACCATCTGAACTGACCTTGTTTGTTGACTCAGTTCCAGAACTAGAAACTACCTCAAGTTCTTTTGCAGCAAGAACTTTATCTGCCATCTTCCTCAAGTTTTCAGCCGTTAGCTCTTGTGATGTATCAATGATTCCATCATCAGCATTCTTTGACTTTGGTTTATGTTCTGATTCTTTGACTTTTTCTTCTTTCTCAACTTGTTTCTCATCACCACCTCCCCACCATTCTCTTTGTCTCGCTTCTTCTTCCTCGGCAAATTGTTGGGTAAGAGCATCCATATTGAGGGAATCTGGGTTAACTGCAATGTTTCCTTGAGGATCAAGGTAACACTCTCTGTCGGCATCCCACCTTTTTGCTCTTTTTGCTTCTTTGTAAGTGTTATAAACTCTGCTCATTCTGGCTTGGGCTTTCATTCTTCGGTTGACGAATTTTTCTTCTTCAGTTCTAGTGTCTTTAAAAGGAATAATCTTCGTCACGAATGCATAACCCACAACATCTTCTTCAGGCAATAGCTCGCTCCAATCATAACCTTCGTCATCATGGATTACGGCAAGAGCTCTAGACTTCTCTTTGTTGTCTTCAACTTGCTTCAATCTGGGTGGCTCGGATTTATTCTGGTGATAGATTGCTCTCTTGTAATAATCATCTCTGAAAGGGTTTTCTGACTCATCGGCATATGCATTTCTGCATTCTCGTTTGAAGTGACCCTTCTGCTTACATTTGAAGCATGTCACTTTCGATTTATCAAACCCCAGCTTAGTAGATGCACCACCAATTGTCTTTCTGCCGGTAATTTCCATGAATCGTTGTGCTCTACGAACAGCACTGGCCATAGCCCAACGAATATCGATCAGCTCCATCTCCTCGGGATCAATCTGATCATAATCTTCTTTCGTCAGATTGGTATTACCTATCTTCCCGGCTACTAACCCTTCGTATGACTCCAAAACAGATGCTAGAAAGATCATCTGCTGTTTGGCCGATTCTTCATCAAAATTTTGAGCATTCTTCAAATCGATCGCAATGTTGCAAGAAAATGCATTCTTAGGAACAGATTGTTGTTGACTTGAAGAACTTGAAGAAGATCCCTGACTTGGAATGTTGGAAGAAAAACCTCCATGAAAACCACTGTTTGAGCTTGGATTTTCTTTACTTGAGGTATTTGTGTTTTCAGCGGAGAAAGCAGTTCTTGGAGAAACATTCTTCGGAATCATACTCTTTGGATAGTACAACTCCATGTTTTGTTGATATGATGGATGATTAACTTTGTTTTTCTTTATCTCCAATTCATGACTTTCTAGTCTTTCAATCAGCAAGTCGACAGTCAAACTTTCAGGTTTAATTGTGTTCTTTAACATCAGTGCATAGTATTGCCAATCCATCTCCTCTGGTAGTGAATCGAACAATTTGTCAATAAGATCCTCTGGTGGATAGTTTACTCCGTGCCTTGCCAATTCCAACTTTAAGTGTCCAAATCTTTCAATCATTTTACAAACAGATTCACCTTTTATACATCCGAACAAATCAAACTCCTTTCTCAACAATTTCTTTTTGTTTTTGATTATTTCTTCACTTCCTACACATTTTTTATTTAACTTTGCCCATAGATCTTTTGCGTTTGTGTATTCAATGAGTGAAATAATGTCGTCTCTTACGGATTGATGAATCAAAGCGATGCATTTTTGTTCAGCTATATAGTTATCTATTTCTTCTCCTTCTGACATATTCTCAAAATCTCGTCTTTCTGAAACAAAACCGTTTTTTAAATTCTTCCAGCTCGGATATGCAAAGGCTTTCATCCATTCTTCGAATCTTTTTGCCCACCGATTATATTCTTCTATTGCCATTAGCTTTGGTGGTTTGTTGTAGGTACCATATACGCTTTCAACACTTAGTGCATCGGATAACGTTTTCTTTGGATTCGGATTGGGATTTTCATTTGAACGATTTGAAGTATCGTCTCCAGAATTACCCGCGAAGGCATACATCTCACTGAAGGGATTCATGAATTCTTCCATTTCAAGTACCTGAAACAATTTTCAAACACTTAGAAAATTTTTACAAATTTTAAAAACTTCAAACACTTGAACCGGATAGTTATCCGTTCGAACAGGAATTCGTATGAAAACAAAGTCTATCCGCACGGACGGTAACCCGCTCGGATGGTTGTGCGCACGGGTAGCTTTGACTTTTTGACTATTCTGGTTATCCGCACGGATTGTAAACCATGCGTGTAACAATGATGATGTCAGCACACGACTTGCAGTAACTAACTAATCCAAATCGTTCAGAAAGCTGTCTGCACGGGTGAATGACGTCATCAAATACGAACAACTCAACATGATTTTTGATGAATTTGATCTAGTTTTAGATTGATTCAGATTATGAAACTAAGTAGGATTATATTTTGAATGATTGCGAGTTGATTGATATCGATTTTAACAAATTTTAACCGTAAATTCTTGCTCAATTTTAGGTTTTTCTGATTTTATGATGACAAATGAAGAATCAAATGTAAAATCTAAGTATATATAGAAGAAATCCGTCAAATTTCCGGTGAAATTTGAATCAAATCGGTAACAGAAGTCAAATCTCCGGTGAAATTCGACTTTGATCGGCAAATGAAACTTGAATTCCGGTGAATTCAGTGTTGTTGATCTCGATTCAGCTCCCTGGTTGCTCTGATACCACTTGTTGGTCCCGTTGATACAGGATCTGATCTTAGGAACAAGATGAATCGATTTCGTCTTAGTGTGCGGAATCAATTAAGACAAATCACTGATTTATGCAACAGAGAATTCAACGTTTAACTTCTTGTCTGTTCGTTCTATTAATCGTTCTGAAAGTCACAAAGTTCCTGTGAACGTACAGACTACCCGTGCGTGTGTCAAAAAGTTCTTACAAAGTTGCACCGGACCTACTATTTATAGACAGACTCAGGATACTAATAAGTGTAGTACGTGCGGGTGGGCTACCCGTACGTATGACTCACCCGTACGTGTGGTCATCCGTGCGTATGACTTATCCGTGCGGATAAGTCATCCGTGCGTATGGCCATACGTGCGTATTGCCATCCGTACAAGTTAAACTTGTCCCAAACAACACTTTTACATTCAGACCCTATTCCTGAGTTGTCCTGCTAACTATATACATACAATCAGACAATAAACACAGAACAAAATATGACTACATGCTTACGGAAGCTACAGACGTAATGTACTAACAACCATGTATTTGTAATGTTTGTATAACCGTCAATGCCCACCCTGACTTTGACTCCATGCCCGCATAATCCTATCCTTTGAATTTGTATAAAACATGGTATGTAATTTGTAAAACCCTGGTATGATTGCAAACAAGGAAAAGATCACCAATGGTTTGCAAGGCCACTGATATGTGTGACAGTGTAGGAAGACTCAAACCTAGCAAAGTTGTACCGGGCTTCCGGCTGGAAGACATAGTCACCACTATGGGCCACCCCGGCCTCATGGGTGTGGGCTCGCTACACCCAAATAGATCTATCACTCATGTCCCTCGGTCCTACGATGAGGATTAATGGCCTTAAGTATCCGCCTACCCTATCACATGATCTATGGTTCTTTCCTAGGCTAATCATACCAATTATATTGTAAGTAATCCTTTTGTAACATGTATTTCACCCCAGTCTCTCAGACTGAATTACCCAGCTAGTCTCTCAGACTAACTCCCCAGTCTCTCAGACTAACTCCCCAATCTCTCAGACTGAATTACCCAGCTAGTCTCTCAGACTAACTCCCCAGTCTCTCAGACCAACCCAGTCCCAATATTATCACCAGACGATCCCATCCCTAGTCATGAAAATCATTCACATTTCGATAATACACCTTTGTTTTGTAAAAACCGGTATATTTTGTATAACCCATTCGTAAACCATTTGAGTTCCTCGAAATCCATTCGTAATATGATTTAGAAATATGAGTTTTCGTTCGTTCAAAAGCTTTGTATGTTCTTGCACAACGTGCTTTGTCTAAAAATATGCAGTCTTTGTTCATCGAGAACTTTGTGTGTTTCTGCAAAACGTGCATGTCTTTCCACCCCGAAAACATTTACAAAAATGTAAAACCGTAAAAAGGTGGGGTTATGAACTCACCTGGATTGCCTTGTGTGAAGCTAGCTAATTACAACTTCGCGGTGTCGTTTCCAAGATTTGACTTGCTAGCGTGCATTCTACAATATTCCTAATACGGAATATCTTATAAGTTTCTAAGTAAACATAGTAACTAAACTACGTGTCATCGAGCTCTACCGAATTGTTAACCGAACGATTTAACGGTAAGTTGTGAAGTAAATTGAAATCATTAGGTCGTATTTGATAAGTATCGTTTATCATCGATAATAACTAACAAGTCTTGAAAAGACTTGATTCTCGAGATATTTGAAAGTAAATAAATATTTATATCAAATATATAAATATAACGTTAAGGTCGCTTGTCGACCCGAGAAATCGTTTGTGCATTTAGAAGTATTCGTTATGAAAGTAATATATAATAAACTTTTATTATATATATTACGTCTTGTATATATTTGCCAAAATATACGTATATGCCGTTTAGGCGTATAAAATAAATATAAAAAGTTATATTTATTTTGTAAAAAGGATCGTCGAGTTTGTTGAATGTTTGACATAAATAGATAAACTATATCAATTTAATAAAAGAATTCGTGTTATATGATGTTTGAAATAAATATATAAGCTATATTTATTTTTGTAAACGAATTCGTGTCGTTTATTACTTCAAATAAATATACATAAACTATATTTATTTAGTAACACAATCGTCGTGTCGTTTGATATTTGAAATAGTATATAAACTATATTTAAGTTTATAAAAGAACCGTCGTCTTGTTTGATGTTCGAAATAAATATGTAAACTATATTTATTTTACAAAACGAAATCTTGTTGCTTGATATTGGAAACATATTTATAAACTATATTCGTTTATAAAACGAATTTGTGTTGTTTAGTGTTTGAAATAAATACATAAACTGTATTTATTTTTATAAGGAAGTGGTATTATCGGCGTTTGAAACAACACAAATAGTTATATTAATCTGGTAAAAGAATTGTCGAATTTTGAAGTTTAAAATAACTATATTTATCGTTGTAAATAATTTTCCGAATCGTCGTTTATTGTAAGTTGTAAAGTGTCGTAGAAAGAAACTATGTATTTGCGTCTTGTTTAAGTAGCATTCCGATTTGTTTTGTGTTATAATAAAACGCAATTATTTTCGGATTTTCTCGAAAAACGGAAAGAGTTTCCCCTGTTTTTGGAAGCCCCGACAACACAAGTTGTCGTCATTTTATCAAAATTCAACAATTTATCAAACCACGTATACGTATAATCAATTTTATAAACAATATGGTAAGTAAATAACTCTAAATAACTTTAACTAATAATTCTTCGATTAATTTTTGGTTCGAGCTCGTTTTTACGGAGTTAATAATAACTTGTAATTAGTGTAAATAATTATTTCGCGTCACAAAATTTCTTTACCAAATCTCGTGTCGAAACGCTAACTGAGTTGACCAGCTGAGCTGACCGAGTCAACCGGGTTGACCCGCTGAGTTGACTTGCTACGTTGACTGAGTTGACTCGGTTGACCGAGTTGGACTGAGTCGAGCCGTATGGAACCGAGTCGAACCGAGTTGGACTTGTTGACCTGAGACGAGTCTTGACTGAGTCGACTCGCTGACTGAGTCAACCAAACCGAGCCGCCTAACCGAACCGTGTGACCCGAACCGAACTCGAGCTCCCCAACCGAGTCTGACCTGAGTAGATTCGAACCAAAACTAAACCCTGAACCGAAACATGAACTTTATTAACCCGAGTCACCCACCATCATCACCGCCGCCGTTCGACCGGTCCAAGGCCGTCGACGGCGGCTGCCACTGCAAGAATTCCACCGCCGTCTCCCGTTCTTCCTTGTAAACTCTGCTTATTCGCACTCAAATAAGTCGGAACCTGAGAGAAGAAAAGATAAAAGTAGGAACAAACTCGGATTAGACTTACCGGAAAATCTTCGGAAAGTGAAGTCTCTCAAAATTGTGCAGAAATGCTTCTATTGTCCCGATCTAAGCATCCCCGAAGTGAAAATTGCAAAATAGGCTTGCCAGAATATTGACCGGAACTTCGCCGGAGTTGCGTGTGAGCCCAAACGGCTCCGAATCTTTGAGAACGGTCACCACCATCGTGTCGGGAAGGTTTGTTTTAGTGGGGGTAGGGTGTCGGATCGAAAAAGGGTCGCCGGAATTCGCCGCCACCGCACCGCCGTCGCTGGTCGTCGGCATCGTCGCCGGTGGCCGGAATCCCTCGCCGGATCTGCTGTCGTATTGTTCTAGAGAGAGAGAGAGTTGAGAGGATTTTTAAGTTAGAGAGAGAGTGTGTTGGTGACAAATGAGGAAAATTTGGGTTAAAATCCCTTTATCTAGTTAGTGCTTTATAGGCTTGGGCCTAAGGCCCACAAGTCTGTTTCTAGTTATTTTGAATGGCCCGATCTCGTTTTTGAAGCCCATTTTCGCACCCGAACGTCATGGAAGTATCATAGAGCATAATTTTAATACTAAAACACATAAGATAGGATCGGTAGTCGATGTTTGCGTGTTCGTTCGTCGGTTGCGTAAAAATCGCGAAAAATTATATCGTTGTCGTCTTTGATCCGCTTTTCGATCCGATTTCGACTGTAATTACTAAAATTTTATTGCGGAGCTAAATATAGCGTAAAATGTAAGTTTCGAAGGTGACAGGTGTAATGAGCGAAATTCTAAACTCATATCCTGGATAATATCTTAAATTATATCTTGCTTATCTGATATATGTTCGTATCCGGGATGCTGATTCAGGATATTGGTAACATCCTGGATGGTATCCTGAGGATTACTAACGGATTGTGTGCAGGAGTACGAGTCTAGGTTCCCAACGTTCACAAAGACCCTTTCTCCGAAAGACTCGGTCCAAGTCGTTCAAATAAAGACGTTGAAGCCGCTTTACTCGGTCCACAACGTTAATAATGGAATATTCGGGAGCATCCCACATTTATAGGAATTTTAGTTTGTATTTCGTAACTATAAATAGATGGATAAATCAGATCAATAGGACACAACAACAACCACACTCGCTACTCACTCACACTCACTCTCTCGCAACTTTCACCAAAAGCATTGTAACACTTAGCGATCTGATCAATATCCTGCACTATATCCTGACGTTTAAAGCAATAAGAAGAACAAGGCAGCTGCGATTGTCAGCTCCCGAGGTTTTATGCCGGCGATCTAGATTGATCAAGGGCTTTCCTCGTATATCTCGTGTCACCCCTTTTACTTTTTGCTCATAGTTTGATCGTAGATACAACTCAATATCCTGAGCCGTATCCTGAAAACTGTTTTCGTAAACAACATAACCAGCATATTTCCAACACACTTTTTAGCACACTACCTCACTTAACTAATTTGATCACTTAATTGCTTCGGTAATTTTTGACCAAAACAATTTGGCGCCCACCGTGGGGCAAGTGGTGCTATCTTTACTAAAAATCTTTTTGAAATCGTTAATTGGTTTCCTATTTTCAAAACTTTTTGCCACATTGTTTACAATGGCCTCAAGATCAAACATGAGCTCCTCCACCGTGTCGACTACGACTTCTACTACTACTGGTTCGGTGCTTCCACCACCTCCTCCAAGGATGCAAACTTCTTCACAACCTCAGGATATTATCCCTACTCGGAGTATTCAAGGATCTGCTCCCGTTTTGGCTTCTAATGATGAAATTCTAACCTTATTTGGAAGTGTGCAGGAGCAAATGAGGCAGCAACAGGAAATAAACCAAATGCTGATGAGAGAAATACAACTCTTGAAATCTAGCTCAAGCAGCTGAGGCTATCGTCACTCCTTTACAACCCAGAGCTTTGAACTTCAGTTCGGCTGTATATACTGAGGATAACAGGGGAAATATTGTGCCTAGCCATCCTCAGAATCATACTCCTGAAATACCCTCCTCGGTCACCATGTCAACTGTGAAGAGCTCAGGATATGCTTCAGGATATGGCCGGAATCCTCAGACTGGTAACGTGTCAAATACTAATATTCTTGCTACTAACACTAATGGATCTTTGCAGGATGAAGGTATGACGTCAACATTTACTAGGGAACTTCAGAAATTGAAGGACATGATATCCAGTGTACCTGGGGTGGTCCAGCCAATTCCGGAAGTGTCCCAAGACAGCCACAGGATATCCCGCTTTGCATATCCTATTTGTGATGCTGAAATCCCAAAGAAATTTCAAACTCCCAACATGAAACTGTATGATGGAACTACGGATCCTGAAGAGCATATTGCCTAGTATAGGGAAAGAATGGAGATTAATCCTATCCCTCCGGAGCTCAAGGAAGCGTGCCTATGCAAGGGTTTTGGTTCTACCTTAACAGGACCGACCTTGAAATGGCTCTTAAACGTTCCTCCTCATTCGATTACATCATTTGCTCACCTAGTGAATTTATTTAATAGTCAATTTTCCTGTAGTCGGAGTTTTGAAAAACTAACAAGTGATCTCTACAGGATAACTCAACGACCTCAGGAATCCTTAAGAGATTATGTGAACAAGTTTAGCCGGGAATCCTTAGATATTCCACATCTTGATGTTGCAACAGCTGTGCAGGCTTTCAAGATGGGGCTGCAAAAGGATTCTCAATTTTATCAAGATCTTGTAATGAACCCATGCAGGAACTTGGATGAAGCTCGAAATAGGGCCCTAAGATATATTCAACTGGAGGATGACAAAAAGATGCAAGAGAGGATGAACTCATCCACCACCTATGAGTCAACTAATAGGAAGTCAGAATCCTCATTTAAACCATATCGCTCTAAGCCGTATGGCAGAAATGACAACAAGAAAGTGAATGTTGTTGAAGACGAGGATCCTGAAGAATATCCTGAATTATCTGAATATTGCTTTTCTGTTAACATTCCTGAATTAATGTATGCTATGCAGGGTTTAGGAGACAAAGCTAGGTGGCCTCGAAAGAATCAACAAAAAGCTGATTGGAAGGATAAATACAAATGGTGTGCCTTCCATGAAGATTTCGGACATGTAACTGAGGATTGCATTACACTAAGAAAATAAATAAGTTATCTTCTAAGCAAGGGGTATCTGAAGGATCTCCAAGGAAGAAAGAAGAATAAGGGTCAGGATACTGAGAAGGATCCTGAACGAGCAGCATCACCTCCTGCGTATGCCAGGATAATAAACTTTATTTCAGGAGGATCCGACATTTGTGGGACTTCGTATTCTGCGGCCAAGAGACATGCAAAGGAGGCTAAGGCCGAAAGGGGAGACAAACCAGCCAGGATGACTACCCTCACGACTGATAAAGTGATCACTTTCGACAGTGATGATAGGGATACCGTCCAGGATCCTCACCATGATGCTCTGGTAATAACATTATATGTAGCTAACCATTTTGTACGCAGGATATTTGTGGACAATGGCAGCTCCGTCAACATAATCCAACTAGAGACTTTGAAAAGAATGAATGTATCTCCAATGGATATCACTTCGAAATCCACCGTGCTTGTTGGGTTCAGTGGAGAGGCTAGAAACACAGTGGGAGAGATAAAGTTACCAGTATATGTTGAAGGGGTCAACTCGATACAACGTTTCTGTGTGATGGACTCCCTATCCTGCTATAACATCATACTGGGCAGGCCATGGATCCATGATATGAAGGCTGTGCCATCAACCTATCATCAATGCATCAAGATCCCTACCACTTGGGGGGTTGTCAAGGTTGATAGTGATCAGCAGGAGGCGAAAGAATGTTACTCATCCTAATTGAAATCCTCAACCAAGCCTAATACAGCATAGCAATTAAAGATGTGGGCCCAGGATATCGTGGAGGCTTCAGAGCAGGATATGAAGAAAATTATCCTGGATCAGGATAATCCTGATAACTCGGTGCTCGTAGGAACCAATATCCCTCAGGATATTGAAGAACAGTTAACTAACTTTTTGAAGTGCAGGATGTCAACATTTGCATGGAAGCATGAGGATATGACAGGTATATCCAAAGACATTATCACTCACAAGCTTGGAATTGACAAGTCGTTCAAGCCTATTCAGCAAAAGAGAAGGAAGTTTGCTCCTGAACGAAATACAATTATCCAAGAGGAAGTTGAAAGATTATTGAAGTCCAAAATGATTAGAGAAGTCAAGTTTCCAAGATGGCTAGCAAATGTAGTCGTGGTACAGAAGAAAAATGGGAAATGGAGAGTCTGTGTAGATTACACAGACTTGAATAAGGCTTGTCCAAAAGACCCATTTCCTCTTCCTCATATTGATGCAATGGTGGATGCTACTGCTGGCCATGAGATGTTAACCTTCATGGATGCATCCTCAGGATTTCAGCAGATTCAAATGGAGCCTTCGGACCAGGAGGATACTGCCTTCATGACACCAACAGGTATTTATTGTTATACTGCTATGCCTTTTGGTCTGAAAAATGCAGGTGCAACATACCAGAGATTGGTGAACATGATGTTCAAAGATAAGCTGGGGGACACAATGGAGGTATACATCGATGATATGGTGGTAAAATCTAAAAAGGCTAAGAATCACCTCCAGGATATTAAGGGAGCATTTGATATCCTGGATCAGTATAACATGAAACTAAATCCTGCTAAGTGCCATTTCGGAGTGGGGGCAGGATAGTTTCTAGGATATATCGTAACCAAAAGAGGAATAGAGGCAAGCCCGGAGCAGATTAAAGCCATCTTGGATATCAAATCACCTTCAAATATGAAGGATGTTCAACAGTTAGCAGGGCGAGTTGCAGCATTGAACAGATTTATCTCAAGATCCTCCAAAAAATGCAAGGAATTTTATGATATCCTGAAGAAAAACAAGAAGTTCGAATGGGGAGAGAAGCATGAAGCAGCCCTGCAGGATTTGAAGCAGTATCTTTCAACTGCACCTCTATTGATGAAGCCTGAGAATGGTGAACCACTGTCCCTATACCTCGCAGTATCGGGGAATGCTGTAAGTGCTGTCCCTATAAAGGATCATGAAGGTCAGCAATATCCTGTCTATTATGTTAGTAAAAGTTTATTAGATGCTGAAACTAGATATTCTCATTTAGAAAAGTTGATATTAGCCCTAGTTATGGCATCAACGAAGCTTAGACATTACTTTGAGACACATAGAATTCATGTTAAAACCAATTATCCTGTCAAAAATGTGCTTAGGAAACCCAAGATGTCAGGTAGAATGGCCAAGTGGTCAGTGAAGTTAAGTGCTTATGACTTAGTGTATGAACCTAGAAATTCCATAAAATCGCAAGCTCTAGCTGAGTTTGTGGCTGATTTCAGTAGTGACATTCAGGATGAGGTAGACCTAGAAGTCCGACAGTTAGGAGAATCCTCAGGATCCTGGACATTATATACCGATGGAGCATCTAATGTTAGAGGAGTAGGATTGGGAATACTACTAAAATCGCCATAGGGGGACATATTACCCCAGGCTATTAGGTGTGAGTTTCCTGCTACTAATAACGAAGCAGAGTATGAAGCTTTAATTGCAGGATTAGAACTGGCTAAAAATATGAATATTAAGAATTTGCAAGTATATGTGGATTCCTTGTTAATTACTAATCATTTTAATGGATCCTATGCAGCTAAAGGTGAGAAGTTAATTGAATATCTTGATATTCTCAAAAAATTAGCAGGATATTTCGATGTTTTTACACTTAAACAGGTACCAAGGGAAGATAATGCTGAAGCAGATGCCTTAGTAAATCTGGGATCATCGGTCAGGATACCAGAAGGGACCCAAATACCAATATTGCATATCTTGTATCCTGCAACGAATCCTCAGGATAAAGAAGTGGTAAGTATTCAGGACCCTGGAGCTGAGTATCCTGAGGAGGATCCTAATTCCTGGACGGCTCCAATCATAAGATATCTCAAGGAAGGACACATCCCTAAAGACGAAAATCCCAAGGCATTTAGGATGAAGGTATCACGATTCACTATTATAAATAATGTTTTGTACAAGAAATCTCTTGCAGGACCATATTTGAGATGCTTGGAAGATCCTGAAGCCAAAGAAGTACTTCAGGATATACATGAAGGGGATTGCGGTAACCACACTGGGGGCAGGTTGTTATTCTCAAAGGTATTGAGAACAGGATACTATTGGCCGACAACGAAGAAAGATGCTGCAGAATATGCTCGAAGATGTGATGCATGTCAAAGACACAGTAACATACCACATCAACCAGCTGAACCACTATATCTTATAACTTCCCCTTGGCCGTTCATGAAATGGGGGATGGACATAGTAGGGAAATTACCAAAAGCTCCAGGAGGAAAACTTTTTATGCTGGCAATGACTGATTATTTCTCAAAGTGGGTTGAAGCTGAAGCATTTGTTCAAGTTAGAGACCAAGAAGTAGTATCCTTCATAAAGAGGAATATCCTGACCAGGTTTGGAGTACCAGCTGAAATCATTTGTGACAATGGATCCCAGTTTATAAGCAAGAGGACTACTGACTTTTGCAAGAGTTGGGGAATCAAAATGATCACATCCACTCCGGTACATCCTCAAGCAAATGGACAAGCTGAATCCTCAAACAAGATAATTGTCAACAACTTAAAGAAGAGACTAGGGGCTAAAAAAGGAAGATGGGCAGAAGAATTACCCTTTGTTTTGTGGGCTGATAGAACAACGGTAAAAAATGCAACTGGCCAAACTCTGTTTTCCTTGGTATTTGGAGCAGAAGCAGTGATCCCAACGGAAATGGTGATACCTACGGCAAGATCTATCCTCCGGGATCCTGAGCAGAATCCTGAAGCTTTGTGTCAAGATTTGGACACTGTAGATGAAACAAGAGATGCAGCAAGGCTAAGGATGGCAGCATATCAACAGAGGATATCTAAAGCATATAACAAGAATATAAGGACTAGGAGATTTCAAGTTGGAGATTGGGTATTAAGAAAGGCTTTTCAGAATACTACTAATCCTGCTGATGGAAAGCTGGCTCCAAAATGGGAAGGACCATATGAGGTTGAATCAGAATCAGGAAAAGGAGCATACCGACTCAGGAGTATGGAGGGGGATATGCTACCAAGATCCTGGAATGCTATACACTTAAAGCTCTATTTCAAGTAAGAATAGAATTTAATTTCTATCTCAGAATGGTATGTATTCTATCTCTCTTAAATATATTTGAATTCGTTTATTATCTTGAACCCAATACTGACTTAAGCATCGGAGGGGTGTTAGCCAAGCTAACACCCACCTTAGTTTAAAGATTGTTTTGCAGAATATGCCTCAGGATATAGCTCCAGGATACACACTCAGGATATCTCGAAGGATTAGAGGATTGGCCCCCTCTCTCACAGTTAAGGGATCCTAATCCCTTCAAAGGTTTAAAGGTATTCACCTTTCTTACGAATTGGGTTTAAACACCCCGCCTGGAGCGCAATTTATCTAGGGATAGTTCAAGGTAGCGGGACCAGTTCATGTAAAAGTGGCTGACAATTTCGTTACTATTGGCTATATCCTGGATCCTAAAGGTATATGAGGATTGATCACCCTCTCTCACGAAAGGGTATTTTCATACTCTCTAAGGATTAAAGGTTTTCACCTTTCTAAGTCTTGGAGTTTGTACACTCTCGCCTGTAGCGCAAGAAAATCAGGGTTTATCCCCAGGATATCATGGTTTATCCCCAGGATATTAAGGGTTTATCCCCAGGATATTAAGGGTTTATCCCCAGGATATTAGGGTTTATCCCCAGGATATTAAGGGTTTATCCTAGGATATTCAGGATTTGTTCAGTAAAGCCAAAGTATGACTATGTTTACATTCCTATGTTAAACACAGGGGCCATACATCATACAATTTAAAGGGTGGATTCGAACTTATAAGTGTGCACTGGGGACATTTCTATAATTGAAGATTGGAATTGACTCTTTAAGAATCTCTGGTATGATCTCTCCTTTTTATTTGGATAACTTGAATTTTACAGATTGTGCGTCAGTATCCTGAGCAGGATATCTTTCAGGATACACTTACAATGTGTTCCCAAGAATGTTCAAACAAAATTGTTTTCATAAGTAAAATTCATGTAATAAAGGTATAACAATAGAAATAAAGCCAAAAGAAGGATATATTATTAGCATACCAAAAGATGTGCTCTTGGTTTCACCTCAAACCAAGGTCCATCCACCAAGAGCACGAATAGTCCCATACCATATGTACTTAACAGTTGAAGGTTTTGTCTCAAACCGAGACCCATCCACCTCCAACTGTTATATTGTTCAAAAGCAAAACATACTAACGATGATGACCAAGGGCTTCGTCCTGAAACTCAGGATCCCTCCACCTTTGGCCATCATATTGTTCAAGTGCAGAAAAGTAAAATGTATGAAAAGTAAATTGTTTTGGGGTTACAAACCAATGATCAAATTTAAAAAAGTGGGCTCCGGCCTTGGCACATACATCCATCATCGCCCACTTGAATGCCCTCACACAGCGGCATCTCCACCAGCCTTCTCCGTCTTTTCAGCCTCAACATCTTGAGCAGCATCCTCACCAGCATCTGCCCCGGCATCCTTCTTCTCTTCAGCTTTGTCCACCATCTCTGCTGACTTGGAGGATTCACCAGCCTCAGCAGGATATGGCACAGCCTTGCCTCCAAGCTCCTTCAACTTTGCCACCCAGGATTCAACCGGCCATGCTAGGCACTCAAGGCCTGTCTCCTTGGCCTCATAAGCCATCTTGATACGAGCTTGCAGCAGAGAGACAATGGCTGAGTTTTTGATCCCTTCCCGGAAGGAGACCATGGCCTGTTCATGCTCCATTTGGACGGTAGCCAGCTTAATCTCAACATCCTGGGTGACTTTCTTCAGCTTGTCCTCGTAATGCCGAGTCTTCGCTTCAGCAATGGCACCTTGGTCGGCAACGGTGGTTTCAAGCTGTTTAATCCTGGCTTCATGGAATACGGCTGTACCACAAGCTTCAATATAGAGACAAAGCAGATGCTGGAGACCCCGTAAGTCAATATTCAGATATGAGTCAATATTTGCTAACCAGGATATCCTGTCAGGATATCCTATCAGGATATATGTGCAGGATATAGTTGCAGGATATTACCTTGTTAAGGAAGGATGTCATCGGCTCTAAGGAGTCAGAAAAGCTGAGTTTTTCATAGGAGAACCCTTCCGGGCCTGGGGCACTGACTTCGGAACCTTTCCTCTTTTTTTGCGGTGGAAGCACGAGTCCTCGGGTTGCCCTTAGGAGCCAGGAGCGGCTTGGAGCTGGTAGCAGCAGGAGTTTCTTTCTTGACGTTGACTGGAGTAGGATAGCTATCAAGCTCATCAAGGTCCAGGAGGATTGGAACTTTGCTGGAGTCTGCATACAGGGAGTAAAACTCTTTCCTAAACATATCAAATAAGAACATGTATGCAGGATATTGTGCAGGATCCTTACCAGACATGTTTGCACTGGAAAGAGGGCTTGGAGATGGTGGAGATGGGTTAAAACTTCTTTCAGCCTCTGGGAGGAGTCTGATAGCGTCAATTCTCTTCTGTGAATCAGCTAGGGGTGGAGCAAGCTTCCTAAAATCAGCTGTGTACAAGACAATAATAGAAAAATGGTTAGCTCAAAGATATGAAGCAGGATACAAGACAGGATCATCCTAGAACCCTAAACCCTACCCTTTCTCAACCACTTCACCGGATATTCCGTTCCACCAGGGATGGAGTTTCTTTTTACAAAGAAGAACTTGGATTGCCAATTCTCCTCGTTCCTGGTGGCACGAAGTATCAGTGGATCGTCGGAGGTAGAATAGAATAAAAATCTACAGGAACCATGGCATCTGAGCCGATACGCTAGGGGGAGGTCATGGACGGAAAGGTCAGGGATATGGTTTCTCTTGATCTGATCAAGAACAGACAATACTCGCCAGAGCATCGGCATTGTCTGACTGAAGCAGATTTTGGTCATGTTGAAGAACTCGGTGATAAAGTCTGAGAAAGGAAATTGCAGCCCTAAGGTGAAGGGAAAGGCACTAAAGCACAACCACTCGTCAGAAACCATGTCCGACCGGATTTCCCAGTCAAACGGCCGGAATCTCATCCCCTCCGGGAAGATACCGGAGGATTTGAGAGCCGACAAGTGGGCACTATCGAAGGTGCATATTTCCTTCTCCGGATCTTGGAGAAGATTCTGCTGGATGAATGTGGGAGTGGAGTCACCAGAGCTTGATCTTGTTTGCCTTGTCATTTTGTCACCGAAATATTGAACAGAATGTGAGAAGAAGAGGGAATAGAGAGAGAGAAGTAATTACCTTTTTCTCTTCGGTGAAGGTTAAATGGGATAAGCATGAGAAGATATAGAGAGCAATGAGTAAATATAGGCTGCGCGGTTACAAACGGTCACATCATGAGTCTAATCTCTTAATTGCTTCGTTATTCGTAAAAAATATAACCGTTAGTGCCAGGATACTAAACGGTAACTTTTTTTGGGGACAATTGTTATGGGCGAAATTCTGAGCTCCTATCCTGGATAATATCTTAAATTATATCTTGCTTATCTGATATATGTTCGTATCCGGGATGCTGATTCAGGATATTGGTAACATCCTGGATGGTATCCTGAGGATTACTAACGGATTGTGTGCAGTAGTACGAGTCTAGGTTCCTAACGTTCACAAAGACCCTTTCTCTGGATGACTAGGTCCAATTCGTTCAAATAAAGACGTTGAAGCCGCTTTACTCGGTCCACAACGTTAATAATGGAATATTCGGGAGCATCCCACATTTATAGGAATTTTAGTTTGTATTTCGTAACTATAAATAGATGGATAAATCAGATCAATAGGACACAACAACAACCACACTCGCTACTCACTCACACTCACTCTCTCGCAACTTTCACCAAAAGCATTGTAACACTTAGCGATCTGATCAATATCCTGCACTGTATCCTGACGTTTAAAGCAATAAGAAGAACAAGGCAGCTGCGATTGTCAGCTCCCGAGGTTTTATGCCGGCGATCTAGATTGATCAAGGGCTTTCCTCGTATATCTCGTGTCACCCCTTTTACTTTTTGCTCATAGTTTGATCGTAGATACAGCTCAATATCTTGAGCCGTATCCTGAAAACTGTTTTCGTAAACAACATAACCAGCATATTTCCAACACACTTTTTAGCACACTACCTCACTTAACTAATTTGATCACTTAATTGCTTCGGTAATTTTTGACCAAAACAACAGGCGTCTCTGTCGCTTCCGTTTCGTTGCCGTTGCGTTTCCTACCATCGCGTTTTTAGTCCACGTTTGCATTTGTGTCGCACGGAAGCCCAATAAATTCACAAAGTTAAATTCATAAATATAAAATACTCGTAGAAAATACGTATTTGTCGGCGTTGTCAGTATTTCCTATGGTTTCGTTTCGTTATCGCTTAACGTTTAGCATGTTTCTCCGCAAATCACCGTTCGCGTACTGTAAAGTCGGCTAGACGTTCCTAGGCACTCCAAAGGCCTAATTAAGTTAATTTGTGCTGTAAACACTATTTATTATCACGTTAATCACCTGTTAATCACGTAATTAAGAGCCATAAATGACCGGTTGTCACATTCTCCCCCTGTTACAGAAATTTCGTCCTCGAAATTTAGACTACGTTAACTCCTTAGAGTTACGTTATGTGTAGGTAATTACGAATAGTATCAAAGTGTATGACCATAAAATCGGATCAAGACTTATTCAAATCATGTGAATTCAAGGACATTTCTCCACAATAGGAATCCCAACGGTTTAAAAGAAATGTGTCTCAGTAATTGATGTCAAAGGAAACGAGACGTAATGATACAGTCACCAGTGCGACTAAGTTAACAAGGATCCAACAATGAACAAGAACTTCGGCCAATTGAATTCCATATGAACGTTTAGAACATGTAAATGAGTTCTAGAAGCAATAACATCCACTGGATGAACTTAGAATCAACAATCTCAAATATAATAGTTTGCATGAAACGCTCGATCGTGATCAGCACAAGCTGCAAGTTATACCGACGCCACAAGGTGTCGTAGTGAATGAAGCAATTCGAATATAGCGGTGATCGAACAAGTATCACCTGTTGTTTTGCATGAAACGCTCAATCATATGATTAGCCCAAGCTTCAAGTTTGTACTGACACCACAAGGTGTCGTAGTGATTTAAATAATTCTATAATAGCGGTGATCAAACAAATTCACCGTGTTTGAAATCAAATGGAGGCGTAATAACGGGAATCTGAAAGTTTGTTTCAAATGACATCATATAATTTTCAATTGAAAGTGGAACATCAAAGAAATAATGTTTTCGATCGAAGATGAAGAAGCAATGAATTTTGCAAAACATTCGATCGATAACGAAAGAACCGTTAATAGGTACACCGGAATATAGAAATAAGTTTGTGCACCACTGTCTTAACACACGATTGTGTTAAGACTGTTGTAATGTGATAAATCAAAGCGGATTTAAAATAAATCAATAAATAAATAATTAAATCCGTGCATAAGATATGTAAACGAGTTTAGCGCAAGGTTCAAATAAGTGAAAATACCACCACAAGGTGTCAAAATCAACAAACAATTTAATGGAGTTGAATGCCAAACAAGTTTACTTCGACTCGGAACAAATGAAACACTTATTAAAACGAATTTTGAATATGATGCTCCCAATACATCATATGATGCTCTGAAGTGAATATGTGTAATGGACAAGTTCAAACAATTGAACTTGGTTTTAGCGCAATCCGACAATAAATATACGTATCGACAAGAAAACTTTCGGCATGGTCACAACTAAAAACCATGTATGTAACTTGAAAAGAAATGATGCAAAAGTCGAAATTTCGAATGAAAGAAATTTAAGGACTTTACCCGGGGTTTCATGTGATGGCCGGTTGTTAGGTGACATTACCATGGAATGTCGAACATAGCGTATTCGTCGTTAACTGCTATAGGGGGATGCGGAGACATACGTCTTCTCCTTGATGAAATTCATGTCGTTGCAGGACCGCGTGCCAAACCGCCAGCTCCTGATCGATAGTTCTCTTGCTTACAGGAATCTAGCGTCGTCATTGAATTGCGCCATCGTTTCTTTTCAAAGGCCTCGCCTTAGTAGTCGTATGTGACGTACTTCAACCTCCGTTGACGCACATATTGAGTTTCGCGTATACCTGTGCACTAGCGTTTCGTTCCGCGTAGAATGTGATGTACCCCGACATCCGTTGACGTAAAATGTAAGTTCCATGTATTCTCGTGCACTAGCGTTTCGTTATGCGTAGGCTGCCTGCTCAAGAAGTTAAAATATCATAGACAATATGGATAATAGTGTGTGCCAGAGTTAATATTCGCGGTTCCTACATGATGACCTTGATTGAATTTCAACATAAGTTTCTGAAGGTATTAAATGCATGTTTCCTAAACTCTCAGGGTTTTGCTTACTGAATGTAATCGTTTTATGCACCGTGTATGAAACACCACAATAGCGTTTGTTTGAAAACAAAATTTTGACTGTTTGTTTTTCGGCAAAGGTTGGAGACCATATTCGAGTACTAGGCGTTCTGTAAATAGTCAAAGTCTTAATGATCTAAGTCCCAGAGAAAGGTGAGGTTAGAACCAAGGTATTCCTACAGAAAACCCTATTCGCTGTAACCTATAGCTCTGATACCAATCTGTCACACCCCGAAATTATTAGAGCTGGCGTGACTGGACTGGTATCTTCATTGCACAGCGGAAGCAAAAAGCTAAGACTTCTAGAAAACGATCGCCACTAAGTACTCGACTCCACATGGTTCTCCTATTCCAACCGTGCCTTGTCTTAGAAATGCAACCTGAGAAAGAAACATGCGAAAAAATCAACATAAAGTTGAGCGAGTTCATAGTTTGTTTGTAAAAGATTTGAAATAAATCTTTTGAATAACCGGTTTGTGAAATAATATTGAGAAAACGAATTTAGAAATCATTTTCTTGCCAAGTTATATGGAAAATTTGTATTTGTAACGCATTATATTCGTAAAACCATGTATTTGTAATGTTTGTATAACCGTCAATGCCCACCCTGACTTTGAATCCATGCCCGCATAATCCTATGCTTTGAATTTGTATAAAACATGGTATGTAATTTGTAAAACCCCGGTATGATTGCAAACAAGGAAAATATCACCAATGGTTTGCAAGGCCACTGATATGTGTGACGGTGTAGGAAGACTCAAACCTAGCAAAGTTGTACCGGGCTTCCGGCTGGAAGAGATAGTCACCACTATGGGCCACCCCGGCCTCATGGGTGTGGGCTCGCTACACCCAAATAGATCTATCACTCATGTCCCTCGGTCCTACGACGAGGATTAATGGCCTTAAGTATCCGCCTACCCTATCACATGATCTATGGTTCTTTCCTAGGCTAATCATACCAATTATATTGTAAGTAATCCTTTTGTAACATGTATTTCACCCCAGTCTCTCAGACTGAATTACCCAGCTAGTCTCTCAGACTAACTCCCCAGTCTCTCAGACTAACTCCCCAGTCTCTCAGACTGAATTACCTAGCTAGTCTCTCAGACTAACTCCCCAGTCTCTCAGACTGAATTACCCAGCTAGTCTCTCAGACTAACTCCCCAGTCTCTCAGACCAACCTAGTCCCAATATTATCACCAGACGATCCCATCCCTAGTCATGAAAATCATTCACATTTCGATAATACACATTTGTTTTGTAAAAACCGGTATATTTTGTATAACCTGTCACACCCCCAAAATCCACCTACGGAGTATCACCTCTTGGAGGCGTGACTGACCAGGATCCAGCCACCAATTATATTGAACAAGCATGTAAGTAATTATAAAAATCCAACCAATACAATTGGTGTCCAAACAAAACATAGTTTAAGTTGCAAGCGGAAGCATAACGATTAAATCCAAAACAAAATATAAGTTCAAACATTTCAATGTTTAACATGGCACACAGTTGTCCATGTCACACAACGACTCTTCCCCATGCAAGCTCCAGCTAAGTACCTATTGACCTACAAAGCATGTAGTAACGAGTCAACAATAATGTTGAGCGAGTTCACAGTTGGGTGTTCGTTTTAAGTTGTTCCAAAAATAGTTTCCTTTAACTGGCATCCCTGCCGTAGGGGTTACCCCATAGTTGAAAACGTGTTCTGTTTTAATCCCAATTACTCTGGCAATCCAACCGTGGGGGCTACCCCATGTTTAATTATCTGGCTCTTCGGCCATGGGGGCTACCCCATGTATATACTACTAGACTTGTTACCATATCGACTGCTGACTGTAGTCATGTTTATGTGCCCTGAACTGTCAATGTCTATCATCATTGACGTGCCCAGATCCATTAGTTCACGCCCGTCCTCTGCGGTACGGTGTGAGGCTTGTCAAACCTAAATAACGCTATCTAACTAATGACCCGCTCGCCATTGGCCCGGCGATTAAGTCGATATAAAAAGGAGGGACTTCGTGATAGAGTTTTGGTCTAGTGAAAGTTTAACTGTCCATAAGGACGAGGAATTATATTCCTGAACCCGTACTGTCCTACCGAAGAAAGGACGAGGAATCCATGTTCCTTAACCCATTCCCAACCCCTGGGAATCCCATGCTTTGTAGAAAGTGTGAACTCAACTTAGGTTGGCTCGGCAGATAACGAAAGGTCAATCGAGCTGCTAGAGGTCAACCACGTCCTAACATGGTTACCATACAAGTCAGGTCTAGGTTCAAGTATCGCACGTATGTTTACACAGAGATAGCAAGTTACGAACACTTACTGATCATGGCAACACATTACCAATCAAGTACACAACATATTCAAGCTTGTGCGATTCAATAGTTTGGGCTGAACCATTTGTGCAGCTTACTAACATAACCCAATTAACACCCCGGCCCAACATGTTGTGCGGTCAGCGCGGCCTTGTGCGACCCACATCATGTTGTGCGATCCATTACTTACCCGGCCCAGTCTATGAATAAGCCCAACAGTACCCGGCCCGATAACTAGAAACCCAAACAAAACTATAAGCATATACACGGCCCAATCAATTAAACAGATAACATGTCTTGTGCGATCTGTTTGATCTTGTGCGACTCGGGACATCATGTGCGACTGGACTTGGGCTTTGAGGCCCAACAATAATGTGATTCGTGTGATGCCCAAGCCTTGTGCGATCGGCACTATCTTGTGCGATCCACAAGTCTTGTGCGATCATGCATAATAAAACAGTCTTATGTGTTATATGTGTTTGTACCCCGTCTTGTGCGATGCACTTGTGCGATCAGATCAGGTCTTGTGTGACCTGATCTTGTGCGATCAACACTTGTGCGATTGGTCCTTGTGCGATCAAGGACCTTGTACGATCAGAAAGCTTGTATGGCAAGATCTGATCTTGTGCGATTTGTTAACAACCTCCCTAAACTCATGCAATTCAGTTACTAGCTCCAATCAATTCTTTTGACCAAAATTAACAGTTTCCATATTCGAAATAAATCAACTAACACAATCAATAATTTCTAATCAACCCATTATTCGATCAATACAAGGTTTTTATCACTCAATTCATATGAACCCTAATGAATAACATAACAACAATAATCATAACCCTAATTACATTCAAAGCATGAACAATAACTTATCAAATCATATTGTTTGGTCCGATTTCATGAACATACAACCGATTACATTCATTCGATCCTAAATCATTATGCAAACAATCCGAAAACAAGACATGACAGCCGATTAACATCATCATACACATCCGGTTCACACAAACATCATCACATAAACATCATTGTTCATCATACCTTCAATACTTAATCATTTAAATCAAATCATGAAATCATAACATCATTTACAAAACACAAATCATGAATCACTAACCGATTAAGATAAGATGAGAGTGATCCGAATCAAGAGCTTCGATAGGGATGCGATGTTGTTTGGCGTCGGCTTCGAGAGGAGAGAAAGAGAGTAGGGTTTTGATGTGTAAAGTGTTTAGCCAAAACAATGAAGAGTATACCCCCTTCTCATGAGGTTATGCGACATAAGGGAGTGGGCCGAACCCTCACTTGGGCTGCCCATTGGTCCGAGTACAAGCATGTGGACCGAATGGGCTTGTGCGATTTGGGTTAATGTTGTGCAATCGGTTCGTTTTGTATACATACAATCGTTACACATAAACACATAACATAACATTCAATTAATACCTCATATAACGTAATCACATATTGCTCAAACAAGTAACATCGAAGTACAAAGAAGGTTCTAAAATACGAGTTGTCACATAACCCATTCGTAAACCATTTGAGTTCCTCGAAATCCATTCGTAATATGATTTAGAAATATGAGTTTTCGTTCGTTCAAAAGCTTTGTATGTTCTTGCACAACGTGCTTTGTCTAAAAATATGCAGTCTTTGTTCATCGAGAACTTTGTGTGTTTTCTGCAAAACGTGCATGTCTTTCCACCTCGAAAACATTTACAAAAATGTAAAACCGTAAAAAGGTGGGGTTATGAACTCACCTGGATTGCCTTGTGTGAAGCTAGCTAATTACGACTTCGCGGTGTCGTTTCCAAGATTTGACTTGCTAGCGTGCATTCTACAATATTCCTAACACGGAATATCTTATAAGTTTCTAAGTAAACGTAGTAACTAAACTACGTGTCATCGAGCTCTACTGAATCGTTAACCGAATGATTTAACGGTAAGTTGTGAAGTAAATTGAAATCATTAGGTCGTATTTGATAAGTATCGTTTATCGTCGATAATAACTAACAAGTCTTGAAAAGACTTGATTCTCGAGATATTTGAAAGTAAATAAATATTTATATCAAATATATAAATATATCGTTAAGGTTGCTTGTCGACCCGAGAAGTCGTATGTGCATTTAGAAGTATTCGTTATGAAAGTAATATATAATAAACTTTTATTATATATATTACGTCTTGTATATATTTGCCAAAATATACGTATATGCCGTTTAGGCGTTGACGGGTGGTCCGTTGGACAACCCTTAAATGGTTTAAAAAGATTAAAATTCCATGCTTTACTTGGTTAATTGCTTGAATTTAGTAACTACGAGTGTTCGTGTGTTTTGCAGGTAAATCGCTTAATTCGGTTAAATTGGAACCCGTAGGTTATGGGTGGAAGACTTTGATGCACAAGTCACGTGAACAGGAAACAAAAAGGGGGTCTTGGAGTTGGTCAAGAGACATTATAAACAACATTATCACCATTCTCAATTGTTGGCGATTATAAAAGATCACGTGACTTGGTCAGTTGGTTGGCAGCCGTATTCCAATGCATCATCATCATCTCATCACATACATATTGGGCCGCCATATTAAAGGAGAATGTGGATTTTTGTGATTGGGCCGCCACAGAGGGAATCTATCTCGGATTATTATTATTTTTGATAGGCAGCCCACGCATACAACAATATTTTGGCAGGAGGTACACGTGGATTGTTTTGGTGGGGGAGTGTGTTATATTTGCATCATCAAAAGGAAAACAAGAAAGAACATCAAATCATCACATGCTTGCAGGGACTTATTTGGAACATCACGTGAATAGAAAATAATATTTTGGGGAGTCATGTGGACTTGGGCCGATATTGGGTGTCAACAATAGAAATCATCACATTAATCGCATAAAGTGGGCTTTGATATGGGCTGACAACATAACAACAGTCAACAGCAAGTCAACAACAACATAATCATCACATATCATCAATTTGGGCGGCACATGTGGAGAAGAATAGTGGGGGCATTTGTAACTTATGACATTCAATGTTTTTTTTTATGGAGTTTTAAGGGGTCGGATGAGTGGTTTTTTCGGTTAGACATCACTACACGACACCTGCTTGAGACTTATTGGGGAGCCTGGGAACGAGATGGGGGAAGTTCTCGGAAGATTGGAGACTTTAACGAGTGCCATGATCGGTTAACCCTCCAGTGAACACTCCGGGTGATGATTCTTGTATTTCACTTTTAATTTAGTTATGTTTGTTTGAGAATTAGATTGTAATTAGGTGTTAACCGAATTGCATTTACATATATACAATTTGTGTGACAGACAAATCCTGGTGATAACCAGAGACGTATTTATGTTGAATCTAATTGTGCCTTTGCTGATTGAATAATTATTTATGCTTGCGGTTAATATCTCTCTGATCAATTGGTATTATGCTAGGATCTTGTATAAGTAATTGGTTTATGTGACAGATTTACCATTTAATCAGTGGCATCCAAATAAACAATAATTAGATTATTAGGTGTTTACAGAATCTGAATCCCGGAGTGGTCACGTTCCTATCATTGTTTTCTCATTTTCACAATACTTATTCATAAAAATTACAAAAATATATAAACTAGCAAATTTCATAAAGTAAGTTTAGATTAATTAAACGGTATTACACTGACCACATGCTCCTCTGGATTCGATACCTGACTTACCCTGTCTATAGGTAATTTTAGGTTTTTGCATAGACCCGACGACAGTCTATCAGGCGTATAAAATAAATATAAAAAGTTATATTTATTTTGTAAAAAGGATCGTCGAGTTTGTTGAATGTTTGACATAAATAGATAAACTATATCTATTTTATAAAAGAATTCGTGTTATATGATGTTTGAAATAAATATATAAGCTATATTTATTTTTGTAAACGAATTCGTGTCGTTTATTACTTCAAATAAATATATACTTCAAATAAATATATATAAACTATATTTATTTTGGTAACACAATCGTCGTGTCGTTTGATATTTGAAATAGTATATAAACTATATTTAAGTTTATAAAAGAACCGTCGTCTTGTTTGATGTTCGAAATAAATATGTAAACTATATTTATTTTACAAAACGAAATCTTGTTGCTTGATATTGGAAACATATGTATAAACTATATTCGTTTATAAAACGAATTTGTGTTGTTTAGTGTTTGAAATAAATACATAAACTATATTTATTTTTATAAGGAAGTCGTATTATCGGCGTTTGAAACAACACAAATAGTTATATTAATCTTGTAAAAGAATTGTCGAATTTTGAAGTTTAAAATAACTATATTTATCGTTGTAAATAATTTTCCGAATCGTCGTTTATTGTAAGTTGTAAAGTGTCGTAGAAAGAAACTATGTATTTGCGTCTTGTTTAAGTAACATTCCGATTTGTTTTGTGTTATAATAAAATGCAATTATTTTCGGATTTTCTCGAAAAACGGACAGAGTTTCCCCTGTTTTTGGACGCCCCGACAACACAAGTTGTCGTCATTTTATCAAAATTCAACAATTTATCAAACCATGTATACGTATAATCAATTTTATAAACAATATGGTAAGTAAATAACTCCAAATAACTTTAACTAATAATTCGTCGATTAATTTTTGGTTCGAGCTCATTTTTACGGAGTTAATAATAACTTGTAATTAGTGTAAATAATTATTTCGCGTCACAAAATTTCTTTACCAAATCTCATGTCGAAACGCTAACTGAGTTGACCGGCTGAGCTGACCGATTCAACCGGGTTGACCCGCTGAGTTGACTTGCTACGTTGACTGAGTTGACTCGGTTGACCGGTCGCCGAAATCCCTCGCCGGATCTGCTGTCGTATTGTTCTAGAGAGAGAGAGTTGAGAGGATTTTTAAGTTAGAGAGAGAGTGTGTTGGTGACAAATGAGGAAAAATTGGGTTAAAATCCCTTTATATAGTGAGTGCTTTATAGGCTTGGGCCTAAGGCCCACAAGCCTGTTTCTAGTTATTTCGAACGGCCCGATCTCGTTTTTAAAGCCCGTTTTCACACCCGAACGTCATGGAAGTATCATAGAGCATAATTTTAATACTAAAACACATAAATTAGGATCGGTAGTCGATGTTTGCGTGTTCGTTCGTCGGTTGCGTAAAAATCGCGAAAAATTATATCGTTGTCGTCTTTGATCCGCTTTTCGATCCGGTTTCGACTGTAATTACTAAAATTTTATTGCGGAGCTAAATATAGCATAAAATGTAAGTTTCGAAGGTGACAGCCGTCTCTGTCGCTTCCGTTTCGTTGCCGTTGCGTTTCCTACCATCGCGTTTTTAGTCCACGTTTGCATTTGTGTCGCACGGAAGCCCAATAAATTCACAAAGTTAAATTCATAAATATAAAATACTCGTAGAAAATATGTATTTGTCGGCGTTGTCAGTATTTCATACGGTTTCGTTTCATTATCACTTAACGTTTAGCATGTTTCTCCGCAAATCACCGTTCGCGTACTGTAAAATCGGCTAGACGTTCCTAGGCACTCCAAAGGCCTAATTAAGTTAATTTGTGCTGTAAACACTATTTATTATCACGTTAATCACCTGTTAATCGCGTAATTAAGAGCCGTAAATCACCGGTTGTCACACCCAATGTCCATTTTTGACTTCATTTAACTCTCATTGAACTTTAAGTCCTAAATGAGTAGTTAACCTATTACGCATACCTGGCTCGGATCAATATATTGACCCGTTTTAATACCTTTCTTTAATAACTGCTAAGTAATAACGATGCAAATATCCATTCGATATTTACTCCTGAAATCATATAACTCGACAGAAATCATTAATCGATATTGTCAAAAGGTGATATCTTCACCTTTTGACCAGTTTGGTCTAAGTGACCGGTTACCTTTGCGAGATGATATTTATTACCATCTCATCTACATGACTCGCTCCGGTTTACACCGTACAATCATTTTAATTATAAACTATTTCTTAACGCTTTTGACCCATTATGGCTTACGCCATAAAGTGTCTTTTCAAAACTAACGGTTAATGTCAACACGTGACCAAATTACCGTTTTGCCCTTATTATTCGTTTTGGCTTACCATATAAGGTGACCATTAAAAGTTCATTTTCTATTCATCATATTTTGACCGAATAATCAATTTACTCATTTTTAACCATCGTTATGGGTTCTTATCATTTTCGCTTATCTTGTTCCGTACGACTACACGTCGGAACATCACTTTTCAAATGTTTAATTGTCTTTCTCGTAATCAATACAATAAAGGAATATTTTTTAAATTTAAGAGGAGTGTAAGCTTTACTTACCTTGCATCCGGTTATGTGCTTTTCCGCGTACCCGATCCGTTTGACCCGCTTCTTTCCCAAGCCTCCTCCTAGCTCGTTAAGCGTCAAACTATCGTCATCATTTACAAGGTGGTTAGATTAGTCGTTAATAATCACGACTATTCCACCTTACGTATTTTCTATGTCGAACTACTATTCGACTTCATCATTTGTTAGTTCAAGTTATCAAAAGTTAACTACTTTTGATTACATGATTTACACAATTGAGTCTAAATCAACATGATGTTTAGAGCCCTTACAATTTCGTATCACACGTAATTAGTCAAATTAGCCAATTACGTGTTTCTTTTAAAATTTCAACATATCAATATTCGTTTAGGCATTTTAACAAACACCTTAGGCGTTGATTTTTATACATCTAAAATCAAGTTCTTGATTAGTTATTTAACCATTATAAAACATCATTCACAAGCTCCTATGTCTAGTATGCATAACAACACCTAGACTTGCTTCATGAAAATCAAATAACACTAAATTAATAACCATAATTCTAGTGTTCCTCATCTTCTTACAAAACCCATTTAGCACTTACAAGGTTAATACTTCAATCACTAGTTCATGACACTAAGTTACCAAATTCACATCTAGGGTTCGTTCCTAGACTTGTACTAGTGTCAATTCCACTATAACATTCAACATCCACACTAGAATTTTGTTCATGCATGATTGTCACAATTTTGAAATATCACCAAAATGTAAATTTCGACATACCTCATGATTCTCATGATTAGGTGATCGTTAATATACTTTCAGACCCGAATTTGAGCTTCAATTCCCCTTCCAATTTGATGATTTATGGAAGAACAAGGGTTTTTTGTTCTTGTTCTTCTCCTGGTCGCTACTACACACACACTTAGTGTGTGTGTGTTTTGAGTTTTGATAACAATAAACCTAAACTTTAGGTTTTCCCCACTTTTAGTCCCTCGGGTTTGTAACTTTAATCATAAAAGGCTATAACTTGTTGTTTCAATCTCATTTCCTTTAATTAATTAGGTTAAACATCCCTAATTAACTTTAGTGGATTCGGGGAAATTACAACTAAGTTTATTTTAAGTCCCGTTAACCCGGGCCTCTTATAAACTTTATTTCCTCAAAAGCATTCGTTCACGTTTTATTTAATATTAGCTTTATTTACTTAAATCCTAATATTCACCGGGTTCATTTTACCACTAATGATATTTTACCCGTTCATACATATTAATGTGGTTTGATTACCAACCCGTTTTCGGGGTGTTACAACAAGGTACGGTCATTATGAATTTACTGTCATGCCATTTGGTTTAACCAATGCCCCAGCTGCATTTATGGACATGATGAACCGAATATGTAAGCCATACTTGGATAAATTCATAATTGTCTTTATAGATGATATTCTCATTTACTCTAAGAGTAAAGAGGAACATGCAGAGCATTTGCACGCACTTCTAAGAATATTAAGAAAGGAAAAGTTGTATGCTAAGTTTTCAAAGTGCGAATTTTGGTTAGAACATGTACAATTTCTTGGACATTTAGTCAATCATGAAGGAATTCATGTGGATCCCACCAAGATCGAGGCAATTACCAAATGGAAAACCCCTGAGTCACCAACCGAGGTTAGAAGTTTCTTAGGATTGGCCGATTATTATAGAAGATTTATTTGAGATTTTTCTATAATAGCAATTCCTTTAACTAAGTTAACTTGTAAATCCATTAAGTTTGAATGGGGACCAAAACAAGAAGAAGCCTTTAGAATTCTTAAGCAAAGACTAACCAATGCACCCATACTAGCATTACCGGGAGGAACTGAAGATTTTGTAGTCTATTGTGACGCTTCTAAGTTAGGTTATGGATGTGTGTTGATGCAACGCCAAAAGGTTATAGCCTACGCCACTAGACAACTTAAGAATCACGAAGAAAATTATTCAACCCATGATTTGGAATTAGGAGCCATAATTTTTGCTCTGAAAATTTGGAGACATTATCTTTATGGTAGTAAGTTTACCATTTTCACTGATCATAAGAGTTTAAGATATGTCTTCGGACAAAAGGAGTTGAATATGAGACAAAGACGCTGGATGGAAATACTTAGTGATTATGATTGTAATATCTAGTATCATGCAGGAAAGGCCAATGTAGTGGCTGATGCTTTAAGCCGAAAGTATCATGAAAAGCCAAAAAGGGTACGTTCTCTTAAATTAAATCTACAGATAGATTTAAATGAACAGATTAGAGAAGCACAAGAATCAGTAATCAAGGACGATACTGAGAAATTAAAAGGAATGATTAAAGAACTAGAACAAGGAACAGATGGAATTTGGAGATTCCATAAGAAAAGAATGTGGATACCTAAATTAGGAAACCTACGTCACCGTATATTAGAAGAAGCCCATAAGTCTAAGTATACGATGCATCCTGGAAGTGATAAGATGTATCAGGATTTAAGAAAGAATTTTTGGTAGATAGGAATGAAAAAGGACATAGCAGCTTATATTTCTAAGTGTTTAACCTGTTCGCAAGTTAAAGCTGAACACCAGAAACCCTCAGGTTTGTTACAACAATTAGAGATGCCAGTGTGGAAGTGGGAATTGATAACAATGGATTTTGTTACTAAATTACCCAAAACAAGGAAAGGTAATGATACAATCTGGGTGATTGTAGACAGGGTAACTAAGTTAGCTCATTTCCTACCAATGAAGGAAACTTTCAGTATGGAACAATTAGCTAAGTTATATGTAAATAAAATAGTTTCATTACATGGAATTCCTTTATCAATTGTTTCTGATAGGGATAGCCATTTTACCTCTCATTTTTGGACAAGTTTCCAAAAAGCAATGGGAACCAAGTTGAATATAAGCACAACTTATCATCCTCAAACGGACGGACAAAGTGAAAGGACAATTCAGACAATGGAGGACATGCTTAGAGCTTGTGTAATTGATTTCGGAGGTAATTGAGATGATCACTTACCGTTAAAAGAATAGGACCTGTAGCCTATCAGCTACAATTGCCAGAGGATATGGCAGGAATACATGATGTGTTTCATGCATCTAATCTCAAGAAATGTTTAGCTGCTTAAGGATATAGAGGTAAATGAATAACTTAAATTTGTAGAGAAGCCTCGACAAATCAAAGACATGAAAGTTAAGAACCTCAAGCACAAGAGATTAGTTCTAGTCAAAATAAAATGGGACTCCAAAAGAGGACCAGAATACACATGGGAGCTTGAATCGGAAATGCAAAGGAAATACCCGCACTTATTCCAATAGATCTCGAGGACGAGCTCTAAAATAAGGTGGGGAGGATATAACAACCCTCCTAAAAATAATCCAACACCCTAAAATATATTTAAAATATCTCAATACGTCCTAAAATACACCCCGTACACGAAAACAGGGCCCGAATACCTATATTTTCATTAAAATTAATTAAAAACCAGATTTAATGATCTCTCGCGGGGCGCGTAGCCCTTGGCTACCTCTTACGCGGGCCGCGACAGCAAGGAGTCAGGGCGAGCCCCTGAGCCGCCACGTGTTCCAGTCGTGTCGTGCCTAGTGGTCGACTCAGCAACCCTAGGGCCTACCCTAGGAAACCTCGCGGGCCGCGTAGTCCCTGGCCAAGGCTTTCGCGGGGCGCGACGAAGTCCATTTGCAGCCTTATAAATTGAGGGCAACGGCCTTCAGTCCAGATCGCTCACATTTTCTTTCTCTCTCGACTTTCTGCATAATTAAAGCTATTTCCGGGTATAATACTCCCCTAAATAACGAAGTTCTGCCTCGTTGTAAGTATCATAACCCCGGTTACGTATTAGATACGCTGCCCGATTGATCCAGGGTTCCGTAACGACTGTCGTGGTTCTGCCCGATGTAGTCGTTGGAATGCCGTCTCGGGGAGGGTATTACTAATGTAAATATTGAATTATTATACTAACGCGTGTGCATTTGTGTAATTTATAGATAATCACCAGGAAACCCCTAAAGAAAACCTAAGACAGCAATGTGAGTAATCTCCTTTTTGTAAATTGTTTTTACAAAACCTCACCTAAATTAAATTACATTAAATAGTGATTGAGTATTTGTATTCTACAATTATCGTCGGTATGTTGGGGTTTTGTGTACAAAATTTGTTACTACTTTGCGAGGAGCAACATGACCACAAGTCCGGTTGACAGTACCGTGGGTGGTAATTAAGTAGATGGAAACAAATGTAATTGCGCGACCGCCCTCAATACTGTACAATGGTTTTTACTAAACTTGATTAAACTGGGATTCACTCACCAGTATTTCCCACTGACAAAATGTTTTTAAACGCGTTTCAGGTAACAAAATGTGAAAGCCAAATAGAAGCCAGCTGGACAGCACTGAAGGCTTGGAAAAGTGGCCATAAAGTTACCTAAAATAAAGAGATGTTTTATTTAAATAAAATTGGGTTTAACCCTATGAAAATGTGTGTACTTGAAACTTGGGATTTTCCCATGTGTTTAATATTATAAAAGCGTGGTATTTTACTCTGATAAAATATTTACTAACTACGATCCTGATGTAATTTCTGCTGCCAAAATGTTAAACCCAGATACCACCAAAACTGGCCGCGGCTGCCCGTTCCCGGGTTTGTTAGGGGACGGGGGTTGCGACATAGTGTAAGTCCCAAAAACTATCAACCGGATATCAAAATCACAATCAAAAGCGCGGAATACTGATGAAAGTGATAAGAACAAGAACTTGAATGATTGAATAACCAAAGTGCACATGATTTCTAGAGAACCGTCTGGTACACAAACCAATGAATTCAAAAATACTAGAAGAACAGAAAATAAACATCCAACCTAATTATGACCTAGGCTCACCCTATTTATAGTTACATAGGGTGACCTAGTTACAAGTTGGGCCAAGCCCACAAGCATATTACTAACTAAATAAGCCCAAATCACTAATTAGCCCACATGGCTTATTCCATTACTATCTAACCCACTACAAGGCTAAGCCCAATAGCCTATAATTGTGTTTGATAAAGATAAGCGTAAACCTACTCAATTATAGGGCCTTATAATATCCCCCTTGGTTTATGCTGTCTTTATCTTCATCATGTCTCTGTGGGAAGATACTTCATCTTTTAATCTTCAAACTTGGGCTCTTTGTTCTTCTTAAACACGATCAGCTTTGCTTGAAAAACTTGTTGAAAAGAATACAAGATGAGGATTATCAGCAACTCTTTTCTTTGTCAATGTCTTTAATTTCAAGCAGGTTCACAGGTACTTTTTCAAATGCACTATCACTGTCAGATGATGACTTCTATCTGGTTCTTCTGAATCAGGCACATCTTGTTGTTGTGATGCTTTATGCTTTATCAGCAGCCAACAACATCTCATTCTTCAATAACCCATGTTTCTTGATTTAAATAAAATTCTGCACATGCTCAGAAATTCATAAGCAACATTTCTAAACAATAGAGGGAAAGTACCACATGAACACTCGGTACATCCAAGTATTTATACTCGGATTTCACAATTCAAATTTCATTCAATTTATGATGATCAATCAAATCTTCAAGAACGGTTAAAATTTTTAGTAAAACAAATAAGCACTCTATTTTTGGATTTTTGATTTTATAAAAATAACACACTACTTTGGATTTTTTTATTTTATTTCTAAATCTAATTATATAAATTGAAACACAAATAAACAAAGAAACTAATATACAATTACAATTGCAATGGCATCAAATCACAGAGTTTCAGGCTAGACTACACTTATCAACACTAATTTACTCTGGGTGATCCGAGCGATTGCCAGTATGTTTGTCCACTTAAACTTATCTCCCTAGGCCTTTTTCATGTAACGGTCTGCAACTTATTTATCATGTTTTCATTTTAATTGATATGAACACTCAAATTAAATCACAATCAAATCCTGGAATGTTTTTTAAATTCGAACATGCTATCATACGTGTAGTTTCCCTACCACATATTTCACAAGCCCGTTCTAGGATTCTGAAACCTTGACTGGGACTGGATTGAGAAGAGAATAGAATATATCATTTGCAAGATGGATATAATATACAGATCAAATGAGTTTTCTCAGTTGAATATAGGTTTTTCGGGTTTCTTTTGGGCACTAGAGGGCCTCTTTAGGGTGTAATTGATCTATAGCGCGACAACGTACAGCTAGGTCTTTGCTCACGCAAAACAGAAGCTGACGTTGCCTAGCACCTCCAGGTCTTTGCTCACACAAAGCAGAGGAGATACATGAGTTGGACAGAAAATATTTCAGAACTAGAACGAAATTGTGTGTATCGGGACGTCACACACGCATTCAAATATCCATGTCCTAATTCCAAGTGACGTTCTTTCTGTCACACCCCGACCGCGTAAAACAACAAACCGCGGCGGAAACATCGGGGAGTGGAGTGGCAGAATTATTATTTCACAACCATGGTATTTAAAGTTTTGTTTTATTTATTAACAAAGCGGTTACATTGTCTTAAAACGAAAGAAACAAAGAGTACATAACATTATTTAAACTAATCTTGCTTCTTTTATGTCACTAAGGCCCGAGTCCGCCCTAGTGTATCCTGATCAAACCTATGCATCAGCTCCTGAAAACACATGTGAAAATAGGTACATCAGCATAAAAATGCCTGTGAGATACATAGGTTTATTGATTAAGGATTCATGACTTGTAATTTGAAAGAATTTTTTTATAAAAGTTAGTCATGAATCTTAGGAAAATGTTTTCTTTTATAAACCATATGAAAAGTTATAAGAAAATCAGATGATATATGAAAGAAAGATGTATAATTAAATAAGTAACCAAGTAAAAATGAGTTTGTATAAAATAAGTAGTTTGTAAAACAATGTTTATGTGAAAATATGTTATCTGTGTAAAATGTAATATGTCTAAACTAAAATGGTTTAAATAACGCTATGATATGTAATATTATAAAAGCACTTATATATAGGAAGTACCAGCGGCGTATCCACCATGCTTTTATCATATTACACACGCCTCGTTATTTAAATCACTCACCCAAACAAACCACCAAAAAGTAATGTGTAAACAAATGTTGAAATGTTTATGTGTAAACAAATGTAATGTATAGTTAATAAAAGCATTTACTCAACCCTATAAGAAGAATGTACAAAACAATGTATTTGATATAAAACACAGTTTAAGTCAAAGATATGTTTTGCAAAATCCATGCTTTACTGATACAAACACTTATGCGGTAATGTTAAACGTATACATTCAAGCCTTGAGACTGAAGGATAACCCTTAGAACAAATCAAAGGTTTATCAAAAATGTTTTCGGATTCAGTCATTTCCTACATCCAAACAAACCTAGGATTTCAGGAATGGGAGTTGTCAAGTCCTATGGTACCACTGCATACTACCGAGCGGCGTGATCAATGTTAATGAACGTATTTCAGTTTCGTTATACAAACCAAATGTCATACCAAATGTAAGCATGTTATGTGAAAACAATGTACTAAGTACGCTAAATGAACATACGTAGCAATAATGTGATGTAAATCAATGCGTACATATGCTGAAATGGACATATGAAAATGTGTTTATGAAATCAATGTACTAGCATGTTATTTAAACATACATAACATAAACATAGAAGAAATCATGTACTATATGTGTACTAATGAACATAGCAAGCATATGTTATAAAAGCACGAAAAGCACAAAAGTAACAAGTAGGCACATGTGTTTCACCCCAAAACATTTGAAAACAGTAAAATAGGGGACTATGTACTCACATGAGAATGCTTAGAAGTCCTGAGATAACAACCAAGCAATGCTAGAAGGATCACGGAATCAATCGGCACCTAAAATAGGTAACTATATTAATAAACTTGACCTAAATCGGAAGATCGGATAGGATGAGGTTTCGTAAACCAAATGAGTATTGGAACTCATATGATATGGTTTAACAAAGCCTACATACTAAATCGAAACTTAACCTAAGTGCTTACGACCCATTACGACCCGTTTAGGTAGCTTACGCTATTTTAACACGTCGTTCGCGTAAAACGCGTTCGGATCGCCTAACTAGTCCTATGACAAGTATTATATGCCTTAACAAGTCTAATAATGTTGCCTAATCAGTTTAGATGTCAAACTTTAAGTTACATATGCTTAAAATGAAATTATGCGTAAAAAGGGTATTTTGGTCATTTACCTAAGGCATATAAACTACCTATCATACAATTAACTAAACGTAGTGACCATAAGGTATAACCTCGGAAGGTTATTCCCTATACAACTATGGTCACAAAATGTGTTTGGTCGGATCCTAATGATCGACCAAACGGGTCTGGTTCGAAAGTCTAAGCGGTTGTTTAGACCGCTTATCTTACGACCCTATATAAGCACTAAACTAAAAGTGACGAGTTAAACATGTTAGAACATGTTTAACTAAGTTAGAAAACAAGTTTGATATCAAAACAAAGGGTTTTGATACCTAAGAATAGTTTGGTTGCAAAATACGCATGAATACGCATTTTGACCGAAACTATGACTTGTCACTACGCCTAATCAACGTGGTAATCAGTAGGTATAGTCATAAGGGACTATGACCATCGTGATTACGCTCACGTTGCGAAGTTCAAACGAACTTCGTGTTGACCATTGACTGGTCAAAGCAGAAAGTCAAACACTGTTTGACTTTCACGCTTAAAAACACATAAAAGCATGAAAGAAACTTACAAAAGGTCCAAGCTAGGAAGAAATTGATCTAAAATTCTTAGGTATGAAGTTTTGAACTTCAACTTAGAGAAAAATTCAGATCAAGTGTGAGTTGAAATGAAATTAGGGTTGGGTATTTATAGAGTTTGGACCACCATTAGGATCGTTCCTCGATAAATGAGCTTCAATCTTGGCCCTCCATGTGTGCCCATTGTTTTAACATTCTATGGGTGCCCAAAACAAGCTCATTGTATGAAGAAACCATGTGCAAAAACTAGGAAACCAGCTGCTGAATCAGAAAACTAGGTTTCTGATCTGGGCAGCTCTCATGCTTTGCGCAAGGGGAGACCCTTTCTTACGCGCCCCGTGAGAGCCAAGTTTGGCAGATTGTCAAAATTAGTCCCTGAATGTGTAAAACTTGCTTTTCGATGCATTTTTGACACGTTTAAGCCCCGTTAACCTCATTTCAAGGCTCTATAATGAATTTAAAGTATAGGGAACATGAAACATGCTCAAAAACATCTCGGATGTTGGTTCGTTTGGCCGTA
Organism: Helianthus tuberosus; assembly: GCA_030545235.1. Lineage (NCBI taxonomy): Eukaryota > Viridiplantae > Streptophyta > Magnoliopsida > Asterales > Asteraceae > Helianthus > Helianthus tuberosus. The sequence continues at coordinate 202,011,144 of CM060351.1, read as the reverse complement.
CGATTGCGTTGTTCGGTTAATTACGACGAAACATGAACGGGCGCGAAAAACGATCCAAATTACACGACGAATGGAATAACTTTTGATCTAGACCTCCGTTTTACGCGATTCTTTTTCCTACGCATTCGTAATTTAATTCTCCATCTCATGGAGTAAAAATCTGACATCTGAATTTACAAAATTTTAGATTTCAAGCTTTTGGCTTGCAATTCAATTTTAACACTTTTGACCCGTTCGTGATTTTATCAATCAAACTTGTTTATTACCTTTAAAATACCATGGACATCATGTTATATTCACTTACCAATATTTAAGGTTTAAATTACGGGTTTCTTATGAAATCTTAACCCGTTTTGCATATCTACTCACTTTGACCCATTTAAGGCGATTTTCATGCATTTAGGCATCAAACTCGCACTTCTCTTTCTACACTTCGTATTTCCATTTTTAAATAGCCTCTTATATTCCACCACAACTATTTTGTGGTGGATTTAACATAATGGACCGTTATCCTTAATTTTACCCTTTGGATAGTCATTCTACGTAATTGACCCGTTCTTAGGCATTTGACCCTCAAGGTTTATACTTACATCTCTTACATAAATCTAAGAGTTACATAATCATATTACTAGTGTCTAAACGACCTCTAAGGGTCGTTTGCCCGATTTACTTATCAAGGGCGCTTTGGTCATTTTTAGTCCCTCATTTACGACGAAGGACTCTCACTAATTATTTGACCAAAATTGCATGTTTAACTAACAACTTATTTATGCGTACCTGGCCCGGGTCATAATATCGACCCATTACAACCCTTTCACTATTAATCACTAGCTAATAGTAACACGAGCCTTATGTTAATTCTTGTGAATCACAAAACTTAACAAGCGATTGTCAAATGTTATTGTCAAATGGTGTTAACAACACCATTTGACCCATTTAGTCTAATTGACCATTTGTCCGTATGAGATGGTATTTAATTACCATTTCATCCCTTTAAACCTACCCCGGTTTTCTCTTTGAACTCTTTTACTTAAAAGCCGTTTCTTATTTGTTTGTCATTACATGACTTAATTCACCCTTTTTACCATAATCTATGATTTCTTACCATTTTCCCTTGTTCCGACTTTCATTAGATCTTATCAGAACATCATATACCAACCACATAATAGCATTCATATACACTATTTACAATTAAGTATTTTGTAAATAATGTAAAGGGGCGTAAGCTTTACTTACCTTGCATCCATGCCACACTTTTCTTTCCGTACTTGCTCCGTTTGACCCGCTTCATCCACAAGCTTTCACCTAGCTTGTTAGGCGTCAAACTATCATCATAATTCGTAAGACGGTTAGATTAGTCATTATCACATATAACTATTTCATCTTACGAATTTTATGTCAAAACTACTATTCGACCTCATCATTGATTAATTTGACTTTTTAAAAGTCAATTACCCTTAATCATATGAGTTGCATATTTGCGTTCAATAACTTATTTAAGCGATCTTATCAACTATCTGGTAGACATTATAATGATGCTACCATTTTTTAAGCTATTTTATATCCAAGTTCATTACGTTTCCTACACTTCAACTAGTTCAAGCGATTATCAAGACTAATTTATTCTTGTATTTTCGCAAGAACTAATGGTTCTCATTTATAAGTGAAAACCTGTTTTATCATATCACTAGCATTCGTCCGAACACCTAATAAAATCAAGTTCTACATATCAACTAGTAGATATCATGATTTTAAACATCCATGTACATGAATAAAATCACCAATTTCACCATAACATACTTAACCCATTTCATGGCAACTATGAACATATACCTAAACTCATAATTTGTTCATGTATCATTCCTAATACTATCATCCATGATGGTTTCAAACATGATTATCTCATTAGCTTCATCATATCATCAAAACCCACTTGATAATCTACTTGTTCATCACTTAGAAGTAACCCACATCAAGTATTTCATAATTTTATCATATCTAACGAAATTAGGTATACATAAACATCTAATTTCATCTTTGGATCATAATCCATCAATTTATTCGTAAGTAACCTACTTGTCTCGAATTTCAACTTTAACCAATCTAGATTTTGTGACATACCTTATGATCCCCATGACTCGGTGATCGTTTTTACGTGTTCATGCATTGATTTAGGGCTTGAATCAGGCTTCAATTTGATGATTTGTTGAAATTCGGGTTTGAGCTCCCATGGAGCTTTCTCCTGATCGATCTCCACGCACACACACACACACTTAGTGTGCGTGTTGTGTTTTATTTATTTGCTTTATTAAAACTAGTTTGCCCACTAGGCAACATTAGTCCCTTGTGTTTTATCTTAATCAAAAGAAGCTATAACTTGCTATCTATTACATAGTCACATATTACTAACTAGGTTAATTATTCCTAGTTAACTTAATGAGTTCGGGAAATCATAGCCCGTTTTGTTTCAAGTCCCGTTAACTCAGGCCTTTTATATACTTTGTTTTCTCAAAGTATTCGTTCTCCTTTTAATTAGTATTAGGCTTATGCATTTAAATCCTAATATTTACCGGGTTAATTTTACCACTAACGGTATTTTGCCTGTCTTTACTATTAACGTGGTTTGATTACCAAGCCCATTTTTGGGGTGTTACAAGTCTACCCCCCTTAAAGAGGTTTCGTCCTCGAAACCTTTCTTACGTAGTTCTTTAGGTTTAACTCTACGGACTTAGTTTCGGCAACTACTTGAGCATTGCTCGTAATTAACAACCTTACCAGAAAAGTAGGGTAGTGTGCTTTTGGTTTCAAATCATATGCGCCTTTTATGTGAATGGCCTCGTAGGCCGGTGCTTTCATTTTGCATTTCATATTCTAGTCACTTATTTGATCGAGTTGTCATCTGATCACTCGGTTGTATTTATTCTTCAATATTTTTACTTCAAGGTAATCTTATATCGACAAGCGCTTTGTATAAGTCATAACGCTATCTTGACCTTGAATGGTCTTACCGGCTAGTCTAATGAGTCGCCGTCACTTTATACCCCGTCATTCGGGTATATCTTATTGCCAACCCAGCCTTTTGCGTATTTTCTGATTTCATATCTCTTAACTCACGCTACAACATGGTTATATTCTATATCACTTTTTGTGACCGTGATCACATCACGTCTTGTTTAAGTTTATGTCGAGTCTTCATTATCGAAAATCTTTCTTTCGGATGCATCGTTTTACACCTGTTGGTGTTAAGACCTCTATCCTTTAATATTACCCATTTCCGAGTTTCATAATATTCATGTTTGTTAAAACGTTGTTTCTTACTAAAACTGAATTTTAGTTTAACGTTTTTCCCTTTAACTATGTCAATTACTCATGTCAAGGCAATTGACAACCCATAATTTATTCTTTTTCCGTTCTCGTTTCACACGGGGAATCGTAACCTATTCCCTTGCTTTACACTATGGACCCGTAGGTTCTTTCACTTAGCCTCGTAGGCTATTTCTTTAGATCTTTCCCTTTTTAAGGTGAGATCCCAACAGTTCGTTTCTTTCTATTTATGACCCAAGGGTTTTCTTGGTCCTGTAGACCTTAACACTACATTAAATCCCGTAGGTTATGCTGATCCCGTAGATCATCTTTTATTCGTGTCAATATTCAAACGTATATATATATACACATATATAGCTTCAAAGCATCTCATGTTATCTTTGGAATCATTTATTTTTGCTTTTAAACTTTAGTTGACCTTGACCGTAGTCTAAGGCTTCATTTGTTTACTTTCGGACTAATCTTCCGACTTTATGACTCCTTACGTTATTTACACGTCAGTTTGTTCCACGCTTACCGTTTCCCGGTTCGTACTTATACTTCTTTACAACCCATTACCCGGGTTCTTTTACCTTAATGTTTTTAACGCCCAAAACCCCCTTTACATAGGTTTATTAATATTTTCCGTTCTTATTTATTCGGTTCGCGTTTACTTACATTAGCAAGCGTCATCTTTTATTAAATTCGTTTGACTTATTCGTGTGAAATTTCATCACTTATGAATGTCAAACTTCATTCTTTATTCGACCCGTTCAACTTCAAAATAGTTGAACGTAATTTATCAAAATTTCTATTTACAGTATCTTATCGTCTTTTAGTCATGACTCGAAACCCGAGTCTTTTGACTTTCATCCGTGTTCCCGTTTCTCGGTCTACGCATGTGTTTAAATCCTTACCCATCAACCGGGTGTTTTACCGAAGTCGTTTTCATTGCAACCCTTCCGGTATGCATTAAGACTTCGCTTCGATTTATTTGGTCGTCTTAGCGAAATCCATCGCTTTTATTCAACCATGTCTTTTATTCTTTATGTGACCATCCTTGATGGCCTTATAGATTCTGAGTGACGATTATCATCGTCATCCTTGCTTTACTATGACTAAAGTTAACAACCTTGATTATCTTTTTCGTGTGGGCAATACCTTCGTTTTTATGATCCGACGGATCATCTATACTTTGGTTTTACTTGCCCATTTCATTAACCATGGCTCTTTCGTCCAAAATGACTTATTTTCGTGAATTTTCCTCAGGTCATTCATTTATATCGTCATTTACATTGATCTTTGTCCCTTCTCTCGGGCTCATTATTCTAATGTAATACACTTCCGTCACCCGGCTGTGCGTTTACATTATTATCAAGTATTTTGCTCATTTGTTTCATTTGGGTACTTTTTAATTTGTCCCATTCACCCCGTCCTTACTACATCGGATGTAAATATGTCCATCATAAGAAGTTCATGGTACCACGTGTTCACTACTTACTTGGCCAGAGTAAGCGATCAACACCTGGTACACATGATCTTTTTATAATTTTCACATTACACCCCATGTAAGTAATGCCTCTATTTGTTTCTCTTGGAAACAATATCCCGGATAGGTTTTCTATTCAGGTTTTTCCAAGTTTCCAATCTACATATGCAACTTTCAATCTCTACGTATTTGTTGCATATTACTATTCATGCAATAATTTAAAACGTGCACCTGATAATGCTTGCTCTAACATGCTCTCCTTGCCATTAACTTATTCGCGATCGTTGCGCGATTTACGTCCTTGGTGAGCATGCTCTATTTGTCGTACTTTGGACCGTTCCTCTGTCAATTCTGTGATTTGTTAAACTCTCGCTATCTTCATATGCGAGTGTCCTTCAACTAAAACATTTACAATAGTTAGTAATTTTGACATTAATGGATGCCCGTATTATAATACAAGGCTTTTCTACTATACGCATCAACGCGTGTAATTCCGTTGACTATATCTACTCTATATCGATTTTATTGGTGTAACGTGTATTACACGATAACCATATGTGTTGTTCTCAACACTTTAATCATACTAAACCATTGATATTCATGTACTTACCGGATTTGCGATCAAGCCTCGAACCTAACACACTTTATTCTTTAACCATGAGCTCTGATTACCAACTTGTAACGCCCGTCTTAATTAATCAATATTTTAATAATAAAATACACATTTTAATGCTAAAATGTGACTTTCACTACGCCAAAATAGGGATACAGCCACACAAAAAAAGTGTGACCGTATGTCTTTCGCCACACATATTTTTTTCATGTCAAATGTGACCAAAGCTTGAGTCATCGTAGGTATCATACGGCCACACACATTTTTCAGTGGCCATAGAACTTAAAAATGTGGCTAAAAGGTACCAACATTTTTTGTTAAATCTAGCATTTCCTCCATTAAGTGTGGCTAAAGGGTTGCAACAACCACATGAATTTAATTTAAGTGTGACCGTTTCTATTATATAGTCACATATATTTACTAAAAAGTATGTTTTAGCCACATCAGTTTGAAAAAAAGTGTGACAAAAAGGGTTGTTGTAATCAAACATTTTGTCTATTAAGTATGGCTAAAAGGTATTAACGGCCACATGAATTTAATGTAAGTGTGGCCGGTTCTATTATACAGTCACATGAATTTATTGTAAGTGTGGCTAAAAACTTTGACTAGACACACAAAAGACTTCTGGAATTTTAAGTGTGACTATTTTCTAACTTTTGGTCACACATATTTATTTTTCCTATGACATTTGTTATCAGTTCGTCACACGATAAAAACAAAGTAATGATGGTGTGACTATTGTCTAACATTTGGTCACACATATGTGTTTTTTCCATGACATCTGCTATCATTCTGTCACATAAACAAAAACAAAGGGATGAAAGTGTGGCTAATGGTTATTTATAGCCACGTTAAATTTTGTAATTATACGTGTGGCTATTCTCTAACATTTGGTCACAGATAACTTTCTTTTCCCATGACGTTTGGTATCATTCCGTCACACAAAAAAAAAAACAAAGTAACTATGGCATTTCTAGTGGTTATTTAAAGCCACACGAAATTTTATAATTTTAAGTGTGGCTATCGTCTAACCTTTGGTCCCACATAATTTTCTTTTCTTGTGACGTTTGGTATCATTCCGTCACACAAACAAGAATCAAAGTAACTATGGTGTGGCTAGTGGTTATTTATAGCCACATGAAATTTTGTAATTTCAAGTGTGGCAATTGTCTAACATGTGGTCACACGTAATTTTATTTTCCCATAACGTTTGTTATCATTTCGTCACACAATAAAAAACAAAGTAACTATGGTATGGCTAGTGCTTATTTATAGTCACACGACATTTTGTGATTTTAAGTGTGGTTGTTGTCTAATCTTTGAATTTATGTTTAATTGAATTCATTATAAACACTAAAAAACGAATTAAACAAAGAAATGTACATGTGTAGAACTGCCACTAACAGGTCCTACAAGTTGAAAAAAACAATGCAAATATTAATTAGTGTTATCCTTCCATACTAGGGGTGTAAACAAGAGTTAGGCCGCTCAAGAGCTAATCGAGATCGGTTCGTTAATAGTTCGAAAAGACCTGTGTAAACTGTAAAATGAAACAGGCATGCCCATTTAAACTGCAGAATGAAATAGGCTGGCCCATTTAAACTGTAAAATGAAACAAGCTGACTTATTTAACATGTTTAATCAAACAAGTTGACACGTCAACCCATTAAAAAGTAAACTCATAAAATAAAAAAATATTGTATATGTTCAATCTGTTTACGGCCTGTGTACAACGTGTCAGCTTACTAGTCATGTTGGGTTCATCAATTCAAACCACTACACCTCTACTCAAAACCATCTTTATTCTGTATGTAACGTATACCACCTAATAGTGTACCTACTTTATACAGCAAGTTAAATCACATGCATCAACTTTTTTACATCTAAAGCACTTTTAACTAAAGTTTTGATTCAAAAAGTTCCACTTTAAATTTGAAATATCACTTTATTAAGTGAGAAAATCAACCTAGCAATAGCAAGGCCCCATATAATGTGCTCGGGATGAACATTAGCACCACAAGCATCCCCAACACCTTGAAAAAACAAATTACAAAATAATGATCAAAACTGTTTATAAGTCAGAAAACAAGATTATAAACAAGTAATAATTACTTATAGCGAGTACTGGTAAAAAGGGAGCAATACGAAGGAAGCCACAATGAGAAGAACATGACCCACATCAAGAGATGTAAAATATTTAGCATATATCTTTAGGGGTGTGAATTTCTGACATGATACGAACCTAACACGAAATTCGTGGGTTTGGGTTTACTCTAAACGGGTTCGGGCCAGTTTCAGGTTGAACCCACGAACCCGTTAAGCTAAATGGGTCAGGTTTGGGTCAACCCGGCCGGGTTGGCAGGTTGACCCGATTAACCCATTTCTATTATATTATATTTTTAAAAATATGTTTTATGTCATAAATTAAAGGGTTAATGGATTTAAACACCCCCAACTATGGCCATTTGGCCGTTGGCACTCTCAACTTTGACTTTGGCTCACACCACTCCCAACTTAACACTTGGGTTACTATGTCACCCCGTCGTTAAATAAACACTAACTGGGTTAGTTCTTTTTGCTGATGTGGTCAATATTTGCTGATGTGGCATGCTGATGGATCCAATATACACACACATGCTGATGTGGCATGGTGACATGGCCTTTGTTTATAAAGTGATGTGTATTTTTTTTATTTTTACCATCTTTATAACTCCAATAACACAACCAAACAACACCTACATCTCGATCTCCCTCTCCTTCTCGATGATGTTTGACTGGCACTAGCCCAACCAGCTGCCGGCGTCGGCAACCCGACCGGCCACTTGCACCCCTCATCCTCTTCACCAAAAACCCACAAAAAACCACTCCCCTGTACCTAAACCACCCTCCTCCCCTTTCGGTCAATGAGACGGCCGACCACCACCACCACCACCGGCAACGATCCGCCAACGGCAGCGGCGGCACGGGTATCTGTAATCGCTTTCTCTGTCGACGGCAGCGGAGCGGTGGACGTCGACGACACCGGTCAGATGAGCCGGCGCCGACGATGGTGAAGGTGGACTAAAACTGATCTCTTTATCTCTCTCTCTGTCGGTGCGCCGCCGCCGTGTTGCAGAACCTTCGTATCTGTAATCGCTTTCTCCGTCGCCGTTCATAACGAATATGAATCTGAAGAATGTTTCGGTCTTAACGGAAGCTCCACCACTGGGACCCTGTTAGTCAACGATGATTGCAGCCAAATCATTGGTTTTCAGCAAGTTTTTTAGATGAATTGAAAATTGAGTGCAGATTGGTTTATATATTTTTAATTTTTTTTAATTTTCTTTTGTTTTATTTTTTTTAATGATGATCATGGGTAATGTTCCACATCAGATCACGTATGACACGTCATACATGCCACATCAGCTTAAATTGACACGTAGGCTAATTTTACTAACCAGGTTAGTGATTATTTAACGAGGGGGTGCCATGACAAACAATGTGTCAAGTTGAGAGTGGTGTGAGCCAAAGTCAAAGTTGAGAGTGCTAGCGGCCAAATGGCAATAGTTGGGGGTGTTTAAATCCATTAACCCTAAATTAAATTGGGTGTGTATTTTATGGGATAAATATAACTTAAAAATGGAAGTTGACATAAATTTTTATGATTTTAATGTAATTTTATTATATAAATTTGTGTTTTTTTTGTTGTAGTGTTAATTTTAATATATTAATTTGCTGAAAAAAATTATAAAAAAAATTCGGGTTGAACGGGTCGGGTTCGGTCAGTATGCGAATATTCAGGTCGGGTTCGGGTTCATATGTACGACACGATTTTCGGGTTCGCGTCGGTCTAAAACTTTCGGGTTCGCGTCGGGTTGAACCCGCCAACCCACGAACACGACCTGTTTAGCACCCCTACCTTCATGAAGAGATTCAAACCAAATAGCTGCCATTTAAAAAAATGCCAATAATATAACACTTGAGTTGCATAAACTTTCAGTGAAAGATCAGTTGCTTACAAGTTCCTTCGGCTGATCATTAGCCTCTTTAGGGATGAGATACATCATTATTACCATTTTCAGTTTCCTCTATTTCTACCCCATTCACCCAATGCTGCCAGGCATAGTTTCTTCCTTCTATGATTCAAAAGTATATGACAAAATAATCAACATACGGCAAACATGCCAATAAGAGAAAGTAAGTATCTCATAGCGGAGTTTTGATTTGATTTTATGGTCAAATAGTTAGTTTCATATCGTCTTCAACTAAAACTAGTTTTCTAAAGCTAAAGCAATGTTAACTATTCTTTTAATCAGAGGCCTTTATTCCCATTTCACAAATTGCCTCCCTTCTTTCACAAAGACGTGTTTTTGGTCATGTACATATTAACTCATTAAGTAGCCAAACTCGATCATCTGATTTCATTAGATTTCCATTAGTTGAATTATATTGAATGCTAACTTTAAATTTGTAGAGATTCATTCAGATTTTAATTAGTTTTTTTTATTCAAACTCTAACTGTACATATTACTCTTTCCAGTTTCCAACAAATACCCTAAAGCAAATAGCCCTAACCAATCAGCAACATATGTTTTCAAATACAATATATTAACACCCTAATTATACATGAACCAAACAATTAAATTCATGTTAGTTTGAGTTTAGAATACTCCACTTACAATCAGTAACCATTAACCGCCAGCACTCCCACCTCCTTCATCAGGAGGTATGTTGCCATAGCCATTGCCACCCATATTAGAGGTGTTAGGGGATTTCTTTTTATAATTGATTTTCTGATAATAGATATTAAAAAACAATTATCTAAAACAACACAATAACATATTAATGCAGCATTAAACCACATATCCCCAAAAAAACTCTCAGAATAACATATCAAACTATAGTCTGTTTTGTTTTAATTTATGTTATGCACACTGAAGCAACAACTAAAACTCTAAATAATTCAATAGTTTAGCTTTGTTCTCCTAAAATAAATAGATAATATATAAATTTTGCCGCAATGTTATCTCGGATATTGAATCAAGAAATGAAATTAAGAAGATGGAAAAAGCGTCGAACCTTTGACAGATGTTTTGTGAAAGTTACGAGAGGATGTAGAAGCAAAACGAGTATTAGGCGACTTGTTGACTTGAGCTCGAGAACCACCTGCCATTGTTGTATGAGCCGAAGAACATAAACCGCTTCTGATCCATCTGGAACTTTCCTTGCTCGTCACAGTTCACAAGGAGGATAGGTCTCATCAGACCGAAGGCTACGGCGGTGGCGGTGGTGGTGGAAGAGCCTCTGCTGAAGAATCTCATCAGAAAAATGGGTCATACAGTGTAAAGTGAACAGGAAGTTTCTGGTATCACCTAGGGTTTGGCCCATGAGGACGGAGTGTTGCAGGTGAACTGGTTGAATCTGAACCGGAAGGTAACGTGTCGGGTTTCGGGCAGTTGTTTGGGTCAGAGCTTTGTGACATACTTTGTTGTTGTGGATCTGGAGCTAGGGTTTTAAGATGAAGAACATAGAAAGAGGTGTGTGAAGAGAGTGAATGGATTAATAAAGAACAGAGGAGATTGTTACCTAATGGAAGTGACGATTCAGTTGAGAAACGAAGGTTGGAGAGGAAATCAATTTAGGATTAATTTAGAGAAGAAAATGGTGAAGAGTGATACTAGTGAAGAATTTTTTGGGGGAGTTGAAATTGGAAGCGGGTTTGGGTTGGGAGGGAAAATTTTGGGATTTGAAAATGTTACGGGGAAATCATTTTCTAAAATTTAAATTAATTAGTGGATTTTTGCGCTTTGCGACGGTTTCCCGCCAACATCGATTCGGTTTCTTATGGTATTGGTACCATACGAACATTTAGCATTTATGAACAATAGCAACTGAAAATTGTTTTACCGATATCGGTTAGGGCTATAAGCTAGTCAGGCCAGGGTGGGACTTCGAGCTTGAGATCGAAATTAAACGAGGCAACTCAACTCATCTCAAGCTCGAGTTTGAAGTTAAACGAGCCGACGAGCCGATCTTGGCTCGAGCTCGGCTTGCTTACAAAATGAGTCGGCTCGGCTCAGATCGTTTTAAATCAAGTTTTTTACCTACTTTGTTTCAAGCCCTTTTCGAGCGAGCTACGAGTCGTGAGTTTTTTAGATAGTTTTCAAATCAGGACTGAAGTTATTCAGCCGGAATTGGTTCGCTTATCACGATACCGGTTTTTGTCAGTATGGTAGTTTGTTTTGTCACGGTAAATAACAAAAAAAAAAGATATATTTCGAGACTGAAACTTGAAAAAATAAAGTTAATGGTAATAACAAAAAAAATATAAGGCGAGACTGAAATATCAAGAAAAAGTTAAACGGGTTAAATATGTGTAATATGAAAAGTAATGGACTTTTAAGGCCCAAAGGGCTCCATTAAGACATACATGATCTACTATTGCCTATTGTAATCCATTAAGGCCCAATAGGGTCCACTAATACATATATGATCTATTATTGCCTATCCATTAAGGTCCAATATGGTCCATTAAGACAATAGTCCATTGTGATACATTAAGGCCCAATATGGTTCATTAAGACATGTAAAATATACTATTGTCCAATGTGATCCATTAAGTCTCAATATGGTTCATTAAGAGATGTAAAATATATTATTGCCAGTGTGATCCATTAAGGCCCAGTATGATCCATTAACACATGTATACTAACTATTGTCAATTGTGATTCATAATGGCCCAATATAGTGTAACACCCCAAAACTCGAATTATCTAGTTGTTAATATGTTATCACGTTTAAAAGAAGGAGATTTAATAACTAGGTTATTAAACCAAGTTAAATGCTTGGTTTAAACAAGTAACAATATGAATTGGGTAAATTATGAACTATGGCAAACATGAGGGGTTGATATGGGCAAAAGGGAAAGATAAAAGATAAAATAAAAATTAACCCTTAAACCACACCCCTGGGCGTGTGTTCGATCAGGAGAGGAGAAAGAAAGGGGTCAAGCCCTAAAACACCAAAATCTATCAAATTGAAAGAGGAAATTGGCAAGAAACTAATGCATGGGCATATATTCGTGATCATCTAGACTTGCTACACATGAGGTAAGTTGTAGAAGTTAATTTTATGATCTAGTATGAAGTGGGTTATGATCAATCCACGAATTTGTATGAGATTGAGCATGAATATGTGTTAGAATCATCATATGGAACATGTGTTGTGCATGATTTTGATTAATTTCATGTTTAGAAGCAAAACCTGTCACACCCCCAAAATCCACGTGCGGACTACCACCGCTTGGAGGCGTGACTGACCAGGATCTAGCCACCAATTATACTGAGCATTGATTAAAAGTAGAAATGTTCGCTAACCACAATAGTTAGTAAACACCATAGTTTGAAGTTTTAAGAGTTTAAGTTCGAATAATAGCGGAAGCATAAACCAAACAGTTTCAAAACAAAGTTCAAGTTTATTTAAAACCCAACACATGGGTTAGACGACCACTACACGTTCCCAAGCTGCAAGCTCCTGAGTCACTGGGTACCTGCAAAGCATGCAGTAGGGTATCAACAAAAATGTTGGCGAGTCCACGAGTTGACCAGTTTTAATTACCAAAAACTTGTTTCACCAGTTAATTTATCCGTTTATACATGCGATGGGGAGCTACCCCACAAGTAAGCGACTAAACTATTTTTCCAATACCGAATACTTACTTAACCGTACGTTTCCGCAGTGCCCCGTTTGTCAATGTTCTATCATCATTGACGGTTTGCCAGAGTACATTAGTTCACTCCCGTTCCCAGTAACAAGGGTCGGTGTGAGGCTGGTTACACCTAAATAGCGCTATTAACTAATAACCCGTTCGCCAGGCCCCGGGGACTAATCGGTATTAAATGGTAGGGACTTAAGTGATAGAGTTTCGTTTAGTGTTGCTTGTTGCATTCCGTATAAACAATAATTAACCAAGAGTTCCCAGTAACAAGGGAAGTAAGTAAGTTTGTTCCCAGTAACAAGGGAAGAAAAGTAAGCTTGTATCCCTTACGCGGGGATAGTGTTGATTAAGTTTCCGTTTCCCAAACCACCGGGAACGCATGCTTTAATAGTTGTGAACTCACCTTGGGTTGCTCGGTAGACAGTTTACTTGGTCAAATACGCTGGTCACCACGTCCTAACATGGTTACCAGTATAGGTCAGGCTCGAATACATATAAGTCACGTAGGCTTTACACATAACTAACACACAGCATACAAATCACGTCATTGGGCCTGTCCTAACGGTTAAACAGTTACAGATAACACATGGTTCAGTCAAACGTGCAGCCCAGACAATTCACATTGTGGCCCAATAACTTATGTAAGCAGCCCAGTCGAGACAAGGTGGTCTCGACTCGAGAACACGCGGTCTCGAGTCGCAACAGGGAGGTCTCGAGTCGTGGACTCCTGGTCTCGAGTAGGGCAGGTATGAGTCGCAACCTCAGGGGTCTCGAGTCCAGTCTCGAGTCGCAATCAGAAGATCGCTAGTCGAGACTGTGATGGTCTCGAGTCCCTGAAGTCTGCTTTGAGTTGTTTGGACATGGTCTCGAGTCGCAACAGGGAGGTTTCGAGTTGTCACGTGCTGGTCTCGAGTCAAGACTGGGGGTCTCGACTTGCACACCTGATGACCGAGACTTTCTAGAATCTGTCCATTTGTACTAACCAATAGAATTTTGTTTTCATGATAATATGTACTATCCAACCAAAATGCATAAACATGTTTTATTGTCTAATTCTATTTCAACATGGATCAAACACAACATATTCAAATATTCAAAACCTATTCATAATACATTCAAACAGTTCATCATCTTATTAGGGGTTTCATCATGTTCTTCATTGGGTACAATAAACCACAATAACATACATAAACATAAACATATCCTCATTAATCAAAATAAGCATAATCACAATAATCACACCACCTAGTCATCCTTACTAGTTCTTACATCCGACCAATACATACTCATATAGGATTTATCATCAACATTCAACCATTTTCATGTCCTCTAACACACATCCTACATATCAAACACGAACATGTGCACCCCTAATCAAATAAACACTTTAATCATACACAAACAATGGTCATAGTGCATTCATCACTTAAACAAACGAGGTGGGTTACTAACCGATTCAAGTGTGGGTGTAAGGGTGCGAAGTAGTGAAGAATGAGCTTCCAAATGGGTGTGCACAAGCTGATCCGTGAGTCCCTTGTGGTTATCGCCGGCTTGATCCGAGAGAGAAGGAGAGGAGAGGTTATGTTGTTAGGGTTTTAGTAGGAGAGTGTGGGAGAGTGTGGGAGTGAGTGTGAGGGAAAATTTGGTGCAAATGGTGGTTAATGAGGTTTTATACTCAATCCAAGTTAGTGCACCCTAATGGGTTCGAGTGGGCCTTAGGGTGAACGGCCCATCCGGCCCGGTCGTTCACTCGAGACCGAGTGGTCTCGTGTCGGGTTCATGGTTTCGGTTCACTTATACGTACATATATATTTATAGTACATACACATAATTTAACACAAGCATCACATAATACTTCAAGATAATACGCAAATCTTCATTTAATAGTATATGTACACATAAAGCTAAACAATGAGTTGCTCGGGAAAACCCGAAGTGTCACATTATCCCCAAGTTTTAAGAACTTTCGTCCCGAAAGTTAAGGCAGCCACTGACAAGCTAGTATGAGTGAGAGCGTTTCAACGGGGTGTCACATCATCCCCCCGTTAGTTTGGAATTTCGTCCCGAAATTCGGTTGTAGCTTCAGTGCTGGGGGTTTCATTAGGGAACAACTGGGGATACTTGCGCTTCATCTGGTCTTCCCGCTCCCAGGTAAACTCTGGGCCACGTCGCGAGTTCCATCGGACTCGCACGAGGGGTATCTGGCTACGTTTGAGGGTTTTGATTTCTCGATTCGTGATCTAGATCGGTTCCTCAGTAAAGTGTAGCTGTTCGTCAATAGTGAGTTCCTTGAAAGGAATAATGAGTGTTTCATCTGACAGACATTTCTTCAGATTAGACACGTGGAAGACGTTGTGCACAGCACTTAGTTCTTCAGGCAGGTTCAACCTGTAAGCGACCTTACCGATCTTTTCGGTAACTTCGAATGGTCCGACATATCGCGGATTAAGCTTGGCCCGTTTTCCAAAACGAACCACACCCTTCCAGGGTGAGACTTTAAGTAGAGCCCGGTCACCAACCTGGAACTCTAGCGGTTTCCTATCCTTATCAAAGTAACTCTTCTGACGGTCACGAGCTGCCGCCATGCGTTGTCTGATCTGGGCAATCCTTTCCGTAGTGTCTACCACAAGTTCTGGTCCTGTGATCTGGCTGTCGCCAACTTCCGCCCAGCAGAGAGGCGATCGGCATTTACGGCCGTACAATGCCTCAAAGGGTGACGCCTGAATGCTGGTGTGGCAGCTGTTGTTGTAGGAGAATTCCACTAATGGTAGGTGCCTTTCCCAACCCTTGCCAAAATCGATCACACATGCCCTAAGCATGTCTTCGAGGGTTTGGATGGTGCGTTCAGATTGCCCATCCGTTTGTGGATGATAAGCGGTGCTCATGTCTAAACGCGAGCCAAAAGATTTGTGCATAGCTTGCCACAGCTCAGAAGTAAAACGCGCGTCTCGATCGGAAATAATAGAGGTTGGCACCCCGTGTTTCGAAACCACTTCCTTTAAGTATACCTCTGCTAGGGTAGAGAACTTGTCTGTCTCTTTAATAGCCAAAAAGTGTGCAGACTTAGTTAATCGATCCACTATCACCCAAATGGTGTCATTTCCGCGTTGAGACCTGGGCAAGCCAGTAACAAAATCCATGGAAATTTGCTCCCATTTCCACTGCGGGATCTCTGGTTGTTGAAGTAGGCCCGATGGTTTCTGATACTCCGCCTTGACTCTCGCACAAGTCAAACATTTTCTGACATAGGTTGCTATGTGGGCTTTCATGCTAGGCCACCAATAGGTAGTCCTTAAGTCGTGGTACATCTTATCTGAACCCGGATGTACCGAATAACGGGACTTATGGGCTTCGTCCATCACGAGGTCACGTAAATTTCTATAAAGGGGAACCCATATGCGCCCGGCTACGTAGTAAGCACCGTCTTCTTTTTGTTCTAAACATTGTCTCGATCCTCGTAGGGACTCAGCCCTGATGTTCTCGGCTTTCAATGCTTCAACCTGAGCATTTCGGATCTGATTAGGGAGTTTCGAGTGGATGGTGAGCTGTAAGGCACGAACGCGCTTAGGTTTGGTTTCCTTCCTGCTGAGGGCATCTGCCACCACATTAGCCTTGCCTGGATGATATCTAATTGCACACTCGTAGTCATTTAGGAGTTCGACCCATCGGCGTTGCCGCATATTCAACTCCCTTTGTTCCATTATGTGCTGGAGACTCTTGTGATCAGTGTAAATCGTGCACTTGGTACCGTACAAGTAGTGTCTCCAAATCTTGAGCGCGAAGACCACAGCTCCAAATTCTAAGTCATGTGTCGTGTAGTTCCGTTCGTGGATCTTGAGTTGTCGCGAAGCGTAAGCAATGACCTTCTCGCATTGCATCAACACGCAACCAAGCCCTTGAATAGAAGCGTCGTAGTAAACAACAAAGTCGTCGGTACCTTCAGGTAAGGAAAGAATAGGAGCACTACAGAGGTTCTTCTTTAGTTCCTGAAAGGCAGATTCCTGAGCCTCACTCCATTTGTAAGCAACACCCTTCTGAGTGAGGGTCGTAAGTGGTTGAGCGATCATAGAAAATCCCTTGATAAATCTTCGATAGTATCCTGCCAATCCCAAGAATTGGCGAACTTCGGTCGGAGTCTTAGGTATAGGCCAATTCTTAATGGATTCGATCTTAGCGGGGTCGACATGAATCCCATCCTGATTGACGATGTGCCCAAGGAAATGGACTTCCCTAAGCCAGAAGTCACATTTTGAGAATTTGGCGTACAGTTGCTCATTGCGAAGGAGTTTGAGAATAAGACGTAGGTGTTGTTCATGCTCCTCTTGACTTTTCGAGTAGATAAGAATGTCGTCAATAAACACAATTACGAACTTGTCGAGGTAGGGTTTGCACACTCGATTCATGAGATCCATGAAGATCGGAGGTGCGTTGGTCATTCCGAAGGGCATAACAAGGAATTCGTAATGACCATAGCGGGTTCTGAAAGCAGTCTTAGAGATGTCCTCGTCGCGGACTCTCGGTTGGTGATAACCCGATCGCAGATCGATCTTGGAATAATAGCTCGACCCTTGCAGCTGGTCGAACAGGTCGTCGATACGGGGAAGTGGATAACGATTCTTGATGGTAACCTTGTTTAGTTCGCGGTAATCAATGCATATTCGGAATGTGCCATCCTTCTTTTTGGCAAAGAGTACTGGGGTTCCCCAGGGTGATGAGCTAGGACGGATAAAACCTTTGTCCAAGAGTTCTTGTAGTTGAGTAGAAAGTTCCTTGAGTTCCGCGGGAGCCAGTCGATAAGGTGCACGAGCTATGGGTGCTGCTCTGGGAGCTAGTTCGACTTGAAATTCGACCTGACGGTGAGGAGGGAGTCCAGGTAGTTCTTCCGGAAATACCTCAGGATAGTCGCGTACAACAGGAAAATCTTCAATCCTGCTTTCCTTTTTCTGCGTGTCGGCAACAAGTGCTAAGATAGCGGTGTGCCCTTTTCGTAAACACTTCTGGGCTTTTAAGAATGAAATGATGCCTGTGACTTCTCCGCTTTTGTCGCCTTGAACTATAAGGGGCTTGCCAGGAGGACGAGGAATACGAATAGCTTTCTCTTGGTAGAGGATTTCAGCTCGATGCTTGGATAGCCAATCCATACCAATGATGACGTCGAAGCTTCCGAGAACGATGGGGAAGAGATCGATATGGAAGGTCTGACCGGACAATTCTAGTTTGCAGTCACGAATAACGTGTGAGGCCTCGAGGTTTCTACCATTAGCTATTTCAACGATGTGCTTAGAGCTTAACGGCGTAAGAGTGGACTTAAGTTTCTTACTAAGGCGTAGGGATACATAACTAGCATCTGCTCCAGAATCAAATAATACGGAAACATAACGATCATTGAGTAGGAACTTACCCGCCACTACGTTGGGGTCGTCCCTTGCTTCAGCAGCCCCAATCACGAATGCCCTTGCATTGTTTCCAGCTCCTTGGTTGTTGTTGTTGTTGTTGTTCCTAGCGCCTTGATTATTGTTGTTGCGATTCTGGTTCAACTGAGGGCAATCCTTTCGCATGTGCCCTATTACCCCACATTTGTAGCATTCATGGTTGTTTCCTTGCTGCTGCTGTTGCTGTGGTTGATGCTGATTCTGCCTAGCTGGGAACTGGCTCCTGCAGTCTTTGGCTTCATGCCCCATCTTGTTGCATCGCTGACACTGACCTTTGTCACATGGCCCACTGTGGTGACGATTACATTTGTTACACTTGGGGTGGTTTCCTCGATAGCCACCCTGTTGCTGAGGCCCTTTGTTGTTTTCAGTCTTCCTTTGTTGAACTGGGGCCTGAGTGGGGTTAGCATCCTTTCCCTGACTTCCATCCCACTTTCGTTTGTTATCGCCAGAAGTTCCAGTAGTAGCACTGATCCTCTTGGGCAACTTGCCCTCCTCCACAGCCTGATTGGTAAGTTTGTGAGCAAGACGGACCACGGGCTGTATGGTATTGAAGTTGGCTGAGGTTACATGGCTCCGGATTTCTGGGACCAAACCTTTGATGTACAATTCGATCCTTCGATACATAGGTCGGGACATGTTTGGGCAAAATGCAGCATAGTCGTTGGACTGCTTGGTGTAGGTCTCAATCTCTGATCCAACCATCTTGAGCTCATAGTATTCGTTTTTGAGTTTGTGGATGTCATCCCTGTGACAATACTCCTCTTTGATCATGTCCTTGAAATCTTCCCATGCAGTAGCATTAGCAGTTTCCAGACCAAGCATCTGAATCTGTGCTTTCCACCATGAAAGCGCGTTTCCTTCAAGCGTACCAATCGCGAACTTAACCCACTTAGCAGGGGGACACTCGCAGACAGCAAAGACAGCTTCGGCCTTTTCAATCCAGTGCAGAAGGCCTATGGCACCCTCAGTGCCGTTGAAAGGGAGAGGCTTGCCATCCATGAAGGTTTTGAAAGTACAAACACGTGGCTGCGCAGGCGCAGGCTGACCTCCAGGGTGAGCTGCGAAAGCTGCAGCCACCGTGTTGAGCAAGTTGGTGAACTGAGCCTGAGTCATGTTAACGTTTCCTCTTCCGCGTCCACTCATTGTCTTCATAGCCAGAAAACACGGTATGAGTGTGATGTCGTAATGTATCGAGAGTGAGGTAGAAGAGGAATGCACATCTATCTAATTAGGCACACTAGTATGTATAGTAAAGTAATACATAAAGTAAACAAGCAAGTAAACACAAGTCCGAGCTATGAGGTCTATAAGCTGAGTCTTGCCCTTGGAGTGTAGTGTCATCACGAGTCACGGGTTATAGTCTGGTTTTTCTCAAAAAGACTTTCTTTTTAAAACCAAGTTCACTATAACCAATGGCTCTGATACCAATCTGTCACACCCCCAAAATCCACGTGCGGACTACCACCGCTTGGAGGCGTGACTGACCAGGATCTAGCCACCAATTATACTGAGCATCGATTAAAAGTAGAAATGTTCGCTAACCACAATAGTTAGTAAACACCATAGTTTGAAGTTTTAAGAGTTTAAGTTCGAATAACAGCGGAAGCATAAACCAAACAGTTTCAAAACAAAGTTCATAGTTCAAGTTTATTTAAAACCCAACACATGGGTTAGACGACCACTACACGTTCTCAAGCTGTAAGCTCCTGAGTCACTGGGTACCTGCAAAGCATGCAGTAGGGTATCAACAAAAATGTTGGCGAGTCCACGAGTTGACCAGTTTTAATTACCAAAATCTTGTTTCACCAGTTAATTTATCCGTTTATACATGCGATGGGGAGATACCCCACAAGTAAGCGACTAAACTGTTTTTCCAATACCGAATACTTACTTAACCGTACGTTTCCGCAGTGCCCCGTTTGTCAATGTTCTATCATCATTGACGGTTTGCCAGAGTACATTAGTTCACTCCCGTTCCCAGTAACAAGGGTCGGTGTGAGGCTGGTTACACCTAAATAGCACTATTAACTAATAACCCGTTCGCCAGGCCCCGGCGACTAATCGGTATTAAATGGTAGGGACTTAAGTGATAGAGTTTCGTTTAGTGTTGCTTGTTGCATTCCGTATAAACAATAATTAACCAAGAGTTCCCAGTAACAAGGGAAGTAAGTAAGTTTGTTCCCAGTAACAAGGGAAGAGAAGTAAGCTTGTATCCCTTACGCGGGGATAGCGTTGATTAAGTTTCCGTTTCCCAAACCACCGGGAACGCATGCTTTAATAGTTGTGAACTCACCTTGGGTTGCTCGGTAGACAGTTTACTTGGTCAAATACGCTGGTCACCACGTCCTAACATGGTTACCAGTATAGGTCAGGCTCGAATACATATAAGTCACGTAGGCTTTACACATAACTAACACACAGCATACAAATCACGTCATTGGGCCTGTCCTAACGGTTAAACAGTTACAGATAACACATGGTTCAGTCAAACGTGCAGCCCAGACAATTCACATTGTGGCCCAATAACTTATGTAAGCAGCCCAGTCGAGACAAGGTGGTCTCGACTCGAGAACACGCGGTCTCGAGTCGCAACAGGGAGGTCTCGAGTCGTGGACTCCTGGTCTCGAGTAGGGCAGGTACGAGTCGCAACCTCAGGGGTCTCGAGTCCAGTCTCGAGTCGCAATCAGAAGATCGCTAGTCGAGACCGTGATGGTCTCGAGTCCCTGAAGTCTGCTTTGAGTTGTTTGGACATGGTCTCGAGTCGCAACAGGGAGGTTTCGAGTTGTCACGTGCTGGTCTCGAGTCGAGATCGGGGGTCTCGACTTGCACACCTGATGACCGAGACTTTCTAGAATCTGTCCATTTGTACTAACCAATAGAATTTTGTTTTCATGATAATATGTACTATCCAACCAAAATGCATAAACATGTTTTATTGTCTAATTCTATTTCAACATGGATCAAACACAACATATTCAAATATTCAAAACCTATTCATAATACATTCAAACAGTTCATCATCTTATTAGGGGTTTCATCATGTTCTTCATTGGGTACAATAAACCACAATAACATACACAAACATTAACATATCCTCATTAATCAAAATAAGCATAATCACAATAATCACACCACCTAGTCATCCTTACTAGTTCTTACATCCGACCAATACATACTCATATAGGATTTATCATCAACATTCAACCATTTTCATGTCCTCTAACACACATCCTACATATCAAACACGAACATGTGCACCCCTAATCAAATAAACACTTTAATCATACACAAACAATGGTCATAGTACATTCATCACTTAAACAAACGAGGTGGGTTACTAACCGATTCAAGTGTGGGTGTAAGGGTGCGAAGTAGTGAAGAATGAGATTCCAAATGGGTGTGCATAAGCTGATCCGTGAGTCCCTTGTGGTTATCGCCGGCTTGATCCGAGAGAGAAGGAAAGGAGAGGTTATGTTGTTAGGGTTTTAGTAGGAGAGTGTGGGAGAGTGTGGGAGTGAGTGTGAGGGAAAATTTGGTGCAAATGGTGGTTAATGAGGTTTTATACTCAATCCAAGTTAGTGCACCCTAATGGGTTCGAGTGGGCCTTAGGGTGAACGGCCCATCCGGCCCAGTCGTTCACTTGAGACCGAGTGGTCTCGAGTCGGGTTCATGGTTTCGGTTCACTTATACGTACATATATATATATATATATAGTACATACACATAATTTAACACAAGCATCACATAATACTTCAAGATAATACGCAAATCTTCATTTAATAGTATATGTACACATAAAGCTAAACAATGAGGTTGCTCGGGAAAACCCGAAGTGTCACAAAACCCGTTTGGGATGATGAAGTGAGTGAATCACCATGTTCAATAATTGTGTAATTTGTGATATAGCGTGTTGTATGTGATGAATTATTTTAGATAAGTTGATTAGGACATGAAATAAATGGATGTATAGATTGAATTGATGAATAAAGATAGGAACATGGAGGATCATGCATGAACGGGTTGTACAATATGCTTCGTTAGTAGTACGCACACCAAGTGTATGATGAAATGTCTAAATGAAGTTAGGAGGTGAAATTATGTGAAACGGCTTGACGTATATAGTGTCGTTCGTATAGCTTATTAGAATATTACGGATATATATATATATAATGATAAGCCGAAAGCTCATACGATGAATTATTGACTTCTGAAAGTCAACTATACACATAAAAAGCATGATTTGGTTTGTTGTCGTAAAGGTAGGATTATAGGAAGTTGTATGGTACATGTTACGTTAATATGCGTTATTTGTGATTACATGATGAATTTCATGAGTTTGAAAGGATATGAATTGGATTATATGTCATATGTTTGTTAGAAATGACTAATGAAAGTTTAGTGTGAAATATGCGATTTATATGATAGTTAACATGTACAAATGAGTATGCTAATAAGGGCGTGATTTTGATGAAATGGAAGTAAAGGAATCACGTCGAGACGGACTCAAGCACGAGGTGTTAACGGGTCAAGAAGAAGCAAGGAAGCAGATACGAGCATGGACGCATAAGGTAAGTGATTTTTGGAATCACTTCTCATGTTATTTAAGTAAAGTTATGTACTAGTATATCAACATGATAATTGAATTCAAGTAAGGTTTTACATATATGGTTGTGTAGAATGATAGTTAGATGTGATAATGTGGTCATAAGATATAAGGAAAGGAAAGCAAGATTTAAGTTTAAAGTGTTTGAATCCTTTAGCGGATTACAATACGTTTACACGTAGAAATTGATAACGGGTGCATAAACTTCATGATTAAGGTCCGAGTATTAGGGAACATTCATGGTTATGAAGCTAGTACGAAATTTATAGTAATCACACAAGTTTGTGGATTTAAAACATGAACGGGTCGAATAAGTGAAAAAGGGTATTTAAAGCCGAGAGATTAAGTTAGTATTTTCCTTAAAACTTCATGATTAAGGTCCGAGTATTAGGGAACATTCATGGTTATGAAGCTAGTACGAAATTTATAGTAATCACACAAGTTTGTGGATTTAAAACATGAACGGGTCGAATAAGTGAAAAAGGGTATTTAAAGCCGAGAGATTAAGTTAGTATTTTCCTTAAACCGGATGTTGGATTTCAAGTTCATATGATAGAATGTGAATTTACAAGCATGTAGGAAGAAACGGGAGGTTAAACGGGTAAACGGTTCAAAAGTTATGCGCGTTTTAGTGCGTACGGACGACGAAACGGAACTGCAGAAAAATGCCATTTCTAGAGGGCGTCGCCGACGGGTTAAGGGGGGTCGCCGATGGGCTCTAGAAAACCAGTTTTTCTCCGACGCCCTAATTACCTGTCTACGGGGTTTTGGCTACGGGAAAACCACGGGCCGTCGCAGACGGGCCCTAGGGCCGTCGCCGACGCCCTCCCCAAGTCCAAAAACATAAAATTTGTTATTTAAGTTGACTTATGTATCGTAGGCTTTGGTTTGTTATCCGTGGACTACGGCGGGCTTTCTAAACATGATTTTGATCGATCCTTAGATGTTTATGGGCTATAAATCAAAGTCTAAGTCCCATGTAATTAACGTATGAGTATGTAAGAGGTATGCAAGATCTTATACATGTATGTAGATGTGTATTTATATATGGAAGATATGTATGAGTGTATGCATGCATGTAGAAACGTATGAATGTAGGTACGTATATAGAAGCGTATTTATGTATATATGAAGATACATATGATAGTATGTACATATGTGAAGGCGTAGGAATGTATGTACGTATGCAGATGTGTATTTATGTATGTATGGAAGTATGTGTGATCGTATGCGGGTATGTAAAGACGTAGGAACGTAGGTACGTATGCAGATGTGTATTTATGTATGTATGAAGATACGTATAAGTGTAGGCATGTATGTAGAAACGTACAAATGTAGGTACGTATGTAGAAGTGTATTTAAGAATATATGAAGATACGTATGAGTGTATGCATGTATGTAGAGAGGTATGAATGTATGCACGGGTATATGTAAGTATGATTTTGGATACGTTGAGTGTTAATGATATTAATCGTGTGCCTGGAAAACGAAGATTTATGCAGGTACATTATTGAAGGCTCACCAGGGAATGGATATGCGAATGATATGCTTAAAATTAGAGAGAAAGCTGAATGGAAAGTGCACATGTATGAATCTTGTTTATATGTATAACGTATGCTAATGTTATAAATGTATGTGGTGAGTGCAGGTTGTACAAGAGTACGGGCGATTATCACAAGGAATAGAGATAGAAGACCGAGTCACAAGGAAGATTGTACGGGAATAATTGATTATGTACCTTAGCAAACAGAAGTTTTGCTTATGTTTCGTAAAAGAGTTATTTTAAAAAGGACTTTCAAGTAAGCTAAGACGTTTGTAATGAAAGAAATTTTATGGCACGAATTTCCGCTGCGACTTTTGTTAAATACGAGTTAGGGTCTTACATATAGTCCATTAAAACACGTATTATCTACTATTATCTATTGTGATCCATTAAGGCCCAACATGGTCCATTAAGACATGCATGGCCTACTATTGGCCATTGTGATCCCATAAAGTCCAATATGATCTATTAAGAAATGTATGATCTACTATTGGCCATTGTGATCCATTAAGGCCCAACATAGTCCATTAAGACATCCATTAAGGCCCAACATGAACCATTAAGGCATGTATGATCTATTATTGTCCATTGTGATCCATTAAGGCCCATATGGTTCATCAAGACTTGTATGGTCTATTATTACCCGTTGTGATCTATTAGTCGCAACATGGTCCATTAAGACATGTATGATCTACTATTGTCCATTGTGATCCATTAAGGCACATATGGTTCATCAAGACTTGTATGGTCTATTATTGCCCGTTGTTATCCATTAAGGCGCAACATGGTCCATTAAGACATATACGGTCAACTATTGACAGTTGTGGTCCGTTAAGGCCCAGTATGATCCATTAAAACATGTATGATCTATTATTGTCTGTTGTGGTCCATTAAGGCCCAATATGATCTATTATGACATATATGACCTCTTGTAGTAAGATTTTTTTTGTATATTTATTTTATATAGCTGTTTTTTTTTAAATTGAGAGTATCAATTAAAGTGGAGGTTTTAGGATAAGAACCGAACTGAAATGAAAATAAACTAGAAAAAGCAGTGTTGTAAAAATCGGGATTAGTTAGCAATTAATCACTAGAGGGCCGGGCACTAATTAATTTTTCGTTAATCGGTAGTCGGCCCTAATCGGCCCTAGTCGTCCGACAAAAAATCGGCGATTTCGGCCAAACTAACAATTACAAGGGTTATTGTACAACCCCTTGTAAAATGTATGATATAAGAATAGGAATTTCATCCATACTATAGCTATGTGGGCAATGTTGTAAATTCACAAATGGTTGTTTTGAGACTGTACGTGCTATAGTGATTCCAAGTTGATCTTTGGTACGAACTATAAATGACATAACTCTTTGTATAAATTAAAAAAAGGAGTTAAATGCCATTTTTGTCCTTATGGTTTGGGTCATTTTGTCATTTTAGTCTAAAGGTTAAACGTTGTCTTTTTAGTCCAAATAGTTTCAAATGTTGCCATTTTAGTCAACTGGGTTAACTCCATTCATTTTTTTGTTAGCGAGAAGAGCAATTCAGTCATTTTATATGTAATTCTGTTAACTAGAAGGGCAATTCGACCATATAAAATGACCAAATTGCCCTTCTCGTTAACAAAAAAATGGATGAAGTTAACCTAGTTGACTAAAATGGCAACGTTTGAAACTATTTGAAGTAAAATGGCAACGTTTCAAACCTTTTGACTAAATTAGCAAAATGGCCAAACCACAGAGACTAAAATGGCCTTTAACTCTAAAAAAATCAAAGTTCATTGGCTCAGTATAGTGAATATCAACTTGTAATTTAATATTATTAATAATAATTACATAATTTTTTAAATGAGATTACTATTTGAGAGGGAAATTTTAGATGAAATATTTTGGTGGAGAAATTTAAGTTTTAGAGAAAATACTTTGGTGGGGAATTTTAAAATTAAATATTTTAGGGGGAAGTTTAAAATTTAAAATAAATATTTTGGAGAAGAATTTTTTAAAGATGTAAGTTTAACATTTGGTCATACATTTTTCCATGACATTTGAGACGAATGTTTATGTAATTCCACATGAAATTTTGTACTTTTAAGTGTGGCTATTGTTTTACTTTTGGTCACACAAAATAATATACGTGACCATCTGTATTAGATTTTAGTCACATTATTAAACATATAATATGGTTGTAGATCACATTTGGCCACACTTTCCTAGTGTGGCTGTTTTTTATTAACGTGCAGCTAAAGGTTTTAAATACATATGTTTTTAGTCACATGGAACAAATAATGTTGTCATAGATCACATTTGGTCACACTTTTTTAGTGTGGCTAATAAATGTCATAGTTTTTTTCTTTAAATGTGGCTAAAGCTTTTGAATAAGTATGTTATTGGTCACATGAAAACAAATATTGTGATCGTAGATAACATTTGGCCACACTTTGCTAGTGTGGCTAATATATGTCACAGTTTTTTTCTTAAAGTGTGTCTAAAGGGGTCAAATGCATGTTTTTTTTTGTCACATTAAACAAAAATATGTGGCCATAGATCACATTTAGCCACGCATTTCGAGTTTTGACTAATAAATGTTACATTATTTTCTAAAAGTGTGGCTAATGGTTCTGAATTGGTACAAACGGTCACACTAAATATATAATGTGTGGCTAAAGATGTTTTAAAATGTGATAAATGACCTTTAGCCACACATTTTTTCGAATGTGTGGCAGGGCGGTTTTGCCAAAAGTGTGGCCGTGGCCCTTTTTCACGTAGTGTATTGCCCATACAAAAAAAAAGAAGATCAAAGTCGTTGACTTTGGTCGTAGTAAAGAAAGGATGATGATGATAATCATCATTCAGAAATTATAAGACCATCAAGGATGGTCAAATAAAGAATAAATGTTTGGTTGAATAAAGCTATGGATTTTGCTAGGATAACCAAACAGGTCAAACGAAGTATTAATGCATACCGGAATGGTTGCATTAAGGAAGACTTGAGCAAAATACCCTGTTGATGGATAGGAATTTAAACAAATGCGTAAACCGAGAGACGGGAACGCGGATTGAAAGTCAAAGGACTCGGATTATGAGTTATGACTAAAAGATGATAAAATTTCTCAAAAAGAAATTTTGAATAAATATGTTCAACTATTTTGAGGTTGAACGGGTTAAATAAAGCATAATGCTTGATAGAATAATGAGGCCGATAATGGGACGAGATTGAATACGAATATAGGTGCAAACCGAATAAAGGAAAGCGCGAAATATTAATGAACCCATGTAATGGGTCGTGAATAAATATAAAAAGATTGTAGTCACGAACTATAGTCATAGTTAACGAATTTTAAACGCGAAAACAAATGATTTTCAAACATAAAAAGAATGAGCTACGGGATCATCATAACCTTCGGGTTAAAAACAGTATAAAGGTCTACGACACTAAAATGACCCACGGGTCATGAATAGAAAGAAAAAGATCATAAAGGCCTCGCCTTAAAGAGGTGAAAGCCTAAAGAAATAGCCCACGACGCTAAGTGAAAGGACCTACGGGTTACTTAGACAAAGCGAGGGAACCAGTCTAGAATCCCCGCGTAAAACAAAGACTGTAAAAGAATAAATGTCAAGTCATCAAAATTTATTGACATAAATTAAAGATAAAACGTTCAACTAAAATTCAGTTTTAGTCAAAAATAGCGTTTTATCAAACATATATAGTATGAATGATTGGGAAATGATTAATATTTAAAGATACAGGTCTTGACATCGATAGGTGCAAGGCGATACATTCGAAAGGAATATTTTCAATAATAAAAAGTTAATATCAACTTAACATAACGTGATGTGATCACAGTCAAGAAAAATAATGTGAAATATAATCACATAGTAGTCCAAGAGATGGGTATAAAGTAACTGGACTAATAAGTCTAGTTAGTGAGACCGTTTAAGGTCAAAATTCAAATTAGGAATTTGTTTAATACGCTATTCATTATGAGATTAGCATGGAATAAACATAATTTATAAACTCATATGACTAAGTGGCCAATTTTGGCGACTCGGTCAAGTAAACAACAAAGGTAAATAGATACAAGATAAAAGTGACGGCCCATGAGACCTCACTAACAGAAAATACTGATCACCTATATTGAGGGATCAGGAGACAACCCAAGTGAGGTGTCGGGAAGTCCAAGCGAGCAAAAGCATGATTAAAGAATAAAGCTATAAGGTGTGTGGTTATATGCTTTATACAATTTTGTTTATATTACATATTAAATTGTGTTATATAATTAAGATAAAAAAATCAAGAAACTCGGCTTGTTCTTAAGCGGTGGATTCCGTATAAATGAACCAAATAAATAAGTTCACAAACAAAGGAGTTTATTTGTTAAAAGTGAAAGATTTCACTCAAAACCACTAAACAGGTTAAAATAACGGATTCATGAAGATTTCGAAAGCATAAAAGTGATGGATTTCTCTAAGTTAACCGAACCGGTTGAAATAACGAGATTACGTTATTTTGAGTTGCGTTATTTCGCATAAAACACTCATATGCTTTGTAACCAAAAAGATATTACCATACTTTCCTGGTAATACCAACAGATGGTTAAAGAATTAGTTATGCTTAAAAGATTACTCAGATTAGGTGCATTGGGTTAAAACCTAATGAACTACGTGAGAAAGGTTTCGATGACGAACCCTCTTTAAGGGGGTAGACTTGTAACACCCCGAAAATGGGTTGGTAATCAAACCACGTTAATATGTATGAACGGGTAAAATACCGTTAGCGGTAAAATGAACCCGGTGAATATTAGGAGTTAAGTAAATAAAGCTAATATTAAATAAAACGTGAACGAATGCTTTTGAGAAAATAAAGTTTATAAGAGGCCCGGGTTAATGGGACTTAAAATAAACTTAGTTGTAATTTCCCTGAATCCACTAAAGTTAATTAGGGATGTTTAACCTAATTAATTAAAGGAAATGATATTGAAACAACAAGTTATAGCCTTTTATGATTAAAGTTACAAACCCGAGGGACTAAAAGTGGGGAAAACCTAAAGTTTAGGTTTATTATTATCAAAACTCAAAACACACACACTAAGTGTGTGTGTAGTAGCGACCATGAGAAGAACAAGAACAAAAAACCCTAGTTCTTCCATAAATCATCAAATTGGAAGGGGAATTGAAGCTCAAATTCGGGTCTGAAAGTATATTAACGATCACCTAATCATGAGAATCATGAGGTACGTCGAAATTTACATTTTGGTGATATTTCAAAATTTTGACAATCATGGATGAACGAAATTCTAGTGTGGATGTTGAATGTTATAGTGGAATTGACACTAGTACAAGTCTAGGAACGAACCCTAAATGTGAATTTGGTAATTTAGTGTCATGAACTAGTGATTGAAGGATTAACCTTGTAAGTGCTAAATGGGTTTTGTAAGAAGATGAGGAACACTAGAATTATGGTTATTAATTTAGTGTTATTTGATTTTCATGAGGCAAGTCTAGGTGTTGTTATGCATACTAGACATAGGAGCTTGTGAATGATGTTTTATAATGGTTAAATAACTAATCAAGAACTTGATTTTAGATGTATAAAAATCAATGCCTAAGGTGTTTGTTAAAATGCCTAAACGAATATTGATATGTTGAAATTTTGAAAGAAACACGTAATTGGCTAATTTGACTAATTACGTGTGATACGAAATTGTAAGGGCTCTAAACATCATGTTGATTTAGACTCAATTGTGTAAATCATGTAATCAAAAGTAGTTAACTTTTGATAACTTGAACTAACAAATGATGAAGTCGAATAGTAGTTCGACATAGAAAATACGTAAGGTGGAATAGTCGTGATTATTAATGACTAATCTAACCACCTTGTAAATGATGACGATAGTTTGATGCTTAACGAGCTAGGAGGAGGCTTGAGAAAGAAGCGGGTCAAACGGATCGGGTACACGGAAAAGAGCATAACCGGATGCAAGGTAAGTAAAGCTTACACTCCTCTTAAATTGAAAAATATTCCTTTATCGTATTGATTACGAGAAAGACAATTAAACATTTGAAAAGTGATGTTCTGACGTGTAGTCGTACGGAACAAGATAAGCGAAAATGATAAGAAACCATAACGATGGTTAAAAATGAGTAAATTGATTATTCGGTCAAAATATGATGAATAGAAAATGAACTTTTAATGGTCACCTTATATGGTAAGCCAAAACGAATAATAAGGGCAAAACGGTAATTTGGTCACGTATTGACATTAACCGTTAGTTTTGAAAAGACACTTTATGGCGTAAGCCATAATGGGTCAAAAGCGTTAAGAAATAGTTTATAATTAAAATGACCGTACGGTGTAAACCGGAGCGAGTCATGTAGATGAGATGGTAATAAATATCATCTCGTAAAGGTAACCGATCACTTAGACCAAACGAGTCAAAAGGTGAAGATATCACCTTTTGACAATATCGATTAATGATTTCTGTCGAGTTATATGATTTCTGGAGTAAATATCGAATGGATATTTGCATCGCTATTACTTAGCGGTTATTAAAGCAAGGTATTAAAACGGGTCAATATATTGATCCGAGCCAGGTATGCGTAATAGGTTAACTACTCATTTAGGACTTAAAGTTCAATGAGAGTTAAATGAAGTCAAAAATGGACATTGGGTTACCTTAATAGGTAAACCCAATAATTTAAATTATAATCATGATGTTTCTAACCAAGATTATAGTTAAAAGGTCGGATTTTTGGTCAAACAAGTTATTAAAAGTCCTTCGTCGTAAAAGAAGGACTAAAATTGACCAAAATGCCCTTGTAAGCTAAATCGAGCAAACGACCCTTAAAAGTTATTTGAAAACGAGTTTTATGATCAAGTAAATACTTAGAATAAGTATGAAAAGCGAAAGGTATGAACCTTTGGGTCAAATGACTCTAAATGAGTCTTTGTCGTAAAATGATAATCTGAGGGATAAAACTCGAAACAAATAGAATACCACATTAAATCCACCACAATAATAGTTGTGGTGGAAGACCACTTGATAAGAAATGTGGAAATATGATGCTAGCAAGGAATGATCGTGATTTATGCTTAAAAGTGCTTAAATACCCTTAACGGGTCAAAATAAGCATATAAGCAAAAACGGGTTAAAAATGTATATAAACCCGTGATTTGAACCTTTTATAATAGGAAATAATTATAACATGATGTTCATGAGAGTTTGAATGCTACAAACAATTTTGTTTGATAAAATCATGAACGGGTCAAAAATGTTGTAGAAATATATAAAGCCGAAGGCTTAAAGACTTAGAAAATTGTTATTCCGGATATCGGATTTTTACTCCATATGATGGAAAATTAAATTACGATCACGTAGGAAGAAACGTGACGCAAAACGGATCAAAGGTGAGAGAGTTATGTCCGTTTGGGTAAGAACTAGTTTGACCAGGAAAAGTGCAGAGCTGACATGGCCGGGTGGACACTTGACACAGCCGGGTGAAGGTTCTGTGAAAAATATATGTTTAGTTGACACGGCCGGGTGGAAACTTGACCCGGCCGGGTGAAGGGGCTAAAAAAAAATTTCTTATGTTTAATTCTTTTGTTCAAATGCTTTGATTTCTTATCGTTTGAATGAAATTGTATGATAGGTAACGATGCACTTAAGACCTCAGAGGATGATCAATCCATGTCAAGAACCGAACACACAATCTAACGAAGCTTCCGCTACTTTAATAGTCTCTTTTGTTACCAAACTTTTTGTAAATGTTGTTTCATCGATGTTTTGAAAAAAACGGCATTTAAAATGCACTATGTATTATATGAAATATTCAATAAAAGTAAGGGTCTTACACTTGTTCTAAAAGCGGTCTTGGGAATGTCCTCTTCCTGTACCTTTAATTGATGATATCCTGGTCGTAAATCGATTTTTGAGAAAAATCGAGCTCCTTGCAACTGATCGAACAGATCATCGATTCTTGGTAATGGATACCTATTCTTAATCGTGACCTTGTTCAATTCACGGTAGTCAATGCACATACGCATAGATCCGTCCTTCTTCTTAACGAATAAGATCGGTGCTCCCCATGGCGATGAACTTGGTTGTATGAATCCTTTCTTCAACAATTCGTCTAACTGTTTCTTTAGTTCCTGCATTTCTGTGGGTGCCAAACGGTATGGTGCTTTGGCAATTGGTGTTGTTCCTGGTAGCAGGTGAATTCTAAATTCAACTTCCCTGTCTGGCGGTAGTCCTGGTAATTCTTCTGGAAATACATCTTAAAACTGAGACACTACTGGAATATCT
The DNA here is from genome assembly GCA_030545235.1 of Helianthus tuberosus. Taxonomy (NCBI): domain Eukaryota; kingdom Viridiplantae; phylum Streptophyta; class Magnoliopsida; order Asterales; family Asteraceae; genus Helianthus; species Helianthus tuberosus. Next base: position 201,978,168 of record CM060351.1, on the reverse strand, counting down.
TTTAATTCCTTTCCTTTAGTGTTAGTGATTATGGAAATCAAATACACTAATGATCCTTTTCTTACATAACTTGTTGTTTTCATCACATAGATGAATTTCGTGGATCTAGATGGTTTATCTCCTTTAATTGTGATCTTTTCACCCCTTTATGAATTTACTTGGATTGACTTTTGATCACATAGAATACTGGCTTTATTGGCTATTAACCAATCCATTCCTAATACTACATCAAATCCTGCCAGATTCATTGGGTAAAGGGTTGCAATAAACTTTTGGTTTAAAAACTCTATTCTTGCTCCCTGCAAGATTTCAGAAATCCTAACGGTTTCTCCATTTGCTGTTTCTACTAGACATTCTTGTAGGAGTTTAGTTAATGGTTGATTGAGTAATTTGCAAAATGAAGTATTAATAAAACTTTGGTTCGCACCAGAGTCAAATAATACTTTAGCAAAAACATCATTAACTAAAAACGTTACGGCTATCACGTCTGGAATCATCTTGGCTTCATCTGCAGTCAGAACAAATGCTCTAGCATTTTTAGTGTTCTTGTTGCCTATGGCGGGAACTAGTTTCGGACAGTTCGGCTTGATATGGCATTTTTCTCCACAGTTGAAGCACATCCCATTATTAGGTTTCCTCCTACAATCTTCTTCCTTGTGCCCTGGTATCTTGTAGAAATTGCAGTAAGTAGAGCATTTTCCCGAATGCTTTTTCTTGCAGGCCTTGCAGTAGGGTGAAAAGGTAGAACCTACATTTCTCCCACGGTTGGAATTACCGTAGCGAAATTCCTGGGTAAGTCTTTGAGCTAGGTTTCTCCTCTAGTCTTCTTCTCGTGTATGCACTAACTAACCTGTCAAGGTATTTGCTAGTTCTACAGCTTCTTCTATAGTTTGAGGTCTAGCTACCTTGACTACATGCCTAATCTCACTAATTAATCCCCAGATGTAACGGGAGATTAATACTAGTTCAGGAGATGCAAGGGTTGGCACTATTCTAGCATATTCAAAAAATAACGTAGTATAACCCTTACTATCCACTCCAGTCATCCTAAGGTTTAAGAACTTATTTGCTATTTGTTCTTTTTCATTGGGAGGGCATAATTTCCTTTCCACCATATTCTTAAATTCCTCCCATTCCATATTGTAAACCCTGTCACTTCCCTTAGACTGGAGGATAGCGTTCCACCATTCTACGGTTGAGTTCTTAAACAGATTGGAAGCAAACATGATCTTATCCTCTTCCGCACACTTGCTTATTTTTAAGACTTCCTCAGTCTTTTCTATCCAGCGTAGAGCTGCAACGACCCCTTCATTGCCCGAGAATTCAATTGGTTTACAAGACCAAAATTCTTTATAAGAACAACCATAAGATATGGTTCTTCTTCTTTTGGGAATGGGCACTCGAAGTATGGGTCCATTGTTTACGTTGTGTTCAGGTTCAGTTGGTCGTTTGCTGCTATGGTTACTCTTATTATCCGCTTCCCTAACTGTTTGAATAATATATGGCATTGCATCTATTATCCCTTGTGCCACTATGTGTTGGATGGCACTGTTATCCACTTGATTTCCATTGTTATTGTTGTTCGGATTATCGTTATTCTGGTTTTCATTATTCTGGTTTTTCTGGTTCACGTCGTTGTGCATCTGAATTTTAAACATTTACCACGTATTAATATCACAAGATAATATTTAATACAACAAATCACACAACACACATATTGATCAAAAACATCGAACATTGCGACTTACTCTTTCTTATATAGTATGCATCTAATACAAACTGAAACTAGAAATTTAAAATTACAATACAACTGAAATTAAAATTACACTACTAGTAGGCATCCGTAGCTATGATTTTTTTTTCAAACATACACACATATTATATATTATTATTATTACTACTTCCACCATCACCTTCACTGATATGGGTTCATCCAGAACTCCATATTGCGCTCGTCATACTTCCAGACGAGTCGTTCTCCTACCTGCCTCATCCTCTCACTACTTTCTAAAATCTCTTCTCCGAAAGTTCGGAGCTCTTGCACATTTTCTGCACTCATTGGGGGTGCAGGTGCTGGCACTGGGTTTGGGTACTGGGGCATGGGTTCCTGGTATGGGTATGGATTCTCTAAAATTTCCCTAATGTATTGGTCACTATCATAATAGGGATCTAGAGGGTCTAAACCTAGGTAGGCTGCTAGATTTGGCATGGGTTCGTCTTCTGGTATTGGGTTGCGTTGCACATAATCCCTATTGTCATCTAACCACGTGTCATAATCTGGGTCTAAGGGATTGGGTGCTGGTACCCTAGGTATCTCCATTGGGTCAAACTCAGGCATTGGAAATTAGTTTTCTGGGTTGTTCTCGATTTCCATTGGCTGTGTGGGAAACAGTGGTAATGGCTGGGGTGCTATCAGTTGCTCCAGGTTAGGGTCGGCAGCCGTGGTTGCTAGGATATGGAAGTTTGCTAGACTCCTATTGAGCATATCCTGGGTGTGAGCATCTGTCTCTCTCTTAATGGCTGCTAAAGCCCGCTGCTGTTGCAACTTTTTCATTCTCTTCCTACGTTCATGCGCTCCTCTACTGAACCATCCTCTCTTTTTAGGAGGGAATGGCTCTTCAGACTGAGCCTTAAACACGAATATCCCTTCTTCATTGTCAGGTGAATACCCTGAGAGGGCAGGCTGTGAAGAGGTGCCTTCGCTTCTAGGTGAGCTAGACAACTGACGGTAGGCGTCGGAAGGTCCTTGGTCGCTCATACTGTAAACTAACAAATAGTCAAATAACACACAATGATAATATACAGATATGCACGTAGTTCCATAGAAAATTTCCTAACATTTAATATTTTGGTGTCAGCAGAACACTTCTATGGCTGAATCAATGGCTTAGCTCTGATACCACCTTCTGTCGCAACCCCGTCCCCTAACAAACCCGGGAACGGGCGGCCGCGGCCAGTTTTGGTGGTATCTGGGTTTATCATTTTGGCAGCAGAAATTACATCAGGATCGTAGTTAGGAAATATTTTATCAAAGTAAAATACCACGCTTTTATAATATTAAACACATGGAAAAATCCCAAGTTTCAAGTACACACATTTTCATAGGGTTAAACCCCATTTTATTTAAATAAAACATCTCTTTATTTTAGGTAACTTTATGGCCACTTTTCCAAGCCTTCAGTGCTGTCCAGCTGGCTCCTATTTGGCTTTCACATTTTGTTACCTGAAATGCGTTTAAAAACATTTTGTCAGTGGGAAATACTGGTGAGTGAATCCCAGTTTAATCAAGTTTAGTAAAAACCATTGTACAGTATCGAGGGCGGTCGCGCAATTACATTTGTTTCCATCTACTTAATTACCACCCACGGTACTGTCAACCCGACTTGTGGTCATGTTACTCCTCGCAAGGTAGTAACAAATTTTGTATACAAAACCCTAACATACCGACGATAATTGTAGAATACAAATACTCAATCACTGTTTAATGTAATTTAATATAGGTGAGGTTTTGTTAAAACAATTTGCAAAAAGGAGATTACTCACATTGCTGTCTTAGGTTTTCTTTAGGGGTTTCCTGGTGATTATCTATAAATTACACAAATGCACATGCGTTAGTATAATAACCCAATATTTACATTAGTAATACCCTCCCTGAGACGGCATTCCAACGACTACGTCGTGCAGAACCACGATAGACGTTACGGAACCCTGGATCAATCGGGCAGCGTATCTAATACGTAACCGGGGTTATGATACTTACAACGAGGCAGAACTTCGTTATATAGGGGGTATTATACCCGGAAATAGCTTTAATTATGCAGAAAGTCGAGAGAGAAAGAAAATGTGAGCGATCTGGACTGAAGGCCATTGCCCTCAATTTATAGGGCTGCAAATGGACTTCATCACGCCTCGCGAAAGCCTTGGCCAGGGACTACGCGGCCCTCGAGGCTTCCTAGGGTAGGCCCTAGGGTTGCTGAGTCGACCATTAGGCACGACACAACTGGAACACGTGGCGGCTCAGGGGCTCGCCCTGACTCCTTGCTGTCGCGGCCCGCGTAGGAGGTAGCCAAGGGCTACGCGCCCCGCGAGAGATCATTAAATCAGGTTTTTAATTAATTTTAATGAAAATATAGGTATCCGGGCCCTGTTTTCGTGTACGGGGTGTATTTTAGGACGTATTGGGATATTTTAAATATGTTTTAGGGTGTCGGATTATTTTTAGGAGGGTTGTTATACACTAGGGACTGAAAATAACTCAGAGGATGCTCCAAAGATTCAGGAACTTCTAGAAATTTAAGAGATAGGAAGAACTGAGTGAAAGGTGCAAATTGGAATGGTTGAAGGTGACCCTATTTATAGTTTTTGAGGATTGATTGGATTGTGCCAAGTGTTGGAGTGGGTTAACAAGATTGTTACAGGTGTAATACCAGATTTTAAATCAGTTAACATGCCCCTAGTTTCATTAAAATGGTTTTATTGTGTGTGGTAGACAAACAAGGACTCAAAAACAACAATTAAAAACAAACAGATGCAGCTGTTTGGCTCTGGCGGCCGGCGTAGAAGGCTGGGACAGCGGTCGCGGCCCGCCACTCGCCCCAGCCCAGCTTGTTATGTTTGGCCAATGTGCTGTTTTGGTCCCTGTGTCTTTTAAGTTCATTTTTAACTTTCAAAAGTGACATGTATGGCACAAAAACTTCTATTTCAGCTGATGTTTACTGTTTGTTTTCTAACGGCACGTGAAGGGCAGGCCCTGAGTGCTCGTGGCCTGCGAAGCAGCCTTGTCCAGGAAACAAATATGCTGGTTAACAGTTCTGGTCCCTGTCTTTATGTTCAGCTTTTAAAACTTTCATAAATGACATATAAGGCACCTAACTTTCTAGTTTCATGTATAATATTAGTATAACGTACAAAAACCTTTAACGAAAAATCTTAGGCATACTTAGGGGTTCTTCCGAGCATTGCGGAGTCCCTGGTCTGATTAAAAGGCCTCACTAAGGCATAGTTTCGCTTGTTGTCGCTTTTAGTCCCTTGTCGCATAAATTTATGCGTATTTTTTATCTATGGAATCTAAGCCTTAAACGGCTCATATTAGGCACATATGGGGGTATGAATGAGCATAAAAGAGTTTCCAGTTCTTTTAAAAGATCACCCTAAAGCGTAGTTTCATGCGTTGACGCTTTTAACCCCTTAATTACGAATTTGCGCACATTATCGCGAAATGGCATAAAAACCTTATATGGCCAGTATTAGACACTCCCGAGGGTATGACCGAATATTACGACGCTCCAGTTAGCTTAAATGATCATTCTAAGGTGTAGTTTTAGACGTTGACGCTTTTGGTCCCTCTAACGCGCAAATTTGCGCGCATTATCATTTTATTGCGTCAAAGCCCTATGTTATCCATATTAGGCATTCTCGAGAATATTATCAAACGTCACGACGCTTCAAGTTCGTTAAAAGGTCACTCAGAGGTAAGAATTAACATGTTGACACTTTTAACCCTTTTAATGCACAAACTAGTACGTATTATCATTTATCGGCATTAAAGCCCTATATGGCCAATATTATGTATTCCCCATAATATAATCAGATATTATAACACTCTGGGTTTGTTAAAAGGTCACTTAGAGGTATAATTAAACATGTTGACACTTTCAGTCCTTTCGCCTTCAAAGTTTTTGATTTTTCACAAAATTAGTCCTTATAGTCAACGTTTGACTTCATCAGGGATTAGTACACGTGTTAACTCATCATTGGTCGTGATTTTACAAGGTGTTACAACAAGAGATTAATTCTGGTTAAGGTAAAATGGGATTCAAAAAGAGGACCTGAGTACACATGGGAACTGGAATCGGAGATGAAAAAGAAACACCCTCATTTGTTCCAGTAAATCTCAAGGACGAGATTTTAAACAAGGTAGGGAGGATGTAACGACTTGCACGAAAATGTCCTAAAATGCTCCGTAAATGAAAACCCGAACCCCTAAAACCCTAATTTTTATGAAAAATCAAGAAAAACAACATTTATTACTCGGTCGCGGGCCGCTAAGGGGTTAAGGTAGTTCTTCGCGGGGCGCGATAGCTCGGAGATTCCGGATAACCATTAAGGCCACGTGTCACACACGTGGCAAGCCTAGGGAATGACACGGCAGCCCTAGCCGTAGCTAGGGTGGCCCTCGCGGACCACGAAGACCCCCCTACAAATTGTCGCAGGCCGCGAGAAACCTAAATTTCTGCTATAAATTGAACGTTGCATGGCCAGTCCAACTTGCTCAAAAAATTTCACCAAAACCGCTTTCTTTCTATTCAAAATAATACGTCTTAGTATCGAGACGCTGCTACGATAACGGGGTAATAACTCAATCACTGCTACGATACAATGTCCGATCGATTAATACCGATCCGATGGATGTTTAAGTGTTGCCCGAATCTTGGGCTATACTTTGTCATTCGTCGTGAGGGTTTCGATCTCGTGAGCTATCGTGAAAGTTGTATTAAGTTACTAACGTAGTTTCGTTTGCATTTTATTTAACTAGGTTATCGGCTTAATCAGTAGGCTACCTGTGATCGTTTAAATTTGCAATGTGAGTCATTCTCTTTTTATCAAACAGTTTTCTAAAATCTCAAAATATTTTCAGTTATATTTTACAGTGATTAAGTCTTGGCAAATCTTAAATTACTGGCAGTAAGTGGGGTTTTGTATACATTACTGCTGTAGTATCATATGTTAGGTGGGCGCGCCTAAATCATGATATACGTCACTATTGGGTGACATGACCCAATAGTGATATGACCACAGTCATAGATCCGGTCGAGTGACAACTGGACCAGCTAATTATAAGATAGGGGCAAATGTAAAAACTCTTAATACTGTAAATTATAGCAATGTGTCTTTTTGTATAAAATAGAATGCACTCGCCAGTATTTCCCGCTGATAAAATCTTTTTAAAACATGTTTCAGGTGATTTACTGTGATCAAGGAAAAAGTGCTGCATAACGCTCCAGCTTGAATGAAGTGACTCAGTAAATAAATAAACATGTTTTCTATAATCAGGGAATTTCCCAGTGAAATTCCTTTACTCTAAAATACGGGTGTTAGGGCATGAATTTTCTGCTAAGGATCATCTATCCTGAGACTGAGCATGGATCACGGATCCTTAATGGATGATGCAGGGAGTCTGAGGATCCAGAGTCTGAGGATCCAGAGTCTGAGGATCCAGAGTCTGAGGATCCAGGATCCTTAACAGAACTTATGATTTCTAACAATTGTCACGTTTTTAATGTTTATATGCAGATAATGGACATTGTGGACTAAATCTCAGCTAGAATCTCGGGAATATTCCTTCAAGATGCCGCACATGTGCTATTTTCATAACCGTTTTGGAGATCATGGGCCACTTCCACCTTTTTAGGAAAGTTTGTTAATTGATATTTCTTATCTTTTAAGGGGAAAACCAGCTCATTTTAGGAAATAATTCGAACACACCACAGAAAAAACATGCAACACTCGAATTCTCTGCAAACACTTAGCAAAAACACACACTTACACTAGCAATTCAATGTATTGAGCTTGTTTTCTTCCGAAGTTGTACAAGGATCATTATTGTTTTTCCAATATATTTGGTGATCGGTAGTTTCCATCACCCGAGGTGTAACACCTCGAAAATTCGGTGCAATGAAATAACGACACGTGTCATGAAAGACAAAACACGTTGTAAACCCGGATTAAATAAAGATGTTTTGGCAGGATTTAAAAGTGGCGTCATGTTAATTTTTACCTCTGAACACCTCATTTATAAATCCCAAGACCCAAGTATACGTACATTAAACATCTAGTAAATTTGAAAATCCAGAAATGTAGTTGTCAATAATTAAATTCGTAGTGCTAGATGGGTTTCGATAGAATTCCTACGGTAAACCGTCATTTAAGGCACTTTCAAAATGGATTCAAGCAAACAATTCAATATGGTAGGGTAAGGAACTGTTCTAGACACATTGTGGAGGTCCCTAAGTGATATTTGAGGTCACATAGTCGGATTATGGGGTTGCCCTTTCGAAACACCAAAGAACAAACAATTTTTGCCCCTGATGTCTACCTTACGGACCTCAAAGCTGGGGATGTTGAGGTCCGTATGGGTGTTACCATCGACCAGAAACAGGCAGCAGCCTGTTATGCGCATTTTTAACCATTCTAGCCAGTTTTTCTCACATGTGGACGACCCCTAGGCAACCCCTAAGCACTAGGACATGTGTTAATCAGTTGTGGATGGGTGCTAGACTAAGATGTCAACATATTGTGGTGCCTTAGTTCACTATATAAGGCATTCAAGTTACAAACATTCTCATTCACTTCTCCTGCATTGTTGGATCACTTCTGGAGCTCAAACTTCCTCTAAAGTGTTCTCTAAACAAGCATAGGACTTCAGTAAGTGTCTAATCCCTTCTAAATTAATTTTAGCTTAGTTAATTAGCTAAAAGTCAAACCGTCGTAATTACGGTTTGACTTCGAGATTAGTCAACAATGGCTCAGTCATATCTCGAATTTAAAAGTAGTTATAGGTTGGTAATTATGTGGGTAATAAACCCTCAAAAGGGTTCCCCCTGATTCCCACTCTAACTAGGTCAAATGTCGGGTCAAACTTGTTATGAAAAAGTCAACAGGATCCTTAAATTCTAATTTATGCATAATTAGCAATATGGAACATATACAACCTGTTTGATCATTAATATAACTTGCTAATTAGTGTAAGAACATCTCTAAACATGTTCAACCCGACAATTTCCTGTTTAGACCCGGTTCGGAACCGAAAGTCGCAAAGCTTTGACTTTTGCTTTGACTTCAGTTCTGACCCGTTATGGTATGTTTTAGAAATACCTTAGAGCTTCATTTGGACCAGGTTACATGCTAGTATAACCCTCTGAGATTATACACCTTGGTTCATTAGTTAACCAATTAATACGCATGATTCCGTTAATTGCTCATATGTTGACCATTATGCCCTTATTACTTTAAAACGTGATTTTTGGAAATGTAAAAGAGTATAAACTTTAATTACTGATATATAAACTTGTATGCAAATTTTGACATCAGTTTGATTTGTAGATTAAGAGTTATGCTCATTATCGCAAAATGAAAGCTTTATGTTAATGAAATGGCGTAATTAGCGTATATCCTAGTTAAACATACTTTTTGATACCAAACTTATTACCCACAGATGTAATATATTATTTTGGGATTTTTAAAAGATTTTTAATTGATTTTAGGCTGAGCATAACTCATAGTCATAGGGTTAATCCGGTAATTGTCGGTTTTGCCCTTACGGGCCATAAAATGAGTTTTACATATCTAAACGACTCCAAACCTTTTGCTACTGATTAGATATGTTAAATAAATTATTTTAGGCCTTCTGGAATAATAAAAATATCAGCTTTATGTATATAACCCGGAAACGGCTCCTAATCGCCTTTCTAAGCGTTTTTAACGCATAGTATGCACTAGAACTATTTTAGACATACAAGGGTTGATTCCTACTGATATTTTAGGTAAATTATAATGTTTTAACATTAAGCAAAGGTTGATTAACTCAGACTTCAGTTTTGAGCTTTTCGGCTTATGTGAAATTACCAAAATACCCCTACGAGGCATAGTTTGGTTATAATTAATAAATTTCACATATATGCTTTAACCTACTGTTATAACTTATCAATTTAAGTATGTTTGCTGTTTACATCAGACCTGTAACTCAGTTAAACACTTAAACTCTTTTATGACCTTTAAAATGACCAAACTACCCCTACGGGGCCTAGTTTGTATTTAAATATGTTTCGGGCATAATGAAAGACATCTTACTGATGTCACAACATATTTGAGGCATAAATTAACTTAGGAAACCTGTATATAGCTCTCATGAATACCCGTCACGCTTATTACGCGTGCGGTTCGGTTTGTGTAACAAGTTTACATAAATTAGCCGAAACGGGTCAAACCTTATTGGTTTTATCCTAAAATCCAGAATGTGTATAAAATACCCATATAAGACAAGTCTCTGAACATGTCAGGTTTAAATCACATTCTATTCCGGTCTTCGCTTAATCGTGCGTACGAACCGTATCTTCCTGTAAGACTAACCGGTCTAAGCTTAGGCTTAATTAAAGACCCGCTAGCATTCGAATTAATTATTTATACCATCATTCCAGACTAGAGCTTTCTGGTAAATTGTACCTACGCTTACTTAAGTGAATACGGCTGAGTCATAAATTTCTGCTATTTAAGACAGGAGCTAGCTCAGGTAAATACTCTTAACTTATTTTCCCTATTACGGGCTTGGGATACGGTAATATAAATACCGCATGGTCAGGTATGGGATTCAAAGACCAATAAGTCGGGAAATCTAAATAACCTGTTTTAATTCGTATTGCTTGACTGAAACATTGGGGATTAATGCGACCGTGTCCTGGATATCCTTGACTCATTAATTGCAATGGCCACGACCTAAGCACGGGGTGTAGGCATACACCTGATAGATGCTATATAATTATACCCAATAAGGGCTTCCCAATAAGGGAATATGTTTATACCAATATGGAATTCCCAATAGGGGAATAGTGGTGTGTCGGTTAATCATGAACCGGCATAGATCCGGGCCCCTTATGTAGAGCAAGTTATGTAAAACTGATAACATGAAATATAGTTTGTCCCAAGTATACAAGTTAAAAAGGTTAATTTTGCCTCTGTGCATTTTAATCAAATTATAAAAGATATTTTGTGCCACGTGCATTCAAATCAATTTTCTTAAACTCTTTTCAAATGAGTCGGTTGAGTGTATTTACCAGTGAAAACTGACGTATTTTCAAAAGTCTAAGTGGCAGGTACAAGTACGTAAATAGGCTGGAAGCTGCTCAGGACGTTAATAAAGAACCTTGCAAGTTCTAGGCGTCTAAAGTCTGTTGAACAAATGATATGTTTTAAAGATCCGCCTGTGGATCCTTTACTTTCCGTTGTAATACTGGATATTACTTTATATTCGGAATGTAATAATATTTATCTTTTGCTTCCGCTGTGCATTTATATAATTGTGTTGTTTGACTATTATGTTGCCAACCACGTCACGATACTCCCCACCGGGCCCACCGGTGACACGTGGAAAGTCGGGGTGTGACAGGTTGGTATCAGAGCCAACATTGAGTGAATTAAACACTAGCCTTTTGTGTTTAATCTCAATGACACAGTAGCACATTCTTTGACCTTCTGAGTCTAGACTTAACATAGGATTATTCTCAAATCCTAATCTGGAAATCTTTGCTTCCAAATTTTTTTACGTCGCCAAGCGAAGAAGCTGTAATAGGAATTCTCCACATCAGGAGCCTTGAAATGCTGAGCTTCGTACCGCGGCCAGGGTGAAACGTGCAACCGAGGAGAAAGCACTCAGAAATAAAATAAAGAAGAAACTCCTCTTGCTGAAGATCGTTTCCCTAATAAGTCCTTATAAGGACACAATTATCTTTCAAGTCCCGCTTAGGGCAACTTTGTACTTTTTATATAGTGGAATGATTAAGTTTAAACTTTCATTCTAAACAAGAAATATTAAATAAATGGAAAATAACATTTCCTTTTTGCAAGATCTACCATTATAATAAAATGGCAAAATCTAAAAAGGACAAGACCTAGCTTCGGGTCATATTAAGACCAACCAAGATGGCAGTTCCTCAATTTAGATTCAGATCCTTATTAACATTTCAATTTAGAAATTTTTCTGCGATAAATATTAAAAGAATCTTAAGAGTGAAACCTAGCCTGAGTGTCATTATAAAGACCTGGCCAAGATGGTAAGACCTGTTTAAAAGATTCGTATCCCAGTTAACATCTGAAAACATGTTAACACTCCTGGCAGATGTGATTAGTTGGAAATCACACACGTTATTAAGGATTCTTCAAAAGATTCCTAACCCAGTTTAATGATCTCTGAATCCTGGGTTTACATCATCAACTAAGATGATCATATTCTAACCATACGTGGGTAAAATAATGCCTACGGGCTATAGCTAATGTCCTCTGCGACTAAAGACAGTAATAGTCTATGACCCTGTCTAAAAAGGTAATGAACTAGGTTCAAACCTCAAATGCTTTGATTCTCTGAAATCATAGCATATAATTTATATATGTCCTTATGACTAAGCCTGTTGTGCTAATATACTTAAAGGCCTTGATTCTCTGAAATCATGGCTTATAATTTAAAATTGTCCTTGTGACTAAGCCTGTTGTGCTAATATACTTAAAGGCCTTGATTCTCTGAAATCATGGCTTATAATTTAAAATTGTCCTTGTGACTAGGCCTTTTGTGCTATTAAATAAAACTGTTATTATTGCTTTGATTCTCTGAAATCATAAGCTTATAATTAAACTTGTCCATGTGACTAGGCCATTTGTGCTATTACTAAATTGCCTCGATTCTCTGAAATCATGGCTTATAAATTAAACTTGTCTACGCGACTAAGCCATTTGTGCTATTATTAATTTATGAATTAGGATTTATGATAAAAAATCCTGAATAAAATAAATATCTTTATTTTTCCTGCCAGTATACATATTTAAAAGAACCTTAAAGGTACGACCTAGCCTGTATGTCATTCCAGACAAGGCCAAGATGGTAGAACCTATTCAAAGGATCCAAATCCTTGTAACATGGTAAATATATTAACACTCCTGGCAACAGTGATGCGATAAAATCACACTTGTCATCTTTACATTAAAAAATTTCCATTCTGATTAAATATAAGCACATATAGTTGATATCTCTTTAATCTCTATCGATTTCGAATACCAAATGGTATGACAAAAGCGCTATATGAGGATTGGTGTATCTTAATAAGTTCCATAGATTGCGTCCATGCCTGATCAGTATGGAGGTTTAATGCATGGAACCACAAAGATATCCCAATGATCATATGGTACTAAAGTCAACTAATGGTATTCAAAGGAGATATCCAGCATGGAATTGTCCAAGTAAATGTTCCCAAGTAAGGAATTCGTGGACTAGTAACATAAATGTGTCACTTATTTGACACAAGCATTGATGGGCGAACTGGAGCCTGAGCTATGGAAATCACTGTAACCTCCTTGTATCTTGATTATTTTTCCTAAGACTACCCTGTTTACCTCCCGAGAGGCAAGTAGCGTTAAGATTTATACCCCATTTCGGGCTGCATTATTATGAAATTTCCAAGACGACTAGTATCATCATTGGAAGAATCGAAACCCTGATTAACTAAGTGTAAAATAGAGGGTTCATACAGCCTAACACAATATCCAGAGAATTCGGTATAGTTAATTATGGAAGACAGTTCATTTTGCTTATGCGTTATTACCGCAACCCTAATTAGGCAATGATTTAGAATTTCCATCAGCCACTCAGGATCGTCGAGTTATTCAACTCGCTATAAGGATTAGCTATTCCTTAAGAATAGTTTTAAGCAATGGTTGGAATAACCATCTCACCTTAAGATAAGCTTTTCTATAATAATTAATATGTAAGTATTAAGGTTGCTCCTTTGGAGACCTTGTATAGATAGAATGTTAACATCTATAGTTAGATAGAGAATTGGTAAGTCCAATTATCAGGATCTGAAAGTTGCTTGGGAAACAACAAATAAGATCATGCAAATACATAATCATCTGTAAGTTGCCAGTATTCGGCAGAAAATAAAGGATTAATGAAAATAGCAAACCTCCTAAATTCTTGTTAAGGAATAAGGTTCAACAATAGATATCACCCTGGAAGGGTGTGCTAAATTTGTTAAAATTATCGGGCTAGTTAAGCTCCGAGAATATAGAATCATTCGAAGGAAATCGAATGTATAAAGATTTAATAGCTTACGAGCTAAGACCTAATTAAGGAGCTCGGTGGGACGCGCAATGCACCCCACCCTAATGATTTAAGGACGTGTTTCGCCAATAAGTCAAGAAACACTATCGCATAATGACATACATATTTACGATATCATGAGCAACCTATGTCGAGTAAGGATCGACAGGTAAAGAAGCTTCGAAGAAAGCATATACCTTTTGTAAAGGTCAAATGGGATGCCCGTAGAGGTCCCGAATTCACGTGGGAGGTTGAATCCACCATGAAAGAAAAATACCCTTATTTGTTTCAGTAAATCTCGGGTCGAGATTTATTTTAAGGGGGTGAGGATGTAACACCTCGAAAATTCGGTGCAATGAAATAACGACACGTGTCATGAAAGACAAAACACGTTGTAAACCCGGATTAAATAAAGATGTTTTGGCAGGATTTAAAAGTGGCGTCATGTTAATTTTTACCTCTGAACACCTCATTTATAAATCCCAAGACCCAAGTATACGTACATTAAACATCTAGTAAATTTGAAAATCCAGAAATGTAGTTGTAAATAATTAAATTCGTAGTGCTAGATGGGTTTCGATAGAATTCCTACGGTAAACCGTCATTTAAGGCACTTTCAAAATGGATTCAAGCAAACAATTCAATATGGTAGGGTAAGGAACTGTTCTAGACACATTGTGGAGGTCCCTAAGTGATATTTGAGGTCACATAGTCGGATTATGGGGTTGCCCTTTAGAAACACCAAAGAACAAACAATTTTTGCCCCTGATGTCTACCTTACGGACCTCAAAGCTGGGGATGTTGAGGTCCGTATGGGTGTTACCAGCAACCAGAAACAGGCAGCAGCCTGTTATGCGCAATTTTAACCATTCTAGCCAGTTTTTCTCACATGTGGACGACCCCTAGGCAACCCCTAAGCACTAGGACATGTGTTAATCAGTTGTGGATGGGTGCTAGACTAAGATGTCAACATATTGTGGTGCCTTAGTTCACTATATAAGGCATTCAAGTTACAAACATTCTCATTCACTTCTCCTGCATTGTTGGATCACTTCTGGAGCTCAAACTTCCTCTAAAGTGTTCTCTAAACAAGCATAGGACTTCAGTAAGTGTCTAATCCCTTCTAAATTAATTTTAGCTTAGTTAATTAGCTAAAAGTCAAACCGTCGTAATTACGGTTTGACTTCGAGATTAGTCAACAATGGCTCAGTCATATCTCGAATTTAAAAGTAGTTATAGGTTGGTAATTATGTGGGTAATAAACCCTCAAAAGGGTTCCCCCTGATTCCCACTCTAACTAGGTCAAATGTCGGGTCAAACTTGTTATGAAAAAGTCAACAGGATCCTTAAATTCTAATTTATGCATAATTAGCAATATGGAACATATACAACCTGTTTGATCATTAATATAACTTGCTAATTAGTGTAAGAACATCTCTAAACATGTTCAACCCGACAATTTCCTGTTTAGACCCGGTTCGGAACCGAAAGTCGCAAAGCTTTGACTTTTGCTTTGACTTCAGTTCTGACCCGTTATGGTATGTTTTAGAAATACCTTAGAGCTTCATTTGGACCAGGTTACATGCTAGTATAACCCTCTGAGATTATACACCTTGGTTCATTAGTTAACCAATTAATACGCATGATTCCGTTAATTGCTCATATGTTGACCATTATGCCCTTATTACTTTAAAACGTGATTTTTGGAAATGTAAAAGAGTATAAACTTTAATTACTGATATATAAACTTGTATGCAAATTTTGACATCAGTTTGATTTGTAGATTAAGAGTTATGCTCATTATCGCAAAATGAAAGCTTTATGTTAATGAAATGGCGTAATTAGCGTATATCCTAGTTAAACATACTTTTTGATACCAAACTTATTACCCACAGATGTAATATATTATTTTGGGATTTTTAAAAGATTTTTAATTGATTTTAGGCTGAGCATAACTCATAGTCATAGGGTTAATCCGGTAATTGTCGGTTTTGCCCTTACGGGCCATAAAATGAGTTTTACATATCTAAACGACTCCAAACCTTTTGCTACTGATTAGATATGTTAAATAAATTATTTTAGGCCTTCTGGAATAATAAAAATATCAGCTTTATGTATATAACCCGGAAACGGCTCCTAATCGCCTTTCTAAGCGTTTTTAACGCATAGTATGCACTAGAACTATTTTAGACATACAAGGGTTGATACCTACTAATATTTTAGGTAAATTATAATGTTTTAACAGTAAGCAAAGGTTGATTAACTCAGACTTCAGTTTTGAGCTTTTCGGCTTATGTGAAATTACCAAAATACCCCTACGAGGCATAGTTTGGTTATAATTAATAAATTTCACATATATGCTTTAACCTACTGTTATAACTTATCAATTTGAGTATGTTTGTTGTTTACATCAGACCTGTAACTCAGTTAAACACTTAAACTCTTTTATGACCTTTAAAATGACCAAACTACCCCTACGGGGCCTAGTTTGTATTTAAATACGTTTCGGGCATAATGAAAGACATCTTACTAATGTCACAACATATTTGAGGCATAAATTAACTTAGGAAACCTGTATATAGCTCTCATGAATACCCGTCACGCTTATTACGCGTATGGTTCGGTTTTTGTAACAAGTTTACATAAATTAGCCGAAACGGGTCAAACCTTATTGGTTTTATCCTAAAATCCAGAATGTGTATAAAATACCCATATAAGACAAGTCTCTGAACATGTCGGGTTTAAATCACATTCTATTCCGGTCTTCGCTTAATCGTGCGTACGAACCGTATCTTCCTGTAAGACTAACCGGTCTAAGCTTAGGCTTAATTAAAGACCCGCTAGCATTCTAATTAATTATTTATACCATCATTCCAGACTAGAGCTTTCCGGTAAATTGTACCTACGCTTACTTAAGTGAATACGGCTGAGTTATAAATTTCTGCTATTTAAGACAGGAGCTAGCTCAGGTAAATACTCTTAACTTATTTTCCCTATTACGGGCTTGGGATACGGTAATATAAATACCGCATGGTCAGGTATGGGATTCAAAGACCAATAAGTCGGGAAATCCAAATAACCTGTTTTAATTCGTATTGCTTGACTGAAACATTGGGGATTAATGCGACCGTGTCCTGGATATCCTTGACTCATTAATTGCAATGGTCACGACCTAAGCACGGGGTGTAGGCATACACCTGACAGATGCTATATAATTATACCCAATAAGGGCTTCCCAATAAGGGAATATGTTTATACCAATATGGAATTCCCAATAGGGGAATAGTGGTGTGTCGGTTAATCATGAACCGGCATAGATCGGCCCCTTATGTAGAGCAAGTTATGTAAAACTGATAACATGAAATATAGTTTGTCCCAAGTATACAAGTTAAAAAGGTTAATTTTGCCTCTGTGCATTTTAATCAAATTATAAAAGATATTTTGTGCCACGTGCATTCAAATCAATTTTCTTAAACTCTTTTCAAATGAGTCGGTTGAGTGTATTTACGAGTGAAAACTGACGTATTTTCAAAAGTCTAAGTGGCAGGTACAAGTACGTAAATAGGCTGGAAGCTGCTCAGGACGTTAATAAAGAACCTTGCAAGTTCTAGGCGTCTAAAGTCTGTTGAACAAATGATATGTTTTAAAGATCCGCCTGTGGATCCTTTACTTTCCGTTGTAATACTGGATATTACTTTATATTCGGAATGTAATAATATTTATCTTTTGCTTCCGCTGTGCATTTATATAATTGTGTTGTTTGACTATTATGTTGCCAACCACGTCACGATACTCCCCACCGGGCCCACCGGTGACACGTGGAAAGTCGGGGTGTGACACGAGGTTTTTTATGCCGGAGATCTTCTAAAGATCAAGGGCTTTTTCCTCGTATAAATCTCGGTGTTCATCGTTGATTTCATATACTTGTCGTTCATATAATTAACCAAGCATCATACCTCACAAAATCAGATTTTGTTGCATTATCCTTGTGTGATTTTTGACCAAAATAGTTTGGCGCCCACCGTGGGGCAATTGGTGCTTCATTCCTAAGAATTCTTGTTTCTATGATCATTTCGGTTTGTTATAACCAAGCGGATGGCTTCTTCAGCAAAGAGCATTTCAATTTCAATGCTGTAGGTCCCCTATTCGTATGGATCTTCACAGAATTGTCTTTCCAATCAAGAGTGCGGAATCCTCTTGATCAGAATATCACAGAAACAAGTAGAAAACAGAAACAGCAATTCACTTTCAAACCGGATCTTTATTGATTATCTATCAAACTGATTACAATCAATCAAGATCCCTAACCAACTTCAAATTCGTCCAAGTCTAAGCACTCTCACGAATTTGCTCTCACACACTGTTTTGGCTGATTAACCTAAACCCTAAAGCCTAACCTTGTTTATATAACACAAGGTTTGCTACTTGGGCCAAGGTTAAACATTATGGACTGCGAATTGGACAAGCCCAATTCGCCCCCCATCACCCAATATGGGTTTTGGTTAGCCCAAACATTACAACTCACTAATACAAAGCTAAACCCGCTAACTGTTTATCGTTTATCTAATTACAAGATATCCAAAGACCAAATCTAAGCTGTTGTCACAAACATGCACCAACAAATGCCAGCAATGAGTTCATCACAGGGCGTTCCTCCTTTGCCTCCACCACCTTCTGGATCCCAGAAGAATGCTGAAAATGCTGCAAAGAGACAAAGCCCCATCTTTCCAAAACCACCAACTTCTTATATTTCCTCTAATCCTACTACTAGTGATCTTTTTAATTTGATTTTGCAGATGAGGGATCACATACAAGAGCAGGACAAGACTAACGAAAGGATCCTCCAGGAGATTGGTGACATCAAGAAACATAAGAGATCGGGGGAGGATCACTCTCCTCTGATACCTAGATCACTGGATTTTGACACTCCAGTCGTAACCGCCCTGCAATCTGCAGTTCCAGACATCCAGTACCAGATTGGACCAATGGGAAGGCGTTATGGAGCAACAACTATGAGTCAAGCCTTTGGTTCTCATTTCCAGCCTCAAGGGTCCTGTTCTCAACCTTCGGGATCCTCTTTTCAGCATCAGGGATCCTTTGTCAGCTCAGGAGGATATTTGGGAATGCACACAGTTCAAGGATCCTCTCAGCCTCAAGGATCCTCCATGCTTCAAGGATCCTCTCAGGTTCAAGGATCCTCCATGCTTCAAGGATCCTCTCAGGTTCAAGGATCCTCTCAGCATCAAGGATCCTTTCAGGTTCAAGGATCCTCTCAACACCAAGGATCCAACATCTTTCAGGATCAAGGATTCTTGAGAAGTATACAACCCCCAAGCACAGATGTCCATCAAGGAGACTTCATTCCAATGCAGACCATTGCTTCTTCTGGTCCTTCAATCATACCAGAATCCCGTCAATATGGATTCACATCTGCAATTCCAAACTTGAATCCTCCGGGAGGTAACACTTTCAATAATTCTTATAACACTAACCTTGGCTCTATGTAGGATACAGGTATCAACCAAGCTATGGCCAGGGAATTACAGAAGTTGAAGGATATGATATCCAGCGTTCCAGGAGTGGTTAAGCCTATTCCTGAAATTGCAGATGGCAGCCATAGGATATCTCGTTTTGCACCACCCATTTGTGATGCTGAGATACCCAAAAGGTTCCAAATACCAACTATGAAGTTGTATGATGGCTCAACGGATCCAGAAGAGCATGTAGCTCAATATAGAGAGAGGATGGAGATCAACCCCATCCTAGAGAGGTTAAAAGAAGCATGTCTATGCAAGGGTTTCGGATCCACACTCACAGGATCAGCTCTTAAATGGCTGCTAAGTCTTCCTCCTTACTCTATTACTTCATTTGCCAATCTAGTTAGTCTGTTTAATAGTCAGTTCTCATGTAGTAGAAAATTTGAACGATTAAGTAGTGATTTATATAGGGTAACACAAGGTCAAAATGAATCACTTAGAGATTACATCACTAAGTTTAGTAAAGAATCCTTAGATATCCCTAATCTGGATATAGCCACGGCTGTGGAAGCCTTTAAAATGGGTTTGCTTAGGGATTCATTATTCTATGATGATCTTGTCATGACCCCATGCAGGAATCTTGATGAAGTAAGAACTAGGGCCCTTAGATTCATCCGATTAGAGGATGATAAAAAGATCCAGGAGAGATTGGCAGGATCCTCAAAACAGGAAAAGCAAGGATCCTACTTTAAGAATAACAAGTTCAAGTCCTACAACAAGTCTGAAAATCAGAATGTGCATGCAGTAGAACAGGAAGAGGATGATGAGGATTATCCTCCAATTTCTGAATACTGTTTTTTTGTTGATAACAATGAACTAATTCTTGCAATGCAGAATCTAGGTGAGAAAGCAAGATGGCCAAGGAAAAGTGATAAACCAGCCGCAACAAAGGATAAGTCCAAGTGGTGTGCATATCATGAGGATTTTGGACATCTCACTGAAGAGTGTATCGCACTTAGAAAATAAATTGGTTACCTGTTAAGCAAGGGGCACTTGAAAGAGCTTTTGGGAAGGAAAAAGTTAAGGATCCAGGATCCTGAAAGGATCCCAGAAAAGGCACCTGCTCCTCTAGCAGATGCACAAGTTATAAACTTCATTTCGGGTGGATCAGACATTTGTGGTACTTCCTTTTCAGTAGCCAAAAGACATGCCAAGGAAACCAAGATGGATAATGGAGATAGACCCATCCGGACCTCCACTGTTACCAAGGATAAAATTATAACTTTTGATGAGGATGATCATCTTGATGTTCAGGATCCTCATCATGATGGTCTTGTTATTACTCTGTTTATTTCTAACCATTTTGTTCGTAGGATCCTGATAGATGGAGGAAGCTCAGTAAACATTATTAAGCTTGATGTCCTCAAGAAGATGAACATCCCTGAGTCAGACATTGTCCCAAGATCCTCAGTTCTTGTGGGATTCAGCGGAGAAACCAAGAATACATTGGGGGACATCAAAGTCCCTATCTATATTGAAGGACTTCATTCTTATCAAAAATTCTGTGTTATAGATTGCTTATCCTGTTGTAATGTTATCCTTGGCAGGCCATGGATACATGACATGAAGGCAGTCCCATCTACTTATCATCAGTGTGTAAAGCTTCCTAGTCCGTGGGGAGTGGTGAAAATTGAGAGTGATCAACAAGAAGCTAAGAATTGCTACACGTCATCAATGAAGCCAGCCTCAAGACCAAGGGAGCAATAGCAATTAAAGCATCCTCCAAGAAATGTCTTGGAAGCAAGAAAGCAGGATGTGAAAGAAATCCTTATGGATCCTCATGATCCTGAATCCATACTCTTCATAGGATCAGGGATCCTCAGCAACATTGAACAGGATCTAGTATCCTTCCTTAAGAGGAGGAAAACTACCTTTTCCTAGAAGCATGAGGACATGACAGGTATATCTAAAGATATAATTACTCATAAACTTGGCATTGACAGGTCATTCAAGCCAATTCATCAAAAGAGGAGAAATTTTGCACCTGAGAGGAATGCTATTATCCAGGAAGAGGTAGATAAACTACTTCGGGCAGGTATGATAAGAGAGGTTAAGTATCCAAGGTGGTTAGCCAATGTGGTTGTTGTTCAAAAGAAAAATGGAAAGTGGAGGGTATGTGTCGATTTCACTGATTTAAATAAGGCATGTCCCAAGGATCCTTTCCCATTACCCCACATTGACTCCATGGTGGATGCTACCGCGGGTCATGAGTTGTTGACTTTTATGGATGCTTCATCTGGATTTCAGCAAATTTAGATGGAACCAGCTGATCAAGAGGATACAGCCTTTATGACCCCAACTGGTATATATTGTTATATAGCTATGCCATTTGGACTAAGGAATGCAGGTGCTACTTATCAAAGGCTAGTCAATATGATGTTCAAGGAACAAATTGGACACACTATGGAAGTCTACATAGATGACATGGTGGTTAAGTCCAAGAAAGCTGAGGATCACCTTAGAGACTTGGAGGAAGCATTCAATATCCTTGATAAATTTAATATGAAACTAAATCCTTCCAAGTGTCACTTTGGTGTTAAAGCAGGTAAATTCCTAGGCTATATGGTGACAAAAAGAGGCATTGAAGCAAGTCCAGAGAAAATTAAGGCTATTGTGAATATCAAATCTCCTGCCAATGCTAAGGATGTGCAAAGATTGACAGGCAGGATCGTAGCCTTGAACAGGTTCATATCCAAATCCTCAGAAAAATGCAAGGAATTCTATGACATTTTAAGGAAGAACAAGAAATTTGAATGGACTGAAAAGCATGAAAATGCTCTCAAAGCTCTTAAGGATTACCTATCCTCAGCCCCTGCCTTGATGAAACCAGAAAAAGGGGATATATTATCCTTGTATTTGACGGTATCCTCTAAGGCAGTAAGTGCGGTCCTTGTTAAGGATCACGAAGGTACACAACATCCTGTCTATTATGTAAGTAAGAGTTTGCTTGATGCTGAATCCAGGTATTCACATTTAGAAAAACTTATCCTTGCTTTAATTATGGCATCTACTAAATTAAGACATTATTTTGAAACTCATGCCATTATTGTTAAGACTAATTTTCCAATTAAGAATGTTCTCAGGAAACCTGAAATGTCAGGAAGGATGGCTAAGTGGGCAGTGAAGCTTAGTGCTTATGATATAAGATATGAACCAAGGACTGCCATCAAATCCCAAGCCTTAGCTGATTTTGTGGCAGATTTTAGTAGTGACTTGCAAAAGGAAGCTGAATTAGAAGTCCAACAGCTAGAAGAAACTAAGGATCCTTGGATACTCTTCACTGATGGAGCCTCCAATGTCAAAGGAACAGGACTTGGAATACTACTAAAATCTCCACAGGGGGACATAATACCCCACTCCATAGCTTGTGAGTTTCAAACTACTAATAATGAGGCTGAATATGAAGCCTTGATAGCTGGTTTGCAAATTGCCAAGCATATGAGGTCAGGTATCTTGAGGTACATGTAGATTCATTGTTAATTACTAATCACTTTAATGGATCCTATGCTGTTAAAGGTGAAAAACTAATCAAATATTTAGAGATAGTCAAAGAATTGGCACTCTCTTTTGTTTCCTTTAGTTTGACACAGGTACCCAGAGAAGAGAATGCAGAAGCTGATGCATTGGCCAATTTAGGATCATCCTTGAAGATTCCGGAGGATATTAGGATCCCTATTATCCACATCCTATCCCCCGCTATTGAGGATCATGTAGCCATGGAGATAGGAGAGGATTCTGCAATCATCCCTAGTGATGATACACAATCTCATTCAGGATCATGGATCCTTCCAATCATGAGATACATACAACATGGAGAAATTCCTACAGGAGAAAACCCCAGGGCTTTCAAAATCAAGGTATCTCAATTCACAATATTGAATAACAGGTTATATAAACGATCTCTTGCAGGTCCATATCTAAGATGCATTGAGGATCCTGAAATCCAAGAAGTCCTAAAGGATTTTCATTAAGGAGATTGTGGAAACCACACTGGGGGCAGGGCATTATTCTCAAGGATCCTGAGGACAGGATACTATTGGCCTACTACGAAGAAGGATGCTGTGGAATATGCCAAGAAGTGTGATCCTTGTCAGAGACATAGTAATATCCTTCACCAACCAGCAGAGCTCTTGCACCCTATATCCTCTTCTTGGCCATTTATGAGATGGGGAATGGATATAGTTGGAAAGCTTCCTAAGGCACCTGGTGGAAAAGTATTCATGCTTGCTATGACTGATTACTTCTCCAAGTGGATAGAGCCTGAAGCCTTTGCTCAAGTCAGAGAAAAGGAAGTGATATCCTTTATCAAAAGAAACATTATTACTAGATTTGGTATTCCTTCTGAAATTGTTTGTGATAATGGATCCCAATTTATTGGGAGTAGAACTACTAACTTTTGTGACAGCTGGGGGATTAAGATGATAACATCAACACCAATCCACCCACAAGCTAATGGTCAAGCAGAATCATCCAACAAGATCATCATCAACAACTTGAAGAAAAAGCTTGGATCCAAGAAAGGAAAATGGGCAGAATAACTACCTTATGTACTATGGGCTGATAGGACAACTCCCAAGAATGCTACTGGCCAAACTCCATTTTCGTTCGTATTTGGGGCAGAATCAGTGATCCCTACAGAGATGGTGGTTCCTACTGCAAGAACAAGCATCCGTGATCCTGAAGAAAATGCTAAAAACTTGGTTCAAGACTTGGATACTATAAAAGAACTCAGGGATTTGGCAAGGATAAGGATGGCTAGTTATCAACTAAGGATGGCTAGAGCCTACAATAAGAATGTTAGGATCAGGAAATTCCAAGTTGGTGATATGGTATTAAGGAAAGCATTTCAGAATACCACAAATCCTGCTGATGGAAAGTTAGCACCAAAGTGGGAAGGCCCCTACCTGATTGAAGCTGAGGCAGGAAAGGGGGCATATCGATTGCTAACAATGGAAGGTGATTTGCTACCAAGAGCTTGGAATGCTGTCCATCTGAAGAAATACTTCATGTGATAAGGATTCATGATCCTTAGCAATATTCATGATCCACATCCTTGAAGGATCCTTAGAGGATAGATGATCCTCATTTTGGTATTGTTCTAATCTCAAACTATTTTATTCTTTAATTATCCTTTATACAAGGATAAGGATCCTGGATCCTTTATCCTCCTTTCACTTGATTCTGAGTTTTGCAGAAGGTTTAGGTATCCTTAACAAAGGATTGAGTATCCACTGAAGTATCCAGTTATTTGGGCTTGACCCCAGTTATTTGGGCTTAACCCCAGTTATTTGGGCTTGTCCCCAGTTATTTGGGCTTGTCCCCAGTTTGGGCCTGTCCCCAGTTTCGCCAGTAGCGCACGATGATCCTGGTACAGTTCATGGCAATGGGACTAGTACTCGCTTTAGGGGCTGACAATTTCATTGTACTCGCTGTATCCGGGATCCTACGTATAATGGTAGACGTACCATACATCCGTTCCTAAGGTTTCTAACGTTTTCACGTTAGCTAAGGTTTCGGCATTTTCATGTCGCTCAAGTTTGGATAGTCGCCAGTGAGGGCCATACTCCAGTTTACACAAGTTTATTTGGGCTTGACCCCAGTTTACATCCGTTTATTTGGGCTTGTCCCCAGTTTATTTGGGCTTGTCCCCAGTTTATTTGGGCTTGTCCCCAGTTTGTTGGGCTTGTCCCCAGTTTATTTGGGCTTGTCCCCAGTTATTATGGGTTCATTCCCAATTATTTGGCTTGGTCCCAAGTTTGTTTTTCTTGCAGGATCTTGGAGCTCTAAAGTTATACAAGTTCTGATAATAAGGATCCTGGATCCTGGAAACTTTACTTTTCACACATTTTATACAGTATTAGTTTACAAGGATATAGAATCCTAACTTGGATTCTCTGGTATGTTATATTCTAACTTTTTCTAAGCTGCAAGTTGTCTCTTATCCTTTTTGGTTAAGGATCATTGATCCACATTTGTCCCAACACTTCAAGTTTTTTGTTAAAAGTTTAACATTATCATCAGATTTCCAATAACTTTCCTGTTGTTTGGCGATGATATCTTTGGAAATAGAGAGCATACATGGAAAATAAAAAGGGAAGAAACAATTACAGATGTAGCTAAAAAAGTTTAATGTTATTACCCATTCATTATGTATCAAATCATCTGGCCTGGATTTCACCAGCAAAACTGTGGACCATCCACCCAGGCCGGACATGGCTATCTAACAGTTAAAGTGTCTATGCAGATATTAAAGTGCAGGAAGGTTAATAGCGAACGGTGTAGAAGGATCCATTCTCCACAAGCAGAAGGATCTTCTTATCTGTAAAGGCATTTGAGGAGTTATCTCTAACTCTATATTTTGTAATGATGATTATAGCAGGTCTTATCAGTGACAACAAGCAGTGTAACGACTAGTTACCAGCAGCAACGTCTAGTCCGCTTCTAACGGAAATATGACAGCTGTGAATCCTTATCACAACTGCCATATTGGGGGCAATTGTTAGGGCATGAATTTTCTGCTAAGGATCATCTATCCTGAGACTGAGCATGGATCACAGATCCTTAATGGATGATGCAGGGAGTCTGAGGATCCAGAGTCTGAGGATCCAGGATCCTTAACAGAACTTATGATTTCTAACAATTGTCACGTTTTTAATGTTTATATGCAGATAATGGACATTGTGGACTAAATCTCAGCTAGAATCTCGGGAATATTCCTTCAAGATGCCGCACATGTGCTATTTTCATAACCGTTTTGGAGATCATGGGCCACTTCCACCTTTTTAGGAAAGTTTGTTAATTGATATTTCTTATCTTTTAAGGGGAAAACCAGCTCATTTTAGGAAATAATTCGAACACACCACAGAAAAAACATGCAACACTCGAATTCTCTGCAAACACTTAGCAAAAACACACACTTACACTAGCAATTCAATGTATTGAGCTTGTTTTCTTCCGAAGTTGTACAAGGATCATTATTGTTTTTCCAATATATTTGGTGATCGGTAGTTTCCATCACCCGAGGTTTTTTATGCCGGAGATCTTCTAAAGATCAAGGGTTTTTTCCTCGTATAAATCTCGGTGTTCATCGTTGATTTCATATACTTGTCGTTCATACAATTAACCAAGCATCATACCTCACAAAATCAGATTTGGTTGCATTATCCTTGTGTGATTTTGGACCAAAACAACGGGGTTGGTCCCGATATTAATAATAAAATAATTCAGTGTTTTCCATTTTAAACGATCCTGTTAAAAGTTTTCGCTGCTAAGTAAAAACAAATACCACGGGTTTTCTGTCCCGCGGCTTCCGAACCGGTAAAACGGGTCGAGGGCCGTGACAGTATCGTCCAACGTAGATTTAACAATTGGTCTTTTTGAAGCTTTCTACTTCTCCAATTCACCAGTCTTCCAACCCAGGCTTCGATATGCTGTAAAAATTGTTTAGTTAGTAACATATTTAATTAAACAAAAATACTTTACGTAAAATTGTTGATATAATTTACTGTTTCGTTGAGATAGCCGTTGAAACGAAATCCCAATAAAGTTCCCTAAAAGTTTTTGTCAAGTTGTACATATCTAGTAAAAACAGTTGAATAACAGAACGGTGCGGGTCCATTTTTGCATTTGCCTTGTTCGGTCCAAATTTTCTGGTTAATCTTCTTATAACCATATGTGTTTTATCACATTGGTTATCAAGAGGGGTGCCAAGTGTTAGGATCCCCCTTTGTACTTCTTCTTCCAAGTTCAATATGGCTTTGATTGTTTTAATAAACACTCTTCTTCTGTTGTCAAAACGGATTACAGATCTTCTGATTCCGATGGTGTATCTCCATGAAACGATGTTTGCCATTTTTCTTCCTTTTAGAGTTTTTTTTTTTTTTTTTTTGAAATTTGGCGTTTTGGTTAAAGATGGCATTTTTAGTATGATCAATTGAAGTGATGGTAAAGTCGTTTATATAATAATGTTTTTAGCGTGTAGTTTAGGGGGGATTTTTACACATGTTAATAATTAACTTTCAGTTACTGTTTGTTCATATCTATCTGTTAAATCTGCAACGCATTTCGTCATTAAGTTTTTGCGTTTTATATTAGTGGCGTTTTAGATAAATATGGTGTTTCATCTGGAAGTGACTGATGTGTATGGCTTGTAGGTTAAGACAGGAATTTTGAATGGCGTTTTGCTCATTAGTTTGGCGTTTTGTATTAGAGTAGTAAAAAAACTCTTTTACCCTTAATGAAGCATGTCCAAGTAATAAAGTTGATGTTATTTATGAAAACGCCACCGCGTCATTCTAATCCATAGATTGTTTTGATCTAACGAATGAGGGGCGTTCTCACCGTATTCACACTTTTAGTCATTTTCCCTAAATCCTCACCCAGTTATAAATATGCACATTTTACATGTTAAGGATTTTAATATAAAAAGTATAGCTAGTGAACTTTTCATAAATCAATGATTAGATGAGGGTTTTTTTTTTTTTAAGAAAGAAAATTATATTAGCTATTTTTGGGGGTATTAATCCTTTTTATCAACTATTATTTTCTCTCACTTTCTCTCTCTCTTTATGTATAAAGCTATTAGGTTAGAACCTTGTGCATTACACGGGTTATATAAAATAAATGTACTTAATAAAGAAGATTAAAATATGATAAAACAGTTTTTGTGATAAGATATAATTGATATTTTTTTAATAACATTTTAAATTTGAATCCGAAAGTAATATATTAGTAAAATTAATACATAAACCGAAAGTTAACAAACCCCACCGTGAAATCAAACCGATGACCATTTTGATCGCTTTCATGGTTTTAAATCGAATTGTGAATACCCTTAGTAGTAACTAATAAGGTTAATTTGTGTTTTTTTTTATAATAAGTTATTAAAATAACTTTTAAAAATAATGTAAAACCACAAAGTTTGAAATTTATATTTTTTATTTGATGAAAATATAACTTAATTAGTTTTATAATATATCTAAAGTTTGAACCTGGGTTACAAACCCTGTTAAATCAGTATTTAGAGAGAACAAATATACTTTATATACTTTACGTATTATAAAATCATAATTTTTCGCTTATCTCTTATTTGTTTAATATGTCATTTCATAACCATTTCTTTTATTTTCTCTTCTTATTAATAATTATTTAATATTTCATTGATCCAACTACGTATCCCCATATGTATAGAATCCGAAAGAGAGTGAAATAAGAGGGGAAATAAATCTTCGACTCACTAAATTATAACATATGACGCAAAATGATGATTATGATAATAATAATAATAATAAGTATTTTATATAGTTTGGTAATAATTTGTAGGAACACATTTATCACATGTCATGATAGCGCTAGACTATAAGTCGATTTTCTTTTATGTAGTTTTATTTGTGTAACATTTGATTATAGAACCACATAATAATAATAATAATAATAATAATAATAATAATAATAATAATAATAATAATAATAATAATAATAATAATAATAATAATAAAATCATGAATGAATTGAATTTTCTTTAGTTGGAACACTAAAGAAAAACATAACCTTATAGAATATTAATAATATTATGACATTTGTAAAAAATATTGGGAGTGCATATGTCTATCGCTTGCGTCAATCATGTAACGTAGCTGAAAACGAATGATACAAGACTGGTGCTGTATTGAAGAAAGCAAGTGTTGAAGCAAAGGCAGCTTCATACGAAGGCAGCCATACAAGCTTTGTTCGAACCCACACTTCTATAAATAGGTGGTTAGTCTTGTTCATTTGTAACTTTTGGGTATTCTTGTAGCGAAGTTCTGCCCGTTTGATTTCGTGGTGTAAACTCTATTATATCAGTTTGAGAAATCATTAATAATTACATCTTTGTGCTCTGTCCATGCACGTGATTGGATTCCGCACATTTCACGTGTCGGTACGCATTCAACGGAGAGGAATTCATCCAGATCCTGAATTCACAAATATAAATAATATTTGAGCCTAAAGAATACGTAAAAAACTTATCTATAATTAAGGCTTATCATTTATCAATTTGGAAATATATAAATAATATTTAAACATACAGAATACGTAAAATAAAAAAATAAAACTCATCTATAATTATGGCTTATCACTTATCACTTAGGAAATATATAACTAATATTTAAACCTAAAAGAAATGAACTAAATTAGAGATAAAAAAAAGGCGTTTAAGTTTTGGAGGACAACCCCCCCCCCCCCCCCGCCTAGGTGGCACACGCATGGCGGGATTTTCCCCCTTGTTGCCACCGCACTGGATAGTCTTCCAATCGTACTTCTAGTAAGAAGTTGCAGAGGTGCAAAAAATGTTTAAAAACAGAGAGAATTTTATGTTATGGGGACAAGTCAAATGACGAACAAAATTTGAATATGAAAAGCCAGATTGGATTTTCTCCGGTTCGAAGATCCACAAACCTCAATCATATGACATCCAGATTTGATTATCCAAACCGAATCTAAAAAACAATCCATTACAAACCATGGGCGAACATAAGGCTTGCATCTAAGTTTTTTATATAATGTGTGAAAATCATTTTTAAACAACCCTACAAAGTTTCAGATCAAAATTCCAACCAAATCTTACTCAAATCTGTGAAAAATCATGAAAAACATGGTTTTGTTCGTTTCAGCGTAGCTTCGTACGAAACCACATTATTAGTTAAAAGTTTGTTTCAGAATCTGTTTTACGAAGCCACTGTTACAGCTTCGTACGAAGCCATATATTGTGGGTTTGTAAAATCTGACTTCACATTTGTCTGAAGAGTTTATTTCCAGCCTCGTACGAAGGAATTATCTAGCATCGTACGAACGCACAGTTGTGTTTAAGTTTCAGATTTGATCAAGTGTTTGTTTGATTGTTTTTGCAGGAATCATGGCTGAAGAGTTTATAACACATTTTATAATGCGTTCACTTTCGAGACATCGAAAACAACAACTGTTACACCTAAAAGCATTTCAAAAACCATAACTGATAACATAAACCATGATAATGTTTACAGAAATCATCAAAGGCCGCCTAAACTAATGAATATCTAGGATTATCATTGGTGGAGTACTCGTTTTGAAAATTGGGTGAAGGCTTATGCCTATGAGAGTTGGGTTATGATGATTTACGGATATGCAAAACTTGTGAATGATCAAAATGCATTGTTTCCAATTCCAGAATATTCAAAAATTCAGAGAGAAAAACATTCTGATGAACTAAAAATGGTAACATTGTTACAACAATCGGTTAGAGAGGATATTATTTCTCTGCTTCAGCATGGTGAAACTTCAAAGTCAATGTGGGAAGCTCTAAAGTTGAAAGCTGAAGGGGGGGGGGGAAGACATCAAGAAAAACAAAATCTCGTTGTTGAAAAAAGAGTTTGATATTTTTTAGTGTATAAAAGGAGAGACTGTTCGATAAATGATTGAAAGATTTTGTCATCTGAAGATTGAGTTAGAGAGATTTAGAATCTACAAAGACAGAGAAGAGATGGTTGATAAACTTGTCGAGGTGTTACCACATGAGGAAGATTGGAAAACTTATGTGATTGTTTTGAAGAATGATGCAAAATTTGATGAGATGACATTAGATAGTCTGATTGAAAAACTAGAGGGACATGATCTGTTGTTACAGAAACAAAACAAAATGTCCAGTTCTAGTTATAAACAAAAGGTTGATCTATATTACCGAAGAGGTATGTTGCCGAACAACGAATCTTCAAAGATCAGAATAGCATTTAGTGCAGATAAGTCTAGTGATTCTTCAAACAACAAGTCTTCAAGTTATGATCCAGGATATCATTCATCTTCTGCATCATCCAAATCCAATCAAAATCAAGACTGGAAGGATTCTCCACATTTGAACACTGATTTCGCTAGGCAGCATATGAGTTTCTTATCTTCTATTATGGGATCTTATGAAGGTTTAATTGCAGGAAAGATCGGTAATCCCAACATGACAAAAGATGATTACGATCAAGTTGATCCAGAAGAGATGGAGCTTATGGATATTCGTTGGTGCATGGCAAGCGTCATCAGGAGAGCTCAACGGTTCATGGAGAATACAGGGAGAAAGTGCTTGGAAGGCCCTGACATGAAGATAGGTTTTGATAAAGCTAAAGTTACATGTTTTAAATGTAAACAAAAGGGGTACTTCAAAAGGGAATGCACAAACAACAAAATTGATGATAGTGTGAATCCGTTTCATGATGATTATTACAAGAAAGGTATTTATCATCGAAATAATGAACACCCAACAAGAAAGCAGATTGAAGAAGGATCGTCTAAAGAGAAGAAACAAGTTATGTTGACGATTCAGGATGAGTGTTCCGGACCCGGTATGTTACCTCAAGAGGATGAAGGATTTGGCTGGGGAAAGTATATCAAAGAAGAGAGAAAAGAACAAAAATGGTTGTTGATGGCTGAGATCAAAAGAAGCCGAGAGGAAGAAGAAGCAAGAGGTTATTTGGATAATGTATATGATGCCTACAAAGAAGCAAGGAAGGCAAGAAGATGGGACATAGAGAAAGCATCTTATGTTGATCTGAAAGGTAATCCGACAGTTGACCCTGATGAGGTGAATTTTAACAACTTGGTGGCTGCAATTCCAACTATGGATGTTTGGTGTCGAGGGCTTAAAGAGATTCCACACTACAGAGAAAATGTCGAAAAAGAAATCAACAAGGTGATCTATGCAAGTTTGGAAAAGAAGAAGAAGACAGGGGAGGAGATTGTGGTTGAAAGCAAGAAGTTGGTGGATGAAGTGAAGAAATCCGATGTGAAGACAGAAGAAAAAGTTGTTGAGAAACAAAAGAAGGTTGAGGAAGGACAGAAAGCAGAAGAAGACATGGTGTCTAGTGCTGAGGTAAAAACTCAATCTGAATATTCTGAAATATTAGATAAATTTGATCATAAAATTAATGAACGGTGCAAGAAATGCATGGAGATGTGCAAGGCTTGTATTGAAAAGGATAATAATCTAAGATCCAGAGATATTGAATTTACTATAATTGAAAAGATTTTCAAAGATAAATGTAATGAAATGTTAGAAAATGAAAAGTTTTTGAAACAGGAAAATGAAAAGTTAACACAGACTTTTGAAAAAGAAAACGAAATTTTAAAACATAAGTGTTTAGCTGAATGCAACGAATGTATTCCAAATGATAAAACTATTCTAAAAGTAAAGAGGATCATGCAAGGCATTTGCACGCACTTTTAAGTCTATTAAGAAAAGAAAAGTTGTACGCTAAATTTTCAAAGTGCGAGTTTTGGTTAGAGCAAGTACAGTTTCTTGGACACTTAGTTGATCATGAAGGAATTCATGTGGATCCCACAAAGATCGAGGCGATTACTAAATGGAAAACCCCTGAGTCACCAACCGAGGTTAGAAGTTTCTTAGGATTGGCCGGATATTATAGAAGATTTATTCAAGATTTTTCTAGAATAGCCATTCCTTTAACTAAGTTAACTTGTAAATCCATTAAGTTCGAATGGGGATCAAAACAAGAAGAAGCATTTAAAATTCTTAAGCAAAGATTAACCCATACACCCATACTAGCGTTACCAGAAGGAACTGAAGACTTTGTAGTTTATTGTGACGCTTCCAAACTAGGTTATGGATGTGTGTTGATGCAATGCCTAAAGGTTATAGCTTACGCATCTAGACAACTTAAGAATCATGAAGAGAATTATTCAACCCATGATCTAGAATTAGGAGCTATAATTTTTGCCCTTAAGATTTGAAGACATTATCTTTATGGTAGTAAGTTTACCATATTCACAGATCATAAGAGTTTAAGGTATGTTTTCGGGAAAAAGGAGTTAAATATGAGACAAAGACGATGGATGGAGATGCTTAGTGATTATGATTGTGATATCCAGTATCATGAAGGAAAAGCGAATGTAGTGGCAGATACTTTAAGCCGAAAGTATCATGAAAAACCAAAAAGGGTACGTTCTCTTAAATTAAATCTGCAAGTAGATTTAAATGATCAGATAAGAGAAGCCCAAGAATCAGTAATCAAGGAAGATACTGAAAAATTAAAAGGTATGATTAAGGAATTAGAACAAGGAACAGATGGAATTTGGAGATTCCATAAGAAGAGAATGTGGATACCTAAATTAGGAAATCTACGTCATCCTATATTAGAAGAAGCCCATAAGTCTAAGTATACAATGCACCCAGGAAATGATAAAATGTACCAGGATTTAAGAAAGAATTTTTGGTGGATAGGAATGAAAAAGGACATAGCAACCTATGTTTCTAAATGTTTAACTTGTTCACAAGTTAAAGCTGAACATCAGAAACCCTCAGGTCTATTGCAACAGTTAGAAATGCCAGTATGGAAATGGGAATTAATAACAATGGATTTTGTTACCAAATTACCCAAAACAAAGAAAGGAAATGATACAATCTGGGTGATTGTAGATAGGCTAACCAAGTCAGCTCATTTCCTACCAATGAAAGAAACTTTCAGTATGGAACAGCTAGCTAAATTATATGTAAATGAAATCGTTTCTTTACATGGAATACCTTTATCAATTGTTTCTGATAGAGATAGTCGTTTTACCTTTCATTTTTGGTCAAGTTTCCAAAAGGCAATGGGAACCAAGTTAAATCTAAACACAGCTTATCATCCTCAAACGGACGGACAAAGCGAAAGAACAATCCAAACAATGGAAGACATGCTTAGAGCTTGTGTAATTGATTTCGGAGGTAATTGAGATGATCACTTACCTTTAATAGAATTTTCTTATAATAATAGTTATCACACGAGTATCAATGTTGCACCATTCAAAGCACTTTATGGACGAAAGTGCCAAACCCCAGTCTGTTGGGCAGAAATTGGGGAGAAGCAACTATCTGGACCTGAGATAGTACAGGAAACAACCGACAAAATTATTCAAGTCAAAGAACGACTAAAAGCAGCACGTGATCGACAGAAGAGCTATGCTGATAACAGACGAAAACCCTTAGAATTTCAAGTAGGAGATAAAGTATTGTTAAAAGTATCTCCTTGGAAAGGAGTGGTAAGATTCATCAAAAGAGGAAAGCTAAGTCCCAGGTATGTTGGACCTTTTAAGATTATTAGAAGAATAGGACCTATAGCCTATCAGCTACAACTGCCAGAGGAAATGGCAGGAATACATGATGTATTTCATGTATCAAATCTCAAGAAATGCTTAGCCGATGAGTCACTAACGGTACCTCTTAAGGATATAGAGGTAAATGAACAACTCAAGTTTGTAGAAAGACCTCTACAAATTGAAGACAGGAAAGTCAAGAACCTCAAGCATAAGAGACTAGTTCTAGTCAAAGTGAGGTGGGACTCCAGAAGAGGACCGGAGTACACATGGGAGCTTGAATCAGAAATGCAAAAGAAATATCCACACTTATTCCAGTAGATCTCGAGGACGAGCTCTAAAACAAGGTGGGGAGGATATAACAATCCTCAAGAAAACCGACACCCCTGAATATTTTCCGACACCCTAAAAATATTTAAAATATTCCAATATGTCCAAAAATACACCCCATACGTGAAAACGGGCCCGAATACCCTAAATATTATAAAAAATAAATAAAAATCTGATTTTTTGAGTTGAGGCGGGCCGCTTAAGCCTCACCCCAACTCTTACGCGTGCCGGGTAAGATCAAAAGGTGGCGCAGCCCGGTGATGACACGTGTCATCATCGTGGCAAGTCTAGTAGCTGACCCGGACATGCTACAGCATTGACTTGAGTTGACGCCGGCCGCGTAGGCCCTTGTCTTCTCTTACGCGGGCCGCGTAGAACCAAAACTCAGCACCTGTATATAGAAGCCATCGGATCTTCAGTCGAAATCGCTCAGAAACGTTTTCTTTCTCTAAATTCTGAATTGTAGGCATAATACTCGGGTATTATACCCCTTAAATAGCGAAGTCCTGCTCCGTTGTAAGTATTATAACCCCTGGATACGTATTAGATACGCTGCCCGATTGATCTAGGGTTTCGTAACGGCTGTCGTGGTTCTGCCCGACATAGTCGTTGGAATGCCGTCTCGGGAAGGGTATTACTAATGTTAAAATGGGTTATTATACTAACGCGTGTGCATTTGTGTAAATTATAGATAATTCTCAGGAAACCCTTACGGGAAATCTAAGACAGCAATGTGAGTTGATCCGCTTTTTGTAAACCTTTTTGTGAATTGTTTTTACAAAACCTCATACAATTAAATGTATATTAAGAAGTTATTGAGTATTTGTAAGAATACAATTATCATGAGTATGTTGGGGTTTTGTATACAAAATTTGTTACCACCTGGTCAAGGAGTAACATTTCCACAAGTCGGGTCTGACAGTACCATGGATGTTAATTGGTATAACTTGGAAACAAATGTAATTACGAGATCGCCCTCAATACTGTACAATGGGATTTTATTTAAACTTGATTAAATTGGGATTCACTCACCAGTATTTCCCACTGACAAATATTTTTAAAATGCGTTTCAGGTAACAAACTGTGAAAGCCTAATAGAAGCCAGTTGTACAGCACTGAAGGCTTGGAAAAGTGGCAATAAAGTTACCTAAAATAAAATAGATGTTTTTATTAAATAAAATAGGATTTATTCCTATAAAAACGTGTGTACTATGAACTTGGGTTTATCCCATATGTTTAATATTATGGAAATGTGGTATTTTACTCTGATCAAATATTTCCTAACTACGGTCCTG
This sequence comes from Helianthus tuberosus, assembly GCA_030545235.1. Lineage (NCBI taxonomy): Eukaryota > Viridiplantae > Streptophyta > Magnoliopsida > Asterales > Asteraceae > Helianthus > Helianthus tuberosus. Next base: position 201,942,055 of record CM060351.1, on the reverse strand, counting down.
ATGAAAAATTCCGCTGCCAAATTAGACAATACGCGATACCACCGAAACTGGCTTGCGGCCGCCCATTCCCTGGGATTAGGGATCGGGGGTTGCGACATGGAGAATACAGGAAGAAAGTGCTTGGAAGGCACTGACATGAAGATAGGTTTTGATAAAGCTAAAGTTACATGTTTTAAATGTAAACAAAAGGGGTACTTCAAAAGGGAATGCACAAACAACAAAACTGATGATAGTGTGAATCCGTTTCATGATTATTATTACAAGAAAGGTATTTATCATCGAAATAATGAACACCCAACAAGAAAGCAGATTGAAGAAGGATCGTCTAAAGAGAAGAAACAAGTTATGTTGACGATTCAGGATGAGTGTTCCGGACCCAGTATGTTACCTCAAGAGGATGAAGGATTTGGCTGGGGAAAGTATATCAAAGAAGAGAGAAAAGAACAAAAATGGTTGTTGATGGCTGAGATCAAAAGAAGCCGAGAGGAAGAAGAAGCAAGAGGTTATTTGGATAATGTATATGATGCCTACAAAGAAGCAAGTCAGGCAAGAAGATGGGACATAGAGAAAGCATCTTATGTTGATCCGAAAGGTAATCTGACAGTTGACCCTGATGAGGTGAATTTTGACACCTTGGTGGCTGCAATTCCAACTATGGATGTTTGGTGTTGAGGGCTTAAAGAGATTCCACGCTACAGAGAAAATGTCGAAGAAGAAATCAACAAGGTGATCTATGCAAGTTTGGAAAAGAAGAAGAAGACAGGGGAGGAGATTGTGGTTGAAAGCAAGAAGTTGGTGGATGAAGTGAAGAAATCCGATGTGAAGACAGAAGAAAAATTTGTTGAGAAACAACAGAAGGTCGAGGAAGGACAGAAAGCAGAAGAAGACACGGTGTCTAGTGCTGAGGTAAAAACTCAATCTGAATCTTCTGAAATATTAGATAAATCTGATCATAAAATTAATGAACGGTGCAAGAAATGCATGGAGATGTGCAAGGCTTGTATTGAAAAGGATAATAATCTAAGATCCAGAGATATTGAATTTACTATAATTGAAAAGATTTTCAAAGATAAATGTAATGAAATGTTAGAAAGTGAAAAGTTTTTGAAACAGGAAAATGAAAAGTTAACACAGACTTTTGAAAAAGAAAACGAAATTTTAAAACATAAGTGTTTAGCTGAATGCAACGAATGTATTCCAAAAGATAAAACTATTCTAGAGTTGCAAAAAGAATATGATGGAATGAAATTGTCATATCATACAGTAAAAGAAGCTTATGAAATTTTGAAAAGTAAAGTAACAAGTTTGGATAATAGATTGTCAGCATGTCAAGAAACAACAGCATTTCTTGAAGCCAAATATGAAGGAAAGAAAAAGGTTTTAAATAACTACATTGATAAAGTTGCTAAACTGAAACAAGAACTGGCTGAAAAAGAAAAATTGGTTAATAAACTTCAAAGTTATCATGCTTCTTCATATATTTTGGAACGTATTTTCAACATCACACCGGATGGTAAAGAGTCAAAAAAGAACAAAAAGGGAATTGGGTCAGAATACCATCAAGTTCCACCACCGTTGGAGGATAATAATACATTCTATAATGGTGAAAAGGTGGAAAAAGCAATTAACATGGTTGACCAATTACCTGACAACATCGATGTGACTTACTCCAAATCTAATGATCTTGATGATTCAGAGGTGGTAGGTAAGGTTGTTGAAAGCGTTTTGACAGAGGAGTCTACCAAAACAGATAAGTCTGAGTCACAAGATGAAAATGAGGGAAGTTTTCATGAAAGTTATTTGAAAAATTGAAAATCTGAGAAAGTTGTGAATGATGATTCAAAAGGATTGGTTTAGACCATGATTGGATCGGACAAGTTATTCTCAGATGTTGAATTCCTGATTCAGAATGTGATTTCATATAAGATTTATAAAGTGTTCAAATTGGTAGAAATTGAAAAGTCTGAAATTTCAAAATTTGCTAGAAAGAGCAAGAGCAAACCTAGTTACAAGAAGAAAAATATGAAGGCTGGGTTAGGTTATAAGAAGAAAACAATCAAAAACATTTTGAAAAGAAAAATTTTCAGAAAAAGACGAACTTTGTTCACGGAACAAGTTCTGAAGAAGAGAAAGAACTCCAATTTAGACGACAGTCTAATGAAGAGTTCTATGCTCAAAAGAAAAAGCAACAACAACATGTTAAAGATGTTTCCAAGAGAACATGCTTTAAGTGTGATCAAATTGGACATCTTAGTCGCAAGTGTCCAAATCTGAAACCTATTGATGTTGACAAGAGAAGAAATGTTGAAACACAGAAATCAACCAAGTTTGAATCAAAACAAACTTGGAAACCAAAATCAACGACACCCAAGGTTGGTCACAACATATTTGTAAACAGATAGAAAACGTTTTAGAACCAAAACAAATCTGGAAACCTAAAAATGATTTGTCAAAACAAAACATTCAAAAATGATTAAAAATTTTATTGAATGAATGTTTTGAAAGGACAAGCTTGGGTGGTCAAGAAACAAACTTCTGTGAGTGATAATCGAAATGAAGATGTCTTTGAGAAGAATGAACGAAACTATCCAGTTTTACCTGGAAATATTTATGTTCAGCAACCTGAGTCTAAACAGGCTTGGGTTGCATTGTTCAAATGATCGAATTATTTGAATGTGCAGGTGCTCCATAAGATGGATGATTGTCAAAGTGAACAAAGGAGCAGCCTGTCACAGGAGGAGGCTGCGGATCCTACAACTGAATACAGGGAGTTTGTTTGTTTCTGTACATAAATAAACCATATTTCAAAAACCCTAAAAATAGAAAATTTTAAAAACCAAAAATATGTTTTTATTCTGTCAAAAATTGAAAAATGAAAAAAACATGGTTGTTTTTAAATTTTGTCAAAAAAAATTGTTGATTAATATGCTGAAACCCTCACGGTTGAACAAACATGATTATTTCACAATTGAAAATGGTTTTAACATTGTTAAAAATCAGTGTGTTGTAAATCATGGGGGTACTTTATACAAAACACAGCATGTTGTTGCAGAAAGTTGATGGCGAGATGAAGTTATCTGCATCGGGTTGTCAAATTTTCTTTAAATGTTTTGAATTTTAGGGGGATTAAGAAAATCTGAAAATACAAAAACATTTAAAAATTTGAAAAAGCCAAAAACATGAGAAAATGAAAAAGAGTTTTGTGTAAAAAGAGGAAATGATAGTACATTAGTAGACAATCAGAGTACGCTAAGGAAATGGAAAGTCATATGTGATAAACGGTCTCACTGATGATATGCCAGTAGGTTTTTACACATTTAGTCAATTGATTTCGAGATATAAACCTAAATATCAATAAACTTACTTATCTCGTGAGGAACATCTCTCGCATATATGGGTAACCACCGAAATCTTGTTTGAGAGATTGCTTGATTCTGAGATACTAGGTTTTTAGACTGTTTGATATCTGGGGTATTATACCTGGTCTTCTTACATTGCGGAAGCAATGGCCTAGACCTCGTATAATACTTTATGCGCTTAAAGCTTACCCTCTGCATAAAAATTGAGAAAATATCGAAAGATATATATCAAATGTAGTTGTAAAGAAGATCCCTGAGTGGGACACACCTAAAGTCGAGCCTTCATCTCTTTGACTGAACGGTAGTTCATACCTGAGCTCTCAAGGTCTCGCACTAACCCAGAGTATAGATATCAATATAGTATATTCACCTGTAAGACTGAATCTAGGGAATCTTGATACGGGAGTATATTCTGAGGTGGGACACACGAATAAGTTAAGGTACCCTTGCGCAAGCATTTGTTCGCTTGATACCCGACTATGTGGAAGGAGGAAGGACTTATATTGTACGTTCTTTGAAACGTGTTTCGTATCTCCTACTGATCCCGGTTCTGGGAAGGAGAGAAACTATTATTGTACGTTAACTAAAATGCGTCCCGGATCTCGACTGTCCCAACTATGAGGAAGGAGATGGACTATAATCTCCAAATGGAAAAAAGAATCAAAGTCCAAGGATTAGAGATGTAAAATCTCAAAATTCAATTCCTGGCAACCTCATACGGACCGTAAGCTTATGGGGCTTACGGACCGTAAGTAGCATAAAATGTTGGTGCGTTGAGGTCCTTACGGACCGTAAGCGATCAACCTTTACGTTCCGTAAGGGAGCTCACTGGCAGTTTTATGCTTGGTCTCCAAGCATAACTTCCAAACTTGACACCTAGCTCGATTTTGCCACTCTTTCCCTGGTCTTGACACATCACTAGACACCTGCTAACATCCTAGAACTATCCTTAACACATGGCAACATCTTGTGATGATCATACAACTATAAATAGCACCTTTGTGTAAACTTCCAACTTGTTCATTTTCTCAATCTTCCTCTCTATTTCTCTGGGAGTGTTTCTGATAAAAAAGAAGCCTCCCTCTGAGATTAATCTTCTTCTGGAATACAAGTAAGTATTCCTTCGTAGTCTATTTTATTTTATAGGCTAGTTATTAGCCAAAAGTCAAACAGTTTGACTTTCTGTTTGACTTTCGGTTATTACCATTATGGTCAAGCCAAAGTTCAATTCGAACATGGCTACGTGATCGTAATAATGAAGGTTATAATCCCTTGGGATCATTCCTTCTAAAGATCACGTTAAGTAGACGAAATGACGAGTCGCATTTATATTAAATAAATGGTCAAAAACGTAAACTTGGCGAATTGCGCTAATTAAGTTTTTAACTATCAAAACCTTAAGTTTTGACATCATATCAGTTTAAAAAACATATTAGGACATGTCTAAACATGTCCAACTCGTCATTTCTTGTTTAGAGTTCAATTCTATATCGAAAGTCAAGCAGTTTGACTTTTGGTTTGAGTTTCGATTCTGACCCGTTTGGTCAACATTAGGACTTGTTTAGAACTGATATTATGACAATGTTAGTATATGGTATAACCCTTAGAAGTTATACCTCTTGGTCATGTTGTTTGATAGGTTATACGAAAAGTCTAGAACTTATATGTTAAAAAGGACAATTATGCCCTTCTTGTCTTAAAAACTAAAGAAACGGTTTTCAAACCAAAGTGATCAATATTATGACTTCAAAACAGAACATATAATGTTATGAAAAGTGTTTTGACACCTTAGACTTGTCATAAGACCTATCTAGTCTTCTGAACCTGCTTTTACGCACATAACTAGTTATATGAACCTAGTTCGTATAATTTAGGCATAACGGGTCTAAATACTTCAAAACTACTCCAAATCAGAATGCTTGGTTAAATAACCTTTATCCAATGAGTCATTGCACTCAGATAGGTATAAACAACATTCTGTCTAATCTACATTTAATCTAGCGAACGTATTCTTAAGTAACGGGTCATATCTAAAGGTGCTAACCTTTGACCCGTATACATTCTAACAGATAATAATTATGTTCATTCCAGACTATAGAACCCCCCCAGATAATCGGACTTGGGTCAATAATACTTTTACTTGCAGCTTTTGCTAAATATAATCATATTTGATTGGAAGCTAGCAAAAGGTAAATACTCTTTTTGTTTTTAAACTTGGGGTATGGCGAATACGCCACTTGGAGCGGGTATTACATAAATGAGTCGGCTATGACTGCTCATAATTGTAAGAACCCGGTTTAATCCATTTTACTTGATAACTAAAACAATTGGGGATTATTGGTATCGTGTCTGGGCGTCCCGACTCATTAACTATTATGGCCAAACGGAATAGCGTGTAGGGGTAGGCATACCAACTGTAAGACACATTTTATTCAACTTTTGTGTGTACCTTAATCATTATAGCACTGAAAATGACTGGCTTTGATCTCCGGTTCCCATTGTATGACAAGTATGTAAATCTGGTGACAAGAAAGAATCCCAAGAAATATTAAAAGATTACCTACGGGTTTTCTCTATGTATAAAACTCTTTTTGAAAAACTATTTTCAAAACGAGCCAGTTAATTGTGTTTACCAGCGAAAGCTAACGTATTTTCAAAAGATTGAACCGCAGGTACCGAAACTTACTATTAGGCTGGGAATCCCGGTCGGCTAGAATGAAGGTAAAGGAATTTGCAACTCCTCAAGCTTAAGAACTATAATGTCTAAAGCTCTGTTTATTAGATCCTGCCTGTGGGCTTATATTGAAACGCTTGTACAACTTTTATTATATATTCAGAATTTCATTAAATGAATATTTTTACTCTAATACTTTCGCTGCATTATTATATTGTGATACTGTTACCCAACCGTCACGACCCGTCCGGGCCCACCGGGAATCGGGGTGTTATACTCAGTCAAGAACTGTTGATAATAAAAAATATTTGCACATCATGAGCAAAGATCATATACTGGAAAAACTACCAATGCTCCACTCTGGTTTGCATTATACACAAGTTATTGTGCCTCAAGAACATATGGCAGTAAAAGAAAGTTTTTGTGATCCTAAGACATTTAACTTATGGCATGATAGACTAGGCCATCCAGGATCTACAATGATGAAAAGAATTATTGAAAACACACATGGACATCCATTAAAATATCAAAAGATCCCCCAATCAGATAAAATGCCTCTATATACCTCTTGTTCACTTGGAAAACTAATTACAAGGCCTTCGTCCTTAAAAGTTGACAAGGAATCACCAATGTTTCTTGAAAGAATTCAAGGTGATATATGTGGACCAATTCATCCACCATGTGGACCGTTTAGATATTTCATGGTCTTGATAGACGGATCCAGCAGATGGTCTCATGTCTCTTTATTATCAACTCGTAATGTTGCCTTTGCAAAATTTCTTGCTAAAATTATCAAACTACAAGCACATTTCCCCGATTACACTGTTAAAAGGGTGAGACTTGATAATGTTGGTGAATTTACATCACATGCTTTTAATGATTATTGTATGTCTGTGGGAATTGTTGTCGAACACCCTGTTGCTCATGTACACACACAAAATGGCTTAGCTGAATCACTGATCAAACGTTTACAGCTAATCGCTAGACCATTAATAATGAGAACAAAACTTCCTGTGTTGGTTTGGGGTCATGCAATTTTACATGCTGGATCACTGAGTCATGTGAGACCAAGTGCAAATCATAAGTACTCCCCACTACAACTTGTTTCTGGCCATGAGCCAGACATTTCCCACCTTAAAAATTTTGGGTGTGCAGTGTATGTTCCTATTGCACCACCACAACGCACAAAAATGGGACCTCAAATAAGGTTGGGAATATATGTTGGATATGAAACAGCCTCCATCATACGATATCTTAAACCTTTAACAAGTGACGTATTTAAAGCACGTTTTGATGACTGCCATTTTAACGAGGCAATGTTCCCAGCATTAGGGGGAGAAAATAAAAAAACAAGAAAATGATGTCTCATGGTGTGTGCCTTCATTGTCTCATCTTGATCCAAGAACAAAACAATGTGAGACAGAGGTTCAAAAGATAATACACTTGCAAGACATTGCAAATCAATTGCCTGATGCTTTTACTGATACAAACAGAGTTACTAAATCTCATATACCAGCTGCTAATGCCCCAGCTCGAGTTGAGATCCCAAGTAAGGCAATAGATAATAAGATAGCTCATGAATCTCAAAAACGTTTAAAACGTGGAAGGACAATCGGTTCAAAGGATAAGAATCCTCGAAAAAGAAAAGCACTAGTAAAGGAAATTGACCACAAAGAGAATGATCTTGATAAAATAGTAAATACCGAAACCTCTCATGAGGAAGATGTTGATGATACTAACAAAGAGATATCAATCAACTATGGTCATACACATACCATATGGAACCGATATGAAATGGAAAATATTCATGAGATATTTTCTTATTCTATAGCAAGTGACATCATGGGTGGAGAAGATGATCCTGAACCAAAATCCGTCAATGATTGTCAAAATAGACATGACTGGGATAAATGGAAAGGGGCTATGCAAGCTGAATTAGATTCACTCAACAAACGAAAGGTTTTTGGGTCTATTGTTGTTACACCTAAGGCTGTAAAGCCTGTAGGGTATAAATGGGTTTTTGTACGAAAACGAAATGAGAAAAATGGGTTACAAGATATAAAGCGAGACTTGTAGCTCAAGGTTTTTCACAAAGGCCAGGGATTGACTTTGAAGAAACATATTCTCCCGTTATGGATGCAATAACCTTTAGATACTTAATCAGCTTAGCAGTTTCTAAAAAGTTAGAAATGCGTCTTAGGAATGTCGTTACAGCTTACTTGTATGGATCACTTGATAGTGACATCTATATGAAAGTTCCTGAAGGATTTAAACTCCCTGAAGTGTTAAGTTCAAAACCCAAAGAAATGTATTCGATCAAATTACAAAGATCTTTATATGGGTTGAAACAATCTGGAAGGATGTGGTACAATCGTTTGAGCGAGTATTTGACAAATAAAGGTTATACAAATAATCTTAACTGTCCATGTGTCTTTATTAAGAAGACAACATCAGGATATGTGATCATAGCTGTATATGTTGATGACCTAAATATAATTGGGACGCAAAAAGAAATTCATGAAGCAATTATTCTTTTAAAGAAAGAATTTGAAATGAAAGACCTTGGAAAAACCAAATATTGTCTTGGTTTACAAATTGAACATATGAGCAATGGAATACTTGTGCATCAAACGAATTATACTGAAAAGCTGTTGAAACGTTTCAATATGGACAAGGCAAATCCTTTAAGCACTCCAATGGTCGTTAGATCACTTAATGTCGAAAATAATCCATTTCGTCCTTCTGAGGACAACGAAGAAGTTCTTGGTCCAGAAGTACCATACCTCAGTGCAATTGGAGCACTTATGTATCTTACCAATTGTACGAGACCCGACATTTCTTTTGTAGTGAACTTGTTGGCAAGATTTAGTTCAGCTCCTACTAAAAGGCACTGGAATGGGATTAAACATATTTTTCGATATCTTCGAGGTACTGTTGATTTAGGCTTGTTTTATCCCAACGATTCAAAAGAAGGGTTAGTTGGTTATGTAGATGCAGGTTATTTATCTGATCCTCATAAAGCAAAATCTCAAACCGGATATGTATTTATGAACGGAGGAACTGCGATTTCATGGCGTTCTCAGAAACAAACACTTGTCGCAACATCCTCAAATCATGCTGAAGTCATTACACTACATGAAGCTTCAAGAGAATGTGTATGGCTAAGATCTATGTCACAACACATAGTGACTTCTTGTGGGCTAGAGAAAGATCGAAGTCCAACTCCTATCCATGAAGATAATGCCGCTTGTGTCTCTTAGATGAAAGAAGGGTATATCAAAAGTGACAGAACAAAACATATACCACCAAGATTCTTTGCATATACTCGGGACCTTATTAAAGACAATCAGGTCGAGATGAGATATGTCCAATCCGGCAATAATTCAGCCGATCTTTTCACAAAAGCACTACCTACAACAACTTTCACGAAACATGTTCATGACATTGGCATGCGTTATGTACGGAGAATGCGATTCCTTAAAAATTGCAAACTTGAGGGGGAGCTATAGACTGCACTTTTTTTCCCTTAGCTAAGGTTTTTTTCCCACTGGGTTTTTCTTTAGCAAGGTTTTTAATGAGGCAGTACATAAAGACCCCGAAGTTTGCAAAGTGTCATCCAAGGGGGAGTGTTATGAATATTACAAAAGGGTTTACCATGAAGATCAAGATTTACCTCTAGATTTACCAAGCAAGTGGATGAACTCTTTGTCAAACTTATGGATAGCTTTGTCTACAAAATAGTTAATCTTGTTTACCAAATAGTTAACCTTGTCTACCAAATAGTTAATCTTTTTGTAGTAGAAATACTAGCTCAAGGTAGAAGAAAGAATGCACATCATGTATACACTTTCATAAGTTATACAATTCTCTTCTTCTTTCTCTTATAACATTTCTAAAGTTCTTAAAGTTTTAGCACTAATCTTGTGTTAATTCTTGTTATATTATAACAGTATGTTGATTTTTACAAAGCCATATAAGAGAAGTAGAAAAAGAAATAAAATAGATAAGAAGGATACATAGGATAAAAGTTAAATGAAAAACAAAAATAAGAAACCAAAAATTTTTAAAACCAAATCTAAAAATTCTGGATCGGATCCGATATGTTAAAAATCTGAAATTCAAAATGGATCCGACCAGATTGTTTCAACATGAGGTGGCTGCCCCCCACCCCCCTAAAAAAGAAAAAAATTCCTCCACACCGGTACCTTAGATCATGGGGTGTGGTTTGGGTAGTCTCTTTGGGGACTATCCATCACGCAGGCGTCACGTCAGCATGGGTGGAGGACCATCCCCTTAGGACTACCCAAGGGTGTGGAGGATAGTCCTCCCCCTTTTTTTTTTTTTTTTTTTTTTTTTGATTTAGTTAAATAATTAAAACAAAGTAAATAAAAATAAAAAGTTACATTTAAAAAAATAAAGATTTAAAAAAATACAACACACTTAAAAAAAACCTAAAGTTACATTTAAAAAAAAAACTACACTTCCTCACTCCATTTTTTTTTAATTTTTTTCCTTCATTTGTTGGTAACCGGGGAAAAGAACGGAAGTGAACTTGAGTTGGGATTATTTTGGTTTTAGGGATCCATATTTTTTTAAGGTTGAGGGAGATTGTTGTATAAAAATGGAGAGAAAGTTGAGGTTGTGTGTAAAAAATGGTGGTTAAAAGGTTAAATATATAGTGGTATTGGGTTTTTTTTTTTTTTTTTTGATTAAAGTCCTATTTGAGTCATTGTGTTTTGTGCAGTTTAACCATTTGAATCCAACAACCAAAACTGTCTTGATTTGAGTCCATGTGGTTTCTAATTTTAACCATTTGAATTCAAAATTAAACAACATCCAAATCAGAAACATTTGGTTTTTGGATTCATATGGTTAAGATTAGAGACCACAGGGACTCAAATGGTTAAAATTAGAGACCACAGGGACTCAAATGGTTAAAATTAGAGACCACATGAACTCAAATCAAGACAGTTTTGGTTTTTGGATTCAAATGGTTAAACTGCACAAACCACAAGGACTCAAATAACACTTTACTCTTTTTTTTAAAGTGCAAGTTACCAGTTTGGGGGGCCCACCATTTCAAAAATCTCACTCGTCGCCAACGTCTGATTTTGGCCGTCTGAGCCGCGACGAGCCCGAGGGGGGGGGGGGAGGGGAGTGTGGGACGACCGAGACGAGCGGCGCCGGAAGAGGACGACCCCACACCTCTTGGTCTTAAAGTCAAAGAGCTCGCTGCTCAAAAAAAAAAAAAAGTAAAAAAATACCGATGTTAGAAGTCATGAAAGTGGGGCACTCCAAAAGAAATACCAGGGTCATAAAATAAAAGCGGGCCACTCCCAAAAAAAAAAAAGAGTTAAATGCCATTTTAGTCCTTGTGGTTTGTGCCATTTTGCCAGTTTAGTCCAAAGGTTTCATTTTTAACCTGTGGGTCCAAAAAGGTTTCACAGTTGCCATTTTAGTCCACTTGGTTAACTTCATGCATTTTTTCTGTTAACGAGAAGGCCAATTCAGTCATTTTGTATGTAATTCTGTTAACTAAAAGGGCAATTCAGCCATATAAAATGACCGAATTGGCCTTCTCATTAACAGAAAAAATGGATGAATTAAACCCAGTAGACTAAAATGGCAACTGTGAAACCTTTTTGGACCCACAGGTTAAAAATGAAACGTTTGGACTAAACTGGCAAAATAGCCCAAACCACAGGGACTAAAATGGCATTTTACTCAAAAAAAAAAAAAGTTAAATGCCATTTTAGTCCCTGCGGTTTGGGTCATTTTGCCAGTTTAGTCCAAAGGTTTCATTTTTAACCTGTGGGTCCAAAAAGGTTTCACAGTTGCCATTTTAGTCCACTGGGTTAACTTCATCCATTTTTTCTGTTAACGAGAAGGCCAATTTGGTCATTTTATATGACTGAATTGCCCTTTTAGTTAACAGAATTACATACAAAATGACTGAATTGGCCTTCTCGTTAACAGAAAAAATGGATGAAGTTAACCAAGTGGACTAAAATGGCAACTGTGAAACCTTTTTGAACCCACAGGTTAAAAATGAAACCTTTAGACTAAACTGACAAAATGACACAAACCACAGGGACTAAAATGGCATTTAACTCAAAAAAAAAAAAATACCGGTGTCATAAAATAAAAGTGGGCCCCCCAAAACACATACAATGTATAAAATGAAAGAGAAAACTTCATAATAGTAACCAATTTTTAAAAGTGTTCTAATTAGATCACTGGTGTCGTTTTTTGTCACAATTAGATAAGTTAACATTCAAATCGAGCCATGTTTTTTTTTTCCAGGTGTCAAGAAAAAAAATGGAACATAAGATGCTAGGGTCGAATTATTTTAATATATGAAATTATATTTATTAACAATAAAAACCATTTAATTACATTAAAAATTAAAAAAAAACAAGTTACAATCCACGTCATCACTCGACGTTATCATCAACTAAAAGAGAAAAACGAAACAAAAATCCACATAACCACGGTTACCTATGAAATGGATGAAAACCCCTTAATTTTAATGAATAATGAATGTTGAGTGACCTGATTGGAACACTTTTGAAACTTGAGTGACCTAATTGGAACACTTTTGAAACTTGGTTACTATTCTACAAAGTTACCCCTAAAATAAAATGGGTTATTGCCCATGGCTTTATAGCCTAGTGGCATCTTGGGGGTGAGATAAGACTTTGGGACCAATTGGTCTTGGGTTCGATTCTCACAAGGGGGGTTTTCCCATGTTTATTGAGTTTCCTCCTGAATTGGTGTATAGACATTATGTCTAGTGGAGATGGATATGATCGGGTGGTTCCGCTGGTGACACGATGATACTCCAGTGGTCCGTCAGTGATCCAAATTTGCCGTTCAAAAAAATAAATAAATAAATAAATAAAAATAAAAATAAAATAAAAAATAAAATGGGTTATCAAAGAAAATGGGATTGCCCGTCGAAACAAAAGTGGGCCCCACTGTATAAAATTAAATGGGGGTGTCATACTGTCATCTAAGACCATTGGGTATGGAATGGATAGTCTCTTTGGAGACTACCCGCCACGTAAGCGTCACGTCATCACGGGAGGAGGAGCATCCTCTTGGGGACTACCCAAGGGTGTGGGAGGACTTCCCACTTTAATAAAAAAAAAGATTAAATTACGTTTTTGACCCCTGTGGTTATATCACTTTTACTATATTAGCCCAAAATAAGAATTTTTAACATATCTGCCCCCATGGTTTCTATAACTAACCATTTTGGCCCCTAAGTCTAGAGATCATGGGGGCCAAAATGATTAGTTATAGAGACCATGGGGGCTAAAATGGTTAGACTTAGGGGCCAAAATGGTTAGTTATAGAGACCATGGGGGCATATATGTTAAAAATTCTTATTTTAGGCTAATATAGTAAAAGTGATATAACCATAGGGGCCAAAAACGTAATTTAGTCTAAAAAAATCAATATAATATTAAGGGGGAGAGAGACATAAATGAAGGGGGCCCACAAACTTGGTCCGTCTCCAACGTTACAATTTTTTTTTTTTTTTAACTGCATATAAAATGGAAATTTTTTTTTTGAACTGCATATAAATTTTTTTTTTTTTTTTTGAACTGCATATAAAATGGAATTGTCCTCGAAACAAAAGTGGGCCCACGAAAACGCGTATAAAAAAGGGTGTCCAAGGCCAACTTTAGGAGTAATCTGATATTCTGATTGCGACTCAGCCCGGCGCCCTTTTGTCTTCTTTCAAGTCAGCCCGGCGCCCTGTTGTCTTCTTTCAAGTCAGCCCGGCGCCCTGTTTCGCCATCGATTTGAAGGTATGGTATGTAAAGCCTAATCTGATTGCAATTGTTTGTTAAAATCATATACCTGTTAGTTGTTACTGCTGTGGATTTGTTGAATTTAGGTTATACTTATATATTGTTTGGCCAGATAAATAGAAAGATTCTTTAAAGGAAACATCAATATCCTGTGATAACGGTTGGTTTAAGCCTGAAATTGATGAACCAGATCCGTATGTTTCTGACCCAAACACAATTAAAATTATGTAACCCTCGTATCACTTGTGTTTAGAGTTTAGGAATTAGTATGGTGAGTTTGTGCTTTCAGTCTGATGAAAAGTTATTAATAGCTACCTCCCATGAATCTGTACTTGAATCATCCCTCTTCTCGTAGGGTGTTTTTTTTTTTTTTTTTTTTTTTTTTCTAAATCAGTCATAATTGCAGAGTAATTAACAGTCACTATGGAAGGATGCGATTTGGAGATTGGATATAGAGATCGTCTCAAAGATATTTGTCATTTAGATCTTGAAGTCACCCTCACGACTAGGTTTCAAGCACCATCTTTTGTGGTACCTACTTGCATGCGAGATTGGAGCCCAAGTTCTTTCCACCCTCGGTTGGTTTCTATTGGACCTCTGCACAGAGAAGATAAAATCGTGCAAGCATCTGAAGGATTGAAAACAAGTTACCTGATTAATTTCTTGAAACGTATGTCTTCCCCACAAGAGGAAATACTTAAATCATGTGTGCGTAAGGTGCGCTCTTCATTGGAACAAATCAAGGCATGTTATGCTTCGACCAAGAGTATTCATGTTCCTACATTTGTTGAAATGGTGGTTGTAGATGCATGTTTCATACTTGAATTTTTGCTCAAGAATTGGGAATCTTATAGGAAACCGTATTCTGGACGATCTTTGCTAGTCCAAACTGTACTGCATGATCTGATGTTACTAGAAAACCAACTTCCTTTCTTCATTCTCAATGAATTGTTTCAGTGCACTATATTGGCAATTGACCCAAAGGCCTCTCTCATTGACCTAGTCCTTCCAATTCTATCTTGCAATAACCTCTTTACACCGGACGTAATCATCGACAACGTTTCCATTAACAACGCTCCTCATATGCTTGGCCTTCTACATCACTGTTACAGGCCTCGGGTTAATAAAGCTACATCATATTCCCGAATCACAACATTCCTTTCGACTGTACATTTACAAAAGGCATGGGTCACCTTCAAACCTCACAAAGATTCAACATCATATTTGTCCGCACATTATTCTAGGTTATTGAATAAGCTTACTTTTACAATGCCAGTGCTACGTGTTGATGATTACACTGAGACGCTTTTATGGAATTTCCTTGCCTATGAACAATCATATGCTGATCAGCCACATGCATCCCATAAGCATATCACATCATATGTTTATGCCATTTGTATGCTGGCGAATACTGAAGAAGATGTCGCTAAATTGGCAGACTCAGGAGTCATTGTCAACTATTTAGGTTCAAATGCAGCGATTGTAAGTATTTTCAACACCATTTTGAAACACAAAAAAAATTGCAAGACATCGGATGCGTATTTTAATGGCTCTGAAATCACGACGAGGACGAGGAATACGTCCTTCAAGATTCCGTGGAATATGATAGCTCTACTTGTAATCACCGGGTTTGTTCTAGCTGTGGCTCAGACCATCATAACCATTAAGTATGGTGGAAGGAACAAGTAGAATTTTAATGTAAGTATTATTTTCTTATCTTTTGTTGTTCACTTTTAGACCATATGTTCTTAACAATTATTATCTAGGAGTTTGGTTTGTTGAGAATTGGAATTTGAAGGAATCTTAAATTTCTTGAGAGATGATACCTTTAAACTCCATAACCCAATGAAAGTTCAGATTCTCTCGATATATCTCAATGGAAAGTAAAAATACGTACCTACTATGATGTAAATACACACAAGATATATAATACTGAAAACTTTCTTGTCTCTATTTAAATAAAATTTAGAATAAAGGAGATGTGCATGAAATCTGTAAAGCCACAATCATAAAATGCAGCATGTTAAACTGTGTGGCAAAATTTTATACTTGGTGGTATGTGTTTGCAAATAAAGGAAAAGGAGATGTGCAGGAAATCTGTAAAGCTATTGTACGCTTATGTTGTTTCAACTTTAGCATACGGTGAGCCTACGGAGATTTTTCATGTTATACGCCTCCGTTAATCACTGGGTGCATGCATGAAATGCCACAAAATTTGATTTCTAAAAGGCTTTTCGGCACACGTTTTAAAATTTATATTGATGTTAACTTACCTGGCCTTACACTAACAATTTGTTTTTGTTCTACATGTTTAGGTGAATCACTGTTGTTGATCATTAAATTTCGTCCAGGTCTACCTTACTTGAATGGCGCTTACATATAATATGTGTTCACGGTTTGTGTAATATTGTGCTTGAACTATGTTTTAATTATAGTATAATATATAATTTGATGTTTTCTCTCTTGGATATGTGGCAAGTTAATTGCTAAGGTTTTCCAGCATAATATAATTTGATGTTTTCTCTCTTGGATATGTGGCAAGTTAATTGCTAAGGTTTTCCAGCGTTTCATAAAACCAATTTAACTTCCTAAAAATGATTATAAACCGAACATTTTATAATCATATGATCGATCATACATTTACGCGTTCATATAACCATTTAATGTCCTGAAAAAATGATTATTAACCAAACATTTTAATAACATGATCATACGTTTAGGAGAGCTGTGTCCATTTTGATAACATCACGGAGGAAGATGACTACATTGTAGAGAATTTGTAATATGACTTTGGTATGATGAGAAGGTAAGCTTTGCTTCCTCTAAAGGTGGAAGAGGTGGTCATCATTGGTCACATCAAATCATTGTTTGACATCTCATTCCACCACATTTCACTCTCTCACACTTGGAATGCTCATTACATTATATCACTCACTTTTTTTTTTTTTAATTGAACAAATATGATCTAAAGTTAAAAGAAATGAATAAAAACCAATTAAACATTAATGTTTTAATTTAGTTTAAACTTTAAACACTAATATTTACATTAAAATTAATATACAACCAAAAAACACAAGAGTATTAGATAAAGAATATGTAATCATTCCAATAGATAAAAAGACAAAAAAAACAAAGCTAATATACATTTTTACTTAAATTAAAGGGACTGAGTGTGTATTTTACTTAAACCAAAGGGACCGAAATCAAAAAACACATTTATGGATGCCGTAAATGTTTTTTTAGGAAACCTTCTTTGTCTCCGGTCTCCCTCTACTAGTTGCCACCCACCTCCATTTTTTTAATAAAACAAATATTTTTTTACTTTCATATATATTTTAATAAAACAAATATTTTTTTTATTACATATACCAAACCAACCTCCACTCCCAACCCACTCTCTTTGTCTCCCTCTACTGGTTGTGTTGGTGCAGTTGTCTGTCGACTTCATCTTCGTTCGAGTCTTAGATTAAAACTGTTAGATCAGGGCTTGTAGTATGTGATTTTTAAGGTTTTGAATATTGTTTTAAGAGGATTGCGCTTGAAACAAGGTATTTCGCTTGAAGATGACATGTACCATTTCAAGCGAATTCAACATAATACATTTCGCTTGAAATGGCATGTGTATCTTTCAAGCGAAACCCTAGCCCTATATATAGCCTTGAAGCAAGTTCAGTTGTAGAGATTCTGATTTCCGACGCCGAGGTGCTGTCGAGGTGTCTCCAACTTTGTAATCACGTTTTGATCAATACAAGGGACAGTTAATAGTGAATCTAGTGTTATTCAAGTTAAACAAAGACTAAATCAATGAATTCCGCCTCTGATTCAGTCTGAGCACTCTTCTGATCGACTCATTAGGTCGTTTCACGATCCTACAGGTTGTCACCCACCTCCGCCACACTGTGGCGGACCGAGGAATTTTTTCTTGGGGGTGCGAAATATTTTCAAAGATTTTAGGCCCCTAGCTGTATAAAAATATCGGTTCATAGCGGGTCGGGTCGGATCATGTAAGACAAAAGAACATCCAACTAAAATTTATAAATCAACAAAAACACGTCAAACGTCATTACAAATGACAAACGTATTTAAAATTATGACCTACAAGTTTTTTTTTTTTAAATATATCCAAAATATCATCTAAAGATACTAAACACGCCATAAGTTCATTACATTCTTACTAATTGTTCCTAACACGTACAATTTGCTCCATAAGTTCATAAAACAACACTAAACACTTAAATAAAATAAACAATCATTTCAACCATAGCCCATAACTTTCAATTATATTTTTAAACATTCAAGCCCTAATATTAAATGTTGATTACTTGTAATTAATCATTTAAAAAAACAAAGCTATAAATAAAACAACAAAATCATTTAACTACAAGTTTAGAAAAAAAAAAAATATATAAAAAGATTAAACCCTTACACATCTATATTTTCTCCCAATCATCACATAAAACAAAATAAATAAATAAACCATAATAGTTCTATATTGGAATTCTGACGTAATATGGGTCGGTCCAACCGGAATTTTGGTTTTTCTGGTAAAAAAAGCCACCAGGTCGTGAGCAGTGGCGTCAAGTCGTTGGGGTTTTTTTGGGGGCGGGATTTGGAAATGGAATGGGTGGATGAGTTTAGGTTATTTTATTTAGTTCAAATTTCTTTATGTTGGGTTTGGACTTGTGTTAATAAAAATTGATTGCAGATTGGGCTTTGATTGAATTAAATAATTAAGTGAATAAGTGGTTAATAGTTATTTTTTTTTCTATGTGGGACGGTTGAAAATTTTCAAGGGGTGCGGGTGAAAAATTCCAAGAGGTGCGGTCGGGATTTTCGGCGAAAAATAACACTAAATTTTTTTTTTCATGGGGTGCGCCCGCCCACCCTTGGCTTAGGGTGGGTACGCCCCTGCCGCCACATTATCTCCTGCTGTCACCCACCTGCACCATCAACACCCACCTCCCCTTTCCTAGAGTGCCACTACCACGACGACGACCACCACCACCACCATACCAGCAAGAGATTCACTGATTTGTTTGGTGTTTACATAATTAGTGTGTAATTTTTAATATATTTACACACACGAAGACAATTTTGATACTCTATTCTTCGTTTTTGCTCAATTAAACAAACAATTTCATGAAATTGGTGAGTTGGGATTTGGATTTGTATGTTTTTGGGGAAATGTTATTTCGCTAGTTGACTCACGACGAAGATGTTGTCAGAATCTCCAGTAGCGAGGGAGTCGTCACCAAAGAGAGGTGATTTGGGGTATAATTGGGGGTTTTTGGACCTAAGAGGGGTTCAGTGGTGTACGGCTTTGGGGGTGTTGTCGTGTTAACTGCTAATATTTAGCTAAGGTTTATTTGTATTTGATTTTGTCATAATTTGAGTGGTTGTTTGATGAAGTTTTGGGCTCTGTGATAGAAAGGGAGAGAGAGAGAGAGAGAGCGCGAGGATTGGGTGACTGACTGTCACACCCCAACCAATGGTAGAAATATCAGAGTGAAACGAAAACGAGATTGCAAGAGACTTCATAACGGCTAATTATGACAAGTATTTAAAATAACAAATTTTCATTTCATGATAAAGGCATTATATCGTTTCAAAGGAAAATACAACATTCGAACATAACAATTTAAACAACATAAACATAAATTTAACTAAGTGCATTTCTAGTCCTTTGACGTGGCATGATGGTGTATGATTTTTATTATATTTTTAAACACTTTTCACTCTTTTATCAAGTTTTAAATTTATAAAACACGATATAACACTATCACTCTCTACAACACGCTAGGACAAGTGCACCCATCGTTGTCGTAGTATAGTGATTGTAAGATACCGAGGTCGTCCAAGGACACAAGAGCTTTTAATATCAGAATATCGTCAACGTCTAACCTAACCAAATTTTGAGAAAAGATTTTTAATAAGTAAAATAAAGAAGGAAACTAAAGAAATAAAATAAACAAATAGACAAGATACAATCACTTGGTTCTGACTAATCTTTTATATATCCTTTGATGATTTCCGCACTTTGGGTTTTTAAGAGATTATCTTAGTTATAGTGGCATGTCTCTCTTTTGGAGACAACGTTACCCTCGGCTATATTGGTCTGAGTCAGCAGGGATACAGTCCCGCAAGGCCGGAATATTGAAAGATAATTAAGTAAGTTATTAATGCAAAATATGGCATGTCCCTCTTTTGGAGGCAACGCTACCCTCGGCCATATTGCTCTGAGTCAGCAGGGATACGATCCCGCAAGGCCGGGTTAAAGTTTTAATAGTAGTTTATTTATAAGGGATTCAAGCTGTTCTTACTTCCTCCGATTTGATGCTATCTGCCTCAAAGGAAGTCCTAATAAGCTTGACTCAAGTCCTCGCAGGAACTATTTCACTGAACGAGGCAAGAACTTTACCCAAACCACCCTTCTAACCCCCTTCCAGGCAGGTAACGCGCTTTATATAGACCGTAAAGACACGAATGAGTGATTCAACAAAACATGAAAAGATGATAGAATAAAGTTCACTTTCAACATTAAAAACTAGATATTAAAGTCATTAATACAAACTCAATTAAAAAAGTTAACCAAAGCTTGGAAATCAAAAGTAATACATAAATGACTTATCTTCACCAAGTGATGTAAGAGATTAGCCAATCATGGCCTTTGTTTGACAGAAACTCTTACGATCAATCTTGGATCACGAGACTACTACACACTCTAAAGATGGATGATGGATGAATGTGGTGGATGATGGTGGTATTGTGGTGGTGGAGTGGGGGCAGTTGTGAGAGAAGTGGTTTGCCAAGGGATGGATTGCAATTGAACCAAGCACCCCTGTTTATAGGTGGAAACATACAGTTTACATGGCCCGTGCCCCTTATTCTTTGGCTTCATTTAATGAGTTGTGTCAGTCTATATGCTTGCACAGCCTTGTGTGTCAGCAGCACGGCCCCGTAGCCATTGTACTTGCTGTACTATCCAAGATCTGCATATCTGGGAGTTGACCACGGCCCGTGTCCATGGGACACGACCCCGTGTCTCTTGTATGCTTCTGTTAGTCTTTTCCTTTCTGGAATCTTGAGTAGGGCACGGCCCCATGCCTTGATGGCACGACCCCGTGCTTGTCTTCTGAATTGTTGTTTTTGGTCTTGGGGTAAAGCTCAGAGGGTTGGTATGATGTATCAACTTTTCTTCTTTTGTATTTATGCTGGTTTTTGTCGTTAATTTGTTTCTTTTATACATTTAAGCTCTTTTAATCCTGAAAATCAAAAGTATACAAAGAAACACACTTTTTCTGACATTAGTACTAAAAGGGTTGATTTTATACCTTATTTGATTTAATTTATATGTTGCATTTGGTGCATATCAACTACCCATACACTTGAATCTTTGCTTGTCCTCAAGCAAAACTCTTTAATATTTCTTACACACCCAAATTGAATTGGTAGATAAGAAGTTTTTTTGGTTCTTATTGTTGAGTGTTTGGAATCCAAGTTCTTTTTTGTGACATCTGTGCTTGTAATCATTGTATAAACTCTGAACAGTTCAATTATCAATAAAACAATGTATTTTGGCCCCAATATTTGTTTATTTATGTTTGACATTTTGCACATTTTGATTTTTGTTCGATTTCAAACTCTATATCGCTTTCTAGAAAGTTATACACAAACTGATGCATAAACGTAATCAGTTTAACGCGACAAACACTCCAGAACATCAACATATGCTTAACATACCTTAAATAACCTTTACATAACTTATAAATAAGTTTTAAAGGGTTTGGTATGGCAAAAACAAGTTTATTCGATCGCATGGACTATTTACGACAAACTGCGAAAGTATGCCGATTTGTACAGTAACGAACACTCCGGAACTTGATCATAAGCTAAACATACCATAAATATCCTTTACATAGCTTAGAAATAGGCTTTGAGGGGTTCGGTATGCGAAAATAAACTTATTTGATCAATAGGGACTAAAAGCGTCAAAAAGTGCATAAGTTTGCATTTCCGCGCATATCTTACGTTCTGAACATATCCGTACATCCAAAAAATTTTGTAATCATTAAAATATTTTATTTTAATTATTGGAATGCTAAAATTTCATTCGTCGCGTAATTTGAATCGTTTTTTCGCGTCCGTTCGTGTTTCGTCGTAATTAACCGAATAACGTGATCGTACGACCAAACGAACCGACATCTGAGATGTTTTCAAGCATATTTCATGTCCCCTATACTTAAACTTCATTATTGAGCCTTGAAAATAGGTTAACGGGGTTTAAACGCGTAAAAATGGCTTAAACGAGCTGCAGGGACCATTTCTGCCAAGTTTCGAAAGTTTCTGTCTCAGGGGAATGCTAGCATCGCGCGACCGCAAAGGGGTGGTGGCGTGGCGGCACGCGAGCCCCCTATATTGCAGAAACTCCATTTTCAGCAACCAGCTTGAATTTCAGGGTCTTTTATGCAACTTTTTCAATACAATGAACTTGTTTTAGTGCTCCAAGGGTATCCTAAACTATGGTAATCATTCATCACACCAAATCATTGTTTGACACCTCATTCCACCACATTTCACTCTCTCACACTTGGAATTGTCATCACATTATATCACTGACCTTTTTTTTAATTGAACAAATATGATCTAAAGTTAAAAGAAATAAATAAAAACCTATTAAACATAAATGTTTTAATCTAGTTTAAACTTTAAACACTAATATTTCTAAAAATTAATATATAACTTTAAAACATTAAAATTAATATACAACCAAAAAACACAAGAGTATTAGATAAAGAATATGTAATCATTCCAATAGATAAAAAGACAAAAAAACAAAGCTAATATACATTCTATACTTACTTAAAACACAAAGTCGGTGGCAAAAGCCACCGACAAACAAACTCAAATTACACTTTTGTCCTTTCATGTGCAAGATAGCACAAGGTACAAGATCAGGATGCACAAAAAACATACACAACAAAGGATGCACAAGGTACAACATGAGGTTGCACAACAGAAAGAAAAAGAGAGACTGACGAGGGATCCCGTTTCCGGCGGTCTTCTTTGGCGGCTACATCACCGTCGCAACCCATTACGTCTGGCTTCGGGGGAGGTGGTGGTGATTGTTCCGGGAAAAGATGGTAGCTCCTTACCAGAGACGGTGACGCGATGATTACAGAGGATTTCACGCACACGACTCTCTCTCTTACTGTGGAAATATTTCTTCTTGGGCGATTTTTTTTCGGTTTGAACTACCACCACTTTCTTTTGTATCAGATCTGTGGTTGAAACCACCGGAGTGAACCGCCATGGACCCCGGAAGTTTGCCGTTGCGGGTGGGCATAAATCCTCCTCTCCACTCTCTCTCTAGCATTATTCTCTCTCTCTCTCTCATGTATGTGTGTGTGAATGAGTACGAGTTGATCCGTAATAGTACCTTGCTACCCTGCCGGAATCGGCAGTAATCACCGGAATACTTTAGCCGAAAATTAGATCCGTCATTGCATGTCGTCCAAATCACCGCCGCGGTCTTCGGTTCTCATAAAAGCACCACAATCGGCTGAGAAGATGACTCCCCCACTTCTTCTTTCAGATCTGAAACCCGGAATGGTAATGGTGGCTGGAGTGTAGCCGCCTGGAACGACTTTGGTTAATGCCGGTAAACTTTCGAGTATCCATGTAACGTTTCTGGTGAGCTGATTGTAACTAAGATCAAGAGTTTGAGGTCAATAAACTCACCTAACTTCGTCACTATTTTGCCGGAGATAAAGTTCCAGACTGATGACTAAAAAACGAAAGTTTTTCAGCTCTGATAATGTCGTCGGAATGGTATCGGTCATATGACCGGAAATAACTCTGAAAAGAGCAGCTGATGCTTTTAAGAGAGAGGGAGGGAGAGAATGGAGGATGTGGGTTTGTAAAAGAGAAACTAAATGCCTAAAATGGTTTTGAGGGTCTAGAGTGGAATTTTTTTTCTGTAGTTTTTTTAGATATAATATAAAAGATAGCAAATATAATATAAAAGATAGCAAACAATGAAATCTTGGTTAATTGTTGCTTATTAATCTTTATATATCAGTTGCTCTTTAACAAAAACTAGGATTGCGACCCGCCGCAATGCACCGGGGATTCTTTAGTTATAACTAAGTGGATCTAGGACTCGCACGTTATGTTAAACCGGTCAAACGGGGAAAAATAGACGATGTAAAAACGTTCACCCACACACGCACGTTGCGTCGCGTTAACTCGCAAAATTTAGAACGAAACGTAAAAACGTTAAACCAAAGACGCACGCTGTGATGTGTTAAGTCACAAAATTTAGAACCAAGCATAAAGCGAAAAATTTGCGGAAAATGAAAACTATAAAGGACCAAAGTTGAAAGTTTACTTATTTATGTTTTTCAATAACAAATTTTAGTTATATAACCAAGATTAATATTATACGCAGGTCATTCCTGCTGATTTCGTTGAAGGAACAATACGTTTACCATCTATTCGCAAGATAACATTCAAGGTATTCTCCCTTCTTTGTGAACTCATAACTACCAGTTTTCTCAACATCATTTATCCTTGCAACACGTTTTGGTTCGACATCCAATATCTTCAATGCATTACCATATCTCTTTCTATTTTCGTTAACCTTAATATTACAGATACACATTTTATTATTAGAGTAATATATTTAATCCCTTAATTTAAAACAAATATTGATCACTAAATGTTGTTAACTTATGCTATACGTACCAACCGGCTGCAAGTTCTCCGTCCAACTGTTGATACGTCTGGCATTTCCATTTCTGTTCCGCATATCAGGCTTTTAGGGTCTGTTTGGTATGGGGTAATGGAATGGACGAGGGAATGCAATGGATCATTACCATTCCATGTCTTGTTTGGTTACCATGTGTGAATGGAATGAATTATTTTTGTGTATTGTTCGGTAGGCAAGAAAAACGGACTAATAAAATAAGCGGTGAGTGGTGGTGGTGGTCGGTGGTAGTAATTGTGGGGGGCTATAGGTGGCGGTGGTGGGTGTCGGCGACGGCGATGGGTGGTGGTGGTGGTGCCGAGTGGCGGTGACGACGAGTGGTGGTGGCGGCAAGGTGGCCGTTGGTGGTGGGTGCCAGCAGACGTGGCGGTGGGTGGCGGCGGCAACGACGGTTGGTGGTTACGATGGTGGTGACGTCGACAATGGTGGTGGGCGGTGACGGTGAGTGGCGTTTGCGGTTGGTCACGGTTGTGGGTGATAGTGGCGGCGGCGACGGTGACTGTCGGGGTGAGGTGGTGGTGGGTGGCGGCGATGGCGTCGGTGGTGGGTGGTGGTGGGTTTTGGCGAAGGTGGTGGATTGTGGTGTTGTTTATGAATGGTGTAAGAGGGGATGTAATGGAAAAAAAACATGGGGGGGTAGAAGGAATGATTTTGAGGGAATGGAATGCCTTTTGGAATGGGTGATTCCATTCCATTGACCAACCAAACATCATTTTCTTCATTCTCTCGTAATCATCCATTCCATTCCACCTCTCATTCATTCATACCAAACACTACCTTACTGTTGTCTGGATTACAATAATCCGCAATCTGTTTTCCTTTCTTTTTAAGCTGTTAACACAACGACTAACGTTAAATAACAATAACGAACAATCATTAACTAAATATGTCTACATATATGAATGAAAATATTCATCTATTATTATGTTTAAAACTAGTTTTTTTTTCTCCCGCGCTACGCGGCGGGTGCTTGATTCTCGTGGTACGCGACGTAACTTTGGTTGTTATCAACTCGACTCAACGGAAACAATAAAAACAACTAATGACACTGATTCCGATAATACCAATTAAAACAAAAGAAAAAAAAGGTTCACCCCCACCATGCTACGTGGCGAGAGTATGATAGTTTTTTCTCTCATGCTATGTGGCGTGACTTTGGTCGTTATTGGCTTGACTCATCGGAAACCATAAAAGCAAAGATCTCTATATAAAAGCGAATATCGATATCGGGTATTCCTCTCGAGCTACGCGGCGGTAGTACGATCGGGTTTTCCCTCGTGTTATGAGACGTGACTTTGGTCATTATCGGCTCGACTTATCTGAAAACCACAAAAGCAAATATTGATATTGGTTACAGTAATACCAATTAAAAACATAAAAAAGGTTTTTTCACCGTGCAATGTGACAGAAGTTTGATCGTTTTCCCCTACTACGTGGCGTGACTTTGGTCGTTATTGGCTCTACTCATTAGAAACCATAGAAACGAAGATTGATAAAAGAAAACATTCATATCGGTTACAGTTATATCAATAAAAAATAAAAGAAACACTAATAACAGACAAAAAGAAAAAAAAAAACAAAAAAGTTAATAAAAAAAACAAAGATAAAAAAATCACTAAAAGTAAACAAATCATAAAAGACAAAAGACAAAAAAAAAATAAAGTTAAAAAATGAAAACAGAAATAAACAATACCATTAAAGGTCAAAATTCATAAAAGACAAAAATAAAAAGAAAAGAAAAAAAAATAAGAAAGCACTGTTCCTAAGATGTTTCATTGATTGTTATTATATAAAATAAGTACATCTTCTTTTGTTGGTTGGTTTGTCTCTTCTATCATCAAACTCTTTCTTCCTGCCTTTGACCTTTCTTTTCCACCAATGTTCTTAGTCACCTCATATTTGGTATGACCTTCATGCATCTGTGTATGATGTGGTATGACCTTCATGCATCTGTGTATGATAATTAATAAAATCCATAAAATCTTATTGTAATGTATTTTAATCTGTATAAAGGAGAGGTTATTACCTCAGTAATTAACTGATCTATTGAGTCATCATCTTGACAGAAGGTTTGTTATACAATAAGATACGTAAATAAGTCCTATTTTTTAGAATACCGTTATACTTTAGTTCAAAATACTTACAAATTCAACGTTTTTGTAGTATGTATCCCTAGGTATTTCCAGCAGAGAGTCATCTTCACTTTCTTTTTTGTTGTTACGGGCTACCTCAACTCCTCTACGATAAATTTTCAATTGAAATGTGACGCTGTACGTCTTCATCAACAACAGTATATCATCGTCTTCTATTGCAAGATCATGAAATAACTTCGGACAACCTTTTGTAAAAACATAATTATCATTGATTTTGTCGGTCTCAACTTTCCAAGTCCGACCTGCTGCATAAATGTTATAACAATCCTTGACTGGCGAGTAAGAGTAACAGTTTGTTACATAAACTTCTGGAATCACCTGAAAAGTTTTGTAACATTTTATTGTCGGATATATAAGTATACCATTTATTTTAAAACTATAACAGAATAAATATTAATTCAGACATGTTAGTAGACTTACTATAATCTTTAAAATGCCGTAACGGTTTACTGTCACAAAAGATTCACCACATATGTTTTCGACGAAACAATCGATTTCAGTGTTTTTGTCTTGGATTATCCTTAACAGCAATAACATCCTCTTTAGCAACTGAAGGTCCCTTACGACATTACTCCATCCGTCAGTGATAACGCATTCCCCACTTACACTTCTCAAAGAAACTGGCCAACTTCTTCCACTTTCATGATGTATCAATATTTTTGTTCTTTGCCAATAATCTCCATATATTTTCTTAACAAAGTCAATTGGCAGCACCTGCGGTTTAGTTTATGTTGTACATGTTAGTTAATACAAGATATAGAAAATTGTTTGTAACCATTGTAGCATACCAGTTTTAACGATGATTGCTCTTCTAACAAAGCGACGTATGACGGACTCATTTTTATATACCTGTAATATACCAACATCTCTTAGAAACATTTACTATTGAACTTTAAGTCATACATATATGTTCATAGCAATATAAAATTACGTGTTAAGCAATATTAGACAAACAGTTGTTATAAATATGCCTTAATGTAGGATTTCAATAATACAATGTACAATACACATCATCATATTTGATTACAACTAAAGAAAGATTAATTTTGGTCAATAAATTTATAACAACATATCTGTTTTTTAAGTGGTCAATCTTAGTGTATACATATATTGTGTCGCAACCCCCGATCCCTGTTTCCTGGGAACGGGTGGACGCGATCTCAGAGTTTTTGGTGGTATCAGGGTTATTTAATCTTGCAGCGGAATTTTTCATCAGGACCGTAGTTAGGAAATGTTTATCAGAGTAAAACCACCATATTTCATATTAATAATAACATGGGCAAAACCCAAGTTTCTTATTACAATACAGTTATAGGGATAAACCCTATTTTATTGAATTTAAAACATCGTTTATTAGGTAACTTTTATAGCCACATTATCCCCAAGCCTTTTGTGCTCTCCAGCTGGCTTTCTACTAATTGGCTATCACATTGGGTTACCTGAAACGCGTTTTAAAAACATTTGTCAGTCGGAAATACTGGTGAGTGAATCCCAGTTTAATCAAGTTAAAATAAAAAGTCACAGTGTACGATATTGAGGGCACATCTGCAATTACATTTGTTTCCAAGATATAACAATTAACATCAGTGGTACTGTCATACTCAACTTGTGGAAATGTTACTCCTTGACCAGGTGGTAACAAATTTTGTATACAAAACCCCAACATACCCACTATAATTGTATTCTTACAAATACTCAATACGGTTATTCGCATGGAAAGATATGTAAGGTTTTGTAAAACAGTTCACAAAAAGGTTTACAAAAAGAGGATAAACTCACAAAAAGGTTTATACAAAAAGAAGGATTACTCACATTGCTGTCTTAGGCTTTTCGTAAGGGTTTCCTGAATATAATCTATAATTTATACAAATGTACATTGATTAGTATCATAACCCTTTGAAAATATTAATAATACCCTCCCCGAGACAGCATTCCAACAACTACGTCGGGCAGAACCACGACAGTTGTTACGGAACCCTAAATCAATCGGGCAGCGTAACTATTACGAAACTGGGGTTATAATACTTACAACGGAGCAGAACCTCGCTAATTAGGGGGTATAATACCCGAGTATTATGTCTCTACTACAGAATTTCGAGATTGAAAGAAAGAAGTGAGCGACGGAAAGTGAAAACTGATGCCTGCTATTTATAGTTGTGTAATCTGACTTTTAGGCGACCCGCGTAAGGTAAGGTAAGGCTAAGCCTTACGCGGCCCGCGTCAACACGCGGTCAACTTATATCTTAGCCCGGTCACCAAGTAGACTCGACACGATATCGACACGTGTCAGCTCAGGGCTGCGCCACCTATTGGAACACGCGCGGCCCGCGTAAGCTTGAGGTGGGATCCTTCGCGGCCCGCCTCAACTTATATTTCACATTTTATATTTTATTTTATATATTATAACACATTTCGGGCTCGATTTTCACACACGGGGTGTATTATAAGACACATTGGGACATTCTAAAATATATGAGAGTGTCAGACATATTATGAGGGTGTTGGTTTTATCGAGGGTTGTTACATTCTCCCCACCTTGTTTTAGTGCTCGTCCTCGAGATCTACTGGAATAAGTGCGGATATTTTCTTTTCATTTCAGACTCGAGTTCCCATGTATACTCAGATCCTCTTTTGGAATCCCA
Source organism: Helianthus tuberosus (assembly GCA_030545235.1). Taxonomy (NCBI): domain Eukaryota; kingdom Viridiplantae; phylum Streptophyta; class Magnoliopsida; order Asterales; family Asteraceae; genus Helianthus; species Helianthus tuberosus. The sequence goes on along the minus strand of CM060351.1, from coordinate 201,912,642 downwards.
CTTCACTTTGACTAGAACTAGTCTCTTATGCTTGAGATTCTTGATTTTCCTGTCTTCAATCTGTAGAGGTCTTTCTACAAACTTGAGTTGTTCATTTACCTCTATATCCTTAAGAGGTACTATTAGTGATTCATCAGCTAAACACTTTTTAAGATTAGATACATGAAACACATCATGTATTCCTGCCATTTCCTCTGGCAGTTGTAGCTGATAGGCTACAGGTCCTATTCTTCTAATAATCTTAAAAGGTCCAATATACCTGGGACTTAGCTTTCCCCATTTGATGAATCTTACCACTCCTTTCCAAGGAGAGACTTTCAATAAGACTTTATCTCCTACTTGAAACTCCAATGGCTTGCGTCGGTTATTAGCATAACTCTTTTGTCTATCACGTGCTGCTTTCAGTCGTTCCTTGACTTGAATAATCTTGTCAGTTGTTTCCTGCACTATCTCAGGTCTAGATAGTTGTTGTTCCCCAATTTCTGCCCAACAGAGTGGGGTTCGACACTTTCGTCCATAAAGTGCTTCTAATGGTGCAGCATTTATACTTGTGTGATAGCTATTATTATAAGAAAATTCTATTAAAGGTAAGTGATCGTCCCAATTACCTCCGAAATCAATTACACAAGCTCTAAGCATGTCCTCCATTGTCTAAATTGTTCTTTCACTCTGTCCATCCGTTTGTGGGTGATAAGCCGTACTTAGCTTTAACTTGGTTCCCATTGCCTTTTGGAAACTGGACCAAAAATGAGAGGTAAATCGACTATCTCTATCATAAACAATTGATAAAGGAATGCCATGTAAAGAAACAATTTCATTTACATATAATTTAGCTAATTGATCCATACTAAAAGTTTCTCTCATTGGTAGAAAATGAGCTGACTTGGTTAGCCTATCTCCGATCACCCAGATTGTATCATTTCCTTTCTTAGTTTTGGGTAATTTAGTAACAAAATCAATTGTTATTAATTCCCATTTCCACACTGGCATTTCTAACTGCTGTAACAAACCTGAGGGTTTCTGGTGTTCAGCTTTAACTTGTGAACAAGTTAAACATTTAGAAACATAGGTTGCTATATCCTTTTTCATTCCTATCCACCAGAAATTTTTCCTTAAATCCTGATACATTTTATCACTTCCTGGATGCATTGTATATTTAGACTTATGGGCTTCTTCTAATATATAATTACGTAAATTTCCTAATTTAGGTATCCACATTCTCTTTTTATGAAATCTCCAAATTCCATCTATTCCTTGTTCCAATTCTTTTAGCATACCTTTTAATTTTTCAGAATCATCCTTGATTACTGATTCTTGCGCTTCTCTTATCTGATTATTTAAATCTACTTGCAGATTTAATTTAAGAGAACGTACCCTTTTTGTCTTTTCATGATACTTTCGGCTTAAAGCATCTGCCACTACATTTGCTTTTCCTTCATGATATTGGATATCACAATCATAATCACTAAGAAATTCCATCCAGCGTCTTTGTCTCATATTCAACTCTTTCTGCCCGAAAACATACCTTAAACTTTTGTGATCAGTAAATATGGTAAACTTACTTCCATAAAGGTAATGTCTCCAAATCTTCAAAGCAAAAATTATTGCTCCTAATTCTAGATCATGGGTCGAATAATTCTCTTCATGATTCTTAAGTTGTCTAGATGCATAAGCTATAACCTTTTGGCGTTGCATCAACACACATCCGTAACCTAATTTAGAAGCATCACAGTAGACTACAAAGTCTTCAGTTCCTTCTGGTAATGCTAATATAGGTGTATGGGTTAATCTTTGCTTAAGAATTCTAAACGCTTCTTCTTGTTTTACTCCCCATTCAAACTTAACAGATTTAAAGGTTAACTTAGTTAAGGGAATGGCTATTCTAGAGAAATCTTGAATAAATCTTCTATAATAACCGGCCAATCCTAAGAAACTTCTAACCTCAGTTGATGATTCAGGGGTTTTCCATTTAGTAATTGCCTCAATCTTTGTTGGATCTACATGCATTCCTTCATGGTTGACTAGGTGTCCAAGGAATTGTACATGTTCTAACCAAAATTCGCACTTAGAGAATTTAGCATAAAGTTTTTCCTTTTTTAATAAACTTAAAAGTGCGTGCAAATGTTTTGCATGATCCTCTTTACTTTTGGAATAAATTAGAATATCATCTATAAATACAATTACGAATTTATCCAAATATGACTTACATATTCGGTTCATCATGTCCATAAATGCAGCTGGGGCATTGGTTAAATCAAATGGCATGACAGTAAATTCATAATGACCATACCTTGTTCTAAAAGCGGTCTTAGGAATGTCCTCTTCCTTTACCTTAAATTGATGATATCCGGACCTTAAATCGATTTTAGAGAAAAATCGAGCTCCTTGCAGTTGATCAAACAGATCATCGATTCTCGGTAATGGGTACCGATTCTTAATCGCAATCTTGTTTAATTCACGGTAGTCAATGCACATACGCATTGATCCGTCCTTCTTTTTAACAAACAGTATCGGCGCTCCCCATGGTGATGAACTTGGCTGTATGAATCCTTTTTCCAATAATTCATCTAATTGTTTCTTTAGTTCTTGCATTTCAGCAGGTGCCAAACGATAAGGTGCTTTGGCGATTGGTGATGTTCCTGGTATTAAATGGATTCTGAACTCAACTTCTCTATCTGGAGGTTGCCCTGGCAATTCCTCTCGAAATACATCTGAAAACTGAGATACTACTGGAATATCTTTTAAATCTTTTCCTTTAGTGTTAGTGATTATAGAAATCAAATACACTATAGAACCTTTTCTTATAAAACTTGCAGTTTTCATCACAGAGATGAATTTTGTGGTCCTAGAGGGTTTATCTCCTTTAATTGTGATCATTTTTCCTTTTGGTGAATTTACTTGAATTACCTTTTGATCACATAAGATACTGGCATTATTGGCTATTAACCAATCCATTCCTAATACAACATCAAATCCTGCTAGAATTGTGATCATTTTTCCTTTTGGTGAATTTACTTGAATTACCTTTTGATCACATAAGATACTGGCATTATTGGCTATTAACCAATCCATTCCTAATACAACATCAAATCCTGCTAGATTCATGGGATAAAGATTTGCAATAAATTTCTGATTTGAAATTTCTATACTTGCTCCCTGCAAGATTTCAGAAATTCTAACAGTTTTTCCATTAGCTGTCTCTACTAAGCATTCTAGAGGTAGTTTAGTTAATGACTGATTTAAAATTTTGCAAAACGGTGTATTAATAAAACTTTGGTTTGCACCAGAGTCAAATAATATTTTAGCAAAAATATCATTAACTAAAAACGTACCAGCTATGACATCTGGAATCATCCTGGCTTCATCTGCAGTCAGCACAAATGCTCTAGCATTTTTAGTGTTCTTGTTGTTCGTGGCTGGAGCCAGTTTTGGACAGTTTGGCTTGATATGACCTTTTTCTCCACAGTTGAAGCACAATCTATTACTGGACTTCCTCCTGCAGTTTTCTTCCTTATGTCCTGGTGCTTTGCAGAAATTGCAGTGAGTGGAGCATTTTCCAGAATGCTTCTTTTTGCAGATCCTGCAATACGGTGCAGAGGTAGAACCTACATTCCTACGGTTGAAATTCCCAGAACGGAATTCTTGGGTATGCCTTTGAGTCAAGTTTCTCCTCTGATCTTCTTCTCTAGTACGAACTAGTTCATCAGTCAAGGTATTAGCTAGTTCTACGGCTTCTTCTATGGTTTGAGGTCTAGCTGCCTTGACTACGTGTCTTATCTCTCTAATTAATCCCCAAATATAACGGGAGATTAACACTGGTTCTGGTGAAGCAAGAGTTGGCACTATGCTAGCATATTCGAAGAATATTTTAGTGTATCCCTTACTATCTACACCAGTCATCCTAAGGTTTAGGAATCTGTTTGTTATCTGTTCCTTCTCATTAGGTGGGCAGAATTTCCTTTCTACCTTGTCCTTAAATTCTTCCCATTCCAGACTGTAAGTTCTATCACTTCCTCTTGTTTGGAGGATAGTGTTCCACCATTCTAGCGCTGCATTCTTAAACAGATTAGAAGCAAACAGTATTTTGTCTTCTTCAGCACACTTGCTTATTCTTAAGACTGCCTCAGTCTTTTCTATCCAACGTAAGGTTGCAATGGCCTCTTCATTGCCCGAGAATTCCATTGGTTTGCATGACCAGAATTCTTTATAGGAACAACCATAAGGCATGGTTCTTCTTCTTTTGGGAATAGGCAATTGAAGTATTGGTCCATTGTTCACGCTGTTTTCTGGTTCACTTGGTCGCTTACTGCCATGTTTACTCTTATTATCAGCATCTTTAACAGTTTGAAGTATAAATGGCATTGCATCTATAATTCCCTGTGCCACTATGTGTTGAATAGCACTATTATCCACTTGGTTTCCATTGTTGTTATTCAGATTCTCATTATTCAGATTATCATTGTTCTGAATATTATCATTCTGGATTTCCGGGTTATTATCCAGATTTACTTGATTTCCTTCGTCGGCCATCTGAATTTTAAACAATTACCCCATATTAATATCACAATTAATATCTTAATATAGTTAATCCCATGACACGCATTTTTGGGAAAAACGTCGATCATTGCGACTATACTTTTTTCATATACTATTATGCGTCTATTACACACTAGTACTGAAATAAAATTACAATACCAACAGAAATAAAATCACACTAATAGTAATATGCATCCGTACACATATATTTTATTTTATTTTATTTTATTATATTATTACTACTACTACTACTACCGTTTCACCATCTTATTCATGGATATGGATTCATCCAAAAATCCATATTGCGCTCATCGTATTTCCATTCGAGACGCTCTCCCACCTGACGCATTCTCTCACTGCTTTCTAAGATTTCCTCCCCAAAAGTCCTAAGCTCTTGGACGTTTTCTGCACTCATTGGGGGTGCAGGTTCTCGGACTGGGTTTGGAATCTGGGGTGCCTGTTCCTGATATGGGGGTGTAGGTGCCTGAAATTGGTAAGGATCCTCTAATATTTCTCTAATATAATCATCTTGGTAATAGGGATCTAAAGGGTCCATACCTGGGTAAGCTTCTATGTTTCGTATGGGTGGATAATCCTGGATAGGATATCGTTGCACAAAATCCCTATTGTCGTCCCACCAGGGGTCGTAATTTGGGTCTAGAGGGTTGGGTGCAGGTACCCTTGGAATTTCATCTGGGTTAAAATCATGCATCTCCACTTGGTTTTCCTGATTTTCTATCTCCATAGGTTGTTCTGGGTTTTGTGGTTGTGGGGCTACTAGTTGTTCCAGACTTAGGTCAGCAGCAGTCGTAGCTAAGATATGGAAATTAGCTAGGCTTCTATTTAGCATATCTTGAGTATAGGTATCTGACTCTCGCTTAGCAGCTGCTAACACTCTTTGCTGTTGCAATTTTCGCATTCTCTTCCTACGAGCAAAAGCTTCTTTACTGAACCATCCTCGTTTCTTATTAGGAAATGGTTCTTCAGATTGAGCTCTAAAGGCAAATATTCCATCCTCCTGATCAGCAACGTACCCCGAAAGGGCAGGCTGTGATGAGGTACCTTCACTCTTAGGGGAATCAGATAACTGACGATTCAGATCTGAGGGTCCTTGATCACTCATACTGAAAACTAACAAATAGTCAAATAACACATAACAAATAAATACAGTTATGCATATATTTCCGTAATTTATTTCCTAACACAAAATTTAAAATTTAAGTGTCAGCAGGACACTTCTTTGGCTCAGACCAGTGGCTAGGCTCTGATACCACCTTCTGTCGCAACCCCCGATCCCTGTTTACCGGGAACGGGCGGACGCGATCTCAGAGTTTTGGTGGTATCAGGGTTATTTAATCTTGCAGCGGAATTTTTCATCAGGACCGTAGTTAGGAAATGTTTATCAGAGTAAAACCATCATATTTCATATTAATAATAACATGGGCAAAACCCAAGTTTCTTATTACAATACAGTTATAGGGATAAACCCTATTTTATTGAATTTAAAACATCGTTTATTAGGTAACTTTTATAGCCACATTATCCCCAAGCCTTTTGTGCTCTCCAGCTGGCTTTCTACTAATTGGCTGTCACATTGGGTTACCTGAAACACGTTTTAAAAACATTTGTCAGTCGGAAATACTGGTGAGTGAATCCCAGTTTAATCAAGTTAAAATAAAAAGTCACAGTGTACGATATTGAGGGCACATCTGCAATTACATTTGTTTCCAAGATATAACAATTAACATCAGTGGTACTGTCATACTCAACTTGTGGAAATGTTACTCCTTGACCAGGTGGTAACAAATTTTGTATACAAAACCCCAACATACCCACTATAATTGTATTCTTACAAATACTCAATACGGTTATTCGCATGGAAAGATATGTAAGGTTTTGTAAAACAGTTCACAAAAAGGTTTACAAAAAGAGGATAAACTCACAAAAAGGTTTATACAAAAAGAAGGATTACTCACATTGCTGTCTTAGGCTTTTCGTAAGGGTTTCCTGAATATAATCTATAATTTATACAAATGTACATTGATTAGTATCATAACCCTTTGAAAATATTAATAATACCCTCCCCGAGACGGCATTCCAACAACTACGTCGGGCAGAACCACGACAGTTGTTACGGAACCCTAAATCAATCGGGCAGCGTAACTATTACAAAACTGGGGTTATAATACTTACAACGGAGCAGAACCTCGCTAATTAGGGGGTATAATACCCGAGTATTATGTCTCTACTACAGAATTTCGAGATTGAAAGAAAGAAGTGAGCGACAGAAAGTGAAAACTGATGCCTGCTATTTATAGTTGTGCAATCTGACTTTTAGGCGACCCGCGTAAGGTAAGGCTAAGCCTTACGCGGCCCGCGTCAACACGCGGTCAACTTATATCTTAGCCCGGTCACCAAGTAGACTCGACACGATATCGACACGTGTCAGCTCAGGGCTGCGCCACCTATTGGAACACGCGCGGCCCGCGTAAGCTTGAGGTGGGATCCTTCGCGGCCCGCGTCAACTTATATTTCACATTTTATATTTTATTTTATATATTATAACACATTTCGGGCTCGGTTTTCACACACGGGGTGTATTATAAGACACATTGGGACATTCTAAAATATATGAGAATGTCAGACATATTATGAGGGTGTTGGTTTTACCGAGGGTTGTTACATATTGTAATTGATAAGCAAAAATTAAAATACATAAATTTAATATAATCGTATTTCAATATAGGTGAAAAAAAATATTCTAAATCATATATTTTATGCCAGGATCATAACCCATTCAATCATCCAAATCAAACTATTATCCAAGAAAATCAAAATTTCATAAGAATATCAACAGAATCTATCAACTAAAACACACTATGAACCCAAAAATCTATATTTCCAAACACATGCAATACATATAATCCATTTTAAATATACATAACATACTAAACTTTCAACTCAACAAATACCTAAACTCTGATTTCACGTCTATGTAGTCATTAATCGGAGGAAAGAAACATCCGATGAGTTATTTGTATTACTAAAGACAAGTTAAGTTGGTAAATCAAAATAAAAATCGTCGTAGAAGTGATCGGAGATTTAGTAGGAAAAGCTACCTTTACCAAATCTTCAACCGCCGTTCGAAGAGTTATTGAACAATGTGAATGAAGGTGAGCTCATTTTACAGGTTAGTATGGATGATATGATGGTATAATGGTGATAGATATTTTAATATTTAACTATTGATTTTTTATTTTAAATCAGTTAAATGATTATTACAGATTTACTTTTATATTTTTTCTTTGCCTTGACTTCAATAATTTACAAATTACATTAATTATTTGGTAAATATTATAGAACTCTAGTATTTGATAAATTGATTTCAAACAATTACATATATTATAGAACAGATTATAATAACCAAAAACCATTAATTTGAATTGGATCGAACCAGGCCCATACAAAATCTTATTAAAGCCTCATTTGTGTTCCTTTAATATAAATTAGATTTCTAACCTATGTACTATCCATTTTGTAAAGGTTTCAAAGTATTAATACAATGGTTTATTTGTCATTTGATATGGTACTGTTTGAGATTTTAACAAGGCTAAATGCTAGATCAATTGATCGCTATAAATGCGTATCCAGAGAATGGCGTGACGGTCTATCATCATATGAGTTTCTTCTTCTTCATTCTACTTATGTTGAAAATTATCTGGTAAGATCTTATCTTATAGTATTTGTAGTATATTCGTTATGATTATACAAATTTTCTTCATACTAATGTCATATTTTAAACATTTATGTCCTCAGGATTATCTTCGAGACGAAGGCTTCTATGTCGTTAATGAGCATTATGCAGAATTTTGGCCTCCTGAACAACTTCAGAAATATGACTTTTTAGATGAGAATTAGTAGTTCCGTGCTTTTAAATTGTGTGTTTTTGTTTTGGATGAGTCAGTGATTGTTTTTATTTTGAATAATAATATAAGCTTTATTTTTTTATTTAAACCATTTATTAACAATTTTCGATTTATAATATTGAAATATAAATGACATTGTCTTAATAAATGTCATATATTTTTTGATATACTATTTTAGTAGTATATAAGTTGAAAATCATTTAAAGTTTATGTATATGTTCAAAGTATCTAATATCTAATTATCTAATTAACATTACCAAATTTAGAAATGAACTAAATTGTCAACAAATTTAACATCCACATGTGAATATGTTAAATTTTATTGTTATAACGTTTTTAAAAAGAAATTTAAACCTATATTCTAATTATCTAATTAAGAATACCAAATTTAGAAATGAACTAATGAACTATCGATTGTATAAGTATTGAAAGTAACTTTTCAAATTTTTTTAATTGTAGACCTATATTCTAATAATTAACAAACTGTAATTCAACATTTATATATACTCAATAATTTTTAACTCCAATTTAATAACTTCCTTATATATTTAAAATTCCGAAATTTACATTTTATATTAACTTAATTGACGGCCAAATTTACATTTTATATTATTCGTAAAATCTAATCATATATTTAAATAATAATAATGTGATCCTGTAATTAATTGACATTCACTTTTTCTAAATATAGTCCACGTTTATTTTAATGCTCAATAGGTTGTTTAACCTTTATTGTATAATTTATTTAAAATATTTAATTGGTGGGTTTATTATTTTTTCAATGATTCCTTGAAGGCATAATACAAATGTTATTGTTCAATCCAAAAAAACATAAAAACTGAAATTATTATTCAAACAAAGGAAACACTTATTATTCCAAACAAATAACCCATAACTCAAATGTTCCAAAAGAGTAATTGTCTTTATCACCAATGTTGCCTATGTAGAACATACGTTTTGAAATAGAGGTAGGCAATGTAGCATCAACATCATTCACTTCACTAACAGTGCGTTTGCCATTTTCATTCTTCTGCACATCATCACTGATGTTCGATTGATTCTTAGTCGTGTTATCTTCGTTCATTTCCTCGTATTCTTCTATTCTTTTGCGATACATTTCAGGAGGAAAAAATTCTTTATAAAATACTTTATACAGCGACGGGGTATCCTCCCAGAGAGTTTCATGCGTTCATAAAGGGTAAATATTTTTGAATTAATAAGAACAATGTTCATAAAAAGTATTTTAAATTGAATATAAGTAAAACACAACAATAATATATTACCAGATAATCTTCAGCATAGTTAAGGTGTAGCCACACAAACTCCCATGACGATAGCCCGTCACGCCATTCTCTACATACACATTTGTAATGATCAATGGATCTAGCATTGAGCCTCATTAAAATCTCAAATAGTAGAATATCAAAAGGAAGAGAAACCATTATGTAAAAAACTTGAAACCTATAATTCAATATGCTATGTAGATTATTTATATATAAGATCAAATTGGGCCTAATTGAAGAAACATAAAAAACCCAATTCAAAATGAAATATGGTAATTCTTTTATAAATGTTAATGTGGATTCTGTATATATTTTGTATTTATAATTCAAAACTGAATTAAGTCATTATAAGTTAGTCAACCGTAACATTGGTTTATTAATGGAATTTTGATTTCATTTTTATGAATTGATTTTTTAATTAATCAATTCTCTAACTAATCGGCCATCTATTAATTAATAATTCAATAATTCGAAAAATATGTTTTGTAAAAGTCACTGAAATATTGGTTCTAAATTAAAGACTACAACTAACGTTATGTTTGCAATCGACTTATTCATAATTAAATAATTCAAAATATAAAAATCATATCTTTATATTATTGCTAAGATATAGATGGTTCAACATTTTTAAAAAGTGGAATATTTGCAATAACTTTGAACAAATATTTTAATGGATTAATTGATTCTATTGAATAGTAATCACCATTACAATCGATTGATATGGTCTAAATTGAATTTATGTTTCAAGCCCATTTTCATTTTACTTATATAAATTAGGTTATTAATCTATATGTTATACTCAGTAATACATTATATGTTTCATTTGTTCATACAATGCTTTATATTCTTTTTGAAATGCTAATCTTTGAGATTTTAACCAACCTAAATGCATTCATCGCTTCAAATGTGCATCCAGCATCCAGAGAATGGCGAGACGGGCTATCATCCTTTCATCTTGGTCTGAATCATTCTACATACGTAGAAAATTATCTGGTAATATTTTGAAAATTATATGGTAATTGTTACCATTGTTAAATTGCATTGTTTGCATATATTATTATATACGATTCACATTGAATCATTGTATATATATCCTCACAAATTTTATAAAAAAAAAACCCAAGTAATAAAATTAATAAAATATTAATATCCTTAAAATAAAGCGACCCGTGGGTACCTTATAACCTAGTATTATATACATGAAATTAAGTACCACTACTTACATACAGAATTATTTAAAGTGAAACAAAGCTATCATCACTTTGGTGGGATGATAGAGGCTTTGTGTCTCTTGGAGAGTGCCGAGAGGGTTAAACAGAAAAAAAAAAAAAAAAAAAAAGGTTTGGCTTCCGCAAACCGCAAAGAATCCTTTGAAAAACGAATTCCTGGAAAGAAACATAACATCCACAGTTAGTTAAAAAATTAGTAAAAACGCAGGGATAACAGTAAAATTGTATACTGAAAACATCCTCGATAACATGTATAACTAGAGGCATCCGGACACAAAAAAAGAAATAACACCACATATGGAATGAAACGTTTCTTCAAATAGATTTAATGTTGTAAAACTCGGACGTGGAGTCAGGAATCTTGGTTCTTCATAGTGATTTTAACCAACTCGGTAACTACTAACTAGTAATGAGACTCGGTCAAACGCAGGCATAACTCAGCCAGACTCGGGCATGGCTTGGCGGAATCGTCAACTCGGTCAAAGTTTAGATCGAGCATGACACGGCGGAATAGGGAGGACTTGGTCCAATTCCGGCATTACCTTATTTACCATGTCCGAGTTGAACAACTAGGAAGCGCATCGCGACTTCTACAACATTGAATAGAACTCATGAGACTTATAATAACATAACATCAAAAATAACACCACACCGGTTTGGTTTGTTTTTTTCCCTAAAATTTTCATCAAAACAAGTCGAATCGGACCATGAACACCCCTAATAAAATTGAAGCGGATTATGATGGTTATGTTGTAAAAATAGTAATAGTATTAACAACTTTTATGAACCAAACGTCCCATAGTATAGTGATAACTAGTAGTGAAAGTATAACTACTCAAAAAGTGAACAACAAAAGAAGATAAAAACTTACCGTAAAAGTCTACTTGTTGTTTACGGCGGACATATAGTTAATGACGGTTTGAGCCACGCCTATAACAATTGGGAGGATTACAACGGTTAGAGATATGATTCTCCATGGAATGATGCGACAAGTCCTCCTCAACCAAGCTATCCCGTAACTATTGTAGTACTTATTCAACATTTTACATTGCTCTTCGTAAAAGGAATCTACAACTGTAATGTTTCTCAGAATGCTGTTGATGATATTAACAGCTTCTTCATTTGATCCCATATAGTTAACAAGGACTCCGGAGGCTACCAACTTGTCAACGTCTTCTTCGGTCCTCACTAGCATCTGCATGACATAGGTATATGATGTAATATACCGATGAGATGCACATGACTGCTCGAATACAACAAGATTACATAAAACCGGCCCAGTGTGATCATCAACCCGCAATACGGGGGTTTCAAGAACCGCCTTACCGAACGACTCATTCACGTTCATCCCCATCACCCATTGTAAACTTTTGTTAGGTATGAAGTTGACCCCAGCCTTGTGTAGAACTACAGCCGAATGGCTTATTGAGCTTCGGGAATCTGATATAATATTGTCAACCTGAGGCCTGTAACAGTGATGAAGAAGTCCAAGAATATGAGGAATATTATTAATGGAAATATTTTGGATGTTTATATCTGCTTCAAAGAGGTTGTTGCAAGATAGAACAGGACGGAGAAGTTCAACAAGGGACGCACTTGGGTTAATTTTCAATATAGTGCACTGAAATATTTCATCAAGAATAAAGAGCGGGATCTGGTTCTCAAGCAACATTAAGTCACGCACTATAGTTCGAACTAGCACCATGTTTCCCGAATGTGATTCACCATTAGGTTTCCAATGTCGTAGACAAAATTCAATTATGAAAAAAGAATCCATAATTACCATGTCGGTAGCTTCAGCATCATCACTGAAGTTCATCCAAACATAACAGGACTTGATTTTGGAAAGGCAAACGACCCAATAGCTTATTCGCATAACTTTCTTTCTGCCCTTCAAATGCTTGCAAATTCTCATCGGCTCTGTGGATAGGTCCGATTGCAACCATCTTAGGGTGAAAAGAACTTGGGCATAGATCCCGTACTGCATCAGGTGCCATGAAAATCGTCGCAGAAAAAATGTCAATAAGACTGTCACCTTTTTCGACACGACGAAGAAGACTTTGGCAGAGCTCAAGATCCGGATTTACGTTTCCAAGCTCCAAATCCCCTGCATCCATAGTAAATGTATTTCTTCTGCAATTATGACTGAGTTAGACCAAGGCAAAAGGGTAAGAGAGTTTGCATGCGTAATAATAGTAAATATTGTTGAAGATTCCTAAGAGCTAGCAATATCATAACTTTTTTAACCCATTGAAAGCACAACCTGCCATCAAGTGATCAGAGCATCACATTTCTTGAGGATGGGTTATCTCATTCCTATGGAGAAGGCAAATATGATATGTCACGCTATTCCTATTCTAGTCACTTTACTGTATTGACGAGAGCTTTGGATCTCTTAGATTTTAACCGGTAAAGCCTTTAGTAAAAAGTATAGATGATTTCCCATTATCTCTGAATTGGTTGGTGGGCTGCTATTAGCTCTGCCTAAGGCTTAACCCGTATCATCCCGTACCCATCCCTGTGCTACATAGTTCGCAGCCCACCAAACAATTCATAAACCCTTCGTGTTCGGATTAATGGTTTGGGTTGATATTTTTAATCCAATTAAACATATCGATATCAATTTTAACCTGCACCCATCAATCCACCAAACCACAACCTAAGATATAAAACCGTTAACAGCATCCAGCCAAACAATATATAAGTAACCTAAATTCAACAAATCCACATCAGTAACTAATATCAACTAACAGGTATATGATCTTAACAACTGCAATCAGATTAAGCTTTACATAATCGAAACTTACGTTAGAGTAACCAGACCTTCAAATCGTGACGCAGAACAGGGTTACCAGAGCTCTGATCGATCGGATGAGTGTTGAAGGCGCCGTGGAGAATGAGAGACGACATAAGGGAAGTGGGGACGCGTTTTCTCGGGCCCTCAAAAAAAAAAAAAAAAAAAAAAAAAAAAAAACTGAAGACTTTGAGGGCTGACATTTGACATTTCGAATGTCGGATACGTATATACAAGATTTGTACCTTTTGAAAAGGTGCATACAGTGTTTGATTGAATACGTACGGTACATACAAGATTTGATAAATTATTCGACCTTAATAAGACCCTCCTCACTTATTTTGTTTAGTAAGTCGCCATATCAAACTTTTATAAATGCATTTCCAACCCAATACATATTTTTATAAATGTACTAAAAGCATATTGTTATAAATATATTATTATTATTATGGTTATCAACTGTGACAACTGGCACAAAACCGGTAATTTCCGTACTATTTTATTAGTTATTTATTTTTGTAATTATGTGCTTAAACGTGAACATCATATGCTTACTTGCTTTACATATGAATTCATGCATGTTTTATACTTCAATTATCGCATTGTGCCCTACATTAAGCGTTGCGTTGAAACGACTAGTAAACTCACCAGTAAGACAGGCTGTGACAGCCATGGGCGGATCTTAGTAGAGTTGTGGCAGGGCCACGGCCCTGGCAAGTTTTTCAGCCGTAGTGCTAATTTTCCGCATTTCGATCGAAATTTTGTATATATACTATGTTCGGCCCTGGCAAGTTTTTCGGCCGTAGTGCTAATTCTAGTGCCCGTGTCTTTCGGCCCTGGCAGGTTCAACGGGCAAGATCCGCCACTGGTGACAGCACAGCCTCAGCATGCAGTTAAACGTTAGATTTAGGGCCTAGACGTATGTCTAGCATCAAAAAATACAATAGAACCCAAGTGTGGGAACTAAGGATAACATAAACAATTTCCGAAAGCTAAAACAAGCATTAAAAACGGTCCAAAACACATTTTAAATGCAGATTTCTACAGAAATCAGCATAATTCAGCAATAAAACAGCATTTTAACAATGAAATAACATGTAGAATTTATGTTTTAGTGTCTAGAATAACTTGTAAAGTGTCGGGAATGAAAACTTTCACAAAAGGTACTCCAAACCTTGTAAAACTGCACTATTTAGCACTTTAACGAACCGATAACCGAATGAATAACCGGACACTACCTAAAACATAAAAAAATAGACTAGAAGCATTGTTTTTATGATCTAAAGCTAGTAATGGTGATAAAACAATAAAAAAATCATAAGAACACATAAACATACATAATATCATCTTAAACCTCCTAACTTACACTTATAACCTTTAACTTCCAAAATTTACAATTTACCCCCCCCCCCCTTGTTGCAACCGGCCCCAAAGTGGCCCCCACTCCTCTCCATTAAACTATTAACAATGGTGCTCTAGATATGGGACATGAGATCCCTTGGGTAATTAAGTGTTGGAAGGTTGTTTTAAAAGACCATAAGATGAAGGAAACAAGATCATTTCATAACTTTCAAAACTTCATCTTCTCCTCTCTTCTCTCTACACCTTACGGCCAACAACACCCACACACACATCCTCATTTTCATTCATCTTACAACCATTCCAAGCTTATACAAAGGTGAAGGAAGGTGATCTAAGGAAGCTACAAGTGATAGAAGTTGAAGGACCTTCTTGTGGAGCTTTTAACCTCTCATCTTCATCTTCTTCTTGTTTGTGCCACTTCCCTAGCCACTAGAGCTAGTAGTAAGCCTTTTAAACACCATTTTACATCATGTTATAAGTATGTACAAGTCACACCATCAAAGAACCTAAACTTTAAAAGATTGTAACATGAAGATCTAAAATAATCTAAGTGAAATCAAGTTGTTTTGAAGTTGTTTGATGTATGTTATGAAGTTGTGAATGTTGAATCTTGTGTTTTTAGTTAGATCCATCATGTGAAAGCTTGTTAGAAGCTTAGATCTAACAAGTTTAAGCATGGATCTTGAATGGTTAAAGTTGAAGATAAACTTGAAAAGTCTTTATGTAAACATGAAAACTGGTTTTTAAAGTATGATTCTTATGATCTTGAAGTAATAAAGTTTATGGATGGTTAAGTTATGAAATTTAGCTTCATAAAAAGTTCATGAAAAAGTTTTCAAGAAGCTTATTTTTAAAAGAACCAAGTGTGTTAAGTGTAAAACTCAAAGACTACATGTTTTTACAAAATAATCAAGTTCATCTTAGGGTTTTACATCATAAGATTTGTGTATGTAACTTGTGATGTTGTTGGAAATTGATTTTTGGTGATGAAAAAAAAAATAAACATATATTTTGAAAACATGGGAAATCTCCATTTTTAGGGGAAACTATGTCAAAATTTTTATAAAATTTTGACACTTAGAAAAATATAAGTTTCGGTGAAACTTATTCCCCAAAAAATTCACCTAAAAATATTTACTAAGGTTTCCTAATTTTTATACAAAATTACAAGTCAAGAAATAAGGATTTCTTCAAGGTTAAAATCAATATTAAGTATGTATATTTTTAGGAAAAATATATATATGTAGTAATCACCAAATTTTGTGCTAAATATATATTATGTGTATTATATGTAGTAGTGTATTAGGAACTTGAAAAATACACTAAATACTCCCAAGGAGTATAAATACCAAAATATACACAAAAACATACAAGGAAATATTTACGAATATATATACAAGAATTACCCATGAAAAGGGGTATTTGGACAATAAACAAAATATATATTAACATAAATATATTCCTCAAAACATACGGACTTGGACAAATATTGGACATTTTTGGACATAAATATATATTTGGGCAAATATATATAATTACTATCAAGTAATGAGAATTATACAAAAATCGGGTAAATGACAAGAATAAATATATATATTTAACAAGCATAACAAATATATATATATATATATACACACACACACACACCAAACAAACCTTAAAAATATATTATTTTTAAGAAATATAAATCCGGAAAGTATTAAAAATCAAAGAATTGATTTTTGACAAATAATGTAAAATACACAAGTATTTACATAAAAATACAAGTATACTTCCCGAAGTATGCTTACACAAAAATAATATTGAAGATATTATTTAAAAAAATACTTATATTTAATTTTGAAAAATAATATAAGTAACATATTTGGACAAGTTAAAAATATAGATTATTTTTAACACTTATCGTTTGTCAAATACTACATAAACAAATATATATTTTTGGGAAGTAAAATATATATTTACAAGTGAACAATACCAATTCAAGTTACAATAACGCGACAAACGGGCGAGACCCGGCAAACAAGGGCACGGCCCTCACAAGTGATGAACTTACACAAAACAAATACTTAACTTAAGATGGTGACTTGTACCTTGTGTATTACAAGTCTAGTGATTAACATACATAGAACATATCTAGGTGACGACGCCTACAAAACAACCCCGATGAAGTTTACGACGTAGGATACGCAAAACTGTGAGTTCATGTCCCCACTTTTAAACTTTTTCTTGTTTTCAAAACTTGGGAAAAATACATGTATTATGGTATGTGGAAACAAAACTAAGGAATGACATATAGATCATGTGCGAATAGGGTGAACATAAGCACCATTAATCAACGTATGCATTTAGACCGGGGAGCGGAAGGTTAGATCTAATGGGTTTCAGGCAACCTCACTCTTGGCCTACTTCTACCAATGAGTGCTTTTGTGTCTCAGTCGATCTCGACAAAAATGCCTAGGTTTGGATGCTTCCTATGTCGTGACATATGTTAGTGGCCTTGCAAACCACTAGCGATCTCGAATTCCATACATTTACAGAACACAGTTACGAATACATTTTACAAATCACATACCATGTTTTTCATACAAGTATATTCAAACATTCTGTACAAAAACTGCATGAATTCACACCAACTTTTGTTGACGGTTTTCCAAAACTTACATGTATGTCAGGGAACTAAATGGATGTACATGCGGTCTCTTTGCTCAAGGATGTCGTTTATGTTTCAAGTTATTATGTTTCGATGCTCCGTTGCCACCTTTATAGGAAATGTTTGTTATATCCCGCCTCCTTGCGGAGATATAGCGATCAAAACCTTGATCTTTGTTTTGAAATGAAGTTGTAAACTTTCAAACAATTATCTAATGTTGTGATGTACACTTTAAACTTAACTTTTGTTTTTGGATGTTAAAACTATGAATGGCAAATTGGAGTTATTTTACATTCATGTAGTATGTTTACTTATCGTATGCAATGAGAACCTTTCAGATCACACCTTGTGCTTCCGCCTTAGAAAGGGGTGTAACAGATTGGTATCAGAGCTTCGATTGTAGTGAACCAGGATTCTTTCTCGAGTCTAGTCTACAATCCTTAGGATCTTCTCACGAAAACAATTTTTACAATAGTTTTCATTGCATAAAACATTCCGCGACATCCACTACATAAACATGTTTTTCAAAAACCAAGCAAGGACACTTACGTAACTTAGGGTATACCAAGGTAGCGCGTATATTCAACTAGGGACTACTTGCAACATTGTGTGTAACTATATATATATATGGCGTAACATTTCTTTACAAGCTATCATGTCTTCCTCCGTAAGTAATGGAATATATGACGAACGTGATCCCATAGAGCTCATCTCTGACAATGACGGGGTAAGGCAAGCTGAGGAAGTCTCCACCTTCGATACCGACTCCGTTCCTGATGAGGAATCCTGATTTCATGTCTGACGATGATGATCTAGATGACTCCAGCCTTCTACCCTTGCCTATTCACGACCAGCTCATCATTGGGCATCCCGATGGCGAGCACGTTGTAGAGCCTATTCATATCCCTGCTATTCCACTTGCTGCCATCCTTGCTGAGGATTGGCCGTTCATTGTTGATTTAGACGACGATGCTGAGGTTCCCGTGTTTGAGGTCGACCACCCTGATGAGGATCTTGGGAATGGAGAGGTCTTCGATATTGCTACGGTGGAGGTTGATCTATCTATGGTGGCGGTTGTCGATATCCCTTCTGATTCCGACCCTAAGGAGTCAGTTACTTCAACTGCACTTCGGACTGTTGACCTAGAGGCATATCCTGCTGATGATGTCTCCTCTACGGTCCCAACTACACCTACTCCTACTCCTACCCCTACACTCACTCACACCTCATATCCCCCTCAAACCACCCTAATCACTATTGTGTTATTGTTGGGAAGAACACGACACTAGAAGGAAGTATGATTCACACACGAGGGATAAATCCACCCCCACCGATGCCGAGGACTGCTGAAGAGTTGAACTCTTTTCTTGAGGAAAGGATTTTTGAAGCTATCGCCCAGTACGAGGCGAACCGTGCTGAGCACAGTGGCGACTCAGGAGGTACTGGTTGAAATGGTCATGGAGATTCATCTGGAGGAAACCCCAACCAAGGTAACATTAAGTTGATTTGCTACAATTTAATGAAACTTATAAATGCACATTGTTCCATTGTTTCATTGATTGCTCATTCATGAATCGGTTGTATAATTTCCAGGATGCACCTACAAGCAGTTTTTAGACTGCAAGCCACTGAATCATGATGGTACTGGAGGTGCAGTGGCTTTCGTGCGCTGGACGGAGAAAACTGATTCCACGATCCGAATGAGCAAGTGTACCGCAGATCAGTAGGTTACTTTCATTACTGGGTTTTTTGTTGATGAAGCTCTCACTTGGTGAAACTTACAAGTTCAGACTCTGGGTGATGGCGCAACTTATGGTATGTCATGGTATGACCTAAAAGAAAGAATGAGGGAGAAGTATTTCCCACGTGCCGAACTTCAGAAGTTAGAGACCGAGTTCTGGTACTTGTCTATGGTTGGTGCAGATATAGTCGGGTATACTTAAAGGTTCCATGATCTCTCGAGAGTAATCCCCTACCTTGTAACCCCTGAATTTAAGTGCATCGAGCGCTATATCTGGGGATTAGCTCCAGAGATTCGTAGCATGGTGACATCGGCAAATCCTGGAACCATTACTCAGCCTGTAACTCTGGCTGTCAGCCTTACTGAAGATGTTGTTCGTATGAAGAAGTTGTCATTGAAGGCTACCGAGAAAACTGAAACGCATGCTGAATCGTCTGGTGATAAAAAGAAGAAACATTCGAATCTGATTCAAGCGACCCGCAACAACAACAAAGGCTCCAACAATAAGAAACGTGACACTAACCCGCCTGAAGAGGCGAAAACATTTGCTGCAGCAAATGATACTGGAGCTAAGAGGTACCAGGGCACTCTACCCAAATGTAACTGATGCAAGTTTCACCACGTGGGAAATTGTCGCATTGGGAGATGCGAGAAATGGGAAAATCGGGTCATCGTACTGAAGATTGTTGGGGAAAAGGGATTGGAGGTCGTAATGGAAATGGAATGGAAATAGAAATGGAAATGGTGCTGGAAATGGAAACAGTAATCGTAATGACAACGGTACTGGTAATCGAAATGGAGATGGAAACGGGTGAAATCAAGGATGTTATGGTTGTGGTAGTAATGAACATTTCAAGAAAGATTTCCCGAAGGAAAACAACGCTCAAGCTCGAGCATTTGTCATAGGAGCAAGGAACGCCCGCGAAGACCCTAATATGGTCACTGGTACGTTTCTCGTTAACAATCACTTTGCATCCATACTATTTGACACTGGTGCCGATTTTAGTTTCATGTCTGTGGAATTTAAACGTATGCTTTGAGTTAAATCTAGTAGATTAGTGATCGATGTCGAAAGGTCGGTCAAAAACAAGTTTAAAAATTGGTCCTAAATACCTTTACTAGCAAGGGTAAGTAGGGTCGTCTCCACAGGGAATATGTGGTTAGTGTTGATTGTAGAAACCTAGGTTAACTAAAACTAAGAAAAACTATTGCTTTGATTGCGTTTTGAGATTTTTGATCGAGAACAATTAAGAAAGTTATCAATTTTAAAGAAAAGCAACCCCCTCCGGATTTCCGGTTCAATGATTCACCCAAACCTGTTTAATTAGATAGATACCAAAGGTCTTGTTAACGGCTTAGTTTGATTGATAATCAAAGACAAGTTTTTAATAATAACCTATGCAATTTAATTACCAAATCATAAGTGCCAAGAACCCACCCAATAACCAAACTACTCACGATGCAAGAAAACCGAATGCGAATGGTAAAAGATGAATAATTGCAACACTCACAATTCTTTTAAACAAAACTAAACCACAAGTATTCTTCAAGTTATGAAAAACAATCCAAAAAAAACTAAATAAACAAGGTTTGAGTTTCACATACATGAACCATCCACCCGGAGGTGGTCACAAAAGAATCTAGCCACTCATAGTCATGATTTGATCTTCTTGGTTGTCTTGGATGTTTGATTGCATGAAAGATTGATGAAAATTGAGGTTGGGAACTCCAAAATTCGTCCTTGGGAAGTGAAAAACGGCTAGGGTTAGTGAATATCTCTTTTAGGGTTGAAGATATCATAAAATAAAGTGAAATCCTGAATTTTCAAGTAACTATCTGCTGCCAGCGCAAGGTTGCGCCCCTCCTGGCACAAGGTTGCGCCCCTGACTTACCAGCACCTGTATTGCGCCCAAACTGACACCAGGTCGCGCCAAACTGGTTCCTTCTTGCGCCAAGTACTAGTTTCTCACCATTTTTCACATTTTTCAACTCCCAACTTGTGTGTAAGCTTCTAACCTTCATAAATCTTCCCGAAAACCTCCCGTTTAGCTTCAAAATCCATCCGTTAAGCTCTGGGCACCTACAAATAGAAACACACTCAAAGTAACCATGTTTTATGATAATAAACACTTAAATCCTTATATTTACACATGTTAAAACACGGTTATTTACCCTTCTATCACATCCCCACACTTCACATTTGCTTGTCCTCAAGCAAAGCTTTCTCACAACTATCCCACCAACATTAGCAATTACACTTCACTAATCATTACCAATTCTCGGTTCGGTCCAAAGTCATACCCCATTCACAGATCAGCATTAGATGTGTTAATTCAACAGGAAAACATGATACTACTTTTAAAACCGAATTTACCCAACTAAACATAACATGCTCCCGGTTTTTATTCTCATGCAACACACCCCTCACAAATTGTCACTCCCCTCGGTTTAATATCTGAACTAGTATGTAATGCACTAGTATTAATCACTCATCAACTGAATATGAAACTCTGTACTCATAAGCTTGTTTGACAATCACACCTCCACCGTACCACATAGACAATGCACATATCAAAAGGACTTACAGGTTTTGGGCTTAGGCTAAGGATAGGTAATTTTTCTTGATTTTTGTAAGTAGCTAATAAGAACAGAGGAATACCAAACCGTAACAATCTTTATTCATGCTAATCCTAATAACGAACAACTTTGGGTTATTTTCGACCCACAATTAAACACCACTAACATATATTTTTTCTCAGCCGCCTATATTGGTCATTTGACCCATTTACTTAGCTGAACTTTTCTCCTTTTTTTTTTTTTTTTTTTTTTTTTTTTTTTTTTTTTTTTGCAACAACTATATACATAGCTAAAAACATAGATTGTCGTTAACAGTTGA
The DNA here is from genome assembly GCA_030545235.1 of Helianthus tuberosus. Lineage (NCBI taxonomy): Eukaryota > Viridiplantae > Streptophyta > Magnoliopsida > Asterales > Asteraceae > Helianthus > Helianthus tuberosus. The sequence continues at coordinate 201,890,225 of CM060351.1, read as the reverse complement.
TAATAGACTGGTTCGGTTTAGGTAATAATTTGGGTTTAACAAACGAATAGGTATCAGGCTCAAATTTGGCTACTACGGGTAATTGTTAAACAAAAGTGTAAAGGATAAAGAATTCCTAATTTGCCTTTATCATCTATGTGCATAAATCAAGTTCACAGTCTCAGCATGTATCAAATCAGACAAGTTCTAAAACAGAGCAACATACAGCCTACTCTCAACAAATGAATATATATCAAATCATCTAACCATTCTAGTAGGCTCAAAATCTCACTAAAGTAGGGAATAGGGTTGCCGATGTGTGCATGCATTTATTACCAAGAGCTTGTCACCCCTAGTTAGGCAATTCTAAACATTTTCTGTAAAATACCTGCTGAAAACGGTTCATATTACTTCTCTATAGAATTAGACCATGACTACGGACCTAGACCAATAAGTTGGCGTTTGAAAAGTTGATGATTTACACTGAAAATGCAGCTTTCAAGCGCAATTAAGCCCGCTTAGAAACAAAAATTTTCAAAATTTTCATTTTTTTTTCCAAATTCGCTCAATGTTTGTGTGACTTTCAAACATTTCCCTCGGGTGTCCCCCATCCCCACACTTGGGATACATTGTCCCCAATGTATGCTTTTCAAAAAACTCTTTTATCAATAATGGGACGGGGTACCATTTGCGAACTGAAGATCTCAAAACATTTAACCCTCTATTCCAACCAAAATGTTACCATAATGTTCAAACATCCCATAGAACATCCCAATCCACCTCCCAACCGTCCCAACAGTTTTAAAGTAACAATCATAACATGCCAAGTAGAAGAAAGAGAAAAAACACATGGACCTGATCATGGATGCAACCCTGATCAGTGAGTGTTTAAAAAAAACACACACTACACATCAAACTCCTAGAAGCGTATCCTGTCCCATACAAACCATCTCATAATAGCCTCTCATCACTGCATCCATGCCATGCGGTTCCTGCGAACTCGATCCTTCACCCATCCGTTGCTGATTCTGCAAGATCATCAGCTTTTGAAACATCCTAGTCTCCTCCATCGCCTGAGACTGCCTATCAAACTGAATTCTCTTATATTCCTCCCATGTCCCAAAAACTGGGGGCCTAGCTCGCATCACCGTATCATACATATGAACATACCAAGGTGTCCCTAACATTTCCGGGGTGAACCCGGTCAAATACGGCTCTAACACTGCTGTCTGCGAAGCACCTTCACCTGCATTCACAACTCTCCTTGGTTCCAACTCAATCTCCAATGGAACACCCTCCTGAACTTTCGTACCAACCTGAACCGACATCTCCTCATCCTCTCCGTCCACTTCCACATCTGATCTCTGCCCCTCTACATACTTATTTGTCCCTTCTACAGTCAATCGATGTTTAGTCCTAGTCTTAAAATACTTCCACCTAGACGACTTAGTGAACATTTGCATATTAATTTTTGTTTGCTTCTTAACAAACCCCTTCACCCCCTTAGGAATGGCCCCTTGCTTTTTCAACAACAAAGATAACAATCTAGCATGAGGAATCATCATTCGTTGTTCTCTCTCCCTCGCTTCCCACACATTGTACATGATAAGGTGTTTGGCCGACAACTTTGGAACACCTGTCAATAAAGCTTCAAGAACCAACATTTCGGGAAAACGTACCTTACCCAAATCACTAGTGCGCGGCATAACATTGTAAGTTATAAACCGCACAAGAAACCTAGGCATAGGGCGTAAAAAATCTGTCTTCAAGGACCACTTTGTCAAATCAACCCCCCCGGGCAAATCAAATAAACTTCGAACTCTCGCTTTCCACTCTTCCGTCTTTGTCTCATCTGCCAACTCCGCCTCTTTAGGATATGTATATGGCCCCTTCAACGTAGCCTTAGTATCATACTTACTTATCCTCTTCATCTCGTCAAATGACAACACCACGTCCACCCCATTAACCTTTCCAATCAACCGAGTAGTGACCGGTGGATTATTTCCCTCGTCCTTTTCCAAACTAGCCATCCACTCTATAATTTCATCCATATAAATCTCGTCGCCCCCGGTAAACTGTAGAAAATCAAGCCAACCTAACTTCTTGAAACACTCTTCTATACCAAATGCATGAAAGTCCTTCAAAACTATAAACTTCTCACATAAAAATAATTCTTTCCTAGGTTGTGTACTTCGTTCTAGCTTCTTACGATACATACCCGCTCTATGTTGAATAGGATACCTAGATAATCTCTTCGACGCATCCCACTCCGGTATCCCATCCTCATCAAGCACTAACTCCACCTCATCATCATTCTCGTCTTCCTCTTCTACTTCTTCTTCCTCATCCGAAGCATCATATTCCGGATCCGAATCATCCGACTCCTCTACAACAAGAAGTTGTTTCTTTGCCTTCTTTGAAGCCCTTTTAGAAGGTTCCTCTTGGGCCTTCCCTTTCTTACTCTCTCGAACACGTGCCATTCCTACAATACACACAAACTTCCAACTATCAACTTCCCATAATCAACAAACAACATTATGCAAAATTCGGCCACTTGATTAATTATATTATCTTAGTTGTTTGAAAAGGAATTTAAATCTTAACAAGATACCAATTTCACTTAACCAAGACAATATAACTTTCAAACCATTTTAAGGCGTTTCCATCTTTCTACCTTTAAGCAAAACATCATCAAAAAGCCGAATTCAACATAATCCCAACCCTTTTTACTATCAAATTCACACAAGTGTGCCATCCCCACACTTGTTTCCAACAACAATCCTTTCCCCAAATCACCATTATGCATCAAGGTTTTATAAAAGAGTTTAAATTTTCAAGAAAATACCAATTACATAACCTAAATCACATTCACCATTTAACTAAAATTCATGAAGAACTCTCATTCAAAGCATTCGAATGGTGATTTTTTAACAGCCCCCACTTTCACAGAGGCATAACACTATTCAACACCAAACAAGTAAGTTATCCCCAAATCAATACTAATTAACTCATTATACATCAAAAACCCACCCACATTCAAACAATAAAGTTCAAAATCACATGGATATTCAACATAATCTGTAATAATCTAGCAAAAACGGGTGAAAACATACCTCAAGTGATGATTAAACAAGCACTAAACACCAAGGATGAAAGCTTGCAGAAACCCACCAAGAATCCCCAAATTTTCGGACCAAAAATGTCCAAAAATCTCAAAAACCGTGAAGAATTTCGAAATTCTATTCGGTTAGTCTTGTTCGTCTCGAAAAAACACACAATTTGGACCCAAGAACCGCTTGATTCCGTTAAGAATTGAGTGAGTTATGGTGCTTAGAAGTTCTAGGGTTTATGTGGGTTTTGTTAAGAAGATGACAATGGGTGAGGGGGAAATCATGACCTGTGTGTTTTGAATGAAAAGTATTAGGTCCTTAAATTGGAATCGGGTATGGATGTTGACCCGATAAATGGTTTGGGTGGGTTATGTGGTCACGTGACTTTGATAAAGGTGTGAGTGGGGCTTTTATTAAATGGATGATTGGGATTTAGATTAAATGGTGGTGGTGGGTATCACGTGTGGCTTAAGCTTATGTAGAGCTGGGTAATATAATTTAACGCAGCATGCGGTTCTTTTCAGCGCATTACAGCAGACTTTATGGGCCAGCGTAAGGTGGCGGCTTCATGGCGCAAGCTGGCGCCAGTCAGAGCTGGTGATATATATTTTTTCAAACGCAGCCAACGCTGCAACACCCCAAAAACTTTTTTTTTTTTTTTTAATTATAATTATAGAAACATATACAAACCATTTTTTTATACTTAAATATAAATATATACAAACGAGACGCGTGTGTTTTTACTCATCTATCCCCCCACTTACCCGCGCATTGTCCTCAATTGCGCTTAAACGTACCTGAGATTTCACTGAACATCCCTACACTTGGGTAATTTCATCCGTGGAGAACGATATCAAGTTATGACCTGTAAAAAATCACACGCAATGCAAAACGAAGCAAAACAAACAAAAATACACTACTCTACAACTTCGGGCTGCCTCCCGAAAGCGCTAAGTTTATGAGTCTTCAGCCGGACTTCATACCTGAACATGGTTATTCCTCGTCATGGACCAGAGTGCTTGACATAAAGCTCTCCGACTGTTTGCCTGGTCCATTAATGTCATTAGCTTCCATATACGGTTTCAACCGATGTCCATTCACCACTTGCCTCAGGTGGTCATCAAAGTCTTCAATCTCGATTTCTCCATAATTACCAATCCGCGTAATGAGATACGGGCCCATCCATTTGCTTTTCAGTTTCCCAGGAAACAACTTCAATCTAGAATTGAACAACCATACTTTCTGACCAACCTTGAACTTCTGTAGCCGCAACTTAGCATCGTGAACCTTTTTCGTCTTGTCCTTATAAGCAGACGCGCATTCGTATGCTTCATCCCTTAACTCTTCTAATTCCCCTAACACCAACTTCCTCGTTTTACCTGCATTTTCATAATCCATGTTAACTTGTTTAATAGCCCATAAAGCACGATGAGTAAGTTCAGCAGGTAAATGACATCCTTTTCCATAAACCAACCGATAAGGTGTGGTACCAATAGGCGTTTTGTAAGCCGTACGATACGCCCACAAGGCGTCATCCAGTTTAGTGGACCAATCCTTACGGTCGGCTCGTACGGTTTTCTGTAAAATTTCTTTAATTTGCCTATTCGATACCTCAACTTGCCCACTCGTTTGTGGGTGATATGGTGTTGCAATTCGGTGATCTACGCCATATTGTTTAAGAAGTTTGCCAAAATAAAAGTTTTTAAAATGTGATCCCCCATCACTTATGATCACACGGGGGATTCCAAATCGTGAAAATATGTTGCTTCGGACAAACTTGCATACAACTTTATGGTCATTCGTCTTAGTGGCGATTGCTTCAATCCATTTAGATACATAATCTACCGCCACCAAGATGTATAAATTGCCAAATGAATTCGGGAATGGGCCCATGAAATCGATTCCCCATACATCAAATATATCAACTATTAAAATCGGTTGCATGGGCATCTCACTCCGTTTTGAAATACTACCCATCCTTTGGCATTTTACACAATTCTTAGCAAATTCAAAAGCATCTTTAAATATGGTGGGCCAATAAAGTCCACATGATAAAACTTTGTGACCCGTCTTTTGACCACTAAAATGGCCACCACATGCAGAGGCATGTAACATCTCCAAAACACAAGGTATTTCTTCATCCGGGATGCATCTTCGGATGATCTGGTCTGCTCCAACTTTGAAAAGATCTGGCTCCTCCCAAATGTAATGCTTCGCTTTAGCTAAAAATTGTTGTTTTTTCTTCCGTGTCCAATGTTCTGGAACATTACCTGTAGCTGCATAATTTGCAAAGTCAGCAAACCAAGGTTCAGTTGAAATAGCTAATAAATGCTCATCTGGAAACGTTTCATTAATGTCGGCATCTGATTCATCAATTTCATGAATCACTCGAGATAAGTGGTCCGCTACCACATTCTCGCTTCCCTTCTTGTCACGGATTTCAAGGTCGAACTCCTGCAATAATAAAATCCATCTAATCAACCTTGGTTTAGCATCCTTCTTTTCCATGAGATACCTGACAGCACTATGATCAGAATAAATAATAACCTTGCTACCCCAAAGATAGGATCTAAACTTATCCAACGCATAAACAACCGCAAGCAACTCTTTCTCAGTAGTGGTGTAATTTAACTGAGCATCTGAAAGAGTCTTGCTTGCATAATAAATAGCTACGGGTTTCTTGTCAACCCGTTGTCCCAAAACCGCCCCAACCGCATAGTCACTCGCATCACACATGATTTCGAATGGGAGAGACCAGTCCGGTGATTGTAAAATTGGGGCTTCAATCAATTTTTGTTTTAAAGTATTAAACGCTTTTAAACATTTTTCATCAAAAACAAATGGAACATCTTTTAAAAGAAGGTTACATAGCGGTTTGGTGATAACTGAAAATCCTTTAATGAACCGTCTATAAAACCCGGCGTGTCCTAGAAAGGAACGAACGCCTTTAACATTAGTAGGTGGAGGTAAAGATGAAATTACTTTAATTTTAGCATGATCTACCTCAATCCCCTTACTTGAAATCACGTGTCCCAACACAACTCCCTCTTGAACCATAAAATGGCTCTTCTCCCAACTTAGTACCAAATTCGTTTCGACACATCTTTTTAAAACTCTTGTCAATTGATCTAAACATGACTCAAATGATGTACCGAATATGGAAAAATCATCCATAAAAATCTCCAAAGACTCCCCGACCATATCTGAGAAGATACTCATCATGCACCTTTGGAAGGTGGCCGGGGCATTACACAATCCAAATGGCATTCGCCTAAATGCGAAGGTGCCATATGGACATGTAAATGTGGTCTTTTGTTGATCATCTGGATGTATAGCTATTTGATTGTAACCTGAATACCCGTCTAGAAAACAATAAAACTTCTGACCTGCGAGTTTCTCTACAATCTGATCAACAAAAGGCAATGGAAAGTGATCTTTGGAAGTTGCAGCATTCAACTTCCTGTAATCTATGCAAATACGCCACCCGGTTACCGGCCGAGTGGCAATTTCTTCACCTGATTCACCTTTGATAATCTGAATTCCTGCCTTCTTTGGTACCGTCTGAGTCGGGCTTACCCAAGTGCTGTCAGAGATGGGGTAAACGATTCCCGCATCCAGCCACTTCAGAACTTCCTTCTTCACTACTTCCCGCATGTTCGGGTTCAATCTTCTTTGAGCATCCCTAGCTGGCTTGGCTCCGTCTTCAGTGATGATCTTGTGCATCACAATGGATGGGCTAATTCCCTTCAAATCTGCGATTGTCCATCCAATAGCCGCCCTATGTTCCATGAGAACTTCCATCAACGCCTTTTCTTGAGCTTCCGTCAAATTAGAAGCAATGATCACCGGAAGGGTGTCATTGTCTCCCACAAATGCATACTTCAAATGCTTCGGTAACTCCTTCAGTTCCAATTGAGGAGGTGATTCCAATGATGGCTTAAGGTGAGTGTCAATATGTTCGGGTAAACTTTCTACTTGGTGGGTCCAAGTGGGTTTTCCTTCCTTTATAGCCATTACCTCCAACTCTTTTTTCAGCTTTTCCAATTCTTCATGCATCTCAAAATCAACCCTGTCACAAATAGCACACGTCTCTGTGGTGCTTTCCTCATTAACATGAGGTTGGCACCCGTCAATAATGTCCGCCAAAAAGCATTCATCATTGACCAGAGAATGAGATGTATTGGAAAAGACATTTAAACGCACCTTCCTATTACCAAACGTCATGTCAACTGTCCCGTTTCTACAGTCTATTAAAGCATTTGCAGTTGCTAAAAACGGTCTACCAAGTATGACATTAGGTTGTTTAGTTTTGTCAATTGACACATAATCTAAAACCAAGAAATCAACTGGATAGTAAAAATCTTCAACCTTGACAATGACGTCATACACAATCCCCCGAGGTAGTTTTAAGGTCAAATCGGCCAACACCACGGTGGTGTCGGCTTTTTGTAAAGGTCCGAAATCATATTGGTCGTATAAACTACCCGGTAAGATACTAACACTTGCTCCCAAATCCAGTAATGCTCGACTCATCTTAAATTCACCCACTTGAATGGGAATCAAAGGAGCACCTGGATCTCGGAGTTTTGGAGGTAGGGCACCCGACAGAACGGCACTAACATTTTCTGTTAAATCAATTTTCTTTGGAAATTTGTTGTGTCGTTTTTGGGTGCAGAGATCCTTCAGATATTTAGCATAAGCCGGAACCTGTTTAATGGCTTCTAATAAGGGGATATTGATTTTCACTTGTTTAAAAATTTCCCAAACTTCTTCCTGTTGTGGGCCCCTTTTTCCTGTTTTGCCGGTTTTTGTTTCAGGATTTTCCAATGCCTTAGGAAACGGTATGGTATTACCCTCCACACCCTTTTCCTTTGGTTTGGACAAGTCATTCTCTATTACCCTATTGTTAGATTCTTGAAAAGTTATTTCTTTAGATTCCTTAGGGTTTACAGGTTCAGACTCAAGCTCATTATCCTCATTTTCATCCCAATCCTCCACCACACCATCAACAAATTGTGGTGGAGCGCCGACCTTATTATCATACACTTTACCAGAACGAAGTACACTTACCTGGTTTACACATGCATTCTTGGTAGCTGAACTGCTGCTCTGATGTTGTGGGTTGACCGTGGTGGTACTAGGCAGCTTTCCGGGGTCTCTTCTCAACTGGGCTATATCCTCTGCTAATTGCCCCAATTGCTTCTGCATTGCTACCGATGTCTTATCTCTAACCTCATTATCCTTCTGAATATCCTTCATAAATGACATGATTGCATCTAGCTTCGAATCACTCGAGTCGCCTCCACCACCTGAAGAATTACCTTGCTGGTTGCCTTGATTCCTCCAACTCCCTTGATAATTGCCTTGATTTTGCTGTTGGTTGTTGGCTTGAGGCCCTTGATTGTATTGGCCTCGATTCAGGTAACCTCCTTGTTGGTAATTTCCTTGCCGATTCTGATACTGTTGACCTCCTTGGTTGGGTACCTGAAAATTGGGGTTCAACTGATTAGTAGAATTACCGTAACTAAAATTGGGGTGGTTTCGCAAACCTGGATGATATGTATTCGATTTCATATCATATTGCTTTCGTTCACCATAGATTTGATTCACTTCATCGGTCTGACCACCCAACACAACACATTCTCCGACTTGATGCCCTAACTCTCCACACTCAGTACACACCGCAAACGTATTGGCGGTTTTAACTTCACCCCCTTTTCCAAGGTTCATTTGAGCTACCTGGCGCTCAAGTAATAAGTTTTGATGCCTCAACTTCTCGACCCGTTCCTCAGCTTCATAATCAACTGACTTTGCTGAACTAGATCTTGCCCTCCTGCTTGATTGTGCCTGTCTCTTAGAAGTAGCACTTTGTCTTTCCAAGTATGCCCAATCTGCAGCCTCTGTGTTTGTAAGAAACGTACCGTTACTAATGGCGATGAGATCTCTTACATCATCGGGAAGTAGCCCATCATAAAACGCCTTAATTAATTCCCATGTCTGAATTTCATGATGTGGGCATTTCCTAAGCAACTCCTTAAACCTTGTGAACGCCTCATGGAACGCCTCACCTGAATGTTGCTGGAAAGCTCTGATTGCATCCCGAGCTTCACTGGTTCTGTTCATTGTGTAATACTCCTCCAAAAATACCTGTTGCATCTCTTGCCAAGTGTAGATACTCCCCGGAGGTAATGTTGCGAACCATTGGCGTGCCTTGTCTTTCAGGGTAAATTGAAACAACATTAGCTTCACCTCATCCTTTGTGAAACCCGAACCTCCTATCGTTTGGCAAATTGAATCAAAACTTGCAATGTGCAAGTATGGCTCTTCGGTTCTTTTTCCATAAAATTCTGGCAAATGACCTAAGTATTGAGGCCTCACCTCGAAGGGTCGATTATTATTCCCCACCGGTGTAACTATAGCTGATGAGTTGGGTACTACAACGGGTCGACAATGACCTTCAACGCCTTGAATTGGTGCCCCTTGAACGACTTGTGGGACACCATCCACAAACTGAATCTGATCACCCCTAAACCGATTATTAGCTCTCCCCGCATTAAACTGCGGGACTCCATGTTGAACTTGATTTTGTGGAATCGGCCGATGGATGTGATTTCTTTGGTTGACCTGTTGTTGTACCGGGTGTCCTTGATTAACATTATACCCTTCGTCGTATCTGTAATCAGCATATCTCCCATCGTACTGGTTTTGATAATCATCATCTTCCCAACCGGATTCCCACGTGTGAACACTGCCTTCTCTTTGGTTGGGATCCACATCATACCCGTGTTGATGTTGTGGTTGGTTAAGACGAATAATTTCCCCATGTCGGAGATTTAGATTCCCAGGTTGGTTTTGTGGGCCTGGGTTGAATTGTGGAAATGGTTGTGGTGGTGGTTGATTCTGGTTTTGGTTATTGGGCTGGTTTTGATTTTGGTTTTGAGGGATTGGTGGATCTGGAATGGGTGGCATTGGTTCGTTCTGAGCTTGGTTTTGTGGTTCTTGATCAGCCATCTCGTTAGCTGCTTGTTCAAGGTCTTGAGCAACTGTTGATGACTGAGCTCTAGCTTTTACTGCTGAACGTAGAAGAACGAGATTCTGTCGAGCAGTCTTTTCGATTTCTGGATCAAACAAAAGCGGTGATGACTTCTTTGAAAACCTGGTATGCATGCAACACGAGAATCACCTGCACACAGACAAACAAGAAACCAAGCGTAATACGGCACGAAACAAATAAAAGACAAACAAAAGGAAATATTTTTGGATTTTTGGTTTTTCTAATTTTTAGGTTTTTTTTGATTTTTTTTTTAATAAAAACACTAATTAACACTAAGCGCACCGATTCCCCGGCAGCGGCGCCATTTTGATCGATGTCGAAAGGTCGGTCAAAAACAAGTTTAAAAATTGGTCCTAAATACCTTTACTAGCAAGGGTAAGTAGGGTCGTCTCCACAGGGAATATGTGGTTAGTGTTGATTGTAGAAACCTAGGTTAACTAAAACTAAGAAAAACTATTGCTTTGATTGCGTTTTGAGATTTTTGATCGAGAACAATTAAGAAAGTTATCAATTTTAAAGAAAAGCAACCCCCTCCGGATTTCCGGTTCAATGATTCACCCAAACCTGTTTAATTAGATAGATACCAAAGGTCTTGTTAACGGCTTAGTTTGATTGATAATCAAAGACAAGTTTTTAATAATAACCTATGCAATTTAATTACCAAATCATAAGTGCCAAGAACCCACCCAATAACCAAACTACTCACGATGCAAGAAAACCGAATGCGAATGGTAAAAGATGAATAATTGCAACACTCACAATTCTTTTAAACAAAACTAAACCACAAGTATTCTTCAAGTTATGAAAAACAATCCAAAAAAAACTAAATAAACAAGGTTTGAGTTTCACATACATGAACCATCCACCCGGAGGTGGTCACAAAAGAATCTAGCCACTCATAGTCATGATTTGATCTTCTTGGTTGTCTTGGATGTTTGATTGCATGAAAGATTGATGAAAATTGAGGTTGGGAACTCCAAAATTCGTCCTTGGGAAGTGAAAAACGGCTAGGGTTAGTGAATATCTCTTTTAGGGTTGAAGATATCATAAAATAAAGTGAAATCCTGAATTTTCAAGTAACTATCTGCTGCCAGCGCAAGGTTGCGCCCCTCCTGGCACAAGGTTGCGCCCCTGACTTACCAGCACCTGTATTGCGCCCAAACTGACACCAGGTCGCGCCAAACTGGTTCCTTCTTGCGCCAAGTACTAGTTTCTCACCATTTTTCACATTTTTCAACTCCCAACTTGTGTGTAAGCTTCTAACCTTCATAAATCTTCCCGAAAACCTCCCGTTTAGCTTCAAAATCCATCCGTTAAGCTCTGGGCACCTACAAATAGAAACACACTCAAAGTAACCATGTTTTATGATAATAAACACTTAAATCCTTATATTTACACATGTTAAAACACGGTTATTTACCCTTCTATCAATTAGATATTCCTTATTCCGTAGATTTAGCCGATGGCAAACTTGTTGAATCGAGCAAAGTTGTTAGAGGGTGTACATTGGAACTTGGTGAACGAAGATTTAGCATCGATCTTTTACCTGTCCAGTTGGGTAGCTTTGATGTTGTAGTCGGCATGGATTGGCTATCCAAGAATAGAGCCGAGGTCATTTGTCATGAGAAAGTCATTCGCATCCCTCTTGCGAATGATGAAATACTTATAGTACACGACCTTCATGCAGTTGATACGAGGACGCTGGGCCCCATAAGGCGGTGGATTATGACATCCCACATTGGTTATGAAGGCACAAAAATGCTTACGAAAAGGATGCGTAGCCTTCTTGGTGCACGTGGTAGAAAAGAAGGTCAAAGAATCAAAGCTTGAAAATATTCCTGTGGTAAAGGATTTCCATGAAGTCTTCCCCGAAGACTTGCCGGGATTACCTCTGCAAAGACAAGTCGAGTTCCATATTGACTTAGTCCCGGGAGCCGCTCCCGTAGCCAAGGCACCATATCGACTTGCGCCATTCGAAATGCAAGAATTATCCACACAACTCCAGGAGTTGTTGGATAAAGGATTCATAAGACCAAGCTTCTCGCCTTGGGGAGCTCCACTGTTGTTTGTAAAGAGAAATGATGGAACCTTGTGGATGTGCATTGATTATAGAGAGTTAAATAAGCTCACTGTTAAGAATCGGTATCCAATACCGAGGATTGACGACTTATTCGACCATTTGGAAGGACCGAGCTATTACTCCAAGATTGACCTTCGGTCTGGCTATCATCAATTGAGGATACTGGAGGAGAGCATACCCAAGACAGCGTTCAGGACTCGTTATGGGCACTACGAGTTTCTAGTTATGCCGTTTGGATTGACGAACACACTGGCAATGTTTATGGATTTGATGAATCGCGTATGCAAGCCATATCTCGATAAATTTGTGATAGTATTTATCGATGATATTCTGATCTATTCGCGAATGAAGGAAGAGCATGAGCAACATCTAAGAACCATTCTGGAACTGTTGAAGAAGGAGAAGCTTTACGCGAAGTTCTAAAATTGCGAATTTTGGATTTGCGAGGTACAGTTCCTTGGTCTTGTTGTGAATGAATGGTATCCATGTAGATCCGTCAAAGATTGAAGCGATCAAGAATTGGGAAGCCCCCAAAACTCCAATTGAAGTACGACAGTTTCTGGGATTGGCGGGCTATTACCAAAGATTTATTGAGAATTTTTCTAAGATTGCTCAACCGCTCACATCCCTTACACAAAAAGACAAGAAGTTTGACTGGGGAGACAAGTAGGAAGAAGCCTTCCAACTTCTCAAAGACAAGCTGTTTGATGCACCGATCTTATCGCTGCCCGAAGGTACTGATGATTTCATGGTATAATGCGATGCTTCGCGTCAAGGTTTGGGCTGCGTGCTCATGCAACGCCAAAAGGTCATCGCATATGCATCACGGCAGTTAAAGGTTCATGAGAAGAATTATACCACCCATGACCTGGAACTAGGCATGGTGGTATTTGCTTTGAAGATTTGGCGGCATTATCTGTATGGTACTCGGTGTACTATCTTCACAGACCACAAGAGCGTGCAACACATATTTAATCAAAAGGAATTAAATATGCGTCAGCGACAATGGGTTGAGTTGCTGAACGATTACGACTGTGAGATTAAGTACCACCCTGGAAAGGCAAATGTGGCAGCAGACGCCTTGAGTCGAAAGGAAAGAGTTAAAACCTTAAGGGTTCGAGCTTTGGAAATGACGATTATAACAAATCTCACTTCGCGCATTCATGATGCACAACAAGAAGCACTCAAGGAGGAAAATCTTAAAGTTGAATTTCTCCGAGGAATGGATAAACAACTGGTACCAAACGAAGAGGGAACCTTATACTTCATGGAACGCATTTGGGTGCCGCTCTTTGGCGGTGTTCGGGAGATAATCTTTGATGAAGCCCACAAGTCAAGCTACTTGATCCACCCAGGATCGGAAAAAATGTATCAAGACTTGAAAGAGTACTATTGATGGCCGAATCTCAAGAATGACGTTGCTGCTTACGTTGGAAAATGCCTAACATGCGCTAAGGTTAAGGCCAAGTATTAGAAACCATCAGGTCTATTGCAACAACCAGAAATACCCGTGTGGAAGTGAGAACAAATATCGATGGACTTTATAACTAAATTACCCAGGACCCCTAGAGGGCATGATATGATATGGGTAGTAGTCGATCGATTAACAAAGTCTACGCACTTCCTACCAATTTGGGAGAAAGATAGCACTGGAAAGCTTGCCGAGTTGTATCTTAAAGAGATTGTGGCACGTCATGGAGTGCCTATTTCTATCATTTCAGTCAGAGATGGACGTTTTGTATTAAGGATCTAGCAATCCTTTCAAGGGGCCTTTGGATCTCAATTAGATCTAAGCACGGCCTTCTATCCACAAACAGACGGCCAGAGCAAACGGACCATACAAACTCTTGAAGACATGCTTCACGCATGTGTAATGGATATAGGCGGCAGCTGGGATACTCACCTACCTTTGGTCGATTTTTCCTATAATAACAGCTATCATACTAGCATAAAATCCGCACCGTTCGAAGCTCTATATGGTCGCAAATGTCGCTCACCGTTGTGTTGGGCAGAAGCCGGAGATAGACAATTGATTGGTCCCGAACTTGTTCAAGAAACGACTGACAAAATCATTCAGATCCGAGACCATATCAAGGTGGCTCATGATCGACAAAAGAGCTACGCCGATCGAAGACGAAAACCTTTAGACTTCGAGATGGGAGACAAAGTTTTATTGAAAGTCTCACCTTGGAAGGGTGTAGTAAGGTTCGGGAAACGTGGAAAGTTGAATCCATGATACATTGGACCGTTCAAGATTTTAGAAAAGATTGGTACCGTACCATACAAACTGGAGTTACCGGAGGAAATAAATAGTGTACATGATACGTTCCATGTGTCAAACCTCAAAAAGAGTTATAACAACCCTCCTAAATTATTTCCGACACTCCTAAAATATTTAGAACGACTCTATACACCCTAAAACACACCCCGTATATGAGAAATAAGCCCGAAATACCTTAAAATTAATAAAAATCAAATAAAAACAATTATTTAAGTCTGTCGTGGGGCGCGACAGACTGTTCTTGATCCTTCGCGGGGCGCGATAGCCTGGCCACCAGGCCGCCCCCTGAGTCGCCACGTGTCCGACGCGTGTGGAAGCTAGCAAGTCAACTCAGCATCCCTATACGAGACACGTAGTCTCTCACGGGCCGTGTAAGCCTCCTCCTCATCTGTCGCGGGGTGCGACAGACCTCCTGTTCAGCCCTATATATAGAGAGCTCGAGCATTCAGTCCAAACCGCTCACAATTCAATTCTCTCTCAAAATTCTGAAGTAATAATAGTAATACCGGGTATTATACCCACTAAAATAGTGAAGCTCTGCCTCGATGTAAGTATCATAACCCCTGGTTACGTATTAGATACGCTGCCCGATTGATCTAGTGCTCCTTAACGATTGTCGAGGCTCTGCCCGACGTAGTCGTTGGAGTTCTGTCTCGGGTAGGGTATAACTAATGTAAATTGGGTTATTATACTAACGCGTGTGCATTGTTTAATTAATATATTATAACCATAATATCACTAAGGAAAAACCTAAAATAGCAATGTGAGTAATCTCCTTTTTGTGTAAACCATTTTTTGCAAACTGTTTTTACAAAACCTTAAATACTTTAAAATAATTAGCAATGATTGAGTCTTTGTAATTCTTCAATTACTGCCGGTATGTTGGGGTTTTGTATACAAAATATGGAACACGTTACCATTGGACAATGAGATAGCCAATGAGTAATATGACCCACCAGTCAGGATTGACAGTACTGAATGAGTAATTGTGTAGATATAAACATTGTAATAGCTCTCAATATTGTAAAATGATAAAACCTGTTTTGATTAAACTGGGATTCACTCACCAGTATTTCCCACTGACATATGTTTTTAAAACGCATTTTAGGTAACAAAATGTGAAAGCCAAATAGAAGCCAGCTGGACAACACTAAGGCTTGGAAAATGTGGCTATAAAAGTTACCTAAATAAAGAAGATGTTTTAATTCAATAAATTTGGGTTATCCCTAGAAACATGTTTGAAATAGAAACTTGGGTTTTACCCATGTGTTTATTATTATAAAAAGGTGGTATTTTACTCTGATAAAATATTTCCTAACTACGGTCCTGATGCAAATTCCGCTGCCAAAATGATAAACACCGATACCACTGTATCAGAGCTCGCGGCCGCCCGTTCCCAAGAGATAGGGGCCGGGGGTTGCGACAGAGAGTGGTATCAGAGCTAAAACTGATTTCAGCCACAGAAGTGTTCTGCTGATAATGAAATTGTCAATTCTGTTAGGAAATAATTTATGTGAATACATGCATACCTGTGTATTATTGTTTTGTTATTTGACAATCTGTTAGTTTACCGTATGAGTGATCAAGGACCATCGGACGCCTATCGTCAATTGTCTAGTTTTCCTATAGATGAAGGAACTTCTTCCCAGCCGACCCCCTCGGGGTATTCAGCTGACACAGAGGAAGGGATCTTTATATTCAAAGCGCAATCTGAGGAGCCATTCCCTACCAAAAAGAGAGGATGGTTCAGTCGGGGAGCTCACGAGCGTAGGAAAAGAATGAGAAAGTTACAGCAATAGCGAGCTTTAGTAGCTGCGAATAGGGAGATGAACACCCAAACTCAAGATATACTCAATAGGAGACTAGCCAACTTTCATATCTTAGCAACCACTGCCGCAGACCCGAACTTAGAACAACTCATAGCACCACAGCCACTACCCTTATTCCCAACACAACCCATGGAAATAGAACAAAACCCAGGAGACCAGATTCCATTACCTGCCTTTGACCCAGCCGACATCCCTAGAGTCTCAGCACCCCATCCTCCAAATTATGACCCATGGTTTGACGACCACATGGATTACCAAGAATTCCAACCACAGGAAGAGCTTATACCAAACCCAGTAGCACCCTACCCAAACCTTGACCCTTCTAGATCCATACTGGGATAACGACCAGTATATTAGGGAAATCTTAGAGAACCCCTACCCATACGAAGAACCAATGCCACAGTACCCTGACCCGATACCAGCACCCGCACCACCCATGAGCACTGAGAATGTGCAAGAACTTCGCACCTTTGGTGAGGAGTTATTAGATGAAAGTGAAAAGATAAGGCAAATAGAGGAGAGGCTCGTTTGGAAATACGACGAGCGTAATATGCAGTATTGGATGGACCCCCACTAATAATAACAACAACAACAACAATAATAATAATAACAATAATAATAATAATAATAATAATAATAATAATAATAATAATAATAACAATAATAATAATAATAATAACAATAATAATAATAATAAAATATATAAATATATGTGTGCAGTTTGAAAAAAAAGCCACTAAGATAGATAAGCCAATACCTACTGATGCATATTCGTATTGTATTTTAAATTTCCAGTTGCGGTTTGTATTAGATACATAATATATAAAATAGAGTAAATGTCACAATGCACGACGATTTTGATCAATGTGTTGATTGTATGATGATTCGCATTAAATATTGCTCTGAGATATTAATACTTGGTAATTGTTTGTAAAATCCAGATGGCCAGTGCAGCAAATCAGGAAAACCAAAATAATGATAATCAGATAAATAACAGTGCCATTCGACACATAGTAACCCAAGGAATTAGAGATGCAATGCCAACTATCATCCAAAACGTTAGGGAAGCGGAAAATAATAAAAGTAATACTGGAAGTAAGCGATCACATACTGAACCCAGTCACAGCATGAACAATGGACCATTACTTCAAGTGCTCATTCCAAAAAGAAGAAGAACCATGTCTTATGGTTGTTCTTACAAAGAATTCTGGTCCTACAAACCTATAGAATTCTCAGGAAATGAAGGAGCCATTGCAACTCTACGCTGGATAGAAAAGACTGAGGCAGTCTTAAAAATAAGCAAGTGTGCAGAGGAAGACAAAATCATGTCTGCTTCCAATCTTTTTAAGAATGCTGCTTTAGAATGGTGGAACACTATTCTCCAATCTAGGGGAAGTGACAGAGTCTATAATATGGAATGGACTGAGTTTAAGACTATGGTTGAAAGGAAATTCTGTCCACCCAATGAAAAAGAATAGATCGCTAATAAGTTCTAAACCATAGAATGACTGGAGTAGACTGTAAGGGTTACACTACTATATTCTTTGAATATGCTAGAATAGTGCCAACCCTAGATTCACCAGAACCAGTGTTAATCTCCCGTTATATCTAGGGCTTAATCAGTGAAATTAGACATGTAGTCAAGGCAGCTAGATCACCAACCATAGAAGAAGCAGTAGAACTAGCAAATACCTTGACCGATGAATTAGTACGTACACAACAAGAAAACTAGAGGAAAAAACTTAGCTCAAAAACTTACCCAAGAATTTCGCTACGGAAATTCCAACTGTGGGAAAAATGTAGGTTCTACTTCTACTCCTTACTGCAAGTATTGCAAAAGAAAGCATTCTGGAAGATGCTCCATATAATGCAATTTCTGCAAAATATCTGGACATAAGGAAGAAGACTGCAGGAAGAAACCTAACAATAAGATATGATACAATTGTGGAGAAAATGGACATATTAAGCCGAACTGTCCGAAGCTAGCTCTAGCCATGAACAACAAGACTACTGAGAATGCTAGGGCATTTGTTCTGATAGCCGAAGAAGCAAAGATGATTCCAGACGTGATTGCCGGCATGTTTTTAGTTAATGATGTTTTTGCTAAAGTATTATTTGACTCTGGTGCGAACCAAAGTTTTATTAATACTTCACTTTGCAAAATTCTCAACCAACCATTAACTAAACTCCAACAAGAGTGTCTAGTAGAGACAGTAAATGGAGAAACTGTGACAACTCGAGTTTCCAAGATTTCTATCTTCGCATTTATTGCGCGTTAAATGTTTAAGTTGTTTGTTAATACGACTTGTTTGTTTCACAACTGTGCACGTTTGTAGTATGTTAATCGTAATGTGATTGATATGTTGTATACGGTATGCCTTATAAGTGTGTATTGATGTATGTCTTTAATTTAATTTATGTGTTGTATAATTTACACAAGGCATCTGTTAGGCCAAACACCCTCACCCACACATCAATGAAATCACCCTAGTGGTGAAAACACCTTGTGTGTTTTCGTCCACTAGTGGACCAACGAAAACAGAGATGGGCCTTGGCCCAGTATTGAGATATTTTATATAATTATTTTATAAACAAACTTCTCCGAGAAGTTTCTCACTTGTCAAACCTTATCCCATTGTTTCTCTCTCTACCTCTGAAACCCAACAAACAGAATTCCTCATTTGAAGCCAAACCTCTGTTTAATTCTCGGTTAGTGATTTTCATGATTCAGTTGTTTTAGATGCATATCGTATGATTATTGGATGTTTAATCATGATGTATGTATATATTTATATATGTGATTATGTGATCTATCATTGTGTGCTTGCTAGATAATTATTATCTATGAACTGTCTGTATATTTGATGTTTTGATCAACAGTGGGTCTATGTTAATGAATGATAAACTGATTAAATGGGGATCCTGGTATCGCATGATGTTGGCAAATTATATACTACATATCAATGATTGATTAATGACTTGTAAATGATTAATCATGTAACTGTAATGGGAATTATAGTTGCTGGGTTTTTGTTACTGTAAGTGTTGTTGAAGATGACGAGGAAACCAACGAAATCACTAAGGGATTTCGGCACCCTAGTGATTTCGTCACACACATGCTCAACGAAAACACCCCCCACAATTGAAACTGGACGAAATCACTAAAGGTGATTTCGGCCCATGTGTGAGATTTCGGCCCAAGTTGGATTTCGACCCATAAGGGATTTCGGCCATAAGGGATTTCGGCCATAAGGTGATTTCGGCTAAAGGGGTTTTCGGCACATAAGGGTTTTCGGCTAGCTAGTGATTTCGGCCCAACTGTTATCTTGTTAACTGGTTAAATTTATTAAGTTGTTAACTTATTAAATTACATATAATAACTCTGTTAGTTATGTAACTATGTTTAGCCTACTAACTGAGTTAAGTTCATTGACTCAGTTAACTTTACTCACTATGTAAGATTCATGGATGACATTCTGTTAAATATGTAACTTAGTTAAGTAAAACATGTGACACAGTTAGTTACCAGTTCTGTTAAATGTTAATTCTGTTAACCGTATACCCCTGTTTATATATGTTAATTCAGTTAAGCATACTAGCTTTATTAACTGTGATGTTGGTTAACTATGTTAGAATTAATTGAGAAGACTATTATGAGGAAGATGAATTTGCATGAATTGGAGTAACTGTTTACATGATACAAGAATGAAAATTGCTAGACACACTCTGTGATATTTCTGTGATAGTGATTGCATGCAAAATCTTACAAACATGTACTGACTGAACATACGTGCACTATAGGATTTGATTGATTACTTGCGAGCACATAGTTTAGCATACCGAGCAAAACAAGGTGAGTTCACACTCTGACCAAGGCATGGGATTCCCGGGGTTGGGAATGGGTTGATTGATTAATTACGCTTAAGAATTATCGGAATTTCATACCATAGACCTCGGGAGAGGAAGGTTAATGGTAGATACTGCTAGACTAGTGATACATTACTCCTCTTTGCACACACGCCGGGATTGGCCGCGATACTAGAATTATCTTCGCAAACATGCCTGGAATGGCCGCGAACTATACTTTAATCTTCGCAAACATGCCTGGAGGGCCGCGATACAAATATACCTAGTCTAGAGAACATATGGGAAACCCCCACTAAACTTCGCAAACATGCCTAGAGGGCCGCGATACCATTACATACGATACATGATTACTAAACGAACTTACGGTTTACGATACGAACATTATAACTAAATAACCAACTGTGAACTCGCTCAACTAGTTGTTGACTCTCTGTTACATGCCTTGCAGGACCATAGGTACTTTTGGAGCTTGCACGGGAGGCACGGTCGTTGTGGACATGGATCGTGAATGTGTCGTTAATCATTATGACATTTTGTACTTATACTTATGTTGGGTTTTACATTATTGCTTCCGCTACACACTTGTTTTATGTTTGTTTTGAAAACACCTATCGTATTGATGAATGACTTTTACTTTATACTTATGTTCAATATGATTGGTGGCTTGATCCTGGTCATGTCACGCCTCCAAGCGGTGGTACTCCGCGTGTGGTTTTTGGGGGTGTGACAGATTGGTATCAGAGCCATTGGTTATAGAGAACTCGGTTTTAATAAGGGGAAAACGTTTTTATTAAAACCAGACTATAACCGAAACAGTGCTCAACGATCCACAACGACGCCTCGCTCCACGTGCAAGACTCATCACTCTAGGTAATATGGTATATGTTTTGTTGCCTACTTGCTAGAATTGCATAGAACTTTGCTCAGGGTATGCTTAGATTAACGTAACACTATTGCATGAGAACACTTGTGTGCTTACTCTCTTCTGTCATCGCACTACTCGCGAACCTCTCTCACTTATGTTATATTTTCTATGAAGATCATGGCTGGACGCATTAACATGACGCAAGCCCAGTTGACGGCTCTTATTAACGAACGAGTTGCTGCGGCACTTGCAGCCGCACAAGAAGGAGGTCAGCACGCTCAGCCACCTGTTTGCACCTTCAAAACTTTCATGGACTGTCGTCCTACTACTTTTAGTGGCACGGAAGGAGCGGTTGGACTCCTCCATTGGTTTGAAAAGCTCGAGTCCGTATTTGAAATGTGTGAATGCCCTGAGGCTCGCAGGGTGAAGTACGCCACTGGTACTCTAGAAGGCATTATGCTGACTTGGTGGAATGCGCAAGTTCAGATGTTAGGGCTGGCTGTTGCTAACGCCACACCCTGGAATGATTTTAAGGAATTGATCAAGGAGGAATATTGTAGCCGTGATGACATTCATAAGCTGGAGGTAGAGTTTTACCACTTGAAAATGATGGGGTCAGAAATTGAAGCGTACACCAGAAGATCGAATGAGTTGGCTATTCTGTGTCCTACTATGGTAGACCCTCCCATTAAGCGTATCGAACTGTATCTCAATGGTCTGGTGCCGGAGATTCAAAGTCACGTAACCTCAGCAAATCTTGGCACCATTCAGCAGATCGTCAAGTTAGCTCATCGCCTCACCGATCAAGTAGTGGAACAGAACAAGCTGCCTAAACGTATCAGCGCTACTACTACCGCTACCACTTCAGCTACTCCTGCTACTCCCAGTGACAACAAGCGGAAATGGGAAGGGGATTCCAGCAGGGGTTCAGCTACCGTACAGTCTCAAGCACAGCAGCAGCGCAAGACTAGTGATTACCAGAGTCCGAGTCAGCAATCGTCTGGTGGTCAGGGGCAGAGTGGATATCGGGGAATTCATCCACTGTGTAACAGGTGCAACAGACACCACAGTGGTCAGTGTCGTAAAGGCCGCTGTCAGAGATGTCTAAGGGTAGGTCATGAGGCTAAAGATTGCAGGAGTTCAAGGCCTGCGAATCAGAACCAGCAACAACAGCCACCAGCTCCACGAAACCAGCCACAGCAACAACAGCAAGGAAATAAGGCATGCTTTCAGTGTGGGGCTGAAGGTCACTTCAAGCGGAACTGCCCCCAGTTAAATCAGAATCAGAACAACAACAACAATAATCAGGGCAATGGGAACAACAATGGGGGAAACAACAACAACAATGGTGCTAAGGGTCGTGCATTTGTGATTGGTCAGGGTGATGCAAGGAACGATCCTCATGTGGTTATGGGTAAGTTTCTTCTCGACGACTTTTATGTTACTGTATTATTTGATTCGGGTGCGGATACCAGTTATATGTCTCTGAAAGTTAGTCAAATGCTTAAACGCGCACCAACACTTTTGAACACCAAACATGTCGTAGAGCTAGCTAACGGTAAAAGTCTAGAAGCCACACACATAGTTCAGGGTTGTAATCTTATCCTCGCTGGTCAGACTTTCTCTATCGATCTCATTCCTATAACTCTGAGTAGTTTTGATATCGTCATTGGTATGGATTGGTTATCCCAACAACAAGCAGAGATCCTATGCAAGGAGAAGATCATTCGTATTCCCCGTACTGGCAAAGAACCTCTCGAAGTTCAAGGCAATAAGAGTGGTGTCGTGAGTGGCATCATCTCCTTCTTGAAGGCTCAGAAGTGTCTGCGAAAGGGCCACATAGCTATTTTAGCACTCGTTACTGATACATCGACGACAGAGAAGAAGTTAGAGGATACCCCAGTTGTACGTGATTTTCCTCAAGTATTTCCTGAAGAGTTACCTGGGCTACCGCCCCATCGCCAGGTCGAGTTTCAGATCGAGCTAGCTCCAGGAGCAGCACCCATAGCTCGAGCGCCTTACCGCTTAGCTCCAACTGAACTGGAAGAACTGTCTAAGCAATTGCAAGAACTCTTGGAAAAGGGTTTCATACGTCCTAGCTCTTCGCCCTGGGGAGCTCCAGTATTATTTGTGAAGAAGAAAGATGGTACTTTTCGTATGTGCATAGATTACCGCGAACTAAACAAGGTGACCGTAAAGAATCGCTATCCTCTTCCACGCATAGACGACTTATTCGACCAGTTGCAAGGGTCGAGCTATTACTCGAAGATTGACCTGAGGTCAAGCTATCATCAATTGAGAGTCCGGGACGAGGACGTCTCCAAAACAGCATTCAGAACACGCTACGGTCATTACGAGTTTTTGGTCATGCCATTCGGGCTAACGAACGCGCCTGCGGTTTTCATGGATCTTATGAACAGGGTGTGCAAACCTTATCTTGACAAGTTCGTCATTGTTTTCATCGACGACATCCTGATCTATTCGAAGAGTCAAGAGGAACACGAGCATCATTTACGACTTATTTTGGAACTCCTTCGAACGGAACAACTGTACGCCAAGTTTTCAAAATGCGACTTCTGGCTTCGTGAAGTCCACTTTCTAGGCCATGTGGTGAACAAGGATGGGATTCATGTCGATCTATCCAAGGTAGATTCGATCAAGAACTGGCCTGCACCTCGTACACCAACTGAAATACGCCAATTCTTGGGTTTGGCGGGTTATTATAGACGATTCATCAAAGACTTCTCAAAGATTGCACAGCCGCTCACATTACTGACACAGAAAGGTGTTGCTTACCATTGGGGTAATACACAGGAAACATCATTTCAGCACTTAAAGGATAGACTTTGTAGCGCACCTATCCTCTCCTTGCCTGAAGGCACGGACGATTTTGTAGTCTACTGCGACGCATCTATCCAAGGTCTTGGATGTGTGTTGATGCAGCGGGATAAAGTTATTGCTTATGCTTCGCGCCAACTTAAGATTCACGAACGGAATTACACTACACACGATTTAGAGCTGGGAGCCGTTGTTTTTGCGCTCAAGATATGGCGACATTACCTGTATGGCACTAAGTGCACCATCTACACCGATCACAGGAGTCTTGAGTATATATTCAAGCAGAAAGAATTGAACATGAGACAACGTAGATGGGTTAAACTACTGAACGATTACGAATGTGCTATAAAGTACCATCCGGGCAAAGCCAATGTTGTGGCCGACACCCTCAGTCGAAAGGATACTACACCTAGGCGTGTACGAGCGTTGCAACTCACTATTCAGTCTAGTCTTCCTTCACAGATACGAGATGCTCAGGTAGAAGCATTGAAACCAGAAAACGTCAGGGCTGAAGCTCTACGCGGTTCAAGGCAACGGTTAGAACAAAAGGCAGACGGCGCCTACTATGTAACAGGACACATTTGGGTCCCACACTATGGCAACTTACGCGAGCTTGTAATGGAAGAAGCTCAAAAGTCTTGCTACTCAGTACATCCTGGTTCGGATAAGATGTACCACGACCTCAGAACTACATATTGGTGGCCTAGCATGAAAGCTCACATAGCAACTTACGTTAGCAAGTGCTTGACTTGTGCGAGAGTCAAAGCGGAATATCAGAAACCTTCAGGCCCACTCCAACAACCTGAGATACCACAATGGAAATGGGAACAAATTTCCATGGATTTTGTTACTGGCCTACCTAGATCTCAACGTGGGAATGATACGATTTGGGTGATCGTGGATCGACTCACAAAGTCTGCTCACTTCTTGGCTATCAAGGAAACGGACAAGTTCTCCACTCTAGCAGACGTATACCTTAAGGAAGTTGTCTCGAGGCATGGGGTGCCCACCTCTATTATCTCTGATCGTGATGCACGTTTTACTTCAGAACTGTGGCAGGCAATGCACAAATCTTTTGGCTCTCGTTTAGACATGAGCACAGCTTATCATCCTCAGACATATGGGTAGTCTGAGCACACTATTCAAACTCTAGAAGACATGCTTCGGGCGTGCGTAATTGACTTTGGCAATGGCTGGGAAAAACATCTGCCACTTGTGGAATTTTCAAACAATAACAGTTACCACACCAGCATTAAAGCTGCTCCATTTGAGGCATTGTACGGGCGTAAATGCCGATCACCTCTTTGTTGGGCAGAGGTGGGTGACAGTCAGATCACAGGTCCAGAAATGGTAGTTGATACTACTGAGAAGATTGCTCTAATACGACAACGCATGGCGGCAGCTCATGACCATCAGAAAGCATACGCCGATAAAGACAGGAAACTACTCGAGTTGTGTTGTTCGTTTTGGCAAAAGGGGCAAACTCAATCCACGATACGTAGGACCATTTGAAGTCATTGAGAAAATAGGCAAAGTGGCCTACAGACTGAACTTACCAGCTGAACTCAGTGCAGTTCACAACGTCTTTCACGTGTCGAATCTGAAGAAGTGTCTGTCAGATGAGACCTTCATAGTTCCTTTGAAGGAGCTCACTATCGACGAACAGTTGCATTTCGTCGAGGAACCAGTTGAAATCATGGACCGGGATGTTAAGGTCCTCAAGAACACCAGAATACCTCTTGTTCGAGTTCGTTGGAACTCCCGTCGTGGCCCAGAGTTTACCTGGGAACGCGAAGACCAAATGGAACTCAAATATCCCCAGTTGTTCGAAAACAATGCAACTACTACTGAGGCTGAAGCTACTACAGAATTTCGGGAAGAAATTCCAAATCAACGGGGGGATAATGTGACACCCCAGGAGAACCAGTAAACGATAACTTACCCAGCTTCCTCAGTAACCGCATGCTAAATTTCGGGACGAAATTTCTTCCAAGTTGGGGATAATGTGACAACTCGAGTTTCCAAGATTTCTATCTTCGCATTTATTGCGCGTTAAATGTTTAAGTTGTTTGTTAATACGACTTGTTTGTTTCACAACTGTGCACGTTTGTAGTATGTTAATCGTAATGTGATTGATATGTTGTATACGGTATGCCTTATAAGTGTGTAAAGATGTATGTCTTAAATTTAATTTATGTGTTGTATAATTTACACAAGGCATCTGTTAGGCCAAACACCCTCACCCACACATCAATGAAATCACCCTAGAGGTGAAAACACCTTGTGTGTTTTCGTCCACTAGTGGACCAACGAAAACAGAGATGGGCCTTGGCCCAGTATTGAGATATTTTATATAATTATTTTATAAACAAACTTCTCCGAGAAGTTTCTCACTTGTCAAACCTTATCCCATTGTTTCTCTCTCTACCTCTGAAACCCAACAAACAGAATTCCTCATTTGAAGCCAAACCTCTGTTTAATTCTCGGTTAGTGATTTTCATGATTCAGTTGTTTTAGATGCATATCGTATGATTATTGGATGTTTAATCATGATGTATGTATATATTTATATATGTGATTATGTGATCTATCATTGTGTGCTTGCTAGATAATTATTATCTATGAACTGTCTGTATATTTGATGTTTTGATCAACAGTGGGTCTATGTTAATGAATGATAAACTGATTAAATGGGGATCCTGGTATCGCATGATGTTGGCAAATTATATACTACATATCAATGATTGATTAATGACTTGTAAATGATTAATCATGTAACTGTAATGGGAATTATAGTTGCTGGGTTTTTGTTACTGTAAGTGTTGTTGAAGATGATGAGGAAACCAACGAAATCACTAAGGGATTTCGGCACCCTAGTGATTTCGTCACACACATGCTCAACGAAAACACCCCCCACAATTGAAACTGGATGAAATCACTAAAGGTGATTTCGGCCCATGTGTGAGATTTCGGCCCAAGTTGGATTTCGACCCATAAGGGATTTCGGCCATAAGGGATTTCGGCCATAAGGTGATTTCGGCTAAAGGGGTTTTCGGCACATAAGGGTTTTCGGCTAGCTAGTGATTTCGGCCCAACTGTTATCTTGTTAACTGGTTAAATTTATTAAGTTGTTAACTTATTAAATTACATATAATAACTCTGTTAGTTATGTAACTATGTTTAGCCTACTAACTGAGTTAAGTTCATTGACTCAGTTAACTTTACTCACTATGTAAGATTCATGGATGACATTCTGTTAAATATGTAACTTAGTTAAGTAAAACATGTGACACAGTTAGTTACCAGTTCTGTTAAATGTTAATTCTGTTAACCGTATACCCCTGTTTATATATGTTAATTCAGTTAAGCATACTAGCTTTATTAACTGTGATGTTGGTTAACTATGTTAGAATTAATTGAGAAGACTATTATGAGGAAGATGAATTTGCATGAATTGGAGTAACTGTTTACATGATACAAGAATGCAAATTGCTAGACACACTCTGTGATATTTCTGTGATAGTGATTGCATGCAAAATCTTACAAACATGTACTGACTGAACATACGTGCACTATAGGATTTGATTGATTACTTGCAAGCACATAGTTTAGCATACCGAGCAAAACAAGGTGAGTTCACACTCTGACCAAGGCATGGGATTCCCGGGGTTGGGAATGGGTTGATTGATTAATTACGCTTAAGAATTATCGGAATTTCATACCATAGACCTCGGGAGAGGAAGGTTAATGGTAGATACTGCTAGACTAGTGATACATTACTCCTCTTTGCACACACGCCGGGATTGGCCGCGATACTAGAATTATCTTCGCAAACATGCCTGGAATGGCCGCGAACTATACTTTAATCTTCGCAAACATGCCTGGAGGGCCGCGATACAAATATACCTAGTCTAGAGAACATATGGGAAACCCCCACTAAACTTCGCAAACATGCCTAGAGGGCCGCGATACCATTACATACGATACATGATTACTAAACGAACTTACGGTTTACGATACGAACATTATAACTAAATAACCAACTGTGAACTCGCTCAACTAGTTGTTGACTCTCTGTTACATGCCTTGCAGGACCATAGGTACTTTTGGAGCTTGCACGGGAGGCACGGTCGTTGTGGACATGGATCGTGAATGTGTCGTTAATCATTATGACATTTTGTACTTATACTTATGTTGGGTTTTACATTATTGCTTCCGCTACACACTTGTTTTATGTTTGTTTTGAAAACACCTATCGTATTGATGAATGACTTTTACTTTATACTTATGTTCAATATGATTGGTGGCTTGATCCTGGTCATGTCACGCCTCTAAGCGGTGGTACTCCGCGTGTGGTTTTTGGGGGTGTGACAGAAACCATTAAGATTACTGAAATCTTGCAGGGAGCAAGAATAGAAATTTTAAACCAAGATTTTATTGCTAACCTTTACCCAATGAATCTGGCTGGATGTGATGTTGTTTTAGGAATGGATTGGTTAATAGCCAATAAAGCCAATATTCTATGTGATCAAAAGTCAATCCAATTAAGTTCACGAGAAGGTGAAATGATCACAATTAAAGGAAAGAAGCCATCCAGATCCATGAAATTAATCTCTGTGATGAAAACTGCCAGTTGTGCAAGAAAAGGATCCCTAGTGTATATGATTTCCATAATCATTAACACTAAAGAAAAAGAATTGAAAGATATTCCCGTAGTATCTCAATTCTCAGATGTATTTCCAGAAGAACTACCAGGATTACCGCCGGACAGAGAAGTTGAATTTAGAATTCATCTGCTACCAGGAACAGCACCGATTGCCAAAGCACCTTACCGTTTGGCACCAGTAGAGATGCAAGAACTGAATAAACAGTTGGACGAACTTTTGGAGAAAGGGTTCGTACAGCCAAGTTCATCTCCGTGGGGAGCACCAATTTTGTTTGTTAAAAAGAAAAACGGGTCAATGCGTATGTGCATTGATTACCGGGAATTAAACAAAGTCACGATTAAAAATCGATACCCATTACCGAGAATCGATGATCTGTTTGATCAATTACAAGGAGCTCGATTTTTCTCAAATATCGATTTACGCTCAGGATATCATCAATTAAAGGTACAGGAAGAGGACATTCCTAAGACCGCCTTTAGAACAAGGTATGGCCATTATGAATTTACTGTCATGCCATTTGGTTTAACCAATGCCCCAGCCGCATTTATGGACATGATGAACCGAATATGTAAGCCATATTTGGACAAATTCATAATTGTCTTTATAGATGATATTCTCATTTACTCTAAGAGTAAAGAGGAACATGCAGCGCATCTGCATGCACTCCTAAATTTGCTGAGAAAATAAAAGCTTTATGCTAAATTTTCGAAATGAGAATTTTGGTTAGAAGAAGTGCAATTTCTTGGATATTTAGTCAATCATGAAGGGATTCATATGGATTCCACAAAGATTGAGGCGATTACTAAATAGAAAGTCCCTGAATCACCAACGGAGGTTAGAAGTTTTCTAGGACTAGCCGGTTATTTTAGAAGGTTTATTCGAGATTTTTCTAGAATAGCCATTCCCTTAACGAAGCTAACCTGTAAGTCTGTTAAGTTTGAATAGGGACCAAAAGAGGAAGAAGCCTTTAGAATTCTTAAGCAAAGATTAACCAACGCACCCATATTAGCGTTACCAGAAGGAACTGAAGACTTTAAAGTCTATTATGACGCTTCTAAGTTAGGATATGGATGTGTGTTGATGCAACGTCAAAAGGTGATAGCCTATGCATCTAGACAACTTAAGAATCATGAAGAAAATTACTCAACCCATGATTTAGAATTAGCAGCCATAATTTTTGCCCTTGAGATTTGGAGACACTATTTATATGAAAATAAATTTGTTTTCTTCATTGCTCATAAAAATTTAAGGTACATTTTTGGGGCAAAAGAGTTAATATGAGACAGAGACGCTGGATGGAATTTCTTAGTGATTATGATTGCAATATCCAGTATCATGCCGGAAAAGCTAATATAGTAGCTGATGCTTTAAGTCGAAAGTATCATGAAAAGCCAAGAAAAGTACGTTCTCTTAAATTAAATCTACAGGTAGATTTAAATGAACAAATTAGAGCCGTACAAGAATCAGTAATCAAGGACGATACTAAAAAAGTGAAAGGTATGATTAAGGAATTAGAACAAGGAACAGATGGAATTTGAAGATTCCATAAGAAAAGGATGTGGATACCTAAACTAGGAAACCTACGCCACCAAATATTAGAAGAAGCTCATAAGTCTAAGTATACGATACATCCTGGAAGTGATAAGATGTATCAAGACTTAAGAGAGAATTTCTGGTGGATAGGAATGAAAAAGGATATAGCAGCTTATATTGCCAAGTGTCTAACCTGTTCACAGGTTAAAGCTGAACATCAGAAACCCTCAGGTTTATTGCAGCCATTAATAACCCAATTTATATTAGTAATACTCTCCTCGAGACAGAACTCCAACGACTACGTCGGGCAGAGCCTCGACAGTCATTACGGAGCACTAGATCAATCGGGCTGCTTTAGAATGGTGGAACACTATTCTCCAGTCTAGGGGAAGTGACAGAGTCTATAATATGGAATGGACAGAGTTTAAGACTATGGTTGAAAGGAAATTATGTCCACCCAATGAAAAAGAACAGATCGCTAATAAGTTCTTAAACCATAGAATGACTAGAGTAGACTGTAAGGGTTACACTACTATATTCTTCGAATATGCTAGAATAGTGCCAACCCTAGCTTCACCAGAACCAGTATTAATCTCCCGTTATATCTAGGGATTAACCAATGAAATTAGAGATGTAGTCAAGACAGCTAGATCACCAAACATAGAAGAAGCAGTAGAACTAGCAATTACCTTGACCGATGAATTAGTACGTACACAACAAGAAAACCAGAGGAAAAACTTAGCTCAAAAACTTACCCAAGAATTTCGCTACGGAAATTCCAACCGTGGGAAAAATGTAGGTTCTACTTCTACTCCTTTCTGCAAGTATTGCAAAAGAAAGCATTCTGGAAGATGCTCCATATACTGCAATTTCTGTAAAATATCTGGACATAAGGAAGAAGACTGCAGGAAGAAACCTAACAATAAGATATGCTACAATTGTGGAGAAAATGGACATATTAAGCCGAACTGTCCGAAGCTAGCTCTAGCCATGAACAACAAGACTACTAAGAATGCTAGGGCATTTGTTCTGATAGCCGAAGAAGAAAAGATGATTCCAGACGTGATTGCCTGTACGTTTTTAGTTAATGATGTTTTTGCTAAAGTATTATTTGACTCTGGTGCGAACCAAAGTTTTATTAATACTTCACTTTGCAAAATTCTCAACAAACCATTAACTAAACTCCAACAAGAGTGTCTAGTAGAGACAGCAAATGGAGAAACCATTAAGATTACTAAAATCTTGCAGGGAGCAAGAATAGAAATTTTAAACCAAGATTTTATTGTTAACCTTTACCCAATGAATCTGGCTGGATTTGATGTTGTTTTGGGAATGGATTGGTTAATAGCCAATAAAGCCAGTATTCTATGTGATCAAAAGTCAATCCAATTAAGTTCACCAGAAGGTGAAAAGATCACAATTAAAGGAAATAAGCCATCCGGATCCGTGAAATTCATCTCTGTGATGAAAACTGCCAGTTGTGCAAGAAAAGGATCTCTAGTGTATATGATTTACATAATCATTTACACTAAAGAAAAAGAATTGAAGGATATTCCTGTAGTATCTCAATTCTTAGATGTATTTCCAGAAGAACTACCAGGACTACCGCCGAACAGAGAAGTTGAATTCAAAATTCATCTGCTACCAGGAACAGCACCAATTGCCAAAGCACCTTACCGTTTGGCACCAGCAGAGATGCAATAACTGAAGAAACAGTTGGACGAACTTTTGGAGAAATGATTCGTGCAGCCAAGTTCATCGTCGTGGGGAGCACCAATTTTGTTTGTTAAGAAGAAAAACGGGTCAATGCGTATGTGCATTGATTACCGGGAATTGAACAAAGTCACGATTAAAAATCGGTACCCATTACCGAGAATCGATGATCTGTTTGATCAATTACAAGGAGCTCGATTTTTCTCAAAGATCGATTTACGCTCAGGATATCATCAATTAAAGGTACAGGAAGAGGACATTCCTAAGACCACCTTCAGAACAAGGTATGGTCATTATGAATTTACTGTCATGCTATTTGGTTTAACCAATGCCCCAGCAGCATTTAGGAACATGATGAACCGAATATGTAAGCCATATTTGGACAAATTCATAATTGTCTTTATAGATGATATTCTCATTTACTCTAAGAGTAAAGAGGAACATGCAGCGCCTCTGCATGCACTCCTAAATTTGCTTAGAAAATAAAAGCTTTATGCTAAATTTTCGAAATGCGAATTTTGGTTAGAAGAAGTGCAATTTCTTGGACATTGAGTCAATCATGAAGAGATTCATATGGATTCCACAAAGATTGAGGTGATTACTAAATGGAAAGTCCCTGAATCACCAACGGAGGTTAGAAGTTTTCTAGGACTAGTCGGTTATTTCAGAAGGTTTATTCGAGATTTTTCTAGAATAGTCATTCCCTTAATGAAGCTAACCTGTAAGTCTGTTAAGTTTGAATGGGGACCAAAAGAGGAAGAAGCCTTTAGAATTCTTAAGCAAAGATTAACCAACGCACCCATATTAGCGTTACCAGAAGGAACTGAAGACTTTAAAGTCTATTATGACGCTTCTAAGTTAGGATATGGATGTGTGTTGATGCAACGTCAAAAGGTGATAGCCTATGCATCTAGACAACTTAAGAATCATGAAGAAAATTACTCAACCCATGATTTAGAATTAGCAGCCATAATTTTTGCCCTTGAGATTTGGAGACACTATTTATATGAAAATAAATTTGTTTTCTTCATTGCTCATAAAAATTTAAGGTACATTTTTGGGGCAAAAGAGTTAATATGAGACAGAGACGCTGGATGGAATTTCTTAGTGATTATGATTGCAATATCCAGTATCATGTAGGAAAAGCTACTGTAGTAGCTGATGCTTTAAGTCGAAAGTATCATGAAAATCCAAGAAAAGTACGTTCTCTTAAATTAAATCTACAGGTAGATTTAAATGAACAAATTAGAGCCGTACAAGAATCAGTAATCAAGGACGATACTGAAAAAGTGAAAGGTATGATTAAGGAATTAGAACAAGGAACAGATGGAATTTGGAGATTCCATAAGAAAAGGATGTGGATACCTAAACTAGGAAACCTACGCCACCAAATATTAGAAGAAGCTCATAAGTCTAAGTATACGATACATCCTGGAAGTGATAAGATGTATCAAGACTTAAGAAAGAATTTCTGGTGGATAGGAATGAAAACGGATATAGCAGCTTATATTGCCAAGTGTCTAACCTATTCACAGGTTAAAGCTGAACATCAGAAACCCTCAGGTTTATTGCAGCCATTAATAACCCAATTTACATTAGTTATACCCTCCTCGAGACAGAGCTCCAACGACTACGTCGGGCAGAGCCTCGACAGTCGTTACGGAGCACTAGATCAATCGGGCAACGTATCTAATACGTAACCGGGGGTTATGATTCTTACATCGAGGCAGAGCTTCGCTGTTTTAGTGGGTATAATACCCGGTATTACTATTATTACTTCATAATTTTGAGAGAGAATCGAATTTTGAGCGGTTTGGACTGAATGCTAGAGCTCTCTATATATAGGGCTGAACAGGAGGTCTGTTGCGTCCCGCGACAGATGAGGAGGAGGCTTACGTAGCCCGCTAGAAACTACGTGTCTTGTATAGGGCTGCTGAGTTGACTTGCTAGCTTCCACACGCGTCGGACACGTGGCGGGTCAGGGGGCGGCCTGGTGGCCAGGCTGTCGCGCCCCGCGAAGGATCAAGAACAGTCTGTCGCGCCCCGCGACAGACTTAAATAATTGTTTTTATTTGATTTTTATTAATTTTAAGGTATTTCGGGCTTATTTATCTTATATGAGGTGTGTTTTAGGGTGTATAGAGACGTTCTAAATATTTTAGGAGTGTTGAAAATAATTTAGGAGGGTTGTTATATCGTCCCCACCTTGTTTTAGAACTCGTCCTCGAGGTCTACTGGAACAGGTGTGGGTATTTCTTCTGCATCTCTAACTCAAGCTCCCACGTGTATTCTGATCCTCTTTTGGAATCCCATTTCACTTTGACTAGAACTAATCTCTTGTGTTTGAGATTCTTGATCTTCCTATCTTCAATTTGTAGAGGTTTTCTACAAACTTAAGTTTCTCATTTACCTCTATATCCTTAAGAGGTACTACTAATGATTCATCGGTTAAACACTTTTTGAGATTACATACATGAAATACATCATGTATTCCTGCCATTTCCTCTGGCAGTTGTAGCTGATAAGCTACAGGTCCTATTCTTTTAATAATCTCAAAAGGTCCAATATACCTGGGGCTTAGCTTTCCTCTTTTGATGAATCTTACTACTCCTTTCCAAGGAGAAACTTTTAATACTACCTTATCTCCTACCTAAAATTCCAATGGCTTTCGCCTGTTATCAGCATAACTCTTTTCTCGATCGCGTGCTGCTTTTAGTCTTTCCTTGACTTGAATAATCTTGTCTGTTGTTTCCTGCACTATCTCTAGTCCAGGCAATTGTTTTTCTCCAATTTCTGCCCAACAGACTGGGTTCGGCACTTTCGTCCATAAAGTGCTTCGAAAGGTGCAGCATTAATACTGATATAATAGATGTTATTGTAAGAAAATTCTATCAATGGTAGATGATCGTCCCAATTTCCTCCGAAATCAATTACATAAGCTCTAAGCATATCTTCCATTGTCTGAATCGTCCTTTCGCTTTGTCCATCCGTTTAAGGATGATAAGCGGTGCTTAGGTTTAACTTGGTTCCCATTGCTTTTTGGAAACTTGTCCAAAAATGAGAAGTAAAATGGCTATCTCTATCAGATACAATAGATAAAGGAATACCATGCAATGAAACTATTTCATTAACATATAACTTGGCTAACTGTTCCATACCGAATGTTTCATTCATTGGTAGGAAATGAACAGACTTGGTTAACCTATCTACAATCACCTAGATTGTATCATTACCTTTTCGTGTCTTGGGTAATTTGATAACAAAGTCCATTGTTATCAATTCCTATTTCCATACGGATTATACCCCAATCAATTGCTTGTGAGTTTCAAACTACTAATAATGAGGCTAAGTATGAGGCCTTAATAGCTGGTTTGCAAATTGCCAAGCATATGAGGATCAGGTATCTTGAGGTACATGTAGATTCTTTGTTGATTTCTAACTATTATAATGGTTCTTATGCTGCTAATGGTGAAAGTCTAATCAAATATCTAGAGATAGTCAAGAAATTGGCAGACTCTTTTGCCTCTTTTAGTTTGACACAGGTACCTAGGGAAGAAAATGTAGAAGCTGATGCCTTAGCTAACCTTGGATCATCTTTGAAGATTCCAGAGGGTGTTAAAATACCCATTATCCATATCTTAACTCCTGCTATTGAGGATAATACAGCCATGGAGATAGTGGAAGATTCTGCAATTGTACCTAGTGATGGTTCACAATTGAATTCAGGATCTTGGATCCTTCCAATCCTGAGATACATAAAACATGGAGAGATTCATGCTGGAGAAAATCCTAGAGCTTTCAAAGTCAAGGTATCTCAATTTACAATACTAAATAACATCTTATATAAACGGTCTCTTGCAGCTCCATATTTAAGGTGCATCGAGGATCCAGAAATTCAAGAAGTTTTAAAGGATTTTCATGAAGGAGATTGTGGGAACCACACTGGGGCAGAGCACTATTTTCAAGGATCCTAAGAACAAGATATTATTGGCCTACCATGAAGAAGGATGCTGTGGAATATGCAAAGAAATGTGATGCTTGTCAGAGACATTGCAATATCCTGCACCAACTTGCGGAGCTCCTGCATCCTATATCCTCTTCTTGGCCATTCATGAGACGGGGAATTGACATTGTTGGCAAACTTCCCAAGGCACCAGGAGGAAAAGTATTTATGCTTGCTATAACTGATTACTTTTCCAAGTGGATAGAAGCTGAAGCCTTTGCACAAGTCAGAGAGAAAAAAGTTATATCCTTTATTAAAAGAAACATCATTACTAGATTTGGCATACCTTCGGAAATTGTTTGTGATAATGGATCCCAATTCATTGGGAGCCGAACTACTAACTTTTATGACAGCTGGGGGATTAGGATGATAACATCAACACCACTCCACCCACAAGCTAAGGGTCAAGAAGAATCATCCAACAAGATCATTATCAACAACTTGAAGAAGAAGCTTGGATCTAAGAAAGGAAAATGGGTAGAAAAGCTACCATATGTATTATGGGCTGATAGAACAACTCCCAAGAATGCTACTGGTCAAACTCCATTTTCTTTGGTGTTTGGACTGAATCTGTGATCCCTACAGAGATGGTAGTCCCTACTGCAAGAATAAGTATCCGTGATCCTGAAGGAAATGCTGAAAACTTGGTTCAAGATTTGGATACCATAGAAGAACTCAAGGATTTAGCAAGGATAAGATTGTCTAGCTATCAACAAAGGATGGTTGGGGCTTATAACAAGAATGTCAGGATCAGGAAATTTCAAGTTGGTGACATGGTGTTGAGGAAATCATTCCAAAATACCACAAATCCTGTTGATGGCAAGCTAGCACCAAAGTGGGAAGGCCCCTACCTAATTGAAGCTGAGGCAGGAAAGGGGGTATATCGTTTACTAACAATGGAAGGTGATCTTTTACCAAGGGCTTTGAATGCTGTCCATTTGAAGAAGTACTTCATGTAGTAAGGATCCATGATCCTTAGATCTCCTGATACTCAGTTCATGTTAAGGATCCTTAGAGGATATATGATCCTCATTCTGGTAATGATTTGATTATTATTTTACAAATTCTTTAATTCATTTGATTATAAGGAGAGGGTATTAGAATCCTTTATCCTTTTTCATCAAGTTCTGAGTTTTGCAGAATTAGGTGTATTTTTTACAAAGGATCTAGTAGTTGGTCAAATCTCTAAAGTTTTGGGTTTATCCCCAGTTTATGGGCTTGTCCCCAGTCTAAGGTATCTACTACCTTCTACGAATCAGGTTCTTATACCTTCGCTAGTTGCGCACGATTATCCTAGTATAGTTCAAGGCAATGGGACCAGTACCCACTTTAGGGGCAGACAATTTCATTGTTATTGGTTGTATTTAGGATCCTAAGTATAATGGTAGACGTACCATACATCCGTTCCTAAGGTTTCTAACGTTTTCACGTTAGCTAAGGTTTTGACATCTTCATGTCACTAAGTTTGGATAGTCGCCAGTTTGGGCCATACTCCAGTTTACACAAGTATGTTTGGGCTTGTCCCTAGTTTTGGGCTTGTCCCCAGCTTATTGGGCTTGTCCCCAGATTGTTGGGCTTGTCCCGAGTTACTAATACTTTCTTTCTTTGACAATTGGCTTAGTCCCAAGTTATATGTTGTTACAGGTTTCCAAAGCTAAACAGTTAAGGATCCAGGATCCTAACTTTCTATCAATTTTTATCTTTTGTTGGCATAGTTGTAAGTGTTAAGGATATAGAATCCTAACTTGGATTCTCTGGTATGGTCCTTATTTGCCTTTGTTTTATTCTTTATTGTTACCATTATCCTTTGACAACAGGATATATGATCCTTGATCATATAGTTTATAATCTTTTAACTTAAACTGATTTTAATATACATTTGATATCCTTTCTAACAGTTATAAATCCTAAAGTTATAGAATGGAAATTGACAAGTAAATGTATATGAAACAACATAAAATAGACAACACAAAAGATAGCCGAAAGTTGAAGTTTTATTTATTTATCAGATTAACCCTTTTAAAGATTGTCAAAATTGCCAACCCAAGCTTCTACCAGCAAAATGTGGCCCGTCCACTTGGGTTAGCAAAGGGTGTCCATACTAACGAGGTTCTAAGTTATGCAGGAAATTAAAAGGTGAGGGGCATCAAGGCTTCATCCTCCACAAACAAAAGGACCCATCCACCTTTGTTACCCCCTATTGTCCAAAGGATCAGTGATCCTTAACCCTAGAAACTATTGTTTAACATACAGATCATCATTGTTCAAAACACCACAACCAAAAAACTACTAAATCATAAAAAATGGGCTCTGGTCACGTCTAGAAATTTCCATTATCGCCCATTTGTGCAGCTCACACCTTGGCTGCTTTATCCACCTTCTCTTCTCCACCTTGACCACTGCCACCAGCCACTGCATCCTCAGGATCCTTTGCTCCGCTCCCACCAGCTTCAAGGGCCCGCACCTCCTCAGGCTCCTCATCGTCTCCAAGCTCTGCCAGCCTCTTTGCCCAAGCCTCCACGTCCCACTCAGACCTGTCAAAGGAAAGGTCAGCAGCTTCCTTAGCCATTTATAACATGATCTTCAGCATCACAATGGCAGCAGACAGTTTGGCTACATCGATAACATCCATCTTCTCCTTATTAGCAGTGATCTCAGCAAGGAGCAGCTCCTTATGCAGGGTATTGTTATCCTTTTCGAGTGAGGAGATCTTCTTGTCCTTGGCAAGTACTATCTTTTGGTGGTCGAGGATTTTCTCTTCAGCTTCGGCCAAGCGTTGGTCTAGGAGGATTTGGACTTCAGCAAATTTCTGCATGGAAAGACTCAATTCTCAGGATCCTTTATCCTTAGAAAAGGTGCATGTTTTAGGATACCAGATCCTTACCTCGGAGACATAGTCATGGAATTGACGTTCCAGCAAAGGAAGACCTTCGGAGGGTTCAGAGGGCTTCTTCCTTTTGGTCCCTTTGCCCCTAGTGTTCATGCCCTTAGCCTCTGGCATACTTTGGCTTGCAGCCAACTCCTTGATGGATCTTGGAGAGGCAATGTCCTGGATGTCACCAACGCTGAATTTGGAGATATATTTTGATGACTTAGCAGCACCTACAAGTACAACACACATATAAGTATTCATATCCTATTTTTATTAAACATTTACATACATACATATGTGGATACTTACTCGACATGGTGTAGGAACTGGAGGAAAGTTCTTGAGAATCCTTTGCTTTGGGTTGATATGTTCTGATAGCAGGATCAAGCTCCTAGAAGGCAGTAATTCTCTCTTCAGTAGCAGGAGAACCTTGAATGTGTGACAGGGAAATAGCTGCATAGATAAAAAAGAAAGGATCAGTTATCCTTAACAGAAAAGAGAAGTCTTACCGTTGTCCTGGCCTAAGGATCCTATATCCTACCCTGAGTGTTCCACTTCTTGGGAAGATGACTTCCGTTCGGAATGGAATCTCTTCTCACGAAGAAGAACTGGTTTCTCCAGTTGGTGTCATTCTTAGTGGTCTTAAGGATTGGATGAGGTTGTTGGGGCTTGGATTTGAAAAGGAAGCGGTGAGAACCATGGCTGACTAAATTATACAAGCAGCTTAACTCAGACAAGCCTATCTCTATTCCTTCATGTTCTACGATGTGCTCAAGTGTATACAAGACTCTCCACACCATCGGCATGGCCTGAATGTAACACAGACCGGTCAGTGTGAAAAAGCCCTATGTGAGAGTTGGGAAAGGATATGTGAAGCCTATCTGGAATGGGGCTGCAGGAAAGGTGATCCAGGTCTCTGATAGACAGTCACTCTTCATCGAAGAGTCATAGGGTCTAAATATGGTACCGTCTGGGAAACAATGGCGTAACTGATCAACTTCAGGATCAGTGAAGCGGTAAAGTTCCATAGAAGGGTTTTTAGTGAGGCCCTGACTCTTCGGAGGGCTATCTTGTTTAGGATCCTTGGCAGAAGAGGATCGGGTGTTCATCTTAGCCATGGATTCTTGAAGAACAGGGGATCGAAAAAAAGAAAATTAGAGAGAAGAAGGAAGGATATACCTGTGGTGATCTTCGAATGTGGATTCAAAGGGGAAGTGTCTCGAATTTAAATGCAAATATCGCCCCTATCCTTATCCTATTTATAATGATTGTTTGTTGCAGGCATGACTGATGCTTACGTAAGCCTATAACGGCTCTATCCGTATGTAACGGCTAGTTCGCATTTGGCTGAAGTATGACTATCTGATTGAATTTCAACTAGTCATGTTTGGGGGCAATTGTTAGGGACATAATTTTATTAGTTATGGATCACGGATCCTCAATATAGCCCGGGTCAAGGATCCTCAGTTCAATCTGGATCGAGGATCCTCAGGAAATGGTGCAGGAAGGCTAAGGATCCAGGATCCTCTTTGATATCCTAAAACTAACAATTGTTTCCATCATCCTTTAGCTTGTTTTGCAGGTGTATTTCAAAGGAGACTTATTCCAATCGAGATTCCAGGAGAATATGCTCCTTACTATGGCATGTGCATGGAGTACATGACCGTTATGGTGATCGTGGGTGACTAGCACATAATTCGGATAGTTAGTTACTTAGATATTTTTCTATTTTTGAAGGGGATAACAAGCTATTATTAGCAAGATAGTTTCACACATTCACACATTCGAACAGAGAAACTCATTGGAGATTACACACACAAACACACTAGAAATCCTTATAACAAGCTTGTTATCATCAAAAGTTGTAACCTTTATTGTTCAATATAGTTGATAGTGATAGTTTTCACTATCCAAGGTTTTTTATGCCGGAGATCATTCATTGATCAAGGGCTTTTTCCTCGTATAAATCCTTGTGTACATCATCATTTTCATTTAATCATTGTTCATACTTTTATTCATTTAACCAAGCATCTAACCTCATAAAAATCAGATTTGGTTACATTATCCTTGTGTGATTTTTGACCAAAACATGACATAACCATGTTAATGCCACCGACACAATGTCCGTAACGCGTACGGTCCCGTCGCAACGCGCGGGTAATGTTTTCTCGTATATATACAAAGCACAATGTACAACCATTAACACATAAAGAAATTGATTATATATATATAGAGGAAGTGTAGAATACAAATCCCCTAATCATACATTACGTACGCGATCATAACAGCCCTACACGTGTCCCTGATTCAGTTTTCCTACATAAGGGTATATCAGACAATCCATTCAATCAGTAGAGGGCAAATTAGACAATCCCTTCAATAAGTAGATCACGAGTTCGTTACACCACTATCCTGGTAATTATGAATTGTATTAGTTTAATCGATTGTTGTTTTCAATGGATCCACAGAGCAACACTAGACGAAACACAGATGTTGATTTTGAAGACGTTGAATTCGTCAGTGAGCATGGTGGTGACCAAAGAGTTACGATTGACCAGCATGTTACACAATTAATTTCGCATGTTATTATTTAAACAAACTATCATATTATGAAAAGCATGAAATACTATTTCACATGTTTATTGTTTTGGTCAAAAATCACAACAAGGATAATGTAATCAAATCTGATTTTTGTGAGGTTGAGTGCTTATTATCATGAATGAATGTATGAGCGAATATGAAATGTAATCAATGATGAACATAGAGATTTATACGAGGAAAAAGCCGTTGATAAATGAATGATTTCCGGCATAAAAAACCTCGGGTGATGGAAACTACCGATCACCAAATGTATAGCAAAAAACAACAATGATTCTATACAACTTCGGAAGATAACAAGCTCAATACAATGATTTGCTAAAGTGTGTGTGTGTTTTGTGAATGAGTATCAGAGTGTTCGGGTACTAGTTATTGTCTCCATTATGAGCTTATTATCCCCTTTTAAAAATAGAAATGTCTAGCTAACAAACTATCCGAAATCCATGCAAGCTTCACACGTTCTCCCTTAACGGTCATGACTCCTCTTGCACGTGCTATAAGTAGCATATTCCTCCTATATTCCCGTGTTGACTCAGTTCACATCAAGTAATACCTGCAAACGTAAACTTAATACACAAGGAACAATTGTTAAAAAACATAGACATCAATAAGGATCCTGGATCCTCAGATTCCCTGCTTTATCCGTTAAGGATCTGTCACACCCTGACCGCGTTAAAACAACGAAACAACGGCAGAAACATCGGGGAGTGTTGCAACAGAATTTTTGTTTCACAACCATGGATACAAAAGTTTCGTTTTATTGATTCATTAAGTGACTTACATCGTCTTAACATAAACAAACAAGTTACACATCGTCTATCATTGTTATTATGTCACTAAGGCCTTGTCCAGATCCTACGTGAACATGCATCCTAGCATTCAACATCAAGCAACAACACCTGAAACATATGTAAAAACAAAGTCAGCAAAGAAATGCTGGCGAGCACATAGGTTTTATAAGAGTGCCGGATTCATGGCTAGTTTACATGTTGCAATACCTTATTAAAACCTTGTTTTGAAAAGTGCATAATATTGCAGCATAATTAACCATCTCAAATCAAGATGATTATAACTTATAAAATCTCGTAGCCACGATTCTTAACCCCAAAATATTTGTTTAGTAAACCAAATTGTAAAACATCTCGTAAAAACTCGTTAATAAAACTCGTATGGTTTATATTATTTAGAAAAGATCGTTGTGTGACCTCGTTTCAAAATCGTTTACCCAAGTGAACTAAATAACGCCACAGTATGTAATATGATGAAAACACTTATATATAAGAAGTGCCAGCGACGTATCTACCATGCTTTCATCACATTACACCCGTCCCGTTATCTAAACACTAACTAAAAACCAATCGTTTATCCAACTCGTTTAACTTGCTCAAATTGTTTCCAACTCGTTTAAATTGTTCCAAAATCGTTTAACTCGTTTAAGTCATTTAAATCATCCTCGTTTTAATTGTGAAACTACTTTTGGTCGTCTCGCTAATAACATCCAAACCTTCGTGACTCGACTATCTCGAAACTCGCATTAATAAACCACCAAAGGGTAAATTAACAATAACATATTCAGTCGTTACCCACCTAACCCATACATAACCATGGGTGCAGTCTGATAACGGGATTTGTCAGATCCTATGGTACCATAACCTAATACTGGTCGGCTTGATCAATGTTAATGAATGTCATTCGTTATGTAAATACGTCCAACAAGTTTGTTCACATTATCGAAATCGTTATTAGTTTTATATAAACCATATTAATCACTTTCGAAACCATCGTTAAAACATCGAAATCGTTTAACACATATGAATCACCCCAAAAGTATTGAAAACAGTAAAATAGAGGAACTATGTACTCACTTGAAGTGCAAAGTTTCCTCAATCAAAAGAACTCAACAAAGCTCAAACAAGGAAATCAAGCAGCACCTAGAAATCGGATCACTAGATAAATAATCGACACCTAAATCGGAAGATCGGATAGAATGAAGTCTTGTAAACCAAATGAGTATTGGGACTCATGGGATATGGTTCAACAAAGGCTACATCCTAAATCGAAACCTAATCCTAAGTGATTTTGATCCGTTACAACCCACTAAGGTGACTAACGCCAATTTAACGCGTCGTTCGCGTAAACGCGCGTTCGAGACGTCTAACTAGTCCTATGACAACTATTATATGCCTAAACATGTTACATAATTAGTTTAAGTGATAAAAGTTAAGTTACATATGTTTAATTACTAATTATGCATGAAAAGGGCATTTTGGTCATTTACCTAAGGCATATAAACTACCTATCATACAACTAATTAAACTAAGTGACCATAAGGTATAACCTTGAAAGGTTATTCCCTATGCAACTATGGTCACATAATATGCTTGGTCGGATCCTAATGATCGACCAAACGGGTCGAGTTCGAAAGTCTAAGTGGTGGTTTAGACCGCTTGACTTACGACTCTACACAAGCACTAAGCTAAAAGTGACGAGCTAAACATGTTGAAACATGTTTAACTAAGTTAGAAAACAAGTTTGATATCAAAACAAACGGTTTTGATACCCAAGAATAGTTTGGTTGCAAAATACGCATGAACACGCATTTTGACCGAAACTATGACTCGTCACTACGCCTAATCAACATGGTAATCAGTAGGTATAGTCACACGGGACTATAACCATCGTGATTACGCTCACGTCGCAAAGTTCAAACGAACTTTGTGTTGACCAACTCGTGGTCAAAGCAGAAAGTCAAACACTGTTTGACTTTCATGCTTGAATACAAGAACAAGCATGAAGG
The DNA here is from genome assembly GCA_030545235.1 of Helianthus tuberosus. NCBI lineage: Eukaryota > Viridiplantae > Streptophyta > Magnoliopsida > Asterales > Asteraceae > Helianthus > Helianthus tuberosus. The sequence goes on along the minus strand of CM060351.1, from coordinate 201,846,139 downwards.
AAACTTGTAAAGGGTCCAAGCTATGAAGATTTGAACTAAAAAATTCTCAGGTATGAAGCTTCATAAGGAGTGCTTCAACTTACAGAAGATTATTGAGATCAAGTGTGAGGAAAGTGAAGTGAAATGGTGGGTTTATATAGATTTTCCACAACTGTTAGGATCGTTCCTCGATAATTGAGCTTTGATCTGGACCGTCCATGTGTGGTACATTGTTTTGGAATACTAGGGGTGCCCCAAAACCATCAAACGGTATTGAAAAAGTTACACTTAGGCCCCTGAAATTCAATTCGGTTGCTGAAAATGGACCTGGCATTGTTGAATCTTGAGTTTCTGCCCAGATATGGTGATGGCATGCCACCACAGCCAACCCAGATAGTGGTGGTGTGACGCCACCACATGCCCAGTTCTAGAAAGTTTTGAATATTTACAGTTTTGGTCCCTGCAACAATATTAAGCCATTTTTGACGTGTTTAAGCCCCGTTAACCTCATTTCAAGGCTCTAAAATGAAGTTAAAGTATAGGGAACTTAAAATATGCTCAAAAACATCTCGGATGTCGGTTCGTTTGTCGTACGGTTGCTTTGTTCGGTTAATTACGATGAAAACTCGAACGGACGCAAAAACAATCCAAATTAATCGACGAATGGTATTTTATCATGCCAATCACTAAAATAAAATATTTTAATGATTACATAAATTTTTGGATGTTCGGATATATTCAGAACGTAAGATATGCGCGAAAATTGTTAGTGCATAATGTCTATAGCCTATGTCATCAGTCGTGTCGTGTATGTTTTGAATAGTTTAATGTATATGTCCAGTTCGCATGAATGTTCAAATGAAGTGGATGTTCAAATGAAGTGGAAGTTCAAACGAAGTGGTCACTTCATACGAACTGGGGTTTGTCCAGTTCGTATGAAGCTCAGACGACCTGGTTACCCTATAAATAGGGATGTAGTTTTCTCATTTGTAACTTTTCCAAGAATCTTGAGACGAAGTGCTGCCAGATTCTCTGCTTGTAAAACGTTGATATATGAATGGAAAACATGTTTAAAGTACTTCTTGCTACTCCTACTCACGTTCTATCATTGATTTCAGATTGTTAGATTGTTTCCGCCATTCTAACGGTCTAGATTTAACTCTGAAAGACTCGAATTGATCGTTTCTCGATCCTACAAGTGGTATCAGAGCTCAGGATGAGTTAAATCTGAGAAATCAGTGGTTTGAATGTGTGTAAATCTGATTCTTCTACTTTTTCTTGGACTTTTGAAGGATTTAACGGACAATATGGACTGATTTTTTAATATGTTGTGTAAAATACTGTTTTAAATAATACTTGAAAGTTTCAGACCTAAAATCGACTTAAAACATACCAAAAATCATCAAAAAATGGCACTTCGTTTGAGATTTGTGTTTAGTTCGCATGAGATGATTCAGTTCGTTTGAGTTTTCACATGAAGAGAAGGCCAGTTCGTTTCAAAAATCCAGTTCGTTTGAGATTTCACACGAAGAGGAGGCCAGTTCATTTCAAAAAACCTTCTATTTGTTTCAAAAGTTTAGTTCGTTTGAGTTTCACTTCGTGTGAAACCTTCAGTTCGTTTCAAAAGTTTAGTTCCTTTGAGTTTCACTTCGTGTGAAACATTCAGTTCATTTCAAAATTTCACTTCGTATGATATTTCATTTTGTGTGAACATTCAGTCCGTTTGAAAGTTAAATCGTTTGAAATTTCCACTCCGTTTGAATCAGATAGTTTTCTAAAAGTCACTTCGTTTGAAACTCACTATTTTCAAAAACTTAAAAAAAATTTCGGTAAACTGTTTTCTTAAAATGGAAAATCAAGATTTTTATAACTTCTTCGCCGGCAGTGGTATGACGGCAGCACAAACATCGGGTAGATGGTGCAAAACGTCAATATGGAGAATGAGTTAGGGACGATGCAGAAACCACCTAAACTGATGAATATCGATGAGTATTCGGGTTGGTCTGGAAGGTTTAGGACATGGGTTCAAGCTAATCACTTTGAATGCTGGATGAAGATTGAAGTGAAATATGAACCTCCTAAGAATGGTTTGGGTCTTGTGAAAGGGATTGGCAGTTTGACAGAAACTGAACAAGCAGATTTCAAAGCTGAAAAGAAGATGATGAGTATTCTTCAACAGGCAATTAAGGAAGATATCTTAGTGTTGCTGCAACATGAGGATAATTCACAATCCATTTGGAATGCGCTGAAAGTAAAGTTTCAAGGGAATGTAGAGATGATCAAAAGCAAGAAGGCTTTGATAAAGAAACAATTTGACATTTTCACGAGTATGAAAGGTGAAACTACAAAACAATTGATTGAAAGATACTGTCATCTAGTTGTGGAGATGGGAAGATTGGAGATAACTAAGACTAATGAGGAGTGGGTCGATAAATTGGCAGACGCATTGCCATATGATGAGTGGAGTACTTATCTGCTGGTGTTAAAGAACAATTCAAATTTTGGAAATATGAATCTCAGTGGTTTCATAGAGAAGATCGAAGCACATGAGTTAGAGTTAACAAAGATTAAACAGATGAATTCTGCAAATATTCAACAGGATGTTTCGCTATACTACAAAGGCAGTTCTCCGGCAACAACGAATCTAAGCCCGAAGATTCAAACAGGGTTTAGTGCAGATTTATCTTCTGGTGCGTCGTCTAGTACTTCAAGCAACAACAAGTCTTCACCGTTTGCGAGTTATGAACCAAATTCCAAAGCTCCTGAACAAGCTATTCCACAAAGCTTTTCAAGCTCGAACAATCAGGGTCAAGGTCCGGGGATAATGTGCAATATTGCAGTAAATATTAAGAATGCTCAAGATTTTACAGAATCTGCTGCTAAACAACACATTGCATTACTCGCATCAGTACTGGAATCGTACGAGAGTTTGGTGGCTGGGAGAATAGGAAACCCCGATATGACGAAAGAGGACTATGATCAAATAGATCCGGAGGAACTAGAGTTGATAGACATCAAGTGGGGTATGGCTAGCTTGGTTAGAAGAGCTCAACGATTCATGGAGATTACGGGTCGAAACAATTTGTTGGGACCGGATCAAAAGCTTGGATTTGACAAGTCCAAAGTGACATGTTTTAAGTGTAAAGAAAAAGGGCATTTTAAGAGAGAGTGTCCGAATAGAGAGGTCAACAATCACCAAAATCCATTTACCAATGATTACTACAGACAGGCGATCTATCACAAGACAAATCAACAACCTGTAGTTCAAAGACCTCAGATCGAGAACAAGCCGGAAAAAGCTCTCATAGTTAACCAAGATGATGAAAAGGTAGCTGAAGGATTTAGTTGGGATAAATACATCCCTGGCAGTGAGGGTAGAGGATTGATAGCTGAGATTGTGGAAGAATCGGAGAGTGTTGTTGAAACAGAGGTTGTTTGTGAAAATGTGTCTGAGGAAAGTTCGGTTGATCTCGAAGAAGTTGCTGCAGAAATCTACTACTCTCAATCCGAACAAGAGGTTTTAGCTAGTTCTTTAAAATCAATTATACCTCCTAATGAGGTTGATTCTTTTGCAGGTATTTTCAGTGAACCAACAACCGGATTTTGCCCACAATATGAGGATGAGAAAGTTCCGGTTGAAGATATAATTGATGTCTCAAAAGAAATGACTGAAGAGACATTGAAAGAGATTGCTGACAAAGCCTTGATGGCAAAACTGAAAGAGGTAGACACAGAATCTGTAAAACCAGAATCTGTTGATACTGAGTCGGTCAAAACAGAGTTAGGTCAAAAGGAGTCTGATGGGAAATCCGAAAGTCAGGAGGTCAAAACCGAAGGAGTGACTGAGTCAGAGTCTGATAATGTCGGTAAACAGGATGTTGATTTTGAGCAAGAGGAAAAGATTGATTCAATCTCTGAAACTTCATGCGAAAATTGTTCAAAACCCTGCATGGAGTGTCTTGAAAATGACACAAAGTTTCAGGAATTGAAACAATATACTGATGAACTTAAATTTGATCTGAGTGAAGTAAAAGAAGCATATAACAAGTTGGCTAAATCTATCAAAATGATTCAAAATGAAAGTCTTGAAAATGACAAAGCCACAAAATTGCTAAAATCAACAGTTCTTGATAAACAAAAGGAAATCAACTTTCATTTGGACACGATTGCTTCGTTAAAAAGGGAAATGGAGTTAACAAAAATTGAAAATAAAAGAATTGATAAGAAGTTGATGAGTTATGTTGCATCTTCATATGTGATTGAACAAATTGTCCCGAAACAACCAGATGCAACACCTATCTTTAACAATGTTCCACCCCCAATGTGGAGTCATTACACTCAGAAGTATCCAGATGGGGTGGAAGCTGCTTTGAACCTTAAATTGAGAACCATTGAGGATGAGTTACCTGAGAGTATTGATGTTACATTCTATCCGTCCGACACTGATAATGAGTCACAAGTGATTAAGACCGTTGTTGACCAAGTGTTAGACGAAGAGAGTGATAACTCAGACTTTGAAACTGTGAAAACACATTTGGAAAATTCCAGTTCTGAATGTGAAGATGATGGTAATTTTTTGAACAAGTTTATACCAAAATCAGAAAAGGTTGCGAATGATGATCCGATCATGGTGGTTTACACAATGATTGGAATTGACAAACTCTATTCTGATTTTGAGTATCCGATTCAGAACGCAAACATGAAAAATGTTGAGAAGGTGTTTAAGCTTGTCGAGATTGATATTTCTGAAGTAAACAACAATGAGTTCTTTTCAAAACCTAAGAAATCTTTTGTGAAACAAAACAACCCTGGGAAGAAAGCTTGGGTGGGTAACAATGGGTCTAACAAGAAAAATGGAAACAATTTTAAGAACAAAGGTATTGGGTTTGAAAACAAGATGGCTAAATGTGAGATCAAGCCAAAGGAAAAAATAAATGATGTTTTTGTCACGGGAATGAACTTTGTTGATGAAAAGGCATATATTTTCAGTCAAAAGGCCATTGATGATTTCAATGCAGCGAAAAAGTTGAAAGAAGAGACCTACGAGTCTACTTTTGTTGAGTATGACAAAAGAATTTGTTATCGCTGCAATGAGATTGGTCATATGGCAAAACAATGTACCAAAAAGATTGAAAAACCCATTTTCAAGAAACCTGTTTTGCAAAAACCAAAACCAAAAACTCCAACTGATGTTAAGGGTAAAAAACCCATGGTTTCCCCCGTTCGAATCTTGAAAAGAGGTGAATCGTTGAAGTCCGAAGAAAAACCGAAATCAACTTTTGAGATTGGTGAATCTTCGAAAACACAAAAGACTTCAAAGATTTATCCGAAAACGAAAGTTTTTGAAACTCAATCATGGGTGGCTAAAACAAAACAATCAGTTGAGGTAAAGAAAATGGAGAATGAGTTAAAATCTGAATCAAAAGTGGTTGCTAGTGATGTTCAGAAATTCGAATTTGAATTAGACAAGTTTCTTGCAGAGTTTCCACCAATTAAAGATGGAAATTTAAAATCAAAATCTAAACCTGTTGTCCCAAATGTGATCTTTAGTATTCCGAAAGTTGATGGGAAATGTGATTTAGTATTTGGTAGTGTTCCACAAGAAAAGAAGTCATGGGCTTCATTGTTTGAATGAATTTGCTATGATGAATGCAGGGGCTACCGAGGTCGTATATCTCAAAGTGGATAATGGACAGCGGAGCTTCAAGACACATGACCGGAATGCTAGCATTGCTTTATGACGTTAAATCTTTGAACGGAGGATACGTGGGATTCGCTGGGAATCAAGGAGGAAGGATTGTTGGTCAAAGGACTCTAACGAATGGAGACATTTCATTTGAGAAAGTGAACTATATAATTGAGCTTGAAAACAATCTGCTGAGTATCTCACAGATTTGTGACAAGTCTTTCACCGTACATTTCACTAAAAATGAATGTCTTGTCTTAAAACCTGGTTTCAAATACCTGAGGATATGGTGTTGTTGCGAGCTCCATGAGAAAATTATTTATATATACTTGATATGAGTATCGCAACACCAACAGATCATCAGAAACAATGTTTTGTGTCTAAAACCAAAGCAACAGAAAAAGAGTCGATAATGTGGCATCGAAAGATGGGCCACATTCATGTTAGAAAAATGAACTTTCTTGTGCACAATGATTTAGTTGAAGGTGTAAATTTGAAAAGTTTTCATTTAAATGATGATTGTGTAGCTTGCAAGAAAGGAAAGCAGACAAAGAAGTCACACCCGATGAAGTTGCTGAATTCAATTAGAGTACCGCTTGAAAGGCTCCACATGGACCTTTTTGGGCTAGTCAATGTGCAAAGTATCAGCGGTGATTTATACTGTCTAGTAGTCACTGATGACTTCACTAGATTTTCTTGGGTGGTGTGCATGGAGAGGAAAGATCAAACGTTTGAGTCATTGATGATTCTTTTCAAGAAGATGGAAATGCTCTACAAAGTGCCAATCCGAAGAATAAGAAGTGACAATGGAACGGAATTTAAGAACAACCGCATGCTCGAGTTCTGTAACGAGAAAGGAATTCTTCATGAATTCAGTGCACCATACACTCCACAACAAAATGGTGTAGCTGAACGAAAGAACCGTACTATCATTGAAACTGCTCGAACGATGCTGGCCGATTCTAAGCTACCGATCTATTTCTGGAGTGAAGCTGTGGCAACGACATGCTATACTTTGAATAGAGTGCTTACTGTGAAGAAATACAAAAAGACTTGCTTTGAACTTCTTCATAGATATAAGCCAAATCTGAAGTTCTTAGAGTCGTTCGGATCACCATGTACATTCATTGATCAAGATGGAAAGTTTGGCGCAAAGAGTAATGAGGGTTTTTTTGTTGGATATGCGAGTCTGCTAAAAAGAGTGTTCGTACCATGCCTGAAGAAGGTAATTGAAGTTTAGCATGTGGACTGTCAGAAGCATACGGCTCCACCTCAACTTCCCGGACACAGATTGCTTTTCGACTACGACAAACTCTGGGAGTCGTTCCAACTACCGACAGAGCCGAGTGAAGAGGAACTTGCTTACTTATACCAACAGCAACAATCCATGGTACAAGAACAGATACCTAGACCGTTGGTGGTTTCTCAACCTGATGAGGGAACAAGCATTCCTACAACTGGTACAAATGATCACGAGGCAGGTCCGAGTGGAACAGCTCACGAACCACCAGAGGAACCAGCTCCTTCATTTGGCCAGTCCGATGACTCAGATTCGGAAAACGGTCCGATATTTGATGAGGATCCAAATGTTGCATCGACTGAAGCTGAGAATCACACCGGTGATCTAGACATCACGAATTTGCAATCGGAAGTGAGCGTGCCTGACGAAGTCATGCCAAGAACTCTCTCTTATCATCCTTCGGAGCAAATTATTGGAGATCTTTACAGTGGAGTGAAAACACGCGACCAGATCAACAAATCTCTTACATGTTTTTATACTTCTGTCGCTCCTTTACAGGAAGAATTTTCACTTAAATGTTTTATCTCGCAGATCGAACCCAGAACATATAAGGAAGCTTTGACTAAAGACAGCTGGGTGAATGCTATGCAGGAAGAGCTTCAGCAGTTTGAAAAGCTGGGTGTCTGGAGATTAGTAGATCTTCCTGAGAACCAAAAGCCAATAAAAACAAAATGGGTCTTTAAATGCAAAAGAGATGATAGAGGCGTGATCGTAAGGAATAAAGCACGACTGGTGGTACAGGGTTTCACCCAGCAGGAGGGGATAGATTTTACTGAGGTGTATGCCCTATAGCTAGGCTTGAGGCGATAAGAATCTTCCTAGCATTTGCATCGTGGAAAGGATTCAAAGTATACAAGCTAGATGTGAAGTCTGCATTCCTATATGGAACAATCAAAGAAGAAGTGTATGTGGGTTAACCACCGGGGTTTACTGATCCAGTGCACAAGAACAAAGTCTATCTTCGGGACAAAGCGCTCTACGGATTACACCAGGCCCCGAGAGCCTGGTATGAGATGCTTTCTCAACATTTGCTAGACAACAGGTTTAGCAGAGGGATAGTTGATAGTACGTTGTTCATCAAAGAAGTTGCAGGCCATCTCTTAATCGTGCAAATTTACGTCGATGATATCATATTTGGATCAACAAACGATGAGCTGTGTAAAGATTTTGAGAATATGATGAAAAAGAGGTTCGAAATGAGTTCGATGGGGGAGATGAAGTTCTTCCTCGGGCTACAGGTTGAGCATATGCCCGAAGGAATCTTCATTCACCAAACAAAGTATGTGAATGATGTTCTGGAGAAGTTCAACATGGCTCAATCCAGTCCAGCAGCAACCCCCCTAGCTCAGAATCATGGGATTTGCCCAGACGAAAGTAGAGAGAAAGTAGATGAGACGCTGTATCGATCAATGATTGGATCCTTGATGTATCTTACTGCTTCCCGCCCGGACATCATGTATCCGACGTGTTTGTACGCCCGATATCAGTCAAGCCCACGCCAGTCACATCTGAAGATCGTGAAACGAATCTTACGGTATTTGAAAGGCTGCCCAAGCACCAGCTTGTGGTATCCTAAGTCTGGCGATTTCTCTCTCATAGGTTTTGCTGATTCAGATTTTGGTTGTTGCAAGCAAAATGCTAAGTCCACCACTGCTGGGTGTCAGTTCTTTGGAACTCGACTTGTCACCTGGCAGTGCAAGAAACAAACCTCAGTAGCGCTCTCTACTTGTGAGGCAGAATACGTTTCAGCCTCGAGCTGTTGCTCTCAGATCCTTTGGATCCAACAGCAGATGCGAGACTTTGGTTTGCAGTTCTTGAATACACCGATTTTTGTGGACAATGAAGAGGCCATTAACATAACGAAAAACCCGGTTCACCACTCGAAAACTAAACACATTGAAATACGGCATCACTTCATCCGTGATTGCTATGGAAAGAAGTTAATCCGTATAGAACACATACACACCGATGAACAGAAGGCTGATTTCTACACTAAACCTTTTGATAGAAAAAGATTTAATTATCTTTTGAAATTAAACGGGATGAAAAATCTGTTTTTTGGGAGGGTAATCGAGTGTGAAGCCGAGGAGGACGGCGATCTGATGTGATCCACGTTATGTTGTCAAGTTTTTGTACAGTTTATTTTCTGCTTTTGATAAAAAATCAAAAACACAAAAATATGTTTTTGTTTTTAGGAGAAAGTTGCAGAAAAATACAAAAACATGATAAAATTACAAAAACAAAAAACATTTGAAAAAGTAAAAATGAGTTTGTGTAAAAAGGGGAAATGATAGTACATCAGCTAGACAGGTGCAGTACGCTAAAGAAATGTAAAGTATAAATGTATTAAGCAGTCTTGTAGATGATATGCCGATAGGTTTTTACACATTTACTAGATTTGTTCGGGATATAAACATAAAATTTCTTGCTTTTATGTGGGGAACATCTCTCGGATATATGGGTAACCCCCGAAATCTTGTTTGAAAGGTCCCTCTTTCTGAGATACTAGGTCTTTATGCTTAGTGATATCTGGGGTATTATCCCGGGACTTCTGATAATGCGGAAGCAATGGCCTAGTCCCCGGAGAATACTTTCTGCTTGCTTGAAATATAGCGCCGCCCTCAGCACAAATTGATAAAGACAATAAAATTGCTAATCAATGCTGTTGTAAAAAAGATCCTCTAAAGGGGACACACCTAAAGTCAAACCAGGCTCTCTGCTGAACGGAAGTTCTGACCTGAGCTATCACGGTTTCATAATTTATTCCCCTTACAGATATCATCTGTGGTATACTCACCTGTAAGACTGAATATTAGGATCTGGATACGGGAGTATATTCTGAGGTGGTACACATATAAAAGTTAAGCCTTAAAACATTAATTCGTATCCTGAACAGATTGAACTTTGTGCGAAAATTTAAGTGGACCAGTATATCGGCAATCAATGCAAATTGTTTAATACTAAAAATGAAATAAGCTTAACGGTGCTTGTATCTTGTCGGCAGCTGATATGATCCCCTAACACGTTCTCAAAAATATTGTGTGTACAGTTTCTTGCTTATCAAAAATCCAAAAAGATTGTTTGTTTGTTTAGCAAATTTAAAATCCAAAAAGATTTTATTTTTCATCTTATTTTTGACAACAGACGTTGGGGATCAGATGATCAAAGTCTTGTGTGCTAAACATGTCTGGTTCTTGAAGGTTGGGTAAGCAGAAGTTTGTGAAAAATGATCGGTAATTGATTGAAAGTTTAAAAGTTCATTAATTTGAACTTAAATCATTTTCTGAAAGTCAGCATCTTCATAATTTGGTCAGCCAGTGTCATTAACTTGGACTTGGCAGGCTAAACGGTTGACCAAGGTCATTAACTTGGACTTGGTTAACTGGGTGTGTCGGTAAAAAATTAAAAGGTTTAAAATTTGATTGTAAAGTGTTAGGTTTAGTTGTTGGATTCTTTATATTGTCAAAACTTTATAGGATTGTGATAGATCTAGATCATCAATCCTGGACATTTAAAATGTTTATTCTTATAAATGTTTGAGGCTTGCAGGTGAAAGTTCCAGATTAAGATCCCGATAGCAGAGTCTTAGGGGGAGTCTGAAGACGAGCTTGATGCAAAAGGGAGCTTGTTGCTGGTAATCCAGGTGTCGATCCCAAAAGCACGGACGATTGATGAAAGGGGGAGCCTGAAGGAAGAGAACGAGAAGCTTAGGAAGCTGCTGAAGAAGCCTAAGCCTAGAGAAGAAAAGTTTAAGTCATTGTGAAGTGCTGAAAACAGACAGACTAAAGACTCCGGCAATATCCAAGGGGGAGTTTGTTAGTGCATAATGTCTATAGCCTATGTCGTCAATCGTGTCGTGTATGTTTTGAATAGTTTAATGTTTATGTCCAGTTCGCATGAATGTTCAAACGAAGTGGATGTTCAAACGAAGTGGAAGTTCAAACAAAGTGGTCACTTCATACGAACTGGGGTTTGTCCAGTTCATATGAAGCTCAGACGACCTGGTTACCCTATAAATAAGGATGTAGTTTTCTCATTTGTAACTTTTCCAAGAATCTTGAGACGAAGTGCTGCCGGATTCTCTGCTTGTAAAACGTTGATATATGAATGGAAAACATGTTTAAAGTACTTCTTGCTACTCCTACTCACGTTCTATCATTGATTTCAGATTGTTAGATTGTTTCCGCCATTCTAACGGTCTAGATTTAACTCTGAAAGATTCGAATTGATCGTTTCTCGATCCTACAAAAATGCAAACTTATGCACTTTTTGACGCTTTTAGTCCCTATTGATCAAGAAAGTTTATTTTTGCGCACCAAACACCTCAAAGACTATGTCTAAGCTATGTAAAGGATATTTAGGGCATGTTTAACTAATGATCAAGTTCCGGAATGTTCGATATAGAACGAATCGGCATACTTTCGCAGTTTGACACAAAGAGTCCCTACGATCGAATAGACTTGTTTTCAACACACCAAACCATCCAAAACTTATTTCTAAGTTATGTAAAGGTTATTTAAGGTATGTTAAGCCTATGTCACTATTCCGGAGTGTTTGTCGCATTAAACTGACTGTGTTTACGCACCAGTTTGCGTATAACCTTCCAGAAAGCGATTTAAAGCTTGAAATTGGAATCGAATCAAAACGTAAAATCACCAAACATAAATAGACACATAATAACACCAAAACACATTGTTTTATTGATAATTGACATTGTTTTACATTGTACATCGATTACAGAACACAGTTGTCACAGGATCCGTGATTCAGGTTCAATCTCAGGATAGATGATCCTAAGCATAAAATCAATTCCCTAATAATTGCCCCCAAAATATGAGGAATAAAATGTAACTAGATAGTCATATTTTCATCGAAATCGGACTAGCCGTTAGATATTGAACTAGCCGTTACATGCGGAACTAGCCGTTACTGCCATGAAGTCAATGACAAGACCTCCTGCAACAAACATCATTATATATAGGGAGTAGATAGAGATGAGATTTTCCATTTAAAACCTGATATTTGCAATTTATATCCGCAACTCAGAAGTCCCAAAGGTATTCTTTCTCTCTTCTTTTCCTTTAATCCTTAGATTCTTCTTCTTTTCTCTCTCGAAATCCATGGCGAAAATGGTTACCCGGTCCTCCCCTCTAAAGGATCTAGAAAACGATAGCCAACCCATAAGTCAGGGTCTCCTCAAGAATCCTTCCATGGAACTATACCATTTTACTGATCCTGAAATTGATCAGATATGTCACTGTTTCCTAGAGGGAACGATTTTCAGGGCTTTCGATTCTTCTATGAAGAGCGATTGCAAATCAGACACTTGGGTTTCTTTCCCTGCTGCTCCTTTTCAGATTGGCTTTTCTTATCCTTTCCCGACGTTCACCCAGAGTTTCCTCACTCTGACTTGCTTGTGCTATATCCAGGCAATGCCTTGTGGAGAGTGCTCTACACTCTTGAACAAATCATTACCAATGAGGGTATAGACCTTGGCCTTACCGAACTCAACCACCTGTAAAATCTGGTCAGCCATAGATCTCACCATTTTCTCTTCAAAGCTAAACCCCAACACCCACATCCACTCCTCAAAGTCACCAAGAATGACATAAACTAGATAAACCAGTTCTGTTTTGTCAGGAGTGATTCCATTCCCAATGGGAATCATCTTCCAAAAAATGAAACTTGAAGGGTAGGATATAGGATCCTTAGGCTAGGACCATAGAAAGTTTCTTTCTTTTCTAAACAGGATAACTGATCCTTATATCTTCTTGTTTATGCAGCTGTCAGCTTAACAACTCTAGCGGATACACCTGCCACACCTGAGAGACTTGCCGCTTTCTGGAATCTGGATTCAACTGTCAGGACATACCAACCAAGGATCAAAGATTCAGAAGAAGCTTCATCAGTCTCCTACACCATGTCAAGTAAGTATCCACATATTTAGGCAAATATTTAAAAAATGAAATATGAATACTTATCTGTATTTTGTGCTTGTAGCTGCTGCTAAATCATCATCCAAGTCTGCCTCCCGGTTTTGAATGGGAGATTTCGAAGGCATCATCTCTCCTAAGTCCATCAAGAAGGAGCTGGCCGCAGGCCAAAGCCAACTGGAATCCAAAGGCACAACCACCAGGGCTAGAGTCGGAACTAGAGCAAAAAGGAAGAAGCCTTGTGAAGCATCCGGTGATACTCCCTGTTATGGGTCATTTTCCGAACATATATCTTGAATTATATCCTAGCTTTATTACTTTTGTTTGTGACCAGGATATCGGATCAGGATATTGGTAACATCCTGATGCAGTATCCTGGTGTTTACAAATTGTTCACGTGCAGATTAACATGGCAGACATGTAACGTTTAAAGTGGACTGGTTCTCCCTGAAGACTCGGACTAAACGGTTGAGAGGAGAACGTTGAAGCCGCAAAGAAGGGGGGGTCTCCTGTGACAACTGGCACAAAACCGGTAATTTCCGTACAATTTAATTAATACTTAATAACTGCAATTATGTGCTTAAATGTCAACATTGTCTGATTACATGCTATACATGTGAAATCATGCACGTTTTATACTACAAATATTGCTTTATGCATTAATGATAGCATTGTGTCAGGAATACTAGTAAACCCACCGGTAAGACACACTGTGTCAACAATTCTGCAGAAAGCAGTCAGACAATAGAATTGGGGCCTAGGAGTAGGTCCAACGTCTAAAATGCATTGAAACCCAAGAATGTATACAAGGGTTAACATATAGACTTTCCGAAAGCTAAAATACGCACTAAAAAGCACCCGAAACACACTTTAAATGCAGAATTTCATATATTTCAGCAAAATCCAGCATTGTAATGAGTTAGTAACATGTAAAAATATGACTAAATGGCCCTGAATGTTTTCCTAAGTGTCGGGAATTGAAAGTGTCACAAAAGGGTATATAAAGGACACTAAACGGTGCAATTTAGCACTTTAACGAACCGGTATCTAACCGGACATTACCCGAAACACCAAAATTATACTAGAAGCATTATTTTATTATTTCTGAGCTAGTTACGATTCCCAAACACCATAACACCTCTTATAACATAATAACACATTAAGTCCCTAATCAAGACACTTGAAACTTAACTTATTTATGAAATTGGTGGTTGAAACTTACACTTTACCCCCCCCCCTTGGTAGTGGACGGTCACCTTATGTGACCCCACCATAATCTTTTCAAGATCCTACAAAATCCTACTTGATCTTCTCTAGATTTCTTTTGATTCACTTGATCTTCCTTAGATTCATTATGATATGGTGAAGATCTTGCATGTACTATAAGATAGCATAAGACCCTCATTCTCACTTCACACAACTCACCTTCTTCCTCTCCTCCCCACTTTCGGCCGATCCTAGCTCACCACACCACCACCACTTTCATCCATTATTCAATCATTCCAAGTTCTTCACAAGGTGCTAGAAGGTGTTTAAGGAGGTTTAGAGCTTGTGGATCTTGAAGGACCTTCTTCATTTGCTATTATCCAACCCATTTATCATCTTCAACATCAAGTGTTCTTCCCTATCCTTGTGCTAGTAGTAAGACCCTCATAACCCTTTGTTACTTCATATTTTGGTGAATAAAAGATGATGAATGTTGTTAATCACAAGAACACTAAAGAACATGATCATGATACTTTAACATAAGCATATTAACATATGAAATCTTGTTGATTTGTGATGATTTGTTTCTTGTTGATTGATTATCAGTGTTAGTGATGTTAGACATCATAGGAAACCTACTAGATTGTGATTAAACACATGATCTAGTAAGTTAAGGTGATGATCTTGTGAAATACCAAGATGATCATACTTTAGGTTTCTCATGAACTTGAAAGTAAAAATGTTTTAAAGTATGATGATGGTTGATACATGTTAAAAGCCTTGTAAATAGGTGATTACAAAAATGATTTTCTCAAGAAACCAAGTTCATTTATAAGATTTACAAAGTCATGGTTTCTGTTAGTGCAATACGTCTATTGACTTCGTCTTGAATCATGTAATAGGATAGGTTAGGATTATCAGTGTCCGAGTTGCAAGAAACTGTTATTAGAAAGTTTAGAAGGCTGTTAGCTTGAACATGCATGATAGCTTGAACATGCATGGTAGCTTGAACAGGCCTGGTCGCTTGAACATGTCATGACCATTTCAAGCTAACTACACACACTATAAATAGGGCACTTGTTGATTTCATTTGGTAACGCTTCAGGATTTGTAACGAAGTGCTGCCGAAATCTGTTCAGGTTGTAATTAGTGTTATAATCAATCAAAGTGACAGATTTATTAGTATCAAGCTGTTTCCACGTCCGTTTCACTGATTCCGCCTTTGAATCGGATTATATGCTCTTCTGATTGACTCGTTTGGGTCCAACAACGATCCTACAAGTGGTATCAGAGCTCAGGAGGAAGAGATCTTGCCAAAACAACTTGTTTTCGTCACTTTTTCTGATTTCTACACCTTCTTTCTTCAATTGAAAGAGATTTCACGGTCCGAATTGGTTCAAATTTTCACAGTGCACTCGGAATTGGACATAGACAAACCCTTGAAAGTTTTATGGTCAAATTCGGACTAAAAATGACAAAAACAGGCCTAAAACTTGTGTTCGCTTGAACGGATATTGTCTGTTCGCTTGAAAATATAGTTGTGTTCGCTTCAAACAGCCTGTTCGCTTGAAAGTGTCAAGACATGTTAGCTTGAAACCGTCTGACCGCTTGAAACTGTCTGACCGCTTGAAACTGTCTGATAGCTTGAAACCGTCTGACCGCTTGAAACGACACACAGCTTGAAAACGACTGTCCGCTTGAGTTTACATGTGATAACGATTGAATATCAATCTACTGTTCGCTTGAAAACATCGCTTGAAAGTGTTCCGTTTGAAACTGGTTTTCGTTTGAAAGTGTCTAAAAGTTTGAAAGTGGTGATTCAAAGAGATAACATCATGGCTAAAACGTTTGATGAACAGGAAAACGAGAATCTTAAAGATTTAAACGTTTGGATTTCTGATTCTTGGATTGATAAGAAGAACAAAAAGGATGTTTGGATTAAAAGATCCGAAAATTTCTTGTGCATGAAACATGAATCTTTGGAACAGTTGGATAGACGTTTTGATGAATTGATTGATAAGATAGATAAATATGAGATAAAATTTTCAAATGCTGAAAAAATTTCAAAATTTGCTGATGCATTACCTCTAGAATGGGATGAATTTTTTAGTGAACTAAAAAGGAATGCAAATTTCTCAAAGTTTTCATTTAGAGAATTCATCAATGAGCTTAGATCACATAAGTTTGATAAAGAAAAAAGAAAAGAAGAGTTGATGTATGAGATGAAGAGGGATTTAGAAAAGATAAATTTGTAAGTGATCATCGAAATGAGAAAAAGATTTTCTGTATGTCTTGCTGCAAAAAATGTCATGAAATATGATATTAAGAGAGGTTGTTTTATTGATGAATATGCAAACCCTCTTGATTTTGTTAAATTTTTTTGTGCAGGAACATTCAGGATGGAAACAAAGAAAGAAGCTGATGTTGAAAAGATGAATGAAAAATGCTCAAAATGTGATAAACTTGGAGCAGACAATGCCAAATTCTTGAGTGATGCGAATAATTTGACATTGGAAAACAAAGCTTTGAAAGATGGGAAGAAAGCTGATGATGAACAGATTCTGGAGTTGCGCTTGAACTACGAGAAATTGAGATCTGAAAATGACAAACTTTTGGAGAATGTTGAGAGTTTGTCATCAGAAAACAAAATTTTTAAAAAATTAGAAAATGATTTCAAAAGCCAGTTAAAGATTTTAGAAGATGAGAGAGATGTTTTTGGTAAAAATAATCTCGAAAAACAATGTGCGATAAATTCTCATCTTGATAAAATCATTCGACTTGAGCATGAAGCCGAAGGCAATAGAAAGAAAATTGCTGATTTAGAAAACAAGTTGAAAAGTTTTGTGACTTCTGCATCATATGTTTGTCCAAAACCGATCAATGTTGTTCCAATAAGTGACAATGTCACAAATTTTGACAAAGTCAAAATTGAAGATTGTGATGACAAAGCTGATGATGAAAAAGAAAAAAGAAAAGAAAAGAAAAATATTTTTAGATTTACAAGAAAAATTTAAAAATACTGTTTTGCAATCTACTGAAACAGGTGAATGTTCTAAGTAAAAACCTGTTAAGAAGAGTGTAGAACAGAAACAAAAAGTTAAAAATTCGAAAATTTAAAAAAAAAAAATAAAAGTTCATCAGTTCAGTAATCCAATCATTATAAAAAATCACAAAAAATTGTAAATGAAAACTCACAAAATGTTGGTAATAAGTGGTGCAGGTTTGACCACAGTGCTCAAGAGACAAATCCAGCATTGAAGAGGAGAAATGATTATCACCAAGCCAAACAATGTTATGATCTGAAGGTTTAGACTGACAGAAGTGGATGGTATGACAACAGAGTGTGCTACACCTATGGTGTGAGAGGACATATTGCTGTTAACTGCCAGAATTGGAATTTTGAAACACGAAGATGCTATAATTGCCATATCAGAGGACATATTGCCAGAGATTGCCCAAGGAGATCGATGGGAAGATCAAGAGTTGAATCTCAGAGAACGATAAAGAAATCAGTCAATGTCAAGCCCAAAGAACAGAAGGTTCTAGAACAGAAAGTGAAACTTTCGCAGGGGCAAAAAGACAGACTGAGGAAAGGAGGAAGAAGGCAAGAGAGTATTTGGAGAAGATTTTGTCTTCAGGTTCACCAGTTGGTTCGAATAAAAGTTCTGATGAATCAATTCACTCGACGGCAAAGTCAAGCAAATCGAATTCTTCAGATGCAAATCTGAGGACAAACAAGAAGAAAAAGAAAGTTATTGGCGATGAATCTGGCTCATCCAAGTCAGAAAAATTAAGTTCGGACAATGAATCTGATTTCACAAAATCAGATGAGCCACAAGTTGAGGTAAAAAAGGAAGAAACAGTTCCTTTAATGAATGATGAGAAATTTCCACCATTACGAGCTACAAACCTAAAATCAAAAGGTGTTGATGCTGAAAAAATGTTTAATAGCAATGTTAAACATATTTTTAGTAAGATGGCTGATGGTAAAGAAAAAGGAGTAAAAGAATTTTATGAAGAAAAGAGAAAAGCTCAAAATACACCCATGGACAGTCAGGCTTGGGTGAAACTTTTCAAAATGATTAAAAGAGAACAAGGTGATGAGATGATCCCGAACCCACAAGTGATGGGTAAACAAACTAATTTTTCCGGAAAAACCGTTCTGATTAAAACAAACTTAAGTGTTTTGAAATCATTATGGGAAAATAGTTTGTTGTAAGGGGGAGTTCTGATTGAATACGCCGAAACCCTCACGGCTGAACAAACATGATTAATTTCACAAGATTGAAAAACGGTTTTCAAACTATAAATATCAATGTGTTGTAAATCACGGGGGTACATTATTTTTCTGCAAATCAGTGCATGAAAAGCAGAAAATGGATGGCGAGACAAAGCTATCAGCATCGTGTTGTCAAATTTTCTTTAAATGGTTTTGCATTTTAGGGGGAGAAATGTTGTTAGAAAAATACAAAAACATTTGAAAATTTGAAAAAGACAAAAACTTGATAAAATTCAAAAATTTGAGTTTTGCGTAAAAAGAGGAAATGATAGTACATCAGTAGACAGTTACAGTACGCTAAAGAATTGGAAAGTTAAAATGTGTTAAACGATCTCACAGTGGATGTGTCGGTAGATTTTTATACATTTAGTAAACTTTTTCGGGATATAAACCTAAATTCAAACTTGCTTATTTCGTGGGGAACACTACTTGGATATATAGGTAACCCCTGAAATCTTGTTTGAAGGACCCCTCTTTCTGAGATACTAGGTCTTTATGCTTAGTGATATCTGGGGTATTATCTCGAGACTTCTGATTTTGCGGAAGCAATGGCCTAGTCCTCGGAGAATACTTTCTGCATTGCTTGAAAAATAGCGCCGCCCTCAGCAACTTGATGAAACAATAAAATTGATAGTCATTGCTGTTGTAATACAAAAGATCCTCTAAAGGGGACACACCAAAAGTCGAGCCGTCATCTCTCTGCTGAACGGAAGTTCTGACCTGAGTTCTCACGGTTTCGTACTATAATTTATTCCCTTTACAGATATCATCTAGGTATACTCACCTATAAGACTGAATATTGGGATCTGGATACGGGAGTATATTCAAGAGGTGGGACACATGAATGAGTTTAAGTTCTTAAAACACCTAATTCGTATCCTGAATCAGTTGAACTTTGTGTGAAAATTTAAGTGGACCAGTATATCGACAATCTAAGTGAATTGTTTAATTCTTAATGTGTAAATAAGCTCAACGGTACTTGTGACTTGTCAAAAACTGATATGATCCTCTGACGCATACTCAAACAAAAATTATTGTCTGTAAATATGTTTGTACATATTTCTTTACTGCTTTATATTTTCATAAAATGCAAAAAGATTTTTTGATTCTGCTTTATTTTCGACAACCGATGTCTGAAATGCTGAGTGTCAAAATCTAAGTAAGCTGATTGTGTTTCTGAAAATAAAACAAGTTCATTAATTTGAAACTTGATGTTTTAAAATCGAAAACCAAAAACAGTTTGTGATATCTCCAAGGTCATTAGTTTGGACTTGGATGATTAACTGTGAGGGTTTTTGGATACTTAACACTGCTAAATCTGTAAAGATTGTTGATAGGGGGAGTGTTTAGAAAGTTGTTTTAGAGCCAGGTTATGATTCCTGGTAGTTTAAAATGTTGTTACTTATAAATGTATGAGTAATTGCAGATAGTCCAAATTACGATCCCGAGAGCAGAGTCTAAGGGGGACTCTGAAGACAAGCTTGAAGCAAGATGAGCTTGTAGATGGATAGCTAGGTGTCGATCTCAAAGCACGGACGCTTGACGAAAGGGGGAGCCTGAAGCTGATAGGAGAGAAAGATTGATGGATGCTTATAATGTTACAACTTGAATGAAAAGGCAGAATGATAAAGACTGAAAATGTGTCATACTGAAGACTAGACACTGAAGACTTCGTCAATATCCGAGGGGGAGTCTGTTAGTGCAATACGTCTATTGACTTCGTCTTGAATCATGTAATAGGATAGGTTAGGATTATCAGTGTCCGAGTTGCAAGAAACTGTTATTAGAAAGTTTAGAAGGCTGTTAGCTTGAACATGCATGATAGCTTGAACATGCATGGTAGCTTGAACAGGCCTGGTAGCTTGAACAGGCCTGGTCGCTTGAACATGTCATGACCATTTCAAGCTAACTACACACAATATAAATAGGGCACTTGTTGATTTCATTTGGTAACGCTTCAGGATTTGTAACGAAGTGCTGCCGAAATCTGTTCAGGTTGTAATTAGTGTTATAATCAATCAAAGTGACAGATTTATTAGTATCAAGCTGTTTCCACGTCCGTTTCACTGATTCCGCCTTTGAATCGGATTATATGCTCTTCTGATTGACTCGTTTGGGTCCAACAACGATCCTACAGTTTCTAAGTAAACTAATAATATTTTTAGTGTTTAAACAAGACTAGGAACATGATTGTAACAAGAAAAATACAAAAGAAATATTTTTAGAAAAATCATCTTACAAGTTGTAAACGACTAAATCTTTTAATAAAGTGATTTACAAACAAATAACCTTTTTTTAAGGGTAACTAAACCTACTAAATAACATGGTAAGTTACTACAAGTTTTTACAAAACTTCAAGTTCATGATGTAGTGTAATTTACTTGATTTTGACACTCGGTAAGTGTTGAATAAGTTGATGATTGTTTGTGATGATTTTAAAAGAAAACAAACACATGTTTTGAAAACATGGGAAACCTCCATTTTTATGGGAATCTATGTCAAAATTTCTATAAAATTTTGACATTTAGAAAAATATAAGTTTTGGTGAAACTTATTCCCTAAAAATTTACCTAAAAATATTTACCAAGGTTTCCCTAATTTTTGTGTAAATTTCAAGTTAAGAAATGATGATTTCTTCAGGATAAAGATTGATATTAAGTATGTATATTCTTGAAGAAAATATATATATTTATTGGCCACCAAATTTTGTGCTAAGTGTATGTAGTATGTATTATATGTAATAGTGTATTAGGACTTGAAATACACTAAATACTCCTAAGGAGTAAAAATACAAAAAAAAAAAAAAAATACACATACAACATGCTTAGACAAATACAAGAAAATATATTTATGAAAATATATTTCTTAATAGATTGTGTAACTCGGACAAGTTACGAACTGAAAATGTCTTCTTTGACAAAAGTACATAACTCGGGTGAAAAATACAAGATACTTATATTTATTTTTGTGAAAATAAAATAAGTAAGATACATAGTTAAAAATATAAATTATTTTTAACAACAAAGAACAAATACATGAAAGATGGTGACTTGTACTTGTGCGATACAAGTCTAGTGACTAACGTTAATAAAACACGTATAGGTCATGACGCTATATAAGCAAACCCGGTGAAGTTTACGGCGCAAGAAACGCAAAGTTGTGAGTTCATGTCCCCACTTTTAACCTTTTACATACTTTTTAAACTTGGGGAAAATACATGTGTTATGGTATGATTGATACAAAAACTAAGGAATGATACTTTAGATCATGTCACGAATAGGGTACCAGAAGCACCATTAATCATGTACATACTAAGACCGCATAACAAAAGGTTAGATCTAATGGGTTTTCGGGCAGCCACACTCTTGGTGATAACTAGTACCAAGCAGTGCTTTTGTGTCTCATTCGTGAATCGACTACTAGAAAAATGCCTATGGTTTGGATGCTTCCTATGTCGTGTCACATGTTAATGGCCTTGCAAACCATTAGCGATCTCGATTTCCTTATATTTACAGAAATACTTGATACATACAAATTACATACCATGTTTTCATACAAAGTATACAAACGTTCAATACAAAAACTGCATGAATTCACACCAACATTAAGTTGACGATTTTCCAAAAACTCACATGTATTTCAGGTAACTAAAGTGGATGTGCGCACGATCATACTCTTGCTCTGGGATGTTTTTTATGTTTATCTTTGAATAATGTTGTAAACTTTTCAGACAACATTTTATGCTGTGATGTAAACTCCAAACTTAACCTATGTTTTCAGTTACGTAATGTTATTGGTATTTGAAGTTATTTTTACGAGCATGTAGTATGTTTACCAATCGTATGCAATGAAAACCTTTCAAGATCACACCTCGTGCTTCCGCCTAAGAAAGGGGTGTGACAGATTGGTATCAGAGCTGCGATTGTAGTGAACCAGGATTCCTTCTCGAGTCTAGTCTACAATCTTTAGGATCCTTTCACGAAATTTTTTTTTCAAACAGTTTTCATTGCATAAAACTTTCCGCGACATCCACTACCTGAAACTGTTTACAAAGAGTCAAGAAAAGATACTATGAGACTTAAGGCGCACTGGAGTAGCACATGTCTTTGACTAGAAATTACTTGCAACTATGTGTAATAATTGATATATATATATATATATATATATATATATATATATATATATATATATATATACTAGAAATAGAATATCTCAGGTACTCGTGACTTTACATGAAAACAGTGGCCTATCTGAAGGAAGTGATACGAGGATGAAACGAACTGTGCGGACTGTGCAAGGACTTACGTAATTATGGATGCATACATAATTATGGAATTCAGTGCACAAAAACCACAACAAGTTTTGTCACGTATCAAACGAGATTCCTTCAATACAAGAAAAGGTCAAATGTGAATACCCACACCCTTCCCCCAGCCTATTAAATACTCTGTTGAAGTAATAAGTTAGGGTATAAATATAAGAACCGCCAATGTGAAGTAAGATATTTTGTCCTTTACATACATTAAACTTGTACTTTGGGGAGATGTAACCCTTATGCATTTTGTTTACTTCGCAAACAATGATGTAACAAGTTGTTCTGATATGTGTAAAGACTCGGTGAATATCTTATGACACATCAGTATTTATCTATTTATGCATGCTTGTTGCTGTATGAATTGATTTATACGTTTGGAGGATTGTTTGATGTCACTTATGTGGGTATATGTCTGTGCATATATACTGCTACTGTCTCGTAGGACGATATCAAACAAATGTCTAACCCTGTGCGTTGTGTTCTGACAGAACATGGCACCTAGGAGAATTATGAACAATCAAGGTTCCGATCTACCCCCTCGTCCTCCTCTGCCAAGGACTGCTGAAGAACTGAACGCCCTACTGGAAGAAAGGATCTCCACAGCTATCACCCAATACGAGGCGAACCGCACCGAACAAAGTGGAGAACCAAGTAATACCAGGTGTAATGGACAGGGAGACTCATCTGGAGGAAACACAACTCAAGGTTGCACCTTCAAGCAGTTTCTCAACTGCAAACCGCTGAACTATGACGGCACTGGAGGTGCAGTGGCGTTTGTATGCTGGACGGAGAAGACTGATGCCACTATCCGTATGAGCAAGTGTACCACGGATCAGCAAGTCACTTTTGCTACGGGGTTGTTTGTTGATGAAGCTTTGACTTGATGGAATTTGCAAGTCCAGACTCTGGGTGATGATGCTGCGTACGGCATGACGTGGGATGAGCTAAAGGAACGTATGAGAGAAAAGTATTGCTCACGTGCTGAACTTCAAAGGTTGGAGACTGAGTTCTGGCACTTGACCATGGAAGGTGCTGACATTACTGGTTATACCCGAAGGTTCCACGATTTGTCTAGAGTGATCCTTTACATGGTGACTCCTGAATTTAAGCGCGTTGAACGCTACATTTGGGGACTGGCCCCAGAGTTTCGCAGCATGGTAACTTCGGCCAAACCTGAAACGATCACACAGGCTGTAACTCTGGCTGTCAGCTTTACTGAAGATGTTGTTCGTATGAAGAAGTTATCGCTAAACCCAACTGAAAAGACTGAGACGCATGCTGAGTCATCTAGTGACAAGAAAAGGAAGCATGCGAACCTGAATCAAGCGACACGTAACAACAAGGGTTCTAACAACAAGAAGCGCGACCCCAACTCGCCTCAGGAGGCGAAAACTCTTGCAACCAAGAATGACGCTCCTGCCAGAAGATACCCGGGCACTCTACCCATTTGCAACCAGTGAAAGCGTCACCACGAAGGAGTTTGTCGCGTTCCAAAATGCGATAAGTGTGGAAAACTGGGTCACCATACTGAGGACTGTTGGGGAAAAGGAAATAGGAACGTGAACGGAAACTGGAACGGTGCTGGTAATAGAAATGGTGGTGGAAATGGCAATGGCAATGGTAACTGGAATGGTAATGGAACTGGGCAGAACCAAGGATGCTTTGGTTGTGGAAGCAAGGATCATTTCATAAAAGATTGCCCAAGGGGGAACAATGCTCAGGCTCGAGCATTTGTGATTGGAGCAAGGAACGCATGCGAGGACCCTAATGTGGTCACCGGTACGTTTCTCGTTAACAATCACTTTGCATCCATACTATTTGACACCGGTGCCGATTATAACTTCATGTCTGTGGAATTTAAACGTATGCTTGGAATAGAATCGAGTAGATTAAATATTCCTTATTCCATAGAACTAGCCAATGGTAAACTTTTTGAATCAAGCGAAGTTGTTAGAGGTTGCACATTAGAACTTGGTGAGCGAAGATTTAGCATCGACCTCTTACCTATCCAATTGGGTAGCTTCGATGTAGTGGTCGGAATGGACTGGTTGTCCAAGAACAAAGCTGAAGTTGTTTATCACGAGAAAATCATTCGCATCCCTCTGGAGAATGACGAAACTCTCATCGTGCATGGAGAGAAATAAGACGCGCCTCTGCGAATCATCAGTTGTATGAAGGCGCATAAGTGCTTAAGGAAAGGATGTGTTGCTTTCCTGGCACATGTTGTAGATAAGAAGGCTGAGGAGCCAAAACTCGAAGACATTCCTGTGGTGAAGGAATTCCCTGATGTTTTTCCCGAAGATCTGACTACCTCCGCAACGACAAGTCGAATTCCATATAGACTTGGTTCCAGGAGCCGCTCCTGTAGCCAAGGCACCCTATCGGCTTGCACCATCTGAGATGCAAGAATTATCTACACAACTCCAGGAGTTGTTGGATAAATGATTCATAAGGCCAAGCTTCTCACCTTGGGGAGCTCCAGTATTGTTCGTGAAGAAGAAGGATGGAACACTGCGGATGTGTATCGACTATAGAGAGTTAAACAAGCTCACAATCAAGAATCGGTACCCACTACCAAAGATTGAAGACTTATTTGATCAGTTGCAAGGATCGAGCTACTATTCCAAGATCGACCTTCGATCTGGATACCATCAGTTGAGAATCCAAGAGGAGAGCGTACCAAAGACTGCATTCTGAACACGTTATGGGCATTACGAGTTTCTTGTGATGCCATTCGGACTGACGAGTGCGCCAGCGATGTTTATGGATCTGATGAATCGCGTATGCAAACCATATCTCGATAAATTCATGATTGTATTTATCAATGATATCCTGATTTACTCGCGAACGAGAGAAGAGCACGAGCAACATCTCAGAACCATTTTGGAACTACTGAAGAAAGAGAAACTTTATGCGAAATTCTCCAAGTACGAATTTTGGATTCGCGAAGTACAGTTTCTTGGTCACGTTGTGAATGAGAAAGGCATTCATGTAGACCCATCCAAGATTGAAGCCATAAAGAATTGGGAAGCCCCCAAAATCCCAACTGAAGTTCGACAATTTTTGGGCTTAGCGGGCTATTACCGACGGTTTATTGAGAATTTCTCCAAAATAGCTCAACCGCTGACAACCCTTACGCAGAAAGACAAGAAGTACGACTAGGGTGGTAAGCAGGAAGAAGCCTTCCAACTGCTCAAAAATAAGCTATGTGATGCACCGATACTATCCATACCCGAAGGCACTGAAGACTTCGTGGTATACTGCGACGCTTCGTGTCAAGGGTTGGGTTGCGTGCTCATGCAATGCCAAAAAGTCATCGCTTACGCTTCAAGACAGTTAAAGGTGCATGAAAGAAATTACACCACGCATGACTTGGAGCTAGGAGCGGTGGTATTCACCTTGAAGATCTGGCGACACTATTTATATGGTACTCGATGTACAATTTTCACAGATCACAAAAGCCTACAACACATATTTGATCAGAAGGAATTAAACATGCGCCAGCGACGATGGGTTGAGTTGCTGAATGATTATGACTATGAGATTAAGTACCATCCTGGAAAGGCAAACGTTGTAGCAGATGCGTTAAGCCGAAAAGAAAGGGTTAAGACCCTAAGGGTTCGAGCATTGGAAATGACTATTCAAACGAACCTCACTACACGCATTCGTGACGCACAACAAGAAGCCCTTAAGGGAGAGAATCGAAGAGCTGAATACCTCCGAGGTATGCTGAAGAATTTGGTGCCAAACAAAGAGGGAACCTTGTACTTTAAGGGGCGTATTTGGGTTCCGCTCTATGGCGGTATTCGAGAAGTCATCCTTAATGAAGCTCACAAGTCGAGATAATCGATCCATCCAGGATCAGACAAAATGTATCAAGACTTGAAGGACTACTATTGGTGGCCGAGACTTAAAAGCGATGTTGCTATTTATGTTGGAAAGTGCCTAACCTGTGCTAAGGTTAAGGCTGAATATCAAAAACCGTCCGGGCTACTGCAACAACCAGAGATACCCATGTGGAAGTGGGAGCAAATCTCGATGGACTTCATAACAAAATTACCCAGAACCCCTAGGGGGCACGATATGATATGGGTGATAGTTGATCGATTGACGAAGTCTGCGCATTTCTTACCAATCCGAGAAAAAGATAGCACTGGAAAGCTTACTGAGTTGTACTTGAAAGAAATTGTGGCACGTCATGGAGTGCCTATCTCAATTATCTCAGACAGAGATGGATGTTTTGTCTCGAGGATCTGGCAATCCTTCCAGGAAGCCTTTGGATCTCAACTAGATCTAAGCACGACCTTCCATCCGTAAACAGACGGCCAGAGCGAAACGAACCATACAAACACTAGAAGATATGCTTCCTGCATGTGTTATGGACCTAGGCGGAAGCTGGGATACTCATTTACCTTTAGTTGAGTTTCCAACAATAACAGTTATCATACGAGCATAAAAGTCGCACCGTTCGAAGCTCTATATGGCCGCAAGTGCCGCTCGCCATTATGTTGGGCAGACGCTGGAGACAAACGTATGGTTGGTCCTGAACTTGTGCAAGAGACAACCGACAAAATCATGCAGATCCGAGAGCGCATTAAGGCGGCTCGAGATCGAAAAAAGAGCTACGCTGATCGAAGACGAAAACCATTAGAATTCGAGGTGGGAGACAAAGTTTTGTTAAATGTCTCACCTTGGAAGGGCGTAGTAAGATTCGAAAAACGTGGAAAACTGAATCCAGGATACATTGGACCATTCAAGATCTTGGAAAGAATTGGTACCGTGGCGTACAAGTTAGAATTACCGGAAGAACTTAACGGAGCACATGATACGTTTCATGTATCCAACCTCAAGAAGAGTCCAACCCAAGAAACAGTGATCATCCCTGCGGATGAAGTGCGTATTGACGACACCCTCCGATTTACAGAACAACCCGTTGATGTGACAACCCTCACAAAACCAGGTATCCGTACAATTAATTAATATTTAATTAGTGCTTAATTACTGTGCTTGATTACAATTATGATTAAACTGCTTTCTGTTTTCTGATATATACATACTCATGCATCACATTTTATTACTGCCACTCCTTTCATTACACACAAACAATAGTGACAAACTTGATGCACAAAGCACAGTTAGCACAGTGAGCGGATAACCCAGAAAACATGCTGACAATTCCAGCACCTAGACAGACACTATATTGAGGCTAGTATGAGCCAGGAATGGAATACTACACTAGTAGGGAGTGTAGGGAGGTGAGGATCATAAAACTGCATCACTAGGTGATAGTTATAATGACCGGAAGTGCCTAAAACATACTTTAAGTGCAGAATTCTGCACTAAACACCAAAATTCAGCTTTTAACAAAGCTAGTAAAGTGTAAAAACTTGTCAAAATAGTCCTAGACACTTTCCAAAGTGTTGGTAATTTAATGTGTCACTAAAAACAATATAAAAGACACTTTAAAGCTTTATTTAGCACTTTAACGGATCAACATCCAACCGAACAACCGGACTTTACCCGGAACATAAAAATATTGCCAAATACATTGTTTCTGCTTTTCTGAGCTAGTTAGGGTCCCCGAACACCCTAACACCCTTTATATTATAACACACTTTATTACACTAACTAAATATCATTAGAAACTAACTAGATTTGTAACCTTATCATCACCACCCAACCCTATACCCCCCCCCCCACTTCGACAGTTCCAAGGGTGGGACACACCCTTGGCTTTCTTTGATTATTTTATTCACCAATGTTGGTTATCTAGAAAACACATTACATGGTGGTTAATAAGGAAAATGGATTATAAGTAAACACCAAGGGCTAAGAGCATTTCATTCACAACACAAACTCAAACTTGCACTCTCTCTTCCCTCTTGCTTGGTCTTGGCTGAACACCATCACCACCATACACCCACCATTCAAGTCTTGTTTAGCCATTTTACAAACATACAAAGGTGTAAGGAGTCCTACAACGAAGCTTGCTGCACTCGGAAGCTCAAGGACCACTCTAGTTTTCTTTTATCCACCACTTTTACGCCTTGTTTCTTCCCTAGCCTTGTGCTAGTAGTAAGTGCTTCTAAACACCATCTTGTTCTTGATTTTAGTGGTTAATAGATGGTAGAATGATGAAATATTAAGAAACGCTAAAGAACATGATCAAGTCTTAAACATAAAGTGTTAAAGGGTGGATAAAGAGAAGTTATGTGTGTAAATCTTGTAAATCTTGTGTAGTTATGATTATTTGATGTTGTTTGTTAGTTAAACTTGGATGGATCATCATCTAGACATGCTAGATCATGTTCAAGAACATGAACTAGTAAGATGTTAGTGTTAGAGATATGAAAGATGATGAAACCATCCACCATGAACTTGAAACTTGAATAAACATAATTTTTTTCTTGAAAAGTAAGGTTCTAAACTTGTAGATCTAAAGATCTACAAGTGGTTTTTCGGAAGAACCAAGTGAAAGACACTAGTTTTGTTAAAACCCGGATATTTTATGTACTAGAAGCATTTTTGGCAAATGAACAAGTGTGTAAACACTTGTGTAACAAGAAAGTTTAACAAGGGAATATTTTTGTAAATTATGACTAGAAGTTGTGAAACTTCATTTTTCTTTAAAAATAAAGTTTGCAAGAAACTAATCTTGTTTTTAAAGATAACAAGACCCACTAAATGTGTTGGTGATTCACTACATATTTTTACAAAACTTTCAAGTTCATGAGTTTATGATTTAGTCTTACTTTGTCAAGATTAAAGAGTAAATATTGTATGTTGTTGAATGTTAAATTGTTTGATTGATTTTACAAAAGAAAATGATAC
The DNA here is from genome assembly GCA_030545235.1 of Helianthus tuberosus. Lineage (NCBI taxonomy): Eukaryota > Viridiplantae > Streptophyta > Magnoliopsida > Asterales > Asteraceae > Helianthus > Helianthus tuberosus. The sequence continues at coordinate 201,816,610 of CM060351.1, read as the reverse complement.
GCTAGTAAGCGTGGACACCTCCATTTATAGAGGAAACTCTGGCGAAATTTTTCTAGAATTTCAACACTTAGAAATATTTTTCTAACAAATGTTTACAAATATATTTTTAACTTGGTTTTTAAAATAAACTTCGCCATAATTTTTATTAAAAAATTACCAAAGTATCGGAGGTGGATTTTCGTAAATAAAACTTGATAAATATATATTTTATAATAAAAACGCTTGTGTGACTGTTTGTTATCTTGTGTACTAGATATATTATTTTTAGGGCAAAAATAATATAACTGGAAAATACTGTGAAATTACGACTCCAAAATAATATCAACGCTCTCACAAATAAATATTTAAGTTACACCGGTATTGTTATTACAACGCGAACTGTAAAACGTAACTTATGTATTATTTCGGAAAATACTCTTATGCGTATATTTTGGTAAGTATTATTTTGGAAATTGTATGAGATAAAATATAATATTTTCGGGAAAAATATATATATTTTGGAATTAAAATATTTTAGACAAGTGATTAAAATATATTTTTCAAGTGAGACTCAAAAATATATTTTTGGAATTATAAAGCATACATGTATTAAAAACCCCCCATCCTTGGGAAGGAAATATAAAATAAATAAGAAGTGTGAATACGGAATAGTTACCTAACTATTTCTCCAATAAAACGTTAAACCCTAAGCCAAGGCACGGCCCATCCGTCTAATAGGAATTAGTACGTGTAGGTCGTCACGCAGCAGATAGAGTTGGAGATTGACGTTTCTGGATACGCACTTCTGTGAGTTCATGTCCCCCTTTTCTCTTAACTGTTTTCAGTTTTTATACTTCGGGGGTGAAATACATGCGCCTATTATTACAGACTTTTATATATATGGTATGGTTAGCTTAAGGAGGGTTTACTACTTAGATCATGTGAGTGGGTAGGTGGAACTTGAGGCCATTAATCCTCATTGTAGGACCGAGGGTCATGAGCAGTAGATCTATTTGGGTGTAGCGAGCCCAGCTCCTGCGTCCACAGTACGGACCATGGAGTGACTTTGAGCCCGACGCATAAATCTGCAAGGTTTGAGTCTTCCTACAGCACTTCACACATATCATTGGCTTTGCAACCCAATGGTGATCTCTTTTTCCTTATTTGCTACATACCAGGGATTTTCATACATATAAACATATTACAAAGGTTTATACATACTCAATTTTACATGAACTCGCTCAACTTTTTGTTGATTTTTCAAATTACATGTATTTCAGGAAATTAGGGGATCTGGCAAGGTATGCACTGTCGTCACGCTGCGTAGGAGTAATGATGTCATCCGAGTTTAGGAAATGTGACCTTTTCCTGGACGGGTCGCAAGTCTTAAACTGTGTTTCTATTCATGTCTTTTGGCTGTGTTATGTGAACAAGTTTTTAATTATGTTATTGTTGTAATCTGTCTTAAGTGTCAACTTTTAAAACAATGTGGTTGTGGTAACTTTTAAAACTTGTTGAATGGATGAACATCATGGTTTTATTTCATATAGCATGGTTATGATATTTGCTATGGTATTAAGAAGTCACACCAAAATAAAACCCATGCTTCCGCAAAGCCAGGGTGTGACAGCTTGGTATCAGAGCATCGATCATAGCGAACTAGGATTCTTTCTCGAGTCTAGACTATGATCACTAGGGCTCTCACGAAAACATTTTTACATTGCATACACTAAACGTCCAGATCCAGAATACAAAACATTTTTACAAATAAAAGCACAAATAAACTTTTCAAAAAAAAATATATTCATGGTTCAGTCTGAGAGACTGAGGGAGTTTAGCCTTAGAGGCTGGGTCAGTCTTAGAGACTGAGGGAGTTTAGCCTTAGAGGCTTGGACAGTCTTAGAGACTGAGGGAGTTTAGCCTTTGAGGCTAGGTCAGTCTTAGAGCCTGGGGGAGGTTCAGTCTTAGAGACTGAGGGAGGTTCGGTCTTAGAGACTGAAGGGTTCAATCTTAGAGAGTGGGGAGGTTTAGTCTTAGAGACTAGGAGGATTGGTCTTAGAGACCAGGGATTTAGTCTTAGAGACTGGGAGGCTGGTCTTAGAGACCAGGGAGTTAGTCTGAGAAGCTAGGAAGTTCAGTCTGAGAGGCTGGGAGGATAGTCTAGGAGACTAGGAGGATTACTTGATTGCTTTATTGTGGCTAACATGTTTATTTGACTTTATAATTGATATATGTGCATATATGTGATTGTGTTACAGACGGCATGGCTTCATCATCAGACATAGGAGTATCGGATACACTAGATCCCATGGCGATCGTATCAGATGACGAGATTCCCTTGGAGCGAGAGGTCTACACATCAGACACCACCAGCACTGACGACGATGATTTCCAGCCATTCGCGCTGCCCGACGTTGGAGTTGAGCCTGCTGATGGCCTTCCTACCGGGGATTTACCACTTGTGGTGATCCCTGCTCCTATACCGCTTGCTGCTTTTCCAGTGATAGATATGCCACTCGATGCCGTTTCTGACGACGACATCGATCTGTTTGAGGAGGATCCACCTGAGGCTGACTATGAGGGTGGGGCCCCTATTGTTGCTGACGTTATTCTTCCCATTGCGGAGGCCCTTATAGAGGAGCTTCCTGTTGGTTCACCTGTCCCGGACTCATTGGAGTCTGTGGCATCTGCATCTTCGCACGACCATGGTGTGCAGCCTCACTTTTCTGACCCTGACATGGCGATGTCAGCTGCACCCGGTCCATCGCATGAGTTCGATCACGAGGTTGACTACGCTTTTGAGCCGATCTTTCCCCCTGATTTTGATCCTGACCATGATATTGAGTTCATTCACATGGATCAGCCCCTAGAGGCGCCTGTAGATCCTATTGAGCCTTTGCTTGACATCCCTGCTGATCTTGATATAGATCTTGCTGACCCGGAGCCTGCTGTGGCCCCAGAGCCTGTAGTTGCTCCTGACCTTACATTAGAGCATGGCCCTGTCCATGATGATGCACCAGCTGATGCACCTCTTGCTGATGATGTACCCGTTGCCGATCATCCCGCTGTTGCTCCACCCTTGATGTATGATCCTGTTGTTGCACCATTTCCCGATCCCGTGCCGGTACTGTTTGATCGTGCACCTTTTGCTACCCATATAGATCCACGTTACGCCGACACCCGTAATGGGTGGATCGACGATGACGACTATCCACCACACGTGGTACCCGTCACACCGGTTCCTGCGCTGATGTTCCACTATCTTACCCATACACGACCGATGCCCATCATACCGATCTTCCGATTACCTATCTCTAGGACATCCCTCCACCACGTCCTAGGGAGGGTTCATCGCGACAACCTTTTGGTCATGTACCTTTCGTATCTGGAGGCGGCCAGTTTGTACCACAGATTCCTCATCCTACTTTTGTTCCAGCTGTATCGACGTCTGATCCGGTCATGTCACAGTTTCCTTCTGTTGCACCACCTACTGCACCATCTTTCATACCGTCTAGCGAGCCATTTTTATGGACTACGCCCCCTATCATGCCACTTTCTGATCCGTACCACCCGTACCATGTTGGGTACTCTACGGAGGACATTCTCACTTCTTTGATGATACAGCAGGATGCTTTGACGCATCGTATTCAGGTTTTGGAGAGTGCTCCACGTCCATCTTGTCATTGTCAGACGCCATTTGCAGCACCACATGCTCCTCATCCACTTTCCCCCGATTCAGACGCTCGTTTCATGACTTCTGAGCAGCAGATAGCATATTTGCTGCGCGTCTGTCATGCTTTAGAGGAGGACTGGTTACTCATGTGTCGCTTGCTATTCTCTAATTTTCCTCCTCCTCCTCCTCCGCCGCCATCAGCATAGGCATATTTTTGGTTTGTTGCAGGTGATGTTACTTTTGGTGAGAAAACATCGATTGGGCCGACTACACAGCATTTCGGAGACCACATTTTGGACATGATGACTTTTGATGTTTGATGTTTGGTTGTTGTATATGTTTAGACTATTCAGACGAGGGCATTGTGACCCGTAGTCTCCTTTGGCATGTACGATACATTTGGAAACTTGTAAACATTGTATGGTGGTCTTGTTTATATAAAAGCTCAATCGCAGTATTCTCATTACATGCCTTGTTAAAATTATTTGTTATATGATTATAACATGAGATGTTATGTGATTGATGAATGCTACTAGATATACATTTTTATTATACTTACTATGGCCTGACCTACATGATCATCTTTTAGAAGATGCCTCCAAGACGCGATGTACGCATGCCTACTAACGAGGCAGAGCTCCAAGGAATCATTGCCGCAGCTATAGCTCAATATGCAGCCTCCCAAGCAGGAATGAGCGGGAGTATTTCGAACAACAACGGCAATAACAATCCACCCCATGGTAATGTTAAGTCGTTTGAGACATATTACGATACATTTGGATATTTATAGCACGTCCGCTAATACCATTTGTAAATTCTAACGTATGTGCAGGGTGCACCTACAAGCAGTTTCTCGACTGCAAGCCCGTGAATTTCAACGGCACTGGAGGTGTTGTTACGTTTGTTAGGTGGGCTGAGAAGACAGATTCTGTCCTAAGAATGAGCAAATGCGCTCCCGAGCAACAAGTGACCTACATCACAGGGCTGCTTCTGGATGGAGCCCTATCGTGGTGGAATCTACAAGTGCAGACTTTAGGAGAAGCTGTTGCTTACGCGTTAACATGGACTGAGTTAAAAGAGTTAATGAGGAAGAAGTAATGCTCTCGTGCTGAGATACAAAGGCTAGAAACTGAATTCTGGCACTTAAGGATGGATGGTCCCAAGATTGCAGAATATGTTCAAAGATTTCATGATTTATCTCACGTAGTGCCGTACATGGTCACACCCGAGTTTAAACGTGTTGAGAGGTTCATCTGGGGATTGGCTCCCCAAGTTATGAGTATGGTTACCACGTCCAATCCTGCGACAATCACGGAAGCAATCGATCTTAGTGTGGCGCTAACTGAGGAGGCCATTCGGTTGAACAAGTTTTCAAATGTTGAACCAAAGAAGAAAGAAACACATGCTGAGTCGTCGGGTGAAAACAAACGAAAGTTTTCAAACTTCAAGCACAATGTGAGCAAGAAGGGTGAATCGAGCACACCGGCAAGAGCTACAACCGGTGTCGAAAACAAAGGAAAGGGTTATATGGGCACTCTGCCCAAGTGTAACACATGCCAACGCCATCATTTTGGCCCGTGTGGAGTGAGAAAATGTGAAACTTGTAGAAAAATTGGCCACTTGAAGGATACTTGCTGGGTTGGTTTAGGCTAGGGAGGCCAAAGGGGTTTCAATAACAACAACCGTGGGGGTAATGGAAACCGCCCGCAAGGAAATAATGGAGGAAATGGAAACCGTGGGAATGTTGCGAATCAAGCTGGGAATGGAAATCGCAACCAAAACAACACTCAAGCTGGGAATGGGAATGGCCGAGGGCCAGGATGCTTTAATTGTGGAGATGTTGGGCACTTTAAGAGGGAATGCCCGAAGCTGAATCAAGCCCGTGGAAGAGTCTTTAACATTGGCGCCAGGGAAGCGCGCCAAGATCCCAACGTTGTTACTGGTACGTTCTCGATAAACCAACGTTTTGCATTTGTTCTTTTTGATACTGGTGCCGATTATAGTTTCGTATCGTTAGAATTTAAGAATATAATCGGACTGACCGCTAGTAAGTTAGATGTTCCGTACTCGATTGAATTGGCGAATGGGAAACTAATTGAAACCAGTGAAGTTGTCTGAGGATGCGTAATTGAACTAGGAGGTCACGAATTTACGCTAGACCTACTGCCTGTCGAGTTGGGAAGCTTCGACGTGGTAGTAGGAATGGATTGGTTATCCAGCAATAAGGCTGAGATTGTTTGCCACGAGAAGACCATCCGCATCCCAATGACGGATGAAGAAATAATCGTAGTGCATGGAGAGAAGCGTGATACGCCGCTGAGGATTATTAGCTGTCTGAAAGCTAGAAAGTGTTTACAGAAGGGATGTGTTGCATTCTTAGCACACATCGTGGATAAGGAAGCTGCTGAACCTAAGATTGAAGACATTCCGGTTGTAAGAGAATATCCTGAAGTCTTCCCAGAAGACTTGCCAGGATTGCCGCCGCAAAGGCAAGTCGAGTTCCACATTAACTTGGTTTCAGGCACCGCGCCTGTAGCCAAGGCACCCTATAGACTTGCGCCTTCGGAGATGCAGGAGTTGTCGACACAACTCCATGAGCTATTGGACAAAGGATTCATCATACCAAGCTTCTCACCTTGGGGAGCTCCGGTTCTGTTTGTCAAAAAGAAGGATGGTAGTTTCCGTATGTGTATAGACTACCGCGAGCTTAATAAGTTAACTATGAAGAATAGGTATCCTTTGCCGAGAATCGATGATTTATTTGATCAGCTGCAAGGTTCAAGCTTTTATTCAAAGATCGATCTTCGATCAGGATATCACTAGTTAAGGATACAAGAGGAAAGTATCCCGAAGATGGCCTTTAGGACTCGTTATGGACATTACGAGTTCTTAGTTATGCCGTTTGGATTGACAAACGCACCGGCAGTTTTCATGGACCTAATGAACCGAGTCTGCAAACCGTACTTGGACAAGTTTGTGATCGTGTTTATTGACGACGTTCTGATCTACTCGAAGACGGAGGATGAGCACGAACAACACTTAAGAGCTATTTTAGAGCTACTTAAAATGGAGAAGTTGTACGCTAAGTTCTCGAAGTGCGAGTTCTGGCTACGCGAAGTCCAATTTCTTGGACACGTGGTTAACGGAAATGGAATCCATGTTGATCCCACAAAGATTGAGGCGATCAAGGATTGGGAGACTCCAAAGACGCCAACCGAGATCCGACAGTTCTTAGGTTTGGCCGGTTATTATCGAAGGTTCATTGAGGATTTCTCCAAAATCGCTCAACCCCTGACCACAGTCACGCAGAAAGACAAGAAGTTTGATTGGGGTGACAAGCAAGAAGAAGCGTTTCAGTTGTTGAAGAACAAGCTCTGTGACGCACCGATCTTATCGCTACCCGAAGGAACGGATGATTTAGTGGTATATTGTGACGCCTCGCGTCAAGGTTTGGGTTGCGTACTGATGCAGCGCCAGAAGGTTATAGCATATGCGTCTCGCCAGTTGAAGGTTCACGAGAGAAATTATACCACGCATGACTTGGAGTTAGGCGCAGTGGTGTTTGCATTGAAGATATGGCGACATTATTTGTATGGTACGCGATGTACAATTTTCACTGATCACAAGAGCTTACAACACATATTTAATCAAAAGGAGCTTAACATGAGGCAAAGACGCTGGGTAGAGTTGTTGAACGATTATGATTGCGAGATCAAGTATCACCCAGGGAAAGCGAATGTGGCCGCTGATGCCCTGAGTCGAAAAGAAAGGATTAAGCCCATAAGGGTTAGGGCTTTGGAGATGATTGTTCAGACAGACCTCTCTTTGCGCATTCGTGCCGCGCAGAGAGAAGCTTTGAGAGAAAGGAATATTGAGGATGAGTATCTCCGTGGGATGGAGAAGCAGTTGGTACCAAACAAGGAAGGGAGTTTATGCTTCATGAAACGAATTTGGGTTCCTCTGTTTGGTGGATTGAGAAAGGTTATTTTCGATGAAGCTCACAAATCACGGTACTCAATTCATCCCGGAGCGGATAAGATGTACCAAGATCTTAAGGAATTCTAGTGGTGGCCAAGGATGAAAGGCAATGTTGCAATATATGTTAGCAAATGTTTAACGTGCGCCAAGGTAAAGGCCGAGTACCAGAAGCCTTCAGGTCTTCTGCAGCAACCTGAAATACCCAAATGGAAGTGGGAACAGATTTCAATGGATTTCATAACGAAACTGCCAAAGACGCCCAAAGGCCATGATACTATTTGGGTAATAGTAGACCGTCTAACAAAGTCCGCACACTTCTTGCCGATCAAAGAGAAAGACAACACGAGTAAACTTGCGGAAATATACATGATTGTTGCACGTCATGGAGTGCCTCTCTCGATTATCTCTGACAGAGATAGGAGATTTGTATCAAGGATTTGGCAATCCTTCCAAGAAGCTTTTGGCTCACAGTTGAATCTGAGCACTGCATTTCACCCGCAAACTGATGGCCAAAGTGAACGAACTATTCAGACTTTAGAAGATATGCTGAGAGCATGTGTAATGGACCTAGGTGGTAGCTGGGATAATCATTTACCATTGGTCGAATTCTCGTACAACAACAGCTACCACACGAGCATTGGAGCCGCGCCATTTGAAGCTCTTTACGGACGCAAATGTCGATCACCCTTATGCTGGGCTGATGCGGGTGATAGACAACTTGTTGGTCCCGAAATAGTCCAAGAGACGACAGACAATATCGCGCAGATTCAAAAGCGCATCGAGGTGGCTCGCGACAGACAGAAAGCCTATACAAACCGGAGAAAGAAGCCTTTAGAGTTTCAAGTTGGGGATATGGTTTTATTGAAGGTCTCACCCTTGAAGGGTGTAGCACGCTTTGGAAAGCGTGGGAAGCTGAACCCGCGTTACATTGGCCCTTTCAGAATCCTGCAAAGGATTGGGCTTGTAGCCTACAAGTTGGACCTACCTGCTGAACTTAATGGTGTTCATGATACATTCCATGTATCAAATTTGAAAAAGAGTCCAACACAAGAGACAGTGATCATTCATGCTGACGAAGTTCATATCGACGACACGCTCCACTTTACCGAAGAACCCGTTGAGGTTACGGATTGGAAAGTTAACAGAACACGCAGAAGTAGTGTCAAGCTCGTCAAAGTTCGATGGAATGCAAGACATGGTCCTGAATTCACGTGGGAACGTGAGGATCGTATGAAGGAGAAATACCCCCATTTATTTCCCAAGACCCCTGCAACTAGAAGCAGAGCCTAAAATTTCGGGACGAAATTTCTCTAACGGGGGGAGAATGTGACAACTCTCACAAAACCAGGTATCCATACAATTAATTAATATTTAATTAGTGCTCAATTACTGTGCTTGATTACAATTGTGATTAAACTGCTTTCTGTTTTCTGATACATACATACTCATGCATCATATTTTATTACTGTCACTCCTTTCATAACACACAAACAATAGTGACAAACTTGATGCACAAAGCACAGTTAGCACAGTGAGCGGATAACCCAGAAAACATGCTGATAATTCCAGCACCTAGACAGACACTATATTGAGGCCAGTATGAGACAGGAATGGAATACTACACTAGTAGGGAGTGTAGGGAGGTGAGGATCATAAAACTGCATCACTAGGTGATAGTTATAGTGACCGGAAGTGCCTAAAACATACTTTAAGTGCAGAATTATGCACTAAACACCAAAATTCAGCTTTTAACAAAGCTGGTAAAGTGTAAAAACTTGTCAAAATAGTCCTAGACACTTTCCAAAGTGTTGGTAATTTAATGTGTCACTAAAAACAATGTAAAAGACACTTTAAAGCTTTATTTAGCACTTTAACGGATCAACATCCAACCGAATAACCGGACTTTACCCGGAACATAAAAATATTGCCAAATACATTGTTTCTGCTTTTCTGAGCTAGTTAGGGTCCCTGAACACCCTTTATATTATAACACACTTTATTACACTAACTAAATATCATTAGAAACTAACTAGATTTGTAACCTTATCATCACCACCCAACCCTATACCCCCCCCCCCCCACTTCGACGGTTCCAAGGGTGGGACACACCCTTGCCTTTCTTTTATTATTTTATTCACCAATGTTGGTTATCTAGAAAACACATTACATGGTGGTTAATAAGGAAAGTGGATTATAAGTAAACACCAAGGGCTAAGAGCATTTCATTCACAACACACAAACTCAAACTTGCACTCTCTCTTCCCTCTTGCTTGGTCTCGGCCGAACACCATCACCACCATACACCCACCATTCAAGTCTTGTTTAGCCATTTTACATACATACAAAGGTGTAAGGAGTCCTACAACGAAAGTTGGTGCACTCGGAAGCTCAAGGACCACTCTCGTTTCCTTTTATCCACCACTTTTACGCCTTATTTCTTCCCTAGCCTTGTGCTAGTAGTAAGTGCTTCTAAACACCATCTTGTTCTTGATTTTAGTGGTTAATAGATGGTAGAATGATGAAATATTAAGAAACGCTAAAGAACGTGATCAAGTCTTAAACATAAAGTGTTAAAGGGTGGATAAAGAGAAGTTATGTGTGTAAATCTTGTGTAGTTATGATTATTTGATGTTGTTTGTTAGTTAAAGTTGGATGGATCTTCATCTAGACATGCTAGATCGTGTTCAAGAACATGAACTAGTAAGATGTTAGTGTTAGAGATATGAAAGATGATGAAACCATCCACCATGAACTTGAAACTTGAATAAACATAATTTTTTTTCTTGAAAAGTAAGGTTATAAACTTGTAGATCTAAAGATCTACAAGTGGTTTTTCGGAAGAACCAAGTGAAAGATACTAGTTTTGTTAAAACCCGGATATTTTATGTACTAGAAGCATTTTTGGCAAATGAACAAGTGTGTAAACACTTGTGTAACAAGAAATTTTAACAAGGGAATATTTTTGTAAATTATGACTAGAAGTTGTGAAACTTCATTTTCTTTAAAAATAAAGTTTGCAAGAAACTAATCTTGTTTTTAAAGATAACAAGACCCACTAAATGTGTTGGTGATTCACTACATATTTTTACAAAACTTCCAAGTTCATGAGTTTATGATTTAGTCTTACTTTGTCAAGATTAGTGAGTAAATATTGTATGTTGTTGAATGTTAAATTGTTTGATTGATTTTACAAAAGAAAATGATACGCTAGTAAGCGTGGACACCTCCATTTACAGAGGAAACTCTGGCGAAATTTTTCTAGAATTTCAACACTTAGAAATATTTTTCTAACAAATGTTTACAAATATATTTTTAACTTGGTTTTTAAAATAAACTTCGCCATAATTTTTATTACAAAATTACCAAAGTATCGGAGGTGGATTTTCGTAAATAAAACTTGATAAATATATATTTAGAATATATATTTTATAATAAAAACGCTTGTGTGACTGTTTGTTATCTTGTGTACTAGATATATTATTTTTAGGGCAAAAATAATATAACTGGAAAATACTGTGAAATTACGACTCCAAAATAATACCAACGCTCTCACAAATAAATATTTAAGTTACACCGGTATTGTTATTACAACGCGAACTGTAAAACGTAACTTATGTATTATTTCGGAAAATACTCTTATGCGTATATTTTGGTTAGTATTATTTTGGAAATTGTATGAGATAAAATATAATATTTTTGGGAAAAATATATATATTTTTGAATTAAAATATTTTAGACAAGTGATTAAAATATATTTTTCAAGTGAGACTTAAAAATATATTTTTGGAATTATAAAGCATACATGTATTAAAAACCACTCATCCTTGGGAAGGAAATATAAAATAAATAAGAAGTGTGAATACGGAATAGTTACCTAACTATTTCTCCAATAAAACGTTAAACCCTAAGCCAAGGCACGGCCCATCCGTCTAATAGGAATTAGTACGTGTAGGTCGTCACGCAGCAGATAGAGTTGGAGATTGACGTTTCTGGATACGCACTTCTGTGAGTTCATGTTCCCCTTTTCTCTTAACTGTTTTCAGTTTTTATATTTCGGGGGTGAAATACATGCGCCTATTATTACAGACTTTTATATATATGGTATGGTTAGCTTAAGGAGGGTTTACTACTTAGATCATGTGAGTGGGTAGGTGGAACTTGAGGCCATTAATCCTCATTGTAGGACCGAGGATCATGAGCGGTAGATCTATTTGGGTGTAGCGAGCCCAGCTCCTGCGTCCACAGTACGGACCATGGAGTGACTTTGAGCCCGACGCATAAATCTGCTAGGTTTGAGTCTTCCTACAGCACTTCACACATATCATTGGCTTTGCAACCCAATGATGATCTCTTTTTCCTTATTTGCTACATACCAGGGATTTTCATACATACAAACATATTACAAAGGTTTATACATACTCACTTTTACATGAACTCGCTCAACTTTTTGTTGATTTATCAAATTACATGTATTTCAGGAAATTAGGGGATCTGGCAAGGTATGCACTGTCGTCACGCTGCGTAGGAGTAATGATGTCATCCGAGTTTAGGAAATGTGACCTTTGCCTGGATGGGTCGCAAGTCTTAAACTGTGTTTCTATTCATGTCTTTTGGCTGTGTTATGTGAACAAGTTTTTAATTATGTTATTGTTGTAATCTGTCTTAAGTGTCAACTTTTAAATCAATGTGGCTGTGGTAACTTTTAAAACTTGTTGAATGGATGAACATCATGGTTTTATTTCATATAGCATGGTTATGATATTTGCTATGGTATTAAGAAGTCACACCAAAATAAAACACACGCTTCTGCAAAGCCAGGGTGTGACAGTTGAGGTTACGGACTGGAAAGTCAACAAGACCCGAAGGAGTAGTGTCAAACTTATCAAAGTACGTTGGAACTCTAAGCACGGACCCGAGTACACGTGGGAACATGAAGACCAGTTTAAAGAAAAGTACCCCCACCTGTTCAAGAAAACTCCTGCGAGAGTTAGCTCAGCCTGAATTTCGGGACGAAATTCTTTTAATGGGAGGAGACAGTGACAACTGGCACAAAACCGGTAATTTCCGTACAATTTAATTAATACTTAAAAACTGCAATTATGTGCTTAAATGTCAACATTGTCTGATTACATGCTATACATGTGAATTCATGCACGTTTTATACTACAAATATTGCTTTATGCATTAATGATAGCGTTGCGTCAGGAATACTAGTAAATTCACCGGTAAGACACACTGTGTCAACAATTCTGCAAAAAGCAGTTAGACAATAGAATTGGGGCCTAGGAGTAGGTCCAACATCTAAAATGCATTGAAACCCAAGAATGTATACAAGGGTTAACATATAGACTTTCTGAAAGCTAAAATACGCACTAAAAAGCACCCGAAACACACTTTAAATGTTGAATTTCATATATTTCAGCAAAATTCAGCATTGTAATGAGTTAGTAACATGTAAAAATATGACTAAATGGTCCTGAATGTTTTCCTAAGTGTCGGGAATTGAAAGTGTAACAAAAGGGTACATAAAGGACACTAAACGGTGCAATTTAGCACTTTAACGAACCGGTATCTAACCGAACAACCGGACATTACCCGAAACACCAAAATTATACTAGAAGCATTATTTTATTATTTCTGAGCTAGTTACGATTCCCAAACACCATAACACCTCTTATAACATAATAACACATTAAGTCCCTAATCATGACACTTGAAACTTAACTTATTTATGAAATTAGTGGTTAAAACTTACACTTTACCCCCCCCCCCCTTGGTAGTGGACGGTCACCTTATGTGACCCCACCATAATCTTTTCAAGATCCTACAAAATCCTACTTGATCTTCTCTAGATTTCTTTTGATTCACTTGATCTTCCTTGGATTCATTATGATATGGTGAAGATCTTGCATGTACTATAAGATAGCATAAGACCCTCATTCTCACTTCACACAACTCCCCTTCTTCCTCCCCTGCCCACTTTCGGCTGATCCTATCTCACCACACCACCACCACTTTCCTCCATTATTCAATCATTCCAAGTTCTTCACAAGGTACTAGAAGGTGTTTAAGGAGGTTTAGAGCTTGTGGATCTTGAAGGACCTTCTTCATTTGCTATTATCCAACCCATTTATCATCTTCAACATCAAGTGTTCTTCCCTAGCCTTGTGCTAGTAGTAAGACCCTCATAACCCTTTGTTACTTCATATTTTGGTGAATAAAAGATGATGAATGTTGTTAATCACAAGAACACTAAAGAACATGATCATGATACTTTAACATAAGCATATTAACATATGAAATCTTGTTGATTTGTGATGCTTTGTTTCTTATTGATTGATTATTAGTGTTAGTGATGTTAGACATCATAGGAAACCTACTAGATTGTGATTAAACACATGATCTAGTAAGTTAAGGTGATGATCTTGTGAAATACCAAGATGATCATACTTTATGTTTCTCATGAACTTGAAAGTAAAAATGTTTTAGAGTATGATGATGGTTGATACATGTTAAAAGCCTTGTAAATAGGTGATTACAAAAATGATTTTCTCAAGAAACCAAGCTCATTTATAAGATTTACAAAGTCACGGTTTCTAAGTAAACTAATAATATTATTAGTGTTTAAACAAGACTAGGAACATGATTGTAACAAGAAAAATACAAAAGAAATATTTTTAGAAAAATCATCTTACAAGTTGTAAATGACTAAATCTTTTAATAAAGTGATTTACAAACAAATAACCATTTTTTAAGGGTAACTAAACCTACTAAATAACATGGTAAGTTACTACAAGTTTTTACAAAACTTCAAGTTCATGATGTAGTGTAATTTACTTGATTTTGACACTCGGTAAGTGTTGAATAAGTTGATGATTGTTTGTGATGATTTTAAAACAAAATAAACACATGTTTTGAAAACATGGGAAACCTCCATTTTTAGGGGAAACCATGTCAAAATTTCTATAAAATTTTGATATTTAGATAAATATAAGTTTTGGTGAAACTTATTCCCTAAAAATTTACCTAAAAATATTTACCAAGGTTTCCCTAATTTTTGTGTAAATTTCAAGTTAAGAAATGATGATTTCTTCAAGATAAAGATTGATATTAAGTATGTATATTTTTGAAGAAAATATATATATTTATTGGTCACCAAATTTTGTGTTAAGTGTATGTAGTAGGACTTGAAAATACACTAAATACTCCTAAGGAGTAAAAATACACATACAACATGCTTAGACAAATACAAGAAAATAGATTTATGAAAATATATTTCTTAATAGATTATGTAACTCGGACATGTTACGAACTGAAAATGTCTTCTTTGACAAAAGTACATAACTCGGGTGAAAAATACAAGATACTTATATTTATTTTTGGGAAAATAAAATAAGTAAGATACATAGTTAAAAATATAAATTATTTTTAACAACAAAGAACAAATACATGAAAGATGGTGACTTGTACTTGTGCGATACAAGTCTAGTGACTAACGTTAATAAAACACGTATAGGTCACGACGCTATATAAGCAAACCCGATGAAGTTTACGGTGCAAGAAACGCAAAGTTGTGAGTTCATGTCTCCACTTTTAACCTTTTACATACTTTTTAAACTTGGGGAAAATACATGTGTTATGGTATGATTGATACAAAAACTAAGGAATGATACTTTAGATCATGTCACGAATAGGGTACCAGAAGCACTATTAATCGTGTACATACTAAGACCGCAGAACAAAAGGTTAGATCTAATGGGTTTTCGGGCAGCCACACTCTTGGTGATAACTAGTACCAAGCTGTGCTTTTGTGTCTCATTCGTGAATCGACTACTAGAAAAATGCCTATGGTTTGGATGCTTCCTATGTCGTGTCACATGTTAATGGCCTTGCAAACCATTAGCGATCTCGATTTCCTTATATTTACAGAAATACTTGATACATACAAATTACATACCATGTTTTCATACAAAGTATACAAACGTTCAATACAAAAACTGCATGAATTCACACCAACATTAAGTTGACGATTTTCCAAAAACTCACATGTATTTCAGGTAACTAAAGTGGATGTGCGCGCGGTTATACTCTTGCTCTGGGATGTTGTTTATGTTTATCTTTGAATAATGTTGTAAACTTTTCAGACAACGTTTTATGCTGTGATGTAAACTCCAAACTTAACCTATGTTTTCAGTTACGTAATGTTATTGGTATTTGAAGTTATTTTTATGAGCATGTAGTATGTTTACCAATCGTATGCAATGAAAACCTTTCAAGATCACACCTCGTGCTTCCACCTAAGAAAGGGGTGTGACATCTCCAACGTTCAAATGGGAATATTCAAGCATCCCTCATTTTTAGAATAGTTTGTTATTTCTTTTTACTATATAAAGGAATGATCGGATCGATAAGACACACAACTTTTTACACGCACTTCTGCTCTCTACTAGCTGCAATCACTCACAACCACCTACACTTACACTTGAAATTCATTGTAACACTTAGTTGATCCGTATCATATCCTGCACTGTATCCTGAAATTCGAAGCAATAAGAAGAACAAGGCAGCTGCCATTGTCAGCTCCCGAGGTTTTATGCCGGTGATCTAAACTGATCAAGGGCTTTCCTCGTACATCTCGTGTCACCCGTTACTTTTTTGCTCATTGTTTGATTGCTGATATAGCTCGATATCCTGAGCTATATCCTGAAACAGTTTTTGCAAATAACCAAACCAAGATATTTTTAATACACATTGTTAGCACACTACCTCACAAAACTAGTTTGATCACTAAATTGCTTAGGTAATTTTTGACCAAAACACTCCCCAAATCGAGCAACAGTTCCATGACTTTGTCTCTGAGGTAAGGATCACGGATCGTAAATTCTATATCCTGTCTAAGGATCATTTATTCTGACCGCTATTCCTAATGCTTGCAGAAATTTGATGAGATCCACACCATCCAAAGCAAACACCTAGCTGAGGAAGATGAGGGTCTTCAAGACCTCCAAACCATGTCTGCTGCTAAGGATAAGAGGATCTCCCACGTGGAGAAGGAGAACAAGGGCTTGGAGAAACAGGTCCTAGTTGATGAGATGAGGGCTAGCAAGGAACGGCTGGAGATCACCAAGGATGCTAAGCAGTCTGCCGCCATTGTGATCCTCAAGACCAAGCTCAAGATGGCCAGAGAAGCTACTGATCCTTCCTTCAATAGGGCTGAGTAGGACACTGCTGGCTGGAGGCAAAGGCTTCATGAGCTCGGGGATGATGAGGAGCCGGAGGAGGTGTTGACCATTAAAGCCAGTACAAGCGGCACTAAGGATCCTCTAGAGGTGGCAGTGGCTGGTGGCAGTGGTGAAGGTGATGAAGCCAAGGCGGATGAGGCAGTGAAGGTGTAGGCTGCACAGATGGGCGATGATGGAAAATTTAGACGTGGTCGGAGTCCCTTTTTTAAGAATTTGGTGGTTTTGTGGTTTATGGTGTTTTGTTTTGTACAATTAGGGTCTGTATCTAAACAATAGTATCTAGGGTTAAGGATCACTGATCCTTTTGGACAATAGGGGGTATCAAAGGTGGATGGGTCCTTCTGTTTGTGGAGGATGAAGCCTTTGGTGCCCCTCGCCTTTTATTTCCTGCACTTTAACGAACCGTAAGTATGGACACCCTTTGCTAACCCAAGTGGACGGGCCACGTATTGCTGGAAGAAATTTGGGTTAGCAATTTTGACAACCTTTTAAAAGGGTTTTAATAAATAAATAAAACTTAACCTTTTGACTATGTTTGGTGTTGTTCCTTTTATTTTGAATATTGTTATGTTTATTCTTGTTAGTCAACTTCATTTCATATAACTTTGAAATTTATAAGTTGTTAAAAAGAATATCAAATATTTGTCAAAACAAATTCTTCAAAAGGCTGAATGTTACATGATCAAGGATCACATATCCTGTTGTCTAAGGTTGAGGGTAATACTAATAAACCAAAATAAAGTAAGGATGAATTAAGGATCATACCAATGAATCCAAGTTAGGATTCTATATCCTTAAAACTTACAGTTATGTCAATAAAACATAGAAATTAGTAAAACTTTAGGATCTAGGACCCTTACTTGTTAGGCTTTGTGAACCTGTAATAATATACAACTTGGGACTAAGCCAAACATCAGATAAAAGAATCATTAGTAACTGGAGACAAGCCCAACAAGCTAGGGACAAGCCCAATATTCTGGGGTCAAGCCCAACAAACTGGGGTCAAGCCCAATTGTTAGGGATAGAATTTTGTAGCATGTGGATCACGGATCCTCAAGTGTAGCCTGGATCATGGATCCTCAGTTTAGTATGGATCAAGGATCCTCAGGAGAAAATACAGGGAGGCTAAGGATCCAGGATCCTCATTGTTATTCTAAACTAACAATTGTTTCCATCATGTTTTGAATTGTTTTGTAGGTGTATTCGAAGAAGACTTGGTCCTGCCAAGATTCTAGGGGAATATGCTTCGCGTTTTTGCACGTGCAATGGCTCCATGACCGTTATGATGATCGTGGGGGAGCTAGCACCTTATTTGGATAGTTTGTTACTTAGATATTTTCTAATTTTAAAGGGGATAATAATCTTTATTTAGTAATATTAGTGACACACACATACATATAACTCTCGAACTCGAATTCTCTGCAAACTATTGGCGATTACACACACTAACAGTTTAGCAATCATTGTACCAAGCTTGTTATCATCCTAAGTTGTAAACTTTATTTGTTCAATATAGTTGGTGATCGGTAGTTTCCATCACCCCAGGTTTTTTATGCCGGAGATCATTCATTGATCAAAGGCTTTTTCCTTGTATAAATCCTTGTGTTCATCATTCATTTCATTCATTCATTGTTCATACATTTGTTCAATTAACCAAGCATCTAACCTCACAAAAATCAGATTTGGTTACATTATCCTTGTGTGATTTTTGACCAAAACAGTTTGGCGCCTTCCGTGGGGCCATCGGTGCTTCATTCTTGAAAAATATTGTTCATTTCATTCATTTCTGTTCATTACCTTCAACCACATGGCTTCTCATGGGAAGAACACTTCAAGCTCCATGCCGGCGATCACCTCTTCACAAGGCATTCCACCCTTGCCTCCTGTTCCTTCTGGATCCCAGAAGAATGCTGAGAATGTTGCGAAGAAACATACCCCCATTTTCACAAAAGCAACTACTGATGTTTCTTCTTGTCCTACTAACAATTATCTTTATTCTTTGATTTTGAAGATGAAGGATTACATGCAGCAGCAGGACAAAACTAATGACAGGATCCTTCATGAGATTGATGAAATCAAGAAATTGAAGAGATCAACGGAGGATCACTCTCCATTGGTGCCTAGATCACTAGATTTCAGCACTCCAGCAACAACTGCCCAGCATTCCACAGCGTCAGGTGTCTAGTACCAGGGAGGATCACCAAGTATGCGCTATGGATCATCGGCAATGACACAGGCTCAAGGATCCTACTTTCAACTCTCAGGATCCTCTCTTCACCCTCAAGGATCCTTCTTCCAGCATCAAGGATCCTTCTCCAGTTCAGGAGGATATATGGGGACTCAGTCAGTTCGAGGATCCTATTCTCAGTACCCAGGATCCTCATCTCAGGTTCAAGGATCCTCATCACAAGTTTACGGATCCATGGAGTATCCTCCAAAACCTTCTGCTCCGATGCATACTGGATCCAACATCTTTCAGGATCAAGGATCCTTAAGGAGTCAACAACCCAGGAGTTCAGAGATTCATATGGGAGACTTCATCCCCATGCAGACTATTGCTTCATCTGGTCCCACGATCATACCAGAATCACATCAGTTTGGATTCACATCGGGAATCCCAGCCTCGAATCAATTTGGAGGTAACTCTTTAAATACATCTTATAATACTAACCATGGCTTTGTGCAGGAACCAGGAATCAACCAAGCTATGGCAAGGGAGTTTAAAAAACTCAAGGATATGATATCCAGTGTCCCGGGAGTGGTCAAGCCCATTCCTGAGATCCCGGATGGCAGCCACAGAGTGTCACGCTTTGCACCACATATATGTGATGCAGAGATACCAAAGAGGTTTCAAACACCAAACATGAAGCTCTATGATGGTATAACTAATCCAGAAAAGCATGTAGCTCGATACAGGGAAAGAATGGGGATAGGTCTATTCGAACTTCCATCCTTACACAGTAGAAAGTTATATCCTTTGATGAGGATGGCCGTGTAGATATTCAGGATCCTCATCATGACGGTCTTGTTATTACATTGTTTATTTCTAACCATTTTGTTCGCAGGATTCTCATAGATGGGGGAAGCTCAGTGAACATTATCCAACTAGATGTCCTCAAGAGAATGAACATTCCTGAATCAGAAATTATCCCAAGATCATCAGTTCTTGTAGGATTCAGTAGAGAAACCAAGAACACATTGGGGGACATTAAACTTCCTATTTATATAGAGGGAGTTAATTCTATTCAAAAAAAATTTTTATTGATTGCTTATCCTGTTGTAATGTTATCCTTGGCAGGCCATGGATACATGATATGAAAGCAGTCCCATCTACATATCACCAATGTGTGAAGCTCCCTACTGCATAGGGTGTGGTGAAGATTGAGAGTGATCAGCAAGAAGCCAAGAATTGCTACACATCATCAATGAATCCAGCTTTAAGGCCTAGGGAGGCATAGCATATAAAGCATCCTCCAAGGGATGTCCTGGAGGCAAGAGAGCAGGATGTCAAGGATATTCTGCTGAACTCGGAGGATCCTGAATCTAAGATTTTTATAGGATCCGGGATCCTTGGTATTATTAAACAGGATCTAATATCCTTCTTGAGAAGAAGAAAATCTACCTTTGCTTGGAAGCATGAAGACATGACACGTATCTCTAAAGATATTATTACTCATAAACTTGGCATTGACAGGTCCTTTAAGCCAATACGTCAGAAAAGGAGGAAGTTTGCACCTGAAATGAATGCCATTATCCAAGAGGAGATAGATAAACTGCTCAAAGCAGGTGTGATTAGAGAGGTAAAGTATCCAAGATGGTTAGCCAATGTGGTTGTTGTTCAAAAGAAAAATGGAAAGTGGAGGGTATGTGTCGACTTTACTGATTTAAATAAGGCATGTCTATAACAACCCTCCAAAATAATTTTTGACACCCCTAATATAATTAAAGTATCTCAATATGTCCTAAAATATACCCCGTGTGCGAAAACGGACCCAAAATACCTTTATTTTTATAAAAATTAAATAAAAACAAATTTTTATGGTCTCTCGCGGGGCGTGTAAGCCACCCCCTTGACCTACGCGGGTCGCGACAGCTCCAAGCCGAGGCGACACCCGGTGCTGCCACGTGTCGGACACGTGTTGAACCTAGTGCGATCACTGGGCCAGGCTAGGGCCTACCCAGCCTACTACACGGGCCGTGTAGCCCATGGCCTCATCTTACGCGGGCCGCGAGGAAACCGAATTCAGGCCCTATATAAAGAAGGCATCGGCAGTTCATTCAAACTCGCTCATCTCTCAAATTGTCTCTCGAATTTCTATAGTGTAGACACTATTCTCGGGCATAATACCCCCTAATTAACGAAGTTCTGCTCCGTTGTAAGTATTATAACCCCGATTACGTATTAGATATGCTGCCCGATTGATCCAGGGTTCCGTAACGGCTGTCGTGGTTCTGCCCGACGTAGTCATTGGAATGCGGTCTCGGGGAGGGTATTACTAATGTAAATAATGGGTTATTATACTAACGCGTGTGCATTTGTGTAAATTATAGATAATTACCAGGAAACCCTTAAAGGAAACCTAAGACAGCAATGTGAGTAATCTCCTTTTTGTAATATGTTTTTTTCAAAACCTTAAATATTTTACAATGTGATTAAGTAGTGATTGAGTCTTTGTAATTCTTCAATTACTGCCGGTATTATGGGGTCTTGTATACATTACTGGATAATCTTCACAATTGGACAATGGGTTAGCCAATGTGTGATATGACCATAGCCACAGATTCGGTCGAGTGGCAAGTACTGAATGAGTAATTGTGTAGATGTAAACATTGTAATCGCTCTCAATACTGTGTTAATTGATAAAACTCTTCTTGATTAAATTGGGATTCACTCACCAGTATTTCCCACTGAGAAAATGTTTTTAAACGCGTTTCAGGTAACAAAATGTGAGAGCCAACTAGAAGCTAGCTGGACAGCACTGAAGGCTTAGAAAAGTGGCTATAAAAGTTACCTAAATAAAAGAAGATGTTTTATTCAATAAAATAGAGATTATCTCTATAAATCAGTTTGTAATGAAAACTTAGGTTTTATCCCAATATGTTTAATATTATAAAAGTGTGGTATTTACTCTGATAAAATATTTCCTAACTACGGTCCTGATGTAATTTCCGCTGCCAAAATGATAAACAAATGATACCACCAAAACTGGTCTCGCGGCCGCCCGTTCCCGGGACAGATAGGGGGCGGGGGTTGCGATAGAAGGTGGTATCAGAGCTAAGCCACTGATTCAGCCACATAAGTGTTCTGCTGACACCAAAATATTATTTAAAGTGTTAGGAAATAAATTACGGAAATACGTGCATATCAGTATTTTATTGTTATGTGTTATTTGACTATTTGTTAGTTTACAGTGTGAGTGATCAAGGACCATCCGACGCGTATCATCAGTTGTCCAGCTCACCTAGAAGCGAAGGCACCTCTTCACAGCCTACCCTCTCAGGGTATTCTGCTGACAATGAAGACGGGATATTCTTGTTTAAGGCTCAGTCTGAAGAGCCATTCCCTCATAAAAAGAGAGGATGGTTCAGTAAGGGAGTACATGAGCGTAGGAAAAGAATGAAAAAGTTACAAGAGCAACGAGTGCTAGCAGCCGCTAAAAGAGAAACTGATGCCCACACCCAAGATATGCTTAATAGGAGTTTAGCAAACTTCCATATCTTAGCAACCACAGCTGCCGACCCAAATCTGGAACAACTAGTAGCCCCTCAACCATTACCCTTGTTTCCCACCCAGCCAATGGAGATAGAAAACAACCCAGAAAATCAAGTAGAAATGCATGATTTTAATCCAGAGGAGATACCTAGGGTACCAACACCAATCCCTTAGACCCAGACTACGATCCATGGTTGGATGATCATAGGGATTATGTGCAACGCTACCATCTAACAGACTTACCCGTGCCAAATCTAGCAGCTTACCCAGGTCTGGACCCTCTAGATCCCTACTATGATAATGATGAATACATTAGGGAAATCTTAGAGAATCCGTATCCTCAGGAAGAACCCATGCCATAGTACCCAGATCCAGTACCAACACCTTCACCCCCAATGAGTGCAGAAAATGTGCAAGAGCTCCGAACTTTCAGAGAAGAAATTTTAGAAAGTAGTGAAAGGATGAGACAGGTAGGAGAACGACTCGTCTGGAAGTACGACGAGCGTTATATGGATTTCTGGATGAATCCATATCCGTAAAGGTGATGGTGGAGATGGTAATAATAATAATAATAATAATAATAATAATAATAATCTAATAATATATAATATGTGTGTTTGAAAAAAAAGAATATATATATATATATATATATATATATATATATATATGTTAGGGATGGATTTTCTAAGCCTAAGGATCACAGATCCTCAAGTGCAGCCAGGATCACGGATCCTCTATTCTATTTGAATTAAGGATCCTCACAAGACGTTGCAAGTTTAAGGATCCAGGATCCTCATTGTTATCCTAACACTAACGGTTGTTTCCATTAAATATAAACTTGTTTTGAAGGAATGAATGAGTGGGACTTAGTCATGCCGATATTCCTGGAGAATATGCTCTATAATTCTGCACGTGCTTGACCAGTATGACCGTTATGGAAGTCGTGGGTAGCTAGCACACTTTGCGGAATGTTTGTTATTCAATTTATTTCCATTTTTAAAAGGGGATAACGAGCTTGATAGTTAGAACAATTAAAAAAAATACACTCACACTCGCGAACTCTCTGCAACTCATTAGCATTTACATACACTCTGCACAATAGTGATCCTTGTAACAAGCTCGTTGTCATCCCGATTTGTAACCTTTATTTGTTTAATATAGTTGGTGATCGGTAGTTTCCATCACCCGAGGTTTTTTATGCCAGAGATCATCTCTTGATCAAGGGCTTTTTCCTCGTATAAATCCTTATGTCTCTTGTTTATTTCATTTACAAGTTGTTCATACAATTGCAATATAATCCAAGCATCACACCTTACAATATAAGATTTGGTTGCATTATCCTAGTCTGATTTTTGACCAAAACAGTTTGGCGCCCACCGTGGGGCAATTGGTGCTTCATCTTTAAAAAAATTTGTTCATTTCGGTTCATCACCTTCAACCACATGGCTTCTTCAGCGAAGAACACTTCGAGTTCCATGCCGGCAGTCACCTCTTCACAGGGCATCCCACCTTTGCCTCCAGCACCTTTTGGATCCCAGAAGAATGCTGAGAATGCTGCGAAGAAACAAAGCCCTGTTTTCTCAAAACCACCAACTTCTGCTGTATCTTCTAGCCCTTCTAACAGTGATCTTTATTCTTTGATTTTGCAGATGAAGGATTACATGCAGCAGCAGGATAAAACTAATGACAGGATCCTTCGAGAGATTGATGACATCAAGAAATTGAAGAGTTCAATGGAGGATCATTCTCAATTGGTGCCTAGATCACTGAATTTCGACACTCCAGCCATAACTGCCCAGCAATCTGCAGTTCCAGATATCCAGCACCACGGTGGATCATTGGGAATGCGTTATGGATCATCAGCAATAACGCAAGCTCAAGGATCCTACTTTCAGCCTTTAGGATCATCATCTCAGTTTCAGGGATCCTTCTTCAACTCCGGAGGATATGTGGGAGCACAGACGGTTCAAGGATCTTCATTCCAGGGTCAGGGATCCTTTCAGGTTCAAGGAACCTCATCCCAGGGTCAGGGATCCTTTCAGGTTCAAGGATCCTCATCTCAGGTCCAAGGATCCTCCCAGGGTCTGGGACCCTTCCAGGTTCAAGGATCCTCCTCTCAAGTTCAGAGATCTTCATCTTAGGTTTACGGATCCATGGAGTATCCTCCAAGACCCCCAGTCTCGGTGCATCAGGGATCCAATATCTTCCAGGATCAGGGACCCTTAAGGAATATTCAGCCTGGAATTTCAGATATTCATCTGGGAGACTTCATCCCAATGCAGACCATTGCATCATCTGGCCCCTCAATTATACCAGAATCCCATCAATATGGATTTACATCTGGAGTCCCAAACTTGAATCCTTCAGGAGGTAACACTTTGAATAATTCTTATAACACTAACCATGGCTTTATGCAGTATACAGGTATCAATCAAGCTATGGCTAGAGAATTACAGAAACTGAAGGATATGATATCCAGCATTCCAGGAGTGGTTAAGCCCATTCCTGAAATTACAGATGGAAGCCACAGGATATCTCGTTTTGCACCACCCATTTGTGATGCAGAAATTCCAAAGAGGTTCCAAATACCAACCATGAAGTTATATGATGGTTTAACAGATCCAGAAGAACATGTAGCCCAATATAGAGAAAGGATGGTGATCAACCCCATCCCCGAGAGGTTAAAAGAAGCATGTCTATGCAAGTGTTTTGGATCCACACTAACAGGATTAGCTCTTAAATGGCTGCTAAGTCTTCCCCCTTATTCTATTACTTCATTTGCTAATCTAGTTAACATGTTTAATAGCCAATTCTCATTCAGTAGGAAATTTGAACGTTTAACTAGTGATCTGTATAGGGTAACACAAGGTCAAAATAAATCACTTAGAGATTATATCACTAAATTTAGTAAAGAATCCTTAGATATTCCTAATTTGGATATTGCTACGGCTGTAGAAGTTTTCAAAATGGGTTTACTTAGGGATTCATTATTCTATGATGATCTTGTCATGACCCCATGCGGGAACCTTGATGAAGTGAGAACCAGGGCCCTTAGATTCATCCGATTAGAGGATGATAAAAGGATCCAGGAAAGACTGGCAGGATCCTCGAAGCAGGAAAAACAAGGATCCTACTTCAAGAAAAACAAGTCCAAATCTTATAACAAGTCCGACAATCAGAATGTTCATGCAGTAGAACAGGAAGAGGATGATGAGGATTATCCTCCCATTTCCAAATATTGTTTTTCTGTCGATAACAATGAACTGATCCTTGCAATGCAGAACTTAGGTGAAAAAGCAAGATGGCCCAGAAAAAGTGATAAGCCAGTTGCAACAAAAGTCAAGTCCAAATGGTGTGCATACCATGAAGATTTTGATCATCTCACTAAAGAATGTATTGCACTTAGAAAAGAAATTGGTTATTTGTTAAGCAAGGGGCATTTGAAGGAGCTATTGGGGAGAAAAAAAGTCAAGGATCTAGGATCCTGAAAAAGTTCCAGAAAGAGCTCCTGCTCGTCCTGCCGATGCACAAATTATCAACTTCATATCCGGTGGATCAGACATATGTGGCACTTCCTTTTCAGCAGCTAAAAGGCATGCCAAGGAGACCAAAATGGATAATGGGGACAAACCCATCCGAACCTCTACTGTTACACAGGAAAAAGTTATTACATTTGATGAGGATGATCGAGTGGATGTTCAGGATCCTCATCATGATGGTCTTGTTATTACTTTTGTAGGATCATTTTCAGACCCGAACGAGTCGATCAGAAGAGTTTATGCTCAGAATGAAAGGCGGAAACAGACATTCTGAGGTCAATTCAGCAAGATATACTCATAAACTGTCGTTTTTATTGATTTGATGACAAATTACAGAGAGAAGACACTTCGGCAGCACTTCGTTGCACAAACCGGAATCGTTACAAACGAAATCAAGGCAACCCTATTTATAGGCAAGTGATTCCGTGTGGAATCACTTCACACGGAATTAGATCTCACACAAGATTAAGCTTCATGCGGAATTACTGCCTAATTCCGTGCGGAATTAACTCTATACCTATTTCTGACATTTTCTCGTAACACGTACCCTGATTTATCTACATACATACAAGACTCGATACAAGACGAAGTCAGCAGACGCATGCACTAACAGACTCCCCTCGAATGTTGACGAGTCTTAAGTGTCGAGTCTTCGCATCTTCAGTCTTTATCAGTTTTCGGGCTTCTCTTCGAAGTATCTGACATTGTAAGTATCCTCAAATCTTTCTCTTCTCTTTTCATCACCAACAGATTCTCCTCGAACAAATAATCTTCAATCTCAGAATCAGAACTTGGCTCTTTGTCATTCAGACTCCCCCTCTCAGTAAGCTGGGATCGTAGTCTGGCTTTCACAAGTTCAAAAATTTGAGAGCTAGCTCACACTCTTTCTTCACAGATTTATAGGTTCAGGATCAATTCCTAGCTCACCTGCATAAATCTCTACCCAACAATAAGTTTCACAAATTTAAACTCTTTCTACCATTTGTAAAAACAAGTCTCAAATAGATTTAACATTTATAATCACTGATGACCATTTGTGAATTTATTCAATCAACAAATGATTTTTACAATATAATCTCTGATGAATCACTTGAAGACATATCATTTTTCTTTTCAAAACACACTCTCCCAACCTAAATATTCATCATGTCAAGCACTTGGAATTTTGAAAATCAGCTCTCCAACATCACTTGTCGAAAATCTTTTTGAATTTTTCAAAATTTATGCTAAAATACACTGAAAATCTTTTTGGATTTTTGAATGTAATGAAATAAAATAAAATGCAATATAGAAATATTTACAAACATTATTTTTGTGAGTTTGTGTAAGAGGATCATATCAGTTTATGAGATAAATCATCAACACCTTTAAGCTTTAAACATTTTAAGTTCTAAACGATTCACGTAGATTGTCAGTATACTGATCCACTTAAATTTCCACACAAAGTTCAATTGTTTCGAGATATGAAATTAATGTCTTAAGCACTTAAACTTAATCGCGTGTTCCACCTCAGAATATACTCCCGTATCCATATCCTAATATTCAGTCTTACAGGTGAGTATACCATAGATGATATCTGTATGGGATTAAATTGCGAAGGCCGTGAGAGCTCAGGTCAGAACTTCCGTTCAGCAGAGAGATGACAGCTTCTGGTGGGTCCCCTTTAGAGGATCTTTTTTACAACAGCACATGATTGACATATTTTTTAAATGTTTCATCATTTTTTATGCTGAGGGCGGGCTATATTTCAAGCAAGCATAAAGTATTCTCCGGGGACTAGGCCATTGCTTCCGCATTATCAGAAGTCCCGGGATAATACCCCAGATATCACTGAGTATAAAGACCTAGTATCTCAGAAAGAGGGATCTTTCAAACAAGATTTCGGGGGTTACCCATATATTCGAGAGATATTACCCACGATATAAGCAAGTTTGAATTTAGGTTTATATCTCGTCACAATCTACTAAATGTGCAAAAACCTACTGGCACATCATCAGTGAGACCGTTTATCACATTTATCTTTCCATTTCTTTAGCATGTTGTGATAGTCCACTGATGTACTATCATTTCCTCTTCATTGACACAAAAACTCATTTTTCATTTTATCATGTTTTTTGTCTTTTTCAAATTTTCAAATGTTTTTGGATTTTTAGAAATTCTTACTCCCCCTAACATTCAAATACATTTAAAGGAAATTTGAAAACAAACTATACAAGTAAATTGACAACCGATATCGAATCATTTCAGTTCGCCATCCACTTGGCATAAACAATCAGAACTCCCCCTTACAACAAACTATTTTCCCATTGATTTCAAAACACTTAAGTTTATTTTAATCAAATGGTTTTTCCGGAAAATATGTTTTGTTGATTTTATAAAACCATTTGTAGGTTAGGGGATTCATCACCTTGGTTTTCAAAAAACCATTTGTAGAAAATCATATACAACTTAATGTCCCTGATTTACCACTTGTAAGTGAAAACCTTTTTCAACCACTTGTAAGACGAAATCACTTTCGTGAATTTCTCAAGAAAGATTCCGATACCTGCTCCTCGCTTACCAACCTGGGAGCTCCGGCAAGTCCAGATTTTTACTGTTCATAATATGTTCCATCCCAGTCACAAACCTGGGACGAAACAGTTTTACCTGGTTTCTTCAATTTTTTCTCATAAAATTCCTTAACTCCTTTGACCTTCCTGTCAACCATTTTTCCAAAAGTGTTATGAACTGTGGAGTTAAACGCCTTTTCAACATCAAATTCTTTCTTTTCAGAAAAGAATTGATTTGAAATCTCAACTTTACCAATTTTCTTCTTGAAATTTTCAGCCCGAAGTGGTGGAAAATTCACATCATCCACAGTCGACACTGATTTTTCACATTTAACCTCAACTTGTGGCTCCTCTGATTTTGTGGAATCAGATTCGTCGCCAGAAGATAGCTCCTCTGATTTTGAAGAATCAGAATCATTGCTAGAACTATCATCTGATTTCTTAACAACCCATTTTTGATTGTCAAGATTTGCCCTTTTCTTGTAAAATCTGTTTGAACATTCACCAATCTCAAAAGTTAAATTTTTGAAAAGTTTAGTTCTTTCAATTGGTGATTCAAACACAACCTCTTTATCTTTCAGTTTACGAGAAACTCCCTGTTTTGAGTGTATTGCCTTGGAACAATTCTTGGCAATATGACCAACAGTGTTACATTGAAAACAGGTTCTCGTTTCTTTCATCTGATCAACAATCTTCATCTCTTCTTGCTTCTTTGCAAGGAATTCTTTGTTCGACTGCTTTCTGAACAGATTTTCTTTCTCTTCTTCAGTAGTTGTTCCTGAAACAAATATCATTTTTGATTTAAAATCTCTAACATATTTTTCATTTTTAGGATTTTCTGGTGGAATAAAACCAAGACTTTTCTTTTTGAAATTACCGTTATGGTTTGGTTTCTTTCGATAACCTGAACCAGAACTGTAACCTTTTTTCTTGTTTTCTCTTTGTTGAACTCTTGAGGTGTACTTTTTAGGTTTATCATTAAGATTTACATCTTTTATTTCAGAAATATTAATTTCTGTTAGTTTGAAAACCTTTTTGTTCATTTCTGGTTTAACACCTCTTATTGGAAATTCCTCATCAAAATATAATTTGTCGGAATCATTCAATGTGTATGCAACTTTGAATGTTTCGTCATTCAAATTAGATTTTAATAGAAGAAATTCTTTATTGTAAACCCTTTTTCCCTGTTTGACGGTTTGACTGTGAGTGCTGGACTCAGACTTTGACTATGACATAGACTCCGACTTTGACTCCTCAGTTTCATCTTTATCCAACACCTGATCGACCACTTTCTTTATTAACTCGGACTCATGATCAGTGTCAGATGACGTAAAAGTGACATCAATATTTTCTGGCAGGTTAACTGAAAACTCCGACTCCCACTGTAAATTTGTTGCCTTTTCGACTCTTTCTGAATTTGGATTTCTCGGAGAATATCCATTTTCAAGCGGGGGTGGACACTTGTTGTAACTGAAAACTTGTTTCTTACCAGAATCATTCACTTTAGTGTCTTTCTTCTTTTCTTTCTTCATTTCAGGAGTCTTTTCTTCAGAAACCTTTTGTTCTTTAGTTACTTCATCATCCTCAAATGCCTTCATGCCTTCAACAGTTGGATAAATCCTGTCAATGACATAAGAAGTACATGAGTAACTTTTTAACAAACGGTTTACTCTTTCTGTTTCAATTCTTTGGGTTTCAAGTTTTTGTTCTAGCACAACACACTTCTCAATGTAATTGTTGACGACTCTTTGCTTTGTCATGAAAGCTCCTTGAAGTGTCTTCATTGCTGTTGCTTGTTCTTCGCTTGATTGATTGTACTGATTCATGGCTTTGTTCAGAACATCATAAGATTCTTTCAATATGTTCATGTTATATACCAAACTACTGTTTTTCTTCTTCACTGCTTCACAGTTTTCACATGTCACAGGAACCTTTTTAGCATTAGCTTCTGCTTCAACTTTGAACTCTGGAATGTTCTTTACCTTTTTCCTTATCACTGGAACATCTCATCATCACTGCTGACTGGTGTTTTGACCTTTTTCTTTTTCTTTTTCTTTTTAGCTTTATCATCTTCACTGTCACTCTCTTCCATCATTTTAAAATGAGCTGCCATTCTTCTTGCATAATACTCTTTATCATCATCACTATCTTCTTCAACTCGAGCAACAAAAGCTTTGGCTTTTAGCATTTCTTTATCCGGACAGTAATCTTCCCAACTAAAACCTTCCCAGTTAAATCCTTCGGGTAACTTTTCATCATCTTGGTTTATCAGGCATGCTTTAGTATCAGCTGAAATATATTTGTCCCAACTGAATCCTTTTGTTGGCTTTATGTCATCCTGATTCACCATACATGCTCTTTTTGAAGACTCCTCGATTACTTTCCTACCATGTGCCACTTGTGGTTCTTGTTGTTGAGCAACTTGATGATAGATCGATTTCCGATAGTAATCATTGTTGTTGAATGGATTTTGAGCTCCACTTGCTTCGCGATTAGTGCACTCCCTCTTGAAGTGTCCTTTTTCCCTGCAACGAAAACAAGTAACTTTAGATTTATCAAAACCTAAATTAGAAACACAAGCATCACGGAAGTCATCTCTTCCTGTGATCTGTTTAAATTTCTCAGCTCTCCTCATCACACTAGCCAAACACCATTTTATATCCATTAGCTCCATCTCCTCAGCATCGATCTGATCGTAATCCTCTTTTGTCAACATTGGATTCCCTATCCGACCTGCCACAAAACTTCCATAAGACTCCAACACAGTCCCCAACAAAGACATATGACTTTTAGCAACTTCTGCTGAATAATCCTCATCATTCTCCAGATTCAGTAGTGATGTGTCGCTTAACAGCCTGCTTTTATCCAAAGACTTTAATGTTGTATGAAACGTGTTATTTAAAAGCCTTGGTGTGTAAAAAGCTTGATGTGGATGTTGCTTATGCGTTTATAAATTTCTTACAAGTTTTAAAAATGGAATTGCTAACTAAACCACACATAAACGGCAAGTGCACCGGTCACAGTGTAGTGTAGATGGCAAGACCGGATATCAATCCGTGGACACTATATGCAAACTTTAGATAATGAACCTCTATCGAATATAAAGTTAAATTTTGAAGCTTGATTTAAATTGATTTTTGATTTTTAAATAATAACTTAATTAATTACGAAAATGTATAAAACAAAACAAGCAAAATAAACTAGATACAAAAACACAGTGAAACAAATATAGACACAAAGTATAACAATTACAGAAACAAAGTGTAACAAATACGTACAAAAAGAACTACCTGGGTGTCGAATCCCTAGAATCATGCAATGCTAATTTGACAATAATAACGGTTAAATATCTTTTTCCCTCGATTAACCCCCCGTTAGAGATGTATTAAACAAAAGATCAAGACAAAATGTGAAGTGCTAGAACGAACCGGCTCGAGCTATCGATACCAAATCCCACGAGTATCCGACCTTTGGGACCTCAGAGACTAAGTTGTGAGAAGATCTTTAAAACTCGCAAAGCAAACCAAACCTTGAAAATTAAAATCCTAGGAAACCTTAACCACGATGTAATAAACGAGCCTGAGCTATCGGTCACCCAATCTACCCACCAATGATTAGCTAATAACCTAGCTCACCCTAATCGTCTTTCGAGTCATAAGATGAGGATGCAAGTTTTAGTAAATTGATTTTAATTATTAATAGACTTGGTCAATTTCTCAACTTAATATTTAACCCGCAAATCAAAAGATAAACGAATCAAATTAAATTCTAAGTTTAAGGGGAATTTCTTCATGTTTAAACCGCTGAATTTATCGACAAATAATCAATCAAAATACACCAACATGCAATACCAAGATTAATTACAAGACAAAGTTATGTAAATCACATCAAATAACCGAAATTACGTCAAATATACATTACAATCATCGGTTCATCATAACCCAGGTAGTTTATAAGTTTAGCTACACATATTATACAATAACATAACTGAACAAAGCTTGAAAACTACTGAAAACATAGTACAAAGCGAATAAAAACCGAAAAAACGATTATTTACCGAACTCGGAAGCTTAGAACTCGAACCGAAAGCTTCCTAGACTCTTGTACAGCTCCAAGATGCTCCAAAGTCGACCAAAGTGATCCACACCCGAAGGTTTTGTGAGATGGTTTGTAAGGATCGGACTACCTCTACTTATAGTGAATTTTTGCGAAAACCGAACACCTTACGGACCGTAAGGGTCATGCCTTGCGGTCCGTAAGCAATTAGGTATTTTTCTGCTTTTCTGCGCACTAACTCTTTACGGACCGTAAGGGTCAATCCTTGCGGTCTGTAAGAGGTTTGGTCACTCTGAGTTCACCTAATCCCTTGCGGACCGTAAGGGTAAGGTCTTACGGTCCGTAAGGGGTCTTGATCAGCAAATTGATTTATTTTTTCTTGTTTTCCGACACGTCTTTTCCGTGCTTTCTTCGTTGTAATTATTCTTTCTCGTTTTCATCGCGAAATCAACAGGTTTTTCATCAAATCCTGCAAATCCATAATTTAACAAAATAAGTATCTAAATCGCGAGAAAACCAAATCCAAACAGATTAAATAGTAAAGAATTCGATGTGTAAAATGTGTATTATTTTAGATACATCAAACATCCCCACACTTAACATTTTGCTTGTCTCTAAGCAAAATCCAAACGACTGTACAAACTGACATTTAAACGGTTATTTAACAATGGAAAATTAAACACACATAAAAATGTACATAAATGATTTTAAATTAGCTAATAATGACAGAGATGAGAAAACTATATGTGATTTTTCAAAAATAGAGTTTTACCATCAATTACTCACTTACTTGCATCTTTGATTTGATTCCCTCGGCTCACTTGTGTAAACTAGTGAATGGTGCACTAGTAATTTTCTGTGATCACTCAAAAGCCCGGCCATATAGTAACATTATCATAAGCTTGTAATGAAATCTCATCTTTACCAATTAACATATAAAAATCATATAAATCAAGAGGACTTTTATTGTGGGTTGTAACTTGGCTAGGGTTTAAAGGTAGGAAAATATGACTATTTACTGGGTGAAGTGTTTCAATCCGGTCTAGCAAATTATCCTAACAAACCTTACACTAATTTTTTTTTAATAACACACATACTCACAAACCAAGTGACTCTTTTAAGGTTAGATCGTCAAGACCGGTTTTATCCAAGTTGTGAATCAAATCTTCCTTTATCCTGTAGTGAACATTACTTCCAACTCTAATGGACCGTTCGGCATTGAGCCTAATAGCCCCCATCCTCATTAGAAGCGTGTATTCAAGTTGGGATTCAGTTTGACTTTTTCTACATCTTCCTGTGTGAGACCAATTTCCACATCCCATGCATTTGTCGTATCGTTTTGCTCTTCTTTTCATAGCACTTTTGGATGTCCCACAAAATGGTGGCGTTTGTTCTTGTTGTCGCCACTTTTTTCTAACTTCTTTACTTAGATGAAATATTTTCTCTCTAAGCTCCGTAGGTAATCTTGGTTTCGCGAATTGTAGACAACAAAGCAAATTTAAATCGAATGAATGCATATCCAGTTCTTTAAAGGTCTGCCGGTAAAAGACCAAACTAAATTCCTATGAAAGGAAAATTATACTAAACCGGAATTCACACATGGGTTGAAAAGGTAAAACAAAAAGGCTTATATGGTTTAATATGGTGGGTTTACAACAAACGAAAAAGGAAAAGGCTCAACTTGGTTTACTAGTGGATAATATTTTTGGTTTTCAAGTTTTAACAAGAAAGGGTAAACACATGGTTGTATCCTAATGCCTCTATCATTTTTATACAATTTTATAGTTAATGAATTCAACAAGTATATTCAAGACAAGTTTTGAAATGTATACTATTATGCGGCACACTCAATCAAATGAAGTCTTAAGCATATGATGAATGCTTTAAGAAAGGCTCAAAACTCACTGAAATTGGGTGTGTATTTTAGATGCAAATTTATGAATAATTAGAAAATTTTCTATTTATGAAAAACACTTTAACATTTTCTCATATGTATAATTATTAGATAAAAATAAGTCAAATATGCACAAAAACAAAACAATAAAAAAAATTTAATTTTTTTTTATTGTAAAACCAGACTTAATTTACAAATTTCCCCATCCCCACACTTGAAAGACACATTGTCCCTAATGTGACAAAAAGGAAATAAACATATGCACAACACAAACAACAAACAGGAGAGGTGAAACGGAAACTCCCCTGATATGTTCGACAAACTGCTCGTAGACATTCAGCTTACGTGATTCAGCAATCATGATATAACCTGTAAAATGAAACTGCACAGCTAGAAGCAATATATCAAACACAACCATACAATAAATATAAAAAGTAATATATGTATCAATACACACCATGATCATAAAATAAAAGAAATAAAAGGAAAATACAAAGTTAAACCCAATAATCACTGCAGATCTGGTGGAGGCTGCTGAAGCTGTGGAGGAATGTGAAAATGATCCACGATGCTCTGAAGCATCGTCCTCATCTCTACCTGTGTATCCCTGACCTCCTCTACAGCCTGCCTGACCTCCTGTACAGCCTGCTCCAAACTATCCATCCTCTCATCCACTGTCCTCGCTGCCCTGGGAACTACAGTTGCCCTAACCCGAGCTCTCTGCCTACCGTCATGCCTATGACGTGGCCTAACAACTGGGGCATCCTCCTGTGCTGGCCCAAGAACTATCTGAGGTGGTCTAGGCTCAAGAAACCTCGGTGGATCGCCCTGTTCTAATAGCTGGGTCATCTGCCTCGTATCCCCGATCCTGAATAACGTCCCGACAGCCTCCTCATGCAGCCACGCTGGCGGAAAATCATGATATACATCCAAGCTCTCTGCGAGTACAGTAACATATGAGCCCATGCAAATCCTAGAATCTGTACCGCGTCCTCGATCTCTGTCGAATGCATGAAGTAGAAATGCTGCCAGATTGGCCTCCCGGCCCTCAATCATACAATAAAGCGCAAACAGATCATGATACGTCACTTTCTCGAGACTCATGTGTCGAGAAAGGACGGTGCATGTAAGAATACGATGAATAAAACGTATCACCGGATCTCTGATCTGTGAGGCTGGAATCCCTGAAGACCAAGCACCATCTCCTATGGTGGACCAAAAAGCCGTCAGCTGTGTCGTGGTGACACACTGAGGTAAATCCGAATCT
Organism: Helianthus tuberosus; assembly: GCA_030545235.1. Lineage (NCBI taxonomy): Eukaryota > Viridiplantae > Streptophyta > Magnoliopsida > Asterales > Asteraceae > Helianthus > Helianthus tuberosus. The sequence goes on along the minus strand of CM060351.1, from coordinate 201,780,720 downwards.
GTCCAGCCCATCAAACTCTCTGTAAAAGTAGGATGTGTAGTCTCCCCTAATGTGTACAGTCCCGTGAGGACGGCGAACTGAGCGATGGACAATATGTGTGTCCGACGTCCTAGAGCGAAACTGACCGCAGCTGGCTCAGTGAGGCGAGCATGATGAAACATAAATGTAGAGTGGAACTCCAATACAAGCTCGCGATGAAATGCTCGCCTCTCGTCTAGTAACCTCCTCCATCGAGGTGTGATCAATCCCTCCAGTCGGGCACGCACGCCCATAGTCTCCATCAATGCCCAGTCGAAAACCCTCGCTCGCTGATATTTTAAACCTAGATACCTCTGTAAAGCGGTATACTCGGATGAATCATGCTGGAACTGTAGCAGGGTGTGCTCCACCTCTGGTGGAAGGTCGGCTGGTGCTGGTGGCTGCGCAAACGGATCGGGCATCTGTGCGTCCTCTGTATATCGAATAACCCTAGCAGGACGCTCGGGTGGCGGCTGTGCTGCTGCTGTACGTGTGGGACGTCCTCTCTTTCGTCCTGACTGGGACGAAGAAGCCATATCTGCACGTTTTACGATGCATTTTCTAATTTTTTTTATTTATTTATTTATTTTTTTATTTTATTATTATTTTTTTTATAATCAAACTAAATGAAAACAAAAAGTTTGGTGTGCTGGGGGTGGTGGTTGCGACCGTATAGCATTTCGTTCGCGGTCGCAATAAAATAACAATAAAAATTCAAAATTTCGGCATGACCCCGACGTATTTACAAGAAAAACCAACAATCCTCGCCCGAATGGAGATTGAGTACGGGCGAGGAGGCGAAACCTGCAAATAAAGCGCAAATATCTATATTTGAAACACATCAATTCACGCTAAAAAATTCTAGGCGCCCGAAACTTTATTCTATTTAACTACTAAACTAAACAAAACTAATAAAAGACGACTTTAAATACGACTCGAAAGAACTTAACAAAGACTCAACACAAAAATCAACTTTAAACAATTAATCTATGCGACTCGACACTAGACTCAATTAACCACATTTTAAAAGTAATAATTACTCTAGGCAAAATAAATTCAAATTTCAAACAAACTAAAGCACATCAACTTAGAATTAAACCTACACTACCCGACTAACTACAATTTTAAAACTTACCACTACTCGACACGAAACAAATTCAACTTTCAAACCGAACAATGAACACTAATTTTACATTCAAATAGATGACATAACAGAGATACGACCCGCCTGAACTATATAACCCAACCTGCTAAAAATAACAATCACAGTCGACTCGAAACTGAAACAAATCTACTGAACAAAAAACATCGCCTCAAAAACTAAACTGAGTTATCGGAAATGTACAAGATACAAACCTGGAATGTCGATCAAGCGCGCATATCAAAGTGACCAGTGTGAGCGGCCGGGTCGAGTGTTCGGGTCGGCTGAGCAGTGGTGGTTGCAGGTGGCTGAGGGAGGCGGAGACAGTGGTGGTTTCGGGAGTGGTGAATCGATTGGTGGCGGAGGAGAGTGGCTGAAGATGGGGCGGTGATGGTGGTAATGGCGACGGTGGAAGGTGGTGGTTGATTGGAGTGGTGCGGTGGTGGTCTGAGATGGTGGCGGAAGAAGTGGTGATCGGTGCGAGGTGGGCGGAGGCGGCAATGGGTGGTGATGGTGGTGAATCGGTGGTGGAAGAGGAGTGGTTGTGGTGGTGGAGTGCGATGGCCTGTGGTGGTGATGAGGGTGGTGGAAGACCGGTGAGGTTGGGAGTGGTGGTGATGGCGGTTGGGGCGATGGTGTGGGTTTTGTTTTGGGGAAGAAGACCCCGATTGGGGTTTTATATTTTTTTGTCTCTGCAAAACCCTTACGGACCGTAAGGGTCAGGCCTTGCGGTCCGTAAGCCTTTTAATTTTTTTTTATGTTTATTATTTTATTATTTACACTACCCCTTACCTCGTTTTACGTGCTTATAACGGGGAGGTCCATCACCTCCTCCTCTCTGTCCTCGGTCAGCCCTTCGATAAAATGTTTCAAACGATGTCCATTTACCTTAAACCTCTGACCGTCCTCATTTTCAACCTCAATTGTTCCGTACGAAAACACCTGCGTAACCACATACGGTCCACTCCAACGTGATCTCAATTTTCCAGGGAACAGCTTCAACCTAGAATTGTATAGCAATACCTTTTCCCCACACTTGAACTCTTTCACCTGTTTCAAGTGTTTGTCGTGCAACGCTTTAGTTCGCTCTTTATATGCCCACGACTTCTCATACGCCTCATCGCGTAACTCCTCTAACTCGTGAATCTGAAGAAACCGGTTTTTACCTGCAGCTGGAAAGTCCACATTGACTGCCTTCAGTGCCCAGTATGCACGATGTTCTAGCTCGACCGGTAGATGACACGCTTTCCCATAAACTAACCTAAAGGGTGTGGTCCCAATAGGTGTCCGGTACGCAGTACGGAAAGCCCACAGTGCATCATCCAACTTCTCGGACCAATCAATGCGACTGTTTCCGACAGTTTTCTCCAAGATTCTCTTAATTCCCCTGTTCAAATTTTCTACCTGCCTACTTGTTTGTGGATGATAAACCGTTGAAAGCCGATGGGTTACTCCATAGCGTTTAAAGATCTTCTCCATCTGTGAATTGCAGAAGTGGGTGCCTCGATCAGATATCAAGGACTTTGGTGTTCCGAACCTAGCAAACAATTTCTTCAAGAATCTCACAACAACCCTAGCGTCGTTTTTAGGCAAGGCCTCTGCCTCTACCCATTTAGAAACATAATCCACTGCGACTAGGATGTATCGGTTCCCTCTTGACATAGGGAACGGTCCCATAAAATCGATACCCCAAATATCAAAGATTTCAACCACCTGAATGGGGTTCTGAGGCATCTCATTACGAGATGATATTCTTCCTCTCCTCTGACAGGCATCACAGCTTCGCACAAACTCATGTGCGTCTCTAAAGATGGTCGGCCAATAAAAACCCGCGTCAAACACTCATTTGGCGGTGTAAGCCGCACCATAATGGCCTCCAGTCGGTCCCTCATGACAATGTCGTAGAATATTACGAGACTCGGAACCAAACACACATCTCCTAATAACCTGGTCCGCACCGATCCGAAACAAGTACGGATCCTCCCAAATGTAGTGCTTGACATCCGCAAAGAATTTCTTCTTTTGCTGGAACGTCATGCCCTGCACAAGGTCACCTGTAGACAAGTAATTCGCTAGATCAGCGAACCAGGGAAAGCCTTCATCGGTGGCTTTCAAGAACATCAATACCTCATGGGGAAAGTCATCCCATATTCTCTCCTTCCGAGTTCTCTCTAACTCGGGGTTTTCTAATTGTGACAGATGATCTGCTGCAACATTTTCAACCCCCTTTTTGTCTTTTATTTCTAAATCAAACTCTTGAAGCAGCAAAATCCATCGAATAAGCCTAGGCTTCGCATCCTTCTTCGCAAACAAGTACTTAAGAGCCGCGTGATCCGTGAAAATAATGGTCTTTGACAGTACAAGATAAGAACGGAATTTATCACACGCGAATACGACTGCTAGCAACTCCTTCTCTGTTGTGGTATAATTTTCTTGGGCGTCGTTTAGGGTTTTGCTAGCCTAGTAAATGGGATGAAAGTGTTTTTCCCTACGCTGCCCTAAAACTGTCCCAACGGCAAAGTCGCTGGCATCGCACATGATCTCAAAAGGTAGGCTCCAATCTGGAGAAATCAGAATGGGAGCACTCACTAACCTCTCTTTAATCAACTCGAAGGCTTGCGAACATTTACCGTCGAAAACGAACGGCCTATCCTTCTCTAACAGATGGGTCATCGGGCGAGCAATCTTTGAAAAGTCACGGATGAAACGGCGGTAGAATCCCGCATGACCCAAGAAACTCCTAATTGATTTCACAGAAGTAGGCGGCAGGAGCTTGGAAATAACATCGATTTTGGCTTGATCAACCTCAAGCCCCGCTTGTGAAATCTTGTGCCTTAGCACAATTCCTTCTCGAACCATGAAATGACACTTTTCCCAGTTAAGCATCAGGTTCGTCTCCTCACATCGAGTAAGTACACGCTCAAGATTACGTAGACATTGATCGAAGGAATTTCCAAATACAGAAAAGTCATCCATAAACACCTCCATGGAATCTTCGATCAACTCATGAAAGATTGCCACCATACATCGCTGAAATGTGGCTGGAGCGTTACACAACCCAAATGGCATGCGTCGATACGCGAATGTGCCGAAAGGACATGTAAATGTGGTCTTTTCCTGATCCTCTGGTGCAATAGGGATCTGGAAATAACCTGAGAATCCATCAAGAAAGCAATAGAACTGCTGTCCTGATAGTCGCTCCAACATCTGATCAATGAATGGCAAAGGAAAGTGATCCTTGCGTGTGGCATCGTTCAGTTTGCGATAATCTATGCAAACTCTCCAGCCTGTGACGGTCCTGGTGGGTATCAATTCATTCTTGTTATTGACGATTACTGTCATACCCCCCTTTTTGGGGACCACCTGGATGGGACTCACCCATGCAGAGTCCGAAATTGGGTAAATCAGTCCTGCATCTAGCAACTTGATTACCTCTTTCTTCACAACATCCTGCATATTAGGGTTTAGCCTTCTCTGAGGCTGAACCACCGGCTTGAACTCTTCTTCCATCAAGATCTTGTGCGTACAAAACGAAGGGTTAATACCCTTGATATCCATTAGCTTCCGCGCGATTGCCTGCCTATGATCTTTCAGGACACTCATCAGCTTCTTCTTCTCCTCCTCTGTTAATCCAGCAGAAATGATGACGGGCAACTGAGATCCTTCACCCAAGAATGCGTACTCCAGATGAGACGGCAATTCTTTTAAGTCCAGGGGTGGAGGTACCTCAACAAATGGTCTCTCCTTTGGGATTTCCTCCTCTTTGATAACTTCAAACACCTCGTTTCTAGAGGTAGCCTGCGGTAAAGGGTCCTGCTCAACATCCAACTCAGTGATATCACTCTCCTGATCATCCATAGTCACAGCATGCGTATCAGACTTGTCTTTCCCATAAATTTCGCTGAGAATGCTGCCTACTTGTGACATAAGAGTATCAACAAAGTAGAGAGTGTCATCATGCTTATGGGTGTGCTTCATAGATTGTTGGATATCAAAAGCGACCTCATCCTTATCGACACGAAGAGTCAACTTGCCATCGTATACGTCAATGACTGCTCGTGCAGTGGCAAGGAATGGACGACCTAAAATCAACGGGACTTCAGAGTCTTCATCCATGTCGAGAATGACAAAGTCAACTGGAAATACGAACTTGTCGACTTTCACCAACATGTTCTCCATAATTCCCCTTGGATACTTTACTGATTGATCGGCGAGTTGAATACTCATGCGCGTAGGGGAAGGTTCTCCTAGGTTGAGCTTAGCAAATATGGAATAGGGCATGAGATTTATGCTAGCACCTAGATCTGCAAGCGCATTACTGACAATAAGATTCCCAATCAGACATGGGATGGTAAAGCTACCAGGATCAGTCATTTTCTTTGGCAGCTTGTTCTGCAAGATAGCAGAACACTCCTCACTCAAGGTGACAGTAGAAAGATCCTCTAATTTCTTCTTATTCGTAAGAAGATCTTTCAAAAACTTCGCATACTTTGGCATCTTCGCCAAAGCCTCGACGAATGGAATATTCACATGCAGTTTCTTCAGCATTTCTATGAATTGACCATACTGCTCTGCATCCTTTCCTTTCAGTAACCTACCAGGATAAGGGGGTGTTGGTTTATACACCCTCATTGGTTCCTTCTCTGGTTCCTTTTCTGGTTCCTTTTCTGGTTCTTTCTTTTCTCCAGGTGATCCGCTGGGCTGTGCTGTACTTGCTGGGCTCAGCCTAGGATGCACATTGCCAGCAGGAGTCTCCATCTCAATTTCCTCGTCGACCTCCGGATCTTCGTCATCTACCTGTTCGATCTCAACAGCTCCTCGTCCACTCCTAGTGGTAACAGCCTTTGCAGTGGCGTTTGGATTTTCGACAGTGTTACTAGGGAGACTACCTTGAGGTCTCTGGTTCAGCTGATCGGCCAGCGAACCAACTGTCCTCTCCAAGTTCTGCAGTGCAGTGCTCTGATTTTTCATGAAGGTCTCATGCTCCATGAACCTCGACTGTGTCTCCTGATGTTGAGTATCCTGTTGCGTGATGAACTGTGTAAGTAACTGCGTTTGCTTGGATAATGTCTCCTGGCTTTGCCTCAACATATCTTCTATGGTCGGGTTCTTCGTTCCTGAACTCGGTCCTGCTCCTGCGTCTTGAAACAAACTCTGACGCGGCTAAAAACCAGGTGGGTTGTTGTTCTTCCAGCTGAAGTTTGGGTGGTTCCTCCAATTTGAATTGTAACCACCTCCGAAATTATTCTGATTTCGGTTTCCTATGAACTCTACCTGCTCTGGTGACTCCACAGGGGCAATAGGATACGCGGTCGTGTCATGCCTCCCAGTGCATATCTCGCACAACTGCTCCTTCTTCAGCTCCATATCATTCAGTTTTTTCTTCAGGGCGTCAATCTGTGATTGCATCATAGTGGTATCATCGACCTTATGCACTCCTCTATGTGTAGCGGAGGAATTTCTAGAATCAGGAAACTCGTAACTACTCATTGCTATGTCCTCGAACATCTCAGTGCATTCCTCTGGTGTTTTGGCGGTCATCAGATTACCTCCAGCTGTAGTGTTCAGCATATTTCTCGTGGTGGGCGTCACTCCATGATAGAACTTCTCAACTAAAGCCCAATCCTCAAATCCACGATGTGGACATTTGAGTAACAGCTCCTTGAAACGCTCCCACGTCTCGTAGAAAGACTCTCCTTCTTTTTGGCGAAACTCTTGAATCATGTTCCTCAGACGAGCGGTTTTGGAAGGAGGAAAGTATTTGCCTAAGAATTTTTCTTTCATACCGGCCCAGGTGGTGATGGATCATGCAGGAAGGGATTCTAACCAAGCATGGGCTCGATCAGCAAGTGAGAATGGAAATAGACGCAGTTTACATGCGTCCTCGCAGACACCTTGCTCCTGAAATGTATCGCAGATAGCTGAAAAGCGAGAAAGATGGACATTGGGGTCCTCAGAAGGTAACCCATGGAACTGGATAGTATTTGTAACCATCGAGATGATCTGAGGTGGAATCTGCCACCTATTAGCTTCAATAGCGGGTCGAGAGATACTGGATCGACCATTTCCCGCGTTTGGTCGGGCGTAGTCTGCTACGACTCTCCTAACTAGGGGATCGTTTTCAGCCATGTGTGCCTGACTATCTCGGAAAATGCAAAGGCACTCGTGAAAATCTCGCTCGGGCTCAGACGAAACAACAATTAAAGGTAGCCCTTGTGAACGAGTGTGGTACATACAACGATAAAATTATTAAAGCAAATCTAACTCTAAAGGCACAAATTGCAAGCAAAAGGCACCTAAAGTCAATGAAAATCTAAGAAAGCAAGTAAACAACTAGATAGACGACTCGGGTCGTTCTCTAAAGTGCCAGTGTCCCCGGCAACGGCGCCAAAAACTTGATGTGTCGCTTAACAGCCTGCTTTTATCCAAAGACTTTAATGTTGTATAAAACGTGTTATTTAAAAGCCTTGGTGTGTAAAAAGCTTGATGTGGATGTTGCTTATGCGTTTATAAATTTCTTACAAGTTTTAAAAATGGAATTGCTAACTAAACCACACATAAACGGCAAGTGCACCGGTCACAGTGTAGTGTAGATGGCAAGACCGGATATCAATCCGTGGACACTATATGCAAACTTTAGATAATGAACCTCTATCGAATATAAAGTTAAATTTTGAAGTTTGATTTAAATTGATTTTTGATTTTTAAATAATAACTTAATTAATTACGAAAATGTATAAAACAAAACAAGCAAAATAAACTAGATACAAAAACACAGTGAAACAAATATAGACACAAAGTATAACAATTACAGAAACAAAGTGTAACAAATACGTACAAAAAGAACTACCTGGGTGTCGAATCCCTAGAATCATGCAATGCTAATTTGACAATAATAACGGTTAAATATCTTTTTCCCTCGATTAACCCCCCGTTAGAGATGTATTAAACAAAAGATCAAGACAAAATGTGAAGTGCTAGAACGAACCGTCTCGAGCTATCGATACCAAATCCCACGAGTATCCGACCTTTGGGACCTCAGAGACTAAATTGTGAGAAGATCTTTAAAACTCGCAAAGCAAACCAAACCTTGAAAATTAAAATCCTAGGAAACCTTAACCACGATGTAATAATCGAGCCCGAGCTATCGGTCACCCAATCTACCCACCAATGATTAGCTAATAACCTAGCTCACCCTAATCGTCTTTCGAGTCATAAGATGGGGATGCAAGTTTTAGTAAATTGATTTTAATTATTAATAGACTTGGTCAATTTCTCAACTCAATATTTAACCCACAAATCAAAAGATAAACGAATCAAATTAAATTCTAAGTTTAAGGGGAATTTCTTCATGTTTAAACCGCTGAATTTATCGACAAATAATCAATCAAAATACACCAACATGCAATACCAAGATTAATTACAAGACAAAGTTATGTAAATCACATCAAATAACCGAAATTACGTCAAATATACATTACAATCATCGGTTCATCATAACCTAGGTAGTTTATAAGTTTAGCTACACATATTATACAATAACATAACTGAACAAAGCTTGAAAACTACTGAAAACATAGTACAAAGCGAATAAAAACCGAAAAAACGAATATTTACCGAACTCGGAAGCTTAGAACTCAAACCAAAAGCTTCCTAGACACTTGTACAGCTCCAAGATGCTCCAAAGTCGACCAAAGTGATCCACACCCGAAGGTTTTGTGAGATGGTTTGTAAGGATCGGACTACCTCTATTTATAGTGAATTTTTGCGAAAACCGAACACCTTACGGACCGTAAGGGTCATGCCTTGCGGTCCGTAAGCAATTAGGTATTTTTCTGCTTTTCTGCGCACTAACTCTTTACGGACCGTAAGGGTCAATCCTTGCGGTCCGTAAGAGGTTTGGTCACTCTGAGTTCACCTAATCCCTTGCGGACCGTAAGGGTAAGGTCTTACGGTCCGTAAGGGGTCTTGATCAGCAAATTGATTTAATTTTTCTTGTTTTCCGACACGTCTTTTTCGTGCTTTCTTCGCTGTAATTATTCTTTCTCGTTTTCATCGCGAAATCAACAGGTTTTTCATCAAATCCTGCAAATCCATAATTTAACAAAATAAGTATCTAAATCGCGAGAAAACCAAATCCAAACAGATTAAATAGTAAAGAATTCGATGTGTAAAATGTGTATTATTTTAGATACATCAAGTACAATGTTGCATTGTAGCTTCTTGCCATTCTTTGTTGCTGAAATGTTCGGATCAACTGATGAATATGATGAAAAACTTGTGTTGCTGTTTGATCCTTTGGATGAACTTCCAGTTGAACTCTTTGCATTGAATGCAGTTTCAATCTTTGGTGACATGTTGGTAGTTTTGTCATTCAACCATGCTTTGTAATAAAGCCCAATGTCATGTTCACCATCAAAATCTTTCATTCTTATAACCTTTCTCTGTTCCATCTCCTGAGCCTCAAGTTTCTCAATGAACTTGCTCAAAGTCAGACTGCTAAAACCTTTCTTGTTCCTCAACATCATGATATATGTACCCCAAGTCTCATATAGCAGTGCCTCAGCTAGTTTTTCGATCAACTCTTCATTATCTTTGTTGATGCTCAATCTCTTCATGTTAGCTAGCAGATTGCAATATCTTTCTATGATCTGCTTTGTGCTTTCATTTTTCAACCCACGAAACAGATCAAACTCTTTCTTCAAAAGCGATTTTTTGTTCTTGACCATCTCTTGGCTTCCATGAAACTTTGATTTTAATGCTTTCCAAATCGAATAAGAAGTTCCATTGTGTTGCAATAAAACCAAAATATCTTCTTTCACAGCTTGTTGTAGTAGACTTAGCATCATTTTCTCATCTTTATATTTTTTTCTATCTTCGGCACTTAGATCTTTAATTGCAACAATCTCTTCATCATCATTCGTCGGTCTAATATATTTCGTTTCAACACATTCCCAAGCATCTAGATAATTGGCTTGAACCCAGTTTTCAAATCGTCCTTCCCACCCTTTATATTCCTCAATGTTCATGAGCTTAGGCGGTTTTTGCATAGTCCCCGTTTCATTTTCTAACATCGTGTTCTGTGCAAGAGTAATCGGGGTAACCGTGGTAGCAAATGCGTTGAAAAATTCCTCTTCCATGTTTCGGATTTTGAAAGTTCACAAACAGTTCTGTTCAAACGGAAATACTTTCACACGGGATTACTTTCAAACGGGATCACACAGTCCGAATGAAATTACTTCTCTGACACGAAATCACTCTAATATCGTTTGTATGCAACAATTTTTCAAACGGAATTATTAATTCCGCGCTAACCTCTCAAACGAAATCACCAGCAGAAACAGAATTACCTAATCCCGTATGAAATTTCAAACGAAATTAACTTTTGATACGGAATTAAACCCAAATCTCATGCGGAATTAGACTGACGTCATCATCTCGATGTGAAATTTGTCAATTTGATTGAGTTTTAGGCCGATTTTAGTTCTGAAACTTTCTAGGATTTGTTAAAACAATAAAACGCACATGATGTGTGAAAATCAAGACATTTTGACCATAAAATCAAGTTCAATTTGAAAAAGAAGGTGTAGAAATCAGAATTTGTAGCTGAATTGGTATGAACTCTTCCTCCTGAGCTCTGATACCACTTATAGGATCGTTTTTAGACCCGAACGAGTCGATCAGAAGAGTTTATGCTCAGAATGAAAGGCGGAAACAGACATTCTGAGGTCAATTCAGCAAGATATACTCATAAACTGTCGTTTTTATTGACTTGATGACAAATTACAAAGAGACAACACTTCGGCAGCACTTCGTTGCACAAACCAGAATCGTTACAAACGAAATCAAGGCAACCCTATTTAAAGGCAAGTGATTCCGTGTGGAATCACTTCACACGAAATTAGATCTCACACAAGATTAAGCTTCATGCGGAATTACTGCCTAATTCCGTGCGGAATTACCCAAAGGTAATTTCGTGCGGAATTAACTCTATACCTATTTCTGACATTTTCTCGTAACACGTACCCTGATTTATCTACATACATACAAGACTCGATACAAGACGAAGTCAGCAGACGCATGCACTAACAACTTTGTTTATATCTAATCATTTTGTTCGCAGGATCTTAATAGATGGAGGAAGCTCGGTGAACATCATTCAGCTTGATGTCCTCAAAAAGACGAACGTTCCTGAATCAGCAATCATCCCAAGATCCTCATTTCTTGTGGGGTTCAGTGGAGAAACTAAGAATACATTGGGGGACATTAAGCTTCCCATCTACATAGAGGGACTCAATTCTTTTCAAAAATTTTGTGTTATAGATTGCTTATCCTGTTGCAATGTTATCCTTGGCAGGCCATAGATACATGACATGAAAGCTGTTGCATGTACATATCATCAGTGTGTAAAGCTTCTTAGTCCATGGGGGGTGATAAAGATTGAGAGTGACCAACAAGAAGCAAATAATTGCTATACCTCATCAATGAAGCCAGCCTCGAGACCAAGGGAGCAATAGCAATTAAAGCATCCTCCAAGAGATGTCCTGGAGGCAAGAGAACAAGATGTGAAAGATATCCTTATGGATCCTCATGATCCTGAATCCAAAGTCTTCATAGGATCAGGGATCCTCAGCAACATCGAACAGGATTTGGTATCCTTCCTCAAGAGGAGAAAAACTACCTTTGCCTGGAAGCATGAAGACATGACAGGTATCTCTAAAGATATAATTACTCATAAGCTTGGCATTGACAGGTCATTCAAACCCATACATCAGAAGAGGAGGAAGTTTGCACCTAAGAGGAATGCCATTATCCAGGAGGAGGTAGATAAGCTGCTCCGAGCAGGTATGATTAGAGAGGTTAAGTATCCAAGATGGTTAGCCAATGTGGTTGTTGTTCAAAAGAAAAACGGGAAGTGGAGGGTATGTGTAGATTTCACTGATTTTATCAAGGCATGTCCCAAGGATCCTTTCCCATTACCCCACATTGACTCCATGGTGGATGCTACCGCGGGTCATGAGTTGTTGACTTTTATGGATGCTTCATCTGGATTTCAACAAATTCAGATGGAACCATCTGATCAAGAGGACACAGCCTTTATGACCCCAACTGGTATCTATTGTTATATTGCTATGCCATTTGGACTAAAGAATGCAGGTGCTACTTATCAAAGGCTAGTCAATATGATGCTTAAGGAACAAATAGGACACACTATGGAAGTCTATATAGATGACATGGTGGTTAAGTCCAAGAGAGCTGAGGATCACCTTAGAGACCTAGAGGAAGCATTTGATATCCTTGACAAATTCAATATGAAATTGAATCCTTCAAAGTGTCACTTTGGTGTTAAAGAAGGCAAGTTCCTAGGCTACGTGGTAACAAAAAGAGGCATAGAAGCAAGTCCAGAGCAAATCAAGGCAATTGTGAATATCAAATCTCCTACCAATGCTAAGGATGTACAAAGGTTGATAGGGAGGATCACAGCCTTGAACAGGTTCATATCAAAGTCATCAGAAAAGTGCAAGGAATTCTATGACATTTTGAGAAAGAACAAGAAATTTGAATGGACTGAAAAGCATGAGAATGCTCTCAAAGCCCTTAAGGAATACCTATCCTCAGCTCCTGCCTTGATGAAACCAGAAAAATGGGATATATTATCCTTGTATTTGGCAGTATCTTCTAAAGCAGTAAGTGCAGTCCTTGTTAAGGATCACGAAGGTACACAACATCTTGTCTATTATGTAAGTAAGAGTTTACTTGATGCTGAATCCAGGTACTCACATTTAGAAAAACTTATCCTTGCTTTGATTATGGCATCTACTAAACTAAGACATTATTTTGAAACTCATGCCATTATTGTTAAGACTAACTTTCCAATTAAGAATGTTCTCAGGAAACCTGAAATGTTAGGAAGGATGGCTAAGTGGGCAGTGAAGCTTAGTGCTTATGATATAAGATATGAACCAAGGACTGCCATTAAATCCCAAGCCTTAGCTGACTTTGTGGCAGATTTTAGTAGTGACTTACAAAGAGAAGCTGAGTTAGAAGTTCAGCAGCTTGAAGAGACTAAGGATCCTTGGATACTCTTCACTGATGGAGCCTCTAATGTCAAAGTAACAGGACTTGGAATACTACTAAAATTGCCACAGGGGGACATAATACCCTACTTAATAGCTTGTGAGTTTTAAACTACTAATAATGAGGTTGAATATGAGGCCTTGATAGCTGGTTTGCAAATTACCAAGCATATGAGGATCAGGTATCTTGAGGTACACGTAGATTCATTGTTAATTACTAATCACTTTAATGGATCCTATGCTGTTAAAGGTGAAAAGCTAATCAGATACTTAGAGATAGTCAAGAAATTGGCAGACTCTTTTGTTTCCTTTAGTTTGACACAGGTACCCAGAGAAGAAAATGCAGAAGCTGATGCACTGGCCAATCTTGGATCATCATTGAAAATTCCAAAGGATATTAAAATTCCTATCATCCATATCTTGACTCCTGCTATTGAGGATCACATAGCTATAGAGATAAAAGAGGATTCTGCAATCGTGCCTAGTGATGATTCACAATCTCATTCAAGATCATGGATCCTTCCAATTTTGAGATATATACAACATGGAGACATTCCTACAGGAGAAAACCCCAGGGCTTTCAAAATCAAGGTACCTCAAGTTACAATATTAAATAACATGTTATATAAATGATCTCTTGCAGTACCATATTTAAGGTGCATTGAGGATCCTGAAGTCCAAGAAGTCCTAAAGGATTTTCATGAAGGAGATTGTGGAAACCACACTGGGGGCAGGGCATTGTTCTCTAGGATCCTTAGGACAGGATTCTATTGGCCTACAATGAAGAAGGATGCTGTGGATTATGCTAAGAGATGTGATGCTTGTCAGAGACATAACAGTATCCTTCTTCAACCAGCAGAGCTCCTGCATCCCATATCCTCTTCTTGGCCATTCATGAGATGGGGAATGGATATAGTTGGTAAACTTCCTAAGGCACCTAGAGGGAAAGTGTTCATGCTTGCTATGACTGACTACTTCTCCAAGTGGATAGAAGCTGAAGCTTTTGCTCAAGTCAGAGAAAATGAAGTGATATCCTTTATCAAAAGAAACATTATTACCAGATTTGGTATTCCTTCTGAAATTGTTTGTGATAATGGATCCTAATTTATTGGGAGTAGAACTACTAACTTTTGTGACCGCTGGGGGATTAAGATGATAACATCAACACCAGTCCACCCACTAGCTAATGGTCAAGCAGAATCATCCAACAAGATCATCATCAACAATTTGAAGAAGAAGCTTGGATCCAAGAAAGAAAAGTGGGCAGAAGAGCTACCTTATGTGCTATGGGCTGATAGGACAACTCCCAAGAATGCTACTGGTCAAACTCCATTCTCTTTAGTGTTTGGGGTAGAATCAGTGATCCCCATAGAGATGGTGGTTCCTACTGCAAGAACAAGCATTCGTGATCCTGAAGGAAATGCTAAAAACCTGATTCAAGACTTGGATACCATAGAAGAAATCAGGGATTTAGCAAGGATAAGAATGGCTAGTTATCAACAAAGGATGGCTGGATCTTATAACAAGAATGTCAGGATCAGGAAGTTTCAAGTTGGTGATATGGTGTTAAGGAAAGCATTCCAAAATACCACAAATCCTGCTGATGGCAAATTAGCACCAAAGTGGGAAGGCCCCTATCTTATTGAAGCTGAGGCAGGAAAGGGGGCATATCGGTTATTAACAATGGAAGGTGATTTGCTACCAAGATCTTGGAATGCTATCCACCTAAAGAGATACTTCATGTAATAAGGATCCAGGATCCTTAGCTATTTTCGTGTCCATTGTTCATGAAGGATCCTTAGAGGATAGATGATCCTCACTCTTGTAATGATCTAACCTCAATTTATCCACTTCTTTAATTAACTTATTTACAAGGAGAAGGATCCTGGATCCTTTATCCTTCTTTCACTTAGTTCTAAGTTTTGCAGAAGGTTGATGTATCCTTAACAAAGGATCAAGTATCCACAGAAGTCTCCTAAGTTTTATGGGCTTGTCCCCAGTATTTGGGCTTGTCCCCAGTCTTTTGGGCTAGTCCCCAGTTTTTTGGGCATATCCTCAGTTTCGCCAGTAGCGCACGATGATCCTGGTACAATTCAAGGCAATGGGACCAGTACCCGCTTTAGGGGTGACAATTTCATTGTACTGGTTGTATTCAGGATCCTACGTATAATGGTAGACGTACCATACATCCGTTCCTAAGGTTTCTAATGTTTTCACGTTAGCTAAGGTTTTGGCATTTTCATGTCACTAAGTTTGGATAGTCGCCAATGAGGGCCATACTCCAGTTTACACAAGATCCTTTGGGCTTGTCCCCAGTTTTTTGGGCTTGTCCCCAGTTTTTTTGGGCTTGTCCCCAGTTTATTGGGCTTGTCCCCAGATTGTTGGGCTTGTCCCCAGTTACTAACTCTTCTCTTATATTGGCTTACTCTCAAGTTGTGTTCCATTTCAGGTTTCTGAAGCTAAACAACTAAGGATCCTTGATCCTAACCTTTGTCTTTTGGTTATCCTGATTGTAAGTATTGAAGGTTTGGGATCCTAACTTGGATTCTCAGGTATGATCCTTATTTTCCTTAATCTTATTCTTGATTTATTTAAGTTACCCGTATTCTTTGACAACAGGATAAATGATTCTAAAATCACATCATTTTTTTTGAACTTTTAGATTATAGGATATTTGATCCTTGATCATATCCTAAATTATTTGCCATAATCTAATATATATATTTTCATTCTTAACTTGTGAATTCAAAGAAAAGGCACCATAAATATTGAAAGATAAATATAAATACAATGGAGAACACAAGATAGCCAAAAGATTAGAGTGTTATTTATTTATGAAAAGATTAACCCTTAAAAGGTTGTCAAAATTACCTACCTCGAGCATATACTAGCAAAACGTGGCCCGTCCGCTGGGGTAGGCAAAGGGTGTCCTTAGTTAACAGTTCATAAAGTGCAGGAATAGAAGGGCGGCAGGATAACAGTGGTTTCATCCCCCAAACAGAGGATCCCTCCACCACCTTTTATCTTACCTATTGTCTGAAGGATCCATGATCCTTAAACCTAAGGGCTATTGTTTAAGTACAGACCAATATTGTTTCTCATCAAAACATCAACAACCAAAAAAACCATAAACCATAAAAAATGGGCTCCGGCCACGTCTAGAAATTTCCATCATTGCCCATTTGTGCAGCTTACTCCTTCACTGCATCACCACTAACTGCTGCATCCTCAGCTTGATCCTTCAACCCGCTGCCACTAGCCTCAATCGCCAGAACCTCTTCAGTCTCCTCTTCATCATCCAGCTCTGCAAGCCTCTTCTTCCAGCCCTCTTGGTCCCAGGCAGTCCTGTCAAAGCTAGGATCCTCAGCTTCCTTTGCCATCTGCAATTTGATCTTGAGCATGGCTATTATGGCAGAAAGCTTGGCTCCTTCCATCACTTCTGCCTTCTCCTGGTCAGCTGTAACTTGGGCCATGACCAGCTGCTTTTTCGCCAAGTTGAGCTCCTTCTCGAGGGAAGAGATGGTCTGATCCTTTGCCAGGAACATTTTCTAGAACTCCAAGTGCTTTTGCTCAGCCTCTTCAGCATAGGAATCCATGAGCATCTGGATCTCAGGAAATTTCTGCAAAAGAATAGAGATATGTCAGGATCCATTATCCTCAGTATGGGAAGATCAGATTTAAGGATCAGTGATCCTTACCTCAGAGACATATTCTTCAAACTGATGCTGGATGAGGGGCAGGCCTTCAAGGGTGTCAGCAGTTTTTCTTTTCTTTCCACCCTTGCCCTTTGTGCTGGCACCCCTAGGATTTGGGATGCTGGGACTAGAAGCAGCTTGTTTCTTGGCAGACTTGGGGGGAACGTATGCATCAAGGTCACTAACGCTGAACCTAGTGGCTGATTTTGAAGACTTTTTGGCGCCTACAAATGGCAAACAACAGATAAGTATCCTTATTCTACACCTATTTAAATATTTAATTATACATAAATATGAATACTTACTTGACATGGTGACTGAACCAGAGGATACTTCTTATGAATCCATTGTTTTGGCTTGGAATGTTCTAATAGCAAGATCAAGGTTCCAAAAGGCAGCTACCCTTTCCTTTGTTGCTGGGGATTCCAGAAGGTGAGAAACTGAGATAGCTAGATGTAGGATCGAATTCGGACCTAAACGAGTCGTTTAGAAGAGTTTAACTTAGTTTGAACGGCGGAAACAGACAAACCGAGTACAATTCAGCGAGAATTCACTTTAAACTGTTGTTGTATTGATCAATAATGCGAGTACACGTTCAGACAACACTTCGGCAGCACTTCGTGGCTTGCCGGAAGAACACACCTACAACTATTCTGATTCCCCACCAAATGACCTATTTATATTGTTTCTGATTCCACTCCTAATGACATGGTGTCATTTGGAATGGAATCAGCATGTTACTTTCGGGTGGAATCAGGATTTAACATTTCGGGTGGAATCAGAATTCTACATTAGGAGTGGAATCAGAAAGTTAACTTTCGAGTGGAATCACTCCTAAATATTCTGATTCTTGGATTCCGTGCTCTATTCTATTTATCTCTAAACAAGACTCGATACAAGACGTAGACGACAGACGGATGCACCAACAAACTCCCCCTCGGATGTTGACGGAGTCTTCAGTGCCGAGTCTTTGCATCTTCAGTCTTTATCAGTCTCTTTTCTTTCTTAGCATATACCAGGATCTTCTCTTTGGCTCTAACCTCATCAGACTCCCCCTCTCATCATGATGGGATCTCTGTCTGGAATTAGCTATCACCTTGAGATTGCATCCTGGTTTTAACTCTTGTTCAGCACATCTCCTGCACACTTCTCACCAAAACATAAGTTTTTACTTAAATCATTAAGAAAAACTTACTAGAAATAGTTACACCAAGTTCAAATTAATGACCCTGATTAACTAATCTCAACTTCTTTCTCAAAATAAATTTCTCAATTCAATACACACACTCCCAAACCAGTTCATCATGTTCAGCACTTGAAATTTTGAAAATTAGCTCTCCAACATCAGTTGTCGAAAATCTTTTTGGATTTTTGAATAGAATGAAATGCAGTAAAGAACTATATACAAACACTATTTTTGTGAGCTTGTGCAAGAGGATCATATCAGTTTATGAGACAAATCACCAACATCGTTAAGCTTTAAACATATTAGCTCTAAACAATTCACATTGATTGACGATATTGTTGTCCACTTAAACTCAATCTAAAAACTTTCGAAATGCTTACCGATACATTAGGTATATTTAGATAGCACTAAATTCTTATGGACCCCACGATCTCAGCATATCCCCTCATCATGCAATACACTGACTCAAGTAATGCCTTTAAACTTTTATCAACTGTGATTTGTGCGAAAACAACTCAGAATGTTTAAACATTAACAATCAGGTCGATCTTTCGATACGCAGAGAAAGTCCAATGTTTAAACAAAATAAGAAAAATAAAACAAGTTGAAGTTGTTTAGGCTTTAACCACCAGGTCGATACTTCCGTATACGCAGAGGTGATCCAAAGCTTAAACGAAACACCAAAGAAAATAAAGCAGAACGTTTAGGAAACAACATCCAGGTCGATACTCACGTATACGCAGAGGATGTCCGATGCTTAAACAAAATAAAGAAATAAAACAAGTTTAAATCTTTGCAAAATGAAATGCACAATCACAGCGACTTTTCAGCAAAGTTGTGAAAGTTCACAAACTTAACCAGTTTTATGTCTTTCGACAATCAGCGATTACCGAGTAGGCACACAATCAAGAAGGACAAAACTAAGTACTATGCTTTCAATCATGTTTCCCACTAGAACTAGGCTTTTTCATTTAGGTTTGTATCGTTATCGCAAATCTACTAGTCTATCTGAGCCTACTGTCACATCTTTAGTGAGATCGTTTATCACATTTTATCTCTCCATTTCTTTAGCATGCTGTGACAATCCAACTGATCTACTATCATTTCCTCTTTTTCACAACAAAACTCATTTTTTCAGTTTTCAATGTTTTTGACATTTTCAAATTTTCTAATTTTTTTTTAAAATTTTTACTCCCCGTAAAATCAAAATATGTCTCAATTTTTATTTTCTGGGAAAATTTGAAAATGAACTGTACAAGAAATATGACAACATGATGAGAATCACTTCAATTCTCCATTCACTTGGCTTGAACAATCAGAACTCCCCCTGACAACAAACTATTTTCCCATAATGATTTCAAAACACTTAAGTTTGTTTTAATCAAAATGGTTTTTCCGGAAAATAAGTTTTGTGTGTCTTTTCACAAATTCGGGGATCTTTCATCACTTTGTTTTCTTCAATCACTTGTAAAAACTAACATTTGTAAGATCAATCCACAAACATCACTTGTAGAAAATCAAGTACAACTTAATGTCCCTGATTTACCACTTTTAAATCAAAAATCACTTTCGTGACTTTCTCAAGAAATATGCCGATTCATGTTCCACGCTTACCAACCTGGGAACTCCGGCAAGTTAGGTTTTTCTATTTAAACAGATTCACCCAAGCCTGACGATCCTTGGGTGATTTCGAATTCTTGTTCAACAATGGTGGAAAATTTGCATCATCCATTGTTAAACCTGAATTCTCCATTTTTACCTCAACCAATGGCTCCTCTGGCTTTGACGAACCAGAATCATTGCCTGCACATGGCTTGTCTGACTTTGACCTGTCAGATTCATCGCCTGAAGGTGGCTTGTCTGACTTTGATACGTCAGATTCATCGCCGACCATTTTCTTCTTTTTCTTATCTTCTTTCGTCCTCAGATTTTTATTCGATGAATTCATCTTGCTTGACTTTGCAATTGAGTTAGTTGATTCATCAGAACTCTTATTCAATCTGTCCGGTGAACCCGAGGACAAGATCTTCTCGAGATACTCTCTCGCCTTCTTCCTCTTCTTCCTCAGTCTGTCTTTTTGCCCCTGTGAAAGCTTCACTTTCTTTTCTTGAACTTTAGGTTCTTGAACCTTCTGTTCTTTGGGCTTGACATTGACTGGTTTCTTCACCTGCTTCTGAGATTCAGCCCTCGATCTTCTCATTGATCTCATTGAGCAATCTCTAGCAATATGGCCAATGATGTTGCAGTTAAAGCATCTCCTTGACTCAAATCTCCAACTCTGGCAGTTAACAGCAATGTGTCCTAGATAACCGCATCTGTAACACACTCTGTTATCGTACCAATCACCATTCTCAGTCCAAACATTCAGATCATAGCACTGTTTGGCTTGGTGATATCCATCTCTCCTCTTGTAAGCTGGATTTGGCTTTGAAGCACTGTGGTCCGACCTGCACCAGTTATTACCAACAATTTTTGAATTTTCAATTTTTACTTTTTGTAATTTTTGATTGCGATTGGATGATTGATCTGATGAACTTTTATTCTCTTTTTGAACATTTTTCAAAATTTTCTCTTTTTGTTTTTGTTCCACTTTCTTCTTCAAAGGTTTTTGCATAGAGCATTCTCCCTTTTCAGTTGATTGCTGAACAGTTTCTTGAAACTTTTCTTTTAACTTCAAAAATAAATTCTTTTTCTTCATTTTTTCATTTACATCATCAGATTTCTCATCACAATCTTCAACTTTGACTTTGTCAAAGTTTGTGACATTGTCACTTATTGGAATAGAATGTAAAGGTTTTGGGCAAGAAATAGTTGAAGTATTTACAAACACCTTCAACTTTTCTTCCCATTCATTGATTTTCTTTTGAGCACATTCTGCTTCTTTTTCGAGTCGAATAATCTTTTCAAGATGAGAATTGATTTCAATTTGTTTTTCAAGATTGTTTTTACCAAACATATCTCTCTCATCTTCTAAAATTTTTATTTGACTTTGAAAATCTTTTTCAATCTTTGAATTTTCATTTTCAAAATCTTTTTCTTTTTCTTTCAAAATTTTGTTTTCTAATGTCAAACTGTCCAAACCACTCAACAGTTTGACATTTTCAGATTTCAACTTCTCAAAATTTTCCTGCAAAACAAAAATCTGTTTTTCATCAAATTGCTTCTCATCTTTCAACTTCTTGATTTCCAATGTCAATCTTTCCACATCCTTCAATAGTTTGGCATTGTCTGATTCAGATTTTTCACAGTTTAAGCATTTTCCAGGAATCTTTTCATCATCAGCTTTCTTCTCGACCTTCAAAGCTGGAATTTTTTCAACCTGTTTCTTCTCAAATTGAACATTTTTATCATCACACTCTTCGTCTGATGACTGATCAAAGATAGTTGCATTTGTTTCAATCTTTTTCTTTGATACTGATTCAGAATTCGAAGTTCCAAGTTTCTTAGATTCTTCTTTAGCTTTCTCCTTTTTCTTGGCTTCTCTTTCCAAACACTTTCTTATTCTTTCTCTCCAATAACCATCATCCATGTTTTGGTTTTCAAATTTTTTTTTTACTCGCGATATTTAATCAAAACATCCAATGATAAACTGTTTTTAAAAAATGGGCCATGATAGAATGAGCTAACAACACTTATGAGTCTTGGGCCAACAATTGATAAGCCGACAACTTTTATCACCCTTCAATTTTTATTTAACCTCAAATGTAGTGTATCAGATTTTATATAATATGTTGACACTCCAAATTCACATGCAATTCTAACTTTTGATAAAAACCAACACAATTTCACATGTAAACTGACACAAACCGACAAAGCATGAGGACACTTTATGAGAATCACATGCACTTTTAATATCAATTCCACTAACTGACACCTATCACAATATCCCACTAACAATTTAATTGAACCTCACATGCAACATGCAACTTTTAAATTTTATATGATCGGAATCAGACTTTCGGTGACACACTAACACACTTAATCCAAACGATGCAATCGAGACCAACTAACACACTAGAACTGTCAACACCACATTTAATGATCACATGCAAACTGACACACGAGTGAAATCAGGATGATCACAAAAGCGAAACTTCTAAGTGTCACAAAAGCGGAATCAACAAGTTGTCACTAAAAGCGAAATCAGGTTTGATGGTCACAAGAGCGAAATCACAAAGTGCCTTATGAGCGAAATCACTATGTTCAAATGAGCGGAATCACAATCACTATGTACTAATGAACGGAATCACTGATGACATCATCAATCATACGAACAATTACGAGCAGAATCACAAAAATGATCAGTTTTACTTTGAATTTGAACACGAAACTTTCAAGGCTTTGTTAACTATCAATTCCGAACAACATGTGTGAATTTAAACCGATTTTGACCGTAAAAAAATTTTGATTTTCGAAAAAGAATGGTGTAGGAACAGAATTATCGGCTAAATTGTATAGAACTCTTCTTAACTGGCTCTGATACCAATTGTAGGATCGAATTCGGACCTAAACGAGTCGTTTAGAAGAGTTTATCTCAGTTTGAACAGCGGAAACAGACAAACCGAGTACAATTCAGCGAGAATTCACTTTAAACTGTTGTTGTATTGATCAATAATGCGAGTACACGTTCAGACAACACTTCGGCAGCACTTCGTGGCTTGCCGGAAGAACACACCTACAACTATTCTGATTCCCCACCAAATGACCTATTGATATTGTTTCTGATTCCACTCCTAATGACATGGTGTCATTTGGAATGGAATCAGCATGTTACTTTCGGGTGGAATCAGGATTTAACATTTCGGGTGGAATCAGAATTTTACATTAGGAGTGGAATCAGAAAGTTAACTTTCGAGTGGAATCACTCCTAAATATTCTGATTCTTGGATTCCGTGCTCTATTCTATTTATCTCTAAACAAGACTCGATACAAGACGTAGACGACAGACGGATGCGCCAACACTACACAAGAGAAACAGAGAAAAGGATCAGTTATCCACAACACAGATAAAGTCTTCCTATGATCCTTCTATAAGGATCCTATATCCTACCATGAGTGACCCATTTCTTGGGAAGGTCTTTGCCATCCGGAATAGACTCTCTCCTTACAAAAAAGAAACGATTTTTCCAGTGGGTATCGTTTTGTGGTCTTAAGGATTGGGTGAGAATCACCAGGTTTGTGCTTAAACAAGAATCGGTGTGAACCGTGGCTAACGAGATTATACAACTCGGCCAACTCAGACATCCCTATTTCTATACCTTCCTGCTCTATGATGTTTTCTAGAGTGAACAGGACTCTCCACATCATCGACATGGCCTGTATGTAGCACATGCCGGTGAGTGCAAAGAAAGATTGGGTAAAGGCAGGGAAAGGATAGGAGTATCCTATCAAGAATGGGGTGGCCGGAAAAGCAACCTAAGTGTCGGAAACACAGTCACTTTTCAGTGTAGGATCAAAAGGTTTGAAAACAGCATCCACCGGGAAACAATGGCGAATCCAGTCGATTTCTGGGTCGGTAAAGCGGCAGAGATCCGATGAAGGATTTTTGATGATGCCTTGACTTTTTAAAGGACTATCCTTCTTGTGATCCTTGGCAGGGGAGGATCGTAGCTTCATTTTAATTTTAAGATTTTGATGAAACGGAAAATCAGAATGAGAGAGAAGGAGAAGAGAGATACCTGATCAGTCTTCGAATGAGGATTTAAAGGGGAGTAACGCACGAATTTAAATGCCTCTCGATCCTTATCTCTAATTTCGAATTTATAATGATGATTTTGCAGGTTGTCATGTCGCTGACGTATGATTTGCAACGGCTAGTTCAATTTTAACGGCTATATTTCCATTGGCTAGTTCGTTCGAGATAAGATCAAGAAAAAATATGACTCATTAAGTTATATTTTACTCCTCATATTTTGGGGGCAATTGTTAGGGATGGATTTTCTAAGCCTCAGGATCACGGATCCTCAAGTGCAGCCAGGATCACGGATCCTCAATTCTGTTTGAATTAAGGATCCTCAGAAGACATTGCAAGTTTAAGGATCCAGGATCCTCATTGTTATCCTAACACTAACGGTTGTTTCCATTAAATTTAAACTTGTTTTGCAGGAATGAACGAGTGGGACTTAGTCATGCCGATATTCCTGGAGAATATGCTCTATAATTCTGCACGTGCTTGACCAGTATGACCGTTATGGAAGTTGTGGGTAGCTAGCACACTTTGCGGAACGTTTGTTATTCAGTTTATTTCCATTTTTAAAAGGGGATAACGAGCTTGATAGTTAGAACAATTAAAAAAATACACACACACTCGCGAACTCTCTACAACTCATTAGCATTTACATACATTCTGCATGATAGTGATCCTTGTAACAAGCTCGTTGTCATCCCGATTTGTAACCTTTATTTGTTTAATATAGTTGGTGATCGGTAGTTTCCATCACCCGAGGTTTTTTATGCCGGAGATCATCTCTTGATCAAGGGCTTTTTCCTCGTATAAATCCTTGTGTCTCTTGTTCATTTCATTTACAAGTTGTTCATACAATTGCAATATAATCCAAGCATCACACCTCACAAAATAAGATTTGGTTGCATTATCCTAGTCTGATTTTTGACCAAAACAATATATATCGTAGTATAGACCACTTCGTGGTTAATGACGCATAGTAGTATTGTAATTTTAAATTCTAGTTCTGGTTTGTATTAGATGCATACTATATGTTTTGGTCAAAAATCAAGCAAAGATAATGCAACCAAACTTTCTGTTGTGAGGTGTGATGCTTGAATCAATGAACAATGCTAAGGATCACTAAGAAATGAAATCAACAAGTGACACAATGATTTATACGAGGAAAAAGCCCTTGATCAAGAGTTGATCTCCGACATAAAAAACCTCGGGTGATGGAAACTACCGATCACCAACTCAGATTAAACAAGAAATGTATTACAACTTCGGATGATAGCGAGCTAGTTACAAGGATCACTATAGTGTAATGTGCAAAAAAGTGTGTAATCGCCGAGTAATCTGTCGAGAACTGATGAGAGCAGTTACGAATGTGTGTGTTAAGCTAAAAATAGCCAAGTGTTCTAATTTAGCTCGCTATCCCCTTATAAATTTAGAAAATATCTAAAGTAACAAACTGTCCGCATTTCATGCAAGTCTTCCACGACCTCCATAACGTTCGAAATAGTCAAGCACGTGCGGAATAAAAAGAGAATATGCTCCAGGAATATCGCCAAGACCAAGTCCAAGCTCATACTCCTGCAAAACAACTTCATATTCAAAGTAGACAATCGTTAGTGTAAGGATCACTATGATCATCCATGATCCTGATCCCACAATTGCTTCTGAGGATCACTAATTCAATAGAATTGAGGATCACTAAGCCTGACAGTAATTAAGGATCACTGATCATTGGAAAATCTTCCCCTAGCAATTGCCCCCAAAATATAAGGAGTAAAATGTAAAATAACGAGTTATATTTTCTCGTTCTTATCCGTAACCAACTAACGGATATATAGCCGTTGTAATCGAATTATCCGTTACCAATTCTGACGTCATTGAAGTGTCAATCCTGCAAAATCATGATTATAAATTCAGGTTAGAGATAAGGATTATGAAGCATTTAAATTCGTGCTTTTCATCCTTTAAATCCTCATTCGAAGATCCGATCAGGTACTTCTCTCTCCTTTCTCTTTTCATCTTCTTTCTCTGTTCCTTCTTTCTTTATCTTTATCTGCGATCAAGATGATGTTGAGATCTTCGCCGCCTAAGGATCACGGTAAGGACAGTCCTCTAAAAAGCCAGGGAATCATCAAAGATTCTATGAAGGAACGGTGCTGCTTTACTGATCCGCAGATAGACAGGATCCGACATTGCTTTCCGGCAAACACCGTTTTCAAACCATTTGATCCCACCATTCTAAGTGACTTTGTTTCTGAAACATGGGTAGCTTTTCCGGTCACCCCATTTATGATAGGATACTCGTATCCTTTTCCTGATTTCACCCAATCCTTCTTCTCTCTCACCGGCATCTCCTACATCCAAGCAATGCCAATGATCTGAAGGGTCTTGTATATCCTTGAAAAAATCATTGAGCGTGAAGGTATTGATCTGGGAATGTCGGAGTTTGCAGAGATGTACGACCTTGTGAGCCATGGATCTCATCGATATCTACTCAAACATAAACCTGGTGAAGAACACCCCATCTTCAAAGCCACTAAGAACATCCTTTTGTTTCTTTTGTGCAGCTATTACTGTTTCACACCTTATCACAACACCTGCAACGAAGGAAAGGCTTGCTGCTTTCAGGAGACTTGATCCTGCAATAAGATCATTTCAAGCAAATACCCCGGATTCTCAAGAAGTATCCTCAGGTTCTCTCACTATGTCAAGTAAGTATCCATGTTTATATGTAATTAAATGCTTAAATTAAAATGAAATAAGGATACTTATCTGTTTTGGATGTGTAGGTGCTGGAAAATCTTCAAGATCTGCCTCCAAATTCAGTATCACTGACCTTGACACTGTCCGATCCTCAAAGAAGAAGCTTGCTGCCAGTCCAACTGTCACGATCCCCAAGGCAACCACTTCTAAGGGCAAGGGTGGCAAGAAAAGGAAGACTACCGACACCCTTGAAGGCCTGCCTCTGATCCGCCATCAGTTCCTTGAGTACTTTGCTGATGTAAGAATCACTGACTTAGCTTAGTTATCCTGCCCACTTGAGGATCATGTTATCCTAAGCTTTACATTGTCTTTTTGCAGAAATTTGCTGAAATCGAGGACTATGTAGGCAGTATTGAAGAGGTTGAGCAAAAGTGCGTGGATCTCCAAAAGATGATGCTGGCCAAGGATCAGAAGATTGCCTCCCTTGAAAATGTTGTCAATCTGGTGAAGAGGGAACTTGTCCTGGCTCATATCACGGCTGACCAGGAGAAGAATGAAATCACCAATGATGCCAAAGTCTCCGCTGCCATTGCTATGTACAGAACCAAGTTGCAGATGGCCCAAGAAGCTCAAGATCCTGACTTTGACAAGAGCAACTGGGACATAGAGGGATGGAAGGATAGGTTGGCTGAGCTGGACGACGAAGAAGAGGCTGGTGATGTCCTAGCAATCGAGGCTGGCGGCAGTGGAGTCAAGGATCACGCGGATGATGCTGGAGCTGGAGGAGATGGTGATGCAGCGAAGGTGTAAGCTGCAAGAATGGGCGATGATGGATATTTCTAGACGTGGCCGGAGCCAATTTTTTTAGGACTTGGTAGTTTTATTTTGGTTATGGTGTTTTGAAACAATCTTGGGTTGTATTTGAACAATAGTAATTAGGGCTAAGGATCATAGATCCTTTGAACAATAGGTAGGATTACAAATGGTGGAGGGATCCTCTGTTTGGGGGATGAAGCCATTGTGATCCTGCCGTCTTTTAATTCCTGCACTTTCTAGACCTATGAACAATGGACACTCTTTGCCAACCCATGTGGACGGGCCACGTTTTGCTGGTAGAAACATGGGTAGGCAATTTTGACAACCTTGAAGGGTTTAAATGTTTTGTGAATAAAATAACTTTAACTTTCTGGCTATTTCCCGTGTTGTTATCCTTGTAAAGACTTTACTTTTCAATTGTTGTGATATACATTTTGTCTGAATTTATTAAGTAAATAAATATCTTCAAAAAGTTTAGAATATAACCAAGGATCACATATCCTTTAGTTGGTAAGTTCTAAAAAGTAATATAGTTTAAGGATCATAAGTTCAGTTGTCAAAGGATAAGGGTCACTCAAATAAATAATGAATAAAATCAAAATAGTTAAGGATCATACCTGAGAATCCAAGTGTAACACCTGTGTCATTTCAACCATCAAACAAATGCCAAACCAATGAAATAATGTATTTCATACTTTGGACTTGTATAAATATGTGTATCTTTTGCACATATCGACTCATGTTCGATTTCAAGCACTAAATCGCTTTCTGGAAGGTTATACGCGCACTAATGCGTAAATATAACCAGTTTAATGCAACGAACACTCCGAAATAGTGAAATAGGCTTAACATACCTTAAATAACCTATACATAACTTAGATATAAGTTTTGGAAGGTTTGGTGTGGTGAAATCAAAGTTAAATCGCTTACAGGGACTAAAGTTGACAAACTGCGAAAGTATGCCAATTTGAACTGTAACAGACATTCCGGAACATGACCATAAGTTAAACATACCATAAATATCCTTTACATAGCTTAGAAATAGGTTTTGAGGGGTTCGGTGTGCTAAAATAAACTTTTGGGTCATTCAGGGACTAAAAGTGTCAAAAAGTGCACAAGTTTGCATTTTCGCGCATAACTTACGTTCTGAATACATCCGGACATCCAAAAATTTATGTGAGCATGACTACATTATATTTTAGTGTTCGCCTTAAGAAAAATCCATTCGTCGCGTCATTTGGATCGTTTTTCGCGCTTATGCGCATTCCGTCGTAATTAAGCGAACATCGCGTTCGTATGACCAAACGAACCATCATCCGGCATATTTTTGAGTATGTTTTGAGTTCCCTATACTTTAACTTCATTTTAGAGCCTTGAAATGAGGTTAACGGGGTTCAAACGCATCGAAAAAGGCCTTAAACACGTGCAGGGACCATTGCTGCCAATTTTGAAACTTTCTGATTCAGGGGAGGCAGTAGCGTAGCGCGAGCCCTAAGGGCCTACCCGTCGCGCTACGCGACTGCATAACCAGACCAGATTAAGTGTTTCTAACACAAGTTGCAGCTGATTGATCCTTAACCACATGTTTTAAGTTGCTTAGTCACTAAGATAAGGAGCATATGTGGCTTCCATAACCTTTCAACAAGTGTACGGATGGGATCGAATCACGGTTTCCATGAAACGATCTCAACGGTTCACCGAAAACTATATATACCCCATGCCTTTCATTGTTTTAAAGCACTAGAATTCTGATTTGAGAGCTCTAAGTTGAAACCATTGTTTCATACCTGAGTTCTTGGATCGGGATTAGCATTCGGGGACCCTTCGTAAGTATTCTTTCGTTCTTTTCCTTATTTTACTGCTTTTCGAGTCAGAAAGTCAAACTTTGTTTGACTTTCAGCGTTGACCAGTAATGGTCAATGCGAAGTTCGTTTGAACTTCGCAACGTGAGTGTAATCACGTTGGTCATAGTCCCTTGGGACTATGCCCACTGATTACCACGTTGTCTAGGGTCGTAGGGTAAGCGATCTAATAAATCGCTTATACCTCGAACCCGACCCAGTTTGGTCGATCATTAGGATCCGACCAAACACATTAGGTGACCATAGTAGGTAGGGAATAACCTTCCGAGGTTATACCCTATGGTCACATCGTTTGAGTAGTTGTATGATAGGTAGTTTATATGCCTTAGGTAAATTACCAGAATACCCTTTTCATGTATAATTGGTAATTAAGCATATGTAACCTAAACTTTCGTCACATAACTGATTATGTAACATGTTTAGGCATATAACACTTGTCATAGGACTAGTTAGGCGGTCCGAACGCGTTTCACGCGAACGACGCGTTAAAGTAGCATAAGCTACCTAAACGGGTCGTAATGGGTCGTAAACAATTATGTTAGGTTTCATTTAGTATGTAGGCTTTGTTAAACCATATTACACGAGTCTCCATACTCGTTTGGTTTACGAACCCGCATTCTATCCGATCTTCCGATTTAGGTCCGGTATATTAACATAGTTACCTATATTAGGTGCCGTTTGATTCCGTGATCTCTAGCATTGCTTGGTGGTTATCTTAGGACTTCTGAGCAATCTCAAGTGAGTACATAGACCCCTCCTTTACTGTTTTCCAAACTGTTTTGGGGTGGAACACATGTGCCTACTTGTTACTTTCATGCTTTCCTGTTTTGACATCATATACTTGTAATGTTCATTAGTACATTATAGTACATGATTT
Organism: Helianthus tuberosus; assembly: GCA_030545235.1. NCBI lineage: Eukaryota > Viridiplantae > Streptophyta > Magnoliopsida > Asterales > Asteraceae > Helianthus > Helianthus tuberosus. The sequence continues at coordinate 201,750,665 of CM060351.1, read as the reverse complement.
CATTACATCTTATGCTAGGTGTGCCCATTGTGAGCATTACTTAGTACATTGTTTTACATTACATTTCATGCTAGGTGTGTCCATTATGTGCCTACTTAGTACATTGTTTTACATTGCTTTTCTGTTGCATATGCTTATCCAGCATATGAACACATTATACTACATATTGAACCGTTGTAAACATTTGACTATGTGAACCGTTGTAATCATTTGACTATGTGATCCGTTGATATCTGTGAACCGTTTGTATCTGTGCACCGTTGTATCTGTGAACCGTTTGTATCTGTGAACCGTTTGTATCTGTGAACCGTTTGTACTCTGTGAACCGTCTGTATCTGTGAACCGTTTGTATCGGTGAACCGTGTGAACCGTATTTGACCATACATAAATATTTCTACAAATGTTAAACATTACTTTGGAGTTTTGGTTTGATTAAGTGATTAAGTAACGATGCGTGTGTAATATGATACAAGCATGGTGGATACGCCGCTGGTACTTCCTATATATAAGTGTTTGTATGGTATTACATATTGTAGCGTTATTTGAATCATTTCAGTTTGAGACATAGAACATTTTATACAAATAACATACTTTTCACAAGACATTGTTTTACAAACAACTTATCCTATACAAACTCATCTTACATGGTTATTTATTTAACCATACATTATTTACTTATTTATACATATCATCTGAACTCATTGTTTTTTAAATGATTTACAAAACAAAGCAAATTACAAGGTTTATGACTAAACATTTTCTCAAACATAAGTCATGAAACCTATTTTCACAAAACCTATGTATCTCACAGGCATTTTGATGCTGACGTACCTATTTTCACATGTGTTTTTCAGGAACTGTTGCATAAGATGATCAAGATACATATAGGCAGACTTGGGCTTTAGTGACAATAAAAGATGCAAGACTAGTTAATTATGTTGTATTTCCTAGTTTGATAAGACATTGTAACACTTTAATCAATAAAACGAAACTTCAATTGCCATGGATTTGAAACAATTAATTCTGTTACAACACTCCCCGATGTTTCCGCCACGTTTTGTATGTTCTACGTGGTCGGGGTGTGACAGAAAAGATGGTATCAGAGCCAATGGTTATAGGGAATTAGGTTATTAGTAATGCTTTGACCTAGTCTATAACTTTCTTAGGACCCTAACGCAAGTTTACTTGCGTTTAGTCATAAAACAATACCGTCACCTATCCTTAGGCGACTACCACAACAAGAACATAATTTTCGAAACCGCTTTGAAAACTAATCATCTGTTCTAGGATGATTAATTACTAGGTTTTGAACCCTCTGTTATAAGGTTTTGAACCCCTTTGAGTTTTCAAAAATCTCGTCAAGGTTTTGGGTTTTAAATAATGTGAACACGTGCAAACTGGAAGGGTGAATGCCTGTATTCTGAGTTTTCTGTCTAGGCAAGCACCTCGTATACATCTCAACCAGACGCGAGACCAGTTGTGCTTACCTGGGAATTCTTGGGATGAGTGTTCACTTATAGGCGAGCATGTCTTCTCGATACATTATTTTTGACCTATTTACTTTGATTTTTCGCCGAGGTCGTTTGTTGCTTTGTAGTAACAAACAAATGACCACTATCCTTGCTTTCATCAAATTTGTTTCATCTCATTCTTTTCGTCAAATTCTCTCACTCGTTTCCTTTCATGTTTTCTCTTTTAGAATGCCTCCTCGACGCGAAAACCAGATAGCGACTGCCGAGCTGGCAGAAATCATTGCGCAGCAAATGGCTGCTCAATTCCCAAACCTCTTTGCTCAATGGAATCAAGCCAACAACAACAACAATGGTCCATGCAATTTCAAGAGTTTTAACTCGGCGAAACCACTCAAGTTTAGTGGTTCTGAGGGAGCGACTGGGCTTCTTCAATGGTTCGAGAGCATTGAGAATACTTTCTGCCACGTGCAGTGTCCTGACAATCGCAAGGTCGAGTTTGCTTCGAGTGTGTTCCAGAAGAGAGCCCTTACGTGGTGGAACGGTGTTATGAGAGATCGTGGTGCAGAAGTTGCACTCGCACAGACATGGGCTGAACTTAGGGCCCTTATGATGAAGGAATTCTGTCCTCGACACGAGATCAGGGCTTTGGAAAGGGAATTCAACAATCTGGAGCAAGACAGCGGTGAGCATCGAGCCTACACGGACCGTTATGAGGAGTTAAGTCTGTTATGCCCAAACATGGTCACGCCTTTGGATAAGGCAATCGAAAAGTACATTGATGGCCTCCCTGATTCAATACAAGACATTTTGACTGGTAGCAACCCTACTACAGTTAGACAGGCCATTGAGCTATCTGCAACCTTGACTGAATCAAAGATCAGGAAAGGTAAACTTTTCCGAAAAGGTGACAAGAAGCCGGTCGAAGAATCGGAACCAATCGAAGAATCAAAGATCATGGATGAACAGACTGGATCCCCTAAGAGGTCAAAGAAGCGAAAGGCTTCTCAGAACTACGCTGTGGTCGCTCACAATGATCAAGCCGTCCTCAACCAACCAGCTCAACCCCCTGCCAGGAAACCCTACAATGGAACTGCACCTTTGTGCAACCAATGTGGCCTACATCATCATGCTGGGGTGAAGTGCCGCACATGCCAAGTTTGCGGACTTATAGGTCATACAGCTAGGGTTTGCCCAACCGCAGCTGCACCAAATCAAGCTGGCAACAATCCTGCTCAAGCTCGTTTTCCACCGGGATCTTGCTACAACTGTGGCGAGATAGGACATTTTCGTAGGAATTGCCCAAGGCTTGCTAATGCAAATCCAGCGCAGGGATGAGCATATGATCAACCAGAAGACAACATCGTTTAGAAATAATCACGTCTTATGTATTATTTTCTTTTGTTGTCGGGATCCAAGAAACAGTTGTTATCGTTGTTTATAAATAAATCTTTTATTTACATTGCAATGTATTTATGTGATTGTATGTATAAACAACATATCCCCTAGAATACCGACAATCAAGGAACCGCATTCCTTGAAAAACGGACTACTCCCAAATTTCTTCCATTGTATGATCTCTTGCGTTTCCACGAAAATCCTAAGTACCCGTTTCTTCCAAGAGAAACGAAGTAAGAGGTGCCGAGTTAATAGCAATCAATAACAAGATAATAACAATTAAACAACTATGTGATTATGTGCTTATGAACATTACAAGACAAACTGTGCGGACTATGCAAGGAATTACGTAATTATGGATGCATACATAATTATGGAATTTAGTGCACAGAAACCACAGCGAGCTTTGTCATGTACCTAGAAGTTAACCCTATTCATTTCCAATTCTGATGAAGTATCCGTTGAGGAAAAATGAACTAGCTATTCATTTTTCACTTCTGAAGAATATCCGTTGAGGAAATGAATATCCGTTTACCCTTCATTTCCAATTCTGAAGAATAACCGTTGAGGAAAATGACTCCGTTTGTGCATTTTCGTTCTGAAGAGTATCCGTCGAGGGAAATGAATATCCGTTTATCCTTCATTTCCAATTCTAAAGAATACCCGTTGAGGAAAATGACTCCGTTTGTGCATTTTCGTTCTGAAGATTATCCGTTGAGGAAATGAATATCCGTTGTTTAATCTTTCATTTCCGAAACCTGAGGAAACAACCGTTGAAAATGACTCTGTTTGTTCATTTTCGTTTCTGAAGATTATCCGTTGAGGAAATGAACATCCGTTTGTCTATCATCTTCATTTCCGAACCTGAGGAAACAACCGTTGAAAATGACCCCGTTAGGTCGTTTTCGTTTCTGAAGATTATCCGTTGAGGAAATGAACATCCGTTTGTCTATCATTTTCATTTCCGTTTCTGAGGAAGCAACCGTTGAAAATGACTCTGTTGTTCATTTTCGTTTCTGAAGATTATCCGTTGAGGAAATGAACATCCGTTTGTCTATCATTTTCATTTCCGTTTCTGAGGAAGCAACCGTTGAAAATGACTCTGTTGTTCATTTTCGTTTCTGAAGATCATCCGTTGAGGAAATGAATATCCGTTTGTTTATCTTTTTCATTTCCGTTTCTGAGGAAGCAACTGTTGAAAATGACTCCGTTTGTTCATTTTCGTTTCTGAAGATTTGTCCGTTGAGGAAATGAATATCCGTTTGTCTATCATTTTCATTTCCGTTTCTGAGGAAGCATCTGTTGAAAATGACTCCGTTTGTTCATTTTCGTTTCTGAAGATTTTCCGTTAAGGAAATGAATCCCCGTTTGTTTATTCCTTCATTTCCGCCTCTGAAGAATACTCGTTGAGGAAAATGACTCCGTTTGTTCATTTTCATTCTGAAGAATGTCCGTTAAGGAAATGACAGGATTATGCTTCACATATCTCTGGTGGTTATCTGACACAAAGTCACAAATAGACTCCTACGAATTAATTTCGGGATGAAATTTCCTAAAGTAGGGGAGACTGTAACACCTGTGTCATTTCAACCATCAAACAAATGCCAAACCAATGAAATAATGTATTTCATACTTTGGACTTGTATAAATATGTGTATCTTTTGCACATATCGACTCATGTTCGATTTCAAGCTCTAAATCGCTTTCTGGAAGGTTATACGCGCACTAATGCGTAAATATAACCAGTTTAATGCAACGAACACTCCGGAATAGTGAAATAGGCTTAACATACCTTAAATAACCTATACATAACTTAGATATAAGTTTTGGAAGGTTTGGTGTGGTGAAATCAAAGTTAAATCGCTTACAGGGACTAAAGTTGACAAACTGCGAAAGTATGCCAATTTGAACTGTAACAGACATTCCAGAACATGACCATAAGTTAAACATACCATAAATATCCTTTACATAGCTTAGAAATAGGCTTTGAGGGGTTCTGTCACACCCCGAATTATCAGAGCGTTGGCGTGACTGGACTGGTATCTTCATTGCACAGCGGAAGTAAATAAGCTAAGTCTTTTAGTATGTGAACGCCCACTAAGTACTCGACTCTTCATGGTTCTCCTATTCCAACCGTGCCTTGTCTTAGATATAACCTGAGAAAGAAACATGCGAAAAATCAACATAATGTTGAGCGAGTTCATAGTTTGTTTGTAAAAGATTTGAAATAAATCTTTTTGAATAACCGGTTTTTGAAGTATTGTTGTGAAAACGAATTTAAAATCATTTTCATATATAAATCAAGTTTTCATGTGTACCCCACGTACTCATGTATAGTTTAAATTTTTATTGAGTACCCCACGTACTTCAAGTATAATTCTCATTTTCTTGAGTACCCCACGTACTTCAAGTATAATTCAAGCTTTTCTTGAGTACCCCACGTACTCAAGTATTCATCAAGTTTTAGTATGGTATGAATTTCATGTAATTAAAATATTCCTGTAAATATCAGGATTGTTAATGGGTTGCAAAGCCATTAACATGTGACACGACATAGGAAGCCACCAAACCTAAGGCATTTAATTGGTATATTCTGAGACACAAAAGCACTCCTCGATTCTCGCCCCGACCGGGAGTGTGGCTGCCAAGCACCCGTTAGATCTAACCTTTTGTTCTGCGGTCTGAATGTATACGTTGATTAATGGTGCTTCTGTACCCTATTCGTGACACTATTTCTCATAACGCATCCTACTTGGTTCTCGTCCTCACCAAGCGCGTTTCTTGTTATCATTTCTCATAGCGCCTCATACTTGGTTCTCGTTCTCACCAAGTGTACTTCTTGTATTTATATCATACCATTTGTATATATTTTGTAAATTCTTGTATTTGTATTTTCATAAAAATACGCTCGTTTGGAAAACCGGTATAAATCATAAGCTTTTCGTAAACCATTCCTGTTCTTCGTAACATGGTTTAGGAATATATAACTCTTGTATGCTTTGCAAAAAGTGCATGTCTTTCCACCCCGAAAACATTTAGAAAAATGTAAAACCGAAAAAGGTTGGGGTTATGAACTCACCTGAATATTCCTGTGCAAAGCTAGCTAATTACGACTTCGCGATGTCGTTTCCAAGACGAGACTCGCTAGCGTGCATTCTACAATATTCCTAACACGGAATATCTAATAAGTTTCTGAATAACGCAGTAACTAACTACGCGTAATCGAGCTCTACCGAATCGTTAATCGAACGATATGACGGTAAATTGTCAACTTAAAAGAAGCGAAGAAGTTGTACTTGTTAGCTCGTTTTTAAGAAGTCGTATGTTGATATAAAGGAATATTCGTATGAAAGTAATATATAAATAACTCATATTATATATATTGCGTCTTGTACGAAAGTTATCAAAGTATGTGTATATGCCGTTTAGGCGTTCGAAATAAATATACAGTTATATTTATTTTATAAGAACTTCATCGAGTCGTTGAATAGATAAACTGTATCTATTTTGCAAAAGAATTCGCGTTGTACGATATTCGAAATAAATATGTAAACTATATTTATTTTGTAAAACGAATACGAGTTGTTTGATGCTCGAAATAAATATATAAAATATATTTATTTTATAAAGAATTGTCGTTTCCGTATGCTTGTAAAGTGTCGTCGAAAATATTTTACACTTGTATATAAAGTGTCTTTATACTAAAAACGTGTTTCGTTTTACGGATTTTTCTCGAAAAACGGGCAGAGTTTCCTCTGTTTTTGGACGCCCCGACAACTAAAGTGTCGTTATTTTTATCAAAATTCAGCAATGTAAGCAATATCAAAATGCCAAATATGAAAACCAATTCACTAAATGCAAAACCGTTAGTCGGGTCGAGCTCGTTTGTCACGTTAGATAAAAATTATAAAGATATCATAACGAATTCACGACTTTAACTATTACCCATAACTCTTCGTGTCGTTTGCTGAAAGGGTTGACTGGGTTGACCGAGTCAACTCACTGTTGACCAGGGTTGACTCGGTTTGACCGAGTCAACCGAACCGAAACTGATGTATCTCGAACCGAGACTCGAACCCGCTGACCAGATGTCTTTGTTGACCCGAACCCGCTGATCTTGTCTGCTTTGACCGAACCGAACCGAGACACCCGAGGTTGAACCGAACCCAAATTACTTCTCCATAACCAAATCCGAGTCTTGACTGAGTGAACGAGAACTTGAGCCGGGTTTGAACCAAAAAGTGGAGTCCAACAACTCCACCATCGTCAGCCGGCGTCGCCGGCAGTGGCGTCGGCCACCACTACTATCATCATCACCACCAACATCAAAAATCGAAAAAGATCTGTCGGACCTAGTTGTAGACCGCCGACCACCATCCAAGCTGAACCGGGGCTCGTTGGGTAAAAACGTCGACCACCGGTTAAATAAACCGACCGGCGGTCGGTCGGTGTGACCACCGGTCAACCATCGCAGAAGGGGGGGGGGCTGTGGTCTGATGTTCATGTTATGTGTGATTGTGAATATGAGTTTCATGTGTTCTAATTTGTGTGTGTGCTCTGTATTGAAATCGAGAGAGAGGAGAGTGGCAGACTTAAAGTCTGTGTGTGTATATTGTTGTGAATGAAAATAACTTGGGTGCAACACCCTTTAAATAGAGCTTAGTGATTTTATTGCCTTTTGAGTAATCAAATGGCATTCAGGTATATTGTTTTAACCATGGTGCTAAGATCTTTTGTAGAGATTCTTATGTTTTCAACTTTTGCAACACAATCTCTTGAAGAGATTTTGTAAAATTTGATAAGATCCTGATAAGATTTTAAGATCTAATCATATTAGGTGCAGGTTTAGGCTTGTGGGTTTTGGGCTTGGGCCCAGGGCCCACCAGCCCATCTCAAGTGTATGCAGCCCGTAATTTCTACGAGACCCGGTATCACGACCCAAACTCTATGAGCATAAAATATTATTAGAAAATCCGTGTTTGTCGGCGTTGTCAGTACTTCGTACGGTATCAGTCCGTTGTCGCGTCATCTTTAGCAGATTTCCCATAAATCACCACACGCGCACTGTATAGCTGAACAAACGTTTCTGGGCACTCCAAGGGCCTGTTTAAGTTAATTAGCGTCGTAAGCACTATTTATTATCGCGTTAATCGCCGGTTAATCGCGTAATTATGAGCCGTAAATTACCGGTTGTCACAGTCTCCCCCTGTTAATAAAATTTCGTCCTCGAAATTTAGACTACGTCAACGCCTTAGAGTTACGTTATGCGTAAGTTGAATATGAATAATACCAAGTGAACGATCATGAAATCGAATCAAGACTTATTCGAATGATGTGAATTCAAGGACGTATCACAAGATACAAATGAATTCTAGAAATGATTGCACCCAATCAATGAATTTAGGTTTCAACAAGCTCAATTGTAATAGTTTGCATGAAACGCTCGATCATGATCAGCCCAAGCTGCAAGTTCTACCGACGCTACAAGGTGTCGTAGTGAATGAAACAATTCAAATATAGCGGTGATCGAACAAGTATCACCTGTGTTTTGCATGAAACGCTCAATCATGATTAGCCCAAGCTACAAGTCTGTACTTGACACCACAGGTGTCGAAATCAACAAATGACTTAATGGAGTCGTAGACCAAACAAATCTACCACGACTCGGAACAATGAAACGCTTGTTAAAACGAATTTGAATATGATGTTTCCAATACATCATGTGATGTCTTGAATCGAATATGTGAAATGAACAAGTTCAAACAATTGAATTTGACTTCGGCGCAAGCCGACAATAATTACATGTATCGACAAGAAAATTCTCGGCATGGTCACAACGAAAGACCATGTATGTAACTTGAAAAAAGAAGGGAATTTTCAAGAAAATGTGTTGACTTGATAACAAAGAAGCCACAATTTCAATAATGCGGGTCATTCGAATCACAATTCACAATTAGATTTAGCGAAACAATATTTGAACTTCAATGAAACGCTTTATTCAAAACGAAACCACATGCGTAACAAACGATGCATGCGTAACATATGAATTTTCAAGAAACGAAGCAATGAGCGTTCGCTATTACGAATGAAATTATCGTGATGCAATGACCATTAAGAGGAGTAGAGATACGAAAATCTACTCAGTAAATGTGAAAGTCGAAATTTCAATAAAAGAAATTTAAGGACTTTACCTGGGGTTGCATGTGATAACCGTTTGTTAGGCGACATTACCATAGAATATCGAAGGTAGCGTACTCGTCATTAGCTGAAATAGGGGGAATACAGTGACTTGTGTCGTTTACAGGACCGCGTGCCAACTGCCGCTTCCTGATCGATAGTCGCATGTGACATACTTCAACCTCCGTTGATGTATAGCTTAAGTCTCACGTATGCCTGTGCGCTAGCGTTTCGTTTTGTGAAGAATGTGATGCACTCCGACATCTGTTGACGTAAAATTTGAGTTCTATGCTTTCTCGCGCACTAGCGTTTCGTTATGCGTAGGCTGCCTGCTCGGGAAGTTAAAACATCATAGACAATATGTATAATTGTGTGTGCCCGAATTAATATTTGCAGTTCCTACGTGATGACCTTTAATGAACTTCAACAGAAGTTTCCGAAGGTCTTACATGCATGTTTCCTAAACTCTCAGAGTTTCGTGTATTGTATGCGACTGTTTTGTGTATCGTGGGTAAAACACCACTTTAGCGTATGTTTGGAAACAAAATTTTTGACTGTTTGTTTTTCGGCAACGGTTGGAGACCATATTCGAGTACTTTGCGTTCTGTATGTATTTGACGTTTTAATAATCTACGTTCCCAGGGGAAAGTGAGGTTAGAGCCTAGGTGTTTCTTCAGAAAACCCTATTCGCTGTAACCTATAGCTCTGATACCAATCTGTCACACCCCGAATTATCAGAGCGTTGGCGTGACTGGACTGGTATCTTCATTGCACAGCGGAAGTAAATAAGCTAAGTCTTTTAGTATGTGAACGCCCACTAAGTACTCGACTCTTCATGGTTCTCCTATTCCAACCGTGCCTTGTCTTAGATATAACCTGAGAAAGAAACATGCGAAAAATCAACATAATGTTGAGCGAGTTCATAGTTTGTTTGTAAAAGATTTGAAATAAATCTTTTTGAATAACCGGTTTTTGAAGTATTGTTGTGAAAACGAATTTAAAATCATTTTCATATATAAATCAAGTTTTCATGTGTACCCCACGTACTCATGTATAGTTTAAATTTTTATTGAGTACCCCACGTACTTCAAGTATAATTCTCATTTTCTTGAGTACCCCACGTACTTCAAGTATAATTCAAGCTTTTCTTGAGTACCCCACGTACTCAAGTATTCATCAAGTTTTAGTATGGTATGAATTTCATGTAATTAAAATATTCCTGTAAATATCAGGATTGTTAATGGGTTGCAAAGCCATTAACATGTGACACGACATAGGAAGCCACCAAACCTAAGGCATTTAATTGGTATATTCTGAGACACAAAAGCACTCCTCGATTCTCGCCCCGACCGGGAGTGTGGCTGCCAGGCACCCGTTAGATCTAACCTTTTGTTCTGCGGTCTGAATGTATACGTTGATTAATGGTGCTTCTGTACCCTATTCGTGACACTATTTCTCATAACGCATCCTACTTGGTTCTCGTCCTCACTAAGCGCGTTTCTTGTTATCATTTCTCATAGCGCCTCATACTTGGTTCTCGTTCTCACCAAGTGTACTTCTTGTATTTATATCATACCATTTGTATATATTTTGTAAATTCTTGTATTTGTATTTTCATAAAAATACGCTCGTTTGGAAAACCGGTATAAATCATAAGCTTTTCGTAAACCATTCCTGTTCTTCGTAACATGGTTTAGGAATATATAACTCTTGTATGCTTTGCAAAAAGTGCATGTCTTTCCACCCCGAAAACATTTAGAAAAATGTAAAACCGAAAAAGGTTGGGGTTATGAACTCACCTGAATATTCCTGTGCAAAGCTAGCTAATTACGACTTCGCGATGTCGTTTCCAAGACGAGACTCGCTAGCGTGCATTCTACAATATTCCTAACACGGAATATCTAATAAGTTTCTGAATAACGCAGTAACTAACTACGCGTAATCGAGCTCTACCGAATCGTTAATCGAACGATATGACGGTAAATTGTCAACTTAAAAGAAGCGAAGAAGTTGTACTTGTTAGCTCGTTTTTAAGAAGTCGTATGTTGATATAAAGGAATATTCGTATGAAAGTAATATATAAATAACTCGTATTATATATATTGCGTCTTGTACGAAAGTTATCAAAGTATGTGTATATGCCGTTTAGGCGTTCGAAATAAATATACAGTTATATTTATTTTATAAGAACTTCATCGAGTCGTTGAATAGATAAACTGTATCTATTTTGCAAAAGAATTCGCGTTGTACGATATTCGAAATAAATATGTAAACTATATTTATTTTGTAAAACGAATACGAGTTGTTTGACGCTCGAAATAAATATATAAAATATATTTATTTTATAAAGAATTGTCGTTTCCGTATGCTTGTAAAGTGTCGTCGAAAATATTTTACACTTGTATATAAAGTGTCTTTATACTAAAAACGTGTTTCGTTTTACGGATTTTTCTCGAAAAACGGGCAGAGTTTCCTCTGTTTTTGGACGCCCCGACAACTAAAGTGTCGTTATTTTTATCAAAATTCAGCAATGTAAGCAATATCAAAATGCCAAATATGAAAACCAATTCACTAAATGCAAAACCGTTAGTCGGGTCGAGCTCGTTTGTCACGTTAGATAAAAATTATAAAGATATCATAATGAATTCATGACTTTAACTATTACCCATAACTCTTCGTGTCGTTTGCTGAAAGGGTTGACTGGGTTGACCGAGTCAACTCACTGTTGACCAGGTTTGACCGGGTTGACTCGGTTTGACCGAGTGAACCGAACCGAAACTGATGTATCTCGAACCGAGACTCGAACCCGCTGACCAGATGTCTTTGTTGACCCGAACCCGCTGATCTTGTCTGCTTTGACCGAACCGAACCGAGACACCCGAGGTTGAACCGAACCCAAATTACTTCTCCATAACCAAATCCGAGTCTTGACTGAGTGAACGAGAACTTGAGCTGGGTTTGAACCAAAAAGTGGAGTCCAACAACTCCACCATCGTCAGCCGGCGTCGCCGGCAGTGGCGTCGGCCACCACTACTATCATCATCACCACCAACATCAAAAATCGAAAAAGATCTGTCGGACCTAGTTGTAGACCGCCGACCACCATCCAAGCTGAACCGGGGCTCGTTGGGTAAAAACGTCGACCACCGGTTAAATAAACCGACCGGCGGTCGGTCGGTGTGACCACCGGTCAACCATCGCAGAAGGGGGGGGGGGGGCTGTGGTCTGATGTTCATGTTATGTGTGATTGTGAATATGAGTTTCATGTGTTCTAATTTGTGTGTGTGCTCTGTATTGAAATCGAGAGAGAGGAGAGTGGCAGACTTAAAGTCTGTGTGTGTATATTGTTGTGAATGAAAATAACTTGGGTGCAACACCCTTTAAATAGAGCTTAGTGATTTTATTGCCTTTTGAGTAATCAAATGGCATTCAGGTATATTGTTTTAACCATGGTGCTAAGATCTTTTGTAGAGATTCTTATGTTTTCAACTTTTGCAACACAATCTCTTGAAGAGATTTTGTAAAATTTGATAAGATCCTGATAAGATTTTAAGATCTAATCATATTAGGTGCAGGTTTAGGCTTGTGGGTTTTGGGCTTGGGCCCAGGGCCCACCAGCCCATCTCAAGTGTATGCAGCCCGTAATTTCTACGAGACCCGGTATCACGACCCAAACTCTATGAGCATAAAATATTATTAGAAAATCCGTGTTTGTCGGCGTTGTCAGTACTTCGTACGGTATCAGTCCGTTGTCGCGTCATCTTTAGCAGATTTCCCATAAATCACCACACGAGCATTGTATAGCTGAACAAACGTTTCTGGGCACTCCAAGGGCCTGTTTAAGTTAATTAGCGTCGTAAGCACTATTTATTATCGCGTTAATCGCCGGTTAATCGCGTAATTATGAGCCATAAATTACCGGTTGTCACAGGTTCGGTGTGCTAAAATAAACTTTTGGGTCATTCAGGGACTAAAAGTGTCAAAAAGTGCACAAGTTTGCATTTTCGCGCATAACTTACGTTCTGAATACATCCGGACATCTAAAAATTTATGTGAGCATGACTACATTATATTTTAGTGTTCGCCTTAAGAAAAATCCATTCGTCGCGTCATTTGGATCGTTTTTCGCGCTTATGCGCATTCCGTCGTAATTAAGCGAACATCGCGTTCGTATGACCAAACGAACCATCATCCGGCATATTTTTGAGTATGTTTTGAGTTCCCTATACTTTAACTTCATTTTAGAGCCTTGAAATGAGGTTAACGGGGTTCAAACGCATCGAAAAAGGCCTTAAACACGTGCAGGGACCATTGCTGCCAATTTTGAAACTTTCTGATTCAGGGGAGGCAGTAGCGTAGCGCGAGCCCTAAGGGCCTACCCGTCGCGCTACGCGACTGCATAACCAGACCAGATTAAGTGTTTCTAACACAAGTTGCAGCTGATTGATCCTTAACCACATGTTTTAAGTTGCTTAGTCACTAAGATAAGGAGCATATGTGGCTTCCATAACCTTTCAACAAGTGTACGGATGGGATCGAATCACGGTTTCCATGAAACGATCTCAACGGTTCACCGAAAACTATATATACCCCATGCCTTTCATTGTTTTAAAGCACTAGAATTCTGATTTGAGAGCTCTAAGTTGAAACCATTGTTTCATACCTGAGTTCTTGGATCGGGATTAGCATTCGGGGACCCTTCGTAAGTATTCTTTCGTTCTTTTCCTTATTTTACTGCTTTTCGAGTCAGAAAGTCAAACTTTGTTTGACTTTCAGCATTGACCAGTAATGGTCAATGCGAAGTTCGTTTGAACTTCGCAAAGTGAGTGTAATCACGTTGGTCATAGTCCCTTGGGACTATGCCCACTGATTACCACGTTGTCTAGGGTCGTAGGGTAAGCGATCTAATAAATCGCTTATACCTCGAACCCGACCCAGTTTGGTCGATCATTAGGATCCGACCAAACACATTAGGTGACCATAGTAGGTAGGGAATAACCTTCCGAGGTTATACCCTATGGTCACATCGTTTGAGTAGTTGTATGATAGGTAGTTTATATGCCTTAGGTAAATTACCAGAATACCCTTTTCATGTATAATTGGTAATTAAGCATATGTAACCTAAACTTTCGTCACATAACTGATTATGTAACATGTTTAGGCATATAACACTTGTCATAGGACTAGTTAGGCGGTCCGAACGCGTTTCACGTGAACGACGCGTTAAAGTAGCATAAGCTACCTAAACGGGTCGTAATGGGTCGTAAACAATTATGTTAGGTTTCATTTAGTATGTAGGCTTTGTTAAACCATATTACACGAGTCTCCATACTCGTTTGGTTTACGAACCCGCATTCTATCCGATCTTCCGATTTAGGTCCGGTATATTAACATAGTTACCTATATTAGGTGCCGTGTGATTCCGTGATCTCTAGCATTGCTTGGTGGTTATCTTAGGACTTCTGAGCAATCTCAAGTGAGTACATAGACCCCTCTTTTACTGTTTTCCAAACTGTTTTGGGGTGGAACACATGTGCCTACTTGTTACTTTCATGCTTTCCTGTTTTGACATCATATACTTGCTATGTTCATTAGTACATTATAGTACATGATTTCATTACATCTTATGCTAGGTGTGCCCATTGTGAGCATTACTTAGTACATTGTTTTACATTACATTTCATGCTAGGTGTGTCCATTATGTGCCTACTTAGTACATTGTTTTACATTGCTTTTCTGTTGCATATGCTTATCCAGCATATGAACACATTATACTACATATTGAACCGTTGTAAACATTTGACTATGTGAACCGTTGTAATCATTTGACTATGTGATACGTTGATATCTGTGAACCGTTTGTATCTGTGAACCGTTGTATCTGTGAACCGTTTGTATCTGTGAACCGTTTGTATCTGTGAACCGTTTGTACTCTGTGAACCATCTGTATCTGTGAACCGTTTGTATCGGTGAACCGTGTGAACCGTATTTGACCATACATAAACATTTCTACAACTGTTAAACATTACTTTGGAGTTTTGGTTTGATTAAGTGATTAAGTAACGATGCGTGTGTAATATGATACAAGCATGGTGGATACGCCGCTGGTACTTCCTATATATAAGTGTTTGTATGGTATTACATATTGTAGCGTTATTTGAATCATTTCAGTTTGAGACATAGAACATTTTATACAAATAACATACTTTTCACAAGACATTGTTTTACAAACAACTTATCCTATACAAACTCATCTTACATGGTTATTTATTTAACCATACATTATTTACTTATTTATACATATCATCTGAACTCATTGTTTTTCAAATGATTTACAAAACAAAGCAAATTACAAGGTTTATGACTAAACATTTTCTCAAACATAAGTCATGAAACCTATTTTCACAAAACCTATGTATCTCACAGGCATTTTTATGCTGACGTACCTATTTTCACATGTGTTTTTCAGGAACTGTTGCATAAGATGATCAAGATACATATAGGCAGACTTGGGCTTTAGTGACAATAAAAGATGCAAGACTAGTTAATTATGTTGTATTTCCTAGTTTGATAAGACATTGTAACACTTTAATCAATAAAACGAAACTTCAATTGCCATGGATTTGAAACAATTAATTCTGTTACAACACTCCCCGATGTTTCCGCCACGTTTTGTATGTTCTACGTGGTCGGGGTGTGACACCAAGTTAGGATCCTAACCTTTAACACTTATAATCAGGATAACCAAAAGACAAACCTTAGTAGAAGATAAGGATCAAGGATCCTTGTTCGTTTATCTCCAAAAACCTGAAATAGGATACAACTTGGGACTAAGCCAATATAAGATAAGAGTTAGTAACTGGAGACGAGCCCAACAATACTGGGGACAAGCCCAAAGGATAACTGGGGACAAGCCCAAAGGACAACTGGGGACAAGCCCAAAGGATAACTGGGGACAAGCCCAAGGATAACTGGGGACAAGCCCAAGGATAACTGGGGACAAGCCCAAGGATAACTGGGGACAAGCCCAAGGATCGTGTGTAAACCGGAGTATGGCCCTTACTGGCGACTATCCAAACTTAGTGACATGAAAATGCCAAAACCTTAGCTAACGTGAAAACGTTAGAAACCTTAGGAACGGATGTATGGTAAGTCTACCATTATACGTAGGATCCTGAATATAGCCAGTACAATGAAATTGTCAGCCCCTAAAGCGGGTACTGGTCCCATTGCCATGAACTATACCAGGATCATCGTGCGCTACTGGCGAAACTGGGGACATGCCCAAACTAGGGACTAGCCCAAATAACTGGATACTTCTGTGGATACTCAATCCTTTGTTAAGGATACCTGAACCTTCAAAACTCAGAATCAAGTGAAAGAAGGATAAAGGATATAGGATCCTTATCCTTATATAAGATAATTAAAGAATGAAATAGTTTGAGATTGGAATATAACCAAAATGAGGATCATCGGTCCTGTAAGGATCCTTCAAGGATACTCGTTAGCTAAGGATCATGGATCCTTGTTACATGAAGTATTTCTTCAAGTGGACAGCATTCCAAGCTCTTGGTAGCAAGTCACCTTCCATTGTTAGCAATCGATATGCCCCCTTTCCTGCCTCAGCTTCGATCAAGTAAGGGCCTTCCCACTTTGGTGCTAGCTTTCTGTTAGGGGAGGATTTTCCAATGATCAGTGATCCTCAGTAACTATTGGGTTTAGTGATCCTCACTTCTGTTTGAATTAGTGATCCTCAGAAGTATTGCAGGATCAGGATCATGGATCATCATAACGATCCTTATACTAACGATTGTCTGCTTTGAATATGATGTTGTTTTGCAGGAGTACGAGCTTGGACTTGGTCTTGGAGATATTCCTGGAGTATATTCCATATTTATTCTACACGTGCATGGCTGAAATGGAGGTTATGGAGGTCGTGGAGGACTTGCATGAAATGCAGAATGTTTGTTAGCTTAGATTTTTCCCATTTTTAAAAGGGATAGCGAGCTAAATAGAAAACACTTGGCTATTTTTAGCATAACACACACACTCGCAACTGCTCTCACCAGCTCTTGACAATTCACTTGGCGATTACACACTTTTTTGCACATTACACTATAGTGATCCTTGTGATTAGCTCGCTATTATCCGAAGTTGTAATACATTTCTTGTTTAATCTGAGTTGGTGATCGGTAGTTTCCATCACCCGAGGTTTTTTATGCTGGATGTCATTCATTGATCAAGGGCTTTTTCTTCGTATAAATCTTTGTGTCACTTATTCATTTCATTTCTGAGTGATCCTTAGTGTTGTTCATTGATTCAAGCATCATACCTCACAATAGAAAGTTTGGTTGCATTATCATTGCTTGATTTTTGACCAAAACAGTTTGGCGCCCACCGTGGGGCAATTGGTGCTTCATTCCTAAGAAGATTCGTATTTTTGTGGTCATTTTGGTTCATTACAACCAAGCAGATGGCTTCCTCAACAAAGAATACATCAAGTTCTATGCCGGCAATTAGTTCTTCACAAGGCTTTCCACCTTTGCCTCCACCACCTTCTGGATCCCAGAAGAATGCTGAGAATGCCGCGAAGAGACAAACCCCCATTTTCACAAAACCACCAACTTCTTCTGTTTCCTCTAATCCTACCACTAATGACCTTTTTACTCTGATTTTGCAGATGAGAGATCGCATGCAAGAGCAGGACAAAACGAATGAAAGGATCCTCTAGGAGATTGGTGATATCAAGAACCAGAAGAAATCAGTGGAGGATCACTCTCCTCTGATGCCAAGATTATTGAATTCTGACACTCCGGTTGTAACTACCTTACAATTGGCAGATCCAGGCATCCAGTATCAAAGTGGTCCATCAGAAAGGCGTTATGGAACAGCAACTATGAGTCAGGCATTTGGCTCTCACTTCCAGCCTCAAGGATCCTCCTCTCAACCATCGGGATCCTCCTTTCAGCATCAAGGATACTTCACGTCAGAAGGATATTTGGGAATGCTTACAGTTCAAGGATCCTCCCAGGGTCAAGGATCCTCCCAGGTTCAAGGATCCTCTGCGGCTCCAGGATCCTCCCAGGGTCAAGGATCCTCCATGGCTCAAGGATCCTTCCAGCTTCAAGGATCCTCTATGATTCCAGGATCCTCCCAGTTTCTAGGATCCTCTGTGCCCCAAGGATCCTTTCAGGTTCAAGGACCATCTCAGCTTCAAGGATCCAACATCCTTCAGGATCAGGGATTCTTAAGAAGTATGCAACCTCTGAGCACCGATGTTCATCAAGGAGACTTTATACCAATGCAGACCATCGCTTCCTATGGTCCTTCAATCATACCAGAGCCCCGTCAATATGGATTCACATCCGGGATTCCAAACATGAATCCAATGGGAGGTAACACTTTCAATAATTCATATGACACTAATCATGGATCTATGCAGGATACAGGTATCAATCGGGCTATGGCTAGGGAGCTACAGAAGCTTAAGGATATGATATCCAGTGTACCAGGAGTGGTTAAACCCATTCCTGAAATTGCAGATGGTAGCCATAGGATATCTCGTTTTGCACCACCCTTATGTGATGCTGAGATACCCAAAAGGTTCCAGATACCATCTATGAAGCTGTATGATGGTTCAACAGATCCAGAAGAGCATGTAGCTAAGTACAGGGAGAGGATGGAGATCAATCCAATTCCTGAGAGGTTAAAAGAAGCATGTCTATGCAAGGGATTCGGATCCACACTCACAGGATCTGCTCTTAAATGGCTGCTAAGTCTTCCCCCTTACTCTATTACTTCATTTGCTAATCTAGTTAATTTGTTTAATAGTTAATTCTCTTGTAGTAGAAAATTTGAACGATTAACTAGTGATCTATATAGGGTAACACAGGGTCAAAATGAATCAATTAGAGATTATATCACTAAGTTTAGTAAAGAATCCTTAGATATTCCTAACTTGGATATTGCTACGGCTGTAGAAGCCTTTAAAATGGGATTACTTAGGGATTCATTATTCTATGATGATCTTGTTATGACCCCTTGCAGGAATCTTGATGAAGTAAGAACCAGGGCCCTTAGGTTCATCCGCCTAGAGGATGACAAAAGGATCCAGGATAGATTGACAGGATCCTCAAAACAGGAGAAACAAGGATCCTACTTCAGGAACAACAAATCTAATTCCTACAACAAGTCTGATAACCAGAATGTGCATGCAGTGGAACAAGAAGAGGATGATGAGGATTATCCTCCTATTTCTGAATACTATTTTTCTGTTGATAACAATGAACTAATCCTTGCAATGCAGAATCTAGGTGAGAAAGCTAGGTGGCCAAGGAAAAGTGATAAACCTGCTGCCACAAAGGATAAGTCCAAGTGGTGTGCATATCATGAGGATTTCGGGCACTTCATTGAAGAGTGTATCGCACTAAGAAAGGAAATTGGTTACTTGTTGAGCAAGGGGCATTTGAAGGAACTTTTGGGACGAAAAAAGTCAAGGATCCAGGATCCTGAAAGGATCCCGGAAAGGGCTCCTGCTCCTCCAGCAGATGCACAAGTTATAAACTTCATATCCGGTGGATCAGACATTTGTGGTACCTCCTTTTCAGCAGCAAAAAGACATGCTAAGGAAACCAAGATGGATAATGGAGACAGACCCATCCGGACCTCCGTTGTTACCCAGGATAAAGTCATAACCTTTGATGAGGATGATCGTGTTGATGTCCAGGATCCTCATCATGATGGTCTTGTAATTACATTGTTTAATTCTAACCACTTTGTTCACAGGATCCTTATAGATGGAGGAAGCTCTGTGAACATCATTCAGCTTGATGTCCTCAAGAAGATGAATATCCCGGAATCTGATATTGTCCCAAGATCCTCAGTACTTGTGGGATTCAGTGGGGAAACCAAGAACACATTGGGGGACATCAAACTCCCAATCTATATTGAAGGATTGCATTCTTATCAGAAATTTTGTGTTATAGACTGCTTATCTTGTTGCAATGTTATCCTTGGCAGGCCATGGATACATGATATGAAGGCAGTTCCTTCCACCTATCATCAGTGTGTAAAGCTTCCAAGTCCGTGGGGAGTGGTGAAAATTGAGAGTGATCAACAAGAGGCTAAGAATTGTTATACATCATCAATGAAGCCAGCCTCAAGACCAAGGGAGCAATAGCAATTAAAGTATCCTTCAAGAGATGTCTTGGAGGCAAGAGAGCGGGATGTAAAAGAAATCCTCATGGATCCTCATGATCCTAAATCTATAGTCTTCATAGGATCAGGGATCCTTAGCAGCATTGAACTAGATCTGGTGTCCTTCCTTAAAAGAAGGAAAACTACCTTTGCCTGGAAGCATGAAGACATGACAGTTATATCTAAGGATATAATTACTCATAAGCTTGGCATTGACAGGTCATTCAAGCCTATACATCAAAAGAGGAGGAAGTTTGCACCTGAGAGGAATGCTATTATCCAGGAAGAAGTAGATAAACTACTTCGGGCAGGTATGATAAGAGAGGTTAAGTATCCAAGATGGTTAGCCAATGTGGTTGTTGTTCAAAAGAAAAATGGAAAGTGGAGGGTATGTGTCGATTTTACTGATTTAAACAAGGCATGTCCCAAGGATCCTTTCCCATTACCCCACATTGACTCCATGGTGGATGCTACCGCGGGTCATGAGTTGTTGACTTTTATGGATGCTTCATTTGGATTTCAACAAATTCAGATGGAACCATCTGATCAAGAGGATACTGCCTTTATGACCCCAACTGGTATATATTGTTATATTGCTATGCCATTTGGACTAAGGAATGCAGGTGCTACTTATCAAAGGCTAGTCAATATGATGTTCAAGGAACAAATTGGACACACTATGGAAGTCTATATTGATGACATGGTGGTTAAGTCCAAGAAAGCTGAGGATCACCTTAAAGACTTGGAGGAAGCATTCAATATCCTTGATAAATTTAATATGAAACTAAATCCTTCCAAGTGTCATTTTGGTGTTAAGGCAGGTAAATTCTTAGGCTATATGGTGACAAAGAGGGGCATTGAAGCAAGTCCAGAGCAAATCAAGGCTATTGTGAATATCAAATCTCCTGCCAATGCTAAGGACGTGCAAAGATTGACAGGCAGGATCGCAGCCTTGAACAGGTTCATATCCAAATCCTAAGAAAAGTGAAAGTAATTCTATGACATCCTGAGGAAGAACAAGAAGTTTGAATGGACTGAGAAGCATGAAAGTGCCCTCAAAGCTCTTAAGGATTACCTATCCTCAGCCCCGGCCTTGATGAAAGCAGAAAAAGGGGATATATTATCCTTATACTTAGCAGTATCCTCAAAGGCAGTAAGTGCGGTCCTTGTTAAGGATCACCAAGGTACACAACATCCTGTTTATTATGTAAGTAAAAGTTTACTTGATGCTGAATCCTGGTATTCACACTTAGAGAAACTTATCCTTGCATTAATTATGGCATCTACTAAATTAAGACATTATTTTGAGACTCATGCCATTAGTGTTAAGACTAATTTTCCAATTAAGAATGTTCTCAGGAAACCTGAAATGTCAGGAAGGATAGCTAAGTGGGCAGTGAAGCTTAGTGCATATGATATAAGATATGAACCAAGGACTGCCATTAAATCCCAAGCCTTAGCTGACTTTGTGGCAGATTTCAGTAGTGATTTGCAAAAGGAAGCTGAGTTAGAAGTCCAACAGCTTGAAGAAACTAAGGATCCTTGGATACTCTTCACTGATGGAGCCTCTAATGTAAAAGGAACAGGGCTTGGAATACTACTAAAATCGCCACAGGGGGACATAATACCCCACTCCATAACTTGTGAATTTCAAACTACCAACAATGAGGCTGAGTATGAAGCCTTGATAGCTGGTTTGCAAATCGCTAAGCATATGAGGATCAGGTATCTTGAGGTACATGTAGATTCATTTATAATCACTAATCACTTTAATGGATCCTATGCTGTTAAGGTGAAAAGCTAATCAAATATTTAGAGATAGTCAATGAATTGGCACTCTCTTTTGTTTCCTTTAGTTTGACACAGGTACCAAGGGAAGAGAATGCAGAGGTTGATGCATTAGCCAATTTAGGATCATCCTTGAAGATCCCTGAGGATATCAAGATCCCTATTATCCATATCTTGACCCCTGCTATCGAGGATCATGTAGCTATGGAGATAGGAGAGGATTCTGTAATCATCCCTAGTGATGATACTCAATCTCATTCAGGATCATGGATCCTCCCAATCATGAGATACATACAACATGGAGAGATTCCTACAGGAGAAAACCCTAGGGCTTTCAAAATTAAGGTATCTCAATTTACAATATTGAATAATATGTTGTATAAACAATCTCTCGCAGGTCCATATCTAAGATGCATTGAGGATCCTGAAATCCAAGAAGTCCTAAAGGATTTCCATGAAGGAGATTGTGGAAACCACACTGGGGGCTGGGCATTATTCTCAAGGATCCTGAGGACAGGATACTATTGGCCCACTATGAAGAAGGATGCTGTGGAGTATGCCAAGAAGTGTGATCCTTGTCAGAGACACAGTAATATCCTTCACCAACCAGCAGAACTTTTGCATCCTATATCCTCTTCTTGGCCATTTATGAGATGGGGAATGGATATAGTGGGTAAGCTCCCTAAAGCACCTGGTGGAAAAGTATTCATGCTTGCTATGAATGATTACTTCTCCAAGTGGATAGAGGCTGAAGCCTTTGCTCAAGTCAGAGAAAAGGAAGTTATATCCTTTATTAAAAGAAACATTATTACTAGATTTGGTATCCCTTCTGAAATTGTTTGTGATAATGGATCCCAATTTATTGGGAATAGAACTACTAACTTTTGTGACAGCTGGGGGATTAAGATGATAACATCAACACCAGACCACCCACAAGCTAATGGTCAGGCAGAATCATCCAACAAGATCATCATCAATAATTTGAAGAAGAAGCTTGGATCCAAGAAAGGAAATTGGGCAGAAGAACTACCTTATGTGCTTTGGGCTGATAGGACAATTCCCAAGAATGCTACTAGCCAAACTCCATTTTCTTTGGTATTTGGGGCAGAATCAGTGATCCCTACGGAGATGGTGGTTCCAACTGCAAGAACAAGCATTCGTGATCCTGAAGAAAATGCTGAAAACTTGGTTCAAGACTTGGATACTATAGAAGAAATCAGGGATTTGGCAAGGATAAGGATGGCTAGTTATCAACAAAGGATGGCTGGAGCCTACAATAAAAATGTCAGGATCAGGAAATTCCAAGTTGGTGATATGGTTTTGAGGAAAGCATTTCAGAATACCACCAATCCTGCTGATGGAAAGTTGGCACCAAAATGGTGTTAGGGGAGGATTTTTAAATGATCAGTGATCCTCAATTACTGTTGGGTTTAGTGAGCCTCACTTGTGTTTGAATTAGTGATCCTCAGAAGTATTGCAGGATCAGGATCATGGATCATCATAAGGATCCTTATACTAACGATTGTCTACTTTGAATATGGTGTTGTTTTGCAGGAGTACGAGCTTGGACTTGGTCTTGGCGATATTCCTGGAGCATATTCCATATATATTCCGCACGTGCTGGACTGAAGTGGACGTTGTGGAGTTCGTGGAGGACTTGCATGAATTGCGGAATGTTTGTTAGCTTAGATATTTTCCATTTTTAAAAGGGGTAGCGAGCTATTTAGAAAACACTTGGCTATTTTTAGCTTAACACACACTCGCAACTGCTCTCACCAGCTCTCAGCAATTCACTTGGCGATTACACACTTTTTTACACATTACACTATAGTGATCCTTGTAATTAGCTCACTATCATCCGAAGTTATAACACATTTCTTGTTTAATTGGAGTTGGTGATCGGTAGTTTCCATCACCCGAGGTTTTTTATGCCGGAGATCAACTCTTGATCAAGGGTTTTTCCTCGTACAAATCTTTGTGTCACTTGTTCATTTTATTTCTGAGTGATCGTTAGTGTTGTTCATTGATTCAAGCATCATACCTCACAACAGAAAGTTTGGTTGCATTATCTTTGCTTGATTTTTGACCAAAACAGTTTGGCGCCCACCGTGGGGCGATTGGTGCTTCAATTCTGAGAAATTTTGTTCATTTCATTCATTTCGGTTCATTACCTTCAACCACATGGCTTCTCAGGGAAAAACTTCTTCAAGTTCCATGTCGGCGGTTACCTCATCACAGGGCATTCCACCGTTGCATCATCTTATCCCTGCATTCCAGAAGAATGCTGAGAATGCTCCGAAGAAGACAACCCCCGTTTTCACAAAACCAACTGTTGTTTCTTCCTCTACACTTACTAACAGTGATCTTTATGCTTTGATTTTGCAGATGAGAGGATATATGCAACAACAGGACCAAACTAATGGCAGGATCCTTCGCGAAATTGATAAAATCAGCAGAGGATCACTCCCCTTTGATGCTGAGGTCGCTGAATTTCGACACTCCGGTCATAAATTCCCGGCATTCTGCAGCTCCAGATGTCCAATACCAGGATGGATCAACAGGAATGCGTTCTGGATCATCGGCAATGTCTCAGGCTCAAGGATCCTCTTTCCAGCCTTCAGGATCCTCATTTCAGCATCAGGGATTCTTCACCAGTTTAGGAGAATGCATGGGGACATAGCCAATTCAAGGATCCTCTCAGGTTCAAGGATCCTCTCAGGTTCAAGGATCCTCTCAGGTTCAAGGATCCTCCTTCCAGGTTCAAGGATCCTCATCTCAGGTTTCCGGATCCATGGATTATCCTCTAAGACCTTCATTCACAGCACATAAATGATCCAACATCTTCCAGGATCAAGGATACTTAAGGAGTGTGCAACCCGGAAGTTCAGATGTTCGTCTAGGAGACTTCATACCGATGAAGACTATTGCTTCTTCTAGTCCCTCAGTTATACCAGAATCCCATCAATATGGATTCACATCTGGAATTCCAACCTTGAATCCATTAGGAGGTAACACTTTGAATACTTCTTATAATGCTAACCATGGCTTCATGCAGGATATAGGAATCAACCAAGCTATGGCTAAGGAATTGCAGAAACTCAAAGATATGATATCCAGCGTTCCAGGAGTGGTTAAGCCCATTCCTGAAATTCCAGATGGAAGTCACAAGGGAAAGAATGGAGATCAATCCCATTCCTGAGAGGTTTAAAGAAGCATGTCTATGCAAGGGTTTTAGATCCACACTCATAGGATCTGCTCTTAAATGGTTGCTAAGTCTTCCCCCCTACTCTATTACTTCATTTGCTAATCTAGTTAATTTGTTTAATAGTCAATTCTCTTGTAGTAGAAAATTTGAACGGTTAACTAGTGATCTATATAGGGTAACACAAGGCCAAAATGAATCACTTAGAGATTACATCACTAAGTTTAGTAAAGAATCCTTAGATATCCCTAACCTGGATATAGCTACGGCTGTAGAAGCCTTTAAAATGGGTTTAGAGGATGACAAAAGGATCCAGGGCCCTTAGATGAGGAAAGGAACAGGGCCCTTAGGTTCATCCATTTAGAGGATGACAAAAGGATCCACGAGAGATTGTCAGGATCCTCAAAGCAAGACAAATAAGGATCCTATCTCAAGGATAACTGATCCAAGCAATGCTCCAAGCATGACAACCAGAATGTGCATGCTGTGGAACAAGAGGAAGATGATGAGGATTATCCTCCTATTTCTGAATATTGTTTTTCTGCTGATAATAATGAACTAATCCTTTCTATGCAGAGTTTAGGTGACAAGGTTAGGTGGCCAAGGAAGAATGATAAACTGCCTGCCACCAAAGACGAATCGAAATGGTGTGCTTACCATGGGGATTCTGGTCATCTCACAGATGAGTGCATAGCATTAAGGAAGGAGATAGGTTATCTTTTGAGCAAAGGATACTTGAAGGAATTGCTTGGAAGGAAAAAGTCAAGGATCAAGGATCCTGAGAAAGTTCCTGAAAAAGCTCCTCCTCCACCAGCTGATGCTCAAATCATCCATTTCATCTCCGGAGGTTCTCAGCAGCTAAGAGACATGCAAAGGAAACAAAGATGGAGAATAGGGACAGACCTGTTCGAACTTCCATCCTTACCCAGGAAAAAGTCATATACTTTGATGGGGATGACCGTGTCGACATACATGATCCTTATCATGACGGTTTGGTTATTACATTATTTATATCTAACCATTTTGTTCGCAGGATTCTCATTGATGGGAAAAGCTCAGTGAACATAATCCAGTTGGATGTCCTCAATAGAATGGACATCCTTGAATCTGATATTGTCCAAAGATCATCTGTCCTTGTGGGATTCAGTGGAGAGACAAAGATTACATTGGGGGACATCAAACTTCCTATCTATATAGAGGGAGTGAATTATGTTAAAAAAATTATATGTTATTGATTGCTTATCTTGCTGTAATGTTATCTTTGGCAGGCTATGGATACACGATATGAAGGCAGTCCCCCTCAACATATCATCAATGTGTCAAGCTCCCAACTCTATGAGATATGGTGAAGATAGAAAGTGATCAGCAGGAGGCAAAGAACTGTTACACTTCTTCAATGAAGCCAGCCTCCAAGGAGCAAGACGTCATGGAGGCAAGAGATCAAGACGTCAAGGATATTCTGTTGAACCCAGAGGATCCTGAATCCAAAATTTTTATAGGATCCGGGATCCTAGACAGTATTGAGCAGGATTTAGTATCCTTCTTGGAACGAAGAAAATCTACCTTTGCTTGGAAACATGAAGATATGACAGGAGAAAGTTTGCACTTGAAAGGAATGCCATTATCCAAGAAGAGGTAGACAAATAGCTCAAGGAAAGTTTGAGTGGACTGATAAGCATGAAGCTGCACTCAAGGTTCTTAAGGATTATCTATCCTCAGCACCAGCCCTGATGAAACCAGAAAATGGAGAATCGTTATCCTTATACTTAGCTATTTCAGCTAAAGCAGTAAGTGTGATCCTAGTTAAGGATCATGAAGGCTCTCAACATCCGGTATACTATGTAAGTAAAATTCTACTTGATGCTGAGGCCAGGTATTCTCATTTTGAGAAATTAATTCTTGATTTAATTATGGCTTCTGCTAAACATAGACATTATTTAGAAACTCACACCATTATTGTGAAAACTAACCTTCCTATCAAGAATGTTCTCAGGAAACTTCAAATGTCAGGTAGAATGGCAAAGTGGGCAATCAAGCTTATTGCATATGACATTAAGTATGAACCCAGGACTGCCATCAAGTCCCAAGCTTTAGCTGACTTTGTGGCTGATTTCAGTAGTGATCTACAAAGGGAAGCTGAATTAGAAGTTCAACAACTTGAGAAGGCCAAGGATCCTTGGACACTCTTCATGGAAGAAGCTTCAAATGTTAAAGGAACTGGACAAAGCACGCTACTAAAATCGCCACAGGGGGACATTATACCCTAATCCATTGCATGTGAATTCAAAACCACTAATAATGAGGTAGAGTATGAGGCCTTGATAGCAGGTTTGCTATTAGCTAAGAATATGAGGATCAGGTATCTTCAAGTATATGTAGATTCTCTATTAATTACTAATCATTATAACGGTTCTTACACTGTCAAAGGTGAAAAGCTAATCAAGTACTTAGAAATAGTCAGGAAACTGGCAGACTCTTTTGCTTTTTTCAGTCTATCACAGGTACCCAGGGTAGAAAAATGCAGAAGCTGATGCTCTAGTCAATCTTGGATCATCCTTGAAGATTCCAGAGGATATTAAAATTCCCATTATCCATATCTTGTCTCCTTCTATTGAGGATCATGTAGCTATGGAGATAGAATAGGATTCTGCAAACATACCTAGTGATGATGCACAATCTCATTCAGGATCATGGATCCTTCCAATCATGAGATATATACAACATGGAGAGATCCCTATAGGAGAAAACCCCAGAGCTTTCAAATTCAAGGTATCTTAATTCACCATACTAAATGACATGTTATACAAGATATCTCTTGCAGGTCCCTAGTTGCGGTGCATTGAGGATCTAGAAATTCAAGAAGTCTTAAAGGATTTTCACGAAGGAGATTGTGGAGACCACACTGGGGGCAGAGTACTGTTCTCAAGGATCCTTAGAACAGGATACTATTAGCCTGCTATGAAGAACGATGCTGTGGATTATGCCAAGAAATGTGATCCCTGTCAAAGACACAGCAATATCCTTCATCGACAAAGAATGGCTGGAACATACAACAAGAATGTCAGGTCCCTACTTAATTGAAGCTGAAGCAGGAAAGGGGGCATATCGTTTGTTGACAATGGATGGTGACCTCTTACCAAGAGCTTGGAATGTTGTTCATCTCAAAAAGTACTTTATGTAAGAAGGATCAGGGATCCTCGGCGACGCCAGTATTCTGATTAAGGATCCGGGATCCTCAAAGGATATATGATTCTACATTTGGTAACACATTACTTTCATTTTCATTCATTTTATACTTATTACTTATCATAAGGCAAAGATGTTAAACATTTAACATCTATTTTCATAAAGTTTAAGCTTTTGCAGAGTTATTTTCATTTTACAGAAGATCAAAGTGGTTGGCCAACTCTCCAAAGTTATTTGGGCTCGTCCCCAGTTTGTTGGGCTTGTCCCCAGTTATTTGGGCCTGTCCCCAGTTTTGGGCTTGTCCCCAGTTTGGGCCTGTCCCCAGTTTCGCCAGTAGCGCACGATGATCCTGGTACAGTTCATGACAATGGGACCAGTACTCGCTTTAGGGGCTGACAATTTCATTGTACTGGCTGTATTCGGGATCCTACGTATAATGGTAGACGTACCATACATCCGTTCCTAAGGTTTCTAACGTTTTCACGTTAGCTAAGGTTTTGGCATTTTCATGTCACTAAGTTTGGATAGTCGCCAGTAAGGGCCATACTCCAGTTTACACACGATCCTTTGGGCTTGTCCCCATTTATCCTTTGGGCTTGTCCCCAGTTATCCTTTGGACTTGTCCCTAGTATATTGGGCTTGTCCCCAGAATTGTTGGGCTTGTCCCCAGTTACTAACTTTGATCTTATATTGGCTTAGTCCCAAGTTGTATCCTATTTCAGGTTCTTGAAGCTAAATGACTAAGGATCCTTGATCCTTACCTGCCATTAAGGTATGTCTTTTGGTTATCCTGATTATAAATGTTAAAGGTTAGGATCCTAACTTGGATTCTCAGGTAAGATCCTTAGCTATTTTGAGTTCATTCATTATTCATCTAAGTGACCCTTATCCTTTGACAACTGAATTTATGATCCTTAAACTACACTACTTTTCAGAACTTATCGACTATAGGATATCTGATCTTTGATCATATCCTAAAACTTTTTGAAGATATATATTAAATTTTTTCTTTACTTGACAAATTTAGACAAAATGAATATCACAACAATTGGAAAGAAAAGCACTAACAAGGATAGCAACACGGGAGATAGCCAAAAAGTTAAAGTTATTTTATTCACAAAACATTAAACCCTTTAAGGTTGTCAAAATTGCCAACCCACGTTTCTACCAGCAAAACGTGGCCCGTCCACATGGGTTGGCAAAGGGTGTCCATTGTTTACGGGTCTTTATAGTGCAGGAAATAAAAGACGGAAGGATAACGAGTGGCTTCATCCCCCAAACAGAGGATCCATCCACCACCCATTATCCTGCCTATTGTTCAAGGATTCATGATCCTTAACCCTAATTACTATTGTTCAAATACAACCCATCATTGTTCAACAAAAACACCATAACCAAAATAAACTACCAAACTTAAAAAATGGGCTCCGGCTACGTCTAGAAATTTCCTTCATCACCCATTCCTGCAGCTTACACCTTCGCTGCATCACCTTCGCCAGCTCCACCTGCTTCTCCACCATGATCCTTGCCACTGCCACCAGCCTCGATTGTTAGAACCTCATCCTCGTCCTCCAACTCAGCCAGCCTAGCCTTCCAGCCCTCCAGGTCCCAGTTGCTCCTGTCAAAAGTAGGATCCTGAGCTTCTTGGGCCATCTGCAACTTGGTCTTGTACATGGCAATGGCAGCGGAGACTTTAGCATCCTCCGTGATCTCGTGCTTCTCATAGTCGGCATTGATTTGAGCTGCAACCATCTGAGTTTTGGCATCATTGAGATCCTTTTCGAGGGAGGCAATCTTGTGATCCTTGAGCACCGCCACCTTTTGGAGGTCAGAGTATTTCTCCTCAACCTCTTCAATGCTGCCTACATAGCCCTCAATTTCAGCAAATTTCTGCAAAAAGACAATGTGAAGTTTAGGATCACATGATCCTCAAGTGGGCAGGATAACTAAGCTAGGTCAGTAATCCTTACCTCTGCAAAGTATTCAAGGAACTGATGGCGGGTCAGAGGTAGGCCTTCAAGGGTGTCGGCAGTCTTCCTTTTCTTGCCACCCTTGCCTTTAGAAGTGGTCGCCTTGGGGACTATGACAGAGGGGCTAACAGCAGACTTTTTCTTTAAGGATCGGACAGTGTCAAGATCAGTGACACTGAATTTGGAGGCAGATTTTGAAGATTTCCTAGCACCTACACACCCAAAACAGATAAGTATCCTTATCCTATTTCTATTTAACTATTTATTTAAACATTTAATTATGCAAAAAAAATAGGATACTTACTCGACATAGTGACAGAACCTGAGGATACGTCTTGAGAATCCTGGGTATTCGCTTTAAATGTTCTTATCGCAGGATCAAGCTTTTGGAATGCAGCGACTCTTTCCTTCGTTGCAGGTGTTGTAATGATATGTGAAACAGAAATAGCTGCAAAATAGAAACAAAGGAGTCAGTGATCCTCAGCAGAAACAAGGTCATCCTGTGATCCTTCTCAGGATCCTTTATCCTACCATGGGTGGTCCATTTTCTAGGCAAATCCTTTCCATCAGGGAGGGAATCCCTTCTGACAAAGAAGAATCGCCGTTTCCAGTTGGTATCATTCTTAGTGACTTTCAAGATGGGGTGTTCTTCACCGGGTTTATGCTTGAGTAGATATCGGTGGGATCCAAATGTTACGAGGTCATACATCTCTTCCAACTCCGACATTCCCAGATCAATTCCTTCTTGATCAATGATCCTTTCAAAGGTAGATAGGACCCTCCATATCATTGGCATCGCTTGAATGTAGGAGATGCCGGTGAGAGAGAAGAAGGACTGGGTGAATTCAGGGAAAGGATACGAGTATCCTATTATGAAAGGAGTGACCGGGAAAGCTACCCAAGTTTCAGAAACGTAGTCACTTAGAACGGTGGGATCAAATGGTTTGAAAACGGTGTTTGTCGGGAAGCAATGGCGGATTCTGTCTATCAGCGGATCAGTGAAGCAACATCGTTCTTTTGCAGAATCTTTGATGATCCCCTGGCTCTTAAGAGGGCTGTCTTTCTTGTGATCCTTGGCCGGTGAGGATCTTAGCATCATCTTGATCGCGGAAGAAGATAAAGAAAAAAGGAACAGAGAAAGAAAACGTAAAGGGAGAAGAGGAAAAGAGATACCTGCTTGATCTTCGAATGTGGATTTAAAGGGAGTTTCTCTTGAATTTAAATGCAAATTGATCCCTATCCATAACTTCAATTTATAATGATGATTTTGTAGGATAGTCACTTCAGTGACGTCAGGATTGTAACGGCTAGTCCGATTACAACGGTTAGTTATCCGTTGATTCATTACGGATAAGAACAAAAAATATAACTCGATTATTTACAATTTACTCCTTATATTTTGGGGGCAATTGTTAGGGGAGGATTTTTGAATGATCAGTGATCCTCAATTACTGTTGGGTTTAGTGATCCTCACTTCTGTTTGAATTAGTGATCCTCAGAAGTATTGCAGGATCAGGATCATGGATCATCATAAGGATCCTTATACTAACGATTGTCTACTTTGAATATGGTGTTGTTTTGCAGGAGTACGAGCTTGGACTTGGTCTTGGCGATATTCCTGGAGCATATTCCATATATATTCTGCACATGCTGGACTGAAGTGGACGTTGTGGAGTTCGTGGAGGACTTGCATGAATTGCGGAATGTTTGTTAGCTTAGATATTTTCCATTTTTAAAAGGGGTAGCGAGCTATTTAGAAAACACTTGGCTATTTTTAGCTTAACACACACTCGCAATTGCTCTTACCAGCTCTCAGCAATTCACTTGGCGATTACACACTTTTTTACACATTACACTATAGTGATCCTTGTAATTAGCTCGCTATCATCCGAAGTTGTGACACATTTCTTGTTTAATTGGAGTTGGTGATCGGTAGTTTCCATCACCCGAGGTTTTTTATGCCGGAGATCAACTCTTGATCAAGGGCTTTTTCTTCGTACAAATCTTTGTGTCACTTATTCATTTTATTTCTGAGTGATCCTTAGTGTTGTTCATTGATTCAAGCATCATACCTCACAATAGAAAGTTTGGTTGCATTATCTTTGCTTGATTTTTGACCAAAACAAATGGGAGGGCCCTTATTTGATTGAAGCTGAAGCAGGAAAGGGGGCATATCGATTGCTAACAATGGAAGGTGATTTGCTACCAAGAGCTTGGAATGCTGTCCATTTGAAGAAATATTTTATGTGACAAGGATCCATGATCCTTACATGATAAATATCCTTGAAGGATCCTTATGTAACAGATGATCCTCATTTTGGTAACATTCTAATCTCAAACTATTTCATTCTTTTATTCTCTTATATAAGGATAAGGATCCTGCATCCTTTATCCTCCTTTCACTTGATTCTGAGTTTTGAAGGTTCAGGTATCCTTATCTAAGGATTGAGTATCCACAGAAGTATCCAGTTATTCCTTGGGCTTGTCCCCAGTTATCCTTGGGCTTGTCCCCAGTTATCCTTTGGGCTTGTCCCCAGTTATCCTTGGGCTTATCCCCAGTTATCCTTTGGGTCCCCAGTTATCCTTTGGGTTTGTCCCCAGTTATCCTTTGGGCTTGTCCCCAGTTATCCTTTGGGCTTGTCCCCAGAATTGTTGGGCTTGTCCCCAGTTACTAACTCTTATCTTATATTGGCTTAGTCCCAAGTTGTATCCTATTTCAGGTTTTTGGAGACAAACGAGGAAGGATCCTTGATCCTTACCTTCTACTAAGGTTTGTCTTTTGAGTTATCCTGATTATAAGTGTTAAAGGTTAGGATCCTAACTTGGATTCTCAGGTATGATCCTTAACTATTTTAATTTTATTCATTATTCATTTGAGTAACCCTTATCCTTTGACAACTGAACTTGTAATCCATAAACTATATTGCTTTTCAGAACTTATCGACTATAGGATATGTGATCCTTGATCATATCCTAAACTTTTTAAGGATATTTATTAAATTTTTCCTTTATTTGATAAGTTTAGACAAAATGAATATCACAACAATTGGAAAGTAAAGTACTAACAAGGATAGCAACACGGGAGATAGCCAAAAAGTTAAAGTCATTTTATTCACAAAACGTTGAACCCTTTAAGGTTGTCAAAATTGCCAACCCACATTTCTACCAGCAAAACGTGGCCCGTCCACATGGGTTGGCAAAGGGTGTCCATTGTTTACGGGTCTTTGTAGTGCAGGAAATAAAAGATGGGGGGATAACAAGTGGCTTCATCCCCCAAATAGAGGATCCATCCACCACCCATTATCCTGCCTATTGTTCAAGGATCCATGATCCTTCATCCTAGAAACTATTGTCTAAAGTTATTACAGACCATCATTGTTCAGAAAAACACCATAACAAAAACCACTACCAAATTCTAAAAAAAATGGGCTCTGGCTACGTTTAGAAATGTCCTTCATCGCCCATTCCTGCAGCCTACACCTTTGCTGCATCACCATCACCTCCAGCTCCAGCATCCTCCACCTGATCCTTGACTCCACTGCCGCCAGCCTCGATTGCTAGGACCTCATCAGCCTCTTCCTCGTCGTCCAGCTCAGCTAACCTTGCCTTCTAGCCCTCTACGTCCCAGCTGCTCTTGTCAAAGGCAGGATCCAGAGCTTCTTGGGCCATCTGTAACTTGGTTTTGTACATAGCAATGGCAGCGGAGATTTTAGCATCATTGGTGATCTCATTCTTCTCTTGGTCAGCAGTGATGTGAGCCAGGACGAGTTCCCTCTTGACCAGATTGACATCATTTTCAAGGGAGGCAATTTTCTTATCCTTGGCCAGCATCATCTTTTGGAGATCCACACTCTTTTGCTCAATCGCTTCTACATTGCCTATGTAGTCCTCGATTTCAGCAAATTTCTGCAAAGAAGACAATGTGAAGTTTAGGATCACATGATCCTCAAGTGGGCAGGATAACTAAGCTAGGTCAGTGATCCTTACCTCAGCAAAGTACTCAAGGAACTGATGACGGATCAAAGGCAGGCCTTCTAGAGTGTCAGCCTCAGAGGCTTTCCTCTTCTTTCCTTTGGAAGCAGTAGGCTTGGGGAGGGCAGTACTTGGGCTAGCAGCAGCTTTTTTCTTCCCGGACCTGGGACCAACAGTGGTGAGATCGGTGACACTGAATTTGGAGGCAGATCTTGAAGACTTTCCAGCACCTACACATCCAAAACAGATAAGTATCCGTATTTCATTTTAATTTAAGCATTTGATTACATATAAACATGGATACTTACTTGACATCGTGACAGAACCTGAGGATACCTCTTGAGAATCCTAGGTATTTGCTTTAAATGATCTGATTTCAGGATCAAGCTTCCGAAAAGCAGCAAGCCTTTCCTTTGTTGCAGTTGTTGAAATAAGGTGCGCGACAGTAATAGCTGCAAAATAGAAACAAAAGGATGTTAGTAATCCTCAGCAGAAACAAGGTCATCTGGTGATCCTTTTAAGGATCCTCTATCCTACCATGAGTGGACCATTTTCTAGGCAGATCCTTTCCATCAGAGAGAGAATCCCTTCTGACAAAGAAGAATCGCCGTTTCCAGTTGGTGTCAT
The DNA here is from genome assembly GCA_030545235.1 of Helianthus tuberosus. Lineage (NCBI taxonomy): Eukaryota > Viridiplantae > Streptophyta > Magnoliopsida > Asterales > Asteraceae > Helianthus > Helianthus tuberosus. The sequence continues at coordinate 201,715,680 of CM060351.1, read as the reverse complement.
TCTTAGTGGCTTTGAAGATGGGGTGTTCTTCACCAGGTTTATGTTTGAGTAGATATCGGTGGGATCCATGGCTAACAAGGTCATACATCTCTGCAAACTCCGACATTCCCAGATCAATTCCTTCATGTTCAATGATCCTTTCAAGGGTATACAAGACCCTCCAGATCATTGGCATTGCTTGGATGTAGGAGATGCCGGTGAGAGAGAAGAAGGATTGGGTGAAATCAGGAAAAGGATACGAGTACCCTATTGTAAATGGTGTAACCGGAAAAGCTACCCATGTTTCAGAAATATAATCACTTAGAATGGTGGGATCAAATGGTTTGAAATCGGTGTTTGCCGGAAAGCAATGTCAGATCATGTCTATCTGTGGATCGGTAAAGCAGCATCTTTCTTTCGCCGAGTCTTTGATGATCCCCTGGCTCTTAAGAGGACTATCTTTTGTGTGATCCTTAGCCGGTGAGGATCTTAGCATCATCTTGGTCATGATGGTTGTTTTGGTCAAAAAATCTAATGAGGATAATGCAACCAAACTCTTAGTTACGGGGTATGATGCTTTAAATGTAGAACAATGATAAGGATCACTTCAGGGTAAATTGCACAAACGACACAAGGATTTATACGGGGAAAAAGCCCTTGATCAAGAGTTGATCTCCGGCACAAAAAACCCCGGGTGATGGAAACTACCGATCACCAAGCTCAAATAAATCAATAAATGTTTACAACTTCGGATAGTAACGAGCTAGGTACAAGGATCACTATTGTGAGATGTGTAAAAGTGAGTGAAAACTAATAAGTGTTCGTCGAGAGCTTCAAGAATGCGATTGTATGAGAGTGTGTGTAGCTGAAAATGGCTAAGTGTTCTAATTCTAGCTCATCACCCCTTTAAAAATAGAAGTTAGCTACAATAACAAACTATCCGACTTTTGTGCCAAGCTCCCACGTTCTCCACAACGTCCATTTCCAGTCAAACGTGTGAGAAATACCCGTGGAATATTCCATAGTAACGTTGCCAAGACCAAGTCAAGCTTGTTACTCCTGCGAAGTAATACAAAACACAAACAAACAATCGTCAGTATGAGGATCCTTAAAGTGATCCATGATCCTGATCCTGAAGCTCTTCTGAGGATCACTATCTGTCACAGAAGTAAGGATCATTAATTAGGATAACGAATAAGGATCACTAATTGTTAGAAAATCCTCCCCTAACAATTGCCCCCAAAATATAAGGAGTGAAATGTTAAGTAAGCGAATTATATTTTCCTAATCTTATCCGCAACTAACTATCGTAAATATAGCCGTTATTGTAGAACTATCCGTTGCAACCATGACGTCACAGAAGTGACTGTTTTGGTCAAAAAAATCTGTTGAGGATATTGCAACCAAACTCTATGTTACGGGGTATGATGCTAACAATGTAGAACAATAACAAGGATCACTTCAATGTAAATTGCTGAAATGACACAAGGATTTATACGGGGAAAAAGCCCTTGATCAAGAGTTGATCTCCGGCACAAAAAACCCCGGGTGATGGAAACTACCGATCACCAAGCTCAAATAAATGAATAAACATTTACAACTTCGGATAGTAACGAGCTAGGTACAAGGATCACTATCATGAAATGTATAAATGTGAGTGAAAACGAATGAATGTTCGTCGAGAGCTTCGAGTGTGCGGGTATATGAGTGTGTGTAGCTGTAAAAATGACTAAGTGTTTTTCTACTAGCTCGTTACCCCTTTAAAAATAGAAATTTAACTACCAAACTAACTATCCGACTTTTGTGCCAAGCCCCCACGTTCTCCATAACGTCCATTTTTGGCCAAGCACGTGCAGAATAGTTTGGGAATATTCTCCAAGAATGTCGCCAAGACTTGGTCAAGCTTGTTATACCTGCGAGGTAGTACAAAACATAAACAAACAATCGTCAGTACGAGGATCCTTAAAGTGATCCATGATCCTGATCCTGAAGCTCTTCTGAAGATCACCACCTGTCACAGAAGTAAGGATCACTAATTAGGATAACGAACAAGGATCACTAATTGTTAGAAAATCCTCCCCTAACAATTGCCCCCAAAATATAAGGAGTAATTTATAAAATAAGCGAGTTATATTTTCTTGATCTTATCCGCAACTAACTAACGGATATATAGCCGTTAATATAGAACTAGCCGTTGCGATCATGACGTCACGGAAGTGACAATCCTGCAGAATCATAATTATAAATAGAGATATAGATAGGATCAATATGCATTCAAATTCGAAAGAAACTCCCTTTATATTCTCAGTCGAAGATCAATCAGGTATCTCTTTCTTCTCTTTTTCCTTTTCTTACTCTGTTTTTCTTTCTTTACCACCATCGCTCTAAGAATGATGCTCCGAAGCTCACCGGGCAAGGATCACAAGAAGGATAGCCCTTTGAAGAGTCAAAAAATCATCAAAGACTCAGCGAATGAGAGGTGTTGTTTTAACGATGCACAAGTAGATAAAATCCGTCACTGTTTTCCGGCGAGTGCCTTCTTCAAACCCTTTGATCCCACTGTTCTTAGCGATTATATTTCTGAAACATGGGTTGCCTTTCCAGCTACTCCATTCACTATAGGGTACACCTATCCTTTCCCAGAATTCACACAATCCTTCTTTTCCCTGACCGGCATATCTTACATCCAAGCCATGCCGATGATTTGGAGGGTTTTATATACCCTAGAGAGGATCATCGAGCAGGAATGCGTTGATTTAGGAATGTCGGAATTGGCAGAACTGTATGATCTTACTACCTTTGGTTCCCATCGTTATTTGTTCAAGCGAAAACCCGGTGCAGAACATCCCCTTCTCAAAGTCACTAAGAACGACAAAGATTGGAAACGTCGCTTCTTCTTTGTCAGGAGGAATTCCATTCTAAACGGAGAGGATCTACCAAAGACATGGTCCACCAATGGTAGGCCGGAGGATCATGAGAAGGATCACCAGGTAGTCTTGTTCATGTGATAGGATCACTAACCCCTTTTGTCTTGTGTCATGCAGCTATCTCTGTTTCGCATCTCATCACAACATCCACAACCAGGGAAAGGCTTGCTGCTTTCTGGAAACTCGATCCTGAAACTAGAACTTTCAAGACTACAACCCAAGACTCTCAGGAGGTATCCTCAGGCTCTGTCACAATGTCAAGTAAGTATCCTTGTTTAAATAAATAGTAAAATGTAAATTAAGAAAAGATACTTATCTTGATTTGGTTGTGTAGGTGCTGGAAAATCTGCCAAAGCTGCTTCAAGGTTCAGTGTCACCGATCTCACCACTGTCAAATCCTCCAAAAGAAAGGTTCCTGCCAGCCCGACAGCCTCAATCCCCAAGGCACCCCTCAAAGGAAAGGGAATCAAGAGGAGAAAGGCCTCCGAGGCTGAGGATTTGCAGGGTCTGCCTCTAATCCGCCACCAATTCCTCGAGTACTTCAATGAGGTAAGGATCATTGTCTCTGCTCATATATCCTGTCGACATATCCTGCTGATATATCCTGCTGATTTGAGGATCACTTAACTCTGACCTTATCCTTTATCCTCTTTGCAGAAATTCTCTGAGATCGAGGATTATGTTGGCAACTTTGAGGATCAGGATAAGAAGATTGCCGACCTCCAGCAGGTTGCCGTGCTCAAGGATCTTGCACTTGCTGATCTTCGGAAGGAACTCCAGGATACCAAATAGGAGATGGCTAAGGTGCTGGTTAATTTTGACTATGAAAGGCAGGAGATCACAGATGATGCCAAAGTCTCTGCCGCCATAGCAATGTACAAAACCAAGCTGCAAATGGCCTTGGAAGCTCAGGATCCTGCCTTCGACAAAAGCAGCTGGGAAATTGAAGAATGGAAAGCAAGGCTGGCTGAATTGGGTGATGAAGAGGAGGCTGAAGAGATCCTGACAATTGAGGCTGGAAGCAAGGATGAAGCTGGTGAAGCAAGTGGAGCCGGAGGTGGTGATGCAGCAAAAGTTTAGGCTGCTTGATTGGGCAATGATGGACATTTCTAGACGTAGCTGGAGCCCAATTTTTTAAATCTGGTGGTAGTTTTTTGTGGTTGTGATGTTTAAAACAATTTAATGGTTTGTACTTGAACAGTAGGTTTTAGGATTAAGGATCATGTATGATCCTTAGGACAATAGGCAGGATTGCAATTGGTGGAGGGATCCTCTGTTTGGGGGATGAAGCCATTGTGATCCTGCCGCCTTTATATTCCTGCACTACCTTTGAACTTATTATCATGGACACCCTTTACCTACCCCAGCGGACGGGCCACGTTTTGCTGGTAGATGCTCGGGTAGGTAATTTTGACAACCTTTTAAGGGTTAGTCTTTTGTTAATAAATAAAAACTTAACCTTTTGTCGCTTATCTTGTGTTGTTATCCTTTTTAATATCTTACTTTCCAACTGTTGTAATGTTCATTCCGTTTATACTTATCAAGCCTTAAAAAGATATCAAAAAGTTTAGGATATGATCAAGGATCACATATCCCATAACCGATAAGTTCTAAAAAGTAATATGGTTTAAGAATCATAAGTTCAGTTGTCAAGTATAAGGGTTATTCAAATAAATAATGAATAGGATTAAAAATAGTTAAGGATCATACCTGAGGGTCCAAGTTAGGATCCTAACCATAAATAAGGATAACTATAAGATAAACCTTAGAAAGAAGTAAGGATCAAGGATCCCTAGTTGCTTATCTTCAAGGACCTGAAATAGATCATAACTTGGGACTAAGCCAACATAAGAAAAGAGTTAGCAACTGGGGACAAGCCCAAGGATAACTGGGGACAAGCCCAAGGATAACTGGGGACAAGCCCAAGGATAACTGGGGACAAGCCCAAGGATCGTATGTAAACTGGAGTATGGCCCTGACTGGCGACTATCCAAACTTAGTGACATGAATATGCCAGAACCTTAGCTAACGTGAAAACGTTAGAAACCTTAGCTAACGTGAAAACGTTAGAACCTTATGAACGGATGTATGGTACGTCTACCATTATACGTAGGATCCTAGGTATAGCCAGTACAATGGAATTATCAGCCCCTAAAACGAGTACTGGTCCCAATGCCTTGAACTATACCAGGATCATCATGCGCTACAGGCGGAACTGGGGTCAAGCCCAAATAACTGGGGTTAAACCCAAGGAACGGATTGCTTCAGCAGATAACCAATGTTATGCTAAGGATACCTGAACTTTCAAAACTTAAACTCACGTGAGAGATGGATAAAGGATACATGATCCTTATCCTTATATGAGAAAATAAAGAAATGAAATAGTTCAAGTTTAGGATATTACCTAAGTAAGGATCACTGATACTTTGAGGATCCTTTAAGGATATCCCTATCGTGAGGATCATCTATGCCACTAGGATCCTGCTCACATGAAATATTTCTTCAATTGGATAGCATTCCAAGCTCTTGGTAGCAAATCACCTTCCATGGTTAGCAATCTATATGCCCCCTTTCCTGCTTCAGCTTCAATCAAATAAGGGCCTTCCCATTTTGGAGCCAATTTTCCATCAGCAGGATTGGTGGTATTTTGGAATGCTTTCCTTAATACCATATCTCCAACTTGAAACCTCCTGATCCTGACATTTTTGTTGTAAGCACCGGCCATTCTTTGCTGATAACTGGCTATCCTTATCTTAGCCATATCCCTGATTTCTTCAATAGTATCCAGGTCTTGAGCCAAGTTCTCATCATTCTCATCAGGATCACGGGTACTTGTTCTTGCAGTTGGAACCACCATTTCTGTTGGGATCACTGATTCTGCCCCAAATACCAAAGAGAATGGCGTTTGACCAGTAGCATTCTTGGGGGTAGTCCTATCAGCCCAAAGCACATAGGGTAGTTCTTCTGCCCATTTCCCTTTCTTGGATCCAAGCTTCTTCTTCAAATTGTTGATAATGATCTTGTTGGATGATTCTGCCTGACCATTAGCTTGTGGGTGGACTGGTGTTGATGTTATCATCTTAATCCCCCAGCTGTCACAAAAGTTAGTGGTTCTGCCCCCAATAAATTGGGAACCATTATCACATATAATCTCAGAAGGAATTCCAAATCTAGTTATAATATTTCTTTTAATGAAGGATATAACTTCCTTTTCTCTGACTTGGGCAAAAGCTTCAGCCTCTATCCACTTGGAGAAGTAATCAGTCATAGCAAGCATGAATACTTTTCCACCAGGTGCCTTAGGGAGCTTACCAACTATATCTATCCCCCATCTCATAAATGGCCAAGAGGAGGATATAGGATGCAATAATTCAGCTGGTTGATGAAGGATATTGCTGTGTCTCTGACAAGGATCACATCTTTTAGCATACTCCACAGCATCTCTCTTCATGGTTGGCCAGTAGTATCCTGTCCTCAGGATCCTTGAGAATAATGCCCTGCCCCCAGTGTGGTTTCCACAATCTCCTTCATGGAAGTCTTTTAAAACTTCTTGGATTTCAGGATCCTCAATGCATCTCAAGTATGGTCCTGCAAGAGATCGTCTATACAACATATTATTTAAAATTGTGAACTGAGATACCTTAGATTTGAAAGCCCTAGGGTTTTCTCCTGTAGGAATCTCTCCATGTTGTAAGTATCTCATGATTGGTGAGATCCATGACCCTGATCCTGAATGGGATTGAGTATCCTTACTAGGGATCATTGCAGAATCATTTCCTATCTCCATAGCCACATGATCCTCAATAGCCGGGGTCAGGATATGGATAATAGGGATCTTGATATCCTCCGGGATCTTCAAGGATGATCCTAAATTAGCCAATGCATCAGCTTCTGTATTTTCTTCCCTTGGTACCTGCGTTAAACTCAAGGAAACAAAAGAGAGTGCCAAACTTTTGACTATCTCTAAATATTTGGTTGGCTTTTCACCTTTAACAGCATAGGATCCATTAAAGTGGTTTGTAATTAACAATGAATCTACATGTACCTCAAGATGCCTGATCCCCATATGCTTTGCAATTTGCAAACCAGCAATTAAGGCTTCATATTCAGCCTCATTGTTAGTGGTTTTGAACTCACAAGCTATAGAGTAGGGTATTATGTCCCCCTGTGGCGATTTTAGTAGTATTCCAAGCCCTGTTCCTTTGACATTCGAGGATCCATCAGTATAGAGTATCCAAGGATCCTTGGTCTCCTCTAGCTGCTGGACTTCTAACTCAGCTTCTTCTTGTAAATCACTACTGAAATCAGCCACAAAGTCAGCTAATGCTTGGGATTTGATGGCTGTCCTAGGCTCATATCTTATATCATATGCACTTAGCTTCACTGCCCACTTAGCCATCCTTCCTGACATCTCTGGTTTCCTGAGAACATTCTTAATTGGAAAATTAGTTTTAACAATGATAACATGAGTTTCAAAATAATGTCTTAACTTAGTAGATGCCATAATTAATGCAAGAATAAGCTTTTCAATGTGTGAATACCTGGATTCGGCATCAAGTAAACTTTTACTTACATAATAGACAGGATGTTGTGTACCTTCATGATCCTTAACAAGGACCGCACTTACTGCTTTTGAGGATACTGCAAGATACAAGGATAGTACATCGCCTTTTTCTGGCTTCGTCAAGGCCGGGGCTGAGGATAGGTAATCTTTGAGGGCTCTTAAAGCATTTTCATGCTTCTCAGTCCACTCAAATTTCTTGTTCTTCCTTAGGATATCATAGAATTCTTTGCACTTCTCTGAGGATTTGGATATAAATCTGTTCAAAGCTGCAATCCTGCGTGTTAGCCTTTGAACATCCTTAGCATTGGCCGGGGATTTGATGTTCATTATTGCTTTGATCTGTTCTGGGCTAGCTTCAATGCCTCTCTTTGTCACCATATATCCTAAAAATTTACCTGCTTTAACACCAAAGTGACATTTTGAAGGATTAAGTTTCATGTTATATTTGTCAAGGATATCGAATGCTTCCTCCAAGTCTCTTAGGTGATCCTCAGCTTTTAAGGATTTTACCACCATATCATCTATGTAAACCTCCATAGTTTGTCCAATCTGATCCTTGAACATCATATTCACCAGCCTTTGATATGTTGCACCTGCATTTCTTAGTCCGAACGGCATAGCAATATAGCAGTATATACCAGTTGGAGTCATGAAGGCTGTATCCTCTTGGTCGGATGGTTCCATTTGGATTTGTTGGAATCCAGATGAAGCATCCATAAAAGTTAACAGTTCATGACCCGCAGTTGCATCCACCATGGAGTCAATGTGGGGTAATGGGAAAGGATCCTTGGGACATTCCTTATTTAAATCGGTAAAATCGACACATACCCTCCACTTTCTGTTTTTCTTTTGAACAACAACCACATTGGCCAACCATCTTGGATACTTGACCTCTCTAATCATACCTGCCCGGAGCAATTTCTCTACCTCTTCTTGGATAATGGCATTCCTTTCCGGTGCAAACTTCCTTCTCCTTTGATGGATTGGTTTGAAGGATCTGTCAATGCCGAGTTTGTGAGTGATTACATCTTTGGATATACCAGTCATGTCTTCGTGTTTCCATGCAAAGGTAGTCTTTCTCCTTTTGAGGAAGGATACGAGGTCTTCTTTCATTTCGCCAAGGATCCCTGATCCGATATAGAGTTTGGATTCAGGATCATCGGGGTTCATGAGGATTTCTACCACATCCTGCTCTCTTGCCTCCAAGACATCCCTTGGAGGATACTTTGATTGCTATTGCTCCCTTGACTTCGAGGCTGGTTTCATCGATGAAGTGTAGCAATTCTTAGCCTCCTGCTGATCACTATCAATCTTCACTACTCCCCAAGGACTAGGGAGCTTCACACATTGATGGTAGGTAGATGGGACTGCTTTCATATCGTGTATCCAAGGCCTGCCAAGGATAACATTACAACAAGATAAACAGTCAATAACACAAAATTTTTGATAAGAGTGTAGGCCTTCAATGTATATTGGGAGTTTATTGTCCCCCAGGGTATTCTTGGTTTTGCCACTAAATCCCACGAGCACAGAGGATCTTGGTATGATATCTGATTCAGGGATACCCATCTTCTTTAGAACATCAAGCTGGATAATGTTCACTGAACTCCCTCCGTCTATAAGGATCCTGCGGACAAAATGGTTAGAAATGAAAAGAGTAATAACTAAACCATCGTGATGAGGATCCTGGATATCAACACGATCCTCTTCATCAAAGGTTATAACTTTTCCTTCGGAGACACTTGATGTTCGAACCGGTCTTTCTCCATTATCCATTTTAGTTTCCTTTGCATGCCTTTTAGCTGCTGAGAAAGATGTGCCACAAATGTCTGATCCTCCAGAAATAAAGTTTATCACTTGTGCATCTGCGGGAGGGGCTGGAGCCTTCTCAGGGATCCTTTCAGGATCCTGAGTCCTTGACTTTTTTCTTCCCAACAATTCCTTTAGATGCCCTTTGCTCAACAAGTATCCAATTTCCTTTCTTAGTGCGATGCATTCTTCTGTGAGATGCCCAAAATCTTCATGATATGCACACCACTTTGATTTATCTTTGGTTACAGCTGGTCTGTCATTTTTCCGGGGCCATCTAGCTTTATCGCCTAGATCCTGCATTGCTAAGATTAGTTCATTGTTATCAACTGAAAAACAATATTCAGATATTGGAGGGTAGTCCTCATCATCCTCCTCTTGTTCAACAGCATGCACATTCTGGTTATCAGATTTATTATAGGATCTGAACTTGTTGTTCCTGAATGAGGATCCTTGCTTATCCTGCTTTGAGGATCCTGCTAACCTCTCCTGGATCCTCTTATCGTCCTCTAGCCGGATGAACCTAAGTGCTCGTGTTCTTACCTCATCTAAGTTCCTGCATGGTGTCATAACAAGATCATCATAGAACAATGAATCCCTAAGCAATCCCATTTTGAAGGCCTCAACAGCCGTGGCTATATCTAAGTTGGGAATGTCTAAGGATTCTATACTGAATTTGGTAATGTAATCCCTTAATGATTCATTATGACCCTGGGTTATCCTATATAGATCACTAGTTAATCGTTCAAATTTTCTACTACAAGAAAACTGATTATTAAACAAGTTAACTAGGTTAGCAAATGAGGTAATAGAATAGGGAGGAAGACTTAGCAGCCATTTGAGAGCTGATCCAGTAAGAGTGGATCCGAATCCCTTGCACAAGCATGCTTCTTTTAACCTTTCTGGAATTGGATTGATCTCCATCCTCTCCCTGTATTGTGCTATGTGTTCCTCAGGATCTGTCGAACCATCATACAGCTTCATTGTTGGCACATGGAACCTCTTAGGTATCTCAGCATCACAGATTGGTGGTGCAAAATGAGATATCTTGTGGCTCCCATCTGCAATCTCTGGGATAGGTTTGACCACTCCTGGAACACTTGATATCATATCCTTTAACTTTTGCAATTCTCTGGCCATGGCATGATTGATACCTGGATCCTGCATAAGACCATGGTTAGTAGTATAAGAATTATTAAAAGTGTTACCTCCCATCGGATTCAGATTAGGAAGATTGGATGTTAATCCATATTGTTGAGGCTCTGGAATGATCGAGGGACCAGTAGAAGCATTGGTCTGCATTGGAATAAAATCTCCCTGATGGACATCTGAACTTCCTGTTTACAAACTCCTCAAGGATCCTGGCATCTGGAAGGATCCCTGAAACTGAGACGATCCTGGAACGAAGGAGGATCCTTGAACCTGGGATGATCCTGGAACAAAGGAGGATCCTTGAACCTGGGATGATCCTGGAACAAACGAGGATCCTTGAACATGGGATGATCCTGGAACAAAGGAGGATCCTTGAACCTGGGATGATCTTGGAACAAAGGAGGATCCTTGAATCTGCTGCAATCCTGAATATCCTCCTGAATTCATGAGGGATCCCATATGATGAGGATAGGATCCCGCTGGCTGGAAATATGAACCTGATGCCTGGGTCATTGTTGTTGTTCCGTAGTGCACTCCTTTCGGTCCACCCATATATTGAACGTCTGGAACCACTGATGGCTGAGAAGTAATCACCGGAGTATCAAAATTCAAGGATTTCGGCACTAGTGGGGAATGATCCTTTGCCGTTGTCTTTTGTTTCTTGAGATCTCCGATTTCTTTGAGAATCCTCTCATTGGTCTTATCCTGTTGCCGTATCTGATCCTTCATCTGCAAAATCAAAGTAAACATGTCACTAGTAGTGGGAGTGTAAGAAGCAGAAGAAGTTGGAGGTTTTGAGAAAATGGGAGTTGGTTTCTTCGCAGCATTCTCAGCATTCTTCTGGGATCCAGAAGGTGGTGGAGGCAAAGGAGGGACGCCTTGTGAAGAAGTGGATGATGGCATCAAATTTGAAGCATTCTTCGCTGAGGAAGCCATTTGCTTGGTTGTAGTGAACCAAAATGAGCACAGAAATGCGTATTTTTCTAAGGACAAAGCACCAATCGCCCCACGGTGGGCGCCAAACTGTTTTGGTCAAAAAAATCTGTTGAGGATATTGCAACCAAACTCTATGTTACGGGGTATGATGCTAACAATGTAGAACAATAACAAGGATCACTTCAATGTAAATTGCTGAAATGACACAAGGATTTATACGGGGAAAAAGCCCTTGATCAAGAGTTGATCTCCGGCACAAAAAACCCCGGGTGATGGAAACTACCGATCACCAAGCTCAAATAAATGAATAAACGTTTACAACTTCGGATAGTAACGAGCTAGGTACAAGGATCACTATCATGAAATGTATAAATGTGAGTGAAAACGAATGAATGTTCGTCGAGAGCTTCGAGTGTGCGGGTATATGAGTGTGTGTAGCTGTAAAAATGACTAAGTGTTTTTCTACTAGCTCGTTACCCCTTTAAAAATAGAAATTTAACTACCAAACTAACTATCCGACTTTTGTGCCAAGCCCCCACGTTCTCCATAACGTCCATTTTTGGCCAAGCACGTGCAGAATAGTTTGGGAATATTCTCCAAGAATGTCGCCAAGACTTGGTCAAGCTTGTTATACCTGCGAGGTAGTACAAAACATAAACAAACAATCGTCAGTACGAGGATCCTTAAAGTGATCCATGATCCTGATCCTGAAGCTCTTCTGAGGATCACCACCTGTCACAGAAGTAAGGATCACTAATTAGGATAATGAACAAGGATCACTAATTGTTAGAAAATCCTCCCCTAACAGTGACAACCCTGCACAATCATGATTATAAATAGGAGATAGAGATAGGATCAAATGCATTTAAAATTTCAGAGAGACTCCCTTTATAACTGCATTCCGAAGATAAACAGGTATTCTCTCTTCATCTTCTTCCTTCTCTTGCTCTGTTTTCCGTTTCTTTTCACCATTCTATCAAAGATGTTGCTCCGGAATTCCCCAGCTAAGGATCACCCGAAAAACAGCCCACCGAAAAGCCAGGGGATCATCGAAGATTCCATAAAAGAACGCTGCTGTTTCAATGATGCACAGATTGATAGGATCCGCCACTGCTTCCCGGCGAACACTGAGTTCAGACCTTTTGATCCCAATGCCCTGAGTGATCATATTTCCGACAAGTGGGTTGCTTTTCCTGTCACTCCGTTCACCATAGGCTATACATATCCTTTTCCAGCCTTCACCCAATCTTTCTTTTCCCTAACCGGCATCTCTTATATCCAAGCCATGCCGATGATTTGGAGGGTTTTGTATACCCTTGAAAGGATCATCGAGCAGGAAGGGATAGACCTAGGAATGTCAGAGCTGGGAGAGCTGTATGATCTTACTACCTTTGGTTCTCATCGTTATTTGTTTAAACGTAAGCCTGGTGAGGAACACCCGATCTTCAAAGCCACCAAGAACGATGCTAATTGGAAGCGGCGTTTCTTTTTCGTCAAGAGAGATTCTATTGAGGATGGAAAGGATCTACCCAAGAAATGGGCTACCCATGGTAGGGTGGAGGATCCTGAGAAGGATCACCAGAAACTTTCTTTTGATGTAAGGATCACTTATATTTTTGCTTTCTTGTTATGCAGCTATCACCGTCTCACACCTCAGATTGTCTCCTGCTGCTAAAGAGAGACTCATCGCTTTCAAGAAACTTGATCCTGAAGCAAGAACTTTCAAGACAACAACCCAAGATTCTCAGGAGGTATCCTCAGGCTCTATCACGATGTCAAGTAAGTATCTTTGTTTAAAATTTAAATAAATAGTGAAATATAAGTTAAGTGAAGATACTTATCTTGTTTTGGTTGTGTAGGTGCTGGAAAATCCACCAAGCCTGCTTCTTAATTCGACACGGCTGACCTTGATTCTGTTAGACCCAGGAAGAAAAGGTCCACTACTAGTCCTAGCATCTCCATTCCCAAGGCACCCACTAAAGGAAGGGGTGGCAAAAAGAGAAAGACCTCCGAGGCTGAGGATTTGCAGGGTCTGCCTCTGATCCGTCACCAATTCCTCGAGTACTTCAATGATGTAAGGATCACTGTATCTGCCTGTATATCCTGCTGGCATATCCTGCTGACATATCCTGCTGATTTGAGGATCACTTGGTCCTGACCTTATCTTTTATCTCTTTTGCAGAAATTCGCTGAGATTGAGGACTATGTGGGGAACGTCGAGGAGCAGGACAAGAAGATTGCTGACCTCCAACAGGTTGCAGTGCTTAAGGACCTCAAAATTGCTGATCTTCAGAAGGAACTCCAAGATGCCAAGACTAAGACGGCTAAACTCCTGATTGACCTTGACTATGAAAAGCATGATCTTATAGAAGGTGCAAAAGTCTCTGCTGCCATCACAATGTATCAGACAAAACTGAAGATGGCCCAGGAAGCTCAAGATCCTAACTTTGACAAAAGCAGCTGGGATGTTGAGGGCTAGAAAGCAAGGTTGGCTGATCTTGAAGATGATGAGGAGACTGAGGAAGTTTTGGCGATTGAGGCTGGAGGCAAGGGTGAAGGTGGTGAAGCAAGTGGAGCCAGAGGTGGTGATGCAGGGAAGGTAAAGGATGCATGATTGGGCGATGATGGAAACTTCTAGACATAGCCGGAGCCCAATTTTTTTTTAGTTTGATGGTTGTTTTGTTTGAACAATTTGATGGTTTGTACTGAACAATAGTTTTTAGGATTAAGGATCATGTATGATCCTTCGGACAATACGCAGGATTGCAAATGGTGGAGGGATCCTCTGTTTGGGGGATGAAGCCATTGTGATCCTGCCGCCTTTATATTCCTGCACTACTTTTGAACTTATTATCATGGACACCCTTTACCTACCCCAGCGGACGGGCCACGTTTTGCTGGTAGATGCTCGGGGTAGGTAATTTTGACAACCTTTTAAGGGTTAGTCTTTTGTTAATAAATAAAATCTTAACCTTTTGTCGCTTATCTTGTGTTGTTATCCTTTTGTTTCTTTAATTCTCCTTTGTTTTGATGCACATTTATTGAATAAACAATTTTGAATAAGTCAGATTGAAAATGTTTAGGACATGATCCACGATCAAATATCCTATAGTTAAAGAATCCCAAAAAGCAATATATTTTAAGGATCACAAGTCTAGTTGTCAAATTTTAAGGGTTATTCAAATAAATAATGAATAGAATTAAAAATAGTTAAGGATCATACCTGAGGATCCAAGTTAGGATCCTAACCATAATAAGGATAACTATAAGATAAACCTTAGAGAGAAGTAAGGACCAAGGATCCCTAGTTGCTTATCTTCAAGGACCTGAAATAGATCATAACTTGGGACTAAGCCAATATAAGATAAGAGTTAGCAACTGGGGACAAGCCCAAGGATAACTGGGGACAAGCCCAAGGATAACTGGGGACAAGCCCAAGGATCGTATGTAAACTGGAGTATGGCCCTAACTGGCGACTATCCAAACTTAGTGACACGAAAATGTCAAAACCTTAGCTAACGTGAAAACGTTAGAAACCTTAGGAACAGATGTATGGTACGTCTGCCATTATACGTAGGATCCTAGGTATAGCCAGTACAATGGAATTATCAGCCCCTAAAGTGAGTACTGGTCCCACTGCCTTGAACTATACCAGGATCATCATGCGCTACAGGCGGAACTGGGGTCAAGCCAAAATAACTGGGGTTAAACCCAAAGGACGGATTGCTTCTGCAGGTAACCAATACTTTGCTAAGGATTCCTGAACTTTCAAAACTTAAAATCACGTGAGAGATGGATAAAGGATACATGACCCTTATCCTTATATGAGAAAATAAAGAAATGAAATAGTTCAAGATTAGGATATTACCAAAGTAAGGATCACCGATACTTTAAGGATCCTTTAAGGATATCCCTAACGTAAGGATCATCTGTGCTATGAGGATCCTGCTCACATGAAATATTTCTTCAAGTGGACAGCATTCCAAGCTCTTGGTAGCAAATCACCTTCCATGGTTAGCAATCTATATGCCCCCTTTCCTGCTTCAGCTTCAATCAAATAAGGGCCTTCCCATTTTGGAGCCAATTTTCCATCAGCAGGATTGGTGGTATTCTGAAATGCTTTCCTTAATACCATATCTCCAACTTGAAACTTCCTGATCCTAACATTTTTGTTGTAAGCACCAGCCATTCTTTATTGATAACTGGCCATCCTTATCCTAGCCATATCCCTGATTTCTTCAATAGTATCCAGGTCTTGAGCCAAATCCTCATCATTTTCTTCAGGATCACGAGTACTTGTTCTAGCAGTTGGAACCACCATTTCTGTTGGGATCACTGATTCTGCCCCAAATACCAAAGAGAATGGCGTTTGACCAGTAGCATTCTTAGGGGTTGTCCTATCAGCCCAAAGCACATAAGGTAGTTCTTCTGCCCATTTCCCTTTCTTGGATCCAAGCTTCTTCTTCAAATTATTGATGATGATCTTGTTGGATGATTCTGCTTGACCATTAGCTTGTGGGTGGACTGGTGTTGATGTTATCATCTTAATCCCCCAACTATAACAAAAGTTAGTGGTTCTGCCACCAATAAATTGGGAACCATTATCACATATAATTTCAGAAGGAATTCCAAATCTAGTTATAATATTTCTTTTAATGAAGGATATAACTTCCTTTTCTCTGACTTGGGAAAAAGCTTCAGCCTCTATCCACTTGGAGAAGTAATCAGTCATAGCAAGCATGAATACTTTTCCACCAGGTGCCTTAGGGAGCTTACCAACTATATCCATACCCCATCTCATAAATGGCCAAGAGGAGGATATAGGATGCAATAATTCAGCTGGTTGATGAAGGATATTGCTGTGTCTCTGACAAGGATCACATCTCTTAGCATAATCCACAGCATCTCTTTTCATGGTTGGCCAGTAGTATCCTGTCCTCAAGATCCTTGAGAATAATGCCCTGCCCCCAGTGTGGTTTCCACAATCTCCTTCGTGGAAGTCTTTTAAAACTTCTTAGATTTCAGGACCTTCAATGCATCTCAAGTATGGTCCTGCAAGAGATCGTCTATACAACATATTATTTAAAATTGTGAATTGAGATACCTTAATTTTGAAAGCCCTAGGGTTTTCTCCTGTAGGAATCTCTCCATGTTGTAAGTATCTCATGATTGGTGAGATCCATGATCCTGACCTTGAATGGGATTGAGTATCCTCACTAGGGATAATTGCAGAATCATTTCCTATCTCCATAGCCACATGATCCTCGATAGCCGGGGTCAGGATATGGATAATAGGGATCTTGATATCCTCATGGATCTTCAAAGATGATCCTAAGTTAGTCAATGCATCAGCTTCTGTATTTTCTTCCCTTGGTACCTGTGTCAAACTCAAGATACCTGATCCCCATATGCTTTGCAATTTGCAAACCAGCAATTAAGGCTTCATATTCAGCCTCATTGTTAGTGGTTTGGAACTCACAAGCTATAGAGTGGGGTATTATGTCCCCCTGTGGCGATTTTAGTAGTATTCCAAGCCCTGTGCCTTTGACATTCGAGGATCCATCAGTATAGAGTATCCAAGGATCCTTGGTCTCCTCTAGCTACTGGACTTCTAACTCAGCTTCTTTTTGTAAATCACTACTGAAATCAGCCACAAAGTCAGCTAATGCTTGGGATTTGATGGTTGTCCTAGGCTCATATCTTATATCATATGCACTTAGCTTCACTGCCCACTTAGCCATCCTTCCTGACATCTCTGGTTTCCTGAGGACATTCTTAATTGGGAAATTAGTTTTAACAACAATAACATGAGTTTCAAAATAATGTCTCAACTTAGTGGATGCCATAATTAATGCAAGAATAAGCTTTTCAAGATGTGAATACCTGGATTCGGAATCAAGTAAACTTTTACTTACATAATAGACAGGATGTTGTGTACCTTCGTGATCCTTAACAAGGACCGCACTTACTGCTTTCGAGGATACTGCAAGATATAAGGATAGCACATCGCCTTTTTCTGGTTTCATCAAGGCCGGGGCTGAGGATAGGTAATCTTTGAGAGCTTTTAAGGCATTTTCATGCTTCTCCGTCCACTCAAATTTCTTGTTCTTCCTTAGGATATCATAGAATTCTTTGCACTTCTCTGAGGATTTGGATATAAATCTGTTCAAAGCTGCTATCCTGCCTGTTAGCCTTTGAACATCCTTAGCATTGGCCGGAGATTTGATGTTCACTATAGCTTTGATTTGTTCTGGGCTAGCTTCAATGCCTCTCTTTGTCACCATATATCCTAAGAATTTACCTGCTTTAACACCAAAGTGACATTTTGAAGGATTAAGTTTCATGTTATATTTGTCAAGGATATCGAATGCTTCCTCCAAGTCCCTTAGGTGATCCTCAGCTTTTATGGATTTTACCACCATATCATCTATGTAAACCTCCATAGTTTGTCCAATCTGATCCTTGAACATCATATTCACCAGCCTTTGATATGTTGCACCTGCATTTCTTAGTCCGAACGGCATAGCAATATAGCAGTATATACCAGTTGGAGTCATGAATGTTGTATCCTCTTGATCGGATGGTTCCATTTGGATTTGTTGAAATCCAGATGAAGCATCCATAAAAGTTAACAGTTCATGACCCGCAGTTGCATCCACCATGGAGTCAATGTGGGGTAATGGGAAAGGATCCTTGGGACATGCCTTATTTAAATCGGTAAAATCGACACATACCCTCCACTTTCCGTTTTTCTTTTGAACAACAACCACATTGGCCAACCATCTTGGATACTTGACCTCTCTAATCATACCTGCCCGGAGCAATTTCTCTACCTCTTCTTGGATAATGGCATTTCTTTCCGGTGTAAACTTTCTTCTCCTTTGATGGATTGGTTTGAAGGACTTATCAATGCTAAGTTTATGAGTGATTACATCTTTAGATATACCAGTCATGTCTTCGTGTTTCCATGCAAAGGTAGTCTTTTTCCTTTTGAGGAAGGATATAAGGTCTTCCTTCATATCGCCAAGGATCCCTGATCCGATATAGATTTTGGATTCAGGATCATCAGGATCCATGAGGACTTCTACCACATCCTGCTCTCTTGCCTCCAAGACATCCCTTGGAGGATACTTTGATTGCTATTGCTCCCTTGACTTCGAGGCTGGTTTCATCGATGAAGTATAGCAATTCTTAGCCTCCTGTTGATCACTATCAATCTTCACTATTCCCCAAGGACTAGGGAGCTTCACGCATTGATGGTAGGTAGATGGGACTGCCTTCATATCGTGTATCCAGGGCCTGCCAAGGATAACATTACAACAAGATAAACAGTCAATAACACAAAATTTTTTATATGAGTGTAGGCCTTCGATGTATATTGGGAGTTTAATGTCCCCCAGGGTATTCTTAGTTTCGCCACTAAATCCCACGAGCACGGAGGATCTTGGTATGATATCTGATTCAGGGATACCCATCTTCTTTAGAACGTCAATGTCACACCCCCAAAATCCACACGCGGAGTTCCACCGCTTGGAGGCGTGACTGACCAGGATCAAGCCACCAATCATATTGAACATATAAGTAAATAGTAAAAGTCATTCATCAATACGATAGGTGTTTTCAAAACCAAACATAAACAAGTGTGTAGCGGAAGCAATAATGTAAATCCCAACATAAGTATAAGTACAAAATGCCATAATGTTTAACAACACATTCACGATCCATGTCCACAACGACCGTGCCTCCCGTGCAAGCTCCAAAAGTACCTAAGGTCCTGCAAGGCATGTAACAGAGAGTCAACAACTAGTTGAGCGAGTTCACAGTTGGTTATTTAGTTATAATGTTCGTATCGTAAATCATATGCTTGTTTAGTAATCATGTATCGTATGTAATGGTATCGCGGCCCTCTGGGCATGTTTGCGAAGTTTAGTGGGGGTTTCCCATATGTTCTCTAGACTAGGTATATTTGTATCGCGGCCCTCCAGGCATGTTTGCGAAGATTAAAGTATAGTTCGCGGCCATTCCAGGCATGTTTGCGAAGATTGTTCTAGTATCGCGGCCGATCCCGGCATGTGTGCGAAGAGAAGTATATGTATCACTAGTCTAGTAGTATCTACCATTAACCTTCCTCTCCCGAGGCCTATGGTATGTAATTCCGATAACTCTTAAGCATAAATAATCAATCAACCCATTCCCAACCCCGGGAATCCCATGCCTTGGTAGAAGTGTGAACTCACCTTAGTTTGCTCGGTATGCTAAGTTAAGTGCTCACAATAAATCAGTCAAGTCCTATAGTGCACGTATACTCAATCAGTTCATGTTCGTAATATTTCACATGTAACTATCATCACTGTAATATCACAAAGTATGTTTGGCAGTTAATCATACATCACATAACAGTTAATCACATGTGCACAATTCTTGTTTCACATAACAGTCTTTCACAGTTTATTATAACATATTATCCAATAACATATTTAATGCAGCTACTGACTTAGCATAGTTAATAAGCCATAACATGGTTGGATCAGAACTAACAGAGTTAACATATGTAACTGAATTAACAACCTAATGTAGTTAAGAACAAACAGAGTTACATACAGACAAGTTTAATAACTAACAGTGTAAATTAAATAAATAGAGTTAACAACTTAACAAGGTTAACAAACAATAAAAGTTAACAACTTACTAGCTTAATAGAGTTGACAACTAACTGCATCAAAAACTAGCTGAATTAATAAACTAACAGATTTATTTCAACACAGAACACAGGAGCCGAAAACACTATATATATTCGAAATCCCCTTGGCCAAAATCCCTATGTAGCCGAAATCCCTCATGTGGCCGAAATCCCTCATGTGGCCGAAATCACTTAAGTGGGCCGAAAACATACCTGGGCCGAATTCACTATATGGGCCGAAATCACCTTTAGTGATTTCGTCCAGTTTATAATTGTGGGGGGTGTTTTCGTTGGCTTCAAGTGTCATCTTCATCATCATTTACAGAAACTTATAAAAACCCAGCAACTCTAATCAACTAACAGTTACATGAATAAATTTGCAGATCATTCAACCAAGCAAAACCAATATGCATAATCATCATCATTATTATACCAATCGCATATTTATATATAATAACCAGATATATACACATACACAGACATGTAACGATCTATCGAAAGTTATACACAATAAACCACGGTGCAAACTAACCGAGATGGAAAACTAATGGATTGACCGAAAACAAAGGCTCCTTAGGCTTGCAGTCGTCGTCACAGTTAGAGAGGTGTTCTAGGGTTTTCTAATCGTTGCCCCTTTGCGTACAGGATAAGGAACAATTATTTATTAGTCATGACTGGGCCCAAAGCCAATTTGCTGTTTTCGCCAGCCATCTATGGACGAAAACACCATGTGTGTTTTCATAAGAGGGTGTTGGGCCAAAGATCCTTAATAAACTATACAATCCCAATTAACACAAATTAGGCTATCATCATATACTCAAATATAATATGCACCCCAAATATAAAATATCATCGCAATACGATTTAACGTTTTTCAAATGTAAGCGTTGTGAAACAAACAAGTCGAGTAACAAACAACATAAAAAAAATTAACGTGCAATAAATGCGAAGATGGAAATCTTGGAAACTCGAGTTGTCACATTATCCCCAACTTGAAAGAAATTTCGTCCCGAAATTTAGCACATGGTTACTGAGGAAACTAGTTGTGTTGTGTTGTGTAGTTTACTGGTTTTCCTGGGGTGTTACATCATCCCCCCGTTGATTTGGAATTTCATCCCGAAATTTTGTAGTAGCTTCAGCCTCAGTAGTAGTTGCATTGTTTTCGAACAACTGGGGATATTTGAGTTCCATTTGGTCTTCGCGTTCCCAGGTATACTCTGGGCCATGACGGGAGTTCCAACGAACTTGAACAAGAGGTATTCTGGTGTTCTTGAGGACCTTAACATCCCGGTCCGTAATTTCAACTGGTTCTTTGACGAAATGCAACCGTTCGTCGATAGTGAGCTCCTTCAAAGGAACTATGAGGGTCTCATCTGATAGACACTTCTTCAGATTCGACACGTGAAAGACGTTGTGAACTGCACTGAGTTCAGCTGGTAAGTTCAGTCTGTAGGCCACTTTGCCTATTTTCTCAATGACTTCAAATGGTCCAACGTATCGTGGATTGAGTTTGCCCCTTTTGCCAAAACGAACAACACCCTTCCAGGGTGAAACTTTGAGTAGTGCTCGATCCCCAACCTGGAACTCGAGTAGTTTCCTGTCTTTATCGGCGTATGCTTTCTGACGGTCACGAGCTGCCGCCATGCGTTGTCGTATTTGAGCAATCTTTTCAGTAGTATCAACTACCATTTCTGGACCTGTGATCTGACTGTCACCCACCTCTGCCCAACAAAGAGGTGATCGGCATTTACGCCCGTACAATGCCTCAAATGGAGCGGCTTTAATGCTGGTGTGGTAGCTGTTATTGTACGAAAATTCCACAAGTGGCAGATGTTTTTCCCAGCCCTTGCCAAAGTCAATTACGCACGCCCGAAGCATGTCTTCTAGAGTTTGAATAGTGCGCTCAGATTGCCCATCTGTCTGAGGATGATAAGCGGTGCTCATGTCTAAACGAGAGCCAAAAGATTTGTGCATTGCTTGCCACAGTTCTGAAGTAAAACGTGCGTCACGATCAGAGATAATAGAGGTGGGCACCCCGTGCCTCGAGACAACTTCCTTAAGGTATACCTCTGCTATAGTGGAGAACTTATCCGTTTCCTTGATAGCCAAGAAGTGAGCAGACTTTGTGAGTCGATCCACGATCACCCAAATAGTATCATTTCCGCGCTGAGATCTAGGTAGGCCAGTAACAAAATCCATGGAAATTTGTTCCCATTTCCATTGTGGTATCTCAAGTTGCTGGAGTGGGCCTGATGGTTTCTAATATTCCGCTTTGACTCTTGCACAAGTCAAACACTTGCTAACGTAAGTTGCTATGTGGGCCTTCATGCTAGGCCACCAATATGTAGTTCTGAGGTCGTGGTACATCTTATCCGAACCAGGATGTACTGAGTAGCGGGACTTATGAGCTTCATCCATTACAAGCTCGCGTAAATTACCATAGAGTGGGACCCAGATGCGTCCTGTTACATAGTAGGCGCCGTCTGCCTTTTGTTCTAACCGTTGTCTTGAGCCGCGTAGGGCTTCAGCCCTGACGTTTTCTGGTTTCAATGCTTCTACCTGAGCATCTCGTATCTGTGAAGGAAGACTGGACTGAATAGTGAGTTGCAACGCTCGTACACGCCTAGGTGTAGTATCCTTTCGACTGAGGGCGTCGGCCACCACATTGGCTTTGCCCGGATGGTACTTTATAGCACATTCGTAATCGTTCAGTAGCTCGACCCATCTACGTTGTCGCATGTTCAATTCTTTCTGCTTGAAAATATACTCAAGACTCCTGTGATCGGTGTAGATGGTGCACTTGGTGCCATACAGGTAATGTCGCCATATCTTGAGAGCAAAAACAACAGCTCCCAGCTCTAAATCGTGCGTAGTGTAATTCCGTTCGTGAATCTTAAGTTGGCGTGAAGCATAATCAATAACTTTATCCCGTTGCATCAACACACATCCAAGACCTTGGATAGATGCGTCGCAGTAGACTACAAAATTGTCCGTGCCTTCAGGCAATGAGAGGATAGGTGCGCTACAAAGTCTATCCTTTAAGTGCTGAAATGCTGTTTCCTGTGTATTACTCCAACGGTAAGCAACACCTTTCTGTGTCAGTAATGTAAGCGGCTGTGCAATTTTTGAGAAGTCTTTGATGAACCGTCTATAATAACCCGCCAAACCCAAGAATTGGCGTATTTCGGTTGGTGTGCGAGGTGCAGGCCAGTTCTTGATCGAATCTACCTTGGATGGATCGACATGAATCCCATCCGTGTTTACCACGTGGCCTAGAAAGTGGACTTCACGAAGCCAGAAGTCGCATTTTGAAAACTTAGCGTACAGCTGTTCCGTTCGAAGGAGTTCCAAAATAAGTCGTAAGTGCTGCTCGTGTTCCTCCCGACTCTTCGAGTAGATCAGGATGTCGTCGATGAAAACAATAACAAACTTGTCAAGATAAGGTTTGCACACCCTGTTCATAAGATCCATGAAGACCGCAGGCGCGTTCGTTAGCCCGAATGGCATGACCAAAAACTCGTAATGGCCGTAGCGAGTTCTGAATGCTGTTTTGGAGACGTCCTCATCCCGGACTCTCAGTTGATGGTAACCTGACCTCAGGTCAATCTTTGAGTAATAGCTCGACCCTTGCAACTGGTCGAATAAGTCGTCGATGTGTGGAAGAGGATAGCGATTCTTCACGGTCACCTTGTTTAGTTCGCGGTAATCTATGCACATACGAAAGGTACCGTCTTTCTTCTTTACAAATAATACTGGAGCTCCCCAGGGTGAAGAGCTAGGACGTATGAAACCCTTTTCCAAGAGTTCTTGCAATTGCTTAGACAGTTCTTCCAGTTCAGTTGGAGCTAAGCGGTAAGGCGCTCGAGCTATGGGTGTTGCTCCTGGAGCTAGCTCGATCTGAAATTCGACCTGACGATGGGGCGGTAACCCAGGTAACTCTTCAGGAAACACTTGAGGAAAATCGCGTACTACAGGAATATCCTCAATCTTTTTCTCTTCCTTCGATGTATCAGTAACGAGTGCTAAAACAGCTGTGTGGCCCTTTCACAAACACTTCTGAGCCTTCAAGAAGGAGATGATGCCACTCACGACACCACTCTTGTCGCCTTGAACTTCGAGAGGTTCTTTGCCAGTACGGGGAATACGAATGATCTTCTCCTTGCATAGGATCTCTGCTTGTTGTTGAGATAACCAATCCATACCAATGACGATGTCAAAACTACTCAGAGTTATGGGAATGAGATCGATAGAGAAAGTCTGACCAGCGAGGATAAGATTACAACCCTGAACTATGTGTGTGGCCTCTAGACTTTTTCCATTAGCTAACTCTACGACATGTTTGGTGTTCAAAAGTGTTGGTGCGCGTTTAAGCATTTGACTAACTTTCAGAGACATATAACTGGCATCCGCACCCGAATCAAATAATACAGTAACATAAAAATCGTCGAGAAGAAACTTACCCATAACCACATGAGGATCGTTCCTTGCGTCACCCTGACCAATCACAAATGCACGACCCTTAGCACCATTGTTGTTGTTGTTTCCCCCATTGTTGTTCCCATTGCCCTGATTATTGTTGTTGTTGTTCAGATTCTGATTTAACTGGGGGCAGTTTCGCTTGAAGTGACCTTCAGCCCCACACTGAAAGCATGCTTTATTTCCTTGTTGTTGTTGCTGTGGCTGGTTTCGTGGAGCTGGTGGCTGTTGTTGCTGGTTCTGATTCGCAGGCCTTGAGCTCCTGCAATCTTTAGCTTCATGACCTACCCTTAGACATCTCTGACAGCGGCCTTTATGACACTGACCACTGTGGTGTTTGTTGCACCTGTTACACAGTGGGTGAATTCCCCGATATCCACTCTGTCCCTGACCACCAGACGATTGCTGACTCGGACTCTGATAATCACTAGTCTTGCGCTGCTGCTGTGCTTGAGACTGTACGGTAGCTGAACCCCTACTGGAATCCCCTTCCCATTTCCGCTTGTTGTCACTGGGATTAGCAGGAGTAGCTGGAGTGGTAGCGGTAGTAGTAGCGCTGATACGCTTAGGCAGCCTGTTCTGTTCCACTGCCTGATCGGTGAGGCGATGAGCTAACTTGACGATCTGTTGAATGGTGCCAAGATTCGCTGAGGTTACATGACTTTGAATCTCCGGCACCAGACCATTGAGATACAGTTCGATACGCTTAATGGGAGGGTCTACCATAGTAGAACACAGAATAGCCAACTCATTCGATCTTCTGGTGTACGCTTCAATCTCTGACCCCATCATTTTCAAATGGTAGAACTCTACCTCCAGCTTATGAATGTCATCACGGCTACAATATTCCTCCTTGATCAATTCCTTAAAATCATTCCAGGGTGTGGCGTTAGCAACAGCCAACCCTAACATCTGAACTTGCGCATTCCACCAAGTCAGCGCAATGCCTTCTAGAGTACCAGGGGCGTACTTCACCCTGCGAGCCTCAGGGCATTCACACATTTCAAATACGGACTCGAGCTTTTCAAACCAATGGAGGAGTCCAACCGCTCCTTCCGTGCCACTAAAGGTAGTAGGACGACAGTCCATGAAAGTTTTGAAGGTGCAAACAGGTGGCTGAGCGTGCTGACCTGTTGTGTATAAGAACCAGGACAAGATTAAGCACAAGAGTTGTTTTAGGAGTGTAGGATCTAAAGATCCTAGTGTGAGTTACAACGGCAGGGTATACCTCCTTCTTGTGCGGCTGCAAGTGCCGCAGCAACTCGTTCGTTAATAAGAGCCGTCAACTGGGCTTGTGTCATGTTAATGCGTCCAGCCATGATCTTCACAGCAAATGTAACATAGGTGAGAGAGGTTCGCGAGTAGTGCGATGACAGAAGAGAGTAAGCACACAAGTGTTCTCATGCAATAGTGTTACGTTTATCTAAGCATACCCTGAGCAAAGTTCTATGCAATTCTAGCAAGTAGGCAATAAGACATGTACCATATTACCTAGAGTGATGACTCTTGCACGTGGGGCGAGGCGTCGTTGTGGATCGTTGAGCACTGTTCTGGTTATAGTCTGGTTTTAACAAAAAGTTTTCCCTTATTAAAACCTAGTTCACTATAACCAATGGCTCTGATACCAATCTGTCACACCCCCAAAATCCACACGCGGAGTTCCACCGCTTGGAGGCGTGACTGACCAGGATCAAGCCACCAATCATATTGAACATATAAGTAAATAGTAAAAGTCATTCATCAATACGATAGGTGTTTTCAAAACCAAACATAAACAAGTGTGTAGCGGAAGCAATAATGTAAATCCCAACATAAGTATAAGTACAAAATGCCATAATGTTTAACAACACATTCACGATCCATGTCCACAACGACCGTGCCTCCCGTGCAAGCTCCAAAAGTACCTAAGGTCCTGCAAGGCATGTAACAGAGAGTCAACAACTAGTTGAGCGAGTTCACAGTTGGTTATTTAGTTATAATGTTCGTATCGTAAATTGTATGCTTGTTTAGTAATCATGTATCGTATGTAATGGTATCGCGGCCCTCTGGGCATGTTTGCGAAGTTTAGTGGGGGTTTCCCATATGTTCTCTAGACTAGGTATATTTGTATCGCGGCCCTCCAGGCATGTTTGCGAAGATTAAAGTATAGTTCGCGGCCATTCCAGGCATGTTTGAGAAGATTGTTCTAGTATCGCGGCCGATACCGGCATGTGTGCGAAGAGAAGTATATGTATCACTTGTCTAGTAGTATCTACCATTAACCTTCCTCTCCCGAGGCCTATGGTATGTAATTCCGATAACTCTTAAGCATAAATAATCAATCAACCCATTCCCAACCCCGGGAATCCCATGCCTTGGTAGAAGTGTGAACTCACCTTAGTTTGCTCGGTATGCTAAGTTAAGTGCTCACAATAAATCAGTCAAGTCCTATAGTGCACGTATACTCAATCAGTTCATGTTCGTAATATTTCACATGTAACTATCATCACTGTAATATCACAAAGTGTGTTTGGCAGTTAATCATACATCACATAACAGTTAATCACATGTGCATAATTCTTGTTTCACATAACAGTCTTTCACAGTTTATTATAACATATTATCCAATAACATATTTAATGCAGCTACTGACTTAGCATAGTTAATAAGCCATAACATGGTTGGATCAGAACTAACAGAGTTAACATATGTAACTGAATTAACAACCTAATGTAGTTAAGAACAAACAGAGTTACATACAGACAAGTTTAATAACTAACAGTGTAAATTAAATAAATAGAGTTAACAACTTAACAAGGTTAACAAACAATAAAAGTTAACAACTTACTAGCTTAACAGAGTTGACAACTAACTGCATCAAAAACTAACTGAATTAATAAACTAACAGATTTATTTCAACACAGAACACAGGAGCCGAAAACACTATATATATTCGAAATCCCCTTGGCCGAAATCCCTATATAGCCGAAATCCCTCATGTGGCCGAAATCCCTCATGTGGCCGAAATCACTTAAGTGGGCCGAAAACATACCTGGGCTGAATTCACTATATGGGCCGAAATCACCTTTAGTGATTTCGTCCAGTTTATAATTGTGGGGGGTGTTTTCGTTGGCTTCAAGTGTCATCTTCATCATCATTTACAGAAACTTATAAAAACCCAGCAACTCTAATCAACTAACAGTTACATGAATAAATTTGCAGATCATTCAACCAAGCAAAACCAATATGCATAATCATCATCATTATTATACCAATCGCATATTTATATATAATAACCAGATATATACACATACACAGACATGTAACGATCTATCGAAAGTTATACACAATAAACCACGGTGCAAACTAACCGAGATGGAAAACTAATGGATTGACCGAAAACAAAGGCTCCTTAGGCTTGCAGTCGTCGTCACAGTTAGAGAGGTGTTCTAGGGTTTTCTAATCGTTGCCCCTTTGCGTACAGGATAAGGAACAATTATTTATTAGTCATGACTGGGCCCAAAGCCCATTTGCTGTTTTCGCTAGCCATCTGTGGACGAAAACACCATGTGTGTTTTCATCAGGGAGGGTGTTTTCATAAGAGGGTGTTGGGCCAAAGATCCTTAATAAACTATACAATCCCAATTAACACAAATTAGGCTATCATCATATACTCAAATATAATATGCACCCCAAATATAAAATATCATCACAATACGATTTAACGTTTTTCAAATGTAAGCGTTGTGAAACAAACAAGTCGAGTAACAAACAACATAAAAAAAATTAACGTGCAATAAATGCGAAGATGGAAATCTTGGAAACTCGAGTTGTCACAGTCAAGCTGGATAATGTTCACTGAACTTCCTCCGTCTATAAGGATCCTGCGGACAAAATGGTTAGAAATGAAAAGAGTAATAACTAAACCATCGTGATGAGGATCCTGGATATCAACACGATCATCCTCATCAAAGGTTATGACTTTTCCTTCGGAGACACTTGATGTTCGAACGGGTCTTTCTCCATTATCCATTTTAGTTTCCTTTGCCTGCCTTTTAGCTGCTGAGAAGGATGTGCCACAAATGTCTGATCCTCCAGAAATAAAGTTTATTACTTGTGCATCTGCTGGAGGGGCTGGAGCCTTCTCAGGGATCCTTTCAGGATCCTGAGTCCTTGACTTTTTTCTTCCCAACAATTCTTTTAGATGCCCCTTGCTCAACAAGTATCCAATTTCCTTTCTCAGTGCAATGCATTCTTCTGTGAGATGCCTAAAATCTTCATGGTATGCACACCACTTTGATTTATCCTTAGTTGCAGCTGGCCTATCATTTTTTCTGGGCCATCTAGCTTTATCACCTAGATTCTGCATCGCAAGGATTAGTTCATTGTTATCAACAGAGAAACAATATTCAGAAATTGGAGGATAATCCTCATCATCCTCTTCTTGATCAACAGCATGCACGTTCTGGTTATCAGATCTGTTGTAGGATCTGAACTTGTTGTTCCTGAATGAGGATCCTTGCTTATCTTGCTTTGAGGATCCTGCTAACCTCTCCTGGATCCTCTTGTCATCCTCTACCCGAATGAACCTAAGTGCCCGGGTTCTTACCTCATCTAAGTTCCTGCATGGTGTCATAACAAGATCATCATAGAACGACGAATCCCTAAGCAATCCCATTTTAAAGGCCTCAACAGCCGTGGCTATATCCAAGTTGGGAATGTCTAAGGATTCTTTACTGAATTTGGTAATGTAATCCCTTAATGATTCATTATGACCCTGGGTTATCCTATATAGATCACTAGTTAATCGTTCAAATTTCCTACTGCATGAGAATTGGCTATTAAACAAATTAACTAGATTAGCAAATGAAGTAATAGAGTAAGGAGGAAGACTTAGCAGCCATTTGAGAGCTGATCCAGTAAGAGTGGATCCGAATCCTTTGCACAGGCATGCTTCCTTTAACCTTTCTGGGATTGGATTGATCTCCATCCTCTCCCTGTATTGTGCTATGTGTTCTTCAGGATCCGTCGAACCATCATACAGCTTCATAGTTGGAACATGGAACCTCTTGGGTATCTCAGCATCACAGATCGGTGGTGCAAAACGAGATATCCTGTGGCTCCCATCTGCAATCTCTGGGATAGGTTTGACCACTCCTGGAACACTTGATATCATATCCTTCAACTTTTTCAATTCTCTGGCCATGGCATGATTGATACCTGGATCCTACATAAGGCCATGGTTAGTAGCATAGGAATTATTAAAAGTGTTACCTCCCATTGGATTCAAATTAGGAAGAATGGATGTTAATCCATATTGTTGGGGCTCTGGAATGATTGAAGGACCAGTAGAAGCATTGGTCTGCATTGGAATAAAATCTCTCTGATGGACATCTGAACTTCCTGTTTGCAAACTCCTCAAGGATCCTGGCATCTGGAAGGATCCCTGAAACTGAGATGATCCTGGAACAAGGGAGGATCCTTGAACTTGGGATGACCCTGGAACAAAAGAGGATCCTTGAACCTGGGATGATCCTGGAACAAAGGAAGATCCTTGAACCTGGAATGATCCTGGAACAAAGGAGGATCCTTGAACCTGGGATGATCCTGGAACAACGGAGGATCCTTGAACCTGGGATGATCCTGGAACAAGGGAAAATCCTTGAATCTGCTGCGCTCCTGAGTAACCTCCTGAATTCATGAAGGATCCTATATACTGAGGATAGGATCCTGCTGGCTGAAAACAGGAACCCGATGCCTGAGTCGCTGTTGTTGTTCCGTAGTGCACTCCTTTTGGTCCACCCACATATTGAACATCTGGAACCACTGATGGCTGAGAAGTAATCACCGGAGTATCAAAATTCAAAGATTTGGGCACTAGTGGGGAATGATCCTCTGCCGTTTTCTTTTGTTTCTTGAGATCTCCGATTTCTTTGAGAATTCTTTCATTGGTCTTATCCTGTTGCTGTATATGATCCTTCATCTGCAAAATCAAAGTAAACATGTCACTAGTAGTGGGAGTGTAAGAAGCAGAAGAAGTTGGAGTTTTGGAGAAAATTGGAGTTGGTTTCTTCTCGGCATTTTTCTGAGGTCCAGAAGGTGGTGGAGGCAAAGGTGGAATGCCCTGAGATGAATTGACCGCAGACATTGCAGTAGAGGTATTCTTCAATGATGAAGCCATGTATTTGTATGCAATGAACCGGAACGACCACCAACAGAAAAACTTCTTAGGAATGAAGCACCAATTGCCCCACGGTGGGCGCCAAACTGTTTTGGTCAAAAAATCTAATGAGGATAATGCAACCAAACTCTTAGTTACGGGGTATGATGCTTTAAATGTAGAACAATGATAAGGATCACTTCAGGGTAAATTGCACAAACGACACAAGGATTTATACGGGGAAAAAGCCCTTGATCAAGAGTTGATCTCCGGCACAAAAAACCCCGGGTGATGGAAACTACCGATCATCAAGCTCAAATAAATCAATAAATGTTTACAACTTCGGATAGTAACGAGCTAGGTACAAGGATCACTATTGTGAGATGTGTAAAAGTGAGTGAAAACTAATAAGTTTTCGTCGAGAGCTTCAAGAATGCGATTGTATGAGAGTGTGTGTAGCTGAAAATGGCTAAGTGTTCTAATTCTAGCTCGTCACCCCTTTAAAAATAGAAGTTAGCTACAATAACAAACTATCCGACTTTTGTGCCAAGCTCCCACGTTCTCCACAACGTCCATTTCCAGTCAAACGTGTGCGAAATACCCGTGGAATATTCCATAGTAACGTTGCCAAGACCAAGTCAAGCTTGTTACTCCTGCGAAGTAATACAAAACACAAACAAACAATCGTCAGTATGAGGATCCTTAAAGTGATCCATGATCCTGATCCTGAAGCTCTTCTGAGGATCACTATCTGTCACAGAAGTAAGGATCATTAATTAGGATAACGAATAAGGATCACTAATTGTTAGAAAATCCTCCCCTAACAATGGTAGAGAAGAAGATGAACAGAGAAAGAAAACGTAAAGGGAGAAGAGGAAGAGAGATACCTGCTTGATCTTCGAATGTGGATTTAAAGGGAGTCTCTCTTGAATTTAAATGCAAATTGATCCCTATCCATAACTTTGATTTATAATGATGATCTTGCAGGGTAGTCACTTCAGTGACGTCAGGATGGTAACGGCTAGTCCGACTACAACGGCTAGTTATCCGTTGATTCGTTGCGGATAAGAACGAAAAATATAACTCGTTATTTACATTTTTACTCCTTATATTTTGGGGGCAATTGTTAGGGGAGGATTTTCCAATGATCAGTGATCCTCAGTAACTATTGGGTTTAGTGATCCTCACTTCTGTTTGAATTAGTGATCCTCAGAAGTATTGCAGGATCAGGATCATGGATCATCATAAGGATCCTTATACTAACGATTGTCTTCTTTGAATATGATGTTGTTTTGCAGGAGTACGAGCTTGGACTTGGTCTTGGCGATATTCCTGGAGTATATTCCATATTTATTCTGCACGTACATGGCTGAAATGGACGTTATGGAGGTCGTGGAGGACTTGCATGAAATGCGGAATGTTTGTTAGCTTAGATTTTTCCCATTTTTAAAAGTGATAGTGAGCTAAATAGAAAACACTTGGCTATTTTTAGCTTAACACACACACTCGCAACTGCTCTCACCAGCTCTTGACAATTTAGTTGGCGATTACACACTTTTTTGCACATTACACTATAGTGATCCTTGTGATTAGCTCGCTATTATCCGAAGTTGTAATACATTTCTTGTTTAATCTGAGTTGGTGATCAGTAGTTTCCATCAGCCGAGGTTTTTTATGCCGCAGATCATTCATTGATCAAGGGCTTTTTCCTCGTATAAATCTTTGTGTTACTTATTCATTTCATTTCTGAGTGATCCTTAGTGTTGTTCATTGATTCAAGCATCATACCTCACAACAGAAAGTTTGGTTGCATTATCATTGCTTGATTTTTGACCAAAACTCTTTCCATCAGCAGGATTGGTGGTATTCTGAAAAGCTTTCCTTAACACCATATCACCAACTTGGAATTTCCTGATCCTGACATTTTTGTTGTAAGCTCCAGCCATCCTTTGTTGATAACTGGCCATCCTTATCCTTGCCAAATCCCTGATTTCTTCTATAGTATCTAAGTCTTGAACCAAGTTTTCAGCATTTTCTTCAGGATCACGAATGCTTGTTCTTGCAGTTGGAACCACCATCTCTGTAGGGATCACTGATTCTGCTCCAAATACCAAAGAGAATGGAGTTTGGCCAGTAGCATTCTTGGTTGTTGTCCTATCAGCCCAAAGCACATAAGGTAGTTCTTCTGCCCATTTTCCTTTCTTGGATCCAAGCTTTTTATTCAAATTGTTGATGATGATCTTGTTGGATGATTCTGCCTGACCATTAGCTTGTGGGTGGACTGGTGTTGATGTTATCATCTTAATCCCCCAGTCGTCACAAAAGTTAGTAGTTCTACTCCCAGTAAACTGGGATCCATTATCACAAACAATTTCAGAAGGAATACCAAATCTAGTAATAATGTTTCTTTTAATAAAGGATATAACTTCCTTTTCTCTGACTTGAGCAAAGGCTTCAGCCTCTATCCACTTGGAGAAGTAATCAGTCATAGCAAGCATGAATACTTTTCCACCAGGTGCCTTAGGGAGCTTACCAACTATATCCACTCCCCATCTCATAAATGGCCAAGAAGAGGATATAGGATGCAAAGGTTCTGCTGGTTGGTGAAGGATATTACTATGTCTCTGACAAGGATCACACTTCTTGGCATACTCCACAGCATCCTTCTTCATAGTAGGCCAATAGTATCCTGTCCTCAGGATCCTTGAGAATAATGCCCTGCCCCCAGTGTGGTTTCCACAATCTCCTTCATGGAAATCCTTTAGGACTTCTTGGATTTCAGGATCCTCAATGCATCTTAGATATGGTCCTGTAAGAGATCGTTTATACAACATATTATTCAATATTGTAAATTGAGATACCTTAATTTTGAAAGCCCTAGGGTTTTCTCCTGTAGGAATCTCTCCATGTTGTATGTATCTCATGATTGGGAGGATCCATGATCCTGAATGAGATTGAGTATCATCACTAGGGATGATTACAGAATCCTCTCCTATTTCCATAGCTATATGATCCTCGATAGCAGGGGTTAGGATGTGGATAATAGGGATTTTGATATCCTCTGGGATCTTCAAGGATGATCCTAGATTGGCTAATGCATCAGCCTTTGCATTCTCTTCCCTTGGTACCTGTGTCAAACTAAAGGAAACAAAAGAGAGTGCCAATTCTTTGACTATCTCTAAATATTTGATTAGCTTTTCACCTTTAACAGCATAGGATCCATTAAAGTGATTAGTGATTATAAATGAATCTACATGTACCTCAAGATACCTGATCCTCATATGCTTAGCAATTTGCAAACTAGCTATCAAGGCTTCATATTCAGCCTCATTGTTAGTAGTTTGAAACTCACAAGCTATGGAGTGGGGTATTATGTCCCCCTGTGGAGATTTTAGTAGTATTCCAAGCCTTGTTCCTTTAACATTAGAAGCACCATCAGTGAAGAGTATCCAAGGATCCTTAGTTTCTTCAAGTTGTTGGACTTCTGACTCAGCTTCCTTTTGCAAGTCGCTACTGAAATCTGCCACAAAGTCAGCTAAGGCTTGGGATTTAATGGCAGTTCTAGGCTCATATCTTATATCATAAGCACTAAGCTTCACTGCCCACTTAGCCATCCTTCCTGACATTTCAGGTTCCTGAGAACATTCTTAATTGGAAAATTAGTCTTAACAATAATGGCATGAGTCTCAAAATAATGTCTTAATTTAGTTGATGCCATAATTAATGCAAGGATAAGTTTCTCTAAGTGTGAATACCTGGATTCAGCATCAAGTAAACTCTTACTTACATAATAAATAGGATGTTGTGTACCTTGGTGATCCTTAACAAGGACCGCACTTACTGCTTTTGAGGATACTGCTAGGTATAAGTGTTTTGGTCAAAAAAAATATGTTGAGGATATTGCAACCAAACTCTATGTTACGGGGTATGATGCTAACAATGTAGAACAATAACAAGGATCACTTCAATGTAAATTGCTAAAATGACACAAGGATTTATACGGGGAAAAAGCCCTTGATCAAGAGTTGATCTCCGGCACAAAAAACCCCGGGTGATGGAAACTACCGATCACCAAGCTCAAATAAATGAATAAACGTTTACAACTTCGGATAGTAACGAGCTAGTTACAAGGATCACTATCATGAAATGTATAAATGTGAGTGAAAACGAATGAATGTTCGTCGAGAGATTCGAGTGTGCGGGTATATGAGTGTGTGTAGCTGTAAAAATGACTAAGTGTTTTTCTACTAGCTCGTTACCCCTTTAAAAATAGAAATTTAACTACCAAACTAACTGTTTTGGTCAAAAATCAGACGAGGATAATACAACCAAACTCTTTGTTACGGGGAATGATGCTTAAAATGTGTAACAGCGATAAGGATCACTTCAATGTAAATTGCACAAACAACACAAGGATTTATACGGGGAAAAAGCCCATGATCAAGAGTTGATCTCCGGCACAAAAAACCCCGGGTGATGGAAACTACCGATCACCAAGCTCAAATAAATGAATAAATGTTTACAACTTTGGATAGTAACGAGCTAGGTACAAGGATCACTATTGTGAAATGTGTAAATGTGAGTGAAAACGAATGTATGTTCGTCGAGAGCTTCAAGTGTGCGAGTATATGAGTGTGTGTAGCTCAAAAATGACTAAGTGTTTTCTACTAGCTCGTTACCCCCTTTTTAAAATAGAAATAACTACCTAAACTAACTATCCGACTTTCGTGCCAAGCTCCCACGTTCTCCACAACGTTCATATTTTGGCCAAGCACGTGCGGGATAGTTTGGGAATATTCTCCAGGAATGTCACCAGGACTTGGTCCGACTTGTTACTTCTGCAAAACAAAACGAAACACAAGTGAACAATTGTTAGTATGAGGATCCTTAAGATGATCCATAATCCTGATCCTGAAGCTTTTCTGAGGATCACTATCTGTCACAGAAGCAAGGATCACTAAAGAGGATAATAATTAAGGATCACGGGTCAGTTAGAAATCCACCCCTAACAATTGCCCCCAAAATATAAGGAGTTAAATTGTAAATATGTGAGTTATATTTTCTTGATCTCATCCGTAACTAACTAACGGATATATAGCCGTTAATATAGAACTAGCCGTTGCGATCATGACGTCACAGAAGTGACAATCCTGCAGAATCATAATTATAAATAGAGATATAGATAGGATCATTATGCATTCAAATTCGAAAGAAACTCCCTTTAAATTCTCAGTCGACGATCAACCAGGTATCTCTTTCTTCTCTTTCTACCTTTCTTACTCTGTTTTTCTTTCTTTAACACCATCGCTTTGAGAATGATGCTCCGAAGCTCACCGGGCAAGGATCACAAGAAGGATAGCCCTTTGAAGAGTCAAAAAATCATCAAGGACTCAGCGAATGAAAGGTGTTGTTTTAACGATGCACAAGTAGATAAAATCCGTCACTGTTTTCCGGCGAGTGCCTTCTTCAAACCCTTTGATCCCACTGTTCTTAGCGACTATGTTTCAGAAACATGGGTTGCCTTTCCAGCTACACCATTTACTATAGGGTACACCTATCCTTTCCCAGAATTCACACAATCCTTCTTTTCCCTGACCGGCATATCTTACATTCAAGCCATGCCGATGATTTGGAGGGTTTTATATACCCTGGAGAGGATCATCGAGCAGGAAGGCGTTGATTTAGGAATGTCAGAATTGGCGGAACTGTATGATCTTACTACCTTCGGTTCCCACCGTTATTTGTTCAAGCGAAAACCCGGTGCAGATCATCCTCTTCTCAAAGTTACCAAGAACGACAAAGATTGGAAACGTCACTTTTTCTTTGTCAGAAGGAATTCCATTCTAAACGGAGAGCATTTACCAAAAACATGGTCCACCCATGGTAGGCCGGAGGATCCTGAGAAGGATCACCAGGTAGTCTGGTTTTTATAAGGATTACTGACCCCTTTTGTCTTGTGTCATGCAGCTATCTCTGTTTCGCATCTCATCACAACATCCGCAACCAGGGAAAGGCTTGCTGCTTTCTGGAACCTTGACCCTGAAACTAGAACTTTTAAGACAATAACCCAAGACTCTCAGGAGGTATCCTCAGGCTCTGTCACCATGTCAAGTAAGTATCCTTGTTTAAAATTTAAATAAATAGTGAAATATGAATTAAGAAAAGATACTTATCTTGTTTTGGTTGTGTAGGTGCTGGAAAATCTGCCAAAGCTGCTTCAAGGTTCAGTGTCACCAATCTCACCACTGTCAAATCCTCCAAAAGAAAAGTTCCTGCCAGCCCGACTGCCTCAATCCCTAAGGCACCCCTCAAAGGAAAGGGAATCAAGAGGAGAAAGGCCTCCGATGCTGAGGATTTGCAGGGTCTGCCTCTAATCCGTCATCAATTCCTTGAGTACTTTAATGAGGTGAGGATCACTGTCTTTGCTCATATATTCTGTTGACATATCCTGCTGATATATCCTGCTGATATATCCTGCTGATCTG
The DNA here is from genome assembly GCA_030545235.1 of Helianthus tuberosus. Taxonomy (NCBI): domain Eukaryota; kingdom Viridiplantae; phylum Streptophyta; class Magnoliopsida; order Asterales; family Asteraceae; genus Helianthus; species Helianthus tuberosus. The sequence continues at coordinate 201,678,533 of CM060351.1, read as the reverse complement.
AGGATCACTTAATTCTGACCTTATCCTTTATCCTCTTTACAGAAATTCGCTGAGATCGAGGATTATGTCGGCCACGTTGAGGATCAGGATAAGAAGATTGCCGACCTCCAGCAGGTTTCCGTGCTCAAGGATCTTGCACTTGCTGATCTTCGGAAGGAACTCCAGGATACCAAACAGGAGATGGCCAAGGTGCTGGTTAATTTTGACTATGAAAGGGAGGAGATCACAGATGATGCTAAAGTTTCTGCCGCCATAGCAATGTACAAAACCAAGCTGCAAATGGCCTTGGAAGCTCAGGATCCTGCCTTCGATAAAAGCGGCTGGGAAATTGAAGAATGGAAAGCGAGGCTGGCTGAATTGGGTGATGAAGAGGAGGCTGAAGAGATCCTGACAATTGAGGCTGGAAGCAAGGATGAAGCTGGTGAAGCAAGTGGAGCCGGAGGTGGTGATGCGGCAAAGGTTTAGGCTGCTTGATTGGGCAATGATGGACATTTCTAGACGTAGCCGGAGCCCAATTTTTTAAATTTGGTATTAGCTTTTTGTGGTTGTGGTGTTGAACAATTTAATGGTTTGTACTTTGAACAATAGGTTTTAGGATTAAGGATCTTGTATGATCCTTAGGACAATAGGCAGGATTGCATATGGTGGAGGGATCCTCTATTTGGGGGATGAAGCCATTGTGATCCTGCCGCCTTTATATTCCTGCACTACTCTTGAACTTATTATTATGGACACCCTTTACCTACCCCAGCGGACGGGCCACGTTTTGCTGGTAGAAACTCGGGTAGGTAATTTTGACAACCTTTTAAGGGTTAGTCTTTTGTTTATAAATAAAAACTTAACCTTTTGTCGCTTATCTTGTGTTGTTATACTTTTCAATATCTTACTTTCCAACTGTTGTAATGTTCATTTTGTTTATACTTATCAAGCCTTGAAAAATTAGAAAAGATATCCAGAAAGTTTAGGATATGATCAAGGATCACATATCCCATAACCAATAAGTTCTAAAAAGTGATATGGTTTAAGAATCACAAGTTCAGTTGTCAAGTATAAGGGTTACTCAAATAAATAATGAATAGAATTAAAAATAGTTAAGGATCATACCTGAGGATCCAAGTTAGGATCCTAACCTTAATAAGGATAACTATAAGATAAACCTTAGAATAAAGTAAGGATCAAGGATCCCTAGTTGCCTATCTTCAAGAACCTGAAATAGAGCATAACTTGGAACTAAGCCAATATAAGAAAAGAGTTAGCAACTGGGGACAAGCCCAAGGATAACTGGGGACAAGCCCAAGGATCGTATGTAAACTGGAGTATGGCCCTAACTGGCGACTATCCAAACTTAGTGGCATGAAAATGCCAAAACCTTAGCTAACGTGAAAACGTTAGAAACCTTAGCTAACGTGAAAACGTTAGAAACCTTAGGAACGGATGTATGGTACATCTACCATTATACGTAGGATCCTAAGCATAGCCAGTACAATGGAATTATCAGCCCCTAAAACGAGTACTGGTCCCAATGCCTTGAACTATACCAGGATCATCGTGCGCTACAGGCGGAACTGGGGTCAAGCCCGAATAACTGGGGTTAAACCCAAAGGACGGATTGCTTCTGTGGATAACCAACGTTATGCTAAGGATACCTGAACTTTCAAAACTTGAACTCACGTGAGAGATGGATAAAGGATACATGATCCTTATCCCTATATGAGAAAATAATGAAATGAAATAGTTCAAGTTTAGGATATTACCTAAGTAAGGATCACTGATACTTTGAGGATCCTTTAAGGATATCCCTATCGTGAGGATCATTTATGCCAAGAGGATCCTGGTTACATGAAATATTTCTTTAAGTGGACAGCATTCCAAGCTCTTGGTAGCAAATCACCTTCCATGGTTAGCAATCTATATGCCCCCTTTCCTGCTTCAGCTTCAATCAAATAAGGGCCTTCCCCTTTTGGAGCCAATTTTCCATCAGCAGGATTGGTGGTATTTTGGAATGCTTTTCTTAATACCATATCTCCAACTTGAAATCTCCTGATCCTGACATTTTTGTTGTAAGCACCAGCCATTCTTTGTTGATAACTGGCCATCCTTATCCTAGCCATATCCCTGATTTCTTCAATAGTATCCAGGTCTTGAGCCAGGTTCTCATCATTCTTCTCAGGATCACGGGTACTTGTTCTTGCAGTTGGAACCACCATTTCTGTTAGGATCACTGATTCTGCCCCAAACACCAAAGAGAATGGTGTTTGACCAGTAGCATTCTTGGGGGTTGTCCTATCAGCCCAAAGCACATAGGGTAGTTCTTCTGCCCATTTCCCTTTCTTGGATCCCAGCTTCTTCTTCAAATTGTTGATGATGATCTTGTTGGATGATTCTGCCTGACCATTAGCTTGTGGGTGGACTGGTGTTGATGTTATCATCTTAATCCCCCAGCTGTCACAAAAGTTAGTGGTTCTGCCCCCAATAAATTGGGAACCATTATCACATATAATTTCAGAAGGAATTCCAAATCTAGTGATAATATTTCTTTTAATAAAGGATATAACTTCCTTTTCTCTGACTTGGGCAAAAGCTTCAGCTTCTATCCACTTGGAGAAGTAATCAGTCATAGCTAGCATGAATACTTTTCCACCAGGTGCCTTAGGGAGCTTTCCAACTATATCCATACCCCATCTCATAAATGGCCAAGAGGAGGATATAGGATGCAATAATTCAGCTGGTTGATGAAGGATATTGCTGTGTCTCTGACAAGGATCACATCTCTTAGCATACTCCACAGCATCTCTCTTCATGGTTGGCCAGTAGTATCCTGTCCTCAGGATCCTTGAGAATAATGCCCTGCCCCCAGTGTGGTTTCCACAATCTCCTTCATGGAAGTCTTTTAAAACTTCTTGGATTTCAGGATCCTCAATGCATCTCAAGTATGGTCCTGCAAGAGATCGTCTATACAACATATTATTTAAAATTGTGAATTGAGATACCTTAATTTTGAAAGCCCTAGGGTTTTCTCCTGTAGGAATCTCTCCATGTTGTAAGTATCTCATAATTGGTGAGATCCATGATCCTGATCCTGAATGGGATTGCGTATCCTCACTAGGGATAATTGCAGAATCCTTCCCTATCTCCATAGCCACATGATCCTTGATAGCCGGGGTCAGGATATGGATAATAGGAATCTTGATATCCTCCGGGATCTTCAAGGATGATCCTAAATTGGCCAATGCATCAGCTTCTGTATTTTCTTCCCTTGGTACCTGTGACAAACTAAAGGAAACAAAAGAGAGTGCCAAATTCTTGACTATCTCCAAATATTTGGTTAGCTTTTCACCTTTAACAACATAGGACCCATTAAAGTGGTTTGTAATTAACAAAGAATCTACGTGTACCTCAAGATACCTGATCCCCATATACTTAGCAATTTGCAAACCAGCAATTAAGGCTTCATATTCAGCCTCATTGTTAGTGGTTTGGAACTCACAAGCTATAGAGTGGGGTATTATGTCCCCCTGTGGCGATTTTAGTAGTATTCCCAGCCCTGTGCCTTTGACATTTGAGGATCCATCAGTATAAAGTATCCAAGGATCCTTGGTCTCTTCTAGTTGTTGGACTTCCAACTCAGCTTCTTCTTGTAAATCACTACTGAAATCAGCCACAAAGTTAGCTAATGCTTGGGATTTGATGGCTGTCCTAGGCTCATATCTTATATCATATGCACTTAGTTTTACTGCCCACTTAGCCATCCTTCCTGACATCTCTGGTTTCCTGAGGACATTCTTAATTGGAAAATTAGTTTTAACAATGATAACATGAGTTTCAAAATAATGTCTTAACTTAGTGGATGCCATAATTAATGCAAGAATAAGCTTTTCAAGGTGTGAATACCTGGATTCGGCATCAAGTAAACTTTTACTTACATAATAGACAGGATGTTGTGTACCTTGATGATCCTTAACAAGGACCGCACTTACTGCTTTTGAGGATACTGCAAGATACAAGGATAGCACATCGCCTTTTTCTGGTTTCATCAAAGCTGGGGCTGAGGATAGGTAATCTTTGAGGGCTTTTAAAGCATTTTCATGCTTCTCAGTCCACTCAAATTTCTTGTTCTTCCTTAGGATATCATAGAATTCTTTACACTTCTCGGAGGATTTGGATATAAATCTGTTCAAGGCTGCTATCCTGCCTGTTAGCCTTTGAACATCCTTAGCATTGACCGGAGATTTGATGTTCACTATTGCTTTGATTTGTTCCGGGCTAGCTTCAATGCCTCTCTTTGTCACCATATACCCTAAGAATTTACCTGCTTTAACACCAAAGTGACATTTTGAAGGATTAAGTTTCATGTTATATTTGTCAAGGATATCGAATGCTTCCTCCAAGTCTCTTAGGTGATCCTCAACTTTTAAGGATTTTACCACCATATCATCTATATAAACCTCCATAGTTTGTCCAATCTGATCCTTGAACATCATATTCACCAGCCTTTGGTATGTTGCACCTGCATTTCTTAATCCGAACGGCATAGCAATATAGCAGTATATACCAGTTGGAGTCATGAAGGTTGTATCCTCTTGGTCGGATGGTTCCATTTGGATTTGTTGAAATCCCGATGAAGCATCCATAAAAGTTAACAGTTCATGACCCGCGGTTGCATCCACCATGGATTCAATGTGGGGTAAAGGGAAAGGATCCTTGGGACATGCCTTATTTAAATCGGTAAAATCGACACATACCCTCCACTTTCCGTTTTTCTTTTGAACAACAACCACATTGGCCAACCATCTTGGATACTTGACCTCTCTAATCATACCTGCCCGGAGCAATTTTTCTACCTCTTCCTGGATAATGGCATTCCTTTCCGGTGCAAACTTCCTTCTCCTTTGATGGATTGGTTTGAAGGATCTGTCGATGCCGAGTTTGTGAGTGATAACATCTTTGGATATACCAGTCATATCTTCGTGTTTCCATGCAAAGGTAGTCTTTCTCCTTTTGAGGAAGGATACGAGGTCTTCTTTCATTTCGCCAAGGATCCCTGATCCGATATAGATTTTGGATTCAGGATCATCAGGATCCATGAGGATTTCTACCACATCCTGTTCACTCGCCTCCAAGACATCCCTTGGAGGATACTTTGATTGCTATTGCTCCCTGGATTTCGAAGCTGGTTTCATCGATGAAGTATAGCAATTCTTAGCCTCCTGTTGATCACTATCAATCTTCACTATTCTCCAAGGACTCGGGAGCTTCACACATTGATGGTAAGTGGATGGGACTGCTTTCATATCGTGTATCCAGGGCCTGCCAAGGATAACATTACAACAAGATAAACAGTCAATAACACAAAATTTTTGATAAGAGTGTAGGCCTTCAATGTATATTGGGAGTTTAATGTCCCCCAGGGTATTCTTAGTTTCACCACTAAATCCCACGAGTACAGAGGATCTTGGTATGATCTCTGATTCAAGAATACCCATCTTCTTTAGGACATCAAGCTGGATAATGTTCACTGAACTTCCTCCGTCTATAAGGATCTTGCGGACAAAATGGTTAGATATGAAAAGAGTAATAACTAAACCATCGTGATGAGGATCCTGGATATCAACACGATCCTCTTCATCAAAGGTTATGACTTTCCCTTCCGAGACACTCGATGTTCGAACAGGTCTTTCTCCGTTATCCATTTTAGTTTCCTTTGCATGCCTTTTAGCTGCTGAGAAGGATGTGCCGCAAATGTCTGATCCTCCAGAAATGAAGTTTATCACTTGTGCATCCGCTGGAGGGGCTGGAGCCTTCTCAGGGATCCTTTCAGGATCCTGAGTCTTTGACTTCTTTCTTCCCAACAATTCTTTTAGATGCCCCTTGCTCAACAAGTATCCAATTTCCTTTCTTAGTGCAATGCATTCTTCTGTGAGGTGCCCAAAATCTTCATGGTATGCACACCACTTTGATTTATCCTTAGTTGCAGCTGGCCTATCATTCTTTCTGGGCCATCTAGCTTTATCACCTAAACTCTGCATCGCAAGGATTAGTTCATTGTTATCAACACTAAAACAATATTCAGAAATTGGAGGATAATCTTCATCATCCTCTTCTTGATCGATAGAATGCACGTTCTGGTTATCAGATCTGTTGTAGGATCTAAACTTGTTGTTCCTGAATGAGGATCCTTGCTTATCCTGCTTTGAGGATCCTGCTAACCTCTCCTGGATCCTCTTGTCATCTTCTAGTCGAATGAACCTAAGTGCTCGGGTTCTTACCTCATCTAAGTTCCTGTACGGTGTCATAACAAGATCATCATAGAAAGACGAATCCCTAAGCAATCCCATTTTAAAGGCCTCAACAGCCGTGGCTATATCTAAGTTGGGAATGTCTAAGGATTCTTTACTGAATTTGGTAATGTAATCCCTTAATGATTCATTATGACCCTGGGTTATCCTATATAAATCACTAGTTAATCGTTCAAATTTCCTACTACAAGAAAACTGATTATTAAACAAGTTAACTAGGTTAGCAAATGAGGTAATAGAATAGGGAGGAAGACTTAGCAGCCATTTGAGGGCTGATCCAGTAAGAGTGGATCCGAATCCTTTGCACAGGCATGCTTCCTTTAACCTTTCTGGGATTGGATTGATCTCCATCCTCTCCCTGTATTGTGCTATGTGTTCTTCAGGATCCGTTGAGCCATCATACAGTTTCATTGTAGGCACATGGAACCTCTTGGGTATCTCAGCATCACAGATTGGTGGTGCAAAACGAGATATCTTATGGCTCCCATCTGCAATCTCTGGGATAGGTTTGACTACTCCCGGGACACTTGATATCATATCCTTTAGCTTTTGCAATTCTCTGGCCATGGCATGATTGATACCTGGATCCTGCATAAGACCATGGTTAGTAGTATAAGAATTGTTAAAAGTGTTACCTCCCATTGGATTCAAGTTAGGAAGAATGGATGTTAATCCATATTGTTGGGGCTCTGGAATGATCGAGGGACCAGTAGAAGCATTGGTCTGCATTGGAATAAAATCTCCCTGATGGACATCTGAACTTCCTGTTTGCAAACTCCTCAAGGATCCTGGCATCTGGAAGCATCCCTGAAACTGGGACGATCCTGGAACAAAGGAGGATCCTTGAATCTGGGATGATCCTGGAACGAAGGAGGATCCTTGAACCTGGGATGATCCTGGAACGAAGGAGGATCCTTGAACCTGGGATGATCCTGGAACGAAGGAGGATCCTTGAACCTGGGATGATCCTGGAACGAAGGAGGATCCTTGAAACTGCTGCATTCCTGAATATCCTCCTGAACTCGTGAGGGATCCCATATGCTGAGGATAGGATCCCGCTGGCTGGAAATATGAACCTGATGCCTGGGTCATTGTTGTTGTTCCGTAGTGCACTCCTTTTGGTCCACCCACATATTGAATGTCTTGAACCACTGATGGCTAAGAAGTAATCACCGGAGTATCAAAATTCAAAGATCTGGGCATCAGTGGGGAGCGATCCTCTGCCGTTTTCTTCTGTTTCTTAATTTCGTCAATCTCCCGGAGGATCCTTTCGTTGGTCTTATCCTGCTCTTGTGCATGATTCCTCATCTGCAAAATCAAGGCATAGAGATCATTAGTAGTAGGATTAGTTGAAACAGAAGAAGTAGGTGGTTTTGAGAAAATGGGAGTTGGTTTCTTCGCGGCATTCTCAGTATTCTTCTGGGATCCAGAAGGTGGTGGAGGCAAAGGAGGGACGCCTTGTGAAGAAGTGAATAAGGGCATCAAGTTTGAGGCGTTCTTCACTGATGAAGCCATTTGCTTGGTTGTAGTGAACCGAAATAAGCACAGAAACGCGTATTTTCTAAGGACGAAGCACCAATTGCCCCACGGTGGGCGCCAAACTGTTTTGGTCAAAAATCAGACGAGGATAATACAACCAAACTCTTTGTTACGGGGAATGATGCTTAAAATGTGTAACAGCGATGAGGATCACTTCAATGTAAATTGCACAAACAACACAAGGATTTATACGGGGAAAAAGCCCTTGATCAAGAGTTGATCTCCGGCACAAAAAACCCCGGGTGATGGAAACTACCGATCACCAAGCTCAAATAAATGAATAAATGTTTACAACTTCGGATAGTAACGAGCTAGGTACAAGGATCACTATTGTGAAATGTGTAAATGTGAGTGAAAACGAATGTATGTTCGTCGAGAGCTTCAAGTGTGCGAGTATATGAGTGTGTGTAGCTCAAAAATGACTAAGTGTTTTCTACTAGCTCGTTACCCCCTTTTTAAAATAGAAATAACTACCTAAACTAACTATTCGACTTTCGTGCCAAGCTCCCACGTTCTCCACAACGTTCATATTTTGGCCAAGCACGTGCGGGATAGTTTGGGAATATTCTCCAGGAATGTCGCCAGGACTTGGTCCGACTTGTTACTTCTGCAAAACAATACGAAACACAAGTGAACAATTGTTAGTATGAGGATCCTTAAGATGATCCATAATCCTGATCCTGAAGCTTTTCTGAGGATCACTATCTGTCACAGAAGCAAGGATCACTAAAGAGGATAATAATTAAGGATCACGGGTCAGTTAGAAATCCACCCCTAACACTAACTATCCGACTTTTGTGCCAAGCCCCCACGTTCTCCATAACGTCCATTTTTGGCCAAGCACGTGCAGAATAGTTTGGGAATATTCTCCAAGAATGTCGCCAAGACTTGGTCAAGCTTGTTATACCTGCGAGGTAGTACAAAACATAAACAAACAATCGTCAGTACGAGGATCCTTAAAGTGATCCATGATCCTGATCCTGAAGCTCTTCTGAGGATCACCACCTGTCACAGAAGTAAGGATCACTAATTAGGATAACGAACAAGGATCACTAATTGTTAGAAAATCCTCCCCTAACAATTGCCCCCAAAATATAAGGAGTAATTTGTAAAATAAGCGAGTTATATTTTCTTGATCTTATCCGCAACTAACCAACGGATATATAGCCGTTAATATAGAACTAGCCGTTGCGATCATGACATCACGGAAGTGACAATCCTGCAGAATCATAATTATAAATAGAGATATAGATAGGATCAATATGCATTCAAATTCGAAAGAAACTCCCTTTATATTCTCAGTCGAAGATCAATCAGGTATCTCTTTCTTCTCTTTTTCCTTTTCTTACTCTGTTTTTCTTTCTTTACCACCATCGCTCTAAGAATGATGCTCCGAAGCTCACCGGGCAAGGATCACAAGAAGGATAGCCCTTTGAAGAGTCAAAAAATCATCAAAGACTCAGCGAATGAGAGGTGTTGTTTTAACGATGCACAAGTAGATAAAATCCGTCACTGTTTTCCGGCGAGTGCCTTCTTCAAACCCTTTGATCCCACTGTTCTTAGCGACTATGTTTCTGAAACATGGGTTGCCTTTCCAGCTACTCCATTCACTATAGGGTACACCTATCCTTTCCCAAAATTCACACAATCCTTCTTTTCCCTGACCGGCATATCTTACATCCAAGCCATGCCGATGATTTGGAGGGTTTTATATACCCTAGAGAGGATCATCGAGCAGGAATGCGTTGATTTAGGAATGTCGGAATTGGCAGAACTGTATGATCTTACTACCTTTGGTTCCCATCGTTATTTGTTCAAGCGAAAACCCGGTGCAGAACATCCCCTTCTCAAAGTCACTAAGAACGACAAAGATTGGAAACGTCGCTTCTTCTTTGTCAGGAGGAATTCCATTCTAAACGGAGAGGATCTACCAAAGACATGGTCCACCAATGGTAGGCCGGAGGATCATGAGAAGGATCACCAGGTAGTCTTGTTCATGTGATAGGATCACTAACCCCTTTTGTCTTGTGTCATGCAGCTATCTCTGTTTCGCATCTCATCACAACATCCGCAACCAGGGAAAGGCTTGCTGCTTTCTGGAAACTCGATCCTGAAACTAGAACTTTCAAGACTACAACCCAAGACTCTCAGGAGGTATCCTCAGGCTCTGTCACAATGTCAAGTAAGTATCCTTGTTTAAATAAATAGTAAAATGTAAATTAAGAAAAGATACTTATCTTGATTTGGTTGTGTAGGTGCTGGAAAATCTGCCAAAGCTGCTTCAAGGTTCAGTGTCACCGATCTCACCACTGTCAAATCCTCCAAAAGAAAGGTTCATGCCAGCCCGACAGCCTCAATCCCCAAGGCACCCCTCAAAGGAAAGGGAATCAAGAGGAGAAAGGCCTCCGAGGCTGAGGATTTGCAGGGTCTGCCTCTAATCCGCCACCAATTCCTCGAATACTTCAATGAGGTAAGGATCATTGTCTCTGCTCATATATCCTGTCGACATATCCTGCTGATATATCCTGCTGATTTGAGGATCACTTAACTCTGACCTTATCCTTTATCCTCTTTGCAGAAATTCTCTAAGATCGAGGATTATGTTGGCCACGTTGAGGATCAGGATAAGAAGATTGCCGACCTCCAGCAGGTTGCCGTGCACAAGGATCTTGCACTTGCTGATCTTCGGAAGGAACTCCAGGATACCAAACAGGAGATGGCTAAGGTGCTGGTTAATTTTGACTATGAAAGGCAGGAGATCACAGATGATGCCAAAGTCTCTGCCGCCATAGCAATGTACAAAACCAAGCTGCAAATGGCCTTGGAAGCTCAGGATCCTGCCTTCGACAAAAGCAGCTGGGAAATTGAAGAATGGAAAGCAAGGCTGGCTGAATTGGGTGATGAAGAGGAGGCTGAAGAGATCCTGACAATTGAGGCTGGAAGCAAGGATGAAGCTGGTGAAGCAAGTGGAGCCGGAGGTGGTGATGCAGCAAAAGTTTAGGCTGCTTGATTGGGCAATGATGGACATTTCTAGACGTAGCCGGAGCCCAATTTTTTAAATCTGGTGGTAGTTTTTTGTGGTTGTGATGTTTAAAACAATTTAATGGTTTGTACTTGAACAGTAGGTTTTAGGATTAAGGATCATGTATGATCCTTAGGACAATAGGCAGGATTGCAATCGGTGGAGGGATCCTCTGTTTGGGGGATGAAGCCATTGTGATCCTGCCGCCTTTATATTCCTGCACTACCTTTGAACTTATTATCATGGACACCCTTTACCTACCCCAGCGGACGGGCCACGTTTTGCTGGTAGATGCTCGGGTAGGTAATTTTGACAACCTTTTAAGGGTTAGTCTTTTGTTAATAAATAAAAACTTAACCTTTTGTCGCTTATCTTGTGTTGTTATCCTTTTTAATATCTTACTTTCCAACTGTTGTAATGTTCATTCCGTTTATACTTATCAAGCCTTAAAAAGATATCAAAAAGTTTAGGATATGATCAAGGATCACATATCCCATAACCGATAAGTTCTAAAAAGTAATATGGTTTAAGAATCATAAGTTCAGTTGTCAAGTATAAGGGTTATTCAAATAAATAATGAATAGGATTAAAAATAGTTAAGGATCATACCTGAGGGTCCAAGTTAGGATCCTAACCATAAATAAGGATAACTATAAGATAAACCTTAGAAAGAAGTAAGGATCAAGGATCCCTAGTTGCTTATCATCAAGGACCTGAAATAGATCATAACTTGGGACTAAGCCAACATAAGAAAAGAGTTAGCAACTGGGGACAAGCCCAAGGATAACTGGGGACAAGCCCAAGGATAACTGGGGACAAGCCCAAGGATAACTGGGGACAAGCCCAAGGATCGTATGTAAACTGGAGTATGGCCCTGACTGGCGACTATCCAAACTTAGTGACATGAATATGCCAGAACCTTAGCTAACGTGAAAACGTTAGAAACTTTAGCTAACGTGAAAACGTTAGAACCTTATGAACGGATGTATGGTACGTCTACCATTATACGTAGGATCCTAGGTATAGCCAGTACAATGGAATTATCAGCCCCTAAAACGAGTACTGGTCCCAATGCGTTGAACTATACCAGGATCATCGTGCGCTACAGGCGGAACTGGGGTCAAGCCCAAATAACTGGGGTTAAACCCAAGGAACGGATTGCTTCAGTAGATAACCAATGTTATGCTAAGGATACCTGAACTTTCAAAACTTAAACTCACGTGAGAGATGGATAAAGGATACATGATCCTTATCCTTATATGAGAAAATAAAGAAATGAAATAGTTCAAGTTTAGGATATTACCTAAGTAAGGATCACTGATACTTTGAGGATCCTTTAAGGATATCCCTATCGTGAGGATCATCTATGCCACTAGGATCCTGCTCACATGAAATATTTCTTCAAGTGGACAGCATTCCAAGCTCTTGGTAGCAAATCACCTTCCATGGTTAGCAATCTATATGCCCCCTTTCCTGCTTCAGCTTCAATCAAATAAGGGCCTTTCCATTTTGGAGCCAATTTTCCATCAGCAGGATTGGTGGTATTTTGGAATGCTTTCTTTAATACCATATCTCCAACTTGAAACCTCCTGATCCTGACATTTTTGTTGTAAGCACCGGCCATTCTTTGCTGATAACTGGCCATCCTTATCCTAGCCATATCCCTGATTTCTTCAATAGTATCCAGGTCTTGAGCCAAGTTCTCATCTTTCTCATAAGGATCACGGGTACTTGTTCTTGCAGTTGGAACCACCATTTCTGCTGGGATCACTGATTCTGCCCCAAATACCAAAGAGAATGGCGTTTGACCAGTAGCATTCTTGGGGGTAGTCCTATCAGCCCAAAGCACATAGGGTAGTTCTTCTGCCCATTTCCCTTTCTTGGATCCAAGCTTCTTCTTCAAATTGTTGATAATGATCTTGTTGGATGATTCTGCCTGACCATTAGCTTGTGGGTGGACTGGTGTTGATGTTATCATCTTAATCCCCCAGCTGTCACAAAAGTTAGTGGTTCTGCCCCCAATAAATTGGGAACCATTATCACATATAATCTCAGAAGGAATTCCAAATCTAGTTATAATATTTCTTTTAATGAAGGATATAACTTCCTTTTCTCTGACTTGGGCAAAAGCTTCAGCCTCTATCCACTTGGAGAAGTAATCAGTCATAGCAAGCATGAATACTTTTCCACCAGGTGCCTTAGGGAGCTTACCAACTATATCCATCCCCCATCTCATAAATGGCCAAGAGGAGGATATAGGATGCAATAATTCAGCTGGTTGATGAAGGATATTGCTGTGTCTCTGACAAGGATCACATCTTTTAGCATACTCCATAGCATATCTCTTCATGGTTGGCCAGTAGTATCCTGTCCTCAGGATCCTTGAGAATAATGCCCTGACCCCAGTGTGGTTTCCACAATCTCCTTCATGGAAGTCTTTTAAAACTTCTTGGATTTCAGGATCCTCAATGCATCTCAAGTATGGTCCTGCAAGAGATCGTCTATACAACATATTATTTAAAATTGTGAACTGAGATACCTTAGATTTGAAAGCCCTAGGGTTTTCTCCTGTAGGAATCTCTCCATGTTGTAAGTATCTCATGATTGGTGAGATCCATGACCCTGATCCTGAATGGGATTGAGTATCCTTACTAGGGATCATTGCAGAATCATTTCCTATCTCCATAGCCACATGATCCTCAACAGCCGGGGTCAGGATATGGATAATAGGGATCTTGATATCCTCCGGGATCTTCAAGGATGATCCTAAATTAGCCAATGCATCAGCTTCTGTATTTTCTTCCCTTGGTACCTGCGTTAAACTCAAGGAAACAAAAGAGAGTGCCAAACTTTTGACTATCTCTAAATATTTGGTTAGCTTTTCACCTTTAACAGCATAGGATCCATTAAAGTGGTTTGTAATTAACAATGAATCTACATGTACCTCAAGATACCTGATCCCCATATGCTTTGCAATTTGCAAACCAGCAATTAAGGCTTCATATTCAGCCTCATTGTTAGTGGTTTGGAACTCACAAGCTATAGAGTGGGGTATTATGTCCCCCTGTGGCGATTTTAGTAGTATTCCAAGCCCTGTGCCTTTGACATTCGAGGATCCATCAGTATAGAGTATCCAAGGATCCTTGGTCTCCTCTAGCTGCTGGACTTCTAACTCAGCTTCTTCTTGTAAATCACTACTGAAATCAGCCACAAAGTCAGCTAATGCTTGGGATTTGATGGCTGTCCTAGGCTCATATCTTATATCATATGCACTTAGCTTCACTGCCCACTTAGCCATCCTTCCTGACATCTCTGGTTTCCTGAGAACATTCTTAATTGGAAAATTAGTTTTAACAATGATAACATGAGTTTCAAAATAATGTCTTAACTTAGTAGATGCCATAATTAATGCAAGAATAAGCTTTTCAAGGTGTGAATACCTGGATTCGGCATCAAGTAAACTTTTACTTACATAATAGACAGGATGTTGTGTACCTTCATGATCCTTAACAAGGACCGCACTTACTGCTTTTGAGGATACTGCAAGATACAAGGATAGTACATCGCCTTTTTCTGGCTTCGTCAAGGCCGGGGCTGAGGATAGGTAATCTTTGAGGGCTCTTAATTCTCAGTCCACTCAAATTTCTTGTTCTTCCTTAGGATATCATAGAATTCTTTGCACTTCTCTGAGGATTTGGATATAAATCTGTTCAAAGCTGCAATCCTGCATGTTAGCCTTTGAACATCCTTAGCATTGGCCGGGGATTTGATGTTCACTATTGCTTTGATCTGTTCCGGGCTAGCTTCAATGCCTCTCTTTGTCACCATATATCCTAAAAATTTACCTCCAAGTCTCTTAGGTGATCCTCAGCTTTTAAGGATTTTACCTGTCACACCCCGACCACGTAGAACATACAAAACGTGGCGGAAACGTCGGGGAGTGTTGTAACAGAATTAATTGTTTCAAATCCATGGCAATTGAAATTTCGTTTTATAGATTAAAAGTGTTACAATGTCTTAACAAACAAAGAAATACAACATAATTAACTAGTCTTGCATCTTTTATTGTCACTAAAGCCCAAGTCTGCCTATGGGTATCTTGATCATCTTATGCAACAGCTCCTGAAAAACACATGTGAAAATAGGTACGACAGCATAAAAATGCCTGTGAGATACATAGGTTTTGTGAAAATAGGTTCCATGACTTATGTTTGAGAAAATGTTTAGTCATGAACCTTTTAATTTGCTTTGTTTTGTAAATCATTTGAAAAACGATAAGATCAGATGATATGTATAAATAAGAGAATAATGTATGGTTAAATGAATAACCATTGTAAAATGAGTTTGTATAAGATAAGTTGTTTGTAAATCAATGTCTTGTGAAAAGTATGTTATTTGTATAAAATGTTATATGTCTCAAACTGAAATGATTCAAATAACGCTACAATATGTAATACCATACAAACACTTATATATAGGAAGTACCAGCGGCGTATCCACCATGCTTGTATCATATTACACACGCATCGTTACTTAATCACTTAATCAAACCAAAACACCAAAGTAATGTTTAACAGTTATAGAAATGTTTATGTATGGTCAAAGACGGTTCACACGGTTCATAGATACAAATGGTTCACAGATACAAACGGTTCACAGATACAAACGGTTCACAGATACAAACGGTTCACAGATACAAACGGTTCACAAATACAAACGGTTCACAGATACAAATGGTTCACAGATATCAACGGATCACATAGTCAAATGTTTACAACGGTTCAATATGTAGTATAATGTGTTCATATGCTGGATAAGCATATGCAACAGAAAAGCAATGTAAAACAATGTACTAAGTATGCACAAAATAGACATACGTAGTATGAAATGTAATGTAGAACGATGTACTAAGTAATGCACACAATGGGCACACCTAGCATAAAATGTAATGAAATCATGTACTATAATGTACTAACGAACATAGCAGGTATATGATGTGGAAACAGGAAAGCATGAAAGTAACAAGTAGGCACATGTGTTCCACCCCAAAACAGTTTGGAAAACAGTAAAAGAGGGGTCTATGTACTCACTTGAGATTGCTCAGTAGTCCTTGAGTAACAACTAAACAATGCTAGAGATCGCGGATATCAAACGGCACCTAGTATAGGTAACTATGTTAATAAACCGGACCTAGATCGGAAGATTGGGTAGCATTAGGGTTTGTAAACCAAACGAGTGTAGAGACTCGTGTCATTTGGTTTAACAAAGCCTACATACTAAATGAAACTTAACCTGAGTGATTTCGACCCATTACGACCCGTTTAGGTAGCTTATGCTACTTTAACGCGTCGTTCGCGTGAAACGCGTTCGGACCGCCTAACTAGCCCTATGACAAGTGTTATATGCCTAAACATATTACATAATCAGTTATGTGACAAAGGTTTAGGTTACATATGCTTAATTACCAATTATACATGAAAAGGGTATTCTGGTAATTTACCTAAGGCATATAAACTACCTATCATAGAACTACTTAAACGATGTGACCATAGGGTATAACCTCGGAAGGTTATTCCCTACCTAGTATGGTCACCTAATGTGTTTGGTCGGATCCTAATGATCGACCAAACTGGGTCGGCTTCGAGGTATAAGCGATTCATTAGATCGCTTACCCTACGACCCTAGACAACGTGGTAATCAGTGGGCATAGTCCCAAGGGACTATGACCAACGTGATTACACTCACGTTGCGAAGTTCAAAAGAACTTCGCATTGACCATTACTGGTCAACGCTGAAAGTCAAACAAAGTTTGACTTTCGGACTCGAAAAGCAATAAAATAAGGAAAAGAACGAAAGAATACTTACGAAGGGTCCCCGAATGCTAATCCCGATCCAAGAACTCAGGTATGAAACAATGGTTTCAACTTAGAGCTCTCAAAATCAGAATTCTTGTAAGAAATGAGGTTGGGGTGATGGGTATTTATAGGAATACCCGAACCGTTAGGATCGTTTATCGAAAATCATGCCTTAATCTCACCCGTACACTTGTCGGAAGGTTATGGTGACTAAATTGCCACTCACCATAGGGTATCAACATGTGGCAAGGGTTTTAGGAGTGGATAACAGCTGTAAACAGTTGTCGATACATCGAATCTAGTCCCGAAAATGCGAAAAATGAGTTTTCTGCATGTTTCTGCCCAGAATAGGCAGTCGCGTAGCGCGACTGGTAAGGCTACATGCAGTGGCGCTACGCCACTGCCCCCTTGTTTCAGCAAACTTTCAAAATTGGCAGAAATGGTCCCTGCAGCCCGTTTAAGCGATTTTCGATGCGTTTGAACCCCGTTAACCTCATTTCAAGGCTCTAAAATGAAGTTATAGTATAGGGAACTCAAAACATGCTCAAAAATATCTCAGATGTCGGTTCGTTTGGCCGTACGATCGCGATGTTCGCTTAATTACGACGGAATGCGCATAAGCGCGAAAAACGATCCAAATGACGCGACGAATGGATTTTTCTTAAGGCGAACACTAAAATATAATGTAGTCATGCTTTCATAAATTTTTGGATGTCCAGATGTATTCAGAACGTAAGTTATGCGCGAAAATGCAAACTTGTGCACTTTTTGACACTTTTAGTCCCTGAATGACACAAAAGTTTATTTTAGCATACCGAACCCCTCAAAGCCTATTTCTAAGCTATGTAAAGGATATTTATGGTATGTTTAACTTATGGTCATGTTCTGGAATGTCTGTTACAGTTCAAATTGGCATACTTTCGCACTTTGTCAACTTTAGTCCCTGTAAGCTTTTAAACTTTGATTTCACCACACCAAACCTTCCAAAACTTATATCTAAGTTATGTAAAGGTTATTTAAGGTATGTTAAGCCTATTTCACTATTCCGGAGTGTTCGTTGCATTAAACTGGTTATATTTACGCATCAGTGCGTGTATAACCTTCCAGAAAGCGATTTAGAGTTTGAAATTGAAATTGAACAAGAATTGATATGTGCAAAAGATACACATATTTATACAAGTCCAAAGTATGAAATACAATATTTCATTGGTTTGGCATTTGTTTGATGGTTGAAATGACACAGGTGTTACAGTCTCCCCTACTTTAGGAAATTTCGTCCAGAAATTAATTCGTAGGAGTCTATTTGTGACTTTGTGTCAGATAACCACCAGAGATATGTAAAGTATAATCCTGTCATTTCCTTAACGGACATTCTTCAGAACGAAAATGAACAAATGGAGTCATTTTCCTCAACGAGTATTCTTCAGAAGCGGAAATGAAGGAATAAACAAACGGGGATTCATTTCCTTAACGGAAAATCTTCAGAAACGAAAATGAACAAACGGAGTCATTTTCAACAGATGCTTCCTCAGAAACGGAAATGAGAATGATAGACAAACGGATATTCATTTCCTCAATGGACAAATCTTCAGAAACGAAAATGAACAAACGGAGTCATTTTCAACGGTTGTTTCCTCAGGTTCGGAAATGAAGGGATTAAACAACGGATATTCATTTCCTCAACGGATAATTCTGAGAAACGAAAATGAACAACAGAGTCATTTTCAACGGTTGCTTCCTCAGAAACGGAAATGAAAATGATAGACAAACGGATGTTCATTTCCTCAACGGATAATCTTCAGAAACGAAAATGAACTAACGGAGTCATTTTCAACGGTTGTTTCCTCAGGTTCGGAAATGAAGATGATAGACAAACGGATGTTCATTTCCTCAACGGAAAATCTTCAGAAACGAAAATGAACAAACAGAGTCATTTTCAACGGTTGTTTCCTCAGGTTTCGGAAATGAAAGATTAAACAACGGATATTCATTTCCTCAACGGATAATCTTCAGAAACGAAAATGAACTAACGGAGTCATTTTCAACGGTTGTTTCCTCAGGTTCGGAAATGAAGGATTACATAAACGGATATTCATTTCCCTCGACGGATACTCTTCAGAACGAAAATGCACAAACGGAGTCATTTTCCTCAACGGGTATTCTTCAGAATTGGAAATGAAGGATAAACGGATATTCATTTCCCTCGACGGATACTCTTCAGAACGAAAATGCACAAACGGAGTCATTTTCCTCAACGGTTATTCTTCAGAATTGGAAATGAAGGATAAACGGATATTCATTTCCCTCGACGGATACTCTTCAGAACGAAAATGCACAAACGGAGTCATTTTCCTCAACGGTTATTCTTCAGAATTGGAAATGAAGGATAAACGGATATTCATTTCCTCAACGGATATTCTTCAGAAGTGAAAAATGAATAGCTAGTTCATTTTTCCTCAACGGATACTTCATCAGAATTGGAAATGAATAGGGTTAACTTCTAGGTACATGACAAAGCTCGCTGTGGTTTCTGTGCACTAAATTCCATAATTATGTATGCATCCATAATTACGTAATTCCTTGCATAGTCCGCACAGTTTGTCTTGTAATGTTCATAAGCACATAATCACATAGTTGTTTAATTGTTATTATCTTGTTATTGATTGCTATTAACTTGGCACCTCGTACTTCGTTTCTCTTGGAAGAAACGGGTACTTAGGATTTTTGTAAAAAACGCAAAAGATCATACAATGGAAGAAATTTGGGAGTAGTCTGTTTTTCAAGGAATGCGGTTCCTTGATTGTCGGTATTGTAGGGGATATGTTGTTTATACATACAATCACATAAATACATTGCAATGTATAAGATTTATTTATAAACAACGATAACAACTGTTTCTTGGATCTTGACAACAAAAGAAAATAATACATAAGACGTGATTATTTCTAAATGATGTTGTCTTCTGGTTGATCATATGCTCATCCCTGTGCTGGATTTGCATTAGCAAGCCTTGGGCAATTCCTACGAAAATGGCCCATCTCGCCACAGTTGTAGCAAGATCCCGGTGGAAAACGAGCTTGAGCAGGATTGTTGCCAGCTTGATTTGGTGCAGCTGCGGTTGGGCAAACCCTAGCTGTATGACCTATAAGTCCGCAAACTTGGCATGTGCGGCACTTCACCCCAGCATGATGATGTAGGCCACATTGGTTGCACAAAGGTGCAGTTCCGTTGTAGGGTTTCCTGGCAGGGGGTTGAGCTGGTTGGTTGAGGACGGCTTGATCATTGTGAGCGACCACAGCGTAGTTCTGAGAAGCCTTTCGCTTCTTTGACCTCTTAGGGGATCCAGTCTGTTCATCCATGATCTTTGATTCCTCGATTGGTTCCGATTCTTCGACCGGCTTCTTGTCACCTTTTCGGAAAAGTTTACCTTTCCTGATCTTTGATTCAGTCAAGGTTGCAGATAGCTCAATGGCCTGTCTAACTGTAGTAGGGTTGCTACCAGTCAAAATGCCTTGTATTGAATCAGGGAGGCCATCAATGTACTTTTCGATTGCCTTATCCAAAGGCATGACCATGTTTGGGCATAACAGACTTAACTCCTCATAACGGTCCGTGTAGGCTCGATGCTCACCGCGGTCTTGCTCCAGATTGTCGAATTCCCTTTCCAAAGCCCTGATCTCGTGTCGAGGACAGAATTCCTTCATCATAAGGGCCCTAAGTTCAGCCCATGTCTGTGCGAGTGCAACTTCTGCACCACGATCTCTCATAACACCGTTCCACCACGTAAGGGCTCTCTTCTGGAACACACTCGAAGCAAACTCGACCTTGCGATTGTCAGGACACTGCACGTGGCGGAAAGTATTCTCAATGCTCTCGAACCATTGAAGAAGCCCAGTCGCTCCCTCAGAACCACTAAACTTGAGTGGTTTCGCCGAGTTAAAACTCTTGAAATTGCATGGACCATTGTTGTTGTTGTTGGCTTGATTCCATTGAGCAAAGAGGTTTGGGAATTGAGCAGCCATTTGCTGCGCAATGATTTCTGCCAACTCGGCAGTCTCTATCTGGTTTTCGCGTCGAGGAGGCATTCTAAAAGAGGAAACATGAAAGGAAACGAGTGAGAGAATTAGACGAAAAGAATGAGATGAAACAAATTTGATGAAAGCAATGGATAGTGGTCATTTGTTTGTTACTACAAAGCAACAAACGACCTCGATGAAAAATCAAAGTAAATAGGTCAAAAATAATGTATCGCGAAGACATGCTCGCCTATAAGTGAACACTCATCCCAAGAATTCCCAGGTAAGCACAACTGGTCTCGCGTCTGGTTGAGATGTATACGAAGTGCTTGCCTAGACAGAAAACCCAGAATACAGGCGTTCACCCTTCCAGTTTGCACGTGTTCACATTATTTAAAACCCAAAACCTTGACGAGATTTTGAAAATTCAAAACCATATAACAGAGGGTTCAAAACCTTACAATAGAGGGTTCAAAACCTAGTAATCAATCATCCTAGAACAGTTGATTAGTTTTCAAAGCGGTTTTGAAATTTATGTTCTAGTTGTGGTAGTCGCCTAAGGATAGGTGACGGTATTGTTTTATGACTAAACGCAAGTAAACTCGCGTTAGGGTCCTAAGAAGATTATAGACTAGGTCAAAGCATTACTAATAACCTAATTCCCTATAACCATTGGCTCTGATACCATCTTTTCTGTCACACCCCGACCACGTAGAACATACAAAACGTGGCGGAAACGTCGGGGAGTGTTGTAACAGAATTAATTGTTTCAAATCCATGGCAATTGAAATTTCGTTTTATAGATTAAAAGTGTTACAATGTCTTAACAAACAAAGAAATACAACATAATTAACTAGTCTTGCATCTTTTATTGTCACTAAAGCCCAAGTCTGCCTATGGGTATCTTGATCATCTTATGCAACAGCTCCTGAAAAACACATGTGAAAATAGGTACGTCAGCATAAAAATGCCTGTGAGATACATAGGTTTTGTGAAAATAGGTTCCATGACTTATGTTTGAGAAAATGTTTAGTCATGAACCTTTTAATTTGCTTTGTTTTGTAAATCATTTGAAAAACGATAAGATCAGATGATATGTATAAATAAGAGAATAATGTATGGTTAAATGAATAACCATTGTAAAATGAGTTTGTATAAGATAAGTTGTTTGTAAATCAATGTCTTGTGAAAAGTATGTTATTTGTATAAAATGTTATATGTCTCAAACTGAAATGATTCAAATAACGCTACAATATGTAATACCATACAAACACTTATATATAGGAAGTACCAGCGGCGTATCCACCATGCTTGTATCATATTACACACGCATCGTTACTTAATCACTTAATCAAACCAAAACACCAAAGTAATGTTTAACAGTTATAGAAATGTTTATGTATGGTCAAAGACGGTTCACACGGTTCATAGATACAAACGGTTCACAGATACAAACGGTTCACAGATACAAACGGTTCACAGATACAAACGGTTCACAGATACAAACGGTTCACAAATACAAACGGTTCACAGATACAAACGGTTCACAGATATCAACGGATCACATAGTCAAATGTTTACAACGGTTCAATATGTAGTATAATGTGTTCATATGCTGGATAAGCATATGCAACAGAAAAGCAATGTAAAACAATGTACTAAGTATGCACAAAATAGACATACGTAGTATGAAATGTAATGTAGAACGATGTACTAAGTAATGCACACAATGGGCACACCTAGCATAAAATGTAATGAAATCATGTACTATAATGTACTAACGAACATAGCAGGTATATGATGTGGAAACAGGAAAGCATGAAAGTAACAAGTAGGCACATGTGTTCCACCCCAAAACAGTTTGGAAAACAGTAAAAGAGGGGTCTATGTACTCACTTGAGATTGCTCAGTAGTCCTTGAGTAACAACTAAACAATGCTAGAGATCGCGGATATCAAACGGCACCTAGTATAGGTAACTATGTTAATAAACCGGACCTAGATCGGAAGATTGGGTAGCATTAGGGTTTGTAAACCAAACGAGTGTAGAGACTCGTGTCATTTGGTTTAACAAAGCCTACATACTAAATGAAACTTAACCTGAGTGATTTCGACCCATTACGACCCGTTTAGGTAGCTTATGCTACTTTAACGCGTCGTTCGCGTCAAACGCGTTCGGACCGCCTAACTAGCCCTATGACAAGTGTTATATGCCTAAACATATTACATAATCAGTTATGTGACAAAGGTTTAGGTTACATATGCTTAATTACCAATTATACATGAAAAGGGTATTCTGGTAATTTACCTAAGGCATATAAACTACCTATCATAGAACTACTTAAACGATGTGACCATAGGGTATAACCTCGGAAGGTTATTCCCTACCTACTATGGTCACCTAATGTGTTTGGTCTGATCCTAATGATCGACCAAACTGGGTCGGGTTCGAGGTATAAGCGATTCATAAGATCGCTTACCCTACGACCCTAGACAACGTGGTAATCAGTGGGCATAGTCCCAAGGGACTATGACCAACGTGATTACACTCACGTTGCGAAGTTCAAAAGAACTTCGCATTGACCATTACTGGTCAACGCTGAAAGTCAAACAAAGTTTGACTTTCGGACTCGAAAAGCAATAAAATAAGTAAAAGAACGAAAGAATACTTACGAAGGGTCCCCGAATGCTAATCCCGATCCAAGAACTCAGGTATGAAACAATGGTTTCAACTTAGAGCTCTCAAAATCAGAATTCTTGTAAGAAATGAGGTTGGGGTGATGGGTATTTATAGGAATACCCGAACCGTTAGGATCGTTTGTCGAAAATCGTGCCTTAATCTCACCCGTACACTTGTCGGAAGGTTATGGTGACTAAATTGCCACTCACCATAGGGTATCAACATGTGGCAAGGGTTTTAGGAGTGGATAACAGCTGTAAACAGCTGTCGATACATCGAATCTGGTCCCGAAAATGCGAAAAATGAGTTTTCTGCATGTTTCTGCCCAGAATAGGCAGTCGCGTAGCGCGACTGGTAAGGCTACATGCAGTGGCGCTACGCCACTGCCCCCTTGTTTCAGCAAACTTTCAAAATTGGCAGAAATGGTCCCTGCAGCCCGTTTAAGCGATTTTCGATGCGTTTGAACCCCGTTAACCTCATTTCAAGGCTCTAAAATGAAGTTAAAGTATAGGGAACTCAAAACATGCTCAAAAATATCTCAGATGTCGGTTCGTTTGGCCGTACGATCGCGATGTTCGCTTAATTACGACGGAATGCGCATAAGCGCGAAAAACGATCCAAATGACGCGACGAATGGATTTTTCTTAAGGCGAACACTAAAATATAATGTAGTCATGCTTTCATAAATTTTTGGATGTCCAGATGTATTCAGAACGTAAGTTATGCGCGAAAATGCAAACTTGTGCACTTTTTGACACTTTTAGTCCCTGAATGACACAAAAGTTTATTTTAGCATACCGAACCCCTCAAAGCCTATTTCTAAGCTATGTAAAGGATATTTATGGTATGTTTAACTTATGGTCATGTTCCGGAATGTCTGTTACAGTTCAAATTGGCATACTTTCGCAGTTTGTCAACTTTAGTCCCTGTAAGCTTTTAAACTTTGATTTCACCACACCAAACCTTCCAAAACTTATATCTAAGTTATGTAAAGGTTATTTAAGGTATGTTAAGACTATTTCACTATTCCGGAGTGTTCGTTGCATTAAACTGGTTATATTTACGCATCAGTGCGTGTATAACCTTCCAGAAAGCGATTTAGAGTTTGAAATTGAAATTGAACAAGAATTGATATGTGCAAAAGATACACATATTTATACAAGTCCAAAGTATGAAATACAATATTTCATTGGTTTGGCATTTGTTTGATGGTTGAAATGACACAGGTGTTACATTACCACCATATCATCTATGTAAACCTCCATAGTTTGTCCAATCTGATCCTTGAACATCATATTCACCAGCCTTTGATATGTTGCACCTGCATTTCTTAGTCCGAACGGCATAGCAATATAGCAGTATATACCAGTTGGAGTCATGAAGGCTGTATCCTCTTGGTCGGATGGTTCCATTTGGATTTGTTGGAATCCAGATGAAGCATCCATAAAAGTTAACAGTTCATGACCCGCAGTTGCATCCACCATGGAGTCAATGTGGGGTAATGGGAAAGGATCCTTGGGACATGCCTTATTTAAATCGGTAAAATCGACACATACCCTCCACTTTCCGTTTTTTCTTTTGAACAACAACCACATTGGCCAACCATCTTGGATACTTGACCTCTCTAATCATACCTGCCCGGAGCAATTTCTCTACCTCTTCCTGGATAATTGCATTCCTTTCCGGTGCAAACTTCCTTCTCCTTTGATGGATTGGTTTAAAGGATCTGTCAATGCCGAGTTTGTGAGTGATTACATCTTTGGATATACCAGTCATGTCTTCGTGTTTCCATGCAAAGGTAGTCTTTCTCCTTTTGAGGAAGGATACGAGGTCTTCTTTCATTTCGCCAAGGATCCCTGATCCGATATAGAGTTTGGATTCAGGATCATCGGGGTTCATGAGGATTTCTACCACATCCTGCTCTCTTGCCTCCAAGACATCCCTTGGAGGATACTTTGATTGCTATTGCTCCCTTGACTTCGAGGCTGGTTTCATCGATGAAGTGTAGCAATTCTTAGCCTCCTGCTGATCACTATCAATCTTCACTACTCCCCAAGGACTAGGGAGCTTCACACATTGATGGTAGGTAGATGGGACTGCTTTCATATCGTGTATCCAAGGCCTGCCAAGGATAACATTACAACAAGATAAACAGTCAATAACACAAATTTTTTTATAAGAGTGTAGGCCTTCAATGTATATTGGGAGTTTAATGTCCCCCAGGGTATTCTTGGTTTCGCCACTAAATCCCACGAGCACGGAGGATCTTGGTATGATATCTGATTCAGGGATACCCATCTTCTTTAGAACATCAAGCTGGATAATGTTCACTGAACTCCCTCCGTCTATAAGGATCCTGCGGACAAAATGGTTAGAAATGAAAAGAGTAATAACTAAACCATCGTGATGAGGATCCTGGATATCAACACGATCCTCTTCATCAAAGGTTATAACTTTTCCTTCGGAGACACTTGATGTTCGAACTGGTCTTTCTCCATTATCCATTGTAGTTTCCTTTGCATGCCTTTTAGCTGCTGAGAAAGATGTGCCACAAATGTCTGATCCTCCAGAAATAAAGTTTATCACTTGTGCATCTGCGGGAGGGGCTGGAGCCTTCTCAGGGATCCTTTCAGGATCCTGAGTCCTTGACTTTTTTCTTCCCAACAATTCCTTTAGATGCCCTTTGCTCAACAAGTATCCAATTTCCTTTCTTAGTGCGATGCATTCTTCTGTGAGATGCCCAAAATCTTCATGATATGCACACCACTTTGATTTATCTTTGGTTACAGCTGGTCTGCCATTTTTCCGGGGCCATCTAGCTTTATCGCCTAGATCCTGCATTGCTAAGATTAGTTCATTGTTATCAACTGAAAAACAATATTCAGATATTGGTGGGTAGTCCTCATCATCCTCCTCTTGTTCAACAGCATGCACATTCTGGTTATCAGATTTATTATAGGATCTGAACTTGTTGTTCCTGAATGAGGATCCTTGCTTATCCTGCTTTGAGGATCCTGCTAACCTCTCCTGGATCCTCTTATCGTCCTCTAGCCGGATGAACCTAAGTGCTCATGTTCGTACCTCATCTAAGTTCCTGCATGGTGTCATAACAAGATCATCATAGAACAATGAATCCCTAAGCAATCCCATTTTGAAGGCCTCAACAGCCGTGGCTATATCTAAGTTGGGAATGTCTAAGGATTCTTTACTGAATTTGGTAATGTAATCCCTTAATGATTCATTATGACCCTGGGTTATCCTATATAGATCACTAGTTAATCGTTCAAATTTTCTACTACAAGAAAACTGATTATTAAACAAGTTAACTAGGTTAGCAAATGAGGTAATAGAATAGGGAGGAAGACTTAGCAGCCATTTGAGAGCTGATCCAGTAAGAGTGGATCCGAATCCCTTGCACAGGCATGCTTCTTTTAACCTTTCTGGAATTGGATTGACCTCCATCCTCTCCCTGTATTGTGCTATGTGTTCCTCAGGATCTGTCGAACCATCATACAGCTTCATTGTTGGCACATGGAACCTCTTAGGTATCTCAGCATCACAGATTGGCGGTGCAAAACGAGATATCTTGTGGCTCCCATCTGCAATCTCTGGGATAGGTTTGACCACTCCTGGAACACTTGATATCATATCCTTTAACTTTTGCAATTCTCTGGCCATGGCATGATTGATACCTGGATCCTGCATAAGACCATGGTTAGTAGTATAATAATTATTAAAAGTGTTACCTCCCATCGGATTCAGATTAGGAAGATTGGATGTTAATCCATATTGTTGAGGCTCTGGAATGATCGAGTGACCAGTAGAAGCATTGGTCTGCATTGGAATAAAATCTCCCTGATGGACATCTGAACTTCCTGTTTGCAAACTCCTCAAGGATCCTGGCATCTGGAAGGATCCCTGAAACTGAGACGATCCTGGAACGAAGGAGGATCCTTGAACCTGGGATGATCCTGGAACAAAGGAGGATCCTTGAACCTGGGATGATCCTGGAACAAAGGAGGATCCTTGAACCTGGGATGATCCTGGAACAAAGGAGGATCCTTGAACCTGGGATGATCCTGGAACAAAGGAGGATCCTTGAACCTGGGTTGATCCTGGAACAAAGGAGGATCCTTGAATCTGCTGCAATCCTGAATATCCTCCTGAATTCGTGAGGGATCCCATATGCTGAGGATAGGATCCCGCTGGTTGGAAATATGAACCTGATGCCTGGGTCATTGTTATTGTTCCGTAGTGCACTCCTTTCGGTCCACCCACATATTGAACGTCTGGAACCACTGATGGCTGAGAAGTAATCACCGGAGTATCAAAATTCAAGGATTTCGGCACTAGTGGGGAATGATCCTCTGCCCTTGTCTTTTGTTTCTTGAGATCTCCGATTTCTTTGAGAATCCTCTCATTGGTCTTATCCTGTTGCCGTATCTGATCCTTCATCTGCAAAATCAAAGTAAACATGTCACTAGTAGTGGGAGTGTAAGAAGCAGAAGAAGTTGGAGGTTTTGAGAAAATGGGAGTTGGTTTCTTCGCAGCATTCTCAGCATTCTTCTGGGATCCAGAAGGTGGTGGAGGCAAAGGAGGGACGCCTTGTGAAGAAGTGGATGATGGCATCAAATTTGAAGCATTCTTCGCTGAGGAAGCCATTTGCTTGGTTGTAGTGAACCAAAATGAGCACAGAAATGCGTATTTTTCTAAGGACAAAGCACCAATTGCCCCACGGTGGGCGCCAAACTGTTTTGGTCAAAAAAAATCTGTTGAGGATATTGCAACCAAACTCTATGTTACGGGGTATGATGCTAACAATGTAGAACAATAACAAGGATCACTTCAATGTAAATTGCTGAAATGGCACAAGGATTTATACGGGAAAAAAGCCCTTGATCAAGAGTTGATCTCCGGCACAAAAAACCCCGGGTGATGGAAACTACCGATCACCAAGCTCAAATAAATGAATAAACGTTTACAACTTCGGATAGTAACGAGCTAGGTACAAGGATCACTATCATGAAATGTATAAATGTGAGTGAAAACAAATGAATGTTCGTCGAGAGCTTCGAGTGTGCGGGTATATGAGTGTGTGTAGCTGTAAAAATGACTAAGTGTTTTTCTACTAGCTCGTTACCCCTTTAAAAATAGAAATTTAACTACCAAACTAACTATCCGACTTTTGTGCCAAGCCCCCACGTTCTCCATAACGTCCATTTTTGGCCAAGCACGTGCAGAATAGTTTGGGAATATTCTCCAAGAATGTCGCCAAGACTTGGTCAAGCTTGTTATACCTGCGAGGTAGTACAAAACATAAACAAACAATCGTCAGTACGAGGATCCTTAAAGTGATCCATGATCCTGATCCAGAAGCTCTTCTGAGGATCACCACCTGTCACAGAAGTAAGGATCACTAATTAGGATAACGAACAAGGATCACTAATTGTTAGAAAATCCTCCCCTAACAATAAGGATAATATATCCCCCTTTTCTGGTTTCATCAAGGCGGGGGCTGAGGATAGGTAATCCTTAAGAGCTTTGAGGGCACTTTCATGCTTCTCAGTCCATTCAAATTTCTTGTTCTTCCTCAGGATGTCGTAGAATTCCTTGCACTTTTCTGAGGATTTGGATATGAACCTGTTCAAGGCTGCGATCCTGCCTGTCAATCTTTGCACATCCTTAGCATTGGCAGGAGATTTGATATTCACAATAGCTTTGATTTGCTCCGGACTTGCTTCAATGCCCCTCTTTGTCACCATATAGCCTAAGAATTTACCTGCCTTAACACCAAAATGACACTTGGAAGGATTTAGTTTCATATTAAATTTATCAAGGATATTGAATGCTTCCTCCAAGTCTTTAAGGTGATCCTCAGCTTTCTTGGACTTAACCACCATGTCATCTATATAGACTTCCATAGTGTGTCCAATTTGTTCCTTGAACATCATATTGACTAGCCTTTGATAAGTAGCACCTGCATTCCTTAGTCCAAATGGCATAGCAATATAACAATATATACCAGTTGGGGTCATAAAGGCTGTATCCTCTTGATCAGATGGTTCCATCTGAATTTGTTGAAATCCAGATGAAGCATCCATAAAAGTCAACAACTCATGACCCGCGGTAGCATCCACCATGGAGTCAATGTGGGGTAATGGGAAAGGATCCTTGGGACATGCCTTGTTTAAATCAGTAAAATCGATACATACCCTCCACTTTCCATTTTTCTTTTGAACAACAACCACATTGGCTAACCATCTTGGATACTTAACCTCTCTAATCATACCTGCTCGAAGTAGTTTATCTACCTCTTCCTGGATAATAGCATTCCTTTCAGGTGCAAACTTCCTCCTCTTTTGATGTATAGGCTTGAATGACCTGTCAATGCCAAGTTTATGAGTAATTATATCTTTGGATATACCTTTCATGTCCTCATGCTTCCAGGCAAAGGTGGATTTCCTCCTCTTAAGGAAGGATACTAGATCCTGTTCAATGCTGCTAAGGATCCCTGATCCTATGAAGACTGTGGATTCAGGATCATGAGGATCCATGAGTATTTCTTTTACATCCTGCTCTCTTGCCTCCAAGACATCTCTTGAAGGATACTTTAATTGCTATTGCTCCCTTGGTCTTGAGGCTGGCTTCATTGATGATGTGTAACAATTCTTAGCCTCTTGTTGATCACTCTCAATTTTCACCACTCGCCATGGACTTGGAAGCTTTACACATTGATGATAGGTGGATGGGACTTCCTTCATGTCATGTATCCATGGCCTGCCAAGGATAACATTGTAACAAAATAAGCAATCTATAACACAAAACTTCTGATAAGAATGGAGTCCTTCAATATAGATTGGGAGTTTGATGTCCCCCGATGTATTCTTGGTTTCTCCACTGAATCCCACAAGTACTGAGGATCTTGGGACAATATCAGACTCCAGGATATTCATTTTCTTGAGGACATCAAGCTGAATGATGTTCACAGAGCTTCTTCCATCGATTAGGATCCTACGAACAAAGTGGTTAGAAATAAACAATGTAATTACAAGACCATCATGATGAGGATCCTGGACATTAACACGATCATCCTCATCAAAGGTTATGACTTTATCCTGGGTAACAACGGAGGTCCGGACGAGTCTGTCTCCATTATCCATCTTGGTTTCTTTGGCATGTCTTTTGGCTGCTGAAAAGGAAGTACCACAAATGTCTGATCCACCGGATATGAATTTAATAACTTGTGCATCTGCTGGAGGAGCAGGAGCCTTTTCGGGGATCCTTTCAGGATCCTGGATCCTCGACTTCTTTCGTCCCAAAAGTTCCTTCAAAAGCCCCTTGCTCAACAAGTAACCAATTTCCTTTCTAAGTGAAATACACTCTTCAGTGAGATGCCCGAAATCCTCATGATATGCACACCACTTGGACTTATCCTTTGTAGCAGCTGGTTTATCACTTTTTCTTGGCCACCTAGCTTTCTCACCTAGATTCTGCATTGCAAGAATTAGTTCATTGTTATCAACAGAAAAACGGTATTCAGAAATAGGAGGATAATCCTCATCATCCTCTTCTTGTTCCACTGCATGCACGTTCTGGTTATCAGATTTGTTGTAAGCCTTGGATTTGTTGTTCCTGAAGTAGGGTCCTTGTTTCTCCTGTTTTGAGGATCCTGTTAGTCTTTCCTGGATCCTTTTATCATCCTCTAACCGGATGAATCTAAGGGCCCTGGTTCTTACTTCATCAAGATTCCTGCAAGGGGTCATGACAAGATCATCATAGAATAATGAATCCCTAAGCAATCCCATTTTAAAGGCTTCTACAGCCGTAGCAATATCCAAGTTAGGAATATCTAAGGATTCTTTACTAAACTTTGTGATATAATCTCTAAGTGATTCATTTTGACCTTGTGTTACCCGATATAGATCACTAGTTAATCGTTTAAATTTTCTACTACAAGAGAATTGACTATTAAACAAATTAACTAGATTAGCGAATGAAGTAATAGAGTAAGGGGGAAGACTTAGCAGCCATTTAAGAGCAGATCCTATGAGTGTGGATCCAAAACCCTTGCATAGACCTGCTTCTTTTAGCCTCTCAGGAATTGGATTGATTTCCATCCTCTCCCTATATTGAGCTACATGCTCCTCTTGATCCGTTGAACCATCATACAGCTTCATGGATGGTATCTGGAATCTTTTGGGTATCTCAGCATCACACAAAGGTGGTGCAAAACAAGATATCCTATGGCTACCGTCTGCGATCTCAGGAATGGGCTTGACCACTCCTGGAACACTGGATATCATATCCTTCAACTTCTGTAATTCCTTTGCCATAGCCTGGTTGATACCTGTATCCTGCATAGAGCGATGGTTAGTGTTATAAGAATTATTGAAAGTGTTACCTCCCGGAGGATTCAAGTTTGGAGTTCCAAATGTGAATCCATGTTGGCGGAATTCTGGTATGATTGAAGGACCAGAGGAAGCAATGGTTTGCATTGGTATGAAGTCTCCTTGATGAACATCGGTGCTCGGGGGCTGCATACTTCGTAAGAATCCTTGATCCTGAAAGATGTTGGATCCTTGAAGCTGAGATGATCCTTGAACCTCAAAGGATCCTGGACCTGTGGAGGATCCCGGACCCATGGAGGATCCTTGGAGCATAGAGGATCCTGGACCCATGGAGGATCCTTGGAGCTGAGAGGATCCTGGACCCATGGAGGATCCTTGGAGCTGAGAGGATCCTGGACCCATGGAGGATCCTTGTACCGGGTGCATTCCCAAATATCCTCTGGAGCTGAAGAAGAGTCCCTGATGCTGAGAAGAGGATCCTTGAGGCTGGAAGTGAGAGCCAAATGCCTGACTCACAGTTGTTGTTCCATAACGCCTTTCTGATGGACCACTTTGATACTGGATGCCCGGAACTGCCGATTGTAAGGTAGTTACAACTGGAGTATCGAAATCCAATGACCTTGGTATCAGAGGAGAGTGATCCTCCACTGATTTCTTCTGTTTCTTAATATCACCAATCTCCTGAAGAATCCTTTCATTGGTTTTGTCCTGCTCTTGCATGCGATCTCTCATCTGCAAAATCAGAGTAAAAAGGTCATTAGTGGTAGGATTAGAGGAAACAGAAGAAGTTGGTGGTTTTGAGAAAATGGGGGTTTGTCTCTTCGCAGCATTCTCAGCATTTTTCTGGGGTCCAGAAGGTGGTGGAGGCAAAGGAGGAACGCCTTGTGAAGAACTGATTGCCGGCATAGAACTTGATTTATTCTTTGCTGAGGAAGCCATTTGCTTGGTTGTAATGAACCGAAATGATCACAAGAACAATAATTTCTCAAGAATGAAGCACCAATTGCCCCACGGTGGGCGCCAAACTGTTTTGGTCAAAAATCAAGCAAAGATAATGCAACCAAACTTTCTGTTGTGAGGTGTGATGCTTGAATCAATGAACAATGCTAAGGATCACTCAGAAATGAAATCAACAAGTGACACAATGATTTATACGAGGAAAAAGCCCTTGATTAATAGTTGATCTCCGGCATAAAAAACCTCGGGTGATGGAAACTACCGATCACCAACTCAGATTAAACAAGAAATGTATTACAACTTCGGATGATAGCGAGCTAGTTACAAGGATCACTATAGTGTAATGTGCAAAAAAGTGTGTAATCGCCGAGTAATCTGTCGAGAACTGATGAGAGCAGTTACGAATGTGTGTGTTAAGCTAAAAATAGCCAAGTGTTCTAATTTAGCTCGCTATCCCCTTATAAATTTAGAAAATATCTAAAGTAACAAACTGTCCGCATTTCATGCAAGTCTTCCACGACCTCCATAACGTTCGAAATAGTCAAGCACGTGCGGAATAAAAAGAGAATATGCTCCAGGAATATCGCCAAGACCAAGTCCAAGCTCGTACTCCTGCAAAACAACTTCATATTCAAAGTAGACAATCGTTAGTGTAAGGATCACTATGATGATCCATGATCCTGATCCCACAATAACTTCTGAGGATCACTAATTCAACATAATTGAGGATCACTAAGCCTGACAGTAATTAAGGATCACTGATCATTGGAAAATCTTCCCCTAACACTATAAGAAAGAGTAAGTCGCAATGTTCGACGTTTTTGATCAAAATGTGTGTCATGTGATTGATCGTATTAAGATATTATCTTGCGATATTAATATGTGGTAAATGTTTAAAATTCAGATGGCCGACCAAGTGAATCAAGATAATCCGGATAATAACCCAGAAAACCAGAATAATGATAACCAGAGTAACAATAACCCTGGTAACGAAAACCCAAACAACAACAATAATGGAAACCAAGTGGACAACAGTGCCATCCAACACATAGTGGCACAAGGAATAATAGATGCGATGCCATATATTATTCAAACGGTTAGGGAAGCTGATAATAAAAGTAACTTTGATAGTAAACGACCCTCTGAACCAGAAAATAGCGTGAAGAATGGACCTATACTTCAAGCGCCCATTCCCAAAAGAAGAAGAACCATGCCTTATGGTTGTTCTTATAAAGAATTTTGGTCTTGTAAACCAATGGAATTCTCGGGCAATGAAGGGGCCGTTGCAGTTCTACGCTGGATAGAAAAGACTGAGGCAGTCTTAAGAATAAGCAAATGCGGGGAAGAGGATAAGATAATGTTTGCTTCTAATCTGTTTAAGAATTCAGCCTTAGAGTGGTGGAACACTATCCTCCAGTCTAGGGGAAGTGATAGGGTTTATAATAAAGAATGGGAGGAATTTAAAAACATGGTAGAAAGGAAATTCTGCCCTCCCAATGAAAAGGAACAAATAGCAAATAAATTCCTAAACCTTAGGATGACTGGGGTACATAGTTGTTTTGGTCAAAAATCAAGCAAAGATAATGCAACCAAACTTTCTGTTGTGAGGTATGATGCTTGAATCAATGAACAACACTAAGGATCACTTAGAAATAAAATGAACAAGTGACACAAAGATTTGTACGAGGAAAAAGCCCTTGGTCAAGAGTTGATCTCTGGCATAAAAAACCTCGGGTGATGGAAACTACCGATCACCAACTCCAATTAAACAAGAAATGTGTTACAACTTCGGATGATAGCGAGCTAATTACAAGGATCACTACAGTGTAATGTGTAAAAAAGTGTGTAATCGCCAAGTGAATTGCTGAGAGCTGGTGAGAGCAGTTGCGAGTGTGTGTTAAGCTAAAAATAGCCAAGTGTTTTCTAAATAGCTAGCTACCCCTTTTAAAAATGGAAAATATCTAAGCTAACAAACATTCCGCAATTCATGCAAGTCCTCCACGAACTCCACAACGTCCACTTCAGTCCAGCACGTGCGGAATATATATGGAATATGCTCCAGGAATATCGCCAAGACCAAGTCCAAGCTCGTACTCCTGCAAAACAACACCATATTCAAAGTAGACAATCGTTAGTATAAGGATCCTTATGATGATCCATGATCCTGATCCTGCAATACTTCTGAGGATCACTAATTCAAACAGAAGTGAGGATCACCAAACCCAACAGTAATTGAGGATCACTGATCATTCAAAAATCCTCCCCTAACAATTGCCCCCAAAATATAAGGAGTAAATTGTAAATAATCGAGTTATATTTTTTGTTCTTATCCGTAATGAATCAACGGATAACTAGCCGTTGTAATCGGACTAGCCGTTGCAATCCTAACGTCACTGAAGTGACTATCCTGCAAAATCATCATTATAAATTGAACTTATGGATAGGGATCAATTTGCATTTAAATTCAAGAGAAACTCCCTTTAAAACCACATTCGAAGATCAAGCAGGTATCTCTTTTCCTCTTCTCCCTTTACGTTTTCTTTCTCTGTTCCTTTTTTCTTTATCTTCTTCCGCGATCAAGATGATGCTAAGATCCTCACCGGCCAAGGATCACACGAAAGACAGTCCTCTTAAGAGCCAGGGGATCATCAAAGATTCTGCAAAAGAACGATGTTGCTTCACTGATCCGCTGATAGACAGAATCCGCCATTGCTTCCCGGCAAACACCGTTTTCAAACCATTTGATCCCACCGTTCTAAGTGACTACGTTTCTGAAACTTAGGTAGCTTTCCCGATCACTCCTTTCACAATAGGATACTCGTATCCTTTCCCTGAATTCACCCAGTCCTTCTTCTCTCTCACCGGCATCTCCTACATTCAAGCGATGCCAATGATCTGGAGGGTCCTATCTACCTTTGAAAGGATCATTGATCAAGAAGGAATTGATCTGGGAATGTCGGAGTTGGCAGAGATGTATGACCTCGTAACATTTGGATCCCACCGATATCTACTCAAGCATAAACCCGGTGAAGAACACCCCATCTTCAAAGTCACTAAGAATGATACCAACTGGAAACGGCGATTCTTCTTTGTCAGAAGGGATTCCCTCCCTGATGGAAAGGATTTGCCTAGAAAATGGACCACCCATGGTAGGATAAAGGATCCTGAGAAGGATCACAGGATGACCTTGTTTCTGCTGAGGATCACTGACTCCTTTGTTTCTATTTTGCAGCTATTTCTGTTTCACATATCATTACAACACCTGCAACGAAGGAAAGAGTCGCTGCATTCCAAAAGCTTGATCCTGCGATAAGAACATTTAAAGCGAATACCCAGGATTCTCAAGAAGTATCCTCAGGTTCTGTCACTATGTCGAGTAAGTATCCTATTTTTTTTGCATAATTAAATGTTTAAATAAATAGTTAAATAGAAATAGGATAAGGATACTTATCTGTTTTGGGTGTGTAGGTGCTGGGAAATCTTCAAAATCTGCCTCCAAATTCAGTGTCACTGATCTTGAAACTGTCCGATCCTCAAAGAAAAAGTCTGCTACTAGCCCCTCTGTCATAGTCCCCAAGGCGACCACTTCTAAAGGCAATGGTGGCAAGAAAAGGAAGACTTTCGACACCCTTGAAGGCCTACCTCTGATCCGCCATCAGTTCCTTGAATACTTTGCTGAGGTAAGGATCACTGACCTAGCTTAGTTATCCTGCCCACTTGAGGATCATGTGATCCTAAACTTCACATTGTCTTTTTGCAGAAATTTGCTGAAATTGAGGGCTATGTAGGCAGCATTGAAGAGGTTGAGGAGAAATACTCTGACCTCCAAAAGGTGGCGGTGCTCAAGGATCACAAGATTGCCTCCCTCGAAAAGGATCTCAATGATGCCAAAACTCAGATGGTTGCAGCTCAAATCAATGCTGACTATGAGAAGCACGAGATCACGGAGGATGCTAAAGTCTCCGCTGCCATTGCCATGTACAAGACCAAGTTGCAGATGGCCCAAGAAGCTCAGGATCCTACTTTTGACAGGAGCAACTTGGACCTGGAGGGCTGGAAGGCTAGGCTGGCTGAGTTGGAGGACGAGGATGAGGCTGATGAGGTTCTGGCAATCGAGGCTGGTGGCAGTGGCAAGGATCATGGTGGAGAAGCAGGTGGAGCTAGCGAAGGTGATGCAGCGAAGGTGTAAGCTGTAGGAATGGGCGATGAAGGGAATTTCTAGACGTAGCTGGAGCCCATTTTTTAAGTTTGGTAGTTTATTTTGGTTATGGTGTTTTTGTTGAACAATGATGGGTTGTATTTGAACAATAGTAATTAGGGCTAAGGATCATGAATCCTTGAACAATAGGCAGGATAATGGGTGGTGGATGGATCCTCTGTTTGGGGGATGAAGCCACTCGTTATCCTTCCGTCTTTTATTTCCTGCACTATAAAGACCCGTAAACAATGGACACCCTTTGCCAACCCATGTGGACGGGCCACGTTTTGCTGGTAGAAACGTGGGTTGGCAATTTTGACAACCTTAAAGGGTTTAATGTTTTGTGAATAAAATAACTTTAACTTTTTGGATATCTCCCGTGTTGCTATCCTTGTTAGTGCTTTTCTTTCCAATTGTTGTGATATTCATTTTGTCTAAATTTGTCAAGTAAAGAAAAAATTTAATAAATATCTTCAAAAGGTTTTAGGATATGATCAAAGATCAGATATCCTATAGTCGATAAGTTCTGAAAAGTAGTGTAGTTTAAGGATCATAAATTCAATTGTCAAAGGATAAGGGTCACTTAGATGAATAATGAATGAAATCAAAATAGCTAAGGATCATACATGAGAATCCAAGTTAGGATCCTAACCTTTAATATTTATAATCAGGATAACCAAAAGACAAACCTTAATGGTAGGTAAGGATCAAGGATCCTTAGTCATTTAGCTTCAAGAACCTGAAATAGGATACAACTTGGGACTAAGCCAATATAAGATAAAAGTTAGAAACTGGGGACAAGCCCAACAATTCTGGGGACAAACCCAATATACTGGGGACAAGCCCAAAGGATAACTGGGGACAAGCCCAAAGGATAACTGGGGACAAGCCCAAAGGATCGTGTGTAAACTGGAGTATGGCCCTTACTGGCGACTATCCAAACTTAGTGACATGAAAATGCCAAAACCTTAGCTAACGTGAAAACGTTAGAAACCTTAGGAACGGATGTATGGTACGTCTACCATTATACGTAGGATCCTGAATATAGCCAGTACAATGAAATTGTCAACCCCTAAAGCGAGTACTGGTCCCATTGCCATGAACTATACCAGGATCATCGTGCGCTACCGGCGAAACTGGGGACAGGCCCAAAACTGGGGACTAGCCCAAATAACTGGGGTCAATCCCAAATAACTGGATACTACTGTGGATACTCAATCCTTTGTTAAGGATACCTGAACCTTCAAAACTCAGAATCAAGTGAAAGGAGGATAAAGGATGTAGGATCCTTATCCTTATATAAGATAATAAAAGAATGAAATAGTTTGAGATTAGAATATTACCAAAACGAGGATCATATATCCTGTAGGTTTCCTTCAAGGGTACTTGTCAGGTAAGGATCATGGATCCTTGTTACATGAAGTATCTCTTCAAATGGACAGCATTCCAAGCTCTTGGTAGCAAATCACCTTCCATTGTTAGCAATCGATATGCCCCCTTTCCTGCTTCAGCTTCAATCAAATAAAGGCCTTCCCATTTTGGTGCCAACTTTCCATCAGCAGGATTGGTGGTATTCTGAAATGCTTTCCTTAATACCATATCACCAACTTGGAATTTCCTGATCCTGACATTTTTGTTGTAGGCTCCAGCCATCCTTTGTTGATAACTAGCCATCCTTATCCTTGCCAAATCCCTGATTTCTTCTATAGTATCCAAGTCTTGAACCAAGTTTTCATCATTTTCTTCAGGATCACGAATGCTTGTTCTTGCAGTTGGAACCACCATCTCTGTAGGGATCACTGATTCTACCCCAAATACCAAAGAAAATGGAGTTTGGCCAGTAGCATTCTTGGGAGTTGTCCTATCAGCCCAAAGTACATAAGGTAGTTCTTCTGCCCATTTTCCTTTCTTGGATCCAAGCTTGTGGACTGGTGTTAATGTTATCATCTTAATCCCCCAGCTGTCACAAAAGTTAGTAGTTCTATTCCCAATAAATTGGGATCCATTATCACAAACAATTTCAGAAGGGACACCAAATCTAGTAATAATGTTTCTTATAATAAAGGATATAACTTCCTTTTCTCTGACTTGAGCAAAGGCTTCAGCCTCTATCCACTTGGAGAAGTAATCAGTCATGGCAAGCATGAATACTTTTCCACCAGGTGCCTTAGGAAGTTTACCAACTATATATCCATTCCCCACCTCATAAATGGCCAAGAAGAAGATATAGGATGCAAAAGTTTTGCTGGTTGGTGAAGGATATTACTGTGTCTCTGACAAGGATCACACTTCTTGGCATAATCCACAGCATCCTTCTTCATAGTGGGCCAATAGTATCCTGTCCTCAGGATCCTTGAGAATAA
Organism: Helianthus tuberosus; assembly: GCA_030545235.1. Classification (NCBI taxonomy): domain Eukaryota; kingdom Viridiplantae; phylum Streptophyta; class Magnoliopsida; order Asterales; family Asteraceae; genus Helianthus; species Helianthus tuberosus. The sequence continues at coordinate 201,639,261 of CM060351.1, read as the reverse complement.
TGCCCTGCCCCCAGTGTGGTTTCCACAATCTCCTTCATGGAAATCCTTTAGGACTTCTTGGATTTCAAGATCCTTAATGCATCTTAGATATGGTCCTGCAAGAGATCGTTTATACAACATATTATTCAATATTGTAAATTAAGATACCTTAATTTTGAAAGCCCTGGGGTTTTCTCCTGTAGGAATCTCTCCATGTTGTATGTATCTCATAATTGGGAGGATCCATGATCCTGACTGAGATTGAGTATCATCACTAGGGATGATTGCAGAATCCTCTCCTATCTCCATAGCTACATGATCCTCGATAGCAGGGGTCAGGATGTAGATAATAGGGATCTTGATATCCTCAGGGATCATCAAGGATGATCCTAGATTGGCTAATGCATCAGCCTCTGGATTTTCTTCTCTTGGTACCTGTGTCAAACGAAAGAAAACAAAAGAGAGTACCAATTCCTTGACTATCTCTAAATATTTGATTAGCTTTTCACCTTTAACAGCATAGGATCCATTAAAGTGATTAGTGATCAATAAAGAATCTACATGTACCTCAAGATACCTGATCCTCATATGCTTAGCAATTTGCAAACCAGCTATCAAGGCTTCATACTCAGCCTCATTGTTAGTAGTTTGAAACTCACAAGCTATGGAGTGGGGTATTATGTCCCCCTGTGGTGATTTTAGTAGTATTCCAAGCCCTGTTCCTTTTACATTAGAGGCTCCATCAGTGAAGAGTATCCAAGGATCCTTAGTTTCTTCAAGCTGTTGGACTTCTAACTCAGCCTCCTTTTGTAAGTCACTACTAAAATCTGCCACAAAGTCAGCTAAGGCTTGGGATTTGATGGCAGTCCTTGGTTCATATCTTATATCATATGCACTCAGCTTCACTGCCCACTTAGCCATCCTTCCTGACATTTCAGGTTTCCTGAGAACATTCTTAATTGGAAAATTAGTCTTAACAATAATGGCATGAGTCTCAAAATAATGTCTTAATTTAGTAGATGCCATTATTAATGCAAGGATAAGTTTCTCTAAGTGTGAATACCTGGATTCAGCATCAAGTAAACTCTTACTTACATAATAAACAGGATGTTGTGTACCATGGTGATCCTTAACAAGGACCGCACTTACTGCTTTTGAGGATACCACTAAGTATAAGGATAATATATCCCCTTTTTCAGGTTTCATCAAGGCGGGGGCTGAGGATAGGTAATCCTTGAGAGCTTTGAGGACACTTTCGTGTTTCTCAGTCCATTCAAATTTCTTGTTCTTCCTCAGGATGTCATAGAATTCCTTGCACTTTTCTGAGGATTTGGATATGAATCTGTTCAAGGCTGCGATCCTGCCAGTCAATCTTTGCACATCCTTAGCATTGGCAGGAGATTTGATATTCACAATAGCCTTGATTTGTTCTGGACTTGCTTCAATGCCCCTCTTTGTCACCATATAGCCTAAGAATTTACCTGCCTTAACACCAAAATGACACTTGGAAGGATTCAGTTTCATATTAAATTTATCAAGGATATTGAATGCTTCCTCCAAGTCTTTAAGGTGATCCTCAGCTTTCTCGGACTTAACCACCATGTCATCAATATAGACTTCCATAGTGTGTCCAATTTGTTCCTTGAACATCATATTGACTAGCCTTTGATAAGTAGCACCTGCATTCCTTAGTCCAAATGGCATAGCAATATAACAATATATACCAGTTGGGGTCATAAAGGCTGTATCCTCTTGATCAGATGGTTCCATCTGAATTTGTTGAAATCCAGATGAAGCATCCATAAAAGTCAACAACTCATGACCCGCGGTAGCATCCACCATGGAGTCAATGTGGGGTAATGGGAAAGGATCCTTGGGACATGCCTTGTTTAAATCAGTAAAATCGACACATACCCTCCACTTTCCATTTTTCTTTTGAACAACAACCACATTGGCTAACCATCTTGGATACTTAACCTCTCTAATCATACCTGTTAGGGGTGGATTTCTAAATGACCAGTGATCCTTATTTACTGTTGGATTTAGTGATCCTCAATTCTGTCTGAAGAAGTGATCCTCATAAGTGTTGCAGGATCAGGATCAGGATCATGGATAACTATAAGGATCCCAGTACTAACGATTGTCTACTTTGAATTCGTAAATGTTTTGCAGGAATATCAACTTGGACTTAGTCTTGGCGACATTCCTGGAGAATATTCTCATTCTATTCCGCACGTGCTTGGTCAGAAATGGACGTTGTGGAGTCGTGGAGGACTTGCATGATTTGCGGAATGTTAGTTAGGCTTGATATTTTCTATTTTTAAAGGGGTAGCGAGCTATTTTAGAGACACTTAGCTATTTTTGGCTACACACACATTCATACAACCGCTCTCACTGGCTCTCGACAAACACTTAGCATTTTTCATACATTTCTACACGTTACACTATAGTGATCCTTGTACTTAGCTCGCTATCATCCGAAGTTGTAACAGATTGTTTGTTTAATTTGAGTTGGTGATCGGTAGTTTCCATCACCCGGGGTTTTTTGTGCCGGAGATCAACTCTTGATCAAGGGCTTTTTCCCCGTATAAATCTTCGTGTCATTTGTTCATTATACTTCATAGTGATCCTAATTATTGTTCATCAATTCAAGCATCATACCTCACAACAGAAAGTTTGGTTACATTGTCATTGCTTGATTTTTTACCAAAACAGTTTGGCGCCCACCGTGGGGCAATTGGTGCTTCATTCTTAGAAAGATTCATATTTTCGTGGTCAATTCGGTTCGCTACAACTAAACAGATGGCTTCCTCAGTGAAGAATACTTCAAGTTTGATGCCCTCATTCAGCTCCTCACAAGGCGTTCCTCCTTTGCCTCCACCACCTTCTGGATCCCAGAAGAATGCTGAGAATGCTGCGAAGAAACCAACCCCCATTTTCACAAAACCACCAACTTCTTCTGTTTCAACTAATCCTACTACTAATGATCTTTATGCTCTGATTTTGCAGATGAGGAATCATGCACAGGAGCAGGACAAAACCAACGAAAGGATCCTCCGGGAGATCGATGAGATCTAGAAACAGAAGAAATCAGTGGAGGATCACTCTCCTCTGATGCCAAGATCGCTGAACTTCGACACTCTGGTCATAACCTCACAATACTCAGCAGTTCCAGACGTGCAATACTTGGGTGAACTACCAGGAAGGCGTTATGGGACAGCAACAATAAGTCAGGCATTTGGCTCTTACTTCCAGCCCCAAGGATTCTCTTCTCAACCATCAGGATCCACTTCTCAGCATCAGGGATGCTTCGCGTCAGGAGGATATTTGGGAATGCATACAGTTCAAGGATCCTCCCAGGTCCAAGGATCCTCCCAGGTCCAAGGATCCTCCCAGGTCCAAGGATCCTTCCCGGTCCAGGGATCCTCCCTTGTCCAAGGATCCTCTCTGGTTCCAGGATCCTTTCAGGTTCAAGGATCATCTCAACTTCAAGGATCCAACGTCTTTCAGAATCAAGGATCCTTGAGAAATATGCAACCTCAGAACTCAGACGTCCATCAAGGAGACTTCATACCAATGCAGACCATTGCCTCATCTGGTCCTTCAATTATGCCAGAGTCTCGACAAGATGGATTCACATCCGCAATTCCAAACTCGAATCCTGTGGGAGGTAACACTTTTAATAATTTATATAACACTAACCATGGCTTTATGCAGGATACAGGTATCAATCAGGCCATGGCTAGGGAACTGCAAAAGCTCAAGGATATGATATCCAGTGTACCAGGAGTGGTTAAACCCATTCCTGAGATTGCAGATGGTAGCCATAGGATATCTCGTTTTGCACCACCCTTATGTGATGCTGAGATACCCAAAAGATTCCAGATACCATCCATGAAACTGTATGATGGTTCAACGGATCCAGAGGAGCATGTAGCTCAATACAGGGAGAGGATGGAGATCAATCCAATTCCTGAAAGGTTAAAAGAAGCATGCCTATGCAAGGGATTTGGCTCCACACTTACAGGATCTGCTCTTAAATGGCTGCTAAGTCTTCCCCCTTACTCCATTACTTCATTTGCTAATTTAGTTAACTTGTTCAATAGTCAATTCTCTTGTAGCAGAAAGTTTGAACGATTAACTAGTGATCTATATAGGGTAACACAAGGTCAAAATGAATCACTTAGAGATTATATCACTAAATTTAGTAAAGAATCCTTAGACATTCCCAATTTGGATATAGCTACGGCTGTTGAAGCCTTTAAAATGGGATTGCTTAGGGATTCATTGTTCTATGATGATCTTGTTATGACACCTTGCAGGAATCTTCATGAAGTAAGGACTAGGGCCCTTAGGTTCATCCGCCTAGAGGATGACAAAAGGATCCAGGATAGATTGACAGGATCCTCCAAACAGGATAAGCAAGGATCCTACTTCAGGAACAACAAATCCAAGTCTTATAACAGATCAGATAATCAGAATGTGCACACAGTGGAACAAGAAGAGGATGATGAGAATTATCCTCCTATTTCTGAATATTGTTTCTCTGTTGATAACAATGAACTAATCCTTGCAATGCAGAATCTAGGTGAGAAAGCTAGGTGGCCAAGGAAAAGTGATAAACCAGCTGCTACAAAGGATAAATCCAAGTGGTGTGCGTATCATGAGGATTTTGGGCATCTCACTGAAGAGTGTATTGCACTTAGAAAGGAGATTGGTTATTTATTGAGCAAGGGGCATTTAAGGGAACTCTTGGGACGAAAGAAGTCAAGAACCCAGGATCCTGAAAGGATCCCGGAAAGGGCTCTTGCTCCTCCGACAGATGCACAAGTTATAAATTTCATATCTGGTGGATCAGACATCTGTGGTACATCCTTCTCAGCAGCAAAAAGACACGCTAAGGAAACCAAGATGGATAATGGAGACAGACCCGTCAGGACCTCCGTTGTTACCCAGGATAAAGTCATTACTTTTGATGAGGATGATCGTGTTGATATCCAGGATCTTCACCATGACGGTCTCGTAATTACATTGTTTATTTCTAACCACTTTGTTCGCAGGATCCTTATAGATGGAGGAAGCTCTGTGAACATCATTCAGCTGGATGTTCTCAAGAAAATGAATATCCCAGAGTCCGATATTATCCCAAGATCCTCAGTACTTGTGGGATTCAGTGGAGAAACAAAGAATACATTGGGGGACATCAAACTCCCAATCTATATTGAAGGATTGCATTCTTATCAAAAGTTTTGTGTTATTGATTGCTTATCGTGTTGTAACGTTATCCTTGGCAGGCCATGGATACATGATATGAAGGCAGTTCCATCCACCTATCATCAGTGTGTAAAGCTTCCAAGTCCATGGGGAGTGGTGAAAATTGAGAGTGATCAACAGGAGGCCAAGAATTGCTATACCTCATCAATGAAACCAGCCTCAAGACCAAGGGAGCAATAGCAATTAAAGTATCCTTCAAGAGACGTCTGGGAGGCAACAGAACAGGATTTGAAAGAAATCCTCATGGATCCTGATGATCCTGAATCCAAGATCTTCATAGGGTCAGGGATCCTCAGCAATATTGAACAAGAGCTAGTATCCTTTCTCAAAAGAAGGAAGGCCACCTTTGCCTGGAAACATGAAGACATGACAGGTATATCTAAGGATATAATTACTCACAAACTTGGCATTGACAGGTCATTCAAGCCAATTCATCAAAAAAGAAGGAAGTTTGCACCTGAAAGAAATGGTATTATCCAGGAAGAGGTAGATAAGCTACTTCGAGCAGGTATGATTAGAGAGGTTAAATATCCAAGATGGTTAGCCAATGTGGTTGTTGTTCAAAAGAAAAATGGAAAGTGGAGGGTATGTGTCGATTTTACAGATTTAAATAAGGCATGTCCCAAGGATCCTTTCCCATTACCCCACATTGACTCCATGGTGGATGCTACCGCGGGTCATGAGTTGTTAACTTTTATGGAGGCTTCATCTGGATTTCAACAAATTCAGATGGAACCATCCGATCAAGAGGATACAGCCTTTATGACCCCAACTGGTATATACTGTTATATTGCTATGCCATTTGGATTAAGGAATGCAGGTGCTACTTACCAAAGGCTTGTCAATATGATGTTCAAAGAACAAATTGGATACACTATGGAAGTCTATATTGATGACATGGTGGTTAAGTCCAAAAGAGCTGAGAATCACCTTAAAGACTTGGAGGAAGCATTCAATATCCTTGATAAATTTAATATGAAACTAAATCCTTCTAAGTGTCATTTTGGTGTAAAGGCAGGTAAATTTTTAGGATATATGGTAACAAAGAGGGGCATTGAAGCAAGTCCAGAGCAAATTAAGGCCATCATGAATATCAAATCTCCTGCCAATGCTAAGGATGTGCAAAGGTTGACCGGCAGGATCGCAGCCTTGAACAGATTCATATCCAAATCCTCAGAAAAGTGCAAGGAGTTCTATGATATCCGGAGGAAAAACAAGAAATTTGAATGGACTGAGAAGCATGAAAGTGCCCTTAAAGCTCTTAAAGATTACCTATCCTCAGCCCCAGCTTTAATGAAACGAGAAAAGGGAGATGTGTTATCCTTATATTTGGCGGTATCCTCAAAAGCAGTAAGTGCGGTCCTTGTTAAGGATCACCAAGGTACACAACATCCTGTTTATTATGTAAGTAAGAGCTTACTTGATGCTGAATCCAGGTATTCACATTTAGAAAAACTTATCCTTGCACTAATTATGGCATCTACTAAATTAAGACATTATTTTGAGACCCATGCCATTATTGTTAAAACTAATTTCCCAATTAAGAATGTTCTCAGGGAACCTGAAATGTCCGGGAGGATGGCTAAGTGGGCAGTGAAGTTGAGTGCATATGATATAAGATATGAGCCTAGGACAGCCATTAAATCCCAAGCATTAGCTGACTTTGGGGCAGATTTCAGTAGTGATTTGCAAAAGGAAGCTGAACTAGAAGTTCAACAGCTTGAAGAAACCAAGGATCCTTGGATACTGTTTACTGATGGATCCTCCAATGTGAATGGAACAGGGCTTGGGATACTACTAAAATCGCCACAGGGGGACATAATACCCCACTCCATAGCTTGCGAATTTCAAACTACCAACAATGAGGCTGAATATGAAGCCTTGATAGCTGGTTTGCAAATTGCAAAGCATATGAGTATCGGGTATCTTGAAGTACATGTAGATTCTTTATTGATCACTAATCACTTTAATGGATCCTATGCTGTTAAAGGTGAAAAGCTAATCAAATATTTGGAGATAGTCAAAGAATTGGCACTCTCTTTTGTATCCTTTGGTTTGACACAGGTACCAAGGGAAGAGAATGCAGAAGCTGATGCATTAGCCAATCTAGGATCATCTTTGAAGATTCCTGAGGATATTGAGATCCCTATTATCCATATCCTGACCCCTGCTATCAAGGATCATGTAGCTATGGAGATAGGAGAAGATTCTGCAATCATACCCAGTGATGATACCCAATCTCATTCAGGATCATGGATATTCCCAATCATGAGATATATACAACATGGAGAAATCCCTACAGGAGAAAACCCAAGAGCTTTTAAAATTAAGGTATCTCAATTTACAATATTAAATAATATGTTGTATAAACGATCACTTGCAGGACCATATTTGAGATGCATTGAGGATCCTGAAATTCAAGAAGTCTTAAAGGATTTCCATGAAGGAGATTGTGGAAACCACACTGGGGGCAGGGCATTATTCTCAAGGATCCTGAGAACAGGATACTATTGGCCAACTATGAAGAAGGACGCTGTGGAATATGCCAAGAAGTGTGATCCTTGTCAGAGGCATAGTAATATCCTTCACCAACCAGCAGAGCTCTTGCATCCTATATCCTCTTCTTGGCCATTCATGAGATGGGGAATGGATATAGTTGGAAAGCTTCCTAAGGCGCCAGGTGGAAAAGTATTCATGCTTGCTATGACTGATTACTTCTCTAAGTGGATAGAGGCTGAAGCCTTTGCTCAAGTCAGAGAAAAGGAAGTTATATCCTTTATTAAAAGAAATATTATTACTAGATTTGGCATCCCTTCTGAAATTATTTGTGATAATGGATCCCAATTTATTGGGAATAGAACCACTAACTTTTGTGACAGTTGGGGAATTAAGATGATAACATCAACACCAGTCCATCCACAAGCTAATGGTCAGGCAGAATCATCCAACAAGATCATCATCAACAATTTGAAGAAGAAGCTTGGATCCAAGAAAGGAAAATGGGCAGAAGAACTACCTTATGTGCTGTGGGCTGATAGAACAACTCCCAAGAATGCCACAGGCCAAACTCCATTTTCTTTGGTATTTGGGGCAGAGTCAGTGATCCCTACAGAGATGGTGGTTCCAACTGCAAGAACAAGCGTTCGTGATCCTGAAGAAAATGCTGAAAACTTGATTCAAGACTTGGATACTATAGAAGAAATCAGGGATTTAGCAAGGATAAGGATGGCCAGTTATCAACAAAGGATGGTTGGAGCTTACAACAAAAATGTCAGGCTTAAGAAATTTCAAGTTGGGGATATGGTATTAAGGAAAGCATTTCAAAACACCACCAATCCTGCTGATGGAAAGCTAGCACCAAAGTGGGAAGGACCCTATTTGATTGAAGCTGAAGCAGGAAAGGGGGCATATCGATTGCTAACAATGGAGGGTGATTTGCTACCTAGAGCTTGGAATGCTGTCCATTTGAAGAAATATTTCATGTTATCATGATCCATGATCCTTACCAGACAAGTATCCTTGAAGGATCCCCGCTGATAGATGATCCTCTTTCTGGTAACATTCCAATCATAAACTATTTCATTCTTTTTATTCTTATGAGGATAAGGATCCTGCGTCCTTTATCCTCCTTTTACTTGATTTCTGAGTTTTGAAGGTTCAGGCATCCTTAACTAAGCATTGAGTATCCACAGAAGTATCCAGTTATCTTTTGGGCTAGTCCCCAGTCTAGGCCTGTCCCCAGTTTCGCCAGTAGCGCATGATGATCCTGGTATAGTTCATGGCAATGGGACCAGTACCCGCTTTAGGGGCTGACAATTTCATTGTACTGGCTATATTCAGGATCCTACGTATAATGGTAGACGTACCATACATCCGTTCCTAAGGTTTCTAACGTTTTCACGTTAGCTAAGGTTTTGGCATTTTCATGTCACTAAGTTTGGATAGTCGCCAGTAAGGGCCATACTCCAGTTTACATACGATCCTTTGGGCTTGTCCCCAGTTATCCTTTGGGCTTGTCCCCATTTATCCTTTGGGCTTGTCCCCATTATATTGGGCTTGTCCCCAGAATTATTGGGCTTGTCCCCAGTTACTTACATTCATCTTATATTGGCTCAGTCCCAAGTAATATCTTATTTCAGGTTTGTGAAGATAAATGACCAAGGATTCTTGATCCTTACTTTCAACTAAGGTTTGTATCTTGGGTTATCCTAATTTTAAGTGTTAAAGGATAGGATCCTAACTTGGATTCTCAGGTATGATCCTTAACTGTTTTGATTTTATTCATTATGGATTTAAGTGACACTTATCCTTTGACAACTAAACTTATGATCCTTAAACTATTTTTTATCCTTGATTGTATCCTTAACTCTTAAGGGATGTTTTTTTTTTTTTAATTTTTCCTTACTTGATAAGTTTAAACAACATGAACATCACAATAAATTGAAAAATAAAATAACAATAAGGATAACAACACAGGATATAGCCAAAAAGTTAAAGTCATTTTATTCACAAAAGTTTAAACCCTTTTTAGGTTGTCAAAATTACCTACCCCGAGCATCTACCAGCAATACGTGGCCCGTCCGCTGGGGTAGGTAAAGGGTGTCCATTGTTCATAGGTTTTTCAAGTGCAGGAATTAAAAGACGGCAGGATCACAATGGCTTCATCCCCCAAACAGAGGATCCCTCCACCATTTGTAATCCTACCTATTGTTCGAAGGATCATCTATGATCCTCAATCCTAGTTACTATTGTTTGAGTACAGACCAACCATTGTTTATCAAAACATCATCAAAACAAAAAACCATAACCAAACTAAAAAATGGGCTCCGTCTACGTCTAGAAATGTCCGTCATCGCCCATTATTGCAGCCTACACCTTCGCTGCATCACCATCTCCAGCTCCACTAGCTTCACCACCATGATCCTTGCCACTACCACTAGCCTCAATTGCTAGAACCTCATCAGCCTCATCCTCATCCTCCAATTCAACCAGCCTTGCCTTCCAGCCTTCCACATCCCAGCTGCTCCTATCGAAGGCAGGATCCTGAGCTTCTTGAGCCATTTGTAGCTTGGTCTTGTACATGGCTATAGCAGCGGAGACCTTGGCATCCTCTGTGATCTCGTGCTTTTGATAATCGAAGTTGATCAGAATAGCAGCTGTCTGAGCTTTGGCATCTTTGAGATCCTTTTGGAGGTCAGCAATCTTTGATGATCCCTTGACTCTTTAAGGAGCTGTTCTTCTTGTGATCCTTGCCCGGTGAGCTTCGGAGCATCATTTTTGAACGAGATGATGATAAAGAAAGAAGAACAGAATATGAGAAAGGAGAAAGGAAAAGAGTTACCTGTTTGATCGTCGGAGCAGAATTTAAAGGGAGTTCTCTTGAACTTAAATGTGAAATGATCCCTATCTCTAACTCTTATTTATAATGATAATTCTGCAGGGTAGTCATCTCACTGACGTCATGATCGTAACGGCTAGTCCGCTTATAACGGCTAGTTATCCGTTGGTTAAAGGCGGATAAGATCGACAAAATATAACTCATTTATTTACATATTTATTCCTTATATTTTGGGGGCAATTGTTAGGGGTGGATTTCTAAATGACCAGTGATCCTTATTTACTGTTGGATTTAGTGATCCTCAATTCTGTCTGAAGCAGTGATCCTCAGAAGTGTTGCAGGATCAGGATCAGGATCATGGATAACTATAAGGATCCCAGTACTAACGATTGTCTACTTTGAATTCGTAAATGTTTTGCAGGAATATCAACTTGGACTTAGTCTTGGCGACATTCCTGGAGAATATTCTCATTCTATTCCGCACGTGCTTGGTCAGAAATGGACGTTGTGGAGTCGTGGAGGACTTGCATGATTTGCGGAATGTGAGTTAGGCTTGATATTTTCTATTTTTAAAGGGGTAGCGAGCTATTTTAGAGACACTTAGCTATTTTTGGCTACACACACATTCATACAACCGCTCTCACTGGCTCTTGACAAACACTTAGCATTTTTCATACATTTCTACACGTTACACTATAGTGATCCTTGTACTTAGCTCGCTATCATCCGAAGTTGTAACAGATTGTTTGTTTAATTTGAGTTGGTGATCGGTAGTTTCCTTCGCCCGGGGTTTTTTGTGCCGGAGATCAACTCTTGATCAAGGGCTTTTTCCCCGTATAAATCTTCGTGTCATTTGTTCATTATACTTCATAGTGATCCTAATTATTGTTCATCAATTCAAGCATCATACCTCACAACAGAAAGTTTGGTTACATTGGCATTGCTTGATTTTTGACCAAAACAATACCTGCCCGAAGTAGTTTATCTACCTCTTCCTGGATAATAGCATTCCTTTCAGGTGCAAACTTCCTCCTCTTTTGATGAATCGGCTTGAATGACCTGTCAATGCCAAGTTTATGAGTAATTATATCTTTAGATATACCTATCATATCCTCATGTTTCCAGGCAAAGGTGGATTTCCTCCTCTTAAGGAAGGATATTAGCTCCTGTTCAATGTCGCTAAGGATCCCTTAACCTATGAAGATCTTGGATTCAGGATCATCAGGATCCATAAGGATTTCTTTCAAATCCTGTTCTCTTGCCTCCAAGACATCTCTTGAAGGATACTTTAATTGCTATTGCTCCCTTGGTCTTGAGGCTGGCTTCATTGATGATGTATAACAGTTCTTAGCCTCTTGTTGATCACTCTCAATTTTCACCACTCCCCATGGACTAGGAAGCTTCACGCACTGTGTAGTTCCCCCTATTTGTATGGATCTTCAACAGAATTGTCTTTCCGATCAAGAGTGCGGAATCCTCTTGATCAGAATATCACAGAAACAAGTAGAAGAACAGAAATCAGCAATCACTTTCAAACCGGGTTTCTATTGATTATCAATCACTCAAGAATTACAACCAATCTAAACCCTAACCAACACAATTTCGTCCAAGACACTAAGCTCTCACAAAATTGCTCTCAAACAATGTTCTGGCTGATTAACCTAAACCCTAAAGCCTAACCTTGTTTATATAACACAAGGTTACTACTTGGGCCAAGGTTAAACATCATGGACTGCGAATTGGACAGGCCCAATTCGCCTCCATCACCCTAATATGGTTTTGTTTAGCCCAAACTCTATTATCTCACTAATACAAAGCTAAACCCGCTAACTGTTTATCGTTTATCTAATTACAAGATATCCAAAGACCAAATCTAAGCTGTTGTCACAAACATGCACCAACAAACTCCCCCTTGACAATAGCTTCATAAAATAACTTTGTCTTTAGTCATCTTGCAATCTTCATGTAGTCTTGCACTGTCTTTGGTCTTTGGATAGCTTCAGCTTCAATAGCTTCTGTCAGCAACAGACTCCCCCTAAGCTGATGCATCCAATCACCAAATCTTCAAAACTTTAGCGTTTGAGTAAACTCCAGTTCAGCATATGTATAGCAATCTTCAAACTCTTCACTTTGTCTGCAATATAGAAAGGAGGTTCTACCATGCATCCAATCAAACTCTCATCTTCACAGCAACTCATCACTTTAACTTCTCAGCAACATACTGCTTCAATCTGTATACTCTAAAACAAACATCTCGAGAAACCATAAGAATTTTTCAACATAAGTTAAACAAATTATTATTATTATTCAAGAGATTTGTCAAACTGTATAACAGATTAAGCATTTTCAATTTCATTACCAACACGCAAAACTTTTTAATCACACCCTATAGCCCGCATGATTTAAAATTTTGAACTCACTTTCCAACACTGTCTCCCCCTATCAGTAACAATTCCTCCAAGAATAACAGTTTTCCGTACGTTAAGAATTTTAAACGAAAAAAAAAAAACACTATTTTGGATTTTTATATTTTCTGAAAGCAAGTAAATAACAAAAGCAATAAACACTCTATTTTTGTGAGAATCACTGGTAAGAAGATCATATCAACAGAATCAAACTGTTTCACACTATTAGATAATTCTTTATTTAATATTTCGTGAAAAACAGTCCAAGACGATTACCAGTATGTTTGTCCTCTTAAACAAAATGCATGAACATTTCAAGTACCATTACCATATGATGCGTTAAGGTAATATTAATTACTGATATACTAGTGTGTCCCACTTCAGGATATACCCCCGCGATCAAGGTATGCACAAAGATTCATCGTAGTAGGTGAGTATACTGAATTCATCCTTTAAGATATCCTGACAATGTCTAAGTCTGCATATAATCTGTTTTATCATGTTTTGATTGCTTAACAATGAACACCCAAATAAATACTAATCAAATCCTGGAAATATAAACAACACACTCTATCATGCAAGTATCTTCCCTACCACATATTTCACAAGTCCAATCCAGATTTCTGAAATCTTAACTGGGAATAGGTTGAGAAGAGAACAGAATAGATCTTGAGGAGAGATGGTATAATATACAGATCAAATGAGTTTTTCTCAATTTGATATAGGTTTATTGGGTTTCTTTTGGGCACTTGAGGGCCTCTTTCGGGTGTATTAGATCTATAGCGCGACAACGTACAGCTAGGTCAGCATGTATCTGGATGCAGCAGAAGCTGTCGTTGCCTAGCACCTCCAGGTCAGCATATATCTGGATGCAGCAGAGGAGGTACACGACTTTTTTCAGAGAAGATTTCAGAATCAGATCAAAATTGTGTGTATCGGGACAACATACAGACATTCAAATAGAAATGTGCTAATTCCAAGTGACTTTCTTTCCTGAGGTCATGTACAATTTTAGTTCTGTACAGAAGGGCAGTCAAGATATCCCCAGATGAAATAACAGTATAAAGACCCAAAACTTCAGATTTTGGCAATCTGTCAACGCAAGATTTAAGGTCATTAAACCCTACACCACTGATGTGTTCCCCACTCATATTCAGTTTATTTATGTTTATATCACATTGGTAAGTTGATTATTTCATGCTTTTTGCCTACTGGTACATCATATAATGAAGCTGCTATCACACTTAAGCAATTTAATTTCAGTTTCAGTGTGACAGTCTAACTTGCTGATGTACTATCATTTCTTCTTTTTCACACAGTGATAACTCATTTTTGATTTTTCAATTTTTTTTTTTATGTTTTTTATTTTTCAAATTTTTTTTTTTAATTTTGATTTTTAAGAAAAGCAGTAAACTATTTACAAAAATTCTTATGAAAAACCAGTTATTCAGGATTCCTCATCCCGTTGAGTTCGACTAAGTGTTCAAAGCGAGCCCTGTCAAAAGCTTTAGTATAAAGATCTGCCAGGTTATCTTCTGTGTCGACTCGATGTAATTCAATTAGTCGTTTTTCAGCACAATCCCGTATAAAATGATGACGTATGTCAATATGTTTTGTGCGACTGTGTTTCACGGGATTATTAGTTATAGAAATTGTGGCATTATTGTCTATCATAATAGGAGTACGAGTGAAATCCAAACCGTAATCGCGCATCTGCTGTTGTATCCAGAGAACCTGAGAGCAGCAGCTACCCGCAGCAATATATTCAGCTTCACACGTAGATGTAGACACACAGGATTGCTTCTTGCATTGCCAAGACACGATCCTGCCTCCTAAGAACTGACAACCACCTGTTGTAGACTTTCTGTTCGACTTGCATCCTCCAAAGTCTGAGTCAGTGTAAGCGACAAAATTCAAATCACTATCAGCTGGATACCACAACCCAAGTTTAGGTTTCCCCTTCAAGTAACGAAGAATACGCTTCACTGCTTTCATGTGTGACTCTTTTGGATTTGCCTGATATCTAGCACACAAGCATACTGCAAACATAATGTCAGGTCTTGAAGCAGTCAAGTACATTAGAGAACCAATCATCGCCCTGTATTGAGTTGGATCAACGTCTTCAGTACTTTCGTGATCTGGGCCAAGATTGTGATTTTCACATATGGGTGTGTTGAAAGTAGAGCAATCATTCATTTTGAACCGACTCAAAATGTCATACACATACTTTGTTTGATGAATAAACATCCCATCCTCCTTCTGTTCAACTTGTAATCCCAGAAAATAAGACAGCTCACCCATAGCGCTCATTTCGAACTTGCTCTTCATCACCTGCTCAAACTCTTTACACATGCTCTCATCTGATGACCCAAAGATGATGTCATCCACGTATACCTGTACCAGCAGAAAATCTTGCTTCTTCCTCTTGATGAACAGTGTACTGTCAATCTGACCTCTTTCAAAACCATTCTTGATCAAATGTGTAGACAGTGTCTCGTACCACGCCCTGGGAGCTTGATGTAACCCATACAAAGCCTTATCAAGTTTGTACACTCGATCTGGATAATCTGGATCAACGAACCCATCTGGTTGTGAGACATACACCACTTCTTGGACTTGCCCGTAAAGAAATGCACTCTTCACGTCTAGTTGGTAAACTTTGAAGCCCTTGAATGTTGCGAAAGCTAGAAACAACCGAATTGCCTCCAACCTTGCCACTGGTGCAAACACTTCATTGTAATCAATACCTTCCTGCTGATTGAAACCTTTTACCACCAATCGAGCCTTGTTTCGCGTCACTATCCCTCTGTCATCCTTCTTGCACTTAAACACCCATTTAGTGCCTATCTCTCTCTCACCTTTAGGAAGGTCAACCAACTCCCAAACCTTCAACTTAGCAAACTGTGCCAATTCCTCTTGCATAGCTTCAACCCATGAATTGTCTTTAAGAGCCATATGAATGTTCTTCGGCTCCTCTTGGGAAATAAAGCAACTATACAAGCATTCGTTCACAATCCCAGTCTTCTCAATCGACACAAATAAACCAGAATTCGCTGCTATGCTTCTTCTCGTCTGAACACCTGCATTAGGATCTCCAAGTATCATGTCAACTGGATGATCTCTATTTGCTCGTGTAGTAGCAACAGCATCAACTTCAAGATTATCACCCAGGTTTGATCCAATCTCCCCCTGAATGTTCTGATCTGCAAATGGATTAATGAAATCCTCCCCCTCAATGGGTTCAGAGTCACTATCACTTGAATCAGGATCAGCAGCACCATGGGAAGTTTCCGCAGCATCTGTCATATCAACATTCGATCTAGGCATGAACTCGCCTTCATCGTCTCCACCAATCATTGTTTGAATCAACTGAGAATCATCTGCATTTGGAAACTCGGGAATATTAAATGACTTAAAAGTGCTTTCATAATCATATAATATAGCTGGACCACTCGTTGATTGTTGAGGTTTGTATGAAGTAATTTCAACATTAAAGACAACCTCAATTTTACCAGTTTTTAGATTAAAAACCCTTTTATTCGGTGCGCCAGGTACGTAACCTAGAAAGTAGCCTTCGTCAGCCACCTCACCGAATTTTTGTTTATCTTTATTACGCACAATGGTGCAGGGTAATCCAAATGGTTCAAAGCCTTCTAAGTTTGGTTTCTTGTTAAACATTAATTCATGACATGTTTTGTTAAAACGTTTAACAGTCAAAACTTTGTTTAGGACGTAGCAAGCTGTATTCACAGCTTCTCCCCAGAAAAGAACTGGTAGCTTTGAATCTGAAAGCATCGTCCTAGCGGCTTCAATCAACGTCCTGTTTTTCCTCTCAGCAACTCCATTTTGTTGAGGTGTATAAGGAGCAGAATATTGATGTTCAATTCCCTTTCGAAGACAGTAGAGATCCAGAACTCGATTCTTGAACTCCGTGCCATTATCACTCCTTATCCTCTTTATCCTTGCATCATGGACGTTTTCCAATTTCGTAAAAAGATCTATCAGCATCTCCGCCGTCTCATCTTTTGTACCTAAAAAGAAAACCCATGAATAACGTGAGTAATCATCAGTGACAACTAAACAATAGTACTTTCCACCTATGCTCCTCACGTTCACTGGACCGAATAAATCCATGTGAAGTAATTCATAAGGGGCATCTATGGAATTTACTGTTTTAGACTTATGAGGTTTCTTATGTTGTTTTCCCTTTTGACATGGAAGACATTTATCTTCCACATGAAACCTCTGCATTGGAACCCCTTTCACTAGCTCATTTTTAACAAGGTAATTCATTTTTCGATAGTGAATATGGGCCATGCGTCTATGCCACAACATCGATTCAGCTTCAGATGCTTTTGATAGTAAACACGCCACCACCGCAGTTGGATCCTTAGCACCCATGTCCATGACATAAGTGTCATTTCTCCTTGGCGCTCGCATCACTATCCAATCGTCCGGAATCTTCAAACCTGGTTTCAACACTAATGCTTCACTCTTGGTAAAATGGACCGAGTGACGCTTGTCGCAAACTTGTGACACGCTCATCAGATTGTGTTTAAGCTGCTCCACATAGTTCACTTTGTCCAGTGTGATCATCCCATTGGTCACCTTTCCTCTTCCTGTAATTCTACCACCTTTAGCACCCGCAAAATTCACTTTTATGTTAGACATCTCACTTACCAGACTTTGGTTTTGTGTTGTCAACCTGGCAACCTCACCCAGTAGTTCACGACATCTCAAACATACTGAATTTTTATTCTTAGGCGGTGAATTTTTCTTTTTCAAATCATCACTCTCAGATCCATCACCTTGACTTGATGTGGATGCGAAACTACTAGGTGTAGATGCCATAAAGTCTGCTAGCTCATTTTCACTAGGCAGGAATGAATAGTCATGACTAAGAGGAGGTGGAACTTCATTAAAGCCCTGGAAGCCCACACTGGTCTTGTCATTACTCTTCTTTAACCCACCCATCATATGTTTCATTACAAAAGACGAATCTCTGAATTGACCTAATTTCTTTTCAAGTTCAACAATTTTGAGTTGTGCATCAGACAACTCTTTGCATTTTTCAGAAATCTCTTTTGTTTTCTCAGCCATCATGTCATGAGCTAAGTCTATGACTTGAAGTTTTTCATTTAATTTGCAAGTTAAAGCTTCAATTTCAGCTTCACAACCTTTTATCTTCTTCAAGTATGATGATTCATTTCTTTTAACAAAAAAGTTTGCTTCTTTTATGTTAGACATCTCACTTACCAGACTTTGGTTTTGTGTTGTCAACCTGGCAACCTCACCCAGTAGTTCACGACATCTCAAACATACTGAATTAGATTGTACCTCTTTCTCATGAACTTCTGAGGTTTCATCAGCAACAACCTGTTCAGCTTCACTCTCTTTCTCTGCTTCATCATTCTCTTTGGCTTCATCATTTTTCACTTCAGATTCAGCATCACTAACAGTAGTTTCAGCCTCATCAACTGGCACTATCTCTGCCATGAATGCCTGAGTGGCACTCTCATTCCCCTGATATCGCTTTTGTAATGCATCCCACATATCCTTTGAATTAGTGTACTTGTTGAAGGTATGCTTGATGCTATCAGGTAAGGACATCTTAATTGCAGCCAATGCTCTCTTTTCAGCATCAACCACCTGTCTCTCAGATTCATCCATCTTGTCATAAGACAACACTAAAACCCTTCCTTCAATACTACGCGTCGGAGCAACATAGCCATCTATCATACAGTACCACATTCTGGTATCTTCACTCTTCACAAATGCCTCAAACTCCTCTTTCCAGTCAGCATATTCTTTGACATTTTTCAGCTTTGGCCAATGTTTAACAGTCTCACTGACCTTGTCCATTCTGACCATCTTTAAACACGTTTTTATCGTAACCGTACTAATAAAACCGTACAAAATTTCTCCGAAAACAGTGGTTACTAACTTACACCGTTAGAATCGTCTCGAAAAGACGAATCCAATGATATATAATGTCAAAAACCGTATTCGGGATTTTCCAGAGTCCAAACGGTTTTTTTTTTTTTCTTTTTTTTTTTTTACCCTAAAAATCCAAGGAATTCAACGGTCCAAACGGTTCTGTCTAACGAGCTACGGATCAATTTCTATTTTCAAAACACTGAAATTTTATCGACGCTTGCCAACAAAAATTCCACCCCGTTAATTTCGCTGGTTTTAAATTCGCTGGTCAACTGGTTAAATTCGCTGGGTCAGTAATTAATTTCGCTGAGCTGGTTAATTCGCTGGTTTTTATATTTGCTGAAAATTTCGCTGAGGAGCAGTTATTTTCGCAGGTAAGATGGTCAATTTCGCTGGTCTATTTCGCTTGAAAAGTCAAGTTCGCAGGTCAAGTTCGCTGGTCAAATTCGCTATTATGACGGCCAGTAAATTCACCGAAAACCGTAATAACTTCGCTGTGGAAAGTTATCCGGTTACCAAAGTCGCCTTTGGATTTAACTTCGCCGTTCACCGAGTAATTTAGACACGAATTCGCTGATCAGTCTGCGAAAATGTTAAAATCGCCTAGAGTCAAATTCGCTGGTCCAGTTAACTATGGAAACTTAATCTTTTCGAAAAGTTTGAAGATTTTCTGGATTCTTCAAACAGTTTCTGCACAATCGACGCAGCAAATCAGCAACAATAATGTCGAAAATTATCAAGATCAGATGGAAAACCACGAAGAACACGAAGAACAGTCTTCGAATTCCAGCCAAATACTCGTCAAAATCCAACCGAAATCGTCCCGACAACCTGCAAATCAGCAAACAAACAAAGTAGAATATCAAAACAGCCAATAAATCTCGAAATTTTTTTATCAAAACAGCCAAGAATTTCGAAAATTTTTATCAAACAAACAGAAAATTTTCGAAAATTTCAAAACCCTAGTTTTCAAAAATTCGAAAAAAAAACTCCCTGTTTCTGCAGCAACCAATTCTGAACCGAGCCTTCAAGAGCCTAATGCTCTGATACCAATTGTAGGTCCCCTAGTCGTATGGATCTTTCACAGAATTGTCTTTCCAATCAAGAGTGCGGAATCCTCTTGATCAGAATATCACAGAAACAAGAGCATAAACAGAAATCAGCAATCACTTTCAAACCGGGTTTCTATTGATTATCAATCACTCAAGAATTACAACCAATCTAAACCCTAACCAACACAATTTCGTCCAAGACACTAAGCTCTCACAAAATTGCTCTCAAACAATGTTCTGGCTGATTAACCTAAACCCTAAAGCCTAACCTTGTTTATATAACACAAGGTTACTACTTGGGCCAAGGTTAAACATCATGGACTGCGAATTGGACAGGCCCAATTCGCCTCCATCACCCTAATATGGTTTTGTTTAGCCCAAACTCTATTATCTCACTAATACAAAGCTAAACCCGCTAACTGTTTATCGTTTATCTAATTACAAGATATCCAAAGACCAAATCTAAGCTGTTGTCACAAACATGCACCAACACACTGGTGATAAGTAGATGGGACTACCTTCATGTCATGTATCCAAGGCCTGCCAAGGATAACATTACAACATGATAAGCAATCTATTACACAAAACTTCTGATAAGAATGCAATCCTTCAATATAGATTGGGAGTTTAATGTTCCCCAATGTATTCTTAGTTTCTCCACTAAATCCCACAAGTACTGAGGATCTTGGGACAATATCAGACTCCGGGATATTCATCTTCTTGAGGACATCAAGCTGAATGATGTTCACAGAGCTTCCTCCATCTATAAGGATCCTGCGAACAAAGTGGTTAGAAATAAACAATGTAATTACAAGACCATCATGATGAGGATCCTGGACATCAACACGATCATCCTCATCAAAGGTTATGATCTTATCCTTGGTGACAGTGGAGGTCCGGATTGGTCTATCTCCATTATCCATCTTGGTTTCCTTAGCATGTCTTTTTGCTGCTGAAAAGGAGGTACCACAAATGTCTGATCCACCGGATATGAAGTTTATAACTTGTGCATCTGCTGGAGGAGCAGGAGCCCTTTCCGGGATCCTTTCAGGATCCTGGATCCTTTCAGGATCCTGGATCCTTGACTTCTTTCGTCCCAAAAGTTCCTTCAAATGGCCCTTGCTTAAGAAGTAACCAATTTCCTTCCTTAGTGCAATACACTCTTTAGTGAGATGCCCGAAATCCTCATGATATGCACACCACTTGGACTTATCCTTTGTAGCAGCCGGTTTATCACTTTTTCTCGGCCACCTAGCTTTCTCACCTAGATTCTGCATTGCAAGGATTAGTTCATTGTTATCAACAGAAAAACAGTATTCAGAAATAGGAGGATAATCCTCATCATCCTCTTCTTGTTCCACTGCATGCACATTCTGGTTATCAGATCTGTTGTAGGACTTTGATTTGTTGTTCCTGAAGTAGGATCCTTGTTTATCCTGTTTTGAGGATCCTGTCAATCTATCCTGGATCCTTTTTTCATCCTCTAGGCGGATGAACCTAAGGGCCCTGGTTCTTACTTCATCAAGATTCCTGCAAGGTGTCATAACAAGATCATTATAGAATAATAAATCCCTAAGCAATCCCATTTTAAAGGCTTCTACAGCCGTAGCTATATCCAGGTTAGGTATATCTAAGGATTCTTTACTAAACTTAGTGATGTAATCTCTAAGTGATTCATTTTGACCTTGTGTTACCCTATATAGATCACTAGTTAATCGTTCAAACTTTATACTACAAGAGAATTGACTATTAAACAAATTAACTAGATTAGCAAATGAAGTAATAGAGTAAGGCGGAAGACTTAGTAGCCACTTAAGAGCAGATCCTGTAAGTGTGGATCCAAATCCCTTGCATAGACATGCTTCTTTCAATCTCTCAGGAATTGGATTGATCTCCATCCTCTCCCTGTACTGAGCTACATGCTCTTCTGGATCTGTTGAACCATCATACAGCTTCATAGATGGTATCTGGAACCTTTTGGGTATCTCAGCATCACATAAGGGTGGTGCAAAACGAGATATCCTATGGCTACCATCTGCAATCTCAGGAATGGGTTTAACCACTCCTGGTACACTGGATATCATATCCTTAAGCTTCTGTTGCTCCCTAGCCATAGCCTGATTGATACATGTATCCTGCATAGAGCCATGGTTAGTGTTATATGAATTATTAAAAATGTTACCTCCCATAGGATTCGTGTTTGGAATCCCAGATGTGAATCCGTATTGACGGGACTCTGGTATGATTGAAGGACCAGAGGAAGCGATGGTCTGCATTGGTATGAAGTCTCCTTGATGAACATCCGAACTTGGAGACTGCATACTCCTTAAGGATCCTCGATCCTGGAAGGCGTTGGATCCTTGAACCTGAAAGGATCCTGGAACCAGAGAGGATCCTTGGACCTGGGAGGATCCTTGAACCGGGAAGGATCCCTGGACCTGGGAGGATCCTTGGACCTGGGAGGATCCTTGGACCTGGGAGGATCCTTGGACCGGGAAGGATCCTTGGACCGGGAAAGATCCTTGAACCTGGGAGGATCCTTGGACCTGGGAGGATCCTTGGACCGAGTGCATTCCCAAATATCCTCCTGAGCTGACGAAAGATCCCTGATGCTGGACAGAGGCTCCGGAAGGTTGAAGGTAAGATCCAAGAGCCTGAGTCATTGTTGTTGTTCCATAACGTCTTCCTGGCAATTCACCCAAGTATTGCACGTCCGGAGCTGCTGAGTGCTGGGAAGTTATGACTGGAGTGTCGAAGTTAAGCGACCTGGGCATCAATGGGGAATGATCCTCTACCGATTTCTTCTGTTTCTTGATATCACCTATCTCCCTGAGGATCATTTCGTTGGTTTTATCCTGCTCTTGCATACGATCCCTCATCTGCAAAATCAGATTAAAAAGATCATTAGTAGTAGGATTAGTGGAAACAGAAGAAGTTGGTGGTTTTTGGAAAATGGGGGTTGGTCTCTTCGCGGCATTCTCAGCATTCTTCTGGGGTCCAGAAGGTGGTGGAGGCAAAGGAGGAACGCCTTGTGAAGAGCTGAATGATGGCATTAAACTTGAAGTGTTCTTCGCTGAGGAAGCCATCTGCTTGGTTGTAGCGAACCAAAATGACCACGAAAATACGAATCCTCTTAGGAATGAAGCATCAATTGCCCCACGGTGGGCGCCAAACTGTTTTGGTCAAAAATCAAGCAAAGATAATGCAACCAAACTTTCTGTTGTGAGGTATGATGCTTGAATCAATGAACAACACTAAGGATCACTCAGAAATAAAATGAACAAGTGACACAAAGATTTGTACGAGGAAAAAGCCCTTGATCAAGAGTTGATCTCCGGCATAAAAAACCTCGGGTGATGGAAACTACCGATCACCAACTCCAATTAAACAAGAAATGTGTTACAACTTCGGATGATAGCAAGCTAATTACAAGGATCACTACAGTGTAATGTGTAAAAAAGTGTGTAATCGCCAAGTGAATTGCTGAGAGCTGGTGAGAGCAGTTGCGAGTGTGTGTTAAGCTAAAAATAGCCAAGTGTTTTCTAAATAGCTCGCTACCCCTTTTAAAAATGGAAAATATCTAAGCTAAGAAACATTCCGCAATTCATGCAAGTCCTCCACGAACTCCACAACGTCCACTTCAGTCCAGCACGTGCGGAATATATATGGAATATGCTCCAGGAATATCGCCAAGACCAAGTCCAAGCTCGTACTCCTGCAAAACAACACCATATTCAAAGTAGACAGTCGTTAGTATAAGGATCCTTATGATGATCCATGATCCTGATCCTGCAATACTTCTGAGGATCACTAATTCAAACAGAAGTGAGGATCACCAAACCCAACAGTAATTGAGGATCACTGATCATTCAAAAATCCTCCCCTAACAATAGTAAGGGTTATACTACCTTATTCTTTGAATATGCTCGAATAGTACCAACCCATGCATCACTTGAACCAGTATTAATCTCCCGTTATATCTGGGGATTAATTGGATAGATAAGACATGTAGTCAAGGCAGCTAGACCTCAAACTATAGAAGAAGCTGTAGAACTAGCAAACACCTTGACTGATGAGTTAGTCCGTACACGAGAAGAGGATCAGAGGAGGAACCTAACCCAGAAGCTTACCCAAGAATTTCGTTCTGGGAATTCCAACCGTGGGAAAAATGTAGGTTCTACCTGTGCACCCTATTGCAAGTATTGCAAAAGGAAACATTCTGGAAGATGCTCCATATACTGTAACTTCTGCAAAATATCTGGACATAAGGAGGAAGACTGCAGGAAGAAACATAACAGCGGGATATGCTACAACTGTGGAGAACAAGGCCACATCAAGCCAAACTGTCCAAAAATAGCTCCAGCCACGAACACCGAGAACACTAAAAATGCTAGAGCATTTGTTCTGGCTGCAGAAGAAGCAAAGATGATCCCGGATGTGATTGCCGGTACGTTTTTAGTTAATGGTGTTTTTGCTAAGTATTATTTGACTCTGGTGCAAACCAAAGTTTTATTAATACTTCATTTTGCAAACTTCTCAATCAACCATTAACTAAACTCCCACAAAAATGTCTAGTAGAAATAGCAAATGGGGAAACCGTTAAGATTTCTGAAATCTTGCAGGGAGCAAGAATAGAATTTCTAAATCAGAAATTTATTGCAAACCTTTATCCAATGAATCTGGCAGGATTTGATGTAGTATTAGGAATGGATTGGTTAGTAGCCAATAAAGCCAGTATTTTATGTGATCAAAAGTCAATCCAAGTAAATTCACCAAGGGGTGAAAAGATCACAATTAAAGGAGATAAGCCCTCTAGATCCACAAAATTCATCTATGTAATGAAAACAGCAAGTTATATAAGAAAAGGATCATTAGTGTATTTGATTTCTATAATCACTAACACTAAAGGAAAAGAACTGAAGGATATTCCAGTAGTATCCCAATTTTCAGATATATTTCCAGAAGAATTACCAGGACAACCTCCAGATAAAGAAGTTGAATTCAGAATTCATCTGCTACCAGGGACAACATCAATTTCCAAGGCACCTTACCGTTTGGCACCCGTAAAAATGCAGGAACTGAAGAAACAGTTAGACGAATTGTTGGAGAAAGGATTCATACAGCCAAGTTCATCGCCATGGGGAACGCCAATCTTATTCGTTAAAAAGAAGGACGGATCAATGCGTATGTGCATTGACTACCGTGAATTGAACAAGGTCACGATTAAGAATCGGTATCCATTATCGAGAATCGATGATCTGTTCGATCAGTTACAAGGAGCTCGATTTTTCTCAAAAATCGATTTACGATCAGGATATCATCAATTAAAGGTACAGAAGAGGACATTCCTAAGACCGCTTTCGGAACGAGGTATGGCCATTATGAATTTACTATCATGCCATTTGGTTTAACCAATGCCCCAGCTGCATTTATGGACATGATGAACCGAATATGTAAGCCATATTTGGATAAATTCATAACTGTCTTTATAGATGATATTCTTATTTACTCTAAGAGTAAAGAAGATCATGCAAAGCATTTGCATGCACTTCTAAGATTATTAAGAAAAGAAAAGCTTTATGCTAAATTTTTGAAGTGTGAGTTTTGGTTAGAACAGGTACAATTTCTTGGGCATTTAGTTAATCATGAAGGAATTCATGTGGATCCCACCAAGATCGAGGCAATTACCAAATGGAAAACCCCTGAATCACCAACTGAGGTTAGAAGTTTCTTAGGACTGGACGAATATTATAGAAGATTTATTCGAGATTTTTCTAGAATAGCCATTCCCTTAACTAAGTTAACCTGTAAATCCGTTAAGTTTGAATGGGGATCAAAACAAGAAGAAGCATTTAAAATTCTTAAGCAAAGACTAACCAAGGCACCCATACTAGCGTTACCAGAAGGATCTGAAGACTTTGTAGTCTATTGTGACGCTTCTAAGTTAGGTTATGGATGTGTATTGATGCAACGTCAAAAGGTTATAGCTTACGCCTCTAGACAACTATCTAGAATTAGGAGCCATAATTTTTGCCCTGAAAATCTGGAGACATTACCTTTACGGTAGTAAGTTTACCATTTTCACAGAACATAAGAGTTTAAGATATGTTTTCGGGCAAAAGGAATTGAATATGAGAAAAAGATGCTGGATGGAGATGCTTATTGATTATGATTGTGATATCCAGTACCATGCAGGAAAGGCAAACGTAGTTGCTGATGCTTTAAGTCGAAAGTATCATGAAAAACCAAAAAGAGTACATTCACTTAAACTAAATCTACAAGTAGATTTAAATGAACAGATTAGAAAAGCACAAGAATCAGTAATCAAGGATGATACTGAGAAATTGAAAGGAATGATTAAGGAATTAGAACAAGGAACAGATGGAATTTGGAGATTCCATACGAAAAGGATGTACATACCTAAATTAGGAAACCTACGCCACCGTATGTTAAAAGAAGCCCATAAGTCTAAGTATACGATGCATCCTGGAAGTGATAAGATGTATCAGGACTTAAGAAAGAATTTTTGGTGGATAGGAATAAAAAAGGATATAGCAGCATATGTTGCAAAGTATTTAACCTGTTCACAAGTCAAAGCTGAACATCAGAAACCCTCAAGTTTGTTGCAACAGTTAGAAATGTCAGTTTGGAAATGGGAATTGATCACAATGGATTTTGTTACCAAATTACCCAAAACAAGAAAAGGTAATGATACAATATGGGTGATTGTAGATAGGCTAACTAAGTCAGCTCATTTCCTACCAATGAAGGAAACTTTCAGTATGGAACAATTAGCTAAGATATATGTAAATGAAATAGTTTCTTTACATGGAATTCCTCTATCAATTGTTTCTGACAGAGATAGTCATTTTACCTCTCATTTTTGGACAAGTTTCCAAAAATCAATGGGAACCAAGTTGAATCTAAGCATGGCTTATTATCCTCAAACGGACGAACAAAGTGAAAGGACAACACAAACAATGGAGGACATGCTTAGAGCTTGTGTAATTGATTTCGGAGGTAATTGGGACGATCACTTACCATTGATAGAATTTTCTTATAATAACAGTTATCACACAAGTATCAAAGCTGCACCATTCGAAGCACTTTATGGACGCAAGTGCCGAACTCCAGTCTGTTGGGTAGAAATTGGAGAAAAGCAACTATCTGGACCTGAGATAGTACAAGAAACAACAGACAAGATCATTCAAGTCAAGGAACGACTGAAAGCAGCACGTGATCGACAAAAGAGTTATGCTGATAATAGACGAAAGCCGTTGGAATTTCAGGTATGAGATAAAGTGTTATTAAAAGTCTCTCCTTGGAAAGGAGTGGTAAGATTCATCAAAAATGGAAAGCTAAGTCCCAGGTATGTTGGACCTTTTGAGATTATTAGAAGAATAGAACCTGTAGCCTATCAGCTACAACTGCTAGAGGAAATGGCAGGAATACATGATGTATTTCATGTATCTAATCTCAAGAAATGCTTAGCTGATGAATCACTGATAGTACCTCTTAAGGATATAGAGGTAAACGAGCAGTTAAAATTTGTAGAGAGGCCTCCACAGATCGAAGACAGGAAAGTCAAGAATCTCAAACACAAGAGATTAGTTCTGGTCAAAGTGAAATGAGACTCCAAAAGAGGACCAGAATACACTTGGGAGCTTGAATCGGAAATGCAAAGGAAATATCCACACTTGTTCCAGTAGATCTTGAGGACGAGCTCTAAAACAAGGTGGGGAGGATATAACAACCCTCCAAAATAATTTTCGACACCCCTAATATAATTAAAGTATCTCAATATGTCCTAAAATATACCCCGTATGCGAAAACGGACCCAAAATACCTTTATTTTTATAAAAATTAAATAAAAACAAATTTTTATGGCCTCTCGCGGGGCGCGTAAGCTACCCATTGACCTACGCGGGGCGCGCGGTGCTGCCATGTGTCGGACTCGTGTTGAACCTAGTGTGATGACAGGGCCAGGTTAGGGCCTACCCAGCCTACTACGTGGGCCGCGTAGCCCGTGGCCTCATCTTACGCGGGCCGCGAGGAAACCGAATTCAGGCCCTATATAAAGAAGGCATCAGCAGTTCATTCAAACTCGCTCATCTCTCAAATTCTCTCTTGAATTTCTATAGTGTAGACACTATTCTCGGGCATAATACCCCCTAATTAACGAAGTTCTGCTCTGTTGTAAGTATTATAAACCTGGTTACGTATTAGATACGCTGCCCGGTTGATCCAGGGTTCCATAACGGCTGTCGTGGTTCTGCCCGACGTAGTCGTTGGAATATCGTCTCGGGGAGGGTATTACTAATGTAAATAATGGGTTATTATACTAATGCGTGTGCATTTGTGTAAATTATAGATAATTACCAGGAAACCCTTAAAGGAAACCTAAGACAGCAATGTGAGTAATCTCCTTTTTGTAATATGTTTTTTTCAAAACCTTAAATATTTTACAATGTGATTAAGTAGTGATTGAATCTTTGTAATTCTTCAATTACTGCCGGTATTATGGGGTCTTGTATACATTACTTGATAATCTTCACAATTGGACAATGGGTTAGCCAATGTGTGATATGACCATAGCCACATATTCTGTCGAGTGGCAAGTACTGAATGAGTAATTGTGTAGATGTAAACATTGTAATCGCTCTCAATACTATGTTAATTAATAAAACTCTTCTTGATTAAATTGGGATTCACTCATCAGTATTTCCCACTGACAAAATGTTTTTAAATGAGTTTCAGGTAACAAAATGTGAGAGCCAACTAGAAGCCAGTTGGACAGCACTGAAGGCTTGGAAAAGTGGCTATAAAAGTTACCTAAATACAAGAAGATGTTTTATTCAATAAAATAGAAATTATCTCTATAAATCAGTTTGTAATGAAAACTTGGGTTTTATCCCAATATGTTTAATATTATAAAAGTGTGGTATTTACTCTGATAAAATATTTCCTAACTATGGTCCTGATGTAATTTCTGCTACCAAAATGATAAACAAATGATACCACCAAAACTGGTCTCGCGGCCGCCCGTTCCCGGGACAGATAGGGGGCGGGGGTTGCGACAATGTCCCAAGGATCCTTTCCCATTACCCCACATTGACTCCATGGTGGATGCTACAGCGGGTCATGAGTTGTTAACTTTTATGGATGCTTCATATGGATTCTAACAAATTCAGATGGAACCATCTGATCAAGAGGATACAGCCTTTATGACCCCTACTGTATCTATTGTTATATTGCTATGCCCTTTGGACTAAGAAATGCAGGTGCTACATACCAAAAGGCTAGTAAATATGATGTTTAAAGAACAAATTGGACACACAATGGAAGTCTATATAGATGACATAGTGGTTAAGTCCAAGAGAGCTGAGGATCACCTAAGAGATTTGGAGGAAGCATTTGATATCCTTGATAGATACAACATGAAACTGAATCCTTCCAAATGCCACTTTGGAGTGAAACCTGGTAAATTCTTAGGTTACATGGTGACAAAAAGAGGGATAGATGGAGGATCGCAGCCTTGAACAGATTCATCTCAAAGTCATCAGAGAAATACAAAGAATTCTATGACATCTTGAGAAAGAATAAAAAGTTTGAGTGGACTGAAAAACATGAAAATGCTCTCAAGGCCCTTAAGGATTACCTATCCTCAGCTCTAGCTTTAATGAAACCGGAAAATGGGGAAATATTATCCTTATACTTAGCAGTTTCTTCCAATGCAGTAAGTGCAGTCCTTGTTAAGGATCATGAAGGTACTCAACATCATGTATACTATGTAAGTAAAAGTCTACTTGATGCTGAGTCCAGGTCTTCTCATTTGGAGAAACTTATTCTTGCTTTAATCATGGCATCTACTAAATTACGTCATTATTTTGAGACTCATCCTATTATTGTAAAGACTAATTTTCCAATCAAGAATGTTCTTAGGAAACCTGAAATGTCAGGAATGATGGCAAAGTGGGTAGTCGAGCTTAGTGCATATGATATTAAATATGAACCAAGAACTGCCATTAAATCTCATGCCTTGGAGGACTTCGTGGCTGATTTAAGTAGTGATCTACAAAGGGAAGCTGAATTGGAAGTTCAACAACTTAAAGAGACTAAGGATCCTTGGATACTCTTCACAGATGGGGCTTCAAATGTCAAAGGAACTGGACTAGGCATACTACTAAAATTGCCATAGGGGGACAGTATACCCCACTCAATTGCTTGGGAGTTTTAAACTACCAATAATAAGGCTGAATATGAAGCCTTAATAGCTGGTTTGCAAATTGCCAAGCATATGAAGATCAGGTATCTTGAGGTACATGTAGATTCTTTGTTAATTACTAACCACTACAATGGTTCTTATGCTGTTAAAGGTGAAAGACTAGTCAAATATCTTGAGATAGTCAAGAAATTGGCAGACTCTTTTACTTCTTTTAGTTTGACACAGGTACCCAGGGAAGAAAATGCAGAAGCTGATGCTTTAGCCAACCTTGGATCATCATTGAAGATCCCAGAGGATGTTAAGATTCCTATTATCCACATCTAAGCTCCTGCTATTGAGGATCACATAGCTATGGAGATAGTGGAGGATTCTGCAATTGTACCTAGTGATGGTGCACAGTCAAGTTCAAGATCCTGGATCCTTCCAATCCTGAGATACATACAACATGGAGAAATTCCTACTGGAGAAAATCCTAGAGCTTTCAAAGTCAAGGTATCCCAGTTTACAATATTAAATAATATCTTATATAAAAGATCTCTTGCAGGTCCATATCTAAGGTGCATCGAGGATCCAGAAATTCAAGAAGTTCTGAAGGATTTTCATGAAGGAGATTGTGGAAACCACACTGGGGGCAGAGCACTATTCTCAAGGATCCTCAGAACAGGATACTATTGGCCCACAATGAAGAAGGATGATGTGGATTATGCAAAGAAATGTGATGCTTGTCAAAGACATAGCAATATCCTTCATCAACCAGCGGAGCTCCTGCATCCTATATCCTCTTCCTGGTCATTTATGAGATGGGGAATGGATATAGTTGGCAAACTTCCCAAGGCACCAGGAGGAAAAGTATTTATGCTTGCTATGACTGGTTACTTTTCCAAATGGATAGAAGCTGAAGCTTTTGCACAAGTCAGAGAAAAAGAAGTGATATCCTTTATTAAAAGAAACATCATTACTAGATTTGGCATACCTTCTGAAATTGTTTGTGATAATGGAGCCCAATTCATTGGGAGTAGAACTACTAACTTTTGTGACAGCTAGGGGATTAAGATGATAACATCAACACCAGTCCACCCACAAGCTAATGGTCAAGCAGAATCATCTAACAAGATCATCATCAACAACTTGAAGAAGAAGCTTGGCTCCAAGAAAGGAAAATGGGCAGAAGAAATACCTTATATGTTATGGGCTGATAGAACAACTCCCAAGAATGCTACTGGTCAGACTCCATTTTCTTTGATGTTTGGAGCTGAATCTGTGATCCCTACAGAGATGGTAGTCCCTACTGCAAGAACAAGCATCTGTGATCCTGAAGGAAATGCTGAAAACTTGGTTCAAGATTTGGATACCATAGAATAACTTGGGGATTTAGCAAGGATAAGATTGGCTAGCTATCAACAAAGGATGGCTGGAGCTTATAACAAGAATGTCAGGATCAGGAAATTTCAAGTTGGTGACATGGTGTTGAGGAAAGCATTCCAAAATACCACTAACCCTGCTGATGGCAAATTAGCACCAAAGTGGGAAGGCCCCTATCTGATTGAAGTTGAGGCAGGAAAGGGGGCATATCGTTTATTAACAATGGAAGGTGATCTATTACCAAGGGCTTGGAATGCTGTCCATCTGAAAAAATACTTCATGTAAGAAGGATCAAGGATCCTCAGCTAAGACTGAATTATGGTTAAGGATCTAGGACCCTCAAAGGATACATGATCTTCACTCTGGTAATGATTTGATTATTATTTCTTTAATTCTGTAATTTATTTGATTACAAGGAGAAGGATCCAAGATCCTTTATCCTTTTTCATTAAGTTCCGAGTTTTACAGAAGTTGGTGTATCTTTGACAAAGGATCAAGTATTCAATAAAATCTCCTAAGTCTTTGGGTATATCCCCAGTTTTTGGGCTTGTCCCTAGTCTAAGGTATCTATTACCTTCTACGAATCAGGTTCTTACACCTTCACCAGTTGCGCACGATTATCCTTGTGAAGTTAAAGGCAATGGGACCAGTACCCGCTTTAGGGACTGACAATTTCATTGTACTGGCTGTATTTAGGATCCTAAGTATAATGGTAGACGTACCAAACATCTGTTCTTAAGGTTTCTAACGTTTTCACGTTAGCTAAGGTTTTGGAATCTTCAGGTCACTAAGATTGGATAGTCGCCAGTTTGGGCCATACTCCAGTTTACACAAGATCATTTGGGCTTTTCCCCAGTCTTTGGGCTTGTCCCCAGTCTTTGGGCTTGTCCCAATTTTTTGGGCTTGTCCCCAGTTTGTTGGGCTTGTCCCCGGATACTAACACTTTCTTTTGCAATTGGCTTAATCCCAAGTGATCTGTTATTACAGGTTTCCAAAGCTAAACAGTTAAGGATCCAGGATCCTAACTTTTTGATGGTTCTCATATTTTGACAATGTTGTAAATATTAAGGATATAGAATCCTAACTTGGATTCTCTGGTATGATCCTTATTTACCTTAGCCTTATTAATGGTTTGTTAATCTTACCCTTATCCTTTGACAACAAGATATCTGATCCAAGATCATATAATTTTTTTAAAAAACTTTTGATTAGAGGATATGTGATCCTTGATCATATCCTAAATCCTTTGATACAAACTGATTTTGGCATTCATTTAATACTTTTGCCAATAACTTGTAAATTCTAAAATTATGCAATGACAATTGACAAATAAATGTACATAAATCAACACAAAATCAACAACACAAAAATAGCCAAAAGTTAAAGTTTTATTTATTTATCAAGTTAACCCTTTAAAAGGTTGTCAAAATTGCCAACCCAAGTTTCTACCAGCAAAACGTGGCCCGTCCACTTGGGTCGGCAAAGGGTGTCCATATTAACAAGGTTCATTAAGTGCAGGAAATCAAAAGATGAGGGGCATCAAAGGCTTCATCCTCCAGAAACAGAAGGACCCATCCACCTTTGCTACCCCCTATTGTCCTAAGGATCAGTGATCCTTAACCCTAACAACTATTGTTCAAATTATTACAGACCAATATTGTTCAAAACACCATAACCATAAAACAAACTACCAAACCATAAAAAATGGGCTCCGGCCACGTCTAGAAATATCCATAATCGCCCATTTATGCAACTTACACCTTCGCTGCTTCATCAACCTTCTCCTCACCACCCTGACCACTGCCTCCAGCCGCTGCCTCCTTAGGATCCTTGACATCACCGCCTCCGGCTTCAAGAGCTAGCACCTCCTCAGGTTCATCCTCATCTCCAAGCTCAGCCAACCTCTTTGCCCAAGCCTCCAAGTCCTATTCAGACCTGTCAAAAGAATGGTCAGCAGCTTCTTTGGCCATTTGGAGCTTGATCTTCAGCATGGGAATAGTAGCAGACAGTTTGGCTCCATCCATGATCTCCGCCTTCTCCTTGTTGGCTGTGATCTCGGTAAGAATCAACTCCTTGTGCAGGCTGTTGTTGTCATTTTCAAGTGAGGAGATCTTCTTGTCTTTGGCCAGTGCAATCTTTTGGAGATCAAGGATCTTCTGCTCAGCTTCAGCCACATGCTGATCAAGGAGGATATGAACCTCAGCAAATTTCTACACAAAAGGAATTCAACATTCAGGATCCTATATCCTACCATCTTTATTCCATTTCTTGGGAAGATGACTTCCGTTTGGAATAGAATCCCTCCTCACAAAGAAGAATTGATTCCTCCAGTTGGTGTCATTCTTGGTGGTTTTTAGGATTGGATGAGGCTGCTGGGGTTTGGATTTGAAGAGGTATCGATGGGAACCATGGCTTACTAGGTTGTACAGGTGGCTCAACTCAGACATGCCTATGCATATACCTTCCTGCTCTACAATATGCTCAAGTGTGTATAGGACTTTCCACACCATCGGCATAGCATGGATGTAGCATATACCGGTAAGTGTGAAGAAGCCCTGTGTGAGAACAGGGAAAGGATATGTAAACCCTATCTGAAAAGGGGCTGCAGGGAAGGTGATCCACACATCCGATACACAGTCGCTTTTGGTTGAAGAATCAAAGGGACGGAAAATGGTACCATCAGGAAAACAGGGGCGTAACTGATCAACTTCAGGATCAGTGAATCGACAAAGCTCCATTGAAGGGTTTTGGTTAAACCCTGACTCTTTAATGGACTGTTATGTTCAGGATTCTTGGCGGGAGAAGAACATGTATTCATTTTTGCCATGGATATTTGAAGACCAGAGGATCAGGAAGACGAAAATTAGAGAGAAGGGAGAAGGAAATACCTGATGAGATCTTCTAGTGAGGATTTAAAGGGGATGATCTTGAATATAAATGTAGATTTCAATCCTTATCTTTAACCTATTTATAATGATTATTGTTGTAGGAGATGACTATCGCTGACATCGGCACTGTAACGGCTATATCCACTTGCAACGGCTAGTCCAAAAATTGTTGAAACATAACTATCTAATCGGATATCAACTAGTCATGTTTGGGGGCAATTGTTAGGGATAGAATTTTGTAGCATGTGGATCACGGATCCTCAAGTGTAGCCTGGATCATGGATCCTCAGTTCAGTATGGATCAAGGATCCTCAGGAGATAATACAGGGAGGCTAAGGATCCAGGATCCTCATTGTTATTCTAAACTAACAATTGTTTCCATCATGTTTTGAATTGTTTTGTAGGTGTATTCGAAGGAGACTTGGTCCTGCCGAGATTCTAGGGGAATATGCTTCGCGTTTTTGCACGTGCAATGGCTCCATGACCGTTATGGTGATCGTGGGGGAGCTAGCACCTTATTCGGATAGTTTGTTACCTAGATATTTTCTAATTTTAAAGGGGATAACAAGCTTTATTTAGTAATATTAGTAACACACACATACATACAACTCTCGAACTCGAATTCTCTGCAAACTATTGGCGATTACACACACTAACACTTTAGCAATCATTGTACCAAGCTTGTTATCATCCCAAGTTGTAAACTTTATTTGTTCAATATAGTTGGTGATCGGTAGTTTCCATCACCCGAGGTTTTTTATGCCGGAGATCATTCATTGATCAAGGGCTTTTTCCTCGTATAAATCCTTGTGTTCATCATTCATTGTTCATACATTTGTATAATTAACCAAGCATCTAACCTCACAAAAATCAGATTTTGTTACATTATCCTTGTGTGATTTTTAACTAAAACACCAATAATCTGGGGTCAAGCCCAACAAACTGGGGACAAGCCCAAATAACTTGTGCTAACGTGAAAATATTAGAAACCTTAGAATACTGGGGTATGGCCCATCCTAGCGCCTATCCCAATGTGAGTTACATGAAAATGCCAAAACCTTAGGAACGGATGTATGGTACGTCTACCATTATACTTAGAATCCTACATATAGCCAACAGCAATGAAATTGTCAGCCCCTAAAGCGGGTACTGGTCCCATTGCCTCGAACTATACTTGGATAATGTGCGCAACTGGTGGGGTATCAAAATCCAATTCATGTGAAAGGTGAAGACCTTTAAACCGTAGAAGATAATAGATACCTTACACTGGGGACAAGCCCAAAAACTTCGCAGAGGTGGCCAACCCCTAGATCCTTTGTCACAAATGCAAATAACTCTGCAAAACTTAAAGCTTGATGAAAATTGATGTTATGAATCTAACATCCTTTCCTTATAATGAATAAAATAAACAACTTATGAAATAAGAAGTAAAACATTACCATAATGAGGATCATTTATCCTCTGAGGATCCTCAGACATGAACAGGGTATCAAGATATCTAAGGATCCTTGATCCTTCTTACATAAAGTACTTCTTTAAATGAATAGCATTCCAAGCTCTTGGCAGGAGGTCACCATCCATTGTTAACAAACGATATACCCCATTTCCTGCTTCAGCTTCAATTAGATAGGGGCCTTCCTATTTTGGTGCTAGCTTGCCATCAACAGGATTTGTGGTATTTTGGAATGCCTTCCTTAATACCATGTCACCAAATTAAAACTTTCTGACCCTGACATTCTTGTTGTAAGCTCCTGCTACTCTTTGTTGATAGCTAACCAACCTTATCCTTGCCAAATCCCTGAGTTCTTCTAAGGTATCCGGGTCTTGATTCAGGCTTTCAGCATTTCCTTCAGGATCACGGATGCTTATTCTTGCAGTGGGGACTACCATTTCTGTAGGGATCACAGATTCAGCTCCAAAAACTAGGGAGAATAGAGTTTGACTAGTAGCATTCTTAGGAGTTGTATCAGCCCATAATGCATATGGTAACTCTTCTGCCCATTTTCCTTTCTTGGATCCAAGCTTCTTCTTCAAGTTGTTGATGATGATCTCATTAAATGATTCTGCCTGACCATTAGCTTGTGGGTGGACCGGTGTTGAAGTTATCATCCTAATCCCCCAACTGTCACAAAAGTTAGTAGTTCGTCTCCCAATGAATTGGGATCCATTATCACAGACAATTTCAGAAGGTATTCTAAATCTAGTAATGATATTTCTTTTGATAAAGAATATAACTTCTTTTTCTCTGACTTGTGCAAAGGCTTCTACTTCTATCCACTTGGAAAAATAATCAGTCATGGCTAACAGGAATACTTGTCCTCCTGGTGCCTTGGGAAGCTTGCCAACTATGTTCATTCCTCATATCATGAATGGCCAAGAAGAGGATATAGGATGCAGAGGCTCTGCTGGTTGATGTAGGATATTACTGTGTCTTTGACAAGCATCACACCTCTTTGCATATTCTACAGCACCCTTCTTCATTGTGGGCCAATAATATCCTATTCTGAGCATCCTTGAAAATAGTGCTCTGCCCCCAGTGTGATTCCCACAGTCTCCTTCATGAAAATCCTTTAAAACTTCATGAATCTCTGGATCCTCAATGCATCTTAAATATGGACCTGCAAGAGACCTTTTATATAAGATGTTATTTAATAATGTGAATTGAGATACCTTAATCTTGAAGGCTCTAGGATTTTCTCCAATAGGAATTTCTCCATTTTGTATATATCTCAGGATTGGAAGGATCCAAGATCCTGAATTTGACTGTGCACCATCACTGGGTACTATTGCAGAATCCTCCACTATCTCCATGGCTATGTTATCCTCAATTGCAGGAGTTAAAACATGGATGATAGGTATCTTCACATCCTCTGGGATCTTCAATGATGATCCAAGATTGGCTAGGGCATCAGCTTCTGTATTTTTTTCCCTGGGTACCTGTGTTACACTGAAAAAAGAAAAAGAATCTGCCAGTTTCCTGACTATTTCTAAGTACTTGATTAGTTTTTCACCTTTTACAGTGTAAGAACCGTTATAATGATTAGTAATTAATAGAGAATCTACATATACTTCAAGATACTTGATCCTCATATGCTTAGCTAATTGCAAACCTGCTATCAAGGCCTCATACTCTGCCTCATTATTGGTGGTTTGAAATTCACAAGCAATTGATTGGGGTATAATATCTCCCTGTGGCGATTTTAGTAGTATGCCTAGTCCAGTTCCCTTAACATTTGAAGCTCCATCTGTGAAGAGTGTCCAAGGATCCTTGGTCTCCTCAAGTTGTTGAACTTCCAATTCAGCTTCACTTTGTAGATCACTACTGAAATCAGCCACAAAGTCAGCTAAGGCTTGGGACTTGATGACAGTCCTAGGTTCATACTTAATTTCATATGCACTAAACTTGACTGCCCATTTTGCCATCCTTCCTGACATTTCAGGTTTCCTGAGAACATTCTTGATGGGAAAATTAGTTTTGAAAACAATAGGATGAGTTTCAAAATAGTGTCTGAGTTTAGTAGATGCCATAATTAAAGCAAGAATAAGTTTTTCTAAGTGAGAATACATGGTCTCAGCATCAAGTAGACTTTTACTTACATAGTATACTGGATGTTGAGAGCCTTCATGATCCTTAACCCGGACTGCACTTACTGCATTAGCTGAAACAGCTAAGTATAAGGATAATGATTCTCCATTTTCTGGTTTCATTAGAGCTGGTGCTTATGATAGGTAATCCTTGATAGCTTTAAGGGTGTTCTCATGCTTCTCAGTCCATTCAAACTTTTTATTCTTCCTCAGAATATCATAGAACTCTTTTCCCTTTTCTGAAGACTTTGAGATGAATTTGTTCAAGGCTGTGATTCTTCCTGTCAACCTTTGCACAATCTTGGCATTGGCAGGAGACTTGATGTTCACAATGGCCTTGATTTCTTCTGGACTTGCATCTATTCCTCTCTTGGTCACCATATATCCTAAGAATTTTCCAGCCTTAACTCTAAATTGGTATTTGAAAGGATTCAACTTCATGTTATATCTGTGAAGGATGTTGAATGCTTCTTCCATATCCTTGAGGTGATCCTTGGCTCTTTTGGGTTTGACCACCATATCATCTATGTAGACTTCCATTGTATGTCCAAGCGGCTCCTTGAACATCATATCACTAACCTTTGGTATGTGGCACCTGTATTTCTTAAACCAAAGGGCATAGCAATATAGCAATATATACCAATGGCAGTCATGAAGGTTGTGTCCTCTTGGTCAGATGGTTCCATCTGAATTTGTTGGAATCCAAATGAAGCATCCATAAAAGTTAACAACTCATGATCCGCCATAGCATCCACCATGGAGTCAATGTGGGGTAAAGAGAAAGGATCCTTGGGACACGCTTTGTTTAAGTCAGTAAAATCAACGCATACCCTCCACTTTCCATTCTTTTTCTGAACAACTACCACACTAGCTAGCCATCTTGGATACTTTACCTCTCTGATCATACCTGCCTTTATCAATTTGTCTACCTCTTCTTGGATAATGGCATTTCTTTCGGGTGCAAATTTCCTCATTTTTTGGTGTATTGGCTTGAAAGACCTGTCAATGCCAAGTTTGTGAGTAATAACATCCTTAGATATACCTGTCATGTCTTCATGTTTCCAAGAAAAGGTAGATTTTCTTCTTCTCAAGAAGGATATCAAATCCTGCTCAATGTTATCCAGGATCTCAGATCCTATAAAAGTTTTGGATTCAAGATCCTCCGGGTTTAACAGAATATCCTTGACGTCTTGCTCTCTAGCCTCCATGACGTCCCTTGGAGGATACTTTAATTGCTATGCTTCCCTCGGCTTGGAGGCTGGTTTCATTGAGGAAGTATAGCAGTTCTTCGCCTCCTGCTGATCACTCTCTATCTTCACCATACCCCATGGAGTTGGGAGCTTAACACATTGATGATATGTTGAGGGGACTGCCTTCATATCATGTATCCATGGTCTGCCAAGGATAACACTACAGCAAGATAAGCAATCTA
This sequence comes from Helianthus tuberosus, assembly GCA_030545235.1. Taxonomy (NCBI): domain Eukaryota; kingdom Viridiplantae; phylum Streptophyta; class Magnoliopsida; order Asterales; family Asteraceae; genus Helianthus; species Helianthus tuberosus. The sequence continues at coordinate 201,599,784 of CM060351.1, read as the reverse complement.
TAACACAGAATTTTTTGATAGAATTCACTCCCTCTATATAGATTGGAAGTTTGATGTCCCCCAATGTATTTTTTTTGTTTCTCCACTGAATCCCACAATGACAGATGATCTTGGAACAATTTTGGATTCAGGGATGTTCATTCTTTTGAGGATATCCAACTGGATTATGTTCACCAATCTTCCCTCGCCGATGAGAATCCGGCGAACAAAATGATTAGGAATAAATAACGTAATAACTAAACCGTCGTGATGAGGATCCTGTATGTCTACGCGGTTATCCTCATCAAAGGATATCACTTTCTGCTGGGTAAGAATAGAAGTTCGAACATATTTGTCCCCATTCTCCATCTTTGGTTCCTTAGCATGTCTCTTAGCTCTTGAGAATGTGTTAGTGATATTCAAGTTGTTATCACATCCGTTTCTTAGTTTCCGCCTCTGAAACGGACTAGAGCTCTTCTAAACGACTCATTCAGGTCGCGATTCGATCCTACAAGTGGTATCAGAGCTCAGGACGAGGAGTTCTTACCAAAACAGCTTGTTTTTGTCACAATATCTGTTTTTCTACATCTTCTTTCACAAAATTGATAATTTTCACGGTCAAAATGATATGATTTTCACATATAACCTGTATAATTGTGTTTTAATCAATCCTTGAGAGTTTGGAACCTAAAATCAAACTAAAACTCGACAAAATACGTTATCTCGCTTGAAATAGATCGTATCAGATGACATCAGCAGTGCTTCAAGCGAACTCATAGACTCCAGTCCGCTTGAGATTGACCTTGTTCGCTTGAAATTTGACTGTTCGCTTGAAAAATACATCTGGTAGTCCGCTTGAAAATACATTGACATCCGCGCTTGAAATTACATATTTTTGACTGATCTCGCTTGAAAAGACTGTTCGCTTGAAAACATTACCGATTGAAAATAAATTAAGTTGTGATTGAGTGTTGAAATTATTGAACAATTTTAGTGATAATAGTTTGCCGGTTATTGCATGTGAAGAGTGTGGCCCAATCCAACTATCTTGTTTTCTGAACAATCAAGTAACCCATGTGAGATGTATTAAGTGACATATCGGTTTAGATGTGCATGTGAAATTCATTTTAGAGGTCCAATTATATTTCATGCCAATTAGTTGTGTTGTCAGTTTATAATTTTCGAATTCAAATAGTTGCATGTGATATGAGTTACTCGGTCCTAGTACATTCATTTTAGATAAACAGTTGTCGGCCACATTCACTTAAAGGTCCAATGCATGTGTAATTTTAGCGGTCCAACATGTTTGTCATTTAATAGTTGTCGGATAAAATTGATTCTTTCCATGTGCAAATATTAGTGGCCCAATAGAATTAACGAGGATTGTTGTTTGTTGTTTTAGTGGATTTAGCAGCCCAACAAACTTGAAGTTGTCAGCTTTAGTAAGTGTATTGGTCAAATTAAATCAAGTGAACAAGTTGAATGGCCCAATGAAATTTTTGTTGTGAATGGAGTTATCAGTAGATTTAAATGTGTGTTAGTGGCCCAAGATTGTGAATACCATGTGATTTTATATGATGAAAATTGTTGTCAGTTTGATAATTGTTCGGTTCAATGAAAATGAATTTAGTATATCAGATCATTAAAAGGTTTTGACTGAATAAATTTCTAAGTCCAATCAACTAGAATGTGGAAAATATTAATTGTTTAATATCAAAAAGTGATTGTAATCGACCCATTTATTGAACAAATTGTGTTGCATGTGACTTTTGACCCTACAAAGCTATTTGGCCCAATCAGTTTGCATGTGAATTAGTCTAAATTGTCGGCCACATTGCACGAGATATTGTTTTGAAGGATATTGAAAGATATTTACAATTTAATAATCCATGTGATTTAAAGTTTTGTGGCCCAATCACAATATAAGATCAAGTTTGAGAGTGCGGCCCAACAGAAGATATATTGAGTTTTTCAAGTCATCGGCCTATTTGAGTAAAGATGTTTGCATCTATTCATCTTAAATTGAAACGAGTCCACGAATTTTCGACACGTGTTCTAGATTGATTCAACCGTTACACGCGTTCACATTTTCAATTCGTTTAAACTGATTGTTTGTTTGTTTAAATTCAGGTGTTTGCCAAAGTATATAAAATTTTCCGAAGATATGGAAGAGGAATTCTACAATGCGTTTGCCACGCCAGTCGCTCCCGTTACAGCTGCAGAAACTTTATACGGTGAAAATGAGACGGGAACTCATTAAAAACCGCCAAAACTTATATACATTGAAGATTTTAAAGGATGGCAGAATCGATTTGAGAACTGGGTGCAAGCTTACAAATTTGATGCATGGTGTTCGTTGGAGAGAGACTACGAGAAACCGAAAAATGAACGTGGACTTGAAAAGGGTTTCAGTGACTTTACAAAGGCTGACAAATTGAAGTATACTAGTGAGAAAATGATGATCAATATTCTTCAACAGGCAATTAAAGAAGACATCTTTGTTTTACTTCAACATGAGGGCACTGCAAGATCAATTTGGAATGCATTGATTCAAAAGTTCAAAGGAAGTGCAGATATGATCAAGAACAGAAAGGCGTTGCTGAAAAAATCATTTGATATGTTTGTAGCTTTCGATCACGAATCAACGAAGCAGACCATTGATAGATATTGTCATCTTGTGTTGGAAATGGGTAGGATGGATATAAAGAAGGATGATGAGGAATGGGTAGATAAACTTGCTGATGCGTTACCACAGCAAAAATGGGGTACTTATCTGATGATTATCAAACAAATGAGAAAATCCGAGAACATGAATCTGGCGCAATTCATTCAGAAAATTGAGGAGCAGGAGTTAGATATCCAGAAAACGGCTATCATGACAAATCCAAACGCCAAACAAGATGTCAGTTTTGTACTACCGTGGAAACAAATTTGAGGCTACTTCTAGTCCTAGCCCGAAGATTCAAACTGGTTATAGTGCTGACAGTTCGTCTGGAACTAAGAGCAGTAATGTGACTCAAAGTGGTGGATCTTCATTTGCTTATTCAAGTTTTGATCCAAACAGCACAACATCAAGTTCTCAACGACAAAACTCAACAAACCTTCAGTGCAATGTTACCTTAAACATTCAAAATGGTCAGAATTTGTCTCCGGAAGTTGCTAAGCAACACATGGCATCACTGGTTGCTATGTTAGAATCTTACGAAAGTTTGATCGGTGGAAAGATTGGTAATCTGATGCTTACAAAAGAGGATTATGACCAAATTGATGCTGAATAACTTGAGTTAATGGATGTGAAATGGTGCTTAGCAAGTGCTTGGAGAAGAGCTGAAAAGTTCCAAGAAATTACTGGTAAAGATGAATTTCGAGGAATGGCTACCTCTCAGTTGGGTTTTGATAAATCGAAAGTTACATGTTTCCATTGCAAAGGAAAATGACACTTTAAACGAGAGTGTAAAAACCAAGTAGCAACCGAGAATCAAGAAAAGAACAACTATTATCAGAAATCAATTTTCCATCAGATTGCTCAACAACCACAAACTGCACCTGCTCGTGCTATTGAAGAAGGAAAGAAGAAAGCTTTACTTATTCATCAAGATGATGAAAAAGTTGCTGAAGGATTTAGTTGGGATAAATACATTCCATCCGAGTCAGGCTTTGTTGCTAGAATTTTGGATGATGATGAAGCAAATCAGAAAAGAATCCCGATATTTCCTGGATTTGAAGATGGTTTTGATACGGATGATGAAGAGGATTATATTATCAAAACTAGAAAAACCATTGATCCTGATAGTTTTTATTTGTTTTTTGCAGATAAGATGGAGATGCTTAACCAGAAAAAGATTGATAGACTAAAGAGAGAACTGGAAGCTTTGAGAAGAATAGTTGAGGAAAAGTCAAAGATAGAAGTTGAAAATGAAATTGTTGATTCAGCAGATGTAGAAGTGACTGAGAAAGTTGTAGAGAAAATCATTGAAGTGGAGAAAGTTGTTGAAAAGATTGTCGAGATCGAAAAAATAGTCGAAGTTGAAAAACTGGTTGAAGTTGAAAAGACTGTCGAGGTTGAAAAGATAGTTGAAAAATTGGTTGAAGTTGAAAAACCTTGTGTAAAATGTTCAGAATCTTGTGATGCTTGTAAGGAAAAAGATAAGAAGATTGCTGAATTAGAGAAGATTAAAGAAGATCTACTGTCTGATGTGAAGTATGTGAAGGAGTCATATGATGTGCTCAACAACACAGTTGATCGTCTGAAAAAGACAAATACATAAATTGAAAAAGCGATGGAAAAAATGAGTGCCACATTAATGACTAAGCAGAGCGTGATAAATGATTACATCGAAGACTGTGCTAATCTGAAGAAAGAAGTGGAACTTGAAAAGATCGAGAGTGAAAGGATTAAACGATTACTTTTGAGTTACACAACATGTGATTATTTGATTGATCGTGTTTATCCTACTCTTGCAGGTCTGGAAGCGTTCATGGATAAAAAGTCTGAAGATACTGATACTGGTAAGAAACAAAGTGTCAAGTATAACAGATGTCCGCCCCCGATCCATGAAACTTATTCTCCGAGAAAGCCAAATGAGGAACGAGTTAATAAGGCTCTCAAGATCAAGTTAAAGTCTGAAATCATTGATGAATTACCAGACAATATTGATGTTACATTCACAGCATCTGACACTGATCATGAGTCTGAGTTAATAAAGAAAGTTGTCGATCAGGTGTTGGATACGGATGAAGAGTCAAAGTCAGAGTCTAAATCTGAGAGTTCGAGTTCGTCAGAAAAGAGTCCGAGTTCGCCGGTTAAGAGGGTTTACGATAAAGAATTCCTATTATCAAAATCTAATTTGAATGACGAGTCAATCAAAGTGGCTTATACTTTGTATGATTCAGACAAATTATATTCTGATGAGGAATTTCCAATAAGAAGTGTAAAAACTGAAATGATCAAACAGGTTTTCAAATTAACAGAAATTAATATTTCTGAAATAAAAGATTTAAATCTTACTAAAAAACCTAAAAATACACTTCAAGAGTTCAACAGAGATTGAACAAGAAAAAGGGTTATAGTTCTGGTTATGGTTTTCAAAAGAAACCGAACCATAACTGTAATTTCAAAAAGAAAGGTCTTGGTTTTATTCCCCCGGAAAATCATAAAAATGAGAAAAAGTTTAAACCAAAAACAAAATTTGTTTCAGGTGGAGATTTTGAAAATGAACAGAAGAAACCGTTCTGGAAGCAGTCGAATCAAGAGTTTCTTGCTGAAGTAAAGAAGAATATGAGAAAGTTTGCTCAAAGAGTTGATAGAAGAACCTGTTTCAAGTGCCAAAAGGTTGGACATATTGCTTGGAATTGCCAACAGTTCAACAACACAAAACAGGAAGTTATTTCTAACACAAAACTAAAAGAAAAATTTGTTTTTGAAAAGAAACAATCAATTGAGAAATCAAAAATGTTTGAGAATTCAACTTCTGAAGAAGGTGAAAGTTCAAAACGTTTTTACAAAAGAAGAGGTGATTTGAGTAAACAAAAATGGGTTGTAAAAACCAATAGTTGTTCTGACAATGAATCTGATTCCATAAAATCGGAGGAGTCTTTGTTTGAGAAAAAGAATGTGAATTCCGTTCCTGAGGTGAACGATGAAAATTTTCCTAAATTGTCAAAGGAAAATCTGATGTCAAAAGTTGGAAAGGTTGAGATTTCAAATCAATTCTTCGCTGATAAGGGAGAATTTGATGTTGAGAAGGCTTTCAACGGGAAGGTCAAACACATTTTCGGTAAGATGGTTGATAGAAAGGTAAAAGGTGCTCAAGAATTTTACAAATCAAAATGTTGGTGGGATAGATGTGTTCCAAAATCACCCAAGGCTGGTGAGGCTTGGGTGGACATAATATTTGAGTAAAAATCTGGACTTGCCGGAGCTCCCAGATTGGTAAGAGTGGAGCAGGAATCGGCATCTTTCTTAGCAAATGATCCTACAATTGGTACAGTTAGTAAAGTACAGGTGATATATTTAAAGTGTTATATTTTGATTTACAAGTGGTTATGGTTGGTGAAATGAACATGTAAGTAGTTGAAAGAAGTTTTCATTGACAAGTGGTTAATCAAGGTCATTAAGTTGAACTTGATTGGACCATACTTACAATTGGTATTTTGAAGAACAAGATGATGAACCCCTAACCTACAAGTGGTTTGAAAATCAACAAAACTAATTTTCCGGAAAAATCATTTGATTAAAACAAACTTAAATGTTTTGAAATCACAATGGGAAAATAGTTTGTTGTAAGGGGGAGTTCTGATTGTTTATGCCAAGTGGATGGCGAATTGAAGCGATTTGATATTGGTTGTCACTTTATTGTATAGTTTGTTTTCAAATTTCCTAAAATGTGTTTGCATTTTAGGGGGAGTAAAAAATTTCAGAAAATCCAAAAACATTTGAAAATTTGAAAAAGTCAAAAACATGATAAAATTCAAAATGAGTTTTGTTGTATAAAAGAGGAAATGATAATACATACGATCACGGCATGCTAAAGAAATGGAAAGTTATATAGTGAAAAACGGTTTCACTGATGATGTGCCAGTAGGTTTTCGCACATTTAGTAGATTGTGACGAGATATAAATCTAAATTCAAACTTACTTATATCGTGGGTAACATCTCTTGGATATATGGGTAACCCCCGAAATCTTGTTTGAAAGGTCCCTCTTTCTGAGATACTAGGTCTTTATACTCAGTGATATCTGGGGTATTATCCCAGGACTTCTGCTGAAAGAAATTTCTGACCTAGTCCCCGGAGAATACTTTACGCTTGCTTGAAATATAGCTCACCCTCAGCATAAAAAATGATGAAACATTGCAAAATGCTAATCATGTGCTGTTGAAACAAAAGATCCTCTAAAGGGGACACACCAAAAGTCGAAGCCGTCATCTCTCTGCTGAACGTAAGTTCTGACCTGAGCTCTCACGGCCCTCGCAATTTTAATCCCTTACAGATATCATCTAGGTATACTCACCTGTAAGACTGAATATTGGGATCTGGATACGGGAGTATATTCTGAGGTGGGACACGCGATTGAGTTTAAGTCTTTAAAACATTAATCTCGTATCTCGAAACAGTTGAACTTTGTGTGAAAATTTAAGTGGATCAGTACACTGACAATCTAAGTGAATCGTTTAGAACTTAAAATGTTTAAAGCTTAACGGTGTTGGTGATTTGTCTCATAAACTGATATGATCCTCTTACACAAACTCACAAAAATATTGTCTGTAAATATTTCTTTTCTGCATTTCATTTCTGTTATGTAAAAATCCAAAAAGAGTTTCGGTGTGTTTTAGCATAAATTTTGAAAAATTCAAAAAGATTTTAGACACTTGATATTGAAGAGCTGATTTTCAAAATTCTAAGTGCTGAACATGACAAACAGGTTTGGGAAAGTTTGTTTGAAGATGTGTGAAATGAAAATGATATATATTCAAGTGGTTCATCAGAAATTGACATGATAAATCATTTTGTTTGATACTTGAAAATGATGTATTCAGGGTTGTGTTTTCTAGTGATTAGCAATGTTTCTAGATTTGTTATATCTTATCTTTTATGAAACTTATACTTTGGGTAGAGAATTTACAGGTGAGTCAGGTTACGATACCTGAACCTGTGAAAGCCAGACTACGATCCCAGCATATTTTGAGGGGGAGTCTGTTAGAGTAAAAGAGTCTGAAGATGCAAGAGCTAGGAGCCAGAGATTTTGAAAGAGAATTGGAGATAAAATAGAGCCAGATAGAGATCCTGAAGGAAGCCCAAAGACTGATAAAGACTGAAGATTGAGAAGACTCGACACTTAAGACTTGTCAACATCTGAGGGGGAGTCTGTTAGTGCATTCATCTGCCGACTTCGTCTTATGTCAAGTCTCGATTTGTTGCGGATCTGTTCAAGAGTGATGTCATCTTATACGATGATGACATCATCAATTGCATCACTACACAAGAAGACAAAATATATTTGCATGTTTTGCTTGAAATCAGAAAGTTTTATTTTGAAAGATTCGCTTGAAACAAGAGTTGTTAGGTTCGCTTGAATTAGTCATACATGTTTCAAGCGAACTCATGAATAGTATAAATAGGTTAGTGGTCATTTCATTTGCAACGAATTCCAGATTTGATACCGAGGTGATGCCAGTATTCCTTGTGATTGTAATCGATAGTAAATCAATACACAAGACGTTTATAGTGATATTCAAGTTGTTATCACATCCGTTTCTTAGTTTCCGCCTCTGAAACGGACTAGAGCTCTTCTGAACGACTCATTCAGGTCGCGATTCGATCCTACAAGTGGTATCAGAGCTCAGGACGAGGAGTTCTTACCAAAACAGCTTGTTTTTGTCACAATATCTGTTTTTCTACATCTTCTTTCACAAAATTGATAATTTTCACGGCCAAAATGATATGATTTTCACATATAACCTGTATAATTGTGTTTTAATCAATCCTTGAGAGTTTGGAACCTAAAATCAAACTAAAACTCGACAAAATACGTTATCTCGCTTGAAATAGATCCTACAGAATGAAGTTCCACACATATCGGAACGGCTAGAGATGAAGTGGATGATTTGAGCATCAGCTGATGGAGGAGGAGCTTTTTTAGGGACTTTCTCAGAATCCTGGATCCTTGACGTTTTCCTTTCAAGCAACTCCTTCAAGTATCCTTTGCTCAAAAGATAACATATCTCCTTCCTCAATGTTATGCACTCATCTGTGAGATGACCAAAATCCTCATGATAAGCACATCATTTCGATTTATCCTTGGTAGCAGCCGGATTGTCGCTCTTCCTTGGCCACCTAGCCTTGTCACCTAAGTTTTGCATAGCAAGGATTAGTTCACTATTATCAGTAGAAAAACAATATTCAGAAATAGGAGGATAATCCTCATCATCTTCCTCTTGTTCCACAGCATGCACATTTTGGTTATCATGTTTGGTGTAGGGTTTGGATCGGTTATTCTTGAAATAGGATCCTTACTTGTCTTGTTTTGAGGATCCTGACAACCTTTCCTGGATCCTTTTGTCATCCTCTAAACGGATGAACCTTAGGGCCCTGTTCCTTACCTCATCTAGGTTCCTGCAAGGTGTTATAACAAGATCATCATAGAATTGAGAATCTTTCAATAATCCCATTTTAAAAGCTTCAACAGCAGTGGCAATATCCAAGTTAGTGATTTCTAAGGATTCTCTACTAAATTTAGTTATATAATCTCTTAATGATTCATTATGACCTTGGGTGATCCTATATAAGTCACCAGTTAACCTTTCAAATGTTCTACTATATGAGAATTGATTATTGAACAAGTTAACTAAATGAGAAAATGGAGTAATTGAGTAAGGAGGAACACTTAGCAGCCACTTCAAAGTTGATCTAGTTAGTGTGGATCCGAAGCCCTTGGATAGATAGGCTTCTTTTAACCTTTCTGGAATGGGGTTGATCTCCATTCTCTCCCTGTATTGTGCTACATGTTCCTTTGGATCGGTGGTACCATCGTACAGTTTCATATTAGGGGTATGAAACCGTTTTGGTATCTCAGCATTACATATGGGTGGTGCGAAGCGAGACACCCTATGACTTCCATCCGGGATCTCAGGAATGGGTTTAACCATTCCCAGGACACTGGATATCATATCCTTGAGCTTTTGTAACTACTTAGCCATGGCTTGATTGATTCCTGGTTCCTGCATTAAACCATGATTAGTGCCAAAAGATGTATTGAAAGTGTTACCTCCTGATTGGTTTGGGATTGGCATCCCAGAAGTGTATCCGAAGTGAGGCATCTCTAGTGTAAGAGTGGGACCAAATGAAGCTATAGTTTGCATGGGAATGAAGTCCCCTAAGTGAACTTCAGAACTTCTGGATGGTTGACTCCCTAAGGATCCTTGGTCCTAGAAGATGTTGGATCCAGGATACATCGGTGTTGAAGGCCTTGGAGGGTATTCCATGGATCCTTGAACCTGGGATGAGGATCCTTGATGCTGAGAATAGGATCCTTGAGCTGAAAGCGTCCCCATGTATCCTCCTGAACTGATGAAGGATCCTTGATGCTGAGAAGAGGATCCTTGAGACTGGAAATAGGATCCCTGAGGTTGCGTCACAGCTAATGATCCATACTGCAAGCTTGATGATCCTTGATACTAAATACTTGATGCTTTGGAATGCTGGATTGTTGATGGTGGAGTAGAGAAATCCAACGATCTGGGCATCAATAGGGAGTGATCCTCCGTTGTTTTCTTCAGTTTCTTGATTTCATCAATTTCACGAAGGATACTTCCATTAGTTTCATCCTGCTATTGCATGTATCCTTTCATCTACAAAATCAACGTATAAAGATCACTGTTAGTAGGTGTAGAGGAAGAAACAGCAGTTGGTTTTGTGAAAACAGGGGTTGTCTTCTTCAGAGCATTCTTCTGGAATGCAGGAGGAACAGGAGGCAATGGTGGAATGCCCTGTGATGAGGTAGCCGCCAATATGGAACTTGAAGTAGTGTTTCCCTGAGAAGCCATGTGGTTGATGGTAATGCACCAAAATGAATGAAATGAACAAAATTTCAAAGTTGAAGCACCAATTGCCCCACGGTGTAGATTCTTTCTTTCCCTTCTCACACTTTTGGTCTTTTTTACAGGAACCTTTATCTCTCTCTCTCTCTCTCTCTCTCTCTCTCTCTATATATATATATATATATATATATATATATATATATATATATGATTAGGGTCAAATGGAAACTATCGGTGATTTGCGAACTTAGAGAACCACTATTAACAAAGTAATGTTTTAAATTTTTAGTTTTACTTTTATTTATATGTTACTAACCGTTACCTAAATATAAAAGTAATGAAAACACATATGTAAATCGACAATTTATATATATATATATATATATATATATATATATAAGAGTGGGAAGCCACTAGAGAGTGACAAGTGTCCAATGAAAAACATGTGAGAAGGGTAATTTTGTCCAAGAAAAAAACTCAACATGCACATGCTTCTCGCATGTTAGGAAAAATGCAAATGCAAGGCACATGCTACCCCCCCCCCCCCATTTAACGTTCGTAACTTTTTTATTCATTATTTGTTTTAAAAAATAAACTTTAAAATCGGTGTCTTATGATCTTTAATACAAGTACCCTATTGTTATAATTTAAAAAAAAATCAAAAACTCAGTTGCGTATTACACAATGGACATAACGTAAAACACAATACGTATGAAACTAAAAACACAATCAATGAAAACAAATAAAACACACAATGGACATAACATAAAACACAATGAGTATCAAACTATAAATGCAATGGAAAGTAGACTAAAACACAATTTATGACAGCAGATAAAAGACACAATGGACAACAAACTAAAAACACAATGAACAACAGACTAAAATATAATGAACAACCTATTAAAACACAATGAACAACAAATTAAAACACAATGGATATCAGACTAAACACAATGACCAGAACCTATAACACAATACATAGAAAACCCACCAAGTTGAAAAACACAATAATCAGAACAAATAACACAATGTATAGAAAAAAAAACCCGAATATAACATCGTCTTCGTTGTGTTATATGTCCTAATAAAAACGCATTGGACAGGACCCAAATTGAGTTTTGGTAATAACACAATGTATAGAAACACTAGTAAAAACGTAATGACCAAAACCTAGTTGAAATACACAATGAACATAATCTTTAATACAATGCAAAGAAAACCCCAGTAAAATGAAATTTTTTATTTTATTTTTATATATCAATATCATACTCATATTATATAACCCTACAAAAAGTAACTTGGGTTCCCTCTTTAAAATGAAAAGTTGCAACTTTTAAAAAACCACACATATACCCAATGGTTTGGATATAGACACGATGGTTTATCATACCCCTTCAAAAAAATCACAATCTTTCAAACTACTTTTAAATATATCACATCTTTTCAAAAAGTCACACCCCTTTAAACTACTTTTAAATATATCACGTCCCTTACAAAAGTCACAACACTTCAAATTAGTTTTAAATATATCACACCTCTTACAAAAAGTCACAACTCTTAAATATATCACACCCCTTAAAAAAGTCGTAAACATTTAAACTACTTTTAAATATATCATGCCCTTATAAAAGTCGCACCCCATTATATATATACACACACACATACACACAAAAAAAAAATGCAATAAAATTTCCTATGAAATGAGCGACTATATATATATAAATTACCGTGCACCAAGTAATTTACTCTAAATTTTAATTAAATATGATACATTATAATATTCTAACTACATTGCAATTGTATATCAAATACATAATTTAATACACCACATTCTTATTTTTGTTGATTCGTCAATTTAATCAAAAGTTACGAATTTTTTTTTCAACCAACATGCACAACAAATGATGTAACAATACTTTCTTCAAACGGTGCATAACTTTTTTGCAACCGACATATTTAGAATGAAAGAATGTATATAGTAATTAAATTACCAACACTTTCGAAATGGTGCATCACTTATTGTTATATTTTTTTGCAACCGACATGCATAACAAATGATGTATAGGATAATTAATTCACCAACACTTTCTTCAAACGGTGCGTCTTCAAATACCATCTTGCTTAAAGAACAAAATCAAAGAATTTTTGCTTCTATCTGACATAGTAATAATAAATATTCATAATCAACATCCCGCCGCAACGCACAGGTAGCGTCAACTTGTTAAGGATAAAAACATTCGTTATTATGGTGAATTTTATTTAAAAAAATTGTCGTATGAAAAAATTATGAACATTTTAAATTGATAGGTAGAATTAACGTGTTTCTCGCATGCGGAGAGAGAAAGTCAATAAATGTAGGTTCCCTCTACTATTTTCTTTTCCTTAAAACTAACTTCAACCCTCTAAACCTTATATCAATGGACTAAAACCAATGAGGTGGTGGTCCATTAGCAAAGACAAAATCTTTAAACATCTTAAAAGAGGAGGTTTTGAATTCAAGTCCTAGAAACAACAGAAATAAAAGAAATTTGCCGTAAAGAAAAATGAACTAAAATTCTTCTTATGTTTCTTATTTTTCTACAATTTAAATTTTATCCTAATCCATCATTTATCAAAGAGATTCTTATTTTTTTACAATTTAAATTTTATCCTAATCCATCATTTATTAAAGAGATAATGGTTAATGGATTTAAAAACCCCCAACTATTGCCATTTGGCCGCTGGCACTCTCAACTTTCACTTTGGCTCACACCACTCCCAACTTGACACATTGTTTGTCAGGGCACCCCCTCGTTAAATAATCACTAACCAGGTTAGTAAAATTAGCCTATGTGTCAATTTTATCTGATGTGGCATGTCCTACGTGTCATACATGATCTGATGTGGAACAGTATCCATTTTAGCTCAAGTTTATAATCCCCAAAATACACTAACACTTCACTCAAACCAAGATATCAACATATCAGACGCTCTCAACTTCATCAATGGCGATCAAACCCTAATCGACGTTTGTAACCAATACAGAGGTACGTCTTCTCTCAGGGTAAACTGCATTTTGATATTGTTCACTGATTGCACTGATGGAGGTTATCGATGTGATGCTATGGTATGGTGGAACACTGGATTTTGGCTTTGATCAACCTCAATGTTTTGGTCAAAAATCACACAAGGATAATGTAACCAAATCTGATTATTGTGAGGTTAGATGCTTGGTTAAATGAACAAAAATTTGAACAAGAAATGAATGAAAATAGTGATGAACACAAGGATTTATACGAGGAAAAAGCCCTTGATCAATGAATGATCCCCGACATAAAAAACCTTGGATAGTGAAAACTATCACTATCAACTATATTGAACAATAAAGATTACAACTTCGGATGGTAACAAGCTTGTTACAAGGATTTCTAGTGTGTTTGTGTGTGTAATCGCCAATGAGTTTCTCTGAGTTCGAATGTGTGAATGTGTGTAACTATCTTGCTAATAATAGCTTGTTATCCCCTTCAAAAATAGAAAAATATCTAGCTAACTAACTATCCGAATTATGTGCTAGTCACCCACGATCACCATAACGGTCATGTATTCCATGCACGCGCCATAGTAAGGAGCATATTCTCCTGGAATCTCGGTTGGAACAAGTCTCCTTCGAAATACACCTGCAAAACAAGCTAAAGGATGATGGAAACAATTGTTAGTTTTAGAATATCAAAGAGGATCCTGGATCCTTAGCCTTCCTGCACCATTTCCTGAGGATCCTTGATCCAGACTGAACTGAGGATCCTTGACCCAGGCTATACTGAGGATCCGTGATCCATAACCAATAAAATTCTATCCCTAACACTCAATATATTCGAGGTGAATCTAAGTTGCTACGTATGGATGTTGATCACATTGCATACTTTGAGTTGTTAGAGTATGCAATGGATACTGGGTGTTATAAAACTAGGGATTTTTACATGTATGGATTAAATGCTGATAAGCTTTTTGGGAATGATAATGATGTTATGGAGATTGGATTACAGGCTCGAACATGGTCTGAACCATTCATGGAGGTATTTATTCAAGTCTGTCCAATTACCCATGAATAGGAAGTCCATTTCATGTCCCAGCCCAGTAAACCACAAGCCCAATCCAATTCACCACCCATTAAACCATAAGCCCAATCCACTTCCCAACCCATTAAACAAAGAGGCCGGCCCAAAAAACTTATAACCCAGTCCAAAAAGAAAGTAGTCCATGTCAGGAGAGTGAGTATGGCATCTGAAAAAAGTGTTACCACTCCTGTACTTGAAGTCCCTAGATTTAGATCCACTGCCTCAGGAAAGGAGGTTGTTGCTGAAAAACCAGTTGGTTTGAATAATCAGCCTAGTGTACAAGAGGCCACATGGGCATTTGATTTGGATGAGGAGTCTATTGTTCAAGAGGGTGTATCGAAAGAAACAACTGGTTTGCATAAGCAGCCTTTTGGAGAAGAGGTTTTAGAGGAAGAAGGGATTGGTTTGTATAAGCATGCTAGTGTACAAAAGGGTGTAGAGGAAGAAGGGATTGGTTTTGATAAGGAGCCTAGTGTACAAGAAGGTGCAGATGGAGATGACAGTGAAGACAGTGACTATAAAGTTGACTTAAATGGGACAGAAGAGTCAAGTTCAGATGAAGATGAGGGTTTTCTTGAGGAGGATAATTATGATGAGGTTCATGATGAAGTAGCTTTCTCAGATTCAGACAGAGAAGATGCTGGATGGAGACAGTCACAAGATGCCATTAAACGAGATAATAAGGATGCACTTGAAGCTAAAAAGAAGTTAGTTGAACGGTGTACTAAACCTTATGAAAAAGAAGGTAAGTTGAGTGAGTCTAATGATGCAGGGTGTGCACATGTAGAGGAATACAGTAGTTACGAGGAATCTGATGGTGACATTGCTACTCATGGTGAGAGTGAGGATGATGATATAAGAGGTAAGAAGTACAAAGAAACTGCTCCAAGTGTAAATGAACACACCAACTGTAAAAATTTTACTTGGAAAGTTGGAATACCGTTTGCATCAAGGGATCGTTTTGAGGCAGTGAGAAGATATGTTGTGACTAACGGCAGGAATCTGATCATTGCAAAGAGTGATAATAAGGAAGAAGGTCGTTTAGTAGTGAAGTGTGTACCAGGGTGTCCCTTCTATCTATATTGTTCACTAAACAAAGCGAAACAGTGTTACATGATTTAAAGTGTGAAGAACAAACACAACTGCCAGAGAAACATGATCAAGAATAGACAGCTAACTGCCAAGTTCTTAGGGGATGAGTTCCTTCCTTTGTTTAAGGCCAAGCCAAATTGGTCTGCTAAGGAGATTCAAGCAGCAGTTAACAGAAGTTTAAGGTAATTATAACTAAGTTGTTAGCTTACAAGGCTAAATCAAGTGCACACATGAAGCTTCAAGGTTCAATGAGAGATCATTACAGTAAAATTTGTTCATACCTGGAAGTTCTAAGGAAAGCAAATCCATCATCAACCTTTAGGTTAGAAACTGCTCCACCATGTTTCATTAATCTAGATCCAGAGGCCACATGTGAAGCATTCTTTAGACTGTTTGTTTGTTTTGATGGAGTCAAAAAAGGGTTATTAGCAGGATGCGGGAAGGTGTTGTGCTTAGATGGGTGTTTTCTTAAAACTTTCCTTGGAGGGATGTTGTTAACAGTTGTGGGAAGGGATGGTAATGACCAAATGTTTCCTTTGGCTTGGACAGTAGTTGAAGGGGAAAATAATGAGAGTTGGGAATGGTTTATGGATGAGCTTAGGCAATGTTTGGGAGTAACTGATGATGGTGAATCATGGACATTTATATCTGACCAGCAAAAGGTACATCTCCCTAACCAATAATTTGCTTATTCATTACTTATCTGTGACACTGTTGTATTGCTTTTGCAGGGTCTGTTGAATGTTGTTGGAATGGTATGGCCAAAGGCTGAGCATAGAAACTATGCAAGACACATCTATGCTAACTGGCACAAAACATACAAAGATGAAGAATTGAAGGAGCTATTTTGGAAATCAACTAGGGCCTATTGTGAAGCTGATTACTTGCAAGCCATTGAAGAGATGAGGATCGTAAACCCTGATGCAGTAGAGGCCTTACTGAAGCAGAATCCCAATTGGTTCAACATGTGCTATTTGAACACTCACACAAAGTGTGATGTTATAGTAAACAACATGGCAGAAACTTTTAATGGTTTTATCATCAATGCAAGGTCAAAACACATTATACACATGTTAGAGGACATAAGGATTCAGGTCATGAGTAGGCTGGTTACTAAAAGAACAGAAATGAGTGCCAGGGATGTTGTTATATGCCCTAAAATCCAAGAAAAGCTTGATTTTTCAAAACAGACTGCATATAGATGTGAGGTGTATCCCTCATCATATCATGTGTTTCAAGTCAGGGATTTTGATGATGTTTCAGTTGATCTAGATAATAGAACCTGCACATATAGGAAATGGGATTTGAGGGGGTATCCATGTAAACATGTTTGTGCAGTAGTTGGGTTTTTACATAAAAATGCAAAAGAGTATGTTGATGTGTGTTACCACAAAGAGACATACATGAAGGCTTATGAATTCTCAATCCTTCCAATACCTAGTGAAAGGTATTGGCCCAAGATTAACCACCCTATGGATCCACCACCAATAAGATCTCAACCTGGGAGGCCTAAGAAGAATAGAAAGAGGGATCCTCATGAGGATCCAAAGAGACCAAGGAAACTTACCAAGCATGGGGTGATAATGACTTGTGGTAATTGTGGGGCTAGAGGTCACAACAAGAGAAAGTGTACTGAACAGGGAAATATGACTGCAGGTGAATGACTTGCTTTAGTGCCAGTTGTGTGTGTATATTGTAGGCTTTAACTCCATTTGTTTTTATATTGTAGGGTCTGCTAAAAAGAGACAAAAGGGAAGCAAAAAGTCAAGCCAGAAGTCAACTCAGCAAGCTACTCCAGTAGCTTCACAAGGAACAACTCAGCAATCTACCCAGGAGGGAAGCAAAATTTCGAGCCAAAAGTCAACTAAAAAGTCAACTGTCAAAGGAAATATCAAATGGAAAGGGAACAGAGAAGGCTGCAGTTAAAAAGTTATAGTTTAACTTTTTTGTGATAACTGGACTTGTTTGACTTTTTTGTGGTCTTTATGACCTTTTTGTGCTGTTAGGCTGTTTGGACAACTTTTGGTGATGTAATAACTCTTTAGGATAACTTTTGGTGATGTTATAACTGTTGGTTATGTAATGTTCAAAGTCTTGGTTATGGTCTTTGTGCATTACACTGATTAGTCATTATACTATGCACTTTTGGTCATTAGAGGCTGCATGTACAGTTTTGGTCATTACAATTTGGACAATTGGAGTTTTGACCATTGATTGGTCAAAATACACTGATTTGGTCATTAGAGACTATATGTGTTTGGAGTTTGGACACTTACAGTTTTGTGCACTACAGTTTGGAGTTATGGTCATTACTCATTGAAGTTATGGTCATTATTCATTGAAGTTATGTAACACCACGAAAAAACATGTCCAATTATATAAAGACACATATCCTAAACTTTAAATTTGTGAAAGATTGAGTTTGAAGGACTAAAGTTGACAAACGATGCAACTATGTGTCCAAAGGGACTAAAAGTGTCAACATGCCAAACTTATGCCTCTGAATGACCACACACGAAGAATGTATTCTTAAATGAGTGATTTATTTGATATAAGAAGCCGTTTATGAAAATAATCAGAAGATTATAAACTACGGGGGGTTAAACGTGTCAACATGTTAATTCTTACCTCTGAGTGACCTTTTAACGAACCCGAGGCTTCGTAATGTTCAAATATACTCTCAAGAATAAGTGACATCAGTTTCACATGGTTTTGAGATCGTTATACAAGTTTTCAAGACTTTGGGTTAAAAGTGTCAATATGATGAAACTTGTGTTACGGTGATCTTTTAACGAAACCGGACCTAACGGAGTTTGGATACACCTCCATGAACCTCTACAAACTAACTACAAAGGCCTCATATGCCAAAAATGAGGTTATATAAAGTTTCTAAGGACCAGGGACTGAAACAGCCATAGATTAAAACATTTTTAACCTGAAGGAGAGGTTGTCGTGGGGAACGTAAGCCCCCTTAAGCTTTTACGCGGCCCGCGAGAGACTGCCCAGCATAGAAAAATCATGCCAGCTGCAAGTTTCAGCTCCAACCCGACTTAAACTCATTCCAATTGATACTATGGGCTGTTTAACGGACTTGTAATACCACTAGGACACCTGGGTGATCCTAGATGCCTCCAAAACACCTGTTATCATCCAAATGCATGGCAATTCACTATATAAAGGCACCTTAGTTGTTGTGTTTATTTGCTCATTCACTTGCAACATTCACAACACTCACTCCTGGAGATACTTGGACTTAGAAGAGGATCAAGAAGTGTAGAAAAGATAGCTAGGACCCTATGTAAGTGTCTTAGTCCTTCCTTAGTTCAGTTTATTAGCTTAAAAACCAAAAAGTCAAAGATATCGTAAATTGACTTTGACTTTCGGTTTAATCACAAATGGTCCAGCCACTATCCGAATCAAAAGTGCTTATGTGACCATAATAAGGTAGGTGATTAACCCTTAAAAGGGCACCTCCTAATTATTTCGTTTGACTAGTTAATTGTCGGGTCAAACTAATATGTCAAAAAGTCAAACTGGACAGAAGTTAAAATAATGATTTAAACTAATAAAACAGAGGTTATAAATTATATTTTAGCATTCTAATAACTTGGTAATTAGTATTAGAACATGTTTAAACATGTCTTACCCGACAATTATCAGTTTAAGGTCAGTTCATAACCGAAAGTCGCAAAAGCTTGACTTTTGCTTTGATTTTTAGTTCTGACCCGATTGAGCTTAATTCTTCCATGTTTTAAGCTTCCATTAGGACCACATTATACAGTAGTATAACCCCCTGGAGTTATATTACTTGGTCCTTAGTAGTTTGAATTATATGCTCTTGTTTGTTATTATGCTTATAAATGCCATAATTGCCCTTTTGACATATAAATAAGATTTTTAGAAATGTGAGAGGACAAAAACACTTGTTACTGATATATAAGCTTGTCCCAAAAATTTGACATCAGTTCTTGGTCTCAAACAGAAGTTATGCTCGATATCGTAAATAGAAGCTTTTTATTAATTAAATTACGATATCTTGCATAAAACATGTTTAAACTTGGATTTTGACCCAAAACTCATTACCTACTATTAAGATATCATTTTTAAGAATTTATAGGATTTTTGGTCAGATTATAAACTGATCAAATCATGGAGTTCTTGTGTAATTCGGTAAATGACGATAATACCCTTTTCATGCATAAAATAAGATTAACAAATGATTTGAATGCCAAATTTTTTCCTACTGATTTCATACATTAAATAAATTAATTTGAGCATTTAAAACTGATGAAAATCTTAGATTTACATAAACATCTTAATTATCGTCAATTAGCGAGTTTTACACTAACTAGGTGCATAGTATGGTTTAAACCCACATTTAACACCTAAGACTTACTACCTACTGAAATTTTAAACAAATTTTAATATTATTACAGTAAGTATAAGTCATGAACTCAGACTTCCAAAAATGTCCTTAAAGGCATATGTGAAATGACCAAAATGCCCTTTCGGGGCATAGTTTGGCCATAAATGGTAAACCTCACATATGTATAATATCTTACTGATGTAATGTGATAAAATAAATATTTTTACTGATTATCAAAGACCAGAACCTCAGTTTATTATAAAATCTCTTTCATAATCATTAAAATGACCAAAATGCCCCTACGAGACTTAAAATGGTTTTAAATACTTCTTGTGCATATATGTTAACATCTTACTGATGTATTAACATATTTTAAGCATAATAACAATTGAGACCTGTATATAATTTATTTGGTTGCCCGTTATGCATTTATGCGTTTGGATCGGTTTATGTGACTAGTTTACGTAAAATAACCGAAACGGGTTTAACCTTATCATTAAATCCTCAAATTCCAGAATGTGTTTAGTTTACCCATATTATACAAGTATCCAAACTTGTCGGGTCTAAATCACATTCTATTTCGGTCTCCGCTTAATCTAGCGTTTAGAATCGTAAAGTTTCTTTCAAGCTAACCGGTCTAAGTCTTTTACTTAAATAAAGACCCGTTAGTATCCTAATAGGTTATTAAACCTTACATACAGATTGAGTAGCTTCAGTAGAAGGTATTTCATAAGGCTTTAGGAAAATATGGTTGAGTTACTTCTGCACATCTAGCTCAGGTAAATACTTTTAACTTATTTTCCTTATACGGGCTTGGGATATGGTATTATAATAATACCACTTAGTTGGGTATAAAATCATTTAATCGGATTGTGATTAATAAATTGCATAACCCGTTTTAATCTGTTTTGTTTGATAACATAAGCATTGGGGGTTTATACAATCGTGTCCTATATATCCTTGCCTCATTTCATTTGTAAATGACCACGACCTATGCACGGGGTGTAGGCATACACCTGACAGATGCAAAATCCTAAATAACCCACATGATGGGGATAACTCCTTTGTGGGTTTTATAGTGGTGAGTTGGTTAATCATGGCCAGCTTCCAAACCGGCCCCATATGTATGACAAACATGTAAAACGGCATACAAGATTATATTAAATAATTGTCCCAAGTATAAATGATTTGTGCTTTGTGCACTTAAATCAATTTTTATAAACTCTTTCAAATGAGTCAGTTAATTGTATTTACCAGTGTAAACTGACGTATTTTCCAAAGATTAATTGACAGGTACCTCACGCAAATAGGCTGGAGCTACTAGGTGTCACATAAGAGGATCTTGCGAACCCCTAGATACCTGGAGTCTGTTATTTCAGTTTCATGTATTTTATTTTATGATCCGCCTGTAGATCTCTATTACAACCATGTCTATATATTCTTTTATTCAGACACTCGGACATTATGTTTTGTAATAGTAATTTTCACCAAGCCTTCCGCTGTGCTATTATATTGTGTGTATTGACAATGATGATATCAACTACCTCACGATACTCCCCACCGGGCCCACCGTATTACGTGGAAATATCGGGGTGTGACAAGTTATGGTCATTGTGCACTACAGTTTGGACACTTGCAGTTTTGACCATTGATTGGTCAAACTACAAAGTTTTGGTAATTCAGACATGTATGTCCAGTTTTGGTCATAAGATATTCCACTTTTGGTCATTACTCATTCCACTTTTGGTCATTATGCATTGCAGTTTTGGACAATTGCATTTTTTACCCTTGATTGGTCAAACTACACAATTTTTGGTCAGTACAGATGTGCAGCTATAAGTGCAGTTTTGTTCATGTCTTTACATATGCAGTTATCATCATTACAGATGTGCAGCTATATGTGCAGACCTATTAGAGGTATGTTTCTTATTATATCATGACTTTTGACATTTGTTGGTCAAAATACAGTGTGGATATGTTGACTAATCTGGTAATATCAATACATGTGCAGATATATATAATCAAGGACTAGGATTTTGCATTAAATTTCATCAAAAGTGTACAATTATAACAAGAACACAGTTCATACTACCTAAACATATACAACACTATGGTAATGGCAATAAACAAGGTTAACACATATTGCTTGTTCCATTTCGACTTTGTTCCAGATATCTTTGCTTTCAACCACCTATTCTCTTCTACTAAGAGCTTATTCTGTAAGTCCATGTTTTCATATTTCAGGTCTTCGTAACTGAACCTGCAGTCGGATGCATGTTGGTTGAACATTTTGTCGACATCTTCTTTCCATAAGAATAACTTGCAGTCTGATCTCTACAAAAGGTAACAACACTGTTGTTAGGGATTGATTTTCACAGCTTATGGATCACGGATCCTCAAGTGCACTTGGATCACGGATCCTCAGTTCAGTTTGAATTAAGGATCCTCAGAAGATGCTGCAAGACTAAGGATCCATGATCCTCATTATTATCCTAACACTAACAATTGTTTCCATCATTTTTAAACTTGTTTTGCAGGTGTATTCGAATAGGACTTGGTCCAACCGAGATTCTAGGGGAATATGCTTAGTGATTCTGCACGTGCATGAACTCTTCGACCGTTATGGTGATCGTGGGGGACTTGCATCATTTGTGGATAGTTAGTTAGGCTAGATATTTCTATTTTTAATGGGGATACAAGCTTGATTTAAGATAGAATATTATTATTATTAGCAACACAACCGCACTACACTTGAGCTCTCAAGAACTCTCTGCGATTACACACTCTTGCACACTAGTGATCCTTGTACCAAGCTTGTTATCATCCCGATTTGTAAACTTTGTTTGTTTAATATAGTTGGTGATTGGTAGTTTCCATCACCCGAGGTTTTTTATGCCAGAGATCATTCATTGATCAAGGGCTTTTTCCTCGTATAAATCCTCGTGTTCACCACTAATTTCATACATTTGTTGTTCATACATTTGATCATTTAACTAAGCATCATACCTCACAAAATCAGATTTGGTTACATTATCCTTGTATGATTTTTGACCAAAACAGTTTGGCGCCCACCGTGGGGCAATCGGTGCTTCATTCTTGAAAAAAATCTTGTTCATTTCACTCATTTTTATCCATAACCTTCAACCACATGGCGTCTCAGGCGAAGAACACTTCAAGCTCCATGCCGGTGATCACCTCTTCACAGAGCATTCCACCTTTGCCTCCTGCTCCTTCTGGATCCTAGAAGAATGCTGAGAATGTTGTGAAGAAGCCAACCCCCGTTTTCTCAAAAGCAACTACTGCTGTTTCTTCTAGTCCTACTAACAATGATCTTTATTCCTTGATTTTGCAGATGAAGGATTACATGCAACAGCAGGACAGAACTAATGACAGGATCCTTCAAGAAATTGATGAGATCAAGAAATTGAAAAGATCAGCGGAGGACCACTCTCCATTGATGTCGAGATCACTGAATTTCGACACTCCAGCCACAACTGCCCAGCATTCTACAGCATCAAGTGTCCAGTATCAGGAAGGATTGTCAAGTATGCACTAAGGATCATCAGCAATGACACAGGCTCAAGGGTCCTACTTCCAGCCTTCAGGATCCTCTCTTCAGCCTTAAGGATCCTCCTTTCAGTATCAAGGATCCTTCTCTAGTTCAGGAGGATACATGGGGACGCAGGCAGTTCAAGGATCCTACTCTCAGTATCCAGGATCCTCATCTCAAGTTCAAGGATCCTCATCTCAAGTTCAAGGATCCTCATCTCATGCTCACGGATCCATGGATTATCCTCCAAGACCCCCAGCTTCGGTGTGTCAAGGATCCAACATCTTTCAGGATCAAGGATCCTTAAGGAGTGTACAACCCAGAAGTTCAGATATTCACTTGGGAGACTTCATACCTATGCAAACTATTGCTTCATCTGGTCCCTCAATCATGCCAGAGTCACATCAATATGGATTCACATCAGGAATCCCAATCTTGAATCCATCAGGAGGTAACACTTTAAATTTCCCATAATACTAACCATGGCTTTGTGCAGGAGACAGGAATCAACCAGGCTATGGCTAGGGAATTGCAAAAACTCAAGGATATGATATCCAGTGTCCCAGGAGTGGTTAAACCCATTCCTGAGATTCTAGATGGGAGTCACAGGATATCTCGTTTTGCACCACCCATTTGTGATGCGGAAATACCAAAGAGATTCCAAACACCAAACATGAAGCTCTACGATGACACAACTGATCTAGAAGAGCATGTAGCTCAATACAGGGAGAGAATGGAGATCAATCCCATTCCTGAAAGGTTGAAACAAGCATGTCTATACAAGGGTTTCATATCCACACTGGCAGGATCAGCTCTTAAATGGTTGCTAAGTCTTCCCCCTTACTCTATTACTTCATTTGCTAACCTAGTTAATTTGTTTAATAGCCAATTTTCATGTAGTAGGAGATTTGAACGATTAACTAGTGATCTATATAGGGTAACACAAGGTCAAAATGAATTACTTAGATATTACATAACCAATTTCAGTAGAGAATCCTTAGAGATTCCTAATTTGGATATTGCTACAGCTGTAGAAGCTTTCAAAATGGGTTTACTTAAGGATTCACCATTCTATGATGATCTTGTAATGACACCTTGCAGGAACCTTGATGAGGTGAGAACTAGGGCCCTTAGATTCATCCGTTTAGAGGATGATAAAAGGATCCAAGAGAGACTGTCAGGATCCTTTAAGCTAGAAAAGCAAGGATCCTATTTCAGGAACAACAAATCCAAATCATACAACAAGTCTGATAATCAAAACGTACATGCAGTGGAGCAAGAAGAGGATGATGAAGATTATCCACCCATTTCTGAATATTGCTTTGCTGTTGATAATAATGAACTAATCCTTACAATGCAAGATTTAGGTGAAAAAGCAAGATGGCCCAGAAAGGGTGATAAGCCAGCTGCCACAAAAGATAAATCCAAATGCTGTGCCTATCATGAAGATTTCGGTCATCTCACTGATGAATGCATAGCACTCAGGAAAGAGATTGGTTACCTGTTAAGCAAAGGACATTTAAAGGACCTATTTGGAAGAAAAAAGTCAAGGATCCAGGATCCTAAAAAGGTTCCAGAAAGAGCTCCTGCTCCTCTAGCTGATGCACAGATTATCAACTTCATTTCTGGTGGATCAGACATATGTGGCACTTCGTTTTCAGCAGCCAAGAGTCATGCTAAAAAGACAAAGATGGAGAATGGGGATAGGCCTATTCGAACCTCAATCCTTACCCACGATAAAGTCATATCCTTTGATGAGGACGACCATGTGGATATTCAGGATCCTCATCATGATGGTCTTATTATTACATTGTTTATTTTTAACCATTTTGTTCGCAGGATTCTCATAGATGGAGGAAGCTCAGTGAACATCATTCAACTTGATGTCCTCAAGAAGATGAACATTCCTGAATCAGAAATTATCCCAAGATCATCGGTTCTTGTAGGATTCAATGGAGAAACCAAGAACACATTGGGGGATATTAAACTTCCCATTTACAAAGAGGGAGTTAATTCTTTTCAAAAATTTTGTGTCTTAGATTGCTTATCCTGATGCAATGTTATCCTTGGCAGGCCATGGATACATGACATGAAAGCAGTTCCATCTACATATCATCAGTGCGTGAAACTCCCTACTCCATGGGGTGTAGTGAAGATAGAAAGTGACCAACAAGAAGCCAAAAATTGTTACACTTCATCCATGAAGCCAGCCTCAAGACCCAGGGAGCAATAGCAATTAAAGTATCCTCCAAGAGATGTCCTGGAGGTAAGAGAACAAGATGTCAAACATATCCTGATGGATCCTCAGGATCCTGGATCCAAAGTTTTTATAGGATCCGGGATCCTCGATAACATTGAACAGGAGCTAGTATCCTTCCTAAAGAGGAGAAAAGCTACCTTTGGCTGGAAGCATGAGGACATGACAGGTATTTCCAAAGACATTATTACTCATAAACTTGGCATTGACAGGTCATTCAAACCCATACATCAAAAGAGGAGAAAGTTCGCACCTGAGAGGAATGCCATCATCCAAGAGGAGGTAGATAAACTACTCAGAGCATGTATGATTAGAGAGGTTAAGTATCCAAGGTGGTTAGCCAATGTGGTTGTTGTTCAAAAGAAAAACGAAAAGTGGAGGGTATGTGTCGATTTTACTGATTTAAACAAGGCATGTCCCAAGGATCATTTCCCATTACTCCACATTGACTCCATGGTGGATGCTACAGCAGGTCATGAATTGTTAACTTTTATGGATGCTTCATCTGGATTTCAACAAATTCAGATGGAACCATCTGATCAAGAGGATACAGCCTTTATGACCCCTACTGGTATCTATTGTTATATTGCTATGCCATTTGGACTAAGAAATGCAGGTGCTACATACCAAAGACTAGTTAATATGATGTTTAAAGAAAAAATTGGTCACACAATGGAAGTCTATATTGATGACATGGTGGTTAAGTCCAATAGAGCTGAGGATCACCTTAGAGATTTGGAAGAAGCATTTGATATCCTTGATAAATTCAATATGAAATTGAATCCTTCCAAGTGCCACTTTGGTGTAAAAGCTGGCAAGTTCCTAGGTTATATGGTAACAAAAAGAGGGATAGAGGCAAGTCCAGAGCAAATCAAGGCGATTGTGAACATCAAATCTCCTGCCAATGCCAAGGATGTGCAAAGATTGACAGGAAGGATCGCAGCCTTGAACAGGTTCATCTCAAAGTCATCAGAGAAATGTAAGGAATTCTATGACATTCTGAGAAAGATTAAGAAATTTGAATGGACTGAAAAGCATGAGAATGCTCTCAAGGCCCTTAAGGATTACCTATCCTCTGCTCCAGCCTTAATGAAACCGGAAAAGGGGGATATATTATCCTTATACTAGGCAGTTTCTTCTAAGGCAGTAAGTGCAGTCCTTGTAAAGGATCATGAAGGTACCCAACATCCTGTGTATTATGTAAGTAAAAGTTTGCTTGATGCTGAATCCAGGTATTCTCATTTAGAAAAACTTATCCTTGCTTTAATCATGGCATCTACTAAATTAAGTCATTATTTTGAAACTCATGCTATTATTGTTAAGACTAACTTTCCAATTAAGAATGTTCTCAGGAAACCTAAAATGTCAGGATGGATGGCAAAATGGGCAGTAAAGCTCAGTGCTTATGATATCAGATATGAACCAAGAACTGCCATCAAATCCCAAGCCTTGGCCGACTTTGTGGCTGATTTCAGTAGTGATCTACAAAGGGAAGCTGAATTGGATGTTCAATAGCTTGAAGAGACTAAGGATCCTTGGATACTCTTCACAGATGGAGCTTCAAATGTCAAAGGAACTGGACTAGGAATACTACTAAAATCGCCACCGGGGGACATAATACCCCACTCAATCACTTGTGAGTTTCAAACTACTAATAATGAGGCTGAATATGAAGCCTTAATAGCTGGTTTGCAAATTGCCAAGCATATGAGGATCAGGTATCTTGAGGTACATGTAGATTCATTGTTAATCACTAATCACTTTAATGGTTCTTATGTTGTTAAATGTGAAAGACTAATCAAATATCTAGAGATAGTCAAGAAATTGGTAGGCTCTTTTGCTTCTTTTAGTTTAACATAGGTACCTAGGGAAGAAAATGCAGAAGCTGATGCTTTAGCCAACCTTGGATCATCATTGAAGATTTCGGAGGATATTAGGATACCAATTATTCATATCTAAACTCCTGCTATTGAGGATCATACAGCTATGGAGATAGTGGAGGATTCTACAATTATACCTAGTGATGATGCACAATCAAGTTCAGGATCCTGGATCCTACCAATCATGAGATATATATAACATGGAGAAATCCCTACTGGAGAAAATCCTAGAGCTTTCAAAGTCAAGGTATCTCAATTTATAATACTAAATAACATATTATATAAACGATCTCTTGCAGGTCCATATCTAAGGTGCATCGAGGATCCAGAAATCCAAGAAGTTCTCAAGGATTTTCATGAAGGAGATTGTGGAAACCACACTGGGGGCAGAGCATTATTCTCAAGGATCCTTAGAACAGGATACTATTGGCCCACCATGAAGAGGGATGCTGTGGATTATGCAAAAAAGTGTGATGTCTGTCAAAGACATAGCAATATCCTTCATCAACCAGCAGAGCTCCTACATCCTATATCCTCTTCCTGGCCATTCATGAGATGGGGAATGGATATAGTTGGCAAACTTCCCAAAGCACCAGGAGAAAAAGTATTTATGCTTGCTATGACTGTCTACTTTTCTAAGTGGATAGAAGCTGAAGCTTTTGCACAAGTCAGATAAAAGGAAGTTATATCCTTTATTAAAAGAAACATTATTACTAAATTTAGTATTCCTTTTGAAATTGTTTGTGATAATGGATCCCAATTTATTGGGAGTAGAACTACTAACTTTTGTGACAGTTGGGGGATTAAGATGATAACATCAACACCAGTCCACCCACAAGCTAATGGTCAAGCAGAATCATCTAACAAGATCATCATCAACAACTTGAAAAAGAAACTTGGATCCAAGAAAGGAAAATGGGCAGAAGAGCTACCTTATGTGTTATGGGCTGATAGAACAACTCCTAAGAATGCTACTGGCCAGACTCCATTTTCTTTAGTGTTTGGAGTTGAATCTGTGATCCCTACAGAGATGGTAGTTCCTACTGCAAGAACAAGCATCCGTGATCCTAAAGGAAATGCTGAAAACTTGGTTCAAGATTTGGATACCATAGAAGAACTTAGGGATTTAGCAAGGATAAGATTTGCTAGTTATCAACAAAGGATGGCTGGAGCTTATAACAAGAATGTCAGGATCAGAAAGTTTCAAGTTGGTGACATGGTGTTGAGGAAAGCATTCCAAAATACCACAAATCCTGCTGATGGCAAGTTAGCACCAAAGTGGGAAGGCCCCTATCTTATTGAATCTGAGGCAGGAAATGGGGCATACCGTTTATTAACAATGGAAGGTGATTTATTACTAAGAGCTTGGAATGCTGTCTATCTAAAGAGATACTTCATGTAAGAAGGATCCAGGATCCTTGGTCATCCTCATATCTGGTATACGTAAAGGATCCTTAGAGGATATATGATCCTCATTCTGGTAATAATTTGATTTTAATTTACCAAATCCTTTAAATTATTTGATTACAAGGAGAAGGATCCAGGATACTTTATCCTTCTTTACTAAATTCTGAGTTTTGTAGAAGTTGATGCATCTTTGACAAAGGATCAAGTATCCATTGAAGATTCCTAAGTCTTTGGGTTTATCCCCAGTTTTTTGGGCTTGTCCCCAGTTTTTGGGCTTGTCCCCAGTTTAAGGTATCTATTACCTCATACGAATCAGGTTCTTACACCTTCGCCAGTGGCGCACGATTATCCTAGTGCAGTTAAAGGCAATGGGACCAGTACCAGCTTTAGGGGCTGACAATTTCGTTGTACTGGCTGTATTTAGGATCCTAAGTATAATGGTAGATGTACCATATATCCGTTCCTAAGGTTTCTAACGTTTTCAAGTTAGCTAAGGTTTTGGCATTTTGATGTCACTAAGTTTGGATAGTCGCCAGTATGGGCCATACTCCAGTTTACACAAGATCCTTTGGGCTTGTCCCTAGTTTTTGGGCATGTCCCCAGTTTTTGGGCTTGTCCCCAGTTTTTTGGGCTTGTCCCCAGTTTTTTGGGCTTGTCCCTAGTTTTTGGGCTTGTCCCCAGTTTTTGGGCTTGTCCCTAGATTGTTAGGCTTGTCCCCAGATACTAACTCTTTCTTTTACAGTTGGCTTAGTCCCAAGTTATGTCTCATTTCAGGTTTCCAAAGCTAAACAATTAAGGATCCAGGATCCTAACTTTATACTAGGTTTTATCTTTTGATTGTCACAGTTGTAAGTATTAAGGATATAAGATCCTAACTTGGATTCTCTGGTATGATCCTTATATACTTTAACTTTATTTTTGGTTTATCAATTACACCCTTATTCTTTGGCAACAGGATATATGATCCTAAAATTGTCTCACTTTTCAAACTTTTCGATTAAAGGATATTTGATCCTTGATCATATCCTAAATTTTTTGACATAAACTGATTTTTATACTTTCACTAATAACTTGTAAATTCATATACTATGCAATGACAATTGACAAACAAGTATAAACAAGATAAACACAGAAATAGTCAAAAGTTAAAGTTTTATTTATTTACCATAGTTAACCCTTTAAAAGGTGGTCAAAATTGCCTACCCAAACATCTACCAGCAATACATGGCCAGTCCGCTTGGGTAGGCAAAGGGTGTCCATATTCATAAGGTTCGTTGAGTGCAGGAAATCAAAAGATGAGGGGCATCAAAGGCTTCATCCTCCACAAACAGAAGGACCCATCCACCTTTGTTACCCCCTATTGTCCAAAGGATCCGTGATCCTTAACCCTAAAAACTACTGTTCAGTTACAGACCATAATTGTTTGAAATGAAAACACCATCAAAATAAAACTACCAAACCATAAAAAATGGGCTCCGGCCACGTCTAGAATTTTCCATCATCGCCCATTTTTGCAGCCTAAACCTTCGCTGCATCCTCCACCTTCTTCTCACCACCTTGACCAATGCCTCTAGCTGCCTCCGCCTCATGATCCTTAACTCCACTACTGCCTGCTTCAAGTGCCAGCACCTCCTCAGGCTCTTCATCATCTCCGAGTTAAGCCAAGATCTTGGTCCATCCTTCCAGATCCCACTCAGACCTGTCAAAGGTAGGATCAGCAGCCTCCTTAGCCATCTTGAGTTTGATCTTCAGCATCATGACAGCAGCAGAATGTTTGGCCCCTTCCATGACCTCTATCCTCTCCTTTTGGGTTGTCATTTCAGCAAGAAGCAACTCCTTTTGCAATGCCTTATTCTCTTTTTCCAGCTAGGAGATCTTTTTATCCTTGGCAACTGCAATGGCCTGGAGGTCAAGGCACTTTTGTTCAGCTTCAGCAACATGTTGGTCAATGAGGATCTGAACTTCAGCGAATTTCTGCAATAAAACAATTTAGTATTCAGGATCCTATATCCTCAAAAGAAAAGCGAATTTTAGGATATGAAATCCTTATCTCTGAGACATATTCTTGAACCTGGTGTTCCATCAGAGGCAGGCCTTCAGCGGCTTCAGCAGTCTTTCTCTTCTTGGCACCCTTGCCCCTAGTGCTCATGCCCTTGGGCTCCGGGATGCTTGGGCTGGCAGCCATCTCCTTCTTGAGAGACCTAGGGGATATATATTCCTGGATGTCACCTGTGATAACCCGAACTTTTAAGGTTTGTAACATTAATCTTGTGATTCTAACTTCTTATTAATTGTTTCTTTCTAACGCGCTGCGTTGAACATCCTGTGTTGTTGTAACTCGGTTAGTTATCATGATTATATACTTGGGCCACGTACATTTGGGCCAACACACACACACGCATACTTGGAGCCCAACCCAACACCCGTATTCAAACCTTAGAGTTGGGCTGTGTAGATGTTTAATTACTTGGACCTTGTTACTAATTACTTAGACTTTGTTACTCCTTGGCCGGTTTCGTAAGCCCAAACCTTAACAAGTCTTGCCAATTTTGTGGCAGCCCAAGTGAGTGGGCTTGAGCCCACTTCGGCTAATAAAATAAACCGCCCAAACCCTCACATTATATGTATATGTAATATGCTTCTTGATTAGATTAAACTTAAAACACAAACCAAAACAAACCCTACGCTCCTTGAGATTGTGACGGCAGTGGATAACCCCCCCACCCCTTCTCTCTCGTAACCTTCTGCACTAATTATAATCTTGCGATTGGTATGTTTCTCCTATCATATGATTTATATATTAGTTGATAGTATTGTTTATGCATGAATTTTGAAGAAGGGTTGTGGTGTTTAGATTAGATGCATGATCATAGGAGTGGATGTAAATCTGGTCATACACAATTTAACTAGGATAATAAACAGAATAGATAAGGGAAAATCGTTTGGGATGAAAGTCCATGGTCTTGTGCAATGTGTATGGATTGAATTTTATGTGTTGCATGAATATTTGATAAAATGAAACTGATCATCGTAATGTATTTGTTGTCAAAGTATATATGTTAATTAATGATCATTGTAGTGCATATATATAAGCAAATCGATAGTTTATAAATGATACCCACTTGACATGCTAGGATTTACATTGGTAAATGTTGACTGATCTATCGATGGTTAGGGATAGGTGGTGTTGATGGGATGCTAAACATGTTAGGTTTACTGATTATAGAAAAGCACACATTAAACTTGGGCCGGAGGTGGAGGGATCGGGTAAAAAGAAGGCCCGCTTGCACCAGGATTGGACCCCTCCTTTGCGTGTTGGGCTTCAGCTTTAAACCAGGTCGTGTACCTGAGTGATGGGCCTGGGTCACATCTGGGCAGCGGGATCAGTTTCGGCCGCATTAGATCTGGGCTTGTAATGTTGGGCTGCGTGTTTGGTTTGGACAGTATGTTCACTCAGTGGGTTGTTGAGCTTGGGCCGCAGATCCTAGGGTGCTTCAGCTGGGTTTAGTACGCATCGGGTCAATGTCTATTTGGTGTGATTGTTTGTGAATTAAGTTGAATCCGGGCCAACCCCTTTTCTGACCTTGGGTCGATCCAGTATTGGGGGCACTAAGGGTATTATTATGTAGAATGCACATTAGAACTGTTTTCTTATGTGTTCGTGAAATGTGTTGATTAATTGTGTACTGTTGATTTGATTCTGTATAGCGGGGTGTTTTCTGATACGTTATTGGCGTAGTGTGAATGAAAGATGTGTGATTGATATATGCTAGTATGTGACCCCAAACAGTAATTGTAAATGTGATGTGCAATAAATGTGCTTAATGTGAACAATGAATACGTAGATTATTTATACGTGAAAGGTGTGGTACATGTGCATGTGGAACTGACTGTAATCGGTAACCCTTTTAGGACGTGTTTGAGCAACTGATAAACAAGTAACCTTACGTAACATAATCTACCGAGCACTCTAAGGTGAGTTCATCTCTCTTGAGCATGCGTCCCGGTGGTTGGGACAGTCTTTGGGTATCCCTGAGAGGGATTGGTTTTGGGTAAATCATAGGTATTCCTGCGAGGAATAAGTCTTTTGGATAAATCTGGAATGTGGATAATATACTCTTCCTATCACCTTTAAAGTCCCTCCGTGTTGTTTGGTTACCTGAGAGGTAACAAGGTATTAGTTAGTAGCGCTACTTTGGTTTGGCAACCTCACCCCGTACCTGGGAGGATAGGTGTTGAACTAATGACCTAGTCATGACCAATTCTTTGATAGGAGCATTGGAGAAAGGGCAATGTAAATCAGGAGCCATCTTGTACTCGGGGTATTATCAACATTAAATTCAATGGATTAACTAAACACTTGGTAACCAACGTTTTCATAAAACTATGAACTCACCAGCATTGTCTGATACACTTGTTGCATGCTCGCAAGTCGTTAGATATCTTGGATTTAGGAACTTGCTGTCTGGAGTAGCTGGAGTGGTCATGGGTCGACTGGAGGGATTCATGTGATTGACTTATTGATTTTATACATTGGTTTGAAACAGTTTAACTTTGGTTTACTATTTGCTTCCGCTGAACATATTGGTTTTCATTTAAACTCGTGAATGGTATTTTCATTAATAATTGAGGATCTTATTTTGAAACTTGTATGGGTTCAATGTAATTAGTGGCTCATTGTTGGTACGTCACACGCCTAACAGGAACTTTCCCTTGGTGGTATTTTGGGGGTGTCACAGTTTGGTATCAGAGCCACTGGTTATAGTGAACTTAGTTTTAAAACTTTTTCATAAAACCAGACTATAACCGAACAGTTCCGAAATCGACCATGACACTCAGCTCCAGACTGCAAGGTTCGTTTCTTGTTTACTATTGCATAGTATATCTAGCGTACACTTATGTATGACATTACACGTGAATGCACACCTGACACTGCAGTATGAGTCCTTATGTTATCAACCCCTGTTATGTGAACTGTTAGTGTGACACTACCCTTCAACTATTGTGATTCTTGATCCTGTAAAACCTTTCGTTTTCTATTTGAATGCGGGGAACCGTTTAGCGTAAGTTAAGAGGCACTGAGATAAGCATGCAAATCGCCTTATTATTATGGGTGCACACATAATAATAATGTGAGGTGCATGTGAGTCCCTGTGAGGTTTAACGAGTGTGAAAAGGGTTCTGCTCGGTTAATTGGCGTTATGTTAGAACTCAGTAGTCTGTAGAGGTCATAGTAATACTTGACTCCTACTCGAACTTGCATCTTAAATCTTTCCTCTTCTTATATAGAAACATGAGTGGACGAGGCCATGGACGCGGCCACAATGCTATGACTCAGGCCGAATTAACCAACTTGATCAACACTCGTGTGGCTGAAGCCCTAGTGGCTTACCAGGCTGGTCAACATGCGAATCAAAACAATCCACCTGCCTGCACGTTTAAGACCTTCATGGATTGTAAGCCACAGACCTTCAGTGGGACTGAAGTAGCTGTGGGACTCTTGCGTTGGTTTGAGAAGGCCGAATCTGTGTTTGCTATGTGCAACTGTCCCGTGGGGGACCGGGTGAAGTATGCTTCAGGCACTCTCGAGGATGGTGCCTTGACTTGGTGGAATGCCGAGGTTTAGATGTTGGGTATTGAAATGGCGAATGCCACTAATTGGGATGAATTCAAGGAGTTGATGCGAGAGGAGTACTGCCCTCGTGATGAGATACAGAAGCTTGAGAATGAATATTATGATCTGAAGATGGTGGGGTCGGAGATAGAGGCATTCACGAAACGATCTCATGAACTAGAAATTTTGTGCCCTAACCTGTCTCGACCTGCATCGCGAAGAATTGAGTTGTACCTCAAGGGCCTAGCACCAGCCGTAAAGGGGTATGTCACTGCTGTGAACCATAACAATCTACCCCAGATCATCCGTTTGGCACACAAGATTACTGACCAAGAGGTCGAGCGTGGCTCATTACCGCCTCGTAAATCTGCTACTACCTCTACTGCCACAGTTACCACACCTACCAGTGATAACAAGCGAAAATGGAACGATGCTGACAAAGCAACCAGTGCCAGCCAATCTCAGAAAAGGGCAGACAACAGCATCCACCGCAGTTTTAGCCAGTCGTCTTCTGTGAACTAGGATCAGAGCAACAATTCAAATCAGGGTTCTTACGCGGGAAAGCTACCAAAGTATAATAAGTGTATGTTCTACCATCGCGGGCCGTGCACCCGGGTATGTCACAGGTGCAACAAAGTGGGTCATATGGCTAAAGATTGTGGGGTCTGGCTCCCAAAACCGCCACGGCAACAGCAGCAGCCGCAGCAACAGGATAGGCAGCAACCTCAGCAGAATCAGGGTAATCAAAAGGGGTGCTTTCAGTGTGGTGATGAGGGTCATTTTAAGAGGGATTTCCCTCAGCTTAATCAGAATGCTGGCAACAACAACAATACTGGGAATGACAACAATAGGAACAATGGTGGGAACGGGGCACGTGGAAGAGCATTTACTATTGGCGCTGGGGAAGCTCGCAATGATGCCAATGTTGAGAACTGTACGTCTTCTTTGAATGATCTTTTTGCTTCTGTTTTATTTGACACTGGTGCCGATTGGAGTTATGTGTCTTTGGGGTTCAGTCGTCAGTTAGGACTGACTCCCACCCCTCTTGTAAATAAGCATGTAGTAGAATTAGCTGATAGTAAATCGATAGAAGCTTCTCATGTTCTTTTTGGTTGTAAACTTGATCTCATGGGTCAAGTGTTCGACATTGACCTACTTCCTGATACTCTTCTAAGTTTTGACGTGATCGTTGACATGGATTTGGTTATCTATGCATCAAGCGGAAATTCTCTGTAAAGAGAAAATCGTGCGTATCCCTCTCCCAAGTGGGGAATCCTTATCAGTTCAAGATCATCGTAGTAGTGCCATGGTTGGCATCATCTCAGCCATGAAAGCCCAGAAGTGTCTACGGAAGGGCTACCCTGCTATACTAGCTCTCGTCACCGATTCGCAACCTGAAGAAAGGAAGATCGAGTATCTTCCAGACTTCCAGTTGTTCGTGAATTTTCTGACGTGTTTTCTGAAGAGTTACCTGGTTTACCTCCACATCATCAGGTGGAATTTCAGATTGACCTTATGTAATTTTAGATTCCTTCTGGGATACAGCAATCCCTCGGGTTCGTTGGATACTATCGCAGATTCATCATGGGATTTTCAAAGATTGCGCAACTTCAACCTCCTTAGCACAGCGGGGAGCTGTGAATTCATGGGAAATAAAACAGGGGAACGTCTTTTCAACTTTTGAAACCCAACCCTGCAATGCACTGAGCATCACTTCTATCCAAGGGTACCGATGATCTGGTGGTATACCATGATGGTTCGAATCAGAGTCCCAGTTACACATCGATGCAACATGAGAAGAAGATGGCCCACGTGGTGGACTTACAGGAAGAACTGCATGAGTCACGACCTGCGGTGGAAGCCGTAGTCTTTGGATTTAAATTGGAGGCATTACTTGGACGGTACTAAATGCACCACTTAGACTGATCACAAGGGCCTCTCGTGTACCCTTGTTTCAAGAGAGCTAAACATGCGATGGCATCGCTGGATGGAACTTTTGAATGAATACGACCATGAAACTTGGACGTGCATGAGCTTTGCAGCTTGCTATCAACTCTAACATACCTAATCAGACCTACCTTGCTCAAACTGAAGAACTGAAGGAAGAGAGTTCTCAAGATTAACCCATGCGGGGCATGGGGAAGCAACCTTTGGCAGGTCGGACGATATTTGCTACTTCATGGAACGAATATGGACCTCACTATACAGCAACATTAGGGAACTGGTGCAGGCGAAGCACACGGGTCTTGATATCCTATTCATCTGAGTTTTGATAGGACGTATTGAAACCCGAAGACCATGTATGGATGACCGGGCCTGAAGGCCCACATAGCAATGCATGAGAACAATGTTTGACTTGTAGGAAAGTCAAGGTGGGATATTAGCAACCAGAAACACATATATGGAAATGAGAACAGACTGCTATAGGTTTTATCACTTGTCTACTCACAACTCGAAACGGAAACATTATCACCTGGATAATCGTTGATGGACTCACGTTACCAGCACACTTTCTTGCAATCAAGAAAACTGACGAGTCTTCACAGTTGTGAGTGTTCCTCTGAGAGAGGCGGCTTTTGGGCACGAGGTGCCGACTCCTGTTACCTCTGAATTTGATATATGCATGATTTATGTCAGGCAATACACAACACCCTTGGCTCACGTCAGGACCAGAGCATTGCTTATCGCCGTTGGGCAAACGATCAGAGAAAACGAACTCTCCTGGCACTTGAAGACATGCTGCGAGCATGTGTGTGATTGGCTTTGGTGCAAATTGGAAGGACTCTTACCTATGGTTGAGTACTACTACGGCAGTTATCATCTTGGTAACCAGACAGCTCTGTTGAGGCATTACATAGATAATAATGCCAACCTTCTTGTTAGACTGAGATGGTTGACAACTTAATTACTGGTCCAGGACTGGTACTCGAAACTCTTGGGAAGGTTGTTTGGATCGGGAGTCGATTGGCGGCAATGCGTGACCGTCAGGAAAGCTGATAAACTTGGGAAACGCTGGAAGATCGCTGAAGGCGATCTTATCGTGTTGAAAGTCTCACCCTGGGAGGGTGTGGAATGCTTGGGAAGCATGGCGAGCTTAACTGGCGTCACGATGGACCATTCAACGGTCTGGGAAGAATCGGTAGCGTAACCTACAAACTCGAGTTACCCGGCGAATCGGGTAATGTACGCGATGTCATTTATGTTTCGGATCTAAGGCAGTGGTTGTCTGATGAAACACGTGCGATACCTTTACTGGAGAAATTTATCGAACACATGGACCAGGAAGTCAAGGTTCGTTAACTTAGTCGAATTCCAATCGTGAGTGTTCGTTGGAACTCAAGACGTGGACCGGAGTTCACGTGGGAACGTGAGGATCAGATGGAACTTAAATATCCTCAACTTTTTTCCTGATGACCAATCTGATTCTGGTAAAACTGGTGAATTTCGGGACGAAATTCCTCTTCAAGTTGGGGATGATGTGGCACCAGAGCAAAATCCACAGCAATCTTGATTTCTAACTTCAATCCTTTGTGCTTACTTGTCAAATTTCAGGACGAAATTTCTTTCAAGTTGGGGATGATGTGACAACCCGAACTTTTAAGGTTTGTAACATTAATCTTGTGATTCTAACTTCTCGTTAATTGCATCTCTCTAACGCGCTGCGTTGAACATCCTGTGTTGTTGTAACTCGGTTAGTTAACATGATTATATACTTGGGCCACGTACATTTGGGCCAACACACACACACGCATACTTGGAGCCCAACCCAACACCAGTATTCAAACCTTAGAGTTGGGCTGTGTAGATGTTTAATTACTTGGACCTTGTTACTAATTACTTAGACATTGTTACTCCTTGGCCGGTTTCGTAAGCCCAAACCTTAACAAGTCTTGCCAATTTTGTGGCAGCCCAAATGAGTGGGCTTGAGCCCACTTCGGCTAATAAAATAAACCGCCCAAACCCTCACATTATATGTATATATAATATGCTTCTTGATTAGATTATACTTAAAACACAAACCAAAACAAACCCTACGCTCCTTGGGTTTGTGACGGCAATGGATAACCCCCCCTTCTCTCTCGTAACCTTCTGCATTAATTATAATCTTTCGATTGGTATGTTTCTCATATCATATGATTTATATATTAGTTGATAGTATTGTTTATGCATGAATTGTGAAGAAGGGTTGTGGTGTTTAGATTAGATGCATGATCATAGGAGTGGATGTAAATCTGGTCATACACAATTTAACTAGGATAATAAACAGAATAGATAAGGGAAAAATCGTTTGGGATGAAAGTCCATGGTCTTGTACAATGTGTATGGATTGAATTTTATGTGTTGCATGAATATTTGATAACATGAAACTGATCATTGTAATGTATTTGTTGTCAAAGTATATATGTTAATTAATGATCATTGTAGTGCATATATATAAGCAAATAGATAGTTTATAAATGATACCCACTTGACATGCTAGGATTTACATTGGTAAATGTTGACTGATATATCGATGGTTAGGGATAGGTGGTGTTGATGGGATGCTAAACAGGTTAGATTTACTGATTATAGAAAAGCACACATTAAACTTGGGCCGGAGGTGGAGGGATCGGGTAAATAGAAGGCCCGCTTGCACCAGGCTTGGACCCCTCCTTTGCGTGGTGGGCTTCAGCTTTAAACCAAGCCGTGTACCTGAGTGATGGGCCTGGGTCACATCTGGGCAGCGGGATCAGTTTCAGCCGCATTAGATCTGGGCTTGTAATGTTGGGTTGCGTGTTTGGTTTGGACAGTATGTTCACTCAGTGGGTTGTTGAGCTTGGGCCGCAGATCCTAGGGTGCTTCAGCTGGGCATAGTACGCATCGGGTCAATGTCTATTTGGTATGATTGTTTGTTAATTAAGTTGAATCCGGGCCAACCCCTTTTCTGACCTTGGGTCGATTCAGTATTGGGGGCACTAAGGGTATTATTATGTAGGATGCACATTAGAACTGTTTTCTTATGTGTTCATGAAATGTGTTGATTAATTGTGTACTGTTGATTTGATTATGTATAGCGGGGTGTTTTCTGATACGTTATTGGCGTAGTGTGAATGAAAGATGTGTGATTGATATGCTAGTATGTGACCCCAAACAGTAATTGTAAATGTGATGTGCAATAAATGTGCTTGATGTGAACAATGAATACGTAGATTATTTATACGTGAAAGGTGTGGTACATGTGCATGTGGAACTGACTGTAATCGGTAACCCTTTTAGGACGTGTTTGACCAACTGATAAACAAGTAACCTTACGTAACATAATCTACCGAGCACTCTAAGGTGAGTTCATCTCTCTTGAGCATGCGTCCCGGTGGTTAGGACAGTCTTTGGGTATCCCTGAGAGGGATTGGTTTTAGGTAAATCATGGGTATTCCTGCGAGGAATAAGTCTTTTGGATAAATCTGGAATCTGGATAATATACTCTTTCTATTACCTTTAAAGTCCCTCCGTGTTGCTTGGTTACCTGAGAGGTAACAAGGTATTAGTTAGTAGCGCTACTTAGGTTTGGCAACCTCACCCCGTACCTGGGAGGACAGGTGTTGAACTAATGCCCTAGTCATGACCAATGCTTTGATAGGAGCATTGGAGAAAGGGCAATGTAAATCAGGAGCCTTCTTGTACACGGGGTATTATCAACATTAAATTCAATGGATTAACTAAACACTTGGTAACCAACGTTTTCATAAAACTATGAACTCACCAGCGTTGTCTGATACACTTGTTGCATGCTCGCAGGTCGTTAGATATCTTGGATTTAGGAACTTGCTGTCTGGAGTAGCTGGAGTGGTCATGGGTCGACTGGAGGGATTCATGTGATTGACTAATTGATTTTATACATTGGTTTGAAACAGTTTAACTTTGGTTTACTATTTGCTTCCGCTGAACATATTGGTTTTCATTTAAACTCGTGAATGGTATTTTCATTAATAATTGAGGATCTTATTTTGAAACTTGTATGGGTTCAATGTAATTAGTGGCTCGTTGTTGGTACGTCACACGCCTAACAGGAACTTTCCCTAGGTGGTATTTTGGGGGTGTGACATCACCCACACTGAACCTTGAAACATACTTGGAAGATTTGTCAGCGCCTACAAATGTAGTCAACAGATAAGTATTCATTTAAACATTTATTTGTACAAAAATATGGATACTTACTTGACATTGTGTAGGAACCGGAGGAGATCTCTTGAGAATCCTTTGCTTTGGCTTGAAATGTTCTTATGGCAGGATCAAGCTTCCAGAAAGCAGCAATCCTTTCTTTTGCAACACGAGACTCTTGGATGCTAGAGAATGAGATAGCTGCACAACAAAAAAGAAGGATCAGTTATCCTCAACAAAAAAGAAGTATCCTATCATGGTCCTGGTCCAAGGATCCCATATCCTACCCTGGGTGGTCCATTTCTTGGGAAGATGACTCCCATTTGGGACGGAGTCCCTTCTCACGAAGAAGAACTGGTTCCTACAGTTGGAGTCATTCTTGGTGGTTTTCAGAATTGGATGTGCTTGACCAGGTTTGTGTTTAAAAAGAAAACGATGAGAACCATGGCTAACAAGATTATACAACTGACTCAACTCAGATAAGCCTATATCAATCCCTTCCTTTTCAATAATATTTTCAAGTGTGTACAAAACTCTCCACACCATCGGCATGGCTTGGACGTAGCATAAACCGGTGAGTGTGAAAAAGGTTTGGGTTAGGAAGGGGAAAGGATATGTGAAGCCAATCTGGAAAGGGCTTGCAGGAAAAGTGATCCAGACATCAGAAACGCAATCACTCTTCATCGAAGAGTCAAAGGGTCTAAAAATGGTTCCTTCCGGAAAGCAATGACGTAACCGATCAATCTCAGGATCGGTGAAGCGACAGAGTTACATTGAAGGATTTTTAGTTATGCCCTGACTCTTCAG
The DNA here is from genome assembly GCA_030545235.1 of Helianthus tuberosus. Classification (NCBI taxonomy): domain Eukaryota; kingdom Viridiplantae; phylum Streptophyta; class Magnoliopsida; order Asterales; family Asteraceae; genus Helianthus; species Helianthus tuberosus. Next base: position 201,558,059 of record CM060351.1, on the reverse strand, counting down.
AGGGCTCTCTTTTTTGGGATCCTTAGCAGGGGAGGATCGAAGATTCATCTTGGCCATGGATTAAACGAAGAACAGAGCACCGGAAAGAAGAAGATTCGGAGAGAAGGAAAGAAGAGATACCTGATGAAGTCTTCGAATGATGATTTAAAGGGAAAGGGTCTCGAATTTAAATGCAATTTTCATCCTTATCTCTAACCCTATTTATAATGATGATTGTTGCAGGAAGACATATCGCTGACATCAGCATCGCAACGGCTATATCTTTTACCAACAGCTAGTCCGGAAATCGTTCAAACATGACTATCTAATTAGATAGGAAAAATTACACTTTTCGTCCTTTATGTTTATACCAGATTGCAATGGATAGCCTTTAACTTCAATAATTACAACTACAGTCCTTTATTTGAAAAATTGGTTACGCTTTACGTCCTTTAGCCTTAACTTGGTTAAAATTTTCAGTTAACTATTGTATGTGACTTGCACATAAGGGTATGTTGGTAATTTTCCTTCTCTATATAAAAGATCTTTCTTTTTCTTTTTCTTTCATTTTCACATTCACAGCACACATCCAGAGTTCCAGACATTATCCCCTTTCTCTTCTTCTCTCTCATGTTTCTCACTCTAAAAAAACGGCCAGACACCACCCTTGTGGCGGAGCCACGGCGACAGCGCCACCCCACATAAACATAATCAAACGAGGGTTTGTTGATCCTTCACCATGTCGGATGCATATGAGAGTGAAAGGGGGCAGGCTAACCTTCAAAGGAGGAACCCTAGCTTCAACAAGCAAATCAATAGACAAAACGAAAAAAAAAGAAAAAGCACAACAAATCATCCGCTGATTTCACCGAAGAAATCCTCACCGGAGACGCTACCACTGCTGCGGCGGAACACGGCGACACTCTCTTCGTCATGGGGCGAAAACCTAACCAACTACACCGGCATCGGCTACCTCGGCGCCGGAAAAGGATTAACTAAAGGCGTCAAGGCGTTCGAACCGACCGATAGTAAGAAGATCAAGGTGAATCAGATCCTGAATTCGTGTGGAAAGTTTAGGGGAAAGTACGGGAATCATGCCGGAATTATTGGACTGTTGTATGCAGGTATGGAGAGTGGTATGGTGGCGGTCAGAGATACGGATGCAGTAACTCCTAAGGGAGATGTGCAAGCACTTGTAGAGTCTGTGGCTTGCATAGTATGACTCTAGTAACTCTTCTTGTTCTTAATACAAATTTTCTTTTTCTTGATGAAGATTGAAAACAGGTGTCAGTGGAATTGACTTTAGTGTGGTGGCTGGTGGCCCAATTTCTAATATCCCAAATGGCTTCACTCACTGTTCTAAAATCCCCAAAGCCCAAGTTCTCAAAGATGGTTGTAGAAGTGGTGGCCTGATGATGGTGGTGGTGGTGGTGGTAGAAGTGGTATGTAGAGAGAGAGTACAGGGGAGAGGGGGGAGATGACAATGGTTTAGGTTTATAAGTTTTAAAATTTTGACATTCTTTTTTTTAATTGAATGACTGTTTTGCCCTCACATGTGTTGCACATGATCTCGCTTAACTGAAAGTTTTAACTAGGTTAGGGTCAAAGGACCTAAGTTGTAACAGGTTTTGCAAATAAAGGATTGTGACTGTAATTATTGAAGTTAAAGGCTATCCATTGCAATCCGGTATAAACATAAAGGACGAAAAGTGTAATTTACCCAATTAGATATTAACTAATCATGTTTGGGGGCTATTGTTAGGGATTGATTTTCACAGCTTATGGATCACGGATCCTCAAGTGCAGCTTGGATCACGGATCCTCAGTTCGGTTTGAATTAAGGATCCTCAGAAGATGCTGCAAGACTAAGGATCCAGGATCCTCATTATTATCCTAACACTAACAATTGTTTCCATCATTTTTAAACTTGTTTTGCAGGTGTATTCGAATAGGACTTGGTCCAAACGAGATTCTAGGGGAATATGCTTAGTGATTATGCACGTGCATGAACTCTTCGACCTGTATGGTGATCATGGGGGACTTGCATCATTTGTGGATAGTTAGGTAGGCTAGATATTTCTATTTTTTAAGGGGATACAAGCTTGATTTAAGATAGAATATTATTATTATTAGCAACACAACCGCACTACACTTGAGCTCTCAAGAACTCTCTGCGATTACACACTCTTGCACACTAGTGATCCTTGTACCAAGCTTGTTATCATCCCGATTTGTAAACTTTGTCTGTTTAATATAGTTGGTGATCGGTAGTTTCCATCACCCGATGTTTTTTATGCCGGAGATCATTCATTAATCAAGGGTTTTTTCCTCGTATAAATCCTCGTGTTCACCACTCATTTCATACATTTGTTGTACATACATTTGATCATTTAACTAAGCATCATACCTCATAAAATCAGATTTGGTTACATTATCCTTGTGTGATTTTTGACCAAAACAACTATAGTTAATAAATCAATTAAATTCAAGCAAAATACTTGGAATTAAGGTGGAACTTACCGGCCAATGAGAGCATCCATAAAATTGTTGACCTTGCCGCACACTTTTATGTCCAACAACTCGAATAACTACTACAACGTCGTGATGGTTGTACACATTACCCTCTAAATCAACCTTAAACAATTTAGGGTTTCTGAATACAGTGGATGAAGACATAGAAGATGAGCTCATTTTGATTCAAGATTAGGGCTTGTTCTTCGTGGAAATCGGTCGGATCGTATGTTGATGATGGATTTGCTCCAAGGTGCGTCTGCTTTTGTTAACACTAATTTAGGGTTTTTCAAATGAGTTCTGTTGTTAGGGATTGGTGGTTTTAAAGAAGATGAATCAGTATAATTGACACGTAGACATGCCACATCAGCTAAAATTGACACATAGGCTAATTTTACTAACCTGGTTAGTGATTATTTAACGAGGGGGTGCCGTGACAAACAATGTGACAAGTTGGAAGTGGTGTGAGCCAAAGTGAAAGTTGAGAGTGTTATCGGCCAAATGACCATAGTTGGGGTGTTTAAATCCATTAATCCAAGAGATAAAAGGATTTTAATTCCTATACAAATCCAACCAATCATAAACCGTCACGTGGAAAAGAACACATTCCTCGAAATTTAGTTTTCACGTCTTGAACAACACAACACCCCCAATATTGTTCTCCCAATAACCATCTTTCAACCACTTCAAAGGTACCAAACTTAGGCTATGAGGTGTGGATGGAGCCCCATGGGCTTTATCAAGTCCACCTAAGCTCCACGTCAGTGCCACCTAGGATCCAACTCAGCCATGGAGCCCCCTTTAAATTGCAGGGTATGGATGGAGCCCCCTATTAACCAAAAAAAAAGCATTGGTTTAGAACATGGTCCCCACCTGAAAACGCCCCTCTTCTCTCGTTAACATGTTGGCGACACCACCATGGCGCCCCGGCATAGCGCCGGGGGTGTGGTCGATGGCGGATGGGGGGGGGGGGGGCGCTATAGGTGTCCAGCTGGCGAGGGTGGCGCCCCCACACCCTCCAGCCTTATCGTCTTTAATCTCCTTTTGTTCATAAATTATTGTAATTTTGCTGCATTACAATCTAATCTTCATATGCACAATTGGGCTATTGAATCCGTACTGTTTTGTTGCATGTTTTTACGCAAAATTGACCGCAGAGATTCCAATCTGCTTTTTTAATCGTTTGGTGAAAAGAAAGATTTGGAAATATTGGTTTTTGTGATGATTTAAGGGTGGTTGTTTTTTTTTTTTTTTTTTTTTTTTTTTTTTTTGTAAGATCTGAGATCTTGTTGGTTATTGGGATTGAATAATTGTGTGATTTAATGCGTTGAACGTTGTATATTTGGATTTAAACTTTGTGTATTTATGAGATTGTGGATGGATTCGTAGTTGTATTGATTTTTTTTTTTTTGAACGGTAACTTTCATTAACAAAACAACCCCAGCCACCCACAACCCGGGCCGGCTAGAAACACAACAACACACCAAATTACATATTCACAAATTTACACCAATCATCCCACGAGACACCTTTATGACTCGACCTATTGACGAACCAAAGAAAGCTAACGGCTTTGACTTGATTGAAAATGTTTTCTACTCTAGCCGTAATGTTCGAGAATCTCGCTTCATTCCTAGCCTTCCATAAACTCCAACACGCCACGATAATAATTCCTTTGAAAGCCTCTTTACCCCAACCCGACAACCCCGAATGATTATGCCACTCCAGAAGATCTCTAAAGGAGAAAACCAGAAACATAGGAGCGTTGCACCAGTTCCTGATTAACGACCATAACCTGACCGCCAGCGAACAAGAAGTAAAGATGTGATCAACTGTTTCATCCCCAAAGTGACAAAGCGTACATGAGCAATCGTCGATCTGAATGTTCCTATGCCTGAGAGCCGTTACAGTGGGGATTTTGCCCATCTCCGCACGCCACGCAAAGACATTACATTTCAAGGGGACCCATTTACACCATTGCATAACGAACCTATTGCTTACGTCCAAATCAATATTCAGAAGATTCCTAACGTTCGACACTGAAAACTCTCCTTTCGGATTAGTGTTCCAGCACCATTTGTCATCCCCAGCATGGAAAACAGTCCCTTGAATAAAAGAAACAAGCTGATCCAGCTCAGCCAAATCCGAGTCTGAAGAAAGGGGCTGTTTCCAATCCCACAAACATTGCCGACAAGGATCTAACACGTCCACACGATCACCCACAGAACACTTTTTCTTATTCTCAAGGGCAAACAAGGCAGGAAAAGCAAAGCGTAGAGGAACGTCCTTCAGCCAAGCATGGAGCCAAAAAGAAATTGTCTCTCCATTACCAACTTTACCTTTGATGCAACTCCGTAATGGCAGCCCGTTGATCTTAGTTTTAATAAAGAGCTTCGCTATATTGCACCAAACTCCTCCAATAGACGACTTGAACGGAATACATTCCCACGATGCCCTACTCGAATGGATGGATTCGATCACTTTCCTCCAAAGGTTCAACGGTTCGGACTTGAATTTCCAACCCCACTTGGACAATAAGGCAATATTTGTGTCTCCGAGTTTACTTAAGCCGAGACCCCCTTTTTTCCTATCCGACGCCACCCGATCCCAACCCACCCAATGCATCTTCTTGTCGTTGCTCGATCCGCCCCATAAAAATTTCTTTATAATACATTCCAAATCGTGAATCACTTTTTTTGGAGCCTTATATAAAGAAAAATAGTAATTCGGCAAGCTTTCTAGCACAGATTTTATGACCGTGACTCTACCCCCGATTGAAAGTAAATGAGATTTCCATGTGGCAAGGCGTTTCTCAAAGACGTCGTAGACCGGTTTCCAATTGTTGATGCGGTTCATGTTGGCTCCGACCAATAATCCCAAATAGGTGAATGGAAGAGAGTCCGGATTACAGCCCACGACCCTTGCCATAACATCAATTTCCGAACCCGAAATTCCAATACCAAACAGGTTAGATTTCGCAATGTTAATTTTGAGCCCAGAACATATGTGAAAACACCGAAGTATTCTAACCATTTTAACGACTTCCTGGAGGGACCAATCTCCCAGAATGATAGCATCGTCCGCGAAGAACAAATGAGTTAAAACTGGACCGTCTTTGGGCAGCCGGATACCTTTAAACACCCCTGTTTTATTAGCCTTCACAATCATACAGGATAAAGCCTCCATCACTACTAGAAAAAGAAAGGGAGACAGAGGGTCTCCTTGCCTCATACCTTTAGCACATCTGAATTCGAACGTGGGAGAGCCGTTCACTAAGACAGAAGACCTGGCGGACTTAAGGATCCCCATCACCCGACTGCACCACCTAGGAGGGAAACCCATTTGATTCAAGACGGAGTCACGAAATTCCAATTGACGTTGTCGTAGGCTTTCTCGAAGTCAATCTTCATGATAAATGCCTTGGATTTTTCCTTCTTGAGCCAAGAAATCACTTCATTAACGATAAGGGCCCATCCAAAATGAACTTCCCTTCCATAAATGCCGATTGATTGTCAGAAATAACCTCCTCCAGAACCGTTCTCATCCTGTTGGCCAAAACCTTTGAGATAACTTTGTTGATGATGCCAACCAAGTTGATAGGTCGGAAGTTGCCCAATGAAACCGGGTCCTTGATTTTTGGGACCAAACAAATAAAAGAGGAGCTACATCCGCAGTTAATAATCCCATCATCATAAAACTTGCTGAAAATTTTACCAAAATCCTCTTCGAATAAGTGCCAAAACTTCTTAAGAAATTTAAAATTAATACCGTCTGGCCCGGGCGCCCGCTCATCGCCACAACCAAACACAGCAAGCTTGATCTCCTCTTTGCTAAACGGGGCCACGAGGCTGTCTTTCTTCAATTGGGACAGAGTTTTAAACTCCTCGGAGCAAAACGGAGGACGAAATTCAGCCTCTTCGATAAATTTATTACGAAAAAAGGAACGAACCTCTTTTTTAACAAGAGCCGGTTTCGTGCACCATTCCCCATTAATCATCAATCCCGGAATGAAGTTTGACGCTTTCCGATTATTAATGAGCGCATGAAAAAACTTCGAGTTTTCATCCCCATCTATGGCCCACTTCACTCTAGAACGTTGTCTAAGGTCCGCATTTTTTCTATCACTGATGTCCTTAACCAATTTTTTACTTTCCGCTAATATCCAGTCTTCTTCACTCTAGTTGTATTGATTAATTTGATTTGTTAAAGTTGTCAATTTTGACCTTGAAAGTCAAAATTGGATTACTTGGTATAAACCAGATTAAATTTTAGTTTTAGAGGTGGTAGGTTTGACTTTCTTGTGGTCTAATAAACATGGAATTCATATTGTCTTTGTTTTGGTTAATGGTATGTTCAATATGTTGTAAGATCTATTAAATTTCTTCTTCATAACTTGCTGAATAAATAGGGACTTTTAAAGCTTTGTTCCCTGTTGGTTTTTTCGGTTTGTTTCTTGGTGATGATGATCTTATATATTTTTTAAAAGTATTATATTTCTTGGTTCCTGTTGGGTTTTGATGGTCTTATACTTGGGGGCTCTTTTGCTAGTTTCCCGCTAGCCTTTTTTATATGATCTTATCATTGTTGCTGTTCTCAAAAAAAAAATTAAAAGAAATGGTTGTGTAAGGCTATAGGGTGTGGTCATGACCCTCATGATCACCATGACCCTCCATGTTAGTGCCATGTAACTCACCTCTAATTCACCATCCAAAATCACCTTCCTAAGGGTGTGGTCATGACCCAAACCACTAGCCCATTATTTATTTTAATTTATCTTTGTCTAAAGAAAAAAAGGAAATGATTTGTTGAAAAATATAAAGGAGGACCATGGTTGCCATGGTTTAATTCATGCAAACCATGGTGGATCAATCAAGGGGGTGGTGTAGCGGCGTAGCCTTCCATTCATGTTCCTATGTGGCAAATCATGTCCTAATCATGACCCCCACACCCTATAGCTTAAGTTCTTTGATTGGCTGTTCTTAAATGTTAATGGAAGTAATCATCCAAATAAATTTTCACAACTGACTTTGGACTTTTGAAAAAAGTAAAATGTAACAACTTAAGTCCATCATAATTAATATTTGAATTGTGAAACTGGATTAAAGAACAACTGTTTACCTTAAATAGAACTGTGGAAATTTTTAAAAAAGTAAAATGTAACAACTTAAGTCCATCACAATTAATATTTGAAAGGTGCTGTTTATAAACTAGTTAAATCAAAGGTGGACCCTTTTGCGGTATGGAGTAATTTGCGATTTTGCTCTAAATTTTGCGAATAGGACTGCAGTTCTTCATCACTAGGTGTATATGTCATTTTTTTTAGTTCATTGCAGAAACATGTTTAACAGCAAAAAAAAATATATATATATATATTTTGTGAAGCAATTTATGAAATAGAACCCGAAGATTGAAGACAAGTAATCAATCACATGATTAGAAATAATTACTGTTTTTGACTTATTAATCTTCTTTCATGTACACAGAATTGAGTCAATTGACGACAGATCTTCATGAATTCAAAAACCAGCGCGGCATCCAACGTTTCCTACACCTCGGGAAACAAGAACACCTCACTAATGAAGGTTGACCACTAAAGTCAAGATACCTACCTCTCCTTGTACTTGTAGTTGCTGCAAAAGGATCCAAGCAAGAGGCTTGGAAACGGGTCAATGGGAAGCGATGAGAAAAAGCATCACAAGTGGTTCAAGCCAATAAACTGGAAAAGATTAGACGCTCGAGAAATCTAGCCCACTTTTCGACCTGAAGTGGCAGGAAACCAATGCATTGCTAATTTCGATAAACGTTGGACAGATATGCCACTATTGGACTCCCCTGCATCCAGCCCGAATGCTTCCGCAAACCTCTTTCAAGGATTTACTTATGTCAGGCCCGCAGCCTCTTTTCTCAGGAGAAACAGCCCGGTCTGCTGATCCTTTCCCTTTTTTTATGGTTTCTTATTGTGAAACTCGGTTGTATTTCATGATTTCATCATCAGGTTTGTTCCTTTTTACTATGTTTTTACTGACACTTTCTTGGTGTGTTTGATTGTAGATGTTGGATTTTAATGTGTTTAATTGCTACTAGATTTCTTTTGTGTTTACCTTCTATAGTTATATCTAGCTAATGACTACGCACAACTGCATGTAGCCTGTAAATGAACCGAACGTTCATGAACTGTTCGTGAACTTGTTTGGCAGGAAGTTTATTTAATAAATGAACGAACACGAACACAGTTATGTTCATTTAATTAAATGAATGAACATGAACACACATTTTGTTTGTCCGTTAATGTTCGTGAACTCCGTTTGTGTTTGTTTATTTATTTTCGTTTATTTACATCATGTTTGTTCGTTAAAAGTTTAATAAGTACATAATTGGTTATATTTATATACAAAGTGGGTTTTCTAACTACTTATATTAGTATAACTTACCATATTTAATCACTAACTCATATAAAAAAAAGCTACTTTATGTATGTTTGTGTTCGTTTATGTTTCTTCAGTTATGTTAATTTATGTTGTTTTATGTTTGTTAAATTATGTTCATTTAAGTTTGTTTGTTTATGTTCGTGAACTATTCGTTTAGGCTTTAAACAAACGAACACAAACATGGCCATTTTCTTAATGAATGAAGATGAACAAATAAATGTGTTCAATTATGTGTTCGTGTTCGGGTCGTTTACAGGCCTAACTGCATGGATGAATGTGACTGCTATTATTAATCACCAGATTTTGGAGTCATGGTCATATTTGATGAACACCTCATAATGATCTAACAGATATTATTATCATTTATATGTAAGCGTACACAAAGTAGCGAATACACAGTATATATATTTGTGAGTTTACATGTATATACATATCTGCAAGCTGATTCCTTGGCTTGTTTCTTGATACTGATTTAGTGAAGAGTGAATACTGTTGTTTAAAGCTCATCATGGTAGTCGAACTCATCAAATCCATGTCTCTTCTTGCAACCCCAACGGCATTTCCAGTTACACAAGGAATTGAAAAGCGTAAGCCTTGTTGAGTGTCGAGATATAATCTTCGTAGTTGACGGTGATTTCGAAAGAATAATTGCATACCCATCATCCATATATTCCGTTCCATCCGGAAACACTTGCCATACAAGGCTCCCACTTCCACTCCCTCCTTTTCTTGCGGAATCCAATAGCGTGTTGTACACTGTACTTATCAAGCTGTCCCTAAACGATGTGTTGAAGCCCGGGTCTTTTGCGGATACACCAAACTCGCTGAAAATCACTGGCATTCCGAGGTATTTCTCTGCATCGTCGATGTGTGATTGCATCCATGACTTGGTGAACGTGATATGGGTATCGGATATCGGTGGTGAAATCCTTCATAAGTGCATAAAACATAGTATTATATAGCTATAACATCTTGTATGTTGTTTAAAAAGTGAGAAGTTTTGAGTTGACTTACCAAGAGTCAGCGTAAATATGCACCGAAGCGAAATCCACACCTAGAACTTGATGGTTTCTGATGAAATCAGTTCCCACTTGTTGACAATAAGTATTTGGATTGATTGGAACCTTGTTAGGTGTCGAAGGACCATAGAATCCTTCAAGACCGATCTCCACCAGATGCTTTGGATCGACTGTTTTCACATAATACGCCATTTCTTCTATCCATTCCTAAATTATCACACACCCTTTACTTTTAACATTTTAAAATTTCGAAGAAAAAGTGTTTCAATTCAACCTGACCCGTCAATACCTGTAGTTTATCCCCTGAAGGATCCGACGTACATCTGGCCTCGTTAATCAACTCCCATGCAAAAATAGTTGGATCATCTTTGTAGGTAATGTTTGTTATGGTATTCACTCTATTCAACACAGTCTAAATAGCCAAAAAAAAGCCATTTGCAAAAGAAAATTACCATACTATCCATGATCAAGTGAATAGCTAAAGGTAAGAAACTTGCCTTAACATGGGCCTTATAGTAATCTTTAAGAGTTGGGTGAGAGAAGAAATCATCATCATTTGTCAAATTTAATCCAGCTTCATTTCCCCATCTCACATATTGAGGTTTGCCACCATAAGAATCCCAGTTATTTGTCAATGACAGTATAAGTCTAATCTTGAATTTCTTTGCTTCACTCACCACAAAATCTAAGGCCTGTAAGCTTTCAATTGTCAGTCAAAAACATGATATATGTATGTATATATAGGGGACAGAATCATAGAACAAAAGAACCTTGAAAACATCTTCATCATAAATGGATGGCTTTTTCTGAAGAGCGCGCCACTGACCATCGTTAAAAGCCCATGTTCGACACACTGTCATTCCCACACCCGACGCTTGTTGAAACAACTCAGTGACTTTCCCTCGTGTAGACGCGTCCACAGCAAACACCATCAGCCAGTAAGTGTTGAACCCGTTTACATAAAACGGCTGGTCATTCACCACAAATTGTTTCCCACTTTTCTGCACCATTGTCCATGGCTCATCTTCATCTCCATCGTCCATCCGACCCATATCATCAATCCTGCAAAACTCACAAATGATGGCGAATTAAATAAACTACAACGAAGACAAAACATCTCAAACATTTTGTTTCCTGGTACCTATCGAGCATTGCGTTGGAAACATGATCTTCATTGAGACCAAGTGTTAAACAGTTGGCGGTGTTAAGATTGTAAACTAAAAGGATACACACTAACAAGATTGTTCTATGGATATCCATTTAATGTTTGGTTTAGATTCTGAATATTTATTTAGTCAGCATGAAATGTATATATAACAAGATCACTTGATGTGACTGGGATGATGGCATCATTGCTGTATAGCTCAAGAAAAGTGCTGGAGAGGAAACCATTCTGCTACCTTCAAAGCTAAGATGGTGTTGTGCGTTTGGTATTCTCTCTCTCTCTCTGTCTCATACAGATACACATAAGACACAATGAATGATTCATCTATTTAAGCAATCTTTGTAATGTGAATTAACTATAAAAGATATAGGTTATACATCTTTGTCAACTAATATAGAGAAAGAGAAAAGATGATAACAAAAGTGTCATACTAATAGCAGCAAACTGTAGTGTAAAAGTTAAAAAAAATATATATATTGTGACGAACTATAAGTTATATAAAATAGTAATATACCAACTTTTTTTATTAATTAAGGGGAGTGGGGGTGGTTACAAGTGATGAAATTCCATCACTCACAAACATCCAATCATGTTCCGCCATGTCAGCAGCAACCATTTTTCCATCACTCACAATCAGTGGCGGACCCAGGATTTTTGGACAATGGGGTCCCATTTTTCCGGTGTTCAAATTTTTTGGATCGGTTGTTGTTCGGGTCGGGTCGAGAAACATAATAGAAAACAATATCATAACTAAACTACAAGTTTCATTTAACACATTCATTTACCACACATTCAGCTATTAAAATACCCAATTTTAAAGTCAAGTTTAAAAAAACCCAAAAAAACGAAAGAAACAGGTATTGAACCCGGGACCTTTTGAATGTAAACAAGGGGTTTTACCGATGAACCAGGCTCACTCTCATTGTTATGGGGTCCAACTAAATTATTTTATGGGGTCCATAGAAAATTTTATATACCGTTTCTACTACTTTTTATAAAAAGATTGGGGTCCGGGGACCCCGTTCCGCTTAACGTGGGTCCGCCCCTGCTCACAATCTTTTTTAGTGGCGGTGGTCATCACTCACCACCACACCCAACAATTTCCCCCCAACCAACAACTACCCTCACAACATAAAACCATCACAGCGTGAAAAAAATCACGGAACCGGCCCAACATAATACTATCACGCGTGGAAAAGGTTAGTGTCGGTGGAAACATGCAAGCCATCACTCGTTATTTTTTGCTATCACGTTACCGCCCCCTGTGGCCTAACAAGGTAAGAAATATTATCTAAAGTATGTTGTTAAAATTGATAAAAAAAAAAAATTAAATGCACTATTTAAAATAATATTTAAAGGTGCGGTGCTGTCTGTGGTTAAAAAAACGTGAAACTCTGTTGCTATTTGGTGTAATGAACCGTTCTTATGCGATGCTAGACTGCTAGTTTTGGGGGTGTTTATAGTCTGGTTTAAAGTGACAGTCAATTCGTGTTCAATAATGTTTACTTATTAAATTTAACAAGTTTTTATTTCCTTAATCTGACCCAAACTGAACGATGATCTTATGGATTGGCTCTAAAACTAGTTGTATTAACCAGACTGTTCACTTGGGCATGGTGGACATTCGTGTATATTCAAGATTCGGAGTAGCTATACGAGTGAGACATTCAAATAATAAAATAAAATAAAATAAAAAACTAAAACCTAACAATATCTTATATAGGTTTAGTCCCGTTTTAATTTTTAACAATTTGATTTTAATTTAAAAAGGATTAAAAACCGTTACTAATGGTTTGAATTAGAATAGAATTTAACGCTATAACCATCAAACAAGACCCGTAAAAATTCGTATTTGGTGCATATCATATCAAAGTTGGAAATTTTATGATTGGGTTGGGTGTGAATGAATATATCTTTGGGCTACTGTTCCTTTAGCTTCAAAGGCTTCTCCATGTGTTGAGTGAGAGTGATGAAATAGGTAATCCATTTGGGGAAAAGAGTATACAACAATCATCCAACAAAACAAAACAAAAATAAAATCAAATAAAATTCGAAAATTAAACTATATTCATGGCAAGAATTACGATCAAGTCAAAATATTGATAGCGTTAATCAACACAAATTTGCTAATTTATGAATTAAAATTACATATCTAACGAATCATAACATTTCTTATTTTTATGATGTTTACTTAGCATCTTATGAAATGCTAATCGCATAAAAATATTAGTTATGAAATGAGGCGCAGATTGTTACTCGTCTACCTGCTATCCTTATGTAATTTGGCCTGGTGATTGGAATGAAATATTACATCAAAACTCTTTTAAAATGACATTTGAGATAATAGGTTATACACATCTTAAAGAAATCAAATGATGTATTTAAAACGACATTTGAAATGATGGGTTATACACATCTTAAAGTAAAGAAAACAGATGATGCATAACATCATACAAGATAAAGAACAAGAGTAAAACATAACTTTCAACGCAAATAATTTTACCTAATCAGAGTATTATCTACCGAGTTCATCTCTCTACTTCTTCTTTCTTCTTCTTCGTCTATGTGGATTGGAAATGCTAATATGTACACTATTATGTGACGAAGCTTGAAGGTATTTATCATTTCACGCATTAGATGATGTACCATGTCGGCTATGAGATCATCATACGTGAAAACAATTTCTATTTACAAGTATATGTGGGGCCTATCTTGAGGGTATACTCATGCATTTAGTCTTTATCTATAAAATAGTTTTGACTATGAAGCAATCTCGAATTAATGTTTGTGTTCGTGTTTATCGGTTTGCTAGTATTTTTATGTTTTCTCTCTACGTATTTTCATCAATAAAATGGTGTAATATAACATGAAACACGACAATACCAAGGTTTTTCACATTACAAGCAATATTTAGAGAAAGATCTCTTACCATACATTGACTTCCATGATCATTTACCTTAGAGATTAAAGTAACATATCAATTTGTAAAAGCTTTCTTTCAATAATAAAAGTTGAAAGGATCATTTAATCTTTTTCTATAACATCAATCCCACCAAGAAAAAAAGTAGAGCTTTGAACAAATGGTCTAGTTTTAAATTTTTTTTTTCTGAAATAAGAATAACTTATGGCTGTATAAATATATATTATATATATTTTTTAAAAAAATATAACCTTTATGACTTTCTAAAATTGAAGATTTTTTGTATATTTAAATACTTATAACCTTTATGACGTTCTTGCTTGGACCGATTGAGTGTTCAAGATGGAATTAACGGTTCAGTGTAAAAAAAAAAGAATGGTGCAGTCGGTTATACTAATCAGTGTTTTAAAAATCGGTTTAAACCGGCCGGTTGAATCGGTTAAACCGGATGCCGGATGCTTGGCCAACACGAATCATACCGGTAAACTAAGGAAACGGCAAAAAAGTTGTACCGCCGGTAAATTGGGTTATACCGATATACCGGTATCAGTTCATACCGGGACAAAGGTCAAAATTTTGAACTTTTAATTTTTAGTTGCCTAAAAAGGTGATTATTTACCTTCTTAGTTAAAGTGTAAAACTTAGCGTCCACAATTGACAATCCACATCGATCAAACTTCTTTCTCACTCAAAGATAGATAATCATTTGGTTTTTCAAATTAAGTTCTTTAACTTCTTTCTCACTCAAAGATAGATAATCATTTGGTTTTTCAAATTAAGTTCTTTAACAGATCATCTAGGTTTACCTTCTTTTGACTTTTGTTCAATCATTCATGTTGTTAATTGTTATAGTGTTTGCTAATTGCTATACAATGGGTATTTAATCATAAACTTTTGGATAATCTTTTTATTATGGATAAACTTTTGAAATATTTTTTTATTATGAACTGATGTATTTTTGGATTAATTTCTGAGTTGTAATTATATTTTATGGATTTATATAGTTAATTAGTCAACACGGTTGAACCGTCTGGTATAACCCGGTTCAACCGATTGAACTATTTCTAAGTCTAACCCGGTATGATTAAAATACCGGTTTTGAAAACATTGATACTAATAGCATGCTGGATAATATGGAAATATTGGGATAGTCTTATATGGGGTTGGTTTCTATATATATGATGCTGGGGGTTTTCTGTTTGAATAAAAACTGGATTTATGATTCACTCATTTTTGTCTCCATTTACCATTTTGTATTTTAATTGATTCACACATTTATTCATCTGTATCACACAAAATTATAAATAGAAAACAGGCGTGATCATTTTTCTATCTTAGACCATGTGTAGTGGTAGTGGGTTATAATGCCCCCACCATGGGGCATTATACGACACGTGGCGTCCTAGTCAGCGATGGGGCATTATAGCAAAAGTGACGTAGTGGGGCATTATGCCTAATAATGCCCCTTCCAATTATTTAAAAAAAAAAAAAGGAAACTAATCTTGATTGGCTGGTCAAAAGTAATGTCACATGCAACAAGGGATGTCAGACCATTGATTGGCCCACATGCAAAGCTTTAGGCGTTGTTATTAAAACGCCGGATGCAAAGTTTTGAATTTTTTTTTTAAAATAACGCCGGGTGTAATGGGTATATGGGCGTTTTCGGGCGTTTTTTTTCAATTTTTTTTAAAAAAACGCCCCACTACGGGTGCTCTTAGGCATATGTATAAATAGATTAATGAAATTTAGAAAAGGTTATAAATAGGCTATCTAATTCTAGAAATGTTGAAAAAATGGCCCAATATTTTATTCGGTTCGATTTTTTTTTTTTTGAACGGCGAATTTGGATCACTGACGGACTACTGGAGTATCATCGTGCTACCAGCGAAACCACCCGATCATATCCATCTCCATTAGGCATAATGCCTGTACACCGATTCAGGAGGAAACCCAATAAATATGGGAAAAACCCCCTTGTGAGAATCGAACCCTGGACCTATTGGTCCAAAGTATTATCTCACCCCCAAGATACCACTAGGCTATAAAGTCATGGTTCAAATTTAACATATAATTGTTAACCCTGGACCTATCGGTTCAATTCATTGTAAACTTTGTAAAAATAAAACATATAATTGTTTGGAGTTGTTAAATTCACAGTTTCAGGTCAAATTTAACACAAATTCGAATATGACACAAACCCAAAAATCATGTCAAGAATATATCTACAGGTTCGCGCAAAAGAACTCGTTTAATAGGAAACACAGACAACATTCAATAGAGCAGATATGTTTATCTGGTAAAATGTAGTACTATTGTCCCATAAAACATGAAAAACAAGGCATCATATAACAATGATTATGGATTTATGGTTGCTTGTGAATCAACAATGGCGGTTATCTTTTTCTGCAGTTCAGGCTTGTTGGCTCCCACAAGTTTATCAATTTGTTGACCATCTTTAAAGAAGAAGAATGTTGGAGTAGCTTTTACATCCAGTTGTGTGCTAAAATCCTGCATCCAAATTCAGTTCATCACAACATAAACTTATATAGATGGAGCTTCACACAGATGTATATAAATGGTGTAACTCTTACCGTTAATTCGTCAACGTCTACGGTCAGAAACATAAGAGAAGGATACTTCTCTGATAGCTCAATGTAGTAAGGTGCCATTGATTTGCATGGACCACACCAAGTTGCACTGAAGTTGCCAATCACCTATTTGTTCATACAACATAGATTATAATTAGTACTTCATAAAGAAGAATATACTAAATTACTAATTAATATACAGTTTAATGACTTACTATTTTGCCTTGAGTCTTTGCTTCTGCCAGTTTTTGATCCCAAGCGTTCTTGGTAGTGATGAGAGTCACGTTACCTCCCGCAAGCTGAGCATGACTGTTGGTCTCGTCTTCATCAGCCCGAGGCTACAAGTATCATATTACATGGTCAATTCAAAAACTAAGGTTGTATTTGGTTGCAACTTACAACCAAGGGCCGTCTCCGAAAATCACAAAAAAAAAAAAAGGTCCTGTGCGAGATAAAAAATTTGGGCCCTATTCGAAAATCTCCATTTAATATAAACTCATCAATCACTAAAATTTATGTGGATGTAATTTAAATAGTTATTTTTAGCTAAGTTTAAGGAGTAATTTATTAATTAAAGGGAAAGATGCAGTTGACAAAATTAAGCATTAAATGCCACTAACAAAAAAAAAACAAAAAATAAGCTAAAATAAAGAATTTTGAGACGCCGGGATTAGAACCCGCATCACCTTGTTGTTTAAGCAAGGCAATAACCACCAGTACAAGGGCTCATTTATGTTATCTCTCGATTCAGTGCATATATATTCTATCTTATACAACGTAAATTCTATACAAAATTAAAAAGATTTGGGCCCTCGGATGGTTTGTGTCTTGTGCCGTCGCCCACCCCACACCCCGTACAGGCCGGCCCTGCTTACAACATTCACTCTTTTTGTGGGTCACTATGTCGCGTATCAGTTCTAATTTCACATCATGTAGATGTGACCAAAAACCACATTATATAAAATGAAAATGAAAATGGCAATGGCAATGGCAATGGTCAAAATGCGCAAACAGAATCTCATGGAATTCTTGATTTTTCAAAAGTTCTAAATTGATGAAATATGATTAAAAGCTATACTATTAATTTAATAACGTAACATATTTCTAACTAAAACAAAAGTGTGGACACTATAAGCAATTGAATACAAGACGGCTTTGGATCTGTTTAAACCGTTTACCTGTTTCATCTTTAGCTTACTTGTATAGTTGTATGCATTTTACCAGTTGGACCCGTTTTCAATTTATCTTCTAAAAGGGTTAAAATTGCGGCCTCTATTATTCAGGATGCACAAACGTTCTTGACAAAGGGATAACACAAGCTATAATTCAGGCATAACTTGCAGAAAATACCGTTGGCCATCTAACTTTAAATCCATATGACTTTGATATGAATATAGTGTGTGCCCCTTAATATAGTTTGTCGATACAATTCGTAAACCATAGTTGAAAGGTAACTTACTATTTTTTAAGTTATAACATGGAAATACCAAAAAGATTTCCATAATGACTTTGAAAAGGAAAGGGGTTTGCAACAGTTTTGGCTCCAAAAGGGTCACCAAAATATTATGAAAAAAAGGAAACAATTTAAACGGGCCCAATGGGTGGATGATCCCCCAAAGTGCATTACCAATGCATAGAACCTCCTGAATCTTTTATTTAGAAAAATATAGGATAAGTGGATAACAAAACTTATATATTCATTATTCACATATAAGTTTACGTATTTTTTACAGTATTTGGTCTTAGATAATCGTATTAACACGTTCTTCCACGCAACCATGGAAGCTAGTCAGCAATGACCATCCTCCAACCACTCAACATACTTATGTGATTATACCATCTCTTAAAGTCTTTCATTTAAGATAAGAACTAGTTGTATATTCCATCACAACTATCTATATGTTCAAAAACATCTAAGCTCAAATTGGAACAAATTGAAGAGAAGAGTTTTCAATTCTTTGTTACAAGGAAAACTCACCGAAGAGAAGCAATGCCCCATTTCAATCTTTGAAAAAGTAACCGCGGTACGCTTACCCTGAAAAACAAAACAAATAAAAAACAGTTAACACAACATACTATAACACACCATTACACAACTTAACCTAAAATTGATAAACAGTCAAATTTTGGTCAAAATCGAGAAAAATCGGTCAACTATTGGTCAAAAATTTTGAAGTAGCTGAAAAATTGTACTTATTAATCATCCAATCCGATATTTAAGTTTGAAAAAACATATATATGTATATAATTTGGAAAAAAAATTGTGTATATATAACATATAAACACAAAATTCAGATTTAACCTAACCTAAACCCTAATAAACATCCAGTCACCAACCAATTAACTTCAAATTCAGCTCAAAACATTCAAATTAGACAAAATTCATCATAGAACAACAATTAAAATAACACTACACACAAATTCAGAGTTTGAACCTAACCTAAACCCTAACAAACATCCAAACACCAACCAATTAACTTCAAATTCAGCTCAAAACATTCCGATTATACAGAATTCAACATAAACGAGTGCAATTAGAACAAAATTGGGTCAAAAAATTGCAATAGATACCTGAAATTTGAAGTTTCCGGTGACGATTGAAGTCAGATGCTCCTGCTATATCACAAACCTCACCTAATTAGGGTTTTAATAAAGTTGAAAGCAACTGATCTGGGAATTTGGTAGAAGATTGATGATGAAATGATACCTTATTACATAAATATGATATTATTATATACTATTGGATTGGCGGTTTGAAAGTCTCCACGTGGATATTTTATTATTATTGTGTTCACAAGGGTGGAAAGTGACAATTATAAAGTATGTAGGGACCTCTTTTGACAACTCACCATTTGGTGTGTTCTAGGGGTATCGTTTGGCTGTTTATGCATGTGAACACAAAATGTTTGACAGCTTGCGTAGGTGTGTTCTAGAAGTCTTGTTTTATTTTATTTTTGGTCTTTTGTTTTGTTGTTTGATGCATGTGAAAAAAGAAAAAAGTAAGAATCTATTTTGACAACTTACATGAGAATTATAAGGGTGTTCAATAATTCATTCGAGAAGAATTGGTCACACGGATCTTACATGGATTATGTTTTCATCTTTTAAGTTTAAAAAATTAAGGATAATGTCTCTACTGTTGTGACACTCTAGGTTTTCCCGAGCAACCTTCTTGTATTAGCATTATGTATACGTATATTATTAAATGAAAGTTTGTGAAGTATCATAATGTGCTATGTGATCCTTGTATCTAGTTATGTGTATGTAGTTTATATATGTATATGCGTGTATTAGTGAGCCGAGACCACAAGAACCCGACTCGAGACCACTCGGTCTCGAGTGAACCAAACCAGTTGGGCCACACACCCGTGAAGCCCACTCGAAATCCATTTAGGGTGCACCACCCGAAATGAGTATAAAACCCCCATGAGGCTAGCCGACTTTCCCTTTGGTGCATTAGCAATCATCATCTCAAATCCCAAACATTCCATCCTCTCCCTCTCTCTCCCACATTTTCTCTCACTAGAAAACCCTAAAGTTCCACCATCATCCTCCTCCTTTCTACTCGGAACCAACCGACAACAAAAGGGCTCTCGGATCAGCTTGTAATCATCACTCGGAGGCTTCACTTTATCACCTTCTTGCACACCTTTGTGTCACACAACAATCGGTTAGTTTGTTACTTTTGAATAAGATTGTGTTCTATGCAAAAAGTGCTCATTGTGTGAATAGTTAGATGTATGATGGTAATATACGATAAAGGTGTGTGCTTGATGAATAATATGCATGCTTGGTTCCAATGTCTAAGATAAACAATATCTCTTTTGTGAAAAGTGTGATATGTTGCATGATAATGCCTTGTTAAGATGTTTTGAATGGTAAACGAATGATAGTTTAGGATGTTTATGACCATCCGATTTATGTTAGATATTATAGAACAAATGTTTTGTTTGATGAGGGATTACAAGATTGCCTTGATATTTAGGTTATGTGTTATGATTCTTGTTCACAGAGTGCATGACTATGTGTAGGATGAACATGTTGGTTGAGTATGAAAACATGAAAGATGAAATGTTTGAAGATCATGAAAAATATTTGGAAATGCTATGTTTAATCCATTTTGATTAGGGTAGAATAATGAAAACATGTTGGTGCATTGTTGATTGGCCAGTACATAAAATCATGAATATGCAATCCTATTGGTTAGTACAAAAAGCTGGCACATGTTCTAGAAGGATCTCCTCATCAGACATGCGAGTCGAGACCCCCGGTTTCGACTCGAGACGATCTAAGTGACGACTCGAGACCAAGCAGCAGACATCAAGGACTCGAAACCAGCAAGATCTCGACTCGAGATCTCATGATCTCGACTCGAGACTGAACTCGAGACCTCCGAGGTTGTGACTCATGCCTGCACCACTCGAGACTGCCCATCCACGACTCGAGATCTCTTGGTTGCGACTCGAGACCCCGTGTTCTCGAGTCGAACCACCTGGTCTCGACTGGGCTGTCCGACTCAGTTATTGGGCCACATTATGTGACAATAAGTTTTGGGCTTTGTGTCTGTGTTACTGTTGCTATGTGCTGTTATGGTTAACTGTTTAAATGTTAGGACATGCCCAATAACTTAATGAATATCTGTATGTTATGCAAGCTATGTGTTAGATACGTGTATGATATACGTGACTCGTTTGTACCCGAGCCTGACCCATACTGGTAACCATGTTAGGACATGGTGACCAGTGTGCTTGACCAAGTAACCTAATCTGCCGAGCAACCCAAGGTGAGTTCACAACTTTTAAAGCATGTGTTCCCGGTGGTTGGGAAACGGAACTTAAAACAACGTTATCCCCTTGTGAGGGATACAAACCTACTTTCCTCCCCTTATGTGGGACCCTTAGTTAAATACTATTTATATTGGATGCAACGAGCAATACTAAACGAAACTCTATCACTCAAGTCCCTACTACTTAATACCGATTAGTCGTCGGGGCCTGGCGAACGGGTTATTAGTTGATAGCGCTATTTAGGTCTCACCAGCCTCACACCGTGCCCGCGTATGGGATCGGGCGTGAACTAATAGACTCTGGCAAACCGTCAATGACGATAGACATTGACAAATGGGGCACTCTACAGAAACGTAAGGTCGCATAGTATTCAGTATTGTAAACAGTTTAGTAGCTTACTTTTGGGGTAGCTCCCCATGGCATGGTATAAATGAGTAAATTAACTGTTGAAACAAGTTTTTGGAATTAAAAACTGGACAAACTCGTGAACTCGCCAACATTATGTTGATACCCTACTGCATGCTTTGCAGGTACCCAGTGACTCAGGAGCTTGCAGTTTGGGGATGTGTAGTGGTCGTCATAACCCATGTGTTGGGTTCTATAATAAACTTGAACTATGAACTTTGTTTTAAACTGTTTTGCCTATGCTTCCGCTACTTACTTAATCTATCGTTTGGACTTAAAACCTTTTGAACTTTAACTATGGTATTACCAACCCTTAGGGTTGGTAAACATACTTATTATTAACTAAATGCTCAGTATAATTGGTGGCTGGATCCTGGTCAGTCACACGCCTCACGGTAGCACTCCGTATGTGGATTTGAGGGTGTGACAACTGTGTACTCAGTTGTAATGCGTTCAGTCCTTTTAGTGTTCAAAAATTAAGTTTGTTTTATGTAAAATGACCTTATTGTCCTTTTACATAAAAACGAAAAAAATTATAGAAAAGTAAAATGAGTCAAATTATTTATGGACTATTTGAGTGTTTGATGATTCATCGGAAACTGATGATGAAAGAAGGCTCGACTGCAACAACATCTACCACTTGCAATCAATGTGGCCTTGTAGTCGGAAAACGACAGTTGAATCGATTTTGCCAACATCCACCATCTTATGATCAGTGACTAGAAATAATCACCATAGGTGATCGAAAACATTGAGAGAAAAAAAAAACAGGGGTGGGTGGGTAATTTTCCACTTATTTATATAACACCTAAATTAAAATGTGACCAATAGTACTAGAATAATGCAACAAAAATAGGTCCCAACTTTTTCCTTTGAAATGACTTGTTAGTTTATAAAACCAATTTATATAATTAAAATATTATTATAATAGCTTATGAAATGACTTCTTGTTAGTTTATAAAACCAATTTATATAATTAAAATGTTATTGTAATAGCTTATTACATATTTATAATGTCTAACTAGTAACAACATCTTAAAGTCTAGATCAAATCACTTTACAACAAGTGATTATATTTAGTGAATTACTTGCACGTACAATCCATCCTAAAGACTCGGCCTTTACCATCCGGCTTGTAATCCAGCCCCGACCTGAGGAAATTACATAATAATCACTAGACATGTTAACCAAGTGATTAAGATTCAATAAGGCATAACAAAAGCCATCATATATCAACAAAAAATTGAAATAAAAAATAGGCATGCGTAGACTACGTTGAGCCCAAAGTAGCCTATGCCCATATATTTCGTCGTAGTATTTAGGGTATAACAAAAGGTTTTAGGTAGGCTTCTACATCCAGTGTAGCCTACACCTACGCCCCTTTGTTGCAACAACTTATCGATTTTCAACGTTAACGACTTGTTTTGATCCCGTGCAACCTTTAACACATCTAAACTTGACAATTAAGCCATGTAAGATATTAGTAAATCTCAAACACACATTTGAACCACAACCCTAATATCTGGATTCACATAATCCTTACAAATCATAATGAATTAAAATTCATAACTTACCTTATCGTGCCATTTTCCAACATCTTTGTATACATACTTTAGCATCTTCATATTTGCAAATGATCCAGGCTCTCACCTTGCATGGTCCGTGTTATTAACCACATTGCACAACTCCTTTAACATAAGAAAATCAACGATGTTCAAAAGTAAAAACAACCTAATTTAGATTTTAAAGTATTTCATTTTCAAACACATTCACATTTCACTCTCCATCTTTTCTATTTCTTTATCACCGCAAGTTTCACCTGACCACCACCATCGCGGATTTGATTTGGGGCTTCAAATCCATAGTCATAAGGGTATTCTTGTTAGATTAGTATGCCCAAGAATCGATATTCAACCCTGCTAATAAGGCATAATACAAAGAGTTACGCTTTGAGCAACGAATAAAAAAAACTTAAAGAGTTAAATATTCTAACACGAAAAGGCGACTTTGGGAATAAATTATTAGTTGAACAATTTATTTAAGTTAAAAGGGTTTATCTATGTAACAACCCTAAATAAAACCGATACCCTTATAATTTTTCCGACACCCTATTATATTTTAAAATGTCCCCAATATGTCTTTAAATACACCTCGTATGTGAAAACCGAGCCCGAAATACAGTATAGCATTAAAAATAAAATTTAAAATCTGATTATTAAGTTGAGGCGGGCCACGTAGGACCCACCCCAACACTCACGCGGGCGGTATCAAGGCTGAAACTGAATTCGTTGGTTTCTTTAGTTTAGGCGGGCCGCGTAAGAGTTCCCGTTAAGTTTACGCTGGCCGCGAGAGATCAACAACGCAGAGGCACCCTAGGCCGACACGTGTCGACATCGTGGAGGACCTACCTGATGACCCAGCTAAGCTACGTCGACGACTGGAGTCAACGCGGGCCGCGTAAGCCCAGCCCATGTGTTACGCGGGCCGCGAAAGAGTCAAGATCAGCACCTATAAATAGAACGCATCGGTTTTCAATTCAGTTTGTTCAGTTTTCATTTCTCAATCACAATTTCTGAATATAGGCTTTATAAAGCTGGTAATATACCCCATAATTAGTGAAGTTCTGCTCCGTTGTAAGTATTATAACCCCTGGATACGTATTAGATACGCTACCCGATTGATCTAGGGTTCCGTAATGGCTGTCGTGGTTCTGCCCGACGTAGTCATTGGAATGCCGTCTCGGGGAGGGTATTGTTAATGTTAAAATGGGTTATTTTACTAACACGTGTACATTTGTGTAAATTATAGATTAATTCCAGGAAACCCTTACGCGAAGTCTAAGATAGCAATGTGAGTTGATCCTCTTTTTGTTAACCTTTTGTAATGTTTTACAAAACCTTAAATGTTTTACAATGCGATTAAGCGGTGATTGAGTCTTTGTAGTTCTTGAATTACTGCCGGTATGTTGGGGTTTTGTATACAAAATTTACTACACTGTGAGTAGTAAGTCGGGACGACAATACGTTACCATTGGACGACGAGTTAGCCAATGTGTAATATGACCCACCAGTCAGGATTGACAGTACTGAATGAGTAATTGTGTAGAAATAAACAATGTGATCGCTCTCAATACTGTGTTAATTGATAAAGTAATTTTTTATTAAACTGGGATTCACTCACCAGTATATCCCACTGACAAATATTTTTAAAACGCGTTTCAGGTAACACAATGTGACAGCCAATTAGTAAAAAGCCAGCTGGAAAGCACTGAAAGCTTGGGAAAATGTGGCTATAAAAGTTACCTAAAAGACGATGTTTTAAATTCAATAAAATAGGGTTTATCCCTATAAACATGTTGTAATAAGAAACTTGGGTTTTGTCCATGTAATTATTAATATCAAATATGGTGGTTTTACTCTGATAAACATTTCCTAACTACGGTCCTGATGTAAATTCCGCTGCCAAATTAACAAACTGATACCACCAAAATCTGAGTTCGCGTCCGCCCGTTCCCGGGACAGATAAGGGATCGGGGGTTGCGACAGAAGGTGGTATCAGAGCCTAGCCACTGGTCTGAGCCAAAGAAGTGTTTTGCTGACACTTAAATTCTAAATTTTGTGTTAGGAAATAAATTACGGAAATACGTGCAAAACTGTATTTATTTGTTATGTGTTATTTGACTGTTTGTTAGTTTACAGTATGAGTGATCAAGGACCTCAGACATGTGTCGTCAGTTATCTGATTCACCGTTATCTGATTCACCTAGGAGTGAAGGTACCTCTTCACAGCCTGCCCTTTCTGGGTATTCTGCTGATCAGGAAGAAGGGATGTTTGCCTTTAAAACTCAGTCGGAAGAGCCATTCCCTCACAAAAGGAGAGGATGGTTCAGTAAGGAAGCATTTGCGCGTAGGAAAAGAATGCGAAAGTTGCAACAGCAAAGAGCCTTAGTAGCCGTTAAGCGAAAGACAGATGCCCATACACAAGATATGCTTAATAGAAGCCTAGCCAATTTCCATATCCTAGCTACCACTGCTGCTGACCCAAGTCTGGAACAATTAGTAGCCCCATAACCACCAATCCCAGACCAACACATGGAAATAGAAAACCCTGAAAACCAAGTGGAGATGCATGACTTCAACCCAGAGGAAATCCCTAGGGTACAAGCACCAAAACCCCTAGACCCAAATTATGACCCTTTGTGGGACTATAATAGGGACTATGTGCAACGTTACCGATACATGAAGACATGCCCATGCCAAACATAGGAGCCTACCCAGGTATGGACCCTTTAGATCCCTATTACCATGATGAATACATTAGGGAGATCTTAGAAGATCCTTACCGATTTCAGGCACTTTCACCCCCATATCAGGAACCCGCAGCCCAGATTCCGAACCCAGTCCTAGAACCTGCACCCCCAATGAGTGCAGAAAACGTCCAAGAACTTAGGACATTTGGTGAGGAAATTTTAGAGAGTAGTGAACGAATGCGACAGGTGGGAGAGCGTCTCGTATGGAAATACGATGAGCGCAATATGGATTTATGGATAAATCCATATCCGTGATATGATGGAGGAAACGGTAATAGTAATAATAATATAATATAATATAATAAAATAAAAATAAAATAAAATATGTGTGTACGGATGCCTATTACTATAAGTGTGATTCTATTTCTGTTGGTATTGTAATTTTTATTTCAGTACTAGTGTGTAATAGATGCATAATAGTATATGGAAATAGAGTAAAAGTCGTAATGATCGACGTTTTTGGCTAGATTGAGTGTCATGTGATTAACTATATTAAATATTATCTTGTGATATTAATATGGGATAAATGTTTAAAATTCAGATGGCCGACGAAATCAAGGAAATCTGAATAATGATAACCAGAGTAACATTAACGTGGTTAATGAGAATCCGAGCATCAATAACAATGGAAACCAAATGGATAATAGTGCCGTTCAACACATAGTGGCACAAGGAATCATAGATGACATGCCATTTATTATTCAAACAATTCAAGAAGCGAATAATAAAAGTAAGCATAGCAGTAAGCGACCAATCGAACCAGAAAACAGCGTGAACAATGGACCGGTACTTCAAATGCCCATTCCCAAAAGGAGAAGAACCGTATCTTACGGTTGTTCTTATAAAGAATTATGGTCTTGTAAACCAATGGAATTCTCGGGCAACGAAGGGGCCATTGCAACCCTACGCTGGATAGAGAAGACTGAGGCAGTCTTAAGAATAAGCAAGTATGCTGAAGAAGATAAGATATTGTTTGCTTCCAATCTGTTTAAGAATTTAGCACTAGAATGGTGGAACACTATCCTCCAATCAAGAGGAAGTGATAGAACCTACAATATGGAATGGGAAGAATTTAAGAACAAGGTAGAAAGGAAATTATGCCCACCCAATGAGAAGGAACAAATAACAAACAAGTTCCTAAACCTTAGGATGACTGGTGTGGATAGTAAGGGATACACTAAATTATTCTTCGAAGATGCTAGAATAGTGCCAACCTTTGCTTCACCTGAACCAGTATTGATCTCCCGTTATATCTGGGGATTAATTGGGGAGATAAGACACGTAGTCAAGGCAGCTAGACCTCAAACCATAGAAGAAGCTGTAGAACTAGCAAATACCTTGACAGATGAATTAGTCCGTACCCGAGAGGAGGAACCTAACCCAGAAATTGACTCAAGAATTCCGTTCTGGAAATTCTAACCGTGGGAAAAATATAGGTTCTACCTCTGCACCCTACTGTAGGTATTGCAAAAGAAAGCATTCAGGAAGATGTTCCATATACTGTAACTTTTGCAAAATATCAGGACACAAGGGAGAAGACTGCAGGAAGAAAGGTAACAACAGGATATGCTATAATTGCGGAGAACAAGGTCATATCAAGCCTAACTGCCCGAAATTAGCTCCAGCTACAAACAACAAGAATACCAAAAATGCTAGAGCATTTATTCTAACGGCGGAAGAAGCAAAGATGATCCCGGATGTGATCACTGGTACGTTTTTAGTTAATGATATTTTTGCTAAAGTATTATTTGACTCTGGTGCAAACCAAAGTTTTATTAATACGTCATTTTGCAAATTACTTAAGCAATCATTAACTAAACTACCACAAGAATGTCTAGTAGAAACAGCAAATGGGGAAACCATTAAGATTTCTGAAATCTTGCAGGAAGCAAGAATAGAAATTTTAAATCAAAAATTTATGGCAAACCTTTATCCCATGAATCTGGCAGGATTTGATATCATTTTAGGAATGGATTGGTTGATAGCCAATAAAGCCAGTATTTTATGTGATCAAAAGTCAATTCAAGTAAATTCACCAAAAGGTGGAAATATCACAATTAAAGGAGATAAGCCCTCTAGATCCACTAAATTCATCTCTGTGATGAAAACTGCAAGTTATATAAGAAAAGGATCTATAGTGTATTTGATTTCTATAATCACTAACACTAAAGGAAAGGATGTAAAGGATATTCCAGTAGTATCTCAGTTTTTAGATGTATTTCCAGAAGAATTACCAGGACTACCGCCAGACAGAGAAGTGGAATTCAGAATTCACCTACTACCAGGAACGGCCCCAATTGCCAAAGCACCTTACCGTTTGGCACCCGCCGAAATGCATGAACTGAAGAAACAATTAGATGAATTACTAGAAAATGGATTCATACAGCCAAGTTCGTCGCCATGGGGAGCACCGATACTGTTCGTTAAAAAGAAGGACGGATCAATGCGTATGTGCATTGACTACCATGAATTGAACAAAGTTACGATTAAGAACCGGTACCCATTACCGAGAATCGATGATCTGTTCGATCAACTTCAAGGAGCTCGATTTTTCTCTAAAATCGATTTAAGGTTAGGATATCATCAATTAAAGGTACAGGAAGATGATATTCCTAAAACCGCATTCAGAACGAGGTATGGTCATTATGAATTTACTGTCATGCCATTTGGTTTAACCAATGCCCCAGCCGCATTTATGGACATGATGAACCGAATATGTAAGCCATATGTGGATAAATTCATAATTGTCTTCATAGATGATATTCTAATTTACTCTAAGAGTAAAGAAGAACATGCAAAGCATTTACACGCACTTTTAAGTTTATTAAGAAAGGAAAAGTTTTACGCTAATTTTTCAAAGTGCGAGTTTTGGTTAGAACAGGTACAATTTCTTGGACATTTAGTTAATCATGAAGGAATTCATGTAGATCCAACAAAAATCGAGGCAATTACTAAATGGAAAACCCCTGAATCACCAACCGAGGTTAGAAGTTTCTTAGGATTGGCCGGTTATTATAGAAGATTTATTCGAGATTTTTCTAGAATAACCATTCCTTTAACTAAGTTAACCTGTAAATCCATTAAGTTTGAATGGGGACCAAAACAAGAAAAAGCTTTTAGAATACTTAAGCAAAGATTAACCCATACACCCATACTAGCGTTACCAGAAGGAACTGAAGATTTTGTAATCTATTGTGACGCTTCTAAGTTAGGTTATGGATGTGTATTGATGCAACGCCAAAAGGTTATAGCTTATGCATCTAGACAACTTAAGAATCATGAAGAAAATTATTCAACCCATGATCTAGAATTAGGAGCTATAATTTTTGCCCTTAAAATTTGGAGACATTGCCTTTATGGTAGTAAGTTTACCATATTCACTGATCATAAGAGTTTAAGGTATGTTTTCGGGCAAAAAGAATTGAATATGAGACAAAGACACTGGATGGAATTACTTAGTGATTATGATTGTGATATCCAGTATCATGAAGGAAAAGCAAATGTAGTGGCAGATGCTTTAAGCCGAAAATATCATGAAAAGCCAAAAATGGTACGTTCTCTTAAATTAAATCTGCAAGTAGATTTAAATGAACAAATCAGAAAGGCACAAGAATCAGTAATCAAGGATGATTCTGAAAGATTAAAAGGTATGCTGAAAGAATTGGAACAAGGAATAGATGGAATTTGGAGATTCCATAAAAAGAGAATGTGGATACCTAAATTAGGAAATCTACGTCATCGTATATTAGAAAAAGCCCATAAGTCTAATTATACGATGCATCCAGGAAGTGATAAAATGTACCAGGATTTAAGAAAGAATTTCTGGTGGATAGGAATGAAAAAGGACATAGCAGCCTATGTTTCTAAATGTTTAACGTGTTCACAAGTTAAAACTGAACATCAGAAACCTTCAGGTTTGTTACAACAATTAGAAATGCCAGTGTGGAAATGTGTAAGGACTCTAAAAAATGTCCCAGTTTTACCCGTAAGTGAAAACCCGGACCCCTGAAACCCTAATCCATATTAAAAATCAAGAAATTCAGAATCTTGGTCCTCTCGCGGGCCGCGTAAGCCTTAAGGGAAGCTTACGCGGGCCGCGTCAATGTTAAGTTGACCGGATAAGTGTTCCAGATCCACGTGTTGACCAGCTGGCATACCTACTCGTGACCAATCAGACCTACGCGTAGACTAGGCGGCCACGCGGGCCGCGTAAATGTTGAGCCAAGGTTCACGCGGGCCGCGTGAACCCTATTTTTCACCTATAAATTGGTTTGATCAGGAGCAGTCCGTTGGTGTCGAAACCAAAGTTCAAAAACGAATTTTCATTACTCTGAAGTAGAAATTACAATTATAATAGCGTGGCGCTGCTCCGATACCGGGTATTAACTCAATCGCTGCTACGATTCAATGTCCGATCGATTGAAACTATCCAATGGATGTTTAAGTGCTGCCCACATTAGGGTTATGCTTTGTCATTCGTCGTGAATTCGATGGATGTTTAAGTATCGCACTTTGTCATTCGTTGTGAGGGTTTAATCTCGTGAGTTATCGTAAATGTTGTATTAAGTTACTGACCTAGTTCGTGTATATGTTATTTAATTTAGGTCAAAAGGCTAATCAGTAGGCTAAGCTCTGCCCATATAAATCTGCAATGTGAGTCATTCTCTTTTTATCAACTGTTTTACCATACCTTAAATTATTTTCAAAAGTTATAATTACAGGGAGTAAGTCGTGGATATCTTGAAATCACTGGCTAGTGGGGTATTGTGCACATTACTAATTTCTCACGGGTTAGGCTAATAAGCCCTAACACAGGTTAGGCTAATAAGCCCTAACAGTGATAATCATCACTACTTGGGTGACAGGACCCAATAGTGGTATGACCATCGTCACGCAATGTGACACGGCGCCAGATAAAAATAAGATAGAAGCCATTGTAATCGCTCTTATGCTGTAATTTATAACTGTGTCATTTTTTTCAAATTGAGTGACTCGCCAGCATTTCTCCGCTGATAAAATATTTTTAAAACATGTTTCAGGTTACCTACTGTAAATCAAGGAAAACGTGCTAAGGAGCACTATCAAGCTTGAAGAGGTGGCTCAGTTAAAAATGAATAAACATGTTTTAATAAATCAGGGAATTTCCTAGTTAAATTCCTCTATTGTAAATTACGGGGTATATCTCCTAGTTATGGAATAAAATAATTAGACATTTTGAGTTTTAAAAGATCCTCTTAAAAATCTTCCGCTGTCGTATCAATTGGATACCACGGGTTCCTGTCCCGCGGCTCCTGACCGGGTCAAACCGGGGATGGGGCCGTGACAAAATGGGAATTAATAACAATGGATTTTGTTACTAAATTACCCAAAACAAAGAAGGGAAATGATACAATCTGGGTGATTGTAGATAGACTAACTAAGTCAGCTCATTTCCTACACATGAAAAGAAACTTTTAGTATGGAATAGTTAGCTAAATTATATGTAAATGAAATTGTTTCTTTACATGAAATTCCTTTATCAATTATTTTTGATAGAGATAGCCGATTTACCTCTCATTTTTTGTCAAGTTTCCAAAAGGCAATGGGAACAAAGTTAAATTTAAGCACAGCTTACAATCCTCAAACTGACGGACAAAGCGAAAGGACAATTCAAACAATGGAAGACATGCTTAGAGCTTGTGTAATTGATTTCGGAGGTAATTGGGACGATCATTTACCTTTAATAGAATTTTCTTATAATAATAGTTATCACACAAGTATCAATGTTGCATCATTCGAAGCACTTTATGGATGAAAGTGCCGAACCCCAGTCTGTTGGGCAGAAATTGGGGAAAATCAACTATCTGGACCTGAGATAGTGCAAGAAACAACTGACAAGATTATTCAAGTCAAGGAACGACTGAAAGCAGCACGTGATCGACAGAAAAGCTATGCTGATAACCGACGCAAACCGTTGGAATTTCAAGTAGGAGATAAAGTATTACTAAAGGTCTCACCTTGGAAAGGAGTAGTAAGATTCATAAAAAGGGGAAAGCTAAGTCCCAGGTATGTTGGACCTTTTGAGATTATTAGAAAAATAGGACCTATAGCCTATCAGCTACAACTGCCAGAGGAAATGGCAGGAATACATGATGTATTTCATATATCTAATCTCAAAAAAGTGTTTAGCTGATGAATCACTAATAATACCTCTTAAGGATATAGAGGTAAATGAACAACTTAAGTTTGTAGAAAGGCCTCTACAAATTGAAGACAGGAAAGTCAAGAATCTCAAGCATAAGAGATTAGATCTGGTCAAAGTGAAGTGGGACTCCAAAAGAGGACCTGAGTACACATAGGAGCTCGAGTTCGAAATGCAAAGGAAATATTCGCACTTGTTCCAGTAGATCTCGAGGACGAGCTCTAAAACAAGGTGGGGATGATGTAACAACCCTAAATAAAACCGATACCCTTATAATTTTTTCGACACCCTATTATATTTTAAAATGTCCCCAATATGTCTTTAAATACACCCCGTATGTGAAAACCGAGCCCGAAATACAGTATAGCATCAAAAATAAAATTTAAAATCTGATTATTAAGTTGAGGCGTGCCGCGTAGGACCCACCCAAACACTCACCCGGGCGGTATCAAGGCTGAAACTGAATTCGTTGGTTTCTTTAGTTTAGGCGGGCCGCGTAAGAGTTCCCGTTAAGTTTACGCGGGCCGCGAGAGATCAACAACGCAGAGGCACCCTAGGCTGACACGTGTCGACATCGTGGCGGACCTACCTGATGACCCAGCTAAGCTACGTCGACGACTGGAGTCAACGCGGGCCGCGTAAGCCCAGCCCATGTGTTACGAGGGCCGCGAGAGAGTCAAGATCAGCACCTATAAATAGAACGCATCGGATTTCAATTCAGTTCGTTCAGTTTTCATTTCTCAATCACAATTTCTAAATATAGGCTTTATAAAGCTGGTAATATACCCCCCTAATTAGCGAAGTTCTGCTCCGTTGTAAGTATTATAACCCCTGGATACGTATTAGATACGCTGCCCTATTGATCTAGGGTTCCGTAATGGCTGTCGTGGTTTTTCCCGACGTAGTCATTGGAATGCCGTCTCGAGGAGGGTATTGCTAATGTTAAAATGGGTTATTTTACTAACACGTGTACATTTGTGTAAATTATAGATTAATTCCAGGAAACCCTTACGCGAAGTCTAAGATAGCAATGTGAGTTGATCCTCTTTTTGTTAACCTTTTGTAATTTTTTACAAAACCTTAAATGTTTTACAATGCGATTAAGCGGTGATTGAGTCTTTGTAGTTCTTGAACTACTGCCGGTATGTTGGGGTTTTGTATACAAAATTTACTACACTGTGAGTAGTAAGTCGGGACGACAATACGTTACCATTGGACGACGAGTTAGCCAATGTGTAATATGACCCACCAGTCAGGATTGACAGTACTGAATGAGTAATTGTGTAGAAATAAACAATGTGATCGCTCTCAATATTGTGTTAATTGATAAAGAAATTTTTGATTAAACTGGGATTCACTCACCAGTATTTCCCACTGACAAATGTTTTTAAAACGCGTTTCAGGTAACACAATGTGACAGCCAATTAGTAAAAAGCCAGCTGGATAGCACTGAAGGCTTGGGAAAAATGTGGCTATAAAAGTTACCTAAAAGACGATGTTTTAAATTCAATAAAATAGGGTTTATCCCTATAAACATGTTGTAATAAGAAACTTGGGTTTTGCCCATGTAATTATTAATATCAAATATGGTGGTTTTACTCTGATAAACTGTCACGGCCCCCGACCCGGTTTGACCCGTTTCAGGAGCCGCGGGACAGAAATCCCGTGGTATTTAATTAATTGAGTTTAACAGCGAAAGTTTTCATCAGGATCTTTTTAAATGCAAAAATATTTCCCGATTTTTTTATTTCACAACTCGGGATAAAACATGTTTGAAAAAGGTTTTGTCAGCGGGAAATACTGAGTGAATCATTCTATTTACATAAAATGATGCATAGTTATTAATTACAGCATAAGAGCGATTACAATGGCTTCTATCTTATTTTTATCTGGCGCTCTGTCACAATGGTGACGATGGTCATACCACTATTAGGTCAATGAACCTAAATAGTGATGATTATCCCTAGTAGGTCAATGAACCTAACTGGGAGAAAATTAGTAATTGTGCACAATACCCCACTAGCCAGTAATTCAAGATATCCACGACTTAGTCCCTGTAATTATAACCTTTGAAAATAATTTGAGGTATTGTAAAATAGTTGATAAAAAGAGAATGACTCACATTGCAGATTTAATTTGAGCAGAGTTTAGCCTACTGATTAGCCTTTTAACCTTAATTAATAACATGCACACAATTCAGTCAGTAACTTAATACAGCATTTACGATAACTCACGAGATCAAACACTCACAACGAATGACAAAGTGCGATACTTAAACATCCATCGAATTAACGACGAATGACAAAGCATAAACCCTAATGTGGGCAGCACTTAAACATCCATTGGATATTTTGATCAATCGGACATTGAATCGTATCAGCGATCGAGTTAATACCCTGATTGCGGCGTCGATTAGTGATCCGTGTGTGTTAATTGTGGTAAACAGAGCATAACTCAGTGTATTTTGTGAATTTTTACGTCGAACGAACAACAGAATGCAAGTGCCAGGCCCTTCTATTTATACCCAAATTTGTCATCTCCCGCGTGTCGCGAAGGACACCATGGTCCCTGTCGCGTGTCGCCTGGGGTGTCAAAATAGGGTAGGCCTGCTTTGTCACCTATCTAGCCCTGATGAGTCGACTTTGCGTGAATTTTCAATTTTGACAGCGTTTTATAAAGATAATCATTAATAGGGTTTTACCCCCCTTGAGTTTTAGGGGCCCTGATTCTAATTCCAACTATCTTGAAAATTTTTAGGGATTATGCAGAATCACTTGGGTGTCTCAATTAGGGTTTCCTTTTTTTTTGGATAAACTAATTAAATAAATATGACTTTTGATGAGAGTTGTTACATTCTCCCCACCTTAATAAAAATCTCGTCCTCGAGATTTACTGGAATAATTGAGTATACTTTTGCTTCTTTTCTGATTCCAGTTCCCAAGTGTATTCAGCCCCTCTCTTCGAATCCCACTTAACTTTAACTAGCACTAGTCGTTTGTGTTTTGAGAAATTTGATCTTTCTATCTTCTATCTGAAGAGGTTTCTCAACAAATTTTAACTTTTCGTTTACCTTTATATCCTGGAGAGGTACTACCAAAGATTCGTCAGATAGACATTTCTTGAGATTGGATACATGAAATACATCATGTACTCCAGCTAACTCTCCTGGTAGTTGTAAACGTTAAGCAACTGGTCCTATACGTTGGATCACTGAAAAAAATGGTCCTACGTATCTGGGACTTAGCTTTCATTTCTTACCGAATCTAACAACTCCTTTCCTAGGAGATACTTTCAATAGCAATTTTTGTCCTCAACTTGAAACTCCAACGGTTTTCGTCTACTATCTGTATAACTCTTTTGGCGATCTCTAACCGTCTTCAGCCTTCCCTTCGTG
Organism: Helianthus tuberosus; assembly: GCA_030545235.1. NCBI lineage: Eukaryota > Viridiplantae > Streptophyta > Magnoliopsida > Asterales > Asteraceae > Helianthus > Helianthus tuberosus. The sequence continues at coordinate 201,522,373 of CM060351.1, read as the reverse complement.
ATACTGAATATCACAGTCGTAGTCACTTAGGATTTTAATCCATCTCCTTTGCCTCATGTTTAATTCTTTTTGTCCAATTATATATCTTAAATTCTTATGATCCGTATAGATAGTAAACCTACTTCCATACAGATAATGTCTCCAAATCTTAAGGCAAAAATTATGGTTCCTAATTCTAACTTATGAGTGGTATAATTTTCTTCATGCTTTTTCAATTGCCTTGATGCTTACGTAATTACCTTTTTGCGTTGCATTAACACACATCATAGCTTTGAAGCATCACCGTATACTTTAAAATCTTCTGTTCCTTCTGGTAAGGCTAGAATTTTGTTAATTTATGCTTTAAGATCCTAAAGGCTTCTTCTTGTTTAGGTCCCCATTCAAACTTAACTGTTTTACATGTTAGCTTAGTTAATGGTATAGCTATCTTGGAGAAATCCTTTAATAAACCGTCTATAGTATCCAACTAAACCTACAAAACTCCTAATTTCCATTGCGAATTGCGGAACCTTTCATTTGGTAATTGCTGCTATCTTATCAAGATTTACGTGAATACCTTCATGATTCACCATATGACATAGAAATTGCACTTCTGACATCCAAAATTCACACTTCGAGAGTTTGGCGTAAAGCTTCTCTTTTCTTAACAAAGTTAAGAGTGCATGCAAGTGCTGATAATGTTCTTCCTGACTTTTGGAATAAATAAGTATATCGTCGATGAAGACAATTACAAATTTATCCAAATATGGTTTACAGATCCTATTCATCATGTCCATGAATGCTACATGTGCATTCGTTAATCCGAAGGGCATGATTGTAAACTCGTAATGACCATACCTAGTCCTGAAAGCAGTTTTAGGTATGTCTTCCTCTTGTACTTTCAATTGATGATATCCCGAACGTAAGTCGATCTTAGAAAATATCTATCTCCCTGGAATTGATCGAATAGATCATCAATTCTAGGTAATGGGTATCGATTCTTAATTATAACCTTATTCAATTCCCTATAATCAATACACATTCTCATCGAATCATCCTTTTTCTTAATAAACAACACTGATGCCCCATACGGGGATAAACTAGGTTGTATGAAACCTTTACCTAATAATTCATCTAATTGCTTTTTCAGTTTTAATATTTCTGTATGAGCTAACCGATAAGGTGCCTTGGCTATCGGTATAGTTCCTGGAATTAGATGAATCCTAAATTCTACCTCCCTATCTGGTGGTAACCCTGGTAACTCTTCTGGGAATACATCTGGGTATTCTGAAACTACATAAATTTCCGTAAGTTCTTTATCTTTAGTATTAATGATTACTGAAATCATATATACTATTCCTTGCTTTTGTTCATAATTAGCAACTTTCATTAGATATGAACTTTATGAGTTTACATAGCTTATCTCCTGTAATCATTATTACTTCTCCAGTGGGTGCACAAATTTCTATGGAATTCCTATCACAGATCATTCAAGCATAATTGTTTACTAATCAATATATTCCTAACACAACATCAATTCAATTAATTTCATAAATAATGGGATTGCAGAAAATTTATGACTTAAAAGTTCTATTTCTATATTTTGTAGAACCTTATTTATTTTAACTGAATTCCCATCTGCCGTTTCTACTGTAGAAATTTGCCTAATACTGGTTAAAGGTAAATTAAGAGTTTGGCAGAATAAAGTATTTATAAAACTTTGGTTTGCACCAGAGTCAAATAATACTTTTGTGTAAACGTTGTAAACTAAGAACGTACTGGCTATCACATCTGGAATCATCTCGGCTTCTTAAGTAGTCAGCTGGAAGGCTCTTACATTCCTTTTTGCTCCTTCTGAAATTTTGGCTTTATTGTCAGATGGTTTGTTCAGTTTTGGACAATCTGGCCTAAGATGTCCAGCTTCTCCACAGTTGTAGCAGACTGAAAATTTCTTCCTCCTGCAGTCTTCTTCTTGATGCCCCGGAATTTTGCAAAAATTACAATATCCTTTGCATCTTCCAAAATGCTTCCTTTTGCAAAAATTGCAAAATGAACTAGTAGAAGATTGCCCATTCCCTCCTTTCTTGAAATTGTTATGGTTACCCGAATGGAATTCTTGGGTAATCTTTTGGGCTACTTCCTTCCTTCTATTTTCTTCTCTTGTCCGTACGAGTTCGTCAGTCAGAGTATTGGCTAAATCCACCGCATCATCAATCGTGCGAGGTTTCGCAGCCTTGACAATATTACGGATTTCGGAAATTAATCCCCAAATATAACGAGAAATAAGTACCGGCTCTGGCGAAGCCAGGGTTGGTACCACTCGAGCATACTCAAAGAATGTCGAAGTATACCCTCGACAATCTACATCCACCATCCGGTGGGTTAGAAACTTATTTGTCATTTGTTCCTTTTCATACTCGGGACATAATTTTCTTTCTACAAAGCTCTTAAATTCTTCCCATTTCATATCATATGCCATCCTTCTTCCTTTTGCTTGTAATACCGTATTCCACCATTCTAACGCCCCTTCTTTGAAAAGGTTTGACGCATACATGACCTGATCATCCTGAGCACATTTACTTATGGCAATTACTGCCTCGGTTTTCTCTAACCAACGCAATACCGCAGTTGCTCCTTCATTGCCTGCAAACTCAGTGGGTTTACATGCAAGAAATTCTTTGTAAGTGCAACCAGGCATTGCAGCTTTCATTTTCTTAGGAGGAGGAGCTTTCCGTGGTTCATTATCATGATTAACATGATTACCGCCTCCATTTACGCTATTACTGAAGTTATCTTCAGAAATGCGTTTGCTAGGAACGATTTGTTGCGGTTCGATTGGATTTTTAATAGCAGCAACAATTGCTGGAATAGCGTTGGCTATCCCTTGAGTAACTATTGCTGGAATAGCGTTGGCTATCCCTTGAGCAACGATATTTTCTATATCTTGCCTAGTCATATATTGGTCCCCCGGTTTTTGCTCAGATTGATTAACCTCATTAACTGGTTCATTATTAGCGTTTTCCATCTGATATCTAATTTATAGATAAATAATTAGTATAAAAGAAATAATCCAAGGTCACAATACATAATCACATAAACAATATACAAACAAAATTCATAAATTTTCTAAAAATTTTATTTGTTGTATAGATTATATCATGCTTCTATATACACCTGTTTAATTATTTATTTTACACATACTGATTTTACTATTACTATTACACAATCACAGTTTCATAAATCCCCTATCCTTTGTCAGATGATATTCTAGTAACGGCGTTCCCTCTCATTGTATTTCCAGGAGATCTGTCCCCCAATCTCTTGGATCCTATTCCAAGCATCCATTAGTTCTTCGCCAAAGTGGTGGAGTTCAGCCATATTCTCGTTACTCATTGGTGAATTTGGTAAAGGTTCTGGATTGAACTGAGGAAAAAGCTTATAGGGATTGTTTTGTAACTGTATTTCATTAATCAACCATTCGTCTATTTGCGAGTGGATTGAAGGGTTTGGAATAGCTGGTTCTAAGTTTATTGGTAGTTGTGTTTCAAGAGAGTGAATAAAAACATTTTCATTAACAAGCTTAATAGTATTATAGCTTGTCAATATAAAATCTAGCTCTTCCTGAGATGGTAACCCCTCAATTTGCCTAGAGCTTTCCCCAATTTCCATTTTCTTAGGCTTGGGTTTCTTGAGAGGTAAAGCGTTGAATTCTATAGGTTCTTCTATGTCTGGTATATACCTATTGAAATCTCTGGAAACCTCTATTCTTACCGGATAAAGATTTAAATTCTGGAGGGCGTCAGACAAGTCACTCATGCTGTTTAGCAAAATACACACAATTACTAAGTTAAAAATCATAACAAAATTTTATAGAAAATCTTTAAATATTATTGTATATTGGGTACTACGAAACAACCAAATATGAAAACATACTAGGTTTTATTTGTAAATTTATTTATTTACTGAATAAGGTTTCTAGACTGTAAATAATAAAGATGCTAAAACTTTGAGTCATATTATTTTAAAGATTTATACTTACTGCTACAGTGGTTAGCATATAAAAATCTGCTCATACTATACATAATTAGTCAGATAAAAATACACATAATCACAAAATAGCAATTAATAAAAATTAAGTATTTTCTAAATACTTAATTGGCTTAAATCAGTGGCTCCGATGCCACCTTTTTCTGTCACGGCCCCCGACCCGGTTTGACCCGTTTCAGGAGCCGCGGGACAGAAATCCCGTGGTATTTAATTAATTGAGTTTAACAGGGAAAGTTTTCATCAGGATCTTTTTAAATGCAAAAATATTTCCCGATTATTTTATTTCATAACTCGGGATAATACCCGGTAATTTACAATCGTTTGATTTCACGAAGAAATCTTTTATTTTTATAAAACATGTTTCTTTATTTTATACTGAGCCACTTTCTTGAGCTTGTAGTGTTTTATGGCACTTTTCCTAGATCATAACAGATCACCTGAAACATGTTTGAAAAAGGTTTTGTCAGCGGGAAATACTGAGTGAATCATTCTATTTACATAAAATGATGCATGGTTATTAATTACAGCATAAGAGCGATTACAATGGCTTCTATCTTATTTTTATCTGGCGCTCTGTCACAATGGTGACAAGTCACAATGGTGACGATGGTCATACCACTATTAGGTCAATGAACCTAAATAGTGATGATTATCCCTAGTAGGTCAATGAACCTAACTGGGAGAAAATTAGTAATTGTGCACAATACCCCACTAGCCAGTAATTCAAGATATCCACGACTTAGTCCCTGTAATTATAACCTTTGAAAATAATTTGAGGTATTGTAAAATAGTTGATAAAAAGAGAATGACTCACATTGCAGATTTAATTTGAGCAGAGTTTAGCCTACTGATTAGCCTTTTAACCTTAATTAATAACATGCACACAATTCAGTCAGTAACTTAATACAGCATTTACGATAACTCACGAGATCAAACACTCACAACGAATGACAAAGTGCGATACTTAAACATCCATCGAATTAACGACGAATGACAAAGCATAAACCCTAATGTGGGCAGCACTTAAACATCCATTGGATATTTTGATCAATCGGACATTGAATCGTATCAGCGATCGAGTTAATACCCTGATTGCGGCGTCGATTAGTGATCCGTGTGTGTTAATTGTGGTAAACAGAGCATAACTCAGTGTATTTTGTGAATTTTTACGTCGAACGAACAACAGAATGCAAGTGCCAGGCCCTTCTATTTATACCCAAATTTGTCATCTCCCGCGTGTCGCGAAGGACACCATGGTCCCTGTCGCGTGTCGCCTGGGGTGTCAAAATAGGGTAGGCCTGCTTCGTCACCTATCTAGCCCTGATGAGTCGACTTTGCGTGAATTTTCAATTTTGACAGCGTTTTATAAAGATAATCATTAATAGGGTTTTACCCCCCTTGAGTTTTAGGGGCCCTAATTCTAATTCCAACTATCTTGAAAATTTTTAGGGATTATGCAGAATCACTTGGGTGTCTCAATTAGGGTTTCCTTTTTTTTGGATAAACTAATTAAATAAATATGACTTTTGATGAGAGTTGTTACATAAACATTTCCTAGCTACGGTCCTGATGTAAATTCCGCTGCCAAATTAACAAACTGATACCACCAAAATCTGAGTTCGCGTCCGCCCGTTCCCGGTACAGATAAGGGATCGGGGGTTGCGACAATCTATATCTATATAAATTCCATATTAAATTATTTTGATTAATGATATAATAACTCTCTTTAATTACTATATGTTAATTAGCCAAGTGAATGAACAGTTGAACCACCTTGCCATACACCTGCGTGGCAAAATTTTATGAAGGGTAAGCCTATATGTTTATCCTTTTACCACGTTTCTACCTGCTTGACAGGATTTTATGAAGGGTAAACGCAAAGGTTTATCCTTTTGCCATGTTTCTTCTCTTTTTACAACAACAATGAACACCAATTTTTTACAGCTCCACCAACAGCCGCCGGCCACTACTACCATGACTCCGACAGAGGCGAAACATACGATTTCTTCACACATGGAATCCAAGATCAAATGTGGTGGCATTTGGTGGAGTTGTTAATGTTGCGGTACACAGCGATAAGGGGCAAATCAGACCCGATCTACTCTCTAATGACTTCCGGAGGAATTTAAATGGTCTACGATCAGATTGGTGGCGGATTTACAGGGTAAACAACAGATCTGATCCATGCACTAGGTTTGGAGGGTGTTTGGATGTGGAGCTGAGTTTCGATGGTTATCTTGCACTTCATCGATAGGATGCTTCGAGTCGATTCCGGTAAGTACATCAGCTCCGATTTGCTTAGGAAAGTTTCTGATAATAATTTAATTTATAGTTGGTTCGTGTTTTCTTGAGTAATTTCTTTATGTGGTTGTTTGATTTCCACTGCAACTATTCCAATTCAGGGTTTTATCTATTTCAATGAACAAAATCATCAATCTGAATTTTATATTACTGTAGGTATGATTCCCAAGTTGTTATTTGAAAGGAAAATCTTTGAATTTATCCTAAAATTGCTTAATTTAGATTTTGACATGTTTGTTCCTCTGTTTATTGTGGGTTCTTGATGTGCTTGGGTTTAAAACCCTTATAACCCTATTTGTTTTTTTTTGTTAGACTATTCGGTTTCACGACACAGATGTTGGATGTGAACACGTATTAGTGGTGATACGCTTGATTGCGCTTCTTTGTTGCACGGATTTGGGTCTCCTTCGTAGACTTTAGACGTAGGCATTACAGGCACCAACCGATTAAGGTAAACAATCGCTTCTTTGCTTTATGTTTTAATATTCTAATTTCGTTAAGTTTTGGTTAATTTTATGATATTTTGAAAGATTGAGAAAAAAAAACATGCTGGAATTAGCGCATGATTTTCAGTTCAGTGGAGGCTAAGCATCCAGGTGATGTTAGCTACATTCAACTTCAGAACTTTGTATTCGGCATATGGCTTTCTGTTATGTAGTTACATCATCATTTATGGCTCTCGCTTTTATCTTAAAAGCTTTCTGCAAGGCTATTACTATCTATTAATAAGACAATGGAAATGAACAATGGTTTATACATGTTTATTTCCATTGTCTTAATCAGATGACACGTGTGGTCTGGTGAGCCAATCACTTTTACAAACAGATGAGACACAGAGATAGAGACAAGAGATGGTCACTTTTACAAACAGATGATAGATGGGACAGAGAGATAGAGACAGGGAGATGGAGGACGTTGGCGATCTGGTTTAAGGCTCCACCTCCGACGGTTGCCTCAAATCAAGGACGTTAGCATCGTTGGCTTCATGTAACGAGGACGATTGGAGTCGGCGATGGTGGTTTGCAATAGATCTAGGGTTTTATTGTGATTCCAACATATCAATGCTTGCATGTCGTCTCTTTACCCCCATCGATGTTGGCAAAGGTATGAACTGCACGATGCATGAACATCGATTGGCGGAGAACGGTGGGGCCGGTCATGCCACTGCCCCTTCCCCTGCATCGTCGGGGTTCGGGATGGGATACGAGCATCGGTTATTACATCAAGAAGGTTCAAGTTCATAACTTTTTAGTTCATAATTCGCATATTACATTTAGTAATTTTGAGCATCAAATGGATGATGATCTTATCTATTGATTAAAGTTGCTGGAAAAGTTGTGGTCATGTTACTTCTAAAAAGCAAAGTTATATAAAGCTGCAGGAGTAATCCATACACACATAAGTTGTATTGATAACTACACACACAATTAGTAGGTTTGTTGTTATACATTAAAAATGGATTAGCTTATTTTTTATAGGGTTGTTGGTTTTATAAAGCATGAGACGCACTGAGGTGAAGGTTTGTAAGCAAGTGTAACGCTTTACGTGAGCGAGATGCAAAATTTGTGTATAATTGTTATATATTTTCATACCTTTCTAGCATCACTTACCTTAAATTTAGACATAATTAAACTCTATATATGGTTATATATACACACCTATATGTACAACCTAAAAAAGTATATGTACACGTCTTGATGCACAAAACGTTCCCCGTAAAAGAGGTACCTCAAGCTGCATGTGCCTCGCTCGCCTTTTACTGTGAAGATATATGTAAAATTACCTACCAACCCCTGAAATTTGTTTTGTTTCAGCAACTTCGAGTGTGGTGTCGGCTCCCGACGGGGCAGTGGGAACTGGGAAATATACAATCAGCTGATAACGGAAAAGCATCTGTTACACTGTTGGACGGAACAGTGAGTTCTGTTGAATCGAAAAATTGCTTCGTTTCAAGCTAACATCTGTCGAAATTTGAATAAGCGTATATAATAATATAAGTAATATTACTGTTTGTAATTGCAGGTGATGACAGTGTCTACAGGAGAGCTGGTACATGCAAATTCTGAAATCCTTGATGGTGTGGATAATCTTGTCGTGCTTGGTTATGTAAACTAGCCATCAGTTCTATGTAATCTCCAGTATAGATATAACCGCGATGTAATTTATGTACGTATATCTTCCATGTCTTAACTCTTAATCCATGTCTATATAATAATATATTCGTTTGCTGGATTATTTTTACCTGTAATCTTGCCTACAGACTATGGGGAGCCCGTTCTGTTAGCAATCAACCCCTTTAAAGATGCCTTGATTATTGGAAGTGACGTTATCACGGCTTAGGCCATGTGTAGTCATAACCCCCCTTTGTGGGCGTTATGCGACACGTGGCGCGCCACGTGTGCGGGTGGGCGTTATGAGGTGTTATGCATTTAAGCCCGTAGTCATAAAGCCCCCACCTAATCATTACCTATTTAATAATTTTCAATTTTATTAATTAATATAAAAAACATTGCTTTATTTTGATTGGTGGAAAGTTTAAAAGCAAACCACATAACCCCGTTATATATATCGCGCTCCCCAATTTTTTTTGCCTCATAAACCCCCCCCCCCCCCCCCCTTAGGGGTGTTCGGGGGGTTATGGGGGGGTTATGTTGGCACATGGCACCCCACTACACAATGACTTACAAAGATAAGATTTTGGATAGCCCGCACGTGTATTACGTGGCTGACACTGCCTATAGTGCTATGATGAGAGGTGAGGTATATGTTTGGAAAATATTTATATCTATTTTTAGTCATTCAACCAAAGTTTGATCACTTTCATGATGATACTTACAGATGGTCGGAATCGGTTTATCATTATCAGGTTAGTTAATGTAACATTCCCATTTTTATCCAATAAGAATTATAGGATTGTTTAAATTTATTAACCACTAGTAACTAGTTTTATTTTTTTTAAATATAATTATTTGACCCAAATAGTTTTAAAAACTATTTAAATAGTTGGTTGAAATATTATAAATTAATTGGCCTATATATGGGTGACCTTCTAATAAAATAAAAGTATATAAAAAACTTATATTATTAGACGGGTAGATTACGGGTAAGTTAAATGTTAAAAATATGAAGTACCTAGACGGGCCTAGTGACCGTCTAATAATTTAATTATAAAAATACATTATATTTGAACCTACTGTATTTTTAATGAAACTTGGTTCCAAATGTAGACAAAAATATTCTCGTTCTGATGACGTATTTATTATTTTATAAAAAGTTATATTTTAAAAGTTATACGCGCCAAATAAGTAGAACAGTTGAATTAATTATAATTAATAAAATAATAATAATAATAAACTTAAGATTTACGTATGAAATGAAAAATAAATTAATAATAAAATTAATATATAAATAAAATAATAATAAAATACATCTCTACGTGTATGGAATATAAAGATGAGAATAAAGAGTCATGGAGTAGGTGTCCTCAAATTATTAACATTCATGAATTTATGCATGTGTACGTGGCTTCAAAATAGAAAAACTTAAAATGAATCCTGACTAAAGTTTCGTGAGCCCCATTTAACTATAAATAGATTTGAAAAGAAAGATTTCTCATGATTTCCTTTTCTACAACCTTTCTATCGCCCATCTTTCCCTCTCAAAAATTCTCTAGTATTTATTTATTTTATTTATAATAATAAAGTCATGCCCCGTTTTTAAGTGTTTTAACTCCCGATCACCGCTACCCTTTCCGATTGATCTGAGCCCCATAACACATGTCAAGGCTCTGCCTGACTAAGTTCATTGGGGTTCTGTCTCATGACATAGGGACAAGGTTGAATTAGGGGTACTATACTTAACACGAGTACAAATATATATATATTTTTTTATATAGCTCAGAAGTTATACCCAAAATTTATACCAGGAGGCTTTCTAGTTGAACCCTAAAGTTACAAAGTGGGTCCATTCTCTTTTCTCACTATTTTATTCCCTTTTTCTTTGTGATATGATTATATTAAAAAATGTCCCAATTTGATCCATAAGTAAAAATCCGGACCCCCGAAACCCCAATCCATATCAAGAATCAAGAAAATCAGATATTTGGTCTTCTCGCGGGCCGCGTAAAGAATAGACAGAAGCTCACGCGGGCCGCGACAGCTTGTAAGTCTCCGGATATGCATGAAGGCCACGTGTCGTCACACGTGTCACAACCACCGGTGACTCAGCAACCTCCGATCTGATCCACACTTCCACGCGGGCCGCGTAAGGTTTGGCCGAAGGTTAACACGGGCCGCGACAGGCCTGAATTTCACCTATAAATAGCCTAGCTCAGGAGCTTTCATTCTGTGTCGAAATCAAAACTCAAAAACGTATTCCCACTGCTCAAAATCACAAATTAGCATAACGGGGTGCTGCTACGATACCGGGTATTAACTCGATCGCTGCTACGATTCAATGTCCGATCGATTGAAACTATCCAATGGATGTTTAAGTGCTGCCCACATTAGGGTTATGCTTTGTCATTCGTCGTGAATTCGATGGATGTTTAAGTATCGCACTTTGTCATTCGTTGTGAGGGTTTAATCTCGTGAGTTATCGTAAATGCTGTATTAGTTACTGACCTAGTTCATGTGCATAATTATTTAATTAGGATACAAGGCTAATCAGTAGGCTAAGCTCTGCCCGTATAAATCTGCAATGTGAGTCATTCTCTTTTTATCAACTGTTTTACAATACCTCAAATCATTTTCAAATGTTATAATTACAAGGAGTAAGTCGTGGTAATCTTAATCACTGGCTAGCGGGGTATTGTGCACATTACTAATTTCTCACGGGTTAGGCTAATAAGCCCTAACAGTGATAATCATCACTACTTGGGTGACAGGACCCAATAGTGGTATGACCATCGTCACCAGGAGGTGACACGGTGCCAGATAACAATAAGATAGAAGCCATTGTAATCGCTCTTATGCTGTAATTTATAACTAAGGGTCATTTTATAAAAATGAATGAACTCACCAGTATTTCCTGCTGACCAAATCTTTTTAAAATGCATTTCAGGTAATTACAGTAGAACGGAATTAGAGTGGATGTGGCACCAACAAGGCTTACATGAGTGGCTTATTTTATCAATTAAATTAAATTAAGAAAAGTTGTTTTATGTATTCAAATTTATCCTATATTAAAGCTACCTTTCAAAACTTGGGTTTATCCCATCTATTTAATAAATAAAAATCCGGTGTTTTCTAAACTCTGATATTTTCCCTAACTCACGGTTCTGATGAAATTTCCGCTGCAATGCTTTTCTAAATAACCACCGGTACCACTTGGCTGCTCGCGGCTCTCGATTCCATCCAGGGTGGGGTCGGGGGTCGTGACAGAAGGTGGTATCAGAGCCACTGCTTTAAGCCAATAGGTGTTGTGATAATAATGCCTAAGCTTAAATAAAAGAGTTAGGACATTGCTATTAACTGGTAGCACACATGATAGCATTTAGACTTGAACTTAGGAAAAGATGCCTTAGTATAAGCTTCGAGATAAGCTAAATATTTGTGTAAATAAAGTATGATGGGTTTTGGTATACCGTGATAATGATAACTAGAACATTGTAAGTATAATAAATAAGCAATAACACTTGACCATTGTTATTTCTTATTTATTGGTACTACTTCGTTCTAGAATATGATCAGTCAGGTGAATATTAAATTCCTGATTCGTGTTGAAAGTCATAATGCACTTTCCAAATCATGATTTAAGAAAGATCTATTTATGGGAAATATAAATTTCTTCTCCGACAAGACTGGGTATGGTGTAGCAGACTCTCCAGTTTGTCCGGATATACTGAGGTTACCTCTCCGGCTAGAACCGGGTAAGCAGGTATATAATATGTCAAACAAGTGACAAGATTTCCCTAAATAGTATCGGGACCAGATATCTGACTGGTTTTTGGAAATAAGAATCTGTTAAATACATTGACCTTATGAAGGGTATGTATATTACAGTAAGTGAAATATATGATTATATAGATATGTATATCTATAAGAAATTGTAACACCTCGCAAATTTCGGGTTTAATATTAAAACGACACGTGTCATATAAGACAAAAACGCGTTGAAAACCCGGATTTAATAAAGATGTTTTCGGTAGGATTTAAAGTGGCGTCATGTTAAATTGTTACCTCTGAACACCTCAATTATAAATCCCAAGACCCGATATAATATTTTACACATCTATTATACCCTCAATTCAGGGAATTATTGCCAATAATAGAACTTCAAAAGTATGATGTGATCCCACGATGAAAAGCAATGGTAAACCGATGTTTTCGGGTCTTGTTTATGCATTCATTTGAAACATTGGATGATGGTAGGGTATGTTCAAACATATAGACACTTAATAGAGGCCCCATATTGCCAAAATAAGTCCACAAGTCGTTTATAACGGCTGCCCTTTCAAACCAACAACAAACAACAAAAATTCGGATCAGCAAGGGCGTCGCGTGGCGCGACGGCCCCTCGCGTGGCGCGAGGGGTGCCCAGCGACAGCTGACCTGCTGTTGGCTGTTGTGTGCGATTGTTACCCTCTAGGCCGGTTTTTCTTGCACATACATGGCCCCTAGACATCCCTACACACTACTTACAAGTGTTGATCAATTGTGGATGGCCCTAGACTTGGTTGTCACTTGCTTGTGGTGCTTGATTCTTGTATATAAAGGACCTTCAAGTGCAACATTCATTCACACATCATATTCAAGCATTCTGATTATTTGGGGAGCTTGCAAGCTGATCAAGAGCCTTTCTAATCATCCATTAACCATCTAGTAAGTTGCCTAACCTTTCTAAATTAATTCTAGCTTAGTAATTAGCTTAAAAGTCAAACCGACGTAACTACGGTTTGACTTCGCGATTAATTAACGATAGCTCAGTCGTGTGTCGAATTAAAAGTACCGTTAGATAGGTAATTATATGGGTATTAAACCCTTATAAGGGCAAGTACCGAATCCAGACCTAACTAGGTCGTTTGTCGGGTCAAACGTTGACCGAAAAAGTCAACAGAATTACAAAATGCGATTTAATGCACGGCTAGCAATCCGCGAGGCGTGCAACCTGTTTTAAACTTAATATAACTTGGTAATAAGTATAAAAACTTGTCTACGCTTGCCCGACTCGACAACTTTCTGTTTAAACCCAATTCGGAACCGAAAGGCGCAAAACTTTGACTTTTGCATTGACTTCGGTTCTGACCCGTTTTAGTTTGAATTAGATATGCCTTAAAGTCTCATTAGGGTTGGGTTACATGCTAGTATAAGTCTCTGTACTTGTTTCATTGATTATCCGATGCATGCACACGTTTCCGTTAATCGCTTAAATTGGACCATAACGCCCTTATGACCATACAACGAGAATTTTGAAAATGTGAAAGTACAATAATCTTAGTTACTGATTATTAAACATGTACGTAAATTTTCACGTCAATCGGAGGTCTAGATTAGGAGATATGTGCATTAGCATAAATAATAAGCTTTTTATTAATTAAACGGCGCGATTAGCGCGTAGCCTATCTAAACCCGATTTTCGGTACCAAAACTTTTACCCGCTGATGTTAAATAATATTTTAGGATTTTTGAAGATTTTTAAATATTTTTTGGCTGGTCTTAAGCTAGGCTTATCACATTGATTCGGTTAATACCGAATATGCCCTTTTTTGGAAAATAAAACGAGTTTTACGAATCCGATTGATACCAATCCAATTGCCACTGATCTAAAATAATAAATATAGTATTTTGAACCTGTTTTTCTGATTAGAAAACTCAGATTGGTATTCTAACCCGTACGTCGCTTAAAACGGCTTTATACGCGTATTAAACGCGTAGTTTAGTATTAAAACCATTTTGCCACGTAAGACTTAATACCATTAGAAATAACCTGTTAAGTTAAGATGTTTTTCTGATTAAATCAGACCCGTATCTCAGAATTATTATAAATCTCTTTTATAACCCTTAAAATGACCAAAATACCCCTACAGGGCGTATTTAGGGATTTAACTCGTTATGGGCATTATGGAAGATATCATAATGATATCACCACATATTTAAAGCGTATTAACTTAGGAAACCTGTTCGCGACCCTTTCGGTTACCCGTTATGCATTATACGCGTTCGGTTCGGTTTATGTAACTAGTTTGCATAAACTAGCCGAAACGGGTCAAACGATATCATTTTTATCTCAAAATCCTGAATGTGGATAATAAACCCATATTAAACAAGTCCTTAAACTTGTCGGGTCTAAATCACATTCTATCCGGTCTTCGCTTAATCGTGCGTACGAACCGTATCGTTAAAACTAACCGGTCTAAGCTTAAGCTTAATTAAAGACCCGATAGTATTCTAATAGGTTATATTAAACCTTCGTTCCAGATTAGGAGAACCAGTAAAAGCTATCTGCAGTTTATTCAATTAAGGATTTATACTTGCAAAGGTAAATACTTTAAACTTATTTTCCCTATACGGGCTTGGGTTACGGTACATAGCGTACCGCTTGATCGAGCATCAAATCTTCCACGCTTAGTGGTTAATTGAATAATTTGATCGGCTCGTTTTAAACAGATGTGTTTACTTTACAGCCTTTGGGGGGTTAATGACCATGTCCCGGATATCCCTGGCATTATCTTACGAGATAGCCACGACCTGAGCACGGGGTGTAGGCGTACTCCCGTGTATAACTCATATAAGTGGTGTGTCTATTGATCTTTAACCCGGAATACGTTCCGGGCTACTGAACGCATAAGTAACATGTAAATCGTTCACAAGATTATAATATTAAATAATTCTCCCAAGTTAAATAAAATGTTTATGCCATGTGCATCCAAACCAATTTTCAATCATTTTATAAAATGAGTCAGTTGAATGTATTTACCAGTGTAAACTGACGTATTTTCCCAAAAAGATTAAATGCAGGTACTAGGCGAAATAGGCTGGGATTCTCTTAAGCATCAGTAGAAGTCTCGCAAGCTTTAGATGTCGAAGTCTGTTGAACCATAAACAATGTTATTTTGTTTCGATCCTACTGTGGATAAACACCGGATAATTGTGACTTTGTTTACAATAAATAAATTCGGTTGTATCTTATTTTAAATTTGCTTCCGCTGTGCATTATTATATTGTGTTGTTTGACTATTACGTTGCCAACCACGTCACGATACTCCCCCACCGGGCCCACCGGTGACACGTGGAAATCGGGGTGTGACAGGTTGGTATCAGAGCCAACTCTGAGTGAATTAAACACTAGCCTTTAGTGTTTAATCTCAGTTATACAATTGCACATATTTAAACTTTCGAGTCTAGACTTATAACATAGGACAAATTCCACCTTATTCGGTTTTTGTTTTGTCCTTTAAAACTTTATATTTTATTAGTGTTATCTTATGTTTTATGGACAGGAATAACAAAGAAAATGCCTCCGAGATTTTTACGTATGCGAGGAAGAGGAGGAAAGGGGCCGACCACCGCCCCCAACGACCATGAAGCTGGGCCGTCCAATACACAAGCTCCTATCCCCGCCGAGAGTGACGGTACTCGGCGGAACCAGAGAGGCCTATTTCAACCGGCAAGACGGTCGGTTTCGAACAGTTCTACGACTCCCGCTCAAGACTCCTACGGGCCACATTCAGAAAATGAGCCTAGAGACCCCCACCATTCGCACATACCGTTACAGCGATCTATGTCGCACCGTCCTTTTGGAGACCCCACTCCAATCTTTCAAGGCCAGTTTAACCCGGCGGATTATATACAAGAACCAGTGGGTTTTAACCCATTGGGGCCGGAGGACCATTTTTCAGGGGGAAATGATATGGATGAGGAAGACGACCCCGAAGAACCCGCATCAGGAACTCCCAACCATCCCATAGAGGTCTCGGATAGTTCCATTTACCACGGACCACCCTATAATGGTCCAGATAGCTTCCAGGCTATCTTTACTCGGCACGAATGGTATTATACACCTTCTCACCATTCGTCGCCGCATGAGCAGCATCAGCCTCACTATTCTTCGCCGCATGAGCAGCAGCTGCAGCATCATCAAGATTCCTCTGGGAATCACCAGTTTGTGGCAGTAACGCCACCGCCTCCACCGCCACCAGTTCAGCCGGCGCCTCCACAGCCGCAAAGACATAGGAGATCCGGAGCCCGGATGTCCACACGAACAGAGGAGTTTCATTTCAGCTCTCCTCTACAATCAAGTGGCAGAAATTATCAGCCGCTTCCAGAAGATCCACAAATGGGTGGACCATCAAACCCCGCCGCGCAGCAACCGCCACCAATAGGTCTTGATAACCAGATACCGGCATACACGGGTCCTTCGATGTACAACCCGTTTGAACCACCGACTCACACTAACCTCGGTTACGCTGAAGCCGACCCGTATTTGGTAGCGGCAAATTACTACGCCCTTAACCCGGAGGGACCGTATGGAGTTCCTTGGGGAGTAGGCTACCCAGCACAGGGATACCAGATGCCTACACGACCCCCGTACTACCAACAACCCCCGCCGTCTCTACAGATGTCGCCACCACAGCATCAGGAGATCCTACAAAGTATTAGAGCGGTGCGGCATGAGGCACGGGAAGACCGACGGCGTAACCAGGGGATGTTCAAGACCTTGACGAACTTAATCAAGGGAAAGAGTAAGAAGGATCAGTAAATCCTTTATGTGTGTATGTCTACTTTAAAATTTAGTCCCTGCGAGGACATTTATGTGTGTATGTAGTCCCTGCGTGGACATTTATCATTGTACCTAGTCCCTGCGAGGACTTGTGTTTTAAATTAACCCCTGCGCGGGTAAGTACTTGTTTGACCCCTACGTGGGAAATAGTTTGTGTGAAAAGACCCGTTTAGGGCAATATGTAACCTATGTATAATTAATGGAATGTTTGTTTTATAAATTTCATGTTTGCCATTATGCGCATATATAATTATAAATGAAATAAATAAATTAAAATCATTCCTTTTAAATTAATCTGCCTATGAAATTTATTTGATTAAGGATCTTAAAGTGTGAAACCTAGCCACGTGTCAAATATAAGACCGGGCCAAAATGGTAAGACCTGTTTAAAAGATTCAATTCCCTGTTAACATCTTAAAACATGTTAACACTCCTGGCAGAAGTGATTCGTTAAAATCACATACGTCATTTTTATAAAGGAATTCTTTAGAAGATTCCTAACCCAGTTTAATGATCTCTGAATCCTGGGTACATCATCAATTAAGATGATCATATTTAACCATACATGGTAATATAGTGCCTACGGGCCTTGCACATTTCTACATGAGCCAAAAGACAGTGGTAGCATTGACTCCCTGCCAAATAAGGATAATGAACTAGGTTCAAACCTTAAAAGTTTTGATTCTCTGAAATCATAGTTTATAAATTAATTTGTCCATGTGACCAAGCCTTATGTGCTAATATATATTGTTATTGATTATATTTAGGATAAATTTTAATTAAAATCCTAAATTAATACGATTATTAAGTTAACCAAATATGGTCTCTGTTTACCATGGTTAACGAGTTACCCTAAGGGGTAGTTCCATAATAAACTCCCAAATAAATTTTTGTCCTTGTTTTCTGCAACAGTTCAATACAAATGGCTAACTCTAATGAAGTAAATAGCCATCCGGTGGAACCAAATGAGAACGCTCAGATTACGTTAACAGGCGCTGAACTAAAAGCAATCATAGACGGTGCTATCACACAAGCCTTGGATAGACAGTACGAGGAATACAGTGGTACTCGGAGTCGGACCCACTCTGTATCCCATTCAAAGCCTAGGACACATTCAGAGGCTCATAACAAGCCTCCTCCCAAAAAGGAAGGACCAAAGAAAAACGGTGAGGATCGCCAGTCCACCAATCACCAAAGTAATCCATCTCAGCAGTTGGTACTGCATCAGGGACACCGTAACAAGGGTTGCACATATAAGTACTTTGTGTCTTGTAAACCCAGGGATTTTACGGGCGAGAAAGGAGCCGTCGACTGTATGACGTGGCTCGATGAGATGGACACTGTGGTGGACATCAGCGGATGTGCTGAAGGTGATGTGGTTAAATTTGTCTCACAGTCCTTCAAAGGTCAGGCGTTAGCTTGGTGGAGAGCTCTGATGGAGGCTTCCGGAAAGATCCCATTGTATAGTATGTCGTGGGATCAATTCATCGCACTAATCAAGGAAAATTTCTGCCCTCAACATGAGGTGGAAAAGATAGAATATGACTTCCTATCACTGGTAATGAAGAACCTCGATTGTCAAGCTTATCTGACGAGCTTCAATACACTATCCCGGTTGGTACCTTATCTGGTAACCCCGGAGCCAAAAAGAATTGCTCGCTTTATTGGTGGTTTGGAACCCGAGATCAAGTCCAGTGTAAAGGCTTCTCGGCCAGTTACCTTCAGGTCTGTAACTGACCTTTCCTTATCCCTCACTCTGGATGCGGTCCGGCAGAGATCGCAAAGGAATAAGGCGGCCGAGAAGAGGAAGCATGAAGATGATGGTTCGCGTAGGTCGAACAAGAAACACCGTTGGAGCAGTGATCACAAGAAGGGTTCGGATTCGAAGAAGGATGGGCATCGTTCTGGAGAGAAGCCCACATGCAAAACTTGCAAGAAACAGCACTTTGGAAAGTGCAGACTCGAATCAAACTCAAATAACGAGTCAAGGTCTTTTGCTTGCGGTTTGTGCAAGTCCAAGGAACACAAAACCTTGGATTGCAAGAAGATGAAAGATGCAACGTGCTACCGTTGCAATGAAAAGGGCCACATAAAGACTAACTGCCCTAAGTACAACAAGAAGCCTGAGGAGGCTAAGAAGACTAATGCCAGAGTCTTCAGGATGGATGCGAAGGAGGCTGTGAAGGATGATAACGTCATAACAGGTACTTTCCTTGTAAATGATGTTTTTGCAAGAGTACTTTTTGATTCGGGCGCAGATAAGTCCTTCGTAGATCATAAATTTTGTAAATTGTTGAATTTACCTGTCAAAACCCTAAAAGTGAATTATGAGGTAGAGTTAGCAGATGGTACCATTGAAGCCGTCTCTACTGAGTTAGATGGATGTGCTATATCCATTAAGAACCATTCTTTTCCTCTATCTCTACTTCCCTTTAAGTTAGCCGGTTTTGACATAGTTCTGGGTATGGACTGGTTATCTCATAACCAGGCCCAAATCGTCTGTAACATGAAGCAAGTGGTAATAAAGACTCCGTCTGGTGAATCACTTACCATTCGGGGAGATACCCAGTACGGACTGCCTGAGCACGTGACTATGCTCAAGGCTTCAAAGTGTTTGAAGAAGGGGTGTGTCATCTACATGGCGCAGGTGATTATTGATGAGCCCAAACCAAAGTTAGAAGACATCCCTGTCATCTCAGAGTACCCGGAAGTATTTCCTGAAGATCTGCCTGGTTTGCCACCGGATAGACAAGTCGAATTCAGGATCGATATCATTCCTGGAGCGGCACCAGTTGCTAGAGCACCATACAGATTGGCACCCACGGAAATGAAGGAGTTGCGGACGCAGCTAGATGAATTGCTGGCTAAGGGTTTCATTCGACCTAGTTCATCTCCTTGGGGAGCGCCAATCCTGTTTGTCAAGAAAAAGGATGGGTCGATGCGTCTGTGCATCGACTATCGCGAGCTTAATAAAGTCACGATCAAGAATAGATATCCATTGCCCAGGATCGACGATTTATTCGATCAGCTTCAAGGGGCAAGTTACTTCTCAAAGATTGATCTGAGGTCAGGATACCATCAGTTGAAGGTTATGGATGAAGACGTTCACAAGACTGCATTCAGGACTCGCTACGGTCATTACGAGTTCCTAGTGATGCCTTTTGGGCTCACTAATGCACCAGCCGCGTTCATGGATCTCATGAATCGTGTCTGCAAGCCTTACTTAGATAAATTTGTTATCGTCTTCATTGATGACATCCTTATTTATTCTAAGAACCAAGCTGACCACGAGAAACACCTTCGGTGTATTCTCAAACTTTTACATCACGAGAAACTCTATGCCAAATTCTCTAAGTGTGAATTTTGGCTACGAGAAGTCCAATTTCTTGGACATGTGGTCAGTGAAAGTGGTATCCAAGTGGATCCCGCTAAAGTAGAAGCTGTTATGAACTGGCAAGAGCCGAAAACGCCTACGGAGATTCGTAGCTTCCTGGGATTGGCAGGATATTACAGACGTTTCATCGAAAAATTTTCAAGGATTGCTGCCCCTCTAACTTCCCTAACTAAGAAGAAGATTAAGTTCGTTTGGGGCCCTAAGCAGCAGGAAGCATTCGATATTCTTAAGCAGAAGTTGAGCAACGCTCCTGTGCTTACATTACCTGAAGGCGCTGAAGAATTTGTAGTTTATTGTGATGCATCACACACTGGCATGGGGTGTGTGCTTATGCAGAAAGGCAAGGTGATTGCCTATGCATCACGACAATTAAAGGTGCACGAAAAGAATTATACCACCCATGACTTGGAATTGGGTGCCGTTGTGTTCGCACTAAAACTGTGGAGGCATTATCTTTATGGAATCAAGTTTGTGATCTTTTCTGATCACAAGAGCCTCCAGCATCTGTTTAACCAGAAAGAATTAAACATGAGGCAACGCCGTTGGATGGAAACTTTAAATGATTATGATTGTGAAATCAAATACCATCCCGGCAAAGCGAATGTAGTCGCTGATGCCTTGAGCAGAAAGGAAAGGGTTAAACCCATTCGAATTAACGCCAAGCGTATGGAGGTAAAGAACAGTTTGATAGAAAGGGTGTTAGCTGCACAGAAGGAAGCTGTGTTGGAAGCTAACTACCCTAATGAAAAGTTAGGAGTAACTGAGGAGCAGTTAACTCTTAGCAAGGACGGGATTTTGCGATTAAACGGACGGATATGGGTTCCGATTTTTGGAGGACTTCGTGATGTCATCCTCCAAGAAGCCCACAGTTCCAAATACTCTGTTCATCCTGGAGCTGATAAGATGTACCAGGATTTAAAGGCAAATTATTGGTGGATAGGCTTGAAAAAGTCTGTGGCCGCCCATGTAGCAAAATGCTTGACATGTGCGCAAGTCAAAGCCGAGCATCAGAAACCGTCAGGTTTGCTACAACAGCCTGAACTTCCTACGTGGAAGTGGGAAATGGTAACTATGGATTTTATTACCAAGTTACCTAAGACAAGAAAAGGCAATGATACAATATGGGTTATAGTTGACCGACTGACTAAGTCAGCTCATTTCTTACCCATCAAGGAGACTTATAGCTCCGATATGTTAGCCCAATTATACGTTGATAAGATTGTAGCCTTACACGGCATACCTGTAGCTATTATCTCTGACCGGGATACTAGGTACACGTCACATTTTTGGAAGAGCTTCCAGCAATCTTTGGGCACACGTTTGAACTTTAGTACGGCTTACCATCCTCAGACAGACGGTCAGAGTGAGCGTACTATTCAAACGTTGGAAGACATGCTACGTGCATGTGCGATCGATTTGGGAGGTAACTGGGATAAGAACCTACCATTGATCGAATTCTCCTACAACAATAGCTACCATACCAGTATAAAGGCTGCGCCTTTTGAGGCACTATACGGTAGAAAGTGTAGATCGCCAGTTTGTTGGGCGGAAGTTGGAGAAGTCCAGTTATCAGGACCAGAGATTGTGTTCGAAACGACGGACAAGATTGTCCAGATTCGTAACAATCTCCAAGCTGCCCGGAATAGGCAGAAGAGTTACGCGGATCCAAGTCGTAAGGATTTTCACTTTGAAGTAGGTGACAAAGTCCTACTTAAAGTGTCACCATGGAAAGGGGTGATGCGATTTGGTAAGAAAGGCAAACTAAGCCCGAGATTCATAGGACCTTTCGAAGTTATCGAACGTGTCGGGTCAGTTGCCTACAAGTTGAACTTACCAGAAGAGCTCAGTGGAATTCACAATGTGTTCCACATCTGCAATCTAAAGAAGTGTTCCGCTGACGATTCACATGTCATGCCACATACAGATGTGCAAATAGATAAGAGCTTAACGTTTGTGGAAAAACCTTTGTCGATTGAAGATCGACAGGTGAGGAAGCTTCGAAGAAAGCATATACCTTTTGTAAAGGTCAAATGGGATGCCCGAAGAGGTCCCGAGTATACGTGGGAGTTGGAATCCACCATGAAAGAAAAATACCCTTATTTGTTTCAGTAAATCTCGGGTCGAGATTTATTTTAAGGGGGTGAGGATGTAACACCTCGCAAATTTCGGGTTTAATATTAAAACGACACGTGTCATATAAGACAAAAACGCGTTGAAAACCCGGATTTAATAAAGATGTTTTCGGTAGGATTTAAAGTGGCGTCATGTTAAATTGTTACCTCTGAACACCTCAATTATAAATCCCAAGACCCGATATAATATTTTACACATCTATTATACCCTCAATTCAGGGAATTATTGCCAATAATGGAACTTCAAAAGTATGATGTGATCCCACGATGAAAAGCAATGGTAAACCGATGTTTTCGGGTCTTGTTTATGCATTCATTTGAAACATTGGATGATGGTAGGGTATGTTCAAACATATAGACACTTAATAGAGGCCCCATATTGCCAAAATAAGTCCACAAGTCGTTTATAACGGCTGCCCTTTCAAACCAACAACAAACAACAAAAATTCGGATCAGCAAGGGCGTCGCGTGGCGCGACGGCCCCTCGCGTGGCGCGAGGGGTGCCCAGCGACAGCTGACCTGCTGTTGGCTGTTGTGTGCGATTGTTACCCTCTAGGCCGGTTTTTCTTGCACATACATGGCCCCTAGACATCCCTACACACTACTTACAAGTGTTGATCAATTGTGGATGGCCCTAGACTTGGTTGTCACTTGCTTGTGGTGCTTGATTCTTGTATATAAAGGACCTTCAAGTGCAACATTCATTCACACATCATATTCAAGCATTCTGATTATTTGGGGAGGTTGCAAGCTGATCAAGAGCCTTTCTAATCATCCATTAACCATCTAGTAAGTTGCCTAACCTTTCTAAATTAATTCTAGCTTAGTAATTAGCTTAAAAGTCAAACCGACGTAACTACGGTTTGACTTCGCGATTAATTAACGATAGCTCAGTCGTGTGTCAAATTAAAAGTACCGTTAGATAGGTAATTATATGGGTATTAAACCCTTATAAGGGCAAGTACCGAATCCAGACCTAACTAGGTCGTTTGTCGGGTCAAACGTTGACCGAAAAAGTCAACAGAATTACAAAATGCGATTTAATGCACGGCTAGCAATCCGCGAGGCGTGCAACCTGTTTTAAACTTAATATAACTTGGTAATAAGTATAAAAACTTGTCTACGCTTGCCCGACTCGACAACTTTCTGTTTAAACCCAATTCGGAACCGAAAGGCGCAAAACTTTGACTTTTGCATTGACTTCGGTTCTGACCCGTTTTAGTTTGAATTAGATATGCCTTAAAGTCTCATTAGGGTTGGGTTACATGCTAGTATAAGTCTCTGTACTTGTTTCATTGATTATCCGATGCATGCACACGTTTCCGTTAATCGCTTAAATTGGACCATAACGCCCTTATGACCATACAACGAGAATTTTGAAAATGTGAAAGTACAATAATCTTAGTTACTGATTATTAAACATGTACGTAAATTTTCACGTCAATCGGAGGTCTAGATTAGGAGATATGCGCATTAGCATAAATAATAAGCTTTTTATTAATTAAACGGCGCGATTAGCGCGTAGCCTATCTAAACCCGATTTTCGGTACCACAACTTTTACCCGCTGATGTTAAATAATATTTTAGGATTTTTGAAGATTTTTAATTATTTTTTGGCTGGTCTTAAGCTAGGCTTATCACATTGATTCGGTTAATACCGAATATGCCCTTTTAGGCCATAAAACGAGTTTTACGAATCCGATTGATACCAATCCAATTGCCACTGATCTAAAATAATAAATATAGTATTTTGAACCTGTTTTTCTGATTAGAAAACTCAGATTGGTATTCTAACCCGTACGTCGCTTAAAACGGCTTTATACGCGTATTAAACGCGTAGTTTAGTATTAAAACCATTTTGCCACGTAAGACTTAATACCATTAGAAATAACCTGTTAAGTTAAGATGTTTTTCTGATTAAATCAGACCCGTATCTCAGAATTATTATAAATCTCTTTTATAACCCTTAAAATGACCAAAATACCCCTACAGGGCGTATTTAGGGATTTAACTCGTTATGGGCATTATGGAAGATATCATAATGATATCACCACATATTTAAAGCGTATTAACTTAGGAAACCTGTTCGCGACCCTTTCGGTTACCCGTTATGCATTATACGCGTTCGGTTCGGTTTATGTAACTAGTTTGCATAAACTAGCCGAAACGGGTCAAACGATATCATTTTTATCTCAAAATCCAGAATGTGGATAATAAACCCATATTAAACAAGTCCTCAAACTTGTCGGGTCTAAATCACATTCTATCCGGTCTTCGCTTAATCGTGCGTACGAACCGTATCGTTAAAACTAACCGGTCTAAGCTTAAGCTTAATTAAAGACCCGATAGTATTCTAATAGGTTATATTAAACCTTCGTTCCAGATTAGGAGAACCAGTAAAAGCTATCTGCAGTTTATTCAATTAAGGATTTATACTTGCAAAGGTAAATACTTTAAACTTATTTTCCCTATACGGGCTTGGGTTACGGTACATAGCGTACCGCTTGATCGAGCATCAAATCTTCCACGCTTAGTGGTTAATTGAATAATTTGATCGGCTCGTTTTAAACAGATGTGTTTACTTTACAGCCTTTGGGGGGTTAATGACCATGTCCCGGATATCCCTGGCATTATCTTACGAGATAGCCACGACCTGAGCACGGGGTGTAGGCGTACTCCCGTGTATAACTCATATAAGTGGTGTGTCTATTGATCTTTAACCCGGAATACGTTCCGGGCTACTGAACGCATAAGTAACATGTAAATCGTTCACAAGATTATAATATTAAATAATTCTCCCAAGTTAAATAAAATGTTTATGCCATGTGCATCCAAACCAATTTTCAATCATTTTATAAAATGAGTCAGTTGAATGTATTTACCAGTGTAAACTGACGTATTTTCCCAAAAAGATTAAATGCAGGTACTAGGCGAAATAGGCTGGGATTCTCTTAAGCATCAGTAGAAGTCTCGCAAGCTTTAGATGCCGAAGTCTGTTGAACCATAAACAATGTTATTTTGTTTCGATCCTATGTGGATAAACACCGGATAATTGTGACTTTGTTTACAATAAATAAATTCGGTTGTATCTTATTTTAAATTTGCTTCCGCTGTGCATTATTATATTGTGTTGTTTGACTATTACGTTGCCAACCACGTCACGATACTCCCCCACCGGGCCCACCGGTGACACGTGGAAATCGGGGTGTGACAGAAATTCCAAAAAGTCAATTAAGAATAAAGCACAAGCATATGTGTCAATAATAAATCTAGATTTCTTTATCAGGAATCTCTTGCATATATCTATAATTCTGATATCAAACATTATTTCGTTTGATCATCTGCCTCGTAACTCGTGCGATAAAATAAACAATGGAAACCCTTTAAGTTGGGACACCATCAAAAGTATAAGAATTTCCAATGTGTTACCATAGACTATTAACGCAAGTAAGAAGCATGTAAAGTTGTGCTACTGCACAAGAAAACACATGAAAACTAAATTATACGTTCACAGACGTCGAAGTATATCACACACGACTTTCGAAGCAAGGCCTTTTGAAAATATAATTGGGCACGACAACAACAAATGCTCATCCCGCAGTGGGAGAACTACTTATTAAAAAGCGGCACTTCGCCACATGATCCTACAAACGACATGAATCTCGCTGAAGTACGTTGGAACAAGATTTCACAACCATCGGTGCACTGTCTAAATCAAAGTCATAATTATTGGCACTGCAAAAGGAGTCACATACTTTTGCAAATCCCCTATTTCATTTTATTCGACGTTCCCTTGGTAATGTCACTTAACCACATTTATCACCCAAAATTCCAGATAAAGTTCTTAAATTTCTTTCATTGAAATTCTGACTTTTGCATATAAAGAGTTGACTTTCGTGTTTCTACTTCCCCTAAATGTCATTATACCATGAGGATTTCTTTCATAATAACAAATATTGATCTATTTCATTTCTTGATAAATCCACACGTTACACATGCAATGTTTGTTGCGCATGTGGTTCGTTTAATTTATGAAGGCCACTGGAGGGCTTCATTCTAATTTGTTATTTTATCCAAACTCAAATATCATTTCGCTATACTTGATTTTTGGCACTGTGAACCGCATTATTGCAAAACGATGACTATTTGATATCGAGTCAATTAATTTCTTGAAAAACTCGATTTTCTTATGAATACATGGTTTTTGTTGTAACCATGTCAGAACTTTCTTATTTATACATGAACTCGTTTTGTTTAAACCAAGTTCAATTGTTTGAACTTGTTCGCATTACGTATTCAATTCAAAGTCCCGTATGATGAATTGAAGCCATCATATTCGAAATAATCCCAACAAGTACTTCAATTCTTTTGAACCATAACATGCTTGTTGATCTTCAACTTCATTAAATTATTTCTTGAATCACGATCACCTTGTGGTGACGTTTTCACAAATCTGAAGTTCGCGCTAATCTCGTTTGCACACATCATATACGGATTTAATTATTTATTTATATTAAATCTACTTCGTTGGTTTATCATATAAAAAGCAATCTTAACACAATCATGTGCTAAGATAATGATACACAAATTCATTTCATATTTCAGTGTATCTCTTAACAGTTCCTACAACATCGATCGAGCATTTCTTGATCTTTTCGATCGAAAAACATTATTCAATTGTTTCATTTTCAATCAAAAATTCTACTAGATTGTTTGAAACAAACATTCGGATTTACTTCATTGAACTTTCATTTGATTTCAAGCATGGTGAACTCATTCAGTCACCGCTATTATTATTTCGATTCCTACGACACCTTGTGGTGGCATTTTCTTTAATTTGAAACTTGAGCTAATCTCATTTTCACATCTGATGTACGGATTTTAATTTCTATTGGTTCATTATCTTAAACAGTCTTAATACAACTATGTGTTAAGATAAGAGTACACAAATTCGTATCATATTTCGGTGTACCTCTTAACGTTTCTTTCATTATTAATCGAAAAATCTATGATAATCATTTGGTCTTTCATCATCAGTTGAAAACCCTATAAATTTTCTTCATTAAAACTTTACGGTGAATTTGTTCGGTCACCGTAATTATTGAGCTATTTCAATCATTTCGACACCTTGCGGCGTCGGTATAAACTTGTAGCTTGGGCTAATCATAATCATATGAATCATTAAAAATCCATATGTCTTTCGTTTGACTCATCATTGAAAATAGTCTTAATGCAATTATGTATTAAGACAATGATACACTAACTCTGTTGTATTTCGGTGTATCCTTGCAAATTCTATAAATGTCAACACATTAATTTTTCTCATATCATGGTTTAATAGTTGACAAATTATTTTCATGATTCTATTTCATTTGAGCCTATTAATTCTTAGCCTTCCTCAGTTGACAATTAAAGTAAGTTTTCTTTTGACAATGAATTTTATTGATTCTAAAAATCATTCACATTCAATTTTAGACGTCTATTTTGAACATATATCTCTTTTGGCATGAACCTAGTCACTTTGGAAATTATATCATTTCATCTCGTTCAATTGACATTGATTTTTTTTCAAATAAATCAGTTGAATCATTGAGTCCTATTTATCATACAACTCATATTCACAAAATTTGATGTTTTGATTCTATACGATTTACCTTAATATTGTTTTTATTGACTAAGATGTGACACAACTCTAAAAGAGATATCGTAGCCCAAATCTCGAGGACGAGATTTAAAACAAGGTGGGGAGGATGTAACATTCCCATTTTTATCCAATAAGAATTATAGGATTGTTTAAATTTATTAACCACTAGTAACTAGTTTTATTTTTTTTAAATATAATTATTTGACCCAAATAGTTTTAAAAACTATTTAAATAGTTGGTTGAAATATTATAAATTAATTGGCCTATATATGGGTGACCTTTCTAATAAAATAAAAGTATATAAAAAACTTATATTATTAGACGGGTAGATTACGGGTAAGTTAAATGTTAAAAATATGAAGTATCTAGACGGGCCTAGTGACCGTCTAATAATTTAATTATAAAAATACATTATATTTGAACATACTCTATTTTTAATGAAATTTGGTTTCAAATGTAGACAAAAATATTCTCGTTCTGATGACATATTTATTATTTTATAAAAAGTTATATTTTAAAAGTTATACGTACCAAAACTTTTACCCGCTGATGTTAAATAATATTTTAGGATTTTTGAAGATTTTTAAATATTTTTTGGCTGGTCTTAAGCTAGGCTTATCACATTGATTCGGTTAATACCGAATATGCCCTTTTTTGGAAAATAAAACGAGTTTTACGAATCCGATTGATACCAATCCAATTGCCACTGATCTAAAATAATAAATATAGTATTTTGAACCTGTTTTTCTGATTAGAAAACTCAGATTGGTATTCTAACCCGTACGTCGCTTAAAACGGCTTTATACGCGTATTAAACGCGTAGTTTAGTATTAAAACCATTTTGCCACGTAAGACTTAATACCATTAGAAATAACCTGTTAAGTTAAGATGTTTTTCTGATTAAATCAGACCCGTATCTCAGAATTATTATAAATCTCTTTTATAACCCTTAAAATGACCAAAATACCCCTACAGGGCGTATTTAGGGATTTAACTCGTTATGGGCATTATGGAAGATATCATAATGATATCACCACATATTTAAAGCGTATTAACTTAGGAAACCTGTTCGCGACCCTTTCGGTTACCCGTTATGCATTATACGCGTTCGGTTCGGTTTATGTAACTAGTTTGCATAAACTAGCCGAAACGGGTCAAACGATATCATTTTTATCTCAAAATCCTGAATGTGGATAATAAACCCATATTAAACAAGTCCTCAAACTTGTCGGGTCTAAATCACATTCTATCCGGTCTTCGCTTAATCGTGCGTACGAACCGTATCGTTAAAACTAACCGGTCTAAGCTTAAGCTTAATTAAAGACCCGATAGTATTCTAATAGGTTATATTAAACCTTCGTTCCAGATTAGGAGAACCAGTAAAAGCTATCTGCAGTTTATTCAATTAAGGATTTATACTTGCAAAGGTAAATACTTTAAACTTATTTTCCCTATACGGGCTTGGGTTACGGTACATAGCGTACCGCTTGATCGAGCATCAAATCTTCCACGCTTAGTGGTTAATTGAATAATTTGATCGGCTCGTTTTAAACAGATGTGTTTACTTTACAGCCTTTGGGGGGTTAATGACCATGTCCCGGATATCCCTGGCATTATCTTACGAGATAGCCACGACCTGAGCACGGGGTGTAGGCGTACTCCCGTGTATAACTCATATAAGTGGTGTGTCTATTGATCTTTAACCCGGAATACGTTCCGGGCTACTGAACGCATAAGTAACATGTAAATCGTTCACAAGATTATAATATTAAATAATTCTCCCAAGTTAAATAAAATGTTTATGCCATGTGCATCCAAACCAATTTTCAATCATTTTATAAAATGAGTCAGTTGAATGTATTTACCAGTGTAAACTGACGTATTTTCCCAAAAAGATTAAATGCAGGTACTAGGCGAAATAGGCTGGGATTCTCTTAAGCATCAGTAGAAGTCTCGCAAGCTTTAGATGCCGAAGTCTGTTGAACCATAAACAATGTTATTTTGTTTCGATCCTATGTGGATAAACACCGGATAATTGTGACTTTGTTTACAATAAATAAATTCGGTTGTATCTTATTTTAAATTTGCTTCCGCTGTGCATTATTATATTGTGTTGTTTGACTATTACGTTGCCAACCACGTCACGATACTCCCCCACCGGGCCCACCGGTGACACGTGGAAATCGGGGTGTGACAGAAATTCCAAAAAGTCAATTAAGAATAAAGCACAAGCATATGTGTCAATAATAAATCTAGATTTCTTTATCAGGAATCTCTTGCATATATCTATAATTCTGATATCAAACATTATTTCGTTTGATCATCTGCCTCGTAACTCGTGCGATAAAATAAACAATGGAAACCCTTTAAGTTGGGACACCATCAAAAGTATAAGAATTTCCAATGTGTTACCATAGACTATTAACGCAAGTAAGAAGCATGTAAAGTTGTGCTACTGCACAAGAAAACACATGAAAACTAAATTATACGTTCACAGACGTCGAAGTATATCACACACGACTTTCGAAGCAAGGCCTTTTGAAAATATAATTGGGCACGACAACAACAAATGCTCATCCCGCAGTGGGAGAACTACTTATTAAAAAGCGGCACTTCGCCACATGATCCTACAAACGACATGAATCTCGCTGAAGTACGTTGGAACAAGATTTCACAACCATCGGTGCACTGTCTAAATCAAAGTCATAATTATTGGCACTGCAAAAGGAGTCACATACTTTTGCAAATCCCCTATTTCATTTTATTCGACGTTCCCTTGGTAATGTCACTTAACCACATTTATCACCCAAAATTCCAGATAAAGTTCTTAAATTTCTTTCATTGAAATTCTGACTTTTGCATATAAAGAGTTGACTTTCGTGTTTCTACTTCCCCTAAATGTCATTATACCATGAGGATTTCTTTCATAATAACAAATATTGATCTATTTCATTTCTTGATAAATCCACACGTTACACATGCAATGTTTGTTGCGCATGTGGTTCGTTTAATTTATGAAGGCCACTGGAGGGCTTCATTCTAATTTGTTATTTTATCCAAACTCAAATATCATTTCGCTATACTTGATTTTTGGCACTGTGAACCGCATTATTGCAAAACGATGACTATTTGATATCGAGTCAATTAATTTCTTGAAAAACTCGATTTTCTTATGAATACATGGTTTTTGTTGTAACCATGTCAGAACTTTCTTATTTATACATGAACTCGTTTTGTTTAAACCAAGTTCAATTGTTTGAACTTGTTCGCATTACGTATTCAATTCAAAGTCCCGTATGATGAATTGAAGCCATCATATTCGAAATAATCCCAACAAGTACTTCAATTCTTTTGAACCATAACATGCTTGTTGATCTTCAACTTCATTAAATTATTTCTTGAATCACGATCACCTTGTGGTGACGTTTTCACAAATCTGAAGTTCGCGCTAATCTCGTTTGCACACATCATATACGGATTTAATTATTTATTTATATTAAATCTACTTCGTTGGTTTATCATATAAAAAGCAATCTTAACACAATCATGTGCTAAGATAATGATACACAAATTCATTTCATATTTCAGTGTATCTCTTAACAGTTCCTACAACATCGATCGAGCATTTCTTGATCTTTTCGATCGAAAAACATTATTCAATTGTTTCATTTTCAATCAAAAATTCTACTAGATTGTTTGAAACAAACATTCGGATTTACTTCATTGAACTTTCATTTGATTTCAAGCATGGTGAACTCATTCAGTCACCGCTATTATTATTTCGATTCCTACGACACCTTGTGGTGGCATTTTCTTTAATTTGAAACTTGAGCTAATCTCATTTTCACATCTGATGTACGGATTTTAATTTCTATTGGTTCATTATCTTAAACAGTCTTAATACAACTATGTGTTAAGATAAGAGTACACAAATTCGTATCATATTTCGGTGTACCTCTTAACGTTTCTTTCATTATTAATCGAAAAATCTATGATAATCATTTGGTCTTTCATCATCAGTTGAAAACCCTATAAATTTTCTTCATTAAAACTTTACGGTGAATTTGTTCGGTCACCGTAATTATTGAGCTATTTCAATCATTTCGACACCTTGCGGCGTCGGTATAAACTTGTAGCTTGGGCTAATCATAATCATATGAATCATTAAAAATCCATATGTCTTTCGTTTGACTCATCATTGAAAATAGTCTTAATGCAATTATGTATTAAGACAATGATACACTAACTCTGTTGTATTTCGGTGTATCCTTGCAAATTCTATAAATGTCAACACATTAATTTTTCTCATATCATGGTTTAATAGTTGACAAATTATTTTCATGATTCTATTTCATTTGAGCCTATTAATTCTTAGCCTTCCTCAGTTGACAATTAAAGTAAGTTTTCTTTTGACAATGAATTTTATTGATTCTAAAAATCATTCACATTCAATTTTAGACGTCTATTTTGAACATATATCTCTTTTGGCATGAACCTAGTCACTTTGGAAATTATATCATTTCATCTCGTTCAATTGACATTGATTTTTTTTCAAATAAATCAGTTGAATCATTGAGTCCTATTTATCATACAACTCATATTCACAAAATTTGATGTTTTGATTCTGTACGATTTACCTTAATATTGTTTTTATTGACTAAGATGTGACACAACTCTAAAAGAGATATCGTAGCCCAAATCTCGAGGACGAGATTTAAAACAAGGTGGGGAGGATGTAACATTCCCATTTTTATCCAATAAGAATTATAGGATTGTTTAAATTTATTAACCACTAGTAACTAGTTTTATTTTTTTTAAATATAATTATTTGACCCAAATAGTTTTAAAAACTATTTAAATAGTTGGTTGAAATATTATAAATTAATTGGCCTATATATGGGTGACCTTTCTAATAAAATAAAAGTATATAAAAAACTTATATTATTAGACGGGTAGATTACGGGTAAGTTAAATGTTAAAAATATGAAGTATCTAGACGGGCCTAGTGACCGTCTAATAATTTAATTATAAAAATACATTATATTTGAACATACTCTATTTTTAATGAAATTTGGTTTCAAATGTAGACAAAAATATTCTCGTTCTGATGACATATTTATTATTTTATAAAAAGTTATATTTTAAAAGTTATACGTGCCAAATAAGTAGAGCAGTTGAATTAATTATAATTAATAAAATAATAATAATAATAATAAACTTAAGATTTACGTATGAAATGAAAAATAAAATAATAATAAAATCAATATATAAATAAAATAATAATAAAATACATCTCTACGTGTATGGAATATAGAGATGAGAATAAAGAGTCATGGAGTAGGTGTCCTCAAATTATTAACATTCATGAATTTATGCATGTGTACGTGGCTTCAAAATAGAAAAACTTAAAATGAATCCTGACTAAAGTTTCGTGAGCCCCATTTAACTATAAATAGATTTGAAAAGAAAGATTTCTCTTGATTTCCTTTTCTACTGCCTTTCTATCGCCCATCTTTCCCTCTAAAAAATTCTCTAGTATTTATTTATTTTATTTACAATAATAAAGTCATGCCCCGTTTTTAAGTGTTTTAACTCCCGATCTCCGCTACCCTTTCCGATTGATCTGAGCCCCATAACACATGTCAAGGCTCTGCCTGACTAAGTTCATTGGGGTTCTGTCTCGTGACATAGGGACAAGGTTGAATTAGGGGTACTATACTTAACATGAGTACAAATATATATATATATATATATATATATATATATATATATATATATATATTTATATAGCTCAGAAGTTATACCCAAAATTTATACCAGGAGGCTTTCTAGTTGAACCATAAAGTTACAAAGTGGGTCCATTCTCTTTTCTCACTATTTTATTCTCTTTTTCTTTGTGATATAATTATATTAAAAAATGTCCCAATTTTATCCATAAGTAAAAACCCAGACCCCTGAAACCCCAATCCATAGCAAGAATCAAGAAAATCAGATATTTGGTCTTCTCGCGGGCCGCATAAAGAATAGACAGAAGGTCACGCGGGCCGCGACAGCTTGTAAGTCTCCGGATATGCATGAAGGCCACGTGTCGTCACACTTGTCGCGACCACCGGTGACTCAGCAACCTCCGATCTGATCCACACTTCCACGCGGGCCGCGTAAGGTTTGGCCGAAGGTTCACGTGGGCTGCGACAGGCCTGAATTTCACCTATAAATAGCCTAGCTCAGGAGCTTTCATTCTGTGTCGAAATCAAAACTCAAAAACGTATTCCCACTGCTCAAAATCACAAATTAGCATAACGGGGTGCTGCTACGATACCGGGTATTAACTCGATCGCTGTTAGGATTCAATGTCCGATCGATTGAAACTATCCAATGGATGTTTAAGTGTTGCCCACATTAGGGTTATGCTTTGTCATTCGTCGTGAATTCGATGGATGTTTAAGTATCGCACTTTGTCATTCGTTGTGAGGGTTTAATCTCGTGAGTTATCGTAAATGCTGTATTAGTTACTGATTATATTATATACTTCTAACAATTTGGATATTTGCAGTTGGTTAAGGAGATTGCCGAACATGCCATGAAAAAGCGAGTCAGGGTTGAAAGGTTGAAGTCTTTGAAGAAAAGAAGAGCTGTTAAAGCTTCACCAGCACCAACATCGAATATTAGCATCTTTGCAACGACCATCACAGTTCTTTTTTTCATTGTCATCATTTTTCAAGGTAAATATATCTTATGCATGTGATATGATGAATATCTGATTCATATTCATTAATCTTGATGATGATTGGATTTTTTTTGAAATCTCTTTTGTGGAATGATTACGTTTTCATATATTGATATTGATAGATACATTTTTTTTCTGTTTGATACAATTTAATATGAGTTATTTGTTTTGTTAACAATACATTTGGCATATCATGTTATTACTACCAAGAATGATTTGGTTTGCGTGAGCGTGTTGTGAGTTGTGATGTTATCACACCAAGAATGATTCGGTTGAGCGCGGCGCAACGCGACTCTGTGTCTAAAACTAGTTAGAATAATAACAAAAAGTAGATCACATGTGTCCCCCGTTGTTTTCTTTTTTATATAGATATAGATTCTTAAGATTGTTGTGCATTGTGGCTTGTAACTTTGGTTTTGTTGGTTTTCATTGTATAAGACGTGTTGTTCCTTTTGTTGCTTAGTTTGTACAATTTAGGTCATTGGGAACTTTAAAAGCCTGAACTCTCACATCAGTCACTTTAATCGTTTAAGCAACACTATTGAAACTATTTCAAGAAGGAGATCACACTGGCGTCGGTCCTGAGAATTCATGTACCCCTGTTCGAACTCGAAAAATGTGCCCTTCGGCCTTAAGGAAATTGTGTATTGGTCTTATTAGAGGTCTAAACCTAATGTCAATGGTCTAATAACTAATCTAAACCACAAGACTAATTTTTGTAAGTGGACATATGTTGGTGTTTATATGGGTATACCCTATTAAAAAAATTATTTTACAAATACAAATCAAGGTTTTTTAAAAATAACGTGTTTTTCAAAATATCAGACTCTAGCCGGTGGTCCTCCCTGCCCACCTTAGTGCTGTCCGGGGATCACACACATATCAATTATCTCATAGTCCTTTACTCTCGTCTATCCGGCTTCTATCACATGTCTGTAGGGCTGTCCAAATTGCTCGGCGCTCGAAGATCGTTCGACGATCGTTCGAAAAAGCTCAGAAATTCGCTCATTCGGTTCCTTGCTCGGTTAAAACCGAGTCGAGCAGCTCGATTCGGTTTAAAAACGAACCGAGCTCAAGCATAGGTACGCTCACTCGTCGCTTGTTCGGTTTCGATCGAATTTATTTTATTATATATATATATATATATTATATTTATGGCTGTGTAGGAATCCTAAATAAAACTGAGCAAAAGCGAACCGAACCGAGCGGCTCGGTTTTAAACCGAACTGAGCACGAGCATAAGATTTTCGCTCGATTTCCTAAATCCGAACCGAACCGGACAGCTTGGTTTCAAACCGAACCGAGCACGAGCATACCTCCGTTCGGTTTGGCTCGGCTCATGAACACCCCTACGTCTGGCCAAGTTGTTAGACCATTTGATTTGATTGGGCTGCCTGATTGACTAAGTTGGGCTTAGATGGATAGCGCACATTAGCATCTTGATACACGAGTAACCGACCATATATATTTTTAAAAAACAATGATTTAAATAGATTTTATTATTTTGTCTATACTATATAATAAAAGAAACCACTTTAGGGACACTTGTCACTATATTAGCCCATCTCTTATAGATAATTATTATTTTAGTTTAATCTCTTTTACTTAATTATAGATAACACTCCTACTAAATATTTTAGTTTAATATCTTATATTATAGATAACCCTTCTACTAAATATTATTAATTTAATATCTTACAGATAAATATTTTTAGTTATCTCATGTGCAAAGGTATTTTAATAAATAATCTAAATGAATCTTTAGTGCATAAAAATAATATCACGATCCAACAGTAAAAATATTATTAAATGAATCTTTAGTGCATAAAAATAATATCACGATCCAAGAGTAAAAATATTATTATGATGGATGATGGTAGCCTAATGTTAAATTATAAATGTACATGGCATGGTGTTATAAACCTATATAATTTAGACATATTCATACAACATTATTTTACCCCGACAACACATCATGGCGTGGTTAGAAATTATTTTACCCATAAACAAACTTGATCATTGAGAATCGTTATTTACTAAAATACCTCTACAAATGTCTATCATGTGAAAAGGATTTAACAATAACTTAGATGGAGTTATTGTGGTGGACTAAAACCGCAATAAAATCGAAACATTGATATTAAAATTGCAAAACATTTGGATTTTGTAAATAATAGCAATAACCATTAAACCACAGGGACCAAAACCTCAATTTACTCTAAATCTTAAGTATAAAACCACTTATTTTACTTTTCCATATTTAGACTATGCACATTTACTTTGTTATTTCACTTTACTCCATATTTAGACCATATACTCTACTTTAGTTCAATTTCTTTATAGTCTATTCGGTTAGCTTTATACTCGGTATTTCATATCCACCTCCCTTTTTGTAGTGTTGTTTGTCACATTTGTAGTGTTGATTATCGATCCATGATATAAAAACAAATTATGTTATCGATTGAAACAACCGATGATGTGAACATCTATATCTATATACTTACTATATAATAAAAGAAACCAATATGTGATACGTGTTATTCATTGGAGTCATCTATTTTTGGGGTTTTCCGCCTTTCTTTTATATTTATTATTTAGTATATAAATTAGATTTTTTACTATTATTAGTATTTTTATTATTTATCAAATATATTGATTACTTAAAATTTATATATAAGACTTTATCCAAAATTATTAGGGCTGGCATATCGGGTCGACCCGATCTGTTAAGACACGAACACGATAAGACACGAACACGAAACCTGTAAACACGAACACGACACGAAATCTTATCGTGTCAGATTTTCCAAACACGAACACGAACCTGTTAACAAACAGGTTACACGAAATGACCTGTTAAGACACGAAAATGTTACCAACATATCATATGACCTGTTTAAGCCACAAACACGACCTGTTAAGACCCGAACACGACCTGTTAAGACACGAACATGACCTATCATCCATATTTGAAATTAGCAATTAAGGAACTTGTTTAATGAAAATGCATAAACACATAAGGTCTTAACAAACTTAAAACGAAATCCATAAAAGTCTAATCATAACATCCAAATAGTTTCAAAATTCAAGTTCCCATATGCCTTTCTTTATCAAGATCTTCAATTCCAAACATTCAAACCTACACAAATAATTACAGTCGTATTAGGCATGGACAATTTGACATAAACTCATTCATATAGTTTTATCAAGCAACATTTTAAGAAACACTTGAAGTGGGTACCTTGAGATGTTCTCGGATTTTTAACAAGCAACACTACTTGAAGCATTTGGAGTGGATACCTTAGGATTGTTCACGGAATTTGAAGCATCTGATTCATGGCTAATGTCTAGCGACATTATATCTTCTGTGAGCTCATCTACACTAACTTGGTTCGAACCTACAAAGTACAAACAAATATACATAATAATATTAATAGAATACCATCCAAAAAAACATAAAAAAATCGATTACAGACTTGATATATTTTTGTCCAAATTACAGACCTACTTGAGAAGCAAAACAATTGCAAGTTGCAACTTAACATATACCTATAAATAAACTAGCTCTAACATGTTACAAATGCTTTCATGCTGAACATTTTCCTAATTATTACTTCCTATTAGGACTCTAGCTTACAACTATGTGCTTACTGCTTGCAAAGCAGAAGTAAAACCGACTGCATATCAATATCCTACTATAAATCTAGGACTATAACCTTGCATTATATTATTAAAACATGAGCTGAAACCTAATCACTGTGAAGCCTACAATAACACAGCTAAACATCAATATCTGTCCCTAAAACACTAAGACCAAAATAAATTCAAAGCATAACAAAATCAAACAGTAATAAGATGCACAATATCAGCAACTAATTCCAGTATATATAATGAAATGAAACGGTAAGTGCCTGTGATTGTTCCGTGAACAACAGTGCCGTTTTTGAGTTCGATCGAAACCGTCTCGTTGTTCAGCTTCATCAAAAACCTGTTCACTCGGAATCAACGAAAATATCAGTCAATTAGTCGTCGTATAAAAAACATCAAATTCGTGAAAACATTTAATTAAATGCAGAGAAAGTTAGGGGCTACCGGACGAGCTTCATTGCTGAACGATGCTGCTGAACCGATGCTGCTGATTGCTGAACCGATGAACCGATGCTGCTGCTGAAGCTGCTGAACCGATGAAGCTGCTGAACGATGAACCGATGAAGCTGCTGAACCGATGAACGATGCTGCTGCTGAACCGATGAACCGATGAAGCTGCTGATTGCTGAACCGATGCTGCTGCTGAAGCTGCTGAATACCTGATGAACGTGACGGCTGCTGGATCTGGAGGACTGCAGAGTTTCTACTTTCTTTTAGGGTTCACTAGTTTGGACTTGGAGCGTGAAATGTTAAAATAATTTCAAAATTAGGACACCCACCCACCCCGCTTATTGAAAATTGAAATATACCTTACATTTTTTTTTAATTAAAATTCTTAGCATGTCATTAACGGGTCTTAACAGGTTAACGGGTTTTAACCTGTTAAGACACGAAATTTAAACAGGTCTTATCGTGTCGACCTGTTTAGACACGAAACCCGTTAAGGCCAAACCCGAAACCTGTTAACTTCGTGTAGGTTCGTGTCGTGTTTTCGTGTTCGTGTCAGAATTGCCAGCCCTAAAAATTATATTTATTTAATACACTATTAATCCAAAATTATATTTATTTAATATACTATTAATCTAAAATTACATTTATTCAACTTGTGTGATACATAGAGTTTTTAAAGATTTAACTTTTTAATTATTTGGTATATAAATTACAATACACGAATTTCTTAAAATTATAATATTTTTTATTATTTAATATATTAAATTACATTTTATAGATCTTTGTGCTTTTGGTTGTAAATTTGTAATTTTAGAGAAATACTACAGATTTAACGTTATTTCAGCAGTTTAGGGTGCATCTCCTCATTGTACTTCAAATTCTACATCAGCTGTGCATCTCCTCGCTTCTCTTCCGCACCGATTGCTTCTTTCTCACGGTATAATCTCCTGCTTCAGATCTGTTTACGGTGTTTTTGAGCTAACGTACGCCTGATTTACGTTCAAGAAAACCCCAATTTATTACAAGTCACCAAAAACCCTCTGTTTTAAAGCTTTGAATAGAAATTAAAGGTTGCAGGTTGTAATATGTTTAAACATGCTTCTTTGATCCCACGGTTTCTTCTCGCAATCAGGTATATGTTTAAACATGTTTTTCTTCTTCGCACGCAAGGTGTTCGACGAAATGCCTAGGTGATTTTTTCGGGGTATTTTAGCGTAGCGGTTCAATTACCTTTTGACCCATCAGCTGCGATTCCTTTTGGGTTGGGTTTTCTTTATTGGTGGCGGCGTACGCGACATTATCTAAGTGTCGACTCCGCTTACTTAGTTTTGTTATGGTTGTTTCTAATGGTAGCGGTTTCTGGCCTTGTCCTTTCCGACGGTTTCATTGTTGCCCCGATGGCTTGGTGGGGGCTAAGGGATTCCCAAGGTTAATGGCACATATCAAGAGTCACCATTTGGGCTCAGACGAGAGTAAAGATTCTTTGAGATGTGCAATTGCTGGCGATCTTAATCTTTTTACCTCTGTTTGTGAAGCTTTGAGGGTGTCTGGACAATGGTTATGTGGTGAGTGTATGCGCCCTCATGCTTTCAGTCGGGCGTGCCACCATGAGGATAAGGTTATTCGGTTTGTGCCAGGTGAGAGAGATGAATAGGGTTTTATTGTTGGCATCACTAGACCCGGTGTTGAAAACGTTGATACCTCGTCGGAAGAGTTGGGTGTAGATATTGCTTTGCTTGACCGTGTTTTCTCTCTCCCCATCAAGACTGTTAAGAGTATCCCCCTTAGTTGTCGTATGGCTTTTACCCAAGTCTTAACTGCAGCTTTGGACAAGGTGGTTGCTATGCCTGATTCTGTTGAGGCATGGGTTCGACTTTTGATATTACCACGTTGCACATTGCGGGTGTTCAAGCCTGTTAGTCGTCAGGACAAGAGGTCGGGCAATAGGAAGACGGGCCAATGCCTTAGCATCCAGCGGTCTTTGGCTTAGTGGGGTAATCGTGAGGGTTTTGCCACTCTTGTCCAATCGTTGTTTGATCAACCCGCGAGGGGGGTTACGAATGGAATAAAAAAGGGCACTGAGGATGATAATGAGTGTGGGGGGACCAATGTGAAACAATGTTTACGTAAGGTTGCTGATGGTCATTTCACTGCAGCGGTTAAGGTTTTATGCTCCTCGGGGGTCGCCCCTCTCAATAAGAATACTCTGGAGGCTTTAGTGGCTAAGCACCCATGTATGCCCCCTCCTTCCATGCCTGCCTCCTTGCCTTCTGAGTCTCCTCTTGTGGTGGAGTCCGATTGTGTGCTCGGGTGTATTAAATCTTTCCCCAAAGGTACGTCGTGCGGGAGAGACGGCTTAAGGGCCCAACATCTTTCAGATGCTTTTTGTGGGGAGGGGTCTGTGATTGCTAATAGCCTGCTTAGGGCTACTTCAGCTATGGTTAATTTGTGCTTGGGGGGAGGTGCCCGAGGAGTCTGGCGGAGTTTATTGCTTTTGCTCCTCTTACACCTCTTCTCAAACCGGATAATGGGATTAGGCCTATCGCTGTTGGGTCGATTTGGAGGAGGGTGATCTCCAAGGTGGCCATGAAAGGTGTTGGGAAGGAGATGGCCAAATACCTTGGCGATTTCCAGTTTGGGGTAGGGATTCCGTGTGGGGCAAAGGCCGTTCTTCATAGTGCGAACAGGTTCCTTAATGAGTACCACCAAGATGGGTCTCTTGCTATGCTTACTGTTGATTTTTCGAATGCTTTTAATTTGGTTGATAGGACAGCCCTACTATACGAGGTAAGGAAAATGTGTCCTTCTATTTCTATGTGGGTCGATTTTTTATATGGTCAACCAGCTAGATTATATGTAGGGGATGAGTATATTTGGTCTTCTACTGGCGTTCAGCAGGGGGACCCCTTAGGGCCCCTCCTTTTTGCCCTTGTTCTACACCCCCCTTGTTCACCGAATAAGGGATCGCTGTAAACATCTATTTCACGCCTGGTACTTAGATGACGGAACGCTTATTGGAGATGCCACCCAAGTGGCTAATGCTTTAGATATCATCAGAGCTGAGGGTCCTCCCTTAGGGTTTCGACTTAATATAAAGAAAACTGAAGTTTTCTGGCCAACCTGCAATGGTGTAAAGGTTCAGGAGGGCTTATTCCCTCGGGGGATTGGGAGGCCGGTGCTGGGTGTGAAACTCCTGGGGGGTGCCGTTAGTCGTGATGCAGAGTTTATTAGTGGTATGGCTCTTAAAAGAGCGAACTGCGCAGTCGAGCTGATGAGGTGCCTTAAACGCCTACGGGACCCTCAGAGCGAGCTCCTCTTGCTTCGTTCTTGTATGAGTGTTGCTAAATTACTGTTTGGTCTTCGAACGTGTCAACCTTCTTTGGTCGGGGGAGCGGTCTCTGTTTTTTATGAAGGCCTCCGGGGAGCATTAGAGGATATTGTTGTTTGTGGGGGTGCCTTTTTTGGAGATCTCCAGTGGAGGTTGGCTTCTCTACCGACCCGGTTCGGATGCTTAGGGATTTGTACGGCCGAGGATGCCTCTTCATATGCTTTCGTGGCTTCAAGGGCCCAATCTTGGGGTTTACAAGACCACATACTCTGAGAATGTGGTGGGGATGTTTTAGACTTCGATTACAGGAGTGCGTTGGACCTTTTGCATAGTTCTCTTCCCGACCTTGATATTGGCGGTTTCTACATTAAAGACACCGCCCCTCCTAAATCCCAGAAAATTCTGGCGAATGCCTTATATGGCGAAATTGTCAATAGGTTTGAAGAGAAGTTTGTTTTATCCCCTCGGCAAAGAGCTGTGTTTGAATGTCTACGTGCCCCACATGCTTAGGATTTTCTGTCTGTCGCACCTATTGAAGGCTTGGGGCAACACATGTCGGCTGTGGAATACCGTGCTATCCTTAGATACCGACTGATGATTCCTTTGTTCCCAGTTGACGAGCCATGTCCGGTATGCCGCAAAGCGTGTTTGGATTCTTTCGGCGAGCACGCGATCCACTGTAAAGAGCTACCAGGGTTTAAATATCGGCATGATTGGGTGAGAGATGTGTTATGTGATGTTCTTAAGCGGGCTGAGATCTCTACCAAAAAGGAGGCTCCAGTAAATTTCCTGACTGACCCCTTAGAGGGGAGGTCCACTTTACGCCCGGCGGACATCCTTGTGTTTGGATGGGAAGGGGGGAACACGCTTGTGTAGATCTAACTGGAGTCTCCCCCCTTGTCGGGCTCAAGGACAAAGGCTTTGTCGTAGGGCAAGCGGTGCTCAAGGCAGAGGTGAGCAAAGTGGCAAAACATGAGAAAGGCTGCCTGGAGAATCAACATGTGTTTGTCCCGTTTGCGTTTGATACCTTTGGTGGTCTCGCTCCTGACGCTGTGCGACTTTTGAATCGGGTTCAAAAAGTCGTTAATCGTAATTCTTCGTCGCTAAAGGTTTCAAACTTTGTATTTAGTAGAATTGGTTTTTCTATTCAAAAGGGGGTGGCGGCGCAACTTGTTGCCCGACTACCTGCCATTGCTTTGTAATTGCCCTTTTTCGTGTGGAATGATATAAAAAATTTATATTTATTCAACACGTCTAATAAATGAGGTTTTTAAATATATATTGTTTTATTATTTAGTATGTAAAATTACATTTTTTTCAACCCGTGTAATACACGGGGTTATAACCTAGTTTTACATATAAAAGGAACCCAAGAAAGAAAAACACACACACCCACCCACGATTAAGACACCGAGTGTGGTAAGAAGCACGATTACGAAAAAGGGGGGCAAAAGAAACAATCTCCAAGAACCCTAATATATATAACTATATTTTTTCAAATCGGATCAGATCTGCACGTAAGTTTACCTAATTTTCATTCTTTTGTTATCTTATGCAACTCGATTCTCGCATCTCTTGATCGAACGCAGGCAGGTAGGTTATTCCCTATATATTATACTGTTTTCTGGTTTCGATTTCGTGATATCAGCGTCACCTAAACGCAATGTGTGATGTTTAATTTGTAATGCATTGGGTATCAATAACACGTTGATGTTTATCTGCCTGCAAGTTAGAAATTTAGGGGTTAGGTTAACCGTTTCTGTTTTAATTCACTGCCAAATGAACTGATAAGTTAATTCAGTTTGATTCAAGTTGCATCAATAGCATGAGGTGGTTTGATTTAAACAACTAACTGTTGTCACTTTTTATTTTTAATCTCTTTTCGTAATTTTAGAATTCACACCCTTTTGTTTTCTAGTTTGGGATTGGTATTATTAAATATTAGACATTTTCTTGGTGGTATCTTCTGCGTTAGGAAACGTTCGTGTGGGTGTATTTTCGGACCAAAATTGGTCAAAGTTAGGGTCTTTAGGAGGTTGATATATAAAACCAACCAAATGAATGTGGAATTTTATGAAAGGTTTACTTGATATAAAGGCTGTTGTGAGATAAATGAGAGAGATGCAAATAAAGCTTATTTGGTTGTACATAGAACAATGCCGTGCTCACGCCTTTCTAAACCAAGCTTCTGTGTCTTCAATTCCTACTTAGCAAATACATATTTGTATGAAATGAGTGTAGGATTTACAACTCTGGATTTATCTTGTTTGTTGATAAAAGTTAGGATGTGTTCATCATTTCAACTATGATTAGATTTATATGGGCTTGAATACATACTGGTTTGTGCTGTTTGCAGGTAAAGACATATTTCCATAAAATTATAATCCCGC
Organism: Helianthus tuberosus; assembly: GCA_030545235.1. Classification (NCBI taxonomy): domain Eukaryota; kingdom Viridiplantae; phylum Streptophyta; class Magnoliopsida; order Asterales; family Asteraceae; genus Helianthus; species Helianthus tuberosus. The sequence goes on along the minus strand of CM060351.1, from coordinate 201,477,614 downwards.
CTTTAAGTTTTGGTATCCGAATTTGAAGTTATGGAGCATGAAAAGAAGAAGAAACAGAAGAAAAAGAAGAATAAGCAGGGAAAGACAAATGCATCTGCTGGAGTTGGGGAATCGACTTCACAAAATAACAATCATGCAAATGTGGCAAATCCAAATCATCAGAACCTGAATTCCGATAATTCAGATGTCCCGAAATCAGTTGCGGATTCAGATAGAGAGTCCATTAGTGGAACTGAAACAGTAAGTTTGTTTATATCTGAACTAGATTTTCTTGTAATAACATGCAACATGCGACACATGTATTATAGGGCAAGGGTATATGTGTCTGTTTAGTTACAAACTAGTTTTAGACGCATCATTGTAATGATTTTCTTGAAATTTTTGCTGTGCAGTCTCGTTCAGTTGAGGCTGAGAAGTCCTATTGGTTAAACAGAGAGGTAAACTTGTTTTAAACTCGGTGCATACATTAACATGTTTCTGAATCATGTGATTAACAGCAGTTAAAACTATTCTATATTTCTGTTCTTAACTTCCTGTTTACAGGCTTCCCTAGAACAAAAAATCAGAGAATTGCAAGAGCAGTTGGACATGCACGCACAACGGGAGGTAATTTGAGTATTTAAAAGGCTCATATGCTTATTATTAGTTATTATTATTTTTAACTTTTTCTTATGCGTTTTGTTGATACATGTTTACAGGTTGATCTTGACAGAAATATTTCACAGTCACAGAAAGAAAGAAACTTATGGCATCATAAAGAGGTGACTTTATTATCAAAAATAATTCTGATCAATGTTTTTGGCTGTAATCCTAATTTCTAAATAATTTTGCATGTACATTCTGCTGCACATGTTTGATTATTTTTGTATATCTATTTTCTGATGGAAAATCAAGCACTCACGATTAAACTTGTGTTTGATCACCAGACTGAGCTCGAGGCAACAATTTCACAGTTACAAACTGAAAAACACTCTTGGCTTCAAAAAGAGGTGAGTTGAGATTAACAATCGTAAGCATATGCTTTATCAATTATCTTAAACGCGAATTTTATATAATTTATTTGTAGATGTGCTTTGAAGAAAAACGTATCCAGATGGAAGCTGAAAAGGTTCACTTGGAAGAAAAAGAGGTGAGCATCACTAATGTTATCTTGTTTTGCTTTTTTTAATTTGTATATGTAGCAAAATGGGCGTGTTGAGTAACAAGAAAATAAAAGTTCTCGTTATTTTAGTCTGAATTTTTTTTTTTGTTTTTTTTGTTGCAGAGCTCTGCAACTGAAACAATAGCATCTATGAAAAAGGACAATGCAAAACTACAAGCACAGGTACATACACATCTTTACATTAAAAAAATGTCTTTTATATAACCTGATATGAAAAAACTAAATGAAAGCCTTGCAGGTGATTGAGCTGGAAACGTCTATAAAGAATATTTCCCACCAAAATGAGCAGTTGAAAGAACATGTTTCTGATCTTCAGTCTAAGATTCAGGATCTTGAGAATTCTGTAGCAACCCATGTATCTTCTGAAAGGACGAAGGTCTGTTTTTGTATTTTTTATTTTTTTAATTTTCGCACATGCTGGTTAGTTACTAGGGGCGTAAACGAGCTGAGCTGCTTACTCAAGATTGATTCTCTTTAAGGTTGAAATGAATCGAGTTTAAACGAGCTTGAGCTCTAGCTTCATATACCGAGCCTATTGTTTATGTACAATAATTGTTTTTTTAGTATAATATAGAGTAAAATGCCATTTTCTTCCCTGAGGTTTTACCAGTTATGCGACTGTCGTCCAAAGGTTTGTTTTTTCGCATCTGAATCCAAAAGGTTTGAAATCTTGCCATTTTCAGGGATATTAAGTCTTTTTACATAAAGTGAAAAAGACCCAATTGCCCTTCAAGTTAACAAAAAAGACGGAAATACCCCTGACTTAACGGAGAAAAATGGACGGAGTTAATGAGACTGATGAAAATGTGAAGACCTTTTGGATCCTAATGCAAAAAACAAATCTTTGTACGAAAGTCGCAAAACTGGCCAAACCTCAGGGATGAAAATGGCATTTTACTCTATAATATATGTATTATTATACGTGATTATGATAAAACTAACTAAACACGTATTAGGTTATATATAAAAGTAATTATATATTTAATTAAGTAAATAATCAGTGAGCCGAGCTTGAACATTTGCATATAGAGCTTGAAATGAGCCGTGCGAGCTCGAGCTTGGCTCGGATCGCTTACACCTTTAGTGGTTACATACCCTATCTGCTGACAAATATTTTTCTTGGTGTAGCACGCTACCGAATACGAGGACATGAATTCACGGTGGGAATCTGCACAAGCGCTCGTTGCAAAATTGCTTTCTGAAAACGAGAAGTTAGTTGAGAAGGTAATTAGTTATAGCCATGCCGGTTAACATTAGTGATCCAATAGTCACAAATTCCAGTGATTATGCTATGCACTTGCAGGCCGACGCCTTAAAAACCGAGCTTGACCACAAGACCGCAACAACCCAATCATCGTCACTTATTAAACCCGACGATCCGATAGTCAAAAATCCGAAAGCTGCTGACATGGATGAAACATCGGCTCCTGAAACTGGTCCGATTCCATCATCAGCCGAAAAACCAGACACAGTCAGCAATGTAGGCCCACTATCTGGATCCAAAGAAGGAATGCCGTCAGATAAACTTGTGTATCATATGAATTCACGGGGTTCTGATTTGAATCAAATATCTCAAGGAAGCATGGAGTCTGGAGAAATAGTGCAGATTTCGTTAACCGAGAATGATGCCACATCAGCAACCTCTGTTACCGAGAACTCCGACGCGGTGCCTCTAACAGACGCTCCTCTCATCGGTGCTCCATTCAGGTTGATATCGTTTGTTGCGAGATACGTGAGTGGGGCCGACTTGGTTCAGAAGTAAGTTATAGTTTCAATCTGTAAACCAACAATAATGAATGGTGGTTTTATATGATTGTAGCAAACAAGTAGGACAATTGTGAAAACTTTTGATACTAGATGAGAGAGATAGAGTGAGGACTATATCAAGAGATAAACTACACTGGATACCTTTTGTTTTTTTCATTTCTGGTGATCTTTTTTAAGTTATCCATTTGGAATAAAGGACTATATTTGCTTATTTTCCTTTTGATGTGCAATTGATGTGTATATTGCCTTTAAAACAAAAAAAGTTAATATGTATATTGTCAACAGTCAAGTAGCAACTTGATTAAACCCTGTACATGTCCATGGTTTGGCGCATATATATTCATACTATAAGGTATACGGCTCCCTACTACATAATTATATATCGTTACTTCAACCAACTTATTACCAAATAAAGTTAGTTTTCATTATTTATTATATTCAATAGATCAAGTGGGGGTAGAACTAAAATCTTTTTGTTTATAATAAAAGTTGTGTGTAAAGAACACAAGAATTTGATGATTTTGATCATATTAACTATTTACAAAAAAACAGGTGTTACGCATCTAATAAAATTTTGAATTAATTAACTATACAGACATTTAAAAGACGCTAACATGATGAAATATGACATATGAACTAATGAATATAAAGAAGTCATATCATATCACATGGGAGCAAAAGGTTCAGGGAGTGGCTCAAATCCATTATCGAACACCGGACTTTGATCACTCTTTTCATCTGCACTGTGCAACCAACTTGTGTTCTTCAAGTCTTCTTTTAGTAAAATCGAGTCGTACCTCAAGCTCTCATATACGTCTACATGTGTTAGTTTAGAAGAATACGGACTTTTATGTTCTACACTCACGGGTTTCACTCTGTTATCTGAATAACCGTTATTAAAAGTTCCATTTTTGGAGTTAACATTGTTGCTTGCACTTGAACCATGACTAGATCGAATGCTGTGAGGAAAGAGCGTTGATCCAGAAAGTGGACGTGTGCCTCCGCTTCTTATATCCTGCAGATAGAGAGGTGTTCTTTGAGATCGATTTACTCACATTATGGAAGAATGTTAGATGTATTAGAAAAGTTGAGAATTATATATACTGTAAATGTAAATGTAAATATGTTATTTTGTCAGGTAGAGGATCCTGTAAAAAGTGCTCAAAGTGTGAGAAGTGTATTATAACACTATATATAATACTATATAACACCATATAAACACCGTATAACAATATGTAACACCATATAATACCATATAACACTATATATCATTATATAACAAATATAACACTATAGGTTGTCTGATAGCATGTCTATGATAGATGTATAGTGTTATATTTGTTATATAATGTTATATAGTGTTACATAGTGTTATATGGTATTATATGGTGTTACATATTGTTATACGGTGTTTATATGGTGTTATATAGTATTATATATAGTGTTATAATACACTTCTCACACTTTAGGCCCTTTTTACACTATCCTTACCCTATTTTGTCAATATCAAACAACTTTAATAATAAACAACTTTAGTCCCTCAACTTTTATAATGACATGTTTAGCTCCTCAACTTTAACAATTACATGTTTAACCCCTTAACTGCATCAAGCAACTTTAGCCCCTCAACTTTAATAATAAACAACATTAGCCCCTCAACTTTTATAATGACATGTTTAGCCCCTTAACTAAAACAACTTTATCCCCTAAACTTTAATACTAAACAACATTAGCCCCTCAACTTCAATAATGACATGTTTAGCCCCTTAACTAAAACATCAAACAACTTTAACTCTCGCGATATGCTTATTTTTATCTACGTTTCGAACCCGCTACGAAGCACAGGTGGTAACCTACTAGTTATTATAAAAAATCGAATAAAGATAATTTAATGGTAATATATCTCTGATTATTGTAACGGAACAATTAAGAGAAGAAGATGCCAAAAGGGCAAAAAGTATGAATAATACCATGTGTTTTATGGCCATGTCAAGTGATTTCTTCGAGATGCTTCTCCCAAACCCGGTACCACTCTCCGAATTCAACAACTTTGTCGGTTTTCTTGTAGTTGATTCAACCGCATGCCCGTTAGCTTGCAACCGTCCCCGTCCGGATGGTTCTGAAAGCCTTCCCCTAGCGACAATGGGCGATGACGGTCTCCTTGTGTTTGTATTCTCTACATTTCCCTTCACAGTCAAGGCTACACCTGGCCTGGACCTACCAGCAGACACAGGCCTTTCTGGCAAACTTGTTCTAAGATTTGGTGGTGTTTCGTTTGGAAAATCAGGAAGATTGATGGGCTGAGGCGGGGCCCGGACACGTGAGACAGGAGAGCTTGGCCTTGATGTGGGTCCCACACTCCGGTTGTTAAGAGATGGAGAAATAGAATTGGAAGGTTTTGGGTTCCTACGCGTTGGAGTTGATGGTCTAGAAGCTGGGCGGACTGTAGGTGATTGGGGACGAGGAGTAGGAGTTGATGGTCTAATGGTTCTATCGATGGAAGTGGTGGTGAAGGATGGGGGGCTTCTGGACGGTGTTGTACGGGTGGAGGGTCTGGCGGCTGATGGTGAGCGGTTAGTTGGGGTGGATGATCTTATGTAAGAAGAGACGAAAGCAGAGCTGGTGTTAAGAATATTAGAGTTTCTGTTTGTGTGGTAAGAAGAGACGGAAGCAGAGCTGGTGTTAAGAATATTAGAGTTTCTGTTTGTGTTTTGGGTGGTTGAGATCGATGAGCGAGTTACTGAACTGCTTCTTGCTGGTCTTGAAAGATGGTTACTCTCAGATTGAGAAGCAGAAAGCTACAATTCAGACAGAATCACAGAATTATGAGTTCCTAAATCCTAACACTTGATGATAGTAAAAGAAAATTCAATTTTTTTAAAGTTAAGTTTGTGCCATGTGACATGTAGAAAATATGTTGGAAAAAGAAAAAGAAAAAAAAAAGAATAAAATGCCCACCCTTGAGGTTCTATTTGTAGAGCCTGATCTAGCTGAACCATTTCTTCTTGGAGCAACTGATTTTGGTTGAGATTCTTTTCCATTTGAAGAAGTAACTGAAGGTGTTTCTGGTGGAGTCAATAGCCTGTGACCAATAAAATGGTAAAACCTTACATCATGGTAAATTGGTAACTCTGTAAAAACCTAAACTTATCATGTTAATCAACTAGAACTCTAAACAAATCACCAATCAAATAAAGCAAAAACAGGTAAATTAATCATCAATCAACATCCAAAATCATATAACCTCTCAATTACATATTATCATGCTACAAAAGAAATTAAACAGTCTGAACTAATCACATATTCACATTCAATTAACTTGACATGAAAAGTTTCTAGACAACATTACCAGTCATAGTCATGCTTTCCCCCTTCATTAGACGAAAGCAGATCATCTAACACACTTTTTGCAGGTTTTGTTGTTCCAGCCGAAAGGCGTTCCAGTCTCACCTCAACTGATTAACATTTAACAAACATGTATGATTATCAAAACTGAAAACTACCAAGTAACATTGAAAAATTTCAGTCAAAACACTTTTAACAACCAAATTAGCGAAAACTGCGTCGTATGCGGTGTAATCTCCAAACAAATCAGATGATACGCCGAAAAATTCATAGTTTTTAATGCTCATTCATCCAAAACACAAATTGAACGTCGAATAGCATGTAAGTTAAACCTAATTACTAATTCAAATCATTGACACATAACAATTATCAAAATTACACGAAACGGAAACTGTACAGTCAGATTCATCATTGTTTTCAATGCTTGTTCATCCAAAACACAGATTGAACGTCGAATAGCATGTAATTAAGACCTAATTGCTTATTCAAATCATTAACAAATAAGAATTATAAAAATTAATTCATCGTTTTCAATGCCTGTTCATCAACAACACAAATTGAACGTCAAATAACATGTAATTTAAACCTAATCACTAATTCAAATCATCAACAAATAAATAACAATTATGAAAATTACACGAAACAGAAACCGTACAGTCGGATTCATCGGCGACGGAGAGAGTACGGCGATTACGAGAGAAGAGGTCTACAGCGTTGCTGAAATCCTCGGTGCCGGTGGTAGTTAAACTCATGACTCGGCGGTGAGATAATAATCCGGTGACCGGAGCATTGTGAATACCGTTAGTGTGAACATTTCGACAGATGAATGAGTGTTTAGATGAATTTCGACTCATGACGATTGACAATTTTACAGCAGCAAGACACACAGTTTAACACACTATGGTTTCATGTTGAGAAAGAATGAGGTTGCAGGTAGCAGTAAGGTTTACGCCATGAAAGAAGATGGAGTGGGTGTGTTTTACGAATTTTGGGGGTAATTTGTTCGTGACCTCTTTTTTGGGCATGTGACCCGTCTTAAACTCACCTACCTCTCCATGTGTTTTTTTAATGAAAAAACCGACTCGGTTAAAAACCAGACCGGTTTAAAAAAAAAAAAAAAAAAAACAACGATTTGTACACCTCTAGCTTGACCCCTGCCCACGCCCTTCATCCACTATATTGTCTTACAGTCGTTACTAATTTTCATTTGTGATACCGTCATCATGTTAATCTTAAATCTTAATCATTAAATTAACTTGGTTAATAACATACATTTTTTTATTTGACTCATCTTATATATTAACTATCTATAAGTAAAAGTTTATAAAAAGGGTCTCTTTTATATAAGTGAGTAAAACACTTAACTTGAATGTTATTGAAAATGATTATTTTTAACTTTGGTGATTAAAGTTGTATATATGATAGTTGTAACAACCACAACCACTTCTTCATCATAACAGTTGCTTTCTTGATAAATTTATATCTTTTGGTAGTTATACATTCCAACTAATTCTACCCGAAACCTTAAGTGTATTTATGGGGTTTTTTGTTCATGGTATAAACTTTAAAACAAACTTCGGATATTAAGTTTTTTATAACCTTTTTTAATCATAACAAAATATATAAGTTAATTATTAACCAACACAATCATCATTGTTTATATTACAAACTAAAGAATAAATACGTGTATTAGCCAAAAAACTAAAACAAATTACATCATTCTTTGTTTGATGCAAACAACTTTTAGAACATGCATATAATGGTTTTTTTTTTTTTTTTAATTTGTGTAACAAATCTACTTCACATCACAAAATAGGTGATCTATTTAGTCTTTTCTTTTGCTAGTAAATATGGAATATAACATAAACAATTATTAGAAAGGTACACCTAGTAACTTGGATGTGATTGGATGTCGGCAAGGGTGTCTATTATTTGAATCGGAGTTGGGAAAGCAAATTTTGAACCAAATAAAATCGATTTACGAATTCGAATTTGGGTTTTGAATTGTTGAACTACTAAATTTTGAATCGAATTTGTGACTTTTGAACCGACCCCAAATTCATTATTATGAGGGGTAGAGGATCTCGTACATTAATCCGGAAGTGTGAGAAGTGTATTATAACACTATATATAACACCATATAAACACCGTATAACATTATATAACAAATATAACACTATATTTTGTCTGATAGCATGTCTATGATAGATGTATAGTGTTATATATTGTTATATAGTGTTATATAGTGTTACATGGTGCTACATGGTGTTATATGGTGTTACATAGTGTTATACGGTGTTTATATAGTGTTATAATACACTTCTCACACTTCTGGATTAATGTACAGGATCCCTACCCTATTATGAGGTATATAATATATGCTTAAATTTATTAATTCAAACTCTAATTTGAAATCTTACTCGCATTTTAATTTAGTTTTAAAATTTAAAATTACTTGATTTTTTTAACGACAAAATACCTCATTTTGAGCCACCCCAAGACTCAAACTCCCACTATTAGTATTTGGTTGGGTGGAGCACACCTTTACCACTCCAGTGTCCTCATTGTGACAAAATTACTCGATTCAAATTACCTGATTGATAAATACTCTTACGTCGGACTAACGACAAGTATAGGAGCAAAAATTCTTACAGTTAATAACATAATCTTTATTTAATTGTGATGTTGTTAGTTATCATTCTTACCCCTAGTAAATTATTAATTATTTATGCTAACTGTATAGTTAAATTTTGTTAATACTAATAAATAACTTGATGTCTTTTAAATTTGAGGACCTGAACCTAAAGCCGACCTCTATGTATTATTACAAAAAAAAAAAAAAAAAACTTTGCAATCATCTAGATAACTCACAACAAAATGCTAATATATATAATATTGCTAAAAGACTTAGATTTATTTCCTTCACTTTATGGGAAAATTATATAAGTTGTTTTAATGGGTAAAACCACCTTGATTTATTTCAAAGAAAAGATGCTTGGTGAAACATCTTTTAACATCGACCTCAAATGGTTACAACATCAATTCTTCATCTCTTTACTTTGGGCCTAATATATACACACACACATGGAACATTTCAGATTATACCAATGTGTAGTCTAGTACATTTAGATGACATTGAAAAAAGTACAAGACAACAATAGTTATATGAATATCCGTTTATATTTTGTTTGAAATTTAATTTAATGAAAGACATTTATCCGTGTAATAAATAACAGTGAGAGAGAGGTACAAAGTACAAACCATGTCGGTAGTACTTGATGATCAAAACATTGAATTCTAGGAGTTGGTTTGTTTGATGGATGACATATTTCATTTTCTTTTAAGGTTTGTTTGGTATGGGGTAATGGAATGGGTGACGGAATAGAATGAACAATGTAATGGAATTGACAAATGAATGAAATGGATCATTTCATTCCATGGTCTTGTTTGGTTACCACAAGTGAATGAAATGAATCATTACCTTGTAGTGTTTGGTAGGCTAGAAAAAAAGAAGGAATTAAATCGGCGCTGGGTGGCGGTAGTTGATGGAATGGAATGAAAAAAAAAAGGGTGTGGATGGAATGAATTTGAGCCTCAAATCTCAGCTCGATTTGAAATTCAAGTTCGAGCCGAGCTCGAGCTGGGTCTAGCTCGACTCGACTCGGCTCGTTTACAGCCCTAATTTGAGGGAATAGAATGCCCTATGTAATGGGTGATTTCATTACCTTTGACCAACCAAAGACATTTTTTTTCATTCCCTCGTAATAGCCCATTCCATTTTGCCTCTCATTACCGCATACCAAACACTACCTTAAACTTAAAATAAGATTTCCACATGAGTGTGTAATGCGTATATCTTCTTCATCTTCTATTTTAAATTTTTAGCAACAATAAGGTAAATATAACATTACTAAATATTATAATAACACGATGCAAATTATCCATTCTATGTTAATATATATCTTGTTGAGAATTTACTATGTTATATTATCCACATGTAAAAAGTTGAAATAACATTTAAATATTTCAAGCAAAGCATGTTTACTAGGATATTTGTTATACTCAAGACGGGCAGGACAAGGATCAAAAGACCGCTGACCCAATGTTATCAGAGCTTGTTGAATTCTTTTATGAGTTTAACTCCTTAGCTAGAGGATGAGTGAACTTATATTATAGTGAGGTAGATAACAAAAAAAAAAAAAAAAAGTATGGTACTACCGTAACAAATACTTAATAGCATGAGTATGTTGAAACATGAAAAGATAATGAAGAAATAAGAGATACAAATCATAATTTAGAAATGACTATATATAATAAGCCACACAAGGATATTAAACATAAAACGTCTTTTGTATCCAAATTCACATGGTCAAATTATTCACATGCATGTGGCAAATTAGCCCTACGACATCACAAGGAACCCACGATGTTGATGGATCATTCTCATTACTCATACACATACATTATATATTTATATAAACCCGATCCAATCAAGTATCTATTAGTTGATGATAACATAGAGATACGTCGCTTGACTTCTATAATATGACTTTAAATAAATGAACCATCACGGGTCCATTTGCCTAACTAAGCTACCATAATCATTGAAACCGAGTGCATACCATTCACATCACATCGAGTCAAACATTAGTTCTAATACGATCATTCCTATCGCTTCAAACTCAAAGCATAAGTTTAAATAAAGTTTCGTTATAAAACCACTTGGTGATACATGTAGCCAACACTCATCTCAAAACTAGCATATAATCAAAACATTGAAATGCTAAAACTAAAAGGAACGTTTGGTGTTTGCCATTTTTGTCTAACTAATTTGCAAAGTTAATAATGTAAATTAACTTTTTATATGCTTCATTCAAATATAAGTTAAGTATCTTAGTGATAGGTGTCAAATCAAACAAGAACATCAACACATCAGATTTAATTTTGTTGGGAGGTAAAGTAATTTCAATTATTCACAAAGTTGGGAATCATGTGAAGGTGGGGAAGGCAGCACATGTTACTTGTGTCTACTTTCTACTTGCAACAAAAAATCATCACTTTTATCGCATTTTTTGATTTATCATACAATAATCTAATGTCGGAATGGGTATATGTCTTATCTTTGATGATTGGATGTTGATTTGTTTGATAACACACCAAGTACGTTGTTTAGAGCGACAATATAACAAACTATTTTGGTCAAAGTCCAATAAAAGTGGCTAAACTCGGTTGCATTTTGTGATTAAAGTAGTTTTAAACTTATGACAACGTCACCTTGTTGATCAGTTCTGTTTAAACATAATGGAAAACATGAAAACATACCTTTGATTGCATCAGCAAAGGCCAACAGAGAATCCAGATGGAGACGCAGCAACAGTGTTTGACATGATTGTCAGCTTGATCGGGTTCCTCCTTAGGGTGCAATCTAATGATGGTGATAAGAAACCGAATAGGGTTGTTCGGTTGGGAGAGAGAGGTGATATTGATGTTATGTGTTATTAGGGTTTGTGTAATTGTCTAACCCTTTAACCTCTACATTAGTCTCCTTATATATGCACCCAGGAGGAAACCCTAATTAGTTAATAAGGGTAATTAGGCCCATCAACAATTACCAACTAATTATTTAATGGATTGTTATATATTTTGATCCATATAATGTAAATGATTATAATGGCTACTAGATTAAATATAAAATAAATATATTTAATCTTACACACCTGTCGTAAAGTATCCCACTAGCCAATGTTTGTGTACATGTGGAACTAGTTCAAAAAACAAAATACTTTATCTTCTGGTGTGGATTTACAACATATGAATTATGCAATGGTAAATGATACTTTGGAAGGAAAATAATAATTTTCTTTACCAACCAGTCTGTCTGTGGGTCTGATTGGTAATTAGTCGATTTAAATTGGAGGCGGTTCAAATAAGCCTCAAATGGACCGGTTATGTGGCTGGTTCCTGGTCCGACTGGTTGTCCGGTCCGATTATGAGAACATTGATATAAAATCCATAAATTTGGGTGAAGACTAAAGGAAACCAAACTAAGTTATAGCATGTGCTTGCTAATTGCTATATGAATGTAAATGGCTGTTGGATTACATAGATACTTGGAACTTTAAAGATTATTTGTTTCTTATGGTGTTGGCATGTGTTAGCTATTTTTTGTATTAATTCTAGTTATTTGTACTCTGCCACTTGCTGTTTATACCACCTAGTACTTGTTACTAGTAATTTTTATTACAGTTAGAATTGATATATGAGCTGTCGGTTTATTGCCGGGCCTGTATGCAACCTTCATAGCATGGTTGATTTGCTCTGGTGGGTTAAGCTTCAGGGGCGGATGTAGTGTATAACAAGGGGTAATGCCCGCTACCCCTTGGCGCTCCGGCGGTAGTGTAAAATTAGTGTAAATTTTGGAAAAAATTGACGTTTTTTTCTATTTCGTTACCGCTTATTTATAAAACGTTACCGCTTGGCGCGAATCCTAGATCCGCCACTGTTAAGCTTTATAGCTCATTCAACTCATTGGACCCGTTTCATTTTTATACATTTTTTAATATTTAACCCAATTCACAAATTTAGCTCGTGATTGGTTTGGTTTTTATTCAACTTTTATAATTTAACATGTGTAGGAATCCGTTCGTGTAAAATAAATAAAAAATTCCTTTATTAACTTGAATTACAGAAACAAATCAGAATGAAATAAATTACAGTACAAATTACAACTGAAAAATAGAAATACAAGAACTGAAAACTCGAACAGACGAAACTGTTCTTGGCTGAGGATCGTGTTAGACACGGGTCTCTTAAAACAAATTTCGTGTCTCCCAGGAGTACACGTTTGTTTCCAGGATACAACAGCCGCAAGCAGTTGCACTGTCGGTCTTGACTTCAACCCGAAGGTGTACCTTGAACGCTTGAAGAAGAGAGAAAATCTATCAGAGAAGATTGAAGAGTTGGTCAATTCAGTGTGTTTGATTCTGCAGCTGAAGCCTCTATTTATACTGCATATAATGTCGAAACTGAAAAACGAAATTAATGGGAGAATTAAACTGCATTAAACGTCTTCAATGCACCTTAATTCGTCATTAAATTCTCAGTCAAACGCATTAACTACGTCAGTTTCGAATGCTGAAAACGTAACTGCACTGCAGTAACTGCTGCTAGAAGCTTCTGCGCGCGCGCGCGCGCAGGTCTGCACCCTCATGCGCGGTGCGTCCATTTGGCTCACTGCCATACGCGCGTGCGCCCCACTGGCTCAATCCCATGCGCATCTGTGTGCGCGCGCCACGTCATGTGCCACATCACCTACCAGTTGGTCCTTGCAACCCTTGTTCTCCACCACGCGCACGCGGTCAAAAATACAAAGGCAGCTCTCAAGCGGCTCGCGGTGATGCGAAGTGCAAAGTGCGCCATCAAAGCGCCACATTGCGCCTCATCGCCCACGCCACGCGCGCGTGTGCGAGTTAGGGTGCTCCGCACCCTTCGCGAGTAAACTAGTGAGTGCTTCCATGAAACAATAAGGATGGAGAGCTCCCACTTAAATACCCCTTTAAGTTTCATCTCTCATCCGATGTGGGACAAGGTGCCACTTTCCCACTTTTTTCAGCATTTAAGTTTCAAACACCAAACTTTGAGCATCGATATCTCATTCATCTTAGCTCCGTTTTGGACGTGGTTTAGTTCGTTGCGAAGCCCTTCCGACATAGAACACAAACCCACAAATAAATATATAAAACCCGCTCATTTTATTATATTTATTTCTAGTCCAAAATAGGAAAAAATCATTTTCCTATATTTGTGAAGAATGCTATTTTCACAAAATTTCCAACAATCCCCCACATGAATAGAAATCGATCTATCAAGTTTCAACGATACACGTTCAACAGTTGAGCATTGCAAGATAGGTAGGTGTAACCTTTGAACCTCCTTTTGTGAAGCATACTTAGCCTCCTAGGGTCTTGTAGATGCGGGGTCTTTGAACAATCCCCCATTTATGTAGGCGACAATATACATTCACACAATACTCTCCCTAGTCGAGTTAAGACCTCATGGTTGTGTCCGTTCATGGTCATGGAACACGTTCCTGGTTCTGCGAGAGCTCTAGGATTTGCGCCTCCCCACAAATCCATTCGAAGCGACCCCACTTCTCTCTAACATAGGTGATTCCTCTGAATCATTAAAAGCATCATGGTTAATTTGGATTTCCTCAAAATCCTTAACCTCAACATGCTTAACCTTTCCTTCATGTCACTGATTGGAATGGACTAGGAAGTATACAACTCCCTTTATTGATTTTGGGGCACCCCCCACAGTGACTCCCTTTGGGTTTATGATTAAGTTTGCCTATTGAACCTAGATCTTGGGATCTCCAGTCAACTAGGTTAGGTTTCCCTTATATTCCCTTCATCTATGGGCTTTAGTCCCATCCCTCTTGACAACCTATACACCTTATCTGTGCTTAAGCCTTTCGTTAACGGGTCCGCAATGTTCTCATTTGACCTCACATAGTCAACTGAGATAACACCCGTTGAGATAAGTTGTCGTACTGTGTTGTGTCTACGTCGAATGTGCCTTGATCTGCCATTGTACATCATGTTTTGTGCTCTAGCAAGAGCTGACTGATTGTCACAATGTATGCAGATCGCCGTCAACGGCTTTGGCCATCTTGGAATATCTTCCACAAATTGACGTAGCCACTCCGCTTCTTCCCTGCTTTTATCTAAAGCGACGAATTCGGATTCCATCGTAGATCTAGCTATAACCGTTTGCTTGGAAGACTTCCATGCTATAGCTGCACCAGCAAGTGTAAACACATATCCACTTGTCGATCTATGATCTTTTATATCCGATATCCAGTTCGCATCAGTGAATCCTTCGATCACTGCTGGATCACGGGTATAATGCAATCCATAGTCTCTCGTGTATCTTATGTATCTAAGCACCCTCGTGATAGCTTTCCAATGATCCTCGCTCGGATTACTGGTGTATCTACTTAGCCTGCTCACAGCGTACGCTAAGTCGGGTCTAGTACAGTCATTAGATACATGAGACTACCAATGATCCTTGAGTATTCTAACTGAGAAACATTCTCGCCTCTATTCTTCCTTAGGCGTTGGGTATTATCAATTGGAGATCGAGCTATACTCGTATCGTCCGAATTGAATTTCCCAAGGATCTTGTCCACGTAGTGAGATTGACTCAACACAAGACCATTTTGGGTTCTAGTGATTTTTACTCCAAGAATCACATCCGCGAGACCCATGTCTTTCATGTCAAACCTCGCTTTCAACATGTCTTTCGTTGAGTTGATCATCTTATCATCACTCCCAATGATAAGCATATCATCTACATAAATTTCTTCTTCTAAATCGCCATTTAGAAATGCGGTCTTTACATCCATTTGGTGAACTTCCAAATTTCTTAGAGCCGCAATTGCAAGAACCAATCATATAGAGGTTATTCGCGTTACAGGCGAGTAAGTATCAAAGTAGTCTAGACCCTCCTTTTGTCTAAATCCTTTGATTACTAACCTTGCCTTGTATTTATCAATACTTCAGTCAGCTTTCATCTTCCTTTTGAATATCCAACGATATCCAAGTGGTTTACAACCAGGTGGAAGATCTACTAACTCCCAAGTATGATTTTGCAATATAGAATCAATTTCATTCTTAATTGCTTCTTGCCATTGAGGTCCTTCTGCTGAGGTAACCGCTTCGCGGTAGGTATTGGGCTCACCCTCAACCATGTAGCTCATGAAGTCTTGACCAAAAGATTTTTCAACCCTTTGTCGTTTACTTCGTCTAAGCTCACCCTCCTCGACCTCGGGGCGTTCATGACTTTCATCTAATCGTGTAGTTGCTTCATCTAACCATGTAGACGAACTTGGACCTGCTTCATCAACCGCTCTTGATGAAGGCGCATGTGTTTGTCCTAACATAGGAAACACATTCTCAAAATATGAGACGACATTAGGATTTGCCTCTATGATAGTGTGTTTGTGTACATCGGGATTCTTGGACTCATGTACAAGAAAACGATGCGCACTACTTTGATGTGCGTATCCAATGAAAATGCAATCAACAGTTTTGGGTCCTATCCTAAGAGCCTTAGGAGGTGGTACAATCACCTTAGCTAGGCACCCCCACACTTTCAAGTATTTGTAAGAAGGCTTCCTTTTTCTCCATAACTCATATGGAGTTTCATCCCTATTTTTCAAAGGTATCTTGTTCAAAAGATAGTTTGCTGAGAGAATGGCGTCCCCCCACATTTCTCGGTTCACTCCCGAGCTTATCAACATGGCGTTCATCATTTCTTTCAATGTGCGGTTCTTTCGTTCCGCAACGCCATTTGATTGTGGAGAATAAGGAGGTGTACACTCGTGTACAATGCCACTTTTTGCGCATAAATCCGCAAAAGGTGCAACATATTCACCTCCTCGATCGCTTCTCAAAGCTTTTATCTTCTTTTTAAGTTGATTCTCAACTTCGTTTTTGTACAAGATAAACTTCTCTATTGCTTCGTCTTTACTTTTAAGTAAATACACATAGCAATATTTCGTACAATCATCAATAAACGCGATGAAATACTTATTTCCTCCACGCGTGGGAACCGCTTTTAAATCACACACATCGGTATGAATTAAATCAAGGGGTTCGGTTATTCGTTCAACCGATTTAAACGATGATCTCGTAAGTTTGGATTCAACACATGTCTCGCATTTGTGATTGGACTCGATATGGAATGTTGGTATCAAGTTTAATTTAATTAAACGTCGTAATGAATTAAAATTTACATGTCCTAGTATACCATGCCAAATATTAGAAGACTCAATCATGTAAGTAGAAGAAACATTTTCATTCATATTTTTTGTTTTGGTTAACAACCAATACATTCATTTTGAACATTCCATTTAGGGCATAGCCCTTACCAACAAACATTCCACGTCTAGACAAGACAAAATTGTCCGATTCAAACACTAGACGAAATCCAAACTTGTTGAGCATCCATCCCGACACGAGATTCTTCCGTATCTCTGGAACATAAAGCACGTTTGTCAAGGTAAGCTCCTTGCCCGAAGTCATCTTCAAGACGACCGTGCCTTCCCCCTTGATGCTTGCGGTAGCTTTATTCCCCATATAAAGCTTTTCTTCACCCGAAGCTTCCTTGAATGTAGAGAAAAAAGCCTTGTCTCCACAAACATGGCGGGTTGCACCCGTATCAACGAACCATCCTTTTGGGTTTTCACCCATTGCGTTGACTTCTTCAATCATAGCCGCTTCCTCGGTTATCATTGCAATCAGAGGCATACCATCCTCATCAACCATATGCGCACGCTCACGCTTAGGTTTATTGCATTGGTTAGCACGGTGCCCCGTCTCGTTACAATTGTAACAAGTACCTTGGAAAGGAGCAGGCTTCTTTTTCACAGCCCCCTTTTTCGGTCCAAGGTTGTTAACCTTTGCTTTCCCTTTGTTGTCCTTTTTACCCTTGCCTTTCTTGCCCTTTGAGGACTCCCCAACTTCCACCATGTTTGCTTTAGCCGAGGCTTGCAAAATGGTGCCTTTTTGGGCTACCCTGTTTTCTTCTTCTATACGAAGACGAAGAACAAGGTCCTCGACCGACATTTCCTTTCGCTTGTGTTTAAGATAATTCTTAAAATCCAACCAAGCAGGAGGTAATTTTTCGATCATGGCTGCCACTTGAAATGTTTCGCTAAGTACCATTCCCTCAGCATGGATGTCATTTAGTATAATTTGCAACTCTTGGACTTGGTTCATAACATACTTGTTATCAACCATTTTAAAGTCCAAGAAACGGGCGACAACAAATTTCTTTGTTCCCGCATCCTCCGTTTTGTACTTTTTCTCCAAAGACTCCCATAATTCTTTGGAAGTCTTGATATTATAGTACACATTATACAATGCATCCGAGAGACCGTTGAGAAC
Organism: Helianthus tuberosus; assembly: GCA_030545235.1. Classification (NCBI taxonomy): domain Eukaryota; kingdom Viridiplantae; phylum Streptophyta; class Magnoliopsida; order Asterales; family Asteraceae; genus Helianthus; species Helianthus tuberosus. Next base: position 201,459,389 of record CM060351.1, on the reverse strand, counting down.
ATAGCCTCGACATATAAAGTCCGAGTGCTTCCACGCCTCTACCGCGCTTAGAGCCTGAGCATCGGTCTCCCCTTCCGCAGGTTGGGGAACGGTCTCCGTCAAGAACCTCGCAAGGTTCATGGTGGTCAAGTAGAAGAACATCTTCTGTTGCCACCTCTTGAAGTGGAGACCCGAGAACTTCTCGGGTCGTTCAGCATGATTTGCCACTGTGGACGCTCCCACAGTGTTGGCAGGGGTTCCAACAACAACATTAGTGTTGCTCGTGTTCACATTTTCAGTCGACATTCTGAAAAAGTTTCAAGAAAACAAGTTAAATTCTGTTTTCAAAATAATAAAGACGCTACTTTATTATTATTAGGAGTTCAAAAAATTCAGCCGTGTAGCTTCTAAGTCCAACTTTGAAGACTACAACAGGAGGATTTTTAGAACTTCAGCGACAGAAAGGAGTAGAATCAGATTCTGTTTTGACAAAGTCGCTACTTTGAATCAAAACAGGAAGAAAATCTGTTTTTTTAAAACACAACTGTATGAATTCAAAACTGGTTCGAATTCACAACAGAAAATGTTTGTGATCCTACACGAACGGTGTTTTAAAAAAATTGTTTTAAGATTGTAGGAATCCGTTCGTGTAAAATAAATAAAAAATTCCTTTATTAACTTGAATTGCAGAAACAAATCAGAATGAAATAAATTACAGTACAAATTACAACTGAAAAATAGAAATACAAGAACTGAAAACTCGAACATACGAAACTGTTCTTGGCTGAGGATCGTGTTAGACACGGGTCCCTTAAAACAAATTTCGTGTCTCCCAGGAGAACACGTTTGTTTCCAGGATACAACAGCCGCAAGCAGTTGCACTGCCGGTCTTGACTTCAACCCGAAGGTCTTGACTTCAACCCGAAAGTGCGCCATCAAAGCGCCACATTGCGCCTCATCGCCCACGCCACGCGCGCGCGCGTGTGCGAGTGCGAGTTAGGGTGCTCCGCACCCTTCGCGAGTACACTAGTGAGTGCTTCCATGAAACAATAAGGATGGAGAGCTCCCACTTAAATACCCCTTTAAGTTTCATCTCTCATCCGATGTGGGACAAGGTGCCACTTTCCCACTTTTTTCAGCATTTAAGTTTCAAACACCAAACTTTGAGCATCGATATCTCATTCATCTTAGCTCCGTTTTGGACGTGGTTTAGTTCGTTGCGAAGCCCTTCCGACATAGAACACAAACCCACAAATAAATATATAAAACCCGCTCATTTTATTATATTTATTTCTAGTCCAAAATAGGAAAAAATCATTTTCCTATATTTGTGAAGAATGCTATTTTCACAAAATTTCCAACAATCCCCCACATGAATAGAAATCGATCTATCAAGTTTCAACGATACACGTTCAACAGTTGAGCATTGCAAGATAGGTAGGTGTAACCTTTGAACCTCCTTTTGTGAAGCATACTTAGCCTCCTAGGGTCTTGTAGATGCGGGGTCTTTGAACAATCCCCCATTTATGTAGGGGACAATATACATTCACACAATACTCTCCCTAATCAACTGTTGCTATGGAAGTCTGATCGTATTATTACAAGGTAAGTTTTCATTGTCTAATCAACTTGTTTTTGCTTTTGTATTGAATCTCTCAAAATACTCTATGTTGTAATTGATGTTATGTTGGATCAAATCAAGATTATATATACTGTTTTAATAGAACTATGATTTCGAAACATGATTTTGTTAAAAGTTTTCTACCCATTTAAAAAAAATCGACAACATATGAAAAAGATTATGATACAATATGTGTTTTTATTTATTTTTATTCCATGCTCACTAAATTATTTTATTTATGTTATAATAAATTATTTATGGTGACTGGAATTCGTAACTTATTAATTAGGATTCATCTTAATAAAAGATAAAATCTTTGAAATACATTATGACACCGCTTCACACATATCGTACCTCAAATTAATTCACGATTCATATTTATATTTTTGGGGTAGGGTTGGTGATTGGAATAAAATAATAACTACAAGGTTTAAAAGGAGAATAAGTGAATTTACTATAGCTTAAATACTAAAATAATATTGTTTCAGTTTCGTCTTATTTTTCACAATAAGCATACTTATGTGATTTTTTGAACAATGGGAATTTGATTATATTATGAACTCTAATGTTGATATGATCATGATTGATTATTGGTTTTTCTGATGGAACTTGTAACTAATATTTAAAAAAGCTTAAGCGGTTACAATATAAGTATTTCTTAAAATTATAAAACTATATGATGTGTCATAAACAAACTGCTATAATAAAGTTTGGTGATAGTGCATTTGGCTCTAAATATTGTAATGCGACTGTATTACTATAATGCGGCAGTATGGCTATGTAATAGCAATAATGTTAGATGTTAGCAGATTCATGTAATGGATGTGGTATTATATGCACATGATTTGGGGACTAATAGAAAACTGCAAACAATAGTTTAAATTTGTCAGCTTTATCTAGTGTTTTCCTATAATGTTTATATATATATGAATTTACTTCGTATGTTTGTTATATTGTTAGATATTATAATGTGAAATTTGTTAATAACTCATTTGTGGCTTCATTAAGATACGATGAGTTTGTTATACTGAACTCCTGATGAGTTACCTAAATGTGAATTGAAACATCTTAACGATGTAATTCTTGTGCACCAATAATGATACATAGAAAACTTGTACATGATGATTATGATACCTCAATAAATAGTGTACATGCATTGTACAATATGGATTTTGGAGATAAAAGCAACTAAGAAAGTGTTCATGACATTTTTTGCATATAATATAGATATCTATGTGTTAAATAGGCAAATTTATGTAGCAAAACTTTTGAAGAGTGAAAGCACATGCATATTTAGATAAGATGGAATGAATTCCCTCATGGATTGATAATGCCAGAAGCATTGATGTCAAAATCTCAAGAACATACTAGATGAAGTTGACAAAATATGTATGGACTAAAATAGTCGGGTCGAGTGTTGTACAACTCGAGATATTCGTCTAAAGAGGGATATAAGTTTGATTAAATTAGCAATGTTTTATCAACATTCTACTTTTAAAAGTTCACTATAATCACAGTTTACAGTGATGACGTCTAGGCATCATCGAGAGAAACTGTCGAGCTTTTAGAGGGAGAATTTTTGAAAGACATTGGCACGGTCTAATTATTACTCGAACTGCAGTTCGAGTATATATGTAATTATATTTTATCAATCCCTCAAGTATATCTAGAAGATGATGTTGGGATATTTTAGTATGGACATAGTTGAACCTTAAAGTATGTTAAAGGTTCTTAAGTCAATTGTTATAAGAAATGCCTATTATCATCTCCTACCGAAGTAGAGATTCTCATTCTAGAAGTACCATCGTTAAATGCATATGTGCATTAATATGTTTTGCTAGCTATGTATGGTTATAATATCTTTCACTTGAGCTTATTGTCATTATATAACCTTTGTCAAGCGAAGAGACATTGGAACGAGTTCAAAGAAATATTTCAGGTATAAACGATATTTGATTATATTTTACTAACCCATCAAAACAAGCTTGGTTAGTCTTGTAGATGCAGGAATGTAACAAAAGACAATCGTGGACATATAATTTTTCTTGAAAGGAGGCACCTAAAGTCTCGTTAGAAGGTTATACAACATTGCTCAACATAAATGACTGCACATTAAGGGATCGAGCGACAAATCATTGACTACAAAATATTTGATCAACTTTCAAGGAAGATGGACACACGTCACTTAAAGAAGACATGTTAAAATGAGAGGGAGACTTATTCAAGTTGCACTTTTTTTCCCTTACTAAGTTTTATCCCATTTGGGTTTTCTTAGTAAGGTTTTTAATGAGGCAACAAACCTGATCTAGATGTATCAGGGGGAGAAAATATGCATTACAGGCTGCACTCTTTTTCCCTTAGCTATGGTTTTGTCCCACTGGGTTTTCATGGCAAGGTTTTTAACGAGGCAGTATCTCCAAGCATAAGAAGTTGATAACCAAGGGGGAGTGTTATAAATATATTATTATTATTTATTATGGTTATCAACACCTAAAATAGATTAGGCTTGTTCCACAAGTTTTCCTATCTTATATATACCCTCTTGTACATCTTCTAATATACACTCATTCGATAATATAAATATTTTCCTCTCTATTGTTCTCTTGTATGGTTTTGCTATTAGGCTAGTTTCACAACAATTTATATATTTTTAAAGCTAAATCAAATCAAAGAATTGAATAAATAAATGGTTAAAAGTTGAAACTTCGCTGATGTTAATATCTAAACCTAGGGGTGTTCAAGATCGGATTATCCGGTTTTCGGATATCCGAAAACCGGATATCCGAAAATCTCGGATAGTGAATATTGATATCCGAATCCGTATCCAAAATTTCGGATCCGAATTTCGGAATCCGAAAACCGGATATCCGAAAATCTCGGATAGTGAATATTGATATCCGAATCCGTATCCGTATCCGAAATTTCGGATACCCAAACGGATATCCGAATTTATAAAAAAAAAAAATGTTTTGTGCATAGATTAAAACTAAACTTATATTCTATTTTCCAAATTTCTAACATTGAAAACTAAAAACATTCATAAATCCACATCTGAATCCGATTATTTACTATTTTTTACTATATTTCAAACTAAATATAATGCTCATATATTATATATATTTATAAAAAAATAGTTTTCGGATATCGGATAATCAGATAATCCGAATTTTTTGAAATTAATATCCGAATTCGAAAATTTGGATTATCTGGTTTTCGGATTCGGTTTCGAATACGGATTTTTTTGAACACCCCTAGGGAAAACCTCTTCAAATACCTCTTGAGATTTTATACATTCCCCAACCTCACTCACTCACTGTCACTGATTCACTCAAACAACCACCACTAATTTACAATCTGAGATCAACGTAGGCATGCTCATAGTATATATTATCAAAGATAAACGGTAATTCAAATCACATGACATTTTTGATAATCTATTTTCTCAAGTTGGGCAACTCTAAACCCAACATCACAAACAAAGTGTTGGTGTCCATAAACTTTTGGAAATGCCGGAAACCGAGCCAACTTGACAAGCATGTTTAAGTCCCCGCTCAGCCGTAACCATAACAAGGTTAGATCTTGTAGCTTCTTTTCCGGAGCCGTCACTTGGAAGTTCAGCCATATGCCATGAGCAATGTTAGGGATATTATATTTACAAGTGGAAACGTCAATGAGAGTGTGATTGTTTACCATTGTAGTAAGTGCAAAAGTCGCCAGTTTTGGATCGACCTTAAGTTTATCAGGGACCATGAAACTTAAGTTAAGCCTCATGTTTGCCTCAAGAAATAAGGTGTCCTTTTCATAAAAGCTTACCGACACATTTTGTATGTTGGCAGTTTTAAGCTTTGGGTGCTTCGTTGTTTCCAAGATATAGCTAGCTAAATACATGTAGCTAACTAAAGAAAGCACCAATGTGATGAAGATGACCAAGGCTTATATCAAGGCTATTTTGTAACAGCGCTTGATGCCCTGCTCATTCCTCACGACGACAGGTACTTCGATTCCCAAAGGCACAATTCTAGCGGTTGGCATCTTGTTGTTGAAGAAGAGAGTGGAATGTGAAGGCACCGGTGATGTTGAAAAACAAGAATTTATGTGGAGAACGAACGAAGATGAATTGAGAGAGAAATGAACTGGGAATATGTAAGATCAAGAATGAATAAGTGTTCAATATAAACAACTGATAACACGATCAGCTAATGAACATACACAGAAATAGCAGGATTCGAACAAGGAGAAAACTCAGACTCTTCGAGAGAGAACCAGATGAACAAACAGAAGAATAACAACTCCCCCTCTAATAAGGGGAGTGGGGGTGGTCATCACTCATCACTCACTCATCACTCGTAACATCCAATCAAGTTCCGCCATGTCATCTACCATTATTCCGTCACTCACAACCTTTTTTTAGTGGCGGTGGTCATCACTAGTGATGGAATTCCATCACTCACTACTTTTTTTAATTTCTTTTTTTTAGAAATTAACAATAAAACACTAAAATTATAAATTATAAATTTCATTTAAATAAAACATAAATTACATAGCAAAATAAAAAACAACTAAACATCGGAAAAAAAACTTAAATTAAACGGGTGGCATCTCCCAACCCTACCATTCACAAATCTCGCGCTTTTTTTGAATTACGACCGACTTAAACGGTTCGTCGAGATGGGCGCGCGACTCACACAAGATTTTTAAATCATTTTGTCTTTCTACCGTTTTCAAGTGTCCCATGTACGCGTGCTCGCGTTCAAGTTTTGCGGACACAAGTTTTTCTCTTCTTTGTTTGGAGTCGCTTATTTCCGCCAATTTCGCCTCTTCGATTCTGAAGATCGACTCCGCCACCGCTTCCTTTCCTTTGCTTGACGATTCACCACTTTTCTTGCGGCGCGGCCTTGTAGGTGTGTCTTCTTCAACGGCCTTGAAATTGGTGAGGTTGAAACGGTGAAACGAACGATTGGTTTTGATACGTTTGAGATTGAAAGGGTGGATATTGTTGGGTTTGAAAATGTGGGACTTGGTCGGGTTCGTCTTGCAACCTAAAGCGGGTCGGCTCGCCAAGATTCGCTCGAACCTTGGGTCTTACGGGATTTTTCTTCGTACCCGAACCTCTTTTTTTCGAACCCGCACCTCTCTTGCTTGAACCTTCCATGTTTGTTGTAAAATTATTTAGATTGAGTTGGATAATTTTTGAGTTGAATTGGAGAATTTTGAGTTAAATTGGAGAGTTTTTTGATTTTTTTGATTGAGTGGGGGAATGATTGGTGGATTTTATATAAAAAAAGTCTAAAAAAATAACCCCAAACGGTCATAAATCTCCCCCATACGGTCAATTCCCAACGGTAACATTTGATTTTCAACCCGTGATATCTTCCACGCATTCTAATTTCCACGCGTGGAATTTGGTGGTGGCGGCAGTGTTCTATTTTGTTTCATGCGTGATGTTTGGCCATCACGAGCCCACCCCCAGTCCCCTAACTCATTCACTGAAAATCATCAGAACCATCATGGAACCAACCGAACAACCACCACTCCAAGTGCAGAACCATGAGCTGCTACCACAAAGGCCCATCTGACAAATGTAAATTTATTTAATCCAAAATGTCATTTAGGTTTTAATGCATTCATGAATAAAATCCTTAAAACAAAATGTCATTTAGGTTCTAATGCAAACCTGAATGAATAAAATCCTTAAAACAAAAGATTATTTAGGTTTTAATGCATTCATTAAGAGAATCCTTAAAACTAGGTAGTTTTTTTTATTATCTATTTTTAAGGATTCTAATCAACGTGTAAGTATTCACTTTCCCATATATATACTAACTAACTATCAATAATTAAAACTAATTTATATAATGGGTTTGTTGTGTAAGTATTCACTTTCCCATAATTAAAACTAATTTATTTATATTATGCTTAAAAAAATTATAATAAATTGAATGTTAGATAGTGACTGCGGGAAAACTAGGGGTGTTCAAGATCGGATTATCCGGTTTTCGGATATCCGAAAATCGGATATCCGAAAATCTCGGATAGTGAATATTGATATCCGAATTTATAAAAAAATAAAAAAACTTGTTTTGTGCAAAGATTAAAACTAAACTTATATTTGATTTTCCAAATTTCCAACATTGAAAACTAAAAACATTCATAAATCCACATCTGAATCCGATTATTTACTATTTTTTACTCTATTTCAAACTACATATAATGCTCATATACTATATATATTTATAAAAAAATTAGTTTTCGGATAATCGGATTATCCGAAATTTTTGAAATTAGTATCCGAATCTGAAAATTCGGATTATCCGGTTTTCGGATATCCAAAATTTCGGATAGGGATTTTCGGATATTTCGGATTCAGTTTCGGATACGGATTTTTTTGAATACCCATAGGGAAAACCTCTTCAAATACCTCTTGAGATTTTATACATTCCCCAACCTCACTCACTCGCTGTCACTGATTCACTCAAACAACCACCACTGACTCACTCACTGAAAATCATCAGAACCACCATGGAACCAACCGAACAACCACCACTCCAAGTGCAGAACCATGAGCTGCTACCACAAAGGCCCATCTGGCAAATGTAAATTTATTTAATCCAAAATGTCATTTAGGTTTTAATGCATTCATGAATAAAATCCTTAAAACAAAATGTCATTTAGGTTTTAATGCATTCCTGAATGAATAAAATCCTTAAAACAAAAGATTATTTAGGTTTTAATCCTGAATGAATAAAATCCTTAAAACAAAAGATTATTTAGGTTTTAATGCATTCATGAAGAGAATGCTTAAAACTAGGTAGTTTTTTTATTATCTACTTTTAAGAATTTTAATCAACGTGTAAGTATTCACTTTCCCATATATATACTAACTAACTATCAATAATTAAAACTAATTTATATTATGGGTTTGTCGTGTAAGTATTCACTTTCTCATAATTAAAACTGATTTATTTGTATTATGCTTAAAAAAATATAATAAATTGAATGTTAGATAGTGATTGCGGGAAAACTAGGGGTGTTTAAGATTGGATTATCCGGTTTCGGATATCCGAAAATCTCGGATACTACCCCATAGGGGGCAATATCTGATACGGATGGTCTAATATTTAAAAGAAATAAAAAATGAAAATGATTAAAACAAATGATTGATAAAATTCATTCAAATGTTGTTTGATACCAAGTGTAATAATAACATTTTACCATAGGTCACTTGGGAGATATTGTGTAAACAAGAGGCCCCAAATGGCTCCCTCACCTCAATGAATGAATATTCAACAAAACATTATCTTCATTCACGCAGATAATCGGAAATGCAGACCTCCTCCTCCTCCTCTTCATCGCCTCCTGCACTGTAAGTAATTCTTCCATAACCCTAACATTTCATTTCACACTAATTTTGTTTAAATTTCATCCTCTTCATTCTTCTTCTTTCAGATGTGCCATTGTTCCTGTAGATTGCGTCTCAAATCAGCTACCCTATCCTTCCAACTTCACTTTACGCTTATCCACAGGTCCATTCTCATCTGTATTATTCTCTTAATTAAATATCCTATTATTATTCGAATTTCCCTACGAATTAATTAGGGCTATTCCATTAACCCTAGGGTCATTGTATGTTAAAGAGTATGCTACTGCTGCTGTTTGGTGAAATAACTCATGAATTCAACTTGTGTTTATGTGAAAGTGATTATAATGTGCATATTTTTACAGGAGGGAGCAGAAAGCTCAAGGTTTCTAGGCTGCAGGCCGGATTTTGGGAATCCATTAGGTCCGGGTAAGTCCGTATTTTTTTAACAGGAGGAGTTGGTTGTTAGTCGGTAATTGCATAATCTGAATTTAGAAATAGTAGTAAGCCTAACTAACTTGAACTGAAACAAATACTAGGAAGCAGAAAGATAGTTAGATCTTGCTTTTTGCTCGTATCACCAGACGTAATCACATGTCGAAAAAGCAACCTAAATCTGATAAGCATGATGAATTTTTATCTTGAGATTTGTCTCCACCTGTTTTTTTGTAAGTTTCAGCAGACGTGTCTTTTATGCAGAATTAGTCTTCTACATTGTTCCGACGTATAATGTAGAAAGTTATAAATTTTAGATTTGTACAAACCACAAGCTCTATAGTGTCCTTTAAAGAGGGAGATATTGTTATATAAACTCTCATTCTTTTACTTGTTCTTTGCTTTGCCATTTTTATAGTTTAACTCTGCATGTCTACATAAACTTTGATTATGCATCCCAACCAACTTCATTGAATCATCACAGGTTAATAAAGAACAACTCTACACAGGTTATAGAGCCAACATCTAGTTCCCAAGAAGATGAAGAACCTCTTCCAGAAGAATTTGTACTTGTCGAAAATACGCTACCAGATGGAACAATTGAACAAATTATTTTTTCTTCAGGTGCAGAAGTTGATGTATATGATCTCCAAGCCTTGTGCGATAAGGTAATTAATTACCACTTCTTGTGGTTAATATAACATGTAAAGTGGGTCAAAAGCCGTATTTTTAATGCTTACGATATCCAAAATTGCTTTGTTAAAATGCATATATTATTATTGTAACAATTTAGTTTTCCTAATCATATCGACTAACTACTTATTTATAATAAAATAAAATAAAATAAAATAGGTTGATGTATATGATCTCCAAGCCTTGTGTGATAAGGTAATTAATTACCACTTCTTGTGGTTAATATAACATGTAAAGTGGTTCGAAAGCCGTATTTTTAATGCTTACGATATCCAAAATTGCTTTGTTAAAATGCATATATTATTATTGTAACAATTTAGTTTTCCTAATCATATCGACTAACTACTTATTTATAATAAAATAAAATAGGTTGGGTGGCCCAGAAGACCACTATCAAAGCTAGCTGCTGCACTGAGAAATAGCTACATGGTAGCAACGTTGCATTCTGTAAAGAAACCAGCTGGTCCAGCTGGAGAAGGTATATTTTCCTTGAAATTTGCTCAAACTAATTGGGCACACGTGAAGAATTTGATATCATACATTTGCAGCTTAGTATTACTGGTTTTTGTTAATTAATATCAAATTATAAATGACTAATCTTAGTGTATTTTGGGAAGTTACTTCACAGAATTAACAGAACCCAATAATGAAAAGAAGCTCATTGGCATGGCTCGTGCCACATCAGATCATGCATTCAATGCGACAATATGGGACGTCCTTGTAGATCCTAGCTACCAGGTATAACTATTTTGGTTGATACAGTAAGATCTAAGAATCTAGGGTGGTGAATAAGTTATTTTTTAATTTGGTTACCAACTTTTTGAAAACTCTTTGTTTGTTAAGAAAGTATATTTGTGAAAACATGTAGATTGACTAACAATAAATAATAAGCTAAGATTTGAGGGATATCACCACAAAAACACAAGTATTAATTGTAGTTTGGGTCGATGTTAACTAATCCGCCTTACGTTCCCTCCCCGATTCTTTTGTCAAGATTTTCTTCTCTATATTCTCTAAATTGATAGTCTTCTGTCTAAACTCTAAAGTTGGTAGAGATCATCAAGTACTTCTATCCAGTTAGGCAGAGATCACTATTTTCTCTAATCTTAGGGATCTTTACTTACAAATACATAAATGTTTAAAAAGATAATACAATGACAATACTCAAATGCGTCTTCTCTTGCTAGTCTATGATTTCTCTTCTAATATGGATTATGGAAAATTGTTAACACGGAAGGCTCGCCTGTCACCTAGGTGCAAAAAAAGTGCACACATAGAAATAATAATTAATGATGTTCTATAAATATAAAAAATCTTATATAGTTTTCTGTTAAATCAAAGTCACTGGTTTTTTGAATTAATTACATGGTTAGTACCTGGGGTTTACTTATTTTGCCATTTTGATACCTATTTTTTTAGAAATTACACTATTGGTACCAACTTTTACAAATTGTTACACCATTAGTACCTGTGGTTGTAGAATTTATTGCATGGTTAGTACGTCTGATGTACTTATGGTGAAATGATTTGGTAAAAGTTGGTAATTGTGTAATTTTCAATAAATAGGTGTGAAAATCGCAAAACAGACAAACCACAGGTACTAACCATGTAATTAGTTCTGATTTTTTTTAATGTGGTTTTCATCTCACATTGCTTCATGTTTGTAAAAGATTTGTTTATAAACTCCATAAAAATGCAGACATATTAAGCAATGTTAAGCTCAATTTAAACACACTAAATTAGTCCTCGAATTAATGCACCTTGTATAAACAAAGACGTGTGGGCTTGTCATGTCCAGGGAAAATGAATTTCAACTTTTTATTTGAACAACCATGGTATTCATCAATCATGGTTCTTCAACCTCTTTAAATTTGATCAGACCTTGGCACAACCGCACTGTGCATCGACTTTCTTCCATTAACATTTTTTAATTGATTTGTTTTGCTTGTTTGATATTTTGGGCATTCTTTGTAATGATTTAAAAATGCAGGGAAAGAACATATGTATAATTAATTAATTATAATATTGATACTGTTATCGAAATAAGGAGTGCATTTCACTATGCATGACCATATATACAAATAGTTTCAATTGACAAACAATCCTAGTGTTTTAGTGATAATATGATTATTTAAATAATAGTAAGTATTTTGATTTACAAGATAAAGGTATGCGTACTCAATAAAATATTCATGGTTGTCTAATATGGTTAATTGTTTAGACAAAGAAGCTAAATTGTTAAATTGGCTTATTCTATGATAGGGACAAGGTCTTGGAAAAGCGCTAATTGAGAAGCTTATAAGAGCTCTACTTCAGAGGGACATTGGCAACATATCACTATTTGCAGACAGTAAAGGTATGCAGTCTCCTCATTGTTGAAAATTTGATCCCTTTTAGTCACTTTTAAACCATAATTATATATAGGTTATAATTATACATATAGAACTTGTTTTGACATGTTACGTTCCCTCCTTGATTGTAAATGAGTGTTGATTTATGAAGCTAATCTCAAGTTGGGTTATTATTGCAGTTGTGGAATTTTATAGGAATCTAGGATTTGAACCCGACCCAGAGGGCATCAAGGGTATGTTTTGGTACCCTAGGTTTTAGCACGCGGATACTCCTGCAACATGAAATCTTGTATATGTAGAATCTTAGCTCAAAATGTATTTTCCCATGTAAAATACATTAAAGTGCTTAATCTTATTATTTACTACCAACTTTTTTGTAAAATTACATATTTATCCTTATTGAAAGATATATTCCAATCGATTATTGGCAACACGTTTCCTGATTACTATAATCATTCTGTTGTTTCTTTTTTACGGTCCAGCAAGCAAGTAGAAGGTATACGCGTGTTGGTTAGCTTCTCATTGATCAATGTCGCCGACAATATTTTGTGTTTTTGGTTATATCAATGATCTCCTTCTTGCGTTCAACTTGCCTGATGGGAGTTAAAGTGTCGAATATGGTGGACCTGGCCTCGGCGAAGCTAGGCTAGGTCCAAATCATTTTTATTTTAATTTGTTTTGTAAATTTCTTGATACCCGATTTTTATTGAACTTTTTGTTTTTATTTGTAAATTTAAAATGATTTTATAAAACAGATTCTTTTTTTTATTTCATGGCTGATATTAAACTTAAAAATAGTTTTATAACAAGACTTTTGAAAATCATGTTCTCCTCTAGCTCTTTTGTTCGTTTTTTTTAAATATTACAAAAATGAAATGCTTTTATACTATTTAATACCATCAAGACATACCATGCTGTATGTACTTTACATCATTTGACTTCTTTAGCAAATAACCTTTCACACCCAGAACAAGCCTTAACAATTCACTCGATGACATCAAGTACCCCTCAAACAACTTTTCATAATGAAAATGACTAAAATCACCACCCGAATGTGTTTGTGTTTGCAATTACTCCCTCGACACTCGAAATATCTAAGGTTTGGAGTGATGACGGTTGACATACTGACCGTAGTAAGAGATGGTTAACTCCAAAGCGTGTACATTCAAAGTATTACTTCCATCTATGTCAAGATTACAACACACACACCAATGTAAACTTCTTCAATGCGGGAAACCCCGAAAACGGATCAACATCAGTAATAATCACCCTTTTGAGATACAAACTGGTTTTGCGACCAAATCGGCCAACTCTTGTTTTTCCTATTGCGAGTGAAAACGCGTAACCAAACACTTTGTTTAAAATCTTGGCGCTGCAGTTTGAAGGTCAGTTTACCCGAAGAACAGATAACGTGTTGAAGACGAACTTATCGAAGTCATTCTATATGAAGTGAAGTTGAGAGATGGAACACAAGAAGCCCATGTGTTGGATAAAAGTGATGTTTTAAAGGCATGTTATGTTTGGTTTCAAGAATGTGAAGTTGCTGCAGGGATTCTAGTAAGTCTGTAAGCCTGTCAGCCGTAGTTTCTTGTTCTACACGTTTCCTTTTGATCCAAGACATGTTTGGAGGTTTGAAGCTCTGTGCATTTATATGAAGCTATTATTAACTCGAATAAACCAAGTTTAATACACATAGGGACATGATTCGGTTCATTTGAGGTAGTGGAATTTGATTCGATGAACATCACATAGTTTCAAATGTTGCTCGTGCAATCAACATCCATGTTTTCTTGTCAAATTACTTAATCTTAAATGTGTATTAACGATTTATCTTAAATAATTAGTTTTGCACAAATGTGTCCCTATCACAAAAACAAAAAGCATTAAAACATCAATTCATTTCTAAACATAATACGAGTTCTGAAAAATATATCTATGTGCGTGTTGATGTGTATGTGTATGTGTAAATTACAACATGCTCATCGTCATTTGTATCTTCCAAGTCCAACTCGTTCATCCGTCAGCAATAAATATCGTGAAATCTTTCTATTATTGGTTCGGCTATGCTTATGATCTTTGCTTTGAGATCATTACTTGAACGGTCGGTTTCAAAACCCATTTCCTTGTCAAACTTCTCCTTAACGTAAAGCCGAAAACCAGGACCACATTCATACCTCGTACCCTCCCCTCGTAAGTCTTGGGTCCTAATGTGTATAAAAGCTAGCCCCAAGGCGTACTCCTCGTCATCACTCCAAGCTTGAAACATTTTCGTAAGTTTTTGATTTTGCAGTTTTTTGGGTTCGTTTATGCGTTTTCGAGGTGGGTAATAAAGTAATACATCCCAAAACTATTTACAATGATTTATGAAGGCCAAGAACCGGTTATAACGGTCAAGGTGTAAAAAAAGGTAATATTACTGTTTTTAACGGCTAGAATAGGTTCCAACCATGTTTTACCGTGGGAACCGGTTTCTACCCAGGTAAAAACGGGTGGGGTAAGAACCAGTTCGGATAGGACCTGATTTTCAAAAACAAACCAGAAACCGGGTAGAAACTACCAGGTACAAAAGGGTAAAGACCAGTTCCTCCTCATACCATGTAGGAACCAGAGTCGATTCCAAATCGGGTACTTTGTGCAAGGTATCCTTTTTGATGGAGAACAATTAACTAGGATCGAAATGGTGGCCCAATACAAGCTGTATTTTAAACCTATTTAAGATCTCAATCAGTCAACAGAAATATGCATAAGATTTGATTAGTAAATTTAGATTGCAAGAATTGGCTTAAAGCTCTCTAAAGATACAAAAGAAAGGAATTACAATCAAATCAGTTAATAGATTTAGGGCTTTCTTTCTTATTAACATTGAATATGAATTGATTACAAGAACGAAAGAAAAAGATACAGTGAATGAATCTAATCAAATCTAAGCGAACCTAGCCGTTAACCCTGCCCTAATGACCTGAACTCTGCTCTAACTAACAAGTTCTAAAAGTGACACTATCATCCCTAAACTTCTATAAAATGTAAGAAACAGAACTTAACTTCTTTAAACACAAGTTGTGCAAATACCATTCTACCCTGAAGCAAACCATCTTCTATGCAGCAGCTTGTTTAACCACCTTTAACGACCACTTGACTTTATTGACCTGCTGCATGGTTGATTAAACGCACTATTTCATAACAAATTAAAAGGGCCTCAATCTGCTCTAACAAAAAAAATCCAGTGCTCCATGGCAAAAGCAAGCACATCAGGGTTATATATCATTTTATTCTGGAGCTGGTCAATGATGAGGAAATCGAAGTTGAATATTGCAGCACCAAGGAACGGTTAGTTGATTTGCTTTACCAAGGATTTGCAGGTCATCGTCTCAAAGAAAAATTAGGCATTTCTCCTGTATAGCTTAAGGGGGAATGTTAAAATAAATAATCATCATCATACTTAGTAAATCCCACCAATAGCAAACCTAAGGTAGGATCTGAGGAGGGTAAAATGTAGACATCCTTACCTCTACCCCGTAGGAATAGAGAGGCTGCTTCCAGTGAGACCCCCCGGCTCAAAAGTAGTTTTGCATCAAGCCTTGGACATAAGGCACATAACACTTAGCAATTGAGACAAATGTCAATTAGTGCATGTACCCCTTTGTTTTTCGGCTATCAACGCCACCACATGATGCATGATTAATCATCCCCCTCTTTTAACGTTATTTTCACGAAATTCGTAAAATAACGTTAAAATTTGTGCACTTTCACTTTTGCCCCCCGAGCGCCCACACATATATATATTATATGTGCATACCACAAGCGGGGCGAGATTAAAATAAGCCAGACATTACTAATTATTATCATCATTAGTTAAGATCAAACCGGTATCGTATCAATCATCACAGCGATTTGCTGTGTATATATGTCTATGGTCAAACACTTCAATGCAATGCTTTCTACAAAATATACAAACATCTTAATTCTGTGATTCAATCACTCACTACAACTACTTCTTTATCCGTGGATTCATTCTCTTCTATCTAACAGCACCCCCCCCCCCCCACAAAAAAAAAAAAGTCCGATCCACGTTAGGCTATCGCTTCACTTCAAGTAGGGTGAAGCGTTTTTGTCAACACTTCAGACTTCAGAGGCCTCACGCCTCAGACGCACTATTTTAAACCAATATTCAAGTTGTCACTTCTACTTAAACTTGTTTTGTACTGGTTACCCAGACCTCAAAATTTAATTTTGCTACATCAGACCATAAAATGCAACTATTCAACTCATACAATAGTTTCCCAAATCCCAAGTTCTTTTAAATAATCAAGAATTCTGCCATACTATTTAGCATTGCGTTCATCTTTTCTCCATGCAAATGGGCAGTATATAAATTGATTTGTTAATTAAGTTATAACATAAATAAAGGATTATACAGATTACAGAACAATATTCATACATTCTCTATATG
This sequence comes from Helianthus tuberosus, assembly GCA_030545235.1. Lineage (NCBI taxonomy): Eukaryota > Viridiplantae > Streptophyta > Magnoliopsida > Asterales > Asteraceae > Helianthus > Helianthus tuberosus. The sequence goes on along the minus strand of CM060351.1, from coordinate 201,442,503 downwards.
AAGGCAACATAAAGAAGCAGCAATAGGCTACCAAATTCACACACATTTGGGCTAAGGTTCATTTCTGTTGCTTCTATTTAGGGAAAGTACCATTGGGATCAGCATTCATGATGATCCAAGAATGCTTCAAAATCTTGTCAAGGGGGAGCCTTTTTGCAGAGTCTTTCACTAAAAGCTGCATTTGTTCAAATCATATTATATTATAAAATATGGAATAGAATATTCATCTTCAAACTTAGCACTCAATCTCATAACTTGATCAATATTTGGTGAATATAACAGCACAACTTACTTGTATTATGAGATCTTTAGCTTCGGCAGAAACAGGAGGGGTAGAAGGAAAGGTGAGGTCAACCTTCATAATCCTGTGCAAATAACAAATGTTTCATTATCAAGTTGAAGGTGTCAATTTTGACCCGTTTACTTTTAAACGGGTCAAATGCGTCGATAAGCGTTTCTTACCTTCGAAATGTATCTGCTTGGCTGTCTGCCTCGAAAGGGGGGACACCGTATAGAAACTCATAACATAAAACACCTAAAGTCCAATTATCAACTGCATAATCATGAGCTTTATTTTCCACCATCTCTGGTGCTAGATAGTCTAATGTTCCACACATTGTGTGTCTCTTGTTTTTTGACTGAACAGACCACCCAAAATCCGCTATCTTCAATCGACCCTGCCATCAGATCTCAAATTTTAAAATAAAGGGTTTTTTTCTGTTCACCTTTTCATTGATTTGATTTATAAAACTACAGAAGAGACAAGTTTCATGTTGCGTAACTCACAGAAAGTTTAAGAGTTTCAAACGATTTTCTTTTTAATCTAGGTTGCTCAGAGTTATTAAAAAATAAAGCAAATGAAAATACGCCATATTCAACAAGTGATTGTTATCTTAACTTACCTCGTGATCAAGCAACAAATTCTCCGGCTTGATATCCCGATGGATAACATCCTTCTCATGACAGTATGCTAATGCATGCGTAAGGCTGGCAATGTACTACATTCAGAAAAAAAACGTTAATAAATTAAAAAGCATCGCCGTAATTGATACTATTAGTTTCCATTTAAATACTAATTCTATTATATGGCATATGCATCTATACTATCACATGAACTTTTTTTACCTCATTTACCAAAAAATGAAAGCATTTTAGAAGTTCTAAACCGAATGAAAGCATGTTATGAGACCTAATGCAAGCATGCATATAAGCTCTATATTGAAACAGATTTAGATAGAATGGATATAAATTATAAAAACATCACCTTGATTCATATTAGGAGTTGTTGGTAAAAGAGAGGTATTCGAGGCAATTGCAAAGTATTTTATTAATAACCGAGAACCAGCTTATATAGTGCAGGTTACAGCAGACTCAAAGACTCAAACAAACACTCCTAACAACCTTCTACTAACAATCCGTATTATCCAAAATGACCACAAAAGATTCACTAACTTATTTGACTGACTCTACGCGGGATTGTAACGGCTACACTTGCATGAAGCCATTCCAAACCTGTTCAATAAATCCTTAGCATATTTCTTTTGAGACAAGTAAATGCCATCTGATCTTTGCTGTACTTCTAGTCCCAGAAAGTATGTTAGCTTCCCAATGTCTGTCATTTCGAACTCAGTGACCATTTTTTGTTTAAATTTGAGCAAAATTTTCGTAGAAGAACTGGTATAGATCATACCATCAACATAAAGACAGATGATGATAATATAAGCACCATTTCCATGTTTTGCATAGACTATCGGCTTGGTTTAGAAAAGCGCGCCTTAAGCGCAAAGGGACCCTAGGCGCAAAGAGTTGCGCATTGTGTGACATAAGCCAAGCTCTGTACAAAAAGCGAGCATTTTGGGAAAAAAAAAACCCCACAGAGGCGCTCGCTTCTTGTACTGAAGGTGTTTTTGTGCATTAAACTCTTATACATGTAGCAAAAATGGTTGTACATTTAAGTGATTTATACAATAAATCATATATAAACCTAATTTATAGCTATAATTTGGGTTAGGGATGCTAAAAACCTATAGGATATATAAAATATATATATATACACACACATATATAAGCACCTTGCGCCTCGCGTACGAAAAGCCCTCCGCTTTTGCGATTTGCGCTTTGATTTAAGACCTTGTCGCTTTTGTGTGCTTCACACTTTTTTAAACCAAGACTGTCAGTTCCTTTTGGCTCCTTTTGTAACCATGCAAAACCAATACATACCCATAGATTCGACTATACCAGGCTCTTTTCTTCGTTCACATGATCAGTGTGAGTGTATTGTCACCGGCTACAACGCGAAGGATACGGATGCAGCTCTGCTACGTGAAAATGAGACAAAGGATGCAAGAGCCTTGGCGATTATTCAACAGGCAGTACACGATAGTGTATTTTCCAGAATTGTTTCCGCCAAAACTGCTCGTCAAGCTTGGACCGTATTACAGACGCAGTTTCAGGGTGATTCGAAGGTAATGACGGCGGTGAAACTGCAAAGTCTACGGCGGGAATTTGAGACTCTCCTGATGAAAAGAATGAAACATGCTGCAGTGCAGCCGTGAACCATTGTGCAAGTGGCCTGCAGTTTTTTTTAATGTTCTTTTTAATAGCAAAGCGACCCTTATTTGGGTTGTCGTATTGTTATTTCGGTTTGCAAAACAAACCCCTTTTAGGGTTGCTATTGTCGCGTAATTTTGTCCAGCAAATTGCCTTTAAAGTGTATTAAATGCAAACGTTATGTAATAAAAGCGACATTTGGGATTGGGTTGGATTTTCCCATCATACTTCCAAAGCATACAAATAAACCAATAAACTTCCTTTTTTAATTGGCTATACTTAAAATTCTTATTAATATCAACTAGCTAATGACGTAGTAATCCACGCGCAGACGGATTCAGCAATGATAAACACTAAACATAATTGTAAGTGATCATGAGATGTCAATGGATGAATGGATGATAAAAAGTGGTTTGGATTCAAGGCCATTAGTGACAGTTCCAGCCAATGGAAGATAAGAAAGTCAAAGGGAGCTGAAGTGGCCCAACACAAGATTTGCTGTATGTTATTTGTTTTGAGGGGCTTGATTGTTCCAGGTGGCGGGATGTTAAATTACGTGCTTTAGATGATGCAAAGCACCAAACAATTTTACATTGCAATCCACTCTAAACAGACTAAGGATATTGGGATTGATTGTTTAATGTGAAACATGTATAAACAGTTGAACAATGAGTATTTTGATCAAAATTTTAATTTATTTTAGACATTTTACATTAGATGAGATTGACTTATTTCGTTATAGTTGAAGTTTTCGTTTACCCATTTGACGATTACCATTACCAGCATTCTAGAAAAAAACATTTCTTACCATATGTTTCTTATCGTTTATGTTTCATCGCCCTCATCTAACATTTCTCTTCATTGAATTTACAACACACCCACACAATAACTTAATGTGTATAACACAACGCCCACCAACACCATTTTCACCAACGCCATTTTAACCTAATGTACATATCAATGCAATTTTCAAGTAACCATTCTACGTACAAAGTTTATATCATGTTCGGTTCATATTTAGGCTGTCAAAGTTGAACCATTCCTTAAAAAAAACTTTCTATTTTTTTAAGTAAAACGCTTTAGTATGGTGTTGTAGGCTAGGGATAAATCAAAAGGAAAAATATGTTATGAATAAATTTAGATTTTCGCATCTCATCAACATCCCGCCGCAACGAGCGGGTTAGTGTAAACTTGTCTAATTACAAATCCTATACCTAATTAAGGGCATGTTTGGCTAAGCTTATTAGAGTTAAAAAGGACTTTTGGGAAAAGGACTTTTGGGAAAAGGACTTTTGGGAAAAGGACTTTTTGAAAAGTAATTTTTAAAAAAAGTGTTTGGATTAGCTTATGGGGTGGGAAAAGCCAAATATAAGGGGTAATTTAGTAATTTCATTTTTGAAAAGTCATTTCTGGATATAAGGAAACAAATATAAGGGGTAATTTAGTAATTTCATTTTTGAAAAGTCATTTCTGGATCCAAAAGTCACGAAATCTTGGCTTTTCAAAACCTCATGTTTCCTTCTTTGCAATAAGCTATTTTGAAAAGGACTTCTTGGTTATCCAAACATAAAAACAGCTTATTGACTTATCCATAAGTCAATAAGCTAATAAGCTGGTTTGAGAAGCCAATCCAAACATGCCCTAAAGCATACTTAAAAGACCTAAACGGAATACAAGCATACACTAAGCCCTAAATCAAACCGTAACAGAATAACCTAACATCTTAGAGCATTCCAGTATAAACAGTAACATAGAGCGGACGAGCGTGTAAGAGAGAGAGATAAGCATATCCTTACAGTAGCAGCTTGTTGCTCAGACAAATAACCAGCTCTCCTCAGCTCTCCATACAACTCCCCTCCATGAGCATACTCCAAAATCAAAAATATCCGTTCCGCATCATGAAACCACCCGTACAACCTCAAAACATGCGGATGCCGAAGGCTCGTTTGAATCGCCATCTCTCTCTTCAACTGGTGCTGGAACCGGTACTTTTCAATCTGCTCTTTGAATATCACCTTCAAAGCCACTATATACTTGCTCTAATCGCACACAAATCAGACTCAATTTCGTTCGAAAAAAAAACCCTAATTTATAAAAAATGAAGTTACAGTTAGATGCGCGTGTGTTACCTTTGCTTCACGAGCGAGATAAACTCTGCCGAACTTGCCCTTTCCGAGCGGTTTTCCGATCTCGAAATCGTTGATTGACCAGTTTTTTTTGGGTGAATCTGAAGCCATTGCAGATTGGGGGGAAGTTGTCAATTTGAATTTAGAGGAGTTTATTGTTTTTGAAGTTGCAAAATTGGTCCTTGAACTATTTCTCCATCTTCATATTTAGTTAATTAGCTTTGGTTTTGAGTCCGTTGTTTAGTCGGTTAACTTTTGTTTGGGGCTAAAACGTTTCCAGGTTAAAAATCCAAATCCAGATAATTCTGCCAAGCAAACGAGGACTTAGGTGTGTAGCATGTTAGGAAGAATTTGCGAAGACTAGTGAGAATGTTCGCGCGTTGTCGTGTGTATTTATGTTTGTTTACAGCACGTTAGGAGGAATTTGCGACAAAAAACTCGTTGAAGTTGAATGTGACCTCTTCGATATTGAGAAGGGAAAACCACATCAAGTGAGCTCGGAGTCTAATATCTAAACCTAACGTATAAAAAAATAATGAGTGCATATTGCATGTAAATGTTAATTGTGTAATATAAAAAATGATGTGTGCCTAATTATCCTTCCAAAAAATGTAATTATGATACATGGAAAATGATGAGAGGGAATAGAGGGTGTGTGCACGTCATCGTATTCTCATTCTTGTTAGACTGGGTGTTTTGGAAGGGGTGAGCGACCACCGCGTGCCATGTCATTGCCATCGTGGCTCGCGAGCACTGTAAGACGATCACACGAGTACGACAGCGAGGATGAAGGGCGAGCATGGTAGTGGAAGAATGTGCCCGTTGTGCATTGGGGGACCACAAAAACTAGCCGTTGAACATTTAAAAAAACGAAATTTATTATTTTCCATTATTTAAACCCTTAAAAAAAAATACTTGCATGGAACCCGAATGGGTTTTATGGAGGACCAGTTGTACGAGATGCCGAGGGTTTGTAGGAGAGACCGGTTTCATGGGACGCAGACAGTTTCTACAGCCAATATTCTCGAATAGAGCTACTCCATTGGTGGCTTAGGTCCGAAATTTGAGGCAGGTGCCACGTCCTCCCATTAGAGGTGCTGAGAGGGAGAGAGAGGTGGTTTAAATGTTGGGTCCCATATCAAAATAAAGTCCTTAGTTTATTTTAATTTATTTAACACAATGGTATTTTAGTCAATTACAAAAACTATGGATGAGGTTAGTGAGGATGAAGTTAGTGAGGATGGGTCTAAGTGAAATGTAAATGAAAACACTTGTACTATTTTGGCAAGATTTGAACTATTGGACAGAAATAATTATTTTGAGCAAACAACATGGATAGAAATAGTAATTAACTAGGTTTTGACCTTTACTGACGAACGTTCGACTGATCTATTTTTCAATGAAACTGATTGGTTCCGTAATATTAATTTCGTATATAAGTTCACAAAAAATACCCGGTTAAACCAATTTAAAAAAAAAGCTGGTTTTGTTTATATATACTTTTTAGGAGGAAGGATCCCATACAGGATCATATTCACGTACGAAGCCTACACGACTTGGAGAGGGGGACAAGTGGTATTGGCTTGAAGGGTAACTTAGTCATTTCTCATTTTAAACAACTTCCCCCATTGATTTTCAAATGGCTATAACTTTTTCATTAGTCCATTACGTGATTACGTGATTTTAAATACCCAGCACATGACTACGTGATTATGAATACCCATTACGTGATTACACGTTCAACATAAACCATTACATGATTACACTTTCAATATAAATCTATTACTTGATTACACATTCAATATGATTTGTTATAAGCAATGTGATTACAATTATGCTTATAACGTAATCACTCAGTGTGTTTCACATAAAATACTATAATGAAATTACGTAATCATGAAATGGGTATTCAAATCACGTAGTCACTTAATAATACATAGTCAACTATTGTTACGTAATTACATAATCATTTAGTGTGGTTTCACATTCTATAATGAAATCACGTAATCGGTATTAGAAATCATGTAGTCATGTGCTGGGTATTCAAAATCATATATTTTTTTAAGAAAACTATAGCAATAGACTGCTCGAATTAGCGTATGAAAGAATTATAGCCGTTTGAAAATCAATGGGGAGAGTTGTTTCAAGTGAGAAAAGACAAGAATACTCTTTCCCTATTTGTTTCTTCAATTGTTTTAACCTTATATCTACGAAAATGTCACTACCTAGTTTTGAGTCATTGATCTTAAGATATCAGTGATTGAGCTTGCCTGCTACACTTCGTATAAGAATTCTCTATTGTACATGATCTCTTATCTATTTTTTAGTTAAGAAGTATTTAAGTTTAGTGGTATGGTGTCATCCGTTACAAATGTAAGATTGTGCGTTCAAATCCTTGCAACGTCAAGGTAAAAGTGGAATTAAGATGTTAAAAAATTTGCCGTTAAAAAAATAATAAGTATTGAAGGTTAACTATTTTGTAAGTTGAATATTTATTCACAATTTGCGTTTTTGGATGATATTTTGTAACCTGAATATTTGTCACAATTTGCGTGTTTGGATGATTATTCTTTATTGAAAAAACCACTTTGTTGAGTAGTTTTGTTGAACAGATGTTTTCTTTTTCTTTTTGTTATCTATATGTTCTGTAAATTACTTTAAATACATTATTCTTGTAAAGTAGTGGTTGTTTAATATATTTGTTTAAAGATGACTGATTTCAACTACTATGGTAATTACGTTTTGTAGAACAGATGTTTAAGTACATTATTTCTTGTACGTAAAGTAGTGGTTATTTAATATATCTTTTTGTTTAAAGTTTAAAGATGAATAACTTCATGACTACTATGGTAATTACTAATTAAAGATTTGGTGACGGTGGCGTACGTGGATGAGGGTAGATATAAAAAAATCATAAAAAACAAATTAAGATAAATCTAAGAAATTGGAAGGGGAAAGTGAATAGGTGGATCCACTAAAAAGTGGATTTTGCCTAAGTAGCCTAAGAAGGAATCTTAACCATTCATTTTTCAAATCAATGGTTCAGATGAAAGGGTAGGAGAAAGGAGGGGTGCAAGGGTATCTTGGGAAAATCCTATTTATGGACTTTCTCTCTCCACATGCAAGTCACATGCATATTCCACCATCTTTTTTTAAACGTTCATAACTTTTTTATACGACATTATTTTTTCATAAAAATTTCACCATAAAATCGAGCGTCTTTTTATCTTTAATTTGAGTACCATATTGCTATATAAAATATGAAGACTAAAAAAACCTACTTAAATGTGTTGTATTTCTATGTTATATAACATTTTTTGTGCTTAATTTTTGTACTATATTTTTGTGCTAAATTTTTTGTGCTGAATTTTTTTGTCTTAAATTTTTTTTTCCTCAATTTTTTTGTGCTAGATTTTTTTGTACTACATTTTTTGCTAAATTTTTCCGTGCTATATTTCTTTGTACTAGATTTTTTTGTGCTATATGTTTTTGTACTACATTTTGTGTGCTAGATTTTTTGTGCTAGATTTTTTTTGTTTATATTTTTTAAAAACAAAAGGGGTGCCACATGTCATTTTCACTCCTATTTAAAGGACCAAAATGTCCTTCATTCCTACTTATTAGGAGTGCCACATGTCATCATCATAATCCTTCTTAGGCTACTTAGGCAAAATCCACTTTTTAGTGGATCCTTCCCCGTGGCTGTTATACATGTAAGATTATATGTGTAACCCATCAAAACTACGTCGTTTTGATTAAAAACCAACTAAAACCAATTAAATCTCCTTATTCGTTTCAGATTTTGATAGGAAGGTTCTTTATGTGTTCTATCTTTAATCTTCATTCGTTTCAAATTTTCCATTAATTTCTTTACTTACTTTTCCAATTCTCTATCAATTTAGGGTAAGCCACGAACAACCGCAACAAACTTGTTCCATTTTTCTATTTATGAACTACAATTTAGTTCAATTCATTTTATTTACGTACCTTAATTTGTGTTCAGTTCTTTATTTCATCTTCCTGTTGATCGTAAGTGGGAGCCTCCATCAAGCCTTTAAAAGGTTATAACAATTAACATAGTGGAGTTTCCTTCCCCAACAACATAACCTCTAAATTTGAATAAACCTACAAATTGGGAGCAACAAACTTTTCACATTTTTTTCTAATTGAACACGTAAAGAACCTTCCTATCAAAATCTGCATACGACGACACTTAGAAAATTGATGAACCAAATATATGATATGTATGGATCTGCATTATAAAAATGGATAGTTTGTGGGAAAACTTGATATAGGTATATGAAAATATGGAGATTTAATTGGTTTTAATCAAAACGACGTAGTTTTGATGGGTTTCGCATATAAGCTTACATGTATAATAGCCCCATATTCACTTTCCCCAATTTGAATATAGTATTGCTATAGATTTATTTTTCATTTTAAGAAAATGAACATGTTATGTAATTACCAGGTGTCCCCAGCTGTAGCGCTAAAAGGTTTTTTCTTTTAGTTTTGAATTAAATTTATTCAACAAAATTGTTTTTAAAACAAGCCTTTAGCGATGACTTGGGGCACCTTTGTCGATGACAAAATAGGCTTTAGCATCGAAGTTGTTGGCACGAATCCCTTTCGACGGTAAATGCTTGTTTTAAAAGTTGAAGTTGAACACGTACTCACAAAAGTATTACCAACGATAAAATTTGAAGAGATGAGGAACGTATTGGGTGTGAAGGATTTGATTGAAACGAGTCAAAAAAATTTGGGGGGGGGGGGTGATTTTTGGCGCAATTATTTGTTTGAGCTGGTCTGATGTAAATTAGAAAGCAGCGTGGGTCAAGAGAGACTCGAGAGAATTAAAAGAAAGGATATATAAGGAAGGTTTGGTACAAAAAGTTACAAACGTTGGGGGCAATTTGGTACAAAAGTCAAAGTGTTATTTTGGACGAAAATGACAAACCTGCCCAAACCTCAGGGACGATTTTGGCAATTAACTCTAAATATCAATTCAATATGTTTATTTTTTTCCTAATGGGCTATTTTCTTTTCTTTTGTTTTGCATATTGGGCTGCTGTCTTCTTGTTTGGGCTGGTGCCTTTTTTGCGTGGGGTCAAAGCCTCCTTGAGGTTATTTAAAGATCATCGAGGTCTTCATGTTGACATACACAATTCTCGCACAAAACCTTTGTTTTTCAGCTGGCACTTGCTCTCTAGAACATTCTGAATTTGGGTTCATTATCTTCAGTTGATTCGAGAGTTTTTCTTGTCTGGTTTACTTGTACAGATCATCAGTTGATGATCGGTTCAGTTTGGGAGTTGTTATCGGTGTTTTTGTACCGTTTTTCTTCTTTGTTCCTGCTTTGAAGTCTTTGTAAACATCTTGGTGATTTAATAAGAGATCCTTTGTTCTAGATATTGTGTTGTTTACATTCGTTCTCCACAAAAATTCCTGTTTTTCAACATCACCGGTGCCTTCACATTCCACTCTCGATCTTCTTCAACAACAAGATGCCAACCGCAAGAATTGTGCCTTTGGAAATCGAAGTACCAGCTGCCGTCGTGAGGAATGAGCAGGGCATCAAGTGCTGTTACAAAATAGCCTTGATATCAGCCTTGGTCATCTTCATCACATTGGTGGTTTCTTTAGTTAGCTACATGTATATAGCTAGCTATATCTTGGAAACAACGGAGCACCCAAAGCTTCAAACTGCCCACATACAAAATGTGTCTGTAAGCTTTTATGAAAAGGACACCTTGTTTCTTGAGGCGAATGTGAGGCTTGACTTAAGTTTCATGGTCCCTGATGAACTTAAGGTCGATCCAAAACTGGCGACTTTTACACTTACTACAAGGGTAAACAATCACACTCTCATTGACGTTTCCACTTGTAAATACAATATCCCGGACATTGCTCATGGCATATGGCTGAACTTCCAAGTGGCGGCTCCGGAAAAGAAGCTACAAGATCAGACCTGGTTATGGTTACGGCTGAGCGGGGACTTAAACATGCTTGTCAGGTTGGCTCGGTTTCCGGCATTTCCAAAAGTTTATGGACACCAACACTTTGTTTGTGAAGTTGGGTTTAGAGTTGCCCAACTTGAGAAAATAGATTATAAAAAATGTTTTGTGATTTGAATTACCGTTTATAGTGAAGAGTAATAGAGAATATGTTAAGACTTTACATTTATTAATAAAATAACAATGGCTGTATTTATGTTTAATGTGGTAATATCAAACATTTATAGGATTATGTTTTAAACTACGATTTATATGTTTAATGTTGTAATATCAAACATTTATAGGATTATGTTTTAAACTACGATTTATGTAAAAAAAATTTATTTATGGTGCTTCACATCCACTTACACAATCTTTCAACTTTCATAAACATCTATAATCTTTAGATGTTTTAAGAACTTTTCATATGTTAAGTGGTATTATATACGAACAAAAGAAAAAAGTTTGGGCCATATTACAACATTATTCTAAGCTCAAATATAATTGTAACATTCAAACTAATCACTGTACATGATCTTTGGTACTTATTTTATTTAAATCAAGATTTGGAAAGGTTATCATATAAAATAAAAATTAAAAGAAATTAATATAAGATTAAAAGAAACCTAATGTAACATTTGAAAGTGTTGTTAGTAATAGATAGATGTAAAGAGAAGATATCTTTCTTTTGACTACTTAGGATACATAAATATGATAAGTAGGGACGGATTTATGAATTTTCGTTAGCGAGGTTAGAAACACGTTGGGCAACAACAATTGTATAATTGTATTAAATTGTAGGGCGTATAGGTTTAAACATGCCAAGATGCTCGTGAGCTACTCAAAGTCAGCTCGCCAAAAACTCGGAACGAGCCAAGCGAAAACGACCTTTACCACGAGCTCTAGCCTAAAGTAAGCTCGTTTATGAAACGTGTCCGAGCCCACGCTTCACTTATCAAGTTCAAGTAGCCTTACGCAACAGAGCCAATTATTTATATAACATTAATCTAATATACTAAATATATATTTACAAAGTCCATTTTCCTACAAAGTGTAAAAAGTCAAAAAACACAATTATGTCAACCATAAAACACACTCAAAACCCACAAATAACAAAGTGAAGATTACTAGAACGCCATATTTGTGGGTTTTGTGTTGTGTTTTAGATGATACGACTTTGATTATCGAATGACTAATATTAGTGTGTTTTATGTTGATTATCATGTTGTGTTTTATATTCATAATTCTATGATGATGTGTTTGAAGTTTTTATGGGCTGTTAGGGTTTGAATATTGTGTTTTAGTTATATTCACTATGTAATTTGTAGGTTTTGAGTGTGTTTTATGGCTGAAATTGTTGTGTTTTATGACTTTGTACACTTTGTAGGAAAAATGGACTTTGTATCTGAACTCCACCCTTACTTAATAACTATTTATTATATATAAGATTATAACTAGAAATGCATCATGAGAACATTTTAATTATTTGAAAAATAAATAACAAAATATTTTATGCTTCCATACAAAATTTGTTTAAGTCACTAAAACATTCTTTTAATAACAGAAGGATATAGAGACATAGAGTTGTAGACACGTAAAAGAAGTTACTTTTCAAACAATGAAAAATCAAAAGTACAATAATAGGTTGATGGCAAAAACTTTGAAAAAGATGGTGAGACAAGAAACTGAAATGTTAACCATTTTAAGTGATAATTAATGTGATTTGCATTAAATTAACTATAACACACCTATTTTTGGCATGCATAGTATTTGTAGAAATTTTGGATTTATGGGGGATCAATGAATTACTATAAAAATGTAAAACTTTATTCAATTGAAATATTGTGGGATGTAAATATGGTATTTTTGCCTTTTTAATGACATGGTGTCAACTTGAAGCAATTTTTTTTTAATTATTTTATAGAAATCTCATATTTTTTAAAACATTAAAATTGTTGTGTTTATTTAACTTATAATAAAAGGAGAATGCTTCTTACAACATAAATTATTGAATAAATGAAATATATATATATATATATATATATATATATATATATATATATATATATATATATATATATATATATAGGGGTTGGTTAATGTAGAATTATGCTTAACGTATGATGCGTACGAGATTGACTTATAACATGTTGATTTAGTTAACATACATGCAGATTTTGTTCATGCGTCATGTTACAACATGCGGATTTTGATGCTTATAACATGTGGATTTTGATTTTTATGAACATGCGGATTTTACTGCTTATAACATGCGAATTTGTTAACTTGTATGTCTGTTTGTACATTTGGGGTTTATAACGTGCAGCAGTGGCGGAACCAGAACGATTTAGTTAGGGGGTCATCATAAGCTTATATTCTATACTGGTTTAAATTAAGGGATCCATCTCTAAGTTTATTCTTCAAAAACTCAAAATTTATAAATAAAAATTCAAAAAGTTCCGGTGACCGGAGGGTCAACGGACCCTCTTGACCCCTCATCTGGTTCCGCCCCTGACGTGCAGAATGTATATCATGTACGCTCATACATTAAGCCTAATTGTACAATACACACACTATATATATATATATATATATATATATATATATATATTATGTTTTAATGCCATTCACAGAGCTAAGGACTAACAACACTTACCAACATGTTAAGTCATTGCCATATCAAATATATATAATAAACTCTTTAAAAAAAACGTCTATCTTCAAACCTACAAACATTCTTATAAATCCATACAATATCACTTTTTTTATATAAAATATATTGCATTTAAACAGTTTTTATAATAAAGTACATTTTATAGTTATATATTATTAATCGAAATCAAGAACCACCATCACCTAGCTAGAAATATACTCATATGATTTCAAATTACACATAATCTAAACTATATTTAATTGATGCTTGGACCAAGAGTGAACTCTATGATTATCTTAATTACACTTAATCTTACCAGTTTTACATTTTAAAGGCATTTTACTGAATTTCCCAGAAGATACATAGGTTAATGAATACCATGGCCGGTTCTGAGCATAGCCAGGTGGGTGAGAACTCAGAGCCAAAAACCTATATGGGCCCGCAAATTTTTTAATTTATATATACTTTTAACAGTTTAACTAGGTTAGTCTATTTTAATACTTAAAGTTACAACCATTTTAAAAGGCTCAAACTTTAAACCCAAACTAAATACCGAATGGTAAAATGTCTCACTAAGTTTTAAAAGGCCCAAATTTGAAACAATCAAAACCCAAATTAAATATGGTATACCAATCGATTTAGGGGTAGGGCTGGGCTTTTTTTATCTAGCTGAGGGCCCAATTTTTTTAACATCCTCGGAAACGACGCTGATAAATACCGACACAAATGTCAAATGGCCAACCGATTTATATTCTTGAATAAGGAAACCAGTGGCGGACCCAGGAATTTTTCCATAGGGGTGCGAAACATTTTTAAAAATTTTATGCCTCTAGGTATATAAGTAAAAAAATCGGTTCGGGTCGGGTCATGTAAAACAAAAGAAATTGCGCCATAACGTCCCTACTCATGGTTCCTATCACAAACAAATTGATGCATAAGTTCATCGCTCCATAACATAATGTTTCAATTTTAATTTTCAACCCTAGAAATCGTGTGTAATCACCCTAAAAATCATCTAAACAACATAATCACCCTAAAAATCATCTAAACAACTATAAACAACGCCAAAACACATGAAATTTCAAACATATTTAAGAATTTTGTTACCCTTTGGTGTCGGACGGCGGTGGTTCGCGGCTGCTGATGACGTGCTGTTGTGTTCGATGATCGCTGGTAGGAGACGACCCAAGACAGGGAGGGCGGGAGGAATTCTAAGGGACTATTGGGCTTATTTTAATTATTATAGTTTGAACTTAGGTTGAGTTTGGTTAATGAGCTAGTAATTAGTGGGCTAATTATGTTTAATGAAATAGTGGGTTAAGGTATTGGGTATTTGGGTTAAGTTGAGTAGTATAAGTTTATATAATTTAGTTAGTTTTTTTAATTAGAGTTTACTAAAAAAAATTAAAATATAAATCGAAAACATTTTTTACCTAAGGTGTGTGGACGAAAAATTCCAAGGGGTGCGGATGAAAAAATTCAAGGGGTGCGGACGAAAAAATCCAAGGGATGCAGACGGGATTTTCAATGGAAAATAGCACTAAATTTTTTTTTCCCGAGGGTGCGCCCGCCCACCTTGGGCTACATGTAAGTCCGCCCCTGAAGGAAACTAAGAACTGAAGATATAATCCAAGGCACAATTGAAGGTTTTAGAGTTCTGTAATCACTAGATAGCCGGTAGGTGCAACCCCATACCACCTTGAAACCCTTTAACATTGCGGTGCCATCTTACTCTCTTCATCCATTACGTTAAAACACTTTATTTGGTGCTAACAGTGACAATACCCTAAAACCTTTTTTTTTTCTTTTTTTTGTTTTTATTTAAAATAAATTAAGTTCAAATACATAAAATTTAAATTAAAACATGACTAAATTTAAAATTAATACATAAATAGTAAACGCACAATTACATAAATTAATAACCAAAGAGAGAATCAGGTGATAAGCAGCCACGATCACTATCACATCCGTCTAACCTCTCGTATCAAAATAACTGGAGCTTTCGAATGATGGATAAACCATTTCTTCATCCGACCTTGGTACGTATTCCACCCCGTCGTCAGTTTCGTACCCTTCAGCCCAACTTGGGACTTCTTGCGTCGGTATGGGGTTTGTCGATGTGGGAATGTTTGCCACCGGAGGTTGATGTCCCTCCGCAATTCTTATTCCAACAAATTGTAGTTGACTAATGGTATAATCATATACCCAGTTCAACTCTTTCATGGTCAAATCGGTAGGCAGCTGTGGACGGTAGACTTCTATAGGTGGAGGGTTTGAGCGTCGACGAGATAATCGTCGAAGGTTTGAAGGTGGAGGGTTTACACGACGATAGGATGATCGTCGATGATGTGAAGGTCTTGTAGGTTCAATCAGAATCGGATAACCACCCCCTATAATTTTCAAATGTGGTGCAAAAATTGTTGGAATTTAAGATGGTTAACTGATTTAAATAGAGATGGCGAAATTGTTTAATAGAGATTTGATGTATTTTTTTAATTAAAATTGTCGGTTAAATGACCTTTGAAACCAACCCACAGTTTGCAAAAATGTGAGACAAATCATCGGTAAGTATCTCTCGAAGACCATACCCGATCCCCCCTCACCTGGTCGGGTAGGGGGTACTCAACCATGGTACCAAGATATGCCCCGACTCCCCTAAATCCCCTGTTAAATACCAAGATATGCCCCGATCCCCCCTCACCTGGTCGGGTAGGGGGTACCCAACCATGGTATCAAGATATGCCCCGACTCCCCTAAATCCCCTGTTAAATATAGAAATCTTTGTGTTAAGTTGAACGAATTACTTTTAACATTTGATGTGATATCTTTTATGGGATTTTATGGGAGAGGATCAAATAAGAAGTTTATTTTGGTTAGGAATGATAGAAAGCAATAGGATTACGACATGTAGCAAAATTTAAATTAAAGAGCAAGGGTATTTTAATCAATTTTACCCTATTTTCTCCATTCTTCTTCTCTCTGTAACTTCAAAACCAATCATCTTCAACCTTTTCTTCACTTTCTATCACACTAATCACTACATTATAGTGCGATTTTCGTCACCAATCAATGATTCAAACACCCAATCAACGTGTTCTTCAACTTTTTTGAAGAAGCCCAGTTTAATTTCGGTTGCTATACTTTTTTTAAGAGAATCACTCGATTCGTTTGATTCGATCGCTGATAAGTGTTTCTAACATTCAAATTCCGTCGATAAGTGAATAAATCTGAAGAAATCGGCTTCGATCTATGTAAGAAATTTTTGAATTGCATTTTTACAATCTGGGTTTTTGAATTGAGTCATTGCGTTTTACGATCTTGGCGGGGGTCCGGGGGCAGCGCCTCTGGGAGCAGGGTTCAAGAGGCAGAGCCCCTGGCTGGGGTTGAGCTGCCAAGTCAGGTTGTAAATTTTTTTTTTCTGATTAAATTGCTTTAATAAAACTGCATCAAAAAATTAATTTTCTGTAAATTGCCTCTGGAAAACTGCATTAGAAATAAGAGATTTTTATGTGTTTTATTGCCATTGCGTTTTAGAAAAAACACATTTTTGAAGTGTTTTTAGTCATTGCGTTTTAGGTAAAACACATTTTTATGTGTTTTCAGTCCATTGCGTTTTAGAGAGAACACTTTCTTTTGTGTTTTTAAGCTATTGCGTTTTAGAAATAAGATATTTTTATGTGTTTTCTGGCTATTGCGTTTTAGAAAAACATATTTTTAAAGTGTTTTTAATCAATTGCGTTTTAGGTAAAACACATTTATATATGTTTTCAGTCCATTGCGTTTTAAAAAGACATTTTTAAGTGTTTTCTAGCCGTTGCATTTTAGAAATAAGACATTTCTTTGTGTTTTTTTGTGTATTGCGTTTTAGGTAAAACATATTTTTATGTGTTTTCAGTCTATTGCGTTTTATAAATAAGATATTTTTTTTTGTGTTTTTTGGTGCATTGTGTTTTAGAAAAAGTTATTTTTTATGTGTTTTCAGTCCATTGCGTTTTAGAAAGTACATTTTCTTTTGTGTTTTTAGGCTATTGCGTTTTAGAAATAAGACATATTTTTGTGTTTTCTGGCCATTGCGTTTTACAAATAAGACATTTCTTTATGTTTTTGGTGCATTGCGTATTAGAAAAAAGTTATTTTTTACGTTTTTTTCCATTGCGTTTTACGCAACTAGGTTTTTTTCTATTGCGTTTTACGCAACTGGATTTTCGAAAAAAATTCGAAAATATAGCAATAGTATACTCTTTTTAAAGATAAAAAACGCTCGTTTTTTTGATGCAATTTTTATAAAAAAAATAATATCGTATGAAAAATTTATTAACGTTTAAAAAATGGGGGGGGGGGGGAATTGGAGGAGAGATAAACTATTGTCCTGAATTGACTAGAATGCCCTTACACAAACTCACGTGCCTCTTTTCTTCTCTTCAATTTCACTCATTTAATCTTAGCCCTTGATTAAATCAATTGATGGTCAAGATTACTTAGGGGGCGTTTGGTTCGCGGAATGATTTGGAATTGGAATTTTTATAGGAATTAGAATTTGAAGGAATTGGATTTGGAATTTAAACATTACAATTGGAATTGGAAATTGTTAGAATGGGAATCTCAATTCCATTTTTGTTGTGTTTGGTTGTCAAATGAATTGGAATCCATCACCCCAGCACCCACAGCCACTAGCTCGGGTCAAAACGGTTCGGGTCGAACGGTTCGCGTCGAAACAGTTTGATTCGAAACGGTTCGGGTCGAAACGGTTTGCGTTGAAATGGTTCCAGTCGAAACGGTACGGGTCAAAACGGTTCGCGTCGAAACGGTTCAATTCGAAACGGTACGGGTCGAAACGGTTCGAGTCGAAA
Organism: Helianthus tuberosus; assembly: GCA_030545235.1. NCBI lineage: Eukaryota > Viridiplantae > Streptophyta > Magnoliopsida > Asterales > Asteraceae > Helianthus > Helianthus tuberosus. The sequence goes on along the minus strand of CM060351.1, from coordinate 201,424,331 downwards.
CGGTACGGGTTGGAACGGTGCGGGTCGAAACGGTCGAGGATTCCAATGAATTTACTTTAATTCCTTCACATATAGGAATGATTTTGAATTCCTTTAGTTAAAGGAATTTGAAGGAATTCATGCATAATTCTAATTTCAATTCCATTGTCAACCAAACACACGAAAATTGGAATTGGGATTCCAATTCCATCAAATTCTGTGAACCAAATATCTTCAAAGATAGAATTCAAATTCCAATTCCCTTAAATTTCATTGAATTCCTGCGAACCAAACGCCCCCTTACTAGCTAAAAAAACTTCCTATTATATCATAACCTTTCTTTTATGTAGATAAAACACAGTCAATTGACAGTTGTTATCATGGGATACACATTTGATTTGATTTCTTTTATGTAGATAAAAAACAATCTATTAACTGGTGGAATTTGACGGAGTAGAAAGAATAATGATGCTGCAATGTAGTTACAAACGTCACTCAACTTTCAAACAGGTGATGATTCAAAAGTTTAAACGTTTACTTGTAACGCCTTCAATTATAGATTTTGATATTTACCTTTGTTTATGGATGTCTAGAATTTATAGGAGGTTGACGGTATCTTGCACCATACATTAAAGCCAAATTATTTGCAAATACATAAAAAATACCAACCATTTTTAGTTAATTAATTGACTTTCAACACTCTTCTACGTTTGGTACAACGTTGCTTTAAGTAAAACCCTTTATCTTTGCTTAATTTCTCTTATATTTCCCACAAATAAAAACCGATTCTTAAAAAGGCAAGGCTATTAATGGTTGTAAAACAAGGTCTCCAAGGGAGTACTCCCCGAGTAAGCGCTACAAGTAAGGTTGTTCAAATTGCTCGCCGCTCGTTCGATGCTCGCTCGGAAAATGCTCGAAATTTGCTCGTTCGATTCAGCTCGATTGAAAAATGCTCGGTTCAGATCGGTTCGGTTTGTAAATGAACCGAGCACGAGCAAAGGTCCGCTTAGTTCGGTTCGGTTCGTCCCGGTTGGCTCGATTTATTTTTTAATACATATCATTTTTTAATAAAATGACTAGAGTCCCACATTAACAGTGTTTGGTCCAAAATCCATATAGAGCTCATTTAAGTAATTATAATTGAAGTCCAATACCAACAGTCCGTTGTCTAATACTTAAATGTCTATTTGAGTAATTGAGTCAAAATTTCAAATACTGAAATGTGAAGCGTCGATCAATACTCAAGTCTCAACTCGCCATTCGATTCCGAAGTTTAAGATCCTACTTAAAACCCCCCAGTGGCCATTGTTATTCGATTTCTCCATCGCCACTCGCCAAGACGCCAACTCGATAGGGTTTTGCTTCAATCGGTTCATTCAATTTCAAATTTCCGATAGAACAAGGGTATGCTTCGATCGGTCGACCATTTATCTTCCCGCTCGATAATCTCGATAGAAATAGTTTTGATAACTGAACCCAACCTCCACCTCAATTGATCAAAATCCGGTTCATAATTATACATTTTTTTTTGGAAATAACTTTCATTTTTTTAAACGGCTTAAATTGCATCAAACTTGTCTTCGACGAGACTCGAACGCTTAACCTCAAAGAGAATAACACCTTAACTCAAATAGTTTTGATAATTGAACCCAACCTCCACCTCAAGTGATCAAAATCCGGTTCATAATTTGCGTTTCTAGACGATCAATCCTTATTTATTAAAAAGTACCTTTGTTGTTAAGAAATAGCAAAATCTACGGTTGAGTAATTTTGTAGAACAAGTCTTTATTTTTATTAAAAAGTACTTTTGTTGTTAGGAAATAGCAAAATCTACGGTTGAGTAATTTTGTAGAACAAATCTTTATTTTTTCTTTTAGTTATTAGTTTATGTCTTTACTAGGTTACAATCCCGTGTGTTACACGAATTGATAAATATAATGTTATAGAAATAAAAACCAAAAATTATATTAAAAAAAAAACATATGCATTGCACAGTTGAATAATAATTTTAAAAAGCATATTACCCATTTACTTGCCATTGTTATGTAACTTGCCTAAGTTTCGTTATTTTGGTTATTGAACAATTTTCTTTCGTTAAAATATTTGTTAAGATATATATTTAAAAAAACAAATAACCATTAATGTGATAGTTATTAATTTTGTTAAATTATTTTTTTAACATTATTTAATTATTAACTTTGATTTTTAAGGTCACCTATTTTTTATTACAAACTTATTTTAATTTTACGATGTTTACCATCTAACCACATCAAATATTTGATTTTTTTAGAAATTGTTTGATTAAGGTATAATAACTATCTTTAATTCAACATGTAATTACCATATGCAAATTATAATATTATAATTTATTGATAACCATTTTGAACAACAAATAATAAACAACAATTAATCCCAGTTAATGCAGATTAAAATTTTAATAGATTAATCGTAATATTATGAACCGCGTAATACAATTTTATTATAATATTATATAAAAAAATTATTGATATAATATTATAAAGCTAAATCAATTAATATTAATAGTTATTGATATAATATTATAAGATAAGTTAGTTAACATTAATAGTTATTGATATAATATATAATATTAAAATTGAAGGACGATATATAGATATAATATTAAAATTAATAAACTATCACCCTTCAACCCTCTTAGCCTACACGTATTACATATCACATAATAATAATAATAATAATAATAATAATAATAATAATAATAATAATAATAATAATAATAATAATAATAATAATAATAATAATAATAATAATAAATTCAAATTTCTCAAACAATAAACATTAACTGTACGGTTATTATATATTCAATAACTATTAAAGAAGGATAAATTAATAAAAATATTTAAACATATTTAATTGATTATTATATATTTATATACTATTAAAGAGAAAGGTCGGTGGAGACCTTTCTCTTTTAACCTTCAAGTTTTTGACTTTTTCATTTTTTTCCTTCAAATTTTTGAACCAACAAAAAAGGCCCTTACACTTTCAAGTTTTTTCCACTTTATGCCCTTAATTTTTTTTGACATGAAACGCTATTATCCCCTATCTTTAAGTAAGTTGCACATTCATTTCTAACTTTTAGTAATTGACAACTTTGACCTTCTTAACATTTTCTACTTAATAACTTGACACCTCCTTTTGTTTAAATTACTTTTACGACTTTACACCGCAACGAGGACAAATTATTATACTTTTTTTTATCTATGTATAATCTTAAAGACAAAGGACGGTGGAGGACCTTTGTCTCTAAGTCCTCAACTTTTACAAAAATACACACTTAGCCCCTATACATTTATCTCCTTTCAATTTTCATATATTACAATTCTAATCCCTATATTTTTACTTTTTAACCCTTATACTTTTAGTTCTTTCAATTCACACTCTAAAACTAGGTAACTTAAACATTCACTTTTAACTTTTGGTAATTGACAACTTTGATCTGCCAACTTTTTCTACTTAATAACTTAACGTCTCATTTTATTTGAATTGCTTTTACCACTTTAGACCATAGCATCACACATTAGTATACTTTTTTATCTATGTCTAACCATATTAATGTCTAAATTACTTTTACGATTTTACACGGTTGTCTAAAATATTGTTACAACTTTACACTGCAATGAGCGAGCCATATATATATATATATACCTATTTTGTGCACGTTTGTAAACCGTATTTGAAAGCAAGTCGGGTCAAATATAATACGTTTTCATTCGCTGGCGATGTAATTTTTTTAAGTAAAGAGTCGGGTCAAATATACAATATAGATACGAGTTACCTTAACTTTCGACGCCGCCGCAACGCGCGGCGGGTCAAAATCCTAGTTCAATAACATTTAGGAATGATAAATATTTAATCATATTTAATCGTTTATTAGGATAAAGATAAGGATTAATTATTAAAAAGGTTAAGTTAAATATAAATATAAATATAAACTAGGTTAGAACCCCGTGTATTACACGGGTTGAATAACTATAATTTAATATATCTTACTATATAATAAAAGAAACCAATAAAAGGACACTTGTCATTATTCTAGACCATCTAATATTACTTAATTGTAAATAATTATTATTTAATTTAAATTATTAGCCTCAATTTCATACTTATCTTATATGAATTAAATAATAATTTATGTTACGAATAAATAGAAAAAATGGGAAATAATAGTTTAAACATATGAATTTAATCTAATCTAAATATTATTTTGCAAATCCAAATAAAAATGGTAAAAAGTAATTTTATGTTACGATATATAGAAAAAACTGGAAATAATAGTTTAAACATATGAATTTAATCCAAACATAGATGATTTGTTAGCTTGATTCCTATTTACCATTCATGTGAATGAAAAAAAATATTTTTTTTTGTTTACATGTATTTAAATTATTTACATATTTATGTTTTATCCAGAATAAATATCATAAGAAAAAAACATTTAAAAGGAAATATTTCACATTAATAGTAATGCAAGTTTTTTATTATCCACGATTTATTTTTATTAAAATATAAAACACACATGAAATAACAAACCTATAAAAATGGCTAATTCTTATGTAGGTGATGACCGTTATAATGAAATAACTCATTTATATGATATTGTAAATGGTATGATATATATTACCTTATATATAGGGGATCGCTAGAATGAGAACCACCACGAGTTGTAAGAACCACGAGAACCGCGTCCCGCGGGTGGCCGTCGGCGACGAAATTTTTTTTACACCTAGATCCGTATATTTTAGTGGGGGGTTTAAATTTTCGGTTCAAACGGCGCGCCCGAGGGGGTAGTTTTTTACGCCCAAAGTTTGGGTTTTTTTAATTTTTTTAATTTTTCTTTTTTTTTTACCAAACTTTGGGCGTAAAAAACTACCCCCTCGGGCGCGCCGTTTGAACCGAAAATTTAAACCCCCCACTAAAATATACGGATCTAGGTGTAAAAAAAATTTCGTCGCCGACGGCCACCCGCGGGACGCGGTTCTCGTGGTTCTTACAACTCGTGGTGGTTCTCATTCTAGCGGCTCCCTATATATATATATATATATAGGATTGAGTTAAAATGAGAACCACTCCCAGTTGTAAGAACCATGAGAACCATCTCAACCAATCAGGTTATGCCAACATAAAGGGTATGTTGGTCATTTACCCCAAATGTCAAATCTATACTCTCACCTCTCTCCTCTATTTAATGCTCTATCCTCTCTCCTCTCTCATCTCTTTTCTATTTAAAGTTGTAAGAACCCGCGAGAACCACACCCGCCGGGGGCCGTTGACCACGATTTTTTTTTACAACTAGATGTGTATATTTTAACACCCTACGCAAAGTTTGGGTTTAAACGGCGCGCCCGAGGGGGTTGTTTTTTACGCCCAAAGTTTGGGTTTTTTTAATTTTTTTTAATTTTTCTTTTTTTTTTAACCAAACTTTGGGCGTAAAAAACTACCCCCTCGGGCGCGCCGTTTAAACCCAAACTTTGCGTAGGGTGTTAAAATATACACATCTAGTTGTAAAAAAAAATCGCGGTCAACGGCCCCCGGCGGGTGTGGTTATCGCGGGTTCTTACAACTCGAGGTAGCCAAACCCCGTTTTTTTTCGAGATACGCTTTGTTTTGATGTTGTTGGCTTTTTATATTTTTTTCCCTAGTCGATGACGATAATAATCTATCTATCTGAGACACCTACCGAGTTTGCGTTTTCTGGGTGTGTCCGTGTTTGCGTAAAAAAGTTTTTGTATAAAAAAATGTTAAACCGTAAACTTTTTAACTTAAAACGTAAACTTTTTAACGTAAAACGTAAAACATTTTAACGTAAAATTAAAAAAAAAAAAATTAAAACGTAAACTTTTTAACGTAAACCGTAAACTTTTTTAACGTAAAACGTAAATCGTAAAAAGTTTTAGGTAAAACGTAAAATAAAAATGTAAATAACGTTAACGTAAAAAACCGGCGCGTAAAACGTAAAAAACCGGCGCGAAAAACGTAAAAAACCTGCGCGTAAAAGGTAAATAACGTTAAAGTAAAAAACCGGCGCGTAAAACGTAAAAAAAAGTTAACGTAAAAAACCGGGGCGTAAAACGTAAAAAACCGGCGCGTAAAACGTAAATAACGTTAACGTAAAAAAACCGGCGCGTAAAACGTAAAAAAACGTTAACCTAAAAAACGGGGCGTAAAACGTAAAAAACCGGCGCGTAAAACGTAAAACGTAAAAGGTTTTACGTAAAAGGTTTTTCGTAAAACGTAAATAGTTAATTTTTTTTAGTAAAACGTAAAAAGTTTTAGGTAAAACGTAAAAAACCGGCGCGTAAAACGTAAAAAACCGGCTCGTAAAACGTAAAAAAACGTTAACGTAAAAAACCGGCGCGTAAAACGTAAAAAACCGGCGCGTAAAACGTAAAAAAAGTTAACGTAAAAAACCGGCGCGTAAAACGTAAAAAAACGGGCTGTAAGAAACGGCGTTAAAAAACGGCCCGTAAAAAACGGCGTTAAAAAATGGCGTATAAAAAACGACGCGTAAAAAACGGCGTTAAAAAACGGCGCGTTAAAAAAACAGCGTGTTAAAAAAACGACGCTTGAAAAAACCCGGCGTAAAAACGGCGCGTCAAAAATACGTAAAACGTAAAAAGTTTAACGTAAAACTGAAATTGTAAAAAGTATAAAAAATCTTTAAAAAAAATCAGAATTTAAAAATGTTTTAATAAAAAAATTATGTTTAAAAATAAAAAGTAATATAATAATACAATAAAGTAATAAAAAAACAATAAAGTAAAAAAGACAAAATAGAGTGTTTTTACCTAAATACCCTTTTAGATTATAATACTAAAAACATAATAAGACAAAAAATACTTAATATTATTTTTTAATACTTTTAATCTCATCCATCCATCAACTTGATCTAATGGTCAAAAAGTGGTTCTCATAGTTCTTACAACTGGATGTGGTTCTCATTTTAGCCATCCCCTATATATATATATACTATTAACGTGTTTTGGAACTTTTTTGTGTCTAACACTCTAACCATTTTTATTATCTTGCAGTTTGTACTACCGACAATACGCTTATAGAGACGACAATATTATAAATAAAATAGTCAATGTTGTATGTAAGAAGATATTTAGAGATTCATGAATTTTTTATATGTTTTGTGAATTCTAATATATGGTATAGATTTCTCACTTATTTACATTAATATGTTATCTTATTTAGTTATAGCTTTAAACTTTATATAAATATTATTTGTTATACCCGTGTGTCATACGGGAAACTAAACTAGTACTAAGTAATAAAATAGTTACATCTTTTAAAAACTCGTGTATTGCACGATTTGAATAAACACATGTTTTACACGAATAATTTAATTCGTTAACACATTTAGTCATTAAGATGTGTTTTCTAACAAAATGAACTTTGAGGTACTATTTACTTATTGTAACACCTCAATTTATTTTTTATTAGGTTAGAGAGTTGTGTATTACATGGTTTATAGCATTTTACTTTTTTTTTATTTATTATTAGGTTAGAAACTTACGTATTACCTAATGTTATAAATCAGCTGAAAAAAAAGAAATATTTTAGTAAAAAATATTAAATATACAACAGATAAGCTGGATATTATGATTTAATATTATTATTTCATTAGAGTGTAAAACAGGATAATATGATCCTTTATTAGAAGTAGGATTCTAAATATACCACATATATAAAAAATATATATGTTCTACATGTATTGAATAAATCCTTTTAACGAAACAATTGATTAAAATAAATATTTTTATTTTAATATGTAATTATTAGTTATCCTTGTCCTTATCATCAAATATAAAATCAATTAAAACTAAAAATTAAATAAAATCTTTATCTTTATAAATGTTTAAAACGCTAATATATTTTTTAGATTTTAATAATTAATATATGATTATAATGATTAATATATTATTATCAGTTATCTTTGTCTTTATCATTAAAATATCTTCTATAAATTTATATTATAAATTTAACATTATCAATAATTGATTTTCCATAATAAATATTTAGAAAAATAATTAAGACCGCCTCATAGAGCGCCATGTGTCCCTTACATGGTTTCTTTTATTATATAGTATAGATATAAATATAAATATAAATATAAATATAAATATAAATATAAATATAAATATAAATATAAATATAAGGATAAAAATAAGTGATATCTATATATTGGTTAATAACAATAATAATAATAATAATATTAAAAGAAATATATTAAACAAACATAAATAAAATTTATGAGGTTGAATGAAGGAGAGAATGACATGTGCCATTATATGGAGTCTTTTATTATAAGTTAGATAGATAAACTAGTGTTTTTTTATATGTATACTGCAAGGAATTAACCCTATAGGGAAAACATTTTATAACTCTACAGAGACAACATGTCGTTTCTGTAATCATATCGTCTTTGTAAAGTTTGTCTCTTTAGCTACGTACCTATAAGCATAAAGTCGTCCCTATACGTATCATTGCTATATGACAGTTTGTAAAGATGACATGTTGTCTCTATAAGACTGTGCTAAAAATAATTAAAAAATAAAATTAATAGTTAAAAAAACATTTATTACAATATTTTTAAGCCATATAGAAAAAATAACATTTTAAGTCCTATAAAAACGATATGTTGTCTCTATTAATTTTTCATTTTAAAAAATAAAAATACATCTTCATCTATAGAGACAACAACATTAGAACTTTTCTTCCAGATTTTAAACCAAAGTGTTCCAACAACCAAACAAACTAGTTTAATACCCGTCCGGTGGACGGGTTACGTTAAACATTAAACAACGTAGAAACAAAGCTAATCTATATTAAGTGTACACAAATTTAAACGACATTACAAACAAAAGCACCGACTTTAATTTATAAAAGGAAAAAGAATGAAAAGCGATTATCAATTTCAATTTCATTTGCCGTGTCATAAATATATAATTGGGAAAAATCTAAGTCGACCATCGTCATGGGTTGGAAGTGAGTACCAATTCTATGATAGTCGTGTCCAATCAAGCAAAATATATACGGACCACGACCATCATTTAATTCCGAACATATTCTCCCACCCGTTGACGTCATCAAAAAAATTGAATTAACGACTTTGATATGCTCTCTAAAAACTGATGACCGTGTCTCACCATTACGATTTAGCAAACTTAGCAATGGTTGTGGAGGAAGTTTAAGTAAAGGTAAAATGACTTTTCCCACTATATAGATACGCCTTCAATTTGAGGATGTTATCATGGAGTTAATGCAATTGACACCAAGAAGTTGAACGATGGCAAATACAAGCGATCCAACTTGATTAGGAAATCGCAAGTCTATCAAACTTTGGAGTTTGGTATATAAGCGTAGAAAAACTACAATAAAAATAAAAACATGGAGAAATAAATGTCATCAAAATCCTTTTTCATTTTTATATTTGACTATAAAAACATAAATGTTGCAAGAAGCAAACCACCATGATCTTTACTATCGAAATAGAGTTACATTCTGCAATAATGTATTATTTAGCCTCTAAACCATTAAAAGAGTCGTTCGGTTGAGATTGTATGGGCTATAAGGACGAGGAGTTGTACCACTCAACTACCATCCAACGTTTAATAGGTTCCTACTTCTTAAGTAACTTGAAAACCTGATTTAGCAAAAAAAAAAAAGAAAAAGAAAATCTCACATAAATGTAACAAACTTTGCTAACTGTTTCAATTAAATCATCCAAATTTTTTTTGTCTCCCTAAAATAACTAAACTTTATTAAAGTATTCTAAAACTATGTAATTAGGGGTGTTCAAAAAACTCGTGGCTCGCAGCTCGCTCGAAAAAAGCTTGAAGAAAGCTCGGCTCGAAATTGGCTCGGTTGTTAACGAGCCAGCTCGGCTCGGCTCGGTTTGTAAACGAGCTGAGCTCGAGCTTGGTCTAGCTCGGCTCGTGAGCTGGCTTGATAAGGTTTACATCCTTCATTTTTTTGTCCCACATCGCTTAGAAAATCAAAACTGAGGGATTATTTCCTCTATAAAAGAAGGTAAAGACAATGTACAAAGTGAATTAACTATTTATACTTGCATATTTAGCCATATGGTTAAATTAAATGGCAATTATGGCCCTTAGTCTATAAAGAAATTCATTTTTAAAGGCTTTTTAAGTAGTAAATTTTGCGGTTTTTTGTTAGTTCGAGCTAGATCGAGCCGAGTTGAGCTAGCTTGAATTCTAATCAAGTCGAGCTCGAGCATCAAATCTCAGCTCGATTTGAAATTCGAGCTCGAGCCGAGCCAACTTGAATCAAGTTTGAGCCGAGCTCGAGCTGGGTCTAGCTCGGCTCGACTCGGCTCGTTTACAGCCCTATATGTAATTACCAGGTCACTAGGTTACCATTGCTTTTTTTTATTCTTTATTTTCTTCTGATGCTTATGTTTATATTAAATGAATTTTATCAAATTCAAAAAATATATATTTTAAAAGATCTTTCAATTATCTATTCATCTTCTATCACCAATTAACCAACTTTTCAATTCTCTTGGAACACTAGACCCTTCGACGACCGGCATCATGTTCGCCGGCATTTCAAATCTTTCATGACAGACCGACCTTCAACAGCGAACCCAACCATGGTCGCCGTTTCAGATCCTTCGAAAACGAACCTACCTTCGATGATGAACCCAACCATGCCTGACTTTTCAGATCCAACGAGAAGGCGTGCGAGCTCGTGAATGGAGTTGAGGCTTCAATAGGTTATGGATCTGATATTGCTACTTAAATCAAAAGAAAACATTAAAAAAAGGGGCATTCTATACACACCCCCCCTATTACTAACCACACCCCCCCTTGTGAGAGGAAACTGTCGGTCCCACGCAGGCCCCACCTGTAAGTTATGTGAGAGGAGGGGGGGTGTAGTTAGTAATAGGGGGGGGGGGTGTATAGTAGTGCCCTAAAAAAACAGAATCACCCACTTGGTTCTTCACAAACCTCCATGGATTTGTTTTGGAACGACGGCTTTCTTGTATTAGGCTACCGCACTCTCCAAATTGGAGAGCCCCGTTGCCCCACTCCGGCCAGACTATGTTGTCTTAACCGGGCCCACGCTGGCTTTCAGAGTTTGGCTTGGGCGTTTCACCGGGAAACCATACCGCCGGCTGCCACTTGACAGTCATTGTGCCGCCACAAGAGCAGAACTCTCTGGCATAACACACGGTGGGACGAAAACCCGGGTGGGCTCAGGATAGAGCCTGACACCTCTGCAAGGAGGCTAGGCTCTATCAATCATTGTCATATCCACCAAAGTGACACAAGTGAGGATTGAACTTGAGTCTCCATTAGAGAACCCAAGCCTCTCAACCACTAGGCTACAACTGATGGATCACAAACCTCCATGGATACTCACCTTTAAAACCCATTTGGAAATTATATCAATAGAGTGGAATCCATTATCATAACACTGAAAACAAATTAGATTTTTGTGTTTGTATATCAGACAAATGAATCATGATATGACGTGAAGTTGCGAACCAAATATGAAACGTTGAAACGATCAAAGAGATACTCAATCCTCTAACCTAAATCTCATTGTTTTTAATTTAGTTTTTTTGATAAAAAAAGTCCATGTAACTATATATTTTCCATTAAAAAATAAAAAATGTGATGGAACCTGACAAGTCATCAAGTGTAACCTGGTAACCTGAGAATTACGCAAGATTGAAACACCTAATAAAAGTTTAGTGATTTTAAGGAGACAAAAAAAATTTGAGTGATTTAATTAGTACATTTGTTAAACTTGATTACATTTCTATAAAGTTACCAAAAAAAATGAATGAGACATGGATATATCATACAATATTATATACATTTGCGTCCATAGAAAAGATACTACAATATGAAAAGAATATTCCGTCTATGATGACTAAAACAACATTATTATTGAAGTAATAATCTAAATTTCAAAATAAAAAATATTTAGCATGGCAAAAAAAAAAAAAAAAAAAAAAAAAAAAAACACTTAACCCACCCATGAGCTAGTCAATGGGTTAAAATTGGCACCCATGTTCCTATGATGACAATACTAATAGTTGAAGAGAGTAAGAAAATGTTCACCTGTACAAAATGACAATATTAATGGTGTATAGTTAGAACCACTGGTTGCCGAAGAAGCTTGCTATTTGGGTTGAAGGGCAAACTTGGAGCAGCTATCCATTCTTGATGCGCTTGCTAAGAGTAATGTGAGGTTTAACTCGGTGCTGTATATGTACGGTATGGGGCGAGTGTAGTGAAATGATGAAGCACGTGTCCATGTCATGTCCGTTTGGCCAACATGTGTGGCTGATAATCTCCCAATGGTGCAAGCTCACACCCTGTTTCCAACATTAATATATTTAACATATTTCCTACCAAATTGAATTCACTCAAAATAGCAAATAACCTTGAACATGATCACGCTTGCCAAGATTGTAAGAGATGTGAACATTGTTAGAAATAAACATATCTTTTTCACTTTTATAGTTATCATTTCTTTTATATCTTATATTTGTTTGTTTTATTTGATAATGAGGAAATGGGCTAAACTAGAAGCATGGACTCATGGGCTGGAAGCATAGACTCATGGGCTGTTAGTGGGCTGGCTTGGTTGCTGGTTAAAAGATTAGTGGGCTGGCCTATAGCTGATTTAAAAAGAAAGATGCCAATATAACGAATAGGTCAGCCGCTCACAATGAAGGATTCGGATAATTTTTCCCTTTCAACTCTCTTTCCTCTCTTACTAGTGGAGACTTAGAATTTAGTCCAGAATCTGATTCAAATTCATTTTGAATCAGATTGTTTGTGGTTCTTATTCAGTCTTTGTCATATGGAGATTATTGTGTGATGGTCTCTGAGATTTGTATAGAGTTTTAGGGATTTTATCTTGAATCATTGTCGTACAATTTGGGAATAAAACGTTTTTGGTTTGGGTATTTGCATTAGATTATCAGATTCATGGCAAATATCATGTTATTTTGACTAACATAATATAGTATACGGGGGAGACAACAGCCATATTGAAGGTTTCTATTTTAAAAGTGGTTAAAATAGAAACTAAGGCCAAGCTTGTCAAACGGGTCAATAGTAATTCAAATATATAAGACTATCATTTCAATTCAAAATTTTTATTATTATTATTATTATTATTATTATTATTATAATAATAATAAAACTTTCTTTATCACTATTAACTATTTGGATTTATGTGTATGGTTACACTGATGAACAACTCTTTGTAAACATTTCATATAATGCCAGGCGAAATATACCATTACACACACAGGCGTGGAACAAAAGAATAAGAGAAAAGGTAGATGTAAACGTATAAAGTAATTACAGAGGGGAAAGAATATTAAGATAAACCCAAAAAAGACATATGCCCTCATTAACCCAAGTTCTGCTTGGGTATACCTGATACTTCCTAAAGCAGTAAAATTTGTAATCAACGTAGACAGGTGTAAAAAAATAGTGCTCCTTCCAAGTTCCAATATGTAGATAAATGAATATAACAGTGCTCCTTAATCAACAAACTGATTTTTAACTAAAATTAAGTATGGTACCATATATTCCCTCTTAGTGCTCCACATGAACTTCAAATGTAACTCTCCCATTCCAAATATCCTTGTCTGTGTAACAGAAGTATCTACATGACTACATGAGTAACCATTTAAGCTACATGTCTTTATGAAAATGTGAAATAAAGTCGCCAAAATTTGAAAGAATGATCAGTTCTTCTTTTCGCCTTAACAAATGCTATATAAACCCCTCAAAATCATAAGCTTTCTTCCCCATCTCTTAAAAGTCTAGGTTAAACTCAAAATCACAAACACACATAAACCAAAAATGCTTTAAGATAATTTTGTAGTGGTACCTGATCTAGGAACGGAAACCGGATGAAGGCAATGATAATTCAAGAGTGAAGACGCCTAGTTCAACCGTCGTTTGTTTCGTAGCCGCACCTGATCGACGACAGAAACCGGATGAAGGGGAAATTCGATATAGGTAGACAAAAGAGACAGCACCGATGCCGTTAGTGGAAGGGTACCTGCATGCCAACATATTTTAATGTTAGTTCTTCATTAGTTTTTATTTTCAGAAAACAAAAGGGTTTCTTACCCTTTAAATAATTGACTGTAAATAAAGTAGCACTAAAAGTACCCAAAAAAACATTTGATAAAAAAACCTTGTGATTATAGTGGTCATCGTTTAAAATGTCTCCAACGTCTCTTGGCGGACGAAGGCGCCGCGACGGGCCCCTAGGGAGCGGTGTGCGACGGTCCAGGACCGGGGGGGGGGGGGGGGGGGGAGGCCCGGGGACGAGCCCCATACCCTGTGGTCTAATGAAACTACAAACATCATAAATTAAAACATGCACAAATCAAAGTAATTCGAATTAAACAAAATACAAACCATTACAACTAGTTTAATACCCGTCCGTTGGACGGGTTACGCTAACGTAACAAACAAAGATAATGTATATTGATGGTGTTTCGGTTTGCTTCTCCTTTTCCTCTTTTCCATCTCCTATTTGAAAAAATTACAACCATCTAACTTTTCATTTTCTTCTTTTCAAACCACTAAAACTCATTCTCAAAACACATTATCCAAACACTACAAAAATAACATATTAACTTTTAAGAAGTCAAAAACTTAAAAGGAGATCAAAATAAACAATCCCAAACACCCACGTTAGGTGAACACAAGTCTAAACAACATTATAAACAAAAACACCATTTTTAATTTATAAAAGGAAAACCAATGTGAACGGTGTACAACCACAAACAATATAAAATAAAACTGATAGAGAGATAAAACATGAAATAGTGTCATTTTAATACAAAAGTAAATGGTAGGCAGTACTGGGGGAAAGTGTTATAACAATCAAACGTGGTTTACTGCCTTATTTTTTTCGGCGTTTGGATCGTCCTCTTTAACTTGAAAGATAGCCTCTTTTCGACTTGTTGACTTGATGCATGGTGCCCATTTGTCAAACTTGGTGTATTTTTGGCATCGTCTACTACTGAGGCAACCTCATGGTTCACATCAACAACCACCTAAAAGTTGTTGTACAAGTATGAGAGTAAGGAATACAAAGTATAGATATAAAGTTTGTTTACATGTAAAAACAACTACCGATTCTTGCTGACTTGTTGCATTGTGGACATCTGATGATTGATGTACATCTAGCATCATTTACCCCTAAAGCTAAACCCTAATTCTAAACCCTAATGCTAAATCCTAAAGCTAAACCCTAATTCTAAACCCTAAAGCTAAACCCTAATGCTAAACCCTAAAGCTAAAACTAAACCCTAAAGCTAAATCCTTAATGCTAAACCCTAATGCAAACCCTAAAGATAAAGCTAAACCCAAAAGTTAAAGCTAAACCCTAATGCTAAACCCAAAAGCTAAACCCTAATGCTAAACCCTAAATACTATTGCTAAACCCTAAACCCTAAATACTAATGCTAAACCTTAAATAACACTTATTTTTCAATTTTAAACACGTATATACATATATGTATAATTGACAATATACATATATGTATAGTTAAAAGATTAACAATATACACATGTGTATAAATCCCAAAAAAAAAAAAAAAAATCCTTAAAGAAAAAGCTACGATTTTTGAAAAAAAAAATTGCATTTTTTTACCTTTTTTTGCATTTTTTTGGTTAGGGAAAATGTGTGGTCCAGAATGCTTCTCAAGTTTCTCAATTAGCCAACTACTTCTCACATGATCCTTATCCTATATATATATATATATATAATTTAATCATGTTGAAACACGTTAAGACCAAAGGGTATGGTGAAAATAGTCCCCAAATGGACCATCCGTCACGTAGGCGCCAAGTAAGCAAAGGTGGAGGACCATCCCCTTGGGGACTACCCAAGGGTGTGGTGGATGGTCCTCCCCTATTTTTTTATTATTTTTTTACTTAATTAATTAATTAAAACAACATAATTAAAAATAAAAAACTTACATTTAAATAAAAAAACCAAAAGTTACATTTAAATAAAAACTAAAAAAAAACACACTTAAAAAAAACCTAAAGTTACATTTAAAAAAAAAACTACACTCCCCCACTCCATTTTTTCCTAATTTTTTCCTTCATCATTTGTAAAATGGGACGGTCTTCCGGTGGATATTCGCTAAGGTCAGTGGTCATTATTTTCCATTCCTCCAACTGCTGCGTGATCGATGTCGAAAGGTCGGTCAAAAACAAGTTTAAAAATTTGGTCCTAAGTACCTTTACTAGCAAGGGTAAGTAGGGTCGTCTCCACAGGGAATATGTGGTTAGTGTTGATTGTAGAAACCTAGATTAACTAAAACTAAGAAAAACTATTGCTTTGATTGCGTTTTGAGATTTTTGATCGAGAAGGATTAAAAAAAGTTATCAATTTTAAAGAAAAGTAACCCCCTCCGGATTTCCGGTTCAATGATTCACCCAAACCTGTTTAATTAGATAGATACCAAAAGGTCTTATTAACGGTTTAGTTTGATTGATAATCAAAGACAAGTTTTTAATAATAACCTATGCAATTTAATTACCAAATCATAAGTGCCAAGAACCCACCCAATAACCAAACTACTCACGATGCAAGAAAACCGAATGCGAATGGTAAAAGATGAATAATTGCAACACTCACAATTCTTTTAAACAAAACTAAACCACAAGTATTCTTCAAGTTATGAAAAACAATCCAAAAACTAACTAAACAAGGTTTGAGTTTCACATACATGAACCATCCACCCGGAGGTGGTCACAAAAGAATCTAGCCACTCATAGTCCTGATTTGATCTTCTTGGTTGTCTTGGATGTTTGATTGCATGAAAGATTGATGAAAATTGAGGTTGGGAACTCCAAAATTCGTCCTTAGGAAGTGGAAAACGGCTAGGGTTAGTGAATATCTCGTTTGGGGTTGAAGATATCATAAAATAAAGTGAAATCCTGAATTTTCGCGTAACTATCTGCTGCCAGCGCAAGGTTGCGCCCCCCTGGCACAAGGTTGCGCCCCTGACTTACCAGCACCTGTATTGCGTTAAAACTGACACCAGGTTGCGCCAAACTGGTTCCTTCTTGCGCCAAGTACTGGTTTCTTACCATTTTTTGCATTTTTCAACTCCCAACTTGTGTGTAAGCTTTTAACCTTCATAAGTCTTCCCGAAAACCTCCCGTTTAGCTTCAAAATCCATCCGTTAAGCTCTGGGTACCTACAAATAGAAACACACTCAAAGTAACCATGTTTTATGATAATAAAAACTTAAAAACTTATATTTACACATGTTAAAACACGGTTATTTACCCTTCTATCACATCCCCACACTTCACCTTTGCTTGCCCTCAAGCAAACCGATATGGAACTACTCACCATAGTAACAACACCTCTAAACCCCTATACCAGTTCAACAATTTAAGTCCCAAGTCATACCCGTTCCATAGACTGACACAATCAAGATTGACAGTCCGACAAGCAATTGATGCGATTTATAAAATTTAAGACTTGTCTATTCAGAACGAACATGCTTAGGATTATACACATGCTACACGCCCCTCACAATAAACTCTCCTCTCGGTTTAGACATATGAACTAGCGTGTAATGTGCTAGTATGTATAACACTCAAAGCCAAACATGAAATCATGTAATCATATGCTTGTATGACAATCACACCTCCACTGTATCATATAACACGACACGCATCAAAAGGACTTTCGGTTTTGGGCTTAGGCTAAAGGTAGGAAATTTTTGGCTTATATTTATAGATTTTTATGTGGCGAACAAACGACCAAACCGTGACAACTTATTTGCGAAACGTAACATACTTTTGGGTTGGTTTCTACCCAAGAACATAAACGATATTCACAACACTTCTATTTTTGTTCTTTTTTTTCTTTTTTTCTTGTTTTTTTTTTCTTATTCATAATTTGTCGTTCACGGTCGGTATCAACAATTCATATTAGGTGGACAAACGAAAGGTAAATAGGCTCAACAGGGCTACTAAGGGTGAAACTAGGTAAACACAAAACAAACAAACAGGTGTACGGAATATCCTAATGCCTTTATCATTTACGTGCACGTGTCAAACCACAATCTCGGCATGCATCAAATCACACAAGTTCTAACACAGAATAACATGCGGCCTGCTCTCAACAAATGAAGTCATAAAGTAAATCATTCTATCATTCTACAGGCTCAAAATCTCACCAAGAAAGGGTAAAAGGGTTGCGTACATGAAGCATATGCAATCTAAAGCATGTTACCCCTAAATAGACATCTCTTCTCAATTCTTTTATCCTAAAAACACCTGTCGGACCTACTCTCATGAAACTTAAAGGAACGACCATGACAAGGGACTATATTAGTTACTACCGGCAAGGAACCCATTAGTGATTGAAACATTCGGTTTTTGTATCCATTTAGTTCACTTAAGGCGATGAAATTCTTTAAAATTTTCAAATTTTTCAAATTTTTTTTTCGCTTTTCATCGTTTTCAATCACTTTCAACCTCTTTCAAGCCTTTATCCCAAGCCTTTCCCTTCCCGGGTTTCCATATCCCCACACTTGGGCGACATTGTCCCCAATGTATAGTGCTTTTAAAACAAACCCGGGAATAACAACCAAACCGTCCCATAAGCGGCCAATCCCTAACACAAATAACTAAAACACATTCCCTAACACATAGAGTTTAACACCACCAAAAACACGAATAGAAATGCAATAATAAAAGTGGAACAGACTCCCCTGGTTTAAAGCATAGAAGCCTCATGCGTCATGTTCCACCACAGCCGTATAGCATTTTATTCGCGGCCGTGTCCAACAAGTACTCGGGTCAATCTCTACAATTAGTGTGCAAATCATCCCCGTCCAAATGGAGATTGAGTATGAACAGTTCTGACTGAACTCTAATTCATGCAATTTCCGCAATTTCAACTAGAATGTATTGGGACTTCACCGAACATCCCAACACTTGGACCATTGCATCCGTAGAGATTAATAACCT
The DNA here is from genome assembly GCA_030545235.1 of Helianthus tuberosus. Lineage (NCBI taxonomy): Eukaryota > Viridiplantae > Streptophyta > Magnoliopsida > Asterales > Asteraceae > Helianthus > Helianthus tuberosus. Next base: position 201,405,288 of record CM060351.1, on the reverse strand, counting down.
GATAACCTGCAAAAGTACTCATGCAAAAACAAAACAAATATACACTACTCTACATCCTCAGGCTGCCTCCCGAGAGCGCTAAGTTTATAGGTCTTCAGCCAGACCGTACCTGATATGTAGGATCGTTTGCTGACCCGAACGAGTCGTTCAGAGGTTGTCTCTTGCGTTTCAGATGCGGAATAATAAGAAATGCAAGTAGAAGTAGCTTGTTCTTCCTCCTAACTGTTTGTTTTATTGATTTGAAACGTTTTACAGCTCGATCTTCACACCGGCAGAGCTTCGGCGTGGAATTTCACATACACGTTATGAGATCCACCCTAATGACACCTATATATAGACTTTCTGGTTCGCTTATGTGTCACATGTCCATATAAGCGGACCAGACATGTACACAAAAGCTGACCAGACTGACAAATAAGCGGACCAGCATCACTATGTCCCTATGAGCGGACCTAACTCATAAAACCTATACAGACTCCTGTTTTCTCGTATTTCATGCCCTATGCTATACAATACGATGTAAGACCTGATCCTAGACATCTAGACGTAATCAACAGATGTAGTGCATCAACAGACTCCCCCTCAGATGTTGATGGAGTCGCCTATACACTCTGACTGCAAAACTGTGTCTTCACATCTTCAATCTAGATCAGTCTCTGGGCTTTTTCTTCTTTCAATCTTCAGACTCCCCTTCTCGATTTACTGGCATTCTTTTGTTCTTCAGTAACATCTTTAGGATCGTTGTCTGATCTACACAGGCTTTTAGAATTGATTTCCAGAATCGAAACTTGGCTCTCTTTCAACAGAGATTTTCAGAATATCGAAACCTGACTACCTGCACAATCTTAACCCAGACATAAATTTTCTAATTTTATCACATATCAAATACCTGTGTACCAACACATGACTCTCATAATCACTAAAACAAACATATAATTGCAACATCTCAGGATCTCTCTCAAATATCTATGATGAACCACTTGAAGAAGGTTAGATTTAACAAAAACAGTTAGATTTACACAAACACTCCCCCTTAAATGCTGCTCATCATGTTTAGCACTTGGAATTTTGAAAATCAGTTTTCCAACATCAGTTGTCGAAAATCTTTTTGACTTTTTCAAAAATTATGCTAAAACACACACAAAATCTTTTTGGATTTTCTGAGAGACTAAAATGCAGAAATAAAATATTTACAAACAGTATTTTTGTGAGTTTCGTGTAAAAGGATCATATCAGATTTTGACAAGTCACAAGTACCGTTGAGCTTAGATACACATTAAGAATTAAACAATTCACTTAGATTGCCGATATACTGATCCACTTAAATTTTCACACAAATTTCAACTGATTCAGGATATGAGTTAGGTGTATTAAAGACTTAAACTCATTCATGTGTCCCACCTCTTGAATATACTCCCGTATCCAGATCCCAATATTCAGTCTTACAGGTGAGTATACCACAGATGATATCTGTCAGGGGAATAAATTATAGTACGAGGGCCGTGAGAGCTCAGGTCGATCTTTCGATACGCAGAGAGATGACGGCTTCGACTTTTGGTGGGTCCCCTTTAGAGGATCTTTTGAATTACAACAGCAATGACTATCAATTTTATTGTTTCATCAATTTGCTGAGGGCTGCGCTATATTTCAAGCATGCGGAAAGTATTCTCCGGGGACTAGGCCATTGCTTCCGCAAAATCAGAAGTCCCGGGATAATACCCCAGATATCACTGAGCATAAAGACCTAGTATCTCAGAATAAGGGACCTTTCAAACGAGATTTCAGGGGTTACCTATATATCCAAGTAGTGTTCCCCACAAAATAAGCAAGTTTGAATTTATGTTTATATCCCGAAAAAATTTACTAAATGTGTAAAAACCTATCGGCATATCATCAGTGAGACTGTTTAATACTATTTAAACAATACAAATCTTTAGCATACTGTGACCGTCTACTGATGTACTATCATTTCCTCTTCTTTGACACTAAAACTCATTTTTGATTTTATCATGTTTTTGCCTTTTTCAAATTTTCTAATGTTTTTGGATTTTCTGAAATTAAATTTTCTACTCCCCCTAAAATGCAAACACATTAAAGAAAATTTGAAAAATAAACTGTACAACAAACTTGACAACCGATATCGAATCGCTTCAAATCGCCATCCACTAGGCATAAACAATCAGAACTCCCCCTTTCACAAAACTACTTTCTCATTATGATTTCAAAACACTTAAGTTTGTTTTAACCAAAATGATTTTTCCGGAAAATAAGTTTTGTTGATTTTAAACCATTTGTAGGTTCGGGGTGTGGTTCATCACATTGTTCGTCTCTTGTCAGATATAGTAAATCAAATACAAATTAATGTCCCTGATTTACCATTTGCATTCAAGCAACCTCTAAACCAATTTTAAAAATAACCACTTGTAGAATCACAAACAATACCACTTGTAGGTATGACTAACCAATACCAACTGAAGGAATGTTACGTCTACATGTATCATTTTATCAATCAGGATGCCGATTCCTGCTTCGCACTTACCAACCTTGAAGCTCCGGCGTAGTCCTTCAACCTGTAAACATTCAAACATTATCAAAATCTTTCAACCAAAATCTTTAAACATTAGAAAGATGCCGATTCCTGATCCACGATATAAACTTGGGATCTCCGGCATAGTCCTGAGACTATCATGGGAAACAAACTTCCATCCAAGTCTTTTCAGACTTGATGGCTTTCAACTCTTGAGCAGTAGGGTTGTATGTTGCCTTTTTCGTAGCATAAAACTCTTTTACTCCCTTAGCTCTCCCACGTAACATTTTCCCAAAAATCTTTTTAACATTCCCGTTGAATGTTTTCTCTACATCAAAATCATCCTTTTCTTTATAAAATTGATTTGAAATCTCAGTTTTTCCCACTTTCTTCTTCACTTCCTCAAACTTCAATGATGGAAATTCCTCATCATTCACTGAAATCTTCTTTTCAACCTGTGGCTCTTCTGGCTTTGTGGAACCAGATTCATTGCCGACATTTACTTTCTCTTTCTTTGCAACCCACACCTGGTTGTCTTTTCCTTTCTTCTCATACCTATTCTTTGAACACTCACCAACCTCGAATTTTGAATTCTCAAAACCTCTAAGTTTTTCAGTCGGTGGTTCAACATCAACAACTATTTCTTTCATTTTCTGAGAAACTCCCTGTTTTGTTTTGACATTCTTTGTACAATTCCATGCAATGTGACCGACTTCATTGCATCTGTAACAGGTTCGAGTCTCTCTTTGGTAACATAATCAGCTCCATTCTTCTTTCTTTCAGCAAGAAACTCCTGGTTAGACTGTTTCCAGAACGGTTTATGCTGTTCCTCATCAGCACTTCCACCTGAAATAAATTCTGTTTTTGTTTTAGAATTTTTATCATTTTTATAGTTTTCTGGTGGAACAAAACCTAAACCTTTCCTTTTTTAGCTACGATTTTGGTTAGGTTTCTTTTGAAAACCAGAACCAGAATTGTTGCCCTTTTTCTTATTTAAACGTTGCTGAACTCTAGAAGTATATTTTTTAGGTTTTTCAAAACTTTTCACAACTTTTAATTCTGGAATATTAATTTCTATTAGTTTGAAAGTTTTGTTTATTAGTTCCATTTTAATACTCATTATTGGGAACTCTTTATTGTAATATAATTTGTCCGAACCATTCAAAGTATACACAACTTCGAATGTTTCATCATTCAAATTTGAATTTGATAACAAAAATTCTAAACTATAAGACCGTTTGACCGACGAATTTGGACTATTGACTGACGAATTTGACCCTCCAGACTCAGACTTTGACTCGGACTCCTCCTCAGTATCCAACACCTGATCGACCACCTTTTTGATTAACTCAGACTCATGATCAGTATCTGACGAGGTAAACGTGACATCAATGTTATCTGGTAAAACGTCAGTTGTGTCGGTTTTTAGCTTTATATTGACTGCTTTTTCAAGTTGCTCCTCGTTTGGTTTTCTAGGAGAAAACCCTTCCCAAATTGGAGGCGGACATTTGTTATAACTAACAGTCGATTTCTTACCACAGTCTTTCTTTTCTTTCGGCTTCTCATCTTTAAAAGCTTCCATACCTGCAACAGTTGGGTAAATACGGTCAATGAGATAATCAGAACTAGAATAGCTTTGTAACAAACGTCTAATTCTCTCATTCTCAATCTTTTCCGTCTCCAACTCTTGCTTCCACTTAGCACTCTCTTCGATGTAGAAATTTATTGCTTTCTGCTTTGTCATCATAACAGCATTCAACATTGTCAGTGCTTGTTCTCGTTCTGAGTTTGTCTTTTGAAGACCAGTTACTGTTTTGTTCAAAACATCGTATGATTCTTTCACATAATTGAGATTGAACAATAACTGCTCTTTTTTCTTCTCATACTCAGCAATTATGTCATCTTTTGCAACACTTTCCTTGCAAGCTTCCAAACACTTTTCGCAAGGCTTTATGACTTCAACAATCTTCTCAACTTCGATTGTTTTAACAACCTCAATCACTTTTTCTACTTCAATCACCTTTTCTACTTCTTTTTCAACCTCGGTAATCTTCTCAACAACACTTTCAGCATTCTGAACATCACCATCAGATTCAGTTTGTTGTTCTTTAGCAGCTCTTTTCTCCTTTAGTTTCTCTACTCGATCTGCAAAATAGAAATGAAAACTTTCAGGAGAAAGATGAGATTTGGCAACATTTATATGTTTTTCTTCCTCATCATCACTACTGCTATGATCTGGTGATTGATCAAATTTTACAGATTTATCAGAATCATCATCTGATTTACTAAAATCAGACTGTGTTTTATCAAAAACAACTTCCTTTTCTGAAACAAACTCATTCTGTACATCTTCATCTGAACTCTGTAAACTTTCATCTAAACCTTCTGAAATTTCTCCAGATCTCTCTGAAAGTTTATCAGTACTATCTGACCCTTCATCGGTTGACATAGACTTTTCATCTTCACTTTTCACATTCTCCCCGATATATCTCATCCAAGTAGCAAACAAATCTGGCTCTCGGACGATCTTGGCAATGAACGCTTTGAACTCTCCTTTTTCATCCACAAACATATCCCAACTGAAACCTTCTGGTAGTTTCTCATCATCTTGATCAATAATGCGTGCTGCTTTGCCTTCAGATGATATGTAATCACTCCAGCTGAAATCTACCAAACATGCTCTTTTGGGATCTTTAATCTCTCTCCCGTGAGCTGTCTGTGGTTCTTGGAATTGACCGACTTGTTGATAGATAGCTTTGCAGTAGTAATCATCTTTCCCGAATGGATTCTGTGCTCCGCTAGCTTCTCTTCCTTTGCACTCCCGTTTGAAATGACCTTTCTCCCTGCATCGAAAACAAGTAACTTTAGATTTATCAAAACCTAAAGTTGATACATGAGCATCTAGAAAGTCATTTCTCCCAGTAATGGTTTTGAATTTCTCAGCTCGTCGAAGAACACTTGCGAGACACCATTTGATATCCATAAGTTCCATCTCTTCGGCGTCTATCTGATCGTAATCCTCTTTGGTAAGCATAGGATTGCCGATCCGACCAGCAACAAGACCTTCATAGGATAACAGTACTGAACCCAGAAGTGCCATATGGTCTTTAGCAGTGTCTTCAGAGAAGCTTTGACCTTCTGGAAGGTTGAGAGCTATGTTGCATTGAATCACGTATCCATTTCCTGTTTTTGTACTATGAGACTGAAAACTCGTGTTAGTCTCTTTCGGATTCACACTCGGAAACGATGAAAACCTGCTGCTATTCTTGTTCGAACCCTGATCAGCTTTCTCAGATGAATCACCAGCACTGAAAGCAGTTTGAATTTTCGGACTTCTTTCAGACTCAGTGGCTGGAATACTACCCCTGTAGTACATCTTCACATCCTGTTGACCACTCGGACTATTCATCCTCGCAATCTTCTGCTGTTCAAGATCCTGACTCTCAATTTTCTCTATAAACTGTGAGATTGTCAACCCATTATACACACCAGTATTCTTTAAGATCATCAAATACGTTCCCCACTCCTTTTGAGGTAACGCGTCCGCCAATTTATCCACCCACTCCTCACGACCTTTTTCAACACCCAACATAGATAAAGATTGAACCAAATGACAGTATCTCTCGATTAGCTTTTTAGTATCCTCTCCCGGTAAACTACTAAACAAATCAAATTCTTTCTTTAGTAACGCTTTCTTGCTTTTGATCATGTTTTCGCTTCCCTCGAACTTGACCTTTAGCGCATCCCAAATTGACTTAGCAGTTTTGTCGTGCTGTAACAGGATGAATATATCTTCTTTTATCGCCTGCTGCAACAAACTAATCATCATTTTCTCAGCTCTATACATTGCTCGTTCTTGATCAGTGAACTCGGATATTTCTTTGATGACTTGCAAATCTGTTCGAGGCAATGTGTACTTCTTCAATATGCATTCCCACGATCTGAGATGATTTGCCTGAACCCAGTTTTCAAACCGATCCTTCCATCCATAGTACTCCTCAATGTTCATCAATTTAGGAGGCTTTTGAGTCGTTCCAGTCTCGTTTTCTAAATTCATTGCTTGAGCAATTGCGGCTGGAGTAGTCGATGAGGCAAATGCGTTGTAGAATTCGGAATCCATACTGACTTAACACGTATTTCAAGACAAATGACAGAAGAACGAACCAACTCTGAACAAATAAGCGAATCAGAAAGATCCAAATAAGCGAACTAGAATTGTTCTTTGGAGCGAACCAGAATGATGCTTTGGAGCGAACCAGAAATATCCTTTGGAGCGGTCCAGCAACAATGTCCGTTCAAGCGGACCAGAGACTGTTCGTTCGAGTGGACCAGAAATTGTTCGTTCGAGCGGACCAGAAATTGTTCGGATGAGCGGACCAGAAATTGTTCGGATGAGCGGACCAGAAATTGTTCGGATGAGCGGACCAGAAATTGTTCGTTCGAGTGGACCAGAAATTGTTCGTTCGAGCGGACCAGAAATTGTTCGTTCGAGTGGACCAGAAATTGTTCGTTCGAGCGGACCACATATCGAACATGTTTTGACTCGTTAAAACTTCGAATTTTGGCTTCAAACTTTCCAGGGTTTATCTCGATACTATTGCGCATAAGCTGTGAAAATTTGAGCGAATTCCGACCGTGAAATTTTCCCGAATCAGTAAAAGAAGGTGTAGAAGTGAGAAGAAATGATGAAAAACAGCTACAATCTGCAGAAAACCTCCTCCCAAGCTCTGATACCACTTGTAGGATCGTTTGCTGACCCGAACGAGTCGTTCAGAGGTTGTCTCTTGCGTTTCAGATGCGGAATAATAAGAAATGCAAGTAGAAGTAGCTTGTTCTTCCTCCTAACTGTTTGTTTTATTGATTTGAAACGTTTTACAGCTCGATCTTCACACCGGCAGAGCTTCGGCGTGGAATTTCACATACACGTTATGAGATCCACCCTAATGACACCTATATATATACTTTCTGGTTCGCTTATGTGTCACATGTCCATATAAGCGGACCAGACATGTACACAAAAGCTGACCAGACTGACAAATAAGCGGACCAGCATCACTATGTCCCTATGAGCGGACCTAACTCATAAAACCTATACAGACTCCTGTTTTCTCGTATTTCGTGCCCTATGCTATACAATACGATGTAAGACCTGATCCTAGACATCTAGACGTAATCAACAGATGTAGTGCATCAACATGATATGCCCTTATGGTGGTCGAGTGGGATGTTTACGTCCCATGGCCTCTAAGTATGTACTCCGCCAATGCTCCGGTAAGTCGTCCACTGTCTTCCACATTGGACCGAATAACTTTAACCTTCGTTTTTCATTATCACATTCTGGTGGTTTCTTTTTCTTCTTCTTCCCTCGTCGCTTCCCCTTGTCTGTTTTAAACTCCTCGTGCACCACACTTTCCTTTTTCCTTACCGCTTCGCATCCTGCCCCTTCAAACCTGTCAACCATAAAACACTCATGTTTGGTATGAATCTCCTTTGCAGGAGAGACATTTTCTTCACCACTTTCATCTTTTGAGTGTTCACCTGTAATAAGAGGATCAGTAGCATTTGAAAACACATTTAACCGCAATTCGCGGTCACCAAACTTCATACTTACAGTTCCATCAACACAGTTAATAATTGCATGAGCAGTCGCTAAGAACGGTCTACCCAAAATGACTGGAGGGTGCATGTTCTTTGAACTTGTGGTACTATCAAGCACTAAGAAGTCAACTGGGTAGTAACACTCTTCTACCTTCACAATTACGTCTCGTACAATCCCCCTCGGACACATGGGAGTCTGATCAGCCAACACCACGGTGGTATTGACTTTTTGTAGCAGACCAAAATCATATTGGTCATACAGACTCCCTGGTAGAATACTAAAACACGCTCCAAGATCCAACAGTGCCCTTTCTATTTTAAATTCACCCACTTGTACGGAAATAATGGGTGCTCCTGGATCTTGGAGTTTCGGGGGAAGGGTACCCAACAAAATGGCATTCACATTTGCAGTCAAATCAAGTTTTTTAGGAAACTTGTGAAGTCGTTTTTGGGTACTTAACTCTTTCAAATACTCAACCTGATCAGGATCCTCTTTAATCGCATCGAGTAAGGGTAGATTAATTTTAACTTGTTTAAAATTTTCCCACCTTTTATCCCTTGGTGGGCCCCGTTTACTCAAAACAAATGTTTCTGATGGTTCTAATAAAGCCATAGGAAATGGAACCTTCACTTTTTTACCATCAACTTCCCTAAACATTTCCTTTTCACAAAAAGATTTTTTCAACTTAGTGCTTTCCTGATCATGTTGAGAATCCGATTCAATATCAACATCCTCCACCACCTCCTCAACTACTTGTGATGGTGGAGCTACCTCAACGTTACCAGTGTCAAAAGTTGGACGAACACTTACCGCATTGATGTGCACATTTCTTCCATTCTTTGAGCTAGATGACTGATGTGCTGGATTAACTGTGGTAGTGCTTGGCAACTTACCTGGATCTCTTCTCAGCTGTAACACCTCGCAAATTTCGGGTTAATATTAAAACGACACGTGTCATGTCAGACAAAAACGCGTTGGAAACCCGAATTTAATAAAGGTAATTTCGGTAGGATTTAAAGTGGCGTCATGTTAATTTGTTACCTCTGAACGACCTCAATAATAAATCCCAAGACCCGATTAAATGTTATATACATCTAATATACCCTCAATTCAGAAAAGGGTTCACAATAATGGACTTGCAAAAGCATGGTTTGATTCTACGATGAAAAAGGAATGGAAACCCGTAATGTTCGGTACTTGTTTTTGGTTTCAAAGTGAAACAAAGTGAAATGGTAGGGTATACAACTGATAATTGAAGTCCCACATGGTAAATAATAAGCCCACAATTCGTTTATACCCGGTTACCCTTTCGAAACACCAACAAACAACAAATTTTCGCATCAGACAGAAGGCTTACGGACCGTAAGCCACTCTTTACGGTCCGTAAGCATGTGCCCAGCGACAGATGACTTGTTGTTGGCTGTTGTGCGCACTTGTGACCTTCTAAGCCGGTTTTTCTTGCACATACATGGCCCCTAGACATCCCTAAACACTACTTACATGTGTTGATCAATTGTGGATGGCCCTAGGCTTGGTTGTCACTTGCTTATGGTGCTTGATTCTTGTATAAAAGGACCCTTTCATTCACAACATTTTCCACACATCACATTCAAGTATTTTGAGCATTGGAGGAGCTTACAATCTGATTGAAGGCCTTCCTAATCATCCATTAATCATCTAGTAAGTCTCTAATCCCTTCTAAATTAATTCTAGTTTAGTTTTTAGCTTAAAAGTCAACATATCGTATTAAACGGTTGACTTCGGGTTTAGTTATCGATAGCTCAGTCGTAACCCGAATTAAAAGTACCGTTAGATAGGTAATTATATGGGTATTAAACCCTTAAAAGGGCAAGTACCAAATCCAGACCTAACTAGGTCATTTGTCGGGTCAAACGTTGACCGAAAAAGTCAACATAATTACAAAATGCGATTTAAGGCACGACTAGCAATCCGCGAGGCGTGCAACCTGTTTTAAACTTAATATAACTTGGTAATAAGTATAAAAACTTGTTTACGCTTGCCCGACTCGACAAATTTCTATTTAAACCCGGTTCGGAACCGAAAGGCGCAAAACTTTGACTTTTGCGTTGACTTCGGTTCTGACCCGTTTTAGTTTGAATTAGACATGCCTTAAAGTCTCATTAGGGTTGGGTTACATGCTAGTATAAGTCTCTGTACTTGTTTCATTGATTATCCGATGCATGCACACGTTTCCGTTAATCGCTTAAATTGGACCATAACGCCCTTATGACCTTATAACGAGTATTTTGAAAATGTGGAAATACAATAATCTTAGTTACTGATTATTTAGCATGTACGTAAATTTTCACGTCAAGCGGAGGTCTAGATTAGGAGATATGCGCGTTAGCGTAAATAATAAGCTTTTTATTAATTAAACGGCGCGATTAGCGCATAGCCTATCTAAACCCGATTTTCGGTACCAAAACTATTACCCGCTGATGTTAAATAATATTTTAGGATTTTTGAAGATTTTTAATTATTTTTAGGCTGGTCTTAAGCTAGACTTATCGCATTGATTCGGTTAATTACGAATATGCCCTTTTAAGCCATAAAACGAGTTTTACGAATCCGATTGATACCAATCCAATTGCCACTGATTTAAAATAATAAATATAGTATTTTGAACTTGTTTTTCTGATTTAATCAGACCCGTATCTCAGAAATACTATAAATCCCTTTTATGGTCGTTAAAATGACCAAAATACCCCTACGGGGCGTATTTAGGGATTAAACTCGTTATGGGCATTATGGAAGATATCATAATGATATCACAACATATTTAAAGCGTATTAACTTAGGAAACCTGTTCGCGACCCTTTCGGTTACCCGTTATGCATCATACGCGTTCGGTTCGGTTTATGTAACTAGTTTGCATAAACTAGCCGAAACGGGTCAAACGATATCATTTTTATCTCAAAATCCAGAATGTGGATAATAAACCCATATTAAACAAGTCCTCAAACTTGTCGGGTCTAAATCACATTCAATCCGGTCTTCGCTTAATCGTGAGTACGAACCGTATCCTTAAAACTAACCGGTCTAAGCTTAAGCTTAATTAAAGATCCGTTAGTATTCTAATAGGTTATATTAAACCTTCGTTCCAGATTAGGAGCCCAGTAAAAGCTATCTGCAATTTATTCGATTAAGGATTTATACTTGCAAAGGTAAATACTTTTAACTTATTTTCCCTATACGGGCTTGGGTTACGGTACATAGCGTACCGCTTGATCGAGCATCAAATCTTCCACGCTTAGTGGTTAATTGAATAATTTGATCGGCTCGTTTTAAACAGATGTGTTTACTTTACAGCCTTTGGGGGGTTAATGACCATGTCCCGGATATCCCTGGCATTATCTTACGAGATAGCCACGACCTGAGCACGGGGTGTAGGCGTACTCCCGTGTATAACTCACATAAGTGGTGTGTCTATTGATCTTTAACCCGGAATACGTTCCGGGCTACTGAACGCATAAGTAACATGTAAATCGTTCACAAGATTATTATATTAAATAATTCTCCCAAGTTAATAAAAATGTTTATGCCATGTGCATCCAAACCAATTTTCAATCATTTATAAAATGAGTCAGTTGAATGTATTTACCAGTGTAAACTGACGTATTTTCCCAAAAAGATTAAATGCAGGTACTAGGCGAAATAGGCTGGGATTCTCCTAAGCATCAGTAGAAGTCTCGCAAGCTTTAGATGCCGAAGTCTGTTGAACCATAAACAATGTTTTCTTAATTCGATCCTACTGTGGATAAACACCGGATGATTGTGACCTTGTTTACAATAAATAAATTCGGTTGTATCTTATTTTAAATTTGCTTCCGCTGTGCATTATTATATTGTGTTGTTTGACTATTACGTTGCCAACCACGTCACGATACTCCCCCACCGGGCCCACCGGTGACACGTGGAAATCGGGGTGTGACAGGTTGGTATCAGAGCCAACTCTGAGTGAATTAAACACTAGCCTTTTGTGTTTAATCTCAGTTACACAATTGCACATATTTAAACTTTCGAGTCTAGACTTATAACATAGGACAAATTCCACCCTATTCGGTTTTTGTTTAGTTCTTTAAAACTTTATATTTTGTTATTTGTTATCTTATGTTTTGTTGACAGGTATAACAAAGAAAATGCCTCCAAGATTTTTACGTATGAGAGGACGAGGAGGAAAGGGGCCGACCACCGCCCCCAACGACCATGAAGCTGGACCATCCAATACTCAAGCTCCTATCCCCGCCGAGAGTGATGGTACTCGGCGGAACCAGAGAGGTCTATTTCAACCGGCAAGACGGTCGGTTTCAAACAGCTCTACGACTCCCGCTCAAGACTCCTTTGGGCCACATTCAGAAAATGAGCCTAGAGACCCTCACCATTCACACATACCGTTACAGCGATCTATGTCGCACCGTCCTTTCGGAGACCCCACTCCAATCTTTCAAGGCCAGTTCAACCCGGCGGATTATATACAAGAACCAGTGGGTTTTAACCTATAACACCTGTGCCTCCACGGCCATCAAAACATATGCCAAACCAATGAAATAATGTATTTCATACTTTGGACTTGTATAAATATGTGTATCTTTTGCACATATCGACTCATGTTCGATTTCAAACTCTAAATCGCTTTCTGGAAGGTTATACGCGCACCGATGCGTAAATATAACCAGTTTAATGCAACAAACACTCCGGAATAGTGACATATACTCAACATACCTTAAATAACCTTTACATAACTTAGAAGTAAGTTTTGAAGGCTTTGGTATGGCAAAAACAAGTTAATTCGCTTACAGGGACTAAATATGACAAACTGCGAAAGTATGCCAATTTGAACTGTAACAGACATTCCGGAACATGACCATAAGTTAAACATACCAAAAATATCCTTTACATAGCTTAGAAATAGGCTTTGAGGGGTTCGGTATGCTAAAATAAACTTTTGGGTCATTCAGGGACTAAAAGTGTCAAAAAGTGCACAAGTTTGCATTGTCGCGCATAACCTACGTTCTGAATACATCTGGACATCCAAAAATTTATGTAAGCATGACTACATTATATTTTAGTGTTCGCCATAAGAAAAATCCATTCGTTGCGTCGTTTGGATCGTTTTTCGCGCTTATGCGCATTCCGTCGTAATTAAGCGAACATCGCGTTCGTACGGCCAAACGAACCATCATCCGACATATTTTTGAGTATGTTTTGAGTTCCCTATACTTTAACTTCATTCTAGAGCCTTGAAATGAGGTTAACGGGGTTCAAACGCATCGAAAATCGCTTAAAACAAGGTGCAGGGACCATTTATGCAAAATCTGCCAAAACAGGGGCCTAGCGTGACGCGACGGGCCTAGGCGTCACGCGAGCCCCTATCTGGACCAGATTCAGTGTTTTAATGCAAGTTGCAACCCACTTAATCCTCAACCACATGTTTTCACTTGCTTAGTCACTAAGATAAGGATGGAATTAAGCTTCCATAACCTTGCAACAAGTGTTCGGACGAGATCATTTCCCCTTTTCCAAGAAATGATCTCAACGGTGCACCTAAAACTATAAATACCCATCCACCCTCAACCCCAAAACCCACAAATCTGATTAAGAAAGCTCTAAGTTGGAACCTTCGTTTCATACCTGAGCTATTTTGATCTGGGTTAGCTTTCGGGGACCCTTCGTAAGTATTCTTTCGTTCTTTTCCTTATTTTTACTGCTTTTCGAGTCATAAAGTCAAACTTTGTTTGACTTTCAGCGTTGACCAGTAATGGTCGATGCGAAGTTCGTTAGAACTTCGCAACGTGATTGTAATCACGATGGTCATAGTCCCTTGGGACTATGCCTACTGATTACCACGTTGTCTAGGGTCGTAGGGTAGGCGATCTAATAAATCGCCTATACCTTCGAACCCGACCCAGTTTGGTCGATCATTAGGATCCGACCAAATACATTAGGTGACCATAGTGTAGGGAATAACCTTCCGAGGTTATACCTTATGGTCACGACGTTTAAATAGTTGTATGATAGGTAGTTTATATGCCTTAAGTAAATTACCAGAATACCCTTTTCATACATAATTGGTAATTTAGCATATGTAACCTAAACTTTTGTCACGTAACTGATTATGTAACATGTTTAGGCATATAATACTTGTCATAGGACTAGTTAGGCGGTCCGAACGCGTTTCACGCACACGACGCGTTAAAGTAGCATAAGCTTCCTAAACGGGTCGTAATGGGTCGTATACAATTAGGTTAAGTTTCATTTAGTATGTAGGCTTTGTTAAACCATATCACACGAGTCTCCACACTCGTTTGGTTTACAAACCCTAATGCTACCCAGTCTTCCGATTTAGGTCCGGTTTATTAATGTAGTTACCTATAGTAGGTGCCGTCTGATTCCGCGCTCTCTCTAGCTTTGTTTGGTTGTTGTTCAAGACCTCCAAGCATTCTCAGGCGAGTACATTATTCCCCTCTTTTACTGTTTTCCAAATGTTTTGGGGTGACTCATATGTGCTAAATGTTTTATCAATGGTTTCGAGAACAATTACAATGTGGTTTCACGAACAATTACAATTATTTCAAGAACGAATACAATGATTTCAAGAACGAATACAATGATTTCAAAAACTAATAACAATTTCAATAAAGTGAACGAACTTGTTGGTTGTAGTTACATGACCGATGACATTCATTAGCAATGATCAAGCCGACCAGTATTAGGTTATGGTACCATAGGATCTGACAAATCCCGTTATTTACTGCACCCATTGTTATGTGTGGGGGTTGTGGGTAGCGACTGAATCTGTAATTATTAACTTATCCTTTGGTAAGGGTTTGTTAAGAACGAGAACGAGAGCGAGTTGGAACGAGGAACGAGTCAAGAAGGTTTGAATGTTATTAGAGAATCGACCATAAAGTAGTTTCACAATTAAAACAAGATCGATTAGAACGATTAAAACAAGATGGTTTAACGATTGGGTAAACAATTGGACATGATTTACATTTGATCATGCATTTCCACGAAACATGGTATTGATTTAAACCAAGTTTTACTTCAATACTATGTTCTTGTGCATATGGTTTAGTTGAGACATTTCACTTGCCATACTTGACATATTTGACATAGACATTTGACATGGATATTTGACATAGACATTTTGACATGATTTACATTGGGCATGAACATTACTTTGATGGTTGGTTTTGGTTAAGTGATTAAGTAACGATGCGTGTGTAATATGATACAAACATGGTGGATACGCCGCTGGTACTTCCTATATATAAGTGTTTGTATGGTATTACATATCGTAGCGTGATTTGAATCATTTCAGTTTGAGAACATAGAACATTTTATACAAATAACATACTTTTCACAAGACATTGATTTATAAACAACTTATCTTATGCAAACTCATTTACATGGTTATTCATTTAATCATGCATTATTTTCTTATTTATACTTATCATCTGAACTTATTATTTTCAAATGATTTACAAAGACAAAGCAAATTACAAGGTTCATGACTAAACATTTTCTCAAACATAAGTCATGAATCTTATTTTCACAAAACCTATATATCTCGCCAGCATTTCTTTGCTGACCTCGTTTTCACATATGTTTCAGGTATTGTTGGATGATATCGATTGATAAGATGCATGCTCACATAGGACTGGACAAGGCCTTAGTGACTCAATAACAATGATAGATTATGTTTAATTTGTGTATTTAGATTTTCCAGACGATGAAATTATTCAACGTTTAATAAAACGAAACACTTTTGGTATCCATGGTTATGAAACATAAATTCTGTTACAACACTCCCCGATGTTTCCGCCACGTTTGTATGTTCTACGTGGTCGGGGTGTGACAGAAAAGTGGTATCAGAGCCAATGGTTATAGGGAATTAGATTATTAGTAATGCTTTGACCTAGTCTATAACCTTCTTAGGACCCTAACGCGAGTTTACTTGCGTTTAGTCATAAAACAAATATCGTCACCTATCCTTAGGTGACGACCACAACAAGAACATAAATTTCAAAACCGCTTTGAAAACTAATCATCTGTTCTAGGATGATTGATTACAAGGTTTTGAACTCTCAGTTATAAGGTTTTGAACCCCTTTTTGGAAATTTTCAAAATCTCGACAAAGTTTTGGGTTTTAAATAATGTGAACACGTGCAAACTGGAAGGGTGAATGCCTGTATTCTGGGTTTTCTGTCTAGGCAAGCACTTCGTATACATCTCATCAGACGCGAGACCAGTTGTGCTTACCTGGGAATTCTTGGGATGAGTGTTCACTTATAGGCGAGCATGTCTTCGCGATACATTATTTTTAACCTATTTACTTTGACTAATCACCAAGGTCGTTTGTTGCTTTGTAGTAACAAACAAATGACCACTATCCTTGCTTTCATCAGATTTGTTCATCTCATTCTTTTTGTCTAATTCTCTCACTCGTTTCCTTTAATATTTCCCCTTTTAGAATGCCTCCTCGACGGGAGAACCAGATAGAGACTGCCGAACTGGCAGAAATTATTGCGCAGCAGATGGCTGCCCAATTTCCAAATCTCTTTGCTCAATGGCAACAAGCCAACAACAACAACAATGCCCTATGCAAATACAAGGATTTTAACCAGGCTAAACCACTCAAGTTTAGTGGTTCTGAAGGAGCGACTGGGCTTCTTCAATGGTTCGAGAGCATTGAGAATACTTTCCGCCACGTGCAGTGTCCTGAAAATCGCAAGGTCGAGTTTTCTTCAAGTGTGTTCCAGAAGAGGGCTCTCACATGGTGGAACGGGGTTATGAGGGACCGAGGTGCAGAAGTTGCTCTTGCACAAACCTGGGCTGAACTTAGGGCTCTTATGATGAGGGAATTCTGTCCTCGTCATGAGCAGCGAGCTTTGGAAAAGGAATTTGATGAGTTGAAGCAAGATAGTGGTGAGCACAGGGCGTATACTGATAGGTTTGAAGAGTTGAGTCTGCTTTGCCCGACAATGGTTACCCCACTTGACATAGCTATCGAAAGGTACATCGACGGCCTACCTGACTCGGTACAAGACATCCTTACTGGTAGTAGCCCTGCCACACTCCGTCAGGCGATCGAGTTAGCTGCGACATTGACTGAGTCGCAGATTCGGAAGAATAAGTTACACAGAAAGGGTGACAAGGGTAAGAAGCAGGGGTCTGACAAGGAGGATAGCAAGAAAGGTCAAAACGAGAAGGAAAAGGAAGGTGAGACGTCAAAGAAATCGAAGAAGCGAAAGGGTGGTCAGAACTTTGCTGTTACAACACAGACTGCTCAGAACCTGCTGAACCCACCAGCTCAGCCACCTGCAAAGAAAGCATATGCTGGTACAGCACCTTATTGTGCACGCTGCAACGGTCATCACGCAGTACAACAAGCTTGCTGGCAATGCACGACGTGTGGTAAACTTGGGCATTTGGCCAAGGTTTGTCGTTTGGGACAAAATCAGGCTGCTCAGGTTCAAGCTCCGGTTCAAGGGAATGCTGCGAGATTCCCACTGGGTTCATGTTTCAACTGCGGAGAAATTGGTCACTTCCGCCACAACTGCCCAAGACTGTTGAACGCAAATGCTAACGCAAACCCAAATGCGAATGCCAACGTCAATGTGAATCCAGCACGTGGTCGAGTGTTTAACATCAACGAGGCAATCGATGATGAAGGAGTGAACTTTTAGTATTCTGAAATTTCTCTGGTTGTTATCTTGTAACATTTAAAAACAATGCGGATGTTATATAAATAAAATTTGTGGTTTTATTTTTAACTAATGCAACTGTATGAATGTTTGATTCAACCTTATGATGTTAACACGAAGACAAAACTACTCGTGTGGTTCTGTCATTTTTACGATCACTTGTGATCTCCCTAAGAATCTCAAACACTTGTTTCTTCTAAATCTAAAGTAGCTTATCGTCTTGCACCGTTCGAGATGCAAGAATTATCAAAACAACTTCAAGAGTTGTCTGATAAAGGATTCATCCGTCCGGACTTTTCACCTTGGAGAAACTCTTGTTCTCCTTGTGAAAAGAAAAATGGATCATTTCGAATGTATATCGATTAACGTAAGCCTAAGTAAGCTTACCATTAAGAATCGATATCCCCCTACCTTAAATCAACGATTTCTCCGATCAACTGCATAGCGTTCATGCTTTTCCAAGATCGATTTGCGTTTTGGGTATCATCAACTTTGTATTCTCGAAGAAGATATTCCCAAAACGGTTTTCTGCATGAAGTATGGCCATTACGAGTTTACAGTCATGCCTTTTTGGTTGACAAATACTCCAGCCATCTTCAAGGACTTAATAAATAGAGTCTGCAAGCCTTATTTGGATCAGATCGTCATTGTTATTATTGATGACATCTTGATCTATTCATGTCCTGAGCCGATCACGATCAACACCTTCATTGACATCGGAGCCCTGATTGAATTCCTTGTACACTTTAAAATGTACAAAACAACTCAATTAGGACAAACCGAATTCCTTTTAAGATCTTCCTATCTTCATAGTTAGATTCTTGAAAATATTTAAAGTGCCAAAGGAAACCCACGGATTTGGGTTTCTGGTATGCTTTAAATACCCGTGTCCAAAGATAACAAATTAAAGGTCAAATTGAACGATTATGCGATTGAACGAGTATGCAGTTATGTGACTATGTGTTTATTCATCTTATGTTTTCTTTTATGCGTTTTTGTATTTTTTTTATACTCTGGATATTCGTTATCCAAATCCTCGTAGAATCTTTCATATCTTCATATGATGGATTCGTAGCAGGATATTCAAAAGGTACTACCTTAAATCCTTAATGGGCTTCTATGTAATAGTTAAGACCCTTGGATTATATAGTACCATTCCAGGATTCGATAATAGACCCTTGAGTGGTCTAGTCTAAAAGATTGATTCGCAATCTGGTTAAAAAAATGACATCTAGTGATGTAGCTGGACAGACTCCTTGATAGTCTATTTAAATCATTTATTGATTTAGTCTAAAGGACTCTATGGCGGTCTAAGTCACGCTCATCACAGGATTGTTCATTTGGTTTTACCCTACACATTATAAAATACACTGTGTGAACTGTGCAAGGAATTCTCTAATTATGGATGCGCACATAATTATGAAATTTAGTGCACAGAAATCCAGTAAGATTTATTATGTAAAGGAACCGATAGTGACAACAATAACAAAATGAGAACGATGTAATGGAGGCATGGTGGACGCACCAATGACGCTTTATATACTTGTATATAAGTGTCGCTCTTACATTGCAAACATAATGTTATTAAGGTTATTAGAAGTTCAAGAACCCTAACCAATGTTGTTCGATCTTTTCAACTTCATGTTTTTAAACTCTCACAAGTTTCCTCTAAATAAATTTCGGGACGAAATTTCCTAAAGTAGGGGAGACTGTAACACCTGTGCCTCCACGTCCATCAAACAAATGCCAAACCAATGAAATAATGTATTTCATACTTTGGACTTGTATAAATATGTGTATCTTTTGCACATATCGACTCATGTTCGATTTCAAACTCTAAATCGCTTTCTGGAAGGTTATACGCGCACCGATGCGTAAATATAACCAGTTTAATGCAACAAACACTCCGGAATAGTGACATATACTCAACATACCTTAAATAACCTTTACATAACTTAGAAGTAAGTTTTGAAGGCTTTGGTATGGCAAAAACAAGTTAATTCGCTTACAGGGACTAAATATGACAAACTGCGAAAGTATGCCAATTTGAACTGTAACAGACATTCCGGAACATGACCATAAGTTAAACATACCAAAAATATCCTTTACATAGCTTAGAAATAGGCTTTGAGGGGTTCGGTATGCTAAAATAAACTTTTGGGTCATTCAGGGACTAAAAGTGTCAAAAAGTGCACAAGTTTGCATTGTCGCGCATAACCTACGTTCTGAATACATCTGGACATCCAAAAATTTATGTAAGCATGACTACATTATATTTTAGTGTTCGCCATAAGAAAAATCCATTCGTTGCGTCGTTTGGATCGTTTTTCGCGCTTATGCGCATTCCGTCGTAATTAAGCGAACATCGCGTTCGTACGGCCAAACGAACCATCATCCGACATATTTTTGAGTATGTTTTGAGTTCCCTATACTTTAACTTCATTCTAGAGCCTTGAAATGAGGTTAACGGGGTTCAAACGCATCGAAAATCGCTTAAAACAAGGTGCAGGGACCATTTATGCAAAATCTGCCAAAACAGGGGCCTAGCGTGACGCGACGGGCCTAGGCGTCACGCGAGCCCCTATCTGGACCAGATTCAGTGTTTTAATGCAAGTTGCAACCCACTTAATCCTCAACCACATGTTTTCACTTGCTTAGTCACTAAGATAAGGATGGAATTAAGCTTCCATAACCTTGCAACAAGTGTTCGGACGAGATCATTTCCCCTTTTCCAAGAAATGATCTCAACGGTGCACCTAAAACTATAAATACCCATCCACCCTCAACCCCAAAACCCACAAATCTGATTAAGAAAGCTCTAAGTTGGAACCTTCGTTTCATACCTGAGCTATTTTGATCTGGGTTAGCTTTCGGGGACCCTTCGTAAGTATTCTTTCGTTCTTTTCCTTATTTTTACTGCTTTTCGAGTCATAAAGTCAAACTTTGTTTGACTTTCAGCGTTGACCAGTAATGGTCAATGCGAAGTTCGTTAGAACTTCGCAACGTGATTGTAATCACGATGGTCATAGTCCCTTGGGACTATGCCTACTGATTACCACGTTGTCTAGGGTCGTAGGGTAGGCGATCTAATAAATCGCCTATACCTTCGAACCCGACCCAGTTTGGTCGATCATTAGGATCCGACCAAATACATTAGGTGACCATAGTGTAGGGAATAACCTTCCGAGGTTATACCTTATGGTCACGACGTTTAAATAGTTGTATGATAGGTAGTTTATATGCCTTAAGTAAATTACCAGAATACCCTTTTCATACATAATTGGTAATTTAGCATATGTAACCTAAACTTTTGTCACGTAACTGATTATGTAACATGTTTAGGCATATAATACTTGTCATAGGACTAGTTAGGCGGTCCGAACGCGTTTCACGCACACGACGCGTTAAAGTAGCATAAGCTTCCTAAACGGGTCGTAATGGGTCGTATACAATTAGGTTAAGTTTCATTTAGTATGTAGGCTTTGTTAAACCATATCACACGAGTCTCCACACTCGTTTGGTTTACAAACCCTAATGCTACCCAGTCTTCCGATTTAGGTCCGGTTTATTAATGTAGTTACCTATAGTAGGTGCCGTCTGATTCCGCGCTCTCTCTAGCTTTGTTTGGTTGTTGTTCAAGACCTCCAAGCATTCTCATGCGAGTACATTATTCCCCTCTTTTACTGTTTTCCAAATGTTTTGGGGTGACTCATATGTGCTAAATGTTTTATCAATGGTTTCGAGAACAATTACAATGTGGTTTCACGAACAATTACAATTATTTCAAGAACGAATACAATGATTTCAAGAACGAATACAATGATTTCAAAAACTAATAACAATTTCAATAAAGTGAACGAACTTGTTGGTTGTAGTTACATGACCGATGACATTCATTAGCAATGATCAAGCCGACCAGTATTAGGTTATGGTACCATAGGATCTGACAAATCCCGTTATTTACTGCACCCATTGTTATGTGTGGGGGTTGTGGGTAGCGACTGAATCTGTAATTATTAACTTATCCTTTGGTAAGGGTTTGTTAAGAACGAGAACGAGAGCGAGTTGGAACGAGGAACGAGTCAAGAAGGTTTGAATGTTATTAGAGAATCGACCATAAAGTAGTTTCACAATTAAAACAAGATCGATTAGAACGATTAAAACAAGATGGTTTAACGATTGGGTAAACAATTGGACATGATTTACATTTGATCATGCATTTCCACGAAACATGGTATTGATTTAAACCAAGTTTTACTTCAATACTATGTTCTTGTGCATATGGTTTAGTTGAGACATTTCACTTGCCATACTTGACATATTTGACATAGACATTTGACATGGATATTTGACATAGACATTTTGACATGATTTACATTGGGCATGAACATTACTTTGATGGTTGGTTTTGGTTAAGTGATTAAGTAACGATGCGTGTGTAATATGATACAAACATGGTGGATACGCCGCTGGTACTTCCTATATATAAGTGTTTGTATGGTATTACATATCGTAGCGTGATTTGAATCATTTCAGTTTGAGAACATAGAACATTTTATACAAATAACATACTTTTCACAAGACATTGATTTATAAACAACTTATCTTATGCAAACTCATTTACATGGTTATTCATTTAATCATGCATTATTTTCTTATTTATACTTATCATCTGAACTTATTATTTTCAAATGATTTACAAAGACAAAGCAAATTACAAGGTTCATGACTAAACATTTTCTCAAACATAAGTCATGAATCTTATTTTCACAAAACCTATGTATCTCGCCAGCATTTCTTTGCTGACCTCGTTTTCACATATGTTTCAGGTATTGTTGGATGATATCGATTGATAAGATGCATGCTCACATAGGACTGGACAAGGCCTTAGTGACTCAATAACAATGATAGATTATGTTTAATTTGTGTATTTAGATTTTCCAGACGATGAAATTATTCAACGTTTAATAAAACGAAACACTTTTGGTATCCATGGTTATGAAACATAAATTCTGTTACAACACTCCCCGATGTTTCCGCCACGTTTGTATGTTCTACGTGGTCGGGGTGTGACATAACCCATTGGGGCCGGAGGACCATTTTTCTGGAGGAAACGATATGGATGAGGAAGACGACCCCGAAGTGCCCGCATCAGGAACTCCCAACCACCCAATCGAGGTCTCGGATAGTTCCATTTACCACGGACCACCCTATAATGGTCCAGATAGCTTCCAGGCTATCTTTACTCGGCACGAATGGTATTTTACACCTTCTCACCATTCGTCGCCGCATGAGCAGCACCAGCCTCACTATTCTTCGCCACATGAGCAGCAGCAGCATCATCAAGATTCCTCTGGGAATCACCACTTTGAGGCAGTTACGCCACCGCCTCCACCGCCACCAGTTCAGCCGGCGCCTCCACAACCACGAAGACATAGGAGATCCGGAGCTCGGATGTCCACACGAAGAGAAGAGTTTCACTTAAACTCTCCTCTACAATCAAGTGGCAGAAATTATCAGCCGCTTCCAGAAGTTCCACAGATAGGTGGACCATCAAACCCCTACGCGCAGCAACCGCCACCGACGGGTTTCGATAATCAAATACCAGCATACACGGGTCCTTCGATGTACAACCCGTTTGAGCCACTGACTCACCCTAACCTCGGATACGCTGAAGCCGACCCGTATTTGGTAGCAACTAACTACAACGCCCTTAACCAGGAGGGACCGTATGGAGGTCCTTGGGGAGTAGGCTACCCAGCACAGGGATACCAGATGCCTACACAACCCCCGTACTACCAACAACCCCCGCCGTCCCTGCAGATGTCGCCACCACTGCATCAGGAAATCCTACAAAGTATTAGGGAGGTGCGGCATGAGGCACGGGAAGACCGAAGGCGTAACCAGGGGATGTTCAAGACCTTGACGAACTTAATCAAGGGAAAGAGCAAGAAGGATCAGTAAATCCTTTATGTGTGTATGTCTACTTTAAACTTAAGTCCCTGCGTGGACATTTATGTGTGTAAGTAGTCCCTGCGTGGACATTTAACTTTGTACCTGGTCCCTGCGTGGACATTTATTTAAGTAATCAGTCCCTGCGAGGACTTATGTTTTAAATTTAACCCCTGCGCGGGTAAGTACTTGTTTGACCCCTACGTGGGAAATGATTTGTGTGAAAAGACCCGTTTAGGGCAATATGTAACCTTCGTAAAATTAATGGAATATTTGTTTTATAAATTTCATGGTTGCCATTATGTGCATATATAAATTAAAAATGAAATAAATAAATTAAAATCATTCCTTTTAAAATAATCTGCCTATGAAATTATTTAATTAAGGATCTTAAAGTGTGAAACCTAGCCATGTGTCAAATATAAGACCGGGCCAAAATGGTAAGACCTGTTTAAAAGATTCAATTCCCTGTTAACATCTTAAAACATGTTAACACTCCTGGCAGAAGTGATTCGTTAAAATCACATACGTCATTTTTATAAAGGAATTCTTTAGAAGATTCCTAACCCAGTTTAATGATCTCTGAATCCTGGGTACATCATCAATTAAGATGATCATATTTTACCATACGTGGTAATATAATGCCTACGGGCCCTGCTCATTTCCATATGAGCCAGAAGACAGTGGTAGCTTTGACTCCCTGTCTGATAAAGGTAATGAACTAGGTTCAAACCTTAAAAGTCTTGATTCTCTGAAATCATAGCTTATAATTTAAATTGTCCATGTGACCAAGCCTTATGTGCTAATATATATTGTTATTGTCTATGTTTAGGATAAATTTTAATTGAAATCCTGAATTTATACAATTGTTGAGTTAACCAGATATGGTCTCTGTTACCATGGTTAATGAATTACCCTAAGGGGCAATTCCATAATGAACTCCCAAATAAAATATTGACCTTGTTTTCTGCAACAGTTCAATACAAATGGCTGACTCCAATGAAGTCAATAGTCATCCTGTGGAGCCGAATGAGAACGCCCAGGTTACATTAACGGGCGCTGAACTAAAAGCAATTATAGATGGCGCTATCACCCAGGCTTTGGATAGACAATATGAAGAATACAGTGGTACCCGAAGTAGGACCCACTCTGTATCCCAGTCAAAGCCAAGGACACATTCAGAGGCTCATAACAAGCCTCCTCCTAAAAAGGATGTGCCAAAGAAAAACGGTGATGATCGCCAGTCCACCAACCACCAAAGTAATCCATCTCAGCAGTTGGTACTGCATCAGGGACCCCGTAACAAGGGTTGCACATACAAGTACTTCGTATCTTGCAAGCCCCGGGATTTTAATGGGGAGAAGGGAGCCGTCGACTGTATGACGTGGCTCGATGAGATGGACACTGTGGTGGACATCAGCGGATGTGCTGAAGGTGATGTGGTTAAATTTGTCTCACAGTCCTTCAAAGGTCAGGCGTTATCTTGGTGGAGAGCTCTGATGGAGGCTTCCGGAAAGATCCTGTTGTATAGCATGACGTGGGATCAATTCATCGCTTTGATCAAGGAAAATTTCTGCCCTCAGCATGAGGTGGAAAAGATAGAATATGATTTCCTATCACTGGTAATGAAGAACCTCGATTGTCAAGCTTATCTGACGAGCTTCAATACACTATCCCGGTTGGTACCTTATCTGGTAACCCCGGAGCCTAAAAGGATCGCTCGTTTTATTGGAGGTTTAGAACCCGAGATCAAGTCCAGTGTAAAGGCTTCTCGGCCAGTTACCTTCAGGTCTGTAACTGACCTTTCCTTATCCCTCACTCTGGATGCGGTCCGGCAGAGATTGCAGAGGAATAAGGCGGCCGAGAAGAGGAAGCATGAAGATGATGGTTCGCGTAGGTCGAACAAGAAACACCGTGGGAGCGGTGATTACAAGAAGGGATCAGATTCGAAGAAGGATGGGCATCGCTCTGGTGAGAAGCCCACATGCAAAACTTGCAAGAAACAGCACTTTGGAAAGTGCAGATTCGAATCAAACTCGATTAACGAGTCAAGGTCTTTTGCTTGTGGTTTGTGCAAGTCCAAGGAACACAAAACCTTGGATTGCAAGAAGATGAAAGATGCAACGTGTTACCGTTGCAACGAAAAGGGGCACATAAAGACTAACTGCCCTAAATACAACAAGAAGCCAGAGGAGGCTAAGAAGACCAATGCCAGAGTCTTCAGGATGGATGCGAAGGAGGCTGTGCAGGATGATAACGTTATAACAGGTACTTTCCTTGTAAACGATGTTTTTGCAAGAGTACTTTTTGATTCAGGCGCAGATAAGTCCTTCGTAGATCATGAATTTTGTAAATTGTTGAATTTACCTGTCAAAACCCTAAAAGTGAATTATGAGGTAGAGTTAGCAGATGGTACCATTGAAGCCGTCTCTACTGAGTTAGATGGATGTGCTATATCCATTAAGAACCATTCTTTTCCTCTATCTCTACTTCCCTTTAAGTTAGCCGGTTTTGACATAGTTCTGGGTATGGACTGGTTATCTCATAACCAGGCCCAAATCGTCTGTAACATGAAGCAAGTTGTGATAAAGACTCCGTCTGGTCAATCACTTACCATTCGGGGAGATACCCAGTACGGACTGCCTGAGCACGTGACTATGCTCAAGGCTTCAAAGTGTTTGAAAAAGGGATGTGTCATTTACATGGCGCAAGTGATCATTGACGAGCCTAAACCGAAGTTAGAAGACATCCCTGTCATCTCAGAATACCCAGAAGTGTTTCCGGAAGATCTGCCTGGCTTGCCACCGGATAGACAAGTTGAATTCAGGATCGATATCATTCCTGGAGCGGCACCAGTTGCCAGAGCACCATACAGATTGGCACCCACAGAAATGAAGGAGTTGCGAACGCAGCTAGATGAATTGCTGGCTAAAGGTTTCATTCGACCCAGTTCATCTCCTTGGTGAGCGCCAATCCTGTTTGTCAAGAAGAAGGATGGATCGATGCGTCTGTGCATCGACTATCGCGAGCTTAATAAAGTCACGATCAAGAATAGATATCCATTGCCCAGGATCGACGATTTGTTCGATCAGCTTCAAGGGGCAAGTTACTTCTCAAAGATTGATCTAAGGTCAGGATACCATCAGTTGAAGGTTATGGATGAAGACGTTCACAAGACTGCATTCAGGACTCGCTACGGTCACTACGAGTTCCTAGTGATGCCTTTTGGGCTCACTAATGCACCAGCCGCGTTCATGGATCTCATGAATCGTGTCTGCAAGCCTTACTTAGATAAATTTGTTATCGTCTTCATTGATGACATCCTTATTTATTCTAAAAATCAAACTGACCACGAGAAACACCTTCGTTGTATTCTCAAACTTCTACGTCAGGAGAAGCTCTACGCCAAATTCTCTAAGTGTGAATTTTGGCTACGAGAAGTCCAATTCCTTGGACACGTGGTTAGTAAAAGTGGTATCCAAGTGGATCCCGCTAAAGTAGAAGCTGTTATGAATTGGCAAGAGCCAAAGACGCCTACGGAGATACGTAGCTTCCTGGGATTGGCAGGATATTACAGGCGTTTCATCGAAAATTTTTCAAGGATTGCTGCCCCTCTAACTTCCCTAACTAAGAAGAAGATTAAGTTCGTTTGGGGCCCTAAGCAGCAGGAAGCATTCGATATTCTTAAGCAGAGGTTGAGCAACGCTCCTGTGCTTACATTACCTGAAGGCGCTGAAGAATTTGTAGTTTATTGTGATGCATCACACACTGGCATGGGGTGTGTGCTTATGCAGAAAGGCAAAGTGATTGCCTATGCATCACGACAGTTAAAGGTGCACGAAAAGAATTACACCACCCATGACTTGGAATTGGGTGCCGTTGTGTTCGCACTAAAACTGTGGAGGCATTATCTCTATGGAATCAAGTTTGTGATCTTTTCTGATCACAAGAGCCTCCAGCATCTGTTTAACCAGAAAGAATTAAACA
This sequence comes from Helianthus tuberosus, assembly GCA_030545235.1. Lineage (NCBI taxonomy): Eukaryota > Viridiplantae > Streptophyta > Magnoliopsida > Asterales > Asteraceae > Helianthus > Helianthus tuberosus. The sequence goes on along the minus strand of CM060351.1, from coordinate 201,377,492 downwards.
TGAGGCAACGTCGTTGGATGGAAACTTTAAATGATTATGATTGTGAAATCAAATACCATCCCGGCAAAGCGAATGTAGTCGCTGATGCCTTGAGCAGAAAGGAAAGGGTTAAACCCATTCGAATTAACGCCAAGCGAATGGAGGTAAAGAACAGTTTAATTGAAAGGGTGTTAGCTGCACAGAAGGAAGCTGTGTTGGAAGCTAACTATCCTAATGAAAAGTTAGGAGTAACTGAGGAACAATTAACTCTTAGCAAGGACGGAATATTACGGTTAAACGGACGAATATGGGTTCCGATTTTTTGGAGGACTTCGTGATGTCATCCTCCAAGAAGCCCATAGTTCCAAATACTCCGTTCATCCTGGAGCTGATAAGATGTACCAGGATTTAAAGGCAAATTACTGGTGGATAGGCTTGAAAAAGTCTGTGGCCGCCCATGTAGCAAAATGCTTGACATGTGCGCAAGTCAAAGCCGAGCATCAGAAACCGTCAGGTTTGCTACAACAGCCTGAACTTCCTACGTGGAAGTGGGAAATGGTAACTATGGATTTCATTACCAAGTTACCCAAGACAAGGAAAGGCAATGATACGATATGGGTTATAGTTGACCGACTGACTAAGTCAGCTCATTTTCTACCCATCAAGGAGACTTATAGCTCCGATATGTTAGCCCAGTTATACGTTGATAAGATTGTAGCCCTACACGGCATACCTGTAGCTATTATCTCTGACCGGGATACTAGGTACACGTCACATTTTTGGAAGAGCTTCCAGCAATCTTTGGGCACACGTTTGAACTTTAGTACGGCTTACCATCCTCAGACTGACGGTCAGAGTGAGCGTACTATTCAAACGTTGGAAGACATGCTGCGTGCATGTGCGATCGATTTGGGAGGTAGCTGGGATAAGAACCTACCATTGATCGAATTCTCCTACAACAATAGCTACCATACCAGCATAAAGGCTGCGCCTTTTGAGGCATTATACGGTAGAAAATGTAGATCGCCAGTTTGTTGGGCGGAAGTGGGAGAAGTCCAGTTATCAGGACCAGAAATCGTGTTCGAAACAACGGACAAGATTGTCCAGATTCGTAACAATCTCCAAGCTGCCCGGAATAGGCAGAAGAGTTACGCGGATCCAAGTCGTAAGGATTTTCACTTTGAAGTAGGTGACAAAGTCCTACTTAAAGTGTCACCTTGGAAAGGGGTGATGCGATTTGGTAAGAAAGGCAAACTAAGCCCGAGATACATAGGACCTTTCGAGGTTATCGAACGTGTCGGGTCAGTTGCCTACAAGTTGAACTTACCAGAAGAGCTCAGTGGCATTCACAATGTGTTCCACATTTGCAATCTAAAGAAGTGTTCCGCTGATGATTCACATGTCATGCCACATACAGATGTGCAAATTGATAAGAGCTTAACGTTTGTAGAAAAACCTTTGTCGATTGAAGATCGACAGGTAAGGAAGCTTCGAAGGAAGCACATACCTTTTGTAAAGGTCAAATGGGATGCCCGAAGAGGTCCCGAGTTTACGTGGGAGTTAGAATCCACCATGAAAGAAAAGTACCCTTACTTGTTTCAGTAAATCTCGGGTCGAGATTTATTTTAAGGGGGTGAGGATGTAACACCTCGCAAATTTCGGGTTAATATTAAAACGACACGTGTCATGTCAGACAAAAACGCGTTGGAAACCCGAATTTAATAAAGGTAATTTCGGTAGGATTTAAAGTGGCGTCATGTTAATTTGTTACCTCTGAACGACCTCAATAATAAATCCCAAGACCCGATTAAATGTTATATACATCTAATATACCCTCAATTCAGAAAAGGGTTCACAATAATGGACTTGCAAAAGCATGGTTTGATTCTACGATGAAAAAGGAATGGAAACCCGTAATGTTCGGTACTTGTTTTTGGTTTCAAAGTGAAACAAAGTGAAATGGTAGGGTATACAACTGATAATTGAAGTCCCACATGGTAAATAATAAGCCCACAATTCGTTTATACCCGGTTGCCCTTTCGAAACACCAACAAACAACAAATTTTCGCATCAGACAGAAGGCTTACGGACCGTAAGCCACTCTTTACGGTCCGTAAGCATGTGCCCAGCGACAGATGACTTGTTGTTGGCTGTTGTGCGCACTTGTGACCTTCTAAGCCGGTTTTTCTTGCACATACATGGCCCCTAGACATCCCTAAACACTACTTACATGTGTTGATCAATTGTGGATGGCCCTAGGCTTGGTTGTCACTTGCTTATGGTGCTTGATTCTTGTATAAAAGGACCCTTTCATTCACAACATTTTCCACACATCACATTCAAGTATTTTGAGCATTGGAGGAGCTTACAATCTGATTGAAGGCCTTCCTAATCATCCATTAATCATCTAGTAAGTCTCTAATCCCTTCTAAATTAATTCTAGTTTAGTTTTTAGCTTAAAAGTCAACATATCGTATTAAACGGTTGACTTCGGGTTTAGTTATCGATAGCTCAGTCGTAACCCGAATTAAAAGTACCGTTAGATAGGTAATTATATGGGTATTAAACCCTTAAAAGGGCAAGTACCAAATCCAGACCTAACTAGGTCATTTGTCGGGTCAAACGTTGACCGAAAAAGTCAACAGAATTACAAAATGCGATTTAAGGCACGACTAGCAATCCGCGAGGCGTGCAACCTGTTTTAAACTTAATATAACTTGGTAATAAGTATAAAAACTTGTTTACGCTTGCCCGACTCGACAAATTTCTATTTAAACCCGGTTCGGAACCGAAAGGCGCAAAACTTTGACTTTTGCGTTGACTTCGGTTCTGACCCGTTTTAGTTTGAATTAGACATGCCTTAAAGTCTCATTAGGGTTGGGTTACATGCTAGTATAAGTCTCTGTACTTGTTTCATTGATTATCCGATGCATGCACACGTTTCCGTTAATCGCTTAAATTGGACCATAACGCCCTTATGACCTTATAACGAGTATTTTGAAAATGTGGAAATACAATAATCTTAGTTACTGATTATTTAGCATGTACGTAAATTTTCACGTCAAGCGGAGGTCTAGATTAGGAGATATGCGCGTTAGCGTAAATAATAAGCTTTTTATTAATTAAACGGCGCGATTAGCGCATAGCCTATCTAAACCCGATTTTCGGTACCAAAACTATTACCCGCTGATGTTAAATAATATTTTAGGATTTTTGAAGATTTTTAATTATTTTTAGGCTGGTCTTAAGCTAGGCTTATCGCATTGATTCGGTTAATTACGAATATGCCCTTTTAAGCCATAAAACGAGTTTTACGAATCCGATTGATACCAATCCAATTGCCACTGATTTAAAATAATAAATATAGTATTTTGAACTTGTTTTTCTGATTTAATCAGACCCGTATCTCAGAAATACTATAAATCCCTTTTATGGTCGTTAAAATGACCAAAATACCCCTACGGGGCGTATTTAGGGATTAAACTCGTTATGGGCATTATGGAAGATATCATAATGATATCACAACATATTTAAAGCGTATTAACTTAGGAAACCTGTTCGCGACCCTTTCGGTTACCCGTTATGCATCATACGCGTTCGGTTCGGTTTATGTAACTAGTTTGCATAAACTAGCCGAAACGGGTCAAACGATATCATTTTTATCTCAAAATCCAGAATGTGGATAATAAACCCATATTAAACAAGTCCTCAAACTTGTCGGGTCTAAATCACATTCAATCCGGTCTTCGCTTAATCGTGAGTACGAACCGTATCCTTAAAACTAACCGGTCTAAGCTTAAGTTTAATTAAAGATCCGTTAGTATTCTAATAGGTTATATTAAAACTTCGTTCCAGATTAGGAGCCCAGTAAAAGCTATCTGCAATTTATTCGATTAAGGATTTATACTTGCAAAGGTAAATACTTTTAACTTATTTTCCCTATACGGGCTTGGGTTACGGTACATAGCGTACCGCTTGATCGAGCATCAAATCTTCCACGCTTAGTGGTTAATTGAATAATTTGATCGGCTCGTTTTAAACAGATGTGTTTACTTTACAGCCTTTGGGGGGTTAATGACCATGTCCCGGATATCCCTGGCATTATCTTACGAGATAGCCACGACCTGAGCACGGGGTGTAGGCGTACTCCCGTGTATAACTCACATAAGTGGTGTGTCTATTGATCTTTAACCCGGAATACGTTCCGGGCTACTGAACGCATAAGTAACATGTAAATCGTTCACAAGATTATTATATTAAATAATTCTCCCAAGTTAATAAAAATGTTTATGCCATGTGCATCCAAACCAATTTTCAATCATTTATAAAATGAGTCAGTTGAATGTATTTACCAGTGTAAACTGACGTATTTTCCCAAAAAGATTAAATGCAGGTACTAGGCGAAATAGGCTGGGATTCTCCTAAGCATCAGTAGAAGTCTCGCAAGCTTTAGATGCCGAAGTCTGTTGAACCATAAACAATGTTTTCTTAATTCGATCCTACTGTGGATAAACACCGGATGATTGTGACCTTGTTTACAATAAATAAATTCGGTTGTATCTTATTTTAAATTTGCTTCCGCTGTGCATTATTATATTGTGTTGTTTGACTATTACGTTGCCAACCACGTCACGATACTCCCCCACCGGGCCCACCGGTGACACGTGGAAATCGGGGTGTGACATCAGCTGAGCTAGATCTTCTGCTAGCTGCCCCAACTGCTTTTGCATTGCTACCGATGTCTTATCTCTAACCTCATTATCCTTCTGAATATCCTTCATAAATGACATGATTGCATCTAGCTTCGAATCACTCGAGTCGCCTCCACCACCTGAAGAATTACCTTGCTGGTTGCCTTGATTCCTCCAACTCCTTTGATAATTGCTTTGATTTTGCTGTTGGTTGTTGGCTTGAGGCCCTTGATTGTATTGGCCTCGATTCTGGTAACCTCCTTGTTGGTAATTTCCTTGCCGATTCTGATACTGTTGACCTCCTTGGTTAGGTACCTGAAAATTAGGGTTCAACTGATTAGCAAAATTACCATAACTAAAATTGGGGTGGTTTCGCAAACCTGGATGATATGTATTTGATTTCATATCATATTGCTTTCGTTCACCGTACAATTGATTCACCTCACCAGTCTGACCACCCAACACAGCACACTCTCCGAATTGATGCCCTAACTCTCCACACTCAGTACATACCGAAAACGTATTGGCGGTTTTAACTTCACCCCCTTTTCCAAGGTTCATTTGAGCTACCTGGCGCTCAAGCAGTAAGTTTTGATGCCTCAACTTCTCAACCCGTTCCTCAAGTTCATAATCAACCGACTTTGCTGAACTCGATCTTGCCCTCCTGCTAGATTGTGCCTGTCTTTTCGAAGTGGCACTTTGTCTCTCCAAATATGCCCAATCTGCAGCCTCGGTGTTTGTGAGAAACGTACCATTACTAATGGCGATAAGATCTCTTACATCATCAGGAAGTAGCCCATCATATAACGCCTTAATTAATTCCCATGTCTGAATTTCATGATGTGGGCATTTCCTAAGCAACTCCTTAAACCTTGTGAACGCCTCATGGAACGCTTCCCCTGAATGTTGCTGGAATGCTCTGATTGCATCCCGAGCTTCACTGGTTCTATTCATGGTATAGTATTCCTCCAAAAACACCTGATGCATCTCTTGCCAAGTGTATATACTACCTGGAGGTAATGTTGCGAACCATTGTCTTGCCTTGTCTTTCAGGGTAAATTGAAACAACATTAGCTTTACCTCATCTTTTGTAAACCCTGACCATCCAATAGTTTGGCAAATTGAATCAAAACTTTCAATGTGCAAGTATGGCTCTTCAGTCCTTTTTCCATAAAACTCGGGCAAGTGGCCTAAGTATTGAGGCCTCACCTCGAAGAGTCGATTATTGTTCCCCACCGATGTAACTATAGCTGACGAGTTGGGTACTACAACGGGTCGACAATGACCTTCAACGCCTTGAATTAGTGCCCCTTGAACGACTTGTGGGACACCATCCACAAACTAAATCTGATCACCCCTAAATCGATTATTAGCTCTTCCCGCATTAAACTGCGGGACTCCATTATGAACTTGATTTTGTGGAATCGGTTGCGGGATGTGATGTCTTTGATTGACCTGTTGTTGTACCGGATAGCCTTGGTTAACATTATACCCCTCATCGTATCTATAATCCGCGTACCTTCCGTCATACTGGTTTTGATAATCATCCGCCTCCCAACCAGATTCCCAAGTGTGAACACTGCCTTCTCTGTGTCGAGAACCATCATCATACCCATGTTGATGCTGTGGTTGATTGAGGCGAATGATTTCTCCCTGTCGAAGATTAAGATTTCCAGGCTGGTTTTGTGGGCCTGGGTTGAATTGTGGTGGTGGTTGATTCTGGTTTTGGTTTTGGTTTTGGTTTTGGTTTTGAGGAATTGGTGGATCTGGAATGGGTGGGATTGGTTCGTTTTGGGCTTGGTTTTGTGGCTCTTGATCAGCCATCTCGTGAGCTGCTTGTTCAAGATCTTGAGCAACTGTTGATGACTGAGCTTTAGCTTTCACTGCTGAACGGAGAATAACGAGATTCTGTCGAGCAGTCTTCTCTATTTCTGGATCAAATAATAACGGTGATGATTTCTTTGAGAACCTAGTATGCATGCAACCCAAGAATCACCTGCACACAGACAAACAAGAAACCAAGCGTAATATGGAACAAAACAAATAAAAGACAAACAAAAGGAAATATTTTTGGATTTTTGGTTTTTCTAATTTTTAGGTTTTTTTGAATTTTTTGAATTTTTTAATAAAAACAACTAACTAACACTAAGCGCACCGATTCCCCGGCAACGGCGCCATTTTGATCGATGTCGAAAGGTCGGTCAAAAACAAGTTTAAAAATTTGGTCCTAAGTACCTTTACTAGCAAGGGTAAGTAGGGTCGTCTCCACAGGGAATATGTGGTTAGTGTTGATTGTAGAAACCTAGATTAACTAAAACTAAGAAAAACTATTGCTTTGATTGCGTTTTGAGATTTTTGATCGAGAAGGATTAAAAAAAGTTATCAATTTTAAAGAAAAGTAACCCCCTCTGGATTTCCGGTTCAATGATTCACCCAAACCTGTTTAATTAGATAGATACTAAAAGGTCTTATTAACGGTTTAGTTTGATTGATAATCAAAGACAAGTTTTTAATAATAACCTATGCAATTTAATTACCAAATCATAAGTGCCAAGAACCCACCCAATAACCAAACTACTCACGATGCAAGAAAACCGAATGCGAATGGTAAAAGATGAATAATTGCAACACTCACAGTTCTTTTAAACAAAACTAAACCACAAGTATTCTTCAAGTTATAAAAACAATCCAAAAACTAACTAAACATGGTTTGAGTTTCACATACATGAACCATCCACCCGGAGGTGGTCACAAAAGAATCTAGCCACTCATAGTCCTGATTTGATCTTCTTGGTTGTCTTGGATGTTTGATTGCATGAAAGATTGATGAAAATTGAGGTTGGGAACTCCAAAATTCGTCCTTAGGAAGTGGAAAATGGCTAGGGTTATTGAATATCTCGTTTAGGGTTGAAGATATCATAAAATAAAGTGAAATCCTAAATTTTCGCGTAACTATCTGCTGCCAGCGCAAGGTTGCGCCCCCCCTGGCACAAGGTTGCGCCCCTGACTTACCAGCACCTGTATTGCGTTAAAACTGACACCAGGTTGCGCCAAACTGGTTCCTTCTTGCGCCAAGTACTGGTTTCTTACCATTTTTCGCATTTTTCAACTCCCAACTTGTGTGTAAGCTTTTAACCTTCATAAGTCTTCCCGAAAACCTCTCGTTTAGCTTCAAAATCCATCCGTTAAGCTCTGGGTACCTACAAATAGAAACACACTCAAAGTAACCATGTTTTATGATAATAAACACTTAAAACCTTATATTTACACATGTTAAAACACGGTTATTTACGCTTCTATCACTGCATTTCTTCTTGCCTCCTTTGCTTCTCCTCGGCTTGTCGTTTCTTCACCTTTACCTTCTCGGTTTGTGTCTCGGTAAAGGTTTGGTTGAATGCTTTCAACTCGGCCATAATACCTTCGAACTTCGAACCACCACCACTTCCTGATGCGGCTTGTTTCCTTTTTTCAGCCGCTATCTTTTTACTTTTGTCCCTTTTTGGGGGACGTCCTTCCTCTCCAATCGGCTCCTCGTCATACTCGGGCTCGTTGTTGATATTTATTTGGCAACGACCGGTTGAGCCTCCAACGCTATAACTTCCTGACTCGGAAGTTTTAGACTGTTTGGTTGCTCGTTTCGCGCTTGCAACCTCATTTGGAGTTGCCTCAATTTTGGATGATCCTTTACAATTTGCCAAGCACGGACATGTGGGAAAGAAGTTTTTTTTTGTCATTTTCGTATAAACGCAACGCTTCATTGAAAACATTTTCGGTGTTCCACCCACTCGGTTTGTTGGCGAGTGTTGTGCTATAAAACCCACAAAAGCGTTGGATCAACGTATTCATCTTGCGCCACTTGGAGCTGATAGAATCAACGGTTCTGTACTCGCCTTGTTCCATAATCACGTGGAATATATCAAGGGCTTCTTGCCAAAACCCATCGCTTTGTTGATTGTTACCTACAAGTTAGTAACAATAATAATATTTTGTTAGAAAAATATAGTGTACAAATAAATGTTAGTAACAATAATAATATTTTCTAACAAAAATATAATGTACAAATAATATTTAATAACAATAATAATATAATGTACAAAAAAATAATTTTTACCGATTATAGGAGACGTTGACGAGCCAATATATGCCTTCGCCAACACCTATTCCTCAATTTTTGACCATGGCCGTTGTTGTTGTTTGGCGGCTGCGTCTTCTTTTTTACCCTTTCCCTTTATATTTTTCTTTTTTGAAGGTTCAGGTTGCGTTTCTGGCACAACCTCTACGTCATCATCTTCTTCCTCGATTTGTGTTGGACATGCTTGTGGTGGTGGTTGATATGGAATATTTAGCGGATTTTGCATTAGTTGCTGCATTTGATATGGCATTTGGTTGAACGGAATGTTGGGTTGTTGCATTTGCATTTGGTTGAACGGAATGTTGGGTTGTTGCATAGGGTATTAGTTTCGTTGGTTGAAAGCGTTGGGCATTTGTTGGTAACCCGCAAAAGAGTTTCCCATGATGGGTGTGTAGCCGGGTGACAAAAACGGGAGTGAGCTTGAGTTGGGATTATTTGGGTTGTAGGGATCCATAATTTTTTTTAAGGTTGAGAGAGAATTTTTTGAAAAAATGGGGTGAAAAGTGGAAGTTTTTGGTAAAAAAATGGGGTGAAAAGGGTTGAATTTATAGTAGTGGGGTGATTTTTTTTTAAATGGGATGTTACCGTTAGGGGGGGGCACCTTTTCAAACAATTGCTCCATCTCCAACATCTCTTGGCGGACGAAGGCGCCGTGACGGGCCCCTAGGGGGCGGTGTGCGACGGTCTAGGACGGGGGGACGGCCCGGGGACGAGCCCCATACCCGTGTGGTCTAATAAAACTACAAACATCATAAATTAAAACATGCACAAATCAAAGTAATTCGAATTAAACAAAATACAAACCATTACAACTAGTTTAATACTGTAACACCCCAAAAATGTTTAGTATTATGATAAGTACAAATAAATAAAGAATTTAACTTAGTTAATGAAATACGGCAACATGGTAGTTAGTTTATGGGGGAAAACCTCATTTAAACACTCTTTCAAAATGGAAGGGTTCAATGTGTAATTAGTAAACTAGAAGGGTTTTACTAATAAACAAAAAAAAATATAAAATGAAAAACACCCACAATTGGGGTTCTGGTCGATCGAACAGGAAGCAGGACAAGAGGGGAAACCCTAGTATCAAGAAAATTAAGCAATTGAACTTGAATCAATGGAGAAATCTAATGCATGAACCCTTAAATGCGAGTAGCTAACCTCAATTTCTAAAGTGGTAAGTTTAATTTTCTGAAATCATGATTTGTTGAATGATGGGTTCAACCCAATCTTGAATTATTGTGTTTGAATGTGAGAAATCTAAGTTAGGATTTCCTTCTAGAACAAGAATCATGTATGATACTAGGTTATTTGGAAGATTTTAGTAAAAACCCACTTATGAAGTTGTGATATGAATTAGGATGATCATGTAGTGTCATGCATATGAATCATTGATGTATAATTCCGTGGATGATGTATAAACACGAGATAAATTGATATAGAATAAGATTTGCTTGATTATTGTTGAATGATTAAAAGAACTAGCCTAAAAACATGTTTTAGTTAGATGAGTAAATGTCCTGAAAATGCGAAACCCGCCAAGTGTTTGATGAAATGCTTGAAAGAACAATTATATGTAATTTGGAAAATAATGGAATGAAATTTGGGGTACTAAACGAATGAATGGATGTGTTGATATAGGCGTGAAGGAAGAAGGTTCAAGTACTAAGAAATCAGAAGGCTTACAAGATCTAGGTATGTTCCGTTGCATACAAAACCTTACTTAAATTTTGTTAATAATTATGAAGAACAACCCTTGTTATAATGAATATGGTGATTAGTAAGTGGATAGCAAATCCCTTGCGGATTTGGTTATGCTAACGAATGTTATGATAAGCTATGCAAGTCGACCGGTTCAAGTTGAACAAGTCAAGTAAGGATAAGGTACCATCCGTTTAGAACGGGTGGTCGTGAATGCAATAACGAATGTATGAAGTTCAATCCGTTATACGGATAGAACGAAAGATTTATGTTGAAAGAATTAACCCGATGTTACCGGGTCGTAAGTGGTATGCTTGAATCTCATTATGAGAGTATATTCCATTACCCATTTAATTGGGTAATCGAATACGTAAAAGAAATGAAAGTATGTAAGCGAATGGAACTAAAATGTTAGTATTGTAAGCGAAATATGTCACGGCCCCTGACCCGGTTTGACCCGTTTCAGGAGCCGCGGAACAGAAAATCCCGTGGTATTTATTTAATTGAATTTAACAGCGGAAGTTTTCTTCAGGATCTTTTTAAAAACTGGAATTTCCCAATTTATTTTATTTCACAACTAGGGATAAAACCCCGGTAATTTACAATCATGAGATTTCATGGAGAAATCTTTTAATTTACAAAACATGTTTCCTTATTTTATATTGAGCCACTTCCTTAAGCTGGTAGTGCTTCGCGGCACTTTTCTTGGATCATAACAGATCACCTGAAACATGTTTGAAAAATGTTTTGTCAGCGGGAAATACTGGCGAATCATTCATTTTACTAAAACGACACGGTTGTTATAATTTACAGTATTAAGAGAGATTACAATGTTTCAGATATCAACCAACTACCCACAGTATTTTTCACTCGACCCATTGGCCCTTCTGTTGTCCAATGGTGTTTGTGACTATGGTCATATCACCCCTTGGCTGCCCCAATGGTGAAGATTATCAAGTAATGTATACAAAACCCCACATACCGGCTGTAACTTGGTGATTACATAAACTTAATCACTGTAATTATAACTTTGAAAATATTTAAGAATTTATAAAGCACTTTGATAAAAAGAGAATGACTCACATTGCAGATTTAATTTGAGCAGAACCTAGCCTACTGATTAGCCTTTTAACCTAAATTTAATAACATGATACAGCATTTACGATAACTCACGAGATTAAACCCTCACATCGAATGACAAAGTGCGATACTTATACATCCATTGAATTAACAACGAATGACAAAGCATAAACCCTAATGTGGGCAGCACTTAAACATCCATTGGATAGTTTAATCGATCGGACATTGAATCGTACCAGTGATCTAGTTATTACCCTGTATTGCGGCAACGATTTGTGATTCGTGTGTGTTTTGATAGTAATTCTACGATATCTCAGCGTATATTTTGACTTTTAACGTCGTTCAAGTGCCATAATTCAAGTCCCAGACACCCCTATTTATACACAAAATTTGACCCCCCTCGCTTGACGCGAGGGGTACCCCTCTGGGCGTCGCGTGGCGCGAGGGGTCACCTATTTTCATAGGGTAGCCACGTCCCTAACTAGGCTTGCTGAGTTGACGAAATCATAAAATTCGTTTTTGACAGCATTTTATTTAGATAATCGTAACTAGGGTTTACCCCCCCTGAGTTTTAGGGGCCCTGATCCTGATTCTGATTGTTCTTAGAATTTTAGGTTTTGTGCAGAATCACTTGGGTGTCTCAATTAGGGTTTCCTATTGGACAAATTAATTTAATAAATATGACTTTTGATGAGAGTTGTTACAAAATAGATATTATGACTAACTTTTAAAAGCTTTGTTGTTGAATGTAGGTAAATCCTCAATTTAGGCGACTTGGAGAATCTGAGCGAGCACGTGTTCACGTTATGTCATACCAAGCGCTTCCGCTAGCTTGTTCTAATGTTTTTGGTCCAATACTTGTTTATTTTGCATCACCTTGTTAGTAGTCATACTTTTTCTAAAACATGTTGTCTTGGTTTTTGGTAGTATTTTGTCGAACGAATCGTAGAATTGTATTTAGATTGTTTATGGTAAAAACAGGGGTATATCCGTTTTACGGACGGGTCATGCCCAAATTTTGTAAAATTATGTACTAATGATATTAGTACATTTAAAGGTTTATGTTTCTAGCAAAATTTTGGTCATTATTTCATAAACGAAAAGTGGGGTTCTAACAAGTTGGTATCAGAGCCTAGGTTTGAGGGATTCGAGCAAGAGTAATAGTGCTTGAACTCAAACCGACGGCTCGTGCAAAAGTGTGCTCGCTCCGAGATCGCCAATGAGGTAAAACTTTAAGTTTTTGTTTAATACAAGTATGTATAGTGTGTTTATGATAAATATTTAAGTTAAGTATGTGAAATAGTAATAATGGGAGTTAAACATTGGGTTATATCAGATCTGGCGTCGCACACAGTTGTGTCGTTAAGTGACACAGCTGTGTGGACCATTGATGCTTGTTGCTGAGATCAGGGTGTGTAGCAAGGCTGACACAGCTGTGTGACATTATACTCAGATAATCAACACAGCTGTGTTTGGGCAAAAATTTTCAGCGATTCAGCAAAGGAAGGGCCATCGCCGACTGGCTATGATACCGTCGCCGATGCCCTCATGTTTGCCGACGGCTTAGCTAGCTGTCTACGGACGTTTACGGGCGACGCACGTTTACAGAGCCCGTCGCCGACGGGGTGTGAAGCCATCGCCGACGGCTAGCGGAATTCAAATCCGCTGATTTTTTTTTGTTTCGTCTTGTTTTCGTATTATGAGTTTCTAAGTCGTTCAAAAGCCTAATGAATGTTCGTGTAGGGTCTATATAAGGCCTAGTAAGATATATGCAACCATGATTAGTGGTTACGTTAGAAAGAAATTTATAAAACTCGAAGGTAATGTGTCGAATGACACGAAAGAATGATGAAAGCTGAAAAAGCGAGTAAAGTTTAAAATATAAGAATGCGAACGAAGTAATTATGGACTAATGAACTATGATGTATTGAAGCTTGTGAATTATGATTTAAGTTCCCATACTTCTCAGAAATGCCCGTTTTATGTTCCTGTCAAGTTATAAGAAGATATAATAAGTTATGTAAAGTTATGTAGATCGTCGACAATAAAGTAAAATTTATAAAATTCGAATGTAACGTATGGAATGGCATGAAATGAATGACGAATGTATAAAGTGGAGTTGGAATTCGTATGAAAATTCGGATGAATGTATGCTTTGATAGAATTATGCATTAGAGGCTTGTACCTTGTACATGAATGGTGTGATGCTTATGTGTATTTAATGATTTGCCTTAGTATGATTAAGAGGCGAATATGTGCTAAATGTGAATCATATGAGCTAATCAGTAAAGGATATGTTGAAATTATGTTATATAGTTGTTTCGAATGAATTTTGCTAATTATAGAATCATGGAGCATTAGCATGTGAAAATACGTGTATGTGAATGTATATGTGTATTGTTTAGAGGATCACGTAAATTGTACATGTCGTACAATACGAGTATGAGATACGCAAGATATTATTATTATGACCTACCATATTTAGATGAATACATGTTCAAAGATTTGAAGCGTGTAAACGAGACAGTTGACTTTCTGAAGGTCAACAGTATAGGGATATCATGAGATGGCCATTAGACACAATTGTTTAAGTAAAGAGTTAATGTGTTACGTACTAGATGAATTACATGTTATGATGGATAATAGTTTAGTTGTATGGATTTGAAATGAGATAACTATTAATGAACGTCTCACTTATACGAAATTCTACTAACGAAAGTCGATTAACGTATGAATAGAAAGAAAGTGAAAAGTCGTATATATGCTCACATAAACTAATGATATTACGAAAGTACTGATATGTAAGGATGGGAATCCTGTCAATTTACTTGAGCATGGATGGCAAAAAGGGTTAAGAGGAAGTAATAAAGTAAGCATGAACATGGACGCTAAAGGAAGGTGAATTTGCAATCACTTCGAATGTATTTACATAAAGAAGTATGCGTGTTAGAATAATTGAAATTAAGTGGAACGTATAAATAAATGAGAACTTGGTAATGTTAATAAAAGGTATGGAAAGGATAATAGTTCAGATGTTAGCTAAAGGCGTTTTGTAAGTGTGTTCGAATTGAAAGTAAGAACAACCCGTACTACAATACTTATATACAAAAGTACTGGGTGGTGGTTGACCTTAAAAGGTTATATTGTAGAAGTCAGTGAATAATAATTACTTACAAATGCTGGAAGTATTACGTAAGAAATACAACGTGTAAAGTAGAATACTCATTAGTAAAAGACATGTTAGAGAACGTAGGTGAATTAACCCCTAATACGGTGAACAAACAAATGGAAATGGTATATTAAGGGATGGTCATGTATTGACCGAAGCACGAGAAAAACATGAGAATCACCTCACTTATGTCCGGTCAAGCTAGCAAAAAGGGGTCTAACGATTCTTAAAGGAACGGATCAATATAAGAAGGAAAGAAGGATAAGAATGAAAAGTATAAGCCTACGACTGAATGTAAGACAAACTTAAGAAAGAAGGGTGGGAACACCACTAGAAATAGGATGTAAAGTGTCGCATCGAGACGCGCTACATGAAATAGGACATGGAATTAAGTGTTAGGACCCAACACTCGAAGTTGAATGTAGAAGATTAATATGAAAACATTTCGTAAGAAATGACATGGTAAATAATACGGCAGAAGAAAGGAAGGTACGGAGGAAAATGTTTGAATCTGATAAATGGATTCGACCATGTAAGGAATGAAAGGTTGAATCCGTAAGCAAGCACGGGTCAAACCAGTAAGAATGAAAGGTAATGAATTAAAAGTTCGAATCCGTAAATGAAGACGGATTAAACGAATATGAATAAAAAAAAACGAGACTCAAATGAGTCATACGGGTCAAATGGCGATCGCCATTTGAACCCGGTATTTAATGTTCGATTCGTCAAGTTTATTACTTATAGGTGAGCATAATGTATGGGCATGCATTGTCACAGTTTGGAAAGTATTAACCGTCGCAAAGTATGAATGACGAGTCAAGGGTTCTGACCCGTGCCAGGTAGGTATAAAAAGATTATATTTTTAATAGGAGCATAGGGCTCGACTAGAGAATGGTATGTCAGAATAGGATAACTGATACCCATATGTGAGAATGTATTTACAATTAGACTTTCGAAAGGTCAAACGAAATAAATGAAGTCCTTGCAATTATGCAAGTATAAGGTACGAACGTGTACCTCGATGCGACCACAATAGGTAAGGGGGTGTAATCTGACCCTGAAAGGTCAAACTGCGAAAGTTGGCGAGATAACCAATAAAAAGAAATGGAATGTATGATATGTTTAGCATGTACGTAAGAAAATTTTGAAAGAGACAGTAGGCGAACAAACACCCTGTAGGACACAATCATGAAAGGTTATGTGGTAACTATTTATTTATAGATAAATATGATGGAATTCTTAGTGAAATGATAGTATTGAAGCTAGTGGAAGAATGCCCACGAGTGGGAGCATATTTCATGAATGAATGAGACCAATTCTGGTACGGAAGGTACACATAAAGAAGCGGATTGATCCGGCACACGGATAACCGACTTATACATTGAAAGCGAGGTTAGTAAAATGTTTAATTCTTAGTTAATGATTAAGAATCCGTAGATTTATTTGTAAGTGTGAACAAAATGAATGGTAGAATAATTATGGTATGCTATACAGTGATCGATCTGTAATGGTCAGCGTGAGAAGGTATGAATGTCATTAAGAGGGAGAATTAAAGGCCTTAAATGAAAGTTTGAGCTGAATTGGTTAAACGCTAGTATGGTGCTCGTACACAACATACCTAGTTGTTATCATAAGTAGTTCATGCAAGGAGCTAATAATAAAGTGTGCGAAGGATTAAATTCAAGGCTAAAATCAAACTTGTAATTAGTTCAAGTGTCGATGGTAACCGTAGAATGATGCCTTATACTCGTATTAAGTATGAAAAAGTAATTAGGAAGTGGGAAGCTTTGTATTAGTACCACTAAGTCATTAAATGTCTATAGTATACGTATAATGTTGTGCTAAGCCCTCATATGAGCAAGAAAGTAATTGGAAGAACGTTAGTAATGGGATGATGGGGTTGCTTATAATTACAATAATGAATTATGTCGTGCATGATTCGTTTGCGGAATAAAATAAATCGATTTATTTATATTAGTAAATGTATGAATATGTTACGCTTATTTAGAAAGATAGAAACAAGCCGTAAGCATAAGCTTGTACGACCAATAGCATACATTGGAATAAATTCCAATGAACGAATCGCTAGTGATGATGTATGCTAGGAACTGGCATTATAAAGCGAATATGACACTACTAAGAGCCCTGGATCAGATTCTGACTAATAGGTGATTATGAAAGTAATTTACTTGATTTAAGAACGGAGGGACAATGCGTACAAAGACGTTTATGCATGAATGAAACTCTTTCCAAGTTCTCGAATGCATCTATGTTGTAGTAAGCATTGTGAATGAAAAGACGAAAAAGTAGGAGTGGAATTGGTCTAGTTGGAATGAGAAAGGTTTCGGGGACGAAACCTCTTTTAAGGGGGGGGGGGTAGACTTGTAACACCCCAAAAATGTTTAGTATTATGATAAGTGCAAATAAATAAAGAATTTAACTTAGTTAATGAAATATGGCAACATGGTAGTTAGTTTATGGGGGAAAACCTCATTTAAACACTCTTTCAAAATGGAAGGGTTCAATGTGCAATTAGTAAACTAGAAGGGTTTTACTAATAAACAAAAAAAAAAATGAAAAACACCCACAATTGGGGTTCTGGTCGATCGAACAGGAAGCAGGACAAGAGGGGAAACCCTAGTATCAAGAAAATTAAGCAATTGAACTTGAATCAATGGAGAAATCTAATGCATGAACCCTTAAATGCGAGTAGCTAACCTCAATTTCTAAAGTGGTAAGCTTAATTTTCTGAAATCATGATTTGTTGAATGATGGGTTCAACCCAATCTTGAATTATTGTGTTTGAATGTGAGAAATATGAGTTAGGATTTCCTTCTAGAACAAGAATCATGTATGATACTAGGTTATTTGGAAGATTTTAGTAAAAACCCACTTATGAAGTTGTGATATGAATTAGGATGATCATGTAGTGTCATGCATATGAATCATTGATGTATAATTCTGTGGATGATGCATAAACACGAGATAAATTGATATAGAATAAGGTTTTCTTGATTATTGTTGAATGATTAAAAGAACTAGCCTAAAAACACGTTTTAGTTAGATGAGTAAATGTCCCGAAAATGCGAAACTCGCCAAGTGTTTGATGAAATGCTTGAAAGAACAATTACATGTAATTTGGAAAATAATGGAATGAAATTTGGGGTACTAAACGAATGAATGGATGTGTTGATATAGGCGTGAAGGAAGAAGGTTCAAGTACTAAGAAATCGGAAGGCTCACAAGATCGAGGTATGTTCCGTTGCATACAAAACCTTACTTAAATTTTGTTAATAATTATGAAGAACAACCCTTGTTATAATGAATATGGTGATTAGTAAGTGGATAGCAAATCCCTTGCGGATTTGGTTATGCTAACGAAGGTTATGATAAGCTATGCAAGTCGACCGGTTCAAGTTGAACAAGTCGAGTAAGGATAAGGTACCATCCGTTTAGAACGGGTGGTCGTGAATGCAATAACGAATGTATGAAGTTCAATCCGTTATACGGATAGAACGAAAGATTTATGTTGAAAGCAATTGACCCGATGTTACCGGGTCGTAAGTGGTATGCTTGAATCTCATTATGAGAGTATATGCCATTACCCATTTAATTGGGTAATCGAATACGTAAAAGAAATGAAAGTATGTAAGCGAATGGAACGAAAATGTTAGTATTGTAAGCGAAATAGATATTATGACTAACTTTTAAAAGCTTTGTTGTTGAATGTAGGTAAATCCTCAATTTAGGAGACTTGGAGAATCGGAGAGAGCACGTGTTCACGTTATGTCATACCAAGCGCTTCTGCTAGCTTGTTCTAATGTTTTTGGTCCAATACTTGTTTATTTTGCATAACCTTGTTAGTAGTCATACTTTTTCTAAAACATGTTGTCTTGGTTTTTGGTAGTATTTTGTCGAACGAATCGTAGAATTGTATTTAGATTGTTTATGGTAAAAACAGGGGTATATCCGTTTTACGGACGGGTCATGCCCAAATTTTGTAAAATTATGTACTAATGATATTAGTACATTTAAAGGTTTATGTTTCTAGCAAAATTTTGGTCATTATTTCATAAACGAAAAGTGGGGTTCTAACAAATACCCGTCCGTTGGACGGGTTGCGCTAACGTAACAAACAAAGATAATGTATATTGATGTTGTTTTGGTTTGCTTCTCCTTTTCCTCTTTTCCATCTCCTATTTGAAAAAATTACAACCATCTAACTTTTCCTTTTCTTCTTTTCAAACCACTAAAACTCATTCTCAAAACACATTATCCAAACACTACAAAAATAACATATTAACTTTAAGAAGTCAAAAACTTAAAAGGAGATCAAAATAAACAATCCCAAACACCCACGTTAGGTGAACATAACTCTAAACAACATCATAAACAAAAGTACCATTTTTATAATTTATAAAAGGAAAACCAACGTGAACGGTGTATAGCCACAAAGAATATAAAATAAAACTGATAGAGAGATAAAACATGAAATAGTGTCATTTTAATACAAAAGTAAATGGTAGGCAGCACTGGGGGAAAGTGTTATAACAATCAAACGTGGTTTACTGCCTTAGTTTTTTTTTCGGCTTTGGATCGTCCTCTTTAACCTCAAAGATAGCCTCTTTTCGACTTGTTGACTTGATGCATGGTGCCCATTTGTCAAACTTGGTGTATTTTTGGCATCGTCTACTGAGGCAACCTCATGGTTCACATCAACAACCACCTAAAAGTTGTTGTACAAGTATAAGAGTAAGGAATCCAAAGTATAGATATAAAGTTTGTTTACATGTGAAAACAACTACCGATTCTTGCTGACTTGTTGCATTGTGGACATATGATGATTGGTGTACATCTAGCATCATCTACCCGGGAACATTGAGAAATGTCAGTGTCGACTTCATGTTCCACATTATCAACCACCTAAAGTTGTTACACAAATTTGAGTGTAGTGTAACAACCCGACTTTTCGGATCGTTACCTGTTTGCTTTTGCTTCGATTTGTAACCGTTTTGAACTCTGAGATTAGATATAAACAAAGGGTTTTATTATGCTAAATACATTTTCATCACACCGCACCGCTGCACGTTTAAACGCTTTATACTTATACGCGAACGATTTACATTCGCAACGCTTACGCAACACGAATTACAGAGATTTATACTATCTTAATTACCGTGTTTGTTTGTTTGGTTATCATACGCCACCGCATACGCTATCACAACTAACACGCTAAACGTCAACGCAACACAAACTCGAAACACAGTTATTAGTAGTAGTAATGTTATGATGTGTGTCCTTATGTGCTTTACTTGTGTGTGCCTTATATATTTTGGATGATATTCGCAACGCAATCGCAATGCAAACCCAATGCTTTTCGTACAACTCGATTATTACCATGAAACGCAATGCAACGTTTAACAAACAAAACAAACTTGGAAAACTAACACACGCGAACCCGGTCGCCCGAATGACCATCCGTTCGGATGACCATCCGCCCGGATGGAACCATCTGGACACCGCCACTCGCACCGACTTTCTCCCTCCTTCTATAAATACCGCCGTACACCCTCCTTCTAATGATTTGACACTCTCATCCGCTCCCCAAGACTTAGACGCAACCCAAGGATCTTTCGTAAGTTTTTCTCTCAAATCTTGTCTAAACTCCACCTCTATCCACTTCTACTCCATCTTCTTCTTCAAATCACACACACACATTAACTATTTTCCCAAAAATCACTGTTTTGGATCTATTAAAGGTGTTTTCCACTTGTTTGCTTGTGCAAACTGTTGTAGGACAACATTCAATCGAGGATGGTTCAAGATCTAAAAGATTTTCACACTTTTCAACCTATTTATGAAAAATTTCAACACTTTTCATCACGTTTTCTACTTTTCTTCGATTTTTACACAAATTTCGATGGAATCTGGACTCAATTAGACTCTCGACTCGTTCCTTAGTCGAAAGCCGGCTTGAAAACGGATTTCCACCGGAGAGATGGACCGATTAACGGATCAAACATGAATCTTCATCAAGAATAGCTCGTTTGTCCGAGTGGGCGGGGCCCATCCGGCCGAGGAACTGTATTTGGTGTATTCCGTTGTTTGACTCGTCATCACGCCGTCTCTGTTAACTTAAAACTTTTACTTAGAAAATTTTACAGAACCTCAACTACAGGTCACTCGTTCGAATGGCCATCCGTCCGGATGACCTGATCTTGACAATCTCCATTGCTTAAACGTTTTTAACTAAATCTCAGATTTTAACAATCAATCTCAGACAGTCCGAATGGCCATCCGACCGGATGACCATCCGTCCGGATGACCATCCGTCCGGATGACCATCCGTCCGGATGACCATCCGTCCGGATGACCATTCGCTCGGATGGACTATACTCGTTCGTTCGGATAAACTGTTGAACACTTAACCCACTTTTTACCCCACTCGACATTCTGATTACAAGCATTCAGCCCTGAGGAAGACTTATGCTTCTGTTTCCGTATACAGGCTGACCCAACACGCTCCCTTCAATCCAATCCAGATTGTGTTTACTTGCTAAATGCACACTTTGAGTATACTCGAACCCATTTTCATTTAATGCACTTTTGGGTGTTACAAACGTTCTCTATCAAAACGCAACACACAAAGCAAACACTTTATAATGCTAACCGCTCCCGCATGTTATACGTGATTTGTTGAACGCTTGTTACTATGCTATTACATTGTTACACTAGACCGCCTCTAGCAACGATAGTACTATAGTTTGGACTCAGCACCTGTGTGACAGGGGTTGCTAGGGATCACATTTTACTTCACGTGTTCACAGTGGTGAACATGTGTCGCGCATACTCTACATCGCAGTCGCGTGGTTAGGTTGTGTCATTGTTGGTAGTTATATGCTTCGCCCATTACGTGTTACATGCTGGTTATGCGTAAACTCTTTTTATACTATATCTATGCAAACTTGTGTACTCACCTTTTCTTTATGTATTGAATTTTATTTTAACGTATGTGACAGGTTAATGGATTGCTATGCTAAAATCAAGTAGGCAGTCTAGAAACTCATCTAATGAAATCTAGGTTGTCGGACTTGTTTTTGCTCATGAGAACTCGCTATCTATAATAACTGTTTTTGAAATATTTGTTTATTGGTATGGGACAATGAACCATTTAAATATTGTCATTTAATAGTTGTTATGGATTCTCTTGAGCAATCCGGTTCTCCTAGTGCCACGCCCCGATGTTTCCGCCATCAGTTTAGGTGTGACAGATTGGTATCAAAGCCATAACTATAGGGAATTAGGTCGAGTCGTATAGAGTTGACCTAGTCTATAGTCTTGGTGCCAACAGACCATTCGTACGAACCTACTTGGGGCTTCGTACGAGCTTATGTGCTATTCAATTAACTTAAACTCTCATCTCTGCAACTTCGTACGAACCCACGCACTACAGCTTCCTACAAAGATAACCTTTCCTAAGGTTAAAAACTTATGTTGCCTTTCCTAAGGCTAACACAATACACACGTTTTTGAAAAAACGCTCACATAACACAAACAAGTGATTGCGTCGAGAATAGGTGTGGAAACCAAGAACTCTCGATGATATCACTCACTCTACGCGTATTTTTACTCTCAGCACGAGAATCTTCGTTGAGTTAGAAGTGACATCCATACCTCGACAAGAATCTCCCTCTCTATCTCGTGGTTGTCTAACCACAATTAGGAGCGAAGTTGTTAAGTTAGGGGTGAGACCCGCATCTTAATGATTTGTTGCACTCCCTGCTTTGATTTTACAAAACTCTCCCGAAGTCTCGACTGTCCCAATGACCCTAGTTGCGTAGTAACTGAAAGGATGAATGTCGTTCACCGTACCACGGTGAAAGAGCATAGTCTATTAGGCCAAAGCGTACACTCGAACTGTTGTGAATAGTTGAATCAGTTAGGGTAGTCGATGTCTAACTCCCAGGACACTCTATGTTATTTCAAGCCTGCAGTCGCTGATTTTACGCGTTATCGATTTTATTATATTACGTGTTTTGAATTTACAATTTTGGTTTCGATTTATGCTTCTCGCTCCGCCAAACGCGGACAACTCGCACAGCCCCTTTAATCTAAAACGCTAATTAATCGCGAACAAACAAAGAAGCCTCATACGCTAAAACTCACCACTTACGCTACTCGCTACCGCTTGCAACTCTCAAACGCGCTACGCGCCCTTGAAAGATTGGTGAATACGTGCAAAATATGTAGGTGAATACATGCAAAATATGTGATTACGTGGATTATGTGCTCCTACGTGCTTATGTGCCTATGTGTATACGTGCCTACATGGATTATGTGTCTGCGTGACTATGTGTTATGTGCCTACGTGTTCTTGAGCTTTACATAATAATAATAATAATAATAATAATAATAATAATAATAATAATAATAATAATAATAATAAGTATATGTATGCAACGCTAAACCTTCAAAACCAAACCCAATATAATAGAATCTCGTCTAATTCATATGACGACGTCTGCAGAATTTGCGCTCGACAATGTCGTCATTTGGATCTCACACTCACCGCGCTGCCTGACGAAACCATGCTGACAAGCGTATTGCTTCACTTGTGGCCAAGGAAATGGCCAAGGTCATACCTCAGATTGTCAGTGAGATCAACGAAGTCAGCATCAAATCTTCGGTCAAGTAAAAAATTGACGCACCTAAAGTTCCTTTTAGTTTTAAACAATTCAAAGCCTGTGGTCCTGCAAACTTCACTGGCGAAGATGGACCCAGTGCTATGTTCCAGTGGTTTGACTCTATCGAGGTCACCTTCAGGCAAAGCGGATGCTCAGAAGATCTCCGCACTGTGAATGCTACTAGAGTCTTCCAGTACAGGGCGCCAGATTGGTGGACCGCTGAGCGCAATAGGCGCGGGAATGATGCAGCTTATGGCCTCTCCTGGGAGGAACTCAGGGCGCTTATGATGAAGGAGTTCTATCCTCCCCACGAGTTTCAAAAGCTGGAAAATGAATTCTAGCACATCAAGCAAGAAGGAGGTGACAACACTGGTCTTACCACTCGTTTCAAGCAGCTGAGTATTATCTGTCCTAGTCAAATGGCCATGCCTGATATGATAATCAAGAAGTACATTCGCGCTCACCCCGATTGCGTAGCCGATTTTGTTCAAGCAGCAAGGCCTGCTACTATTGAGGAAACATACCAGTTGGCAACCGAGATCAACGACAAACGAGTCTTGGCTGGAGCTTTCAAAACCCCAACTAAGAGTCTGAATCAAGCAACCGCAACACCCAGCATCGATAATGCAACATCTCAGGGTTCAAAGTCTTCACGCCAAAACCGTAAGAGGAAGAACAACAACAACAATAAGAACTATGCTACTACCGCCGATCCACTCAACGTCGTCCCAGTACAACCCAACAACTAAAACCGTTCAGCTACTGTTACCAACGCACCGCCTACAAAGCGTTTGTATACTGGTACTCACCCTATGTGCCCTACTTGCACCTGCAATCACCCAGTAGGGGTGAACTATCGATTTTGTGTGAATTGCATCATCTATGGGCACTTTATTGCTCACTGCCGCTCAGGCCCCCTCCAGCAAGCTCCTCAAGCTCTCATCGCACCACCAGCTCCACTCCAATCTCTTCCAGCAACCAGGCACTTCCCGCACCTGCTGCTAATGCACGCACCTGCTACACTTGTGGCGACCCGAATCACTTTGCTAACGTATACCCTCAGCGAGTGGTGAAACAAGAGCCACAGCAGCAAGAGCAGCAGCAACAACAACAACAACCTCAGCAGCAACACTCACAACAAGCAGCCCGCGGAAGAACCTTCAACATCAATGTCCCCTAGGATTAGACTGACAACAAAGTTATCAATGGTACGTTCTTTGTTAACGGTATTTACGCTTCTTGCTTATTTGATACTGGAGCCGATAACTGTTTTGTGTCGTTTGAATTCGAAAAGCTCCTAAAACATAAATGCGCTAACCTCCTGTCACACCCCGATATTTCCACGTATTACCGGTGGGCCCGGTGGGGAGTATCGTGACATAGTTGATATCATCATGGTCAAACAACACAATTTTAAATGCACAACGGAAGCAAAAAGATAGAT
The DNA here is from genome assembly GCA_030545235.1 of Helianthus tuberosus. Taxonomy (NCBI): domain Eukaryota; kingdom Viridiplantae; phylum Streptophyta; class Magnoliopsida; order Asterales; family Asteraceae; genus Helianthus; species Helianthus tuberosus. Next base: position 201,352,609 of record CM060351.1, on the reverse strand, counting down.
TTATTTCAACTGAATAAATTGTAATATCAAGTATCACAAAATAGTTGAAAAAGATCCACAGGCGGATCAAAAGATAAAAAGAGACTTTTATTCCAGAGACTTTAAGGCATCTAAGCTTGCGAGACTTTTATTTGATGCTAGGAGAGGCCAGCCTATTCCGATTAGTAACTGCACTTAGCCTTTTTGGGAAAATACGTCAGTTTACACTGGTAAATACAATTAACTGACTCATTTTGAAAATGTTTAAGAAAATTGATTTGAATGCACATGGCACAAAACTTTTTATAACTTGGGATAATTATTTATATATAAACTTGTAAAAGAATTTACATGTTTCTTATACGTTCAGTAGCCCGGGTTGATACCGGGTTAAAGATTAATAGACACACCACACGATATAGTCCCGCGGTGGGTTATTCCCGAAACCGGCGGTTATACCTTATTATTTATATATGCACTGTCGGGTGAATGCCTACACCCCGTGCTTAGGTCGTGGCCATTTCTTAAAATGATGCCAAGGATATCCGGGACATGGTCATTAACCCCCCAAAGGCTTTAAGCAAACAAAACAATTTAAACGGGTTATCTCAATGATTTAACCTTCATACGATTAAAAATTCAATACCCGACCAAGCTGTATTTTATATACCGTACCCCAAGCCAGTATAAGGGAAAATAAGTTAAAAGTATTTACCTTCACAAGTAATAATCACAAATATCAAGTGCACGTAGCTTTTACCGGGTCTCCTATTCTGGAACGAACGTTAATAATAACCTATTAGATTCCTAACGGGTCTTTAATTAAGCTTAAACTTAGACCAGTTAGTTTTAAAGGAAGATACGGTTCAAACGTATGAATAAGCGAAGACCGTAATAGAATGTGATTTAGGCCCGACAAGTTTGAAGACTTGTGTAATATGGGTAAACTAAACACATTCTGGATTTTGAGACAAAAATGATAAGGTTTGACCCGTTTTGGTCAATTTATGTAAACTAGTTACATAAACCGAACCGAACGCGAATAATGCGTAACGAGTAACCATGAGAGTCATATACAGGTTTCCTAAGTTAATATGCCTTAAATATATTGTGACATCAGTGAGATATCTTCTATTATGCCCAAAACGGATTTAAACTCAAATTACGCCCGAAGGGGTATTTTAGTCATTATAATAGAGTTTAAATATTAATCTGAGTTACAGGTCTGATATAATCAGTAAAAATACTTATTTTTATAAGTCATAACAGTAGGGTATTACATATATGTGAAATTTATCATTTATAACTATACTATGCACCTTAGGGGCATTTTGGTAATTTCACATTGGCTTAAAAGGTCAAAACTGGAAATCTGAGTATAAAACTTTTTCTTACTTTTAAAATATAAAAATTTACTAAAAACATCAGTAGGCATCAACCTTATATGTTTAAAATAGTTTTTAATACATACTATGCGTTAAAAACGCTTAAAAAGGCGATTTTAAGCTATTTCCGGGTTTTTAAAGGAAAGCTGATCTTTTTATTATTCCAGAAGGCTTAAAATAATTTATTTATCATATAAAATCAGTAGAAAAAGGTTTGGTATCAAAATGATTTGTAAAACTCATTTTATAAGCCAAAAGGTCAAAACCGGCAATTACCGAATCAAGCTTAGAACCCTATGTTATGCTCAGCCTAAAAATAAATAAAAATCTTCAAAAATCCCAAAATATTATCTTACATCAGTGGGTAAAGAGTTTGGTATCAAAAATCGGGTTTAGATAGGCTATACGCTAATTACGCCGTTTAATTAATAAAAAGCTTTTCATTTACGCTAATGAGCATAACTCCTAATCTAGACCTCAAACTGATGTCAAATTTTAGGGACAAGTCTATAAATCAGTAATGAAGGTTTCTATTCTTTTACTTTTTCAAAAATCACATTTTAAGGTGAAAATGGCATAATAGTCAACATTTAAGCACTTAACGGAAACATGTATATGAATCGGATAACTAATGAACCAAGTTGTATAATCACAGAGGGTTATACTAGCATAAAACCTGGTCCTAATAAGGCTCTAAGGCATTTCTAAACTATGTTCAAACGGGTCAGAACTGAAAGTCAAAGCAGAAGTCAAATTATGAGACTTTCGGTTCCGAACCGAGCCTAAATTGAAATTTGTCGGGTTGAACATGTTTAAACATGTTCTTACATTAATTACCAAGTTATATTATTGATAAAACAGGTTGCATGGCTTCTACATTGCTAATTATGCTTTAATTTGAAAATAAGCTTTCTGTTGACTTTTTAAGTTTAACTTTGATCCGACATTTGACCTACTTAGAGTGGGAATCAGAGAGTACCCTTTTAAGGGTTTATTACCCACATAATTACCAACTCATAGGTACTTTCAATTCGAGATTTGACTGGACAAATTTAAATTAATCTCAAAGTCTAACTCTAATTACGACGGTTTGACTTTAGGCTAATTAACTAAGCAAAACTGAATTAAGAAAGGTTAAGTACACTTACAATAGTCGTAAGTACGACTAGAGACTCCTAGGAATGGTGCTTGAGCTTCAAAATTCTCCAGAAGTGAAGTTGTGAAGGTTTGCAAGTGAGTGGTACAATGTTGCAAACTTGGGTGTCCTTATATATGAATTTTGATCTCCTAAGATGATGCCAAACAACTCTATGCATGGATTCAGATCATCACAACTGTCCCTAGTGCATGAAAATCCATTTGCACAGCCCCTGGTATCATTTTACAGGCCCTTAAGTCGGTTAACAGACCTGAAACTGGCATCTGCAGGTTTTTGTTCGCTGGTGCTCCTCAGGCGGCCCATGTAAGAGTCTCCCAGGGGCTTACGCGGCCCGTGTGGGTGGTCAGAACAGGCCAAACAAGTTTCATTTATTACATTTCAGCCCCTGGTCCTTTAGGAAGTGGTTTTAAGCTCCCAATTTGCACTTTTAACCTTCTAAATTGATTTTTAAGGGCTCCAAGACATAACCAAACATTGTTAAGTCCTTGGTTAACTTTATGCTCACCCGAAAAGTCACGAATTTCAACGTTGACGCTTTTAACCCTTTATATACGAATGTTATCATAACTTTCTCATACTTTATCGAAACCTTGTGGAATTTTTATCACTTATTCTAGTGAGCATAATTAATTGTTACAAAGCTTTGAGTTTGCTAAAAGGTCGCTCAGAGGTATACTTTAAACATGTTGACACATTTAACCCCTGTAGTTTGTAATCTCTCACTTTCTTCCACAATTAGCTTTGTATGATCCATGAATCATTCGTTTAAGGGTATAAACATCATGTAGGGTTGTTGAAAGATATATTTATCCATTGTTGACACTTTGGATCCTTTTACACACATAGATTCCTTGTTTGTCAACTTTAGTCCCTCTAACTTAATTCTTTACACGTTTAAAGTCCATGACACGTGTCGATATAATATTGGACATGAATTTACGAGGTGTTACATCCTCACCCCCTTAAAAGAAATCTCGACCTTGAGATTTACTGAAATAAATGAGGGTACTTTTCTTTCATTGTGGACTCTACCTCCCACGTATACTCGGGACCTCTGCGAGCATCCCAATTTAACCTTGCCAATTGGCACATGCTTCCTTCGAAGCTTCTTAACCTGTCGATCTTCGATTGATAAAGGTTTTTCCACAAATTTCAAGCTCTCATCTATATGCACATCCGTATGTGGTATGACTAGTGATTCATCAGCTAGACATTTCTATAGGTTGCAGATGTGAAATACATTATGAATACCACTGAGCTCTTTAGGCAAGTTCAACTTGTAAGCCACTGATCCGACACATTCGATGATCTCGAATGGTCCTATGTACCTTGGGCTTAACTTACCTTTCTTACCAAATCGCATCACCCCTTTCCAGGGTGAAACTTTAAGCATCACTTTGTCACCAACCTCGAACTTTAGAGGTTTACGCCTTAAATCTGCGTAGCTTTTCTGCCTATCTCTGGCAGCTTTGAGACGATCTTGTATCTGTATGATCTTGTCTGTCGTCTCCAGGACTATATCATGTCCTGTTAGTTGGACATCTCCAACTTCTGCCTAGCAAACGGGCGTCCTGCACCTCCTTCCATACAAAGCTTCAAATGGTGCAACTTGAATACTGGAGTGATAGCTATTATTGTATGAAAACTCGATCAGTGGAAGATGATCATCCCAACTTCCACCTAGATCAATGACACAAGCCCTTAACATATCTTCCAATGTTTGAATTGTTCGCTCACTTTGACCATCCGTTTGAGGATGATATGCTGTGTTGAAGTTTAATCGAGTGCCTAGAGATTGCTGAAAACTTTTCCAGAAATGCGATGTATACCTTGTATCCCTATCAGAAATGATAGATACTGGCACCCCGTGGAGAGATACAATCTCATCCACGTATAGCTGAGCTAATTTATCTGAGCTGTGTGTTTCCTTAATAGGTAGGAAGTGGGCTGACTTAGTCAATCTATCCACTATCACCCAAATAGTATCATTTCCTTTCTTTGTTTTTGGCAACTTGGTGATAAAATCCATAGTCACCATTTCCCACTTCCAGGTGGGAAGTTCAGGCTGTTGTATCAAACCTGACGGCTTTTGGTGTTCAACTTTGACTTGCGCGCATGTCAAACATTTGGCTACATATGTGGCTATAGACTTCTTCAAGCCTATCCACCAATAGTTTGCCTTCAGATCCTGGTACATCTTGTCAGCTCCAGGATGAACGGAGTATTTAGAACTGTGGGCTTCCTGGAGGATAATATCCCCAAGTCCTCCATAAATTGGAACCCATATTCATCCATTTAACCTCAGGATTCCGTCCTTGCCATAAGATAACTGCTCAGCAGTTACTCCCAACTTTTCATCCGGATAGTTGGCTTCTAACATAGCTTCCTTCTGAGCGGCTAGCAGTCTTTCATTTAGGCTGTTTTTCAATTCAATGCTCTTGGCATTGATTCTAATGGGTTTAACCCTTTCCTTCCTGCTCAAAGCATCGGCGACTACATTCGCCTTGCCTGGATGGTACCGAATTTCACAATCATAATCATTCAGCGTCTCCATCCATCGGCACTGCCTCATGTTCAATTCCTTCTGATTGAACAAGTGTTGAAGGCTTTTATGATCAGAATAGATCACACACTTGGTACCATACAAGTAATGTCTCCACAGTTTTAGTGCAAATACAACGGCACCCAGCTCCAAGTCATGGGTGGTGTAATTTTTCTCGTGCACTTTTAGCTGTCGAGAGCATAGGCAATGACCTTGCCTTTCTGCATGAGCACACATCCCATACCGGTGTGTGATGCGTCGCAATACACTACAAATTCCTCTATTCCATCAGGCAATGTTAACACTGGTGCATTGCTCAACTTTTGCTTAAGAATGTCAAAGGATTCTTGCTGCTTAGGACCCCAGTTAAACTTAATATTCTTCCTAGTCAATGAGGTTAGGGGTGCAACAATTCTTGAAAAATTTTCAATAAAACGCCTATAATATCCTGCTAATCCTAAGAAGCTGCGAATCTATGTGGGCGTCTTCGGCTCTTGCCAATTCATGATGGCCTCAATCTTAGCGGGATCCACCTGGATACCACGCTCGCTTACCATATGTCCAAGAAATTGGACCTCGCGAAGCCAGAATTCACATTTTGAAAACTTGGCATAGAGTTGCCCCTGCTGAAGGAGTTTGAGAATACAACGGAGGTGCTCCTCATGATCAGCTTGATTCTTCGAGTAAATAAGAATGTTGTCAATAAAGACAATGACGAACTTGTCCAAATAAGGTTTGCAGACGCGATTCATGAGATCCATGAATACTGCTGGCGCATTAGTGAGCCCAAAAGGCATTACTAAGAACTCGTAATGACCATAACGAGTCCTGAACGCAGTCTTATGTACATCTTCATCTTTAACCTTCAGCTGATGATATCCTGACCTTAAGTCGATCTTGGAAAAATAACTTGCTCCTTGAAGCTGATCGAACAAGTCGTCGATCCTGGGCAATGGATACCTATTCTTGATAGTAACTTTGTTGAGCTCACGATAATCGATGCACAGACGCATCGAGCCATCCTTCTTCTTCACAAATAGGATCGGTGCTCCCCAGGGAGATGAACTTGGTCTAATAAATCCTTTTGCCAATAAATCATCCAGCTGAGTTCTTAACTCTTTCATCTCAGTCGGTGCTAATCGGTAAGGTGCTCTTGCAATGGGTGCCGCACCAGGAATGATATCAATCTTGAACTCCACTTGTCTATCTGGGGGTAAACCAGGTAGTTCTTCCGGGAATACTTCTGGATACTCAGAGATGATAGGAATGTCCTCGATCTTAGGTTTTGGCTCATCAATAGTCACTTGTGCCATATAGATGACACAACCCTTCATCAAACTCCTAGATGCCTTGAGCATAGCCACTTGTTCAGACAGCCCATACTGAGTGTCTCCCTGAATGGTAAGTGGCTCACCAGATGGAGTCTTGATCACCACTTGCGTTTTGTTACACACGATCTGGGCTTGGTTATGAGATAACCAGTCCATGCCTATAACTACGTCGAAGCCAGCTAACTTTAAAGGAAGTAAGGTTAACGGAAAAGAGTGGTTCCTAATGGATATAAAACATCCATCTAACACGGTTGATGCGGTTTCTATGGTTCCATTCAACCTCATATTTTATGCTTAGGGTTCTAACAGGCAGATTTAACAACTCACAAAACTTATCATCAGCAAATGACTTATCTGCTCCAGAATCAAATAGTACTCTTGCATAAACGTCATTAATAAGGAAAGTACCTGTTATGACGTTATCATCCCTAACTGTTTCCTTAGCATCCATCCTAAAACCCTAGCATTGGTCTTTTTCCCATCCTCAGCCTTCTTTGCAAACTTTGGGCAGTTGGACTTGATGTGCCCTTTCTCGTTGCAGTTGTAGCATGTTGCGTCCTTTATCTTCTTGCAGTCTATCGTCTTGTGCTCACTTGACTTAAAAATCCCACAAACCCTGGGCTGCGATTGGGATTTTGACTCGTATCTGCACTTCCCCAGATGGTGCTTCTTACAGATTTTACACTTGGGCTTATCACCCGATTGCTGATTCTCCCTTTTAAACCCGGAACTCTTCTTGTTGTCAGAGTTCCCTTTGTGTTTCTTATCTGAACGTCGTGAGTTATCATCCTCACGCTTCCTCTTCTCAGCATCAGTGTTTCTAAGCGATCTCTGTCTGACCGCGTCTAGAGTGAGGGATAATGATATATCAGCTGTAGACCTAAAAGTAGCAGGTCGAGATGCCTTGACACTGGCCTTGATCTCTGGGGCTAAACCCCCAATGAAATGAGCAATTCGCTTGGGTTCCGGTGTTACCAGATACGGAACCAATCAAGACATTGTGTTGAAGCTCGTAAGATATGCTTGACAGTCCAGGTTCTTCATAACCAATGACAAGAAATCAGCCTCAATCTTTTCAACCTCATGCTGAGGGCAATAATTTTCCTTAATCAATGTCACAAACTGATCCCAAGACAGATTGTATAATGGAATCTTCCCAGTAGCCTGGATTAGAGACCTCCACCAGGCTAGTGCTTCTCCTTTAAACGACTGAGATACATACTTCACAACATCCCTATCAGCGCAACCACTGATATCAACCACGGTGTCCATCTCGTCTAACCATGTCATGCAGTCAACAGCTCCTTTTTCCCCAGTGAAATCCCTGGGTTGGCAGAAGACAAAGTATTTATAGGAACAACCCCCAATACGTGGCTTCTGATCAAATACAATCTTCTTAGACGGAACACTATGCTGATTTGAGGATTAATGATCATCATCCCTTTTTGACCCCTGATGTTTAGGAGGTGGCTTACTATGAGCCTCAGAATGAGTCTTGGGGTGTGATTTAGAATGGGGTGTAGATAGGGTCTTACTTCGAGTGCTACTCGATTCATCATCTCGTCTTTCAAGAGCTCGAGTAACGGCATTGTCTACCAATGCCTGCAGTTCTGTGCCCGTTATATTTATTCTGGTATTATCATGATTTTCCCTTGGGTGACTATTGACTTCATCAGACCCAGCCATGTAGCTCGTAATGCTACATAAAATATTAACAGGGATTTATTTAGGAGTCCATTATTGAATTGTCTTTTATGGCAATTCATTAACCATGGTAACTACAAACCATGTGTGGTTAATTTATTTAGAAACATTTATTTAGGATTTTCATTATAATTTATCCTAATTATAAAGTATTAAGGGTACTATTAATGGCACATAGGGCCTAGTCGTAAGGACAATTTAAATTATAAACCATGATTTTTAGAGAATCAAGGTATTAAGGTTTGAATGAAGTTCATTACCTTCTATCGACAGGGAGTTGTAGGCTACGACTGTCTTTTGTCTTATATGACAATGATTATGGCCCGTAGGCTCTTCCTCACCAATGGATTTTTAATATATGATCTTCTTAATTGGTGGTTTAAACCCACGATTTATAGATCATCAGGTTAGGTTAGGAATCTTTTGAAGAATCTAGTTATAAGGATGACATGTGTGATTTTAACGAATCACGTCTGCCAGGAGTGTTAACATGTTTTCGGATGTTAACAAGAAATTGAATCTCTTAAATAGGTTTTTCCATCTTGGCCATGTCTGAATGACATTTAGGCTAGGTTTTACCTTTGAGATTCTTTTTAATATTTAACGTAGAACAATCCTAAATTGAGATGTTAATAAGGATCTGAATCTAATTGAGGAATTACCATCTTGACCCTGTCTTAAAGTGACACATGGGCTAGGCCTTGTCCCTTTTTAGATTTTGCTATTTTATTATAATGGTAGATCTTTTTAAAAGGATTGTTATCTACTTTATATACATATGTTTATGCATATTATTAATCAAAAATGAAAATTTAAATCAAACCATTCTACTACAAAATGAAACAAGTATAGGTTTGCCCTAAACGGGACTTCTACTGAAACAACATGCCCACGCAGGGGTTAAACATCAAAGACATGCCCACGCAGGGGCTAGATCGGAAACATAAGTCCTTGCAGGGACTGAAAACTGAAATAGATGTCCACGCAGGGACTAAAGAAAGACAAGTCCACGCAGGGACTAAGTACAGAAATAATAAATGTCCACACAGGGACTAAAAAGAAATACAACAATACAAATACGGATTTAATGATCCCTCTTGCTCTTCCCCTTGATTAAATTCGCCAGGCCCTTGAAAAATCCTCGGTTGTGCCTACGCTCTTCACGAACTTCTTGTTCCACCTGATGTATCCTCTGAAGGATTTCCTCCTGTTCTGGTGGCGAAAACCGTGGCAGCTGCGGCTGCACCGGAGGTTGAAGAGGTATCGGGTATTGATACCCATAAGGTGGGTACCCGGTCTGATAGGAAGATACGTAAGGCCCTCCAGGATGATGGGCATTGTAGTTGGCTGCTACAAGGTATAGGTCAACATTGGGGGCATTGTAGTAGTTATACCCCGGGTAGGCAGGCTACTCAAAGGGGTTGTACGTCGCTGAGCCGGCGTAGGTAGGAATTGGGTTGCCAAAACCCAATGGTGGTGGCACGACTGGCGCGGAGTTCACCTCGGACACGGGGTTTGAAGGCCCACCCATTTGTGGGTCTTCATGTAGTGGCGGATAGTGACTGCCACTTGAATGTTGAGGAGTTCTAAAATGGAACTCCCCTTCTCGCACAGTCATCCGTGCGCTCGATCTTCTCCGCCTCGGTGGCTCCGGAGGCGGTTGTTGTACTGGTGGTGGTGGCGGTGGCGTGACCACCACAAAACGTGAATCCTCGGAAGGATCCTGCTGTTGCTGTGAGTGGTATGAGGGAGTAAACTCCCAAGGGTATGAGGCAAACCTCGCCTCATAGCTTTCTGGACCACGATAAGGTGATCCATGAAAGGACGACCCATCCGAGATCTCGATGGGGTGAGTAGGAGTTCCTCTTTGTGGTTCGACGGGATCCGTGTCTTCATCCATGTCCATTCCCTAAGCTTCAGGGAAATGGTCTCCAGGGACCAATGGGTTGTAACCCATTAGTTCTTCACTCATATTTGCCGGGTTGAACCGGCTCTGGAAATAGGGTGTGGGGTCATTAAACGAATGGTGTGAGTCTGAGCGAAGGAGGGGTATAAAGGAGTTGTGGGGTTCATTTTCGGACTGAGGCTTGAAAGAGTGTAAGTATGATGGCGATGAACTTAGCGAGACTGAACGCCTCACGGGTTCCAGGTAGTTTCTCCAGTCCTCTTGGGGACTGGTACTCATGTTCACAGACGGAGTTCGCCGGTGCGAAGGTCCGGCCTCATGGTCGTTGGGGGTGTGGAATTTCCCCTTGCCTCTTCCTCTACCTCTGATTCTTGGCGGCATCTTTGTTGATCCTCTCAAAAGAATAAATAAAGGAAAAACAATAAAGGACAAAATAAAAACAAATTAGGATTTGTCCTAAGTTCTTTGTCTAGACTCGGAAGTTGAAGAATGTGCAAACTGTGTCATTGAGATTAAACATAAAAGGCTAGTGTTTAATTCACTCAATGTTGGCTCTGATACCAACCTGTCACACCCCGATATTTCCACGTATTACCAGTGGGCCCGGTGGGGAGTATCATGACGTAGTTGATATTATCATAGTCAAACAACACAATTTTAAATGCACAACGGAAGCAAAAAGATAGATTTATTTCAACTGAATAAATTGTAATATCAAGTATCACAAAATAGTTGAAAAAGATCCACAGGCGGATCAAAAGATAAAAAGAGACTTTTATTCCAGAGACTTTAAGGCATCTAAGCTTGCGAGACTTTTATTTGATGCTAGGAGAGGCCAGCCTATTTCGATTAGTACCAGCACTTAGCCTTTTTGGGAAAATACGCCAGTTTACACTGGTAAATACAATTAACTGACTCATTTTGAAAATGTTTATAAAAATTGATTTGAATGCACATGGCACAAAACTTTTTATAACTTGGGATAATTATTTATATATAAACTTGTAAAAGAATTTACATGTTTCTTATACGTTCAGTAGCCCGGGTTGATACCGGGTTAAAGATTAATAGACACACCACATGATATAGTCCCGCGGCGGGTTATTCCCGAAACCGGCGGTAATACCTTATTATTTATATATGCACTGTCGGGTGTACGCCTACACCTCATGCTTAGGTCGTGGCCATTTCTTAAAATGATGCAAAGAATATCCGGGACATGGTCATTAACCCCCCAAAGGCTTTAAGCAAACAAAACAATTTAAATGGGTTATCTCAATGATTTAACCTTCATACGATTAAAAATTCAATACCCGACCAAGCGGTATTTTATATACCGTACCCCAAGCCCGTATAAGGGAAAATAAGTTAAAAGTATTTACCTTCGCAAGTAATAATCACAAATAGCAAGTGCACGTAGCTTTTACCGGGTCTCCTATTCTGGAACGAACGTTAATAATAACCTATTAGATTTCTAACGGGTCTTTAATTAAGCTTAAACTTAGACCGGTTAGTTTTAAAGGAAGATACGGTTCAAACGCATGAATAAGCGAAGACCGTAATAGAATGTGATTTAGGCCCGAGAAGTTTGCAGACTTTTATAATATGGGTAAACTAAACACATTCTGGATTTTGAGACAAAAATGATAAGGTTTGACCCGTTTTGGTCAATTTATGTAAACTAGTTACATAAACCAAACCGAACGCGAATAATGCATAACGAGTAACCATGAGAGTCATATACAGGTTTCCTAAGTTAATATACCTTAAATATGTTGTGACATCAGTGAGATATCTTCTATTATGCCCAAAACGGATTTAAACTCAAATTACGCCCCGAAGGGGTATTTTAGTCATTATAATAGAGTTTAAATATTAATATGAGTTACAGGTCTGATATAATCAGTAAAAATACTTATTTTTATAAGTCATAACAGTAGGGTATTACATATATGTGAAATTTATCATTTATAACTATACTATGCACCTTAGGGGCATTTTGGTAATTTCACATTGGCTTAAAAGGTGAAAACTGGAAATCTGAGTTTAAAACTTTTTCTTACTTTTAAAATATAAAAATTTACTAAAAACATCAGTAGGAATCAACCTTATATGTTTAAAATAGTTTTTAATACATACTATGCGTTAAAAACGCTTAAAAAGGCGATTTTAAGCTATTTCCGGGTTTTTAAAGGAAAGCTGATCTTTTTATTATTCCAGAAGGCTTAAAATAATTTATTTATCATATAAAATCAGTAGAAAAAGGTTTGGTATGAAAATGATTTGTAAAACTCATTTTATAAGCCAAAAGGTCAAAACCGGCAATTACCGAATCAAGCTTAGAACCCTATGTTATGCTCAGCCTAAAAATAAATAAAAATCTTCAAAAATCCCAAAATATTATCTTACATCAGTGGGTAAAGAGTTTGGTATCAAAAATCGGGTTTAGATAGGCTATACGCTAATTACGCCGTTTAATTAATAAAAAGCTTTTCATTTACGCTAATGAGCATAACTCCTAATCTAGACCTCAAACTGATGTCAAATTTTAGGGACAAGTCTATAAATCAGTAATGAAGGTTTCTATTCTTTTACTTTTTCAAAAATCACATTTTAAGGTGAAAATGGCATAATAGTCAACATTTAAGCACTTATCGGAAACATGTATATGAATCGGATAACTAATGAACCAAGTTGTATAATCACAGAGGGTTATACTAGCATAAAACCTGGTCCTAATAAGGCTCTAAGGCATTTCTAAACTATGTTCAAACGGGTCAGAACTGAAAGTCAAAGCAGAAGTCAAATTATGAGACTTTCGGTTCCGAACCGAGCCTAAATTGAAATTTGTCGGGTTGAACATGTTTAAACATGTTCTTACATTAATTACCAAGTTATATTAATGATAAAACAGGTTGCATGGCTTCTACATTGCTAATTATGCATTAATTTGAAAATAAGCTTTCTGTTGACTTTTTAAGTTTAACTTTGACCTGACATTTGACCTACTTAGAGTGGGAATCAGAGAGTACCCTTTTAAGGGTTTATTACCCACATAATTACCAACTCATAGGTACTTTCAATTCGAGATTTGACTGGACAAATTTAAATTAATCTCGAAGTCAAACTCTAATTACCACGGTTTGACTTTAGGCTAATTAACTAAGCAAAACTGAATTAAGAAAGGTTAAGTACACTTACAATAGTCCTAAGTACGACTAGAGACTCCTAGGAAGGGTGCTTGAGCTTCAAAATTCTCAAGAAGTGAAGCTGTGAAGGTTTGCAAGTGAGTGGTACAATGTTGCAAACTTGGGTGTCCTTATATATGAATTTTGATCTCCTAAGATGATGCCAAACGACTCTATGCATGGATTCAGATCATCACAACTGTCCCTAGTGCATGAAAATCCATTTGCACAGCCCCTGGTATCATTTTACAGGCCCTTAAGTCGGTTAACAGACCTGAAACTGGCATCTGCAAGTTTTTGTTCACTGGTGCTCCTCAGGCGACCCGCGTAATAGTCTCCCAGGGGCTTATGTGGCCCGTGTGGGTGGTCATAACAGGCCAAACAAGTTTCATTTATTACATTTCAACCCCTGGTCCTTTAGGAAGTGGTTTTAAGCTCCCAATTTGCACTTTTAACCTTCTAAATTGATTTTTAAGGGCTCCAAGACATAACCAAACATTGTTAAGTCCTTGGTTAACTTTATGCTCACCCGAAAAGTCATGAATTTCAACGTTGACGGTTTTAACCCTTTATATACGAATGTTATCATAACTTTCTCATACTTTATCAAAACCTTGTGGAATTTTTATCACTTATTCTAGTGAGCATAATTAATTGTTACAAAGCTTCGAGTTTGCCAAAAGGTTGCTCAGAGGTATACTTTAAACATGTTGACACATTTAACCCCTGTAGTTTGTAATCTCTCACTTTCTTCCACAATTAGCTTCGTATGATCCATGAATCATTCGTTTAAGGGTATAAACATCATGTAGGGTTGTTGAAAGATATATTTATCTCTTGTTGACACTTTGGATCCTTTTACACACATAGATTCCTTGTTTGTCAACTTTAGTCCCTCTAACTTAATTCTTTACACGTTTAAAGTCCATGACACGTGTCGATATAATATTGGACATGAATTTACGAGGTGTTACACCTCCCAACGATGTTCGATGTAGAGGTTGCCATCGGAAGAACCGTCACCCTCAGTTCCGTTCTCCGTGATTGTACCCTTGAGCTCAACAATCACATCTTCCCTGTCGATCTCATCCCTATGCAGCTTGGTAGTTTCGATGTCATATTAGGCATGGATTTCCTTTGCGAGAATCGTGCTGAAGTCGTTTGTTTCAAAAAGATGATCCGTTTCTCTCCTTCAAACGGTGATCAATTGTGTGTTTATGGCGAAGTGTCCTCGAAAGAATTGAAGTTGATGTCGTGCATTCAAGCGAGCAAGTATCTCTGCAAGGAATACTTGGCTTTCTTAGCTCACATTGTAGTAGCAGAGGAAGAAAAGAAGCTGATGGAAAAGGTACTTGTGGTTCGTGATTTTCCTAATGTCTTTCCTGACGATTTACCTGGTCTACCCCCTACTCGCGATATTGACTTTCGTATTAACCTTATCCCTGGAGCAAACCCAGTTGCCAAAGCACCTTGTCGCCATGCACCGTCCGAAATGCGTGAACTTTCTAGCCAACTCCAGGAGTTACTTGATAAAGGCTTCATACGCCTTAGCACATCTCCATGGGGCGCACCTGTCCTTTTCGTGAAAAAGAATGATGGATCGTTCCGAATGTGCATCGATTATAGGGAACTCAACAAGCTTACTATCAAGAACCGCTACCCTCTACCCCGAATCAATGACTTATTTGACCAACTGTAAGGCGCTACATGTTTCTCTAAGATTGTTCTACATTCTAGTTATCATCAGTTATGAATTCAAGAGCAAGACATTCCTAAGACCGCTTTTCGCACTCGTTATGGCCATTATGAATTCGTGGTCATACCTTTTGGTCTCACAAATGCACCCGCGGTCTTCATGGATTTGATGAACTGTGTGTGTAAACCTTTCCTTGATCGCTTTGTCATTATGTTTACCGATGATATCCTTATCTATTTAAGGTCAAGAGCTGAACACGCGCCACATCTATGCTTAGTTCTCGAACTTCTCCAAGGAAATCGCCTCTACGCCAAGTTCTCCAGGTGTGAATTTTGGCTCGAGGAGGTTCAATTCCTAGGTCACATCGTTAACAGTCAAGGAATCCACGTCGACCCTGTGAAAATTGAAGCAGTTAAGAGTTGGATTACACTGAAGTCTCCTTCCGAAATCCGTTCCTTCCTTGGATTGGCGGGTTACTACCGTCGATTCATTGCCGATTTTTCTAAAATCACCGTACCACTTACCGCTTTAACCCAGAAGGATAAACTTTTCTTTTGGGGTCCCAAATAGGAGGAAGCCTTCCAAACCCTCAAGTTTATGCTTTGCAACGCTCCCGTTCTTACACTTCCCGACGGAAACGATGATTTCGTTGTTTATTGTGTTGCCTCTAACCTAGGTCTTGGTTGTGTTCTTATGCAACGAGACAAGGTTATCGCGTATACGTCTCGACAACTGAAGGTCCACGAGAAGAACTACACAACCCACGATCTCGAGCTCGGTGCAGTTGTTTTTGCGTTAAAGATATGGCGACACTACCTATATGGTACCAAGTGTACGGTCTTCACCGACCATAAGAGCCTACAACATATCCTAAACTAGAAGGAACTGAACATCCGCCAACGCAGATGAGTTAAACTTCTCAACGACTACGATTGTGAGATACGCTACCACCCAGGCAAAGCAAACGTCGTGGCCGATGCTCTTTGCCGACGAAGCTATGTGTATAGTGTTCGTGATACCCAAGCCCAAAACGATCTCGAATCCCTCATTTGTGATGCACAACACGTTTGTTTTCTTGAGAATACATTGAGGGAAGAAAGGATACTTAGTTCCGAAAACCAGTTGGAAAGCAAATCCAATGATCTTTCACTATCTCGACCTCATTTGGATTCCTAGTCGCAATAACCTTAGGGACATTTTGATGACTGAAGCCCACAAGTCCCGATATTCTATTCATCCAGGAGCCGACAAGATGTACCAGGACCTCCGTTCCAGGTATTGGTGGCCTGGCATGAAGAAGGATATCGCTGTGTATGTTTCTAAATGCCTAACTTGCTCGAAGGTTAAGGTCGAACACCAACGACCCTCGGGTTTACTCGAACAACCTAAAATCCCAATATGGAAATGGGAAAGCATAGCCATGGATTTTATTACGAAACTCCCTTGCACTTAGGGATGGCAACGGGGCGGGTATGGGGCGGGTATGACAAATCCCATACCCATACCCGGTTACAAAAACTTGTCCCATACCCGGCCCAAAACCCGTCGGGTATGGGACGGGTAATTACCCATCGGGTACCGGGTTTACCCGCGGGTATCGGGTATACCCGTTATTTTGTTAAAAGATACCTGTTGGGGTTTCAAGTAACGGGTATTCATGCGAATATCGGGTATTCTCTTTATAATTATAATTTTTTTTACCGTAACATATAATAAGTTACATATATGTTTTATCATAAGATGTCTCAAATAAATAAACTTCATAGTATATAAATCTCAAAAGAAGCTAATACACCATTCGCTAGAATTAAACACTAACACATTAAGAAGAATGAATATACCTTAAGGTCTGAGTCTGAGCCCTAAGAACTTCAAGTGGTGATTCACTAACAATTCGGTGGAAGCACGCACTAGCAATGATGATGAAGAATGGTATCCAAGAAGACAAATATTGAAATCTGAATTAGAGATGGTTGGAGTAGAGAAGTGTAAATGACGTTTCAAAAAAGTAAAAGATTGCAATTGGGGATTTGGGGGGAAATTTGGCTACATGGGAAACTGGGGAAGTGTGATATTTGAGAAATATAAACATTAAATATATAATATATATAAGGAAATAAAATACTATACATATATTGGTTTGGGTAAATTTTGCGGGTAATCGGGTATGTATATATCGGGTAATCGGGTCGGGTATTACTATATCCCATACCCGTACCCGAAAAAAAATAAAAATTCATACCCATACCCGGACCCATACCCATCGGGTTTCGGGTATACCCGACCCAAATATTTCGGGTTTCGGGTAAACCCATTGGGTTCGGGCTTTTTTGCCATCCCTACTTGCACTCCCTCTGGTCACGATAGCATTTAGGTTATCGTCGATCGTCTTACAAAATCCGCTCATTTTCTACCGATACGAGAAGACTTCAATATAGAACGATTAGCACGAATCTATACCGACGAAGTCATTTGTCGACACGGGACGCCTCGTGACATCATCTCTGACTGCGATGGTCGATTTACCTCGCGCCTTTGGGAGACGTTCCAAGCCGCTCTCGGTACGACTCTCAATCTCAGTACTGCATCCCATCCCCAGACCGACGGCCAGGCTGAGTGCACGATTCGCACCCTTGAAGACATGCTTCGTTCGTGCGTTATAGATTTTGGTGGTAATTGGGATACGTATTTACCTTTAGTATAATTCTCGTACAATAACAATTATCACACTAGTATTCAAATGGAACCCTTTGAGGCATTATATGGTAGAAAATGTCGATCGCCTATTGTATGGCACGAGATCGGAGACGCATAAATTACCGGTCCCGAGTTGCTACAAGAAACGACTGACAAGATCCTCCAGATACGAGACAATCTCTTGAAAGCTCAGAGTCGTAAAAAGAGCTACGCTAATAAACGTCGCAAGCCCCTTGAGTTCGAAGTTGGCGATCACGTACTCCTAAAGGTTTCACCTTGGAAGGGGGTGATCCAATTCGACAAGAAAGGAAAGCTAGCGCCACGATGCGTGGGTCCCTTTAAGATTCTGGAAAGAATTGGTAAAGTGGCCCACCGACTCGAATTACCGGAGGAACTCAACAATGTACATCTGAATTTCCATGTCTCAAACCTCAAGAAATGCCTAGCTGAAGAAAATCTTCACGTGCCTCTTGAAGATTTGCAAATAAACGAGACTCTGCATTTTGCAAATAAACGCGGCGCCAATTTCACCTCGGAACTCGAAAGTGATATGAAAGCTAAATATCCGCAGCTCTTTGTTATGCCTGCTCCTTAATTTCGGGACGAAATTTCCTAAAGTAGGGGAGGCTGTAACAACTCGACTTTTTGGATCGTTACTTGTTTGCTTTTGCTTCGATTTGTAACCTTTTTGAACTCTGGGATTCGATATAAACAAAGGGTTTTATTATGCTAAATAAATTTTCATCACACCGCACCGCTGCACGTTTAAACGCTTTATACTTATACGCAAACGATTTACATTCGCAACGCTTACACAACATGAATTACAGAGATTTATACTATCTTAATTATCCTGTTTGTTTGTTTGGTTATCATACGCCACCGCATACGCTCCCACAACTAGCATGCTAAACACCAACGCAACGCAAACTCGAAATGCAGTTATTAGTAGTAGTAATGTTATGATGTGTGTCCTTATGTGCTTTACTTGTGTGTGCCTTATATGTTTTAGATGATATTCGCAACGCAAACGCAATGCTTTTCGCACAACTCGATTATTACCACGAAACGCAACGCAACGCTTAACAAACGAAACAAAGTTGGAAAACTAACACACGCGAACCCAGCCGCCCGAATGACCATCCGTTCGGATGACCATTCACCCGGATGACCATCTGCCCGGATGGAACCATCCGGACACCGCCACTCGCACCGACTTAACCCTTCGCCCTCCCTCTATAAATACTGCCGTACACCCTCCTTCTAACGATTTGACACTCTTATCCACTCCCCCAAGACTCAGACACAACCCAAGGCTCTTTCCTAAGGTTTTCTCTCAAATCTTGTCTAAACTCCACCTCTATCTACTTCTACTCCATATTCTTCTTCAAATCACACACACACATAAACTATTTTCCTGAAAATCACTGGTTTTGGATCTCTTGAAAGTGTTTTCCACTTGTTTCCTTGTGCAAACTGTTGTAGGACAACATTCAATCGAGGATGGTTCAAGATCTAAAAGATTTTCATACTTTTCAACCTATTTATGAAAGATTTCAACACTTTTCATCTTGTTTTCTACTTTTCTTCAGTTTTTACACAAATTTCGATGGACTCTGGACTCAATCAGACTCTCGACTCGTTCCTTAGTCGAAAGCCGGCTTGAAAATGGATTTCCACCAGAGAGATGGACCGATTAGCGGA
The DNA here is from genome assembly GCA_030545235.1 of Helianthus tuberosus. Lineage (NCBI taxonomy): Eukaryota > Viridiplantae > Streptophyta > Magnoliopsida > Asterales > Asteraceae > Helianthus > Helianthus tuberosus. The sequence continues at coordinate 201,333,318 of CM060351.1, read as the reverse complement.
TCAAACATGAATCTTCATCAAGAACAACTCGTTTGTCCGAATGGGCGGGGCCCATCAGGCCGAGGAACTGGATTTTGTGTATTTCGTTGTTTGACTCGTCATCACCCCGTCTCTGTTAACTTAAAACTTTTACTTAGAAAATTTTACAGAACCTCAACTACAGGCACTCACTCGAATGCCCATCCATCCGGATGACCTGATCTTGACAATATCCATTGCTTAAACGTTTTTAACTAAATCTCAGATTTTAACAATCAATCTCAGACAGTCCGAATGGCCATCCGTCCGGATGGGACCATCCGTTCGGATGGACTATACCCGCCCATTCGGATAAACTGTTGAACACTTAACCCACTTTTTACCCCACTTGACATTCTGATTACAACCGTTCAGCCCTGAGGAAGACTTATGATTCTGTTTCCGTATACAGGCTGACCCGACGCGCTCCCTTCAATCCAATCCAGATTGTGTTTACTTGCTAAATGCACACTGTGAGTATACTCGAACCCATTTTCATTGAACGCACTTTTGGGTGTTACATACGTTCTCTATCAAAACAAAACACACAACGCAAACACTTTATAACGCTAACCGCTCCCGCATGCTATACATGATTTGTTGAACCCTTGTTACTATGCTATTACAGTGCTACACTAGACCGCCTCTAGCAACGATAGTACTATAGTTTGGACTCAGCACCTGTGTAACAGGGTTTGCTAAGGATCAGATTTTACTTCACGTGTTCACAGTGGTGAACATGTGTCGCGCATACTCTACATCGTAGTCGCGTGGTTAGGTTGTATTATTGTTGGTAGTTATATGCTTCACCCGTTACGTGTTACATGTTACATGCTGGTTATGCGTAAACTCTTTTTATACTATATCTATGCAAACTTGTGTACTCACCTTTACTTTATGTATTGACTTTTATTTTAACGTATGTGACAAGTTAATGGATTGCTATGCTGAAATCAAGTAAACAGTCTAGAAACTCATCTAATGAAATCTAGGTTGTCGAACTTGTTTTTGCTTATGAGAACTCGCTATATGTAATAACTATTTTTGAAATATTTATTTATTGGTATGGGACAATGAACATTTTAAATATTGTCATTTAATAGTTGTTATGGATTCTCTTGAGCAATCTAGTTTGCCTAGTGCCGTGCCCCGATGTTTCCACCATCGGTTGGGGTGTGACAGTAAGGAATGTAAAGTATATACACAAAGCTTGTTTAGATGTAAAAACAATTACCGATGATGTATTTTCTTCTTGCTGAGTTGTCGTCTGGTCCGCATCTGACAAATTAGGTGTATTTTTGGGATCGTTTGTTGGGGGAGACTGAGAAATGTCATAATCAACCTCATGTTCCATATCAACAATCGCCTAAAGTTGTTACACGCGCATTAAGAGTAAGAAAAAAAGTATATATAGAAAGTTTGACTACAAGTGAAAATAATTACCGATGACATCGACGTTTTAGATTGTGTCAACGAAATACGTGGTCCCCATAATGACTCGTGTACCATGTCCCATTCGTCATCATTGATTTGAGCTAAATACTCGCTAGTTTTGTCATGAGGAACATCAGCAGAAGGATATGTTAAAGGAAGTGAAGTGGTAGCAAGATTATTAATTTCGTCACCCAAGTATTTTGATACGGTGAAGCATGGATTATAAGTAGGTGCCAAGTTGTAATCATCAACTTTTATCCTAAAGATTACATGCCGAGCAGATAAAGCATCCATCAGAAATTCATATATCCAATACGGATCATCATGACCCTATAAAAAAACCAAGAAACAATATTATACATTAGCAAAAAAAGAAAACATAAGCATGAAAAAAAGGAAAAAAACATAAGTGAGTATATAGACATGGGCATATTTATGTATAAAGATCTAAGAACATATATGTCGTGATTAGTACATGATAATATATAAAAGTATACCTCTGATAAGGTCTTTTTAATCAATTGTTTAGCCGTAAGTCCGAGAAGAAGATTTGCAGCATCGTCAAAGAGAACACATGTAATCTCTTTTCCTTGGTTCCATAATTGGACAGCCAGTTTATAACTGAATAAACAAAAGTGATAAGAATATGTAATATATGTGTTTTAATCAGGGATGAGCAAATGATCACATTGCCTAACTCAGTCTTAAACAAGGGTATTTTTGGCATTTTCGTTATAAACTTCTCAACCTGCCATTTTCATCACGTTGCCTAACTCAGTTTTAACCAAGGTATTTTTCGCGTTTTTGTTATAAACTGTAGTTTATGAAATCGGATATGTTGTTGATGATACATGTGATTTTTTGGTTCAGATGATTTTATTCTTAAGGTTCTTTTTCAGTTTCATGATTTTGATATAGGTTCATGTTGTATTCTATCATTGAATTTCAATGCTGCAGATCTGTGCATATATTTGTATTTGGTTTCAAGTTTTATAAATTGTTAATACAACACCTGGATTTAGTAATTCTTTTAACTGAGCCGTTTTACTATATATTCATGTTGTATTTTCCCACTGAAAGTTAAAGTTGTAGATCTTCATATCAGTATTTAGTTTTAAATTAGGGAAATTGGTTTTTAATAAACCAACATTTGCCCCATTGGTAAATAATAATCATACCTACAGAATTGGTAATTAATAATACTACGTTTCAATATGTTGGTACTCAATGGACCTCCGTTAGTTTTTTTTTAACTGAAGTTAGTTTTTAAGTTTTATTTATTACACAAACAGTCCCTGTAGTTATAATTTACTAGTTTTAAGTTTTATTTATTACACAAACAGTCCCTGTAGTTATAAAAAAATTCATAAATTTTTTTTATGTTTTTTAGAATTTTTTTGATTTTTTTAGAATTTTTATGATTTTTTTGAATTCTTTTGATTTTTTAGATTTTTTTTTATTTTTATGATTTTTATGATTTTTTTATAACTACGGGGACTGTTTGTGTAATAAATAAAACTTAAAACTAGTAAATTATAACTACAGGGACTGTTTGTGTAATAAATAAAACTTAAAAACTAACTTCAGTTAAAAAAACTAACGGAGGTCCATTGAGTACCAACATATTGAAACGTAGTATTATTAATTACCAATTCTGTAGGTAGGATTATTATTTACCAATGGGGCAAAGGTTGGTTTATTAAAAACCAATTTCCCTTTAAATTATTGTAAATTATAAAAATACTACCTGGATCTAGAAATTTTATGAACAGACAGTAGCTTTTACTTTCAGTCTTTAAATTTTTGTTATGATAATGTGCTATTCTATTATTTATTTTTGGCCAAAAGTCAGATCCCGAAATAATAGTCAAAATAGCTTGTGAGTAAGACCACAATATTAATATACCAACCGGAACCAGAACCGAATCTACCGAACGAGGTACTTTCTCGGTACCGAATCGATACCGACATACGACATTTTCCGGTGCCGGTTAGGTTATTCTTCGGTACTGGTGTTTACCGATTTTTACACACAAATATTAGTACCGTACGGGTACCGAAACGTACCGTACCGGGTACATTAGGTATCGGTACGGCTACCCACTTTTGGGGATTTTCGGTACTGGTTGGTACCGAGCTCATCCCTAGTTTTAATATCTTATAGAAACTTACGCATGACGAGGGTTGACTACATATCTATTGGATTTCAAACAAAGGTAGTGTGCATCAGAAAAAGTCGTCTTCTTACGACATATGGTACACCGTACGTACTTCCAATCCTCCTTCAAATCAACACAAATTATTGTGCCTTCGACATTGTACATTTTTCCCTTTAATAAGATAACAAAAAAAATTAGGCATGACAAACAAAAAGTTGTTGGTTGTAGACTAAAAAGAAGACACGATACCTTAGCAAGACCTTCTTTAATATAATTATAGATGTCAAGGAGACTAACAACACACATGTCCTCGTTGCTTTGTTCATCCACTGTGAAAGTAACAGGCGACACCACACTGTTAACAAAAATAAATAAATAAAGTCATTCTATACAAGTAGACTGATTGCTTATTATAATGAAAGAAAAATTATGAAAGTATTGCTATACATGTTTTTGAAGGCCTCAGTGACAACAGGGAAAGGCAGATTAAGATAAAGTTAAATCGCGACCGTTGACACTAAACACGGACCCCCTGGTATAATTTGACACAAGTATATATAGTTTGAGATATTAATTGATGTAAATACATAATCTTTTTAGAAAAAAACATACCGTCGAACAATTGGACCTTGCAACCAGTCAAAATTACCAAAACTTGATTGTTTCCATAACTGCGGATGGCCTCGTCATTAAACCTGAGTGCAGCTTTGCCCCATAACGTATCACAAAGTTTGTTGCCACTATATTGTTTTAAGGAACAATGAAAAAAAACATAGTTACATTATACAACTAACATATACAAAGAAAAAGTACAATGAAATTTACCGCTCATCAGATAAAACTATGTGACGCATCTCCCGATTAAATGATTGAACGTTTGCAAATTCAGTGGTAACAGGACCGATGCGCGTAGTGCACCAAAAACATCTACATTTAAAAGAAAGTTAGACATAATGGTCTAGATAAAAATAAATGGTAGGGACGTCGATAAAACCTGTCAGATAGTGATCATCATTTATGCGTTTGGTTAGATCCTCAAATGGAGCCAAGTAAAAAACATAGCGTCTAAACAACGACGGTTCAATAGATGAAGCAGAGACTCTCGTCCACCGTGAAAATTCAAGATACTTACAACGTCGCAAAGGGAGGTACAACATATCATAGGGATGGACAAAAAAGTTATCAATCATATACACACAACCTTCTTCCAAACGGTTCTTGAAAGTGTGAATCAAATTAGCAGGTATCCTTGCATGAATTATAAAACCCTAAAAAGAAACAATGTTAAGTCTTAGAAAAAAGAAGATGTTATAGCACTATGTATGAAAATAAATATTAGAGGGGGCAATCTTGACCCAAAGCCTTCCAAGTGGGTCAATTTGGGTTACTTTTAATATTATATGGGTTGGTTTGGGTAAGATATTTTAAGTAAATGGGTCACAATGGGTCACTTGAAATTCATCTTGTTATTTTCGGGTCAAAGCGGATCGACAATATTAAAGAAATGGGCCGATGTATGTAAGATATTTCGACGCGAACCGTTTCGAAGTGAACCATTTCGATCTGTACCGGTTCGAACCGTACCATTTTGAATTGAACCATGTCGACGCGAACCGTTCCGACCCGTAGCATTTCAACCAATACCATTTCGAATCGAACAATCTCGACCTGTACCGTTTCGATCAGTACCATTTCGACTAGTACCGTTTCGACGCGAACCGCTTCGACGTGTACCGATTCGACGCGAACCGTTTCAACATAAAACGTTCCAACTCGAACCCGTTCCAACTTTTATCCATGTTTGTATATTCCTAATATCTATAGAAAGTCATTTTGCTGCATGCTTTCGGTTTACATGATCTTGGCCACTTGGGTATGTTTGATACATGCAGGGAGCAGCTCCAGATATCCTAGCTAAAACGAAAGATGACCATTACCGTTTCTGGCGAGCTGAAGGTACATCGGCTACTGCTTAATATAAGTGTTTTAATGGTTTTTGAACTTGGTATTGTAATTGTAAATCCAGAACAATCAGATGACTGTAACATAATGTGTAAATTATTTTGTATTTTTTCGTATCCTAAGCAACACATTGCTTCTTACTAACATTTGGTATTTTGCACTTGAATAAATGCAAAACATAATTGTTTTGTTGTGGGAAAAAAAACATTTTTTAACCGACCTCGTCCGACCCGAAACCGTTCTGACCCGAAACCGTGCCGATCCAAACACGTTCAGTCCCGAACTCGTTCCGTCCCGAATCAAAACAACCCTTTATTTAATTGACCCGTTTTGACCAGAACCCGTTTCGACCCGTGACTCAACCCGACCCGACCCGTTTGCCTGGTCTAAAAAATATCATCTTACGCGTTCATCTGAAAGAATGATGTCGTTAGAAAGAACACGGTTTGTTTTGGGGTTGTATGTTGTCCATATGCGCGAGACCATAACAAATATTCTTCGGTTGTGAGTACGATTGCACCGTAAGTCTGTAATGAAATTATAAGCGATGCTATGGTGATGGGAAACCTGGAAATTGGTGAAACATGAGTAAATACAAATATGGTAAACATGAAGAAAATATTTATAAATACACATGTTAAATGATTATATTGGTGAAAAAAATAATAATGTTGAGTACAAAGTAAAATAGCACCTTTTATACCATGTAAAGATGATAGTCCATATTTATGAAAAACTTTACAATTACCGACCATCAACTACATTAAACCACGTCCAAGCATATGCTTCCTCTTGTTTTTTGCTTTGGCTCTGGTAAGTGTGCCTTTGAACTCCGGTAGGCTTTGGCATGCGGCCAACTCTTTCTTGATGGACTTGGGAGAGATGATACCTTCAATGTCACCCATTCCGAACCGGGAAGCAGATTTGGATGATGATTTAGCAGCACCTACAAGCACAAAATACAGAAAAGTATTCATAATTCATGCTTCATTAAATATTTGCTTAAATATGTGGATACTTACTTGACATGGTGTAGGAGGCTGATGAAGCTTCTTCTAAATCTTTGATCCTTGGTTGGTATGTCCTGACAGTCGAGTCTAGATTCTAGAAAGCGGCGAGTCTCTCAGGTGTGGCAGGTGTATCTGCTAGAGTTGTTAAGCTGACAGCTGCACAAACAAGAAAAAACAAGGATCAGTTAATCTCTTCAGAAAAGAAAGAAACTTTTTATGGTCCTAGCTTAAGGATCCTATATCCTACCCTTCAAGTTCCATTTTTTAGGAAGATGATTCCCATTAGGAATGGAATCTCTCCTGATAAAACAGAACTGGTTTCTCCAGTTAGTATCATTCTTGGTAACTTTGAGGAGTGGATGTGGATGTTAAGGCTTGGATTTGAAGAGAAAACGGTGAGACCCATGGCTGACCAGGTTGTACAAGTGGTTCAGTTCAGTAAGGCCAAGGTCTATACCCTCATGCTCAATGATTTGTTCAAGAGTGAAGAGTACTCTCCACAACATCGGCATTGCCTGGATGTAGCACAAGCCGGTCAGGGTGAACGTCGGAAAAGGGTAAGAAAAGCCAGTCTGAAAAGGGGCAGCAGGAAAAGAAACCCAGATGTCGGATTTGCAATCGCTCTTCATCGAAGAGTCAAAAGGCCTGAAGATTGTTCCCTCCCGGGAAACAATGACGTATCTGATCAATTTCAAGATCAGTAAAATGGCATAGTTCCAGGGAAGGATTCTTGAGGGGACCCTGACTCCTGGGTGGGCTATCATTCTCTGGATCCTTTAGTGGGGAGGACCGGGTAACCATCTTCGCCATGGATTTTGAGAGAGAAAGAAGAAGAAGAGACCACGGATTAAATAAAAAGAAGAGAGAGAATACCTTTGAGACTTCTGAATTGCGGATATAAATTGAAAAGATTAGGTTTTAAATGACAATCTCATCTCTATCTATTCCCTATATATAATGATGTTTGTTGCAGGGAAGGTCTTGTCGCTGACGTCATCACTGTAACAACTAGTCCACTTGTAACGGCTAGTTTCATTGGCAACGAATAGTCCGATTTTAGAAAAAATATAACTCATCTAGTTACAATTAATTCCTCATATTTTGGGGGCAATTGTTAGGGCTTGGATTTTATGCTGAGGATCATTTATCCTGAGATGGGACCTGAATCACAGTGTCACACCCTGACTTTTGCGGAAGCATATGATGTGTGACTTGTTCAATATCATTGCATTCAATCATAATAAACAACTATATGATCAAAACGATGTTTATCCATTCATTAAGTTTAAAGTATTACAATCACCAATTATTTAAGTTTCAAACACAACCTTCGACTAAGTTACAAATCGACAAATGTGGATGGCATCTAAACTTGGAATTTACTTCTAGAAATAACACCAGCACCCAAGATCCAACTTGTTACCTGAAATACATGTAATTTTGGAAAAAAACATCAACAAAAGTTGAGCGAGTTCATGCGTTTTGTTTGAGTACTGATAAGCTTGTAAACATTTGAGAGACTCCTTTGAAAACAGGTATGAAAAGCATCTATGAACAGATCAAATTAATGTTTTGCAAGGACATTAATATATGTGAAGGCAAAGGGAGCACTCAAAATGAGTAGGCTTATACCCTCGTCGATTTCCTCGACTGTGTCGAATTTTCCCCATCGTCTGAGTCAATTTACCTTGACTATGTTAATTTACCTTGACAATGTCAATTTACCCTTGACCGTTGTCGATTTACCTCGACTGGGACACCGAAGCACTCAAGTAGTCACGTAAGGGTCATGAGTGGGGCTCGGCCGTACCCGTTAGATCTAACCTTCGTCCATAATTAAGAGTTAATGGCATTTCAATTTCAATCTATGCTCAAATGATCTATAATTCATTTCATAGCCAATTCATACCATTTAAACGTATGCAACATGTATTCCACCCCCGAGAGTTATAAATCCGAAAACAGTTAAGAGAAAAGGGGGACATGAACTCACGGTTTTGCGTTCTTCAATCCGACGTAACTCAAGCTGCTACTAGTGTGCACGACTACCTACAACGTACTACGGTCAATTAGACAAGCGGGTCGTGCCTTGACTTAGTATTAATTAGTGTCTTTGAGTTACGTTTCTTTGTGTCTTCAATATTATTCCAAGTTATATAATTATTTGTTAAAATAATAAATATCTTAACTTAAATTATATTTATGAATTTTGGAATATTAGTTAAAATAATATATTTTAACTTGCCACATATTGTATTCATACATGTATAACTTTTCCCAAGGATGGGTGTATCCATACTCGTATTCTTAAACTTGTGTATTTTGCCAAGTATTGGTGGCGTATTCCGGTGTGTATTTGTACGTACAAGAATACGTATTTCCTTGTATTTATTAAGTATCTTTATACTTAATTTTTGTATTTCAATTTCTGGAATATTTATTTTTATCCAATAAAAATGACCAATTTGTATTCTTAAAAAATATATATATATTTTAAGAAATCTACTATAGAAAATTATCTATAAACCTTCCTTGGCAAAAATAATTATATTTTCATATAAACCTAAAAAATAATACATTTTTCAAGATTAACTTAGAAAATATGTATATAAATCTATTTTTCACCCAAAAATAATATGTCCACAGTTTATTTAAGAAAATATATATTTTCTCTCAAAAATAATATATCTTCTAAAAATTTCAAGAAAATATATATCCTTTTACAAAAATTATATATTTTCTTCTTGTAAAAAATATGATATAATCTTGTAGTAATTGTAAAAATCATATCTTTTGTTTTCTTGATCTCCAAAATACCTTTTACCAAAATATACTTATCAATTAAATTCCGGAATATATTTTAAGTTATATTCCTTGTTCGGTTCTCCAATATTTTGGGTATTCTTTGTATATTTATTCTCTTGGAATTTTGGTAATATTTTGGAATGTAATTTCTTGGTATCTTGGTGAGTTATATTATTTCAAGTCCTAAAATAATATAACTAATACACATAATATACAAGTAATCACACAAATTGTGATATCTCTATATATATTTTCCTAAATATATACTTAGTCACTTTTATTTATCAAAACCAACCTCCAATATTTGTAATTTTTGTAATAAAATTTATGGCAACTTTTATATGAAAACCATGCTCAAAATTTATTTATAAACACTTGTTTTAAAAATATTTTTCTAAGTATTTAATTTCTACAAAAAATTTGCCATAGTTTCCCCTTAAAAATGGAGGTTTCCATGCTTTCAAAGCATATCAAAATCATCATCAATCATCAACAATTCATTCAACACTTACCATGTGCCAAAAATATGCAATTTACCCTTTGACATGAAATTGATATCTTGTAAAAAGTTGTAGTAACTTAGTATGTTACTTAGTAGGTTAAGTTACCCTTTAAAACATGGTTATTTGTTTATCAATCACATTCTTGCAAAATTTAGTCCTTTACAACTTACAAGATGATTTTTCCAAAAACAAGTCTTTTGTATTTCTCTTGTTAATAACATGTTTCTATACTTGATTTATCACTAAAAATATGATTAGTCTCTTTAAAAATCATGATCTTGTAAATCTTGTAAATAACCTTGGTTTCTTGAGAAAACTATTTTTGAAATCATTCATTTACAAGACTTATTTCATATATAAATCATCATCTTACTTTAAAACAAGTTTATTTTTCAAGTTCATGTTTAACATAAAGGATGATCATTATGATTTCTTCAAGATCCATCCTTATACTTGCTAGATCATGTGTTTAATCATCATCTAGCAAGGTTATTATGATGATCAATCATCATAAACATATGAAATCACAAACAAGTTCAATACATACACTAGAACAACTTGATCTTCATGTTTTAGAGCTTTATGTTAATGTTCATCTTTATGTTTTCTTGAGATTCTTTAGTTTACCAAGTTACTTCATACTTTAACCACTAAAATTGTGAGTAAAAACAAGATCAATGGAGCTTACTACTAGCACTATGGCTAGGGAAGAACAAGTTGCAAGGTGATGAAGAAATGTGGTGGTTAATAGCACTCCATGAAGGTCCTTCAACTTTTGATGCTTCCCACCTTCCTTAGTGTGCTTGTGTCACCCTTGAAACACCTTAGATTACTTGGGAATGAATTGAAAATGGATAGTATTTGAGGGGTTGTTTGATCCGTGAGGTCTAGGGAGAAGAAGGGGAAGGTTTGTTTGTTGAATGTTATGACTAATGGTTTTTATAAAAAGTTCCAACATCTAAATAGCATATAGCATATTTGTGGGCATATTCCATAACACGATCTTATAAAATATAACAAAGAAATAAAGTGTGGGACCCATGTCCCCTAACCGGCCATCAAATAGGGGGGGGGGGGGGGGGGTAAAGTGTAACTTTTAATGGTAAGTTACTTGATTTAGTTAGGATTCAATGGTGCTAGTTAGGTATTTTATGTATTTAATGTTTATGAGATGTAATATGATGTTCGGTGACCATAACTAGCTTCGTAACACTAAAACAGTGCTTCTAGTGAAAATTTGATGTTTCGGGTAGTGTCTGGTTGTTCGTTTCGTTACTGTTCGTTAAAGTGCTAAATTGCGCAGTTTAGTGTGCTTTATGTTGTGTTTTGTGACAGTTTTGATTCCCGACACTTAGGAAAGTATTCTGGACCATTAAACCACTTTTGTGCATTATATTTAGTTGTTAAATTTCTGAAAATTGCTGAATTTATTCATTTTCTGCATAATTTTGCAGTTTTAGTGTGTTTCTGGCACCTATGTCATCACTAGGGAGGCAGTTTTGAAATCCCTACATCCCTACACAGTATACTAGTGTAACACTTGGTCCTGGGGCTTATTTTGTGTCTTAACAACATGTCTGTCTAAGTACTGAACTCCCGTCAGTACTTCTAGTTTGTCTGATAACTGTGCCAACTCTGCTTTGTGCATTAATAGAACTATATTGTGTTGCATGTAGTAATGATACAAGTCTTGTAACATGAAATGCCATTGTATGTATATAACAGTAATCAGAATTTCATTTGTCTTGTAAACTAAAGTATGCACAGTCGTTATAGCACAGATTACTGTTTAATTATTGTACGGAATGTATGGAAAAGTGCCAGTTGTCACATTCTCCCCCCGTTAAAAGAATTTCATCCCGAAATTCAAGCGATGCCATCGGTCGCAGGGGAGTTGTGAATCAAATGTGGTCACTTAGGCTTAATTTGGTCTTCATGTTCCCAAGTAAACTCTGGGCCATGATATGAATTCCAACGAACTCTAACAAATCAATTACGACTTCTCCTTGTTTCATGGGCTCCCAGTCCACAACCTTACAGGTTCTTAAATACATTGGAGTTTGTCGTTGTCGTGAATCTTATTTGCGGGAATAACGATTGTTCCTAGAATTAGGCTCTTCTAAAGACTAGACACGTGAAACGTGTCGTGATCTCTGCTAAGTTCTTCTGGAAGTTTCAGCTTGTGAGCAATGGTCTTGACCCTTTCCAGGATCTCGAAAGGTCTAATGTATCGTGGGTCTAACCTCCCATGCTTTCTAAATCGTCCCACGCCTTCCCAATGCGAGACTCTCAATAATATCCACTCCTAAATTCCAACGGTTTCCGCTGCTTATCAGCGCAGCCTTAATGTATACCATGTGTTGACTTGATATACCCACGTATTTGAACAATCTTGCCTATAATTTCCTGAACCAACTTGGGTCAGTAAATCGTTTATCTCTGGTTTCCGCCTATCACAAAGGGGACTGAAACTTGCGTTCCTGTAAAACCTTGCGCGAGACGACCTAAACGGCGGTGTGATAAATATTATTGTAGGAAAACTCCACTAAGGTCTAGTGAGTGATCCATCTTTTCATCAACGTTTATCACACAAGCACATAGTAGGTCTACCAAAGTTTGTATCGTTCATCTACTCTGGTCGTCCGTCTGAGGATGAAATGTAGTACTAAGGTCCAATCATGACCTAAATGTCTATGAAACGTCTGCCATATCCTTGGCATAAAACGACCATCACGGTCGGACATGATAGAATCAGGCACTCCATGATGTGCCACAATTCTTTTTTAGGCTAAATCTCTGCTGATTCCCTTGCGTTGTTTTCCTCACTGTTTGGCAGGAAATGTGCACCCTTAGTGTGTCGATCAACAATCACCCAATTCACATCGTGACCTTTTTGGGTTCTTGGTAGCTTGTAGCGAAATCCATTGAGATTCCTTCCCACTTCCATATGGGAATCTCATGCTGTTGCAGTAGCCCTGATAGCTTCTTGTATTCTGTCTTATCCTTGGCACAAGTAAGACAGTTACCCACATGTGTAGCTATATCAGCTTCCATCTTGGGCCACTCAAACTAATCCTTCAAGTCTTGGTACATCTTGTCGGATCCAGGGTGGATCGAATACATTGACCTATGAGCCTTGTCTCAACATAAGCGTACGTAAATGCCGTGAAACGAAACCCAAAGTCGTTCTATGTAGTACAAGATTCCGTATTCCACAGGCAATAATTGCACTTCCATTCATGTAATACTTCAGTTTGAAGGTTCCCTGGCTTGAGCACCTCTTGCTCAGCTTCACGAATCCGAGTAGCGGAATTCGTCTGTATGGCCATTCTCTAAGGCTCGCACCCTCAGAGGCTTTGCGCGTTCCTTACGGCTCAAGGCGCCCGCTACAACACTCACCTTGTCCAGGTGACACTTAATCTCACAGTCATAATCATTCAGTAGCTCATTCCATCTAGTTACCTCATGTTTAAGTCCTTCTGACCAATGGTGTGCTGCAAACCCTTGTGATCAGTAAATATCATGCAGCGTTTGCCTATACAGGTAATGACGTCAACTCTGCTACGCGCAATTATTGCACCTAGTTCAAGGTCTCTTCTCATGATCCCTTAATCAACGTGACGTGTACGTGATGACTTGGTCTTGTTGCATCAACACGCAATCGAGACTTTGTCGAGAAGCGTCACAAGAACCGCAACTCTATTGGCACTGTCAGGTGAAGACAAGTTAGGTATCGTCTGGGTTAGGGTTGTTAGCGGTTGAGCAGTCATCGAAAGGTTTTCTAGGGGCCTTCTGATACAGCCTACAATCCCCAAAAATTCTTAGTTGCGTCTTAAGGACTCCTTAGTTCTTGATTGCAGGGCCGACATGAATCCCATTTTTATCCACCACGTATCCTAAAAATCTTACCTCGCGAATCCAAAGTTCACACTTCGACATCCTAGCACATAACTGTTCTTTCTCTAAGAGTCCAAGATGAATTGCAGATGTTGCTCATGACCTTCCTTGGTCTTTGAGCTTATGCGAATGCAGTCAATAAATATAATCATGATCTTATCCAGGTATGGCTTACACACCCGATTCATGAGGTCCACGAATACTGCCGGTGTATGTGTTAAGCCAAACGGCATGACAAGGAACTCGTAATGCTCGAAACGAGTCCTAAAGGTCGTTTTAGGGATATTTTCTTCTTGTATTTGCAGTTGAGGACATCCTGACCTCAAGTCACTCTTCGAGTAGTAACTAGAACCTTACAATTGGTTCAACAAGTCATCAATCCTTGGCAAGGGTATACCGGTCTTTAATATCCAATTCTCTGAAGTTGATGCAAAATGGAGACTGCCAACTTTCTTCTCGTGTCCTTAACGAAGGACGTCATGTCCTTAATTCCATCTTGGAATAGTAGCTGGGACCTTGTAGTTGGTCGACAAGTCATCAATTCTCGGCAAGGGGTACCGATTCTTGATGGTTAGTCATCTATCTCCCTGTAATCTATGCATAATACTTTTTCCACATTAGTTCTTCTGAGTTCCTCTCAGATTAGGCTGTGTACGCTTGTAAAAACTGCCATCCTACTTCCTAACAGATAACACTAGGGCCTTCCAGGGTGAGAAGCTCGGCCTGGTAGATTTCCTCTGTCTAGCAGCTCTTGCAGTTGCATCGGAGGGTCATGTATCTCGGATGGAACTAGTTGGTAAGGCGTCATCTATCACTAGTGTCTCTCCTGGTACTAGGTTTATCCTAAACTCCTCTTGTTACTGTGGAGGTATTCCTGGCAAGTCTTCAGGAAAGGCTTCTGGAAATTCCTCCACCACGGGGTTGTCTTCTAGCTCCAGCTCCTTGGTCACCTTATCGGCAACATGAGCTAGGAAGGCCATGCAGTCTATTAGGAGGCGCTTCCGTGTCTCTATAACCAATGTGAGATGTCGCCAATTCACCGCCTTATGGGGCCTAGTGCCCTCGCCTTATTGCAAGAAGGTTGTGTACTATAAGTGTTTCATCATTCGCAAGAGGGATGCGAATGATTTTCCTTATAACGAACAACTTCAGCTCTACACTTGGATATCCAATCCATGCTGACTACCATATCATGACTTCCCAAGTCAATGGTAATAGAAGGTTCCGGCCTTCTAAGTTCCCAAAATACAATCCTTAATTCATCTCTCTCGCTTAACTAACCTTCCATCCGCCAATTTTTAAAGAATACGAGACATCTATTCTACTCGAAACTAGGCTAAGCAGTTTCTTAAATTCAAAGGATACAAGGTTAAATTCGGTGCCAGTATTAATCAAAGATAGATGCATAAAGTTGGTTAATAGGGAACATACCCGTAACCGCATCTAGATCCTGGCGTGCTTCACGAGCTCCGATCGTGAAGACCCTTCCTTACTTGGTTCTTCCTAGGGCAATCTTTCCTAAAGTGCCCTACTTCACCACATATGTAGCAACCTGGAACTTTACCATTATCTCTTCCGTCTGGATCCTTCGCCCAACAGGCATCCTTGTTGTGCCCTTCTTTTCCACACCTTTCACACTTAGGCTTCAGACATCGACCTCCATGGTGAAAATTGCATTCCTCGCATCTCGGCTTAGTCCCCAAGTAAACCTTACCACCAGCCTTATTAGTGGCTCCATGAGCTTGCATGCCACGAGAAGGGTCCACTTCCCTTCTTTTGTTTGCTTTAGAGCTTCCATTACTGGCTTGGGTGCCTATCTTTAGGTTCGAATACTTTCTTTTCTTATTATCCGAAGACTCCACATGAGTCTCTTTCTTGTTTGTGTCAGATTCCGGAAACTTTCCCATACGAAGAGCTTCTTCAGTAAGTGTAACACTCAGATCGATAGCCTCTACGATGGTTGGAGGCTTTGAGGCAGTAACCATGCTCAGAATTTGAGGTGCAAGTCCCCAAATGAATCTCTTAATCCTCTTGAACTCTGGCTTGACTAAATAGAGAACAACCCTAGACAAGTCGTGAAATCGTTGGACGTACTCAGAAATCTTCGGCCCGTCCATTTTCATATCCCAGAACTCAATCTCAAGCTTCTGGATTTCGGCCCTAGAACAGTACTTCTTCCGCATCAATTCCTTGAGCTCATCCCAGCTCAGTGCGTAAGCAGTATCTTCACCAAGGGTCTGAACCTGAAGGTTCCACCAGGAGAGTGCGCCGTCCAAAAACAACCCTGAGATAAAGGTAACACTCCGCTTGGGCGAACAATTACTCATTCTCAGAACGGAGTTAGTCTTTTCTGCCCAACGAACAAATGCAACGGCACCTCCTGTGCCATCAATATTCATGGGCTTGCAGTCCAGGAACTGTTTATAGGTGCAGCAAGTTGGAGGGTTACTTCCGGAAGTGCCACTGCTGTGTTCAGAGCGGAGGGCTTCATAATGCGCTATAACTTGAGAAATGTGCTCATTGTATTCGGCCATAGTTAACGTAATGGTGTCCGTGTCACGTCTGGGTGGCATTTTCGTCTGTCAAAAGGTATGGGTCAGGTTAGACAACATTCCATAATTGTCTATGAGGTACATATTACCACAAACAAACATGTAATCACCCAATATCACATGCATATATAATCAACAATGTATAGGTAAGGAAACAACTACTGAGCTTTCATATAGATTTGATAACTTGACTTATTGTTTGTAACGGGGAAAACAAAATGAACTCGAGGTTACATCACCTTGGTCATACAAGTTTCATAATATGAAAGTGGTAGTTATTTTCCTTCTACATTGGTTTTCTTAGGTCTTTAGCTTCATAATGAAGGGTATACTTCCCATGAGATGGGGGTTGTACATATAGGGGTGATAGAGAGTGTAACGTCACTGAGTCTTTCCCGTATGTTAGCCATCTTCACTTGCTTAGATATCGGTTCCCAACCAACTTGTACGGGTAAAAGTGTCAGACACGAAGTAGGTAAAGACAGGTTTCCTACTTTGTAGAGGGCTAAGGCAATAGCCTAGGTATTGTTCTACCAGATGAAGGTGTGAACACTTAGAAATTTTTGGATGATTGGAGATCATTAGCTTGACCCGCAGAGTCCACCAGGATTTCCATGCACTACAAGTCGTTATTACGTGGGCCCCCGTAATAATAAATTGTCTTGCACGGTTACCCCAACTTTCCCTCGTTCAAGCAGATGATCAACCAAAGAGGGGACACTAATGTCCTTATACCTCTGACATGGAAAGGACCATTGCGGTGGTCCACGCGCTATCATCCGTCCTCATTACGCGCGAATAGGCACGATGATTAAACGTAATAGGAATAAGGAGAATTCCTAGTAGTTGGAGGTGCACCATTAAAGATGAGTACTTCATCTTCCTTGTCTGGACAAGAGCGTCTTCAATCTTGTTTCGCAAAAGCCACAGGGACCTCGTCCTGCTGGTACGGGTGTTGTCCAAGGTTGCCTCCTCCGCTTCGCTGTCACTACCGTAGTCACCTTCGCATTCGAGAGGGAAGAACAGCCATCTTCTATGGAAACAAGTTCCGGATCTCGTTTGGTAATCACTCCAGCCATGAGCTTTACCATGCATGCGAGGTCGATAGTCTCATCGTGCGCATCAAGAACATCAATAGGATTCGGAGACGAAGGTATCTCGTTCACGTCAATAATTATTCCGTACACTTATACGCATATATATATATATATATATATGTATTAATGAATAAATATGTTACTTAGTATAAACAGGCAAATAATTGCGTCAAGTTACATATAACTCTCGTTTGTCCTAGGGGGTCATCTTGTCTTTGGCAAGTCTATCTCACGTAGACTATGCCTTAGTTGGCACCTTAATTTGGGGTATTCTCCTCCCTATCAATGTCCTTGCCTTGTCTTTTCCTTGAAAAAAAGAATGTTTCACTCATGGATCTTGGCGCTTTCATGAATGCAATGAAAAACCTTTTTGTGAAAATGTTTTCGTGAGAGAGTCTTAGTGATTGTAGTCTAGACTCGAGAAGGAATCCTAGTTCACAACAATCGAAGCCCTGATACCAAACTGTCACACCCTGACTTTTGCGGAAGCGTATAATGTGTGACTTGTTCAATATCATTGCATTCAATCATAATAAACAACTATATGATCAAAACGATGTTCATCCATTCATTAAGTTTAAAGTATTACAATCACCAATTATTTAAGTTTCAAACACAAACTTCGACTAAGTTACAAATCGACAAAAGTGGATGACATCTAAACTTGGAATTTACTTCTAGAAATAACACCAGTGCCCAAGATCCAACTTGTTACCTGAAATACAAGTAATTTTGGAAAAACATCAACAAAAGTTGAGTGAGTTCATGCGTTTTGTTTGAGTACTGATTGTAACGCCCTGCTAATTTGTACTTTCCAATTATAGCGAGCCTTGTTCGTATTTCTAATTTTGGAAACGCTGTGTTCTTGTAATCACTCTTTCTTTGTAATCGTTGTAAAATCCGTGACTTGGATCATGAATAAAACTCATATTTTGTTAATTACATGATATACATACTTTATATATGCTCATACGTTCACTTTTGTGGAACAATTGATGCTTATTCGAAATTCTTGGAAACTATGTGCTAAACTTGTAAATATGTGAAACTTATGCATAAAATGTGTTTTGATCATAAACGATACTTGAATACGACCTTCATACACTAAATCATACTTGATTATGTTCCTCATACTTTATTTGGCCTTAAACTATGCTTAAATGGCAAAACTAGTCCTTAAAACACCTTAAAAGCTCCAATTAACAAACTTCAGGGACTAAAATGCAAATATATGAAAGTTGTATGCTTGCGCACCGTAAGACTCTCGTTGTTGAGGTGCGCAAGGGTGCTTGTGCACCGTAAGGCTTTTCTTGTTGCGGTGCGCAAGGATGTCTGCAGACAGCAGACTTTTGCAAACTTCACGAATTGAACGCAAATAACACGGTTTTGACTTCTAGACGAGATTTGAGCAGCCATTTGACCTCTAGACCAACCCCAAACTCATCCCCTATAAATCCACACCTTCCCCAAGGCCTTAGACTCTTGCAGAACTCTCAAATCTCTCCTAAATCACTCTCAAATCTCTTACAAAACCGAAATTCGAACATATTCACTACCTCTTACAAAAGTGAGCATAACTTGCTCAAAACTCAACCAAATTACTTGATTCTTTTTCCTACTTGCTTGTATAATCATGGGGTTTGATTCCTTGACTTCTCCTGGGAGAAATCAGACCTGGAATTGCCCCGAAATTGTCCATAAACTTTCTGTTTTGTTTTGAAACTTTCTTAAACTCTTGTATACTTCAAACAAACTTGTGTTCTTATGCTTCTAGTCTATTGTATGATTAGTAAAGCCAAACCAAGGTTGTTTTACACTTAATAAGAGTGTCTAAACACTCTAAACTTTTTGTCTTAATTGAGTTATTAACTCACAAGTGGTGCCAAGTCTTGAACTTGAAGGTGGTGTGACTACTTGGTTAGCATAGGCTAACTTACATACAAGTCCACACATCACTTGATGTTTTGTTTAGTATAATTGTACCTTTAATTCTTGACCATACCTATGAGGTTCCTAAGTGCAAGGTTCAACCTCCCGCCTCTTACATGACCTATATATTAACATAATAATCGAGGTAACCAAGTGGAAGGTTTAACCTCCCGCCTCCTACATAACTCATATGACACCAAGAGGTACCAAAGTGGAAGGTTCAACCTCCCGCCTCCTACGTGACTAACTATATTATTATGCATATATATTATAAACCGAACCCTTGATAGTGATTATATAAATCTACTACCAAGTTAATAAGTTCTCACTATGTGTGTAGTTCCTTGTCACGATTCTAATAGGTCTTGAATCTATGAAATCATATATAATCCTTAAGGATTACCATAGTGTCAAGACAAGTGCTAATACCATAGTGAATATTTTCCTAATACATACTTTGTCATTCTTGAATCTAAGTCCGAATCTCGACTCTAAACATACTTGAACTTTAGCCCTTACACATTCAACCTTCTAAACTCATCAACTTCGTCACATTGGATAATCGGAAAGTATATGCAATATTGTGAGTATACTCGATTCCTTTTTGCTTTAAACACTTTTGGGATGCAACATGTATTCTATATTCAAACACGTGACACTTGAAACTTATTTGAAACATACTTTATCCATTTAAACATGAAACATGAAACTAATGTGAATTACTTGTTATTCTCGTATGCTCTATGAACGCTTGGAACATTATATGCTCATTAACTTTGCTCGCCCACCTTAACAATTATGGTACTATGCATATGCTATAGGATTAACGCCCCGCCCGCTATTCTCTTGGGTATTGTTAACTTAAACATTACCATCCTGCTAAACTCTTGGGATTAGGCTCTTTTATGCGTTGTATTCTCGGGTTTGATCATATTGTACGCCAAAATTGCATACTAGTAATCACATATTATGAATCATGTTGGATATGAGTACTTTTATTCTATTTATGCTATGTAACAAACTTGTATACTCGCCAACTTTTTGTTGATTTTATTTTAATACATGTTGCAGGTTGATAGTCAAGATTATGAAGGAATCAAGTTAGGATGGACTAGATACACACCTTTAATCTATTTATCTTTTGATGTTATGTTGAAATTTGAACAATGTTGTTATTTCTATTTTAAATGTTGTATGACAATTTAGCACTTGCAATGAAATTTGAATTTAATTAAATATTGTCACATAGTGTTATGAAGTCTCGAACAATCTATACACACTTCGTCTCATCCCTATGTTTCCGCCATCGGTTGGGGTGTGACACTGATAAGCTTGTAAACATTTGAGAGACTCCTTTGAAAACAGGTATGAAAAGCATCTATGAACAAATCAAATTAATGTTTTGCAAGGACATTAATATATGTGAAGGCAAAGGGAGCACTCAAAATGAGTAGGCTTATACCCTCGTCGATTTCCTCGACTGTCGAATTTTCCCCTTCGACTGAGTCAATTTACCCCTTCGACTGAGTCAATTTACCTTGACTATGTCAATTTAGCTTGACAGTGTCAATTTACCCTTGACCGTTGTCGATTTACCTCGACTGGGACACCGAAGCACTCAAGTGGTCACGTAAGGGCCATGAGTGGGGCTCAGCCGTACCCGTTAGATCTAACCTTCGTCCATAATTAAGAGTTAATGGCATTTCAATTTCAATCTATGCTCACATGATCTATAATTCATTTCATAGCCAATTCATACCATTTAAACGTATGCAACATGTATTCCACCCCCGAGAGTTATAAATCCGAAAACAGTTAAGAGAAAAGGGGGACATAAACTCACGTTTTTGCGTTCTTCAATCCGACGTAACTCAAGCTGCTACTAGTGTGCACGACTACCTACAACGTACTACGGTCTATTAGACGAGCGGGTCGTGCCTTGACTTAGTATTAATTAGTGTCTTTGAGTTACGTTTCTTTGTGTCTTCAATATTATCCCAAGTTATATAATTATTTGTTAAAATAATAAATATCTTAACTTAAATTATATTTATGAATTTTGGAATATTAGTTAAAATAATATATTTTAACTTGCCACATATTGTATTCATACATGTATAACTTTCCCCAAGGATGGGTGTATCCATACTCGTATTCTTAAACTTGTGTATTTTGCCAAGTATTGGTGGCGTATTCCGGTGTGTATTTGTACGTACAAGAATACGTATTTCCTGGTATTTATTAAGTATCTTTATACTTAATTTTTGTATTTCAATTTCTGGAATATTTATTTTTATCCAATAAAAATGACCAATTTGTATTCTTAAAATATATATATTTTTTAAGAAATCTACTATAGAAAATTATCTATAATCCTTCCTTGGCAAAAATAATTATATTTTCATATAAACCTCAAAAATAATACATTTTTCAAGATTAACTTAGAAAATATGTATATAAATCTATTTTTCAGCCAAAAATAATATGTCCATAGTTTATTTAATAAAATATATATTTTCTCTCAAAAATAATATATCTTCCAAAAATTTCAAGAAAATATATATCCTTTTCCAAAAATTATATATTTTCTTCTTGTCAAAAATATGATATAATCTTGTAGTAATTGTAAAAATCATATCTTTGGTTTTCTTGATCTCCAAAATACCTTTTACCAAAATATACTTATGAATTAAATTCCAGAATATTTTGTAAGCTATATTCCTTGTTCGGTTCTCCAATATTTTGGGTATTCTTTGTATATTTATTCTCTTGGAATTTTGGTAATATTTTGGATTGTAATTTCTTGGTATCTTGGTGAGTTATACTATTTCAAGTCCTAAAATAATATTACTAATACACATAATATACAAGTAATCACACAAATTATGATATCTATATATATATATTTTCCTAAATATATACCTAGTCACTTTTATTTATCAAAAACCAACCTTCAATATTTGTAATTTTTGTAATAAAATTTATGGCAACTTTTATATGAAAACCATGCTCAAAATTTATTTATAAACACTTGTTTTAAAAATATTTTTCTAAGTATATAATTTCTACAAAAATTTTGCCATAGTTTCCCCTTAAAAATAGAGGTTTCCATGCTTTCAAAGCATATCAAAATCATCATCAATCATCAACAATTCATTCAACACTTACCATGTGCCAAAAATATGCAATTTACACTTTGAGATGAACTTGAAATCTTGTAAAAAGTTGTAGTAACTTAGTATGTTACTTAGTAGGTTAAGTTACCCTTTAAAACATGGTTATTTGTTTATCAATCACATTCTTGCAAAATTTAGTCCTTTACAACTTACAAGATGATTTTTCCAAAAACAAGTCTTTTGTATTTCTCTTGTTAATAACATGTTTCTATACTTGATTTATCACTAAAAATATGATTAGTGTCTTTAAAAATCATGATCTTGTAAATCTTGTAAATAACCTTGGTTTCTTGAGAAAACTATTTTTGAAATCATTCATTTACAAGACTTATTTCATGTATAAATCATCATCATACTTTAAAACAAGTTTATTTTTCAAGTTCATGTTTAACATATAGGATGATCATTATAATTTATTCAAGATCCATCCTTATACTTGCTAGATCATGTGTTTAATCATCATCTAGCAAGGTTATTATGATGATCAATCATCATAAACATATGAAATCACAAACAAGTTCAATGACGGGTGGTTCGTAGGACAACCCTTAAATGAGCTAAATACGTGCATATCCCATATTTTACACGGTTATATATTGTGAATGTGATAACTACGAGTGTTCGTGTGTTTGACAGGTAAATCGCTTAAATTGGAACCCGTAGGCTACGGTTGAATATGTATGGCAGCTTGCCAGCTTTGATTCACGTGAGGGGGGCGGCTGACATAGGACACATGTAACAAATACATGGGAGGCAATTGAGAGGAGTCAACAATTCAACATTAATCTCTAACTCACATGATTTATTTTGGTGGCATTGGGGGCCCATCATTATTGGATAATACATAATTTAGATGGTACATTTACACGCATACAAAAGTGGCGGCAGATTTGATATAGAAGCAACACGTGATGGAGGAATTATCATATATGGGAAAAAGAAAATAGGTTGGTGCCGCCAACTTGGTCCGAGACATGCATTTGAGGTTGGAGTCAAGATCACATCATCAGATATATACACATGTGACGTGTATTGGACTTTTGTGAAGGAGGATTCACGTGACATCTTGGCAGCAATAATATCAATTCATCATCAACATTAGCGAACATCATCATCATCTTTTGACCTTGGACTTTTGGCACGTGGACTTGAGATGGGCTATCATCAGCCATTCTCTTGACATATGCATATATTACAATAAAGTAAAGAACATCACATGGTCTTGGATTTGGTGGCAGACTTCAACATCACTAATATCAATCATCATGGGCTATTGGCGGTAACATTGGGCCGCTATCACCAAAGAGAGAATAAAACAAAATTACATGTGGGCTTGGACTTTGGCGGCGTGGCTTTGATGGTAAGGAGCATCGTGGACTCTTTGGATTGGGCCGCTAATCTCATCAGATCATCATGGGATCCACGCAAGTCAAGGAGATTGGCGGCAGACTTCTTTGGTTTCGTGAGACACAAAATAAAAGCAAAAACATCACATGGATTGGAGAGCTTATGTAACTTATCGCATTTAATAACCATTTGATGAAGAGTTAAGGGGCCAATCATGCTATTTCGGTTACGACGGAGAGAGGAATTTTTTTTTGGTATTCTGTGACGCAACAACCGGCTGAAAAAAGGAGTTTGATGAAAAAATTTGGGGACTTGGAGGGGATGGATGTTCAAGCCATGTGTGGCTA
The DNA here is from genome assembly GCA_030545235.1 of Helianthus tuberosus. NCBI lineage: Eukaryota > Viridiplantae > Streptophyta > Magnoliopsida > Asterales > Asteraceae > Helianthus > Helianthus tuberosus. The sequence continues at coordinate 201,309,082 of CM060351.1, read as the reverse complement.
AACATTCTATGATTATCTTGGGTTGAAGGTTGCGTAAGACTTGTGCTTTATTTTATATTTCTAGAATAACAACTCCTTTCTCTTTGAATTGTTTGTTTGTTATGGTGCATGATTGATTGTTAGTAAAGTATTGATTTTTATGCTAAACTAATTAGAAACCATACGTTCTTGGTGCCGTTGGCAATCGAGATATCATGGGTATAGTTAGGTTTGGGTAATGGTTAATTGATCATCGGGCAACAACCTCACGTTCTAGGAATCTGAGTACTTAGTTCCCTTTCATCACTGCAATTGGTCATACACGAACTATGTCTATGTAGTTCTTTCTAGTTGAATGTTAGCACAAAAGTCGAAGCAAACCGGAAACTCAAGATAGTCATTTGTCTCTAAATTGTTTACAAACTCAATTCTCATTTTGCAAATTAATTAGTATTCTTAGTTTTTAAAATCAATCCAATCAAACCAACTCTTGAATTTTACATTTCTTGCAATTTAGATTAATCTAGTTAGTTAGACGTACATTGAGATAACACATATTCCACAAACTCCCTGTGTTCGATACCCACTTGCCACTATCTATATAGTTGTTTTTGGGATTAAATTTGATTGTGACCACGACATCACGTCATTCAATACATACACTAGAACAACTTGATCTTCATGTTTTAGAGCTTTATGTTAATGTGCATCTTTATGTTTTCTTGAGATTCTTTAGTTTACCAAGTTACTTCATACTTTAACCACTAAAATTGTGAGTAAAAACAAGATCAATGGAGCTTACTACTAGCACTATGGCTAGGGAAGAACAAGTTGCAAGGTGATGAAGAAATGTGGTGGTTAATAGCACTCCGTGAAGGTCCTTCAACTTTTGATTCTTCCCACCTTCCTTAGCGTGCTTGAATCACCCTTAAAATACCTTAGATTACTTGGGAATGAATTGAAAATGGATAGTGTGTGAGGGGTTGTTTGAGCCGTGAGCTCTAGGGAGAAGAAGGAAAAGGCTTGTTTGTTAAATGTGATGAATGTTATGACTAATGGTTTTTTATAAAAAGTTCCAACATCTAAATAGCATATAGCATATTTGTGGGCATATTACATAACAAGATCTTATAAAATATAACAAAGAAATCAAGTGTGGGACCCATGTCCCCTAACCGGCCATCAAATGGGGGGGGGGGGTAAAGTGTAACTTTTAATGGTAAGTTACTTGATTTAGTTAGGATTCAATGGTGCTAGTTAGGTATTTTATGGATTTAATGTTTATGAGATGTAATATGATGTTCGGTGACCATAACTAGCTTCGTAACACTAAAACAATGTTTCTAGTGAAAATTTGATGTTTCGGGTAGTGTCCGGTTGTTCGTTTCGTTACTGTTCGTTAAAGTGCTAAATTGCGCAGTTTAGTGTGCTTTATGTTGTGTTTTGTGACAGTTTTGATTCCCGACACTTAGGAAAGTATTCTGGACCATTAAACCACTTTTGTGCATTATATTTAGTTGTTAAATTTCTGAAAATTGCTGAATTTATTCATTTTCTGCAGAATTTTGCAGTTTTAGTGTGTTTCTGGCACTTTCCGGCACCTATGTCATCACTAGGGAGGCAGTTTTGAAATCCCTACTTCCCTACACACTATACTAGTGTAACACTTGGTCCTGGGGCTTATTTTGTGTCTTAACATCATGTTTGTCTAAGTACTGAACTCCCGTTAGTACTTCTAGTTTGTCTGATAAATGTGCTAACTCTGCTTTGTGCATTAATAGAACTATATTGTGTTGCATGTAGTACTGATACAAGTCTTGCAACATGAAATGCCATTGTATGTATATAACGGTAATCAAAATTTCATTTGTCTTGTAAACTAAATTATGCACAGTCGTTATAGCACAGATTACTGTTTAATTATTGTACGGAATGTATGGAAAAGTGCCAGTTGTCACACACAGAGAGTCTGAGGATCAAGGATCCTTATTGATGTCTATGTTTTTTTAACAATTGTTCCTTGTGTATTTAGTTAACGTTTGCAGGTATTATGTGAAGTGAACTGAGTCAACACGGGAATATCGGAGGAATATGCTAATTATAACACGTGCAAGGGGAGTCATGACCGTTAAGGGGGAACTTGTGAAGCTTACATGGATTTCGGATAGTTAGCTAGATATTTCTAATTTTAAAGGGGATAATAAGCTCATAATAGAAACACATTAGCTATTACTCGAACTCTCTGATATTCATTCGCGAAACACACACACACATTAGCATATTGTTATATTGAGCTTGTTATCTTGCGAAGTTGTACTAGAATCATTGTTATTGTTTTGCTATACATTTGGTGATCGGTAGTTTCCATCACCCGAGGTTTTTTATGCCGGAGATCATTAGTTGATCAAGGGCTTTTTCCTCGTATAAATCTTTGTGTTCATCATTGATCATACTTCATACTAGTTCATATATTCATTCATCAAACTAAGCACTCAACCTCACAAAAATCAGATTTGGTTACATTATCCTTGTTGTGATTTTTGACCAAAACATATACTACCGATTTTGTTGCTCAAAAACCAAGGTATATTTTGATATACTACAAATTCTATTATTCCAAAACCAAAGTATATTTTGATATACTACCTATTCTATTATTTCGAAGACCAAAGTATATTTTGATATACTACCTATTCTATTATTTCAAAACGAAAGTATATTTTGTATATACTGCAAATCCTTTTTAGCAAAAAGCAAATTATCTTAGATACCACACTTTTATCAAGGATTCATGGCTATTTTTAAAACGTATAATCTTTTTCTTATAATATCCAAAGCCATGAATCTAAATGACAAAATCTATGTTACTCACAGACATTTTTTACGTTTTATTTTCACATATGTTTTAGGTTTTATTATTTAATGGTTGTTGACGCATGCTACACATAGGATGGACTCGGGCCTTAGTGAGTTTAAAATTTGAAAGACAATTACTTGTATCTACTTGATTTGTATCAAAACAATGTAACTTATTAATTCAATAAAACAAAACTTCAAATACCATGTGTTGTGAAACAATTTCCTGTAACGTGACTCCTCGATGTTGCCGCCGTGATTTGTTGTATTACGCTCGGGGTGTTACAATAAACACGTTCTCTACGCCAATATACTTTAAATAAGTTGTAACATCAGTAGGTTATCAACTTTTATGCCCATGAAAGTTTTAAAATCAAAATAAGCACCATAAGGGCATTTTAGTCATTATGTGTCGTAAAATAAGAACTTGCATGTAAATTGATTTTATGAACATGTTCATTCTGTAAAAATAGTTTATTTATGATATCATATCAGTAAGTAATCAAACATGTATGAGTTTTATGATTTAAGGCCAAACTATGCACCTTAGGAGTCATTTTGGTCATTACATACATAGTTTGAGAACTTGTTTATAAATCTGAGTTGTGACCAAGTACCTTTTGTGAAAACACTTTAATTATGTTATAATATCATTAGGTAATAAGTTTTAATTGATAGTTATGGTTAAAAACCATACTATGTGCCAAAAGGGCGTTTTGGTCATATTATAACATATTTTAGGTACTTGTAATTAAACTCAGGTTATGAACATATTTGATAATATCAAAATATGCTAATTACATTAACATATTTTAGGTATTTGTTTTTTGTATGGAGTTTTTGTGTTTGTTGTTTGATGGTCTTTTTATACAAACATTGCCTGCATGGCGTTTTATACCGACATTATTTTTGGCGTTTTTTAGGTAATGTACCGTAAGTCTGATTCTACCATCACTTGCTCATGCAGGCGTTTTGAGCAGTTTGGTTTGCTATGTAGACATATATTTTATGTTTTGAGAAGTTTGGATATTAGGGAATTTCCAAAACAATACATTTTGAATAGATGGCGTAAAGAGGCTTCGCCAAATTGCTCTTCCGATTACTCAATGAGTCATGAATATATGACCGAGCTTGATCCCGATTTGCAAAGTATGATGCAAGAAATTATTTTTGCAACAAAGTATACTTTGAACCGTTTATCTGATAACAAGGAGGAGCTATCCTTATACAAGGATCATGTTCAATCTTATATGAAGAAGGTTCAAGATATGTACATTGTTGCTCCTCCTCCTAGTACTAGGGATAGATTTACGGAGATAACAGGTCAATATCAAAACGACAAGAATCCGATAAGAGTCCCTATTGGGTATAAGTCGAAAGGTTCTGGATCTCGCAAGGAGGAAGCAATCAAAAAAACAAAAACAAAATCCAATCCCGGGGCCAAAGAAAGACAATGTAAGAATTGTAAAGGTTACAGACACTACGCATCGACATGCAAAAAGCCCATAATTAAAAGAAAATCAACACGGTCTTCGAGAGCAAGCGAAGAGTAGTTTGGCTTTTTTGTATTTTTTTTATTTTTTAAGAACACACAAATATTGGAATTTGGCGTTTTATATTTTTTATATAGCATTTTTTTTTATTTTTTCCCACCTTTTTTCCACTTCTTGTGCATAACATGTGATTTGGAAGTTACATAACAAACAATATAAGATCGGACACACACATAAACGCCAAAAAAGAATATCTTTTAGTAAATAAAAACACCTTAAACCTCTAATTTGATGATGATTAACTCAATAATATTTTGTTGAATCAGATGGACAATATTATTAATCCTTAGTTAAGAATGTTGTCCAACAATGTTGTCCACCCCATTAAGTGAAACTTTATTGAGAACAAAACTGAATCTCCAAGAAATGATGTTGCAATCTGTGGTTTTTGAATATTTTAGCGTTTATAAATTGAATGGTATTTAGTAAAATATGGCATTTGTTTTTTGGTGTGATCAATGGAAGGTGATGATAAACTCAATAAGATATTGCACAATGAGATGGACAAAATCCTCACTTAAGAATTTTGTCCATCGCATTGAGCGAAACTTTATTACGAACAAAACTGAATCTCCAAGAAACGACATTTGCAATCTGTGGTTTTTGAATATTTTGGCGTTTATAAATTGAATGGTATTTAGTAAAATATGACGTTTGTTTTTGGTGTGTTCAATGGAAGGTTTGAGACGTTGTTTATATAAGATGTTTTTTGGCGCGTATTTTAGGCGAGAATTTATTATAATAAATGCTAGTAATGAAGCTTCCGTCGTTTCAGATAATTTTGTTCAACTTTATTGATTAAACACAAAGTTTGGCATTTTATATTAATGGCGTTTAGATGAAGATGATATGTGCTTTGTAGTTTAAGGCAGGAATTTAATGGCGTTTTACTCATGAGTTTGACGTTTTTGCCTAGAGAAGTATAAAGACCTTTTTACCCTTAATGAAGCGTGTCCACATAATAAAATTGATGTTATTTACGAAAACATCATCGCACCAATCTAATCCATAGATTGTTTTGATCCAACAGATGAGGGGCGTTCTCACCGTTTTCACACTTTTATGCGTTTTCCCTAAATCCTGCCCCTATATATATATATATATATATATATAGGTAAAGGTTTGTGTAAAAAGTACATATTTCGTTAAAAGTGTAAGAAGTCTATATAGGCATAGTGTTTTAAAATTTTAGGTATTGTGTTTTATATTCTTTTGGTATGGTATTATATAGAAAAACGCCAAAAGTAACAATTTATAACACAACTAAATGTATTCTACGCATTAAATGTAACACCATGCGAAAAATTAAATTAGTGTGTTTTAAATTAAATGCCTAGAATACATATGATTGTATTATAAATTGTTGTGTTTGATGTTTTTCTATATTATACCATATCAAAAGAATATAAAACACCATACCTAAAATTTAAAACACCATGCCTATATAGACTTTTTACACTTTGTACGAAAAATGCCCTTTTTACACTTACGTGTATATACATACATACATACATACATATATATATATATATATATATATATATATATATATATTTGAAAGTGGGTACGAATAGTGAATGGATTTTTTAAGTAATTGTTTTAATTTTTTATAATATTTTTTTCACCATATGAATATAAAGTGGCCATGGATAGTGAATGTATTTCTTTAGTACTTGTTTTAATTTTTATAATATTTTATTTATCATGTATTTGATATGTTTTCTAATAACATATGTTTTATTTTTATGTTTTTTTCAACATTACGATATATATTTTACAGAAAACAGATATATAATTGAAAAGTGGGTATGATACTAATTTGATTTTTATAATAATATATAGCTTTTAATATATTTATTATTTCAATTTTAATATTATAAGAAAGTTTATTATTGTATTTACTTTTAAACTTAAATATATTAAAAAAAATATTATTTCTATAATCGCAATACCGGTGCGGTAACGAATCGAACCGATATCAACCGGACAACACCGGTACAAGTACGAGTATTCATTTTTATGGATGTCAATTGATGTAAACACGAGTCGATTGTTGTGCCGAGTGCCGATATCGTTACGTTACGGTAATGTAATCAATCGAACCAATACTAACTTAAAGCCCGCCGCAAAGCGCAGAGAAATCCAACTTGTATATAACAATTATCAATTTTGTGAATAATGACTTTGACCTTTTCTTTCTTTCTTTGTTTCTATTACAATAAACAATATCCGTTTTTAAACCAATAGTTTTTAACAGTTACCAACTTGCGTAATAACTTTGACTTTTTTATAAGTTTCAATTACACGCCTTATACTATAAATAATATATGTTTTTAACCTTATAGTTTTGTTTTTTTTTCTTATAACTTTGGTTTGTTCGCTTTTTCTAAAGACTAAATACGCGGCTGCGTTTAATTTTTTTTCTTCATTCAATTTTGAAATGTTTATATTATTGGTAGAGTCGTTTATAACTTTTATATATAATATATATATTAGAGAAATAGTCTGGATTTTCTCTTTTGATTGTTTTATCGAGTGTTGCTAGTATATCAATACCGTAACTAAACAAATAAACACCGACAAAATCTCCGCCGCGTAGCGGGGGGAATTTTGCTAGCATATATAGTGTACGAAGGACGATGAAAAGTAACTTTATTTTTAAAATTATATATAACATTCTATTATTTTTTATTTAATATATTATAATAGTTTATTATTATATTTACTTTTAATAATATATTTTTAATAACTTTACCATTTTTTAATATTTTTTTCTTTTTTTAGAACATATATTAATTTATCAAATAATTTGATACTTCTTTAATAATTTAATTTTATAACCTTTTTCTAAGAAGTTAAGTACGTAGTTGTGCTTGATTTTTCCCTCGACGTTTCGTTATAAGTTTTGTTAAAAACGAAGTTGTACTCAAAATAAAATATTTATATGGTATCATAAACGGTACAATGATAAACGAAACCGTTCTAATGGTTTGGCTTTTTAAACAACATTTTTTTTTCAAATCCCGTTTGTTTTATATTATCATTTGCTCGGATTCGCCGTAACCGCGGCGTAAAAAACTAGTATATATTGTTAACGAATGAACATGAATAGTAACTTTATTTTTATAATAATACATGGTTTTTTATTATTTTTTTAATATATTATAATAGTTTATTATTATATTTACTTTTAATAACATATTTTATTTTGTTTCTTTTTTTAAACCATATATTTCCTTTAATATTTTTTAATAATTCTTTTTTAGAAGATATATTAATTTGTCAATTAATTTGGTACTTCTTTAATAATTTACATTTATAACTTTTTTTCTAAAAACTTAAGTACGTAGTTATGTTTGATTTTTTCCCTCGACATTCTGTTATAAGTTTTGTTAAAAGCGAAGTTGTATTTAAAATAAAGTATTTATTTGGTATCATAAAACGGTACGATGATAAATTAAACGTTCTAATGGTTTGGCTTTCTACGTTATCATATGTTTGATTTTGCCGCAACGTGCGATGTCAAAAAAAAAATAGTTACAATAATAAGATATAATTTAGCATCCATTTTTTTAGAGAATTCAATTACAATAATAAGATATAATATTATGCTAGTTATAACGAGATATGGTCAAATCACACATCCTTTAATATGAATATTCATCTAATACTAGTCAATAAATACAATATAAATAAAATAAGAAGATGATTAAAATAAAAAAATTTACAATAAATACTATTCAATATACTGAATTAATACAAAGATCACTCCTTTAATTAAGAAGATGATTAAAATTAAAGATTTTACAATAAATACAATATAAATATGAATATTCACCTAACACTAGTCACTTAAGTACAAGTTATAAATACCATGTACCTAAGTGTGATGGCCATTGCACAACTCTTAGTATTTGTAATAGTGGAGTTTAACATGGAGAAAAGTACCGTGCACATTATCTTTCTTTACATGGTGTTTTCAAACCTTATTATTGCTATGGCTGGCCCCGAACAAGTATGTAAGAAATATGGTAATACTTTGCTTAAACCTATTTTCTTTAATCACCAATCATATATTTTTTAAATTTTCTTACCATATTTTTTTTATCTAAGTAGGTAATGATGTATGTGGCTATTCCCTCAATCATGCACCAGACCCTTGCACTGAAAACCAGTGTTTAGAAGATTGCTTGCATATTGTGCCAGACGTGCAAAGTACAATAGCTTCATTTTGTCGCGGCAGTTTTTGTATTTGTTGTTCTACTGGACCGGGATGTCCTAATATTTAAGTAGTACTTAATAGAAGAACTCAATTAAATCTATCATTTATGTTGTTGATGGGTTCCCGAATCAAGTAAAGTCCATGATAATACTAGTCTCATTATATCATTTCAAATTTCTTTTTTTTTTTAGAAAAACAACTCACTTAGTCTCTAATTCTACTACTAAACTATATATATTTTTCACCTCGGAGATCAAACACTCACAACTTAAAAAGGCAAAACCTTATTCAACACTTTGACACTATTAGACAAAAATTCATTTTGTATTTCAAAACATTTAGTTAAAAATAATTTTGGATGAATTCAAAAACTATCAACACATTTGATGTTCAACAATTTAGTTTATACAACACCCCTTTTATTTCCTACAGTTTCATCTTAGTTATTAATTTGAAAAATTAAAGCTCAAAATGTCTTCTTACCCTACTTAAACAAAATCATTTTTTTATTTGATCTACTCGTATATTATTGATGTTTATAAACAATCAAAATCCGTAATTTTGTACATAGCATGTATAAATAATACTTTTATTAACTTCTAAAATAATTGTATTGTAAAACAAAATCCTCTTTAGACATTTATGACATATAAAAGTTCATCTTTCTTATTTAATGCAGATTTTTCCAGAGTATCCGATTACAAAATATAATAATACTATGTTATAGACTGGTGTATTACACGAAGTTGTATAACAGAAACAATATATATTATGTAAAAAAAACTTTCGCATAACTGGCGTATTTTTATTATCTATGACAGTTCTTACAACTAACTTGAATTCATCACGAAAACCAGCCTAAGTTAATTAATTGCACTGAAATACCATAATGGTCCGTGTTTTACACGGGTTGAATACGGAAAAATATGTATTATATAAGAGTGTGTGTAGGTAAAGGTTCTAGTACAAAGCCCCATGATGTGTGTAAAATGCAACATATAAATTACATCAAATGAGGCATAAAACTAACCATTTTTTAGTATTAATGTTGGAAAATTGTGCTTTTGTCTTCCTTTTGTATTTTCAGGACCAAATGAACTTAAATGAACAAAAGGAACAAATATGCAGCAAAAACTGACATAAATACGAAGAAAATGAATAAACGTGGCATGCCCGACCCCTCGACAGGATCTTCCCAAGCAAAAACAAGAAACAGAAGGCTGACCACGGCCCGTGCCCACTGGACCCGGGGGCGTGGTCAGGTGTCTGCAGAAAGGGACAAAGCTATAGAAGCTTCTATTCCCATCACAGGGGCGTGCCCAGCCCAGCACGGGGCGTGGTCAACGCTAAGATTCGCAGAATCTTGCAAATATTGATTGTACAGATACACTTCTGCACACGGGGTCGTTCCCAGCGAACACGGGGCCGTGCCCGGCGAACATGGGGTCGTGTGGAGCCTAATGCAGACAATTGCAATTAATGAAGGAAGAGAAAGGGATTGGCCACGGGGGCGTGTCCAACGGACACGGGGCCGTGGACGGGCTTCTGTTCAGCTATAAATAGGGGTGCTTGGCTCACTTCAAAGGCATCCCTTGGCAAACTCATGCTAAGTTTTTAAAAGAGTTAAACACTAACACTAAAATTGACGAAATGGTAAGCATTAAGTTAGCAAATGATCAAACTACGCTAATAAAAGATGATCCATTTGAAATTAACATTACACCGGTTCCATGTTTCTTTCAAAATTCCTTTATTAGAAATATTACGATTGATAAAGATCTTTGTGTTAATATAGTGCCAAACTACATTTTCGAAAAATTAACTATTGGTGATTTTTCTCCACTCCAAATACCCATTTTTCTATCTAATAGGAAAACAATAAAATCAGTGGGAGTAGTTGAAGATGTGTTAGTCCAAACAAATCAAATGGTAATCCCAACCGACTTCGTCATCCTTGATGACGCTCCACTAGTGTTGGGATGACCTTTTGTGAAAACTCACGAAGCTTTGAAAAATCGGAAGCATAACAATCTACCCATTCAATTAGGGGCATTCAAAAAAAGTGTCGATCTTGAGTGTTCAATGAAATATCCAATCAGTAATAATGACCCCCTAATTGAAGATGAAGATGAACCACCCGATACAAAAGAAGAAATCGACCACTTTGTTGAAGAAGAGGTCGCCATTGAACAAACCTTTTTGGTTCTTAACCAACATGAGCAACCAAATAAGGAGTCTCCTAAAGACCCACCTGTGACAACCCGAAATTTTGAGAGTCTTTCGTTGTACTAGTTTCTTTGCATGCATGGTGATTTAATGTAATTTATGTGTGTACTGTATGAAGTGTTTAAGTAATCGAGAATGATTGCGAGTTTATGCATTTCATGAATGTTATAAGTTTGCATGTTATTACGTGTATGTGTTATGAAGTAAATGAAGTGATTGGTTTTATAATAACGTTACGGATTTTTAGATGTTGGTGCTTCAAACACTCAGCCATACAATGCATAGGGGCCGCACACCCTACTACACTCGCACAGTCGCACACCCCCCTGTTGTTGTAGACTTGTACTCGGCCCAAACCAACACTCCCTTGACCTGTTAATGCATAATTTAAGGAAGCCCAAACAAACTTGGAGGTTGGGCCGGTCTTTTGTGGTAATCATATTCACACACACACCTTGGTTCTTTATAATGTCTCGTCCCACATGTGAGTCCTTGTTACCCCTCGGCCCGGTCTAGTAAGCCCACATCAATCTGAGCCGAACTTCGGTTATAAGGCGGTACGCGCACATATAATCCCCATATCAGTCATATTACGTACTTTATATCTTAAACCCTAAACACCCCTTGAAGTCGGCGGTAGGAAGGAGGAGAGCCAGACTAGTCGCAACCCTTCCTTGCGTGTTAACTATCTAGATCGTCTAGTTCGTTCATCGGGTTAGTGTTATATCCCTGTTTCACTTATATGTTTATATATATATGCTATGTGGTGTTGTTATGAATATGCAACTGAAGTGAAATTCTCTGTTCCGATGAGTGTCTTCTTGCTATTAGTCGTGTTGATTGATGTCGATATGAGCATGTAATCAAGGTGTGATTTCCTGGGTCGATGTATGCCTTCATTGTTGATAGATGTTTAAATGGTCGTATGCCTTGTGGATGATGATAGAATTTTGTAGAAAAGGAATAATTAATAACTAGGTCGATGATCACAAAGGGTTATGATAATCGAGTTATCCAAATAATTATGTTCATCGCTAATAAAGGGTATTTTGTGTACTAAAACGGTGCTGATGTACGGGTTTAATGAAGTGAAATCTATTTGAATGAAGGGCCTTGACTATAATCTGATATGGTTGATGTTAGTGTTCGGCTACACAGGTTTCAAGTAGTTGATAAGGTTTCATGTTTATTGATTAGTTGGAACAATGATTAGGATGTCAGAAGTTGATTCATGATTAAATTATGAAATAGGGATGGGTCATGTGCATGATGTCAGTTATACGATGATTTTTAGGTGAATAAATGAAACTATTGAATTATGTATTTATAACTTGTCTAGAATTAAGTAAATTGTTGGTGGGTTCTATAATGACAGACCATATGCTTACTGATGTTGTCAACAAATCGGAGGTTCATGTTTTCTAAATGGGCCGCATATGTGTTTGGAAATAGATGGACTGGAATTTAATAGTAGGATATTATCATTATCTGAGTTTAATATAATTACCTGAGTAATGAGGACTGCAAGTACTGTATGTTCAACTTGTTAACGTGTAATCAATGAACACCTATTGTTTGGACACTCGGGTTATGCAAAACCCTACTCGTATACTTACCAACACTGAATGTAAAATAGGTCGCGCGTGACGGAACTAATTTGTAATTAACGCGTAAAGGCATATTATCACTTACCGAGCAAACCAAGGTGAGTTCATTACATTCGAGCATGCGTCCCAGTGGTTGGGGACAGTCAGTGGGTATCCCGTGGAGGGATAACTCTTTTGGGTAAAAACGGGTATATTGGTTAATATTCTCACCTATCAATCTTGTAAGTCCCTTATTATGTTACCTGGAGGGTAACGGGTATTAGTTGGTAGCGCTACTTAGGTTTGGCACCCTCACACCGCTCCTAGATAGGACGGATGTGAACTAATGACCCAGTCGGGGCCCAGTACTAGATAGGAGTACGTGGGAAGGGCAGTCATGTATTTCAGGAGCCGTCTTGTTCGGAATTGAGATATTAACAATATTACTTGCATTTGTCAGTGAACTGTTTTACATACAACTGGTAACAAACGTTTTCTAAAACTGTGAACTCGCCAGCTTTGTCTGATACACTTGTTAGATGCTCGCAGGTCGTTAGGTACTTGGGAACATGAACTTGCTGGCTGGAGGGCGTGAGTGGTCATGGTTGCATTGATGGGTTTATTTATCAAACATTTATTTACTATGATTGTTTGGAAAGTATTTACATTATGTTACGTTAACGCTTCCGCTGAACTTGATGGTTTTTGAATTACTTATGTTTGGATTTTATTACTATTAAATGATGAAACTTTATTTTAAACTTATGGATTCAATGTAATTGGTGGCTCATTACTAGTGGTCACACGCCTAACAGGGACACTCCCTAAGTGGTAATTTGAGGGTGTGACAGTTTGGTATCAGAGCCACTGGTTATAGTGAACTTGGTTTTAAAACGTGTTTATAAAACCAGACTATAACCGAATTGTTCTGAATACGCGAATACGACCATGACACTCAGCTCCAGACTGCAAGGTTCGTCTCCCGTTTACTTACTGTACTGCATAACTAGTGAACACTTACATATGATATTGCATGTGATTGCACGTTTAGCACAACTGTATGAATACATTACTCGCATGTGTTATGTGATGGGGAGTGAGGTTTTCCTTAGACATTCATGACTTGTGTTTTGTGATGTTCTTTGCTTGCTACTTGATTTTGAGGAACCATTTGACATGAGTTAGGAGGAGCTGAGATGAGCATGCAAATCACAATATTATTGCGGGTGCACACATAATAATAATGTGGGGTGCATGCGAGTCCCAGTGAGCCTTAACGAGTGAAGAAGGGGTTCTGTTCTGTTATTGAATCAGTAAGAAACGTAACAACCCTATGGGAGTCATAGCAGTGATTGTCTCCTACTTGAGCGTGATCTTTTCATTCCACACTGAATCCTTATGAATCACGATGCTATCGAGTATTACCTGAACACCCATCTGAACGCCTAGCGAGCTGAGTAGAATGCTAGGTGCTTGTACGAACGCCCCTGAGTGGGTATTGCAGCATCGAAGATTGGTCCATACCCCCCCCCCCCCCACTTTATTGTTGGAACTCCATGTACTGACGTTTTAGACCCCGAAGTGAGATCACTTCTGCAACACTCTGGAAACATACCAAGCATTACCTAGTTAACTTGCAAGAACGAGGGACAAGAGGATGAGCGTAGAGCCTCACCTACCACAGTATTGGAACAACCCTGATTACTGGCAGCAAACACCAACGAACTGACTTCAATCGAATCTTTAACCCTACTCAGCGGCTCATGGGAGCTAACTCGTACGAATCAATCGGGACACAAGCACTGACAATCGACTTTAGTGTGGAATATGTAACTGCCAGCACAATGAGTAGCGCCCTAGGATGTGGCACGAGATGTGAAAAGAGGGACCCTGTTGGTGAAAGATCGTGGGGCTCCGTTTCAAGCAACGACATTAGAGGCAACAGCTATGGCAACATCGAGGTACTTGTAATCGTAACCTACAATATGGAAATGAAGGTGCTTACGGCATGGATAGGCCATTAATAATTCAAGACGACAACAACCAAGGGAGTGACGATAGTACTGGAAATCCTTGTAACGAAAACAACAACACTGGAAATGATGCTCATGGAAGGGCATTTCGGGATTGGCGTAGGTAACGCCAGGCAAAATAGAAGCATAGTAGCTTGTAAGGGTAATTAATCGCTTCGCCTCTGTCCTGTTTAACCCTGTTACCCATTGAAACGAAACCTGTTGTGAAGACGACTGATGACAAGCAATGGAAACCTCATATGTTCGTTAGGATGCAAACTCGACCTCGTGGGACAAGTGTTCGACATCGACTTTCCTGCTACTACCCTTGATGGTTACAATGCAATAGTTAGTGTGGACTGGTTATCCAGAAATCGCACAGACATACCCAGTGAGGAGAAAATTTTGTGTGGAGAATCGTTATTGTTCTAAAGCGTCAGAGTGGTTCAAAGGTTAGCGCCATTTCAGCTATGAAGGCCAGAAGCGTCTACGGAAGGATTACTTCGCTATATTGGCAACCGCCATTGATGTTAAGGCTAAGGAGAGAGGATCGAGGATCCACTCGTTGTTTGTGATTTCTCCCAATGAGCTACTTGAAGAACTTCAAGGATACTTCCACAACTGTTAGGCAGAATATCAGTTTGATCACACGTCAGATGCAGCTTCGGATACTCGTACTCTGACCGTCTTTCGCCGGGAGGGTTGCAAGAGCTGTCTAATCAACTACGGGGACTGTTGAACAGGAGTTTTGGCGGACCTAGTTTTTCGCTTTGGGGAGCCCCAGTTGTATCCATGAAGATAAGCCTTTTCGTATGTGTTCTGATTATCGAGAACTTAACACGGTGGCAGTCAAGAACCGTTTGCCTCGATTATGTATTGACAGCCTGTCGACTAGTGCGAGGGACAAGCTTCATTCGAGGATGGGCTAATGAACGAGCTATCGTCAGAGGGAAGTCCTAGGGGAGGATGTTCCTAAAATGGCATATCAAACGCAATGCGGTTATTGCGACTTTATATTCCATGACCTTTGGGGTTAACCAACACACCAGCAGCTTTATGGACCACAAGAATCGACCGTATTTATTGATGACGCTTGGAATCACTTCCAGGAGGAAGGAACACCATGAGCAGCTCGTAGCTTATCATAGGGCTCCTAGGGGAGGAGCGACTCCACGCGAAGGTTACCTAAGTGTGACTTCAAGGTTTGGGAGGTACGCATTCTTGGCCACATAGCCAACAAAGTGGAAATATACGTGGATCTTGCTGAGATCCATTTTGTTAGAAACTGATTGGCACCAAGGGTCCTTTGGGGATACATCAATTTCTTGGTCTCGTTTGATACTATCGCAGATTCATCACAGGATTTTCGAAGAACGCGCAACACTAACCACTTTAACAGAGCAGTGTGCTGTGTGTTCGTGGGAGACAAAACAGGAAGACGACTTTTCAGCTTTTGAATCCCAACTCTGCAATGTACTGAGCATCGTCTCTACCCTAGGATTCAGGTGATCTGGTGGTATAGTTTGATGGCTCGAATCAGAGTCTCCGTTACACATCGATGCAAGACAAGAAAGTGATAGCTTACGCAGTAGAGTTACAAGAAGAATTGCACGAGTCACAGCCTGGGGTGGAAGCCACGATCTTAGATTTGAGCTGGAGGCATTACTTGGACGGTACCAAATACACTACCTAGACCGATCACAAGGGCCTCCCGTGTACCCTAATTTGAAAGAGCTAAATCAGTTGATGGCATCGCTGGATGTAATATTTGGATGACTACGACTGCGAAACTCGAATG
This sequence comes from Helianthus tuberosus, assembly GCA_030545235.1. Taxonomy (NCBI): domain Eukaryota; kingdom Viridiplantae; phylum Streptophyta; class Magnoliopsida; order Asterales; family Asteraceae; genus Helianthus; species Helianthus tuberosus. The sequence goes on along the minus strand of CM060351.1, from coordinate 201,292,850 downwards.
TGCATGAGCTTCGCAGCTCATTATCGACTCTAACCTATCCGATCAGACCCGCTCTGTTCAGACTGGAAAACTGAAGGAATAGGATCTTTATGTAGAACCCATGTGGGGCATGGAGAAACAACCTTTGGCAGGTCGGATGATATTCGCTACCTCGTGAACGAATATGAATCTCATTATACGGCAACCATGGGGAAACTTGTGTTGACCAAGCACACTGGCCTCGATATTCTAGTCGTCTGGGTTTCGATAGGAGATATTAGGATCCATAAATTTTGTACTGGTGGTCGGGCATGAACCCCCCCCCCCCCCCCCCGGCAATGTATGTGAATGACGTTGGACTTGTGGGAAGAGTCAAGGTAGAGTATCAGCAACCGGAAACATACATATGGAAAATGAGAATAGACTGCCATGGATTTTGTCGCTAGTCTACCTAAAACTCAAAACAGAAACAGTAGTATTATCACCTGGGTGATCGTCGATTGTCTCACGTAACTAGCACACTTTCCTGCAATCAAGGAAGCTGACGAGTCTTCACAGCTAATTTATGTCAGGCAATACACAACACTCTTGACTCACATCTAGACATGAGCATTACTTATCACTGTAGGACAACCGGATAGAGTAACGGACCATCCTGACACACGAAGATATGCTGCGAGCATGTGCGTGATTGACGTTAGTAAACATTTGGGAAGGACACTTATCTTTGGGTGAGCTCTACTGCAGCCGTTATCGTGTTAGTATGCATACAGCTATGTTTGAGGTATTGCGTGGATGATAATGCCAAGCTTCTTGTTGGATTGAGGTGGATGACAACCTAATCACGGGACTAGGACTTGCATTTCGGTATTGGAAATTGTGTGGCGACAACACGTGATCGCCAGGAACCCTGATAACTTAAGAAACATCGGGAGTTCGCTGCATGCGAACGTGTCATATTGGAAGTCTCACCCTGGGAAGGTGCGATACGCTATGGGAAACGTGCCAAGCTTAGTCTGCGGTACGCTGGGACATTTGGATTCCTGTAACGGATCGGTGATATGACTCACAAACACGAGTTGCCTGATGAATTGGGTAACGGTCACAATGCCATTTATGCCTCAAATCTAAAGCAGTGGTTGCTTGATGGAAAAACTAGTGATACCCATATTAGAACCTAAGACTGACGACAAGTTGCAGTTGTCGTGGAATCTACTGAAATCAAGGACCAGGACGTTAGGATTTGTTAGTATAGTCGAATTCCAATCATGAGATTTCGTTGGAACTCAAAACGTGGACCGAAGTTCACGTGGGAACGCAATGATCGGAGTAATCTCTAGTATCCTCAGTTGTTCAAGCGGTTGTATTAACTTATGATATCATTGGCGAATTTCGGGACGAAATTCCCTTTCAACTTGGGGATGATGTGGCACCCGGGAAAATCCACAGTCATTCTGATTTAACACATTCTGATCTAACAATGTACTGCTTTGTGGTGCTTATCAAATTTCGGGACGAAATTCCCTTTAAGTTGGGGATGATGTGACAACCCGAAATTTCGAGAGTCTTTCGTTGTACTAGTTTCTTTGCATGCATGGTGATTTAATGTAATTTATGTGTGTACTGTATGAAGTGTTTAAGTAATCGAGAATGATTGCGAGTTTATGCATTTCATGAATGTTATAAGTTTGCATGTTATTACGTGTATGTGTTATGAAGTAAATGAAGTGATTGGTTTTATAATAACGTTACGGATTTTTAGATGTTGGTGCTTCAAACACTCAGCCATACAATGCATATGGGCCGCACACCCTACTACACTCGCAAAGTCGCACACCCCCTGTTGTTGTAGACTTGTACTCGGCCCAAACCAACACTCCCTTGACCTGTTAATGCATAATTTAAGGAAGCCCAAACAAACTTGGAGGTTGGGCCGGTCTTTTGTGGTAATCATATTCACACACACACCTTGGTTCTTTATAATGTCTCGTCCCACATGTGAGTCCTTTTTACCCCTCGGCCCGGTCTAGTAAGCCCACATCAATCTGAGCCGAACTTCGGTTATAAGGCGGTACGCGCACATATAATCCCCATATCAGTCATATTACGTACTTTATATCTTAAACCCTAAACACCCCTTGAAGTCGGCGGTAGGAAGGAGGAGAGCCAGACTAGTCGCAACCCTTCCTTGCGTGTTAACTATCTAGATCGTCTAGTTCGTTCGTCGGGTTAGTGTTATATCCCTGTTTCACTTATATGTTTATATATATATGCTATGTGGTGTTGTTATGAATATGCAACTGAAGTGAAATTCTCTGTTCCGATGAGTGTCTTCTTGCTATTAGTCGTGTTGATTGATGTCGATATGAGCATGTAATCAAGGTGTGATTTCCTGGGTCGATGTATGCCTTCATTGTTGATAGATGTTTAAATGGTCGTATGCCTTGTGGATGATGATAGAATTTTGTAGAAAAGGAATAATTAATAACTAGGTCGATGATCACAAAGGGTTATGATAATCTAGTTATCCAAATAATTATGTTCATCGCTAATAAAGGGTATTTTGTGTACTAAAACGGTGCTGATGTACGGGTTTAATGAAGTGAAATCTATTTGAATGAAGGGCCTTGACTATAATCTGATATGGTTGATGTTAGTGTTCGGCTACACAAGTTTCAAGTAGTTGATAAGGTTTCATGTTTATTGATTAGTTGGAACAATGATTAGGATGTCAGAAGTTGATTCATGATTAAATTATGAAATAGGGATGGGTCATGTGCATGATGTCAGTTATACGATGATTTTTAGGTGAATAAATGAAACTATTGAATTATGTATTTATAACTTGTCTAGAATTAAGTAAATTGTTGGTGGGTTCTATAATGCCAGACCATATGCTTACTGATGTTGTCAACAAATCGGAGGTTCATGTTTTCTAAATGGGCCGCATATGTGTTTGGAAATAGATGGACTGGAATTTAATAGTAGGATATTATCATTATCTGAGTTTAATATAATTACCTGAGTAATGAGGACTGCAAGTACTGTATGTTCAACTTGTTAACGTGTAATCAATGAACACCTATTGTTTGGACACTCGGGTTATGCAAAACCCTACTCGTATACTTACCAACACTGAATGTAAAATAGGTCGCGCGTGACGGAACTAATCTGTAATTAACGCGTAATGGCATATTATCACTTACCGAGCAAACCAATGTGAGTTCACTACATTCGAGCATGCGTCCCAGTGGTTGGGGACAGTCAGTGGGTATCCCGTGGAGGGATAAGTCTTTTGGGTAAAAACGGGTATATTGGTTAATATTCTCACCTATCAATCTTGTAAGTCCCTTATTATGTTACCTGGAGGGTAACGGGTATTAGTTGGTAGCGCTACTTAGGTTTGGCACCCTCACACCGCTCCTAGATAGGACGGATGTGAACTAATGACCCAGTCGGGGCCCAGTACTAGATAGGAGTACGTGGGAAGGGCAGTCATGTATTTCAGGAGCCGTCTTGTTCGGAATTGAGATATTAACAATATTACTTGCATTTGTCAGTGAACTGTTTTACATACAATTGGTAACAAACGTTTTCTAAAACTGTGAACTCGCCAGCTTTGTCTGATACACTTGTTACATGCTCGCAGGTCGTTAGGTACTTGGGAACAGGAACTTGCTGGCTGGAGGGCGTGAGTGGTCATGGTTGCATTGATGGGTTTATTTATCAAACATTTATTTACTATGATTGTTTGGAAAGTATTTACATTATGTTACGTTAACGCTTCCGCTGAACTTGATGGTTTTTGAATTACTTATGTTTGGATTTTATTACTATTAAATGATGAAACTTTATTTTAAACTTATGGATTCAATGTAATTGGTGGCTCATTACTAGTGGTCACACGCCTAACAGGGACACTCCCTAAGTGGTAATTTGAGGGTGTGACAGTTTGGTATCAGAGCCACTGGTTATAGTGAACTTGGTTTTAAAACGTGTTTATAAAACCAGACTATAACCGAATTGTTCTGAATACGCGAATACGACCATGACACTCAGCTCCAGACTGCAAGGTTCGTCTCCCGTTTACTTACTGTACTGCATAACTAGTGAACACTTACATATGATATTGCATGTGATTGCACGTTTAGCACAACTGTATGAATACATTACTCGCATGTGTTATGTGATGGGGAGTGAGGTTTTCCTTAGACATTCATGACTTGTGTTTTGTGATGTTCTTTGCTTGCTACTTGATTTTGGGGAACCATTTGACATGAGTTAGGAGGAGCTGAGATGAGCATGCAAATCACAATATTATTGTGGGTGCACACATAATAATAATGTGGGGTGCATGCGAGTCCCAGTGAGCCTTAACGAGTGAAGAAGGGGTTCTGTTCTGTTATTGAATCAGTAAGAAACATAACAACCCTATGGGAGTCATAGCAGTGATTGTCTCCTACTTGAGCGTGATCTTTTCATTCCACACTGAATCCTTATGAATCACGATGCTATCGAGTATTACCTGAACACCCATCTGAACACCAAGCGAGCTGAGTAGAATGCTAGGCGCTTGTACGAACGCCCCTGAGTGGGTATTGCAGCATTGAAGATTGGTCCATACCCCCCCCCCACTTTATTGTTGGAACTCCATGTACTGACGTTTTAGACCCCGAAGTGAGATCACTTCTGCAACACTCTGGAAACATACCAAGCATTACCTAGTTAACTTGCAAGAACGAGGGACAAGAGGATGAGCGTAGAGCCTCACCTACCACATTATTGGAACGACCCTGATTACTGGCAGCAAACACCAACGAACTGACTTCAATCGAATCTTTAACCCTACTCAGCGGCTCATGGGAGCTAACTCGTACGAATCAATCGGGACACAAGCACTGACAATCGACTTTAGTGTGGAATATGTAACTGCCAGCACAATGAGTAGCGCCCTAGGATGTGGCACGAGATGTGAAAAGATGGACCCTGTTGGTGAAAGATCGTGGGGCTCCGTTTCAAGCAACGACATTAGAGGCAACAGCTATGGCAACATCGAGGTACTTGTAATCGTAACCTACAATATGGAAATGAAGGTGCTTACGGCATGGATAGGCCATTAATAATTCAAGACGACAACAACCAAATGGGTGACGATAGTACTGGAAATCCTTGTAACGAAAACAACAACACTGGAAATGATGCTGATGGAAGGGCATTTCGGGATTGGCGTAGGCAACGCCAGGCAAAATAGAAGCATAGTAGCTTGTAAGGGTAATTAATCGCTTCGCCTCTGTCCTGTTTAACCCTGTTACCCATTGAAACGAAACCTGTTGTGAAGACGACTGATGACAAGCAATGGAAACCTCATATGTTCGTTAGGATGCAAACTCGACCTCGTGGGACAAGTGTTCGACATCGACTTTCCTGCTACTACCCTTGATGGTTACAATGCAATAGTTAGTGTGGACTGGTTATCCAGAAATCGCACAGACATACCCAGTGAGGAGAAAATTTTGTGTGGAGAATCGTTATTGTTCTAAAGCGTCAGAGTGGTTCAAAGGTTAGCGCCATTTCAGCTATGAAGGCCAGAAGCGTCTACGGAAGGATTACTTCGCTATATTGGCAACCGCCATTGATGTTAAGGCTAAGGAGAGAGGATCGAGGATCCACTCGTTGTTTGTGATTTCTCCCAATGAGCTACTTGAAGAACTTCAAGGATTACTTCCACAACTGTTAGGCAGAATATCAGTTTGATCACACGTCAGATGCAGCTTCGGATACTCGTACTCTGACCGTCTTTCGCCGGGAGGGTTGCAGGAGCTGTCTAATCAACTACGGGGACTGTTGAACAGGAGTTTTGGCGGACCTAGTTTTTCGCTTTGGGGAGCCCCAGTTGTATCCATGAAGATAAGCCTTTTCGTATGTGTTCTGATTATCGAGAACTTAACACGGTGGCAGTCAAGAACCGTTTGCCTCGATCATGTATTGACAGCCTGTCGACTAGTGCGAGGGACAAGCTTCATTCGAGGATGGGCTAATGAACGAGCTATCGTCAGAGGGAAGTCCTAGGGGAGGATGTTCCTAAAACGGCATATCAAACGCAATGCGGTTATTGCGACTTTATATTCCATGACCTTTGGGGTTAACCAACACACCAGCAGCTTTATGGACCACAAGAATCGACCGTATTTATTGATGACGCTTGGAATCACTTCCAGGAGGAAGGAACACCATGAGCAGCTCGTAGCTTATCATAGGGCTCCTAGGGGAGGAGCGACTCCACGCGAAGGTTACCTAAGTGTGACTTCAAGGTTTGGGAGGTACGCATTCTTGGCCACGTAGCCAACAAAGTGGAAATATACGTGGATCTTGCTGAGATCCATTTTGTTAGAAACTGATTGGCACCAAGGGTCCTTTGGGGATACATCAATTTCTTGGTCTCGTTTGATACTATCGCAGATTCATCACAGGATTTTCGAAGAACGCGCAGCTCTTGAGGTAAAAAAATATTAGAAAAAAATTTGTGTGTTTTTTTAGATTTTTTGGGGGTTTAGTTTTTAGCATTTTAGCTTGGGTAGGGGTGGGTGGGGGGTTAGGTTATTTTAGGGTTTTTTTAGGGGGGGGGGTTAGGTGTTTTTTGTGTCTTCACAGTGATTCTCATGGTTCTCACAATAAAGGTGGTTCTCAAATGAACCTTACCCTATTTTTAATCAAAACCATCAAATCATCTCTCTCTCCTCTTTAAAGTCTCTTTGTAAAAAAAGTTTTTATAAAAAAAAAAATTGTAAAAATTTTTTGGTAAAAAAGTGTTTGTAAAAAAAAGTTTAAAACCGTAAAAAAAAGTTTTCGTAAAAAAAGTTAAAAAACGTGTGTAAAAAAAACTTTTTGTAAAAAAAGATTAAAACCGTAAAAATGTTTTCGTATAATTTTTTGTTCTTTGTTACAAAGTTTTTGTAACAAAAAATTTACAAATAAAAAAGTTTAAAACCGTAAAAAAAGTTTAAAAATGTGTGTATAAAAAACGGCGCGTAAATATGGGGCGTAAAAAAGATCGTAAAAACTGGGCGTAAAAAACGGCTCGTAAAAGACCGGGTGATAAAACGGCGCATTAAAACAGGGCGTTAAAAAACGACGTGTAACACCGGGCGTAAAAAAACAGCGCGCAAAAACGGAGAGTAAAAAATTGCGCGTAAATACGAATCTTAAAAAACGGCGCATAAAAAACGGGGCGTAAAAAAACCGGGCGTAAAAACGGGCCATAAAAACTGGGCGAAAAAACGAGTCGTAAAAAACGGCTCCTAGAAACGTTTTTTGTAAAAAAAATCCTGAAAAATATTGTTTTTTTGTAAAAAAATCATATTTTAAAATGTTTTTTAATTAAAAAATATGATTTTAATAAAAAAAAACAATTAATTTAACAAGTTAAAAAAGTAATAAAAACAATAAAGACAAAACAAACAAATTTACTAAACTACCCTTTTGACATTAAAATAATTAAAACATAATAAGACAAAAAGAATTTAATATTGTTTTTATTACTTTTAATCTTATCCAGCCATCTTCCAAGATCAATGGTTGGAAAGTGGTTCTCTTAACTGGGGGTGGTTTTCATTTTAGCGGTATATATATATATATATATGGGAGGGTTATCTTGAGAACGCTAAATATTGCGAGAACCGTGAGAACGAATGAAAAAACCAATCAAAACCGAATTTTTTTAATACAAACCTCATTGTAATAAAAATACAACATCAAAAAAGAATTTACAACATCAAATAGTTCATTTCTCCTCTCAAAATCACTCTTACTAGATTTTTTACACATGTGTAAATATAACAAATTTACACATGTGTAAATGGCAAACTTACACATGTGTAAAAAAATTGTATTTACGAATTCACGAAAATTTAAACTGTAAATTTAATTTCTAACATTGTATTCGAATAATAATGATAAGTGTAAAAAGAAATTTTGAATGTGAATTGTTTTTTACAAAGTTCTCGTGGTTTTTTCATTGGTTCTCACGGTTCTCGCGATATTTAGCGTTCCCATTTAAACCCTCCCATATATATATATATATATATATATATATATATATATATATATATATATATATATATATATATATATATATATAATTTGAAAGTTGGTACGAATAGTGAATGGATTTTTATAAGTAATTGTTTTAATTTTTTATAATACTTTATTCATCATGTATTTAATATTTTTTTCTAATAACATATGTTCTATTTTTAAGTTTTTTTTCAACATTACGATATGTATTTTACAGAAAACAGATATATAATTGAAAAGTGGGTATAAATAGTAATTTGATTTTTATAATAATATATAGCTTTTAATATATTTATTATTTCAATTTTAATATTATAAGAAAGTTTATTATTGTATTTAGAGTAAATTGCCATTTTAGTCCCTGAGTATTGTCAAAATTTGCCAGTTTAGTCCAAATAGTTTTTTTTGTGCATCTGGGTCCCTGACTTTTACATTTTGTTGCCATTTTGATCACAATGCCTAACTCCATCCAAAAACCCAGTTTGTAACAGAGGTATTTTGGGGATTTCCTTAAAAAATGTTTTCAGTTGCCATTTTGATCCAATTCCAAAAAATCAAAAAAATTTCAAAAAATCAAAAAAATTCCAAAAAAATCTAAAAATCAAAAAAATTCTAAAAATTCATAAAAATTCTAAAAAATCCAAAAAAATCAAAAAATCAAAAAAATTCTAAAAAATCATAAAAATTCTAAAAAATAAAAAAAATTCTAAAAAATCCAAAAATCATTAAATGTTTCGGCACGAACCGTTTCGACCCGTACCGTTTCAACCCGTACCGTTTCGACCCGTACCGTTTCGACCCGTACTGTATCGAACCGAACCGTTTCGACGCGAACCGTTTCGAACCGTACCGTTTCGACCCGTACCGTATCGAACCGAACCGTTTCGACGCGAACCGTTTCGACCCGTACCGTTTCGAACCCGAACCGTTTCGAACCGTACCGTTTCGACACGAACCGTTTCGACCCGTACCGTTTCGAACCCGAACCGTTTCGACCCGACCCGTACCGTTTCGAACCCGAACCGTTTCGAACCGTACCATTTCGACACGAACCGTTTCGACCCGTACCGTTTCGAACCCGAACCGTTTCGACCCGTACCGTTTCGACACGAACCGTTTCGAACCGTACCGTTTCAAACCCGAACCGTTTCGAAACCGTACCGTATCGAACCCGAACCGTTTCGAACCGAACCCGTTTCGAACCCGAAACGGTTCGCGTCGAAATGGTACGGGTCGAAACGGTACGGGTCGAAACGCTTCGCGTCGAAACGGTACGGGTCGAAACGGTTCGGGTTCGAAACGGTACGGGTCGAACCGTTTCGGGTCGAAAAGATTCGGCTCGAAACGGTTCGGGTTCGAAACGGTACGGTACGGGTCGAAACGGTTCGTGTCGAAACGGTTCTGCTCGAAACGGTTCTGTTCGAAACGGTACGGGTCGAAACGGTACGGGTCGAAACGGTTCGGTTCGAAACGGTACGGGTCGAAACGGTTCGTGCCGAAACATTTAATGTTTTTTGGATTTTTTTTGATTTTTTTTTATTTTTAGATTTTTTTGAATTTTTTGGAATTTTTTTTATTTTTTAGAATTGGATCAAAATGGCAACTGAAAAACATTAGTGATTAAGTACAAACTGTTACAAACTGGGTTTTTGGATGGAGTTAGACAAAATGATCAAAATGGCAACAAAATGTAAAAGTCAGGGACCCAGATGCACAAAAAAAACTATTTGGACTAAACTGGCAAATTTGGACAAAACTCAGGGACTAAAATGGCAATTTACTCTTGTATTTACTTTTAAACTTAAATATATTAAAAAAATATTATTTCTATAATCACAATACCGGTGCGGTAACGAATCGAACCGATATCAACCGAACAACATCGGTACAAGTACGAGTATTCATTTTTATGGATGTCAATTGATGTAAACACGAGTCGATTGTTTTGCCGAGTGCCGATATCGTTACATTACGGTAATGTAATCAACCGAACCGATACTGACTTAAAGCCCGCCGCAAAGCGCAGAGAAATCCAACCTGTATACAACAATTATCAATTTTGTGAATAATGACTTTGACCTTTTCTTTGTTTCTTTCTTTCCGTTACAATAAACAATATCCGTTTTTAAACCAGTAGTTTTTAACAGTTACCAACTTGCGTAATAACCTTGACTTTTTTATAAGTTTCAATTACACGCCTTATACTATAAATAATATATGTTTTTAACCTTATAGTTTTGTTTTTTTTTTCTTATAACTTTCGTTTGTTCGCTTTTTCTAAAGACTAAATACGCGGATGCGTTTAATTTTTTTTCTTCATTCAATTTTGAAATGTTTATATTATTGGTAGAGTCGTTTATAACTTTTTATCTATATTATATATTAGAGAAATGGTCTGGATTTTCTCTTTTGATTGTTTTATCGAGTGTTGCAAGTATGCCAATATGGTAGCAAAACAAATAAACACTGAAAAAATCTTCGCCGTGTAGCGCGGCTAATTTTGCTAGCATATATAGCGTACGAAGGACAATGAAAATTTACTTTAATTTTAAAACTATACATAACATTCTATTATTTTTTTATTTAATATATTATAATAGTTTATTATTATATTTACTTTTAATAACATATTTTTAATAACTTTACCATTTTTAATATTTTTTTCTTTTTTAGAACATATATTAATTTATCAAATAATTTGATACTTCTTTAATAATTTAATTTTATAACTTTTTTCTAAGAAGTTAAGTATGTAGTTGTGCTTGATTTTTCCCTCGACATTCCGTTATAAATTTTGTTAAAAACGAAGTTGTACTCAAAATAAAATATTTATATGGTATCATAAACGGTACAATGATAAACGAAAACGTTCTAATGGTTTGGCTTTTTAAACAACATTTTTATTTTCAAATCCCGTTTGTTTTATATTATCATTTGCTCGGATTCGTCGTAACCGCGACGTAAAAAACTAGTATATATTGTTAATGAAGAAACATGAATAGTAACTTTATTTTTATAGTAATACATAGTTTTTTATTATTTTTTATTTAATATATTATAATAGTTTATTATTATATTTACTTTTAATAACATATTTTATTTTGTTTCTTTTTTTAAACCATATATTTCCTTTACTATTTTTTAATAATTCTTTTTTTAAAAGATATATTAATTTGTCAATTAATTTGGTACTTCTTTAATAATTTACAATTATAACTTTTTTTTCTAAAAACTTAAGTACGTAGTTATGTTTGATTTTTCCCTCGACATTCTGTTATAAGTTTTGTTAAAAACGAAGTTGTATTTAAAATAAGAGTAAATTTCTATTTTCGTCCCTGAGGTTTGTCAATTTTAACTAGTTTAGACCAAAAATCTAATTTATAACAAATCCAGCCCTGAAGTTTGCATTTCTTAACGCTTTTCATCCCTAAGGGTGCTTTTTCATTTAATTCTTAGGGATGAAAAGCGTTAAGAAATGCAAACCTTAGGGATGAAAAACGTTAGGAAATGCAAACCTTAGGGATGGTTTTGTTATAAATTAGATTTTTGGACTAAACTAGTTAAAATGGACAAACCTCAGGGACGAAAACAGAAATTTACTCTTAAAATAAAGTATTTATTTGGTATCATAAAACGGTACGATGATAAATTAAACAGTTCTAATGGTTTGGATTTCTAAACAATATGTTTTATTTTCTAATCGTGTTCGTTATATGTTCGATTTTGCCGCAACGTGCGATGTCAAAAAAAACTATTTACAATAATAAGATATAATTTAGCATCCATTTTTTAGGGAATTCAATTACAATAATAAGATATAATATTATGCTAGTTATAACAACATATGGTCAAATTACACATCCTTTAATATGAATATTCATTTAATACTATTCAATAAATACAATATAAATAAAATAAGAAGATGATTAAAATAAAATATTTTACAATAAATACTATTCAATATACTGAATTAATACAAAGATCACTCCTGTAATTAAGAAGATGATTAAAATAAAAGATTTTACAATAAATACTATATAAATATGAATATGAATATTCATCTAACACTAGTCACTTAAGTACAAGTTATAAATACCATGTACCTAAATGTGATGGCCATTGCACAACTCTTAGTATTTGTAACACTGGAGTTTAACATGGAGAAAAGTACCATGCATATTATCTTTCTTTACATGGTGTTTTCAAACCTTATTATTGCTATGGCTGGCCCCGAACAAGAATGTAAGAAATATGGTAATACTTTGCTTAAACCCATTTTCTTTAATTACAAATCATATATTTTTAAAATTTTCTTACCATATTTTGTTTGTCTAAGTAGGTAACGATGAATGTGGCTATTCCTTCAATCATGCACCAGACCCTTGCACTGAAAACCAGTGTATAGAAGATTGCTTGCATATTGTGCCAGACGTGCAAAGACCAACAATTTCATTTTGTCGCGGCAGTTTTTGTATTTGTTGTTCTGTTGGACCGGGATGTCCTAATATTTAAGTAGTACTTAATAGAAGAACTCAATTAAATCTATCATTTATGTTGTTGATTGTTTCCGGAATCAAGTAAAGTCCATGATAATACTAGTCTCACTATATCATTTCAATTTTCTTTTTTTTTTTAGTAAAACAACTCACTTAGTCTCTAATTCTACTACTAAACTATATATTTTTTTCACCTCGGAGATCAAACACTCACAACTTAAAAAGGCAAAACCTTATTCAACACTTTGACACTATTAGACAAAAATTCTTTTTGTATTTCAAAACATTTAGTTAAAAATAATTTTGGATGAATTCAAAAATTATCAACACATTTGATGTTCAACAATTTAGTTTATACAACACCCCTTTTATTTCCTATAGTTTCATCTTAGTTATTGATTTGAAAAATTAAAGGTCAAAATGTCTTCTTACCATACTTAAGCAAAATCAATTTTTTTATTTGATCTACCCGTGTATTATTGATGTTTATAAACAATCAAAATCCGTAATTTTGTATATAGCATGTATAAATAATATTTTTATTAACTTCTAAAATAATTGTATTGTAAAACAAAATCCTCTTTAGACATTTATGACATATAAAAGTTTATCTTTCTTATTTAATACAGATTTTTCCAGAGTATCCGATTACAAAATATAATAATACTATCTTATAGACCGGTGTATTACACGGAGTTGTATAACAGAAACAATATATATTATGTAAAAAAACCTTCGCATAACTGACGTATTTTTATTATCTATGACAGTTTTTACAACTAACTTGAATTCAACACGAAAACCGGCCTAAGTTAAATAATAGCACTGAAATGCCATAATGGTCCGTGTTTTACACGGGTTGAATAATGAAAAATATGTATTATACAAGAGTGTGTGTAGGTAAAGGTTCTAGTACAAAGCCCCATAAAGAGGAAGATATTATGTTAATGGATTGATGATCCTCCTGCCTTTCATTCCATAGGTATAGAATACAATACGTGCAAACAATTAGGAAAGATAATGTTAATGGATTGATGATCCTCCTGCCTTTCATTCCATACGTATATAATACAATATGTGCAAACAATTAGGAAAGATAAGCTAATTGTGAGAAATACATTGAGATAAATATATATTGCTATTATACATGCTATTACACCCCCGTAGTCGAAGCTGAAGGAGGACGTATGCTGAGATTGCTACGGAAGTCAATCAATAAGATGCACGGAAGACCTTTGGTGAATATGTTCCCAATCTGGTAACGAGAGGGGACATGAAGAACAGGTATACAGCCACGTTGAACCTGGTCATGAACGAAATGGATGTCGAGCTCAGTGTGCTTGGTTCTTTGATGTTGAACGGGGTTACCAGAGAGATAAATAGCGCTCACGTTGTCACAATAAACAAGGGTGGCGCGGGTTAGCGGATGATAACGCTCCAAAAGCAAATGACTACGTGATTACGTGATTTCATTATAGCATGTGAAACCACACTAAGTGATTTCGTAATCACATAACAATAGTTGACTATGTATTATTACATGACTACGTGATTTAATAATGTAATACAACATAAACAATCGAGTTCTTATTATTGATGAGTGTAATCACATAATATGCGTAATTGTAATAACATCAGTTATAACAAATCATATTGAATGTGTAGTCAAGTAATGAATTTATATTGAATGTGTAATTATGTAATGGTTTATGGTGAATGTGTAATCACGTAATGGATATTCAAAATCACGTAGTCAACTGCTGGGTATTCAAAATCACATAATCACGTAATGGACTAATGGGTTAACAAATCCTCTACTTTTTTTTAAGAAAACTATAGTAATAAGTTGCTCGAATTAAAGAGGGTGAAATGCTCGTTTATACGGTGTATTTTATATATATATATATACGTATATGAAAAAGTTATAGTCGTTTGAAAATCAAGGGGGTAGTTGTTTAAGTGAAAAAGGACTAAGTTACCTTTCAAGCCAATGACACTTGTCCTCCTCTCCCTCTCACGTATACTTAGTACGTGAATGTTGTCTTATTCATGATCCGGTACCTAATTTTGATTATTTATTCCAGCTAATATACGCAATAATTTGTACCCTGAATCTACTCTAAATAAGTTAGGTACTGATATATGTCAATACCCCATCCTAATACATTATATACTTGCCTAATTTTTATTATAATCAAATCACCATTAAAGTGGTAAAGATTTCAAAATATTTATAATCAAAATTCATCCATCTTATTAACCCTAACATATTCTAAACGATATATCCATTATCCATCTCTAAAACGCAAAACCCCTCTCTCAAAACCTGCAAACACTTGTTCTAAAAACGTTAATTAGTTTTAGTAAATTATTTGCAAAGTTATATAGTCGGCAAAGCTCCTAATCTTCCAAGAGATGATAATCTCTGATCACATCCTTCAAGATCTAGGAAACCATGGTGAAACAAGACGTACCTTGCGAATAATAAAAATTAATTAATTAATTAATTATTGGTGTTGAAATTCATAGGTATATTTTTCGATTATTCAAAAGTCTCCAAAATCATAGGATTCAATTGGTTATGTTCTTGTTGGTTGATTAGTGTTTGTGTTATTTTACAATTTAGGGTAACTGATGTGCGTAAAATACAACGTATAAATTACATCAAACAAGACGTAAAATCAACCATTTTTCGGTACTAATGTTGAAAAAAACATGTTTTTTGTTTACTTTTAATTTTCAGGATCAAAAGAGCTTAAACATATAAAAGGAACAAATTAACAGCAGAAACCAACATAAATACAAAGAAGAAGGATTGACACGACTTGCCGAACCCCCATCCACATCCAAACGAACAAAAATAACAAAAATAGAAGCTTAGGCACGGGGCCGTGCCCACCAGGCATTGGGCCGTACCCAGTCAAGATTCCCTGCAGAAAAAGACAACAGCAAAAGACAAACCAACACGGGGTCGTACTAACTCAACATAGGCCGTGGTCAACTTTAAGATTCGCAGAATCTGAGATAGTACAGCAAGTACAATCACCATGGGGCCGTGCTCTGCCACCACGGGAGCGTGTTAGTACAAGACCTGACATATGCAGTTAATGAAGGGAGAGAAAGTGAAGACCACGGGGTCATGCCATGTGGGCACGGTGCCGTGTGAATGATCTATTTCCAGCTATAAATAGGGGTACTTGGCTTCATTCCAACTCATTACTTGGCAAACCACTTCTCACACTTGCCATCAGTCCACCACCACTACAACACCAACACCAACACCAACACCAACACCAACACCAACACCAACACCAACACCCACCACCATCATTCATCTTTCATCTTTTAGAGTGTGTAGTAGTCTCGGGATCCAGGATCGATCGTAAGAGTTCTTTTCAAACAAAGACCATGCTTGCCTAAATCTCTTACACCACTTGGTGAAGACAAATCTTTTATGTATTACTTTTGATTTCCAATCTTTGGCAACTTTTTATTTGGGTATGTATTAATGACTTTAATAACTAGTTTTTATATTAAAGGTGAACTTTACTTAATCATTTCTTCATGTTTTGTTGATTCACTCATTCGTGTCTTTACGGTCTATATAAAGCGCGTTAACTGCCTGGAAGGGGGTTAGAAGGGTGTTTGGGTAAAGTTCTTACCTCGTTCAATGTATAGATCCTGCAAGGACCTGATTCAAGCTTAGTAGGACTTCCCCTGAGGCAGATAGCATCAAATCGGGAGAAATAAGAACCGCTTGTAATCCCTTACCTATAAACTACTATTAAAACATTAACCCGACCTTGCGGGACTGTATCCTTGCTGACTCAGACCAATAGGTTGAGGGTAACGCTGCCTGGAAGGGGGGCCTACCACTTTTCGCATTAATAACTTACTTAATTGTATTTCAATAATCCGACCTTGCAGGACTGTATCCCTGCTGACTTAGACCAATAGGTTGAGGGTAACGTTGCCTGGAAGGGGGCCGATATAACAACCATCGAAACCGCCCTAAACCCCGTATATACGTAACCGAACCGGTATAACATTTATTTAATTAAAATAAATAAAAAAATCTGATTTTTATACGTGTCGCGCGGCGTGCCAGGATTAGGTGAGCCAGTCGCGTGGCGCGACGGACTCGTTTCTTGCCAGACACCCATGCTGACACGTGTCAGCCACGTGTTGGGCCTAGGGTTAACTCAGCAACCCTAGCCGTAGCTGGGGATGCTCTCGCGGGGCGCGCCAGGATCAGTGGGAGCTGTCGCGTGGCGCGACAGGCTCCGGAAATTTGTACAAATTGAGCAGGGCAGTAGCAGTTGTAATTCGTTCATGTCCCTTTCTCTCTCAATCTCTATAGCCGAAAATTCAAGCCAAATACCCCCCTAAAACACGAAGGTCTACCCCGTTGTAAGTATTTTAACCCCCAATCACTAATTCGTTACCCTACCCGATTGATCTAGGACCCATCAACGCATCTCGAGGCTCTACCTGACTAAGTTCGTTGGGGTTCTGTCTCGTGTTGTATGGCTAATGTGATTTGGGTTATTTTACTAACACGCGTGCATTGTATTTTTTTAATTGAAATTCAAGAAAATAATCAGGAATTATCACCAGGAAGCCGTAGAAATACCTAAGTTTACAATGTGAGTTCATTCTCTTTTCTCACAGTTTGTGAGTCATTCTCTTTTTCTACCAAACTTTGTAACAAAATCTCAAATGTTTTCAGTTATACTTACATTGATTAAGTCTTTGTATTCTACAAAATACTGCCGGTATTATGGGGTTTTGTATACACTACTTGATAACCTTCACAATTGGACACGGGGAGCCAATGTGTGATATGACCATAGTCACAGATCCGTCGAGTGACAAGTACTTGGAGTTTTTGGTTCGATATAAACATTGTAATCACTCTTAATACGGTAAAGTTATAACAAATATGTTTTTATAAACTGGAATGTACTCGCCAGTATTTCTTGCTGATAAAATACTTTTTAAAACGCGTTTCGGATAACTTGATGTGAAAGCTATTAGAAGCCAGTTATGGAGCACTGAATGCTTAAAGAAAGTGGCTATAAAGTTACCTAAATAAAATTTTATATTTTCAGTAACTAGGGTTTATCCCTATAACGATATTATAAATGAAACATGGGTTTTACCCCCATTTTGTTTAATATAAAAGTTTGGTGTTATGAAACTCTGAAATTTATTTCCTAATTACAATCCTGATGTCTCATTTCCATTGCCAAATTAATAAACACCGATACCACCGGCTCGTGTTCGTGGCTCCCGCTCCTGGGGTGGGGTCGGGGGTTGCAACAGCCTACCACTATAACTAAGATAATCTCTTAAAAAACCCAAAGTGTGCAAATCATCAAAGGATATATAAAAGAGGAGTTGGAACCAAGTGATTCATTCTTGTCTATTTGTTTTCCTTATATTTATAATTTTGTTTTCTAGTTTATCTTTTAAAGCTTTCAAAACTTTTATCAAAAATTTGGTTAGATTAGACGTTAACGATAAGCCGGTATTAAAAGCTCTTGTGTCCTTGGATGAACTCGGTATCTTGCCATCACTATACTACGTCTATGATGGGTACACTTGCCCTAACGTGTGTAGAGTGATAGTATTATATCGTGTTTTATAAATTTAAAGCTTGATTCACGAGTAAAAAGTGCTTAAAATATATCTAAAATTTATACACACCCACACACACGGATTTTGAGAAAGCTTAAAATTAACGGTCTAATAGTTTTTATCTTTTCTTTTTAAGTCTTTCCTCTTTTTCTCCCATTTTTCTACTTTCTACAGGAATAACACATGGCCGTGTTTGATCAGCGCGAGGCCGTGTCAGACCTATAGTATCTGGGAAGAGTTGTTTTCTTGTTACTGGAACAGAGACACGGGGGCGTGTTACAGGTGCACGAGACCGGGTTACATGAGCATGGGGCCATGTCAAACTTCTAGTATCTGGGAACTTGAAAACAAAAAAATTTTTGGATAGCACAGGGCCGTGCCGACACTAGCACGGGGCCGTGCTAATATTCTGATTGGGCTTTTTTTTTTTTTTTTTGTTCGCATAAAATCACACAATTCTGTATAATTCGGAGAAGTTACAGTCTGGTGCATGACCTCCACCTCCGACAAAGACTAAATATTCCAAAGGAGTATAAACACCAAAATACATATAAAAATACACCAGGAAATATTTATAATAATATATACAAAAATTACCCATATATGGATATATACACAAATACAAAAATATATATTTATATAAATATATTCCTTGCAAATTCATGAACTTGGACAACATTTGGACAATATTGGACAAATATATATATTTATGGACAAGTATATATGATTACTACAAATAAATGGAAATTATACAAAATCGGACAAGTGACAAGAATAAATATATATTTAACAAGTATGACAAAATATATATATAACAAACAAACCTTAAAAATATATCTATTTTTAAGAAACACAATTCCGAAAAGTATTAAAAATCATAATAATTGATTTTGACAATTAAAGCAAAATACATAAGTATTTATACTTAAATACTAGTATACTTTTCTAAGTATAGTTATACTAAAATAATATTGGAAATATTATTTAACAAATTACTTATATTTATTTTGAAAAATAATATAAGTATCATATATTTGGACAGGTTAAAATATATTATTTTTAACATAAATCGTTTTCAAATACCACATATACAAATATATATTTTTGGGAATAAAATATATATAATCACAAGTGAAATATACAAGGTAGATTAACAATAATGCGACGAACGGGCAAGACCCGACCATCATGGGCACGACCCACACATGTGACGAAGATATACGATTAAAACAAAACAAAACAAATACATAACTCAAGATGGTAACTTGTACTTAGTTACAAGTTTAGGTGATTAACATACGTAGAACATTTATAGGTCACGTCGCATACAAAGCAGACACCGGTGGAGTTTAGACGCTGAAGACGCAAAACAGTGAGTTCATGTCCCCACTTTTAAACATTTTCTTGTTTTCAAAACTTTGGGGAAAATACATGTACTATGGTATGTTGAAACAAAACTAAGGAATGATACATAGATCATGTTACGAATAGGGTGAAACTTAAGCACCATTAATCACGTATACACCTAGACCGAGGAGCCAAAGGTTAGATCTAATGGGTTTTGGTAGCCTCACTCTTGGCCCTTACATTTTCCTATGAGTGTTTTTGGGTCCCAGTCGAGAAATGACGAAAAAATTGCCTAGGTTTGGATGCTTCCTATGTCGTCACACATGTTTATGTTCTCACAAAACATTAGCGATCTCGATTTCCTTACATTTACAGAATACATATTACAAATATGTTTTACAATTACATACCATACTCTATACAAATTACAACTCATACATTTTATACAAACTGCATGAATTCACACCAACTTTTGTTGACGAATTTTTTTAAACTTACATGTATTTCAGGAAATTAGTGGATGATCGCGGTCTTTTGTTCAAGAAGAAGCTTTATGTTCAAGATGTTATGTGTCTATGCTCCATTGCCACCTTTTGATGGATTTGTTTGTTACATCCCGTCTCCTTGCGGCGATATAGGAAACAAAACCTTAATCTTTAATTTGAAATGATATTGTAAACTTTTTTTAAGCAATTATCTTTTGTGTTTTGGATGTTGAAACATTGAATGGCAAATTTGGAGTTTGGTTTATACCATGTAGCATGTTTACTTATCGTATGCAATGAGAATCAATCACAATAACATCTCGCAATTCCACCTCCGAAAGGGGTGTGACATTTTCGGGTCAAAGCGGATCGACAACTTTAAAGAAATGGGTCAATGTGGGTTAGCACCTTAAAGAGATGGGACAGGTTTCAGATCATAATGGGTTTCAGGCCGGCATAAGTATCCGCACAAGACGGGTTACGGCACGAAATAGGTTTTGGATCGGAACGGTTTCAGTTCAAATTGAGTTTCGGATCGAGACGGTTTTGGCACGGGGCGGGTTTTGGATCGGAACGGGTTGGTTCGGATCGGGTTCGGGCCGACACGGGTTTCCGGGTCGGGACAGTTTTCGGTTTGGTTTTGTTTTTTTGTTTCGGTTTGGTCGGTTTTTTCAGTTTCGTTTCGAACTATTCAACGAATCGAAGCAATATTCAACAGATGAGTGCATTTTAGGGCATAAAAAGGAAACTGAAAAAAGAACCGAAGCAATATTCATCTGATATGTTGCGAATCTAAGCAACTTACCGGTTGAACCGGCTGAATCTCCGAGTCGTCGAACCGCCCAAAAAGACGAACCGACCGGTTTTTTTCTGATTTTCTAAAACTGTCGTGATCAGACTGCCCACAAAGACGAATCCCGGTTGGACCTGTTGAAGCGGCCGGTCCGAACCGGTTCCCAAAACCTTGCCCAATATGAAATCGACACTATCGATGGAGTAATTTTCTTCTACACTATAAGCGGTGACTTTCTTTAATTCTGGCATCTGTTGTTGTGCACATCAGCATCCCCTCATCAGCAACTGAATGGACTGCAGAGTCCAGTATCACAACCATACGGATCAAGAACAACCTGAAAATCATAAAATTCTGGTCGTAACCACAAGATTTAAAGTTAATTACATTGGTTGTGTAAACATTGTTGGGAAACAAGCGGTCTCAAAGAATCCCAACAACCCTCCCAAAGCTAACAATAGAGAAATATAATTGAACACAAGAATATACGTGGAAACTCCAAAACTGGAGAAAAACCACGGGCCTCCAGAGAGAAAGATCCACTATGCGACAAATTTTTACAATCACACAGACTAATCTCTCAAGCCTCCCCCCGCCCAATTACAACCACACTTCTCCGAAGTGTTTAACCAAAACCTTCCTACACTCTAAGACAAGAGAACTAGAAAAGAAAGATGGAACCAAACACTTCAAGTGTATTTTTGGTTGGGGCACTTTGAAACCAAAGCCTTGGACTCCTTTTATAAGCGTGGAGTCCTCCCAAGCTTTCATCCTTGCACCGATGTGGGATGGGCACATTTTTCATATAGCCAAAAAATCCTAACAAATCTCCACCTTGGATATATGGAAAAAAAAACAACCACATCAAAGGAACACCGTCTTCAACCGACGATTATACTCCACCATAAAAGAGTATCTTCACTTAGAATAGACCATTCTAAGAATTTCTTCTCGGCACATGTTGAAAAACCTGCTGAAAATTTATGGTGCAACTTCCCCGCTTGGCATACCCGGAAGTTCATCAGCCATCAACATCAATTTTCACCACACATCTTGCATCTATGCCAACCCGATGCCCATGTGTAAATCCGTGAACCCGCTAACAAATTGCATCCCCTTTCATGGTAGCGCGGGCATACCATAGGGATGACATAACTTCAAAAGAAATCATCACCGTCAGCAACGACGGAGACATTGTTAGCTGACTTGGAGCTGCTTACCGAATCTGCTCCACCTGGACAATTTCTCTTGACAAGCCCAGACTGTCCACACTTCCAGCATACAGGAATCTTCTGTGAGTGCTTCTTCTTCCCGTTCCCGCATATTAAAACCGTTCCTTCTGACGAAGTATGACCGCTACTGCCCAGTTTTTCTCTTCAGACAATAGCTTCTCAGTAACATCCGCATATTTCAGGGTCTCTTTCCCATACATCAGAATGGGCTTCATATGCTCATAGGAAGATGTCAAAGATAATATGAGCCTCAGTGATTTATCCTCATCTTCAACCTTCACTCCCATAGCCTTCAGTTCTGACACGATATTATTAAGAACACTTAGATGATCTGAAATTTTTGTATCTCCATCCATACGAAGGGTATGAAACTGTTCCTTGAGATACAACCGATTTGAGATGTCGTTGCCTTGATACAACTGCTCAAGCTTCTCCCACAAATCCTTTGCAGTTGATATCCCATGCACATTTGCAAGAACATTCTTTGCTAGACACAAACGAATCGCACTTGCCGCTCTCAAATCCAAATCTTCCCATTCTTCATCATCGTCTTTACTGGTTCCGCTTGAATCCTTGCCTGGAACAGGGGCCGGTTTCCCCCTCAACGCCTTGTGTAACCCAGATTGAATCAACACATCCTTGACTTGAACTTGCCACAAACCAAAGTTGATTCTTCCATCATATTTCTCTACGTCGAACCTCATGGGACTGTATTTCGACATCGTATCTGTATCTTCAAAAACAATATTGTATACTAGAACACCAAGCCTATAAGCAGTACACCCAACAAAGGATTCCCAGGAAAGAGAGGTGGGTACAATGGACACACTTAAGTACCAAGTCTTTCCTAGCCAGAACCTTCCCAGGGCAAAATGCGTATATCCGGCTCGCGTATAATTCTACCGTATACAAACAGTCAACCGAATCCTCGTTTCTGATGTGGAAGATCAGACTAAGCTGCAACCACAGAGCATACTACGAACCTTCAAAATTGTCACAACCCCCGATCCCTACTTCCTGGGAACGAGCGGTCGTGAGCCAGTTTCGGTGGTATCGGTGTTTAATTATTTGGCAGCGGAATTTTCATCAGGACCGTAGTTAGGAAATATTTTATCAGAGTAAACCACCATATTTTATAAATACAAATACATGGGAAAAACCCAAGTTTGCAGTACACATATTTTCATAGGAATAAATCCTATTTTATTTAATAAAAACATCTATTTTATTTTAGGTAACTTTATTGCCACTTTTCCAAGCCTTCAGTGCTATCCAGCTGACTTTTATTGGCTTCACACTAAGTTACCTGAAACACGTGTTTAAAACATTTTATCAGTATTAAATACTGGTGAGTGAATCCCAGTTTAATCAAGTTTATATACAAACTCATTTCACAGTGACCAGTATTGAGGGCACATCCGCAATTACATTTGTTTCCAAGATATACCAATTAACATCAGTGGTACTGTCATACTCAACTTGTGGAAATGTTACTCCTTGACCAGGTGGTAACAAATTTTGTATACAAAACCCCAACATACCCACTATAATTGTATTCTTACAAATACTCAATACGGTTATTCGCATGGAAAATATGTAAGGTTTTGTAAAACAGTTCACAAAAAGGTTTACACAAAAGAAGGATTACTCACAAAAATGAGTATATAAAAAGAGGATTAACTCACATTGCTGTCTTAGGCTTTTCGTAAGGGTTTCCTGGATATAATCTATAATTTATACAATTATACATTGGTCAGTATCATAACCCTTTGAAATTATTAATAATACCCTCCCCGAGACGGTATTCCAACAACTACGTCGGGCAGAACCACGACAGTTGTTACGGAACCCTAAATCGATCGGGCAGCGTAACTATTACGAAACTGGGGTTATAATACTTACAATGGAGCAGAACCTCGCTAATTAGGGGTATAATACCCAAAATATTATCTCTATACTTCAGAAATCGAGATTGAGAAATGAACGTGAGCGAAGAAAAGTGAAATCTGATGCTGGGTATTTATAGTTGTGATATTGAGTCCTGACGCGGCCCGCGTGCCATATAGCTTAACCGAATGCGGGCCGCATTGACTTCAGTCAACGCGGTAGCTTAGTCCGGTCATCACTAGACTTGACACGATCATGACACGTGTTGGCTTCTCAGGGTATCCGCGTTTCACAAGCACTCGCGGCCCGCATTAGCTTAACCTAACCCTAAAGCGGCCCGCATTGGCTTAAAGAAGTCAGCGGAGTCAATTCAGGTCCTAACTCGGCCCGCATAAGAGTTTGGGGTGGGCTCACGCGGCCCGCCTCAACCCTAGATTTAAACATTTATATTTTATTTTCATACTATATTGTATCACGGGCTCGTTTTTCACATACGGGACATAATATAAGACATATTGGGACATTTTATAATATAATAGGGTGTCGAAAAATATTCTAGGGTGTTGGTTTTATCGAGGGTTGTTACATTCTCCCCACCTTAATTTAGAGCTCGTCCTCGAGATCTACTGAAATAAGTGAGGATATTTTCTTTTCATTTGTAGAAAATGAGCTGACTTGGTTAATCTATTTACAATCACCCAGATTGTCTTTATTTCCTTTCTTAGTTTTGAGGTAATCTAGTAACAAAATCCATTGTTATTAATTCTCATTTTCACACCGACATTTCCAATTTTTTTTTTTTTTTTAACAACCTGAAGGTTTCTGGTTTTTAGTCTTAACTTGTGAACAAGTTTAAACATTTAGAAACATAGACTGCTACGTCCTTTTTCATTTCTATCCACCAGAAATTTTTCCTTAAATCCTGGTACCTTTTATTACTTCCTGGATGCATCGTATATTTATGGACTTCTTTTAATATACGATTACGCAGATTTCCTAATTTAGGTATCCACATTTTCTTTTTATGGAATCTCCAAATTCCATTTGTTCCTTGTTTCAATTCTTTTAACATACATTTTAATTTTTCAGTATCTTCCTTGATTACTGACTCTTGTGCTTCTCTTATCTGATTATTTAAATCTACCTGCAGATTTAATTTAAGAGAACGTACCCTTCTTGGCTTTTCATGATACTTTCTACTTAAAGCACCTGCCACTATATTGGCTTTTTCTTCATAATTGACTAAATGTCCAAGAAGTTTTACCTGTTCTAACCAAAATGCACAATTAGAAAACTTAGCATAAAGTTTTTCCTTTCTTAACAGACTTAAAAGTGCTTTGGCAATGTTCCTGGTAGCAGGAAAATTCTAAATTTAACTTCTCTGTCTGGAGGTAGTCCTGGTAATTCTTTTGGAAAGACATCTGAAAACTGAGATACTACTGGAATGTCTTTTAGTTCTTTTTCTTTAGTGTTAGTGGCTATAGAATTCAAATACACTATAGAACCTTTTTCTTATAGGATTTGCAGTTTTCATCACAGAGATGAATTTTGTGGATCTAGATGGCTTATTTCCTTTAATTGTGATCATTTTACCCTTAGATGAATTTACTTGAGTTGACTTTTGATCACATGAAATATTGGCTTTATTGGTTATTAACCAATCTATTCCTAAAACAATATCAAATCTGACGAGATTCATTGGATAAAGGTTTGCCCTAAACGTTTGGTTTAAAATTTCTATTCTTGCTCCCTGCAAGATTTCAGAAATCCTAATGATTTCTCCATTAGCTGTCTCTATTAAGCATTCGTGTGGTAGTTTAGTTAATGACTCATTTAGAAATTTGCAAAACGATGTATTAATAAAACTTTGGTTTGCACCAGAGTCAAATAATACTTTTAGCAAAGACATCATTAACTAGAAACGTACCAGCGATGACATCTGGAATCATCTTGGCTTCATCTGCAGTCAGAACAAATGCTCTAGCATTTTTAGTATTCTTGTTGTTCGTAGCTGGAACCAGTTTTGGACAGTTTGGCTTGATATGACCTTTTTCTCCACAGTTAAAACACAATCCATTACTGGATTTCCTCCTGCAGTTCTCTTCATTGTGTCCTGGTGCTTTGCAGAAATTGCAGTGGGTGGAGCATTTTCCAGAATGCTTCTTTTTGCAGATTCCGCAATACGGTGCAAAGGTAGAATCTACGTTCCTATGATTGAAATTCCCAGAACGAAATTCTTGGGTAAGCCTTTGGGTTAAGTTTCTCCTCTGATCTTCTTCTCTAGTACGAACTAGTTCATCAGTCAAGGTATTAGCTAGTTCTACAGCCTCTTCTATGGTTTGGGATCTGGTTGCCTTGACTACATGTCTAATTTCTCCAATTAATCCCTAGATGTAACGGGAGATCAATACCGGTTCTGGTGATGCAAGGGTTGGCACTATCCTAGCATATTCAAAGAATGTAGTAGTGTACCCTTTACTATCTACACCAGTCATCCTAAGGTTGAGGAACTTGTTTGCTATCTGTTCCTTTTCATTGGGTGGGCAGAATTTCCTTTCTACCTTTTCTTTAAATTCTTCCCATTCCATATTATAAGTTTTATCACTTCCTCTTGTCTGGAGGATAGTGTTCCACCATTCTAATGCTGCATTCTTAAACAGATTAGAAGCAAACAATATCTTGTCTTCTTCAGCACACTTACTTATCCTTAAGACTGCCTCAGTCTTCTCTATCCAGCGTAAGGTTGCAATGGCCCCTTCATTGCCCGAGAATTCCATTGGTTTACAAGACCAGAATTCTTTATAAGAGCAACCATAAGGCATGGTTCTTCTTCTTTTGGGAATAGGCAATTGAAATATTGGTCCATTGTTTACACTGTTTTCTGGTTCAACAGGTCGCTTATTGCTATGTTTACCTTTATTATCAGCATCCTTAACAGTTTGAAGAATGAAAGGCATAGCATCTATAATTCCCTGTGCCACTATGTGTTGAATAGCACTATTATCCACTGGGTTTCCATTGTTATTAATACTCGGATTATCATTAACCACGTTAATGTTACTCTGGTTATCATTATTCAGATTTCCTTGATTTTCTTCTTCGGCCATCTGAATTTTTAAACATTTATCCCATATTAATATCACAATTAATATTTTACTATAGTTAATCACATAACACGCATTTTTTTGCCAAGAGCGTCGATTATTGCGACTATACTCTTTTCATATATTATGCGTCTAATACACACTAGAGATTTCTAACAAATCTAAATTCATAATTGACACCTCTGTTCGTAATTTATCCCTCATGATTATTAAAATCTTTTGGATTTCCTCATAGACATACATGTCTATATAATATTTCATATACTGTAGTATGCACATTATTCACAAATCAGACATCAGGTCATAGTACTTTTTAGGAATTCCATACATATACCCCATCTCACCCGGTCTTGCCGGAAAGGTAACCCCATCTCACCCGGACAAGCTGGAGAGTCTACCATATCATGCCCAGTTTTACCGGAGAGGTTATTATCATAGTATTTTCCACTCATAAGCTTATTTCAAATCATGATCTTAAAGAAAAGCATCATTTTCATTAAGAAACAATGAAATTAGTATTCTCATGAGAAATCATATTCTAGAATTGAGTAGTATCAATAAACAAGAAATAACAGTGGCCAAGTGTTATTGTTTATTTATCATACAGGCACTGTTCTAGTCATTATCCTCACAGGATACCAATAACCATCACACTTTATTTATGCAAGCAATTGGTTTATCTCAAAGCTTCATATCATAGCATAAAAAATTCTCTTGTACTTCTAGATCTTATTCTAGTTTTCTTGGTTCACTTTTGTTGTTTATCCGAATGTTTATTTATCATAAATGAATATCTAGTACAATTATACGAACAGATTAATTAAAATGAAATATTGTGATTTATATATTTATTACAAACTAGAACTGAAATTCGAAATATATTATTGGTTATACATTCGTAACTTATTTTAGTCTAACTAGTTTATAGGAATATTATGCTCAACACACTTTATATAAGGTTTATTCTATCTCTTTCTTCTCACTAGGTTATTATCAAAGGAATGATGTTCTTTTAAAGTTTCTAGCTTGTAGGTGGCATGGGTGCTGGCACTGGTTTGACGATTCAACTATAACTTAACATTTACTGCTGTAGTGGCTAACATGTAGAGATTTTCCCATTTTTCGTCTAATTTATCTTCCCAAGGTGGGTTACTGCCTATTTTCTGGTTTTCCTGAGACTTTTTCATATTCTCTTGACTTTTTCTAAGAATCCGACTTCTTTTACTAGGGGTAAGTGGATTTTCATACTGTGCTTTACGGACAAATATTCCTTCCTCAATATCTGCTGAATATCCTGAGAAATTTGTTTGGGATGAACTTCCCTTTTCTTTGGGTGAACTATCTAGTTTATGATAGATATCCGAAATTCTTCTCTTACTCATACTGTAAACTAACAAATAGTCAATTAATATAAAACACTTAATCACATAAATTATTTCCTAACATAGAATTTAAAATTTAAGTGTCAGCAGAACACTTCTTTGGCTTGAGCCAGTGGCTAGGCTCTGATACCACCTTCTGTCACAACCCCCGATCCCTACTTCCTGGGAACGAGCGGCCGTGAGCCAGTTTCGGTGGTATCGGTGTTTAATTATTTGGCAGCGGAATTTTCATCAGGACCGTAGTTAGGAAATATTTTATCAGAGTAAACCACCATATTTTATAAATACAAATACATGGGAAAAACCCAAGTTTGCAGTACACATATTTTCATAGGAATAAATCCTATTTTATTTAATAAAAACATCTATTTTATTTTAGGTAACTTTATTGCCACTTTTCCAAGCCTTCAGTGCTATCCAGCTGACTTTTATTGGCTTCACACTAAGTTACCTGAAACACGTGTTTAAAACATTTTATCAGTATTAAATACTGGTGAGTGAATCCCAGTTTAATCAAGTTTATATACAAACTCATTTCACAGTGACCAGTATTGAGGGCACATCCGCAATTACATTTGTTTCCAAGATATACCAATTAACATCAGTGGTACTGTCATACTCAACTTGTGGAAATGTTACTCCTTGACCAGGTGGTAACAAATTTTGTATACAAAACCCCAACATACCCACTATAATTGTATTCTTACAAATACTCAATACGGTTATTCGCATGGAAAATATGTAAGGTTTTGTAAAACAGTTCACAAAAAGGTTTACACAAAAGAAGGATTACTCACAAAAATGAGTATATAAAAAGAGGATTAACTCACATTGCTGTCTTAGGCTTTTCGTAAGGGTTTCCTGGATATAATCTATAATTTATACAATTATACATTGGTCAGTATCATAACCCTTTGAAATTATTAATAATACCCTCCCCGAGACGGTATTCCAACAACTACGTCGGGCAGAACCACGACAGTTGTTACGGAACCCTAAATCGATCGGGCAGCGTAACTATTACGAAACTGGGGTTATAATACTTACAATGGAGCAGAACCTCGCTAATTAGGGGTATAATACCCAAAATATTATCTCTATACTTCAGAAATCGAGATTGAGAAATGAACGTGAGCGAAGAAAAGTGAAATCTGATGCTGGGTATTTATAGTTGTGATATTGAGTCCTGACGCGGCCCGCGTGCCATATAGCTTAACCGAATGCGGGCCGCATTGACTTCAGTCAACGCGGTAGCTTAGTCCGGTCATCACTAGACTTGACACGATCATGACACGTGTTGGCTTCTCAGGGTATCCGCGTTTCACAAGCACTCGCGGCCCGCATTAGCTTAACCTAACCCTAAAGCGGCCCGCATTGGCTTAAAGAAGTCAGCGGAGTCAATTCAGGTCCTAACTCGGCCCGCATAAGAGTTTGGGGTGGGCTCACGCGGCCCGCCTCAACCCTAGATTTAAACATTTATATTTTATTTTCATACTATATTGTATCACGAGCTCGTTTTTCACATACGGGACATAATATAAGACATATTGGGACATTTTATAATATAATAGGGTGTCGAAAAATATTCTAGGGTGTTGGTTTTATCGAGGGTTGTTACAAAAATACCACGACACCCTCCAAGAAAATTCGTTTCTGATGTGGAAGATCAGACTAAGCTGCAACCACAGAGCATACTACGAACCTTCTAAATCGAGACCTCCCCCAAAACCTGGAGCTCTGATACCACTTGTTGGGAAACAAGCGGTCTCAAAGATTCCCAACAACCCTCCCAAAGTTAACAATAGAGAAATATAATTGAACACAAGAATATACGTGGAAACTCCAAAACCGGAGAAAAACCACGGGCCTCCAGAGAGAAAGATCCACTATGCGACAAATTTTTACAATCACACAGACTAATCTCTCAAGCCTCCCCCCGCCCAATTACAACCACACTTCTCCGAAGTGTTTAACCAAAACCTTCCTACACTCTAAGACAAGAGAACTAGAAAAGAAAGAAGGAACCAAACACTTCAAGTGTATTTTTGGTTGGGGCACTTTGAAACCAAAGCCTTGGACTCCTTTTATAAGCTTGGAGTCCTCCCAAGCTTTCATCCTTGCACCGATGTGGGATGGGCACATTTTTCATATAGCCAAAAAATCCTAACAAACATATGATAAACCGATAACTGTGAAATTACGTTGGTTGAGCAAGCATATATACCATAAGAGCATTTCTTCTGATTAATATTTCTTGTTTGTAAACAAATTCCAGATATGTTGTCTTTTCTTTTGCATGAGTTTAAGTAATTTTTAACCAACCCGACCCGAAACCCGTTCTGACCCGGACCCGTTTCAACCCGAACTCGTTCCGACCCGAACCTGTTCCGACCCGAACTAAAACAACCCTTTTTTTGTAATTGACCCGTTTTGACCCATGACCCGACCCGAACCAACCTGTTTGCCAGGTCTAGTTATTTATGCAAGTCTTGGTAACCATTGTATGTTTGATGATGATATGCGACTCTTGGTAGCAAATGGTATGCGATCTTATAACCAAATAAAATTCTTAATAATTTAATATAATTCTTACCGTTAAATTTTTTTTTATATAATTCTTTTTTAGTGTGTGTGTATATATACTACGCCCTCTATCGTAATATATAAGGTACCAATTTCGTTTAAGCAACAAACTTTTGTTAGACATGTCCAATCTTCCCACTACAACCAACAATAGCAACCTAGTTTTTGTACACATCCAAAGGGTCAAAAAACACATTTTAGAGTTTAGACCCGTGCCTTTGACCCAATTCAATTCCAAGCATCCAAAAACAGGTCAAACCAAAACACACAAGTTGCACAGATTTATTCTAGTTGTACCAAAACTCATAACATCAACCTACAATTACATAACCATATCATAAAACCCCTATCTTTTTATAACCATCAAACATGAAACATAACTCACTTTGAATGAATTTCATTCACAAGTAATTTCTTCTCCACATCTGAACTCTCTTCATAAGCCATTTTGTCTTCTTCTCCACCCGCACTTTGCGATCCAGTCAACCTTGCAAGCATAACAAATGTCATCCCACCAAGAAGATTGTTCACCAACCTTAAACCAACCACCGAGGTTTTGAACAGCAACGGCGGTAACCCCTTTGCCAGCATGAACTCGATCCCATTCAAACTTTGGTACCTTAAATTACTACTTATACCCATATGAATCGCCCACGTGACCGCGTTCAAAACAGTGGGTGGGGCCTTGTTTGGCGACTCGAAACTTGGGTCCATCTTTTTTCTCATCTTGATCAACCCGTTTGACAACGCGGTTCCAACTAAACCAGCTGCGAAACCCACGGCTGCAAACTGGGCTCCTTTGTATACAAATGTTCCAAACCGGTTAGCCAGTGTGTACGCGCCCGGCTCAAACATGTGGCTCGCTGGCGAGTTCGCGAATATGAAAGGTAATGATGCTGATCCGGATGTCATGGTGGGTGCTAGTAAATACATAAGGGTGAAATTCAGGATTGATCCTACGACTAACGTCGAGAACACGAAATCTAGCTCGTTTAGACCGAAATTTGGACGAGTCGCCATGTCACCTAACACATTTGCACTCACACCAACTAATTCTTCCATTAACACCTTAAATGGAAATTGGGGATCAGCTGCAACCCTAGATCTCCAACCGCTAAGAAAAGCCCCAATTGGGCCGAAACTATCGAACGACGAAGAGTCATTCGATTTTCCACCGCTGCCCCAGTCGCTACCGCCACTGCCACCTCCACCGCCACTGCCGTGACCGACACCTGAACTACCACCATCGCCGCCAGCACAGGGAACAACCGGAACTGCATGCCGGGTGGATAACAAATCTGGCTTTGATCTGATACACAAACCGGTGAAATCGACGAGTTTTTTGCGGGTTAGGTTGGGTAACTGGAGGTCTGGAACATGTCTAGCAGGATTCAAACAACAACGAGTGTTTCTAGCGACATAAGATTGATGAATTGGAGCAACTGAAGACATGTTTGGTTGCAAACAGATCGCTTTTTGTTCAAGCAAAGACGAACCTGCACATCAAAGAGTTGTTTACATACATATAAAAATTAATAAAAGTTTATATTTACGTTTTAGATCTAAGAAACTGATGAAAATGCAGATGCAGAGGCAGATCATGCATCAAAGTTTTCCTATTACGAAAACAAATAAATAGAAAAAAAATGCAAACAAAATTAAATCTGAAATCATCACGCAATAGATACACTAGATTCGGTGGTTGAATATTTGAATGAATCAACCACTTAACAAAAAAAAAATGAAATGAATAAAGGTGATGAATCACACAACATAACCCAGATCGGATGTGTACATATTACATATAAGGTATCGAAAATACAATAATATAGGCATATGATGATGATGATGATCACAAGAGGAAAAACAGTATAGATCTAAAGAAAGAATTGAAAACCTGTAGAGAGGTGGAATGGTGGATGGATGGTGATATGGGGGATGGTTACAGGCGGCAGTGAATACAATACAGGGGAAATGTGGAAGTGAGTTTGTGAGGAAGAATAATAATAAAAAATGGGAAAACCAAAACCTAAAAGAAGGCACCGGGGTTTGGTGAGAGGGTGGTCAATCAGGTTCAGTCGGAAGATTTGAATATTGTCGTACACGTCACTGTTTGGGTTGTTCACTTCGACTTGATTTGTCTCCAATTGGGTTCTTCTTTGTGTCCTATAATTTGAGATTTTAGTAAACTGGTTTCTAATATTGTTGATATCGGTACCGATGTTATTTCAAAATCAATTAGATACGTCACATATCGAGTCTCGTATAGTTTACAATAAAAAAAATACATTTTTAATATTCTTATCGCGGCACTCGTATAATATACAATACAAAAAAATATGTTGTTTTGAATAAAAAAAAAAAGTAAATAATATACATTGTCAGTTCCGGTCCATTTGGTATGATAGTGGCACGATATTCATTTTCATGAAAAACTGTACCACAATGTTTAAAAAGTATAATGACATAGTTAGATTAAAAAAACTAACATGAGCAAAGTATTAAAAAATAAACTAAATGATAAATAATCTTTTATTAAAAAACTTAAAAAAAAGATTTAAAAAAATGAAAACACTATTCATCACCAATTTAAATTAATATGTATAATTACAAAAATTGTTCTTTTACATTTATACCAAATCTTGCCTTTAAAATTAATTAATGAGTTTTTTTTATTTTATGTTTCAAAATATTGCATTGTAACTTCTTTAACCATAACTAGGCTTATTTTTATCGTTAAATGGGATCATACACGACATACATGAGGGTGTATCAGTTTTTTCCTCCGAAATTATATCATAAACCCCATACATATTGTACCATGATTTGTGTTATTTCATAATTTCGTTATCTATGATACTTTATAGAATTCTGAATACATTATATCGATGTACTTATTTTTATCTATGTTTCAATCAAAGTTTTATAAAAAATCGGAGGGTCGAATATATAATTTTTTGTTCTTTAACGTAACGGACTAAACCGATTCTGACCAAATAACATTGGTACTAGTACTAGCATTCATTTTTATGGTTTTCGATCGATGTAAAACAAGTGTCGTTATCCTCTTGGACATATCTCTTTTGGTTGCTGTATCGAGTGCCAATATCGTACTGATACCATAACCAACCAAATCGATACTAAGCGAATGTACGCCACATACCCAAAACGCACGGGAAATTCCACTAGTTAGCAATAAGTACAAAAATTTTAAAGAAATTGATCCTTTAATCGTTTTTAAACATTTATTGGAAACTTAATTCGGTTTAAAAGTATATGTAAAGCTAAGTTTTAAGCAACTTTCTTTTTGCCAAAAGGATAATAATCTTTTTTGATGTGACTGACTTTGTTTATGTCTTTGGGTTCTCTTCCATTTAGATGGAATAAAGGTTTTCAGGGCATCTTTTCCAGTCTCCCATACCATACAAAACATTTTTTTACAAGTTTCTTTCTACGGAGATATTGTAAAAGGGGTTCTAGCACATCCGTAACGTGTAAAGTTATAAGATTGGTTAAAGTTGGATGCACCGTCACAACTTAGGGCCGGCTTAATCTTTTTGAGACTTCAAAATTGAAGCCTTTTTCATGCAAATAAATATGTTTTTTACTAAGATCTTAACACGTTAGAATATGATAACACACATTTTTATATAAGACTTTCTTAAAAGACACGATCATACATGGTAGAATCAATATTTGGAAAAGTTAAGGGCCAACCCAATTCTCCTATATATTAATAAGCGGATGTTTTGAACGGTAGATAAGATTATACTAATACATATATAGTTTTTTTAAATACTTTTGTTATCTTCTTTACTTTTTAAGTTAGATAAGCTTGTGTTAACCGGTACTGGTATAAAAAATAACAGTACGGTTATCGGTACATGAAGGTAAAAACCGACACCAGCCTGGTACAGAAAACACCAAAAGTCAATATCGAATTGATTTTGAAAATCTTTTAGTTCGGGAAATTCGGTACTGCTACCCGGTACCATTTGCTCATCCCTGATCACGGGTATCGTACGAACAACAACGGTATCATGCAACTTTTTTTCTTGATTTTCTTCAACTTTTAATGATTTCTTTTTTTAGTTTCAGGGGTAGGGATGAGCTCGGTGTCAACCAATACCGCATCGGTACTGGTACCGAAAATACCAGTTACGGTACCGGTATATGAAGGTAAAAAACGGTAGCGAACCGGTACCAGGAACGCCAAAAGTCGTACCGAATTAGTACTTAAGATCTTTCGGTTCGGGAAATTCGGTACCGGTACCCAGTATCATTTGCTCATATCTGACCACAGGTTTCATACGAACAACATTATTACCATACAACTTTTTTGGTTGATTTTATTTTGGTTATCTTTTAGTGTTTTTTTATATATTTTCTTTTTATTCGTGTCAGCATTTTCCATGCGCAACGCGCTCGTAGTGATTTAAAAACACATGTAAACACAGACTAAACAACAAATGACGTGCGGCGATAGTAAAAAACTAGTTTTAATAGTAACACATGAACTTTGAAAAAATGTGGGGTCGCTTTACCTGATCTCCCCTAAACATGACAGACAAACATGTGACAATCCTAACGTAGCTTTCTTAACCCATCATAATAGATAA
The DNA here is from genome assembly GCA_030545235.1 of Helianthus tuberosus. Classification (NCBI taxonomy): domain Eukaryota; kingdom Viridiplantae; phylum Streptophyta; class Magnoliopsida; order Asterales; family Asteraceae; genus Helianthus; species Helianthus tuberosus. Next base: position 201,257,230 of record CM060351.1, on the reverse strand, counting down.
AATGCGTAATGAAATAGTAAAAATATATACCTTTATTACAAATTACAATTACAGTTTATGAACAAGGTTAGTAAGTTTTGTAAACCACATGATGAAACATGTAATTTACTTCATTATATTTCATCCCAAAACTCATTTATTAATTGTTAATGAAAAACTCTTTTAGAAGGGAAATTAAGAATGGGTCGAACAAACCTCTTATTCAACACGAGAAAGTATAATGTACATTACGGCTTAACCTACATTAACCTACGCGACCAAATACATAACGTGCGTAATTATTTTTTTCACCATCATAACGTGCGTGATTATACTCCCCATGCGTGATTATCACTTCCCATGCGTGATTATCACCAAATAACTGATCCCATGCGGGATTATCACCTCCATGCGTGATTATTGCCCTCATCTGACGGTTACCATTGTCGCGTACGTGAAGTATGATAAGGGCCTTTGTATGTTAACCTTTCCCTATTCAACACCTAAGTGGAATTTATTTTTCTTTTCACTCTCTATAGTTACCAAGGCAAAAACACTGGATTAGCTAATGAGTCAAATTAAGTTCAAATCGAACGTTTGAAAAAGAAAGTATTAATTAGGTTTGATCAAAATGTACCAGGTTGAAACATGTCGTTTAGAATATACATACACACACAATCAGGTTCACCCATTGTATTTGTTTTTACGACGGATGTCTGTGATGTCTGTCATCATCATCATCATCATCATCATCATCATACTTAGTATATCCCACCAATAGCAAAGCTAAGGTAGGGTCTGAGAAGGGTAAGATGTAGACAACCTTACCTCTACCCCGTAGGAATAGAGATGCTGCTTCCAGGGAGACCCCCGGCTTGATAGTAGTTTTGCCAAGCCTTAGACATAAGGCACATAACACTCGGCAATTGAGACAAACACCGATTAGTGCATGTACCCCCTTGTCTTTCGGCTATCAACGCCACCACATGATGCATGATTAACCATCCCCCTCTTTTAACGTTATTTTCACGAAATTAGTAAAATAACGTTAAAATTAGTGCATTTTCACTTTTGCCCCCCGAGCGCCTACACATATATATTATATGCGCATACGGCAAGCGGGGCATCTATGCCTGTGATGATCGTAACCGATTTCATGAACTAAGTTCAATAAATGGGTTGATTTCACTCCAAAACTAAAAATTCAATATGAACAACTTCTTTTGTCTGCTTGTCTATATTAATTGGAGTTGCTGATAGGTGTCATTGATGCAGCAGGAAATTTGCTGGTGGGGGTGGATGGGTCTTAAGGAATAAATGTTCATAACTAAAACTGGAAGTTTCACCTGTATTTCATGTGCTAATTTGTTATACAACTATACAAGAAACAAAAAAAGGTCATGAAGATGTGTTTTCTTCACTAAATGATGTCTTTCTGTAACCAAAAGAACCCACCATCGAAAACTCACAGGACCGGTCAATACCCTGCTAACCAATAGGGTTAGGCAAATCGCAGCTTGTGCCAGGCAGGTGGTCTTCAAGAGGTTAGAAAACAAGATGAAACAAGATTTAAACCTGAGAACTTTACTAAAGGGAAATCACGTGCTTACTATTTCACTACCCCTTGAAGGTTCATTAAATGAATATGTACATCAGAAGATCAATTATGTCGCAGTAAGTTGTACTTCCATCATTAAAAGTTGTGCATTGCTCCTAGAAAATGTTATAACCTATATTTATTTTGACCATTGATTTTGTGGCCACATTGATGTCTCAGAGATGATTTCTTGGTGGCAATGAGCCATTTTTGTGAGTGGTCATGCATACATTTATGAGTAAATTAAATTGCCTCATTCAAGACATATGTATACAGGGGCGGATCTATTGTATAACAAGGGGTAATGCCCGCTACCCCTTGGCGCTCCGGTGGTAGTGTAAATTTTGGAAAAATTTGACGTTTTTTCTATTTCGTTACCGCTTATTTATAAAACGTTACCGCTTGGCGCGAATCCTAGATCCGCCACTGTATGTATAGATTTTGATATGAGGTTGCTGTCATTGTCAGCCTCTTGCATATGCATGGTGGATTGGTGGGACCAATTCTCATAAAAAACACTCTACATGCAAAATAAAATAACTTAGCTACCAACATTTTCCAGGCTTAAAGATTTCTAATTGATGTTTAATGTCCAACCATAAGAGTCTAAATTACTAACTACAATTCTTGGTCTACTTTAAACCGTATCTTTATATGCATTCAATAACATATTTAATTATAGAAGTACAGCTAAATCAAAACTATATAAATAAGCTTTCATACCAGCAGATAAAATTCTATTATCCAAAAAGATTCGTATCACATGAAAGAAGTTTAATTCTTGTATCAATATTCGACACGAATGGGCTAAAAGTTAAAACTAACAAGATGCACTAAACAGATGATAAACGTATGAATGGTCAATAACCGTAGAATATGAACATGAGTATTAGTTAAAAGATATAAAAAGGAAATGGTATTGGATACCTAAGAAGGCTGAAAACCAGACGAATATCAAGCATCAAAATCGCTTTCGAAATTCGGCATGGTTCTTGTAGCCAATGCAAATGGTGCTCTCATGCTCCCAATTCTGGTCATCCTCAATGCTTCACCAACATCTGCAGCCCTTTCTAATTCACGCAGTCGTTTTCTCTTTTTGTACCGCCATGCCCACAATATCAACAATGCTAATAACACCAACAATGCAGTTCCACCTGTTGCTGCGCCGATGATACCCCAAATCCTCTCCTCGATGTACTTTCTACTATGTGTATGTCCACGCGGTGTATGTTCAGGTGGTGCAGGAGGTACGGAAACAGGAGGCACAGCTGATTCAGCTACAATGGAGAAATGCCCCTGTTCAGTAGTCGAACATACATTGCCAGTTAACAAACTTGAGAAGTTCACCTGACCGTGTAGATCAAACCAAGCACACTTTGCAACCGTACCAACGGGTATCGGGCTTACCCTTCCAAAATTAATTGTAATTGCTTCCTCTGAAGCCCAAAAATCGAGTTCTGGTAGATTAGAAGCCGACAAATCTGAACCATTATAAGCAAGTAGACCTAATATGGGAGCTAGATAAATGTAACCAGGTAAAGAGTAATAAGTTGTGGACCAATTCCCTAAGTTTTGATACACCAAAACCAGCCTCTCCACATATGGTTGCTCTCTTAAACCAACCGGAATTACAAATTCCTTAAAGGATTCAACGCCTCGACGATACAGGCTACCACTTCTGAGCCTCATTGCTGATATCTCGATTCCGGTCAAATACGATGGAACAACTCCATCAAACGGAATACCGGTACGCGGATGAACAAATGCGCGATACGCATAGTCTTGTAAGGTTGCATCCAGAGCCCTTGCAGGCTTTGGTAGAGGATTAGATACTTGTGGTTCAACAATTGGCCACCAGAAGAAGCAAATAACCACAACAAGCTTCGTTTGACTTCCAAATTGAAGCCTCATATGCATCAAATTACTAAAAATCTGAATATTTCTATGTAAACTGAACAGTTAACTTCTTTCTCAAGGAATAATGCACCTCCAGAAACCTACAATTTCTGATTCCAGAACAATGTGGATTCTAAACGGCAAATCTCATAAAAATGAAGTAAATCCAGTGAACTGAAGAACCTAATTCAGCTGATCTATACTCAAACAAACCCTAGGTTTTCATCAATAACACTCGAGTTCGTCAATCGAAAACAACAACAGTTTGCTTCAATTTAGGTCACAATCCTTTTTCACATCACATTTCGCATCATATTTCGACAAACAACACGCAATCGCAAGGATTACAGCTTCAAAACCCTAGCAAATGCATCTGCGTATTTTTCGAACAATCTGGAAGCTAAAACTGTAACTACCGTATGAAATTGCATAAACTTACCAGCTCCGGCGATCGTGAAACCGTAACTATGTGTGTTTGATGTTTCTTCTTCAGATGAACACAAACTTCTTCTTCTGATTTGAACAGTTTCTCGAGAAATAAGACTCAAGATATTCACTAATGAAGCTGAAACGATTGATGTGTGAATGTGAATTAAGAACGTAAGGAAGCGTTGCAATCGAATCGTGTGATTAGTGAGAGAAGGAAGAATGAAGTTCATGAAACATTGATGAAGTGTGGAGAGGTATAGATACAGAAGCATGTATGTAGATATGGGGATTTGCAGTGCAACAGCTAGAAATTGTGGAGGGAAGTTGACGGAAATGCCCTCGTCTTATGGACAAATGTGTACAAGTGACAACTGTTTTGCACGTCAATTTTTGACGACTTAGAGCATTCACATCCAATCCATCAAATTATACATACATTCCACTAAAAAACAACTCCTATATCAATATACTAGGTTATATACCCGTGAGCTTCACGGGTTATGGGTTGTATTAAAAAAATCTATATCTATAAAAGTATTTTTTTTGTATGATTTATAACCTGATATCTCTTCATGCTAACACCCATGTTTGGCAAACAAAAACAGAAATTAAATTACTTAGAGTAATATGTCTTTTCAGGAGAAAGAATGTGAAATGAATAAATAGGTCAATAGTATTCAAATGCTTACAATGTCCTTAATCGTATTAAAAAAATCTTATATCATTTTTTGATAATATATTTTCAGTAATAGTAAATCATGTACAAAATATTTTTTTAAAAGAATGGACAAAAGGGATTGACATGTCACCCTAATGTGACCCAACCCATTTTGACACGTAAGTCAAACAAAGATGTTCCCCTAAAAAAGTTACAAACTGACCGAACATTAACAAATGTAATAAAAAAAACATATTACTTCTAATTCTAAGGGTGTCCGGGGCACCAAGCGGTGAGTGCTTCGGTGACCCCATTCCCCGATCGGGAACACCGCCGCCATCACCGCGGGGACCCGAATCGGGGAGGGGTTTGGGTGGTTGTTCACCGAAGAAGGGGAGGGTAGTTGGTGGGGCCAGCCTCACTTTCAACCAATCATTGATTTTTTTTTTTTTTTTTTTAAATAAAAAAATAAGTCACCTAAGAGTGGAGTGGCGCCATCAAATTGGGGTGTGAGGGGAGTTTAAGAGGGGAGTTGACGTGGCATAACCTGATTGGGTGTGCGTAAGAGAGGGGACTCCCCTCTTAGGGGAGTGCCCCCCTCACCCTAACAACACAAATGTGAAGTAGTCACCCTCGACTGGTGGCCCAAACCATGTTGTTGACCAAGTGAAATAGGGCTGCATGTAACTCTCTTAGTTGTCCCATCACATTATGAAAACTTGATTGATAGTTTTGATCCCATGCTTCAGTTTGTTCCATTTTCCACCGTTGTACTTACAAAATGCATATATAAACTTACAAAATGCATATATAACAAATCTCTGGTCTCTTTTGAAACCTTCGGTCCTTTAAGTTATGATCTTGCGACACGTCATTCTTTGATAATCTTAACTAAACGGGGAATAACCAATAACCATTTCATACATGCGTACACCAAGTGAGCACCAGTCACACTCCATTCCATATCATTTTTAGTAGCACTTCATGTGCCATATAATCAAGAGTTCCAATTGTAGAAAATGAATGCATAACAAAGTATATTTAAACACCCTCGGACTAATGTTTTCCGCCTCCCCCTTCTTTTAAAGCTCTCAACATGCATATCGCCTAAATCAGATTCAAATCATATCAAAAATAAACTGTAACAATTACATGAACAATAGAGAATGTAAGAAAAATATCCAAGTTACGTTCCTCTTCTCGTAAGAGTTAAGACGAAGGTGAAAGAAATCCTCAAAAACTATAATCACAATGAAAATGAACAATTAATAAACCAGTAAAAATTAAAGATAAGTTTATTCGTTCTTGGGTGCCATCCTTGCTTCATTGTTTGGGGTGTCATACTTATTTGTTACACCGTTTGTTGCGGTTTCAAGAATGATGAGTCTGAAAAAAAAATAGCAAGACCGACACAAAATGTATATAGTGATTTACAAATTCAAAATGAAACTCCATGTGAATTATAATGTTTATTCACATAGGAGTATTTTTTTTAATCTTAATTAGGGACCAAATGTGTTTTCTTTAGTTTAATGAACCTGCCATTGCATACCTATAGACATAACTAAAAAAGAGCCAAGTATTCTTTCTTTTTTTCTTTGTATACATCTACTATATGGAGGTTCATATCTCTTTACATGTATGCGTATAATGACATACAAAAGTCAACTTTAGCTTTTAGGGGAGTTAGAAACATGATTTATAATTTTATAATTTGAAACAAAAAATTAATCACAAACATGACATAAAATCGGAAGAACATAGAATATAACTTAAAAATCATACCACTTAAAATATATGGTATATAGCATTGTAGCTCAACACATCCGGTTTCACTTTTCTCTCAAGCATCTCATCTAACGGTTGGTACGCCTCATCAATTTTCTTGTTTTTACAAAGTCTGTTGATAGTTATAAGTAAACACATTCGACATAATAGTTTTATACATGTGTCCAAGCTTTTCAATATAATAACAAAAACCAACCAAGCCAAATTTTATACACACAAAACATACAAAGTAATATAAAAATTAACAAACACCAACCAACATTATTGATTTACATTGATGAACATGAATGTAATCTACTCTTGCTTTTTCACACTCGTTGGTCTCGACTTGTAGCTCGATCTATGTTCACTTGTTTCATACTCACAATAGTGCACCTAAACACATCAATAAGAAAAATGTAATTCATCCCAAGTAAAAATAGAACTGCTGTGTGTTAAAAAAACGAAAATCACGCCACCATAATGTGCCAACTTATTCTTTAAAAACCGAACCGGTATTGGTACCGACCTGTACCATACGGAGCACTTTTGGTACGGGTACCGGCACCCATTTGTTTGCAATTTTTGGGATCGTACTTTCGGTACCGGTCCAGTATTTTTCCCACCTTTACCTTTAAATCTCGTACCATACCGTATCGTACCGAACACTTTTGGGTACCGGTACCCATTTTTACGATTTTTGGGGTCAGTACGGTTCAATACCGGTATGGTGTCGAGCTCATCCTTCACAAAAAAAACACAAACATTTGATATTCTAATGGAATTATAATCATCATTTGCTTGTCTCAAACAAAAAACACAATAATTATTTAACGTTTAGCAATGTTGTCATAAAATTTAAAATGAAAGAAATGTTCCATTACTTATGTAATTAAATTACAACTAACTTAAAAAAATAATACTAAAATGAATTAATGTTGTCTTGCGTGTTGGGTTTCACATATTACATAAATAGAACAACCAATGTTTATGCTTTATTGTTATAACTTTGTAGTAAAATATATAAAAGTATCAACATTACATCAACTTCTAATATTACATGTATAAAGTACTTCTAATATTACATTTATAAAGTACTATTAAAAGAGAACAAATAGATGAACTATACATATCCATCTACTTAATCGATTTTACTTCCCGGCCCAGGTACAATCGCATAAAATGGCAAAAATGGTTATTTAAGTGGCTATTCCCATTTCTCATCTTCACAATCCCATATATTTACTGGTGAGTGTTTCAGCTGTATTATTATAAATCAATGCACGGTTGTCTCTCCACTCTTCCTTTAAGGCATACTCCCCCTTGTCTTCAGTGTTATTAGCTAATAAAAATTTTGTGAAATTAATATTATGGGAAATATATTATATATAAGAGCAGAGTGACAACAACAATATAACATGTCATGTCCTTTTTATCACTTGTATCATGCAAGTATAATTTGGGCTTCCCTCCATATAAACAAATGAAATCCTGCTTTGGTGTGAATGTTAGTTACATTTTGGTAAAAAGAAATAGTATTATTCTTTTGGGAACTACTTTTTATCACTGTTTGATTTCTACATTTATCTAATGCATACAATTGCCAAGCCCATGTCTCAAAATACACAACACAAAAACATACTTTTTATCTCCTTTCTTTCTGTTGATAGACCAGCTAAAAACTAACTTATCTAGCTAACAGATTTCAAATTGTCAATCTTACCTTAAAGTTTTCTCCTCACTGACCAGCACCTCTATGAATTTACTAACAAATATTTAAGTTTTCCCTTTTCTAAGTACCAAAAACAAAAACAAACACAAATACTGTCCTTTTGCTCCTTTTGTTGTTGCTATGCGTTTGTATGTTAGGAGGAGAAATGTCGTCGTTGTCGTTGGCGAGTTTTCTTGTGTCCCGATTGATGATGAAGCGAGATGAGCCTAGGTGGGTGCGCCTTCTTTTGTGTCGAAACGACAGCTTATGTCATGACATTACAAAAGTTAAGGCTGAAAAAGTGTTTCTATAGATGTAGCTCACAATTTAAACGTCGTAACATACACAGGAATTACAATTTAAATATTAGTATAGGATGAAAGCAATATACAACTTTAGGATTGCTCCTTCACATTCTCAGCGACCTAGGCACAGGGTTCCCCCTTTTCATTAAAAGCTCGACTGTTTCTCATTATCCAAAGACACCATAGCGCTGCAATTTAATTATGGTTGCTGATACTGTAACATCACTGCAATATAATTAATAGAGTTGAAGTGTGCTTCGTCTTAATTTTCTCCAGCTCATTGTGCTTTTTCCTGTTACAAAAAGCAACAAAAGCAATACGACTCATTTAGAGATATATCACAACTTAAAAGCACCAAAAAGAACACATAATTGCTTGCTAGTACATGATGATCATTGTGCAAATAATCAAACAGATATCAAAGAATAGTCAAATTCCCATTTTATATATTAAATAAAATTTCTATCTTCTTACCAACCAAAAAGAACACATAATTGCTTGCTAGTACAGTTTCTGAATACTTTTCTTGAAAAAGGCTAATTTTAATTAGATAAATATACCAAGATAGCAACATGTTTATAGTTATCACTCTTTATCTTACTTTATCATGAGATTGAAGTTCAAATGTAGGACCAAAATAACGCTCTCGAAGATCTTCATAAACCTGCATATTGACTACATGTATAAACTCGTGTCTTTTGACAAAGCAAAAAGATCCAACAAAATAACGCTCCCGAAGAAACTCATAGGGCCCCACCAATACCCTAACCTGGGACCATGTAAAATGCAATTTGAGCCCCTTGAAGGTTTTTATTTTCTATTTATTATGTTGCATACTTGCATTGGGGTCCTTCTATAAAAAAAAAAAAAAAAAAAAAAAAAAAGATTCAGAACTGTAGCAATATTTGATTCAGATGATGAAATCAAGTCAGAAAATGATCCAAAATCTAGATCTATTTCATCATCTTCACTAATTTCATTTACAAATGCATATCTCAATCAGTACATATGTTAATAATTATAACCTGAGCAGACTTATATGCAGTGAGAGTACTCTCAGCAGAGTCGACGTTTTCCGTTAGTTGTAGCGGAGTTCACGCTTGGTGAGAGAAGGCATACGCCATGGCCCGTTCACGCTTGTTGGCGGCTTCCTCTCTCTGGTGTATCTTGCACACGATGACATCCATTGACTCGGTACCACCGCACCATTCAGCCTATACATAATTATCATAATAGATTCAGGGCTCGACATAAAAATTCAAACATATCTACAACATAAGGGACCCATTTCGCAATATTTCTAGTCTAATGGGCTATACCCTAACTCATAGGGAAGGCGTGCACCAAATGCATTTAGGTTGGGCCACAGGAAGCATGGAAATTACCTTGAAGCAAGGGTAGTTGAAATTGGTATATCCAATGATTCACCATTGCTTTCTTTGGTTGTACCTTTTTTTCCAGATGTAAGATCCTTCTGAGTAGCAGCCGTATCACCAAGGTTGAAGGGTTGGACCGATTCAAGAAAGCTTTAGTTTATCTGAAATAGAATAAATAGATCTCAACCCTTTTGTTCAAGCTCTCAACCTCTTAATCAATAGCAGCCATTCGTTTAGTGACCGCACCCTGCTGCGAAAGCCTGTGTGATCCGATAGCCATAGTGACCGAAAGAACCGTAGGCATAGCAATCGGAATTCCACCAATAAGCAACACCAAAAGATTGTCAATCCCGGATCTGTACTCTCTATGTTGGATCGGGAACATAACGATAATCTCAACAGCCATTCCAACAGCAATGGAGCAGATACAGAAGTTTCCGATTGCGGTTAGAACTTTTTGGAAGTGTCCCACTTGGTTTGTGCTGTCCACAAGATGTGCAGCCTTTCCAAAAAAAGGTGTGGACACCAGTAGTGATGACAACGGCTTCAAGTTCACCTTGCTTGCAAGTTGAACCGGAGAACACTTCACCGAATGCGTTCTTGGTGACCGGTAGAGATTCTCCCGTAAGCGCAGATTGGTCGAACTTTAAGGCATCAGCTTCAAGAAGACGCGCATCAGCAGGAACGATATCACCAAGTGTGATACTGATGATATCTCCGAGAACAAGTATAGCAGCTTCTTGTTCACTCCATCCGCCATCCCTCAAAACCTGAATACAATCATACAAATTATGAGTTAACATTGGCGACTCTGCATATCGACATTTTCAAATTGAATGAGTGAAGTTAAGATACCTTTTGTCAGCAAGATGAGCAGTACTAACCCATTGCTCTTTGTAAACAACAACCCTCAAGATCTGGATATCTGAACCCCATCACTGAACTCTATGGTATGAACGATGCGCAGTCTCTTGTGGCAACCTTTAACCGAACACTAACCCATGAAACAGTGAGACAAAGAAGTGCCTTAGACAATCAATTTAAAAAGAAAATGTTACTTTATGTCAAATTGTGAATCTGCCAAACACCATATATAATATATATACAATCCAGTTTTATGTTTGGTTTTGTTTGTAAACTTTTAATTCGAAAATCAAACCAAAAACAAATGATGAAATTCGGTTTCGGATCCAAACCATATTGAGAGCCCTAAACCGAATACAATTTAAATCCAGATACAATAAAGAAGTAAAACAACAAAGGACCTTCAGACTCACTTCGGTTTCGGATCCCAACCATATTAAGGGCCTTCAGACTCGCTGCGGTCTCCTTAATTGACTTGCGGACCAAATCCTTCAGTATACCGTGAACCTGAAACCAATAAAGAAGTAAAACAACAAAGATTTCAAGTTCTATGATTGTTCTGCTAATGAGAGACTGGAGGGCCGAAAACATAAATTTATATTTTACGCAGAAAACATGTATCTTAAGAAAATCACACAGAAATAAGAGTTTGAACCATAAACCCTAGAACTAACATAACTAAAAGAAATCCCAGATCAATATATCACAATTAAATAATACCCAAATTGATTTACAAATAATTGAGCAAAACCCAATTTGATTAGTGAATAATTAAGAAAACCCTAAATACATTGTTTGTAAATAATTAAGCAAAATCCAGATCATAAACCCTAAAAACCACAAATTGAGCAAAAACCCATATTGATTAGGGAATAATTAAGCAAAAACAAAATCATAAACCCTAGAACTGACAAACTAAAAAAAAATCCCAAATCAGTATAATGCACAATTAAACAATACCCAAATTGATTAGTGAATAATTAAGCAAAACCCAAACTAAATTAAGAATAATTAAGCAAAAAAAAAAAGATCATAAAACCTAAAAAAACCATAAATTTCTTACAAGAAACAAAGATTTCCAGAACTCAAGATCAGTATCACGAATCTCGATTTCATGGCAGCAGTCAACACCTTGCCGACGAATTCCGTCAAAGGATCTTCAAATGCGATGATTGATGGATCCGTGGAATCGGCAACCGCATCAACGTCGATAGATCGGGATTGTGAAGGAAGAGATAGCGATTCCAGCCGTGCTACGGCGGATTCCAGCGGCTGTATCAACTTCTCGTCCATCGGTTTCTCTCTCTTGAAGTTTCTCGCTCTAGAAGTTGAGCACATAAAGGAGATTCGGAATGACTGGTTTTGAGAATTTGAGTCTGTGTAGTGCATTTTTGTCTTTTGGTGAGTTAAATTTGAAATTTGAAATGAGATTTGGGATTTGGTTTACCCGCCCATGAAAAGCTGAATCTTCTTATATAATAAAAAAAAGAAAAAAACCAAGAAATGACACCTAGGATTAGGATATGTGAGAGCTTGACACCTAGGAGAGAGATGAGAGGAGGGGCTTGTGGTGTTGACAAGTAAGCTCAAAAACCTTTGATTTATTATAAGAGAGATTTCCACTAAAAACAAATAATTTTTCTCTCTCCTTTCAATTAAATAATATTATCATTACATTTTTTCTCACTTCCACTCACAACCACTTTCAAAATATATTAAAAAATTATAACGGGTGAACAGTGTCCCCCCAAATATACAGATGAACAGTAACATTTTCTGTCTCCTCTACTCACAACCACTTTTTATACCCTTTATAATATAAAAACCCCTCCTCACATAATTTGATGGTTAGGATGTGAATGCTCTTAAAAGTCAGCCATTTTTATATATTTTTTCTCTTCAAGTAATTTCTTTTTCTTTTAATGAAAAACATAATCTCAACTTATTTATGAAAACTTTACGCGCTACATGAAACTACGAAAGAAAGTTTCAACTTAATATATCGGGTCACTATATATACTATCGTAAAGGGGAATAAGAAGATATAGAGCTTGTCAAAATTCTCGTGTTTGGATTTAAATATACAAAATGATTATGAATGAGTTTGTTATGTTATAAGGAATGATTATGAGTAGTTTTTAGTGGTTGTGAGTGGAGGAGAAAGAAAATGTTGCTGCTCATCTTTAAATATACGGGAACACTGTTCGCCTCTTATAATTTTTGTAATATTTTTGAAAGTGGTTGTAAGTGGAAAAGAGAGAAATGTAATGATAAAAATATAAAAAATATTATTTAATTGAAAATAAAAGAAAAAATATTGTGATTTTTAGTGTAATTATATGAATAGACAATAAAAAATTTATTATGAATACAACAAAGTTTAAGTTCAACTATAATACATATAGTTATTTCTGTATGTGTTTGTATTTGTAACTTTATCATATGTAACATATATATTCTTTTTATCATTATTATTTATGTAATATCAATTTGCAATTTATCATTATTATTTATGTAATAATATCTATTTGCAATTTATACTTATTAAAATAACAGGTTTGTTTACATTTCTGAGCCTAGTAAAGCTCGGGTTTATACTTGTGTGAGCATAGGTTAATTCAATTTGGCTATGAGCTAAAATCTAGTGTTTTCAGAACCAGACCTCGGCAGGTCGAACCGGAAAACAGACACGTAAATGGTCCAACAAGCCGGCTACCACTCAGACCGGCTACCAATCCTTCATATCCTCTATATCTATGTAATAGACTCAACACTTTATTTATTTATATATTTAATCCTTCATATACTCTATAAATATTGTAAATCGAGGAAAGAAATTAAGGAACGTATTGTAAAAGTACTTTCAGGGAGCTAAGTTATCAAAATTACAATTCCGGCTTACAAAATGCATCAAATTAACGAACGAAAATTTTATATTAAAACAAACAGTTGCATATAAATGGTCAGCAAACAAACAAAATTCTAACAGAAATCTATAGCATTCATATCATATATAGTTCAACAAGGTCTGATTGTCTTACAGGTATATTCTGAAAGATTGAGGTATTAAAAAATTATATCATAATACTAAAGGGTTCAGGTTTACGCTTGAACCGTTTAAATCCTCTTACAATGGGAATCCCCCACCTTCCATCGACTCGGGAGATTCTAAGTCAAACCGGGCTGAGGTAACGAGTTCCTCCACTAGATCATAGGAGGTTTCAATGATGTCCTCATCAAAATACAACATATCTTGCATTTTCATTTGGTGGAATTCAACTATTTCTCTCAAGTACCTGTTTTCACGTGCATAGACTGAATTCTCGTGTGCCAAACGCCCCTTCTCCGCCAATAGTGTCTCTAGCTGAAGCCGTATCTGATCACATTTTTAACACATTAATCGAATCATGAGGTCAATCAATAACAAGATCATTGCTTAAACCATACCATGTCATCTTCTGAGGGGTGGTCTCCTTTTTCTTGAGCCTCTTGAAGCAATTTGTTTTCTTGTTCTAGTTGACAACATCGTTCTTTCGCAGATGCTAATTCTGCAGTCGCGGTTTTCAGCTCCCGAGCGAGTTGTTTTACCTTAGCAGCTTTTGCAAGCGCCACCTGTCACCCATAAACCAAACAAGACCAGTGAGTGTGTACAAACATGATTGTGTAGATTATGTTGTTTTCATAAGAAACAAACTTATAACATGTTTTTTTGGTAACCAAGAGAACGCGAAAGGGAAAATTCAACGGGGCCCATTAGTTCCATGATAACCAGTGGGACCAGGTAAAGAACAGCTAGGCATGTGGCCTTTAAGGTGTTAAGGCATTTGCATCGTATACAAATATATGATCACAGATTTCTATTTGTTTGACACAAGTTGTTGATATAGTGAATTTGTAATAGACCATTTTCACATCCCTAATTAGCTACAAATAAATAATTACACATTTGCCACGTTACGTCGCGAGAAGCTTGGAGTTGAGTTTCTTGGTTCCTCTGTGCTTGGGCAGATTGCAGTCTGGGACCCTGATTCTTTTCTTGATTATCAAATGCTCTTCTGTCTTGCAGATTATGAGTTTCTTGGATGGTATTTTGAGTCTTCTTCTCTGCCTGAAAATAAATTTATGAATTATGATAAAGATCATTGTTGTTTTGTGAGTTTAATATCTAAAACACTCAAAATATTTCAGAACATGAGATTGTGAATCATAGTTCATCAATCCTAAGACCATTCGATGTGGTCAGTGATTGTGAGAGGGAGTGTGCCACCTAGGCATCACTGCCATACAAACACCATGGCACGCCACCTCTCAAGTGATCGTGAAAGAAGCCGTGGCCATGGGTAGAGTCAGTTGTGAAAGGAGATAGCATGGATTATTTTAATCTTTAATAAAATTTATTATTTGATAGAGCCAATCACAAAACAAAACAAAACAACACCTCACCACTCACTATCACTAAGCATAACATACGTTTAATGATAGTGAAACTATCACTGACAAGGTGGCGCATGCGTGGATCATTTTCACTATCAATATCACACACCATAAGGCAATATGTAACACTCTCACGCCCAGTACCTCATCCCAAATGGGCGTGCGAGGCACCGCGCAGCCTGGGCGTGAAGGGTGCTGGTGTGGGGTGGAGGTGAAAAGTGAAACCATTTTTTTACCAATCACATTCACACACTTCAACTCATTCTTTTTTTATCTTTAATTTAATTTTCATGTGAAACCATTACACACATTTTACTAAGTGTGCAAAGTGGAACCACTCTGCCTACACGAGAGTGACGTGGCACCACTTTTGGTAAATCCATTACACATGATCTAACACAAGTTCTAGTAGTCTATATTATACACTACAAACCATTAACATCAATCGGCATCATTTACCTCCAAAGCATTCCCAATGGCATCACCAATTTGATTAAGCGAAGGCTTGAGTCTATGCCTATCCAATCCCATCCTTAACGTCGGAGTGTCCATTTTCTTCGAATTCTCACATTGATGCTGAACTTGAATGCCAGTGAACTACAAAAGAATTTCAAAACACATCAAGTAATAATTACTATCCAGGTGATCATTTCATCTCCATATCCTATGATAAACAGGCCCACACCTAGTACTTTTAGCAAAATGTACCCCTTCCCCTACTAAATATCTCATTTCATCTCACTACTTTTATTCATAAGAGGAATGTTTAGCATACACACTCTAAATGTATCAACAACAAAGTAAAAAAGATAACTATATTCACCTGGCTGTTTGTTGAGAAGCTAATTGTTTCTGGCTTCTTACTAGCATTAGCATGAGTATTCGATTTCTTAGAACCTTCATCTTCGAGAATCGATTTAGCTTTCCGCGCTAACACGCCCCAAAATCCACCACGCTCATTCTTATTCTTCATCAAAACATTATCAAAACTAGAACTCTGTTCAACCACAACATTATCCTTTCATTCAACACAACAAAATACATGCACATATTCACCAATATTCAAACAAACATTATTAAAACAATCACAACACAAGTAAATAAGTAAGTAACAATAATAATAATAAACCTTAGATCGGTTTTTAAACGAGTGAAACGAGTCGAGACGAGTCTCGGAGGCTCGGTGCGGCAGCGCGGCGGAGGAAGTGGTGGCGTCATCGTTTTCCGGCTGCCGGAGAATCTCTTCCTTGAACGTTGAAGACCTAGAGAGTCCTTGACGTCTACGGTACGCCATTTTTGATGATACGAATGTATAGAGACACGGTTATTGAGGCAAGGAGAGATGTAGTAGGCTACCGGAATGAACCGGTAGTGCCACCGGCGGGAACCAAAACGGTAATTGTGTGATCGGAGAATGAGAGACTTCAGATAACAAGAGGTTGAGAAATAGAACACACGATTTACGTCTAACAAACCCTTCAAACGTTATGTGTTACGTATTATTATAATTATAAACTAGTGAAATTCCTAATGCTACGCGGCGGGGAATTCAATTGTTAACGATTCTGTTTGTTTTGTGATGGGATGGGATTAATATGGTATCGACACTTGGTATAACAACCGACAGAAAAAAACAGAAAAATGCCGTGTCATGACGAAAACGATATCCAGACATAAAACGTCTAGTAAGGTTCAATCCGCATTACACTGCAAGAACAAGAAGGTGTGTTAAAAAGATATTTGTTTTAAAAGATTTGGTTATAAAAATAACAATTTTGGAAGTAAAGGAAACAACATAAAGTGAAAAAAGAAGGAATAAATCACATAAAATATTATTAAGAATAAGAGATAAAGACAAAAAAATAAGAAATAAAACAATTTACTCAAATTTTTATTCACTACAAGAAATTTGGGTATTTAACCACACATGGTATGTGTAGGAAAAGACATATAATGTGTTGGTAGTTGCGTTTACCAACACATAAATTAAGTGTTAAGATGTGTAGGCTCATGACTGTAGATATAGGTCATTACCCACACATAAGTTATGTGTAGGTATATAGCAAGCTATACCTACACATATATGTGTGGCTAAAACTAATTTATATGTGGTTAAAAGTATAACAATTTAATGACGTGGCGTCTGACGTGGCGTCTGACGTGGCGTCTGACGTGGCGTCTGACATGGCGTAAATATATGTGTGGGTAAAAATAATATTATGTGTAGGTATTGATCTTAACATGTGAAGAAATAAAATATTGATGTGTTGGTAAAAATATTTAATGTGTGGACAATAAACACGATATTTGTAAATAATAATTTTTAAATATATACAAACAAATACAAAACAATTATAGAAACATTTAAGGCCAAATTAACATTCATAATCAGAACATCATCGTTCAAACAACCAAATAAAATACTTAAACAAACAAAATTGAAATTGTTCGTAAGTTACTAACATGTTACATAATTACTAAAACGATTGTACTCATCGATACGTTGATGTATCACCTTGAGATTTTCGAGATGGGCTTGAAGGAGACATGATATTAGTTTGAATCAGCGCTTGTTCCATTATTGCACATTAACTTGTCGGTGTTTGAAGTGCATCCACTAGCTCGTCGTAAGTAGGACACTTTGCTTATTTAGTGGTACTCATTTTGTTATCATCAATAGCTAATTGGATCAACCCCCACCCATGTAAGCAAATAGAGCTTCGTCCAACTCCATTCTCCATAATGGACTTGTCGCTCATTGATTCCATAGTATGCTAGTTTCTCGGCTTCATCATATCTTCATTTTAAGGAAAAAAAGTATAAGACATACAACAAATTAACTATTTACCAAATAATGAATATTAAATGGTACAAATTAACATGTAAACTTACATATCTTCAATGGCAGAGGATTGATCTTGATACAGACTTTCTGACTTCTCAGGATGATTTACCGTCTTCATCATCCGGGTGTAACAACTCACTATTTCTTGGTCCAACTTATAGTAGTATGGCATTTTCTCAAGAGGTTTCATATCCAGATCAATAAAAGATGCCTGTTGTTTTACAATCAACAAAAAAAACCTTTAGATCAAAGCATACCTCTTTCTATGAAACCATTTAACACTGAACACAACAAAGTTCAACATCCCCATGGACCCCACCCCTTGCCAACCTAACACGAATTTCACCAGTTTTTCGTCACAGCCACCGTCTGCAGCCGTATACAATAACCCGTTGGAGGACTGTTAAGAACAAACTATTATCCGTTGGAGGACTGTTAAGAACAAAATTATGTATATAAACTACAATCTGCAGCCGTATACAATAACCCGAACACAACATACACAAGATCTTCACTTCAGCCGTAAACCAAGACTCAGACACAGCAGATCATCAACTGATGATCTGCATCTAGTGATGATATATGCATGTATCAGTGAATTCATATAGCGGGTCGTGTATTATATTACATGTTTAAAAAATCAAAAACAATTTCAACTCGTTTATGAATAAACATTATAAAGTTAACAAACCTGGTGAGCTATGTTGTGGATCACAAGCACGGATCTTGTGTATTGCATCAAGCCGTTGTCATGATAATATGCCTTTAAATAAACTGGCAACAATGCGGTATGCCAATCGTTTGCAACGAAAACCAAATTTCCGTCTCCATAGCATACGGCCCCGCATGGCACGTACCAAGGAACCTATAGGCAACGGGTCGTTAGTTTGGGAAGAGTTTATATATGAATTATCAGATAAGCCAATAATGACGATTAAGTTTTTAAGTTGTACCTCAACGGCTGCTTTGCAGAATAAAACCATGCGTCGTAGAATATCCTACAATAATGAGAACCAGATCATCTATGAACACTCTACTACAGAGACTCAATTAATTTATGTGACACGACACGAGTAGAACCTGACCTCACGATTCCCTCCGTATATATTATTCCCCAAGTTGTTAAACATGTGACACCTGATAAAAACGAAACATACACCATCAACATATGTTTGAAGGTACTGCACGTCCACATCCTGAAAACAAAATAAAAACGGTCACCTACTTATACCAGTATAAAGCTCAACTCAATTCAAGATTCAAGTAACGTGTAAAGATGAGTTTGCGATTGCATACCTCCCAACCAACTTATAACGTCTCCTAACTCCTGTATCTTGAAGTTCATTATAATCACCATACAGCGGTACAACTACCTAAGGTACCTGAGAAAAAGAAGAAAGTCGTTCAACAAAGCGAATAGGAATCGACTGCAGCGACCATTTTTTGTTTTTTAAGTGTGTTCTGCATTTCTTGGCTTGAAGTGGTGGTGGTATTGTTGTATCAGTGTAAGCTTCCTTAATGAGCAGGTCTTCTGAGTATTGTTCTTATAGAGTCGAACAGGGTTGTTGCACTTCTGTACCATCAGCCAATGTTGACAACAACATGATACCTGTTTGTTTTGGCATCTTATTGTGTATGTTTTTTCAAATAAGAGATCATACATCTTTGTCTTACATGTGATGGACATGCCCATTTTTCTTCGCTTTCATGCACACTGCAAGTAATACTTGTTTTTATCCTGTAATGAGATAGGTTGATTAGTACCTTTTAAAAGTTGTTTACCTTTTAATGAGATAGCTGAGACCCAAGGCTCACCCTTTGTGCCTTGAGTGCGCTTTGCGCCTACAACAACTATGACCAGAGCATTAACAATTAACATAGCTTGTAAGACTAATAAATAGGGCTCTCCGTAAGAAAATTCAAAGAAAACAACTGGCAAAACCGAAAAGCAAACATGCCTAAACAGCAAAAGGGAGTAACTTAACATGATTATCTAACATTAAGCTCTCCAATAACAGAAACAACCTTAGCTGCAACATGCAATCCACTCCACATTAACTTCTATGCTATAATACATTCTCTATCACTAAAACTAAATTAAAAGTACTTGATGACACTTCAAATTAACAATAACAAACCCTAATCTCTTCAACTTATCAAACAAAAGCACAAAGACACAAACTAACATCAACAACACCAAATTTCAACTCATCTAACCCTAACACAAACAATAAAAACTCAAAATCCAGAACCAGTACCCTTCCATACGCATTAACATCAAGTCCATTCGCTAACAATTTCGCGAGATCTTCCTTCAAAAACCTCTGTTTCGCCTCCTCTCTCCTCCGCAGCACCGCTATTCGCGTCCTCGTCGGCTTAATCAACGATTTGCTTCAAAAACGCACACGATTTCGTCAATAATCAGTCGCTAATTCAAGTAAACAGTAAACAATAAACACACAGATTATACGAATAGATTTCTAACCATTTGGAACTGAAGCCGTTGTGACCTAACAATCCGTCTAGCATTGTTGCAGATCTGACAACTGATTGTTGTTGATTTTGTTGTTGTTGCTGTTGTGTGTGATCTGATTGTGGCACAAGATGCTCAGAATACTGCGAGAATTTTGGATCTGTGTATTGGAATGAAGGTGCAGATGCACATAATAGTGTGTGAGGGTTTTGGGGGAGAAAAGCAAAGGTGAAGGAGGGAAAAAGCCCGCCTTTTTTTAGGTATTAAAATCTAAGTAAGATATAAGCCTGACCGTTAGATCGGACCACTTATCAATGGTTAGATTGAAAGCGTACATGGATCAACCCATGTCGGCCCTATTGCTTTTAGGGGTGATAAACAGGTCGGGTTCGCTGGTTGACAGGTCCAACCCGAACTCGAAAATCGTCTCAATCATATAAGCTAGTGTGCTACAATGAGTAGGATATTAGGATGAAACTCAGCACATGTAATCACCTCTGCACAAACAAAAAAAAGAGGATTTAGACTTTTAGGGTTCTGCTTTTGGAGCGTGAATTGGTAAATGAATTTCAAAATTAGGGCTCGCTCATGAAAAATTGAAATACCTGATATATTTTTTTTTAATTAAAACTAGCTCTATATATATACACACACACATACCCGTCGGAGTCAATACGCTTATGAACCATTCACACAGCTCACGCATGCGCTCTCTCTTTCTCTCTACCCGCCAGAGTCAATACACACATGAACCACTCTCGCAAAATTTCTAATGTTGATTTTAAAGTTAAAAGCAAAAGATTTTGTATTTATTAGGAGATATTTTCGTTATTTGAATAAGAAATATAATTACCTAAAACAGTAAAATGAAATAATGAGTGGAAAGAAAAGGCTGCATTAAATCATAACCAGCATTTTTACCATGCGCGCGCATTGCGGCGCGCTAAACCGCCATGTCATTTTCATAGCCCCGCCCAACACCCGGGCTGAAACCCCCCCGCCCAAGGGGCCACGCCGAAACTCAAGCCCAACCGGGGTGGTGACTTGGGCGTTTGTACCCAACCCAACCCACGCGACAACCCCCACCCCATACCCCGTCCAAGGGGCCACGCCGAACCCCAAACCCACCCGGGGTGGTGAGATAGGCGTTTGTACCCAACCACGTCACAACCCCGCCCCATACCCCATATTCTTATATTTCCTAGATCACTATTTATGTAGTTTGTTTTAATTTAAAAAATAAATAGTAAATCGCTGTTCAAATAGTAAATCACTATTTAAAGTAACTATTTAAATAGTAAATCACTGTTCAAATAGTAAATTACTGTACTGTTTAAATATTAAGTCACTGTAGCTACTATTCATCAAGTTTCCCGTTTTTATCTGTATATAATTTACTGTAGCTACTATTCATCAAGTTTCTTTTTTATCTGTATATAATTCTTAGCATGTCATTAACGGGTCTTAACAGGTTAACGGGTTTTAACCTGTTTAGACACGAAATTTAAACAGGTCTTATCGTGTCGACCTGTTTAGACACGAAGCCCGTTAAGGCCAAACACGAAACCTGTTAACTTCGTGTAGGTTCGTGTCGTGTTATCGTGTTCGTGTCAGAATTGCCAGTCCTATGTATCTACTTAATTTATCTACATTTTATTTACAAATATATGTGTTGGTAAAAATAATCAATAACCCACACATATATATTTTTTTTTACATAAGTGTAGATAATTTACCTACACATAACAAAAAAATGTCACATGTGTGGGTAATTTGTTATTAATGACTCTTCATTTTTTGGGGGGAATTTTCCCACCATTGTCAAATGTAGATAAAACACATTACCAACACACATTAAGTGTTAGTTATTATGAAAATATATCATCAATCATTACCTACACATATAAAAACATGTGTAGGTATTTACCCACACATTTACATGTGTTGGTAAATTATGTGTAGGTAAACCCCCTGATTTCTTGTAGTGATTTGGCAGGAGGTAATAAAAAAACACTACTTTGCCGTGGAGGGCTTCGAACCCGAGACACTCACTACATATGAATGTTCATGCAACCAACTGAACTCGGAGACTTTTTCTTAAGAGTTTGGTGAGATAATAACTACAATATATACATAAAGCGAAAAAAGAAAAAAAAAACAGCCAACAACCACTTGCCACGTAGATGGCTGCCACTGTTCATGCGACTTCACAAATATGTAGCATGTGACTTCCACTATTCATGCGACTTCACGAATGTTATTGATATAATATAATATAATTTTTTGTTGTATGTGTTTTGTTAATCAACCGACGTTTCCCTCTACTATTTACATCTTTCACTTTTATGTGTTTAGACTAATTTTGGCTATGGGTCGGTTTCAAAATGATTAAATTACTAGAAATGAAATTAAAACCCTTTAAAATTATTATATATATATATCAATTATCATCACCCTTTTGCGCCAGTTAAGTTTTTGACTTTTTGGTTTTCACCACTTTACTTTGTTTTCTTTGATTTTCCACATGCAACGTTCTAACAAATACACTTTCTATTATTATATTGTTTACTTATAAAAACCAAATATATTTTCAAATAAAGTTAGTGTATCATTCATTATGTATCATTTATATTTATATACTATTAATTTGAAACATTTATGTACATATTTGGTGATAAGTTGTGTTTAAATGGTTGTACCTTAATCAAATATATGTTGTAAGTTGTGTTTAAGTTGTTGTACCTTAATCAAATAATAATGGTTTCATTACCTTACCAAATTCAATCTGTTTGGTAGGCATGTATGGTTGTAAATTGTGCTTAAGTGGTTGTACCCTAATCAAATAATGGTTTCATTATCTTACCATATTCAATCGGTTTGATCCATTCAAAGTTATGTTGTTTTATTTGTAAATTATTATATATATCAATTATCATCACCCTTTTGCGCCAGTTAAGTTTTTGACTTTTTGGTTTTCACCACTTTACTTTGTTTTCTTTGATTTTCCCCATGCAACGTTATAACAAATACACTTTCTATTATTATATTGTTTACTTATAAAAACCAAATACATTTTCAAATAAAGTTAGTGTATCATTCATTATTATGTATCATTTATATTTATATACTATTAATTTGAAACATTTATGTACATATTTGATGATAAGTTGTGTTTAAATGGTTGTACCTTAATCAAATATAGGTTGTAAGTTGTGTTTAAGTGGTTGTACCTTAATCAAATAATAATGGTTTCATTACCTTACCAAATTCAATCTGTTTTGTAGGCATGTATGTTGTAAATTGTGCTTAAGTGGTTGTACCCTAATCAAATAATGGTTTCATTATCTTACCATATTCAATCGGTTTGATCCATTCAAAGTTATGTTGTTTTATTTGTAAATTATTATTATTTATAATAATCTAATTAATTTAGCCAAAATCTTGTATCAATATAATTTGCAACATATTGATGCAATGGTTGTTGTAATGTATGCATTATGGTTTGTATAGTGGTAATAATATATATTATATATAGATTACGATGAACCTGTCAACGAGAAAAAATTGACGCAGGTTCATCATAACGCGTGAGTCCTAGATCAACTTAGTTATATTATTCTATGTTTTACGTTTCGACGTTTCGGTTTAATTTTTTCGCATTAACACCGCAACTTCAGTGTCAGTGGTCGCTGACAGTAGTGTGACGTCAATGCTCGCCTCTGCCGCAACGCAGGGGTGCTTAATACTAGTTACTAACAAACATGTATATAAAATCTAATTTTATAAAAAGAGTAGAATATATGTGCTGATTAAACTACAACTCAAATACATACATACAATTATTTCTATCGCATCACAAATATAAAAATATCTTGATACAAAGTCTTCTCCCTCTTAAGCTTTGTCAAAGTAAAAAGTCATAAACTAATCTCAAAAAATAATGAAAATTTTGTCTCCTATCAAATATAATAATATTAGAGAAAGGCTAGTAAAACATAGTATATATTATAATGAGCCACAATTATTTGAAGAAAATATTGTTACGGATAAGGTTATGCATATCCATACGTCTAACTAGTTAAAATGAATTACAATCATGGTATTTGTTTGGTTTCATATTGAAACCAAACCGCGTCCGCGTCTCAATTTGGTTCAAATCGAATAAACCCTGTTGGTTTTATATTAAAACCAAACCAAGTTTCTATTTGGTTCAAACCGAATAAACCCCAATTACATGTATATCAAATTTGGGTCAACACGTGATATATAGGTCACTTCTCACTTACTTTTGGCCCAATTCCAATTTATATTTGGCCCAAATCCAAATTTGCACGTCTGAAATAGTTTTACCGTCTCTAATTTGGTTTCAAAGGCGCACAAGCGCCTACGTTATGTGTGTGTGTTAAATACATTGGTTGTGTTAGAGGGGCACACCATCATGCCATCCAGTTAATTGCGCTTTTGGGTCATTACGTTTAAGACATATTCATAGAAAGCTTGTGGGTGGTGACTACTTCGGGGCCTGTGACTCGATCTTTGTCCAAGTTGATTACGTTTTAGTTTGAACAAATACCAGTACCACGATAAAAGTCTCTAAGATACACCAATATTCAAACCGGCTGAGCCGTGACTGGGCCTTAGTCACAGCTGGAGCTGCCCTTTCCCATGACTGGTCTTGTTTCATGGCATTGGGTTTTGTGTCGTCTCGTCTTCAATGCCCTAAGTTTAAATGCGTGGAAATGTGTGTGTCACCATCTTAAATTCGACTCCACAACACACCTCTAACTCCCCTTTGCGGGCTGCCATTGTTTTGGCCGTGATTGGCCCCATGTCATAGCTGGTGTCTTGGTTGTTTCCAGTTGGTAAACGACTACGACATTCCCCAACCATGGCTCGTCCTGTGTACGGTTGAGTTGGGTTACACCGATCATAAATTTTTATAATTCCATAGCAAAACAAGTCAAATCCCATACAAAAATCAAAACTTACTTTTTGAACACTACTCTTATTGATATATATATCAATAGTCTTAGGATCCTGTAAAAAAGACATTTTTTCGTGATAAGTGTGAGAAGTCATAAAAGAGTTAACTGTCATTTTCGTCCCTGTGGTTTGGTCACTTTGGCCATTTCAGTCCATTTTTCAAAAATGCGCCATTTCAGTCCCCGACGTTCTGGAAAGGTGCCATTTCAGTCCAAAAATCATAACCCAGTTAAGTCGGTTAGTAAATAAGGACTGATTGTGTAAAATTGTAACATAAAGGACTGATTGTGTAAATTTGTAACACCACCACCACTAGCCCTGCCACCACCACCACCACCGCCACCACCGCCACTGCCACCACCACCACCGCCACCACAGCCACACCACAGCCACTGCCACCACCGCCACCACTGCGACTACGGGATCTTGTGCGATTATCTTTGGCTTGTGCGATCAAGAGTTCATCATCATCGTCAATCATCACGTTTATCATCATCAACAGTTCTTCGAAGGTGGTTGAACAATTAAGTATGTGTTATATTTGCATGTTTTAGCGACGATGAGGATCTACACGAGGATGAACTGTTGGAATTTGATGCTGGATTTGAGAGCATTATTGTTGTTGATAACTTACCAGTTGTGCCACAGAAAAAGTTTGATAAACTTGAAGCTGTGGTTCGAAGAAAATTAAGCCGATTTGGTGTAATCAAGGAGAATGGCCTTTGGATGCCTGTTGAGGAAGACACTGGGAAAACTCGAGGTTATTGCTTTGTCGAGTACAACACTCCTCAGGTCCATTTTTCTTTTTATAATCCTCTTTTTTTCTGAAATTATACTATATCGGGCTTTTGTATTGTATAAGTAAAGGCTTCTGTATTGTTTTTTTATGATAATTGTTATTATAGGTAGCTGAGCTTGCTAAGGAAAATACTAACGGACGCAAGCTAGGCAAAGAACATATTTTAGCTGTCAAGATGTTAGATGAAATAGACAAGCTCATGAATGTCCCAGATAAGTGGGATCCTCCAGAAACTAAACCTTACACACCATTGGTATGTATTTTTTTTTAATCTTATAACTATTACCTTGGTTATAGATTAGAACATCCATGTCACCACCACCGCGACTCCGACCACCTGAACTTAACCTGAACCTCACTCCGGTCATCGTTCACCACCATTGTTCACCTCCGTTCATCGTCGTCATCCTCTCCGATGAGAGTGGTCGGAGAAGGAGGTCGATGTTGAAACCGATGAGAAACAATGATGACGACGATGATGAACAGTGGCAGATGTTGCAGGTTGGCCGGAGATGATGACCGGAGACTTGCAAGTGAAAACGATGAAGGTCGCGGGTGTTTATGGAGGTCCGTACGAAGGTGGTGGTGAAGATGTAGTGTGACGGAGAATGATGAAGAAACGAAGTGACGAAGACAGTTGCAGGTTGTGATGTTGTATGAAGAAGAGGGTGGTGATTATGGAGGTGGGTACGGTGGACGGAAATGATGATGAAGGTCGATGATGATCGATGATGATGACGATGATGGCGTTGATGGTGGTGGTTCCGGCGGTGGTGGTGGTGGCAGTGGCGGTGGTGGTGGTGGTGGCAGCGGAGTTGTCACACCCCGACTTTCCACGTGAATTCGGTGGGCCCGGTGGGGGAGTATCGTGACGTGGTTGACAACATAATAGTCAAACAACACAATATATATGAATGCACAGCGGAAGCAAAAGATATTTATTATTACATTCCGAATATGAAGTAATATTCAGTATTACAACGGAAGTAAAGGATCCACAGGCGGATCTTAAAACATATCATTTGTTCAACCGACTTTAGGCGCCTAGAACTTGCAAGATTTCCTTATTAGCGCCCTGAGCTTCCAGCCAATTACGTTCAGTACCTGTCACTTAACCTTTTTGGAAAATACGTCAGTTTTCACTGGTAAATACACTCAACCGACTCATTTGAAAAGAGTTTAAGAAAATTGATTTAGATGCACCAGGCACAAGACCTTTTGACACTTTTGATTAAAATGCACAGAGGCAAAATTAATCTTTTATAACTTGGGAAAATTATTTGTATATAATCTTGTATACAGTTTTACTTATTTGTCGTCCGTTAGGGCCGGTTTGTAGGGCCGGACTAGATTAACTGACACGCCACAGGTATAATGCCCACGGGCTATCATCCTCTAAGTGGATTACCAGTTCCGGTATAATGCCCACAAGGATGATACCTCGGAGTGGATTACCAGTTTTTACATAATGCAGCTGTCAGGTGTATGCCTACACCCCGTGCTTAAGTCGTGGCCATTACTTCGAATGATGCCAAGGATATCCGGGACATGGTCATTAACCCCCAAGGCCATACACCAAATAATAATAAAATAATACATATTAAACAGGTTATGTAAGTACATCAATCACAATCCGATTTAAATGACTACATACACCCGACCAAGCGGTACTTTTATAGTACCGTATCCCAAGCCCGTATAGGGAAAATAAGTTAAGAGTATTTACCTGAGCTAGCTCCTGTCTTAAATAGCAGAAATTTATAACTCAGCCGTATTCACTTAAGTAAGCGTAGGTACAATTTACCGGAAGGCTCTAGTCTGGAATGATGGTATAAATAATTAATTAGAATGCTAACGGGTCTTTAATTAAGCATAAGCTTAGACCGGTTAGCCTTACAGGAAGATACGGTTCGTACGCACGATTAAGCGAAGACCGGAATAGAATGTGATTTAAACCCGACATGTTCAAAGACTTGTCTTATATGGGTATTTTATACACCTTCTGGATTTTGAGATAAAACCGATAAGGTTTGACCCGTTTCGGCTAACTTATATAAACTAGTTATATAAACCGATCCGAACGCGAATAGCGCGTAACGGGTAACCGAATAGGTCGCGAACAGGTTTCCTAAGTTAATATGCTTAAATTATGTTGTGATATCATAATGATACCTTCCATAATGCCCAAAACGAGTTAAATCCTTAATTATGCCCCGTAGGGGTATTTTGGTCATTCTAACGATTATAAAAGGGATTTAACGTAACCCTGATGTTCGGGACTGAAGTAATTAGTAAATAACTTATTTTTAACAGATTATATTAGTTGATAATAATCCGTATGTCTCAATATAGTTTTAAGCCTAAACTACGCGTATAATACACGTATAAACCCGTTTTAAGCGACGTTCGATTAAAAATACAATTCTGGGTTTTCTGATCAATTAAACAGGCTCAAAACACTATATTTATTATTTAAAATCAGTAGCAATTGGATTCGCGTCAAAATTCCTTGTAGAAATCATTTTATGCCCGAAAAGGGTAAATTCGGTATTAACCGAATTAAGGCGATAAGCCTAGCTTAAGATCAGTTTAAAAATAATTAAAAATCTTCAAAAATCCCAAAATATTATTTAACATCAGTGGGTAAAAGTTTTGGTGCCGAAAATCGGGTTTAGATAGGCTATGCGCTAATCGCGCCGATTAATTAATAAAAAGTTTACTATTTACGATAATGCGCATATCTCCTAATCTGGACCTCAAATTGATGTCAAATTTGGAGGGCATGTTTATAATTCAGTAGACAAGGGTCTTGTCCACTTATATTTCCAAAAAGCTCGTTTTATAACCGAAAGGGCATTACGGTCAATTTTAAGCATTTAACGGAAACGCGCGAACGAATCGGATAATCAACGAAACAAGTAAAGAGGCTTATACCAACATGTAACCCGGCCCTAAAGAAACCTTAAGGCATGTCTACTTCTATCAAAACCGGGTCAGAACCGAAGTCAAGCAAAAAGTCAAACTTCGCGCCTTTCGGTTCCGAATCGATCCTAAATTGAAATTTGTCGAATCAATCATGTTTAGTCATGTTCTAACATTGATTACTAAGTTACATTATGGTTAAAACAGGTTACACGCTTCTCGTATCGCTAATTACCCGATTAAAGCTTCTGTTGACTTTTTCAAGACACCTTTGACTCGCCAAACGACCTAGTTAGGATGGGAATCATTGTGTGCCCTTTTAGGGGTTTAATACCCATATCATTACCTACTTAACGGTACTTTTAATTCGTGATACGACTGGGTTATCGTTACTTAATCACGAAGTCAACCGTTTATTACGATATGTTGACTTTTAAGCTAATTATAAAGCAAGACTTAATTAAGAAGGGTCTAGCATACTTACAAGTGATGAATGATGATTAGGAAGGCCTTTGATCTGCTTGGAAGCCCCTTAATTGATCAGATTTGAGAATGAAGGTGTGAGGAACAATGGTTGCTACTAAGGCTCTTATATAGTGGTTTAAACACCACAAATCTTTGACATCTAAGTCTACCATCCAACCACAACTAATCAACAAGTGTCCTAGTTGTTCTAGAGGGTGTTTTAGGGGCCAAATGAATGTGAAAAATCGATCAAAATTGCATCCAAGTTCAATGGGCAGACAAAGAATCAAGAAATATATGTTTCTGTCCAGATATGGCAGTCGCGTAGCGCGACTGCCTGAGTCCATACGCTCGCGCTACGCGAGCCCCTAAGGTGTTCCAACAAAACTTTGATAAATTGCAGTTTTAGTCCTTGGCTCTTCAAACTTTGTACAGACACTTGTTTCTTGCATTTTGAACCCTCGTTATTGATCTATAAGGGCTTTAAGACATATACCCACTTTGTTAAGTCCCCGGGTAACTTTATTGGTACCCGAAAAGGCCTAATTTTCGACGTTGACACTTTAACCCCTTTCACACGAATTTGATCACAACTTTCTCATACGTTGACGAAACTTTACGAAATTTTAATCGTGTAATCTAGTGAGCATAATTAATCGTTACAAAGCTTCGGGTTTGTTAAAAGGTCACTCAGAGGTATATTTTAAACATGTTGACACATTTAACCCCTGTAGTTTGTAATCTCTCACTTTTAGCTTCGTATGATCCATGATTTATTCGTTTGAAGGTATGAGCATCATGTAGGGTTAATATACAATATATTTATTCACTGTTGACCTTATGAACTCGTATTTACACATACTTTCCATGATCGTCAACTTTAATCCTTCTAGAGTATTCTTTCACACGTTCAAAGCTTATGACACGTGTCAATACATTATAGGACGTGAATTTTCGAGGTGTTACAGGAGTGGTGGTGGTGGCAGGGCTAGTGGTGGTGGTGTTACAAATTTACACAATCAGTCCTTTATGTTACAAATTTACACAATCAGTCCTTATTTACTAACTGACTTAACTGGGTTATGATTTTTGGACTGAAATGGCACCTTTCCAGAACGTCGGGGACTGAAATGGCGCATTTTTGAAAAATGGACTGAAATGGCCAAAGTGACCAAACCACAGGGACGAAAATGGCAGTTAACTCGTCATAAAAATTCATATGTAGACATCATGTTTTGAACTTAGGCATAATGTTTTTGGTTGTTTTGGGAAGAAAAACACAAAACATAACAATTTAAGACGCAATGCAATGAATTCTAGGCTTAAAACTTAAAACACCATGCCAATAACATTAAGTAGTGTGTTTTAAGTGTTAAATAGTGTTTTTAAATTTCACGTCCATAATATGTTGCATTGTGTTCTAAATTGTTTTGTTTGGTGTTCTTTTTGCTAAAACAACCCAAAACATTATGTCTAAGTTCAAAACATGATGCGTACATATCAATTTCTGTACTTTCTCACGCTTCTAACGAAAAAGGTCAATTTTTAGAGGACATCACCCTGTATCAATAATATATAGATAGGAGGAAGTTTCTCTTGGTCTTGGCGGGCGCTAACAGAATGCATCCGTTGTCAATCCAATAAACTTTTCTCAATCCCTAATTTCAGTCTTGTTCAATCTCCACATACCAATTTCATTCAAGCAAGGTTAGTTGTTTTCTTATTATATGCTTCTACTTCCATTCAAATCTTTATCCACTTCTGAATCATAAACTCCAGATTAGGTCAACACCGCTGCCTTTTTCCAATCCAGAGGTCCAAATTGACCATCTCTGGTGTGAAATACCTAAAGTTTGATTCTTTGTTTTCTATGAGTTAGATTACTAGTTCAGATTTCTGGAATTTAATTAAAATCTAGGTATGGTTTTGAACTTGAAAATGGATATATATAGGAAACTAACAACTGAGTTTTTGAAGATCAATTTGGTTTTGATTGAATCCTTTTTGGCCCCTTTCCAGGTTTCTTTTATCCATTTAAGGTTTATGGTTTCATAATTAATTGATTTAGTGACTGATTATTGCTGATAATTTGTGTTTATCTAATTTACTTGCCACTTGTAAACATCAAATAAGAAGATCTCATTGGATTTTAAAAACATAATTTGTAGTCTGAATAATCTAAAATATTTTCTAGTTTCTCCACTATCATTAAGGTGAGTGAGCTCTAATTGTTCATCAAATCAGTGATCTCAGCATTGTTGTGTTCTTTATATGTAATCTTTTATAAGAAATTTTATGTGCATCACTTTAGATGATGATGATGATGATTGAGATGCAAGATGGATCTTAATTAGGTTTATTAGACGGATCGTGGGTCGAACATGAACATGACACGAACCCGATAGTTTGACACAAGCCTGAACATACGCGGGTTGACATGAACACGGCTAGTTTGACACATGTATATACAACAACCACCTCTATTTTATAAAAGTTGATGTCGAATTTTCTTTTGGTTGTTAATTTTTGGCTTAAAAATACCCCATCGTTTTTAAGTTATGACATAAAAGCATATTTTCAAAAAAGCAAAAATAAATAAATAAATTAATAAACGGGCCAACCAGCGAACCTGTCAGGTCAACCTGAACCCAACCCCTTTAGCTAAACGTGTTTGTGGGTGACCCGAACTCTGAACCGAACTTTTTAGACTAAACACAAACCTGTGAGTTTCGTGTTAGGTTCGTGTCATGTTATAAATCACACCCTTAATCCTAAATCCACATAGCGCTTTTTGGATTAAAAGTGTTAAGTGTATGCTTATTTGTGCATCTGTTATTTGTCTTTGTACACCCTTTTTTAGTTTAAAGTGTGAACTTATATTTTGGGTGAAAATTCCAGTGTTTTTTAACCATTTTCTGAAATACTCAAAATGATTGGATTTAACATTAATTATCATGAATGATAATTCAAATGTTGCATATAATCCTTGCAGTTGTAACTTATGGACACAGATGATACATCAGATGTGGATCCCACAAGAAGGTGTCACTTGTGTCACAGAATCCTTTCTTCAGAGACCGAGACCCACGGACCACTTGAATCAACGGGTATATGTAACAACTGTAACCTTTTGTTTTCCGAGGATAATATCACAACACGAACACGGTACAACAACAGTCTAGAATCTTTTGAAAATATGTTGTCACAGTTTCCAGAATTACAGCCTACAACCTCTGACCATGTGAATCGATCAAGACAGAGGACTAGAGTTTTATTTGAAACTGTAACTGGCGATTTCGATTCTGTTCACAGGGATGGTGATATATTTCCCTATGATGCTTATGATAGTGATTCTGATGCTTCTGTTGACGTTGATACTTATCTTAATCATGACGAGGATGATGATGATGATGTTGATGATGATGTTGATGTTGATGATGGTCATGATGAAAACACGGTTGGAGGTTCAGTGGGTAGAATTCAGTTACATAGATCATTAGCGACTAATGGACGAAATCGCCCGAATGATTGGCTTCGCGAGATTCTTTCTGAGGAGGGTATACGAAACAGTGAAAGGAGACGGCTTTTCAGTATTTTGGATGACCAAGTGTTAGATACATCGGGATACGGAGACTATGTTGACGTTGAGACAAACGGGTCACGGTTAGGTGCACCACCTGCAGCCGCTTGGTTTGTGAAGAATCTTGAACCTGTGATTGTAGATGAACTGGGTTCAGTATGTGTGATTTGTAAGGATAATGTGTGTGTTGGTAGTGTTGTCAACCGGCTTCCTTGTGGTCATGTGTACCATCCTTCATGTATCGTCCCATGGTTGAATGCACGGAACACTTGTCCTCTTTGTCGGTACGAGCTCCCGACTGATGACAAGGATAGAAGCCGTCAGGAATCAGAAGTGCAGCGTGCGTTGGCTGCGAGTGGTGGGAGAAGATGGTGGTTTGTGGTGGCTCCGGTAGTGAGTGTGGTGGTTATTGTTGTGTTGTGGTTGGGGGGAGGAGTATTTGGTGGTCAAAGGGATGATAGAAGTATTAGATGGTGGTCTCTTTTTGTAAATGAGTAATTACATTTCTGAGTTGTGGACAAATTTGAAAAACTTTTCGATGTATCAAATATAAAAGGTTAATTAGTAAAAGACATGTTTTCAATAAACGTTTTTTTAATGGCAACTCACACCCTCTCTAGTTCTAGTTCTGCTACTAAACTATAATTTTTTTTTGTCATAGATTGAGCTCTCACTGCTTGAAAAGGTAAAGCATTTATCCATTATCTTTTTTTGGACAGCTGCAGACCAGCTGGTCTACCGTCTGGCGAGTTGCCAGACTCGCCGGGTTCGAACCTAAGCCCTCACACCGGCCACCCTCTCCTTTCTCCAGCTCCCGTGCGGGAAACCCACCTAAGCCCGAGTCGAACCCGGGACCTAGGGGTTAAAACCCTCACACCTCAACCACTTTGCTGTGGCATCATTGGCATTTATTTATCCATTATCTACGGCTGGTCAAAAGGCCAAAAAGGTTCTCACTGAAATATTTAGGTCAACTTAATTATATATTTATGTATCCTAAAAAAACCATGTGGGGAATAGTGCCCGTCAACTTAATTATATATTTATGTATCCTAAAAAAACCATGTGGGGAATAGTGCCAGTCAGCTGCATCGCATCCCCTCATTGGTCGTTTTTTTTTTTGTATCTAACTTTTAAACGGCTTCGCTAATACACGGGTTTAGCCCCTCGGTTTTAGAAAGTCTTTTCTATTGGTTAACTTTGTTTATATGTGTGTTTAGTCCCTCTGCTTCAACTTTGGTGGTGTACATGTTTAGTCTCTCTATTTATTCTTAGTAATTGATTGTCGTTTTTTGTATTTTACTTTTAAACCTTCAAATTCGTTAATATACGTGTTTAGCCCCTCTGTTTTTTGAAAGAAAAAAAAACTTTTTTTTATTGGCTAACTTTGTTTATATGCATGTTTAGTCCATTGGCTTTAACTTTTGGTAATGTACATATTTAGTCCATTTACTTTTGTTCCTTTAGAAAAGACATTGTATATGGTCTTTTAGAAAAGACACATTATTTTGGTAGCGTACATGTTTAGTCCATCTGCTTTAACGAGCATTGTATATGGCCTGTAGAAAAGACACATTATTCTCATTTTGCTTCTTATACGTTGATAGAAAGTCACGGAGTTTTACATTTAACCGTGTCAAATCTTGCACCAAACGATTTTCGTTATAAGACAATTTCATTGCTTTTGCACGTCCCTCTATATATAACGTAGGTAGTCGTAGGGCTGCAAACGAACACGAACAGGACCTTGTTCGTGTTCGTTTGTTAAGAAATATATGTGTTCGCGAACCGTTCACAAACACTTATCGAACGAGATTTTATGTTTGTGTTCGTTTGTTAAGGAAATGAACTTGTTCGTGTTCGTTTGTGTTTGTTTGTTAATTTTAGGCAACGAACATAAACAAACGTTGACGAACACAAATGAGCACAAACTAATGTTCATGAACACAAATGGAAACAAATGAACACAAACAATCATTCATGAACAAAATATATAATACACTGACACTTATTAGATATTTAATTTGTCGGAATTTTGAAGTATTTAAATACATATATAAACTAAAAACACTAATTAACTATCAAACACGTTACCGAACGTTCACGAACATAAACGAACGAACACGATCTCTGTTCATGTTTGTTCATTTAACTAAACGAACAAAATTTCTTGTTCGTGTTCGTTTGTTTAATAAACGAACGAACACAAACGAACTTCCCGCCGAACGGTTCACGAACTGTTCGCTGAACGTTTGGTTCGTTTACAGCCCTAGGTGGGTGATTATGTTCATCACGTACGACTTTTAACTTCCAAACATCATGCTTCTCTAAATACTTGCTCACCAATTCGAATTGGACAATTTTTTTTGTTCCAATATCTTTACTTTTTTTTTTTCTAGAATCAGATATCTATTTCATTCCAATCACCAGGGCAAATTACTTAAGGATAGTAGGTAGACGAGCAACAAACTGCTCCGACATCCCCATCTGAATAGAAAACCCTAATTTACTAAAAACAAAGCTTCGCCCCTGAGGGGTCGAAAAGTTGTTGTGGACCACACGCTGAACTCTAGCCAATAACCGAACCGCCTCCGGCGCCAAGAAGCCGAACGTGTCAATCGCCAGGGGACAAGGACATGCTGATTTACCTGAATATTTACTTTGAGATACAACACCATGCTGATTTACCTGAATATTTACTTTGAGATACAAGACCATGCTCAAAACCAAGTACAATGTTTGAAATATAGCCAACAGAGCTTGTCCCTGATCGTATAGTAATAATAACGGAACCAAGAGAGCGTGTCACATTCTACACCCAAGTCATTAGATCTTCATAAGATCTAAACACCTTAAATCGATAAATAGTTTATGTTAAATGCGGATTGTGTTTTTCAGATGTGTTCACACTACCTGACCAACAAACTATGTTCTAATTTGACACATCCAGTCCCTTAAGTAAGGATCATTATTTCACTTCTAACTCAAACTTTTCAACTTTGAAGATATGACCAGTAGATCGACCCCTGAAATTTTAACTCCCTTTGACTTTTGCACAATTTTGACTATATCTATGACAATAGGTTTGCTACCTTATGTGGCCACACAATACCTTTTCATTGCATATACCTTTGTTACAAATCATTATGTTTCCTTTGAAACCTTTAATGTGTTAAGCCCCTTTTAATCATTACTTTCTAAAATTTTTTTCTCCTCATTTAACGGTAGATTAGAAACGTTCCTAAAACGCTTAGGGGGGGGGGGGGGCGGTTTTACGGGCGCTATCAAGCCTCTTTACGCTCCAATAATGTTCATTACAAGTTTCTAAAACCGGTCTAACGAGTTTGACAATAAACCTGTAAAGCTTCGAATTATACGATCAAGCCTGGTTATCAAAACACTTCCTAGAAATTATTATACATCCTATAGTAGAAAAGAAAAAAAAACAAAATAAAACTAAATACCAATAGGAGAATAAATACAAATACAAATACAAATTCCGAAATTCAAAAACGAAATGAAAACATGAACATGGAGTACAAAGCTACAAACGTAGTACTAGTATTATTGTAGGGCCCGCATCATGTCCTTAAACTCTGAAAAATCAACGCGTCCATCATGATTCAAGTCAACGGACGAGATCATCAGTTTCACTCTTCCCATCTCATTAGCCTCCGTAAAGCCAAGCTTTCCGAGCACCTTCTGCAACTCAGTAGCCGATATAAAGCCATCACCATTCTCATCAAACACCTTGAAAGCCTCCTTCAAATCCGCCTCATCCTGCTCCTCTTTACAACCCCCCGCTTCTTCTTCCACGCTGAAAAACATATCATTGATTGATCGGTGAAGGCCCACAAAATCCTCGTACGTGAGGCCCGTGTTACCAGGACGGATGTGGGAACTAATTATTGTGTTGAGATCGGGTGAATTGGCGTCCAGGCCGAGGAGGGTCAAGGCGCGGGAGATCTCGTCTATGCTGATCAGGCAGTCGTGGTTGGTGTCGAATAGATCGAATACGCGGCGGAGGCGGACGGAGTTGAGGCTAGGAGATCGGAGGTGGAAGGATTTGCTAGAGAAGGACTTGAGAAGATTGGTGTTGATGGTGATTGGTGCATCAGGTGTGGCCATGCCTGGCTGCTGATGTTTTGTTATTGAGAAATGATGATTAGTTCGTTAGGTAGGATTGAAATGGTGAGGGATGGATGGTAGGTATATAAAGGATGTAGTATAGCAACTTGCATACAATACTAAGTCATAACTTTATAAGAAAGGAGAGTACTAGAGTTGAATATTGAATATTGAATACTTGAATATGAAAAATCATGAAAAACGACTTTTGTAAGTGTGTTTAAAAAAAACATTTTTATATGTTAATAACAGGTGTTAAGGAATCAGATTCAGTTTGGGTAAGACCATGTGTAGTGGTTAACACCACATACTAGGCCGTTTTGTGTCATGTGTCAGCCCAGTCAGCAATGAGCCATTATGAGGTGTTTTTTTAAAATGGGTGTAATGGGTTCTGGGCATTGTTAGATAGGGGTGAGCAAATTTAGGTCCGGACCGAAAATAACCGAGAACCGAACCGAAATATACCCAACCCGACCCGAACCCAAGTACCTAGGTATTTAGATCGGTTCCAATTTTTCATATAAAATAGGGTCGGGTCGGGTCGGTTCTCGGTTCTTTTCATGGTGAAACCCGATTTGGACCTATGGACCGGAACCGACCCTATATTTAGGGTAGTGAATCGGTTCTGTATTTTATGTTTGATCGGTTCTCGGGTCGGGTCGGGTAATGGTCGGGTAGGGTCGGGTTTTTCCTTTTGCTCACCCCTATTGTTAGACATTATGTTTATAATAAAATTAAATAAAAAAAACATCAAATAATCTCATTGGACAATGAAAAGGAAGATAAAGCTGATTGGCCAACAACTTGCCCCGAAAGCGTGATTTAAAACACGCCAAAACCAAAAATCAGGCCAAACACGCCCAAGGGGGTGGTTGGTCGACGTTTTCGGGCGTGTTTGGGGGCTTTTTTTGAAAAAAACACACCCATTACGGACGGTCTAACTAATAAGCATATTATTTTTTTTTTGGACGGCTAGATCACCCAGTTAGGCCGTTGGCCTTTGATCACCCATGTCATGAGTAGGAATCCCACGATTGACATATTGTTGACAGTTTGAACCGATGCCACAGTTCACCCCCGCAAGATTTGACCCTGAGACCTCTCGGACAGGATCCCCACAAAAATGGTTAAACCTTCCCACCTCCCCCCAAACCAATTGTTCAGCGGATCATTGGCGATTAGTGTATTATTAATTGTACATTTTCTTTTTATTAGAATTACTAAATGATAATAAGAGAAGTGAATGAACAGTGGTTAACTGCTGATTCATTCCTTCGTTTCTTTAGATGTTGCCACGTTCCTCATTGATATATCATACAAATCTCAAATCTCAAATCTCTACACCTTTCCCCAACCTCAAAGCTCGCACCTTTCTATCCACCGCCTCCAGCTCGTCCGGTCTTTGGAGGTTTTCCTCTCTCTCATGAAAATCCTCTGGTTACGATTCAGAAGAATGAGAAGAGAGAGATAGTGTGGCTGATGGAGACTGTTTAAACGGCTCCGCCGCCTCCGCCGTCTTATACCGTCTGACCAGTCCTTAGCGGCCGTGCATGGCGGTGGTGGTCGCCGATATGTGTTCCGGTTGGTCTATGTGGGTATTCACATGTTGGATTCAGCGATCACCTGTTATTGGCCTCGGATTTGGTTATCAGAAGCTTTAGGGTTTTCAGATGCGGAGGTGACCGGTAATCTGCCGCCGTCTCAGGTCTGTTGTTCAGACCGACGGTAGTCGGCGATGGTTTTACCATCATCGGTGGCAACCGGTGGTTGGCAGTATTCTATTGGACCACATTTGAAGGGGGTGTTGCAGATCTTTTCATAATGGTATGTTTCTTGAAATTTGTTGAGTTAGTTGTTCAGATTTTATTGTAATGTGAATGAATATGTGATGTTTCTTGATTTGTTTTGGTGTTTTTGTAAATAGAGATTGAATATTTTGTATAAATCTTGTAGAGTGTGGATATTATATTTCTTGTGAATCTTGTAAAGATTACCAGTTGCTACTGATGACCATTTGCTAATGATGGACCAAATTGCCCCCAAACCCCACCAAGATGTGGGGGGGGGGGTTGTTTGAATAATAGTAGTCGTGAACGAGCGTGTACTCACAGGGGCTTGCGAATGTGTGTTGTGATAATATATTTATGTTGAAGTTGAAGTTGAAGGGAGTTAGTTATGTTGAATCATGTGATTTAATTTGAAGTTGGTTTATTGGAAACAGATTTGGTGATCAGTGGATCAATCAGGAGATGACGACAACGACGATGATGATAAATGTTGAACATATGTTCATGCTTTTGGTTCTGTTTGGTTCCTTGATTTTTGCAAAATCCGAGGTTTATATCGTGACAGTTGAAGGAGAGCCAGTGATTAGTTATAGGGGTGGCATTGACGGTTTTGAAGCCACTGCAGTTGATACCGATCAGAAACTTGATGTCACTAGGTTAGTGTTCTTGAAACCAATCATCCTTTTGTTTAAATGTTTAATGATTGTTGTTACAAATTAAACGATTTATCGCGCTTTTGTTTACTGTTTTGGTTTATATGCGGTGATTCGGTTGCGTCATACTATCAACACCTTGAAACGAGGCACGATGCGCTTCTTGAATCATTATTCGAAGATGAAACGTACACGAAAGTATACAGCTACAAGCATCTTATCAACGGGTTTGCGGTCCACATGTCTCCTGAACAGGTCACAATCTGAACACTTAACCACAAACCTAACACGAAATTTGCGTGATTGGGTTTACGCTAAACGGGTTCACGGTTTTGGGTTTAGGGTAAACGGGCTTGGGTCAGTTTTGGGTAAACAGGTCAGTCTCGGGTCAATCGGGTAGGTTCACGGGTTGACATGTTTATTTACCTCAGCCATCTATAAAAATGTCTGTTTTGGTCATTTACTCATTTATGATTATAATGTCGTCTTGTAATCATGTTTTCTTATACGTTTATTCGAATATTAGTAGGCAGAAACGCTTAGGCGAGCCCCCGGTGTGAAGTCAGTTGACAGAGACTGGAAAGTGAGGAAACTCACAACACACACACCACAGTTTCTAGGACTTCCAACCGGCGTGTGGCCCACAGGTGGCGGGTTTGATCGAGCCGGAGAGGATATCGTGATCGTGTTTGTAGATTCCGGTATCTTCCCACACCATCCGAGCTTTCAAAACACCATAAGCGAGCCTTACGAACCGCTTCCAAGATACAGAGGGAAATGTGAAAATGATCCCGACACGAAGAGGAGTTTTTGTAACGGAAAGATCGTCGGGGCTCAACATTTTGCAAAAGCCGCTACATTATCATTTAGTAATTTTCTGTTGTGTATATTTCATTCATTCTATGGGTTACTAAGATCTAAGTTGCATCCATATTCCAAAATGAAGTATTTTTCTTGACGTCACGAGATAGTGGATCGAAATTCACTTGTCAATAAAATAAAATCTTTATGTGGGATAAAAAAAATTTATATTACACATCAATACAAAAAAAGAAAAAAACTAAATATTATGTGGTTACGAATTTGGCATTTTCCTTTTGAATTTTCCAATATGCTGATTTCAACGAAAACAACATTATATTCTTTTTCTTTTTTTTCCTAATAACTTTTATATTTGTTATCGGCTTTTTATTAAACACGCGATGATTACTGTTTTACAGTCATACCGCTGCGATCGCTGCGGGAAACAATGGGGTTCCTGTACGTGTGCACGGGTATGAATATGGACGAGCAAGTGGAATGACGCCTCGGGCAAGGTTTGATCACTATTTTTCTTTTGTTTTAACATGGAAATTTAACACTTCAAGATAAAGGTCGTTGCCCCGTTGGCCCGTTTTCTTGTGAATGGGTCGATTTGATTATGTTAAATTTAAAATTTAGCTAAATGGAACCGTGTCAAACGGGCTTATGTTAATTGGTATTACTGAAATACCATAATAGTTCGTGTATTACACAGGTTGAATGCTCATAAAATATATACTACACAAATATATATACTCTTCGTATGACCGAAATTACGTATTACATTACATATAATAATGTATATAAATAATATTATTTTATTATTGTGTATATTTTAAATACAACCAAAATAACACTTGAATAATGATCAATTTGAATAGGATTGCGGTGTACAAGGCTCTCTACAGGCTCTTTGGAGGCTTTGTTGCGGATGTAGTTGCAGCCATCGAACAGGCGGTTCATGACGGTGTCGACATTCTGAACCTCTGGGTTGGGCCCAACAGCCCTCCGGCCACCACAAGGACTACTTTTCTGAACTCGTTCGATGCAGCACTTTTATCAGCTGTAAAAGCCGGAGTTTTTGTTGCACAAGCCGCCGGAAACGGTGGCCCGTTTGCCAAAACGATGGTGTCTTACAGTCCATGGATTGCGTCTGTAGCTGCTGCGGTTGATGACCGACGATATAAGAACCATTTAACACTCGGAAACGGGAAGATCCTAGCTGGCATCGTAGTATTACATCCTGGATAAGGTACATTATTAAAATATATAAATTTCTACTTCTAAAGAATGTATATTCAAACTTAATTTATTGATATAGTTTTTTGGACATTTTAGGCATCCCTGAGCTATCCCATGAAGCATCAAGCATTTACATCTGGTGCTTAACACAAAACCCTGAATGTTGCAAGCAATGGGTAAGTTCCAAGTTTTCTTACGAAATCGAGACATGTTATTTATATTTTTGTTAAAAAGCAACACATTGGTATTTGAGTAAGTTATTTATATTTGTTTTAAAAAGCAACACATTGGTATTTGAGTAAGTTTCAGTTAGTTGTGGGTTCATTTGGGATGCATTTTAATCATTTGGGATGCATTTTAATAACCTGTGTGTAACCACCACTTAGCACGTCAAGCCATTTTAATAACCTTTCTTGAACTCATGTCTTTGGTATCATGCGGTATGAAAGTTATAATATGTTGGTTTATGTGTACAGACATAATACACTAAGAGCTTTAATAGAGTCAAATATATATGATCTAAACACATAATACACCAAGAGCTTTAGTAGAGTCAAATATATGTGATCTAAACACGTTATAACATACGATAATTTGTTTAATACACTAAGAGCTTACGGTAATTTGTTTTTTTTTCTCTAAAAGTATTT
Organism: Helianthus tuberosus; assembly: GCA_030545235.1. Lineage (NCBI taxonomy): Eukaryota > Viridiplantae > Streptophyta > Magnoliopsida > Asterales > Asteraceae > Helianthus > Helianthus tuberosus. The sequence goes on along the minus strand of CM060351.1, from coordinate 201,214,886 downwards.
GACTGGGTTAACGGGTTGATGTTTTAATTGTAAATCTTTTAATGGAGTTTGTTTTACGCTTGAGGATATGCTAGATGGTTTGTGACTTTGCTTTCGGAAAATTCTACATTGAATATACATTATCTGGTTCAGTTGTGCAAATGAGTTTTCTAGCAGCTTTTAATAGATACAAACCCTCAAAAGGAGCTACGGATGCTCAAGATCCACCCAAAAGTATTTAACTTTCTGCAGATCAAGTTAAATTGTCATATGACTGGATTACGAATAGAGCCAAAGGTTTTGATATAACATGGTGCAGCAACTGGAGACTTTTCAACATTAATGTTTAGGCGAACTATGTTTTTTCTGTTTGGTCATGTATTTTATTTTTTTCTGTAGCCTGTATCAGTATCATGCCGATAGTATCTTGCTATGTCGGTGGTTTCACTTTGTTGATAATAATAGTCTCCGTTGCCTTTAAAAAAAATATAGATGTAAATTACCTTATCTATTTTTAAACAATTTGTATCAACTTCATTCGTACAAGTAAAATGTTTAAACCGATTCGGTTTAGCGCGCCGCAACGCGCGCGGCGTATTAACCTAGTTTGGGAAAAAAAACAAAATAAACAAATTTATCTTTTTTATTTTTGTTTTTAATCAAAATAAACATTGACATTTACTCACTTAGACTATCCGTGGTGGGTATGTGGTCGACCTAACCACTTGGGTTACCAATACACATGGTCTTACAAATACACAAATCCAAAAGAAACCATTCAGGATATGACACATAAGCGGAGTCGACTAAATTTTAACCATTGCAATTTTTTTGAAATGTACAACAGGTCCACAAAACAAATCAATAATAAGATAACATGTGTAAAGGGCCGACACACTTCTCTGAGTCGATAATATTTTTGCAGAAATTTTACACATGTATTGTTTTAATAGTAGCGATGACAATGGGGCGGGTTTGAGACAGGTTCAGGTAATAACTGCAAGCCCAATTAGATAAGCTTGTCCCAAAATCTGTCGGGTATCGGGTTTATCATGGGTTTCGGCTTAGATGACAAAATTAGTGTATGCCAATAATTGATACACACACATTTAGAAAAAATAAAGGAAATTACATTGGGTATACAATTGGGTAAACATGTACATTTTATCCGGTAATTGTGTCAGGTGAATAAGTATATCACCATATTCCAAACCCGTGATAAAAATAAAAACTAATCTTAAACCCAATCCTGGTCCCATGCCCAATTACTTGACCCCAAACTCATCTCAAATGTTTCAAGTTTTGTATTTATCCATCAAATTTAGGTTGAATTCCCATCCCTGTTTGATACGATGTTTTTTCGACATGTGATACTTTTCTAAGGGTTTTTTTTTTTTTTTTTTTTTTTTTTTTTGCCATGTGTCATTTTCATATCGATCTTTTTAGCCATGTATATTTCTAAGTGGGTAAAAGTCAATATTTGTTTTGTGGAAAAATTGAGTCAAATTGTCCATTGTGATTAATCCTTAAAATAAATACTATTTGAAGAGTATATGATATGATAAAAAAATCATTTTTTTTATACTAAATGCTACGCAAGTATCTGATTAGTATAGTGTTAAAAATACATTTTATCAGCCTATTATAAATGTTATACGGATTAGGTTTGAGTTCCCTAGAAAAAAAAAAGAAAAAAAAGTGTGTTTAATTTGGAGATTATAGTTTTTTTTTTTTTTTTGAATGGCTAAATTTGCACGCCATGGGGATTGAACCCATGACCTCCTACTATCCTACACCTTATCAGCTTATCTAACTCACCAACCCCATTGGACTATTCCCAATGAACGGAGATTATAGTTACACATATGATACAAAAATGTCATTTAGAAACACCTAGCTCCCTTTTTTGACTTTTTTTTTGAGCTTTTATAACACTACTACCACAAATACGTATCACCAACAGTTAATCATCAATGAACGGTGGTATTCACCGAGATTATTCAATAAAAAAAGTTAGAAAATATAAAGAAAAATTACAAACCGTCCGTGGTTCGTTGCTACTTACCAACACAAATACCATAATCTCATCAAAACAAATATCAATGATAGATAAAAGACACGCACACAACGTTATAAGTCCGAGTCCAAGGTTCTGTTGTACTTCTGGCCACTTATGTCTGCGCCGGGCAGACGTTTTGATGCTGCAGATTGTTTGTTTTCTCGCAGACCTTTCATAAAGGTCTGCGAGACCTCTTCACCACACAGACACAAACCTCTTCTTGGCTCTTCTTCCACACCTCCACCCCCACATCCTGCCACCACCTCCACCTCCGCCGCCCACCTCCACTCCGCCACCACCTCCCATCCCTGCTCCGCCACCAAATCGAATAAAACCCCCAAACCGAAACCCCCAAATCCACAAACTAAAACCCCCAAATCGAATAAAACCCACCAAATCGAATCAATGAACATCATCAGCAACTTACCGGTGAGACAACTCGAACCCGCTGCTCACCTCTCAGTTCGCCGGAGAAACAGATGACCGGTTGTGTGTTGTGTGTCGAAGATGAAAAATCGGGGGCGACTGTGAAGTGGGGTGAGGGTTGTGTGTCGGAGATGAAAAATCGGGGGCCGACTCCCTTTCTTGGTCGCTGGAACAGATGAAGGCAGAGGGAGGAGGTGACGGTGGTGGTGGTGGTGGGTTTGCGGTGGTGCTTGGTGGTGGTGATGAAGGCAGAGAGAGAGATCGAGGGAGGAGAGAGAGATCTGTGAGAGGAGAGAGAGACGGTGAAGGGCAGTGGTGTAGTGGTGACGGTGGTGGCGGTGGTGAAGTGGTGGCTGTGGTGACGGTGGTGGCGGTGGTGAAAGCAGAGAGAGAAGTCTGGTGTGTGTGTGAAGAGGTTTATGTAAAAAAAAAAAAAAACCCTCTTCTTCTTGTAGACTGCAGACCTTTGGTTCACCTCTTCTCCTGCAGATGCCTGCAGATGTGGTTCGCAGACTGCAGACCTTTTCCTACAGAAAAAACAAACAACATCCAATTGTGTTTTGTGGGAATTCTTTGCCCATGTCACTAAATTCAGTATAAGATATCTATTAAGATTGTTCAGTCGTTTATTGGTTAGGGCTCATTGCGACGGGCATTTCCATTGATAATTTCTCGCTAATTTGAGAATTAGATTTTCAAATGATATATTGCCTGGCTTTTCTTTTGTTGGTGAGGGACCATTTGTGACGGGTGATTCGACAGCAATCCATTGCTAACGTGACCTATGAATTGCAACGAAAACCTACCACAAATGGCAACCTGACATCAACCATTTGAAAAAAAAAAAAAAAAAAAAAAAAACCCGTTTGTTTCATTTGATACATGGTTTCCTTTGTTCCCTTTTAACAAAAATCCCTTTTGTATACTTTATTTGTTTATATTTAGCGGTAACTAAAATGTTTGATTTGGTAGACTTGGAATTGTGATCTTGAATGAAATCCTTATCCTCATATTTGAAATATGTAATAAGCTAGCTTAGTAGGGGAAATATATAAAAACTTCTAATTAATACAGGGTTTAGGGTGATAGTTCATTGACAAATACAAAACCTTTGAACACCTTGAAAGGAGGAGGTTTTAAGTTCAAATCCAACAATTTTATTTTTTATTTTTTATTTTTTTTTAAATTAAACTTCATTAAAACAAACCTCCGACCCAAATAGGCAAAATGCCAAACATACAAACACGCCCCCGACCCAAACGGGCAAAGAGCAACAAATTACAACATGTACAGTGGATATTTACTCCAATCCGCCCAATTAATATAATTACATTAAGATAAATCCAGCAAATGAGTAAAAAAATTTGCCGCTAAAAAGTATTAAGAAAAGTAATCGGTCATTCTTGTTAAAGAAAATATCAAAATAATCAACTTTCAATCTTTCATTAATATTTAATTGGTTCAAGTTATTCTACAAAGGCTTCTAATTGTAAGAAGTGTAAGAAGGATTTATAGAGTGACAAGTGTCCAATAACCTAAAACTAAACCCACTACATCACCACCAAAAACCTAAACCATATTTAATGATAAAAAAATAGTCAAAGAAATGCATTGACTATTTTTGGAGTGGGTGATTGGGGGGGGGGGGGGGGTTAGGTTTTTGGTGGTGGTGGATGTTTAAGGTTTTTTTTTTTTTTTTTTGTAGTGCGGTTTTTTTTTATAGTGGGTTTTTTTAGGTTATTGGACACTTGTCACTCTATAAACCTTCTTACACTTTTTACAATTAGGATCCTTTGTATTTGATCCTAATCCATATTTAATGATAAAAAAATAGTCAAAGAAATGCATTGAATTGGACATCACTCACATAATGACCGCCGTTTAAGAGAAAGGACCAAGCCTACGTCGTTTTGATGTATTCCTTTGACCCAACCGCGTTGCACTTGATCAAACGCAAACTTTTCTAGAACATATTGCCTATTTATAGATTATAATTACTGTTATGGCAAAATACAAAAACACCATATCTGAATTTAATTATTTTAATACAAAAAAACCATACCTGAATTTAATTATTTTAATTATAAATGTCTCTGTGAAATTGGTGTGAGCAGAAAAACAGATTAACTAACGGATAATAAAAGATTAAAACAAAGTTATTGAATCAAAATAGATGATTTGCTTTTGGTTCTTTTAATACTCGGTTTTATGGCCAATGAGCTGGTGGTCGAATGGTAAAGAAGAGATCTGGTGTTTCAAGTGAATCAGGTTCGATTTCCTGTCTTCACCATTTAGTTTTAGTGGCACCTGGTGATGATAGAGGCTAGGCGAGTAGGCGACGATCGCTAGCTCGACCCTAGAATTGAGCGGGATTTACCTTTCAACACTATCGTCCCTTTGTGCGAGTGTTCACGGGATTTGACTCTAGGTGAGGTTTCCCTGGTTTGAAGGTGAGTGTATCTCGATGTGATGAATTTCGTCAATAATTCATTTGAAGGATTCGTTGGCCTTTCAAAAAAGAAAAAAAGAACTTGGTTTTATGGTTCAATCATGGTTTATATGTGTAAATAATTAAATTCATCAATATGAACACCAGGGTCGTTAGGTCCGCCCCTGAGAATTCGTGTACCCTGTTCGAGCTCGAAAAAATGTGCCCTTAGTCCTTAACGAAATTGGGTATTTGGCTCACTAAAGGCTAAACCTAATACCAAATGGGTTAATAACTAATCTAAAACATACGAATAGTTTTGTAAGCTAGCCTATGTTGGTGTTTGTATGAGTGTACCCTATTAAAAAAATATTTTACATATACATATCGGGTTTTTTTCATAAAAAAATGTGCCCCTTGAAATATCGGGACATGGCCGGTGGTCCTACCCGCCCACCCCCAGGGCCGGCCATGAGGGCCGTTCCTACGGTTTTGAAGACCTTAAGCGAACTAGGAAGTGGAGGCATTTTTGTAAAATTGTCATTTTTAACATATTTAGTAACAAAACCATCATTTACCTGGAGTTGGGACCAACAATTATAAACTAAAAAGTTTATAGTAGGCAAAGTTATTTTTTTTTTTCAAAAGTTATATGTTTTGTATAGATATATTATGCGTTTAAATAAAATCTATTTTTCTAGATTTGGGGTGGGTTGATTGGTCTATGGTTGGTGCAATTATGTCTATAGTTTAATTTCGAAATTGGACCTTAGATGTAAGTCTTTTTTTTCTAAACAATTTTTATCTCGGCTCCTAAAGCAAAAAAAAAATTGTTTATTTTTGCTTTTATTTGAGTTTAATACATATACAATATAGAAAACTTACTAAAAATTGAAGGCCTTTGATTTTAGGGGCATTCGATACATCTCTCACACACAAACCATTTCTATTATTTTTCACCCAATCACAATTAACCACATCACACTCATTATTTTTATATGTTTTTTTTATTTTATTTAAAGTGGTTTATTGAAATCACTACAGTTAAAATGGTGAATAAAAAACAATCATGCCTATGTGACAGGAAGGTGATACAACTTTTTCAATTTTTAGTAAAATAATTACGGATTGCCTAAACGAAGACTTTTATTATTAAACACACAAAACGGTTTAAATGTATGTTTCATATCAAGGCCCATTTCCTATTAATTTTGATATTTTACATCAAGGCCCATTTCCTATTAATTTTGTTTTTAAATGATTTTTGACATCAATATTATGTTTCCGATTCTTATAAAACGAGTAAAACTTTGTATTCGGAAATAATAAATATGCGTTATAAATATTTTTTGGTATTTTAAATACAAAATAACCATGACAACTCGAACGTGTATAAACCGTGATTCAGTCCTAATGCATTTCATCCTCCACAATATATGTGTGGCAGTAAAACTTTGTACAATGTAGATTTTTTTCTTGTATTTTTTTATTATGGGTTTTTGTATTATTAAATAATGAAAAACTATTTATTCTAGTTAATTGTTTATGACAATTTCTAAAAATTTTATTAGAAGGTTAGAGCAAATTACAAATCATGGGTTGGTAGACGGGCAACAAGCTGCGCCGCCACCCCCTTTTGAATTGCAAATCCTACTCGGCTAAACACATAACTATGACCTACAGACACTGTCGCATGCGCAAGTGCTGCCTTTTGAACCCGCTTCAAGAAACCGGACGCCACAGGGGCCAGACAACCAAAGGTATCGAACGCGAAAGGAAGGAAGGCATGTTGATTATCTATGCAGGCCTGCTCGTGCTTGGATATTTTCCCCGCCTCAGCCTTCCGCGTCGCTTGCCCTGAAACAAAACCACTGCCCCTGAAACCGGCAAGAGGCGACACCCCCGTGAGATCAATGCAAGCATGCTTACCCCCGGACCATCCAAAAACCAGCACATCGGCTGGTCGAAGGGAAGACCTCCCCTCCTTCGGGTCCGTTAGGAAATTAACCGGAGCCTCTTTTTTAGCAGCGATACCAGCTCGCTTGAGAACGTCAAACAACACATCTCTAACCAGATCGTGTCTGTACTTGAAGCCAGGAAGCTCTTTGCAGTGAAGGGCATGTTCCCCGAAGCTATCAAGACACACCTTCCGACAAACAGGGCACGGTTCATCCTCAGGGTACAATGGTATCATCAATCGATATTTGAGGACAGACCGATATTCTACTGCCGACATACATTGCCCCAAGCCCTCGATCGGGATAACAGTAAGGAAATCTTGAGCGTGGGGGGCTCGTAAACAATCAAAAACAGCTTTTTGCCGAGGGGATAACCCGAAAACACCATTGATTTATTTAATAAATGCATTCATTTAAGTTAAATTATAAATTGTTTATAAAAAATATAACAATAAAATAAAATTTTGGAGTTGGGAGACTGGGAGGTGGGAGTTGAGACTCATATACTTGATGGCCTTTAACGATACCTACCATTAATATCCATAAAGAAGACCTTATGACTTAAAAAAAATAGTGTAAGTATTAAATACAAAGCGTCTTAACGTATTAAACGTAAGAAGTAAAAGAAGATTAGTTTTTCCATCTACTCAAACATGTTATTTAGTTGAAAAATTAAAGATAAATAATTGTTTTTGTATAGTTATTCTAGTAGAATAATTATATATAGTAGTTTTATAACAAGGTATTTACACATTCAGGGATGATGAGAGACTCCAAAAAAAAAAGGATCAATGATGAGCTTTTACAATCCGTTGAAGACTCCAAACTCTACATTATTGTTTTCTCCAAACACTATGCATCTTCATCATGGTGCTTAAACGAGCTTCTAAAGATCATGGAGTGCCATACGACGAACAGGCAGACTGTTTTCCCGGTGTTCTATGATATAGATCCCTTTGAAGTCCGAAAACAAAGCGGATCAGTTAGAGAACCCTTGCCATAACATGCCGATTTAAGAAGTATCACTTTGAAACAATGACACTTGTTTCACAATTTGTTTTATTGATCTAAAAATAATTATTGAGCAAGCTAATAGAATCTTCTTCTATTATCTACAGGCACTCCCTCTCTCAGCTATCTTTGTGTTTCATATTTGAAACTGATATGATTATAGGTAACTTTATTGTAAATGAATTACTACACAAGAAAACAAAATATACTACGAATACAAATAAAGAGGCGTAACATGTTACTTGTGCTTCTGATGTTGCTGATCTCATGACACATTTAATTAGCTCAATGGTGTATTCTGAACTAAATTTTGCTAAACTGATCACAGATCAACTGCTGTTGTTTAAATTATGTTTTTTTTTTTTTTTGGTTAGTAATTTTCCTCCACATATATATAACGTTCCAAAAAGTTTAGCCAACAAATTACACCAAGATAGCCGGTTAAATTATGTTATCGATGAAAATTAGGAAAGTGCTCCAAGTTGTGCTCTCGTGCTTCTCTAAATTCTTAGGAGATTGACCATCTTGAATCGGTCTATAATCTATGAAGAATGTAGTGACTGATACCACATCTGAGCTTTGATACGTTGAACAAGTTGATTAATAATTGAGAAAATTACCAATCTAGCCAAGACTTTAATCAAATTACCAATCTAGCCACCTCATGCCTCCTTGGAAGGCCACTCACATGTATGGGATGAGTCTTTCAAGCATGGGATGAGTCATTGGGGAGAAACCCAATAAAAAATAGACACGTGGCCACAGACGCATGGGATGAGTCTGCGGACGCATGGCCGCGGACGCATGGGATGAGTCTTTCAAACATGGGATGAGTCTTTCAAGCATGGGATGAGTCTGCGGACGCATGGGATGAGTCTTTCAAACATGGGATGAGTCTTTCAAGCATGGGATGAGTCCGCGGACGCATGGGATGAGTCTTTCATGTGTGGGATGGGATGAGTCTTTCCACGTGTCAGTTGGGGATTGGCGGACGCAATACTTGGCCATGCAGACGCATCAGAAGACTTGGGATCTGTGAGTGGCCTTCTAAGGACGCATCAGGTGGCTAGATTGGTAATTTGACTTTTTTCTTGGCTAATTTTGTAATTTTCTCTTAATAATTTAATAGTTTGACCGAAGGTCAACCGTCGATACATGAATATGTAACCCTTATGCTAAGAGGGTCCACCTCTGGCATACGCGGGGTATGGCTTTCAATTACATTTAGACTCATTTGCTCCGCTCGTATTACTCTAGTTACACCAGGAATATCAAATTTGACCCATTTGCACATACATAAACATGAGCACACATGTTACTCAAATTTTTATCAAAGTTTGCACTAGGCAGCAATAAGAAATCTGTTACATGATTTGACTGCAGTACAGCTGTTCTTTTATTAAAAAGATGTTGCATTATTAATTTAGTTTATGAAATGTAAATGAATATTAGTAAAAAATATGGTATTTCATAAAAGTTTTTTTAGCTATAACGAGTACACTAAAGCTAACCAAGTTCTCGCCTACTTACAAAACTGACCGTGTAGTGCAATTCGCGGCTTTATTATTTAGTAACTAAAACTATATTTATTCAACCCGTATAATACATAGGGTTCAAACCTAGTCTCAATAATATATACATACACACACAAGAGGGGTGCTTAGACCACACGGTGTGGAGGGGCTTGAAAACAGGGCATTATGCTACACGTGAACCAAACCTCATAACATGGCGTGGTTTCCGACGGTGTGGCACGCGGCGTTGATTCTTGGCGTTTTCCGGCATGTGGCGCAACCTTTGTGCTAATTTTATAATTCAAATTATATAAAATCTATTAAAAGTTTATAAAAACATTACTAGAAATTAAACTAATAAGTAATAATATTAATATATAAACATTACATAACATTAAAATTAAAAAAAACATTACATAAAATTAAAACTAAAAACACACAAAATAAACATTACATAATTTATATAAAAACCTATTGATTTGCCACTCCGAAACGTGTTTGAATTCACGTCCAACCTTGTGCCGATAGTTCATGAGAACGACTTGTATGGTGTCGTCCTCCCCAAGGTCACCCCCTTGGTGCTCCACCGTGGTGTGGAGTTGCTCGAATCTTTCACAATCCATACGGATTGTCCTAAAACGAGAAGATAGGGCGTCGACGGTTCGGGTGTGATCACCCCTATGGACCGAGAAGTGTTGTAGAATTCTACCCCCAAACGGGCCGCTTGACCGGTTGTGTGGCGTGTAGTGGCTTAAAGCTTCGACCCACGACTCACAAAGTGTGATGTCTTCTTCTTGCGTCTACGGGATGGCTGCCATCGTGTTGGTTTTGGGTGTGGAAGTGTAGGGTTTTATAAAAAGTTTGGGTGTGGTGTGAAGATGTGTAAAAAAAGAGGTGTGTGGTATTTATAGAGGTAAAAATTGAATTTTAGAAAGTTAATAGTTTTAATTTTTAGAAAGTAACCATTGGGGTTAAACGGCTCATCTCCACGTCGAATCAACACGTGCCACGTCAACACGAAGTTTAGCTCAACGCCGGTGGAAATCCTTTCGCCCATAGGACAACGCCGTTAACAACGCTGGGCATGGGGTGAAAAAGTGGGCGTGAACTGGCAACACCACCGGGTTTCAACGCCCATACCGTGTGGTCTTATGTGAAGCGGTAGGGAATACGAACACGGATAATCATATAGCATTTTCAAATATTTATTAAAATAATTTACATCGAGATAGTTGGTAAACGGGCTACAAGCTGCGTCGCTGCCCCTTTTTGAATAGCATTGTAATTTAAAAAAAATATATAATAATATCATACTCAATATGTTTTAAACTAGCGAGATTACCCACGCTTCGCAGCGTGTTTCGGTCGGTATCTGGTCGGTTCAATATGGTACCGGAACTCGGAATAGCAATCGAAAGAGACAAGCACAAGAGGATATACACATCGATTGAAAACAAAAAAAAATGAATATCGTTACCGATAGCGATGTTGTTCGGCTTGTATCGAGTCGATTCATCACGGTAAAGTTACTATACCAAACTCGCCATAGCTTACGGTACCAAAAAAATCTCTATTGCAAATACAACTCCATCTTCAACAAACTTTATACCGCCGCATCATGAAAGCCATAAAAATGAATACGTTACTCGTAGCAATACCGATGTTGTTCAAACAATATCGGTCAAATTTCTTACGGTAAAGTTTGACTATATTTGACCCGTTCGAATAAAGTTATAAATGAAAAACAAAATATACTCAAAAGTATTATAAAGATAAAATAACAAATAAAACTAAGTTTAATAATTTTTTAAATAATATAATTAAAAAAACTAATAGTCAAAAAATATTAGTAAAATTAAATAAATAATATTAAAATATTAATCTACTTAAAAATGTAAGATATAGTAATTGTTTATTTATTAAATAGCATCATTAAAAAAAACTTATAGTTAAAAAAACTAAACTAATAAAGAAATTATTAGTAAAAATAAAAAAAATAATATTAAAATATTATTCTACTTCAAAATAATGACACATGGCATTCTCTCCTTCAACCTTATAAATTTTATTTATAATTATTTAATAATTTTCTTTTAATATTAATATATTAATAACTAGTATATAGATATCATTTATTTCTATCCTTATCTTTATCTATGATTAATAGATAAGATAACTTCAATTTTGCAATTTACACCCTTTGTTTTTACTTTTAACCCAAAGTTTTTCATCTTTTGTAATTTAATAACAACTCTTTTTTATTTTCAATTTTGGTCCAACATACTTATCATCTTTCCCAACTTTTTCGTTTCGTTCTAAATTTCGTGAGTTAATGCATCGCAACGTGCGTGTGGGGTTCAACATTTTTTTCCGTATATTTTTTCCCGTTTGACTGGCCCGTCACAACACATCTATTTTTCTCCGTTTAACAAGTTCGATCAACGCACGGGTTCTGGATTGACTTAGTTATTTTTTTCTATGTATTACGTTTCGGTTTAATTTCTTTGTAACGAGCGTTCGTGAATCAAAGATTTTATGTCTGCTTTTCGCTCGGCGTTATTTTTTTCGTTTTTATTTAATTTGTTTTTACAAGCTTTTCCGGTGTTGGTGGTCGCTGACAGTGGTATAACATTGGTACTACTTGACACAGTTTTACAATAACCGTTGCAACGCAGGGGCTTAATACTAGTGTAAGATATAGGAATGTTGTAATTAATTAAACATTTAAAATTATGTATAATTACATTTTTATCCCCTAAAATGCATAATATAGCGTAGATGTACTATTTTAAGACGTGTTCCTTCACCAAACCGTTGATTTCTAATTTTATGCCTAATCTAGAAGACCAACATAAATAATTAGGTAAACACAAACAATTCATGGTAGACATCAAAGTCTTGTTTTCCAAATTGAGTCACAAAGAATATGATACTTGACCGACTTTAACATACAGAATTTGGGTCTACAACATGCAAATCTAACGATTACGGTCATCGCAATTCGTACATAAATGCCAAGTCTTCATCGAGAAGTATTAATATTTAATAAATATACGGCGGCCATGGCCGGGCCTGTGGGCGGGGAGGACCACCGGCCAGGGCCCGATATTTCGAAGGGCACGTTTTTTTTTTTAAATTGATATGTATATGTAAAAAAATAAATTAATAGGGTATACTCATACAAATACCAACATATGCCCACTTACAAAACTATTTTTAAGGTTTAGATTAGTTATTAACTCATTGTTATTAGGTTTAGACCTCCCAATAACCAATTTCGTTAAGGCCAAATGACACGTTTTTTCGAGCTCGAACAGGGTACACGAATTCTCAGGGTCGGCCCCGACGGCGGCCTCTTAACATCTACTTTTTCCTTTTATTATATCCCTACACGCTCAATTTATATAAAACATAAAGACAAAAAATCTTATAATGACGAAAAAGAAATTGTAACGACTACCGGACAAGATGCTTGATGGAAAGACCACAAACACAACAACTTTTAGATTGAGGAAGAGTTGGTGGACTGAAAAATATAGTAGAATATATATGTGTTCGACTTGATCTTTTATAAGGTTTGGGGTTGGTCTTTATAATGTAGCATAGACATATCACATATAATTTTGTGGTTGTTACATTGACTTTTGGTCAGTCGATCTAAGGCAACGGTACATGTATCTTAGACAAATTATAGAAGTCGCCCTTCTTACAATTTCATAATATGACATGATACTTCTATCAAAATTAAAGAGCATATTAAAGTATAGAGTATGAACTCAGTGACATTTACATATCCGATTATAAAGCGGCGTCACATACACCATTCTATAATTGTTTTGTATACCCGGTTCTATTTTTCATTACTTGTCAAGTTTAGCTTCACGGGTATCAGTACTCCTGTTTATGATCTTATCTTATTAAAAGTTACGCAATGAATTCCTATCACCAATAATCAGAACTTAAACTCACACTAAATAATTTGTGGGTCCGCCATTGTCAATCGGTTATACATATTTCTCTTTGTGAAAAGATGGCAGTGGACATAATGTCGATGCTAAAGCTGCAAAGTTTAGGGTTTGAATTTACCAACTGGGACAACAATGTTTGAACACCAGCAGACTGACCTTGTTTAGTCACCGTCGGAATTTTAAATGTTAAGAAAAAAAAAGAGAACACGGGTGTTGACGCCCGTGAAAATAGTGTAAGACTGGCGCTACTGCCCGTGACAGTAGCTACAGGAACACCATCGGAGGCGATGATGTTTTTGAAATACAGGCGGATGTTGACAAGTGGCGGAATTTCGTTGAAACTAAACATCGTCGCTCGACTTATCTTAACGGCGTTGCCGTCCGTTATATGGATTTTTCCTAAACAATGTATTTCATATGATGGAGGGCTCTCGAGGAACTGGACGAGGTGGCAAACATCGTTGTAATACTTTTTGGTCATGAGTGTATATAGATTGGAGAGTAAACTGCCAAAATGGTCTTTGAGGTTTCGTCAATTTTGCCACTTTAGTCCAAAACTTAAACATTTTAAATCTGGGTCTTTTTGTTTCAATTTTATTGTCATTTTCATCCAAAACCAAAATCTGGTCAGATTTTTCACTTAAAATCCTGTTTTTTGGTCTTTTTTCTCTCTTTTAATTGAATGACAAAATGGTATTTTAAAGTTTTATTATAAGGTCAAGGTGAAGGATGTTAAGTAGAAAATCTGACCAGATTTTGGTTTTTGATGAAAATGACAATAAAATTGAAACCACAAGGACTTAGATTCAAAAGGTTTGAGCTTTGAATTAAAGTGTCGAAAGTAGGGGTGCAAACGAGCCTAGCGGCTCGCGAGCTACTCGAGATCGGCTCGAGAAAAAGCTCGAAACGAGCCGAGCCTTATCGAGCCCGAGCCGAGCTTGAGCTTCAAAACAAAGCTCGTTTGTTTATCGAGCCCGAGCTCGAGCCTCACATGTGAAGCTCGTTAGGCTCGTCGAGCCTTATCGAGCCTTAGTGTAAACGAGCCGAGTCGAGCCGAGCTTATTTAAACTTGTTTACAAGCCGAGCTCAAACCTAAAAATAAGCTTATTTAGTAAACGAGCCCGAGCTTTACTTATCGAGCTCGCAAGCCTAAAAAGTATATTATTTATATTATTTTTATTTAATATACTAATTAATAGATAATAATCGAGCCGAGCCCGAGCCGAGCTCGAGCTTGATAAAATACAAACGAGCCGAGCTCGAGCTTTGAAAACAAAGCTCGAATCGAGCCGAGCTCTCATAAGTTAATCGAGCTCGAGCTCGAGCTCGAGCCTGGCCGAGCTCGGGCTCGACTCGGCTCGTTTGCAGCCCTAGTCGAAAGTTTCAAACCTCAAAGGATATTTTGACAGGTTAGTCTAGATTTGATGATGAAAATACTAAAGGATACAGAGAAATATTTTATAAGTTGATGATCATGGAATATATATTTATGAGTGTTTCTCGTGGTGAATAACTAATTTACTTTTTCTTTGCAAAGAAGGAAAAGCGTTTTCAAATGTGTAAATCAATAAAACAAAAGTTACCACTCTACTCGTTCTTTGCAAAACTAACAATCACTAGTGCTTCAGTGGTGGCCATGGGTATTTAAGTTCAATCTATGGTGGACTCGGGTGAGTTTCCCCTACAGGTCTTAAGTTCGAGTCTGGGTGGGTTTCTCATTGATGGGTTTAAATTGAGGATCTATTGTGCGGGGGGCTCTCTAGCACGGACCCTATTAAAACAACGTATGCTATGCCTCCCGACATTCACGAATAATTCACAACTTTAAAAAAGAAGTTAATGAAGTATAATTTATATTATCGTGAAAGGAATAAATACAAAGTGCTCTTATTCTACAAAATGTAAAAAGAATTATGGACTATTGATCTAGGAAATGGTCAAGAATTAAGATTGAGGATTTCAAATTCACGTATGGACAGAGTTTTCAAATAAGAAAAAGGAGTAAAGTACTTTTTGAAATGGTTTGTGAATTTTAACTATTTAAATCCAAAAACCAAATTTGTCTTGATTTGAGTCCCTGTGGTTTGTATTTTTAACCCTTTGAATCCAACCCTTTTAGTCCATGATTTGGATGAGGTTTGCGTTTTGGATTCAAAGGGTTAAAAATACAAACCACGGGGACTCAAATCAATAAATGTTTAGTTTTTGGATTCAAATAGTTAAAATGCACAAACTATAGGGACTCAAAAAGGACTTTACTCTAAGAAAAAGTGTTGGAAAGGGTAAAATTGGTATAGCATACCGTTGTTAATTTTTTTTTAAATCCTCTCCATGTTTTTTAAATATTCATAACTTTTTAAAAACCATTAAAACAACATTTAAATCTCTTAATATGATTATAGTATTGCTATATTTTTTCTTAAAAATGACTTTTTTTCTAAAACAATTGATGGGAAAAGATTCGGTACAAATAACCTTATCGTACGAAAGACATGAAAAAGAAAAATAAAATGCGGTGACATTTTCGTAATTATTTTACTCGTAATTACCCTACAAGATTAAAACTACCCTACAGGATTAAAACTACCCTACAGGATTAAAATTACCCTACAAGATCATTTGTAGAGTAATTATGATACTCTGCAAAATTACCCTAAAAGATCAAAATTACCCCTACAATATCATTTGTAGAGTAATTATGACACTCTACAAAATTACTCTACAAAAGGTGCAAGATCGAGAGAGAGAGAGAGAGAGAGGAGAGTATGGTGTGTGTTATAGAAGAAAGGATCTTCTATAAGAAGAAGCCCTTGATCCGAGACTGCAGTGGAGGACTTGCCCATTTTGGTTAGTGAAAGGCTTTTGACCTGCGGATAATAGAGTTCACTCTCCCATATGCGCCGATTGCTGTTGGATGGGAGAGTCCACACGTAAAGCATGGTGTGACCGGACACTGTCTCGTTCCTTTTGCTGCTTATGACAACTGCTTACTTTCGAACCTTTTTGGCGTTCAACATTTTAAGTTATTTCGCGTTCTGATCAGTTTATTAAGCTTTGAGCTATCCACGTCATTAGTAGGCTACGAGACATGTTTTGGTAATCTGATTATCAAACATTGTCACATGCTTGATTGTAAAATCGTATCCATTACCCGGTTCCATTACTCATAACCCGTCAGGTTTGTGGGTATTTGCCACACATCTTTATGATCTTACGTTGTTAAAAATCACATACCGGGATTCTTATTACCCAAAACCTGATCTTAAACTTATTCCAAAACTAATACAAAGCACAATGGTTAACCCGTCTTCCTCTCATATTCCACCGACATTGCAAGTTTGATTCGGACTAGATTTAAGTATACTTAACACAAAAACTGTCTGGCACATGACACATTAAAAATATACATACATACATATTAAATACTAAACTTACAAAAAAGTAAAAGAAAGGGGGCTAAGCTAACATAACATTAGAGTTTAGACTCCCAACTGTCAACCCATTCCGCGTTACCTATAATTACTCCTCCTCCCCAACTTCCCCCAACCTCCCCCAAACACATAACTTTCCCACATTCACGCATCACTCACACAATCAATGGACATCGAAAAGAAAGACGAACACCCCCTCAGATCACCCGTACCCACCTCTGCACCATCTGACCCGACCCGCAAGCTCAAACGCCGCAGATGCATCATCATCTGCTCATCCATAACCGCTGTCATCCTCACCATCGCTCTAGTCCTCTTAATATTAGGCCTAACCGTTTTCAAAGCCAAAAAACCGGTTATAACCGTTAACTCCGTTTCCCTCGAAGACCTCGACGTCTCGGTTAACCCGATACCGATCCGGGTTTCATTAAACCTGTCACTGGCACTCGGTATAGCAATCAAAAACCCGAACAAGGTGAGTATTAAGTACCGGAGCAGCTCTGCGACTCTCCGGTATGGAAATAAAGATGTGGGGGATGTTCCTATACCCGCTGGACGGCTTGGGTCCGACGATACGGAGAATTTGAATTTGACTCTAACGGTTTTTGCTGATCGGATGGTTTCGGATTCGGAGATTTATCGTGATGTTTTAAGAGGTAGTTTGCCGTTTTCGACTTATACTAGGATAAAGGCGAAGGTCCGCGTGCTTTTTGTTCATATTCGGGTTACCTCTACCTCTACTTGTGATTTTGATATTGATATACAGAATAGGAGTGTTGGGAATCAGACTTGTCATTACAAGAACAAGTTTTAGTGTTTGTAGATGTAGCTAGTGGTTATATGAGATTTGTTTGATTTTACATGACACGGGTATACTCGGTTCTGGGGTTTTTTGATATGTTTTGTGTAGGATTGATTGATAGAGTTGATGTTAGTGTTTTTACCTGTATTCTGTTTATTTGGAAATAAAACTATATGTTATGATAGTTTATATCTTCTGTATTGTTATTGTTAGGTTTGACACAAGTTAACATGAAAGTTTGTTAATTTGGAGTCAGCTTAAATGTGTTTGGAAGTTTCAGTAGTTTCAGTTTAAACTTGAGCACAGGTTGACCTGCTAACTTTAATAATAGATTTTAAGAGGCAATTATATCAAATAAATTAAGTTGATTTGGTAATTCATGTCACACTTTAAAAGCTAAAAAAGAATTATACCACGTTACATTTTGTAGCTAAATGGGTTGGTCTTGAATAGAGGGGACACGAACACAGGTTGACCTGCTAAGGTTAACGCCAAAAAAATAAACTTCCAGGTTAGAGGTGTTATGTCCGTATAAGTTCACAAATACACAAGTCGCATTCTGTTTCGTGTAAGATGAAGTTTCTCATGAAATAGATCATTCAAAGTATATTTTTAAGGCATACAACCTTCTCAATCACACATTATTCATGTGTGTATTGGTTAATGTCATATTTAATAAACTTACAGTTAATTAAAAAACCAAAGCAGATAAAAAAAATTAAATCAACACAAACTAATCCAATACGCAATGAGAAAACATAATATTTGTATATCACAATAGGGAATTGTAGATGAGTTCTTGTTGGATGACATACTACAGAAGCACGATAAACACATAACACTTGTAGGATAAAGAACATAACTTGTAGAATGCATATAACATGGTATAATCAATCACCAAGATGATGATAATTTCTTACAATCAGACAGCAGGACAGAAGCTTCAGAACTGAGATCGGTCAAGGCTGTCGAAATAAGGATGATCCATAGCAAGTTTAGCCGAAATCCTGTCAGCAGGGTCGTATTTCAGCATTTTCTGAAAACAACAAAGCATGAAATTAAGTCAAATCAGAAGTTAACAAAACCTAACTGTTAATTAACTTAAAAACATTATGTGTATGATGAATACCGATAGAAGGTCTACACCCTCAGGCCCCAATGCAGGAACAGAGCGTGCCAAATTCTGTGCTTCCCAACGCGGATAGACATGCCAGTCCTTTAGGCTGCTAACCCCTGGCCACACCTCCTCGGTCGGTGTCCCGAGCAGTCTGTAAGTTAACATAAGAACACAAATGATTGTTTTTACATTTATGCCCCCACATGATGCTAATTTTGACCCACACATGCAAGAGCGATTATCACAATCTACTTGTTTGTCCCACAAATCAGGCTACGCCTTTTAAACCCAAGGCCAAACATTTATGTTGTCTAGTTGAATTTAAACAGAAAATGTCATTTAATCATGTTAAGCTATAAAAAGAACCTGAATATGTGAAGCAGTTGTTGGAACTCAGAATCACCAGGAAACAAAGCTTGTCTTCTTGACATTTCAGCTGTATAAAATCACAATCCAAATCAGTAACATTAAACAAGGTTTTAAAAAACGCAAACGAGTTTCGAGGCGTTTTCCCTTAACCTCACAAGGTGTAAGCCTCGAGGTGGAATTAAAAAATAAATATAAAAATTATATATATTATAAAAATAATAATACTAACTAAATTCATCAAAAACACACAAAAAAGAGATAAATTGCTTGAAATTGACACAAAAGGTCAAAAACATCAAAACAAATATCAAAAACCCCTGAAGCCCTATGAGGCGCACGTACGATATAAACCCCATGAGGCGCACCTCAAACTCGTTTTTTGGGCGTTTCGCCTTGAGGTGCACGCCTCAAACGTTTTTAAAACCATGAAATTAAAAGACCTATAATCAAGAAACTAACCTAAACATCCTAATCTTTATATATCATACAGTTTATATATTAAAATGATTTCAGTCACTTTAAAAGAAACAACAATAACTTCATATGGTACATACACAATTACACACTAACACTATCAACACCCAATCTTGTAAATTATATCTTCTAAGTTAACGAATTATTAAATCGGTTGATTACTCATAATAAAACACAGATCATAACCAATATATCAATAACAAAGGCAAAGAGACATAGATTTGGAATTACATACCGAAAATACAACCGACAGACCACATATCAACTCCAGTCGAGTAATGAGCCGATCCCAACAGAACCTCCGGAGCCCTATACCAAAGCGTAACAATCTACAAACCAAAACACCAACCAGATTCCAAAATTAACACTATCAACATCACTGTAAAATAATGATAATAATAATAAGTAACAACAAAAGGAAAAAGACGATAACCTCATGAGTATAGCTTTTAAGCGGAACTGTAAACGCCCGACCCAACCCAAGATCCGCAATCTTCAAAATCCCCTTTTCCTTATCAACCAACAAGTTCTGCGGCTTAAGATCTCGGTGAAGCACACCATGGCCATGACAATGAGCCACACCTTTCAACAACTGGTACAGAAAACTCTGGATCTGTGACGGCGGAAGAGGCGAAGGATTCGGTCCTTTACGGTGCGAGTCAATAAACTTCTTCAGATCTGTATCCAGATACTCAAACACGAGGTAAAGTATAGGTTTGCCTTTGTGCTGGATGTGTTGAACACAAAGAAGACGAACGATGTAGATTGAAGTTGAGAGCATTTGCAGAAGCGAGATCTCGCGAAGCGCGGTTGGTGGGATTCCTTCTTCGTCCATTTCGAGTCGGGTTTTTTTCAAGGCGACGAGTTCGCCGGTGTTTTTGTCTTTGGCTTTGTAGACTTTGCCGTAGGTACCTTCGCCTACTTTTTCGAGCTTCTCGTATTTGTCTTCCATGGTGGATTAGGGTTTGGGGATTGAGAGAGATGTGGGAGAGGAGCGGATATATTTGGGATTTGGAATTTGAAATTGTAACGGTAGTCAAAGTGTTGGTTTCCCTCTCCTTTGCTCTTCCGATTCAATTTTTTTTGATTTGGGGATGGGCTTTTTTCTTTTTCGGTCCAGTTGAATAATTTTAAATTTATGGATGATATTTCGGGTTTTTATTGTGATAATACAATGACAATAGATTAAAGCAACAATTTCATATTACATCTTAAATCTTAGGCTATCCGGGGCGGTCCAGTAATAAGCCCCCATCACGCGTTATGGCCCAAAAAAACACCGCCACCGGTACAATTGAAAACGCGTCAAAATGAAAACGCGTTGAATATATCACGCGTGAAGAAGTGTGGGTGGTGAGGGAAATTGTTAGGTGTGGTGGCGAGTGATGGACATTTCCACTAAAAACCATCACTAGTGATGGAATAAAGCTCGATGACATGACGGAAATTGATTGGATGTTGTGAGTGAGTGATGAGTGATGATTGTTGATCAGTTCTGTTTAAACATAATGGAAAACATGAATAACATACATGTTACAGCAGACAGGCCAGCAGAGAATCCAGTCAGAGATGCAGCCATTGAGTTCGACATACTTGTCAGGATGATCTGGTTCCTCCTTAGGGTGTAAAGTTATGATGGTGATGAACCGAAACAAGGGAGGAATCGGTTTGGAGAGAGAGCCGAGAATGATGTTATGAGGGTTGTGAAAATTGTCTAACTTGTGTAACCCTTTAACTCTCTAATAATCTCCTTATATATACACCAAAGAGGAAACCTAATTAGTTAATAAGGGTAATATGGTCCATCAACAATTACCAACTAATCATTAATAGGTTATTAATATATTTTGATCTATATAATATAAATGATTATAATGGCTACAAGATTAAATATTATAATATTAATATATTTAATCTCACAATGACCACCCCTACCCCACTTAGTAGAGTAAAATTTTATAGAATTACTCACCTTAGTATTCGCTGAAATTTTATTTAATAATCATTTTAGCTCATAGTCTTCTTCTACATTCTAATAGTCGCGCTATAAAGAAAGGGAAAAAATATAAGTGAGTGATATATGATTAGACTCGTCACATGTACAATCCTAATTATGGTTGTAAATGAAACGGACATTCAACGAACAGATTGTGAACCGTTCGGCAGAAAGTTTGTTTATGTTCGTTCGTTTATTAAATGAACAAACACGAACAAGAAATTTTATTTGCTAAGCTAAACGAACGAACATGAACACAAGACGTGTTCGTTCATTTATGTTCGTGAACATTCGATAAGATGTTCATTTATGTTCAATAATGTGTTTGTTTATGTTCGCTCGTATGCGTTCATTTGTGTTTGTTCACTCAAAGGTTTTTATCTGTTATATTTTTATTTTATTGGTTTTAATTATTTAAAAACTTTGAAACCCTAGTTATACTATATTTTTCCACCAACATCTCTCATTCGACCAATTCCGTTTCAGTTTGTTTTAAATCTTGATAAACTTCTTAATTTTTGTGTTAGTTATGTTTATGACAATTATGTTAACTTTGTTTGAATAATTATGTTAAGTAGTTATTTATTTTAAGTGGATTTTTTCGTAATCTTTGTGATGAGAAATTCAAATGTTATTCTAAAATGAATATGTGTCTGTATTTGTTTGTGTTCATGTATGTTCATGAACATTTGTTTGTATTCTTGTGCTTGTTTGCGTTCGCTTACGTTCGGTAATGTCCATGAACAGTTCATGAACACATTCGTTTCTTTAATGAACAAACACGAAAAGAAATCTTGTTCGGTAAGCGTTCGTGAACAGTTCATAAACATATTCATTCCTAAATTTCTTAATAAACGAACACGAATAAGGCCTTAATATACGTAATTTTTGGGGATCATAGACTCTATCACATGTACAATCCTAACAATTATATAGTTATACATAGTTATATGTAATTTTTAGGGATCATAATCGTTAATCATTGTTACTAATTAATTAATTGTTGTTATTGTTACTATTTAATTAATTGTTGTTACATATTTTTTAAATCGAAGACGGCCCCGAAGAAATATGGTCCCAAAAAGCCGCGCATGCCAATCAGGTCGCGCGCAGGACCATACTCCTTACTCAATAAGCTGATTAATCTGCAGACCCCGCGTGGGTTACTTGGGTAAATTCTGAACCCCGCACGAGTCTGAACCTAGATATAACATCAATTCCACACTTAGTATCCTGAATAAGGGCTCTTAACTCCTACACCTCGTGCCGACTACTCGTACACACTTCATGGGTCGCGCGAGAGTTACGGCATAAGGCCATTTCAGGAAACACCAAAGGTACAATTGGCAGAAAAGCGAGCCAACCAGCGTCCAGCAGGCTGTAACATATCGTGCTCCACGACTAACAATCGTGCAGGAGACAGAAAGTACACAAGGACGCCTATGTGGCACCAATCAGGGGCGGCGACAACTGCCCTATGATCTCCACTTACCTTCTGATGACAGAAGGACAACAAGGCCGACAACCCGAACACGTGGCTCCAATCAAGGTGTGCCAACACAGGAGATCCTCTAGAAGCCACTAACGGTCGACACCAGAGGGGCAGAAAGAATATTCCTTGTTGTCACCTTCAGGCCCAAGGCCCATCAGCCTATCTCCTTCTACACCACTACTGCTATAAATTGGGACCTCCATACTCAGGTTAAACATTCCGTCCTCTCTACTCTCACTCTTAACACACACTTTATTATCCTCAAAAGGGTTACTTATTCTCACGCCGGAGCCTGGTTAAGAGGGAAACCCCCATATTCCCCTCTTAACGAGCTAACGATGTTGCTGTTTTGCAGGAAGATTGGATGACACTTGAGCTCTGTAACAACTCTCATTAAAAAGTCCTATTTATTATTTTAATTGTCCAATAGGAAACCCTAATTGAGAAACCCAAGTGATTCTGCATAAACCCTAAAATTTTCAGAATAATCGAAATCAGGATCAGGGCCCCTAAAACTCAGGGGGGGTAAATTCCCGTTAGTATTATCCACACAGTTTTACATGTGAATTGAATTTGCATGCAAGACCAACTCGGCAAGCCTACAATTACACGGGGCTACCCTATGGTAAGGGGTAACCCCTCGCGCCACGCGACACCCCCTCGCGCCACGCGAGGGGGGCGGTTTTTCAGGTATAAGTAGTAGGATTTGGAACTTGAATTCTGGCACTTGAACGGCGTTAAAACTCAAAACGTACACTGAGATATTGTAGAAACAGTCTCAAAACACACACAATTCACAAAGTGCTGCCGCAACAGGGTAATAACTTGATCGCTGCTACGATTCAATGTCCGATCGATTAAACTATCCAATGGATGTTTAAGTGCTGCCCACATTAGGGTTTATGCTTTGTCATTCGTCGTGAATTCGATGGATGTTTAAGTATCGCACTTTGTCATTCGTTGTGAAGGTTTAATCTCGTTAGTTATCGTAAATTTTGTATTAGTTACTAACCTAGTTTGTGTGCATTGTTATTTTAACTAGGTTAAAAGGCTAATCAGTAGGCTAGGCTCTACTCAAATAAATCTGCAATGTGAGTCATTCTCTTTTTATCAAATTACTTTCAAAAATCATGTTTATTTCCAAGGTTATAATTACGGGGATTAAGTCTTTGTAGTCACCAAATTACAGCCGGTATGTGAGGTTTTGTATACATTACTTATTTCCCGTCACCATTGGACAACGAGTTAGCCAATGGGTGATCTGACCATAGTCACAGAAACGAGTCGAGTGACAAATACTGTGGGTAGTTGGTTGATATATGGAAATATTGTAATCGCTCTTAATACTGTAAATTATAACCCACGTGTCGTTTTATTAAAAAGAATGATTCACCAGTATTTCCCGCTGACAAAACCTTTTTCAAACATGTTTCGGGTGATCTGTTGTGATCCAGGAAAAGTGCCGTGAAGCACTACAAGCTTAAGGAAGTGGCTCAATATAAAATAAAGAAATATGTTTTGGAAAAATAAAGATTTCTCCGTGAAATCATAGGATTGTAAAATTATCGGGGTTTATCCCGAATTGTGAAATAAAATAAGTGGGAAATTTCAGTTTTAAAAAGATCCTGATAAAATCTTCCGCTGTTAAACTCAATTAAATTAATACCACGGGATTTTCTGTCCCGCGGCTCCTGAAACGAGTCAAAACGGGTCGGGGGCCGTGACAGAAAAATGTGGTATCAGAGCCACTGATTTAAGCCTATTAAGTATTTAGAAATACTTAATTTTCTTGATTTTCATTTTGTGATTATGTGTTTTATTAACTAATTAATTGTTAATTACAGTATGGGTAAGAAAAAGCTTTCGAACATCTATCTTAAATTAGATAGGTCATCAAAAGAAAAGGGAAGTTCATCCCAAACAAAATCCTCAAAATACCCAACAGATATTGATGAAGGAATATTTGTTCGAAAGGCACACTACGAGGAACCCCTTTTGTCACACCCCCAAAATCCACATGCGGAGTATCACCGCTTGAAGGTGTGACTGACCAGGATCAAGCCACCAATCATATTGAACAAGCATGTAAGTAATAATAAAATCCAACACAATACAATTGGTGCCCACACAAAACATAGTTTAAGTTGCAAGCGGAAGCATAATATTTAAAACCAAAACATAAGTTTAAACGTTTCAATGTTTTAACATGGCACACAGCTGTCCATGTCCCACAACGACTCTTCTCCATGCAAGTTCCTGCTAAACCTAGTGACCTGCAAAGCATGTAGTAACGAGTCAACAACAAAGTTGAGCGAGTTCACAGTTGGGTGTTGGTTTTAGTTATTCCAAAAACGTAGTTTCCTTTAACTGGCATCCTCGCCGTGGGGGTTACCCCGTAGTTGAAAACGTGTTTTGTTTAATCCCATTTACTCTGGAAATCCAGCCGTGGGGGCTACCCCATGTTTAATTATCTGGCTCTCTGGCCGTGGGGGCTACCCCATGTTTATACTACTAGACTCGTTACCATATCGACTGCTGACTGTAGTCATGTTTATGTGCCCTGAACTGTCAATGTCTATCATCATTGACGTGCCCAGATCCATTAGTTCACGCCCGTCCTCTGCGGCACGGTGTGAGGCTTGTCAGACCTAAATAACGCTATCTAACTAATGACCCGCTCGCCATTGGCCCGGCGATTAAGTCGATATAAAAAAGGAGGGACTTCGTGATAGAGTTTTGGTCTAGTGAAATTTAACTGTCCATGAGGACGAGGAAATATATTCCTTAACCCGTACTGTCCTACCCAAGAAGGACGAGGAATCCATATTCCTTAACCCATTCCCAACCCTTGGGAATCCCATGCTTTGTAGAAAGTGTGAACTCACCTTAGATTAGCTCGGCAGATAAACGAAAGGTCAATCGAGCTGCTAGGGGTCAACCACGTCCTAACATGGTTACCATACAAGTCAGGTCTAGGTTCAAGTAGTGCACGTATGTTTACACAGATTTAGCAAATCAAGAACACGTAATGATCATGGCATACACATTGAACATGTTAAACAAATCAGTTAAACACATATAACCCAAACTTGTACGATCATGATGTATTGGGCTGAAGTAACAGTGCAAGCCCAATAACATCTTGTGCGATTGGGCAGTTGAAACCCAACAACTACCCGGCCCAACATGTTGTGCGATCAGCACAACCTTGTGCGATCCACAGCATGTTGTGCGATCCAGTTAAACACCCAGCCCAATTAATAAACAGATCCAACACGCATACGGCCCAGTTAAACACCCGGCCCAATTAATAAACAGATCCAACACGCATACGGCCCAAACAAATAAACATAACAACATCTTGTGCGGTCCATTTATCTTGTACGACTACAGACTTCTTGTGCGACTGAACTTCTTGTGCGACTGGACTTCTTGTGCGATCAGCTCAGATCTTGTATGATATGATCTTGTGCGACCAAGGGGTCTTGTGCGATCAGATCAGATCTTGTATGATTCGATTTAGTCAACAATCAAACAGTTCCCAAACCAACCAATAATCGATCAAACAAGCATATTCTAACCGATTTCTCATGAACCCTAATTATGAATAACACATGAACAATAATCATAACACTTAAACATCTCAATCATGGCTCACCATCTAAAACACTAGCATGCTTAATAATGTAATAAACCAACCAATTCATCCATATATATTAGTCTACAGCCGATTAATCATGCAATCAATTCTAGATCATTAACAACATCGAATGATTAACAACCCTATATTGATCTACAATACTATACATGTGGACCGATTATATGAACATCAACATTAACAGTTTACATCATCATCAATCATATATCATTCCTACATCATCATGTAGAGCATGTATAACACAACATCATACAATCATAAAAGCAATAGTTAAACACTAACCGGTTAGAGAAAGAACAAGGATTGATCCGAATAGAAAGCTTAGAGAGAGATGAAGGTGTTGACGTCGGGTTTGAGAGGGAGAGAGAGGAGAGATTTAGGGTTTGTGTGTTTCCTTGTGTTTGCAAGTTATGAGGAACAAAACTCCCTAAAGGATCAATGTATGCGTATAGTGCCCTTGGTTCGGATGTAAAGAGTGTAGCCCGAATGGGCTTGTGCGACCGGGTTGTGTTGCGCGATTGGTTCGTTTATATACATACATTCATTACACATAAACACATATCAAACATAACATTCCATTAATCATCAAGTTCACATAATCACATAGTGTTCACATACGTTACATTAACACAAAGATAGTGTAACAACTCTTATCAAAAGTCCTACTTATTATTTTAATTTGGCCAATAGGAAACCCTAATTGAGAAACCCAAGTGATTCTGAACAAACCCTAAAATTTTCAGAACAACCGGAATCAGGATCAGGGCCCCTAAAACTCAAGGGGGGGGGGGGTAAACCCTAGTTAACGATTATCTAAATTACTCGCTGTCAAAATTCTAAATTCAGAAACTGTCAAGTCAGCGAAGCTAGTCCCAACCGTGGCTAGTCTATAAAATATAGGTAACCCTTACGGACCGTAAGGGTTATTTGTTACGGTCCGTAAGGGGTGGCAAAATTCGGGTATAAATAGCAGACATTGGTACTTGAAATTTGGCGTATGTTCGACGAAGAAATTCGTTTCATGCACCGATTTACATTCTGTTTACCACAATTAACACACACTAATCACGAAGTGCTGCCGCAATCAGGGTAATAACTCGATCGCTGATACGATTCAACGTCCGATCGATTATAACTATCCAACGATTGTTTAAGTGCCGCTCAAATTGAGTTTATACTTTGTTATTCATCGTGATTTCGACTTGAATGTTTGAGTGCTGTTCGAAATCGGACTATACTCTGTCATTCGTTGTGAATCCGCTGAATTGTTAAGTATTGCACTAATAAATCGTTGTGAGGGTTTAATCTCGTGAATTGTCGTAACTGCTGTATTAGTTACTAACCTGTTTGTGTGTGCATTATTATTTAAATTAGGTTAATCAAGGCTAATCAGTAGGCTTATACTCTGCTCGTTAAATCTACAATGTGAGTCGTTCTCTTTTTATCAAATTACTTTCAAAAGCATATTTATTTTCAAGGTTATAATTACAGTGATTAAGTTTATGTAATCACCAAATTACAGCCGGTATGTGGGGTATTGTGCACAGTATTTCTATTTTATCACTTTAGGTGGGCGAACCTAAAATTAGTGATATTCGTCATTCATTGGGGCAGCCAATGGTGATATGACCACAGTCACCGAAAAGAGTCGAGTGACAAGTACTGTGGGTAGTTGGTTTGATATCAGAAACATTGTAATCTCTTAATACTGTGAATTATAACAAACGAGTCGTTTTAGTAAAACTGAATGATTCACTCAGTATTTCCCTGCTGACAAAACCTTTTTCAAACATGTTTCAGGTGATTTGTTGTGAGCACAGGAAAAGTGCCGTGGAGCACTACCAGCTTAGAAAAGTGGCTCAATGTAAATAAATAAAGAAACAATGTTTTGAGAAATAAAGATTTCCCAGCGAAATCACTTTATTGTAAATTATGGGAATTATCCCTATATTATATTATATATAAACGAGCAGTTTTAATATAAATCGATCCTGTTTAAAAAGACTTCCGCTGTCATTTAATTAGATACCATCGGATTTCCTGCCTCACGGCTCTGGACCGGGTCAAACCGGGGCCGAGGGCCGTGACAGGAAAAGGTGGTATCAGAGCCACTGATTTAAGCTTACTATTGATTTTAGCCTATTAAATTTATTGAGAGATACTTATGAAATTTAATTGCTATTATGTGAAAACGTGTTTTATTAACTGATTAATTGTTGAGTTACAGTATGGGTAAACAAAAGATTTCTGCTATCTACCACAAATTAAATACTGCAACCACAGAAAAAGGAACCTCTTCCTCCAAACACTCAGCAGATCTGGAAGAAGGGATTTTTGTCCGTAAAGCAAATTATGAAAATCCTCTCACCCAAGATAAAAGAAATTTGATTCTTAGAAAGGGGAAAGAGAAAATAAAGAAACCCCAAGTCAAGAAAGTGAGGTTTAATTCAGAAATCCAGGAATTAGGCAATAGGTCACCTTGGGAAGACACATTAGATGAAAAATCGGCAAACCTTTATATGCTAGCTACCGTAGCAGAGAATGCAAACCTCTAAAACTATCAATAAGCCTGGTCTAGTAGAAAATTAATCTCCAGTAAATAAATAAAGTATAGTGTGTTCTCTTTCCTGTAGTCTTTTTGTACAGATCCGTATGCAATAAAACTTTAATGTTTATTTGTAAAACTTTGTTCCAAAGTTTTAACTTAGCATTTTTGTGCATTTTGCATATATGCTATCCAGCATGAGTGGGATATCGGAAGCATTTCAGAATCTCAACCTCTACCCAGTACCAATTGAAGTCTCCCACGACTTTACTGGTTATATTGCTGACATAGAGGAACCTTTGGAATTCCAAGCTCCACCGCTGGAAAAAGCAAAACTTAAAAAGAAAATAAGATATGTAGGATGGAGGAAAGTGCGCAGGAGAAAGCCAGTTACTAGGAAACTCCCCAAAATAGAAAACCCTATAGACAAAGGAAAAGGAATCGAAATCGGAGAAAGTTCTAATCCAGCAGAGATAGAAATCAGGAAAGATTCTAAACAAAAAGGAATAGAAATTGGAGAGAGTTCTAGACAAACTGAAGAAATCACATTTCAAGACGAAATAGACCGTCTGCTAGCAAATTGTGATATCATTAGCCCTATCCATAATAATCTATATCCTTACCTAGAAACCCAACTTCCTGTGAATCTGGAACCAGCTATTCCAGACCCACTAATCCACACTCGACCTTTAGGACAAATGGAAGAATGGTGGACAAATGACTGGCAATTCGAAAATATCATCAACAGTCCTTATTCTTTCCTTCCACAGTTTGATCCAGAACCTATCCCCAATCCTCCAATGAGCAACGAAAACTTAGCCGAACTCTGTCAGTTCGGTGAAGAGCTGATAGGTACAGGGAATAGGATCCGGGAAATGGGGGAACAAATTTCCTGGAAATACGACGAAAGGGAGCGTCGTTACTAAACTGCCAGTTGACCAAAGAATAGTGGGGTTGGGAAGAATGTCTGTATAATAATAATAGTTAAATATAAATCTGTAAAATGGGAAATAAAACATTGTAAGATAAACAGTGTGTATGAATGCCTATATAATATATAAAGCAAAATAGAAGTCGAAACATCGACAATTTTGGATATATATCTGTGTTGTAAGATTTTATATGCATCTGTGTAATTGTTTTATTTACAATCATTTGATACTAATAGTTATATTTATAATAATTATCAGATGGAAAACGCTAGTAATGAACCAGTTAATGAAGGGAATCAATCTGAACAAAATCAGGAAAACCAGTATATGACTAGACAAGATATTGAAAATATTGTTGCTCAAGGGATAGCTAATGCTATTCCAGCATTCGTTGCTGCTGTTAAAAATCCAATAGAACCGCAACAAATCGTTCCTAGTAAACGTACTCAGGAAGATAATTTTAGTCATAGTGTAAATGGAGGCGGCAATCATGACGATAATAATCCACGACAGGCTCCACCTCTTAAGAAAATGAAAGCCGCAACACCTGGTTGCACTTTCAAAGAATTTCTTGCTTGTAAACCTGTTGAATTTGCAGGCAACGAAGGAGCAACTGCAGTACTGCGTTGGTTAGAGAAAACCGAAGCAGTAATTGCAATAAGTAAGTGTTCCGAAGAAGATCAGGTTATGTATGCGTCAAATTTATTCAAAGAAGGGGCACTAGAATGGTGGAACACCATATTACAAGCAAAAGGAAGAAGGATAGCTTATGCCATAAACTGGGAAGAATTTAAAAGTCTTGTAGAAAGAAAATTCTATCCTGAATATGAAAAGGAACAAATGGCAAATAAGTTCCTAAATCATCGTATGATAGGAGTTGAGTGTCGCGGTTATACTTCGACATTCTTTGAATATGCTAGAGTGGTACCAACAATGGCTTCGTCAGAACCGGTACTCATTTCCCGTTACATTTGGGGATTAATTAGTGAAATTCGTAACATCGTTAAAGCTGCGAGACCTCGCACTATTGACGATGCTGTGGAACTAGCTAATACCCTAACTGATGAACTAGTGCGTACAAGAGAAGAAGATCGAAAGA
The DNA here is from genome assembly GCA_030545235.1 of Helianthus tuberosus. Classification (NCBI taxonomy): domain Eukaryota; kingdom Viridiplantae; phylum Streptophyta; class Magnoliopsida; order Asterales; family Asteraceae; genus Helianthus; species Helianthus tuberosus. The sequence continues at coordinate 201,183,628 of CM060351.1, read as the reverse complement.
AGGAATTGGCTCAGAAGATTACCCAAGGATTTCGTATGGGTAATGATAATAGGTTCAAGAAAAGAGGAAGAAGACAATCTGCACAACCGCCTTTTTGCAGCAATTGCAAAAAGAATCATTTTGGAAAATGCAATGTAAATTGCAACTTCTGCAAAATGGCAGGACATCGTGAAGAAAATTGCAAAAAGAAAACTATAGTCTGCTATAACTGTGGAGAAACAGGACATTACAAAACAGAATGTCCTAAATTGACTAAAACCACTGACAATAAAGGCAAATCAGCTGATGGAACAACAAAGAAGAATGCCCGAGCATTCCAGTTAACTACTCAGGAAGCTGAACTTATCCCTGACGTCATAGCTGGTACGTTCTTGGTCCATGACGTTTATGCAAAAGTATTATTTGACTCTGGTGCAAACCAAAGTTTTATCAATACTTCATTTTGCCAAGACCTTAACTTACCTTTAACCACCCTTAGGCAAATTTTTACAGTCGAAAAGGCAGACGGAAATTCTGTTAAAATAGATAAAGTTTTGCAGGAAGAAAAGATAGAATTGTTAGGCCATAAGTTTTCTGCAAACCTGTTACCTATGAAGTTAGCCGGATTTGATGTAGTGTTAGGAATGGATTGGTTAATAGCCAACCATGCTCTAATTCTTTGTGATAAGAATTCCGTAGAAATCAGTACTCCCACAGGAGAAGTAATTTTAATTACAGGAGATAAACCACGAAAGTCACTGAAATTCATTTCAGCAATCAAGTTAGCTAATTATTCAAGAAAACAAGAAATGGTGTATATGATTTCAGTAATCATTAGCACTAAGGATAAAGAACTTAAGGAAATTCTTGTAGTCTCAGAATACCCTGATGTATTTCCAGAAGAGTTACCAGGGTTACCACCAGATAGGGAGGTAGAGTTTAGAATTCATCTAATTCCGGGTACTACACCAATAGCTAAAGCACCTTATCGATTAGCACCCACCGAAATGCTAGAATTGAAAAAGCAATTAGATGAATTACTAAGTAAATGTTTCATACAACCTAGTTCATCCCCTTGGGGAGCACCAGTGTTATTTGTGAAAAAGAAAGATGGATCAATGAGAATGTGTATCGATTATAGAGAATTGAATAAAGTTACAATTAAGAATCGATACCCATTACCTAGGATTGATGATCTATTTGATCAACTTCAAGGTGCTAGGTATTTTTCTAAGATAGATTTAAGATCCGGATATCACCAGTTAAAAGTACAAGAAGAAGACATACCTAAAACTGCTTTCAGAACTAGGTATGGCCATTATGAGTTTACAGTCATGCCCTTTGGATTAACAAATGCCCCAGCAACATTTATGGACATGATGAATCGGATCTGTAAACCATACTTGGATAAATTTGTAATCGTATTCATCGACGATATACTTATTTATTCCAAAAGTCAGGAAGAACATTGTGAACACTTGCATGCACTCTTAACCTTGTTAAGAAAAGAAAAACTGTATGCCAAATTCTCAAAGTGTGAATTTTGGTTAAAGGAAGTGCAATTCCTAGGACATATGGTGAATCATGAAGGCATTCATATAGACCCTGCTAAAATAGAAGCAATTACTAAATGGAAGGTCCCACAAACAGCTATGGAAATTAGAAGTTTTATAGGTTTAGCTGGGTATTATAGACGGTTTATTAAGGATTTTTCCAAGATAGCCGTACCATTAACTAAGTTAACCTGTAAAGCCACTAAGTTTGAATGGGGATATAAGCAAGAAGAAGCTTTTAAGATTTTAAAGCACCGATTGACAAATGCTCCAATTTTAGCATTACCCGAAGGAACAGAAGATTTTGAAGTATATTGTGATGCTTCAAAATTAGGATTCGGATGTGTGTTGATGCAACGCAAGAAGGTAATTGCGTATGCCTCCCGGCAATTGAAAAAGCACGAGGAAAATTATACGACTCATGACTTAGAATTAGGAGCCATAATTTTTGCCTTGAAAATTTGGAGACATTATCTGTATGGAAGTAAGTTTACTGTTTATACAGATCATAAAAGTTTAAGGTATATATTTGGACAGAAAGATTTAAATATGAGGCAAAGAAGATGGATGGAAGTTCTAAGTGATTACGACTGTGATATTCAATATCACGAAGGAAAGGCAAACGTAGTTGCAGATGCCTTAAGTCGTAAGTATCAGGAAAAACAAAAGCGAGTCCGTGCTCTTAGATTAAATCTACAAGTAGATTTAATGGAACAATTAAAGAAGGTTCAGAAAACAGCAATCAAGGACGATGCTGAAGGAATGAAAGGTTATATAAAGGAACTAGAGCAAGGAAATGATGGAATTTGGAAATTCCACAAGAAACGAATTTGGGTACCTAAGCAAGGAGAATTAAGAAATAAGATTTTAGAAGAAGCCCATAAATCTAGGTATACTATGCATCCTGGAAACAATAAGATGTACCAAGATTTAAGAAAGAACTTCTGGTGGATAGGAATGAAGAAGGATATAGCAAGATATGTTTCTAAGTGTCTTACTTGTTCACAAGTAAAGGCTGAACATCAGAAACCTTCAGGACTACTACAACAATTGGAAATGCCGGTGTGGAAATGGGAACTTATAACAATGGATTTTGTTACTAAGTTGCCTAAAACAAGAAAAGGTAATGATGCGATTTGGGTAATTGTGGATCGATTAACCAAATCAGCTCATTTTCTACCAATGAATGAAACCTTTAGCATGGAAAGGTTAGCCAAGTTGTACGTAGACGAAGTGGTATCTTTACATGGAGTCCCACTCTCCATTGTATCAGATAGGGATAGTCGTTTCACTTCTCATTTTTGGAAAAGTTTTCAGCAAGCAATGGGAACTCGACTAAACCTAAGCACAACATATCATCCACAAACAGACGGACAAAGTGAAAGAACCATCCAAACTCTAGAAGACATGCTCCGAGCATGTGTAATAGATTTTGGTGGAAACTGGGATGATCATTTACCCTTAATTGAATTCTCCTATAATAATAGTTATCATTCAAGCATTGAAACTGCTCCATTTGAAGCACTATATGGACGTAAGTGCAGAACTCCAGTTTGTTGGGCAGAAATAGGAGAAAGTCAATTATCAGGTCCAGAAATTGTGCAAGAAACTACTGACAAGATAACTCAGATCAAGGAAAGACTGAAAACAGCTCGAGATCGCCAGAAGAGCTATGCAGATAATCGCCGCAAGCCATTAGAATTTCAAGTCGGAGATAAAGTACTATTAAAAGTTTCTCCTTGGAAAGGAGTTGTTCGATTCGGTAAGAAAGGAAAGCTAAGTCCCAGGTACGTAGGACCATTTTCAGTGATCCAACGTATAGGACCAGTTACTTATCGTTTACAACTACCAGAAGAATTAGCAGGAGTACATGATGTATTTCATGTATCCAATCTTAAGAAATGTTTATCAGATGAATCACTGGTAGTACCTCTTCAAGATATAGAGGTAAACGAAAAACTGAAATTTGTTGAGAAACCTCTTCAAATTGAGGATCGAAAGATCAAGTTTCTCAAACATAAACGACTAGTTTTAGTCAAAGTTAAATGGAATTCAAAGAGAGGAGCTGAATACACTTGGGAGTTGGAATCAGAAATGAAGCGAAAGTATCCTCATTTATTCCAATAAATCTCGAGGACGAGATTCTTATTAAGGTGGGGAGAATGTAACAACTCTTATCAAAAGTCCTACTTATTATTTTAATTTGGCCAATAGGAAACCCTAATTGAGAAACCCAAGTGATTCTGAACAAACCCTAAAATTTTCAGAACAACCGGAATCAGGATCAGGGCCCCTAAAACTCAAGGGGGGGGGGGTAAACCCTAGTTAACGATTATCTAAATTACTCGCTGTCAAAATTCTAAATTCAGAAACTGTCAAGTCAGCGAAGCTAGTCCCAACCGTGGCTAGTCTATAAAATATAGGTAACCCTTACGGACCGTAAGGGTTATTTGTTACGGTCCGTAAGGGGTGGCAAAATTCGGGTATAAATAGCAGACATTGGTACTTGAAATTTGGCGTATGTTCGACGAAGAAATTCGTTTCATGCACCGATTTACATTCTGTTTACCACAATTAACACACACTAATCACGAAGTGCTGCCGCAATCAGGGTAATAACTCGATCGCTGATACGATTCAACGTCCGATCGATTATAACTATCCAACGATTGTTTAAGTGCCGCTCAAATTGAGTTTATACTTTGTTATTCATCGTGATTTCGACTTGAATGTTTGAGTGCTGTTCGAAATCGGACTATACTCTGTCATTCGTTGTGAATCCGCTGAATTGTTAAGTATTGCACTAATAAATCGTTGTGAGGGTTTAATCTCGTGAATTGTCGTAACTGCTGTATTAGTTACTAACCTGTTTGTGTGTGCATTATTATTTAAATTAGGTTAATCAAGGCTAATCAGTAGGCTTATACTCTGCTCGTTAAATCTACAATGTGAGTCGTTCTCTTTTTATCAAATTACTTTCAAAAGCATATTTATTTTCAAGGTTATAATTACAGTGATTAAGTTTATGTAATCACCAAATTACAGCCGGTATGTGGGGTATTGTGCACAGTATTTCTATTTTATCACTTTAGGTGGGCGAACCTAAAATTAGTGATATTCGTCATTCATTGGGGCAGCCAATGGTGATATGACCACAGTCACCGAAAAGAGTCGAGTGACAAGTACTGTGGGTAGTTGGTTTGATATCAGAAACATTGTAATCTCTTAATACTGTGAATTATAACAAACGAGTCGTTTTAGTAAAACTGAATGATTCACTCAGTATTTCCCTGCTGACAAAACCTTTTTCAAACATGTTTCAGGTGATTTGTTGTGAGCACAGGAAAAGTGCCGTGGAGCACTACCAGCTTAGAAAAGTGGCTCAATGTAAATAAATAAAGAAACAATGTTTTGAGAAATAAAAATTTCCCAGCGAAATCACTTTATTGTAAATTATGGGAATTATCCCTATATTATATTATATATAAACGAGCAGTTTTAATATAAATCGATCCTGTTTAAAAAGACTTCCGCTGTCATTTAATTAGATACCATCGGATTTCCTGCCTCACGGCTCTGGACCGGGTCAAACCGGGGCCGAGGGCCGTGACAGGAAAAGGTGGTATCAGAGCCACTGATTTAAGCTTACTATTGATTTTAGCCTATTAAATTTATTGAGAGATACTTATGAAATTTAATTGCTATTATGTGAAAACGTGTTTTATTAATTGATTAATTGTTGAGTTACAGTATGGGTAAACAAAAGATTTCTGCTATCTACCACAAATTAAATACTGCAACCACAGAAAAAGGAACCTCTTCCTCCAAACACTCAGCAGATCTGGAAGAAGGGATTTTTGTCCGTAAAGCAAATTATGAAAATCCTCTCACCCAAGATAAAAGAAATTTGATTCTTAGAAAGGGGCAAGAGAAAATAAAGAAACCCCAAGTCAAGAAAGTGAGGTTTAATTCAGAAATCCAGGAATTAGGCAATAGGTCACCTTGGGAAGACACATTAGATGAAAAATGGGCAAACCTTTATATGCTAGCTACCGTAGCAGAGAATGCAAACCTCTAAAACTATCAATAAGCCTGGTCTAGTAGAAAATTAATCTCCAGTAAATAAATAAAGTATAGTGTGTTCTCTTTCCTGTAGTCTTTTTGTACAGATCCGTATGCAATAAAACTTTAATGTTTATTTGTAAAACTTTGTTCCAAAGTTTTAACTTAGCATTTTTGTGCATTTTGCATATATGCTATCCAGCATGAGTGGGATATCGGAAGCATTTCAGAATCTCAACCTCTACCCAGTACCAATTGAAGTCTCCCACGACTTTACTGGTTATATTGCTGACATAGAGGAACCTTTGGAATTCCAAGCTCCACCGCTGGAAAAAGCAAAACTTAAAAAGAAAAGAAGATATGTAGGATGGAGGAAAGTGCGCAGGAGAAAGCCAGTTACTAGGAAACTCCCCAAAATAGAAAACCCTATAGACAAAGGAAAAGGAATCGAAATCGGAGAAAGTTCTAATCCAGCAGAGATAGAAATCAGGAAAGATTCTAAACAAAAAGGAATAGAAATTGGAGAGAGTTCTAGACAAACTGAAGAAATCACATTTCAAGACGAAATAGACCGTCTGCTAGCAAATTGTGATATCATTAGCCCTATCCATAATAATCTATATCCTTACCTAGAAACCCAACTTCCTGTGAATCTGGAACCAGCTATTCCAGACCCACTAATCCACACTCGACCTTTAGGACAAATGGAAGAATGGTGGACAAATGACTGGCAATTCGAAAATATCATCAACAGTCCTTATTCTTTCCTTCCACAGTTTGATCCAGAACCTATCCCCAATCCTCCAATGAGCAACGAAAACTTAGCCGAACTCCGTCAGTTCGGTGAAGAGCTGATAGGTACAGGGAATAGGATCCGGGAAATGGGGGAACAAATTTCCTGGAAATACGACGAAAAGGAGCGTCGTTACTAAACTGCCAGTTGACCAAAGAATAGTGGGGTTGGGAAGAATGTCTGTATAATAATAATAGTTAAATATAAATCTGTAAAATGGGAAATAAAACATTGTAAGATAAACAGTGTGTATGAATGCCTATATAATATATAAAGCAAAATAGAAGTCGAAACATCGACAATTTTGGATATATATCTGTGTTGTAAGATTTTATATGCATCTGTGTAATTGTTTTATTTACAATCATTTGATACTAATAGTTATATTTATAATAATTATCAGATGGAAAACGCTAGTAATGAACCAGTTAATGAAGGGAATCAATCTGAACAAAATCAGGAAAACCAGTATATGACTAGACAAGATATTGAAAATATTGTTGCTCAAGGGATAGCTAATGCTATTCCAGCATTCGTTGCTGCTGTTAAAAATCCAATAGAACCGCAACAAATCGTTCCTAGTAAACGTACTCAGGAAGATAATTTTAGTCATAGTGTAAATGGAGGCGGCAATCATGACGATAATAATCCACGACAGGCTCCACCTCTTAAGAAAATGAAAGCCGCAACACCTGGTTGCACTTTCAAAGAATTTCTTGCTTGTAAACCTGTTGAATTTGCAGGCAACGAAGGAGCAACTGCAGTACTGCGTTGGTTAGAGAAAACCGAAGCAGTAATTGCAATAAGTAAGTGTTCCGAAGAAGATCAGGTTATGTATGCGTCAAATTTATTCAAAGAAGGGGCACTAGAATGGTGGAACACCATATTACAAGCAAAAGGAAGAAGGATAGCTTATGCCATAAACTGGGAAGAATTTAAAAGTCTTGTAGAAAGAAAATTATGTCCTGAATATGAAAAGGAACAAATGGCAAATAAGTTCCTAAATCTGAGCAACATCCGGGGGATCAATTTATGACTAGGCAAGATATAGAAAATATCGTTGCTCAAGGGATAGCCAATGCTATTCCAGCAATACTTGCTGCTGCCTAGAAACCAGTTGAACCTCAACAAATCATTCCTAGCAAACGTATTTCTGAAGATAACTTCAGTAATAGCGTAAACGAAGGCGATAATCATACTAATCATGATAATGAACCACGACAGGCTCCGCTCCCTAAGAAAATGAAAGCTGCAACGCCTGGTTGCACTTTCAAAGAATTTCTTGCTTGTAAACCTGCTGAATTTGCAGGCAATGAAGGAGCAACTGCGGCACTGCGTTGGTTAGAGAAAACTGAGGCAGTGATTACAATAAGTAAATGTGCCAATGACGATAAGGTCATGTACGCGTCAAATCTTTTTAAAGAAGGGGCACTAGAATGGTGGAATACAGTACTACAAGCCAAAGGAAGAAATATGGCTTATGCCATGAACTGGGAAGAATTTAAGAGTCTTGTAGAAAGAAAATTTTGTCCCGAATATGAAAAAGATCAAATGGCAAATAAATTCCTAAATCATCGAATGATGGGTGTAGATTGTCGCAGCTATACTTCAACATTCTTTGAATACGCTAGAGTAGTACCAACACTGGCTTCGCCCGAACTGGTACTCATTTCTCGCTATATTTGGGGATTGATTAGCGAAATCCGTAATATCGTTAAAGCTGCGAGACCTCGCACTATTGACGATGCGGTGGAACTAGCTAACACCCTAACTGACGAACTGGTACGCACAAGAGATGAAAATAGGAAAAAGGAACTGGCTCAGAAAATTACCCAAGGATTTCGTACGGGTAATAACAACAATTTCAAGAGAAGAGGAACAGGTCAATCTTCAACTTCGCTGTTCTGCAGAAATTGCAAAAAGAAACATTATGGAAGATGTAATGTAATCTGCAACTTTTGCAAAGCCGTAGGACATCGCGAAGAAGACTGTAGAAAGAAAACAAGAGTCTGCTATAACTGTGGAGAAACAGGACATTTTAAGCCAGAATGCTCTAAGTTGGTTAAACCAGCAGACAATAAAGCTAAACCAGCCGAAGGAGTTACCAAGAAGAATGTTCGTGCATTCCAATTAACTACTCAGGAGGCAGAACTCATTCCAGATGTGATAGCTGGTACGTTCTTAGTTCACAACATTTATGCAAAAGTATTATTTGACTCTGGTGCAAACCAAAGTTTTATAAATACTTCATTCTGCCAAGCTCTTAACTTACCTTTAACCCAACTTAGGCAGATTTTTATAGTCGAAACGGCAGACGGAAATTCTGTCAAAATAGATAAGGTTTTGAAAAAGGAAAATATAGAACTTTCAGGTCATAAATTTCATGCAAACCTATTACCAATGAATTTAACTGGATTCGATGTTGTTTTAGGAATGGATTGGTTAGTAGCCAACCATGCTCGAATTCTTTGTGATAAAAATTCTATAGAGATTCAGGCACCTACTGGGGAAGTAATCATGATTACAGGAGATAAACCACGTAAACCCATGAAGTTCATATCAGTAATGAAAGTTGCTAGTTATGAACGAAAGCAAGGAATAATATATATGATTTCAGTAATCCTTAGTACTAAGGGTAAAGAACTTAAGGAGATTCCTGTAGTCTCAGAATACCTAGATGTATTCCCAGAAGAATTACCAGGATTACCACCAGATAGAGAAGTAGAATTTAGAATTCATCTAATTCCAGGAACTACACCGATAGCTAAGGCACCTTATCGGTTAGCACCCACAGAAATGTTAGAACTGAAAAAGCAATTAGATGAATTACTAAGTAAAGGATTCATACAACCTAGTGCATCACCGTGGGGAGCACCAGTGTTGTTTGTGAAGAAGAATGATGGTTCAATGAGAATGTGTATTGATTATAGAGAATTGAATAAGGTTACAATTAAGAATCGATACCCATTACCTAGGATTGATGATCTTTTCGATCAACTTCAGGGAGCTAGATATTTTTCTAAAATCGATTTACGCTCCGGATACCATCAATTGAAGGTACAAGAAGAAGACATACCTAAAACTGCTTTCAGAACTCGGTATGGTCATTACGAGTTTACAGTCATGCCCTTTGGGTTAACGAATGCACCTGCCGCATTCATGGGCATGATGAATAGAATCTGTAAACCATACTTGGATAAATTTGTAATTGTTTTTATAGACGATATACTTATTTACTCCAAAAGTCAGAATGAGCATTGTCAGCATTTGCATGCACTCTTAACTTTGTTAAGAAAAGAAAAACTTTACGCTAAATTCTCGAAATGTGAATTTTGGCTAAAGGAAGTGCAATTTCTAGGTCACATGGTGAATCATGAAGGTATTCACGTAGATCATGCTAAGATAGAGGCAATTACCAAATGGAAGGTTCCACAATCCGCAATGGAAATTAGAAGTTTTATAGGTTTAGCTGGATATTATAGACGGTTTATTAAGGATTTTTCAAAAATCGCCGTGCCATTAACTAAGCTAACCTGTAAAGCAGTTAAGTTTGAATGGGGATCTAAGCAAGAAGAGGCTTTTAAGATTCTAAAGCATAAGTTAACAAATGCCCCAATCTTAGCATTACCAGAAGGGACTGAAGATTTTGAAGTATACTGTGATGCTTCAAAACTAGGATTTGGATGTGTGTTAATGCAACGCAAGAAGGTAATTGCGTATGCTTCAAGGCAATTGAAAAAGCACGAGGAAAACTATACAACTCATGACTTAGAATTAGGAGCCATAATTTTTGCCCTTAAAATTTGGAGACATTACCTGTATGGAAGTAAGTTTACTATCTATACAGATCATAAAAGTTTAAGGTACATATTTGGGCAAAAAGAGTTGAACATGAGGCAAAGGAGATGGATGGAAATCCTAAGTGACTACGACTGTGATATTCAGTATCACGAAGGAAAGGCAAATGTAGTTGCAGATGCCTTAAGTCGTAAATACCATGAGAAACAACGACGGGTTCGTGCTCTTAGATTAAATCTACAATTAGATTTAATGGAGCAACTGAAGAATATTCAAAAGACAGCAATAGAGGATGCTGTTGAAGGAATGAAGGGACGAATAAAAGAATTAGAACAAGGAGCTGATGGAATTTGGAGATTCCACCAAAGAAGAATTTGGGTCCCTAAGCAGGGAGAATTAAGAAATAAGATCTTAGAAGAAGCTCATAAATCTAGGTATACCATACACCCTGGAAACAATAAGATGTACCAAGATTTAAGAAATAATTTCTGGTGGATAGGAATGAAAAAGGACATAGCTAGATATGTTTCTAAGTGTCTTACTTGTTCACAAGTTAAGGCAGAACACCAGAAACCTTCAGGTCTACTACAACAATTAGAAATGCCTGTATGGAAATGGGAACTCATAACAATGGACTTTGTTACTAAGTTGCCCAAAACCAGAAAAGGTAATGATGCAATTTGGGTAATTGTGGATCGATTAACCAAATCAGCTCATTTTCTACCCATGAAGGAAACCTTTAGCATGGAAAGGTTAGCCAAATTGTATGTAGATGAAGTAGTATCTTTACATGGAGTTCCACTCTCCATTGTATCAGATAGGGATAGTCGTTTTACTTCCCATTTATGGACTAGTTTCCAAGAAGCAATGAGAACTCGACTAAACCTAAGCACTGCATATCATCCTCAAACAGACGGACAAAGTGAAAGGACAATCTAAACTCTAGAAGACATGCTCAGAGCGTGTGTAATAGATTTTGGTGGAAACTGGGACGATCACTTACCTTTGATCGAATTCTCCTATAACAATAGTTATCATGCAAGCATCGAAACTGCCCCATTTGAAGCACTATATGGACGTAAGTGCAGAACTCCAGTTTGTTGGGCAGAAATAGGAGAAAGTAAATTATCAGGTCCAGAGATTGTACAATAAACTACTGACAAGATCACTCAAATCAAGGAAAGATTAAAGACTGTTCGGGATCGTCAAAAGAGCTATGCTGATAATCGACGCAAACCACTAGAATTCCAAATTGGAGACAAGGTACTCTTGAAAGTTTCACCCTGGAAAGGAGTAGTTCGATTCGGAAAGAAGGGAAAGCTAAGTCCAAGATACATAGGACCATTTTCAGTGATCCAACGTATAGGACCAGTTGCTTATCGTTTACAACTACCAGAGGAGTTAGCTGGAGTACATGACGTATTTCATGTATCCAACCTCAAGAAATGCCTATCAGACGAATCTTTGGTAGTACCTCTCCAAGATATAAAAGTGAATGAGAAATTGAAATTTGTTAAAAAACCTCTTCAAATCGAGGATCGAAAGATTAAGTTTCTCAAGCACAAGCGACTAGTTCTAGTCAAAGTCAAGTGGGATTCAAAGAGAGGATCTGAATACACATGGGAGCTGGAATCAGAGATGAAGCGAAAGTATCCTCATTTATTCCAATAAATCTCGAGGACGAGATTTTTATTAAGGTGGGGAGAATGTAACAACTCTCATTAAAAAGTCCTATTTATTATTTTAATTGTCCAATAGGAAACCCTAATTGAGAAACCCAAGTGATTCTGCATAAACCCTAAAATTTTCATAATAATCGGAATCAGGATCAGGGCCCCTAAAACTCAGGGGGGGGGGGGGTAAATTCCCGTTAGTATTATCCACACAGTTTTACGTGTGAATTGAATTTGCATGCAAGACCAACTCAGCAAGCCTACAATTACACGGGGCTACCCTATGGTAGGGGGTAACCCCTCGCGCCACGCGACACCCCCTCGCGCCACGCGAGGGGGGCGGTTTTTCAGGTATAAGTAGTAGGCTTTGGGACTTGAATTCTGGCACTTGAACGACGTTAAAACTCAAAACGTACACTGAGATATTGTAGAAACAGTCTCAAAACACACACAATTCATGAAGTGCTGCCGCAACAGGGTAATAACTTGATCGCTGCTACGATTCAATGTCCGATCGATTAAACTATCCAATGGATGTTTAAGTGCTGCCCACATTAGGGTTTATGCTTTGTCATTCGTCGTGAATTCGATGAATGTTTAAGTATCGCACTTTGTCATTCGTTGTGAAGGTTTAATCTCGTGAGTTATCGTAAATATTGTATTAGTTACTAACCTAGTTTGTGTGCATTGTTATTTTAACTAGGTTAAAAGGCTAATCAGTAGGCTAGGCTCTGCTCAAATAAATCTGCAATGTGAGTCATTCTCTTTTTATCAAATTACTTTCAAAAATCATGTTTATTTTCAAGGTTATAATTACAGGGATTAAGTCTTTGTAGTCACCAAATTACAGCCGGTATGTGGGGTTTTGTATACATTACTTATTTCCCGTCACCATTGGACAACGAGTTAGCCAATGGGTGATCTGACCATAGTCACAGAAACGAGTCGAGTGACAAATACTGTGGGTAGTTGGTTGATATATGGAAACATTGTAATCGCTCTTAATACTGTAAATTATAACAGACGTGTCGTTTTATTAAAAAGAATGATTCACCAGTATTTCCCGCTGACAAAACCTTTTTCAAACATGTTTCAGGTGATCTGTTGTGATCCAGGAAAAGTGCCGTGAAGCACTACAAGCTTAAGGAAGTGGCTCAATATAAAATAAAGAAATATGTTTTGGAAAAATAAAGATTTCTCCGTGAAATCATAGGATTGTAAAATTATCGGGGTTTATCCCGAATTGTGAAATAAAATAATCGGGAAATTTCAGTTTTAAAAAGATCCTGATGAAATCTTCCGCTGTTAAACTCAATTAAATAAATACCACGGGATTTTCTGTCCCGCGGCTCCTGAAACGAGTCAAAACGGGTCGGGGGCCGTGACAAGCTCAGGAAAGATTAAGAAGATTAACCCTCATGTTTGAAACATAAACCACCTAATTAACCCAAAATTAGTTATGTGTTTCTTCACTTAATTTCTTAATAAACGAACACGAATAAGGCCTTAATATACATAATTTTTGGGGATCATAGACTCATCACATGTACAATCCTAACAATTATATAGTTATACATAGTTATATGTAACTTTTAGGGATCATAATTCGAAGCACAGAAAAATAACCCTCCTCCTTGTATTACCTCCAGGCCCTCTTTTAATGACCATTGGGCCAATTTGGTGGGCCGAACCTCCTCTAGGCCCATGAAAAGACAAAGAAGTGGGGACTCGAACTTTAATGAGGACTTTGTGGGCCATGGGGTTGGGCCCAATGGGGATGATCCACAGATTAGCCGGTTCTCGAACAAGTCTTTTAGAGCAGACAGGGGTTATTCGAATGAAAAGGAGAATCTCAATCTTAATGAAATGCCTATGGTTTCTAACACCAAGTCGATTGACCAGATGGGTGACGGCGTCAGGATCGATGCATCACCAGAAGACTCCGTGCTCGTCGATGATACTCAGGACATGATTAAAGAAAAGGAAATTAATGAGACTGTCGATTTTGGTAGGCTGGTGAGTGTCAATCTGGAAGGTTTCGAGGCCAGAGTGGAGAAAGTTATTAGGGAAGAAGAAGGTATTAATGAGGTTTGTCGATGAATCTTCTGTCTATCAATATTAGGGGTTTTGGGGTGGAAAAAAAAGCTAGCTGGATTAAGGATATTAAAGTTAGAGAAAAGGTGTCGTTTCTGGCGTTCCAGGAAACTAATAGGTCGGATATCCCTGACGCTGATGTTGATCGTTTCTGGGGCAGCTCGGGCTGGGCTAAGGAAGCTGTGAATCCCGCGGGCAGAACTGGGGGGCTTCAATGTGTTTGGGACCCATGTATGTTTTATCTCAATTCGGTGCTCAAAGACCTAACTTCCTTTTACTTTCCGGTAAGGTGAAAGGGAGTGTGGAGGAGGTGTTTATTCTCAATGTGTATGCGCCTCAAAAAATGATCGATAAGCGTGCTCTGTGGTATCGTATCCTGGCTGCTAAGGAGGGGAGGGTTGGGTTGTGGATTTTGGCAGGGGATTTTAATGTTTTCCGTGGTGTGGAGGAACGAAAAAATTCTAGGTTTAAAGCTCGCTGTGCGAGGGATTTTAACCAATTTATCCACGATGCTGATTTGTGTGATTTTGAATAAAAAGGAAGTAGATTTACTTTTATGGTGGAAGGTGAGAACGGGAGGAAATTTAGCAAGATAGACCGGGTATTGGTGTGTAAAAATTTTCAAAATTTGTGGTCTGAGGCGTTTGTTAGAGCTCTTCCGAGGGTCCATTCCGACCACAGTCCTCTTCTCTTGGTGGTCAAAGATTTGAATTTTGGAGCGAAACCCTTCCATTTTTTCAGCTCCTGGTTAGATCGGCCAGATTTTGCTCTTGTGGTGGAATCGGCTCTTTCGGATTTTTGCGGAGAGGGTCCCCCTGACCTTTTTTAACTCTTAAGTTGAGACACATCCGGTTCAAAATAAAGGAGTGCAGAGACGGTCTTAGGCGTAGGGAAGGTGAGGAGGAGGAGATCGCCAAATCGGAAATTGAAAAGTTAGACGAGGAGATGGAATATAGGGATCTCACGGAGGAGGAAGAATGGGTGTGGTTGGAATGTAAGAAAAAGTTATTAGAGGCGGAGCGTATCAAGGCTAAGGATTTGAAGCAAATGTCCAGAGTTAGGTGGGTCTCGGATGGGGATGACAATTCAAAATTCTTTCATGGTATTATCAACAAACGTAAGGCCTCTAACGCTATTCCGGGCCTGTTTTATAATGAGGTTTGGGTTTCCAAACCTAGAAAGGTTAAAAAGATGGTATATAATTTTTTTAGAAAAAAAATTATGGAGGACATGCCGGTTAGGCCCGAGTTAGTTTGTTCTTTTAACAAATATTTGTCGGAGGAGGAGGCTTCCTTCTTGACTATGGAGTTTTCGAAAGAGGAAATTAAGCAGGCGGTTTTCGAGTGTGGTAGTGAACGGGCCCCTGGTCCAGATGGTTTCAATATGAAATTCTTTAAAAGGTTATGGGACCTGTTTGAAGAGGATTTTGTAAATATTTTAAGCATTTTTTCGAGACGGGCTCCTTCTCGCGGGGCTGTTCTTCCTCGTTTATCACTCTCATCCCCAAAATTAAAGACCCGGGTGGTCTAGGCGATTACCGTCCGATAAACCTGTTGGGTATTATCAATAAAGTGGTCTCTGAAGTTTTAGCTAATAGGCTCAAAATGGTCATCGGGTCTGTTGTTTCAGAAAATCAGTCGGCGTTTCTCAAAGATAGGCTCATTATGGATGGTCCCCTCATCCTTCACGAAGTATTGGCTTGGGCGAGGAAGAACGGTATAGAGTTGTTCCTTTTTAAAATTGATTTTGCCAAGGCGTATGATAACGTAAATTGGAATTTTCTATCATCGATCATGCCTCAGCTTGGGTTTCCTCCGAAATGCCGGCTTTGGATTCATGGTATTCTATCTTCGGCTCGTTCCTCGGTTCTCGTTAATGGGTCGCCTACCTTCGAGTTTCCTGTGTCTTAAAGGTATGCGTCAAGCCGATCCAATCTCGCCTTTTCTTCTCTTATTAGTTATGGAAGCTTTCTCGAGTATGATCAGGAAAGCCTGTGGGGTGGGGGCTTTCAGGGGTATTTCGCTCCCGAAGGAAGGGTCGGTGTTGTCTCACCTCCTTTATGCAGATGATTGTGTGTTGATTGGAGAGTGGGCTAGGAATAATATTAAAAAGGTGGCTCTGTTGTTAAGATGCTTCTATTTATGCTCCGGTTTAAAGATTAACATGAAAAAATCAAGTCTTTTTGGTTTGGGAGTGGGAGATTCCGAAATCGAAGATATGGCGGCTTCTTTAAACTGTTATGTTGGTAAATTGCCTTTTTTCCACCTAGGTATTTTGGTGGGTGCCAAGATGAGTAGATTTGCTAATTGGAATTTCATCTTCGACATTTTTGAATCGCGTCTCGCGTTATGGAAGGCCTCCTTGTTGTCCATTGGCGGGCGGGTTACCCTTATCAAATCGGTCCTCGAAAGTTTGCCAAATTATTATTTTTCTTTATTCAAAGCTCCGGTTTCGGTTGTTAATAAATTACAGGCTATTATTAAGAGATTCCTTTGGGGAGGAGGGAGTTCGGAAAGAAAGCTTCACTGGGTTGCCTGGGATCGGACTTCTGCTCCGATCGATAAGGGTGGTATTGGGCTTTCGGATCTTAAAGAAATCAACATTGCTCTGCTGAGCAAGTGGATTTGGCGTTACTGTAATTGAAGGGGTAAGGTCCCAAAAACCTCATTCTGAGCGTTTGGACCATACCACAACCTCAATCTTCTAACCTTCTTTAGACCTTGCGCGGCCGCACACTGGTCCAATAAAGAAGACTTAAGAAAAACCACAGCTTCATCCTTAACCCTCTTTTAGACCTTGCGCGGCCGCGCACGGGTCCAACAAAGAGGACACAGAAGAAAGACAACAAACAACACTTGCGCGCCAAAAGGAGATTAATAAATCCTTGCGCCACTCTCATAACAAATAAAGGACGAAAATCCCAACAGACATTCCAGCTTAGTAAATACCCAGACTTGGATATTACTTAAGCTGACTCCACACGATAAGGGGTCACACCAGATTACAGCAGTAATCTTCTAGAAGGGATTCAATCGTGCACCACTCAGACGGTTATAACCGTCTGGACACGTGTCGCCATCCCAGGCATCCCTGAGATCGCAACGAAAGCATGCAATTGGAGAATAATCTCCACTTAATCACTCTCCACGTGGCAATCCCCCAGCCACAGATCAAACCACGATCCGTGTGCATTCACATCGGATCGAGGCTAATTAACGTTGGATCAAAGAACTTAACGGAAGGAAAGATAACCGCTACGGCGTTAGCATCTTCCGTCATCTTTTCAATAACAGGTTTTCCCTCCCAAACTCCCGGTTATAAATACGAGAACTGTTCAGGTATAAACTCAGATTACTCTCACTCCTCAAATACTTATCTTCTCCGATACCAATACTTATTCTCACGCCGGAGTCGGGTCAAGGAGAGAACCCTCTTCTCCCCTTGACGAGGCTAACGGTGTTCTTTTTTGCAGAATCACCGGAGAAGGAATTCCATTGCAACTGAATCAACCGAGAGAGAGCTAACCTTTTATGCGGATTCAAACCCCCCTAACTATCTCGGTTCCGACCATTTAGTTAGTGTTTCTTCATTGGCGCCCACCGATTTCTCTGTTTTCTCAGTTTTGTCTCGTTTCGATTCAGTTTCACTCTTTTCTCCGTTTTCACATGACAGAGAATTCATCACCTCACCCATCAGGTCCTCGGTCTAAATTCAAGGGTTCTACAACCCCAAATATTCAGATCGACGGAATCATGGGAATCAATACAAGTAACAATCACTTAGACGAAAAGGACTCCTCAGATCAACTCATAGAGAGAGCTCTAGAATACTGGATCGGCAGATTCCAGAAAGCTTTGGAACAAAAAATTTCACGCAAATTATCAGACCTGAGTCCCCAAACATCAAGATCTGATATTCGGCAAGAAAGCAATAACAGTCATTCGGAGGAATTACTTTCCTAATGCAAACGGGAGTTCATAACCATTCAGATCCATTCATGGAGAAAAAACTCCAGAATACTGGTTCAACAGGTTCTATACCGTCAGGAACCAAATTTTCCACAAACACTCCAGATTTGGGGGTTTCATTCAAGTTCTATGATCAACGAGCTGCAGATCTGAGGTCGCACAACGCATAACTTCCGGAGCTTTGCTTCTTGGGGCTATAAGCCTTGACTAATACGGTTTTCGTCAAAACCTAGGTACTAATTCCTCTGAAAGATTTTTTTTGATTGTTCCTTAAACAAAATAAGGGAAAGAGAACAAATTCCCAAATTCTTTTACATAACGTGAGCACCTTCTAGCATACACTAAACAGTTGGTGCTATCACTTATAAACATTTAAACCGGCACTTATACTAATTCAAGTGCCAGGACTTTTCAACATGAAAGTGTTACAATCTGACACTTATCTACGCTATAACGGATATATATGCACAAGCATTTATATTAAATAGCATAATTAGAGCGTTTATATCTGTACAACTGGTACTTAAAATTTGATGGTTGAAAGAAATCATCAAAAAAAAAGACATATGCAATCCGTTATCTTTTCAAGATGATGGGAACAATATAAATACCATTGTTGCGGTATAATACCACCGATTGAAAAATCACATCAAAAATTTTGGTAAAACTTATACTCCTTATTTAAGGATAAGAGCACGTCAGTCTCCATGCGAGTTGGATGCTTCTTTACATACAAGCACGTAAGTCGCTAAACGCGCATGCTTCTTTACATTTGAGCACGTAAGTCGCCATCCGCGCTTGCTCCTTTATATACAAGCACGTAAGTCGCCATACGCGCATGCTTCTTTACATTTGAGCACGTAAGTCGCCATACGCGCATGCTTCTTTACATTTGAGCACATAAGTCGTCATCCGCGCTTGCTCCTTGACATTCGAGCACGTAAGTCGCCATCTGCGCATGCTTCTTTACATTCGAGCACGTAAGTCGCCATCCGCAATTGCTCCTTTATATACAAGCACGTAAGTCGCCATACGCATGCTTCTTTACATTTGAGCACGTAAGTCGACCATACGCGCATGCTTCTTTACATTTGAGCACGTAAGTCGTCATCCGCGCTTGCTCCTTGACATTCGAGCACGTAAGTCGCCATCCGCGCTTGCTCCTTTACATACAAGCACGTAAGTCGCCATACGTGCATGCTTCTTTACAGCTGAACACATAAGTCGCCATCCGCGCTTGCTCCTTTACATACAAGCACGTAAGTCGCTAAACGCGCATGCTTCTTTACATTTGAGCACGTAAGTCGTCATCCGCGCTTGCTCCTTGACATTTGAGCACGTAAGTCGCCATCCGCGCTTGCTCCTTTATATACAAACACGTAAGTCGCCATACTCGCATGCTTCTTTACATTTGAGCACGTAAGTCGCCATACGCGCATGCTTCTTTACATTTGAGCACGTAAGTCGTCATCCGCGCTTGCTCCTTGACATTCGAGCACGTAAGTCGCCATCCGCGCTTGCTCCTTTACATACAAGCACGTAAGTCACCATCTACGTTTGCTCCTTCACATACGCACAACCATGACAATCCATGGAAACACGCTAGTACAACCAATCAACGAGCACCAAGTTAAAGACGGACACAACTAGCGGGAACGCGCAGCAACTAACCAAGCTATTCAACAAGTCAGACTTATACAGGCAATGTATTTCTTTATTACCCTTTGTATTATTGGCCTTACGCCCATATTAATACAAGCATCATCTTTACTCACATCTCTGTTTGTTACAAATTGCATATAATTCTTTGGGTATGCGCGAAAACAATATGGTAAACATTGTACGCTTTATGAACAGTCTAACAAAGGGCACAACCTTACGCCTCTTAGACAAACGTTCACACAGCCACACAGGAATACAATACCATTCTCATTCGCTATACCTATTCAAAGTAATTAAACATATGCAACATATTGTAATTCAAACACAATCTACATGCACAACAGTGCATCAAAAAATATATTGTCAAGTGTAGCATAAACACTTCATAACAAAGATCATGGCAATGATCTTCAAAAATTTTCAGTTTGAGCATGATCACCTGTCAGATGTCTTTTCCAAGCGGCGCTACAGGAACAAATATCATATCCTCATAAATGAGGCCTGACAAGCGCCATTACATATACCAAGGAAAGAAGGAAAAATATCGCAAATACAAAATTTTTATTACAAACTGACGTCACCAAACGTCAGGTCATAATTACAAAAGGGAAAAATCACAATTTCCCATAAAAAAAGTTTTCTTTAAGCAAAAGAAAAATCTTCTCATAGAAGATCCCCTATTCGCGCCAAAAAACCCTGCAGCAAAAAGCATTTCTCTCTCATAGTCCAGTGCTCCACTTATTTGCATAAGAGCAACACTAGACTGGGGGGACTTGAAGGGGTAAGGTCCCAAAAACCTCATTCTGAGCGTTTGGACCATACCACAACCTCAATCTTCTAACCTTCTTTAGACCTTGCGCGGCCGCACACTGGTCCAATAAAGAAGACTTAAGAAAAACCACAGCTTCATCCTTAACCCTCTTTTAGACCTTGCGCGGCCGCGCACGGGTCCAACAAAGAGGACACAGAAGAAAGACAACAAACAACACTTGCGCGCCAAAAGGAGATTAATAAATCCTTGCGCCACTCTCATAACAAATAAAGGACGAAAATCCCAACAGACATTCCAGCTTAGTAAATACCCAGACTTGGATATTACTTAAGCTGACTCCACACGATAAGGGGTCACACCAGATTACAGCAGTAATCTTCTAGAAGGGATTCAATCGTGCACCACTCAGACGGTTATAACCGTCTGGACACGTGTCGCCATCCCAGGCATCCCTGAGATCGCAACGAAAGCATGCAATTGGAGAATAATCTCCACTTAATCACTCTCCACGTGGCAATCCCCCAGCCACAGATCAAACCACGATCCGTGTGCATTCACATCGGATCGAGGCTAATTAACGTTGGATCAAAGAACTTAACGGAAGGAAAGATAACCGCTACGGCGTTAGCATCTTCCGTCATCTTTTCAATAACAGGTTTTCCCTCCCAAACTCCCGGTTATAAATACGAGAACTGTTCAGGTATAAACTCAGATTACTCTCACTCCTCAAATACTTATCTTCTCCGATACCAATACTTATTCTCACGCCGGAGTCGGGTCAAGGAGAGAACCCTCTTCTCCCCTTGACGAGGCTAACGGTGTTCTTTTTTGCAGAATCACCGGAGAAGGAATTCCATTGCAACTGAATCAACCGAGAGAGAGCTAACCTTTTATGCGGATTCAAACCCCCTAACTATCTCGGTTCCGACCATTTAGTTAGTGTTTCTTCATTGGCGCCCACCGATTTCTCTGTTTTCTCAGTTTTGTCTCGTTTCGATTCAGTTTCACTCTTTTCTCCGTTTTCACATGACAGAGAATTCATCACCTCACCCATCAGGTCCTCGGTCTAAATTCAAGGGTTCTACAACCCCAAATATTCAGATCGACGGAATCATGGGAATCAATACAAGTAACAATCACTTAGACGAAAAGGACTCCTCAGATCACATCTTTGTGAATTATCATTCATTCATTATGCTCTTAATATATGTAGACCAAAAAATCTTTGATCACATCTTTGTGAATTATCATTCATTCATTATGCTCTTAATATATGTAGAAATTTTATGTCTATGTTTTATTTTGCCTTTTATGCAAGGGGCCAGCCATGTTAGATTTCATAAAACGATTCCAAACTTCTTTTTACGTGAAATATCATCTAGACAAGTTGCAAAGAATATAAACAACTACAATAATCCTAAAAAGATCAAATATCGATATGAAAACAAAAGGATGTGATGTGCAAATACTGACAAATCCTACATAAGAAAGCATAAAAAACCTAACCAAAACCTAAAACATCTTGAACGGGTATTTGAGAAAAGTTGACACTTTTGCTGGTGAAACGATCTGAATAAATAGGCGAAATAGCTCGATATTTCAAGCCAAAAGGGTATATTATTATTATTCCGTTACAATTTATTTCAAATTTGAGAAGCTCAAATCGACACATTGAGATAATGTGTCATGTTTTCTAATTGATTTCAACCGAGATGAAATCAGATGATAATAATAAATTAAAATTCAGCCACTCGGCCCACTCAAACTGCTTAATCCACTTCTATAAGGGTTGTCTCATAGTCATCAGGAGCCACAAACCCATGCAGATTCATCACCGTTGCTGCCACATTAGCCAGCCCACCATTCGGTACATCCTTGCGGAATTTCACACCTGCTGCTAATCCAGGACCTCCAATTGCAACCGGCACCTATTTCAACATCATTTCACTATTATTAGACTGAACCATTTTTTTTCCATAACTTGTGATGCGAACATGTGACCCAGACCAAACTTATTACTTTTTTTAATACGATATGTTTTGAGTCTTTTGACATGTTACCCAACCCGACACAGTCTGCTTTTGCGACGCTTAATATTGTTGCTTACCGGTTGAAGAGTGTGTGAGGTTTGGATCTGAACTTTGCCATCCTTGTCAACAAGAGGCTCGCCTTTCTTATTTCTCTTCACCATGTCTTCTGCATTACCATGATCGGCAGTCACCACGTATATTCCACCCACTTGCTCTATTGCGCCAAGAATCATCTGTCACAAAAAAAAAAAAAAAAAAAAAAAAACGTTTTAAATGCACATATACATTGAATTTTAATATTCACATAGTTTATTACCTTAACAGCTTGATCAGCAGCTTTGCAGGCCACAACTGTAGCCTCGATGTCGCCAGTATGCCCAACCATGTCACCATTTGGTATATTCACCCTTACCTACAAACATAAAAATATAAATATAGCTCCAAAGGATCAAATGGGTCACTCAAGTAAACACTTGCCCAAGAGTTTTTTTTTTTTTTTTTTGCATAATGCCTCCTTAATCATTTCATGAAAATATATAATTTAGCAATCATATTTGACACAACAACTGTATCGTTGGATTAAAAAGTGTGACTGACCCATAATATATATATACAGCCCAATTCGATCTACTACCGATTTACCTGGTCAAACTTGCGACTGAGTATGGCATCACGGGCCTTCTCACCAATCTCGAGAGCCTTCATCTTCGGTTGGACATTGAACGTAATTCCACTGTCACTTGGAATTTCCACGTATTCCTCCAACTCTTTGTTAAAATACCCGGAGCGGTTCCCATTCCAGAAAAATGTAACATGACCAAATTTGACCGTTTCACTATCAAACAACAGAGAAACTGTAAGAATCAATATTTAATATTTTTGCATAAAAGTGTAAAGAAATATAATCTAACCTGCAAGCAAAGGTACGGATACCGTTATTAACTAGATATTCACCAGAAGTCCTCTCGATCAACGGAGGAGAAACAAGGTAATGATTTGGAAGCTTCAACTCGCCATCATATTGAAGCATTCCAGCGTAGCGGATTTTGGGGAACCGCACTCTGTCAAATTTATCAAACTTTTCATACTCGAGGGCTTGTGCAAGCATCGTCATACGATCTGCTCTAAAGTTGAATGTCACAACAGCATCACCATCCATTATGGGACCCACAGGCTTCCCGTTATCGTCAACAATCACAAATGGTGGTAAGTATTGGTCGTTAGCATTCGGTGCTTCCCTCAGCTTCTTGATTCCCTCAACAACATTTTTAAACTTGTGCGGCGCTTCACCGAGAACCTGAGCGTCCCAACCGCGTTTCACAACTTCCCAGTCGTTCTGCAAATGTGACAATACGAGTTTAAATACGAGGAAAGTACACTGATAGTCCCTATGGTTTACCAAAATTTTGGATTTAGTCCATAGGTTTCCAAAAGTACACAGATCGATGGTCCTTGTGGTTTGCACTTTGTAACACATTTAGTCCTCAACTTTTGTCAAAAGTACATGGATGGTCCCTGTGATTTGCTCTTTGTAACGCATTTAGTCCTTGACTTGGACATGCTAAAACCTTTAGATTTATTGGCTGGGGACTAAATGCGTTACAAACACAAGGACCATCTGTGTACTTTTAGATAGCTAGGGACCAAATCCAGAATTTTGGTAAACCACAGGGACCATCCGTGTCTTAGTAATATTATAGATGCCACATGAAAGAAATGTAAGAAACTTATAGACGTTACCTCATAGCGATCCATGGTGACATACATGCGGCCTCCACCGGAAGCAACTTGTGCATCAATGCCTTTACCACGTAACTCAGCTAGATCTTTTTCAAGTGTTTCAGCAAAAGCGACACTTGTACCATCTACGACATCACGACCATCAGTCAGTACATGAACGCGTATCCTCTTGGCACCACGTTCACTAGCACCTTTGAGCAACAACTGTAAAACAATAAGATATACACAATCAATCAGTAAAAGGTAAATTAACATTTGATGGTCTAATTTAAATGTCGAAACAGTAACCTAGTTACCTGTAACTGATCCAGGCGAGAGTGCACACCGCCATCACTCATTAATCCAATAAGGTGTAGAGTGTTGTTGGCGAAAGATTCCTTGATGTAACTGAAACCTTCATCTTCATATATTTTTCCAGAGGCAAGAGCAAGATCTACAAGTTTTGCCCTAGTAGATATAGCAGATCAAACAGTTATAATATAACACATTCTCATTGGCAGACTTAGTTTGTTAGGATGGCCGTCAACCCGACACACATCAAATTCTTTTTACATACAAATATATAATTGAACCCCGAGCGACACCCAACATTTTTTGACACCGACCCCCATCAAAATTCTGTAACCGATAACACACACAAAAATTAATATCCCTCTGCCATACACCCTGTTTGCATCCTGAACAGCCCCCAAATTTGATTCATTATGTTAAGATTGAATACTTGATAGTTACAGTTTAAAATCAATCATTTGTGATTTTAATTGTTTCATTTAATCATGTTTAAAAATTTAGATGGTTAGTGGTAATGTTTAGAAAAAATACGACCCGACAGACCGAAAATCTAAAATCAAAGTGGTAGACATCCAAACACCAAAACATTCCTACACACGTGAAAAAAATAAAAAAATTCTGGGTCCACCACTGCACGTTACAAATCAATGATCAAACACCACCAATATGATTTGACAACACCGAAAATCTAAAATCAAAGTGGTAGACATCCAAACACCAAAACATTCCTACACACGTGAAAAAAATAAAAAAATTCTGGGTCCACCACTGCACGTTACAAATCAATGATCAAACACCACCAATATGATTTGACAACAAATTATGTTAAATACTTAAATCCATTTCTCAATGCATGTCATGTCCCCCTAACATCAAAGAAAGCAACAAAAAGTAATTAAAAAAGGATTCTGAAAATCACCCTTGAGCAAAAATTCTTCCAGCACCAAGAGCATTGTGTCCAACTTCACTATTCCCCATATCATCCTCTGTGGGAAGCCCCACGGCAGTACCATGCGCCCTCACCAATCTCCACCGATCAGGAGCAGTCTGTATGTAAACGAACACAAAATCATTTTCCAATACATGAAATCACAATTTCCTACGATCAATATATATAATATCAAATGAAAAAATATATATATAATTGAAAGGAGGATACGGTTTTTAAGGAATCCATTGTTGGTGTTTCGGCGACATGGATGCAATTGTATTTGTCGGGAGAAGCTTCACCCCAACCGTCCAGAACGATGACGGCGATGGTCTTTCCTTTTGGTAGTTTCGGGTGATCCGCCAGTTTCCATGATGTTCCGGTGGTTGCCGCCATGGTTGTGTTCGGTTTGTGTGTCTGTTAAATGAAACAAGGTTTGATTGATTAGAAGAATAGCATGGAATGGAATGGAATGGAAGGAAGTGTCTAGTGATCGCAAGTATGGGGGAGGTGCTTAGAAAGTCCTTTAATTATGAAATTTAGTATGGAAACAACCCCTACACTTTAGGTTTATATATGTTTATGGTTCCTAATTTCAAGAATTAGCTTAGCATATATTATAAACGAAGCTAAAATGTTGGATTTACAGGATAAATGCATCATTTAGAGATGGCAAAAAGCCCAAGCTCGACGGGTATATCCGAAACATACGGGCCGGGTATACCCGAAGCCCAATGGGTATGGGCCGGGTACGGGCTTAAAAATAGAAAAAATTTGGGTATAGGTATGGGTATGTGATTTAGTGATACCCGCCCGATACCCGGCCCATTTACCCGAATAATACCCGAAAGTAGCATATTATAGATTTCCATATATATAAACTTAGTACATGTACTTATTACCTTCTCTATAGTCATTTGTTTAGATGTATTTGGCAAGTGTTTAGTGAACATATAACTTATTTTTTAGCATGTATATTGGATATAAAAGCTATCACCCTTTATTATGTGGATGTTTTATGCAGTTAGGTGGTCATGATACAATTACTTAATTAAGTAATCGTTTTAATTTAGTTTAGCATATGTGGTCTCAAATGATATGTAAGTTATTAATCATATTTTCATTAGTTATAGTCATTAAAATAGTAAATTATATAAACATCAAAGTAAAAAATGCACATTTGCCCCAACGGGTATTTTTAAGAAATTAACGGGTATACCCGATATCCGCGGGTATATCCGATACCCGACGGGTAACGGGCCGGGTATGGGACAAAGAATTACAACCAGGTACGGGCCTGGGATTACCAATACCCGACCCAAACCCGGCTCATTGCCATTCCGCCTCATCTTGTAACATGTGACTGGATAATAATAGGTGTTAAATTGAGAATACGTTGATGTCAAGAAAAATAATATGTGGTGGAATCTATATATATGATAAAATCAAAACTGAATGAACAGTGTTTTGATTTTATCATATAATACTTTATATTCATTTATTAGACTATGGGGTACGGGACGAGGGTTGGGGCATGGGTTGGGAACAAATGCCCAGTGTTTTGATTTTATCATATAATACTTTATATTCATTTATTAGACTATGGGGTATGGGGCGAGGGTTGGGGCATGGGTTGGGTACAAATGCCCAAGTCACCACCTTGGGTGGGCTTGGGTTTCGGCGTGGCCCCTTGGGCGGGAGTTTCAGCCCGGGTGTTGGGCATGCCTAGCGGTCCTCCGTGGCCGGCTCTCATTGGCTGGGTTGGCTAGCCCATAGCGACTAGGTTTAAATTTTAAAAAATAACCGTTTGGGCAAACCAAACGGTTCACCCAAGTCACTATAAACCCCCCCAACCCCACTGTCTGTCCACATCGCTACCCCAACCCTTCACTCCACCTACCCGAACCCGCTACCCACACTTGATACCGGCACAACGCGATGAAGGGCCGCCAACCCGGTGAGACCTGTTACTGGCCGGAAGCTTTCGCTAGCTACCGGCACAACATGGGGAACGACCGGAAACTGAATGAACAGTGTTTTTTTTTAATTCTTTATTATGTGATTTTTTTTATATTGAGCAATACCATGTATTCATTTATTAGACTATGGGGTATGAGGCGAGAGTTGGGGCGTGGGTTGGGTACAAATGCCCAAGTCACCACCTCGGGTGGGCTTGGGTTTCGGCGTGGCCCATTGGGCGGGAGTTTTAGCCCGGGCGTTGGGCATGCCTAGCGATCCTCCGTGGCCGGCTCTCATTGGCTGGGTTGGCTAGCCCATGGCGGCTAGGTTTAAATTTTTAAAAATAGCCGTTTTGCCAAGCCAAACGGTTCACCCAAGTCACTATAAAACCCCCCAACCCCACTGTCTGTCCACATCGCTACCCCAACCCTTCACTCCACCTACCCGAACCCGTTACCCACACTTGATACCGGCACAACGCGATGAAGGACTGCCAACCCGGTGAGACCCGTTATTGGCCAGAAGCTTTCGCTAGCTACCGGCACAACGTGGGGAACGACCAGCACAACCCCGTGGCCCATTGGGCGGGAGTTTTAGCCCGGGCGTTGGGCATGCCTAGCGATCCTCCGTGGCCGGCTCTCATTGGCTGGGTTGGCTAGCCCATGGCGGCTAGGTTTAAATTTTTAAAAATAGCCGTTTTGCCAAGCCAAACGGTTCACCCAAGTCACTATAAAACCCCCCAACCCCACTGTCTGTCCACATCGCTACCCCAACCCTTCACTCCACCTACCCGAACCCGTTACCCACACTTGATACCGGCACAACGCGATGAAGGACTGCCAACCCGGTGAGACCCGTTATTGGCCAGAAGCTTTCGCTAGCTACCGGCACAACGTGGGGAACGACCAGCACAATTTAAACGCGTGCCAACACAAGTGGCGCGAGCTACGACCGAAGCTCGACCGTTTTAAAGCCTACTACGATAGCGTCCCAGACGGTGATATAAGTCACGAAGACCGGGTGGCGGTGGCCAACATCGAGTTCCTGGGCAAGGAGCGGAAGCCGTTTGACAAGCTTGCCATGTTCGAAATCTACCTAACGCTTTAGGGTTTTTTTTTTTTTTGTAATCTTTTTTTTTTAGAATTTTGTAATTTTTAGGAACTTTTAATAATAATTTTAGGCTTTTTTTATTCTGTGTGTGTTTTTTTAATTTTTGGTTTTTTTTAATTTTTATAAAACTGGCCAACCCACGCGGGCTAGCCACGCCCCGCCATACCGACCCAACACGTCACTCACCAGCGGGTGGGCTCGAAGTCCACGTGTCAACCTATGCCCCAAACCCCCGCCCCACCATATCCCACGATCGAAAACACCAATGCCTTTCGCGCAACGCGCGTCATTGAAAAACACTAGTTGAGTATAATTATTCATCTAAATCTCGTGATGGGTGATGAATCATGTGAAAAGTTGGCAATGAAATACTAGTTAGCTAAGTGCTGAACTAGTAAGAGGACTGAACCGTTAAGAGCCTGTATAATGCTTAACCGTTTAAAGGCAAATGTCTGATCAATTCAGATTAGAGCTCTTAACCATTCAGGCTTTGTATAAATCTTAACCATTCAGAGGCAAATGTCTGAACCATAGACATCTGCTAATGAAACAAACAGTCACCATTAAGTGCTGAACCAGTAAGAGGTCTGAACCATTAAGAGTCTCATTAAGAGGTAAACAAGCAGCCCCTTAATCATGTTGGTTTGAATTTTGACCAACAAGCATGTTGGAGAGAGAGTAGTAGTTAAAATGGTAAAAAAATTAATGATATATTCTTTAAGTTTGTATAGGATGAAGCTTTCGTTAACGTGTGAAACATGTCATATGTTACTTATGAATCCGTCTAAAAGTAGAATAACCTGAGATTTTTGTCAAATGTTGTTGATGAGAGATTTAAAATTAAAGCTAAAATACAAATGACGCACTTATGATTTGTTTCAAGTGTGATACGTGATCACTTGGACATGTATAAATTAATTAAACTAACAACATTTGCCGATAACCACCAATAGTCATCCCTAAACAATCATATGCTAAGGATGTTCCTAAACCATTGAAATAAATTGGACTACCCGAACAAAAGCAAGTCAGGCAGTTTAACTGGTTTGAGATCCAAAAGGCTCAGTTTTGATAGTTCGGTGAAGTTTCGGTACCCAACTTTGGGTGACATTGTCATTTCAAAAGTGAAGAACCAAAGAATCGAGTCTAGGCCGGAGCCTGTAATCGAGGGTTTGGATCTTGTAAATGAGTTGGAAGATCGTCCTGCAAAACAGAAAACCGTTAGACTAGTCGCAGAGATGGGAGGGCCCCTCTGCGACCACCCTCCGGCGTGAGGATAAGTATTGGTAGAGAGAGAAAGTAGAGAGAGAAAGTAAAGACGAAGGTTCAGAAAATCGTACTTGGCCTCGTACTTGATGGGGTATTTATAATGGTCAAGTGAGATGACGTCATTCGCAGAGATGGGGGAACGGACATACCAGATATGTCCGTTCTAGTGGAGTCCGGTTCGTCCCAAGGGATCATGTCCGTCTCCGGATATGTATCTTCAAGTCCCCCAGTTTGTTAGGTTCCGTAAGGGACTTAATAAAATGTCTGCATAAACTGTTTAGCCCGAATGACGTGTCGTCTTTGGAGTGGCTCTGGTCAAATGACGTGGCGCGATCTGAATGGTGCCAACGCGACGTGGGTGAATTAAATTACTTGACTGTTAGTCACCTACACGTGACGATTACGAAACCCCACGTTGGGAATCGTGAGGGTCAGTTGAAGTGATGGCCCGACTTGACCACCCTTAACCGACTTATACTCCCTATAAAGCCGGCTTTTACCATTTCATTCTTACCCTTTTTTCCTCTCATCTTCTTCTTCTCCATTGTTACCCTCTAATCTTTACTTAATTTCTTCTTCTTCAAGGTGAGTCTCTTTTTTGCTTTGGTAGTATGGCTCTTGGTAAAGATAACCTATCGGATAGCGTGAGCGTGCTTACCCAACATCAGTTGGATAAGTTTATTCGCGAGTATAGGATTCCATTAGATTTGAATCCGGTTCTTCCTTGAAAGGAAGAAACCATTTATCCCTTCCGTCAGGGAAAGTTCCCCTTTTACACCCGTGTTTGCAATTTTGCGAATTATCGGGTCCCTTTCTCGAGGTTTTTGATTAGGGTACTTCAGTTTTTTCGAGTTCATATTTTTCAAGTTAATCCGTTCGGTCTTAGTCGCATAAGTCATTTTGAAATCTCTTGTCGGGCCCAGGATCGGAGACCGGACCTAAATGTCTTCCGGTACTTTTATGAGTTCATTACTGCCGGAGACTGGTATACCTTCGCGCATCGGAAGGGTATACCTCCCCCTTCCTCCGGCGAACGATCCAGCTTGAAAAATTGGAAAGATAATTTTTTCTGGTTGGACGATCGTTGTCTTCCGGAGGATATGGGATGGCGTTTTAAGGACCAGACAATGTCCTTCGATCTGGGGGAAGACTTCGTCTTCGACCAAGAACTGGCTCGTGCCTTGATTGAGCACAAGTCCCCAATCCGTCCCCTTCATGAGCATTTTCTTTTGCTAGGTCGACTCTGTTTTTCTTGGGGCCGAGGGGATAGGGATTGGCCGGTTATTCGCAGAAAGCGTGATCGTAACTTCCGGCCCTTTACCTCCCCTTCGGCATTTTTCTTTTTGCTATTTTACTAACTTCTTTTCTATTTTGATAATGCAGGTGCCATAATGTCTCTTAGAGATGCTCTGAAGGTTCCTAGCTTTGACGTTCTTGATTTTGACTTTGAAGATCAAGGAGAAGATGAAGTACCTCTTATGAAGCAAGCGGCTCCTTCGGCTCAAGAGATCCGGCCTGTAGTTCCTCAAAACACATCCGAACATGCCGCTGTGGAAGCCACTTCCTCTATCCCCCAGAACACATCTGAACAAGGCGCTGTAGAAGCTACTTCCTCCATTCCAACGTCTTCAAAAGGTGCTGCTGGTTCCTCCAGATCCCAGGCTGGTAAGAAATCAATTCTAGACGATGTGGACAGTGATCCGGAGGTTCGCAGTTTGGACGAGGCCCTTCAGTACCGTCCCTCTTCTGCTTCTTTGAAAAGCAAGGGTATTATGCATGAGGTAGATCAGCAAGCTCTTGTTCGGAAGAGGAAAACTGAATCTGTACAGATCCGTTCTTCTGATCCTCTTCCGATGCCGAGGACGAAGAAGATTAAGAAAGGTTCCTCACACTCCGGTGGTGATGTGATGTTTGAGCTGGATGAGCACCTTACTAGCGGTAAGTTTTCCAGGGAAGAAGCCGCACGGGCTCGATCTGAACCGACCCCTACCTTTTTTGGTGGTTTTCTTCCCACTAGTGAAATGGAGAGTATGGAGACGGAAATCCCAGAAACTACGATCAAGGAAAAGGAAAGAGCTCATGGTGAACCGAAAGTGGTGACTTTCTCAGGTACGATTTTGGACTCGTCTTTGGGTCCGGACCGTTTTATTGATGATGAGGAAGACCAAGTGTCTTCCCTCCCTTCATCTTGGTTCGGACCTGAGTTGATGTCCTTTTTTCGATATGCAGATGTATTCTCGGACGATATGGAGATCGATCCAGCAACAGCTGAGGAGAAGTTTGTTCCGGATTGGGATATCCGGAATAAGGATTCAGTAATGGATGAGTTGGTTGCCCGCACTCTTCTTTTTAATATTAGCACTCCGCTAGACCATGCCCGGAGCCGAAGAATGAAAAACCCAGAACTGGGTGCCGCGGTTCTGACTAATCAAGCTCCGTCGAATATTTTTGTGACGGAGCTCTACCGAAGGTGGGTAGAGGCGGAGTCGGTGAGGGAGAACTTGGAGAAGGAGATCCGCTCTTTGAAACGCAAGATTAAGGGGACTCCGGATATGGAGAAAAGGATTACACAACTCACTCAAGATCTTCAGGCCCAACAAGAGAAGGTTAAGGCCTTGATTACTCAGAATCAGTCATCCCAAGCAGCTGCGGCCTCTGCGGCGGAGGATCGTGATAGGATTTCTACGGAATTAATTTTTTTTTCCGAATCGATGAAAAAGAAGGACGAGGAGCATAAAACAGTTTTGGCAAAGATGGAAGAGTCTTTTAATAACGCTCGTCTGGCTTATGCGAGCATGATGACTAGTACGTACTTTATTTGATTAATTTCTTTTTAATTTACCATTTCTTTCTAACACTTTGGTCAGAGCGGGATACGCTTAAATCAGGGGAAGCTGACTTGAAGGCTCAGATCGAGGAGATGAGAGGGTACGGGGAAGAGATTAAGGCGGAGAATGCAGCTTTACAGGCTAAAGTGGGGGATCTTCAAGCAACTAAAACTTTGATGCTTTCGGAGGGGGCCAGACTTCTTGCTAAGAATATTCTTAAGGGCCCGGAGATGACCGCTGCCGTGGCTGCTGTTAATAATGCGATGAGCTCTGTGGGTGTCAACTCCGGTCTTCATAACGGCTATCTTCATGCCTTAAAGAAAAAGACTCCTTACGCTGAAGTTCCGATGCTGAACCGCAATGCCGCCGAGGAGCTAGATGCGGCAGTTGCTTGCTTTGACTCTCTTACCTTTCCGGTAGTGGAGGATCTTCTGAAGCTTGTCAATGAACCACTTTCTGGAATCAAGAAGGCTCTCTTCTTTGCAAGCGGAGGATCTCCGAAAGAATGAGGTGAACATGCCCGGCTTCTTGGGGTATGCACCTTGGGAAAATTTTTAGTTTGTTTATCTTTTTTAGAAGGTGGACATGTGCGGTAATTTGGGACATGCACCTTGTTTTTATTCGGGATGAATGTAATGATGTTCTTACCATATTTGACAACTATCCTTTTAACATGTAAATGGTTTTGTAACTTCCGGCTGTATCAGTCCGGCTAATTTTGATGTAATCACTTTTTTGTGCATGCGTCCATGCTTTCTGTGCTTACGTTTCTCTTTTTTAGGGTACGGATCCGATTTGTTTTGTTCTTAGGATAAATTTTTAAATGAAGGAAAGAGTACGAACGATGCCAGTTCGTCCTTATCTTTTAGGGTTAGTATCCCTGATTCGGTCGATGATCACTTATGTGTTGCAACTTTGTTAATGATAGAAATTTTAAACATTCTATTTAACCTATCCGGAGTATGCTTCTCCGGTTAACACGTGGTAAAAACATTTAAAATAATTTGCGGGTAAAACCCTCCGCAGTTCTTGGAAATATAAGATTGTTTTGTTCGGGTAAAACCATCCGCATTACAAGGAAAGTAAAGATGACGGAGGTCGTAGCCTCCGTATTACAAATTTATTTTGAAACATCATGAAATTGTTTAAAGAAAACATTTCTTGAGGTGTGCTCCATTCCAGGTACGAGGGACGAGGGTTCCGTCCATCCTGTTGAGCGTATAAGCACCGTTTTTTCCAGCGGTCTTAATTTGATAAGGACCTTCCCACTTCGGAGCCATTTTCCCGGTACCCTCAGCCAAACTTGCCTCGTTGTTTCTCATGACATAATCTCCAACCTTGAATCGGACCTCTTTTACTTTTGAGTTGTAATGTTTTTCCAACTCTTTCTTGTATTTTGCTTCCCAGATAGCCGCTAGTTCTCTCCTTTCTTCGGCCAAGTCGAGGTTCAGGCGGAGTTCTTGCTCGTTCACTTCTTGACTCTGCTGCATGCGAGGGGTAGGTATGCCTACTTCGGCGGGGATGACTGCCTCCGTACCGTATGTTAAGCTGAAAGGAGTTTCCCTCGTGCTTGTTTTTGGCATCGTCCTGTGGGCCCATAGGACGTGCGGAAGTTCATCTGCCCAAGAAACGCCTTCTTTCCCCAGACGCTTTTTTATGCCCTCCACAATGCTGCGGTTGCCTCTTTCTACTTGCCCATTGGCCTGGGAATGAGCAACTGAAGCAAAGTTTTGTTCAATGTGCATTCTTTCGCACCAGGTTTTAAATGGTTTTTCTGAAAACTGCTTCCCATTGTCACTGATGATACAGAGCGGCATTCCGTACCTGCACACTATGTTTTTCCAAACAAATCTCAGCACTTGATCCCCGGTGATAGTCCGGAGGGGTTTGGCTTCAATCCATTTCATAAAGTAATCAATGGCCACCAATAAGAACCTCACTCCTCCGGTGGAAACAGGGAAAGGACCGACGATGTCAATCCCCCATTTCTGAAACGACCATGCCGAAGTTACAGGGACAAGGTTGTTTTTAGCTCGGTGACTGACGGGAGCGTGTCGCTGACAATCTTCACATGCTTGTAGTTCATTAACAGCGCTTTGATGCATGCCCGGCCAGAAATAGCCGGCATTCATAGCCTTGGCTACAACCATCCTTGGTCCGGAGTGGATGCCGCATATCCCCCAGTGGATTTCTCTAATGACGTAACTGGCTTCCTCCGGAGTCAGGCATTTTAGGAGCGGACCTAAGAAGGTCTTTCGATAAAGTTGCCCATCATGAACCTGATACTGCAAGGCTTTTACCTTTAGCTTCCGAGCTTGAGCTTTTTCTTCTGGGAGCGTGCCATCTTTCAAATACTCTAAAATCGGGGCCATCAATGACTTCTCCTGTACGGAGATTGACATAACGGATCCCGTCTGTTGGATGGCCGGAGCTTGCAAATTTTCGACCAACACTTCTTTGGATAAGTGACAAAATGCTACGGATGCAAGCTTGCTTAAAGCATCCGCCTTTTTGTTCTTGCTCCGTGGTATGTGAACTATTTTGCAAGAGTCAAACGAGGAGATTAAACCGTTAACTTGGCTTAGATACCGGATCATGTTTTCTTCTCGGGCCTCGTACTCTCCGCTAACCTGATTGGCGACGAGTAATGAATCAACATGGGCTAGTACGGAAGATGCACCAGCCTTGGCTGCGGTTTGGAGTCCAGCGAGAAGGGCCTCATATTCTGCTTCATTGTTTGAAGTTTTAAACTCAAAGCGCAGAGCATAAGTGTATTCAATTCCTTCCGGATCTATCAGGATTAGACCGGTTCCCGACCCTTCTTTGCTGGAGGCTCCGTCTGTATACAAGTTCCATACCCTCGGGAGGGCAGGTTTTTCTTTGGTGCTTTCCCCTGTTGGTACTTACGTAAGAAAATCTGCCATAGCCTGCCCTTTTACCGGACCTCTGGTTCGGTAGGTAATATCGAAAGCGCTGAGTTCGATTGCCCACTTGGTAAGACGTCCGGAAACCGCCGGCTTCCTGAGAATTTGCTAGATCTGAAGATCGATTTGTACCTCTATATTGAAAGCCTGAAAATACCTTCGGATGCGTCTGGATGCGTGTACCAATGCAAGGGCCAATTTCTCTATCATCGGGTACCGGGTTTCATAATCTTTCAGGATGCGGCTTACGTAGTAAACCGGTATTTGTGCTTGATTCCGGTGCACCACGAGTACTGCACTTATAGCGAAATGTGAAGCGGAGAGATAAACAGTTACGGTTTCTCCAGTGATTGGGGCGGTCAGAGTGGGTAAAGACACAAGACAAACTTTTAGCTTTTGGAATGCTGAATCAGCCTCCGTTGTCCATTCTATCTGACCCTTTCCGGTCCGTTTTTTCAATACATTCATGAAGGGAATGGTTCGATCGGCCGCTTTTGAGACAAAACGATGGAGAGCTACCAACTTACCATTCAGTGACTGAATTTCCTTGACCGTTTTAGGGGGTTGCATGGAGATCACCGCTTTGATCTTATCCGGATGTGCCTGAATTCCGGACTGAGTTATCCATACGCCAAGAAACTTCCCTTCTTCTAAACCAAAGGAACATTTTTTGGGATTAAGCTTGAGGTTGATACTCCGAAGCCTAGTGAAAGTTTCGAGTATGTCATCGATCATGTTATCTTCGGCTGGACTTTTGATGACCAGATCATCCACGTATATCTCTAAGTTCCTTCCGATCTGATCCTTGAACGCCTTATCCATCAACCTTTGGTACGTCGCTCCGGCATTCTTTAACCCAAACGACATTTTGGTATAACAGAAGAGACCTTCATTTGTTACAAACGCCATCTTATCCTCATCTTCCAAAGCCATATGTATTTGGTGGTAACCCTTATATGCGTCCAAGAAGCATTTAATACGGAAGCTGGAAAGAGAATCAATCTTCAAATCGATCTCCGGCAGAGGGTAACAATCCTTCGGACATGCATTGTTCAGATCAGAAAAATCGACGCACATTCTCCAAGTTTTGTCTTTCTTTGTTACCATCACCGGATTGGAGACCCATGTTTGATACCGCACTTCCCTGATGATTCCAGCGTTCAGTAGCTTTCGTACATCCTCGGAGATGGCTTTGTTACGGGCTGGAGCCATGTTTCTTTTTCTTTGAGCGACTGGCTTTACTGAATGTGATACTTTCAATTTGTGTTCGGCCAGACACCGGGGAACTCCGATCATGTCAGAAGTTTGCCACGCAAATACATCAAGTGAACTAGACAGAAGTTTCCACAACCGTTTTTTGGTACGTTCAGGGAGCTGGGACCCAACGGCAATTTTTTGTTCCAGAAAATGTGGATGTATAGCCCATTCCTCCGTGAGGAGGGTCGGAGGTTGTACATTACCTTCGCTTTGCCGTATTTCAGCTACGCACATTGTTGATTCGGAGTGCAAAGTTGCTACTCCTGCTTCGGTGGGAAATTTTAACGACCCATGGATAGTGGAGCTAATAATACCGAACGCGCACATCCCTGGTTGATGTAGCGCGTGAAACGGAAAAATGAAGATTACACGTTGATTCTACGAATACCCGTGCAGTTCTTCCCCAACCCCCAAATTGTAACCCCAAAGGCCACGGAATTTGAAGTGAAAAAAACAGTTTTCTCAAAATTCAATTCTGAACTTCTCATTAGCTTTAGCAACATATAAATAGAGACTGAAATTCGAAACGGGCCTAAAAAAGATAACGGGCCAAACACACGGCCTAAAACAAAAAGCCCAAAATAGTTCAAAAAACATAAAAATGCAAATAAGTAATAGAAATAAGCATTTTTTGGCACGGACGATGACCCAAACCGCCATAGGCGTTTGCAGCAAGATGGAGCTCGTTCTCACGTTCGAATCGCCTGGTCGCACGTCCAAAACGGACCCCCGTAGCCCAAGTTAGAGACATTTTAGTGAAGCTCCTTTTGTTACGCGGTCTTGGGCCTCCAAATACAAAATAGCCCGTTCCTCCACACTTGGGCCCACATCACTGGTCTTCCTAGTATGACATTGTGGACGGACCTTGCTCCCACCACTAGATATGTCAAGTTGACGGTTCTGACCAGGCCTCCGTCTCCCAGTGTTGTTGGCAGGGTGATTTGCCCAATCGGCTGGACCACCTCTCCGGAGAAGCTTACCAGCGGCATAGAGACTTGTATCAGTTTTGCCTTGGTTTGCGGAGCTAGCTGTTGGAAACACTGTTGGTACATGATCTCAGTGGCACTTCCGCTATCAACATAAATCCTCCGGACCTTGTGGCCTGCTATTATCGCAGACACTATGATTGGTCCGTCTTTGATTTCTCCGGGGGTAATTGGGGGAAAGCGATCGGCTGTTGCATCCAAGCGGCCATATGATGATTGGACCGCTTATTGCCTTGGGTATCTACTTTCCTGATCATGCAAATTGCCGGTTGATTGTTCGGATTATCCGCCGAATTCCCTGAAGATTTTCCTTCTTTTACTTCTTTAACCAAGTGCGACAGTTTACCGGACCGCACTGCTTTTTCTATTTCTTGCTTTAAGGACCAGCAATCGTCTGTATTATGGCCTCGCGCGTGATGGTAATCACAATATTTTTTGGAGTTCTTGTCACCTGGATTTCGAAGCTTAGGTGGGGCGGGGAAGTTTGCTCCTTCGGCACTGAAGATTTCACTAGGAGTTTTGGAGAGATCCGATAGATTGTAAAATCTTGATCCGGAACTCCTTCCCCGTTGAGGCCTATCATTTCTGCTGTATGGGTGTGATCGTCCCCTACTTCCGGACGGAGTTTTATCAAATACGGACCCACCATTTTTCTTCCACGAGGACATTTTATGATCTGATTCCGGTACTGGATTACATGCGTTTTTTCCTCGGGCGAAAGCTCTGGCTCGCTCCATGAGTACTTCCATCGTCTTCGGGAGATTTTCGTGCAACTTTTCGACCAACTGGTTATTCCGGACACCATGACAGAATCCGGAGATTCTTAATTGGTCCACGACCCCACTGATCTACATACTTTCTCGATTGAATCGATCAATGAAATTATCCAAGGACTCCCCATCTTTCCTCCGGATGTTGTGAACTTCGGTGATTTCTTTGGAGTAGTGCCTTTGTTGGCTGAAATTCTGGAGAAATAACCTTCGGAATTCTTCAAAATCATTGATCTCCCCTTCGTTCAACGCATCAAACCACACCCGAGCGGCCCCGGTTAAAGTTTGTGCAAACATGAAACACCATGCCGGCATCGGCCACTGTTCCACACGTGCAGCCCCGTCGAAGTCAAACATGTGATCGTCCGGATCAGTCGTACCATCATATTTCTTTACTGTGGTTGGCATTTTGAGCTTCGGATGGAGCTTGGCGTGTGTGATGCGGGCGCTGAACTTGGATTTAGCAGTCATGGAAACCGGATGATATGGCTTGGTGAGTTCCGGATCGTTAACTACTTCCATTTGTGCTTCATTTCGTATTGTCATTGCTGGAGATGGTCCGGAGGAACCCTGCACATATCCATTATAAGTTTCTGAAGTAACGACTGTGGAGAAAGTAGGAGAGGTGAATATTGTAGGACCCGTAGTCCTTACCGGAGTTTCATCATGAAAGAGCCTGGTTCGTAAACCGAGGATCTGTTCATCTCTAGCCTGTTGAGCTTTTAATCTTCGTAGAAGACTTGCATTTTTGGAAAGAAACTCCGCATCGAATTTTGATGCTTGCGAAGTGGGAATTAGTATGAATGGCAAAGTTGTTCCTGGTCCCGAGCTTAAAGGGGCTGAGACTGTGGAAACAGTGCTTGCTGGTGCAGTAGTTTGCGTACTAACAGCCATGGATCCCAGATTCACAGAACCCGAGGCCGCCATAGGTCAGTTCGTTGCTCAAGAAATTCACCAAAGTGAAGGACTGTGAGCTATGAGATCGGATGGCGCCAATTGAAGAACCAAATAATCGAGTCTAGGCCGGAGCCTGTAATCGAGGGTTTGGATCTTGTAAATGAGTTGGAAGATCGCCCTGCAAAACAGAAAACCGTTAGGCCCGTCGCAGAGATGAGAGGGCCCCTCTGCGACCACCCTCCGGCGTGAGGATAAGTATTGGTAGAGAGAGAAAGTAGAGAGAGAAAGTAAGGACGAAGGTTTAGAAAATCGTACTTGGCCTTGTACTTGATGGGGTATTTATAATGGTCAACTGAGATGACGTCATTCGCAGAGATGGGGGAACGGACATACCAGATATGTCCGTTCTAGTGGAGTCCGGTTCGTCCCAAGGGATCATGTCCGGCTCCGGATATGTATCTTCAAAAAGTAAAATGATTATTTTTGTATGATATTGGTGTTCATTAGAAGTGTCAACATTTAAACGACATGTAAGTAAATAATCATTGTTGTTGGATACCCGATAAAATAAGAAACGATGATAATAATCGTCATTCATGGTCTATAGGGCCATAAATGATGGATTCGGCATGTAAAACCAATGTGAAAATGACACACGGGGTCGTAGAAATGGAGGCATTGCCTATAAAGATTAAACATAGTCGTGGGCTATGATCGGAATAAAATAGAAATTGCCTTCATGGTCTAAATGACCATGCTTAGCGGTCAAAAAAAAAAGAATGTTAACTTTGGCACTCACGGTCTAAAGGGCCTTGTGTGACAAAGGAAAATGAGAAGGAATGTTAACCTTTGGGTTAGAACGTCTGTTTGGTGAGTGGTAGCATAATTTTCAGTGGTAATCAAAGATCGGTTCAGGTTCTTTGCCAAATAAATCAAGATACTATTCGGTTCAGATTGCAGGGTTTTTCTTTTAAATAGTCTTACCAGGTTGCTTTGGCTTCCACTGTTTGGAACTTCTTGATTGTATAGATTTTTTTTCATGTTGGACTTGGGCCGGGTGTGGCTTTAAGTCAATATTAGGTTGGTTTTTGATTTCTAGTTTAGCTTATGTACGGGCCTTTTAAGGATCCAATTGTTACTTGTTAGATGATAGCTAGTGGTTTGGGGTTGTTGTCTTCCTTAAGGTATGTCCAGGGAAGCCCAATGTCCTTAAATTTTTTTGTATCTTGGCCTGATCCATATGATGGCAGGTTTCTATTTGGCTACAAATTCTGGTCCTTCTCCATGCTCATTCCGTATCTTAGACCATGTGTAGTGGAATGGGAAGATAATGCCCCCACCCTAGGGCATTTTACGCCATGTGGCGGTTCAGTCAGCAAAGGGGCATTATTGGACGTTTTCTAAAATGGGTGTAGTGGGGATGAGGCATTATTGGGCAATATGTTTTGTAGTAAATAAAATAAAGAAAAAACACCTAAAAATCTTATTGGCCAAGCAAATGGAATCTCTAATCTGATTGGTCAACATTTCCCCCCTTCGGCGTGCTTAAAACAACGCGGACCCAACTTTTTTTCGAAAAAAACGCCCGAAAACGCCCTATGTAATGGGATTTGGGCGTTTTTCGGCGTTATTTTTGAATTTAAAAAAAAAAAAACGCCCCACTACGGGGGTCTTAGGGATGAGCAAATGGCACTAGGTACCGGTTCGGAACCAATGCCGAACTTCCAGAACCGATTCGATTTTCGGTACCCACATTTTGCGTTATCAGTACTGGTTTTTACCTTCAAATACCGGTCCCTACCGTGCCGGGTATTTTCGATACCAATACCGGTACCCATTTTTTGGGATTTTCGTTACCGGTACCGGTTGATACCGAGCTCATCCCTACCGTATCTGATTTGTTTATGTGTACCGGCTTCATATGTCGAAAGAGAAGAAAAAAGTGCGTTAAGCCGTGTTCTTTTTACTATGATAATATGTTTACTAAACTGGTTTTTGTTGTGCTGTTTAGTTGTTTCGTTGTTTGTGTTTTTTTTTTTTTTCTAAAAAAATTCAGCCTCGCTTGCCGTTAGAAAAAAGATGGGAATTGTAACAATGTACTTCTATAAATATTGCGTTTTTTTTTTTTTTCCCCATTTTAGGTTACCAATCACAACCGTCTTTCTAATAATTGATTACACAACCAATTCTTTAATTAGCTTTAATTCTCGATATGAATGCATTTGAATATCAACATGTCTCGAAGCTTTCAAACAAGATTTATAAATCACACCTCTAGATTGTAAACCCTTCTAGATGCCTGCCAACACATACGCTTGAGCTTGACCCTTGTTTTGTTGCTTTCACCATTGATGCTGCTTCAATATCACAATCGAATTATACCACGTAATCTTTGCCCTTGAAAAATATCAACCTCAAATTCTTCATTTTCTAACCACAAAAATAAATCATCACAAATATTTACGATTGTGAATGAGTACACGTCATGTAAGTTCTCTAGGCATTTAGGCCGGTGATGGACCGCCACGCAAGCAACCACGTCACTGAGGGGCCATCCTCTTGCCCAAGTGATGGGCCCGGGTGTGAGTGACAACAGTGGCGGATGTAGCATATACCGGGGGCAGTGGCGGAGCTTGACCAAAAGTTTCGAGGGGGCGTAAAGT
The DNA here is from genome assembly GCA_030545235.1 of Helianthus tuberosus. Lineage (NCBI taxonomy): Eukaryota > Viridiplantae > Streptophyta > Magnoliopsida > Asterales > Asteraceae > Helianthus > Helianthus tuberosus. The sequence goes on along the minus strand of CM060351.1, from coordinate 201,141,622 downwards.
GATGGGACCCAATTTTTTTTCCTATCGTTATGTTTCGGGTCTGGTCGGCTATTGATTCGGGTGTGGTCAAATAATAATAGTTCCAAATAAAACTAAAAAAATTCATTTATTCAAAGGACCCGTTCTTACACATAAAGACTTGCGGTTAAGTTTATTGTGTGGTGGGTAATCTATGGTTAAACAAATAAGAGCTAAAATATATTTACCAAACTACCCATCACTTAAATACAAAGTGGTAACAAACTTTACTTTAATTTATATATTGTATATCCTATATAATTTTTAAATTTTTCGGACGAAAAATCGGAACCTATACACTTCTAACCGAAATATTGGGGTGGGCGGGTGCACCCCCGATCACCAAGTAACCTTCGCCCCTGACCGGGGGGCAACCCCCACTACGGTTTGGCGCGGAAAAAATTAACGTTTTTAGTGTAAATTTTGGAAAAAAATTGATGTTTTTTCGATTTCGTTACGGCTTATTTATAAAACGTTACGGCTTGGCGTGAATCCTAGATCCGCCACTGAGTGACAAGTCTCCCTTTTTTTTAGGGCTGACAATAGGTAACCTGCTAAGACACGATAACAGAAAAGTACACCATGTGATTTTTTACGTTTTGAAAAATAATCAGAATTTGAAAGTTAGGATCCATTATTTCTCTTTCTAGCTGCATAAAATATACATCTGTCTTATAGAAATTGGATATAAAGTAGTTAAACGAGTCGTATTCATGTTTAAAATTTTTGTTTTTCGTGTTATCAGATATCTGTTAAACCTGCTAAGACACGATTTTCCAGCCCTACTTTTTTTTATTAATTAATATTCAGCATGTATAAACATAAATTAAGTTAAATACTAAAACTAATATTTTTTATTAATTAATATTCAACATATATGAATATAAATTAAGTTAAATACGAAAACTAATAATATAGCTTACATTACAAATAAAAAAATAAAACATAAACAAAAAAAGAACTTAATTTAAAAAAAAATACAGGATTGCTTAAAATAAAAAAATAAATAGTAAAAAATTACTAAATTTAAAAAACCTAGGAACTCAGTTTTTTGACGATCTTTTCCTTTATTTATTTATTTATTATTTTATTTTTTGAAAAATGTGGCGGGTGTCGAGAACAGGTTTGGATTCGGGTTGTTTGGGTTGTATGGATTCATGGCTTTTTAAATGTTAGAGAGTATTTTTATAAGAAATTGAGAGAGTTTGGATGAGTTGGTGTAAAACAATGGGTATGAAATAATGTGTATATAGCATTAAAATTTAGTGTTATAATTTAATATTTTTATAAAAACTAACCATTTGTAACGGCTTTATTTTTTAAATGGGCTCGTCATCATCGTTGGTGTGGCAACAAAAGATGTGACGGGCCGGGGGCGGTGATGCCGGTCCGCGATAGGCCAAGCCGACCCGGAGACACACCCCACGGCCCACACCCACCAACCTTATATAAAGTTGATCTCCTCACAACTCACAAGTAAGGTAATCATAATTCGTTAAAACTTATGCAAAGATTAGTCGAAAACCAATGAAACCACCCAAAGTGTATTTAGAGCATTCACATCCAAACCATCAAATTATACATACATTCCACTAAAAAACAACTCCTATATAAATATATTTTCACTAAAAACAAATATTTTTTCTCTCTCCTTTCAATTAAATAATATTATCATTACATTTTTCTCTCACTTCAACTCACAACCACTTTCAAAATATATTAAAAAATTATAACGGGTGAATAGTGTCCCCACAAATATACAGATGAACAGTAACATTTTCTCTCTCCTCTACTCACAACCACTTTTTATACCCTTTATAATATAAAAACCCCTCCTCACATAATTTGATGGTTAGAATGTGAATGCTCTTAATTGCAAGTTATTTTACTGTTAAAAAAAGTTTTGAAACTAACAATGCGTGATTATAGATATTTCAAATATTTTTAATTATTATATCAGATTTGTAATTATACATGTATTATATTGATAAAATATCAAATACAAATACCATCATCATACAAAACGTACGAATAGGGTGAAAATGTAAAAAAAAAACGCGGTGGACATTTTCGTTATTATTTACTCGTGGAGTAATTATCAAAATTACCATACACATGATCTTGTAGGGTAATTTTGTAAAATGTTCTTGGAGTGTAATTTTAATCTTGTAAAATAATTTTGTAAAACATTCTTGTACGGTAATTTTGATCTTCTGAGTAATTTTGTAGAGTATCATAATTACTCTACAATTGTATCAAAATCACCCTAAAAAACATTTTACAAAATTACCCTACAAGATCAAAATTACCCTACGATAAATAATTACGAAAATGCTACCGCGTTTTTTTTTATGCCTTTCGTGAAGTTGTTTGTACTTGAACTAACTCGTATTATATTCATACATCATATGATTCTAAAGTTAAAAATAAACTAATTTTGGAAACAACAAAGGAGATTGAAACTTGAAACCACCAATCTAAACCGTCAAAACATATTGCCACAACAAACGTTATAAAAATAAAAAAAAGAAAAGTAAACCGAATTCATATTTACAACATCAAACTTTTCATTACACATAGTTGGTGAAGTGAACACAAACACTCCCATTTAAGCTTGATTTTTTATATAAAACGAAAAAATCAAGCCTTAAATTTCACAAAACACCATGCTTCAAACCCGTCTGAAGCATCAAAAACTTGTTAGAAGATCCGATTGATTGAAACCGGATCTTGTTTTCACTAAACTTTTATTCTCTAAAATGAGTTATCACGTAGCAAACCGTCTACATGAACATCTGATCCAACACAACAACAAGCGCCATTGCAACCGTCGGATCAATCTCCGGCTGCACCAACAAACGAAACACATCTCCACCAAATGTCACACCTCCCACAGCCTCTTTCCGCTTAATCTCCGCCACACACTGCCGCTTATCATCGTAAACAGAACAATACCTCTGCGTGTACGATCCTTCAATCTCGTAGATCACCCTCTTTGTTTTGGATCCCGTGCTGCTCACGTGAGCCAACGACTTCGTGTTTAAAAGACTCACGTTTTTCGTCACTGTGAACAACGGATTCGACGTTGTATCTCCCTCGTAGACGACCCAATTGTCCAGTAAACTTAACCTCTGTTAGTAATCGAATTAACAAATCATGTAATTAATAACAAAATTAACAAATCATGCAATTATTTGACAAAAAACATTATTATGTAATAGTTTAGGGAATAAACTTGTATTAGACTGTTTTTAGAAGCGATTTCATCGTAAAACCAAAACTCTTAAGAATTTAAAAACCTGCAATTTGAAAATGAAGCCTAGAAATTAAATTTTTATGGTGTACATTTTCATAAAGCGGATTTATATACAGTGGCGAAGCTTGAGATTTCCGACGGGGGTCGAAAACGTATATACCAAAAAATTTCTATAAAACCGGAGGGTCGAAAACGATATACCCAAAAATTTGTATACGAAAGCTACATGTATAAAACACTACTGTTCGGGCCCTTCTAACCTTCGCCCCTGTTTATATATACCACCATATTACAAGTTTAGTCCCAAAACTATTATAAAATAATAACTCTAAGAATTTGAAACCCTTCAACTTCGAAGATATCGGAAAATCATCCAACCTATTTTTTTTATTTTTTTTTCTTTTCAAAAAAAAAAAAAGATATACATAAAACGGATTTACACAGGGGGTGTTCAAAAATATCCATATATAATAATTTGATCCGAATTTGATCCGAACAATCCAATATCTGAATCCAAACTATCCGAAATAGGATAATTGAAATTCGGATATAATTTTCAGATTCGAACTCAGATAGTAATTTTAAAAATGTCCGGAAATATCCGGTTCTCAATAAATAACAAATATATACAATGAATTTTTTTTTTATTTTTTTTTACACTAAAGGATTTTTTTTTTCTCAAATCCATTGTGTTTCATTCCACACGAAAAGGGGCAATTACAAAGCAATGGCAGATAGTCGGGCAACAAGTTACGCCGCCACCCCCTTTTGAATAGAAAAACCAATTCTACTAAATACGAAGTTTGAAACCTTTAGCGACGAAGAATTACTATTAACGACTTTTTGAACCCGATTCAAGAGTCGCACAGCGTCAGGGCAAAATAAAGTAAAAAGCTGGATACTAAGATATCCAATTCACTATCCGATCGGATATCCGAAGTGTAGTCTCTAAACTATTACAAGAAAATAGTAACAATTGAGTGAATAAAGAGATTGGTACCTTGCGGCGGATGGTGAGAAGTGAATGACCGGATGCGTCCATTAGGACGATCTCGGCTTTGGTTCCGGCGGTGTAGTTATCGACTCGAAAGACGAGATCGCCATTGGGATGGAATACGGTGAAGCCGTAGCAATTGAAGAGTAGAGATTTCTTCCAAACTGTGAGGACCAGGGGACCATTGGTGGCTACAGAGATCGGTTGACGAGTTTGAGGAGCAACAGCATTAGGGTATATCTTTGCCATGACTATACGTTTGTGTATACGTGTGTGTATGTCAGAGAGAGAGAGAGAGAGAGAGAGAGAGAGAGAGAGAGAGATTTGAGGTTGCAGGTGGGTTGAAGAAAGAAGGGTGTCTTATAGTCTCCTCCACAAAAATAAAATTATTTTATATTAAATAAATATGCAGCATATTTGGTGATGTATAAATCGGTTTCAACGTTAGAAAATACGCGTTAACGCTCGTATAATAAATTATGTACGATAGCGTTATCGTATACTCACTCGTATAAAATATAATAAGAAAATGTTGTAAAGTTTGAAGTTATTATTAAATTTATGAGATTATTAAAACTTTAGATAAATAATTGGTTTTTTGAGTATTAAAAATCTATTTTTTAAGTTTGTTTAAACCGGTTTTTATGTAACTAGAATTGATTTCCCACGTTGCTGAGGTCGATTTTTTTAATATGGTTTGTGTGTATTGATTGAGAAATCAATTGCAGTCGGATCTCATAATGTGTTAACATAGTTGAACCCACATCTTACGGCAATTTTGTATTTATTAATCGGAGTTGGATTTCATGTAGTGTTTTAAGCCGAACCTTTCAATCAATTATAGACTTTTACACCGTGTTCCCGAGTCTCATTTAACAGAGGGAGGGGAAATAAAATAAATTAAGAGAGAAAAGGAAGGAAAAGATGTGATTTTTTTCGTGTTCCCGGGTTTAATGAATAGTAAAGGAAAAAAGAAGAAATCAAAATTTTATGTGTTCCTAAGTTAGGAGAAAAAGAAAAGAAATGAACAACTTTACCATTATACCCTTTAAACATAAAACATTTTAATTAGATATTAGGGCAATTTAGTAATTAATAATATTTTCTCTTCTAATCTCTCCAATTAGGAAGGATATATATATTAACAAATTTTCTTTCCTTTTCCATCCTTTCCCCTCCCCTTATGCTCTTAAAAAATCTCAGAAACATGGTTTTTTCATATTTTCATCTATTTTCTTTCCCCTCTCTCTGTTAAATGAGACTCGAGAACGGAGCGTTAGTGAATATACTCACAACACAAATACTAAACCTATATGACTTCATAAAAAACTAGCAAAACTTCCACGCGCGTTGCGGCGAAAATCCGGTACAATTTATTATGGTATCGCTACAGTATCGACACTCGATATAGCAACCGAAAGACAAAACTCAAAAATAAAGTCATAATATGCACAAAACAACAACGATATGAATTTTATGTTGACGAAAACCATAAAAACAAATATTAGTAATGATTTTAAACGAATACCAATAATGATTATGTTGATACTGTTACCAGTGTTGTTCGCCTAAAATTGACGCAACACCAATATTGTTGGGACGATATGCATTTAGTTCGTCACGGTAATTGTATGACATCAATACCCACTATAGTTTACGATATAAAATAGATACTATATATGGCTACCGAAAATGTTCGCACAATATTGATTCAGTTCATTGTAAGGAAATAAAGGTAAAGTTTTCGTCAGGGTACCAGTTCGGTTGATCACACTAAAGAACAAAAAAAAATATCAATTATAATTGATTCGTTCGTTTTTGAACAAAAAATTTAGTGAAACAAAGATATAATAAGCACGTCCCGTTAATTCTGAATTCGATTACACTATATTATTGGAATGGCGAAAAGGATAACAACATCAATATATAAAAAATTAATATGTACGATTGTGCTAACGATTACTTGTACATTATCACTCACAACAGTTTTAGAAAAAAAAAACATTATATCAAAACGAAAATAAAATCAGGTACGTCGAAACAACATACTAAAAATTATATAAATTATGATATATATATATATATATAATAATTTAATTAAGTAATAAAATAATTAAAACTGAAAAACAATATTAAAAAATCTATTATGTAATAAAATAATTGGAAAAAAAATATTATAAAAATCTTTAAACACTATTCATCAACCATACTTTTAATATGTATAAACATCAATATATAAAAAAATTAATATGTACGATTGTGCTAACGATTACTTGTACATTACTACTAATGAAAAAACTTGATTTAAAAAAAAACTTTATATCAAAACGTAAATAAAATCAGCCACGTCGAAAAACATACTAAAATTATATAAATTATGATATATATAATAATATAATTAAGTAATAAAATAATTAAAACTGAAAAACAATATTAAAAAATCTATTATGAAATAAAATAATTGTAAAAAAACAATAATATAAAAATCTTTAAACACTATTCATTACCACTTTCTTTTAATATGTATAATGTATAATATGTATAATAAAATTCTATTTATTATACATTTAAATTATAAAATAATAATGTTACATCAAAAATAAAATTAATTAAGAGCTTTTTTTTTTTTGCATCTCTTGGGTGGGTGGGGTGTTTAGTTATTAAATTTGATGAAAAGTGTAATAAATTTAGAAGTTGTGAAATTTAAAATAATATTAACTAGGTTTAAATAAGTTTGCCGCGTTGCGGCGAATTTCTTTTGTTATTTAGTCTGTGTTTACATATGTTTTGAAATAACTACGAGCGTGTTGCGAACGGAACTGTTGACAAGAATAAAGAGAAAATGTAGAAAAAAATACTAAAAGATAACCGAAAGAAAATCAACCAAAAAAGTTGTATGGTAACGATGTTGTTCGTATGAAACCCGTGGTCACAGATGAGCAAATTGATCTGGGTACCAGTACCAAATTTGTCGAACCGAAATATCTTAAGTACCAATTCGGTACCGATTTTTGGCGTTCCTGGTACCGGTTCACTACCGTTTTTACTTTCATATACCGGTACTGTAACCGGTATTTTCGGTATCAATACCGATTCTGTATCAGTTGGCACCGAGCTCATCCCTACCCCTGAAACTAAAAAAAGAAAAAATTAGAAGTTGAAGAAAATCAACAAAAAAATGTTGTACGATACCGTTGTTCGTACGGTAACCGTGATCAGGGATGAGCAAATGGTACCGGGTAGCAGCACTGAATTTCCCGAACCAAAAGATTTACAATATCAATTCGGCACCAACTTTTGGCGTTTTCTGTATTAGTGTCGGTTTTTACCTTCATGTACTGATACCGAACAGGACCGTCCCGATATTTTCGATACCAGTACTGGTTCGATACCGGTTGACACCAAGCTTATCCCAACCCCTTAAAGTTAAAAAGTAAAGAAAATAACTATTATTATAATATTAAAATAATAAAAGTTTTAAAAGAAATATATATTATTATAATATTAAAATCACTATTCATTTCAATTCGTTTAGTAATATATAGTAATTTAGATTATTCATGCAAAATATGTATGAATTTAGAGATAAATTTACATTCCACATGGTTGAATATAATGATGTTAGTGAGTTACCTACATGTTAATACCACTTCTTTTCACTGTAGCTAACAACTAGCTGGATGCCCGCATGATGCGGCGGATGCGGCACATCGTATTGTGATACTCGTTTTTTGTATTTTCCTTATTAATATAATATTTATTATAGCATCATTGTGATGGACATACATAAAAATAAAGTAATCGGGTAATGCATTTCATTGTGTTGTGCATGGTTCGGTTATTATCCTCAACCGAAGTCGAAACCAAAGTCATCGGTCAATCTAATTTATTAACCTATCGGTTTTCGGTTAATCACTTCGGTTTTTTTAGTTAGATTGATGGTTTTGGTTTCGTTCATTTAATTTCTATTAGTAGCAAAAAAAAACCAAATTTGAGCTAAAACTTTTGCTTATAAATATATGAAATTGGGGTATAAATACATGAAACGAAAGTATAAATATACGAAATGGAGATAAAAAAATATGAAATATATGAACTGGAGGTATAAAAGCTATAAATATATGAAAATATAAATCACTCGGTTCGGTTGAGCTAATTTTGGTTAATAGAGAGTATGGAAAAATTGATAACTACGTTTTGGGTAATTCGGTTTTCAGTTAATTCGTTTTTTGGTTAATTTTGGTTCGGTTTCGTTTGTTTTCGGTTTGGTTTAGGTTAACGATTTAGTTATTGCTCACCGATAACCGGTTTTGATTAATAACTAATAGGTGCGCGCGCGATGCGGCGGGAAACACAAACATTGCCATGGTGAGCATTGTTTGGTTGGTTAGATTACTATCCTCAACCCAAATCGATGTCATCGATTAGTCTGTTTTATTAACCAATTTGTTTTCAGTTAATCGTTTTGGTTTATTGAGTTAGATTGATGGTTTTTTGTTTGATTCATTTAATTTCGGTTAATAGCCAAAACCAAACCTGGGCTAAAACTTTTGATTAGAAATACATGAAATGGATGTATATGTACATGAAATGGAGGTATAAATACATAAAATGAGGGTATAAATATAAAATACATGAATTGAATGTATAAAAGCTAGACATATATGAAAATATGAATGGTTTGATTGAGTTAGTTTTGGTTAAATGAGGGTACAAAAAGATCAATTGCCATTTTTGATTAATTCGGGTTTCGGTTAATCATTTTTCAATTAATTTAGTTTTTTGTTGATTTCGGTTTTGGTTTACGATTCAGTTATTACTTACCCTTAGACACTATTGATCACGTAAAATATCAATTATTTAATTAAAAAATCTATAGCAATGTTATACTTAAATTAAAGAGAATAAAATAGTTGTTTATATTGTGTAATTTAAAAAAAATATTAACGTACCAAAAAGTTGTGACCGTTTAAAAATCGTAGAGAGGAGTTAGTTTTTCTAAGGGGATAAAATGTAACTACTAACTAATTATCTATAATTTTGTTAAAGATTGGGGATTAAAGTGTAATTTAGATGAGATGATAATATGACGATATTTAATCACTTGACATTCTTTAGCTATTAAACATTATGGGATAATGACTAAGTACGTTAGGTTTTAATCACTTGTAAACTAAGACATCATCTACTTGTACCGTTTAAATCACACGTCAATGCTGCACAAGAAACTATCGAAACGTCGACAAAGGATTTTTTTAATACATTATAGTTTATAAGATATAACAAGAATACAAAAAAGAATTATAAGTTTGTTGCGGGGGGGGGGGGGGGGGGAGTGTAACTAGTTAGTCATAATTATGTTAAAACTCAGGGATTTACATGTAATAATATGGGGGCTAAAATATAATCATTGTTTAAAAGACCAATTTACCCTCATTTTAGGGTGTATATACAAATTAAGAGAAAAAAAAAGTTCATATCTTTTCAGTATCTTAAAATGTCCACTCTCTTATGCATTATAATATAGTATAGATAATACTAATAAATTAACCGTTTTTAAAGTATTAACAATAACTCTGCCTTGTAATGAGTAAGTACTAGCTAATAAATGACGATTATGAGATGAATTGTGATTGCCGACTCTACAACTAAATATTAAATCTTCTCCAATCGCTCCAAGACACCCGGACATTCTTTGATCTTTGCTTTATCCGTTCGAAAGTTTCCTCCTTTATTTTTTCAACTAGTTTGTTCGTGGATGTTAATCTTTCATAGAAAACCATGTTGTTTCTATTCTTCCATAAGTACCATAATGTTCCAAGGAAGATTGCATGAGTTATCTTCTGTTTCGCCTTTGATCTTCCAAACCCATTTACACATAACAATCTGGTCTCGACCTCATCCATAATATTGCCGGCTGGAACATTTAGCCACTGATCTACCCGAGTCCACACCAAGTCCGCATATTGACATTGTATCAAGATGTGATCCGTCGTTTCCGTTCTCATTCCACACACTTTACAAACTTGTGATGTTACATTTATACCCCTTTTTCTTAATGCTTCAAATGTAGGTATCTTTCCTACACTAACTCTCCACGCAAATAGATTCGCCTTTGGTGTTGCAATGCGGTTCAACTAAAAATTGTTTGCATTGGTGTTAAGACCCACCTGCCCACCTAGGTCTCTTCTAACCAACCTTACCCAGAAGCCCATATCCTTTTCTCCTTTCCATCTTCACACATCATTACCCTCACCCATATTTTGTTGAACCAATAGCATAATTATACTTTGCATCTCTTCTTGCTCTTCAATCCTATTTGGTGCTCTAATCCATATCCAATCCCAAAATCGCACCCCTTGAATCATTTTGTAGTGTTTTGCCACCGTATCTCTCTTATTTTTTGCCAAATTATAACAAAATGGGAAGGCATATTTTAGTGGACCATAAGTCGTCCACGTGTCTTGCCAAAATAAGTTTTCTCGCCATTGCCCACAACACTATTGAGCCCTCTTTGTACGTCTAGCCCTACCTTTTTGAAATCCTTCCTGATCCTCGCAATATTTTTTCGGAAAAATTACACGTTTTGTCCTTTATCTTTATAGTACTTTACAGGCGGTGTCCTTTTTTTCAAATGTTGACAGGCGGTGTCCTTTATAGGGAATTTTGTTGCAAGTTTTGTCCTTTGAGCCTAACCTAGTTAGATTTTTTTGTTAAATCTGGTTACAAAGGGGTATTTTAGTCTTTTTACCCCTTTATTTAATATTATTTAAAAAATAAAACAAAAGAAAACATTTTTAAAATTATTATATATATAAAGTCTCTTTCTATCTCTTTTACACACACTCTCTATCTCTATCACACATCTTCAGATCCTAGCACCCCTTCTCTCCACCATTAACCACCGCCACCACCATCAACCCACCACCACCAAAAAGAGGGGTGAACCGAAGCGGATCTGAACCGTACAGAGTGAAATCAGAGCTCGTGGAGTTAATCAAGCTCTCCATCCACTCATCGATATCAAACTCGCCTACAGATCCAGACGCCGCTACAAAATCTGCAAACCTAAACCCTGGCTGGTGGTGGTGATGACTCTCTAAACTCGGAAACTGAAATCCAGCCGCCTCTTCACCTCCGGCAACATCCACCGCTCCTCCGTCAAACGGATCGGAAACTTGGAAAAAGGGGGGAAACTGAAACGGGGGAGGTGTGTTGTTACATCAGTGGGGGATAGTGACGGAGAGTGAGTATAATGGAGCAAAGGAAAGCAAAAGGAGAAGGTGAACATGCTAGTGACGGAGAAGGATTTGATGGCAAGAGGTGCAATTATGATGGTATCTGCACATGCTAGTAAGCAAATCTACACCAGGGCCACTAATACTTGAGAGTTGCTAGTTATCTCTAGACAATGTTATGACATACTATTTTCATTTTATGATTTTGATTTTGGTTCATGGCAAGATCAAGTATTTTTTTCAACTTGCACTTTTATCAGCTTAAGAAACCTGTATTTTGAGACTGAATTGTGTGTTTCTGTTTATTTTAATCATCCTTATATTATTTATCATCAACTATATGCAAAAGGGGGTTCTGGGTAATTGGGGGAGAGTAAAGAATTAAAAAAAGGACGATTGAGGGTTTTGGTGGTGGTTAGGTGGAGTTGGGTGGTGACCTGGTGGTTACAGGTGGTGGTGGTGTTAGGAGGAAGAAGATGTTGAGGGGTGGGGGTGGGGCCTTTATACATACATACATACATACATACATACATACATACATACATACATACATACATACATACATACATACATACATAAATATATGTATAGGGCATGGATATATAGGAAACCATTTATTAGGGAGAAAACTAAGGAAACCAAATTGTGACCATTGATCTTGATCATCTAAGGGTTAAGGAATTTTGATGGTTATTGATTTAAACTTAATACATTAGTTATGTTGATGAGTGGGCCAGGAGGGTATTTGTGTCAAAGCATCACCATATTTCATTCTCTCTCTTCTGTCACCATCACCATCAAACATCATTCTCTCTCTTCCTTTTCCTTTCTTCTTTTGAGAATTCAAAATATCTCCTTATCTCTCTATCTTCTTCTTCTTCTGTACATACACTATTATCATCATCATCATCATCATCATCATCATCATCATCATCATCATCATCCATTCTACCTCTCTCTCCATGTATCAAAATAAACACCAAGAACACACACAAGTGTGTGTGTGAGAGAGTTCAGGAGGTAGAGAGAGAGATCCAGATCCGATGTGGGGATTCTGATTACAAGCCGTCGTTCGACATCCAGATCCGGTACAAATCTTCATCATTTCCGGCGTTTGCAGCGCCGTCTACGGCGGTGGCGGGTGTGCTGATGCTTGTTGAAAGTTGATTTCTAGAGTGAGAAACAACAATCTTCATCATATTCATCAAGAACACCAAGAACACATAGAGAGAAGCAAGTTTGAAGATCTTCATCGTGTTCATCACACGGTTTCTAGATTCGGTAAGTGTTTTTAGAGAGAGAAAGTTGCTATTTTAGAGAGAGAAACAACAATCTCTTGAGTATTTTATTTTGAAAAATCATTTCACACTTGATGTTTTAGTTAAAATGGTTGATTATAGGTTTTTGTGTAATGGATGTTTTAAAGATGAACATGATTCTTTTGTTAAAATGGTTGTAAAAATGGGTAAATGTTTATGTAATTTGCAGGTTTTTATTTTTGTGTTAAAATCATTTTTGTGGTAAAAAGTTGTGTTTGGTTTGGTTGCTTGTTTGAGGCTTTTGATCTGAATAGTAACTGTTTTTTTGTTGGGTTGGTTGCTTGTTTGGGCTTTTGATCTGAATAGTAACTGTTATTGTGTGTTATACTAGGAGGTAACACATGTTACATGTGTTACGATAACGAAAAAAGGTAGATGGAGAAACCGATGAAGAATGGGAACAAGAAGTAGATGAAGGGCAAGTGGTGGGTACCTTTGATGCTGCACATATGTAACATGTGTTACAACAGGTTTTTACCTACTTGCACGTCTCTATTACAAATGGATGAAAACAGTTTTTTTAAAACATCCACGATGTAACACTTGTTTATTTAAAAGTTCTTAAAACAACCGTTGTAACACGTGTTACATCTTTTTACTCAGCTGTGCATTTTCCTTTTTATAATCACATCCTCAACGTAAAGATACATCCAATGTAACACGTGTTACAAAAGGAAATTACCTACTTACACATCTCTATTACGTTGATTTAAACAGTTATTTAAAAACATCCACTTTGCAACACTTGTTTATTTGAAAGTTCTTAAAACAACCGTTGTAACACGTGTTACATCTTTTTACTCAGCTGTGCATTTTCCTTTTTATAATCCCATCCTCAACGTAAAGAGGGGGGTTGCACATATCCCTTTTTTGGTATTTTCAGTTTTTTGATATTTTCAGTTTGTTGCCCAATAATTTATGGGTTGGGTTTGTGTTAGGTTTTATGAATTGGATTTGCTTTATTTTGTTTTCTGTTTTTTGTTTAAATTGGGCATCCCAATTATTGGTAGATAATTAGTTTGAAAATCCATAATTGTTACAGAAAAGGTTTAAAAAATTTGTTGGTTAAGTTGTTCTTTTTTTATAATTAGTGTTAAATGTTTCGAATTTTTGCAGGCATAACTAGTTACGTATGTTACATTTCTGCCAGCTACATTTCTGCTAGTTAGATTCTAAACTGTTTGTCCTGTATGTTGTAACATATGTTACACTTTCGGAAAAATATATGGTGCATACATGGTGTTACACATTTTGTAATTGTTGTATCCTCATCTTAGCAAGTACTCTTTTGCTGACTACTAATATTTGTGTTTTTCATTTCTTGGGCAGGACTGGGACTGGGAAGAAACCTAACAAAACATTATGTGTGAAATGATGCAGATAAAAACTCAAAATTTAGGGAGTCTTCAAGTTCAGGGCATAATTGGGTAGAAGGTAACTAGTGTTAGTTATGTTACTACTATTTTTTTAATTAGTAGATTAAAAATACTAGAGTGTAACTTGTGTTATTATGACTTGACCATAGCAGTTGCAACCAAACGAGAAGGGATCTTGGTAGAAAAAAAAAGAACTACAATATCAGATACAACAAAAGGTGGCCATAAAGCGAAAGAAGGTAGATGGAGAAACCGATGAAGAATGGGAACAAGAAGTCGATGAAGGGCAGGTGGTGGGTACCTTTGACATTGTACAGAAGTTACCCTCCAGTGTAACACATGTTACAAACATGTGTTACATATGTTCAACCCCTTTGTTACCAAAAATCGGGGCTGCACATATGTAAGACATGTTTGTAACTTATGTTACACTAGAGGGTAACACATGTATGATCATTTTTGGATCATTTGTATATATTTAAGTCTGTATAAACCTACAACATTGATACCCCCAAAAAGGTTACACATGTTACGACAGAATGGGAAATGTGTAGCAACGTTCAATACTGTTGTTTCACTCTATAGTGTGTAACATGTGTGACATGGCGTTTGTCAGTAAAACATATAACTTGTAAGGTGATACGACTGTATCTTTAAAACATGTTTACCTATAAGTACTTACATGTTACAGGTTGTATCTTTAAAACATGTTTAAACTGGAAACATGAAACACTTAGAATGTATAAAGCAGAGTTATAGAAGATGTAACATGTGTAAAACTGGAAACACTTGTGTAACATTTTGGTGTAACACATTTTACAGGTTGTATCTTTGAAACATGTTTACCTATAAGTACTTACAAAATATAAAGCAGAGTAGGAACACAACTTTTAAGGATGTTACATACATTGTAGAGAAGATGTTACATGTGCACACACAATTAACATGTGTAACATGACGACAAGTGTCATGTGTGATCTTTTTTTGTTACCCTAGGGTGCTAAACGTATTACAACGTTCATAACACACGTAAACTTATACTAACATCCGTCCCTATATCCACAGATGATATAAAACATACTCCACGTTACCATATTTACTAGTATTCTAATGGCACTAAATTGTGGACACCGAATGTCAACGAGCAATATCATCCTATTATTGTTAAATCATACGTCACACTGGAAGAACTTCTTGCCATGTGTAAGACTTATAACCAATAAGCTGGGTTCAATGTAAAAAATATACGTTAATGCAGTTTTTTTTATCTACTAATAACATTGTTAATAACAAGTCTAGGTACTTATGTAACATGAAGTGTATCGTTTGTCCCTTTAATTTGTTACACTAGTCTCATATACTTATAGTTACATATATTACTTGTTTGTTCATTGATATGACATTTTGGATGATGTAATGTTGTTACATATGTAATTTTGCTAAGTTTAAATTGACACCAAAGGGGCTGACATATGTAACACATGTTTATAACATATGTTACAATATGGGTATATATGTAACACATGTATAGCAATCTTACACATGTTACATATAGGTGTTACATGTGTTACAACGTCAAGGTTACACATGTTACATATAGTTGTTGCATCCAAAAAAAAAAAATTTGCCTTCACAACAACATCCGTATTCATCCAAATATTGGCATACTAACAATGAAAATAAAAATAAATTTTATATCAATAGTTGTAATGCTTCTAAAAATGGTCTTCTAAAAATTGCCTTCACAACAACACCATCGTCACCACGAAAACCTGATGATGCGTTGTAATCCTTCCGCGGGTTTCGCTTCTTGATAACCATCTTCATCTTGAACACAAAACATCTTTTCACCTATGAACAAAACAAGTACATCAATATTAAATATTCTATAGTTAAAACTTATTAATCTTCTATGTAACATGTGTAACGTGGCTATACATGTGTTACCTCTCTAGTGTAACACATGTTACAAACATGTGTTACATATGTGCACCCCCCCTATATGTGCAAAGTCCAAAATACTGTTACATGTACATAACACGTGTCAAAAATTGGTGTTTGGTCAGTGATTGTCGTCAGCTGAAAAAGATAGACAATTTTAAGATGTGTAACACATGTTACAACTACATATTGTTTTGAAGTAACAATGAAAAAAGATATCTTTACTGTTACCTCAAAACAATAAGCAATTGTAACATATGTTACACATATTAGGAAAGATTGTAATATAAGAGCTACATGTGTAACACATGTTACAACTGCCTATTGATTGAGGTAACAATGAAGGAATCTTTTTTCACAACATTATGCAGGTACATGTAAGAATGTCTATTGCTACTTCAAAACAATAAATAATTTTAACATCCTTAACACATCTTAGAAGGCCCACATGTAAAGGTGTCAGAAATGTAAAAAATGCATATATGTAACACATGTAACACATGTTACAAATGCTTTTTGTTTTGAAGTAACAATAAAGATATTTTTCTTCACAACCATTTATCTTAACAGTTAGATGTGTAACACATGTAATACGCCTAACGTTTGTTAGGAGACATTGTAAGACAAGAGCTACATGTGTAACACATGTTACAACTGTCTAATGTTTTGAAATAAGAATAAAGGAATCTTTTTAAAATGCCTATTGTTACTCCAAAACAAAGGACAATTTTAACATGTGTAACACATCTTAGAATTGCCTATCGTTTTGAAATAACAATAAATTTATCTTTTTTCAGAACCACATAGAGTAAGGGTTACATGTGTAACACATGTACAACTATCAGATAATTAAAAAAGGCAGATCTGTAACACAAGTAACACATGTTACAAATTGTTTTGAAGTAACAGAGAAGGTTGTAAAGTAAGAGCTACATGTCTAACACATGTTTTGAAGTAAAAGAAATGTAAAAAATGCAGATCTGTAACACATGTACCACATGTTACAAATCCTTATTGTTTTGAAGTAACAGTAAATATATCTTTCTTCACAACCATTTATCTTAATATTTAGATGTGTAACACATGTAATACGCCTAACTTGCGTAATGTTGTTACTACATATGTAGCTAATTATCCCACCAAAAAAAACACGACTTTTTATTTGTAAAATAAACGAGATTCCGAATAAATTATGAAGTTTATACATTTTAACATTTAACAGCCAATCTAAAAAAAACAATAAGCTGGTCTCATATACTGGGGTAACACATGTAACACCCTATATACAACATATGTAACCCGCAGTGTAACACGTGTTACAACATATATGACAAACAGTTTAGAAATTTTAGCATTAATCTTCGTAAAAATAACAATATACTCTGTACAAACAATTTAGAAAGTCAACATTAATCTTCGTAAAAAATATCAATATACTCTTCGCATAAATGTAGCTGATAGAAATGTAACATATGTAACAAATTATGCTAGTAAAAAACACGAATTTCTATTTGTAAAACAAAACCGATATCCGATTAAATTATGAACTTTCTAAAGGTAATGAAAATGTAATATCGGAGTGAATTTATTCAAAAAACAACTAAAAAACAAAGAAATTTGAAGCATACATCGTAAAAATTATGGATTTTCAAACTAATTATCTACCATCAATGGTGATGCTGAATTTAAACAAAACCAGAAAACAAATTAAACCAAATCCAATTCATAAACCCTAAAAAAAGCAATCATTAACTCAAAATCGCTGGACAAACAATTTAGAAATTTAAGTTTAATCTTCATAAGAAAATCAATACACTTTGAAGAGAGAAATACAACATACAAAAATTTCTTATAGATCTTGATTTAAAAAATAAAATAAACAAACTAGCTCTGATTTTAAATCTACCAAACATTATACAAAGTATAAATCTAAACAAATTACATAAATTAACAAAAGTAAGATCTTTAAACCTGTTTCTCTCTCACACACTTGTGCGTGTGTTCTTGGTGTCTAGGTGAACAACATGAAAATTGTTATCTCTCTTTCCAAAACATTAGCTTTCTCTCTCTAAAAAACAGAAACAAAGATGTGATTAAAATGACACCGAGCTTCCTTTTCTTTGAGAGCTTTGATGGTGGCTTCGATCTTCAATGGTGGCTTCGATCTTCAGATTTCAAGGTTGGAAGGGATGGTGGCTTCGATCTTCGATCTTTGAGAGCTTTGATGGTGGCAGAGCTTTGATGGTGGCTTCGATCTTCATATTTCAAGGTTGGAAGGGATGGCTTCGATCTTCAGATTTCAATGGTTGAAGAAGAGAACAATGGAGTTTTGAAGATAGAGAGAGAATGAGATATTAGGTGTTATTTTAGAGAGAGAATGAATGATGATGGTTTGAAAAAGGTGATGGATGATGGGTTGAAAAAGGTGAAAAGTACTAGGCACAATCTTCAAAGAAAAAACAAAAAGACCAAAATACCCTTAAAGCATGGGTTTGGATGAGGTGATGTGGATGAATGTGGACCACATATTCTAGTTTCCTAAGTTTTCTCAATAAAATTGGTTTTCTCCATATACTTACACTATATGTATATATTTATACATATTTACAAAAATTGTCCTTTATATGTATAAAGACTAAACTACCCTCATGTGACTTGCACGTGACTAGATTTAACAAAAAAATCTAACTAGGTTAGGCTTAAAGGACAAAACTTGCAACAAAATTCCCTATAAAGGACACCGCCTGTCAACATTTGAAAAAAAGGACACCGCCTGTAAAGTACTATAAAGATAAAGGACAAAACTTGTAATTTTTCCTATTTTTTCATACACCCGTATTAGCCGCTTTTAATGAAATTTGTGAAACTTTTTTGGTGTTGCTATAAATGGATTCTACTACCATTTTAGTAGTAGTGCTAGGTTTAATTCCTATATTCCCCCCACACCCAATACACCCATGTTCTTTGCCCGACAACCTTTTCCCACTTTACCCATTGTATCTTGTTTACGCCCCCATAACCCCCCATAGGAATCTTTGTCTAATTCCTTCCAACGATCTTATTACGGCTTTTGGAGCTTTATATAACGATAGAAAGTAGTTAAGAATGCTTCCAAAAACAGAATTTATAAGGGTTAGGCGACCTGTAAAAGATAATATTTTTGTCTTCTAATTAGATAATCTTTTTTGTAGGTTATCAATCACTTCTTTCCAACTTGTAATTCTATTCATATTCGCTCCTTTCGGCTAGCTAAAAGGTGACGAACCTCGTTTGCAATTCAATATACTCGCTCCTACAACTAAATATATGAAATTATAATAGTTTTTAATTTATTATGACTGTAAATAAAATAAAATATAAAATATAAAATTAAATAGACGAGAAAGACAGAAATACCCAATATGGATTGAGACCGAAGAAAAAAGGTGGTGACGACATTGATGGCGATTGGTGACAATCCCATTTTAAGTTTAGCTGATTGACGTGTGCATTGTTACGAATACGTCTTTAAAACTTTTGCTTCCCGTTTTATATTTAATCGTTTTAGTATTTTAGATTTTTTTAGATATATCATTATATATTTCTAATTGGACAATTCCCGTTTTATATTTGATCGTTTGTCTTTTAGATATATCGTTCTAATTGGACAATACTTTAAAATTAATTTATAAATGCTGTTGGTAATTGATTTATAATTTTTTATACCTTTTTAACTCATCCTCTTTTAGCTACTAAGTAAAAAATCTATCATAATTTAACATACCTTTTTTCATGTAGTACTATTATTATTAGCACATCCTATTTACGCAAAGTAGATTTTTTGTCATTATGTTTATTTAGGCCAGGCGGGGCGGTCCGTGATGGACGCCCGGCCACGCGTTATAAAACCACGAACACCGCCGCCTCCCTTGTGGTCACGCGTTATATTTGAAACGCGTTGAATCAATCACGCGTTATATTCAACGAACCCTTCTTCGACGAACACCCTCAATTACGACGAACCCTTCCCTTCTTCGACGAACCCTTCCCACTACATTTCTAATTTTAAAATGAAAATTAAAAAAATTTGGGAGTGATAGAATTCCATCACTAGTGATACCACCCCCACTACATTTATATCACTAGTGATAGAATATTGGGTGATGACATGGCATGAGTTGATTGGTGCTTGGTAGTGATAGAATTGTATCACTAGTGACCACACCTCCTCCCCTTATATATTACAACTAGTGGGAATACCCGTGCTCCGCAGCGGGTTGGTCGGAATTTGATCGGTATCATTTCGGTTGATTACGGGAGCGGCACTCGCTATAACAATCTAAAGAGGAAACCCAAAAACAAAAAGTCGTAATATGCAAATAAGAATATCGACACATTGGTTTCGATAATACCAAAAATCGTACAGATGTTCGGTTGGAATCGATGCGGCAAAGTATCGACACAATTCCGACACGAGGAAAAAAATATTTTTTAATACAAATCCATTGTTAACAAAATTTCTACCAAACTAAACACAGCCAAATATTTAAAAAAAATCAACGAATGCAAGTTTGTAAAGAAAATCAAACTAAATAGATTAAAAACGTATATAATTTGTAAAATAAAGGGTTTGAAAATTGAAGAGCAAATTAAAAAGTTAGTAATAATAATTGTTAAAATATAAATAAATATAAATTTTACTAAAATTTAGTGGTAAATAGACAATTATCATAAGTTTAATACTATAATAAAATAATAATTAAAAAAAGAGTTAATTACATAGTTAGTTCTTGTGGTTTGCCGAAAATAACATATTTAGGTAGTAATAATTTAAAATCACATTCTAGGGCATTAACTTTTCATTTTGTAAAGTTTGGAGGTATTAACTTAGGAGCTGACCCTTCTTAACTCATTTACACCCTACTTAGAAATGATCAATTGGTGAAAGACTTCTTGTTTTGGATATATGACATACATTTGTATTTGTATGATTTATAAAGAGCATACTGTGAAACAAGTTATACCATCCTATCAAACACTAATTTTGTATATACGAATTATTATCCGCACTAAAACTAAAGACATATTGTAAATGTGATTTCTACCTTAGTAAGAGAAAAAACCGGTGATCTCTGTCAAGTGTAGTATTAAAAGATAGAGTAAACCTCAATTTTCGTCCCTGTGGTTTGCTGATTTTAACACTTTCAGTCCAATAGTTTAAAATTGCATTTATCATCCATTAGTTTGCTGATTTTAACAGTTTCAGTCCATTAGTTTCCTGATTTTAACAGTTTCAGTCCACACCAGTGTTGTGGTGTGGACTGAAACTGTTAAAATCAGGAAACTAATGGACTGAAACTGTTAAAATCAGCAAACTAATGGATGATAAATGCAATTTTAAACTATTGGACTGAAAGTGTTAAAATCAGCAAACCACAGGTACGAAAATTGAAGTTTACTCTAAAAGGTATTTTGTGATTTCTAACAATTTTAGAGAATAGTTTATACATGTTGGTCTCTACACATTTTTAGCAAGATAGTGAAAACAACTATTGATTGAAAAATAAAAACTAAATAATACTAAATTAATATAATATGCGATCTATGCCGACCCATTAATAATTGTTTTTCTTTGTCATAATCATGTTACTACAGTCCTTATACATAAATAATACTACATGTAGAGCTAGTGAATCAAACGAAATTCATATAATGGATACAAACACCAGGTATATAACAAAACAAAAAATGTAACTAACTACTAAATTAATATAATATTGACCTCTAGTCACAAGTATAATCGAGGTTTTATGTCATAATTAAATACTGTAAAATTCACTGTCTACTAAATATCTATATAAGTTTCAAAAGTGGGCCCGTTTATTATGTTTTGTTAGGCATACGGATGAAAATAATATTCTTACTTATGACTTGTTCATTCGTCACAATGTTGTCCCTTGTTTGGTTTTATTATTAATAAATAAATAAATGTCGGTTAAATGTTCGTGGTGAATGACATATGCATACTAGTAACAGTTGTTAAGGTCAACCATCTTCACGTCAAAATTTTCCGTAAAAAAACCCGAATGTAAAGCCCAAACGGACCGACCCGACCCGACTGACCCCCTCTCACAGAACTTCACATCATCCTACATGGATGTTCCGCTTCGACCTTGAAAAACCGTCCCCTCTCTCTTTCACGTCACCAACTCTCTCTTCTACCTTAGCTATTGTACGCTCGTGCGTACACTCTTCAACACCATTCAATTTAAACTAAAAACTAAAAACAATAGATTATGATGGTTATAGTTAGGGGTGTTAAAAAAATCCGTATCTGAAACCGAAACATCTGAAAATCCGTATCCGAAATTTCAGATAACCGATATTTTCAAATTCGGATATTAATTTCTAAACATTTGGGATAATCGGATTACTGATATCCGAAAACTAAAAAAAAAGTAAATTTATATTACATGATTACTATATTTAGTTTAAAATATAGTAAGTAATAGAAAAAAATAGTAAATAATCGGATTCGGGTGTGAATTTATGAATGATTTTTTGTTTTTAATGTACAAAATTTGAAAAATTGAATATAGGTTGAGTTTTAATCTGTGCACCAAACAATTTTTTGATTTTTGTTTATAAATTTAGATATTTGTTTAAATATCCGAAACCGTATTCAGAATTTCAGATATCTGGAATTTTGAGTATTAATATTCACTTTCTGAAATTTTCGTATATCTAAAAACCAGATATCCGAAAACTGAATAATCTGATCTTGAACAACGCTATTTAAAGAACTACATGAATATGAATATTTTCTTTTTATCTTATTCAAGTGTGTAAAAATATTTTTATAATAAGTCACATTTATAATTTAAATATAAATTATAACAAAAAAACATCAAGATTGATAACTTATGTAGAATTTTTATAATAAGTCACATTTATAATTTAAATATAAATTATAACAAAAAAACATCAAGATTTATAACTACTTATGTAGAAAAAAAAACATCAAGATTTATAATTATGTAGAAAATATCTATTTGAATTATCAAATTTCCTCATACCTTATAAGTTTACGCAACTTATTCTCACTTTGTATTGAGAAGATTCCAATGATGGGGTTAATCCTAACTCGGGTTGAAGTGGATTCAAGATAATGCAAATGAGTTATGTTTATTGGTGTCATTAGACAGGATGTTCTTTAGGTTTCCGGTTTTTAGCTGGGAAAAAGTGACCCGGTAATCGATTCATTTGAAGTTCGGGTTGGTCAAGTTTGAGTTATCCGGGTTCGAGTTGGGTTGTTTGGGTTTAAATGTAAAATGATTTTTTCCTTTTTTTTTTTTACAAAATGTCAACAAAATTCATATTGCCACTACAAAAATATCATCAAAAATCAAACATCATTTGACAATATAATATGATAATGTTCAAAAGTTCCAAACTTAATGTTCCAAATACTAAAGACTCCAAAACAAACATATCTATAAAAAACACAACAAATGTTTGGGTTATTTTCCTGTTTCGTATTCGGGTTTTTCGGGTTGGGGTGGGTTAAGATTCGGGTCGGGTTTAGAGTAAAAATGGATTGTCCTATTATCTAGGATGTTTATTTTATTTATTTAAATATATTTTGAGTTAGGTTAGGAGCTGTGATGTAAGTATAAATCAATGATTAGGGTTATTATAATTTGTGTATTTTGGTTTATAATAATAAAAGAGTTGAGTGGTATTCTCATATCTCGTTTCTTATTCGTTAAAGGGGCCTCATTTTCTAACATTTAAACGTTCATATTTAGGTCTATTCTTTAGATGTACAAGATATTATTTTACAACTCTTTTATAATACATGAGAAGTTGAAAAACTCATCCAGACCACTATTTTATGTATTATCAATTTCCAACATAGCTAGGCTAAGTTGCCTTGTACAGTTGTACCCTACGCTTTTATTGTTTTCTTATGCATGGTGTATTTGTACCTTTGGCTTTGTAATTTGTTTTATTTGTAGGTATTTAAAAGGTATGCTTTGTTGGGGGTTTGGCTTCATTTTGAAGTTTTCAGTTTCTCTCTCTACCACCGCACCACCAAACACCACCACCTCGTCGTCCTTCCACCATGTGCGACTGTCAGATTTGCTCCGGTTGATTGTTTCTTCTTTGTTTCGAGGTAGATGTTTTGATGTTGTTACCTTGACAACGATTTTTTGGGGTTTTGTCGTCCTTAAAGAGGACTGCTTACCCAACGGTTTTTCTGTTGGGGTTTTGTATTCCTATGAATGGTTTGTTCATGTATGTCTTTTTTTTTGTATTAACGGGTGTCTTTATCGACCATTGGATGTTGTAGTTTATTTGGGATTTTGGTTTATGTTGTTGGTTCAGTTCTGTTTGTACATGAAGGAAAACATTAAAACATACCTGTCACAGCAGAAAGTGCAGTGGAGAATCCAGTTATGGAGTTCGACATGCTTGTCATCTTGATCTGGTTCCTCCTTAGGGTGCTGACTGATGATGGGGACTTAGAAATCGAATAGGGAATTCGATTAGGAGAGGAGGTCGAATTATTGATGTTATGCTTATGGGGTGTGTCTAATTGTGTAACTGAGTAACCCTATAACCTCCACATAATTCTCCTTATATAAGCACCCAGGAGGAAACCTAATTAGTTAATAAGGGTAATATGGTCCATCAACAATTACCAACTAATTATTTAATAGGTTATTATATATTTTGATCTATATTATGTAAATGATTATAATGGCTATAGATTAAATATTAATACATAATATATTTAATCTTACATTCTCCCACTTAGCCGAGTAATCATTTACTATGAGTATTAGATAAGCCTGATCAGGAGTTAACACTCATTTTAGCCTTAAACAAGTACTATAGCAGAGAAATACAGCCGTTGAATCATTATGCGACTCAGGACCCCCATTAATCATACTATAGCCTTAATTTAAAACTTAATCGTCATGATCAAAATACGCGTAAGCCCTTTGTTTGATTTGTAACTTTATTTGTCTATATGCCATTATACCGGTTGAACATATTCTAAGAGACATACAAAATCAAACTGAGGAAATTTCATTAACATAAAACATAAGCTAGTACAATATGCTCAAATAAGGTCTTTACTAAATCCCATATTCCGAACATGTTCTTCATAAACCTTAGGAGGGAGACCTTTAGTCATCGGATCCGCAAGCATATCCTTAGTACTAATATACTCGATACAAAGATTATTTTCCTCAACTCGTTCACGTACGAACAGATATTTTGTATCAAGATATAAACCAGCTCCAGTCGAACTGTTACTGTTTGAGAAACTAACGGTAGCTGAATTATCACAATAAAGCTTCAATGGTCTAGAAATGGAATTAACAATTTTGAGTCCAGTGATCAGATTTCTAAGCAACATTCCATGACAGGTTGCGTTATAAACAGCAATGTACTCTGCCATCATTGTGGAAGTTGTGGTCAACTGTTGTTTATGACTCTTCCATGAGATAGGGCCGCCTGCTAACATAAAGATATAGCCCGAAGTGGATTTCTTGTCATCTTTGCATTTTGCAAAGTCAGAATCAGAATAGCCCACCACTTCTAAATGATCACTTCTTCTATAAGTCAGTTTATAGTCTTTCGTCCCTTGCAGATATCTAAGTACCTTCTTAGCTGCTTTCCAGTGATCTAGGCCAGGATTAGTCTGATAACGGCCTAACATTCCAGCAATATAAGCGATATCTGGGCGAGTACAGACTTGAGCATACATCAAGCTCCCGACTACTGACGCATAAGATATCTGGCTCATTTGCTCCTTCTCAACCTCTGTTGTCGGACACTGGAATGAACCGAAAACATCTCCCTTAACTACTGGAGCGACGGAGGGTTTGCACTGTTGCATGTTATATCGTGTAAGGACACGATCTATGTAAGCCTTCGGGGACAATCCTAAGATCCCTTTGTGTCTATCTCGGTGAATTTCGATGCCAATGACGTAAGAAGCATCTCCAAGATCCTTCATGTCGAAGTTATGCGAGAGTAACCGCTTCGACTCATGCAACATGTCTAAACTATTACTTGCCAATAGAATATCATCTACGTAAAGGACAAGAATAGTAAAGTTGCTCCCACTCATCTTGAGGTAGGTGCATTGATCCACTTGATTCTTCATAAAACCTTGCTTCTTCATGACTTCATCAAACTTGAGGTACCATTGACGTGATGCTTGTTTTAACCCGTAAATGGATTTCTTCAGCTTACAGACTAGATGCTCCTGACCTTCGGGTTTAAAGCCTTCAGGCTGCTTCATGTAAACATCTTCGTCCAAATCTCCGTTAAGGAAAGCGGTTTTAACGTCCATCTGATGCAGCTCTAAATCGAAATGAGCTACTAGGGCCATGACGATCCTTAATGAATCTTTACGAGAGACAGGTGAAAACGTCTCTTGATAATCAATTCCCTCTTTCTGAGTGTAGCCCTTTGCAACCAATCTCACTTTGTAGCGTTCAACGTTCCCATTCGGATCCAGTTTTGTTTTGAATACCCATTTACATCCTACGGGTTTGGCTCCGTTGGGTAATTCTACCAAATCCCAAACGTCATTTTTCTTCATGGATTCAAGCTCATCAATCATTGCTTTATTCCATTCAGAAGACTGATCACTGCTAATGGCTTCATTGTAAGAGATAGGATCATTGAGCTTTCCAGGATCCATTTCAGTCAGGTAGGTAACATAATCATCCATATTAGTAGGCCTTCTTTGCCTAGATGACCTCCTGAGTGGAATATCGGGTTCAGCGTTGTCGTGGTTATGAGTGTTCGATGTGCCTTCATCATGAGGTATAATGGGTTCTGATTGTAGAGGTGAATTTGGAGTTGGTGCAGTAGCTTCAGGTACAGTAGTTGCATTGGGTACAAGAGGAGTAATCGGAGTAATGGTAAGCGACGAGTCTCTCCCCCCGCGTCTTGTACTTCTTGCAATTCTTCATAAGGGTTGGTACTGCTCCCACTGACCTTGAAATCCTCCAGGAACGCGACACGCTTGGTTTCAACAATACGAGTGACATGGGAAGGACAATAGAAATGATAACCCTTTGAATTCTCAGGATACCCAATAAAGAAACAGGTAACTGTTTTAGGGTCAAGTTTCCTTAGGAAAGGATTGTAAAGTTTTGCTTCAGCAATGCAGCCCCATACTTTCATATATTTAAGACTCGGTTTCCTTCCTGTCCAAAGTTCATAAGGAGTTTTAGGGACAGACTTAGAAGGAACTCTATTGAGTATATGAACAGCTGCTTTTAACGCTTCAGTCCAGAGGAATAATGGTAAATTAGTGTTGGCTAACATACTGCGCACCATGTTCATAAGGGTACGGTTTCTTCTTTCAGCAACACCGTTCTGCTGAGGTGTACCAGGCATGGTGTATTGGTTCACAATCCCCTGGCCCTTACAAAACTCATAAAATGGACCAGGAGCTTGACCCACATCAGTATGTCTTCCATAATATTCACCGCCTCTATCTGATCTCACAACTTTAATCTGACGATCTAATTGCTTTTCAACTTCAGCCTTATAATCTTTAAAAGTTGTTAGAGATTCAGATTTTTCCTTAATAAGATACAAGTACATGTAACGAGAATAATCATCAATGAAAGTGATAAATGAAGTATGTCCTGTTATGCCAGCGATTTGGTAGGGACCACTAATGTCAGTATGAATGAGTTCTAATAAATTAGAGCTCCTAGTGGCACCTTTCTTATTCGCTAATGTCATTTTACCTTTAAGACATTTGACACATGTTCCAAAATCAGAGAAATCGAGAGGAGGTAAGACTTCATCCTTTACGAGACGATTTAATCGTTCTTTTGAAATGTGGCCTAAACGCTGATGCCACAACATGGATGAAGTTTCTAAGTCTCGTTTCTCTTCCATCTTTGTGAGTGATTCATTAATGTTATATGACAACAAAGATTTGGAAAAGTTATCTTCTAGTTCTAATCTATAGAGACCACCATCCAGAACACCAGTACCATAAAGAACAGAATCATAAAGGATAGAGAGTTGGCGATGACCATGGGAAACAATAAAACCGTCCATGTCTAACTTTGGTCCTGATACAAGGTTCCGAGTTACCTCAGGAACATATAAGGTATCATAAAGTTTAATACATAAACCAGTTTTCATAACTAATTGTAATGTTCCAATGGCCTTCTGTAACACCCCAAAACCCGAATATTCATATTCATTAAAATGCTATGATATGGTACCTCAAGAAATAAACAACGAGGCTAATTAACCTACTTAGATGTATGGTTAAAACTATTAAAAGATGGGATGTAATGAATGTTTAGCAAAGCAAACAAGGGAACAAACTTGAGGGACCAAAGATGAATAAGGGGGAAAGTTCTGTTTTAATTAAACAAACACACACACAAACACACATAGTGTGTTCGTGAAAGAGCAGGGAGCTCCCATGGAGCCAAGAACCCTAACTTCATCTATTCCCTCAAATTGGAAGGCTAAACGAAGCTCAAATTCATAACCAAACACGGATTAATGATCACCTTCTTAAGGGGATCGTAAGGTATGTCTTAGATTCTAGATTGGTGATGATGCACGAAATGGGTTATGTTGTAGATCACGAATTTGTATGAAATTGAGCATGAGTATGTGTTAGATTCATCATTTGGAACATGGATTATGCATGAAATAGGTTAATTTGATGTTTAAGGGTGAAACCCATTTGTTATGGTGAAGATGATGACATGGGTAAATCATCTATGTCTAAGTTCTTGCTTAATATTGATGTATTTTGAGTTGTATGATGAATTCTTGTTAGAAGAATTGAAAGAAATGTGATACTAGTATGTTTGATGTTATGCATGTATGAATCATGTTGATTAGGAGGAAGAAATTGATGAATTGTGTATGAGATTAGAATGATATGCATGAACTAGTTGCACACTATGCTTACAAGGTAGTACATATATCAAAAGTATGATGAGTTATGAAGAACTTAAGATTAGATCACTTGTAAGTGATTAACAAGTAGTTATGAAGTGGGTTTTTGATGATGTAATGTAATTTGATGATTCACTTATGTTAATAATGTTTGGAATCATACATGTGTGTGAATGTTTAAAGAAATGGGATAAGAAATGATGAATTGTTGTAGATGAAGTGAATGAAATGTGATGATAACATGTTTGATGTTAATTTAAATACCCCATGTCGGATTGTAGAAGCATTTGATGAACTATGTATGAATTTAGAAGATTGTGTATGAATTAGTTGTACGTTATGCTTAAAAGGTAGTACGTATATCAAGTGAATGATAAAATGTATATAGTGTCGTCCGTATAGTCGATTATGATGTTACGGGAATATGTTGATAAGTCGATAGATATGTATGGTGAATAGTTGACTTTTGAAAGTCAACTAAGTATAAGAAACATGAGTTGACTCGTTGTCGTAAATGTAGGTTGATGAGAAGTCGTATGGTACATGTAATAGCAATCCGTGTTAAATGTAATGACGTGATGAGTTACATGAGTTAAACGTATACGGACATGATTATATGAGTTATGTTTGTTAGAAATGATTAATGAAAGTTAAGTGTGAAATATGGGATGAATACGATTGTTATCATGTACAAACGAGTATGCTAATGATAGCGTGATTTCGATGACATGAAAGTATAGGAATCATGTGGAGATGGACTCAAGCGCGAAAGGCTAACGGGTCAAGAAGAGGCGTGGAAACGGATGTGAACACGGATGCATGAGGTAAGTGATTCCGTAATCACTTCTTAGTTGTTATGTAAAGTTATATGTATTTTAACTAAATGTGTTAATTGAGGTCAAATAGGAATGAGTTGAATGAAATCGAAATAGTATTAAACGGATCTTAGCTTTGATCCGAGTAAGGTATATGCGTTAGATTTGAAGTTAAGTGGTAGGATGGGTTAAATATGCAATGAAGTCCTTGGTTGTAAAGAATGGAGCAATGTTGACAAAAACGCCCTTGATAGGTATATCGGGCGAACGACCTTAAATGCCTATTGGAAATAAGCTAATCGATTAAAGCAATGTGTTGGTCATGTGTGAAAGCGAAGAGTATGGTTTCGTATGTCATAGACCATTTAATGCGCAAATACCCAAAACGGGTCAAATAACTAGGGAATGACAATAAGCCGAATGCATGCAAGTTAAGAATTTCCTTAATCCGGATGTGGGATTTTAAGTTTGTATGATAGAATGTGAAATTACAAGTATGTAGGAAGAAACGGGAGGTTAAACGGGTAAACGGTTCGAAAGTTACGCGCGTTTTAGTGCGTACGGACGACGAAATGGATCTGCAGAAAAATGTGTTTTCGAGAGGGCGTCGCCGACGGGCTCCCACCCCGTCGCCGACGGGCACTAGTTTGGTTGTTTTCTCCGACGGGTTAACTTACTGGCGACGGATCAGAAGTGGGCGACGGGCATTTTAAGAAGCCGTCGCCGACGGGTACCCACCCCGTCGCCGACGGGCTGTCTAGCCCACTTCTCCGTTTTGTTTAATTTTGCATTTCCAAATGATCCGTAACGCTTCCCGATGATTCGTAAAGCTTCTTATAAGCATAAAGGGATGCATATTTGTAGATAAGCATGTATGTATGTTTATATGTATTCGTATACGTACGTAGAACTTATGTAAGTAGGTATGCGTGAAAGTATGTAAGTTTAAAGTGTGGGAACAAGTACTAGTCATGTATGTATATATGTATATGTGTAGGTATTGGTGTATGTATGTATGCAAGTAGTTAGGTATGAGTATGAGCATTATGCAATTAAGTATGAAGGTACATACGTGTGCAAGTATGGACGTATATATGTGGATGCAAGTATGTAAGTATGTTGTGAGTAGGTAGCAATGTATGTACGTATGAAGTGACGAAGTAATGTATGGGTATATGTAGAGGTGTAATGGGTACAGGTGAAGGTACATTTGAGTGTACGCATGTATACAAAGATATAGGAGTGGTATGTACGTATGTAGATGTGTATGTATGCATGTATGTAAAGACATATGAATGTAGATACTTATGAAGCGTATTTATGTATATAGAAAGACACGTATGATAGCATATATATATGTGAAGGCGTAGGAATGTATGTACGTATGCAGGTGTGTATTTATGTATATATGAGGATACGTATGAGTGTATGCATGCATGTATTGAGGTATGGATGTATGCCCGAGTATATGCAAGTATGAATTTGGATACGCTGAGTGTTAATGGTATTAATCGTGTGCCTGTAAAACGAAGTTTTACGCAGGTACATTATTGAAGATTCACAAGGGAATGAATACGTGAATGATATGCTCAAAGCTAGGGAGAAAGCTGAATGAAAAGTGTACATGTATTGTATTCTTGCTTATGGATTGTATACTAATGTGTTGAATGTATGTGGTGAATGCAGGTTGTACGGATAATGAGTGATTATCACAAAGATTAGGGATCGAAGACCGAGTCACTAGAGAGATTGTACGGAGATGTCGAATGTAAAATGTGGTAAACGTAAGCTACGTTTTTAATTAGTAAATAAGAGGATGACGGATTTATGAATAAGAATTATGTTAAAGTTAAACTTAAAATAAGTTGAGGTATTTATGATGAAAGAAATTTTATGGTTCGTGTTTCCGCTGCAACTTTTGTCATGTAGTTTTTAGGGTGTAACAAGTTGGTATCAGAGCCCTGGTTTGAGAGAATCAAGTGTAAGAAGGTAAGTGCTTGAACTCAAACCTGTGTGCTCTTGTGATAAGAAACCCGTACAATCCAAGACTCGGTCAAGATCCAAAGAAAAAAAAAAGAGAATGTAAGTATGTACTTAGGTATACGCATAAAGAAACTGACGGTTTTGTCTATGCAAGGTAAGTATAAGCGTTTGAAGAGGATGATCCGCGAGTGCGGTCAAGTACCGACACCAAGGCATGAAATAAGATAAAGTTGAACCCAGGTACGTAAATTTAATATGTCGGTATATGAAATGGTAAAATGCATTAAGGGAAGAAAAATGCTAAATGAAGGACCATAATGGTGCAGTAAACATGTTTTGAAAAATGATACACGTGCCGAAACCTAATTCTTCGGACATAAGGTGACAATTACACGAAGACACGAAACTAGTATGTGGATTGTGTACCTGGCCAGTACACGTGAAGCATATGACGTTCGTGGGACCGTGATAATTGATACAGTTATGTCCGTTAGAATTAAGTAGTAGGTGGACGTGAGGGTGAAGAGAAATGTAAGACTCTCAAGAATGAGAGTATGATATGCTATGCTAGAATCCGCGAGACGGATTCGAAACATGAAATGCTATGCTAGAATCCGCGAGACGGATTCGAAATATGATATGCTATGCTAGAATCCGCGAGACGGATTCGAAACATGAAATGCTATGCTAGAATCCGCGAGACGGATTCGAAATATGATATGCTATGCTAGAATCCGCGAGACGGATTCGAAACATGATATGCTATGCTAGAATCCGCGAGACGGATTCGAAATATGATATGCTATGCTAGAACCCGCGAGACGGATTCGAAACATGAAATGCTAAGCTAGAATCCGCGAGACGGATTCGAAACATGAAAGAAGTTAAAGTATAAATGAAATGTCTGAACCCATTAGATG
The DNA here is from genome assembly GCA_030545235.1 of Helianthus tuberosus. Taxonomy (NCBI): domain Eukaryota; kingdom Viridiplantae; phylum Streptophyta; class Magnoliopsida; order Asterales; family Asteraceae; genus Helianthus; species Helianthus tuberosus. The sequence continues at coordinate 201,108,811 of CM060351.1, read as the reverse complement.
GATTCAAACATAGGAGGTACGAAATGTATGAAGGATGTGTTCGAATCCGCGAAACAGATTTAAGGTATAAAAGACTATGGAAATGTAGAACGATGTTAACTATGAAGGTAAGCACGTAGGTGTGACTATAAAAAGGTAGTTTTGTTGTGATAACAAAACAAGGGTTAAATGTTATGCAATGTGTCTATAGAATGAAATCTTAAAGGATGAGATGAAGATATTTAATCTGTTATAAAATGATCATAGGAAGGTAAGCATTATTATAAGTTTGAATAAGTATGTATATTAACCTGTCATTAACGGGTCAAAGGAAATAAGAATGTTATATGAAAGTATGCCATGGAAAGTACAGCCTTGTTAAGAAGAAGAAGCCAATTGCATGAATGATTATGAAATGAGTTAGGACGATTACTTGTGAATGTGATGAGGGTGTTAAGTCAAACATAAATGTGTGTGTGTGTAGAGGAAATGAGAAAGGTTTCGGGGACGAAACCTTATTTAAGGGGGGTAGACTTGTAACACCCCAAAACCCGAATATTCATATTCGTTAAAATGCTATGATATGGTACCTCAAGAAATAAACAACGAGGCTAATTAACCTACTTAGATGTATGGTTAAAACTATTAAAAGATGGGATGTAATGAATGTTTAGCAAAGCAAACAAGGGAACAAACTTGAGGGACCAAAGATGAATAAGGGGGAAAGTTCTGTTTTAATTAAACAAACACACACACAAACACACATAGTGTGTTCGTGAAAGAGCAGGGAGCTCCCATGGAGCCAAGAACCCTAACTTCATCTATTCCCTCAAATTGGAAGGCTAAACGAAGCTCAAATTCATAACCAAACACGGATTAATGATCACCTTCTTAAGGGGATCGTAAGGTATGTCTTAGATTCTAGATTGGTGATGATGCACGAAATGGGTTATGTTGTAGATCACGAATTTGTATGAAATTGAGCATGAGTATGTGTTAGATTCATCATTTGGAACATGGATTATGCATGAAATAGGTTAATTTGATGTTTAAGGGTGAAACCCATTTGTTATGGTGAAGATGATGACATGGGTAAATCATCTATGTCTAAGTTCTTGCTTAATATTGATGTATTTTGAGTTGTATGATGAATTCTTGTTAGAAGAATTGAAAGAAATGTGATACTAGTATGTTTGATGTTATGCATGTATGAATCATGTTGATTAGGAGGAAGAAATTGATGAATTGTGTATGAGATTAGAATGATATGCATGAACTAGTTGCACACTATGCTTACAAGGTAGTACATATATCAAAAGTATGATGAGTTATGAAGAACTTAAGATTAGATCACTTGTAAGTGATTAACAAGTAGTTATGAAGTGGGTTTTTGATGATGTAATGTAATTTGATGATTCACTTATGTTAATAATGTTTGGAATCATACATGTGTGTGAATGTTTAAAGAAATGGGATAAGAAATGATGAATTGTTGTAGATGAAGTGAATGAAATGTGATGATAACATGTTTGATGTTAATTTAAATACCCCATGTCGGATTGTAGAAGCATTTGATGAACTATGTATGAATTTAGAAGATTGTGTATGAATTAGTTGTACGTTATGCTTAAAAGGTAGTACGTATATCAAGTGAATGATAAAATGTATATAGTGTCGTCCGTATAGTCGATTATGATGTTACGGGAATATGTTGATAAGTCGATAGATATGTATGGTGAATAGTTGACTTTTGAAAGTCAACTAAGTATAAGAAACATGAGTTGACTCGTTGTCGTAAATGTAGGTTGATGAGAAGTCGTATGGTACATGTAATAGCAATCCGTGTTAAATGTAATGACGTGATGAGTTACATGAGTTAAACGTATACGGACATGATTATATGAGTTATGTTTGTTAGAAATGATTAATGAAAGTTAAGTGTGAAATATGGGATGAATACGATTGTTATCATGTACAAACGAGTATGCTAATGATAGCGTGATTTCGATGACATGAAAGTATAGGAATCATGTGGAGATGGACTCAAGCGCGAAAGGCTAACGGGTCAAGAAGAGGCGTGGAAACGGATGTGAACACGGATGCATGAGGTAAGTGATTCCGTAATCACTTCTTAGTTGTTATGTAAAGTTATATGTATTTTAACTAAATGTGTTAATTGAGGTCAAATAGGAATGAGTTGAATGAAATCGAAATAGTATTAAACGGATCTTAGCTTTGATCCGAGTAAGGTATATGCGTTAGATTTGAAGTTAAGTGGTAGGATGGGTTAAATATGCAATGAAGTCCTTGGTTGTAAAGAATGGAGCAATGTTGACAAAAACGCCCTTGATAGGTATATCGGGCGAACGACCTTAAATGCCTATTGGAAATAAGCTAATCGATTAAAGCAATGTGTTGGTCATGTGTGAAAGCGAAGAGTATGGTTTCGTATGTCATAGACCATTTAATGCGCAAATACCCAAAACGGGTCAAATAACTAGGGAATGACAATAAGCCGAATGCATGCAAGTTAAGAATTTCCTTAATCCGGATGTGGGATTTTAAGTTTGTATGATAGAATGTGAAATTACAAGTATGTAGGAAGAAACGGGAGGTTAAACGGGTAAACGGTTCGAAAGTTACGCGCGTTTTAGTGCGTACGGACGACGAAATGGATCTGCAGAAAAATGTGTTTTCGAGAGGGCGTCGCCGACGGGCTCCCACCCCGTCGCCGACGGGCACTAGTTTGGTTGTTTTCTCCGACGGGTTAACTTACTGGCGACGGATCAGAAGTGGGCGACGGGCATTTTAAGAAGCCGTCGCCGACGGGTACCCACCCCGTCGCCGACGGGCTGTCTAGCCCACTTCTCCGTTTTGTTTAATTTTGCATTTCCAAATGATCCGTAACGCTTCCCGATGATTCGTAAAGCTTCTTATAAGCATAAAGGGATGCATATTTGTAGATAAGCATGTATGTATGTTTATATGTATTCGTATACGTACGTAGAACTTATGTAAGTAGGTATGCGTGAAAGTATGTAAGTTTAAAGTGTGGGAACAAGTACTAGTCATGTATGTATATATGTATATGTGTAGGTATTGGTGTATGTATGTATGCAAGTAGTTAGGTATGAGTATGAGCATTATGCAATTAAGTATGAAGGTACATACGTGTGCAAGTATGGACGTATATATGTGGATGCAAGTATGTAAGTATGTTGTGAGTAGGTAGCAATGTATGTACGTATGAAGTGACGAAGTAATGTATGGGTATATGTAGAGGTGTAATGGGTACAGGTGAAGGTACATTTGAGTGTACGCATGTATACAAAGATATAGGAGTGGTATGTACGTATGTAGATGTGTATGTATGCATGTATGTAAAGACATATGAATGTAGATACTTATGAAGCGTATTTATGTATATAGAAAGACACGTATGATAGCATATATATATGTGAAGGCGTAGGAATGTATGTACGTATGCAGGTGTGTATTTATGTATATATGAGGATACGTATGAGTGTATGCATGCATGTATTGAGGTATGGATGTATGCCCGAGTATATGCAAGTATGAATTTGGATACGCTGAGTGTTAATGGTATTAATCGTGTGCCTGTAAAACGAAGTTTTACGCAGGTACATTATTGAAGATTCACAAGGGAATGAATACGTGAATGATATGCTCAAAGCTAGGGAGAAAGCTGAATGAAAAGTGTACATGTATTGTATTCTTGCTTATGGATTGTATACTAATGTGTTGAATGTATGTGGTGAATGCAGGTTGTACGGATAATGAGTGATTATCACAAAGATTAGGGATCGAAGACCGAGTCACTAGAGAGATTGTACGGAGATGTCGAATGTAAAATGTGGTAAACGTAAGCTACGTTTTTAATTAGTAAATAAGAGGATGACGGATTTATGAATAAGAATTATGTTAAAGTTAAACTTAAAATAAGTTGAGGTATTTATGATGAAAGAAATTTTATGGTTCGTGTTTCCGCTGCAACTTTTGTCATGTAGTTTTTAGGGTGTAACAAGTTGGTATCAGAGCCCTGGTTTGAGAGAATCAAGTGTAAGAAGGTAAGTGCTTGAACTCAAACCTGTGTGCTCTTGTGATAAGAAACCCGTACAATCCAAGACTCGGTTAAGATCCAAAGAAAAAAAAAAGAGAATGTAAGTATGTACTTAGTTATACGCATAAAGAAACTGACGGTTTTGTCTATGCAAGGTAAGTATAAGCGTTTGAAGAGGATGATCCGCGAGTGCGGTCAAGTACCGACACCAAGGCATGAAATAAGATAAAGTTGAACCCAGGTACGTAAATTTAATATGTCGGTATATGAAATGGTAAAATGCATTAAGGGAAGAAAAATGCTAAATGAAGGACCATAATGGTGCAGTAAACATGTTTTGAAAAATGATACACGTGCCGAAACCTAATTCTTCGGACATAAGGTGACAATTACACGAAGACACGAAACTAGTATGTGGATTGTGTACCTGGCCAGTACACGTGAAGCATATGACGTTCGTGGGACCGTGATAATTGATACAGTTATGTCCGTTAGAATTAAGTAGTAGGTGGACGTGAGGGTGAAGAGAAATGTAAGACTCTCAAGAATGAGAGTATGATATGCTATGCTAGAATGCCGCTCCTCCCATCATACTTAGTTGTCACCAGCTTGAGAATAAGAGTACTAGCGTGTGCTTTAGACGTCCCCTTGAACTGAGCCTCCACATGTTCCAAATAGGTTTTAGCATCTTCAGAATCAGGAATGGCTCCCCTGATTGCATTGCTTATGGACTGCTTCATAAACATGAGAGACATGCGGTTACACCTAGTCCACTTGTCATGAGTTAACTGCTCAGCAGCAGTACTAGTAGTGGTAAGGTCCGCTGGCTTATTCTCTCTTTGAGCATAATCAAAATCCAGCAGCCCAAGAGTAAGCATGAGAGCATCCTTCCATGCAGCAAAGTTATCACCAGTCAAAGGTGGAATCCCGCAGTTGGGTGCTGATAGTGGAAATAAGATGAGCAAGTTATGATACTAAGGAAGAAATCCTAATGTGATCTAAGGGCACGTTAAACTAAGGCAGGCATAAATAATGACCATTTTACATTATGAAGTTGTGATATTGTCTATTACTAACATCAAAATAATAGACTTAGCTAAAAAATTCTACTTAAACGAAGACAAAACAGCTTTGGCCAGAAGTGTAATCATTTAAGCATATGTGCAAAGTGGTTGTAACAAATCAGCTTTGGCCAGAAATTGAAACAATCACTTTAGTTATGCACTTGTTGAGTATGCCATCTATGAATGAATTAAATCAACTTTGGCCAGAAATTAAGACATTCATGCTTATGATGCACACACAACATAGCTTTCGTAATACTTGAACGATAAGTAGATGTATCAAGTCAGCTTTGGCCAGAAATGATATATCAAAAGCTCATTCAAGTTAAGCCATTTTGGTTTTGTAAAACATTATCTGATTCTGATTAATTAACTAAGTAAATTACAAAACCATTTATTTTAGTTCACATTAAACAGCTTAAAATAATGAGGTTTCGAGTCACAGCCTTGTTGTCTCGAGTCGAGACCTTTGTCTCGAGTCGAGACCTTATGGTCTCGAGTCGAGACCTTTGTCTCGAGTCATGATGTAATGGTCTCGATTCATGATCTAATGGTCTCGAGTCGAGATCTAATGGTCTCGAGTCGAGACCTCTGTCTCGAGTTGTGAAGGTTTAATGGCCTGATGATTTCGAGTCGAGACCTTGTTGTCTCGAGTCGAGACTGATGGTCTCGAGTCGTAATCTGATGGTCTCGAAACTTCCTGTTAACAGCTGTGAATGTGGAAACATAACTGAAATTCGAAATCTAAGGGATTATGTGATAATGTTTCCTATTTCAGTGCTGATCTAATTTTACCAAGTATTTCGAAAATCATAATCTGTTTATCTAATAACAGTTTTCGAAAATTTTTAGAGGACAAAACAGATCAAAACAGGAAAAAACACTTAATAATCCGAATCATATTCCAAATCATAACAGAATTTTCGAATTTTCTAAGAACATGCGATGAACCCTAAACATAAAAATAAAATTCTGGAACCCGGAACCTGATACTTTTAAGACTTCTAAACAGATTTCGGTTGTAAAAACATAAACCCATTTGATTTCGAGTGAATACATAATTAATCTGTCACACCCCGTTTTCCACGTGTCGCCGGTGGGCCCGGTGGGGGAGTATCGTGACGTGGTTGGCAACATAATAGTCAAACAACACAATATTTAAATGCACAGCGGAAGCAAAGTATAGATTTAATTCAACCAAACAACATTGTAATATTAAGTATCACAAGTAGTCGAATATAAATCCACAGGTAGATCAAAATAAAAGGAAACAATGTTCAACAGTCTATGACATCCAAGCTTGCGAGACTTATTGTGGATGCTAGGAGCAAAGCCAGCCTATTACGCGTAGTACCTGCACTTAACCTTTTTGAGAAAATACGTCAGTTTACACTGGTAAATACAATCAACCGACTCATTTTGAAAAGAGTTTGAGAAAATGCATTTAAGGCACAAGGCACAAATAATATTTTATAACTTGGGATAATTATTTAATATATAATACTCGTAAAAGATTTACATGTTTCTTATGCGTTCAGTAGCCCGGTTCGTGCCGGGTTAAAGATCAATAGACACACCACATTATGTATATGAGACACTGACAGGTGTACGCCTACACCTGTGTGCTAAGGTCGTGGCCATTTCGTAAAATGATGCCAGGGATATCCGGGACATGGTCATTAACCCCCCAAAGGCTTTAAGCAACAAAACAATTTAAACAGTCATCTCGATAATACTTAATCCCCAAAACGATTAAGGTCGAATGCCCGACCAAGCGGTATTTTATATACCGTACCCCAAGCCCGTATAAGAGAAAATAAGTTAAAAGTATTTACCTGAGCAAGTATAAATCAAAATCAGCGAGTGCAAGTATCTTTTACCGGTTCTCCTAATCTGGAACGAAGGTTTATTATAACCTATTAGAATCCTAACGGGTCTTTAGTTAAGCTTAAGCTTAGACCGGTTAGTTTTAAAGATACGGTTCGCACGCACGATTAAGCGAAGACCGGATAGAATGTGATTTAGACCCGACAAGTTTGAAGACTTTCTTAATATGGGTATATTATACACATTCTGGATTTTGAGACAAAACCGATAAGGTTTGACCCGTTTCGGCTAATTTATGTAAACTAGTTACATAAACCGAACCGAACGCGTATGAAGCGTAACGGGTATCCATAAGAGTCCTAAACAGGTTTCCTAAGTTAACATGCCTTAAATATGTTGTGATATCATTATGATACTTTCCATTATGCCCAAAACGAGTTTAATTTCTTTTTAAGCCCCGTAGGGGTATTTTGGTCATTTTTAAAGATTATAAAAAAGGTTTAATTAAGCTTCTGTGATTCGGGTCTGATTAAATCAGTAAAATAATTTATTTTAACAGGTTATAACATTTGGTTATAAGTCTTATATGCCAAAATAGTTTTAAACCCTAACTATGCGTTTAATACGCGTATAACGCCGTTTTTAAGCGACGTACGGGTTAAAATAGGATTCTGAGTTTTCTGATCAGTTAAACAGGTTCAAAACACTCCATTTTTTATTTAAAATCAGTAGCAATTGGATTGGCATCAAAAGGATTTGTAAAACTCATTTTATGGCCGAAAAGGGTATTTTTGGTATTTACCGAATTAAGGCGATAATCCTAGTTTATGATCAGTTTAAAAATAATTAAAAATCTTCAAAAATATTCAAAAATCCCAAAATATTATATTACATCAGTGGGTAAAAGGTTTGGTGTCAAAAATGGGGTTTAGATAGGCTTTACGCTAATGACGCCGCTTAATTACTAAGAAGCGTTATAATTACGTCATTAAGCATAACTCCTAATCTAGACCTCCGATTGATGTGAAAATTTACAGACATGTTTAATAATCAGTAACTAAGATTATTTCACTTTCACATTTCCAAAATTCTCGTTGTATGGTCATAAGGGCATTATGGTCCATATTTAAGCATTTAACGGAACGTCGGACAATCTAGGTTTTATGTGGTATAAACGCAGAGGGTTATACACACATGTAACTAGGTCCTAATGGAACTTTAAGGCATATCTAAACCTATCAAAACCGGGTCAGAACTGAAGTCAAAGCAAAAGTCAAACTTTTGCGTCTTTCGGTTCCGAATCGGTTCAAAACAGAAAGTTGTCGAATCAATCAAGCGTAGACAAGTTTTTATACTTATTAACAAGTTATATGAATGATAAAATAGGTTACACGCCTTCTATAATGCTAATCGTGTGTTAATTCGAAAATCATAAATCTGTTGACTTTTTCTAACCACGTTTGACTCGACAAACTATCTAGTTAGGATTGGAATCAGTGGGTGCCCTTTTAAGGGTTTAAAGCCCACATAATTACCAACTTATAACAACTTTCGTTTCGACAAATCCCTGGACCGTTTGTGTTTTATCGCTAAGTCAAACCGTAGTTACGACGGTTTGACTTCTAGGCTATAAACTAAGCATAACTTAATTTAGAAGGGTCGAGGATACTTACACAAGTCTAATGGATGATTAGGAAGCTTTGTATCAGTTCTTGAGCTCCTCAAAATGTCCAGAAGTTGAAATGTGTTTGTATGTTGCAACATGAGACTTTTATATGAACTTTGATCTTTCTAAATTGATGCCAAATGGGTCTAGGATGATCCAAGATTGATACATGTGTCTTCTATAGGCTATATACCAGTATAGGAAGCCCATAGAATCGAAAACTTGCAATTAAAGTCGGTTAGAAGGCTGGAACAGGCACCTGTCTGTTTATTCTGCATCTGGCAGTCGCAGGCGGCCCGCTTTAGATCTTGATATATCTTAGGCGGGCCGCATGGCCCTTCTGATTAGGTTACATATTTTCTTTTATTGCACATTTGGCCCTTAGTCCCCCGAAAGGTCGTTTTCACCTTCTTTCTTGCACTTTGAGGCTTTAAAAATTTACATATGGGGGCTTTAATACTTATACCCTCTTTGTAAAGTCCCCGGGTAACTTTGTGATCACCCGAAAAGCCCTAAATTTCAATGTTGACGATTCTAACCCTCACACACGAATTTTATCATAACTTTCTCATACGGTAACGAAACTTGGTGAAATTTTTATGGTGCATTCTAGTGAGCACAATTAATCGTTACAAGGCTTCGGGTTTGCCAAAAGGTCACTCAGAGGTATATCTTAACATGTTGACACATTTAACCCCTGTAGTTTGTAATCTCTCACTTTCTTTCACAATTCGCTTCGTATGATCCATGATCCATTCGTTTAAGGTTATAAACATCATGTAGGGTTATTGTAAAGTATATTTATTCATTGTTGACATTTTGAACCCTTATATTTACATAGTTTCATTGTTTGTCAACTTTAGTCCTTCAAGAACATTCTTTCACACGTTCAAACCTATGACACGTGTCAACACATCATAGGACGTAAATTTTCGAGGTGTTACATCCTCACCCCCTTAAAAGAAATCTTGACCTCGAGATTTACTGAAATAGATAAGGGTACTTTTCTTTCATCGTGGACTCAACCTCCCACGTATACTCGGGACCTCTACGGGCATCCCACTTGACCTTTACAATCGGTACATGCTTCCTTCGAAGCTTCTTAACCTGTCGATCCTCGATCGACAATGGTTTTTCCACAAATTTCAAGCTCTCATCTATATGCACATCTGTATGTGGTATAACCAGTGATTCATCAGCGAAACACTTTTTCAGATTGCAGATGTGGAACACATTGTGTATACTACTGAGCTCTTCTGGTAAGTTTAACTTATAGGCAACTGACCCGATACGTTCGATAACCTCGAAAGGTCCTATGTATCTCGGGCTTAGCTTGCCTTTCTTACCAAATCGCATCACTCCTTTCCAGGGTGATACTTTAAGCAAAACTTTATCACCTACCTCGAAGTTAAAAGCTTTACGCTTTGGATCAGCGTAACTCTTCTGCCTATCTTGGGCAGCTTTGAGACGGTCACGAATCTGGACAATCTTGTCCGTCGTTTCGAACACTAACTCTGGTCCCGATAATTGGACATCTCCAACTTCCACCCAACAAACGGGCGTTCTACACTTTCTACCGTATAAGGCCTCGAAAGGCGCAGCCTTTATACTGGTGTGGTAGCTATTGTTGTAGGAGAACTCAATTAGTGGTAGATGGTTATCCCAACTACCACCCAAATCAATCACACATGCACGAAGCATGTCTTCCAACGTTTGAATAGTACGCTCACTCTGACCGTCTGTCTGAGGATGGTAAGCCGTATTGAAATTCAAACGCGTGCCCAAAGATTGTTGGAAGCTTTTCCAAAAATGTGACGTGTATCTAGTATCTCGGTCAGAGATAATAGACACAGGTATGCCATGTAAGGCTACAATCTTATCAACGTATAACTGGGCTAACATGTCGGAGCTATAAGTCTCCTTAATGGGTAGGAAATGTGCTGACTTAGTCAGTCTATCAACGATCACCCATATAGTATCATTGCCTTTCCTTGTCTTTGGCAGCTTGGTGATGAAATCCATCGTCACCATCTCCCATTTCCACGTAGGAAGTTCAGGCTGTTGTAGCAAACCTGACGGCTTTTGATGTTCTGCCTTGACTTGAGCACATGTCAAGCATTTAGCTACATAGGTGGCTACAGACTTCTTCAAGCCTATCCACCAATAATTCGCCCTTAGATCCTGGTACATCTTATCAGCTCCAGGATGAACGGAGTATTTGGAACTATGGGCTTCCTGGAGGATAACATCTCGAAGTCCTCCATAAATTGGAACCCATATTCGTCCATTCAATCTTAGTATTCCATCCTTGCTAAGTGTTAACTGCTCCTCAGTTACCCCTAGCTTCTCGTTAGGATAGTTAGCTTCCAACACAGCTTCCTTCTGTGCAGCTAACAACTTTTCGATCAAATTGTTCTTTATTTCCATGCGCTTGGCATTGATTCGGATGGGTTTCACCCTTTCCTTTCGACTCAAGGCATCAGCGACTACATTCGCCTTGCCGGGATGGTATCTTATTTCACAATCGTAATCATTCAGAGTTTCCATCCAACGGCGTTGCCTCATGTTCAAATCCTTTTGATTGAACAGATGTTGAAGGCTCTTGTGATCAGAATAGATCACACATTTGATTCCATATAAGTAGTGCCTCCAAAGTTTTAGTGCGAATACAATGGCACCCAATTCCAAGTCATGGGTGGTGTAATTCTTTTCGTGCACCTTTAACTGGCGTGAAGCATAGGCAATGACTTTGCCTTTCTGCATAAGCACACATCCCATCCCGGTGTGTGATGCATCACAATAAACTACAAACTCCTCTATTCCTTCAGGCAATGTCAGTACTGGAGCATTGCTCAACTTTTGTTTCAGAATATCGAAGGATTCCTGCTGCTTAGGACCCCAGTCAAACTTAATCTTCTTACGCGTCAGCGAAGTCAGGGGTGCAGCAATCCTTGAGAAGTTTTCAATGAATCGCCTATAGTATCCTGCCAAACCTAGGAAGCTACGAATTTCTGTAGGCGTCTTTGGCTCATGCCAATTCATGACAGCTTCAACTTTAGTGGGATCTACTTGGATACCACGCTCACTAACAACATGTCCAAGAAATTGGACTTCTCGAAGCCAGAATTCACACTTCGAGAACTTGGCATAGAGCTTTTCTTTATGAAGTAGTTCCAGAATGCAGTGAAGATGCTTTTCATGGTCAGCTTGGTTCTTTGAGTAGATGAGGATATCATCGATGAAAACGATGACGAATTTATCTAAGTGCGGCTTGCAAACGCGATTCATGAGATCCATGAATGCGGCCGGTGCATTAGTGAGCCCAAAAGGCATCACTAGGAACTCGTAATGACCATAACGAGTCCTAAATGCAGTCTTGTGCACGTCTTCATCTCTAACCTTCAGTTGGTGATAGCCTGACCTTAAGTCAATCTTAGAGAAGAAACTTGCCCCTTGCAGTTGATCGAACAGATCGTCGATTCTGGGCAAAGGATACCTATTCTTGATAGTGACCTTATTAAGCTCACGGTAGTCGATGCACAGACGCATCGATCCATCCTTCTTCTTGACAAATAAAACTGGTGCTCCCCAAGGAGACGAACTAGGTTTGATGAAACCTTTGGCTAGCAAATCATCTAGCTGCGTTCTCAATTCCTTCATCTCTGTCGGTGCCAACCTATAAGGCGCCCTTGCAACTGGTGCTGATCCAGGAATAATGTCAATTCTGAATTCTACTTGTCTACCTGGTGGCAAACCAGGTAGTTCTTCAGGAAAAACTTCAGGGTATTCAGAAATGACGGGGATATCCCCAATCTTGGGCTTCGGCTCTTCAATAATCACTTGTGCCATGTAGATGACACAACCCTTCTTCAAACATTTAGAGTCTTTGAGCAGAGACATTCGCTCAGGCAGCCCATACTGGGTATCTCCCTGGATAGTAAGTGATTCACCAGACGGAGTCTTGATCATCACTTGCTTCTTATTGCAGACAATCTGGGCCTGGTTATGAGATAACCAGTCCATGCCTAAAACTATGTCAAAACCGGCTAGTTTTAAAGGAAGTAGGGACAAAGGAAAAGAGTGGTTCTTAATGGATATGAAACATCCATCTAATAAGGTTGAGGCGGTTTCTAAAGTGCCATCTGCTAGTTCCACCTCATACTTCACCCTTAAGGTCTTAACAGGTAATTTTAACAATTCACAAAACTTATTATCTACGAATGACTTATCAGCGTCTGAATCAAATAACACTCTCGCATAAACATCATTTACGAGAAAGGTACCTGTTATCACATTGTCGTCCTTGACGGCTTCCTTAGCATCCATCCTGAAGACCCTAGCATTGGTCTTCTTAGCCTCTTCAGGCTTCTTGGCGTATTTTGGGCAATTGGTCTTGATGTGCCCCTTTTCATTGCAACCGTAGCAGGTCGCATCCTTCATCTTCTTGCAATCCAAGGTCTTGTGTTCCTTGGATTTGCACAATCCACATGCAAAAGCTTTCGATTGTGAATTCGAATTCGATTCAAACCTGCACTTCCCAAAGTGTTGCCTCTTGCAGATTTTACATCTGGGTTTTTCACCCGACTGCTGACCATCCTTCCTAAAACCTGACCCCTTCTTATGGTCATTGCTTCCCTTTTGCTTCTTGTCTCAACGTCGTGAGTTGTCATCCTCACGCTTCCTCTTTTCGGTATCAGTGTTCCTCTGCGATTTCAGCCTGACCGCATCCAAGGTAAGAGACAATGATATGTCCGCTGTAGACCGAAAAGTAGCTGGTCTGGAGGCCTTTACACTTGCCTTGATCTCTGGGGCCAAACCCCCAATGAATCGAGCAATACGTTTGGGTTCCGGAGTTACCAAATATGGAACCAATCTTGACAAAGTGTTGAAACTGGTAAGGTAGGCCTGACAGTCTAGGTTTCTCATGACCAGCGACAAGAAGTCAGATTCAATTTTCTCAACCTCATGCTGAGGGCAGTAGTTTTCCTTGATCAGTGCCATGAACTGTTCCCAGGTCATGTTGTACAACGGGACTTTCCCTGTAGCTTGGATCAAAGATCTCCACCAAGCTAATGCTTCTCCCTTGAAAGACTGTGACACGAATTTCACAATATCCCTATTATTGCAACCACTGATATCCACAACCGTATCCATCTCGTCCAGCCAAGTCATGCAATCTACTGCTCCTTTTTCCCCAGTGAAAATCCTGGGTTTGCACGAAACGAAGTACTTATAGGAGCAACCCTTATTACGGGGTTCCTGATTCTGTACGACTCTTTGGGATGGAGCACTCCTCTGGTTTGATGAGTGGTGAGAATTACTGTTGTGGGCAGTGTGGGTCCTGGAGGGTGTTCTAGAGTGTGGTGCAGATTGGGTCCTTGCACGGGTACCACTGGATTCATGGAGCTGTCTATCCATAGCTCGATTAACGGCATTATCTATCATTGCCTGTAATTCTGCACCTGCTACATTTACTCGGGCATTATCACGCTCTCCCCTCGGGTAACTATTGACCTCGTTTGAGTCTGCCATGCAGCTGGAACTGTTACATATCTACAATAATTTATTGGTGAGTTTATTATAGAATTGCCTTTTATGGCAATTTTATTAACCGTGGTAAACATAGACCATATATGGTTAATTTATTACTCACATTTGTTTAGGATTTCAAATATAATTTATCCTAATTATAAAACAATAACAGTTTTATTAGCACATAAGGCCTAGTCACAGGGACAATTTAGATCATAAGCTATGATTTCAAAGAATCAAAACATGAGGGTTTGAACAAAGTTCATTACCTTTATCAGACAGGGTCACAGACTATTACTGTCTTTTGTCTCATATGAAAATGAGAAGGGCCCGTAGGCATTCTATTACCAATGGATGATAAAAAGAGCTGATCATACTTATTGATGATTTAACCCATGATTCAGAGATCATTTAGTTGGGTTAGGAATCTTTGAAAAGATCCTTATATAATAATAACACGTGTGATTTTAACGAATCAAGTCTGCCAGGAGTGTTAACATATTTTCAGATGTTAACTGGGATTCGAATCTTTTTAACGGGTTTTACCATCTTAGCCAGGTCTTAAAATGACATGCAGGCTAGGTTATACCTTTAAGATCCTAAATTAAAATAACATCGACAGATAGATTTTAAAAGGAATGATTTCGATTTATTTATTTCCAATATAATTTAATTATGCATAACATAGCACAAATGAAATTTATAAACTTACATTCCATTAAAATTTAAAAGTAGTACATTTTGCCCTAAACGGGACTTTTCACAGAAACACTTGCCCACGCAGGAGCTATACAGATAATACATGTCCTCACAGGGACGGTTTACAAAAGTAAATGTCCACGCAGGGACTAATAGAGACAAGTCCTCGTAGGGACTAAGTACAAAGATAGATGTCCACTCAGGGACTACATACACACATAAATAAGTGTCCACGCAGGGACTACATACATACAAAAAGAAATGTCCACACAGGGACTTAATTTAAACAAGGAAATACAATAATACATATTGGGATTTAACGATCCCGTTTCTTCTTTCCCTTTAGCAAACTTGCCAGACCATTCATGAATCCCTGATTCTTCCTACGCTCTTTCTCGAGGTCGCGCTCAACCCTGCCCAGTCTTTGACGGAGATCCTCCTGCTCTGGTGGAGAAAACCGTGGTGGCTGGTATTGTGGCGGCGGCTGAATAGGTACTTGATACCCTCGAGCTGGGCGTCCTATTCCCCAAGGGGTTCCATAAGGTCCTTCTGGGTTAAAGGCATTGTAGTTTGCTGCCACTTGGTAAGGATCCTCAGCATAGTTATAGTTATGGTATGCTGGCGGTCCGTATGGGTTGTAAGCTGCCGGAGCAGTATAAGCAGGGATAGGGTTGCCAAAACCCGATGGTGACGGTGCAATAGGTGCCGAATTCACCTCTGATACTGGAACTGAAGGTCCATCCTCCTGTGGCTCTTCATATAGTGCGGGTAGTGGCTGCCACTGGAGTGTTGAGGGGTGCTAAAATGAAAATCCCCTTCTCGTGCTGACATCCGTGCGCCAGTCCTCCTACGTCTTGGTGGTGCTGGAGGCTCTAGATGAACTGGCGGCGGTGGCGTGACTGCCTCGAAACGTGGATCCCCAGAGGGATCTTGCTGCTGCTGGTGCGGCTGCTGGTGAGGCGATGAATGGTAAGATGGTGTATAGTACCACTCACATCGTTCGAACCGTGCCTGATGACTATCCGGGCCTTGGTATGGTGTTCCGTGAAAAGACGAACCATCTGAGATCTCCACAGGATGGTTCGGGGTTCCGGTTGCAGGCTCGACGGGATCTGTGTCCTCGTCCATGTCTTGATCGCCGGAAAAGTGATCCTCCGGTCCTAGTGGGTTAAAGCCCACTTGTTCTGGTAGGTACTCTGCTGGGTTAAACTGGCCCTGAAAGACAGGAGTAGGGTCCTCGAAGGAATGGTGCGATGAGGATCGCTGTAGGGGTATGTATGAAGGTTGCGGGTTGTGGGGCTCATTCTCGGAATGAGGCCCATAGGAGTGATGATATGGAGGCGTTGAGCTATACGACGTCGATCGTCTGGAAGGCTCCTCATAAATCCTCCAAGGTTCTCGCGGTTCGACACTCCTTGTAGAAGAAGGAGTTCGCCGGCGCGAAGGCCCGGCCTCGTGGTCGTTAGGGGCGCTGATTGGCCCTTTTCCTCGCTCTCCTCGTCTGAATCTTGGCGGCATTGCCAAACCTGTTAATATAAACAAGGTAATAACAAGGAAAAATAAAGGACAACATTTAATTTAAAATAAAAACATTTTGGATTATTCCTAAGTTCTTTGTCAAGACTCGAAGATTTAGGAATGTGCAATTGTGTCATTGAGATTAAACACAAAAGGCTAGTGTTTAATTCACTCAACGTTGGCTCTGATACCAACCTGTCACACCCCGTTTTCCACGTGTCGCCGCTGGGCCCGGTGGGGGAGTATCGTGACGTGGTTGGCAACATAATAGTCAAACAACACAATATTTAAATGCACAGCGGAAGCAAAGTATAGATTTAATTCAACCAAACAACATTGTAATATTAAGTATCACAAGTAGTCGAAAATAAATCCACAGGTAGATCAAAATAAAAGGAAACAATGTTCAACAGTCTATGACATCCAAGCTTGCGAGACTTATTGTGGATGCTAGGAGCAAAGCCAGCCTATTACGCGTAGTACCTTCACTTAACCTTTTTGAGAAAATACGTCAGTTTACACTGGTAAATACAATCAACCGACTCATTTTGAAAAGAGTTTGAGAAAATGCATTTAAGGCACAAGGCACAAATAATATTTTATAACTTGGGATAATTATTTAATATATAATACTCGTAAAAGATTTACATGTTTCTTATGCGTTCAGTAGCCCGGTTCGTGCCGGGTTAAAGATCAATAGACACACCACATTATGTATATGAGACACTGACAGGTGTACGCCTACACCTGTGTGCTAAGGTCGTGGCCATTTCGTAAAATGATGCCAGGGATATCCGGGACATGGTCATTAACCCCCCAAAGGCTTTAAGCAACAAAACAATTTAAACGGTCATCTCGATAATACTTAATCCCCAAAACGATTAAGGTCGAATGCCCGACCAAGCGGTATTTTATATACCGTACCCCAAGCCCGTATAAGGGAAAATAAGTTAAAAGTATTTACCTGAGCAAGTATAAATCAAAATCAGCGAGTGCAAGTATCTTTTACCGGTTCTCCTAATCTGGAACGAAGGTTTATTATAACCTATTAGAATCCTAACGGGTCTTTAGTTAAGCTTAAGCTTAGACCGGTTAGTTTTAAAGATACGGTTCGCACGCACGATTAAGCGAAGACCGGATAGAATGTGATTTAGACCCGACAAGTTTGAATACTTGCTTAATATGGGTATATTATACACATTCTGGATTTTGAGACAAAACCGATAAGGTTTGACCCGTTTCGGCTAATTTATGTAAACTAGTTACATAAACCGAACCGAACGCGTATGAAGCGTAACGGGTATCCATAAGAGTCCTAAACAGGTTTCCTAAGTTAACATGCCTTAAATATGTTGTGATATCATTATGTTACTTTCCATTATGCCCAAAACGAGTTTAATTTCTTTTTAAGCCCCATAGGGGTATTTTGGTCATTTTTAAAGATTATAAAAAAGGTTTAATTAAGCTTCTGTGATTCGGGTCTGATTAAATCAGTAAAATAATTTATTTTAACAGGTTATAACATTTGGTTATAAGTCTTATATGCTAAAATAGTTTTAAACCCTAACTATGCGTTTAATACGCGTATAACGCCGTTTTTAAGCGACGTACGGGTTAAAATAGGATTCTGAGTTTTCTGATCAGTTAAACAGGTTCAAAACACTCCATTTTTTTATTTAAAATCAGTAGCAATTTGATTGGCATCAAAAGGATTTGTAAAACTCATTTTATGGCCGAAAAGGGTATTTTTGGTATTTACCGAATCAAGGCGATAATCCTAGTTTATGATCAGTTTAAAAATAATTAAAAATCTTCAAAAATCCCAAAATATTATATTACATCAGTGGGTAAAAGGTTTGGTGTCAAAAATGGGGTTTAGATAGGCTTTACGCTAATGACGCCGCTTAATTACTAAGAAGCGTTATAATTACGTCATTAAGCATAACTCCTAATCTAGACCTCCGATTGATGTGAAAATTTACAGCCATGTTTAATAATCAGTAACTAAGATTATTGCACTTTCACATTTCCAAAATTCTCATTGTATGGTCATAAGGGCATTATGGTCCATATTTAAGCATTTAACGGAACGTCGGACAATCTAGGTTTTATGTGGTATAAACGCAGAGGGTTATACACACATGTAACTAGGTCCTAATGGAACTTTAAGGCATATCTAAACCTATCAAAACCGGGTCAGAACTGAAGTCAAAGCAAAAGTCAAACTTTTGCGTCTTTCGGTTCCGAATCGGTTCAAAACAGAAAGTTGTCGAATCAATCAAGCGTAGACAAGTTTTTATACTTATTAACAAGTTATATGAATGATAAAATAGGTTACACGCCTTCTATAATGCTAATCGTGTGTTAATTCGAAAATCATAAATCTGTTGACTTTTTCTAACCACGTTTGACTCGACAAACTATCTAGTTAGGATTGGAATCAGTGGGTGCCCTTTTAAGGGTTTAAAGCCCACATAATTACCAACTTATAACAACTTTCGTTTCGACAAATCCCTGGACCGTTTGTGTTTTATCGCTAAGTCAAACCGTAGTTACGACGGTTTGACTTCTAGGCTATAAACTAAGCATAACTTAATTTAGAAGGGTCGAGGATACTTACACAAGTCTAATGGATGATTAGGAAGCTTTGTATCAGTTCTTGAGCTCCTCAAAATGTCCAGAAGTTGAAATGTGTTTGTATGTTGCAACATGAGACTTTTATATGAACTTTGATCTTTCTAAATTGATGCCAAATGGGTCTAGGATGATCCAAGATTGATACATGTGTCTTCTATAGGCTATATACCAGTATAGGAAGCCCATAGAATCGAAAACTTGCAATTAAAGTCGGTTAGAAGGCTGGAACAGGCACCTGTCTGTTTATTCTGCATCTGGCAGTCGCAGGCGGCCCGCTTTAGATCTTGATATATCTTAGGCGGGCCGCATGGCCCTTCTGATCAAGTTACATATTTTCTTTTATTGCACATTTGGCCCTTAGTCCCCCGAAAGGTCGTTTTCACCTTCTTTCTTGCACTTTGAGGCTTTAAAAATTTACATATGGGGGCTTTAATACTTATACCCTCTTTGTAAAGTCCCCGGGTAACTTTGTGATCACCCGAAAAGCCCTAAATTTCAATGTTGACGATTCTAATCCTCACACACGAATTTTATCATAACTTTCTCATACGGTAACGAAACTTGGTGAAATTTTTATGGTGCATTCTAGTGAGCACAATTAATCGTTACAAGGCTTCGGGTTTGCCAAAAGGTCACTCAGAGGTATATCTTAACATGTTGACACATTTAACCCCTGTAGTTTGTAATCTCTCACTTTCTTTCACAATTCGCTTCGTATTATCCATGATCCATTCGTTTAAGGTTATAAACATCATGTAGGGTTATTGTAAAGTATATTTATTCATTGTTGACATTTTGAACCCTTATATTTACATAGTTTCATTGTTTGTCAACTTTAGTCCTTCAAGAACATTCTTTCACACGTTCAAACCTATGACACGTGTCAACACATCATAGGACGTAAATTTTCGAGGTGTTACATAATCCTTTTCCGAAAACAGGAATTTCGTGTGATTATATCCGACTCGAAAACTGCTGTTAATTATATGTGGCTTTCAAAATTCCGTTTTCCAAGTTTCTATCCCAGAATTGATGGATACGAAAACAGAACTGACTAATCAACATATGCTCTGATACCACATGTTGGTTCAGTTCTGTTTGTACATGAAGGAAAACATTAAAACATACCTGTCACAACAGAAAGTGCAGTGGAGAATCCAGTTATGGAGTTCGACATGCTTGTCATCTTGATCTGGTTCCTCCTTAGGGTGCTGACTGATGATGGGGACTTAGAAATCGAATAGGGAATTCGATTAGGAGAGGAGGTCGAATTATTGATGTTATGCTTATGGGGTGTGTCTAATTGTGTAACTGAGTAACCCTATAACCTCCACATAATTCTCCTTATATAAGCACCCAGGAGGAAACCTAATTAGTTAATAAGGGTAATATGGTCCATCAACAATTACCAACTAATTATTTAATAGGTTATTATATATTTTGATCTATATTATGTAAATGATTATAATGGCTATAGATTAAATATTAATACATAATATATTTAATCTTACATATGTTTGGTTTTGGATGTTTGAATAAGACCTTTTGAGAATTTTGTTAGTGATTTTGTTTAGTTTCACTTTTTTGGTTTGTTTAGGTTTTGGTTTTATAGGTTTGTGAAGATGTAACATAGTGTTCATCCGAGATCTTTGTGGTTTTACATCTTTTGGTAGGTTTTGTAATGGTTGTTTATTGGGTTGATGAAAATGATTTATGGCTCATCGGAGACCAATAACTATGATGTTGCTTTGGACTTGGCACAATTGTGGCTTTGGGTATGCAATGTTATTTGCATATTGTAATTTGGTCATGTTTTGTTGTTGGATAATGTACAACTCGATTATCCTAAACGATTCAATACAATTTTGGTTCTATCTACATTAATGAATTGATGACCGTTTGGCTCAATGAAATTGACCTTTTGGTCATCCGAGAGCCATAGTTGTGATGGTGCTTAGGATTTGGCTTGCTATTATATGTTGCCGCTATCCTACGCGTCTGAGCTCCGATCTTTCAATGTTTTGTTGATGGGTTAGTGTTGTTTGTGCATGCAAGCTCATATATACATTTTGACTTCGTAGAAATGCCTTGTCTTAAATTGTTGCGCATGTTTGGTAACCACCTCGATTTTGAACAATTTTGATTTTGGGATTTGTTTGATGTTTCTATATTAATCTATAAATTATCAATTTGAAACATACCTAGGCTATGTTGCCTCACACCTCATGCTTTATTGTTTTCTTATGCATGGTGTATTTGTACCTTTGGCTTTGCTATATGTTTTATCTATGGGTATTTAAAGGTATGCTTTGTTGGGGTTTGGCTTCATTTTGAAGTCTTATAAATGTCGATTAGATAATCGATGTGGTTGGCTTTATCATCATCTGAGATTCTGTATAATATATTGTTATAATAGCTATGATAGTGCTTGACATTTGGCGTGATATTTCTTGTAGTCGTGTTTTGTTACTGAGCATTGATTGTTGCAAATTGATAATATATAAATATGTATATTTGATGACTTGGTGATTGGGGCGTGACGTGATGATTGGCTATGAGGTTAAAAGTATGGTCTTATAAAACTATGACGGTTTTACAAAAGCGACCGGTTAAAATCAACTTTAGCCTATTAAAGAAACATTTTTAACGCGTCACACACATTTTCATTAAAGTCAACTACTTTAATTGTTTTTCAAAAAAAAATATTGCTTTTGTTTATTGGGTATAGCCAGGTTAAACGAAATGTGGGCGATGATGAATTACATATTTACATAAAAAGTCGTTACGTTAAAATGATGTACACGAGCCTTTAAACTACAAAAAGATAATCATGTTACTTTTTAATCCTTGGTTTTTTTAATTATAGGCTAATTTCTAAATTGATAGGTTTAAAAAATGTCAAACTCCACTAACGAGATAAATGTTCTTGAGCGCCTTACACTTATACCTGAAGATGTGATTGAGTCTGATCGTTTGATTATCGAGAAGTTAAGCAAACTAATCGAGCGTGTTCGGAAGATACATGAAGAAGAGGCTAAGTTTCAAGTCGTCGTTGACGTGCTTTATGTGCGTCATGTTCAATCTAAAAATGTTGATAAGAACCAATATGTTTAGTGTTTTAATAGTTTTTACGTTGTAAGTTGTGTAATATTCTTAGTGACAATCAATGTTATAATGTGTATTGTATGCGATTGTAGTAAGTTCAGTGTGTCGACAAATTAACATGTATGATTACAGCCCCCACCGACGTGGCGGGGCTTAACCCTAGTTCTATAATGTATAGGGTATATCTAGGAAAATTTTGATATGTGTAGGTTTTGTAGATTATATGTAGGATAATAATTGATTAGTTGACTAATTAATTAAAGGGAGAAAAATTAACGAGATGAGTTATAATTAGTATTTTACCAATATGTCAATTCTTTTTTTTTTTCCTTCTTTCAATAATTTTCTTCTCATTTGATCCTCCCTCGTATGTTATAAAGTATTTACTCAATACTTTTTAACTCTAATGTATCCAATTAGCTTTGCATAATCATAATTGGGATAAGAGTTTATGGTTATATATGCTAACACCTGTTATTGACTAGTATATTGTATCTTTTGGAGCCATTACATTGGTTGGTTCATATAATTGAGAGAAAATTGAAGATTTTTGTCTAAATTTCAGAAAGTGATGTTTAGATATAATTTAGGAAATGTGATTTTGAGACGTGTTCGAACACAACAAAATGAAATAGTGCCCTCTATCTTGAATTCTCAATGATTAAAACACCCTGAGTATTTAAGTATAAAAATAGGAACAATAATACTTATGACATAGCCCATATGTGCTCTCCTTTTTTTTCTTTCTAATTGGTCCCATTTATTTATTTATTTATTTATGTGAGTTCATTTTTTGTTGTGTCCAATGGGTATGATACCCTTAGATTTTGATTAAGATATATATATATATATATATACAGGGGTGGACCTAGCTTGTTAATAGAGGTAGCCCTCGCTTACCCCTTTACGCTCCGGCGGAAATGTAAATTTTGGAAAAATTTGACTTTTTTTCGATTTCGTTATCCTTTTTCTGAAATCCCTATAAGGATTTTATAGATCCGCCACGCCACTGTGATTAAACTCATAACAACTGTGATTAAAATAATTGTTAAATTGATGTAAAATGCTCATTTTTTTTTTTAAACAAGAAAACTTAATTAAAAACCCAAACATCTAATTTTAAAGTTAGATAGTGCTAGAAATGATATGATTGGATGGTTCTATTGATTACACGTGGATACTCCAGTTATCTCAATTTGCCGTTCAAAAAGATAGTGTTAGAGACAAAAATCATTTATAAAAAACTTTAAACTACATTTTCAAATAAAGTACACAAGAGCATAGATGGCCCATATGAATCTCGTTCTTAGTTGTAATAATATATATTAGGCAGGAAAATGGTGTGCGTGGCTGAGAGAACGCTTGCGGTTTGTGGTGGGGACGTAGATATTTGTTGGTGGATAAGACAACACTTGAGACGATTTCGGTAGTTAGACGATGGCCGGTGCCGTCCCGTACCGGAGGAAAATTTCTCTCTTTTGCTTTCATAACGAACCTAACATATTCAAGGTTTGTTCACCCGAGAGCATGGCCGGCCCTAAGGTTAGGCGGGGAGGACCATCGGGCAGGGCCCGATATTTCAAAGAGCATATTATTTTAAAAAAAATATTGATATGTATATGTAAAAAAAAAAATTAATAGAGTATACTCATACAAACCCACTTACAAAACTATTTTTAAGGTTTAGATTTGTTATTCGCCCATTGTCATTAGGTTTAGACCTCCCAATATCCAGTTTCGTTAATGATGAAACACTGGTTAATACAGATGGTTAACTAGCTGGATTGTCTCTTCTGTGGGTTCAATCTCCTTTCCAACTCGCTAAATGACTAAGGTCCTGCAAAACAGCAACACCGTTAGCTTGTTAAGAGGGGAATATGTGGGGGTTTCCCTCTTAACCGGGCTCCGGTGTGAAAATATGTACTGCTCTGAGGAAGAAAACAGTGTGTGTTGTGAGTGAAAGAGTGGAGAATAGAATAGAATAACCTGAACGATGAAGGGTCCTATTTATAGCCGGAGGGTGAAGGAGGGAGGAGCAACCTTGCCAGCTGCTATTGGGCGCCAGCTGTCCGACCAAGGGGAATATCCTCTTGGTCTCCTCTGATGTGGGCATGATGGTGGTACACATGGCGCGCCCATATTCGTCCATGCTGGAGAAATCGTGCAACTTCTGTCGGTCTGCTCCTAGATCCGTTGCAGGTCTACATGACGCTTGGTTACTGGTGACAGGTGTCGTCCTTTCTGTCGGAAGGAGCATTTTGGTGCCACCTTGACGTCTTCCAGAAGCTTCTGGATTTATTTGCTGATGTAGGCGCCATGTAGACAGGAAAAGTGGTGTGGTCCCTGCCATGTGGATGTGGAATTGGGACCATACCTCTTCAAGTCCCCCCAGTCCAGTGTGCCTTCTAGTTGAGTTGATCGGCTAGGAGGGATTCTGGACTTATAAGGGTCGTGGTTGTTTGCCTCTTTTTTTTAAACGCATGCTGGTTGCTTTGTGCAATTTGAGTCAAGTGAACGCATGGCGCATGACATATGATGGTAAACTTGCAAAGTTGAGCCAAGTGGACGCATGGCGCGTGGCGTATGATGGTAACCTTGCAAAGTTTAGCCAAGTGGACGCACGACGCGTGGCATATGATGGCAACTTTATAAAGTTGAGCCATGTGGACGCACGACGCGTGGCGTATGATGGCAACTTAACAAAGTTGAGCCATGTGGACGCACGGCGCATGGCGTATGATGGCAACGTTTCAAAGTTGAGCCAACTGGACGCACGGCGCGTGGCGTATGATGGTTCCTTCTGAGAGAAGTTTCCTTTCTTGGGGTGGGGGGAACTGACGTGACCGTCAGTTGTCCCTGTCTTTTCGGAGATGAACAGTCGCTTTTGCAGGTGTGTCAGTCACTTTTCGCCAGAGTGTCAGTCGTGTGCCGCCCACGCTCCCGAAAAACAAGGTGACGGTTTCTCTCCCTTCTGACGTGTCCTTCCCCTGTTGGTTGTCTGTCTGTATTCCTGACAACCCACTACCCATCGCATTAAATGCGATGGGTATAAATAGGAGGCGGTTCCCATTTTTTCTTCACTTTTGAATTTCAAACTCCGTTTTTTTTTTCTCTCATCTTCTTCTCTATCTCCCTTCCTTTTCATCTATTTTATCCCAATCTCTTCCTTTCTTCTTTCAACATTATGTCTACTGGAGTCAATCCTTCGACTAAGAAGAGAAAATACAAACCTAGGAATCCTCCTGGTCCTGACCGGGCGGCGATAAATTGGAAAGAAGAAGAATTTCAGAATTTGGTCAGGGATATGGGTTTCCGTCCTGAGTGGTGTGCTCAGTTTCCTACTCCCAACTCTACTGATCTGGATGCTCCTCCGGGGTATATGGCGTTGTATGCTGCTAACTTCCGGGAGGGTAATTTCCGTCTCCCTATGACAAAGTTCACTGCTGAAGTTTTGACAAACTATGGCTTACATATCTCTCAGATTAACGCTTTGGGGTTGCCTCGGCTTACACATTTCGAATTTATATGCAAAGCCAACCATATTTTATGGGGTGTGGTATTAGACCCAACCCGAATGACCGGACATATCCGTTACTTATCGCCTTTTATTATAATATTTATTATTATTGCGTACTAACCCGCGAAGCCTAGCGCGTTGTAGTTTACAATACACTATGTTGTGGGCTTGTAGAGATAACCCCTAACTGGGCCTGGCCCATTGAGGTTAGGGGAGGCCCATATCTCCTATATAAAGAGGTGTTCACCTCATTATTAGGGCATAAGATATGGAGCCGCCACACTTTTATTACTGGAAACAGGGGATTCTTTCCCCTACCGGTCATCTCTACAGCTCCACTTTCTTCTCTTCTCTATTGCAGATCTAGGTTCAAGAGGAAAAACAAGGTGTGATTCTTCACCCTCAAAGAGAAAGCGGTCTAATCATCCCGGTGGTGATTCCGTGTTTCAACATTGGCGCCCACCGAATATATGCTATACATTTGTTGATCACATCTCGTTTTATCCTCTGATCTTTAGATCTGTGTTCTTAGAGTCACACTCTCGATCTTCGAATGGAAAAACCCCACAGATCAGTGTTACTTTTCCTAAAACTTCTAGATCTGTGGTATTTCACTGATTTTAGTGCTTAAAAATCTTCAGATCTACATTTGTTTCAAATGGAGTTCACAACCTCATGTACAAGGGAGCTCAGATCTGTTGCCGTACAAGATCTTTCTCAAGTTATAAATTCGAGATCCAAGTTTTGTGGGGTTTTATGCCTCCGTTAACATAGATTAGTGTCACACCCCGGATTTCCACGTGTCACCGGTGGGGGAGTATCGTGACGTGGTTGGCAACATAATAGTCAAACAACACAATATTTAATATGCACAGCGGAAGCAATATAAAAGATATAATACAACCGAATTTAATATTGTAATATCAAATGTCACAATATTCGGAAGTTTATCCACAGACGGATCGGAAACAAAATGGAAACAATAGTTCAACAGACTTAAGGCATCTTAAGCTTGCGAGACTTCTAGTGATGCTAAGGAGAAATCCCAGCCAATTACGCTTAGTACCTGCATTTAATCTTTTTGGGAAAATACGTCAGTTTACACTGGTAAATACAATCAACTGACTCATTTTGGAAAATGATTGAAAATTGATTTGGATGCACGTGGCATAAACATTTTATTTAACTTGGGAGAATTATTTAATATTATAATCTTGTGAACGAATTACATGTTCCTTGTGCGTTCAGTAGCCCGGATCTTGTCCAGGTTAAAGATCAATAGACACACCACATTATTCTTTTGTACACTGACGGGTGTACGCCTACACCCCGCGCTTAAGTCGTGGCCATTTCTTAAAATGATGCCAAGGATATCCGGGACATGGTCATTAACCCCCCAAAGGCTTTAAGTAACAAGACTGTTTAAACGAGCCGATCAAATTATTCAATTAACCACCCAACGATGGAAGATTTGATGCCCGATCAAGCGGTATTCTATATACCGTAACCCAAGCCCGTATAGGGAAAATAAGTTAAAAGTATTTACCTGAGCAAAGTATAAATCACAATAAGCAAATTGCAAGTAGCTTTTACTGGTCCTCCTAATCTGGAACGAAGGTTTATAATAACCTATTAGAATCCTAACGGGTCTTTAGTTAAGCTAAAGCTTAGACCGGTTGGTTCAAAGATACGGTTCGTACGCATGATTAAGCGAAGACCGGATAGAATGTGATTTAGACCCGACAAGTTCAGAGACTTGTTTAATATGGGTATTTTATGCACACTCTGGATTTTGAGATAAAACCGATAAGGTTTGACCCGTTTCGGCAAATTTATGTAAACTAGTTACATAAACCGAACCGAACGCGTAATAAGCGTAACGGGTAATAATGAGAGCCATTTACAGGTTTCCTAAGTTAATATGCTCCAAATATGTTGTGACATCAGTAAGATATCATATATTATGCCCGAAATGAATTTAAACACAAACTATGCCCCGTAGGGGTAGTTTGGTCATTTTAAAGGTTGTAAAAGAGTTTAAGTAATATCCTGAGTTACAGGTCTGATGTAATTAGCAAAGATAATCAATTTGCTAAGTTATACCAGTAGGTTAAAGTATATATGTGAAATTTATCAATTTTAACCAAACTATGCACCGTAGGGGCATTTTGGTAATTTCACATAAGCTGAAAAGCTCAAAACCGAAGTCTGAGTTTAACAACTTTTGCTTACTGTTAAAATATTATAATTTACCTCAAATATCAGTAGGTATCACCCTTAGTATGTTTAAAATAGCTCTAGTACATACTAGGCGTTAAAAACGCTTAATTAGGCGATTAGAAGCCATTTCCGGGTTCGATACTTAAAGCTGATTTTTTTATTATTCCAGAAGGCTTAAAATAATTTATTTATCAAGTGTGATCAATAGCAAAAGGTTTGGATTCGTTTAGATATGTAAAACTCATTTTATGGTCCGTAAGGGCAAAACCGACAATTACCGGATTAAGCCTACGACTATGAGTTATGCTCAGCCTAAAATTAATTAAAAATCTTTAAAAAATCCAAAATAATATATTACATCAGTGGGTAGAGATTTTGATATCAAAAAAGTAGGCTTAACTAGGCTATACGCTAATTACGCCGTTTAATTAACATAAAGTTTTCATTTTACGCTAACGAGCATAACTCTTGATCTACACCTCAAACTGATGTCAAACTTTGCATACAAGTTTATATATCAGTAATTAAAGTTTCTACTCTTTTACATTTTCAAATATCACGTTTTAAGGTGAAAAGGGCATAATGGTCAACATATGAGCAATTAACGGAATCATGTGTATTAATCGGTTAACTAATGAACCATGGTGTATAATCACAGAGCGTTATACTAGCATGTAACCTGGTCTAAATGAAGCTCTTAGGTATTTCTAAATCATGCCTAAACGGGTCAGAACTGAAAGTTAAAGTATAAGTCAAACTATGCGACTTTCGGTTCCGAACCGGGTCTAAACAGGAAATTGTCGGGTTGAACATGTTTAGACATGTTCTTACACTAATTACCAAGTTATATTAATGATCAAATAGGTTATATGTGTTCTACATTGCTAATCATGCATAAATTGTAATTTAAACATTCTGTTGACTTTTTATTAACACGTTTGACCCGACATTTGACCTAGTTAGAGTGGGAATCAGGGGAACCCTTTTAAGGGTTTATTACCCACATAATTACCAACTTATAACTACTTTTAATTCGAGATTTGACTGAGCCATTAATAATTAATCTCGAAGTCAAACCGTAATTACGACGGTTTGACTTTTAGCTAAATAACTAAGCTAAACTCAATTTAAGAAGGTTAAGCAAACTTACAAGTGTCTAATGGTTGATTAGGAAGGCCTGGAAAGTGCTCTTGTGCTCCACAATTGATCAGAAGTTGTTTGAGGAAGGAATGATCAAAGTGTTTGCACATTGGAGCTTTATATAGTGATCAAGGCACCACAAAGTGTTGACATCTAAGTCTAGCACTGACCATAACATTCCCACGGGTGTCCTAGATGTTTAGGGGTTGTTTAGGGGCCAAGAAATATGAGGAAAATCGTTTAAAGGTGAGATATCGCGTTTAAACAGCAAACAGAAGGTTCTGTTGGAACTGGGCACTGCTTGCGCACCGTAAGGGTGCATGCTTGCGGTGCACAAGCCTTCATCAGGGACCAAAACTGCTTGTTCCTTCATGATTTCGAAAGGGCAACCACTTATCTCGACTTTGGGACATTATTTTGTCAGTTTGGGGCCTCTATTATGGGTCTTTAACAGTTACATACCCTACCATTAAGTTATGTGTGCTTGGATCCTTTTCAAAAGTGCCGAACAAGAAGGTTTACCGTAGAAATTTCCCTAGGAACCTATCATGCACTTCGAATTCATTTTTTCAACAAATTCCTGGATTTAAGATATATAAGATGTTTGATATATATACTTGGGTCTTGGGATTTATAAATGAGGTCGTTCAGAGGTAAAAATTAACATGACGCCACTTTTAAATCCTGCCAAAACATCTTTATTAAATCCGGGTTTACAACGCTTTTTGTCTTACATGACACGTGTCGTTATATCATTGAACATGAATTTTCGAGGTGTTACATCCTCACCCCCTTAAAATAAATCTCGACCCGAGATTTACTGAAATAAATAAGGGTACTTTTCTTTCATCGTGGATTCAACCTCCCACGTATATTCGGGACCTCTACGGGCATCCCATTTGACCTTTACAATAGGTACATGCTTCCTTCGAAGCTTCTTTACCTGTCGATCTTCAATCGACAAAGGTTTTTCCACAAATTTTAAGCTCTCATCTATGTGCACATCTGTATGTGGTATTATCAGTGATTCATCAGCGAAGCACTTCTTCAGATTGCAGATGTGGAACACATTGTGAATTCCACTGAGCTCTTCCGGTAAGTTTAACTTATAGGCAACTGACCCGACACGTTCGATAACCTCAAAAGGTCCTATGTATCTCGGGCTTAGCTTGCCTTTCTTACCAAATCGCATCACCCCCTTCCAGGGTGATACTTTAAGCAACACTTTGTCACCTATTTCGAAGTGAAAAGCTTTACGCTTTGGATCTGCGTAACTTTTCTGCCTATCCCGGGCAGCTTTGAGACGGTCGCGAATCTGGACAATCTTGTCCGTCGTTTCGAACACTATCTCTGGTCCTGATAATTGGACATCTCCAACTTCCGCCCAACAAACTGGCGTTCTACACTTTCTACCATATAAGGCCTCAAAAGGCGCAGCCTTTATGCTGGTGTGGTAGCTATTGTTGTAGGAGAACTCAATTAGTGGTAGGTGCTTATCCCAACTTCCACCCAAATCGATCACACATGCACGTAGCATGTCTTCCAACGTTTGAATAGTACGCTCACTCTGACCGTCTGTCTGAGGATGGTAAGCTGTACTGAAATTCAAACGCGTGCCCAAAGATTGTTGGAAGCTCTTCCAAAAATGTGACGTGTATCTAGTATCTCTGTCAGAGATAATAGACACAGGTATGCCATGTAAGGCTACAATCTTATCCACGTATAACTGGGCTAACATGTCGGAGCTATAAGTCTCCTTGATGGGTAAGAAATGGGCTGACTTAGTCAGTCTGTCAACTATAACCCATATTGTATCATTTCCTTTCCTTGTCTTGGGTAACTTGGTGATAAAATCCATAGTTACCATTTCCCACTTCCACGTAGGGAGTTCAGGCTGTTGTAGCAAACCTGATGGCTTTTGATGCTCGGCTTTGACTTGCGCACATGTCAAGCATTTAGCTACATAGGTGGCAACAGACTTTTTCAAGCCTATCCACCAATAATTTGCCCTTAGGTCCTGGTACATCTTATCAGCTCCAGGATGAACGGAGTATTTGGAACTATGGGCTTCCTGGAGGATGACATCTCGTAGTCCCCCATAAATTGGAACCCATATTCGTCCATTTAATCTTAGAATTCCGTCCTTGCTAAGAGTTAACTGCTCCTCAGTTACCCCTAGCTTTTCGTTAGGATAGTTAGCTTCCAACACAGCTTCCTTCTGTGCAGCTAACAACCTTTCAGTCAAACTGTTCTTTATTTCCATGCGCTTGGCATTGATTCGGATGGGTTTCACCCTCTCCTTTCGACTCAAGGCATCGGTGACTACATTCGCCTTGCCGGGATGGTATCTGATTTCACAATCATAATCATTTAAAGTCTCCATCCAACGGCGTTGCCTCATGTTCAAGTCCTTCTGATTAAACAGGTGTTGGAGGCTCTTGTGATCAGAATAGATCACGCATTTGATACCATACAAATAATGCCTCCACAGTTTTAGTGCGAATACAACGGCACCCAACTCCAAGTCGTGGGTGGTGTAATTCTTTTCGTGCACCTTTAACTGTCGTGATGCATAGGCAATAACCTTGCCTTTTTGCATAAGCACACACCCCATGCCAGTGTGCGATGCATCCCAGTAAACCACGAACTCTTCTATTCCATTTGGCAATGTCAGAACTGGGGCGTTGCTCAACTTTTTCTTCAGAATATCAAAGGACTCTTGCTGCTTAGGGCCCCAAACGAACTTTACTTTCTTCTTAGTCAAGGAAGTTAGGGGTGCAGCAATCCTTGAAAAATTTTCGATGAAACGCCTGTAATATCCTGCCAATCCCAGGAAGCTACGAATCTCTGTAGGCGTCTTTGGCTCTTGCCAGTTCATAACTGCTTCAACTTTAGCGGGATCCACCTGGATACCACGCTCACTGACCACATGTCTAAGAAATTGGACTTCTCGTAGCCAAAATTCACACTTAGAGAATTTGGCATAGAGCTTCTCCTGATGTAGAAGTTTGAGAATACAACGAAGGTGTTTCTCATGGTCAGCTCGATTCTTAGAATAAATAAGAATGTCGTCGATGAAAACGATGACGAATTTATCTAAGTATGGTTTGCAAACGCGATTCATGAGATCCATGAACGCGGCCGGTGCATTAGTGAACCCAAAAGGCATCACTAGGAACTCGTAATGACCATAACGAGTCCTAAATGCTGTTTTGTGCACGTCTTCATCTCTAACCTTCAGTTGATGGTAGCCTGACCTTAAGTCAATCTTCGAGAAATAACTTGTCCCTTGCAATTGATCGAACAAATCGTCGATTCTGGGCAGAGGATACCTATTCTTTATCGTGACTTTATTAAGCTCACGATAATCGATGCACAGACGCATCGATCCATCTTTCTTCTTCACAAATAGGACTGGCGCTCCCCATGGTGACGAACTAGGTTTAATGAAACCTTTAGCTAGCAGTTCGTCCAGTTGTGTCCTCAATTCCTTCATTTCTGTGGGCGCCAACCTATAAGGTGCTCTAGCAACCGGTGTTGCTCCGGGGATGATATCAATCCTGAATTCCACTTGCCTATCTGGTGGCAAACCAGGTAGTTCTTCCGGAAAAACTTCTGGGTATTCAGAAATGACAGGGATGTCTTCTATCTTCGGTTTAGTCTCATCAATAATCACTTGTGCCATGTAGATGACACAACCCTTCTTTAAACATTTTGAAGCCTTGAGCATAGTCACTTGCTCAGGCAATCCATACTGGGTATCTCCCCGAATGGTAAGTGATTCACCAGACGGAGTCTTAATCACCACTTGCTTTCTGTTGCAGACAATTTGGGCCTGGTTATGAGATAACCAGTCCATACCCAGAACTATGTCAAAACCGGCCAACTTAAAGGGAAGTAGAGACAGAGGAAAAGAATGATTCTTAATGGATATAACACATCCATCTAACACAGTTGAGACGATTTCTAGTGTGCCATCTGCTAACTCCACCTCATAATTTACCTTTAAGGTTTTGACAGGTAATTTCAGCAATTCACAAAACTTATTATCAACGAAAGACTTATCAGCGCCTGAATCAAAAAGTACTCTAGCAAAGACGTCATTTACAAGGAAAGTACCTGTAATAACGTTGTCGTTTAGAACCGCTTCCTTTGCGTCCATTCTGAAGACTCTAGCATTTGTCTTCTTGGCCTCTTCAGGCTTCTTGGTGTATTTAGGGCAGTTGGTTTTAATGTGCCCCTTTTCATTGCAACGGTAGCACGTTGCGTCTTTCATCTTCTTGCAATCCAAGGTCTTGTGATCCGTGGACTTGCATATTCCACATGCATATGTTTTTGACTGAGTCTGTGAGTTCGACTCGAGTCTGCACTTTCCATAGTGCTGTTTCTTGCAAATTTTGCATTTGGGCTTCTCGCCAGAGTGATGCCCATCTTTCCTTGACTCCGATCCTTTCTTGTTGTCACCGTTCCCATGGTGTTTCTTGTTCGATCTCCGTGAACCATCATCTTCACGTTTCCTCTTCTCAGCCTCCTTATTCCTCAGCGATCTCTGCCTGACCGCATCCAAAGTGAGGGACAAGGATATGTCAGCTACAGATCTAAAAGTAGCTGGCCGAGAAGCCTTCACGCTTGCCTTGATTTCCGGGGCTAAACCACCGATAAAACGAGCTATTCTTTTTGGCTCCGGGGTTACCAGATATGGAACCAACCGGGACATCGTGTTGAAGCTCGTTAGGTAAGCTTGACAGTCAAGGTTTGTCATCACCAATGATAGAAAATCAGATTCTATCTTCTCCACCTCATGCTGAGGGCAGTAATTTTCCCTGATAAGGGCATCGAATTCTTCCCAAGACATGTTGTACAATGGGATTTTCCCAGTGGCTTGAATCAGTGACCTCCACCATGCTAAAGCTTCACCCTTGAAAGACTGCGACACGAACTTGACTATATCCCTTTCAGCGCATCCGCTGATATCCACAACTGTGTCCATCTCGTCCAGCCACGTCATACAGTCGATGGCTCCTTTCTCCCCAGTGAAATCCCGGGGTTTGCAGGAAACAAAATATTTATATGAGCAACCCTTGTCACGGGGTCCTTGGTTTAGCACAACCTGCTGAGATGGAGCACTGTGGTGGTTCGAGGAGTGCCGATCATCATCTTTCTTCGATTCGTCCTTCTTGGACGGTGGCTTTGAAGGCTGTGTAGATAGGGTCCTACTACGAGTCCCACTATACTCTTCGTACTGCCTTTCCAATGCCTTTGTAACTGCGTCGTCGACCAACGCTTTTAATTCAGCACCCGTTAAATTAATCAGGGCGTTATCAATGTTCTCCACTGGATGGCTATTAATTTCGTCTGAGTTAGCCATTTTAATTGAACTGTTACAGAAAACAAGGACAATAGTTTATTTGGGAGTTTATTATGGAATTGCCCCTTAGGGTAATTCATTAACCATGGTAAGCAGAGACCATATTTGGTTAATTTATTAATCGTATTTATTTAGGATTTCTATAATAATTTATCCTAATTATAAAACATTAACAGTTTTATTCGTGGCACAAAAGGCCTAGTCACAAGGACATTTTAATTTATAAGCTATGATTTCAGAGAATCAAAACACGAAGGTATATTAGCACAATAGGCCCCGTCACAAGGACGTTTATAAATTATAAGCTATGATTTCAGAGAATCGAAGCATGAAGGTTTGAACCTAGTTCATTACCTTTATTTGACAGGGAGTCATCGCTACCACTGTCTTTTGGCTCATATGGAAATGAGCAGGGCCCGTAGGCGTTATATTACCACGTATGGTTAAAATATGATCATCTTAATTGATGAGTTAACCCATGATTCAGAGATCATTTAGTTGGGTTAGGAGTCTTCTAAAGAATCCTTTTATAAATGACGTGTGTGATTTTAATGAATCACATCTGCCAGGAGCGTTAACATGTTCTCAGATGTTAACAGGGATTTGAATCTTTTAAACAGGTCTTACCATCTTGGCCAGGTCTTTATAAGGACACTCAGGCTAGGTTTCACTCTTAAGATTCTTATTCAATAATTATTAGGCAGATTTTTATTAAAAGGAATGATTTTAATTTATTTATTTCATATATAATTTATTTATGCACATAATGGCAAAAATGAAATTTATAAACTTACATTCCATTAATTACTTAAAAATTACATATTGCCCTAAACGGGTCTTTCACATAACAAATTGCCCACGCAGGGGTTTAAACACAAACATGCCCACGCAGGGGTCTTACAGAAAGATATAAGTCCACGCAGGGACTAACACACCGATAAATGTCCACGCAGGGAGTAAAACATAAGTCCACGTAGGGACTAAATACACAAATAATTGTCCACGCAGGGACTTATACAAACATCATACCCTCGTAGGGGTTAACGGAAAGATAGACCCACGCAGGGGTCAATACAGCAAGAAATGCCCACGCAGGGGCTCAACTGATACAAAGAGATTACAACAACAATGGAAGGATTCAGTGGTCCTTCTTGCTCTTCCCTTTAATTAGGCTCGTCAATCCTTGGAAGAAGCTTTGTCTCTCCTGGCGGTCGCGGCGATAGTCCCGCTCAACCTGATCCAGTCTCTGAAGAATCTCCTCCCGTTCTGGGGGAGAAAATCGTGGCGGCTGCGATTGCGTCCGTATAATAGGTCTGGCAGGTATCTGGTACCCACGAGTTGGGTACCCTACTTCCCAAGGAGCGCCATAGGGTCCTTCTGGGTTAAAGGCGTTGTAGTTTGCTGCTACCATGTAGGGGTCAGCTTCGGCGTAGTTGTAGTTGGTGTGCACTGGCTGCTCAAACGGGTTATACGCCATGGAACCCGTGTATGCCGGAATCGGGTTATCAAAACCCATAGGTGGTGGTTGCGGTGCAACTGGGTGTGAAGGTCCACCCATTTGTGGATCTTCTTGATGTGGCGGGTAATGGCTGCCACTTGATTGGCGTGGGGAGCTAAAATGGAAATCCCCCGCTCGCGCAGACATACGCGCTCCGGTTCTCCTACGCCTTGGCGGTTGCGGAGGTGCCGGCTGAACTGGTGGTGGTGGAGGTGGTGGCGTAACTGCCACAAACCGTGAATCCACGGAGGGATCCTGTTGCTGCTGCTGAGGCGGTGAATGGCGAGGAGGTGTATAGTACCATTCGTGCCTGGTAAACATAGCTTGAAAGCTATCTGGACCAACATAGGGTGATCCGTGAAACGAAGAGCCATCCGAAATCTCTATGGGATGGTTCGGTGTACCACTGGCGGGTTCGACGGGATCCGTGTCCTCGTCCATATCCTCCGCGTTGTCTCCCGAGAAGTGGTCCTCCGGTCCCAATGGGTTGAAACCCACTGGTTCTTGTATGAAATTTGCCGGGTTAAACCGGCCCCTAAAAACAGGTGTAGGGTCACCAAAAGAATTATGCGATAAGGATCGCTGTAATGGTATGTATGAAGGTTGAGGGTTGTTGGGCTCATTTTCCGAGTATGGCCCATATGAGTTATGCACGGGAGGTGTCGAACTGTGCGAGACCGACCGTCTAGCCGGCTCGAAGAGGTTCCTCCGGTTCTGCCAGGGATCGTCACTCTCCGTGGTAGATGGAGCTCGCACATTCGAAGGTCCAGCTTCATTATCATTGGGGGCGGTGACTGGTCCCTTGCCTCTTCCTCTTCTCCTGAAGAATCTCGGCGGCATTTTTATTAATCCTGTCAATATAGCATGAGATAACAACAAACATATATAAAATAAAATAAAGGACAACAATATCAAACAAGTTGGAATTTGTCCTATGTTATATGTCTAGACTCGAAAGTTTAGAAATGTGCAATTGTGTAACTGAGATTAAACACAAAAGGCTAGTGTTTAATTCACTCAGTGTTGGCTCTGATACCAACCTATCACACCCCGGATTTCCACGTGTCACCGGTGGGCCCGGTGGGGGAGAATCGTGACGTGGTTGGCAACATAACAGTCAAACAACACAATATTTAATATGCACAGCGGAAGCAATATAAAAGATATAATACAACCGAATTTAATATTGTAATATCAAATGTCACAATATTCGGAAGTTTATCCACAGACGGATCGGAAACAAAATGGAAACAATAGTTCAACAGACTTTAGGCATCTTAAGCTTGCGAGACTTCTAGTGATGCTAAGGAGAAATCCCAGCCAATTACGCTTAGTACCTGCATTTAATCTTTTTGGGAAAATACGTCAGTTTACACTGGTAAATACAATCAACTGACTCATTTTGGAAAATGATTGAAAATTGATTTGGATGCACGTGGCATAAACATTTTATTTAACTTGGGAGAATTATTTAATATTATAATCTTGTGAACGAATTACATGTTCCTTGTGCGTTCAGTAGCCCGGATCTTGTCCGGGTTAAAGATCAATAGACACACCACATTATTCTTTTGTGCACTGACGGGTGTACGCCTACACCCCGCGCTTAAGTCGTGGCCATTTCTTAAAATGATGCCAAGGATATCCGGGACATGGTCATTAACCCCCCAAAGGCTTTAAGTAACAAGACTGTTTAAACGAGCCGATCAAATTATTCAATTAACCACCCAACGATGGAAGATTTGATGCCCGATCAAGCGGTATTCTATATACCGTAACCCAAGCCCGTATAGGGAAAATAAGTTAAAAGTATTTACCTGAGCAAAGTATAAATCACAATAAGCAAATTGCAAGTAGCTTTTACTGGTCCTCCTAATCTGGAACGAAGGTTTATAATAACCTATTAGAATCCTAACGGGTCTTTAGTTAAGCTAAAGCTTAGACCGGTTGGTTCAAAGATACGGTTCGTACGCATGATTAAGCGAAGACCGGATAGAATGTGATTTAGACCCGACAAGTTCAGAGACTTGTTTAATATGGGTATTTTATGCACACTCTGGATTTTGAGATAAAACCGATAAGGTTTGACCCGTTTCGGCAAATTTATGTAAACTAGTTACATAAACCGAACCGAACGCGTAATAAGCGTAACGGGTAATAATGAGAGCCATTTACAGGTTTCCTAAGTTAATATGCTCCAAATATGTTGTGACATCAGTAAGATATCATATATTATGCCCGAAATGAATTTAAACACAAACTATGCCCCGTAGGGGTAGTTTGGTCATTTTAAAGGTTGTAAAAGAGTTTAAGTAATATCCTGAGTTACAGGTCTGATGTAATCAGCAAAGATAATCAATTTTCTAAGTTATACCAGTAGGTTAAAGTATATATGTGAAATTTATCAATTTTAACCAAACTATGCACCGTAGGGGCATTTTGGTAATTTCACATAAGCCGAAAAGCTCAAAACCGAAGTCTGAGTTTAACAACTTTTGTTTACTGTTAAAATATTATAATTTACCTCAAATATCAGTAGGTATCACCCTTAGTATGTTTAAAATAGCTGTAGTACATACTAGGCGTTAAAAACGCTTAATTAGGCGATTAGAAGCCATTTCCGGGTTCGATACTTAAAGCTGATATTTTTATTATTCCAGAAGGCTTAAAATAATTTATTTATCAAGTGTGATCAGTAGCAAAAGGTTTGGAGTCGTTTAGATATGTAAAACTCATTTTATGGTCCGTAAGGGCAAAACCGACAATTACCGGATTAAGCCTACGACTATGTGTTATGCTCAGCCTAAAATTAATTAAAAATCTTTAAAAATTCCAAAATAATATATTACATCAGTGGGTAGAGATTTTGATATAAAAAAGTAGGCTTAACTAGGCTGTACGCTAATTACGCCGTTTAATTAACATAAAGCTTTCATTTTACGCTAACGAGCATAACTCCTGATCTACACCTCAAACTGATGTCAAACTTTGCATACAAGTTTATATATCAGTAATTAAAGTTTCTACTCTTTTACATTTTCAAATATCACGTTTTAAGGTGAAAAGGGCATAATGGTCAACATATGAGCAATTAACGGAATCATGCGTATTAATCGGTTAACTAATGAACCATGGTGTATAATCACAGAGGATTATACTAGCATGTAACCTGGTCCAAATGAAGCTCTTAGGTATTTCTAAATCATGCCTAAACGGGTCAGAACTGAAAGTCAAAGTATAAGTCAAACTATGCGACTTTCGGTTCCGAACCGGGTCTAAACAGGAAATTGTCGGGTTGAACATGTTTAGACATGTTCTTACACTAATTACCAAGTTATATTAATGATCAAACAGGTTATATGTGTTCTACATTGCTAATCATGCATAAATTGTAATTTAAACATTCTGTTGACTTTTTATTAACACGTTTGACCCGACATTTGACCTAGTTAGAGTGGGAATCAGGGGAACCCTTTTAAGGGTTTATTACCCACATAATTACCAACTTATAACTACTTTTAATTCGAGATTGGACTGAGCCATTAATAATTAATCTCGAAGTCAAACCGTAATTACGACGGTTTGACTTTTAGCTAAATAACTAAGCTAAACTCAATTTAAGAAGGTTAAGCAAACTTACAAGTGTCTAATGGTTGATTAGGAAGGCCTGGAAAGTGCTCTTGTGCTCCACAATTGATCAGAAGTTGTTTGAGGAAGGAATGATCAAAGTGTTTGCACATTGGAGCTTTATATAGTGATCAAGGCACCACAAAGTGTTGACATCTAAGTCTAGCACTGACCATAACATTCCCACAGGTGTCCTAGATGTTTAGGGGTTGTTTAGGGGCCAAGAAATATGAGGAAAATCGTTTAAAGGTGAGATATCGCGTTTAAACAGCAAACAGAAGGTTCTGTTGGAACTGGGCACTGCTTGCGCACCGTAAGGGTGCATGCTTGCGGTGCGCAAGCCTTCATCAGGGACCAAAACTGCTTGTTCCTTCATGATTTCGAAAGGGCAACCACTTATCTCGACTTTGGGACATTATTTTGTCAGTTTGGGGCCTCTATTATGGGTCTTTAACAGTTACATACCCTACCATTAAGTTATGTGTGCTTGGATCCTTTTCAAAAGTGCCGAACAAGAAGGTTTACCGTAGAAATTTCCCTAGGAACCTATCATGCACTTCGAATTCATTTTTTCAACAAATTCCTGGATTTAAGATATATAAGATGTTTGATATATATACTTGGGTCTTGGGATTTATAAATGAGGTCGTTCAGAGGTAAAAATTAACATGACGCCACTTTTAAATCCTGCCAAAACATCTTTATTAAATCCGGGTTTACAACACTTTTTGTCTTACATGACACGTGTCGTTATATCATTGAACACGAATGCACTCCGTCCGAAGGACACAACCCGCCGCCGCGCGAGTGCACCTCCGCCTGCAAGACACACTCCGTCGCCGCACGAGTGCCTTACACCACCCACGCGGTGAACAAGTGTCACGGCCCCCGTCCCTGTTTTATCCATTCCAGGAGCCGCGGGACAGAAACCCGTGATATTGTTTATTTTGGCAGCGGAAAGTTTAACAGGATCATTTTTTTTAAACTGAAAATGCCCAATTATTTTATTTCACATTTTGGGGACATATCCCATAATTTACAATAAGGGTAATTTCACTGGGAAATCCCTATTTTTACAAAACATGTTTATTTCTTTTATTTACTGAGCCACCTCCTCAATCTTTTAGTGTTGCGTAGCACTTTCCCTGTTCACAGTAAATCACCTGAAACATGTTTAAAAAGATTTTATCAGCGGGGAAATACTGGCGAGTCACTCAGTTTGAATAAAATGACACATAGTTATAGATTAAAGCATAAGAGCGATTACAATGGCTACTATCTTATTATTATCTGACTCTGTGTCACACCCTGGTGACGATGGTCATACCACTATTGGGTCCTTTCACCCAAGTAGTTATGATTATCACAGTTAGGTTTGTTTACCCAACCATGAGAAATTAGTAATGTGCACAATACCCCACTTGCCAGTGATTTAAGATAACCATGACTAAATCCCTGTAAGTATAACTTTTGAAAATAATTTGAGGTAATTGTAAAATACTTTTGATAAAAAGAGAATGACTCACATTGCAAGTTTAGACGGGCAGAGTTCTGCCTACTGATTTTAGCCTGGTAACCTAGTTAAATAACAATGCACACGAAGCTAGGTCAGTAACTTAATTGTAACACCCGACTAATTCCACTTGAATTTAATAGTACTTCTTACCATTTTAGATAAAAGATGTCAAGTAATAACATGGATTCCATAAGTAAAGTTCAAAAGTAGCAAAACCTTAGTCAACTAACGACTAAGTTAAAACATTCAAAAGTTGTTTAACAATTTATTTACATCCCTTAAACATAGTCTATTAAAGGTTAAAATACAGCGGAAGCTTCAAAAGTCGTGTTCGGTTCTTCAAAAGCTTGTTCGATCGCCCTCCGGATAGATTCCAACATCACCTAAGGTCAAACCACGTCAATTGTTAGTTTTGACAATGTTAAAATGGATATAAACAAGTTCCAAGGGCCAAACAATCAAAAAAATAAAATTTTCCAGAACAAGGGGGGCGCCGCGTGACGCCTAGCCCTGATTTTCACAGAATGTTGTTTAAGCTGATGCTGTACATACCCAGCTCAATGTTTAATCGAATCCCAACTTAGAATTGTCATAACTTATGATTCGTAAGTCCGTTTTTAGTGATTCTTTTTCCTATACGTCTGTAAATTCATTACCAACGTGCCTATTACGATAGTCATACTAAAAGTTTAACTTACGAACAGAAAGACTATATGTCATTATGCATTTATTCGACCCATTTCAACTTCACACAATTTACTACCATTTAGCTAGTAAACTTATGACACTTTATACCCAACATCCGGGGCTCATTATCACTCGCATTTCTTTACCAATCTCATGGCTTAATGCTCTCGTGATTGTCATCGCCTTCTTAACTCTCTAAAACACTAGAACAATAATTTACACAACTAATCGACCCGTTTGGCTCATCTTATGGAATCCTCCAATATGATGACTACCAAACGATTCCTTGTCACTCTTAGACTATTAATTATAGTAACGATCATGGTCGCTACTATCGACACCATATTTATCCTACAATGAGACTTCGCAAAATTTACAACAATTTGTTTAATGTAACGGGTCAAGTTACATACCTTTAGTGCACGCCCTTCAACCGCAAATCACCACCGGCTTGTCCACTCGACGTTCCGGTATCCTTTCCTATAGAGTTCAATTATATCACATTTAGAACTCTTTTTAATCACATTTCGCATAATAGCCAAAACATCACAATTAGGTGTTTTAACTTCAAAATTCCAGTTTCGAGTCTTCTTTGAGGCCTTTCAACAAACACTTTAAGGGCAGAATTTTACATGATTATTTAGCAAATCCCTAGCTTATCATCTAGCCCGAATTTCACATCAATCAATCCATTTTACACAATTGTTAGCTTCTAAAATTTTGAAGTCACTTCAAAATTGTCAAATTACACTAGAACAACACCCAATTTCCTAGTGTTTATCAAGTTCTACATAACCCACTAATCACCTACAATGGTGTTCATGGATTTTACTAAAATTTCACATGATTTCAACTTGTATTTGTCTAGGGTTTGTCCCTAGACACTATATTGTTCCTATTTCATCATAAAACAAACATGCAACCATAAATTTCAGATTTTCCCAATTTCATGAGAATTTCGAGTTGAGAGTTTTCATCAAATTTTACATACCTTGTAATCCTCTTGTGATGAGGATCAATAATCTATGCTTGATTTTTGTTTTTGATCAGATTTGGACCTTCAATTTGAGAGATTAGTGAATTTTTAGGGTTTGGAGCATGGGGGTCGCCCTTCTCCTGCTCTTGATCGACCAGACCCCTCTTTTGGGGTGTTTGGTTTGTTTTTAATTTGTTTTATCAATTTAAGTTTCAATTTTAACAACATAGGCCCCTCTACTTTTATTTAGCTTTATATCTTTGGCATTTTCTATTCATTCATGTTTTAAAACATGACAATTAACTAACTAGGTTATTTATTCCTGGTTAACTCATCCTCGTTTATTTCTTATACTTTATATAAAATGCTAATATAAAGCCTTTTAAATTTCGGGGTGTTACAAGTCCACCCCCCTTAAAAGGGTTTCGTCCCCGAAACCAGAGTACGTACTGAATAGAGATGGATAGAGACGTCGCATCTCCTCCTCGGACTCGCACGTAGTGTCCGAGCCTTTCCTATGCTCCCACTTGATCTTGACTTGATCGATTTGTTTGTTTCGTAAGTGCTTGACCTTTCGATCTAAAATCTCCACTGGTCTCACCGCATAATTCAGACTATTATCCACTTCGATATCATCGTAATGGATATAAGCTGTTTCGTCTGCTAGACACTTTCGCAGTTGTGACACGTGAAACGTGCTATGTATTCCACTCAATTCTTCCGGTAGCTCGAGGCGATAGGCCACCTTGCCAATCCGCTCGATGATTTTAATTGGCCCAATAAATCTTGGGCTCAATTTTCCTCTTTTTCTGAACCGTATTATTCCCTTCCACGGCGATACCTTTAGCATTACCTTATCACCCACTTGAAATTCCATCGGCCTCCTTCGTTTATTCGCGTACGACTTTTGTCGATCCTGAGCCGCCTTTAGGTGAGTTCGGACCATGTCAATCTTCTCATTCGTAGTTCTGATTATATCAGTAGGTGCTAGTCCTCGTGGACCCACTTCTCCCCAACATACCGGGGTTCGACACTTTCTACCATATAACATTTCATACGGGGCCATCTTAATGCTTGCGTGATAGCTATTGTTATATGAAAATTCGACCAAGGGTAGATAGACATCCTAACTACCCCCGAAGTCGATAATGCAAGCCCGCAGCATATCCTCCAACGTTTGTATTGTTCTTTCACTCTGCCCATCCGTTTGTGGACGGTAAGCGGTGCTAATGAACAATTTAGTTCCCATTTGTTCTTGGAACTCACGCCAAAAATTCGAAGTAAACCGAGTATCTCTGTCTGACACAATGTATATCGGTACCCCATGACGTGCTATGATTTCATTGGTGTACACCTCCGACTTCTTCTCGGATGTATAAGTCTCACGAATCGGAATGAAGTGAGCGCTTTTCGTCAATCTATCCACGACTACCCATATAGCATCAAACCCGCGGTTGGTTTTGGGCAATTTAGTCAACAAATCCATGGTGATTTGTTCCCATTTCCAGACTGGGATGTCCAATGGTTGCAACTTACCATATGGCTTCTGGTGCTCCGCTTTGACTTGCAAGCAGGTCAAACACTTCTCCACATGTTTAACAATACCTCTTTTCATCCCGGGCCACCAATAGTTTTGTTTTAAATCATTATACATCTTGGTCGCCCCCGGATGGATGGAATAACGGGACTTGTGAGCTTCATCTAGTAGAAGCTTTTTAACTCCACAGGTGTTAGGAACCCAAATTCTATTGAAACGTGCTTTCAAACCGTGGTTTCCTACTTCGAGATCCTTAACTTGGCCAACAATCCTTTCCTTTCTCCAGTTTTCCGTTTTTACTGCTTCATCTTGTGCCTCTCGGATTCGTTCGAGTAAGCCCGAGGTCACAATGGGTTGCAATGATCGTACTCGTATCAGAGCATAATCTGTCTTTCTGCTTAGGGCATCCGCCACCACGTTTGCCCTTCCGGGGTGATAGTGTATTTCACAGTCGAAATCTTTCACCGTTTCTAGCCATCGCCTTTGTCGCATATTTAACTCCTTCTGATCGAAGAAGTATTTCAAGCTCTTGTGATCGGTGAATATGGTGCACTTTACCCCATATAAGTAGTGCCTCCATATTTTTAATGCAAATACCACCGTAGCCAACTCGAGATCGTGCGTGGGATATTTCTTCTTGTGTATCTTCAATTGCCTCGAGGCATAAGCTATAACTTTGCCCCGTTGCATCAAAACGCATCCGAGCCCCGATAGTGAAGCATCCGAATAAACCACCAAGTCTTCGACTCCGTCCGGCAAT
Source organism: Helianthus tuberosus (assembly GCA_030545235.1). Lineage (NCBI taxonomy): Eukaryota > Viridiplantae > Streptophyta > Magnoliopsida > Asterales > Asteraceae > Helianthus > Helianthus tuberosus. Next base: position 201,063,857 of record CM060351.1, on the reverse strand, counting down.
GTTAGTACCGGAGCTTGAGTTAACTTCTCTTTTAGCGTTTGGAACGCTCTTTCTTGATCTACACCCCATATGAACTTTTCTTCCTTCCGAGTTAGCTTTGTTAGCGGCGATGCAATCTTGGAGAAATCTTGAATGAATCTCCTATAGTATCCCGCAAGCCCCAAAAAGCTTCTAATTTCTGAAGGGTTCTTCGGGGGATTCCATTTTGACACGGCCTCGATCTTTGACGGGTCTACTAATACTCCATCGGCACTTATGATGTGGCCAAGAAATTGCACCTCTCGTAACCAAAAGGCACACTTAGAGAATTTCGCATACAACCTCTCTCGTCTAAGTGTTTCTAACACCTCTTGTAAGTGGTGTGCATGTTCAGCTTCACTTTTTGAGTACACCAAAATATCATCGATAAACACGATGACTGATTTATCCAACATCGGTTTACAAACCCGGTTCATGAGGTCCATGAAAGCCGCGGGTGCATTTGTCAGCCCAAATGACATCACGAGGAATTCGTAATGTCCATATCGCGTGCGGAAAGCCGTCTTCGGCACATATTCCTCCTTGACCTTTAATTGGTGATACCCCGATCTAAGGTCAATTTTTGAAAACCAGTTCGCACCTTGTAATTGGTCGAATAAATCATCTATCCTCGGAAGCGGGTATCGGTTCTTTACCGTGAGTTTGTTTAACTCCCGGTAATCGATACACATGCGCATGCTTCCGTCTTTCTTTTTCACGAACAATACCGGTGCGCCCCAAGGAGACACACTCGGCCTTATGAATCCTTTGTCAAGCAGGTCTTGAATCTGGGACATCAACTCTTGTAATTCCGACGGTGCGAGTCGGTACGGTGCTTTTGCTACGGGTTTTGCGCCCGGAATCAATTCGATCCCGAACTCTACTTCCCGTTCCGGCGGTATCCCCGGTAAATCCTCCGGAAACACATCTTCATAGTCTCGTACTACCGGTACATCTTCAATCTTCCTTGATTCTTTCTCGGGCTCATTTGCGTATATCATGAATGCCTTGCATCCTCGCTTCATAAGCTTGTGAGCTTTCAACATTGAGCATACTATGGGGTTGCCTCCTTTTTCGCCAAAGATAGTGACGTGTTTCTCGCTCGGAGATGTTAGCTTTATCTCTTTACGAAAACACACGACCTTTGGATGGTGCTGAGATAGCCAATCCATCCCAACGACTACTTAAAATTCCCCCATTGACATCGGGATTAGGTCTATCAAGTATTCCTCATCGTCGATGCTTAATTTGCAGCCTCGACAAACATCACAAACTATAAAACTTTTGTTGTCCCCTATTTCAACTTCTAAGGGCATAGATAATTTTGTCAATACAAATGAAGGATGTCGAATAAATCCATGCGAAATGAAGGATTTATTCGCACCCGTATCAAACAATACACGTGCTGGAATTGAGTTAATTGTGAATATACCTAAGACCACATCGGGTTCTGTTTTTGCTTCAGCCGCGGTAAGTTGGAAGGACCTAGCCTTCGCTTTAGGGGCTTCTGCTGGAGACTCTTTTGTGTCTCTCTTTCCAACCAACTCGGGGCATTCAGACTTTTTGTGGCCGGGTTGATAACATTTGTAACAAACGGAAACTTTTCCGGGACATAGCGATGCAGTGTGCCACGTCTTCCCACATACCGGACACGGCTTGTCTTTGAAGCGGCACTCACCTTTGTGCCCCTTTCCGCATACTTTGCAACTTGGCGACCCGCCTTTAGCCTCCACTTTCTTCCCCGATTCAGCAGTTCTAGCTTTCTTTGTAGGGCTTGGATTCACATCCTGTGCCCTTCGCTCACCCCTTTCAACTTGTTTCTTTAACTCGATTTCCCGCTCTCGGGCGGTGTTGATGATTTCTGTGAGAGTTTCATATTTTGAGGGAGTCATAAACTCCCGGTATTCAGCACTCAGCATGTTGTAATAGTATTATATCTTCTGCTCTTCAGTGGTGACTAACTCGTCACAAAATCTCAGCTTATCCATGAAGATGCCCGTGATCTTATCAATTGATTCTCCCTTTTGTCTTAACTGGATAAATTCCTCTTTAATCCTATTGATAACTGCTTTGGGACTATGGTGTTTAAGGAACGGCACCTTAAACTCATCCCAAGTCATGACCCTTGCCGCTTTGGCTCCCATTTCCTTCTTTTTATTATCCCACCAATCCTTGGCCTGACCCCTCAATTGACCCGTTCCGTAAGCAACAAAGTCACCTACGTCACAGTGGGTTCGTTCAAACACTCCTTCGACGTTATGACGTGATTGTCGTGGGTCACGCAAATTTAATCCCAATAACAACTATATAGATAGCGGTAAGTAGGTATCGAACACAGGGAGTATGTGGAAAGTGTGTTGTTTTTATAGCCTTGCGATTAAACTACAATTAACCTAATTTGCAGAAAATAAAGATCAATGAATTTCGATTGTTGTTTGAGAAAACTAAATTAAAAACTAATTGCAAATCAAATGTTGGTTGTAAAACAGATTAGGAGGAAGCGATCATCCTAAACTTCCGGGTTGCTTTTGACAATTGTGTTAAATTCACTAGAAAGAATCACATAGACATGATTCATGTATGATTGTTTGTTGTGATAAAAGGGAACTAAGTACTCGGATTATGAAAACGCGAGGTTGTTACCCGATAACCAATTGATTAATATCCAACCCTAATCCCTCCCGTGATATCTCGATTGTTAGCAACACCAAGAACGTATGATTTAGGATATGATTATAATATCAATCAACAATTTACAAACAAACATTCACACACCATAATAAACAAATGCATTGCAAGTCTATTATTCTAGAAATACGAATCCAAACACAAAAGTCATAGACAAACCTTCAATTCAGGATGATCACCATAAGTTTAGCCGGACATAGCTTGGTGAATCATCATAACAACCAGTCTAATGTTCATAGGAATCGAAAACATAAACCGAATGATAGAAATCGTCTACAACCAAGCAAAAACAAGCCAAATCGCCCCCAAAGTGTTCTCTAACAGTCCAATCATGAGAATATCTCAAAAGACCTCATTAAACTGACTTAAAGATGGCGGTTACACATTTGATCGCAGCCACCACCGTAAATTACGGCTCCACCGTAATTTACGGTGCACATAAAAAATGCTACGGTGCAAGTCTTCTGATTTACGGCAGCCATTAACCAAATCCAAGACCAAAACCAACCCACATGTGCCTCTGACAACATGTGCCGCCCACCTCTTAAAACAATTGTGTGTTGTTGACTTTCCTTGTTAGCGGCCCAATCACAATATTCACATGCGGCCCACTATTGTGTGTTCCATGTGATAAAAAAAATCCAAGCCACATGTGATTATATGTGCCGCCCATACAAGTCCACGAGTCCATAACTTGTATTGTTGGCCCAATCAACCGACTCCACAAGTCAGCCACCCAAGAGAGTCCAATGTGCCGTCCATGTGTTATCAAATAATAATGATGATGTTGTGATGTGCCGCCCCCAATCTCCTTTGTGTGGCGGCCCAATGCAAAGAGTCCACAAGGTCATATATGCCATCATATATATGCATATGTCAGCCCACATGTTGCCGCCCCCAGATGATGATGTATGATGTTGAACATTTGAAACCCAAGAACCCTTCCTCACGTGACTTCTTTTCTCCTTCTATATTGATGTGATGTTGAATTCTTAAATGCTCTTCACATGATGTTCTGCCAATGTGAGAATTCCAATACCCAAAAGTCCACCTTCACATGATTGGTGATGATGATGTTTCACAACAATTCATATATGTTGCCATGTGTGTATATTGCAAATTCCACCGAGTCGGCCCATGTGCGGCTAAGAGGTGTGACCCCCACTTTAATTGATGCTTATGCATAATCCTTTTAATTGCTTGACACAATTCCACGCGTTGCCACATTATTCCGCCGTAGGCTACGGATTCCAATTTAACCGAATTAAGCGATTTACCTACAAAACACACGAACACTCGTAGTTACTAAGTTCAAGCAAATAACCAAGTAAAGCATGGTATTTTAATCTTTTTAAACCACTTAAGGGTTGTCCTACGGACCACCCGTCACATCCCCACACTTACCCGTTGCTTGTCCCAAGCAACCCATTCAAAAACTATTTCAAAACCACAAGCGATCAAGATGCAAACCAAGCTAAAATATATCGTCCTTCTACTAACCTTCAATCATACCACAAGACACACCACTCACAAGAACTCTCGGTGACAAGAATTATTAGCATAATGCTAAACCACTCAATGCGTGTGTGTATGTGCGCGACAATAAGCTTGTATACAAATCAAGTTTCCTCCTAACAAATATCTAACATGCTTTAGAATCAAAGGGACTTGCGGGTTGCAACGGGGCTAGGTGTCAAGGTAGGAAAATGGTGGAATATATATGAGAGCTAATTGATTTGACCCGGTTTTTATTTCTACCACTAAACAAAGCAACCATCAAATATATACACAACTACTATTGCAACTAAATACTTCTTTTTGTATTTTTCTCATATTTTTCTCTTTTTTTTTCTTTTCTTTCCTTTTTTTTTTCATAACACATCAAACTCAACAATATATACAAGAACATCAATACTACATACTAAATCTCCTAAACCGGGTCATCTCAAAAGGTAAAATTTTTGTAGGAAGTAGGCTCGGGTCACAATCGAATGGTCTAAGGCTCAACATGGCTTTCTAAGGACCAAACCCCCACCCCTTACAATACCAAGCTCATATATGTAACATATGAGGTCCAACCCACCAATCCCGCACTCTCACACATCTAGACGAGGCTTCCTAAAAGTCCCCCTATCATTTTCAAAAGCATGCTAATTCTAGGATTTAACAAGTATTCACACACAAGTTCTATTAACACACAACACACACCACCACTCAAACAATGAAATATCAATAACAATCATGTGTGGCTCAAATCCTCACCAAGAAAAGACTAGGAATGGGTGTCGGTGTGTCAAGTGGAACAATATCAAGTTTTCAAATTTTGACAATTTTCGCTTGGCTTCACAAAAATTTTAAAACTCCTCAAAAATTCCCCCCATCCCCACACTTGGGATACATTGTCCCAATGTATGGTTTTGAGGGAAAGATCGCTTCTAACCAAAAACATTAGCTTTCGCTAATACTCTCAAATCCCAAATTTCTTTTTGGATTTTTCATTTTTTTTTAATAAACAAAATCAAACTAATAAACTAACAATATTTCAAAGCTAAAGAACATGACAAGTCTAAGGAAAAAGTACATTGACCTGGTGAAGTTTGGCACAACAGATATTGTAAATGATCCAATTTCCTTTCACCACCTTTACACAAATATCCGCACATCTTCCCCACACTTGAGTGTTGCCATGGCCCTGAAACATAAAAAAAACTAAAGAAATAACAAGATCAGTGAAAAACCTCGGGTTGCCTCCCGAGCAGCGCTAAGTTTCGAGTCTTCAGCCAGACCGTGCCACCACCATTTATGGTGGCTCAAAGAATCGGTTCCTATCATCTCCCCCACTGTAACTTGTCATTGGGCAAAATGCATCCGTCTCATTTTGACTCGGTGGGTAATCAAATACACTCCTGCTTGAACCCATATGTGTTTCTTCACGGTCCGGTGGGTGCTTTTTTCTCATTCTTTGAAACACATTTTTCCTACAATCACTAGACTCACCACCCTTCCTCTCAATGGACTCATAACTAATCCCTCTAGTTTGAACATCAAAGTACAACCTACGGTTCTTTTCGGTCATGGTAATAATCTCGTCTCTACAATTAATTTGAGCATTTGCTGTGTATAGAAACGGTCGACCTAAAATTACCCTTTGTTGTGATGCCATATTGGTAGAAGCATAGTCCAAAACTAGGAAATCTACCGGGTATTCAAATTCTCCCAACTGAATCTTAACATTCCTAACCATTCCCCGTGGACGTCTCCAACTTCCATCCGCCAAGCTCACCATGGTGTCTATACCTTCAAGTGGACCAAAGTCGTATATATCGTATAGATCGCTTGGTAGCACACTCATGCTTGCCCCGTAGTCCAACAATGCGTGAGGGATTTTTAGTTTTCCCACACGGATAGGCACGATTGGCGCTTCATACTCTTTATCATTCTCGACTTCGGCATCTTTTTCCAAACCTGCATTCACTTGATACGAAGAAGTTAGCAATGTTTCATTAAATTTAGTATTTGGAACGGTGCTTACCACATTGATGTTAATGCTTTTTGTGTTTTTGGCATTTATCACCGTGTCACTTGGTAATTGGCCTTTTGCTTTCTTCAATATCGCCACGTCACTCGCAAGTTGACCCATTTGAGTGGTCAACGATTGGATAGCTTTGTCACGGATTTCATCTTTTTGCATACGAACATCTTCTAATTGATTTCTTCGTTGCATCTCCGCTTGCATCGCTTTCAACATCTCCATGAACTCATTCCCACTTGATGAAGTTTGGCCCGAAGGACCACTTTGACCCGTTTGTTGAAATTGCCCTTGATAACCATAGTTGCTTCCACCCCGATAATTCCCTTGATTGTATTGTTGACGAGGTGCAAAGTTACCTTGAGCTCCTTGAAAGTTTGGGTTAGCTTGGTTCGACGGATTTCCATAACGGAAATTTGGGTGGTTCCTCAAACCCGGGTGATAGGTGTTGGAATTCATGTTGTTGTAATTCCTATCACCCCCTCCTTGTCCTTGCACAACGTTCACCTCTTCATATTGCCCTTCCACCATTCCTTGGCAATTTTCAGCCGCATGACCTATTTCATTACACAAAGCACACACATCATAAATTTGGTTAGTAGTTTGAACATTACCATCATCTATTGCATGCACTTGAGGTCGGGCAATGGCCGGTCGCGCTCTCCTCGATGCTTGAGCCTTTCTCTTTGATGTAATTGCCATATTCTCTAAGAACTCCCAATCATCATTCTCATAGTTCGTGCCAAAAGTCCCACCGGTAATGGACATTAAATCACGAGCATCTTCGGCACTCAACCCCTCGTGGAAGGCATTCATCAACTCCCAAAGTTCAATCCCATGATGAGGGCAATTTTTAATCATCATATTGAAACGTTCAAATGCCTCATGGAACATCTCACCATGTTGTTGTTGGAAGCTCCTCAATCCTTTTCTAACATCGTTGGTCTTTTGGGCGGTGTAAAATTCATCTAAGAAAATTTGTTGCATCTCCGCCCAAGTATAGATAGATGCTGAAGGCAAAGCGTAGAACCACTTCTTTGCCTTATCCTCCAAAGAAAACTGAAATAGTACCAACTTGATATCATCGGCCGAAAAACCTTGACTCCCAAGAGTATTGCAAATTGAGTCATAGGCCTCTAAGTGGAAATATGGCTCCTCCGTTGCTAGCCCTTTGTACTTCGGCAAACTTTGCAAAGAATTTGTTCTCACTTCAAAGGTTCTTCCTTGGTTGTTGTGAGGGATAACCACCGGTGAAGGGTTTTGAGTAATTATCGGCCTGAAATGTGCTTCTATTCCCCGTGCTTGTTCCCTAAGATGCCTTCTTGGAACACCCAATCGACCCCTTGGACGAATAGGACCCATTGGTCTTGGTATATGCCCTTGTGGTGCGAACGGTGGTTGAAATTGTTGTTGTGGCATTGGTTGGTGTTGAATCGGCCTTTGGAATTGTGGTTGTACATTTTGTGGCCGAACTTGTTGCAATGGAATAGGGCGTTGCATTGGTGGCCCCTGTGGCCTTGGCCTAATGTGTTGTGGTATGAGTTGTTGTTGCGGTATTCCACCAACACTTGCCATCCCTTGAGATTGACTTTGCACATATCCGAACTCTCCTTGATCACCATAACCTTCATAAGCGTACCCATCTTCATCATAGCCCTCAAAATCTTCGTATCCTTCCTCATATCCATCTCCCCCTATACCCGAAGTTTGCCGAATTGGAAGGGTTGAATATTGAAATCCCGCTTGGTTCGATGGTCTAAATGTTGAAGTAGCATGGACAATGGTTGTATTTGGTGGTATTGAATAATGGGAAGATGATTGACCGGAAACTGGGAAGAAATGAGTGAGTGGTGGAATCGTAGTAGATGGGCTAAAGGAAAGATTAGGTTCATTTTGAGTAGTAATCGGTTGTGTGGTGTTAGATGGTGTAGTGTCATGAGGTGGAGTAGGAATTGTAGTGGAATTTGGTATGGTTATGTTTGGTGATGGTTGTGTGGAAGTAGGTATAAATGATGAGGTCGTTTGACCCGTTGTGGGTGGTACTTGTGTTTCGTCCATGATATTTCTTGGTGTAATGGGTGAAGTAGGTGAACCAATGATTCTGTTTTCGTGTAGTAAAACTCGGTTTTGCCTTAGTGTTCGTTCGATCTCCGGATCAAATGACGATGGTGACGCTTTGTGAGAGCCTCTAGTACGCATGCACCTGTAGAACCTGCACACTAAAGACACCAGTGTAAACCCGAAAATAACAAAGCAAAACTAACAAACTGACACACGTTGCGCACTACTCCCCGGCAACGGCGCCAAAATTTGACGTGATTGTCGTGGGTCACGCAAATTTAATCCCAATAACAACTATATAGATAGCGGTAAGTGGGTATCGAACACAGGGAGTATGTGGAAAGTGTGTTGTTTTTATAGCCTTGCGATTAAACTACAATTAACCTAATTTGCAGAAAATAAAGATCAATGAATTTGGATTGTTGTTTGAGAAAACTAAATTAAAAACTAATTGCAAATCAAATGTTGGTTGTAAAACAGATTAGGAGGAAGCGATCATCCTAAACTTCCGGTTTGCTTTTGACAATTGTGTTAAATTCACTAGAAAGAATCACATAGACATGATTCATGTATGATTGTTTGTTGTGATAAAAGGGAACTAAGTACTCGGATTATGAAAACGCGAGGTTGTTACCCGATAACCAATTGATTAATATCCAACCCTAATCCCTCCAGTGATATCTCGATTGTTAGCAACACCAAGAACGTACGATTTAGGATATGATTATAATATCAATCAACAATTTACAAACAAACATTCACACACCATAATAAACAAATGCATTGCAAGTCTATTATTCTAGAAATACGAATCCAAACACAAAAGTCATAGACAAACCTTCAATTCAGGATGATCACCATAAGTTTAGCCGGACATAGCTTGGTGAATCATCATAACAACCAGTCTAATGTTCATAGGAATCAAAAACATAAACCGAATGATAGAAATCGTCTACAACCAAGCAAAAACAAGCCAAATCGCCCCCAAAGTGTTCTCTAACAGTCCAATCATGAGAATATCTCAAAAGACCTCATTAAACTGACTTAAAGATGGCGGTTACACATTTGATCGCAGCCACCACCGTAAATTACGGCTCCACCGTAATTTACGGTGCACATAAAAAATGCTACGGTGCAAGTCTTCTGATTTACGGCAGCCATTAACCAAATCCAAGACCAAAACCAACCCACATGTGCCTCTGACAACATGTGCCGCCCACCTCTTAAAACAATTGTGTGTTGTTGACTTTCCTTGTTAGCGGCCCAATCACAATATTCACATGCGGCCCACTATTGTGTGTTCCATGTGATAAAAAAAATCCAAGCCACATGTGATTATATGTGCCGCCCATACAAGTCCACGAGTCCACAACTTGTATTGTTGGCCCAATCAACCGACTCCACAAGTCAGCCACCCAAGAGAGTCCAATGTGCCGTCCATGTGTTATCAAATAATAATGATGATGTTGTGATGTGCCGCCCCCAATCTCCTTTGTGTGGCGGCCCAATGCAAAGAGTCCACAAGGTCATATATGCCATCATATATATGCATATGTCAGCCCACATGTTGCCGCCCCCAGATGATGATGTATGATGTTGAACATTTGAAACCCAAGAACCCTTCCTCACGTGACTTCTTTTCTCCTTCTATATTGATGTGATGTTGAATTCTTAAATGCTCTTCACATGATGTTCTGCCAATGTGAGAATTCCAATACCCAAAAGTCCACCTTCACATGATTGGTGATGATGATGTTTCACAACAATTCATATATGTTGCCGTGTGTGTATATTGCAAATTCCACCGAGTCGGCCCATGTGCGGCCAAGAGGTGTGACCCCCACTTTAATTGATGCTTATGCATAATCCTTTTAATTGCTTGACACAATTCCACGCGTTGCCACATTATTCCGCCGTAGGCTACGGATTCCAATTTAACCGAATTAAGCGATTTACCTACAAAACACACGAACACTCGTAGTTACTAAGTTCAAGCAAATAACCAAGTAAAGCATGGTATTTTAATCTTTTTAAACCACTTAAGGGTTGTCCTATGGACCACCCGTCACGTCACTTATCCATCTTTGGCAAATTATCGGGACAACTTCCCCGTTATAGATTGGCGGTTTGCACGCCATAAATTCTTTATATGAGCACCCTTTACGTTCTCCCGTTTTATCTTTCATAAGGTTGACACTATCCTCCAACCTTTTAACTCGCTCTTCGACAAGCGACAACACCGTGCTTTGAATTTTGTCTATAAACCCTGATAGACTACCTTCAATTGCCTTCCCTACTTCTTCGGCAATTATCTCTTTCATTTGTTCGGTGCTTGTTTGCACCGGATTATCATCGTTTCCATCAGACATCTTGAAACTGAAATGTTTACATTTAAACGTTAAACATTTCATTTATAACCTTGCTTCATTTGTTTCGGTTTAGCCAAGTTCCCAGCTTGCTTTAACCGTTCACATTTGGTGCACTTTCCGGGTTTGAGTGTGTTAACACGCTCTTCCCATGCACATCAATTCATTTCTCATTTCTTACTTAAGATATAATTTATTAACATAATAAGTTAATTCTTACCGGACGATTGTTCAAGCTTGAACCGAACACTTTGTTGACAACCTTAAGCTCTGATTGCCAACTTGTAACACCCGACTAATTCCACTTGAATTTAATAGTACTTCATACCATTTTAGATAAAAGATGTCAAGTAATAACATGGATTCCATAAGTAAAGTTCAAAAGTAGCAAAACCTTAGTCAACTAACGACTAAGTTAAAACATTCAAAAGTTGTTTAACAATTTATTTACATCCCTTAAACATAGTCTATTAAAGGTTAAAATATAGCGGAAGCTTCAAAAGCCGTGTTCGGTTCTTCAAAAGCTTGTTCGATCGCCCTCCGGATAGATTCCAACATCACCTAAGGTCAAACCACGTCAATTGTTAGTTTTGACAATGTTAAAATGGATATAAACAAGTTCCAAGGGCCAAACAATCAAAAAAATAAAATTTTCCGGAACAAGGGGGCGCCGCGTGACGCCTAGCCCTGATTTTCACAGAATGTTGTTTAAGCTGATGTTGTACATACCCAACTCAATGTTTAATCGAATCCCAACTTAGAATTGTCATAACTTATGATTCGTAAGTCCCTTTTTAGTGATTCTTTTTCCTATACGTCTGTAAATTCATTACCAACGTGCCTATTACGATAGTCATACTAAAAGTTTAACTTACGAACAGAAAGACTATATGTCATTATGCATTTATTCGACCCATTTCAACTTCACACAATTTACTACCATTTGGCTAGTAAATTTATGACACTTTGTACCCAACATCCGGGGCTCATTATCACTCGCATTTCTTTACCAATCTCATGGCTTAATGCTCTCGTGATTGTCATCGCCTTCTTAACTCTCTAAAACACTAGAACAATAATTTACACAACTAATCGACCCGTTTGGCTCATCTTATGGAATCCTCCAATATGATGACTACCAAACGATTCCTTGTCACTCTTAGACTATTAATTCAAGTAACGATCATGGTCGCTACTATCGACACCATATTTATCCTACAATGAGACTTCGCAAAATTTACAACAATTTGTTTAATGTAACGGGTCAAGTTACATACCTTTAGTGCACGCCCTTCAACCGCAAATCACCACCGGCTTGTCCATTCGACGTTCCGGTATCCTTTCCTATAGAGTTCAATTATATCACATTTAGAACTCTTTTTAATCACATTTCGCATAATAGCCAAAACATCACAATTAGGTGTTTTAACTTCAAAATTCCAGTTTCGAGTCTTCTTTGAGGCCTTTCAACAAACACTTTAAGGGCAGAATTTTACATGATTATTTAGCAAATCCCTAGCTTATCATCTAGCCCGAATTTCACATCAATCAATCCATTTTACACAATTGTTAGCTTCTAAAATTCTGAAGTCACTTCAAAATTGTCAAATTACACTAGAACAACACACAATTTCCTAGTGTTTATCAAGTTCTACATAACCCACTAATCACCTACAATGGTGTTCATGGATTTTACTAAAATTTCACATGATTTCAACTTGTATTTGTCTAGGGTTTGTCCCTAGACACTATATTGTTCCTATTTCATCATAAAACAAACATGCAACCATAAATTCAGATTTTCCCAATTTCATGAGAATTTCGAGTTGAGAGTTTTCATCAAATTTTACATACCTTGTAATCCTCTTGTGATGAGGATCAATAATCTATGCTTGATTTTTGTTTTTGATCAGATTTGGACCTTCAATTTGAGATATTTGTGAATTTTTAGGGTTTGGAGCATGGGGGTCGCCCTTCTCCTACTCTTGATCGACCAGACCCCTCTTTTGGGGTGTTGGTTTGTTTTTAATTTGTTTTATCAATTTAAGTTTCAATTTTAACAACATAGGCCCCTCTACTTTTATTTAGCTTTATATCTTTGGCATTTTCTATTCATTCATGTTTTAAAACAGGACAATTAACTAACTAGGTTATTTATTCCTAGTTAAGTCATCCTCGTTTATTTCTTATACTTTATATAAAATGCTAATATAAAGCCTTTTAAATTTTGGGGTGTTACATTAATACAACATTTACGATAACTCACGAAATCAAAACCCTCACGACGAATGACAAAGTATAGCCCAAATACGGACAACACTTAAACATCCATCGGATCGGTTTCAATCGATCGAACATTGCATCGTAGCAGTGATCGAGTTAATACCTTGTACTCGTAGCAGTGTTTCCGTAAGTGAAATTGTGATTTTGAGCAGTATATTTCGATTTTGAGTAAAATTTTCGAGCACAGAAGCAAGTCCCATGCACAGGCAATTTATAGCAGAATTTTGGGTTTTACGCGGCCCGCGTAAACCCTCACTTAAACCTTACACGGCCCGTGAGGGCCACCTAGTGCCCGCCATGTGGCTACCACGTGGCCTGGAACGCGTCCTGGTCTCCAGATGTCCTGTCGCGGCTTGCGTAAGCCTAGTCTTAAGTCTTACGCGGCCCGCCAGAAATCCAAATTTCTTGTTTTCTTGGTTTTTCATGAGTACTAGGGTTTCAGGGGTCCGGGTTTTCACTTACGGGTCATTTTTTGGACATTTTTGCAGGTCCTTACATCCTCCCCACCTTATTTAAAATCTCGTCCTCGAGATTTACTGAAATAAGTGAGGATACTTTCGCTTCATTTCTGATTCCAGCTCCCAGGTGTACTAAGGACCTCTTTTTGAATCCCACTTGACTTTGACCAGTACCAATCTTTTGTGTTTAAGGAATTTAATCTTTTTGTCTTCTATTTGGAGCGGTTTCTCCACAAACTTTAATTTTTCATTTACCTCTATGTCTTGAAGAGGTACTATCAGTGATTCGTCAGATAGATATTTCTTGAGGTTAGATACATGAAATACATCATATACTCCAGCTAGCTCTTCTGGTAGTTGTAAGCGATAGGCAACTGGTCCTATTAGTTGGGTAACCATAAACGGTCCTATGTACCTTGGATTCAGCTTTCCTTTCTTACCAAACCGAACTACTCCTTTCCAAGGAGAAACTTTCAATAGTACCTTGTCTCCAAGTTGAAATTCTAACGGCTTACGTCGATTGTCTGCATAACTTTTCTGGCGATCTCGAGCCGTCTTTAGTCTTTCCTTGATTTGAGTGATCTTGTCGGTGGTTTCTTGCACAATCTCGGGACCTGATAATTGACTTTCTCCTATTTTTGCCCAGCAAACTGGAGTTCGACACTTCCGTCCATACAATGCTTCAAATGGGGCAGCTTCGATACTTGCATGGTAATTATTGTTATAGGAGAATTCAATTAAAGGTAGGTGGTCATCCCAGTTTCCCCCAAAATCTATGACACATGCTCTAAGCATGTCTTCCAGGGTTTGGATCGTCCTTTCACTTTGTCCATCTGTTTGGGGATGGTAGGTTGTACTTAAATTTAATCGCGTCCCCATGGCTTCCTGGAAACTTGTCCAGAATGTGAAGTGAAACGACTATCCTTATCTGATACAATGGAGAGTGGGACTCCATGTAAGGATACTACTTCGTGTACGTACAACTTTGCTAACCTTTCCATGCTAAAGGTTTCTTTTATGGGTAGAAAATGGGCTGATTTGGTTAATCGATCCACAATCACCCATATTGCGTCGTTACCTTTTCTGGTCTTGGGTAACTTAGTAACAAAGTCCATGGTTATTAGTTCCCATTTCCATACGGGCATTTCTAGTTGTTGTAGTAGACCTGAAGGTTTCTGGTGTTCCGCCTTAACTTGTGAACAAGTTAGGCACTTAGAGACGTATCTGGCTATGTCCTTTTTCATTCCTATCCACCAGAAGTTATTCTTTAAATCTTGGTACATCTTATTATTACTAGGATGCATGGTATATCTAGATTTATGGGCTTCTTCTAAAATTTTATTTCTTAAATTTCCTTGCTTAGGTACCCAAATCCTTTTCTTATGGAATCTCCAAATTCCATCAATTCCTTGCTCTAGTTCCTTTATCCGTCCTTTCATTCCTTCAGCATCATCCTTGATTGCTGTTTCCTGAACATTCTTCAATTGTTCTATTAAATCTAATTGTAAACTTAATCTAAGAGCACGAATTCGTCTTTGTTTCTCATGATACTTACGACTTAGGGCATCTGCTACTACATTTGCCTTTCCTTCGTGATATTGAATATCACAGTCGTAGTCACTTAGAATTTCCATCCATCTTCCGTACATATAGTGTCTCCAAATCTTAAGGGCAAAAATTATGGCTCCTAACTCCAAGTCACGAGTCGTATAATTTCCTCGTGCTTTTTCAATTTCCTTGAGGCATACGCAATTACCTTCTTGCGTTGCATTAGCACACATCCTAATCCTAACTTAGAAGCGTCACAGTAAACTTCAAAATCTTCTGTTCCTTCTGGCAAGGCTAGAATAGGGGAGTTTGTTAATCGTTGTTTCAAAATTCTAAAGGCCTCTTCTTGCTTGGGTCCCAATTGAAACTTAACTGTTTTACAGGTTAGCTTTGTTAATGGAACAACTATCTTAGAGAAATCTCTTATAAAGCGCCTGTAATATCCAGCTAATCCTAGAAAACTTCTAACTTCCGTAACTGATTGCGGGACTTTCCATTTTAGAATTGCTTCAATCTTAGAAGGATCTACGTGTATACCTTCGTGGTTCACCATGTGTCCTAAAAATTGCACCTCCTGTAGCCAAAATTCACACTTTGAGAATTTGGCATAAAGCTTTTCCTTTCTTAACAAAGTTAAGAGTGCATGCAAATGCTCACAATGCTCTTCCTTGCTTTTGGAATAAATAAGTATATCGTCAATGAAGACAATTACAAATTTATCCAAATACGGTTTACAGATTCTATTCATCATGTCCATAAATGCTGCAGGAGCATTTGTTAGTCCAAAGGGCATGACTGTAAACTCGTAATGACCATACCTAGTTCTGAAAGCAGTTTTAGGTATGTCTTCTTCTTGTACCTTCAGCTGATGATATCCGGAGCGCAAGTCTATTTTAGAAAAATATCTAGCTCCCTGAAGTTGATCGAAGAGATCATCAATCCTAGGTAGTGGGTATCGATTCTTAATTGTAACTTTATTCAATTCCCTGTAATCGATACACATTCGCCTCGACCCATCTTTCTTTTTTACAAACAACACTGGTGCTCCCCACGGGGATGAACTAGGTTATATGAATCCTTTGCTTAATAATTCATCTAACTGCTTTTTCAATTCAAACATTTCGGTGGGTGCTAACCGATAAGGTGCCTTGGCTATTGATGTAGTTCCAGGGATCAGATGAATTCTAAATGCTACTTCCCTATCAGGTGATAATCCAGGTAGTTCTTCTGGGAATACATCTGAGTATTCTGATACTACAGGAATTTCCTTAAGTTCCTTACCTTTAGTGTTAATGATTACCGAAATCATATACACTATTCCTTGTTTTCTTGAATAAGTGGCCATTTTCATTACTGAAATGAATTTCATTGGCTTACGTGGCTTATCTCCTGTAATCATAATTATTTCTCCTGTGGGTGTATGAATTTCTATAGAATTCTTATCACAGAGGATTCGAGCATGGTTGGCTATTAACCAATCCATTCCTAACACAACATCAAATCCGGCTAAATTCATAGGTAACAGGTTTGTAGAAAATTTATGGCCTAAGAGTTCTATCTTTCCTTCTTTCAAAACCTTATCTATGTTAACAGAATTTCCATCTGCCGTTTCTACCTTAAAAAATTGTCTAAGTTTGGTTAAGGGTAGGTTAAGAGCTTGGCAGAATGAAGTATTTATAAAACTTTGGTTTGCACCAGAGTCGAATAATACTTTTGCATAAACGTCATGAACTAGGAACGTACCAGCTATCACATCGGGGATTAGTTCTGCTTCTTGGGTAGTCAACTGGAAGGCTCTTGCATTCTTTTTGGTAGTTCCTTCTGCAGGTTTGGCTTTGTTGTCAGCTGGTTTGACCAGTTTAGGGCAGTCTCGTCTAAAATGTCCAGCTTCTCCACAGTTGAAGCAAATTGTTGATTTCTTTCTTCTGCAATCTTCTTCTTGGTGCCCCGGAATTTTGCAGAAGTTACAGTACCCATTACATTTCCCAAAGTGCTTTCTTTTACAGGTACCGCAAAATGGCGGGGTGGAGGATTGCCCAATTCCTTTTCTCTTGAAGTTGCTATTAGTGTTACCCCCACGGAATCCTTGGGTAATTTTCTGAGCCAATTCCTTCTTCCTGTTTTCTTCTCTCGTGCGTACCAGCCCATCGGTTAAGGTGTTGGCTAATTCCACCGCATCGTCAAGAGTGCGGGGTCTCGCAGCTTTGACGATATCACGAATCTCGCTAATCAATCCCCAAATATAGCGAGAAATAAGTACCGGTTCTGGCGAAGCCAGGGTAGGTACAACTCTAGCATATTCGAAGAATGTCGAAGTATACCCTCGACAATCAACATCCACCATCCGGTGGTTTAGGAACTTATTTGTCATTTGTTGCTTTTCATATTCGGGACATAATTTTCTTTCCACAAGTCTCTTAAATTCTTCCCAATTCATGGCATAAGCCACATCACTTCCTTTGGCTTGTAGTACTGTGTTCCACCATTCTAGTGCCCCTTCTTTAAAAAGATGCGACGCGTACATGACCTTGTCTTCCTCGGCACATTTACTCTTTTAATTACTGCTTCGGTTTTCTCTAACCAACGCAGTGCAGCAGTTTCCCCTTCGTTACCTGCAAATTCGATTGGTTTACAGGCAATAAATTCCTTGTAAGTGCAACCAGGCGTTGCAGCTTTCCTTTTCTTAGGAAATGGGGCTTGCATCACATCATTATTATTATTATTGTTGTTGTCGCCCCCATTTACACTATTACTGAAGTTGTCATCGCGAGTACGTTTGCTAGGAGTGGCTGGTGGAGGTTCAACTGGATTTCGGGCAGCACCAATGATTGCTGGAATAGCATTGGCTATTCCCTATGCAACGATGTTTTCTATATCCTGTCTATTAAGGAAGTGATCTTCATTATTTTGCTCAGATTGATTAACTTCGTTAACGGGTTCATTGACGGCGTTTTCCATCTGATAATTATCAATATATAAATTATTGGCACAAAATAGAATATATAATAACCAGTCACAATAAAACAATCACACATAATCATGTCAACACGTATAGCCAAAATTGTCGACTTTGCGACTTTCATATTTTTATATATATTAGTATGCATCAGTACACACCCGTTATATTACAAAAGTTTTATTTTAAGTTATTTTACATGATTATATTATTATTATTATTATTATTATTATTATTATTATTATTATACAAACACCTTCGTCACCACCACAGTTGACTGGCCCTTCAAAAACGACATTCCCTCTCGTCGTATTTCCATGTGATTCTCTCCCCTACTTCTCGAATTCTATTTCCTGCGTCCACCAGTTCCTCGCCATAGTGGCGGAGTTCAGCCAAGTTCTCTGTGCTCATAGGTGGGTTTGGTGCAGGCTCTGGGTCAAACTGGGGAAAATAGACGTTAGGGTTATTCATGAAATTCTGAAACTGCCAGTCACTTATCCACCATTCCTCCAATTCACCGGGTAAAAGTTGGTGGCTGACAATAGGGTCTGGGATAGCAGGTTGCAGATTAACTGGAAGTTGTGATTCAGCAGGGTAATTGAAGAGGTTTTCATTGGCAGGTCCGATGGGGTCACAATTTTCCAGTTTGCGATCAAGCTCCTCCCACGGTGGCATTTCCTGGGCTTGCCCTGAACTTTCCCCGATCTCTTTTCCTTTTCCTTTCTCCTTTGGATCCTCAGTCTTCTTAACTTTTTGTGCAGCTGGCTTCTTCCTACGCCCACGTTTCCAGTCTAAGATTCTCCTTCTCTTTTTCGGCTTGGGTTTCTCCTAGGCCTGAGCCTGGAATTCCATAGGTTTTTCAGTATCGGCCAGATAACCGGAAAAGCCCCCGGAAACTTCCATGCCAGCAGAATAGATAGTGAGATTCTGAAGAGCTTCAGACAACTCATTCATGCTGTTAGCATATATGAAGAAACACACACAAACTTAGGTTAATATTTTATTTATCAATTTAAATTTTCACAGAATCACAAAATAAGAATTTGAAAAATTAAGTATTTCTAAATACTTAATTAGCTTAAATCAGTGGCTCTGATACCACCTTTTTCTGTCACGGCCCCCGTCCCGGTTTTATCCGTTCCAGTAGCCGCGGGACAGAAACCCGTAGTATTGTTTATTTTGGGAGCAGAAAGTTTAACAGGATCTTTTTTTTAAATTGAAAATGCCCAATTATTTTATTTCACATTTTGGGGACATATCCCATAATTTACAATAAGGGTAATTTCACTGGGAAATCCCTATTTTTACAAAACATGTTTATTTATTTTATTTACTGAGCCACCTCCTCAAGCTTTTAGTGCTGCGTGGCACTTTCCCTGTTCACAGTAAATCACCTGAAACATGTTTAAAAAGATTTTATCAGCGGGGAAATACTGGCGAGTCACTCAGTTTGAATAAAATGACACATAGTTATAGATTACAGCATAAGAGCGATTACAATGGCTACTATCTTATTATTATCTGGCTCCGTGTCACACCCTGGTGACGATGGTCATACCACTATTGGGTCCTTTCACCCAAGTAGTGATGATTATCACAGTTAGGTTTGTTTACCCAACCGTGAGAAATTAGTAATGTGCACAATACCCCATTTGCCAGTGATTTAAGATAACCATGACTTAATCCCTGTAAGTATAACTTTTGAAAATAATTTGAGGTAATTGTAAAATACTTTTGATAAAAAGAGAATGACTCACATTGCAAGTTTAGACGGGCAGAGTTATGCCTATTGATTTTAGCCTGGTAACCTAGTTAAATAACAATGCACACGAAGCTAGGTAAGTAACTTAATACAACATTTACGATAAATCACGAAATCAAAACCCTCACGACGAATGACAAAGTATAGCTCAAATACGGACAACACTTAAACATCCATCGGATCGGTTTCAATCGATCGTACATTGCATCGTAGCAGTGATCGAGTTAATACCATGTACTCGTAGCAGCGTTTCCCAAAGTGAAATTGTGATTTTGAGCAATATCTTTCCTTTTTGAGTAAAATTTTCGAGCACAGAAGCAAGTCCCATGCACAGGCAATTTATAGCAGAATTTTGGGTTTTACGCGGCCCGCGTAAACCCTCACTTAAACCTTACGCGGCCTGCGAGGGCCACCTAGTCTACAACTAGGGCTAGCGTGTCACGTGTAGGCCCGCCACGTGGCTGACACGTGGCCTGGAACGCGTCCTGGTCACCAGATGTCCTGTCGCGGCCCGCGTAAGCCTAGTCTTAAGTCTTACGCGGCCCGCCAGAAATCCAAATTTCTTGTTTTCTTGGTTTTTGATGAGTACTAGGGTTTCAGGGGTCCGGGTTTTCACTTACGGGTCGTTTTTGGACATTTTTGCAGGCCCTTACAACAAGCTCCGCCACCGACATGCTACTCTGATTGGCGCGCAACCACCGTTCACCACAAGGGTAGCCGCGGAGTGAGGCATGGTTCGCCGGAGTGCTTGCCCGTCGACACGCAGCCCATTTAGTGGTTGGTATTTAGAGGTTAATATTGTGAAAGATAGATTAAAGCTTCAAGGCTACTGAGACTACTTTATTCGAATGGAATAAGGATGATTACTTTTCATTTAAAACTTTGTTGGTATCCACATGCTTTAGTCCACACAATTTCATATATTCCAAGTTTGGTCCTTGAGCTTTAAGTTAACTGCAACATTCATTACCTCTAAAAGATTCGTTTGAGCCTATGATGCTTAAAATGACATACACAGTAGTCTTGCTTGTGTTTTAGGAGCTATCAATATTACTTGGAACCAAAATTTCTAGTGAATTAATCGATTTTTGGCAAGTGTGACTAGATTTGTTAATTGAATAAAGTATGCATTACATCACGGTTATTTTTATGAAGCCATATGCTTATAAGTGGGTCTTTAAAAATAAATCATTCAATTAAAACACTGACAAGCCATGATGTCATGGTTTGCAAAAACGATTTGACAATTATCTTAACTGAGATTGTATTTACAAATGTTGGTCAACCTCTTAAACAAAAAAGCATGCACATAAGACTTCATCGTACATCGCACATGCGTACGATCGTCATGATCAAGCAACCATGAGACATACGTATTATGTACGATATACTCTATATAGTTGTCATATTCGTTGCTAAATTGCATATACTTTTTAGTGCATTACGACTAGCATTATTTAGCACGCCTTACTTCCACCCTAAAAGGGGTGATTAAGAAAACCGTTGCGCACAACCGACAAACAACCACTTCTGCGTGGCAGCGTCTCCGATGCACAAGTCAGCTCTACCATTCGTTTGTGGAGGTTTAAAAGGGATAATTTGAGCTTGTTTTTATTTAGTTCATATGTCTGCTTTTTAATCTTAATTTTGCACCATAACTTTCAATTTATGGCTCAAACACATTATTATGTGCTACAAGAGTCGGTGTACGACTTTTAAATATGCATTTGGGCACATATGTAATCGGCTGTGAACACTTGAATTATTTAGTAAGGCATTGTTACACGCTTTCCCCGATAACACAAACCGGCTAACGTCTAGCAAATGAAATTATTCAACGACATGGCTAGTAGTTCATCGTTTTAACGAGTATTAACCTTGCGATATTTCCGGCGCACACTAGTATCATT
Organism: Helianthus tuberosus; assembly: GCA_030545235.1. Taxonomy (NCBI): domain Eukaryota; kingdom Viridiplantae; phylum Streptophyta; class Magnoliopsida; order Asterales; family Asteraceae; genus Helianthus; species Helianthus tuberosus. The sequence goes on along the minus strand of CM060351.1, from coordinate 201,042,278 downwards.
GCTTATTATTATTCAAGTTCAATGTTACTGACATTTTTTAGCAGCTGCAATAAACAAAAGGACTAGCATAGTCCAACACCATTCCGAAGTTCGAAGTTGCTTTCGCATGTTGTGAAGTATGGATGCATAACACGAACTCCTCCTAAGGACAAAGTTTCGGTACAGTGTGTTCCATATGTCACTCTTTATTACAATATATCTTGTCAACTTATTTTAAGTTCGAGAAATACTAATATACGACTGGGAATCTCATGATACACCAACATTTGATAATGAATTTTGCAGGTTTGGTGACGCATTACATATGACCACGTAAGTCGCCACGCGCGCATGCTATTTTACTTACGTGTAACACTCCGAAAATATAAATTTTTATATTATAAATTAAATGTCGGTTATAACCAAGATAAAGTGACTAGGAATACATAACCTAGTTAATCACAAGCCAAGTAATAATAAGGGAACTTGGTTAAATCACACTATATAAAATTTGAGGAAAATTGAGGGGCCAAAAGTGACATATAATAAGGTTAAAACACCTAAACTATAAGTTAAACAAAAGTCAAGGGACCAAATTTGTAAAACTTGAAACTTGAATGCTTAAAGTAGTAAATAACTCACCAAACACACACATGAGTGTGTGCTGGAAATCGATCAGAAGCAGGGGGCGATCCCAAGCTTCCCCAAAACCCTAGTTCTTGTCAAAATCTTCCAAATTGAAGGTCTAAATCAAGTCCAAAACGAAATCCGAGTATAGATTGGTGATCCCCATTGCAAGGAGATCATAAGGTATGTAAAATTTGTTAAAAAATTCTCTACTTGAAGTTCTCATGAATTTGGGGAATTCGAAATCTGATGATGCATGTGTGTTATAAAGATGAAATAGGAACATTGTAGTGTCTAGGAGTAAACCCTAGACAAGTACATGTTGAAATCATGATTAATTCTAGTAAAATCCATGGACACCATTGTAGGTGATTAGTGGGTTATGTAGAACTTGATAAACACTAGGAAAATTGGGGTTGTTCTAGTGTAATTTGACATATGTGAGGTTATTTCAGAATTATAGAGGCTAATATTTATGTTAGATAGTTTAATTGATGAAAACTTGGGCTATATGACAAGTTATGAGCTTGTTAATAAATCATGTAAAATTCTGCCCTTAAAGTGTTTGTATAAATGCTTCAAAGAAGGCTTAAAACTGAAATTTAAAGTTAAAACGCATAATTACAACGTTTCGGCAAATTATGCGACATATGATTTAAAAAGAGTTCTAAACATGTCATGATTTAACTCTATAGGAAAGGACACCAGAGCGTCGAGTGGACAAGCCGGTGGCGACTTGCGTTTGAAGGGCGTACTTTGAAGGTATGTAACTTGTTATGTTACAACATGTAATTCAGATGTGTTAATTGTTCATAATAGTGTTTTGATGTAAAGGTTAATATTAGTTGACGTGATATTGTTCACTATTTGATTTAATAGGTCAAGATTCGACTAAGAAACGTTTGGTAGTCGTTATAATGGAGAATTCCATAAATGAGCCAAACGGGTCGAATAATTGTGTAGTGAGTAGTGTTAATGTTGAAAGTTAGCTTTTTAGCGTTAACAAATCACAAGAGCATGAAGCCATAGGATTGGTAATGAAATGCCAGTGATATTAATCCACGGATGTTGGGTAAAAAACGCCTTAAGGTTACTATTGTAATGGTAGAATAATTGTGGTAGGCACGTCTGTAATTTAATTACGGACGTGTAGGAAAAAGAATCACTAAAAACGGACTTACGTATCATAAGTTATGGCAATTTTAAGTTGGGACTTGATAAAAGATTGAGCTGGGTATGTGCAGCAACAGTTTAAGCAACTTGCTATAAAAAAAAGGGGGCTAGGTGTAGCGTCTAGCCCCTAGACGTAGCGTCTAGCCCCCCAATTCCGAAAATTGTTTAATTTTTGTTGTTTTGACTCATGAAACTTGTTTTAACATGTAATTAATTTATCAAAACTAACTTTCATGTTGGTTTTGAATTTAGGTGATCTTAGTTAGCATCCGGATGATGATCAAGTCAAGCATCAAGAACCGAACACTCGCCCTTGAAGCTTCCGCAATGAAACTGTTTTGTTCTTGTTACATACAACTTTTGTAAACAAATTATTACTATCATTCGATTGTCATAATCATGTTTGAATGATATCTTATAAAAGTTTTTGAAAGGCCGCATTTTCACATAAAATGTGTATTTAATATTGTATTCGTATTATAATGAGAAGGGTGTTACAAGTTGGTAATCAGAGCCCAAGGTTGTTGACAAAGTGTGTTCGGTTCAAGCTTGATCAAACATCCGGTAAGAATTAGTTATTTAGTAGATTTTATTAGATTGTTGGAAAAAGGAATTCGAGTTGATGTGCATGGGAAGAGCGTGTTAACACACTCAAACCCGGAAAGTGCACTAAACATGAATGGTTTAAGCAAGTTACAAACTTGGTCAAATCAAAATGAAAGATGCAAACGATAATGGAACGAAATGTTTGACAATTGATATAAACATTTCAGAATTGAGATGTCTAATGTCGGTAAAAGATGATTAGGTAGTATGAATCCTAATCATAGATTGAATATAAAATAAGTACTTGTAAAGTAAGTATATTTGAATGTCTCGTATAACAATACGGGCAACATTGAATAACAAGATTAAAAATAAATTGGAAATGTTCAAATGATATGATAACCGCATCTGAAGATGACGGGAGATAAATAATCTAGATGGAGGAAGGTTCGGAAGCATGACAAGGAATATGCTAGCAAAGGACTTAAATCAAGTGATGACTTGAGACAACGGAGTACATCACGGCGAGTATCAATCAGGTACACGTTATAAATTACGACAAGACAAGTAGAATGCAATAATTCACATAATGAACGATAGTTGCATATGGGCATATATGATTAGTGAAATGAATAAATTATCTAAAAGAAAAATATATATATGTATATATATATATAAATAAATAAATAATGGCGAGTATGTGAAACCGAGGTAAAAGTAATCTCGATAAATATTGCAATGGAAAGGAGTGCGCGTACACTCAAACCCGGGAATGCAATGAAAGATAAGTGTCATAATGGGAAGGAGTGTGCGTACACTCGAACCCGGGAACTTAATGAAGTGAACAAACGTTGTATTGGGAAGGAGTGTAATTACACCCGAACCCGGGATTTGTAATAGTAAGTAAGCGGTGAAGATAAGGTTAAATACTTGTCTAAACCTAATAAAACACGTAGAAACACCATTTATATTGATAAACGATGTGGGTAAAATTCCATACAACGACATGGAATAATAAAATGAAATAAGTTGAATTTGGTTATTCTTACAATGGAATGATGTCAACCGCAGTTGGCGACGACACGATAACCCTCATGACTGAGAAGACGTGCAAAAAAAAAAGATCTATGGGAAAGTTGGAAAGGCTATTGAAGCCGTGTAACCCGGAATCATGGAAAGGGCTACAAGTCACCATGATGACGGCAAGGAAAGAAGAGATGAACGAGTTGGGAGAAAGCCCATCGGGGTGAGTAACGTAGGTACACGTTATAAAATTATAACAAGATAACGTTAAGTAAACAATTAGATAATGGATTAAGGTTATGAATGAGAAATTTAGACTTGGGCAGAAAATACCCTCCAGGAAAACTATATGGTCGATACGTATTATTCGCTACTGTGAATAATAAAGTATCAATATATGCGGATTTAGAAACTTGGGTATGAATAACCGCCCAATTAAGACATTATTAATCAAATCCTTACGAGGAAGAATGATGATCACAATGATGGGTGTGATTGTGTAAAAGATTAGTGAAATAAACGTATTAAAAGTGTTGGAACGAAAACGGGTAAAACCCCAAAAGCCGTATAACAATAACAGTGGTTTTATCAAATAAGGCTTAGGAAATGGACCTTCAAGACATTAATAAAAGAGACAGACCTAAGGGTCGCTAACAAAAGAAAGACAGGTGTTCGGATCAAATAAGTAAAATGTTTTATAATAAAGGAAAACGCAAACCAGTGAAACTGGAGAGTTAAAAACATTAAGATAAAGAACCCGGGTAACGGGCTGTAAAAAAAATTAAGTATGAACCGGATAACGGTAAGCGAAGAACGAACCGACGTGTAGATAACGGAAGAAGTCATAGAGTCGGAAGAATAATTCAAAAGGAAACGGATGTAGCCTTAGACTACGGTCAAATCGATAAAATTCGAAAAATGAAAAAATGAATAAGTTTAAGGCTTGAAAAAGGGTGCCCTGACACCAGGAAGAGTGTTTCTAAGGATATGAAATGACACAGGCAAAAGATGATCTACGGGATCGTCATAACCTTTGGGATTATAAACGAAGCAAGGGGTTTATAGGATT